>OX411827.1:10000000-14800000 GCA_948253155.1 Leucoma salicis | reverse complement strand
TTGGAAGGGACGCAGGTTCGAATCCCGCTTACAATAGAGTTCTCTTTTTCCACATTCACAAATAATTTGTTCTTGTATTAGTTATTAAAATTTATTTTCTTCATATTAAAGGCGACATTTTACATCGAATATGTCCAGGACCAAAGCAATCTCTAATTTCAACACAGAGTGTGAAAATGTGAAATTGAAAATAACAGTCACGAGCAGGATTTGAACCTGTATCACCTGATTACCGTCCAGATGCTTTGCCAATTCAGCCATCGTGACAATTTCTCGTGACTGCTAATTTTGATAACACATTCATACTTAACGTCTTGGGCGACGCCCATATGGCTAAGCATGTCAAATACTAAAAATATATATAACATTTCTAATTTGATGTATTTTATATTAATATTTATAAGATTTATATTATTTATGATAACTTGCTTTTAGATAATTTTGTATCAAGACTATATTCTTTGAATATTTTTGAAACTACTAGCTTCTCCTGACTTCTTTGACATGAGATTAGGTTCAGATAGGGCTTTTTTAAAGACAACTTTTGCACTTAAAAATAATTAATTTTGTATCGTGGGGGACACGAAAAACAAAAACGTACTTTACTAACTACGTTCTCTTTGCTATCAAACTTCAACAATAAATACTCGTGAATAATCCTCACATTTTTCATACTGAATTGGAAAGATATTGACTGACGTCTAGCAATCTACAAATAAGTTTTTCCAAGTATTAGCACTTGCTAAATGCTTACAAGAATAAATCTTGCAAACGCCGAAAACAATTATGACGTCGGAAAATTCCCTCATTTGTGAATACCTCATCGCCAATTTGCCAACTCACAGCCGCGCAGGAAATGAAAACATACGGGTGATTATTGTGTGCAGGCCCGCGTAAATTTTAAAATAATTTGAATCGGAATAGATTTGGCATAGATCTCCTTTCCTGACCGTCTAAAGTAGCTGAGCATGTCAAGTGCTAAAATATAGAACAAAAGTGTTAATTGAAAGTGAATATTAATTGCAAAATTAAACTTACTATATTGGATTAAAGCATTTAAATGCATCCGATAGGTGGCGTGGGTCGTAAAGACAAATATGATGTAGAGATTGGGTATGGTCTAAGGTCAGTGCGATAGCTCAGCGGCTTAGAGCACTTCCCCGGATTGGAAGGGACGCAGGTTCGATTCCCGCTCGCACTAAAGTTCTCTTTTTCCACATTCACAACTAATTTGTACTTTAAAGCATATACTACATTATGAAATAAAACTTTATGAAATCTCGCACATTTACTTAATTTTCTACCATCTTAACATTTCAAACAGCTTACAGCATTCATAATCACGGGTGAACCGCATTGAGCTAGGAATTAGGTATTCCCTAAAGCAGCGAAATACTGTTTGGTAGTTTTCAAATAAACAAACAGTTGTTATTATTGCGTATCCTAAAATATATTATTACAGACAAGTGACAATTCGTTGTGTCTGCGTTCTCCTCAGGCGTAAGGCTATATATGTATGTATGATACATACTTTTACTAAGGTGCAAGTATTAGGTACTATTACCGCTTATACTTTTTATCTCCAATTTATTCCCGTATGTTTCCAATCGGAATCCATCGAGCGAGGCAGAAATTCAATTTACTATGCATTTAGTTCGCTTGACTAACGTATAATCAAGTTAAGTACATTTTTATCCCACTCGATCTGTATAGGCACTAAGAATATTGAAAACTGGCAAAATCATCCTTTTGGCCAGTATTTTTATTTTGAGTCAGGCAGTATGGATCTCCCATCTGAAAGAAAGAAAGAAGAAAGAAAGAAAAAAAACTTCGCAGAACGAGCATGTCGTTTCTCAATATGTTTTCATGCACGAACGAGATAAATTCATGAAAACAATTTTCAAAATTCAAAAAGCTATGCATGACTTTCCCAATCTCGAACTCAAACTGCCCTCTTAGAATGTAAAACGCAAAATCGTATCGACATCGTATTGTCATATTGTGAGACATTGACCCGTGATGTCGTAACAATCCGGCGTCCAATCACGATCATTCCTTTACCAATCATAACGAGACGATGCGATGTCTATACGATTTTATAGTCCCTGAAATTATTAGCACTGTTTCGATATTACTCAGTTTTAGTGGCTATTACTGGTCTCAATTGAAGTTCTAGCAGTAGAGCCTTGGTTATTTCAACTTATATGGGCCGGCTCGATCGGAGAAGTACCACCCTCAAAGAAGATCAACGTGAAATAACTAGAGACAACGGTAGGTAATCCTGCCGTTGTGTTTCATATAGTAAGTGTTTATAGACTTATATTGCACGCCTCATGAGCGAAGCATTGAGGTGGGTATTACTTTTTCAAACTTAAAATGTCTCTATTTATCATATATTGCACTTGTAAAATAATATATACACACACATATCAAGAAAAAAACACTCTGATGCCATTTTGTTATTTAAACTAGTTAAAAAGCTGTTTAAAAAAGTTCTGCCTTGGACGTCCGTGTGTTGTAGGTAACGTATCAGTCTGTTTTTTTTTTTTCGATTCAGTATAATTACGAATAGAGCCCTATCACTTTTCACGGTCTGATTCAATGTGGTTTAAATGATATTAAACAAAAAAAAAGCCCTGATGGTTCAGTAAAAAACGAGTTTGACTTCATCTTGTCGCGGAAAAACGACACATATTCAATGATGTCTCAGTGATCAGCAGGATTAAAACTGGGAGTGATCACAGACTAGTCAGGGGCATCTTGAATATTAGCACGAAATTCGAGAGGTCACGCTTGATGAAGTCTACGCTCCGACCAACACCTGACCAATATCAGAACCCCGAGAGCTTTCAGCTCGAACTACGAAATCGCTTCCAATGCCTAGATGAGTGCGAATCAACGAGCGGTTTGAATAGCAGGTTCGTGCAAACTGTCGACCTACTTCAAGGCCCGTCGCGTTAGTAGGACTCGTGAACTCTCGGACCGTACTCTCAAGCTCATGAAAAGGAGAAAAGAAATGACAGTCCAGTCTTCAGCCGATTGGTCCTGCCTGAGGCGCTTAAACAGACAGATCTCCAAGGCTGTGCGACACGATATTCGCCAATTTAATGCTATCCGCATTAAAGAGGTGATAGAGCGGAAACAAGGCTCGAAAGTGTTTGCAAGAGATCTATTGGCCAAAGCCAGTTGACTAAACTGAGGACCAACGACGGCATTGTCATTTCATCCCAAGATGAGATCTTGAGAGAGGTCCACCAGTTCTATGGACAGTTGTACAGATCCCAGAGTCCTGTTGTCGGCTTGGTCCAAGATCCCAGATCCAAGCTAACTCGGCACTTTACCGATATCCCGGACGTCAGCCTGTACGAGATCAGAATGGCTCTCAAACAACTAAAGAACGGGAAGGCACCGGGAGACGACGGAATCACCACAGAGCTTTTGAGAGCAGGCGGAAAGCCGGTCTTAAAAGCTCTTCAGAGACTGTTCAATTCCGTCGTTCTCGGGGGCGACGTTCCAGAGTCGTGGATCAAAAGCGTGGTGGTGCTGTTCTTCAAGAAAGGTGACAGAACCCTCTTGAAGAACTATAGACCCATCTCGCTCTTGAGCCACGTCTATAAGTTGTTTTCGAGGGTCATTACAAATCGTCTCACGCGTAGGCTTGACGACTTCCAGCCTCCCGAAAAAGCCGGTTTCCGAAAAGGCTATAGTACCATAGACCACATCCATACGCTACGCCAGATTATACAGAAAACCGATGAATATAATCGGCCTCTGTGTCTGGCATTTGTGGACTATGAGAAAGCCTTTGATTCGATCGAAACTTGAGCGGTGCTGCAGTCCCTTCAGCGGTACCAAATTGACTATCGGTACATCGAAGTGCTGAAGTGCTTGTATAGAAATGCCACCATGTCAGTCTGTGTTGACAGGAGTACGAAACCGACCCAACTGCAGAGAGGTGTTAGACAGGGAGACGTTATGTCCCCGAAACTCTTCACCGCTGCATTGGAAGATGTCTTCAAGCTCTTGGACTGGACCGGATTTGGCATCAACATCAATGGCGAATACATCACTCACCTTCAATATGCCGACGACATCGTAGTCATGGCAGAATCGCTGGAGGACCTTGGCACCATGCTCAATGATCTCAGCAGGGTTTCCCGACTAGTGGTCTCAAAATGAACATGGACAAGACGAAAGTCATGTCTAATGTCTATGTCATTTCAGCACCGGTCCTAGCCAGGAGTGCGCTTCTCGAAATTGTCGACCACTATGTCTACCTGGGACAAACAGTCCAGTTAGGTAGGCACAACTTCGAGAAAGAGGTCAATCGACGAATCCAACTCGGCTGGGCAGCGTTCGGGAAGCTAAGGAAGATATTCTCGTCCAATATTCCGCAGTGTCTGAAAACGAAGGTCTACGACCAGTATGTGTTAACAGTGATGACATATGGAACAGAGACCTGGTCTCTGAATGTTGGCTTCGTATCAAGGCTCAAAGTCGCTCAGCGGGCCATGGAGCGGGCTATGCTTGGTATTTCCCTACGTGATCGAATCCGTAATACGGATATCCGTAGGAGAACGAGAGTGACCGACATAGCCCGCCGGGTTGTCATGCTGAAGTGGCAATGGGCAGGCCACATCGCTCGACGAATCGACAATCGTTGGGGAAGAAAGGTTCTCGAGTGGCGACCACGTATCGGATGGCGCAGCGTAGGACGGCCCCCCACTAGATGGACCGACGATCTGGTCAAAGCCGCGGGGAGCCGTTGGATGCGGTCGGCACAGGACCGCTCGTTGTGGCGTTCTCTTGGGGAGGCCTATGTCCAGCAGTGGACGTTGAAAGGCTGAAAAAATATTTACGCTCGACTCCACACTAAAACCAGCGCTATACTTTATTTCGTGAGAACTCCTTCTATAGACCAATGTATAGGTACTTCTTAGAATTTGCGCAAGATGGCGTATAAGACATGAAAACCACATTAGTACTTTTTGAAATTAGCGCTATCTATGTGATTTATTGAAAACTGCTTAGTAAGACCAATATATTATTAGTTACTTATCAAATAATCAATTTTATTGTGAAAAATGAAGATTATGAGGCGTGCACTTTTGGAATTTTTTTTGATATGATACATCTAATGCGGATGGAAGGTAAAATCGGCTGTTAGCGTGGCGACGCTTTTAATGTAGGTACTTGTCCCGTTCAAACCTTGCAAGCTAAATTTGACACACTTCCCGGTTTCCGATTGAGCTGAAATTTTACACGCATGTGTATATCACGTGACAATGCAATATTATGATGACACGGAGCTGATCTGATGATGGAGCTGGAAGGTGGACATAGGAACTCTATAATGAAACGGCGCAACCCCATCGAGTTTGGGCTCGCATGATTCGTTTTGACGAGTATTTTCTCTCTAGATGGTAGCCAGGGTCTGATGATGGAGCTGGAAGGTGACCATGCGAAACTCTGTAATTAAATGGCACATCTCCATCGAGTTAGGGCTCGTTTGAAATGACTTGACTAGTACTCGAGACCTAGATGATAACAAGGGTCTGGTGATGGAGCTAGAAGGTGGCCGTAGGAACTCCGTTATAAAACGATATAGCTCCATCGAGTTTGGGCTCATATGATTCGTTTTGACGAGTGTTTTCTCTCTAGATGGTATCCAGGGTCTGATGATGGAGCTGGAAGGTGGCCACAGCAACTCTATAATGAAACTACGCAACTCTATCGAGTTTATACTCGTGTGATCCGTCTTGAGGAGTACTTTGTCGAATTATGATCATTTTCCATCCATCCATCAGCTCCTCAACGTCCACTGCTGGACATAGGCCTCCCCAAGAGAACGCCACAACGAGCGGTTCCGTCATGGGGGATAATGCCGTAATTGCCATGCTTGGCAGGCGGGTTGGCGATCGCAGTGGATGTTTTTGATACTCGAGGGAGTGCTGCTGCCCACTCCTCTGGTATTCCCTCAGTCGGCTCTTACGACTCCCGTGGGTAGAGAGGGGATGATGATGATTTTATTTCTACAAAATAATTTCGATGTTTTTACATCTGCTAGACGTCCCGCGAAGTCTAGTTTTTTTTTAATTACAAACTAATTAAATATTAAAATAAACCTACAAAATAAACAACGATATCAACTAATAATAATCTAAGCTTCATTAATATATTAATAACTCAATTGAAGGCCTACTTATGATATTAATATTTTATACAATAAATATTTTTTTACAGAGCTCTTAAGTTATAATAAAGGTACTTAAAAAGTCTCGAATCTCATGAAGTTTTAATAAAATTACCTATCTTATCAAGTCTTTATCTTGGCGAAGAAAAAACCTAACAGCAAGGTTTTGAGATAGAAATTACCTACTTGTTATCTTTATACTACTCTGTCAAGAAAGTATTGGGATGATTTGTTTATGGTTCCAAATTCAAATTTTTGTTTTTTTTGTTGTTGTTACATTGGCACAACTGTTATCCATTTTGGCGCGGAGTTGGAGTTGTATCTGTTATTTATATTAAATACGGTGCTGTTTCTAGTTATATCATATCTAGTGTGTATTGCGAATTTCATAATGGACAAAAACATCGAACAAAGAGGTTGTCTTAAATTTTGCATCGCCAATGGAATTTCCTGTTCGGAGTCACTGAAAATGTTACAAAAGGCTTACGGTGAATTGACTTTATCAAAAACACGTGCTTATGAGTGGTACAAAACGTTTAAAAGCGGTGGAGATGTGATGGAAGATTTGCCTCGCTCTGGTAGGCCATCAACGTCTGCAACTGAAGTTAACATTGCAAAAGTGAAGGAAATACTGAACTGTGACTGAAAATCCCCATTCAACTTTGAGAGAGATAGCCGCCGAACTTACTGTGTCTCACGAGTCGGTCAGTATCATTTTAAATAATCAATAAGGGTATAAGCGGTGGGAATAAAACACGTGGTTTTTTATATACAATAGGGCGCGCCCGGCACGTAATGTTTGCACGTTATAAAAACTAATCGCGACTGACTCGGTGTATTAGCGAACTATCACTCCCGGGGATAGGTGCCGAGCGCTCCGTTCTTTATTAATTCAGAAACTTATAACTAGGTACCTACATAAAGAGATGCATAATAAGTATGGTTGTGGTGCGTCGCCTACAATCCTGCCTCCTTAGTGGTAACTAGTTAGCACTAAAATCCCGTGAGGACAATAAGGCGACGCGCGTCACCGGCCTACGTAATACACCCGTGCGCGTACGCACGTCCACTACTCGTACGCGGCCATCGCTGCCTGCATGAGTTGCACTTACCAACCCATGACGCCAACAACTTCGCTCTAGGTTAGGTTCGACAATTATGACATAATCACCTACTTGTAGTGATGGAGTCTCGTGATTCCATTTCTGCCGTGGTAACAAGCTGGGTAAATATTCTTTTACCCAGCGGACCCAAAACATATCGGCGAGCCTTTGAGCCACCCGCCATTTTTTGCATAAGCAGAGATCTGTATCGTCAAACTCACCGAACTGAGGACTTGTAGAAGATGTGCCGATTAAAAAATGATTGGGCGTTAGTGCCTCCGGGTAGCTAGGGTCACTAGAGACGTGCGTGATGGGTCGACTGTTGACCAATGCTTCTATCTCGGCTAGCAGAGTTGACAAAGTGTCGGGGTGTGGTGCACGTTCTTTTAAAATAACCTTGAGTGAGGTTTTGACTGTGCAGATCATTCTCTCCCAGGATCCACCCATTTCAGGAGCACCTGGAGGGTTGAACCGCCAATCTACCCCGCGCACAGCTACCGCGTCGCGGACTGCCCCCGTGTTCAGCGCGGCAACGCTACGTCGCAATTCTGCGTCAGCGCCTTTCAAATTCGTGCCGTTGTCTGATATTATTATCTGTGGCATACCACGTCGTGCTGCCATTCTACGCAGGGCCATAATTGCAGAATCTGACGTAAGGTCTTCAGTCACTTCAATGTGGATAGCACGCACTGTGAGACATGTAAATAGCATGCAGTATCTCTTGTTCCTTCTACGGCCAATTGTTACTTCCAGTGGTCCAAAAAAATCTACTCCAGTGCAAGTAAACGGTCTTCTATTATGCTGCAGTCGAGCTGAAGGTAACTCAGCCATTAGTTGCGGTTGTGGCTTAGCACGTTTGTAACGGCAAAACAAACAACGCGATGCAACAGTGCGAACAGTTGGTCTCAGCTTTAAGACCCAATACTGTTGCCGTAAATTATTTACGACTAGTTCGTTTGAACCATGCATTGCTTGTTTGTGATGGTATCCAACCAGTAAGCGAGTAATCCGGTGTTTACCATCTAGAATGACAGGTCGCTTGACCTGCTGTTCTACACCTACAGTCTTGTCAATACGGCCGCCAACACGCAAAATACCTTTTTTATCTAAATATGGCGACAATTGTAATAAACGGCTATTAGATAATAACTGTTTATTATTCTTTATATAAGAAATCTCAGTGGCAAAACTATCGAACTGGCACTTTTTTATAAGTAAATCCTCTGCTTCTTTCATAAGCAAAATATCTAGTGTGCACTCTTTGCGTTGACACCTTCTAATGAAAAGCAAGACCCTTGCCATCGCGCGTACCAGGGTGGTCCAGATCGAGATATTATCTTCACTGGGTGAAGATAAATCTGAGCTATGTTGAACCACTACATGTACAGAACGCTCCTCGCACATTGCCTCCCCTAGCGGTCTGGTATATTTGAGGTCCTTGGGCCACTGATCTTCAGGGCGGCGTAAGAAAGAAGGACCTTGAAACCAGTCACTAGAGTAGACAAGCCGAGGAGCATCCTCGCTCGTAGCCACATCTGCCACGTTAAGGCCAGTCGGTACGTGGCGCCACTCACAAGACTTTGACAACTCGTCAATTTCACCTAAACGGTGCGCCACATATGGCTTATAATTGCGTGGGTCGCTACGAATCCACTGTAACACAGTGCTAGAATCCGTCCAAAAGTATCTCTTTGAGATCAAAGTGTCACTGTGCTCGCGCTGCACAGTAGTCGCAAGTCGCGCACCCAGTAGCGCGCCTTGTAGTTCGAGCCTGGGAATAGACACTGGGCGTAAAGGACTAACCCTACTTTTACTAGCTACAAAACAAATTAATACACGACCATCGGATCGTGTGAAACGCCAATAAACAACTGCTGCGTATGCTTTAGCGGAAGCATCGCAAAATACATGCATCTGTTTATCAACTATGTGAGCATCACTGTGCTCACTAGACGAGTGTAAAAAATATTGCGAATCAAAACTATAGCAGTCTACCCAATCACCCGCATTATAATATCGAGGAATACGAAGTGACCGTAAACATTGTAAATGGTTAAGCCAACCAAGGAATAATGAATGTTCTTCCGGCTGGATATGGCAATCCCAATCGACTCCACTGCGATGAACATTTTGAAACATAATTTTTCCTTTTATTACAAACGGGGAAAGAAAGCCATGTATATCGTATACCGACATAATAATACTCAACATTTGGGACTTTGTAGGAGACTTTAAACCGTTTAAAATATCAGGCGAAACTCGATTGATATTAATCTTAAAGCCAAATGAATCATCGTTAGGATGCCACATCAATCCGAGAGTACGCTCACTTGTATGCGTAGCTCCATGTTTAAATTCCATAGCCGACGGCGCGAGCGCATTTGAAGGAATAGATTGCAATACATTTTTATTATTGCTCGACCAACGCGTTATTTCAAACCCACCCGATTTATGTATGTTTATTATATCTTTAACTAGCTTGATAGCCTGATTCTCATCGTCAACAGAATGTAAACAGTCATCCATATAATGATTTTGTATAATGACTTGTACGGCTTCCGGCATTAAGTCCTGGTACTTAAGTGCGTTTTTATTTCTTATGTATTGCGCAATGAATGGCGAACATGTAGCACCGAATAACAACCGTTCCATTACACATTTTTTAATAGGTGCCTCAAGACTCTCTTGCCAGAGAAATCTAAAAATATGCTGATCCTCGACGCGAATTTTTATCTGAGAGAAAAAATATTTGATGTCGCCGATTAAGACTATTTTATGCTCACGGAAACGTAGCATAATTCCTAACAAAAAATTATATAAATCAGGACCCGTAAGTAAAAATTAATTTAAACTCACGCCTTTAACTTTACCAGCGCAGTCAAACACCAACCTTAGTTTTCCAGGCTTATTAGGGTTTTGAACTCCAAAGTGTGACAGGTACCAGACGTGGCTATGTGAGGGTTCATTCTCATTAAGTTCTCGAGCATAGCCCTGGTCGAAGAGCTTCTTTATTTCACTGATGTATCTCTCCGCGTAACTAGTATCTGTACGGAATTTCTTCAATACACCTGTTAGCCTAGAGCGTGCGTAGTCGTAAGTATCGGGCATGGAAAACACATCCTTCACGAAAGGTAAACCTACCTCCCATTGATTACCGACGTACCGACTTGTATCATCTAGGATACGCACTGCTCTTAAATGTGACGTATTCTCACGTCGTAAAGTCGAAACTCCAATGGAATCTAACTCGAATGAGTTCTTAACTAAATCATTGAGTGCATTAATCTTTACCTGTGTATCGGAGTGAGCGAGATGAAATGTATGTCCCTTCACGGATGAACGAGCGAGACCATAGCACCCATGAATGGACCAACCTAGTTGACACCTCGTAGCATACGGCTGGTACTTGTCGCCATGCCGAATCTCCAACGGGGCTATTAAAGAATAATTATCCTGGCCTATAAGTAAGCGAGGCACCACACATTGCTTACAAACAAGCTCTTTTAATTGTGCTAAATGATTACATTTTAAATTATTTATTACAGACAAATTTTGTTTAGGTAGCTTTAACCTATCAACCTGTCGGAAATTTACATCATAATATTTATTTTCATAAAAACCATAAAGTTTTGTACATATTTTAGGAGCATCAGATTGGTAAACCACAATACCAAATGCATCAGTAAATTTAACAGGGTTCGATTGACAAGTAGAAATACCTAACTCATTAACTAAATGTTTATCTATCATTGAAATAGTAGCACCGTCGTCTAATAACGCATACGCACTTATTACACCTTTAGGACCGCACAGATTCACTTTCACGATTTTTAATAACACATCACTACGCAACGCCAACTCTGGACCGCGAGGAGCGCGGGGGCCGCAACCAGCGCTGTTAGAGCGCGGTGCGGGCCCGCGCTGTTTGTCTGCTGTGAAGGAGTGAGCCACAGTCTCACTTCGTGCCAAGGATGACTCACCCTCAGCTGACGATGTACGCCCATTCTCCTCCGTAGTTTGTATATGCGGGGCAGGTCTTTTATAGTGTAGTAAGCGATGGTGTGCAAAACCACAATTATCTATATCACATACAGGCGCCTGACAATCATTAGAGCTATGACGTTCTGATAAGCAACAATAACATAAATGCTTAGATTTAACATATCGCCATCGATCTTTTCGCATCACTCTTTTAAATAGACGACATTCAGGTAATTTATGCACCGACTTTTTGCAAAATGTGCAGGTATTGCAATTATCTGTCTTTGTAGTTAATATAGGTCGGTTGTAGGCATTATGGCGAGGTCTCTCGTCAGACTTCTTAGTAAGTGGTACATTGTCAGGTTTTCTATAGTCTCGCAAATGTGTAACGCCCACAATAGAAATCATCTCAGCCTCTTTTCTCAAAAATGCCGCCAACAATTGTAGCTTTGGTGTATTTGACGACAGTTTGGTGTAAGCATAGTGAGTCCACTTACTTAATAATATACTGGGTAATTTTGACGTAACGGCAGTAACTAGCTCTGGACTCCTGAGATAATCATGGTGATTAAGTGAGTGTATGGTAGCAACACAGTTATTTATTTTCATTGAAAATGCTATAAGATCGTGATGGTAGTTGTTAGATAGTGGGGCTAACCTTTTGATCTGAGAGCTTAGGTGTTGAATAATTAAATAAGATTATCCAAACCGTAATCCCAGAGCCTCCATAACCACAGTCGGTGAGGTTACCGATCAACAAATCAGTAACGGCTTCTTTCGCTTCACCTTTTAAGGCTTGACGCAACCTCCACAAATTCTCTGAGTCACTAAAGTTACACACCAGTGAAGACTCCTCATATGCACTCTTGAAGTGGAGCCACTCAATACAATCGCCACTGAATGTGGGTAGTTTTCGTGGTGTAGACAACCGGGTAAGCAGGCGGTCACCTTCCTTGGTTGATGGTGTGACCATCATATCCTTCAGTGCATGGGCGAGTTGCATGATGCTGTCAACAGGAGGACCTTGGGTTGGTGCGCAAAGTTGGTTATTCATAGGCGTCCGCGCTGCCTCCGTCGTAATCGCCATTGCTGCCTCTGCTGGTGATGGCACAGGCTTCAGATCATGTCGATCCATCCATTCGTGCACAATAGATTTATTTCCGCTACTACCTGCGTTAGTGTGGTGGGTACGCGACGCACGTGTTCCGCACACTTCTGCTTCGTAATTATCGACAGCTAGGTCATATTCTAGCCTTTTCTCTATCAGCTCTAGCTGGATCTTAGCCTTAGCCTCTGTGGCTGCAAGCTGCAATTGTTTCCGTCTCAGGAGTGAAGAGGTTGTTGACACTGACGAGGCTGGAGCTGGTGTTTTAGCAGGCAGTTCAGTCTTTACCGATTCTCTATCAGCACGATGATTATGCGGAATATCACTAACGCACATTCTTTGACCTTTTGGCCCGTCTATGGCAAGCACGCGGTCGGACGCACAATCTAAACGTTCACGTAATTTTTCCCTATTCCTCTGGGACATCATTTTATCGAGATGCTTTGGAGGAGTATTAAACATAGCCGTGATTAGATCTGGCTCGAAAGGACCAACTTTATAAGCGGTGGGAATAAAACACGTGTTTTTTTATATACAATAGGGCGCGCCCGGCACGTAATGTTTGCACGTTATAAAAACTAATCGCGACTGACTCGGTGTATTAGCGAACTATCACTGCCGGGGATAGGTGCCGAGCACTCCGTTCTTTATTAATTCAGAAACTTATAACTAGGTACCTACATAAAGAGATACATAATAAGTATGGTTGTGGTGCGTCGCCTACAAAGGGTATGAAACATGTTTCCGCTCGGCTAGTCCTAAAAGACCTGAATATTCTCCAAAAACTCAATCGCATGAGAGTCGCTGAGAACATGCTAGAACGAGTCAATTCCGACCCAACATTCATGAAACGCATTGTTACTGGTGACGAGACGTGGGTTTACCAGTTTGACATGCAAACTAGTCAACAAGCTTCGGAATGGCGACTTCCAACTAAACCGAAACCGAAAAAACCACGCTAATCAAAAGTCAAAGTCATGTTGACTTGTTTTCTTTGACTGTCGCGGTGTTGTGCACTCGGAATTCTTGCCAGAATGTTAAACGGTAAATAAATAATATTATTTGAGCGTTATGCCGCGTTTAAGAGAGCAAATTCGACGAAAAAGGCCAGATTTGTGGAAAGAAAATTCTTGGATTTTACACCACGATAATGCGCCTTCGCACAAGGCCATCATTGTGAATGAATTTTTGTCCAAACACTCAACAAATACCATCGAGCAACCACCATATTCACCAGATATGGCTCCAGCTAACTTCTTTCTTTTTCCTAAACTCAAATTACCACTTCGTGGCACCCGTTTTCAATCGGTAGAAGACAAAAAGGAGAATTCGCGGCGAGAACGGAACTCAATTCCGGAGACCGCGTTTAAAAAAATGTTTTGATGACCGTCCAGATGCTTTGCCAATTCATTGTGTTTAATGTATAGTGCTAAGCATGTCAAATGCTAAAAATATACATAAAAATATCTAAATATTTATAGGGTTTGCGTCCTGCTCCTGACTGTTATTTTCGATTTCACATTTTTCACTTTGTGTTTAATGTACCTATAGTGCTAAGCATGTCAAATGCTAAAAAAAATATATATAAAAAATATCTAAAAAATCTTAATTGTAAAATTAAGTTTACCTGGTCGGTATAATGTATAAAAATACTTCCGACAGATGGTGCAGGCGTCACCCAAAGACGTTAAGTATGAATGTGTTGTCGAAATTAGCAGTCAAGAGCAAGTGTCACGATTGCTGAATTGGCAAAGCATCTGGACGGTATCCAGGAGATGCAGGTTCAAATCCTGCTCGTGACTGTTATTTTCGACTTCACATTTTTCTCTTTGTGTTTAATAATTATGTGGGTTAAAATAAAAAAATAACTTTTGTAAAATCATATAACTGTGGACAGATCAAACCATTGGAACAATATATCAGACTTGGACGTCCAACATCTCTGTCCACCCATGATCATGAATACTGTAAAATATTCCGAAATGTCGGGATAGTAGAAAATCAAGTAAACGCGATAAATTTTGTAAACATAGTTTTATTTTATAATCTACTTAGTAATAAATTTTACCACTAGATGGCAATGTTTTTGAACAATTTTTGAATTAATATTTTGAATCCTATTATTTCTTACTAGACCCAAACCTAGGATCTACGCAAAAACTACGAAGAAAGAAAGTGCTACTGACTAAGCATTAAACTTATGGTAAGCAATTTTGTCTTTTAAGCAACCGCTATAAAAGATCCCATTTGCCTTCAATGGTAATTATACCAAAGATTACGCTAAATAGGGACGGTTTTATCACCGATTTAACAATGAATTAATTTTTACTGAAACAAACTTAAATTTACTTAACTAAATCTAAGACAAAATATTTTATATTATTAAACTTTATATCGGACGGCGCAGCGTAGGTCGGCCCCCCACCAGATGGACCGACGATCTGGTCAAAGCCGCGGAGAGCCGTTGGATGCGGTCGGCGCAGGACCACTCGTAGTAGCGTTCTCTTGGAGAGGCCTATGTCCAGCAGTGGACTTTGAAAGGCTGATGGATGGATGGATGATTAAACTTTACTAAATTAATTTGTGAGTAACAGCAAAATCAGAAAATATATAACAAAATGAATCCAGTAGCATTTATTAATAAGTGAGAGCCCTTAATCGTAAAAAAAAAGTTAAGAAACTAGCTTTTTTTCTATTTTAATAACATAGCATCACGCCTGTATTCCCCGAAGGGGTAGGCAGAGGTGTATTACACACCCACGACTCGCCAACTATGTTTAAGTCCCACGTAATAGGTGGCGAGCCTATTGACGTCTACCGGGTACATTTCCAAACTCCGGGCTGCTACTGAGAATATTTTTTTTTAGGAAAATGCTCAATAAATTTGCCCGACCCGGGGATCGATCCGAGAACTCATGATTAGCAGTCGCATATTATACACTACCACTACACCACCGAGGCAGTTATTATCTATTTTAATGAGAGGCTTAAAGACCTGGATGTGTTTCAATGTAGGGCGAAGGTATCTGATCCCGTTCCCCCTACTCTCCAGAATTACTACTATTAAAGTATATCTATTATATATATTATAATTCCAGTGTCACAATGTTTGTCCGGGATGAACTCCGAAACTACTACACCGATTTTAACTTTTTTTTTTAAATGTGTGTTTTGTTCCAACTTAAGAGATAACATAGCATAGCATCACGCCTGTATTCCCCGAAGAGGTAGGCAGAGGACACACCCACGGCTCGCCAGCTATGTTTAAGTCTCACGTAATAGGGGGCGAGCCTATACGAGATAGGATGTATTTATACTAACTAACTTATCATCACGCCATTTCCCTTGCGGGGTAGGCAGAGAGAACAGAGTGCCGAGAGGCTCTATTCGTGCATACATCTCTCGCTTTCTCAACATTCATAACTCTCTTCATACACGCTCGCCGGTTTCGGAGACTCCTGACTCCACCTTCCTTCAATACATGACCAATTTGGTCTAGGTAGGTAAGTCTCGGTCTCCCCCTGTACTTACATCCTTCCACTTTCGTATTGTATATCTTCTTAGCCAGTCGCTCGTCCGGCATTCTTTCCACATGTCCGAACCATCGGAGCATTCCCTTTCGCATCTTTACACCAATACTCTCTTTCATACCTACACGCTCTCTTACGTCATTGTTACGAATGCGGTCAGTCAGCCTCACTCCACAGATTCTCCGCAGAGATCGCATTTCGACCGCATTGATTTTACTCTTATGCTCCTTTTTACATACCCAACACTCGCTTCCATATAACAACGTTGGGATAAGCACTGCGTTGTGTATTGCGACACGTGCCTTCTGGCTGAGGTGGTGGCTGCCGAGAAGTTGTCCCAATGCTCCGTTCACTCTATTTCCCGCATTCACTCTTCTTTCTACATAAGTGGTGTACCTTCCATCCCGACTGAATCCACATCCAAGATATACAAATTCATCCACTTGTTCTAGCACACCATTTCCTATTGCTACTCTAACATCTATTCTGGCTTCTTCTCTTTCAAAAACCATTACTTTGGTTTTGCTCACATTCACACGTAGGCCCCTTTTCTTACAATCTTCTGCCATTACGTCGACTAGGGTTTGCAGGTCAGTCGCAGACTGTGCTAATAAGACCGCATCGTCTGCATATAGCAAAGAGTTAACCACTGAGTCGCCCATCTGAACTCCTACATTCATTTCATTCAACCTTTGTAGACATTTATCCATATATATGATAAACAGTCTGGCTGATTGAACGCAGCCCGGTTTAACACCGATATTGACGTCAAACCAGGGTGACATTCCATCATGCAGCTGCACACAAGCTCTGCAGTCTATGTAGTTGGACTGTACCGCTTGTAGCAGTCTACCGCTAATACCATACTCCGTAAAAATGTCCCAAAGTTCCTTTCGTACAACAGTGTCAAATGTTTTCTCCAAATCCACAAAACTGCAGAAAACCCTCTGGCCTACAGCCAGATGCTTCCCCACAATGTTGCGCAGAGAAAACACTTGATCCATGCATCCTCGTCCACACCTGAAACCTCCTTGTACCTCACACAAAAATTCATCAGACACCATCCTCATTCTCCTTTCAATAATCTTACCATACACTTTGGCTGCCAAACTGGTCAAGCTTATGGCCCTGTAGTTTGCACAGTCATAACGTGAACCCTTGTTTTTAAACAAGGGCACGATGACTGCGCTTCTCCAGTCCTTGGGAACCAATTCTGAGCTCCAACATAAATTGAGAAGCATCAGGAAGGATTCCCAGACACATGAGCCTCCAAGCTTGATCATCTCAGCAGACACCATATCAATACCCGCTGCCTTACCATTTTTCAAACTTCTAATCACCCATTCGACTTCATCCATACTAATGTCATCAGAGGATGCCGGTACCGAATGCTGATCTGTTAGACCACATGTGGCACCAGCATCACCCTGAACATCCGCATACATATCTCCAAAATAAATATATATATGAATTAATATAAAATGATAGTGTAGATTAAATATTACCAGTAGCAATATATTAATGGTTTAAAAAGTGATTTTTAATCATAGTTTTAAATTAAGGATTGGTCTCTGCCCATCTAATTTCCACCGGCAGAGCATTCCACAAAGTAATAGCCCTGACCGTAAATGATTTGGTAAAAAAGTTTGTGTTATGTGATGGCATTTTTAGCGTCAGGTTATGCGAAGACCTTAAAAACTTTGAATGTGTATCATGGAGGTATTCAAAACGACCTTTGAGATAGGAAGGTGTTGAAGGGTTTAAATACATTATATAGTATAGAAAGAATATGAGTATTCCGGCGATGTCGTATTGGTAACCACTTAAGCTGTGTTCGAAATTGTGAAACATGATCATACTTGCGAAGACCAAATATGAATCTTATACAGAAATTTTGGAGGCGCTCAAGCTTATCGAGTTGGTTTTCGGCGAGATCTGGATAGCTGACATCTGCGTAGTCCAGGATAGGTAGAAGTAAAGAATTTGCAAGCGTAATTTTGGTAGAAATAGGAAGAAAGTTTCGCAATCGTCTAAGAGCTCCTGCAGATGCAAACATTTTCCGACTTACTTCTTGGAGCTGTGGATCCCAAGTAAGTTTTGAGTCAATTGTCAAACCCAAGTTCTTGACTTTTTCACTAAGGGGTATTGAAACACCTTCAAAAATGACATCAGGTAATTGAGTCCAATGAATCTTAGAGATCAGTCTCGAGCTACCTACGATTTTAAGCTGTGTTTTTGAAGCATTTATAGTAAGCCCATGAGATACGCTCCACGCACTAATTTTATTTAAATTGAGCTAATAGAGTCTGCAAGTAAATTTGAAGATCATCTGCATAAAGGTGTTAGGAAGAAAGTAGGTTATTAGAAATGGAATTGATAAAAATTGCGAAAAGTAGAGGGGATAAAACGCCACCCTGGGGCACACCGACTGATGTATTACGCCAAGAGGAGTAAATATTTTCAATACGAATACGTTGCCGGCGGCCACACAGGTAACTGCGAAACCAATCTATTACCGTTGGAGATATGTTAAGAGAGCAGAGTAGAGAGAGCAATACCTCAAAGTCTACCGTGTTAAATGCGTTACTGAAGTCTAGCAGAGCTAGTAGAGTCAGTTTACCACATTCCATACCTGATCTGATATCCTCCGTAATATTGATGAGGGCTGTAGTAGTGTGTGCTTGATAGTCCTGTCAAAATTAGACGAAACGGAGAAATGTTGATTAAGCAAATCTATATCGAAGTTTCTGGGATTTGTTTCTTGTGATTTTCCCACTCCCACTGTTTTAAGAAATTTCCATACTTTTGCTGGATCTTCATCTTGAACAGAATTATGAATGTGCTGGCGTTGTGCATCCCTACACACCTTATTGCAGTGATTTCTTATTGCAACGTACTTTTTAAAATTTACTTTAATAGGCTTAATTTTATATTTGAACTTGGCTTTAGCTTTTTGCGAAATCAATCGTTTGATGCTATCCGTAAGCCAAGGTGCAGGTGGATGTTTAATTTTAACTGGTCGGATAGGGGCATGCTTATCATAAAGATTGATGAGATTTTGGTTTAGAATATAAATTTTTTGATCGACCGATCCCGAATCGGTAAGTGGTGTCCAGTCGATACCGTTTACATCTTCACGCAGATTACAAAGATTTATCTGACCAAAATTACGCTGCATTAGGATCTTAGGTTTAGATTTAGGAGGCCGGAGTTTATAGGAAAGGAAGAGTAAATCGTGATAGGAGAACGCATCAGCCGGGAATGCCCATGCTTAGCAACACGTTCTCTTGACGATACCATAATTAAGTCAAGAAGAGAAGGAGTAGAATTAGGGAAGTGATGAGTAGCATCAAGAGGAAGAATATAAAGGTTAAAGGAATTAGATAAAGAATGGAGTGTCCTGGAGCGGGAGTCATTTTTTAAAAGACAAGTATTAAAATCACCCATTATTACAGAGTGACTGTAAGAAGGCAGTAGATGTACCAGTAAGGTTTCGAAAGAGGAGAAAAAGTCTATGCGTAAAGAAGGACAGTAATAGACGCCGAGTAGGAGTTTGGTAAAGTTGAGTTCAACCTCAATAAATAGGTGCTCACCAGCATTCATAGGTGGAGGTTGCGTTGATTCGTGTATTATACGATAATTTATATGTGAACGTAAATAAATGGCAACTCCACCGCCAACTCCAGCAGCACGGTCATTTCTGATGAGCTTGAACCCAGGAAGGGAGTATAGTGTTGAGGGCAGACATGGCTTCAGCCATGACTCAGAAACAAGGATAGCATGAATATTCTTACATTCAAAATTAGCCAGCATATCCGAGAAATGTGCCGGAATACTTTGGGCATTGATATGAACAACATTAAAGTTCTTTGGAACATCGACAAAATGACATACTATCTGACAGAGATGGTAAATCTATGAAACTGTCGTTGGAATTATTACTAAGTGCTGAATAATAACTTTCATCATCACTATCAATCATTTGAAGTAATGAATATAATAAAATATATACCTATAAAATATACTTAAATCTAAAACAAAACCAAATAAATATAGATATTATTTACCAATACTATAAAGTCCTAATACGATAACGATTTCCACCCGCCAGTTATTATAATAAACAAGACAAAAATAACGACATAAAACAAAAAAAAAACAATTTAAAACATTTTTCTCAGTACACTAGCAGCCTAGTCTGTGGGCACAAACAATGCAAATAGTTTATTTAGCTTTAGTTAGGCTGATAGTTCTGCCAAAGCCCCAAAAATAAGAATAAATAACACATATACCATAGACTAATTACAAAACTAATTATTTAACACACCATAGACACAAACACACATAATTATATGGCTATGTGTCATCAAGAGTTACTAAGTACTAATTACTCTGTAGAATATTAATTTAGAACACCGACAGAAACTATAAGTAATTTAAAGAACTATATATAAACAAATCTACATACAATAAAAGCAATGCCCTGTAAAAGTGTAAAGTCACATGGCGCGTAACACTCCTGCTATTATATACTTGGCAACGAGACTTAAAAGAAAGAAAAAAAAACAAAACAAATCAAGCTACCCGGACTATGTAAAATGCAATCATAAGAAAAGAAGTTATTTCTTTTGTGAAATTACTCTTTTCGACTTTGATGCCGGCTTTGCTGCTGTGATGGGCTTCTCTGTATGAAGCTGTTTAATATTGTGCAACTCACTGGAACTGGTAACGCGGTGACGAACGCCATCCGTTCCAATAACATATATTATACCTTCCTTTGTCCAGCATTGAGAAACACCAAACTTTAGATTTCATGATGCTGTTTTGTTAAAAATTCAGAAATTGTGATGCCGGTACCCTTAAATTTAGTCTTGCTACGCCACAAATTATCTCGGAATGCAATTGACTGGAACTTAACTACAATGGATCTTGGCTTAAGACCAGATGAAGAACGTCCCATTCTGTGGCAGCGTCTCCAGTGGTAAAGTTAGCCAGTTTGAGATGTTCTTGCACAACTTTAACCACCACTGCTGAAACATCTTCTTTGTCCTCCTCGGCAACACCATGCAGTAGCAACATTTTTCTGCGGGTCCTCATATCCATAGAATCCACAGTGCGTGCAAGTAAATCTAACTGTTGTTGAAAATGATTCATAAGTTCCATAACCATCGTCTTAAAGGAACTAAAATCAGCAGATAAGCTCACCATGGAAGGAGTTCCTTGAGCTTTTGGTAGCTCTACTTCAAAGCTGGCCATCCGCTTATGGAATAAATCACTCAAATTGTTTAGTGAAGTCTGTAATGATTCCATGACTGTTTCAATATGTAAATATTTGTTATTGAAGGAGATAATAACACACGGGCAGGTACTTTTGTTAAGTTATCCTATTGTATCATTTATATTATAATTATATTATTATTTAGTATGTATTTTAGCTTTATTTTACACAGCAAAAAATTTCCTTGTTAACTCCACAACTACCCACAAAAATGTGGTATATTTCTTTCTTCTGTTCTTTCATACTTGCATTCAGGTTCAAAGACGATACATAGTCCAACCACTCTTTCTTCTTTTGGTCTACGGAAGCTGCTACTTCCGTATCCCACCATGCATCACCTTTCACTTTCCTATGCTTCTTTGAGCATCCACATACTTCTTTCGCTGTATTTACCATACTATCTTTCAATACTCTCCAGCATTCTTGTATGTCAGATCCCGGCTGACTTGCCATTGTCAGCCGTTCACGGGCACCCTCTACATACTTTGCTCTTATACTCTCTTCTTGCAACTTTTCAATCTTTATTTTTTCAAGCCCTCCGAAGTGGACACGCTCTCGCCAGTGTCTCCACTTTCTGAACAGACCACTAAATCTCGCAATAAGAAGATAGTGGTCCGTGTCGACAGTGAGACCCCTGTAGGCTCTTGTATCCAGAATTTTACTTCGGAGGCGACTGTCTACCAGAATTAAATCTATCATAATTCTCTGTTCATTCCTTCTCCATGTATACATATGGATGTCCTTATGTTGAAAAAATGTGTTTGACACAATAAGGTTTCTCTGCATATATACATCCGCAATGAGCCTACCTGCATCATTCACCCTCTTATCACCAAATGAACCAAGCACGTGCTCGAAGTCTGGACGCTTGGTCCCAACCCATCCATTCAAGTCTCCGCATACGATCACGCGTTCACTAGCTTCTGCCAAATCCAGAACTTCCCTAACATTATCCCAGAACTTCTCTAGATCCGATGCCACCGAAGAGCCTACGGTATTATAAGCTGCGACCATGAAGACCCTGGTGACACCTAGTTTTATTCGGACCCATAGAAGTCTGGGATCAAACATTCCGTAATCTTTCACACCTGAGGCCAAGCGAGCGGACAGTAACACCCCCACTCCCATGCTGGCCCGATCGCTCTGCGGTACACCAGACCACAGAGCTAACCCGCCACCAGGAAGATCACAGACATCGCTACCCTTTCGCTTGGTCTCTGTTACACAGAGCACATCAAGCTGTCTGTCCGACATGACGGTTACCAGCTCGTGTAACTTACCTTCCATACCACCTCTTACATTCCACGTACCTACTCGACACTCTGCTCCCCACGACACGCCAAACTGGGCAAGGCGTGATAGGTGGCGGCCCCCATCGCCGCATCTGCCGTTGTTTGTACCTACGGGGGCGGGTCGGCACGCGTCGCCTTCGGGGCACGCCCTAACCCGCACTGCGGTACACATTCGAGCCGGATTGCAACCTATGGATTACAGGCTGGCAGGGATCGCGACGAGCACGCTCCGGACTATGATCACCCCACCCCATATATATTTATATATTTTCTATAGAGGTAGGATACTTTATATCTCAATTTATAATTGCAATATTTATTCATGAAAAAATATATGGCGGTACGAAGTTCGCCGGGTCAGCTAGTATATATATCAAAAATATACATTTTTACTAGCTGACACGGTGACGCGATGTTGTGTCAGTATTCATTTGTTAATATTGCGATAAAAAAGAAAATAATCGAGTTAATAACTGAGAGCAAACTGCACACATGTATAAAATTTAATTAAAATCAGTTCATTACTTTAGGAGGTCATGGCGAATAAACATGACATGACATTTTTATATATAAAGATATTATGACTGCTAAGTTGCATGCAGAGCTCATTCTCAAAGCGGCCAAGAGTGGAAGAAATTAATAAGTTTATTACTTTTTTTTAACTCTACTCATTTGTTTCAGCATAATACCATCCACGGTAAATCACCAGTTTGTCCGGGCATTTCGGACATAGTGCGTATGATTGATGACGTGATTAGCATTTTCAATAGTATTATATTTATTACAAATTTTATAAAACTAATGAATGGCTTCCGGTTTCGTGCGTACACCAATTTGTTTGGTAGTAAAATGACTTGAAAATTTATATTGTGGCGGTTTTTGTTATTGTTGAAATAAAGAGACAGTTTGGTAACTTCGTCTTTGGAAACTTTCTGTTCTCTTCTAAGTGTTTTATTAATCATCACGAACAGCATCAATTATGAATAGAATGCGTTTTCAATAGCATCTTGATGGTATTCTGTGTTAAAATGGATACATAATATGGGATCGACTCAGAATTGGGAAAATGCATGCCAAGTTGCATTTTATGATTGCTAAAGCTGTATAAATCTATTAAAATTTATGGTAATTTGACATCTTTAACGATATCTATAACACTAAGTCACGTGACTTAAAGTTAGAGATTTAAAATTTTGATACATTTTAATAGGTTTCTATAGCTTTAGCGATCATAGAATGCAACTTGGCTAGACCCACTGGACCTACAACAGCGACTTACTACTCCATACAAGAACCTTTAACGTCACTTCTATATCTAGATATTTTTAAAGGCATCTTGCACTAGAAATTAATACGGGAGACTACACCCTGTTCTGCGGGAGACTTTACATACATGGTTAGCAGACATATTTTTCAGACTATTTATAGTACCTATTCTACGCTGGATTCAAAGACACAGTGGTCGGCACCAGAGGTTATCGCTATGTCATTAGTGTTTAAAATATGAGTACATTTCGGAATTATCTATTCAAAATAAATGCTCCTATATTTCGGTTAATCTCATCATTCAATCTTTCAATCAATTAACTCATTCATTCGCTGTCAGACACACTGGATTTAACCGTCCAGTAATTCCGTAAAACAATTCCCTTTGGGTAAAATGAACGAATGATTTAATGAGACTTCCGTTTTAATTGTCTTTTAAACTGTTATTTATTTTTAAACTTCGAACATGAATTATTTGAATTCATAAAATAACGTACTTATTACCTTAAATTTCCATATGTAAAATAATATTGGTCTATTGCGTATTAAGCCTTTTCGTGTTAATAATTTAGCACAATATTTATCCTTTGCAAGCAAAAAAACAAAGCATCACTCATGTATCCCGGAAGGGGTAGGCAAAGGTGTATTATACACACCCACGGTTTGTTAGCTAAGTTTAAGTCCCAATTAATAGAGGGCGAGCATATTGCCGTCTACCGGGCACATTTCGAAACTCCGGGCTGCTACTGAGAATTTTTACAAAAAAGCTCAATAACACAACCAGATCCGGGGATCGAACCCGAGACTTCATGATCAGCAGTCGCACACACTACCGCTGCACCACCAAGGCAGTTCTTGTCCTTTACGTTTCTTGTTAATAGAGTTAGTGGTTTATTTTAGAACAAATAAATCGATAAATCCTATATAACACGAACAAACTAGACGGGCCGTTGTGGTGTAGTCGGTAGTGTAACCAACTTTCGTGCACGAGGTCGTGGGTTAAATTTCCACTTAGGACAACCAGATATTTATTACGCATAGCACAAGCGTTATACTTAGTTTGGGACCAGAGGACGTTGTGTGAAAATGTCCGTGAAACTAATCAGGGGGGTTAGGCAGTGGGCGGGGTGCCTGGACGCGCCGAACAGGGCTCTTCTGTGGAGACCACAAAGAGTCGTCGCGTCCAGGCTCATACGCGGATACCGCACGGTGTCGACGGAAGCGGCCTGCGTGCTGGCCGGAACCCCCCCGTGGGACTTGGAGGCGGAGGTGCTCGCCGAAGTGTATCGGCGGGCATCGCAAGAGCGAGAGGTGGGAGGTCGTCCTCCACCCAGGGAGGTGGCCAGGTGGCAGGGCGATGCCCGCCGAGCTGCCATGGCCAGATGGAGGACACGGCTGGAAGCGCCCCGAGCCGGTCTCTGGACCGTAGGGGCGCTCCAGCCTGTGCTGGAGGAGTGGGCGGGGCGACGGCACGGAGTCCTTACCTTCCGACTGGTGCAGGTGCTGTCGGGGCACGGTTGCTTCGGCAGATATCTGCACACAGTCGCAAGGAGGGAAGCGACTCCGGGCTGTCACCATTGCGGCTGCGACGAGGACACAGCGCAGCACACGCTCGAGTCATGCCCAGCTTGGGGCGGGCAGCGCCGTGAACTCGTCGCGGCAATAGGGGGGGACCTCTTGCTGCCGAGCGTCGTTAGAGCGATGCTTGGCAGCGACAGGAATTGGGCCGCGGTCGCTGCCTTCTGCGACGAGGTCATCTCGCGGAAGGAAGCGGCGGAGAGGGCCAGGGAGGCTGATCCTTCCGCAGACCCGAACCGCCGCCAGCGACTGGGGCGGCGCAGGCGTGAGTATTTGCGCCTAATGCCGCCCTAGCTGAGGCTGCGGGTGGATGGACCGGGGAACGTCCGCCACCCGCAAGGCCTCCCGCGAAGGTGCGACGCACTGTATGCGGGTGCGTCGCTCAGAAGCGGGTACCCGAAAGGGTAAGCCGCCGGCGGACCACCGAAGGAATGTAACATAGTTCCAGTGGTCCGCCAATAAAGGCGGAGAGACGGCACACGGCGGGTTTATTTAGTGGGTGAGGGCCCCACACTACCCTGTTTGTTGCCCCGAACAACGGGGTGTGCGGTTAGGTACATATTTTCCCGCCTAAAAAAAAAAAAAAAAAAAGGGGGGGGGGGGTTAGGCAGAATCTCATATCTCACATGTCGATCGTATCGTCTCGCTTGTACGATCACCGTGATTGGCCAACGGATAATTGTGACATCACGCGTCGGTTTCTCAACCAATCACAATGATCTCGATACGGTCGACACGTGAAATATGACAATCTGCCTCAGGGGGCAAAATATAGCATCACTTATTCGGATAATGCATTATAATATCCATCAAATTGCTATACAGCTCCTTTTCAATAAATGTTTAAAAAACTGGTGTTTCCATGATATGTTACAGGCAGTTATGCTCACTGATCCGTGAGCAATATCGAGGTTAAACAAGTTTGGCGCGGTTGATCAGTAATCCCTTGCTCGTTTAGTGGTTTATTAAGGGAGCGTCACTGAATTTCCGTGGGCACCAAAATACGAGGTTCGAGTATTTATATACATGTACTAGCTCACCCGGCGAACTTCGTACCGCCATTATTTTTCCGTGAATATTTTGCAATTAAAATTATTAAAGTACTAATATCGCTGTTAAAAAATAGGGGTTGGCAGAAGGGTGAACATTTTGAGTTGTATGTATTTTTAATGCCGAATCATAAAAAAATTAAAAAAATGACCACAAAACAAAAAATAAAAATTCGGGGAGGACCACCCTTATCACTTAGGGGTATGAAAAATCATTTACATCCTATTCTCAGACCTACTGAATATACAGACAAAATTTCATAAGAATCGGTCGAGCCGTTTCGGAGGAGAATAGCGACAAACTCTGAGACACGAGAATTTTATATATAATATCTTACATAATATAGGGAGGGTATACTAGGGTGAATCTTCTTACGCTCATTCGCTCAACTTACAAGAGGACTCCATTTTGGATTATTACTTATCGAACTCTCTTAAAATATTGTAGTGCCTATATTTATAGCATCATAGCATCACGCCTGTATTCCCCGAAGGGGTAGGCAGAGGTGTATTACACACCCACGATTCGCCAGCTATGTTTAAATCCCACGTAATAGGGGGCGAACCTATTGACGTCTACCGGGCACATTTCCAAACTCCGGGCTGCTACTGAGAATTTTTCTTTTTAGAAAAAGCTCAATAACATTGCCCGACCCGGGGATCGAACCCGAGACCTCATGATTAGCAGTTGCATACACTACCGCTACACCACCGAGGCAATCAAAGCCTATATTTATAAAAAACATTGTTTCATTACTTATTAAAATTCTACATATTGTATTAGTAAGATCCCCCGCACATTATGGCCACCAGTCGCCGCTACTAAACGCGACCACCAGTGGTTCAGTCAGACCACTCACGCTGCCACCAGTGGCAGCCACTGGTGGCTGGATGCGGCTTTCAGTGGCTGCCACTTGCGGCAGTTGTTCAAGTGTACTCGACAGAGGCGGATGTGTGTTTGTCAAAAATGAACGCACTCTTGATTTCGTTATTGTTGCTTATTATACTAAGACGTAGAAAACGTCGCAGAATTCAGAATTATCGACGTCCAATTCATCGGCGTTACTGGGTTCATCAGTACGTTGCTTACAACAAACCTGAAACGCGGAGGGAAAAGCCGGCGACTGTGGCTGTGTGTGCGCGCGAGTCGAACGACAAAACGCGGCCACAAGTAGCGAGCGCGGTCGACTCCCGCAGCTTGTGGCTCGGACGCGGCCACTCAAACGCTCGGTGTGCGCCGATGCTAAACAAAATGTATGGAGAAATGCATCCGCAACTTGTGGCGGCCACTAGTCGTTCAAGTGTGGTCGCCTCTAGTGGCTCAATGTGCGCTCGCTCTTAGTGGTTTTTTTTCTTTTTCTGATTAATTTAGGCAGCTTATAATTGTGATGTGACGGCTTCAATGTTACACTACAGCATGACTAATGCCTAAAAAACATTTCCAACTTTTTATTATTATTTTATATATTTTAATTCTTTTGACTAATGCCTAAAAAATATTTCCAACTTTTTATTATTATTTTATATATTTTAATTCTTTTTTAGCTATTTATTTAGAATTTTTGTTTACGGGTTGTCAACTGAAAACCAGCGCTGAACTGTAACTCGTCCAGCTTATGCTGTGATGGCAACCCTTTCCAGTGGGGACAATTCACTTGCTTTATTTTTATACTTTTTTAATTTTCCCCCTGTGAATATTTATTTCATTCTTTCTTCTTTAAAATTAAGTGTACACCATCGAGTGTCAAAGTTCAGCATTCAATTAGCAATATTACTGTGTGTGTTACAGGTCTTTTAAAACACTCACACGAAACAAGACTTACAAACCTAATCTCGTAAAAGTATATTGCCCATAACAAGACAAGGATGGACAAACAGTAAACCAGTACTTACTCCCGAGGCCAGGGCTTAAAACTTCACGAATCTTCCACATTTACCATCCAATACATTACTTCTATAGCGGGTAACTATAGTTTTATTTCAAACAACTTTTGATCTTATTCTACGGTATTTAGAACTCGGTTTCCATCGTGGAATATGAGAAGAGTAAGTATATTAGAATTTAAAATTGGGTTCAGTAAGTTTTGGTGCTAGTCTCTTATAGTATTTTACAGGTAATACTAGTTGGTTTAAGTTAGAAGCGATTAGTGGGAAATTGTACATTTTGATCTGTATTTTAGCACTTTACAATGCCTCAGCTACTTTCAAAAACAAATTATTTATGAAAGTGGAAAAACAGAGCTTTACTGCGAGCACAATTTGAATCTGCGTCCCAACCAATCTGGGGAAGTGCTCTGGACCGCTAAGCTATCGCAGTCTAAGAGGAAAATAGTATTTTTGTTAGTATAAGACTTTTAAGAAAAAAATCGTAAGAAACCTGCATCCTTATGAGATGTTCTTGAAGGCTGCTAAAGTCTGTTAACCCGCTTTAAGGGAACATAGTGGAATATGGTTTTAATCCCTCTCATTCTGGTTGGGACCAGCACAATAGCAGGAAATGGGTTATGAACATAAAGGGCCTCTTCTACGACTGCTGACGATTGCCTGTGAGGGAACGAGATCTACTTACAGACGACCGTTGGAAACAGTAACCACGTACAAGACCACTCGTTGTAGCAATCTCTTGGAGAGACCTATGTCTAGCAGTAGACGATAAAAAGTTAGTTACCTAACAATTTCTATACAATACAGAACTGACCCCCAAATTAGAAATTCCTAACGTATTACCACTAACCTATACTACTACAACATGGCAGTTGTTCTGCGCTCTACTCTGTTGGAAGGAAAATTCAACAAAGGCCATGCTGCTTACTTATGCCTGCTGCACACTTTCACAGTCTTTGTGCTGTATACTATACTGTTATGGCTATGCAGCATTAGCCGGCAGCTAATAAAACTATACATAAACACTACACATAAGCACAGGGACAAGATACAGAACACTAAACACTATTAACTCTTCGTAATACAATAATTTACCAATAACTTTTCACAATATAAACAAACAGACGCCATTTCTATCAACAACACATTACTGCACCAAATTGTCAATGGGCTACTCTGTGTTGTCTATGATACGGGATATTTAAAGCTATAATTAAATATACAATTTTAACTAGGGTAAATAAAATATTGTATAGGATTAGCAGAATTATTTAATTAATGAATTTCATAATAGTCTTACAATAGAATTGATATGCACACAACAAGATTACTAGAATCCAAGTACTACGTTTAGTTTGTATCAATATTCTTAGATTAATGTAGTTTTACTCCTAGCAAAATCGGTAGTTGCTAAACGCAGCGGCCTTCGGCTACTCCCGGAAATGTTCGGACACACTCGCGAACATTATGATTCGATGGTTATTGAACTTCAAGTTAAACGTTTTTTCACTCCGTATCTCCCCTGCGTTAAGACAATCAATTTTGTTACACCTACTTATCAAGGTTCTGCCTATAATTTATCTGTAAATTTGTTGCCTAAACATGTGTATGACTCTGCGGAGGATTATATAAGAATATATATAAAGAAGATAAGTGTAAGGCGTATTATTTCACCTGGAACAACTAAAGCTACAAAGGTTTAAAGTTAATAAATAAATGTTATTACTCACTGCATGAATATTTTAGTGATAATTTATTATGATACTTTTTTTTAATTATTATTATTATTATTTAATTTTTATTGACATTGGTGTTATGTTCATTTAATTGTATATTATGTTTAATTTAATGAATTAATTCTATTATTTTCAATTAATTAATTAAATTTAATATTATATATGTATGTCCTAGTGACAAGGCATAGTGAACTACACATTACTTAAGATCTATATTTTACCTATGTCGTACAAATAAATAAATTCTGATTCTGATTTTGAAAGGTATTCGGTACCTATGAACGTCCACACCATCTTTTATCCCTTTCCTTAGGACTTTCAAAGCTGCCGTGATCTGTAGTGGTGATAATATTATAAGCTACACTATCACCTGATTATCAAGCAGGCCATATGTTACTTTGTGACCGGTGTAGTAGGACTGCACAGATGGTGGAGTGGTTTAGATACCAGCCTCACCCCCGAGTGTTGTGGGGCTGAATGGTTGTTCTGAGTCTGGGTGTACTTTGTGTCCGTGAAGTTGTATGTTTGTAAAGTCCCCCGCGATACAAGGATTATTCTATAACGCAAGGTGTTTCCTTTTAAAAAAAAAAACATAAAAATAAACTGTAAATATTCCTTCCTTCCCCGTCTTCACCCATGGGAGATGTAAGAACCGACTGAGGGCACACCGGGGGAGTGGGCAGCAGCACTCTTTTGAGTAATAACAACATCCACAGCGATCGCCAACCCGCTTTCCAAGCGTGGCGATTACGGCACTATCCCCCATGCTTGGGGAGGCCTATGTCCAGCAGTGGACGTTAAAAGGCTGATGGATGGATGGATGATTCCTTTTTAAGTGAGAGAGGGACTCCTTTTTAGGACCCTCCTTCTGCTTCTTTCTAAACAGCTGAGAAGCATCTTGATCCATGTCGATAATTGGGAGAGATGGTTGAACGTATTGTTACTCTTCTTTTGAGAGTAGCACTGGGTATTTACATTAGTAAGCTTGGTGGGTGGTATCATTAAGTCCTTGAGCAGTGGTTGCCTACCACTTACCATTAGGTAAGCTTGAACTCGCCTGCTACCATTAACAATAGACAATAAAACTGGAGAGCTTCTGACTTGGACCAAACCACAGACGAGATACGTGACAGTTCTTACATTTGGAAACTTTGATGTGCACATACTCATAAAGTCTATGGGCTTTCTGTGCTTTTTGTAAGCACAGCTTTTGGCTCAAGCTCATATCACATGATAGTTATTATTTTGTTTGCTTTGTTAAGAAAAAGGCTAAGAACACGCAAAAACTACTGAACGGATTTTGATGCAACTTTTTTTGTTTCATAGCTCTTGATTAGACAAACAACTGGTATACATTTTATCACGCTACTATATCGGAAACCTGAGATATAGCCCAAAAACTAGCTTTATGGCTGCAGCGAAGCCGCGGGCAAAGGCTAGTTATTTTATAAAACTAAAATTCAATTCGAAAATTCTCCTTTTACAAAGCAATGCTATAAGGTTTATACTGTATCTTATATGTACGTAATATGCAACATTTTTAGTTTATTTTTTGTTCAAATAATTAGGGGAATTAAAGAAATGAAACACGAGTATTTACTGTGCATTTTAAGTCACTTTAGACTGTCTGTTATAATTCTTGACGGTGTCACTATTTAATCGATCACCATAATATTAGGCTTTGTTCCCGTGTCCACTGAAGGAATATAATATGGTTCCGGTGGCCCGAAAATATAGGCGGAGAGACGGCACACGGCGGGTTTCTTTAGTGGGCGATGGCCCCACACTACCCTGTTCGTTGCCCCGGGCGAATTTTTTTTTCCGCCTTAACAAAATAAAAGAAACCGGCCATGTGCGAGTCGGACTCGCGCACGAAGGGCTCCGTACCATTGACTAGGTAAACAACATTACACTATTGTAATATATATACTTATTATATATAAATTATATATATACTCTCTGTAACCATGGTGTTTGTCTGTTACCAAATTTTGCAAGTAAAATACGACTCATTTCGTGGTCTTCAACTTAGACTTAGATGCGTATAACGAAACAGTTTTAAATGTAAGGAATTATGTTACTATTAGAGTCATAATTAAACGAGTCATAAGGTAACTGTGCGCAGTGGGTAAGCGTGCGCAATCGCATATATTTAGGACTAAAATGAATGGATTTGCGCACTTTTACCCACTGCGCACATATGACTCTAAGTAGGCGCCATCGTGGATGAATTTTTATAGTGCTAATTCCATCAGATTTTTAAACTTTTATTATTATCTATAAGGGCGTAAGAATTAGGTAAGTAATATAAAGAAAGTGGTGTTAACAATTACTTGATAGGTAGGTATGTAGGTAGTAGGACCGCCCACTTTTGTTTATGATTTTCAATTAAGTACCTATCTACTTACTTTTCAGACAGTTTAGATAATATGGGAGCCCCCCTTAAATAACTGTTATATTTTAATTTAATTCTTTATTTTTAAAGTGAATATATACCTAACTAAATATTCTGTGAATATTTCAAGCATTTAACTGTTTTCGTTATCAACATTGAGCAAAAACGAGTAAAAAAATCACGTTTGTTGTATGGGAGAAATGTTAATTTAATTTTCATTTAATTATTTATATTTCAAGTTATTATATAAATAAATATTCTGTAAACATTTCGAGCATCTACCTGTTGTTGTTATCAATAGCGAATAAGCTCCCCTTAAATATTTTTTTATTTTATTTTTAGTATTTGTTGTTATAGCAGCAACAGAAATACATCATTTGTGAAAATTTCAATTGTCTAGCTATCGCCGTTCTTGAGATACAGCCTGGTGACATACGGACGGACAGACAAACGTATGAGAGCCCCCCTTAAATATTATTATTTTTTTTATTTTAGTATTTGTTCTTATAGCGGCAACAGAAATACATCATTTATGAAAATTTCAACTGTCTAGCTATCGCCGTTCTTGAGATACAGCCTGGCGACAGACGGACGGACAGACAGACAGCGAAGTCTTAGTAATAGGGTTTCGTTTCGAACCTTCGGGTACGGAACCCTAAAAGTCTTTGTTCCAGTGTGCGGCATAAGGTTGTTTAGAATAATAAATTGCACCTAATGTGAAAAAGTACAAACTCTAATTTCCAAAAAAAAAAGAAACTGAGAAAATCAATTTAAAGAATGGTTGCTTTATATTTTTTAACGCTTTTCCTATCCCACTATAGGGCAGTGGTCTTCTCTCTTGGTGAGAGGTATTACGTCATAGTACATGCTAGCCCAATGCGAGTTGGCAGACTTGACAAGCCGTTGAGAAAATCTCTTAAAAGTTTAGGTTTCCTCAAGGTGTTTTCCTTCACCGAGCAGTGATAAATTGTAAACGTACATAATTTTGAAAAATATCGGAAAATGAACTTTGGACTGGGAATGGAACCCGATACCAACTGTCTTTGTAGGTTTTAGATTTACCATTATTCTATCACTCGATAAACATTGATTTAAGAGATATAGTAACCAACGAGCATGCATGAAAGCGCTGATGAAAGTAGATGAAGCGAAAAATGATTTGATCCGTGTGGTGACGGACTAAGAATACAAGTGTCAGCACGCCATTCTTTCCCACGGATGTCGTATGAGGCGGATAAGAGAAGTTAACAATTATCATCCATTGCATGACTGGTGGTAGGGTAGGGTACCAAGTGGGAGTACTCACTGGGCGGGTTGGTACCACCATCTCCCGTGTGACCGGCCATGAAGCACATCGTTGCGGTTTCGCTGTAGCAGGAGATAGCCGTTTATTCTTTCATTTCATATCGGTGAAATGAAATGGTGAGCAGCGGCTTGACAATACTCTCGGTATAGTTGAGCGACGGTTACCATTTACCATCAGATGGGGCGTGGCTCGTCTGCCACTACATGCAATAAAAAAAAATTAAAAAAATGTGTGTCAGGATCGTAGCAAGTGGACAGCAGTGGTCTCTGCCTACCCCTACGGGTAAAAGGCGTGACAATATGTATGTATGTATGTATGTAATAAACAATGCTTAATTTATTCTAAAGAAAAAAAGAGGAAAAATAATCTTAACCGCATTTCTTTACAGAAAAGACAAAATAACAATATTAATTATTTACAATCGTTAACAATAACAACAGCTTCAAGTAGAAAGGTCCTTGGCCAATACCCAAACTGTTATTAAGGCTGTACCGTAACTAAAATGGCACCTTTTACTGCTAAACAAAGACACTGTTTTAATTAAATTTAAATACAAAGTTGTCATGTCAGATGAGCTTATTTACAAAATGGTTCTGCATATATTATATTTTAAGGACTTTTTAGCATTACATTTTGTCTTTATGGTTAAATCTTACTAGTCTTACTTCTTACTAATATTATAAACTAGCCAATGCCCGCGGCTCCTCCGCAGCCAAAAGCAGGTTTCTAGGCTATATATCAGGTTCCCGATATAGTAACGTTATAAAATTTATACTAGTTTTTAATTCTAATCAAGAGCTATCAAATAAAAAAGTTGCATCAAAATCCGTTTAGTAGTTTTTGTATGATGCGCGAACGAACAAACAGACAAATAGACATACAGATAAACTCACAAAAAATCTAAAAAATAATGTTTTTAGTATAGACATGCCCATATAGCCTAATACCTACCGAACTGTATAGTTGTCCGTGTGGTGACGGACTAAGAATACAAGTGCGCCTACAGTTTGGCACCATTAAATAGTTGCAAGATAATTTGTGTAAAAGTTCTTAATAAAAAAAGAAAAAACAAAACGTGAAAAAAAAAGTGTTGTAATGTGTTTTTTCTTTTGTTTTTTTTTTCCAAATTTGCCCGGTAGATGGCAATAGGCTCGGCCCTTATTAGGTGGGACTTAAACAGCTGGGCCAATCGTGGGTGTGAAATAAATACACCTCTGCCTACCCCTTCGGGGAATGCAGGCGTGATGCTATGTTTTTTCTTAATAAAATAAACTAGCTACTGCCCGCAATTTCATCTGTGTGTCTTTCGAAATTTCGTTCATAGAGTCGTTTTGGTATATATCAAAGGAACACGATATCATGATAACAAATATTCTATGTGTTTAACATGGTCCTGATTATCTGCATACCTTTCGTACAAAACCATTTAGTTATTAAGTGTATGTGCCAAAACTATTTTATGGTATAAAATGTATCCAATTATAATCCAGTGTCAACTACCTGCAAAATTTCATCCAAATCTTTTAAGCCATTTAGGTGTGATTGACGGAAAAACATCTAAGCTTTCACATCCTAACTCTTATACAACTGTAACAGAGATGTGTCTGTACATTTTTTTTTGACAAATAAATGACTGTGTTCGGTTATATAGGCATACATCTAAACGCAAAACATTTTTTTTTAGTTTTTTTGCCTGTTTGTTCGTTCCCGCATCATGCAAAAACTACTGCACGGATTTAATGCAACATTTTTTGTTTGACAGGTTTGATTGGACTCAAAAACTGGTATACATTTTATCTCGCGCATCGGAAACCTGCGATATAACATATAAATATGGTGGCGTATAATGTTTTATTTATTGAACTTCTATTAAGTGCGTAATTAAATCAAAAAAGGGTTTCTGTTGTACCTTTACGGTACTCTAACCGGGTTGGATATAATTCGGAGTTACCCCTATAAATCACAAGGCTTATTACTCTTAATCTCATACTAATTAATTTTTGTGGGGGGATGCAAAATTATTAAAGAATGTTGCGGTTCTGTTATTAAGGGATGATGATGTCTGATGGGAGGGGGTAGTTTTGAGGGTGTTCTTGAGAATTTTAATTTAGATGTAAGAAAAGATTGCAGGGTTTTAATATTTAAAGGGCTCTAATTAATTAGGTACAATTATGTAAATTTAATTTAATTATTAAAGGCAACCTTCTTTACAAACGGACATCAGGAATAAATGTTAAGCGTAGAGCCTTCCTTATCCCAGTACGAATAGGCAGGCTCGATCGGGGAAGTACCACCCTCTCAGAAAAGATTAGCGTGTAACAACGGTAGCTACTCCTACCGTTGTTTCGTACGGTGATTGAGAACGCCAGAGGCCAAAACCCCTCCCTATATTCTACATATTATCTTTCCTATTCTCTCTATAGTATCCAACCTATTCGCTCCTGTATAATAAAGGTAGTTTTACTCCTACTGTTTGTTTCGTACGGTGATTGAGAACGCCAGAGGCCAAAACCCCTCCCTATATTCTACATATTATCTTTCCTATTCTCTCTATAGTATCCAACCTATTCGCTCCTGTATAATAAAGGTAGTTTTACTCCTACTGTTTGTTTCATACGGTGATTGAGAGCGCCAGAGGCCAAAATCCCTCCCTATACTCTCCATGTTATCCTACCTATTCACCTCCTATCCCTTTCGTGTATAGTGACGTGTGAGTGAAGCCTATGGTGTTAGTGTTACTTGCGTCAATAGGCTACGGTAACCGCTAACCATCAAGTGGGCCGTATGCTTGTTTACCACCCTTAAAGCATAAAAGAAGCATTAACTACAGTATTGTAGAATATAAAAGCAATTAATCCTATTTATCGCCACGGGTAGTGTAAGCATTGTTTGATTTAACAATAAGTCTATGAGTATCTCGTATAGTTTGATATAAACCAAAAGTTTTATTAATTCCTCTGGTATTTTCCATAATAACAGAAAATTCTGTATGTTTGTTTAGATTTCAAACATAACCCACGATTTAATTAACACAATTCTAACTATTATAAAGCTGTTACAGAGCTGTATCTGTACATTTAAGATATTTGAGATAAAATGACTGTATTAGGCTTTATAGGCGTGTCTAAACACAAAAATTTTTTTGTTTATTTATTTGTCTGTTTGTTCGTTCGCGCATCACGTAAAAAATACTTAACAGATTTTGATGCAACTGTTTTTATTTGATAGCTCTTGATTAGACTTGGTATACATTTTATTTCGCTACTCTATCGGGAACCTTATATATAACCTAAAAACTAGCTTCCGGCTGCGGCGGAGCCGCGGGCAAACGTTAAACGTCTTTGGGCTACTTTATTTACTTAATCCCTAGGGAGGATAAAATAGGGAATGGTATCTTTAATTTAGAATGTTGAAATTCACAAATTATACTTTGTACTTTAAGAGTAGCTGAGCATGTCAAGTGCTCAAATACGGATCAAAATGTTTAAAAAGTATGAATATTAATTGCAAAATTAAACTGACTATATTGGATTAACGCATGTAAATGCATTCCGATAGATGGCGTTAGTCGTTAAGACAAATGTGATGAGGAGATTGGATATTTCCAAAAAATAGTACGGTAGCTCAGTGGATTAGAGCACTTCCCCGGATAGGACGCAGGTTCGATTCCCACTCGTACTAAAATACTCTTTTTCCTTATTCACAAATTATAATTTGTACTTTATTGTCCTCTTTTAAAACATAAGGACTTATATTGATAACTGCCTCAGTATGCAGCGGTAGTGTGTGCGACTGCTGATCATGAGGTCTGGGGTTCGATGCGCGAGTCGAGCAATGTTATTGAGATTTTTCGTAAAAAAGAAAAATTCTCAGTATCAGTCCGGAGTTTGGAAGTGTGCCCAGTAGACGGCAATACGCTCGCCCCCTATCACGTGGGAGTTAAACATAGCTGGCGAACCGTGGTTGTGTTCGTTTCCACCTTCCCCTTCGAGGAGTACAGGCGTGATGGTATGTAATAACTTCTGCGTTATTGGCTGGTGCCTTAACCGGAAATGGTCTGGAAATCATCATTCTCTTTTTATTTCTATTGATGGCAGGCGAGCCACGGCCCCCCAAGTTGGTAAGTGGTAACCGTCGCTCATGGACTCGACTATACCGAAAGTATTGTTAAGCCGCTGCGCACTATTTCATTTCTCAGATATGCAATGAAAGAATAAACGGTTATCTTTTGCTATAGCCAAAACACACTGACGTGCTTCATGACACACGGGAGACGGTGGTACCGACCCGTTCGGGCCCGATAACTAGTGAGTACTCTCACTTGGTACCCAGCCCTACCACCAGTAATGCAATGGGTGATAATTGCTTACTCACCTTAGTCGCCTTATACGACACCCGCGGGAAAGGATGGGGTGGTGATACTTGTACTTTTAGTCCGTCCCCACACGGACAAAGAATTTCTCTATTTTCGTTATCTCTTTCTCTGCGTTTGTCAATAAGTAATGTTGCTAGCATCTATAGGATAGTAAACCATTACCATCAGGCGGGCTGTATACTTGTTTTTAATATAAAATATGTGAAATCGTACCCATGATATTTTGTAATCTTCATTAGGGGTAGGAAAAACGGAATTACGTGTTTTTCGGGACGTCGGTGTGAAACACCGCTAACATCCAAACTCTGACCTGTTATTTAGAATTTCTTAAAAAAATACATTTCTTTTTCTAGCTAGACCCTTTTTTTATTTAAAATGGATGGCAAGCAAGCGTACGACTGATACCTGATGGTAAGATGTTACCGTAGGGTATAGACGTTAGCAATACAAGAGGCATCACTCACACATCGCTATCTTCAAGTAAAGGGAAGGATAATAAGGAGAAGATACAATGGAAACTCTGAGAAGATAGGTAGAGGATGGAATTCAATACGAAACCGCATTAACAACATTCACATATACAATCACGAGACCACCGAGGCATACGGGGATAAGAAGGTGGACATCAATGATACAGATGGGATGAAGCAGGGATGCGATCCCCCACCACTGAAGGAATGTAATATGGTTCCAGTGGCCCACCAACAAAGGTGGAGAGAAGGCACACGGCGGATTTCTTTAGTAGGTTAGGGCCCCACACTACCCTTTTCGTTGCTCCGAACGACGGGCCGTGCGGTTAGGTACATTTTTTCCAGCCTTAACAAAAAAAAAAGGGATGCGATCCCCCAATAAAGGCGGAGAGACGGCACACGGCGGGTTTCTTTAGTGGGTGAAGACCCCACACTACCCTGTTCGTTTCCCCGAACGACGGGGTGTGCGGTTAGGAACATTTTTTCCCGCCTTTACAAAAAAATAAAGGAAAATGGATGCGATCCCCCAGTACTCTCACTCACCGAAATATACAGAAGGAATACCTACCTTTGTATATTCTCTGAGAAGTGGCGGCCTATTCATGAACAGCGAGACCTCTATCAATAAATAATATTTATTTGCTAAAGCATTATTTGTCAGACAAATAATGAGACAATCCAATTATTATAAATTCTGAACGTTTAATATTTTATAGTGGTCATTAAAACTGCATTAGGGCGCTCGCACACACTAAATCGTTTAGAAATGCAAATTTTATAAGTTATGCATTCCATTATATTCCGTGTGTAGGATGCCTGCTGTTCTCTGTTATAGTGACAAGGAAAACTTACCTTTAAATATTTTATTTGTTGTTTGGGTGTATTATTATGTGAAACTTCTTACTAGACCGAAACATCTGTACTATCGTATTATTTTTTTTTCAAAAGCTTTTTTAGCCCGCTCTCTACCACTTTAGGCTAGTGTAAAAAGGTAGACTTAACATTTAAAATTCTTAAAATCGCAGATTTGCACATGATTTTTCCTTCAGTTAGCAGTGATGATTTGACAAAAAACTTACATATAACTACGAAAAATTAGAAATTCCTTTTTTATACTAGGAATGTCACATAGTGTGAATGGCCCGCCAATAAAGGCGGAGAGACGGCACACGGCGGGTTTCTTTAGTGGGTGCAGGCCCCACACTACCCTGTTCGTTGCCCCGAACGACGGGGTGTGCAGTTAGGAACATTTTTTCTCCCCTTAACAAAAAAGTAGGGGTGGCAAACTAACGTACGGCCCATTTGATGGTAAGCGGTAACCGTAGCCTATAGATATAAGCAACACTAGAAGCATCATTGGCGCACTTCGAGGGTAGAGAGGTAATATAATAAAGATAGGATGAGGAAGGGGTATAGGCATCCGGCGCTCTCACTTACCATAAGAAACACTACAATAGTAGTAGCTAACGTTGTTTCATGCTGAACTTTTGTGAGAGGGTGGTACTTCCCCGCCTGAGCCGACCCATTCATACAGGGACACTTGGGACCTGTAGAAAAACTATTGGTTTTACCACTAGGATTTTGAGATCTATGGTCTTCAACGTTCAACGTTCAACGTTCAAAACGTTCAACGTTCAAACGTTCAAAAAACCGGCGGCTTACCCTTTCGGGTATCCTCAACAGAGCGACGCATGCGCACACGGAGCGTCGCACATTCGCGGTGTCTTGGTGGTCTTTAGCCCTAAAGAATTTTGGTGTAGAAGGATATAGCTCGTAATTCTGTGTGTAGTCTTCTGTTTTCCCTGGCATTACAGAATTCATGACCGTCAGTACTTGTGATTTCGAAATATTAAAGGTTTGTGTACCTCGATACTACCAATAAGTGAACTCTGCTTAACAATAGCAATTAACTATTATGTTACTATAATTACGTATCCACATGAGAATATAAAGTTTTGCTACGAAGCCCCGTAGCCGCAAATAGCTACGCCGTAGGTGAATGATAGTTATGAAATTTTAATTTATGCTTTAATTAAATATTGTAAAAGTGGAAAAAGAAAGATTTACTACGAGTGGGAAAGTAAAGCCTTCCTTTATTTTAATTTCACGATAAGTAATTTGTTCCTTAAAGTAGCTGAGCATGTCAATTGCTAAAATACAGATCAAAATATTATGCTTTGATTGTTTTTCCATCTCTATTTTCGATATCCAGTACTGGCTGCCCTAAAGAGATCGCCACAACGAACAGTCCTGTGCCACCTGCAATCGACTGGCTGCGGCTTTGAACTGATCGTCGATCAAATAATGCACATACACAGCGCCGTTTAACTGGCCGAAACTCGAGAACACCGCATTTGTAACTTTATCAATCGAAGTGTTCTTTATGTATAGATTTGAAGAGAAAGGTTGCTTCACTTGTTAAACGATTACTTTTTTTAAATAAATTATATATAATAAAAAGCTTCTTAATTTTTTTTTACTTTTTTATTGTATTGTAAGCTTGTAAGCTTCCTTTTTTATTGTATGTCGTGTGATTTTTTTATTTGATTGCCCAAAAAGATTTTTTATTATTTGAAATGAGAATAATTCTGCACTTTAGCTAGAGCACTAGCAAAAACATAGTCACCCTAGAAGCATGTCAATTCTGCATTGGAAATTCTTATATTTCTATTCGATTTGGTGTATATTCAAACAATAGAGAGAGAAGCTTGCAGTGGAAAAATAAAGTATAAGGTAACATTAAAAATTAATATTAAATTTTACCATGACCATTTTAATAACATTTTGAGATTTTTACTAATACTATAACTGTGAAAGTGAGTTTTTTTTTGTTGTTTTTATTGCTGATGATGGTAGACAAGCCACGGCCCACCTTATTGTAAGTGGTAACCGTCGCTCATGGACTCAACTATACCGAGAGTATTGTCAAACAGCTGCACACCATTTCATTTCACAGATATGAAATGAAAAAATAAACAGTTTATTTTTTTGTTATGATTTCACGTAATTACTGAATCAATCATACGAAATTTTGCAAACATATAGTCTGGAGTCCAAATAAGGATATATACTACTTTTCTTCCTGAAAAATTAATATTTCCCGTGAGATAGGTATTTTTTAAATAGCGATATTAATGTAACGTAGAATGATGTATATTAAGTTTGTGGTCCACGCAGACAGAGGGACAGATCTAGTAATATATAAACCAGTGACCCATCCTGGCTTCTCACTTGCAATTAATCCACTAAATATTTTTTCTGAAGAACTACAACTCTATAGTACATTATGATGGGCCTCGTGGCGTAGTCGATAGTGTAACCGACTTCCGTGCACGAGGTCGTGGATCGAACCCACGACTGCGAATAATTGTCCCACTCAGGACAATTATCTGTGTGATGAGCACAGATATTTGTACTGCATCTGGATGTTTTCTATCTATTATATGTATGTTTTTACAAAAAAAAGTAGTATATGTAACATATCCGTAATCTTTTACCCATCACAAGCGTTAAGCTTTATTTGGGACCAGAGAACGTTGTGTGAAAATGTCCGTGAATATTTATATACTAAAGTACTTAAATGCACAAAATCTTTTTTTTGCAATCTAATTGTAAAATAATATTCCAACTTTAAAAAAGTTTAATTAAAATGTATCTCACACGCAACACTTATTTGAAAAAAACATCTAAGCGATAATACAGTTCGTTTCACACATATAGCATCACGCCCACGTGCATGTATTCCCCGAAAGGGTAGGCAGAGGTGTATTACACACCCACGGTTCACCAGCTACGTCTAAGTCCCACGTAATAGGGCGCGAGCCTATGGCCGTCTTCCGGGCACATTTCCAAATCCCCGGCTACTACTGAGAAACTTTCTTTTCACGAAAAAGCTCAATAGCACTGCCCGATCCAGGGATTGAACCCGACACTTCATGATCAGCAGTCGCTCACACTACTGCTGCACGACGGAGGCAGTCATTTCAAAATCCGTTGTGTGGTTTGAAAAAGTAGGCTGATATACGGACAAACACAGACAGTGACTATATTTTAATCTTTTTTTAGATTACTTGTACAGTCATCCTTACTGATGTTTATTATTATATATTAGAAAATGAGTTTGTTAGTTTGTTATGCTCTCACGTCGTAGCTAGCTTCCAATCTTTATGAAAATACAGAATATTTTTCCCACCTGGAAAAAAGTATTGATATGTATTTATCCATACCTGATAGTAAGCAGTTACCATAGACTATCGAAGAAGCGTAGCAGTGCCTAAGTGATCACTCGCGCATCCAACTACAGGGAATATGATAGTCGATATAATATGGAAGCGTTAGAAATATACAAACTTTTAGCAAAATGATCTATGACCTGCGCTCAAAGCAAATCGGCTTCATAAACCGCGATTATATTTCGTTTAAGAAACCATTTTTACATAATGCCTCACCCGCTAGAGAGAATGTCTGGATTTTTACTCAGCCAGCTTCGAATATAAAGCAAAACCATTAGATTTCTATTCAAGAGAAAATAAACCTCAAACAAGTCCAGACGTAGATTTAAAAAAGTTTGCCATTATCAAAATATAAAAAAGTCTAAAGTAATCAGCAACAAAAGAAAATATAACCGAAGATTAAAGATAATTTCACTGTTATAAAACGAGATTCACGTGTCGTTGGTAAAAAATAATTTGCAATTAAAATAGTTGTAACTCTCTCCTTTTCCATCTTCACTCGCCTCGCCCGATCAACACTTTTCGTAACGCTGACGTCACGCGTTCACCAGCTTACTCTCCTAGTCAAGCATGCGTAAAGTACAACATATTTTATCGATATACGTAAGCCAATTTACAATTGCCAGGCATTTACACGCTATCCCGCCAATACAGGCGGAGGGACGGCACATGGCGGGTTCATTTAGTGGATGAAAACCCCACACAACACTGTTTGTTGCTCCGAACGATAGGGTGCGCGGATAGGTAAATTTTTTCCGCCTTAACAAAAAAAAAACAAAAAAAGCCATTTACACGCACGTTACTTGTTACCAACTTTTTGAATTTAATACACATTCAAAATATAATACAATTCAAAATATAAATACGTCACTCTACGGCAAAAATTTATCCCACGGAAACTTTGCAATTTGTTAGGGGTGAGTATATAATATATGTAGTATATAAGCCATATAACGTGGCAATGCTGCCAGCCTTATGGGCACGTTACCCAATGATGGTGACGCGGAGGAATTCTTCTATGCATAGAATTAGTTATTTATTTTACAGATTGTTTTATAAATATTAAGTTTGGAATTAAATTATAAAAAAAGAATTCTTAAAATAAATTGAACTTAAAGCAAAAGTATCCATCCATCTATCCATCAGCCTTTCAACGTCCACTGCTGGACATAGGCCTCCCCAAGAGAACGCCACAACGAGCGGTCCCGTCATGGGGGATAATGCCGTAATCGCCACGCTTGGCCGGCGGGTTGGCAATCGCAGTGGATGTTGTTAATACTCAAGGGAGTACTGCTGCTGACTCCCCCGGTATTCCCTCAGCCGGCTCTTAAGACTCCCGTGGGTAGAGAGGGGTGGGACAATTCTAAAGCCGGCCCCAGACGGCCAGCAGCAAGCAAAAGTATACTAAAAATAAAAATGTAGTATGTAGTATGCAAAATTTTCATGACTGACGGTTCAGTAGTGACGGCGTAAAAGCGTAACAAACAAACAAACAAACTTACTTTCGCATCCTTATCCTTAGTTCTTTACTTATTTTTCTTAATTTTTTTCACCACAACTTATTCAATTAAATACAAGCTTTATAAAAAACGAAAAAGAAAAACCAGTTGTGGATCGCTGGTACCTGTGATAGGTACAGAAAATGCCTGTGTTACAGGTAACCTGGAACTTAATATATTATAAATGTACCTAATAATTTACTGTTGCTTAATTTATTATTATTTTTATTTGTTGCTATAACTAAATAATATATTTTCATTACTCATACTCTGAAAGTAGGCCTGAAGTTGCCTGAGGAGCGGGTTGAAAGTAATACTTTTCAGCCCTAGGGAGAATTACTTTCAACTGACAGCTGAGTAATCATAAAAAAACAGTTCTATTTTCTGTATAGCCAGTCAATTACAGCGCGATGTAAAATTGAAATAACATAAAGTTATTAAGTTAGTACAGTAGCCGGTCGTCGGAGTAAATTATAACACTTTTATAATGAAGATACAGGTTATCTTAATATTTATTTGATCTTATTATAACATAAGACGTATATATACTAAATCTATTCTAAAAGTGGGCGATACAAATCGTATATAGATACGAAATCTGATATTGGTACAATATCTAAAAATCGCTTACTGGCTCTTTCGAAATCTAAGTATTACAATATCAGATTTGCGATGTACTGAATACTCGCTCACTCGTCTGTACCTATGCGATACGATACGCATCGGCCGCATGCGTGCGACAAAGCGCGTAAGATACAAATATTACACTAGTTAGAGCGGTACAGCAATATTACAATATCAGATTTGCGATGTATTGAATACTCGCTCACTTGTCTGTACCTACGCGATACGATTATGCACGTAATAGTTTTATTAGGTACTTATTGTTTAATTGTGTCCGAATAGTTGCGTAAGAAAGTTTCATTTCTTTTAATTTCCTTCGCGTTCTAAATTTAGAAAGATTTGTGTATTATGGACGTTGGGGATTGTTTTAATGGTTTTTTAATTAATATGTAGGTCCACATCCTCACACACTTACAATAAGTTAGTTATTTACTTCTACGCTAGAAATTCCCTAAAAATACTCTAGATATTAGAGATGTGTAACTCAGGAGTGATTGATACAAAAGATGTATAATCTTTCAAAATGCGTAATCAATCTTTAAATCTTTGGTTTTGAAAATACATCTTTAACTCACTAGCTCACTACGTTAGGATTGAATAGATGGAATGGATAGAATGATGGACGTAGATTTAGAATGAGACAATAGATAAAGGATATTGTGAATTGAAAAGAGATAACATAAGTTGTAGGCACGCACAAACGCACTCTTGAAATACAATGACGATAGGTACACAGAAACTTAGACTCTGTCGTTTTAGTAAAAAGCTCAAAACCAGTTGTGACTTGAGGGAATGAGAGAATAACTACGTGAATCAATAGATATTTGCATCACTTATGATCAACTGAATGAATAACGTCATTCGTAACCAAAGATTTAAAAGAGTTAAAGATTTAAAAGAGTGATTTAAATCTTTCGAAGAAAAAGATTTATAAATCCCTGATCTCATTGGTGATTTAGTTTGCGCATCTCTGCTAGATATAATTTATATGGCAAAACAACGTTTGCCGGCTCAGCTAGTGATAAATAAATACCGAATTAAACATCTATTATATAAGTACGAGTATATCTACAATACCGAATTGTAATGAAATCTATGATATTGTCATATCCTATTTAAAGATGCGCATCGGATTTGATTTCTGAAATCTGAATCTACTCGTATGATGGATACGCGAACGTACTAGTCCCTATTTATTGCAGAGATCCAGAGATATATAGACAAGTGCTCTCGAACTTATAAGGTACTGCATGTAACGAAACCATACCGCGATTCAACCGAGGTGCATAACGCCATCTATCAAAGGTTAGGTAAACTTGTGTTACAGTACCTATTTATTAAAAAATTTGTTTTTTATATGACTTTATTTTAATATAGTTGCAACTATATCTTTAAAATAACGAAGATTTATATTTTTTCAATGATTAAAATGAAAAATAATGGCTGAATAGCTGACAGGCCACAGAAAAAAAACAAAATCAGCGGGAAAACAGCGATACCAAATTCAATTTTTTAGTCTCCCATTTTTTCTTTAGCTAATTCAGGATTTTTATTTTTAGTTTCCTCGTATTCGTAATGAAAAGCACAGTGTTTACCTCGGGATAAAGACTTCTTTAGTGCCGAGACCTATTTAGAGTTATTTAGTTCGAGGGATTTTCATCCCTAGGTTAACAATGTACTACTACATTCTTCTCTATATTTACAATTCTTTGTTGAAAGCAGATCCGTATAAACTTTCCACCGCTTATTTTTCCCATTAAAAACAAAAATTCTGAAACACGTCTGTTAAAAAAACATAGCAACACGCCTGTATTCCCTGAAGGGGTGGGCAGCGGTGTATTACACAGCCACGATTCGCCAGCTATGTTTAAGTCCCACGTAATAGGGGGCGAGCCTATTGACGTCTACCGGGCACTACTGAGAATTTTTCTTTTTAAGAAAAAGCTTAATATCATTGCCCGACCCGGGGATCGAACCCGAGACCTCATGATCAGCAGTCGCATACACTACCGCTACACCACCGAGGCAGTTAGAGATTTTTTCACGTCTTTGTTTATTTGTGATAAGTAGCTTTAATTTCAATTTTGCAAATCTTTACCTATTATAGAGGGATAAAGTCCTCCATATTCCCCAAATAATATGTTAAGATGCACAAAAACTGAAGCGCGTCATTATTAATTTATACTCTGTAGTTGTACAAAGAACAAAGACTTTCTTACAAAGCTTCACCTCCGATTTCATCATCCCTTAAAGTTCAAATTTGCAAAAATCTTTTCTTAGCGAATGCTTACGTTGTACAATAAAGCTAGATTTCGGCTCTGTAGTTTAAGTAGTTTTGGCTGTGTGTTAATCATCAGTCCAGGCGATAAATCTCTCCTAATATTATAAAGAAGAAATATTTTTTTGTTTGATTATTTGTTTGTTTGTTTATTATAAATAGACTCCGAAACCAATGCACCGATTTTAACCATTTTTAGGGTTCCGTACCCGAAGGGTCGAAACGGGACTCTATTACTAAGACTTCGCTGTCTGTCTGTCCGTCCGTCTGTCACCAGGCTGTATCTCAAGAACGGCGATAGCTAGACATTTGAAATTTTCATAAATGATGTATTTCTGTTGCCGCTATAACTACAAATACTAAAAATAAAATAAAAAAATATTTAAGGCCCCCCTTAAATATTTTTTTATTTTATTTTTCCCATACAACAAACATGATTTTAAAGCCCATTTTGCTCGCCATTGATAACGGCAACAGGTAGCTTAAAATGTTTCCAGAATATTTAGTTATATATAAACTTTAAAAAAAACTTTATTTAGTTACCATAGGCCTTTATCTCTCTCAAATTGAGTAATTATAATTTTTATCTAAACTGTCTGAAAAGTAAGTAGATAGGTATGTAGTAAAACTCCGTTCTTAATATTTATAATTATTTATTTTACACCAACCTCCACAATCTCGCTCTACGTTAGGTATTACTATATAATACTTATTCGGTTTACAATAACGGTAAACACCACTTCCTGCCACGACCACACGGTCCAGTTGTCCAAACCAGAATACCCACACTCGCCATCCGTTATTATTGTCTGTCAATATAGTCAGTACAAGAGAATCGTATGAATCGCAATCGATGACTCGACTATTCACACGCATTAATTCGATACTTTATTATAAAAATCACTCGTCCATCCTGACCTCGTGTATCTTCCCATACACGCTCCCAGTCTAGTACCTCTTAACCTCACACTCGGCGAGAGACGGAATTCACTATATAGTGTAAAGTATATAATTACATATAGAAACAAAACAATACATTAGTACAAAATCTCATGTGTTCAAAATAAATTAAGGACTTCATTAAAAGCATCCAATTCTCACAAGACCCTTAATAAGTTTTCCCTAACGTAACCCATCCAATTCTTACGGCAAGGACAACACATTAGTATGATTTTGCGAACCCATTCAGTTCTCGCAAAATCAAAGCCAATACTTGCTAACCCATCCAATTCTAGCAAAAACTGTAACTGTAATTCTTGACAACCCATCCAATTCGGTCAAGAACCACAAAGTAAATCTAGAAAAAAATAATTACATCTAAATCATATGTTTCAACAATAATATAAACCATTTATAATAAAATCTAAGTTTGCCTAAAATGAGGTAATTATACATAAAGTACCTAACATAGTTTTATAAAAGACCAAACTGTCAACTGCCCTGCTCAATGATGATTTTAATTATAACAATAAAATATTAAATTATGCAATATAATTTCATTATGTTCAAAAGATATTTCATACTTAAAAATATATGATTACTTAGTTTTAGAAATATATCACCGGAAATAACTCACGTTGAGGATCGATTTAGTCGACCCGGGTTTCGAGCATATTCGATGCTCATCATCAGGGCGAGCGCATGGGTTTTATAGGCGTGCGCTGCAAAAAACTATTGACGATAGTACAAAATAATGTATTACGGGTTTATAGGTATTTAAAAAATAGTCCGCAAGGGAATATATCTAACTATCATAGTTAAGTCACAATAGCAACTTTTATGTGCTAAAATTCAATTAGAGCGCCGCGACGCATCGCGCCGATAGAAACGAAAGTTAGTTACATTCGTATCGTAGTATTAATTTTTTTCCAAATAAATAGGTTTATCATCCACGGTATTTATGAAGCAGTAAAATACTTTTCATTTATATGAATCGGACATTTTATTTTGCAATCACGAGTATAAAATATTAAAAGTAATCAATACAATACTATTAAATACGCGAACCGTTCGCCGCCGCGTCGTTCCCAACTGGGCGTTTCTCATGAAATCAAATCTTACGAGGTTGAAACCGCAAGGCGCAGCTAGTATTATATAATTATAGATGTCATATCTTCAAATTCAGGTTTTGCAATAGTCAGGTATTTCTTTTTTCTATAAAATATTATCCCGCAAAATATATCTCTTGTACCCACCACCGCAGAAAAAATAAAATAACATTAAAATACACATTCAATTCTCCGCTCCATTAACAACGCATTACTGCTCTTTATATACCCAAATATTTTGCGTGTCATCATTGAGGGCGATATCCACCCCCCATTACTTAGGAGGGGCCAAAACGTAATTAAGAGGACAATTATTTTCAATTTTGCCAAAACGATGTCTTAATGCGGTGGGTGAAAGCCTACCAGTGACTTCGTTAAACTCATATTTTTACCCACGACGGACGGAAGCGATATATACTTTTGGGCTTTTGGGGTTAGAGAATGTTGTGTAGAGAATGGTTATGTGTTTATTGGTTTTTGGTGTGAAAACATCTAATGCGGACGGATTGCAAAACCGGCTGTTGGCGTGGCGACCCCACCACGCCTATTTATTTACGTTGTTGTTGACAAAAACGTCTAACTAGGAAGTGTAATGTCAATCAATAAACCAATAACAGTTTTGATTCGTCTATGGATAACGAGAGGGCGCTTATTAAAAATTATATGAGACACAAACAATATTTGAAAAAAGGAAAAAAAAATTAAGAAAGAAAAAAAATGAAAATCAGATTTACTAGACGTCCCGTGACAGCATACTTTTTGGTACTATTTTCCTTAAAAAATACTGGACCGGTTAAGTGACAGTTTTTTAAATAATTTCAGAGCAGGTTTTGGACACGTTTTTATGTTGGTAGACCGCCAGGGAGTGCTGCACGCCTTTTTTGATAACTTTAATATAGCTTTGTAAATATTGTAATAAAAAAATCCTAGTGGGAGAACCTTGCTTATCTTAGTATGAATGGGACGGCTCGGTCGAAGAAGTACCACCCTCTCATAAAAATCGGCGTAAAACAACCGCAGGTGTCCTACTGTTGTGTTTCATATGGTGAGTGAAAGTGCCAAAGGCCTAAGTCCCCTTCTCAATCTCTCCTTATTATCCTTCTTCTTTACATCCTATCCCCTTTCTTGACGACGCGTGAGTGATGCCTTTGGTGTTGCTAGCGTTCTTAAACTGTAACCGCTTGCCGCGGGCGTATGCTGCTTTTCCACCCACGTAGCTGCAAAATAACTGGAATAAAACATAATGGAGTGACTATATTTGCGGTGACCACCCAGAATAGATACATAGTCTATACCATAGTCCCTAGACGTACATACTCCAAATGAGCTTTTTGATGTGAAACATCTAATGCGGAGGGAGGGCAAAATCGGCTGTCAGCGTGGCGACGCTTTTATTTTACTTGTCCTGTTGAAATCTTGCAAGTTAAATTTTACACACTTCCCGGTTCCAATTGAGCTGAAATTTTACACGCATATGTATATCACTTGGCAATGCAATATTATCATGACATGGAGCTAATCTAATGATGGAGCTGGAAGGTGGACATAGGAACTCTATAATGAAACGGTACAATCCAATCGAGTTTGGGCTCGTATGATTCCGCCTTGACGAGTACTTTGTCTCTAGATAGTATCCAGGGTCTGATGATGGAGCTGGAAGGTGGCCACAGTAATTCTGTAATGAAACGACCCAAACCCATCGAGTTTATACTCATTTGATTCGTCTTAAGGAGTACTTTGTCAAGTTATGATCATTTTATTTCTACAAAATAATTTTGATATTTTCACATCTGTAGACGTCCCGCGACGTCTAGTTTTTTTTTGCTATTGATGACAGACGAACCACGGCACACCTGTTAAGTGGTAACCGTCACTCATGGAAACTACCGAGAGTAGTAGACTATACCGAGAGTATTGTCAAGCCGCTGCGTACCATTTCATTTCTGAAATATGAAATGAAAAAATTAGTGGCTATCTTCTGCTACAGCCAAAACACACTGACATGCTTCATGACACACACTGGAGACAGTGGTACCGACCCGTTCGGGCCCGATAACAGGTGAATTCTCTCACTCGATACCCAATCCTACCACTAGTAATGAAACGGGTGATAATTGCATACTTCTTTTAGTCGCCTTGAATGATACCCGCTCGAAAGGATGGGGTGGTGATACTTGTATTCTTAGTCCGTCCCCACACGGACAAAAGTTGCTGAATATATGTATATCTACAGATACAATGCACAACCAAGATGGCAACGAACTTGCTCCTGTTATATCTGACGGTAAACTTTAACTTGCATACATTATAATTTCAATTATAATAAAAGTTGTGAAACTTTATCATAATACGTAATAGTTATGTAGGGTGTCCATGATATTTTTTTTTTAAACAACATCCTGCACAAAGGATTAATTCTGGTATCGCGGTGGACTTTACAAACATACAATTTCACGAATACAAAGTACACCCAGACTCAGAACAACTCACTTTCTTTATTTCTTTCCTGTGTAGGAATCGAACCCACAGCACTCAGACAGGAGGCCGGTATAAAACCACAATTCCGTCATCTATAGTCTTGATATCTTTCAAAATCTTCATTCCATTGCTTTTAATTGAATCTGGGTAATACCAATATTGCAATTAAAAACGAGACCACCAGTATTGCGCATAGTGGTGAAGCATGATAGCTAAAAATATCAAATCTATTTAGATATACAAAAACTATTTTGATCAGGAATGTTATTTTTTTCTTTTACATTCTCACTTCAATTCTGGCGGCAGTCTTCATTTTGATTTTGATTGCTTATATTATTTTGTTTATTGCCAATGATAGCAGATCAGCCACGGACCACCCATGGTAAGTTGCCGCTGCCACTTATGGACTCAGTAACGAAAAAAATGCTAAACCGCTGCACACTATTTTATTTCGAAGATGGGAAATTAATGAACGGTTGGTTATCTCCCGATACAACCAAAACACGCTGAGATATTTCACGGTTGATCACAAGAACACACATCATCCATCCATCCATCAGCCTTTCGACATCCACTGCTGGACATAGGCCTCCCCAAATTTTGTATAGTGTCGTAATCGCCACGCTTGGCAGGTGGGTTGGCGATCGCAGTGGATGTTGTTAATACTCGAGGGAGTGCTGCTGCCCACTCCTCCCGGAATTCTCTCAGTCGGCTCTTGCGACTCCCATGGGTGGAGAGGAGTGGGACAATTCTAAAGCCGGTCCCATACAGCCAACACACACACAGTGGCTAAATAACAAGTGTGTACTCTCACTTGGTGCCCAACCCTACCACCGTAATGAAACAGGTGACAATACCGTTCTTTTTTAGTCACCTGATATAACACCCGCGGGACACTTGTAATCTTAGTCCGTCACCATACTCAGAAAAAACTGATACTTCCTGGGTCTTTTTTATATATCTTCTATATAATAAAATTGAATTGCTGTTCGTTAGTCTCGCTAAAACTTAAAACTGCCTTGACCGATTTGACTAATTGTTTTTTTATTTTGTTCGCTCTAATACAAGGGTGGTTTAAAAGTAAAGAAAAACACCTCACCTTATAAAAAAAGAATAAAAATTTTAAAAAATCAGTATTGGTAACTTTGTATGGGTATTTGAATAACAGACGAAACAAAGACATCTACTGTCATTATTTCTAATTCATTTAATTTAATAACCTTACCCAAATTTTAGACGATGCAAAATAATTAGGTTTGATAATAGCTGATAAAATAAATTGTAGGTGATACGAAGTTCACCGGGTCAGCTAGTCGCATAATAAAAATTACCTGTAAAATTATTATATTTAAGAATTTTCAAAAAATAAATAAAATACGTGGTCACCCTATTAAGTCTAGCTGTAATTACAGCTTTACCATACATTTCACTTAACCACGCTAGTAAGAAAATAGCATTTGTCTTTTTCTTTCGCTGTAATTAAGTATTTCTATCCTTGTCTTTCTATATAATGGGAATAGTTTCTTGAGGTGAGTTACCTCATATTGTGGCTGGATAAATACGTCGGGGTTGACATGACTAAAGTGTTATAGTAATAGCATTAAAGGTAGTACAAGTTATTACATTTACTCTGAAGAAAGAATAGGGTTGTCACTTTTTTTTTATAATATTTATAAAACCTGATTAACTATAAATGCGTATACCTATAAATCTTTACATATTTTTGCCACCTAACTTGCTAAACTATTTACTAGAACATTTTCTGGGGTAAAGAAGTTTTTTTTTTAGGCGAGATAAAATGTTCCTAACCGCGCTTCCCGTCGTTCGGAGCAACGAACAGGGTAGTGTGGGGCCTGCACCCACTAAAGAAACTCGCCGTAGGCCGTCTCTCCGCCTTTATTGGCGGGCCACTGGAACTATGTTAAATTCCTTCGATGGTAATTGGGAGCAATCCTTTAGATGCTAACTACCACAGACATTAATTAAAGACTCAAATTTTCACATCCACCATTATTGAAAATATTTTTGTATTTTGCTTTTCTTTTATACTACATGGGTGGACAGAAGCATACCGGCCACCTGATGGTACGCGTTTACCGTAGCCTATAGACGCTAGTAACACCAGAGGCATCACTCGCACGTCACCATCTCCAAGGAAATGGGTTAGAGGTGGAAAGGAAGGATAATGAATTCGGGTTACTTTTGATAAGTAAATGGAATATGTATTGCAATTATAGAATTATATTATATGAGCTGTTGTTTGAAGTATTTTCTAACTAAGCAATAATTTAATTTCCATCCATCCATCCATCAGCCTTTCAACGTCCACTGCTGGACATAGGCCTCCCCAAGAGAACGCCACAACGAGCGGTCCCGTCATGGGGGATAATATTATAATGCCGTAATCGCACACGCTTGGCAGGCGGGTTGGTGATCGCAGTGGATGTTGTTAATACTCGAGGGAGTGCTGCTGCCCACTCCCCCGGTATTTCCTCAGTCGGCTCTTACGACTCCCGTGGGTAGAGAGGGGTGGGACGATTCTAAAGCCGGCCCCAAAGGGCCCAATTTAATTTACTAAATTATATTATCATATTCTATTCACTAGAATAATAATATAACTTATGGAAATTGAAAAATAATACCACTGAAGAAAGTAATTTGAGTATACCGTTCAAATGTTTATACTAATTTGAAAATTATTATTTTATTATGTCCAAATAATAAAATTAAACTTATATTTAATGTCAAGGATTGCGAAACGCACTGCTTTTATCAAAGACTTTCAAAAGTGTACACACTCAATTTTCCGTATCAGTTTTACCTGGGAAGTCCGGACCGGTAGAGAAACGAATGCTCATAATCTGAGGTGTCCATAATAGTATGTAAAATTCAGGACAAATGCTATACTGACCTGTGTGACTTTGCGGAATGGCTATTACCCTAGTATTAGCAAGGCCATAACCGCCAAATACTGGTTTAGTACCACTAGTTACCATTTAGCCCCGGACCAAAACTCGTATGCCGCCGCAGATTATAAAAGATGCAATATCAATCCTGTACAGTTTTCTATTTCGCAATGGCTATATGGTGGGTTGGATTCCAGTTGCCCGCCAACACAGGAGGAGAGATGACATACAGTGGGTTTATTTAGTGGGTGAGAGACCCACACTACCCTGTTCGTTGCCCCGAACGATGGGGCGGGCGGTTAGGCACATTTTTTCCCGCCTTAAAAAAAAAGTGGTGGGTTGGCTATTGATTTTGTAGTCCTTTGGACCTCTGGAACTTTCACTCACCATACGAAACACATTACTTGTAGTAACTACAATTTCTTCATGACAATTTTCTGTGAGAAGGTGTTATGTTAGAACACAAATATTGCCACGAGCATTAACCCTGATTTAATCATGTCATAGGTCCACCGGGTGGGATGCCGTTCTACAAAGCATCTGACGGTTTATTAATAAAAACAGTCATAGGTGCAACTCAAACCGAAGGCCTATTCCCACGACGGGCGGAGCACACGCCCCCGGTCATGGCACAGCCAGTTAGCGACCGGGAGGCCGACCTCAGTGTGCCACCCGTCACCGCGTCGGAAATGGGGGCGGCTGTTTCGCGGATTCGTTCCAAGAACACCGCCCCCGGCCCGGACGGGATAACCGCCCGGGTGCTGGCCCTGGCTCTGGACCACCTGGAACCCCGCCTCAGGGGACTGTTTGACGCGTGCCTGGCGTCCGGACGGTTCCCTGACTGCTGGAAGGAGGGGAGGCTGGTACTCCTGCCGAAGCCGGGGCGAACGCCGGATTCGGTCGGGGCCTTCAGGCCCATCGTGCTGCTGGACGAGGCGGGTAAGCTGTTGGAGAGAATCCTCGCTGCCCGCATTGTCGAGCACCTGCGCGACGTCGGACCCGACTTGTCGGACGCCCAGTTTGGTTTTCGAGCTGGTCGTTCGACGGTCGGCGCGATTATGCGCCTGAGGGCCGCAGCCGCGGCGGTCGTCGCCGGCGGTGGAGTGCTGTTGGCGGTGTCGCTTGACATCGCCAACGCATTCAACAGTCTGCCATTCAGCTGCATCGGGGAGGCGCTCCGGTATCACGGGGTGCCTGTATACCTGAGGCGGCTAGTGGCAGACTATCTTGAGGGCCGCAGCGTTCTCTATGAGAGCCGCATAGGGGACGTTGTGAGGAGACCCATGTCGTGCGGTGTCCCACAGGGTTCGGTTCTAGGGCCGCTCCTGTGGGACATCGGTTACGACTGGGTGCTACGCTGTCGGCTCCCTCCCGGGCTGGCGGTCATCTGCTATGCGGATGACACGCTGGTCGTGGCCCGGGGTGGAAACTTTGAGGAAGCGGCGTTCCTGGCCACCTTAGGAACCTCGGAGGTGGTCAGGAGGATCGGGGCGCTGGGGCTTAGGGTGGCCCTGGACAAGTCGGAGGCCCTGCTTTTCCATGGGCCCCGACGTCGGCCACCTGCTGGCGCCTCGATCACTGTGGACGGGGTCCAAATTGGGGTGCAGGCCCAGATAAAGTATCTGGGTCTAGTGCTGGACGGGCGGTGGCGCTTTCGCGAGCACTTCCGTCAACTGTCCCCAAGGCTCGTCGGTGCGGCGTCCGCCCTTGCACGGCTCATGCCGAATATGGGCGGACCCAACAATGCGTGCCGACGGCTTTACGCGGGGGTGGTCCGGTCGATGGCGCTGTACGGCGCCCCTGTGTGGGCGGGGGCCCTGGACGCACTAAACAGGGCTCTTCTGTGGAGGCCACAGAGAGTCGTCGCGTCCAGAGTCATACGCGGATACCGCACGGTGTCGACGGAGGCGGCCTGCGCGTTGGCCGGAACCCCTCCGTGGGACTTGGAGGCGGAGGTGCTCGCCGAGGTGTATCGGCGGGCATCGCAAGAGCGGGAGGGGGGTGGTCGGCCCCCACCCAGCGTGGTGGCCAGATGGCAGGGCGACGCCCGCCGAGCTGCCATGGCCAGCTGGAGGGCGCGGCTGGAGGCGCCCCGGGCCGGTCTTCGGACCATAGGAGCGCTCCAGCCAGTGCTGGAAGAGTGGGCAGGGCGACGGCACGGAGTCCTTACCTTCCGACTGGTGCAGGTGCTGTCGGGGCACGGTTGCTTCGGCAGATATCTGCACATTGTGGCAAGGAGGGAAGCGACTCCGGGCTGTCACCATTGCGGCTGCGGCGAAGACACGGTGCAGCACTCGAGTCGTGCCCGGCTTGGGCCGAGCAGCGCCGTGAACTCGTCGCGGCAATAGGGGGGGACCTCTCGCTGCCGAGCGTCGTCAGAGCGATGCTTGGCAGCGACAGGAATTGGGCCGCGGTCGCTGCCTTCTGCGAGGATGTCATCTCGCGGAAGGAAGCAGCGGAGAGGGCCAGGGAGGAGGATTCTTCCGCTGACCCAAACCGCCGCCAGCGACCGGGGCGGCGCAGGCGCAGATACTTGCGCCTCATGCCGCCCTAGCTGAGGCTGCGGGTGGATGGACCGGGGAACGTCCGCCACCCGCAAGGCCTCTCGCGAAGGTGCGACGCTCCGCGTGCGGATGCGTCGCTCAGTAGAGGGTACCCGAAAGGGTAAGCCGCCGGCGGACCACCGAAGGAATGTAACATGGTTCCAGTGGCCCGCCAATAAAGGCGGAGAGACGGCACACGGCGGGTTTCTTTAGTGGGTGCAGGCCCCACACTACCCTGGTCGTTGCCCCGAACGATAGGGTGTGCGGTTAGGAACATTTTTTCCCGCCATAACAAAAAAAAAAAAAAAAAAAAGGTGCAACTCAAACCCGAGATCTCTACATAGTAGTGAGATAAGTTTCAAACAAAATAAGACACCAGGATAATTCCACAGACTCTTTCTAACGCATGGTAACCCTATACCCATAAATCAATTTAATCTCTTTTATTTTGCGAACGCGGTGCACCAAACCATCACGTTTAAATAATAAATGCGTTTTTCCAATCGCTCTACTCTAAACAAAGATCTCGGAGCCGTTAAAATGCTTTTTACAGTAAAAAATCCGTAATAGCTCCTTGCGACTTTATTATTTTTTACTTACTTATCATCACGCCATCTCCTCTGCAGGGTATGTTGAGAGAATAGACTGCGAAAAGGCTCTATTCTTGCATACATCTCTCGCTTTCTCAACATTCATAATTCTCTTCATACACGCTCGCCGGTTTCGGAGACTCCTGACTCTGACTTCCTTCAATACATGACCGATTTGGTCTAGGTAGGTTAGTCTCGGTCTCCCCCTGTACCTACATCCTTCCATTTTCTCATTGTATGTATTGTATGTCTGAACTATCGGTCAAATTTCCCTTTCGCATGTTTACGCCGATACTTTTTTTCATCTACTCACTCTCTTACGTCGTCATTACGAATGCGTTCAGTAAGCCTAACTCCACAGATTATTTATTTTTGCAGTGTAAATTTGAAATATGTTTTGCAGCAGAGGAAGAGCATCCATTATCATGAATATATATTTGCTGAGATAGCTATGATTATTAACCCGAGGGCCTGTGGTTTGTTCTCCTCCTAAATTTTAATATTGGAATACCACAACAGGTCCTCTTAATTTACTGGTTAAATTTTTTCAAATGTTACTCGGCTGTTTAAAATAACATGTTAATAATCGTCAAAGGTTATCAAAAGCCTGAATAAAAAATAAAAATTATTCCGATCTTGTTCTAAAGTCGCCAGTTGTTCCCCAAGTTAATGGAGTATAAGTGAGTAGTTGATCCTGGTGATCAGATAAAACCGAACAGATTAACAACCAACCTCAACAAAGCTTGGGATAAAGCTGGGATATGATGAAATACTGATTTAAACACAGAGTTTATACATAAAAACAGTATAATTTGACTTAGTAATATATATCTAATAATAATAAACGAATAACTATTACAATGGGACCGTGTTATGCAGAAATGAGCTAATCCACAAAAACATAAATAAAAGTTATGCTGATTTGAACCACTTCTGCTTTATTTTTTCAGTGTTATTCGTAGTCTTGGGTTCGTTTAACCTATCATAAAAAAATATTTGTAGTTGGAAGAATAAAAAGAAATCTTTGTGACATAAATATAGAGATTGTTTTGGATTGCTTGAAATTAAGACCTTAATTTTGTCCAGTTTGTGGGTTGGATCATTTCTGTACAACACCGTCCAATTATGGTAAGTAATATTAATCTTAATTTATTTTCAGTTCAGCAATTATTATGACTAACTCGTACGTATCAACTAAATAGCATTACAAGTATTTTTGATCTGTATTTTAACAATTGACATGCTCAGCTACTTTAAGAACAAATTGTTTGTAAAATGTGAAAATGAGAACTTTAGTGCGAGCAGAAATCGAATCTGCATCCATTGTAAGCTTGGATTGGAAGGGACGCAGGTTCGATTCCCGCTCGCACTAAAGTTCTCTTTTTCCACATTTCACAAATAATTTGTTCTTTAAAGCATTACAAGTAGTTACGAGAGCCCATAATATGTAAATGCCTACAAATTCTAGTCTTGTTCTTCTAGGCCAACAGTGATCAGTCTCATGTTAATACGCCAAGTACTATACGCAGTAGGATAGCTGTGTTGGAGGATAAGGCTCCGGTGGACACCCGACCAGCACTCTACACCCCGGCACCGGTGACGATGAGTACTGCTGAAATGTTTCACAATTCAGCTCATAACAATATTCATTTATTTTTAATTATACAAAGTCCGAAGGTGACCAGTCTTTATGTATTAAACGATAGGTACGTTTCATAATAACCAGTGTCGACACTTTGATCGGAAGCAGTTTACAGATGAATTACTACGGTTTTTGTAGGTATATAACTGTATATTATATTATCTTGAAGTATCTCTTAACATAAGCCATGGTAAATTATTAAAATCTATTTCTCCCTGACTGTTTCACAAAACATTGAACTTCTCTACTATAAATCTTTAATTAGGATGTATTGTACAAATAAACCATTAAAAAACCTAAGTGGCAGTGAAAACCATATATAAAACATCCTTTTTGTGGCTTAAAAGACCAGAGACGCGGGCCGCGATTTTTTTTTATACTGTATAGAGATATATATTTTATATCTACATATTATTATAAGTCACACGCATTTGACTATTTGTAATTAATAACATAGATATGTGAGAAATTTACGCCAACACTCTTCTTTTTTCGACGATTATGAAAATAAATATTAGAAAAAATCTTCCAATGAGTCTCTGTCACTCTCAGATTAGACCCAAGGTCTAATCTATATTAAAAGTATAATACGAAACAATATTTTCTCCATGCCCGTTCCATAATCGTAACGAGAAAGTATATGCTCATAATCAACAATTGGATCAATTATATGCCTATACCGAAATGTATGAAGAAAAAATATTCTTTAGCCGTTAACTTGTTATTAATCACAATAGGACACTTACGTTCTGACAAGACGCCAATTGATTCACGGTGATATTCGTGGTCCCCAACACTCGCTCTTCCCGTACAAAGTCTGGCTCTCGGTGAAAAGATCCTGAACAAAGTTAATTAAACTTTTTTTTCTTTTACGATTCAGTATAATTACGAATAGAGCCCTATCACTTTTCACGGTCTGATTCGTTGTGGTTTAATTGTTATTAAATAAACAAAAAAAATTGTGAATATTTACGCTCGACTCGAGAATAAAACCAGCGCTATACCTTATTTCGTGAGAACTACTTCTAGAGACCAATATAGTAATACTTTAAACACAAAGTGAAAAATGTGAAGTCGAAAATAACAGTCACGAGCAGGATTTGAACCTGCATCTACTGGATACCGTCAAGATGCTTTGCCAATTCAGCCATCGTGACAATTACTCCTGACTGCTAATTTCGATAACACATTCCTACTTAACGTCTTTGGGTGACGCCTGCGCCATCTGTCGGAAGTATTTTCATACATTATACCAACCAGGTAAACTTAATTTTACAATTAAGATTTTACCCATTAATGACGCAAACCCTATAAATATTTAGATATTTTTATATAAGTATTTATTATTATTACTAATACTACAAAAAGGTACCTATACTTTATTCGTATATAATTACGGTTTGTATGGACAGATCTCTGGAACTATTTAACTAATTTTAAAAAAGAGTTCACTAATAGATAGTAACATTATTTCAGAAATACGCCAACAAATTTGGAAATACTTTAAGTATAAAATACTAAAAAATATACTGTAACAGCTAATTGAACTGAAAAGTAGAAAATAATATTATAATAAATAATAATGATTGTAAAAAAGGGTCTCCTGCAAAGCGCGTAGTGTTGGGACAGTTCCTTACTATGCACTTTCATGCAGCAGAGCAAGGTGTTATAACCTTCATCCATCCATCCATCCATCAGCCCCTCAACGTCCACTGCTGGACATAGGCCTCCCCAAGAGAACGCCACAACGAGCGGTCCCGTCATGGGGGATAATGCCGTAATCGCCACGCTTGGCAAGCGGGTTGGCGATTACAGTGGATGTTGTTAATACTCGAGGGAGTGCTGCTGCCCCGGTATTCCCTCAGTCGGCTCTTACGACTCCCGTGGGTAGAGAGGGGTGGGACAATTCTAAAGCCGGCCCCACACGGCTATAACCTTCATATCTCTAGATAAATATTGTCAAACCTGGCGATTCACAGAATGTACGCAGGGAATGCCCTCCATATTTGAATTCATAGACAAAAATATTGTTTGAAAATACAGCGCCCAATATTATTAAGGCGTGCTTCCATACCATCAGAGCGCGGCACGAGATCGGGATCAAGGCCAGCCCGGTGTCGTCGCGCTCTGGTGGCAGCGCAGATTGCTGCCGTCAGAGCCAACGTCAGCCCTAGCGCCCCCACAGCGCCCCATAGCCACCTCCACCTTCCCGCGCCTGGAGACTCCTCACTCACTGTTAAATAAAACTCACAGTATACAAAAAGCCATTCAAAGCCTAATTACTCATACTAAATAATAAGGCAGAAGATTATTTTTTTGTTCAAACATAGCGTTAAAACTACTAGTTGAATTTGAATAATTATGTTTGCATTTGGTATTCGAATCCTTGACAAAATCTATAAGCATTTAACAACTCACAAAGACTCCAAGACCCCAGACAAAAACACAGAAATGAAATAAAGTGCAGCGCACGGTTGGGCATTACGAATTCGGCCGCCCGGACATTATCGAGCGCTACCGGCAAAATACGAAATTTGAAACGAGATACCCAATTCGTACGAATCGTGCATGGCATGAGGGCAATCGCTCCAAGGCCGATCATATTTTTTTTGTGCTAGAACTTTGCTTGTTCCAGCACGGTAGGGCCGGCTCGATCGGGGAAGTACCTCTCACATAAGATCAGCGAGTAACAACATAGATACCCCAACTGTTGTCTTTTGTATGGTGATAGTGTTCTTAGCACCGGAGGACAAACCTCATCCTTGTTATACTTCCTCTCCACCATATCCATAGAGCTGGCGAAGTGCGAGTGAAAGCGACTAAGGTAATAAATAAGCTTACCATCAGGTATACTTGTTTGCCAACCATGTAGTGTAATAAAAAGCGTTTTATTTTTTTATTTTATCTATTAAAAAATAACACCCCATACGAGTTTTTAAAGTACAAATTATTTGTGAATGATGAAAAAGATAACTTACTGTATTGGATTAATGCATGTTAATGCATTCCGATAGATGGCTTTGGTCGTAAAGACATATGTGATGAGGAGATTGGGTATGGCCGAAAGGTCGGTGCGGTAGCCCAGTGACTTAAAGCACTTCCCCGGATTGGAGGGGACACGGGTTCGATTCCCGCTCTCACTAAAGTTCTCTTTTTCCTAATTCACAAATAATTTGTACTTTAGAAAGTAGCTGAGCATGTCAAGTGCAATATAGATCAAAACCCTATACAAGTTTGTTGTCTTTTCAGTTAATCCTTGTATCACAGAGGACTTTACAAATATACAATTCAAAGGACATAAACTACATGGCATTTAGAACAACTACTCAATGGAATACACAAAAAATGTCCTGTCCCTGTCCATGCATCGAATCCACAACACAATGGTATGGAAGGAATAGGAATAATAAAGATGATGATGAGCCCCATCCATCGGGTGTTGTACTAGCCGACAAAGAGAAGCAGCCTCATGAAATCACTTCTAAATTCGAGAACTTTAGTGCAAGCGGGAATCAAACCTGCGTTCCTTCCAATCCGGGGAAGTGCTCTAAGCCGCTAAGCTATCGCACTGACCTTGGGCCATACCCAATCTCTACATCACATTTTTCTTTACGACTTACGCCACCTATCAGATGCATTTACATGCATTAATCCAATATATATAGTAAGTTTAATTTTGCCATTAAAATTCGTACTATTTAATCGCACTAAAGTTCTCTTTTTCCACATTCACAAATAATATGTACTTTGAAGTAGTTGAGCATGCCAAGTGCTAAACAAAAAAAAATAGATAAATTCGAGACAAGAGCATACTGATGAAGTGTTCACTTGTCTCAGACGGAGACAAAAACAATAGTAAGAAAGAAAGAAAGAATGTTCATTATCACACACAGAATATCTGTAGAGTGTCACACAATAGTAGAGTCTAGTAAGACTAGGATTTTAAATAAAAGTATTAATTACATTGGTTCGGTAAGGTTCTGTGAGGCTAACAGGCTAAAGCTCAGCATTTTACTGTAATAAATAATGGCACTGATTCTCAGCTAAAGCCAAATCTGTTGCATGAAATAAAATACCTACTAATAATTACAAAAGTATAATGTTAAATTAAAAGTTGGTTAAGCTCGCACCCGGAATTTAATAAAACAACATATTCCTATTAAACACAAAGTGAAAAATGTGAAATCGAAAATAACAGTCAGGAGCAGGATTTGAACCTGCATCTTCTGGATACCGTCCAGATGCTTTACCAATTCAGCATCCTGACAATTGCTCCTGACTGCTAATTTCGATAACACATCATACTTAACGTCTTTGGGTGACGCCTGCGCCATCTGTCGGAAGTATTTTCATACATTATACCGACCAGGTAAACTTAATTTTACAATTAAGATTTTACCTAATAATGACGCAAACCCTTTAAATATTTAGATATTTTTACATATATTTTTAGCATTTGACATGCTTAGCACTATATATTAAACACAAAGTGAAAATAATAGTCACGAGCAGGATTTGAACCTGCATCTCCTGGATACCGTCCAGATGCTTTGCCAATTCAGCCATCGTGACAACTGCTCTTGACTGCTAATTTCGATAGTACATTCATACTTAACATCCTGGGTTTCATACTAACTGGCCAGTTTGACAAAACGCCTATTTCATATGTAAAGTCCTATTATTATTGATGCCACTCTGACAACAAATATAAAAACTTCGACAGAACTTACCAGAGGCGAAGAGCGGTCTTACAGCTTGCAGGTGAATGATCTGGCTGTCGCTGCGACCCCGCGCGTTTGTTGCATACACCATAGCACTCAAGTTTCGCTCATCATCTACGTGCGGCAGGTGGAAGTGGCCGGCAGTATCAGACACCTTATGGACTATTGTACCATCAGTGTCCAGCAACTCTAGATGTACAGTCTGAGGTCGGCCGCCATCCCAACCTGGAGACAATCATTGCTTGTTTTATATTTAAGTCTTTCATACTTAATAATAATAATGTTTATTGCTTTCTAAAGGTACAAAACAGTTAAGGTACATTTTATATTTATGGCTAAATGTGCACATTAGGTGTATCTTAAAATTCTCTTCTAGGATAACTTGTATCTTAAGTGACAGTATTCGGTCACTTTGGTTTCTTAATATCGGCTTTACCATATCGTTCCTTGTATGTATAAGGTGTGTGTTTGTGTGTGTGTGTGTGTGTGTGTTTCAAATTTGTACTAAGGTCTCACATTTTTCTTTTTTTTTTAATTCTTTATTAGAGCCATACACCATTTAGGTTAAGTCGGCTTGAGTCTCACTTTAAAATTACAGAAAAATAAGTCTTTAAGAAATCATAAAACAAGCATGCTGTCTTTGGGTATCTTATCGTAGTAGTTACTTTTTGTGCGTTAGTTAACTTATGCACTAACTTATCGTTGATCAGCTTGCATCACGGGAGCTATGAAATAGATATGAATATGACGTAAACTAAGAAAAAATCAGGTATACGAAGTGCGAAAATGTGAAATCGAACGCCACTAGTAGGATCTAATCCAGCTTCTCATTCCTTTTTTTTTGCTTTTTTTTATTTAGGCGGGAAAAAATGTACCTAACCGCACACCCCGTCGGCCCCGAAGGCAACGAACCGGGTAATGTGGAGCCGTCACCCACTAAAGAAACCCGCCTGTGTTGACGGGCCACTGGTACAACCCAGCTTCTCCTGGAATTTAGTTTCAGACGCTCTGCCAACTGAGTTACCGTGATATTTTCTCAGGACTATCCAAAAGGTATTCTTTCTAAATGTCTTGGATAACTGTCACGCCATCTGTGGTACTTATTTGCACACATATGACCAACCAGACTTTTTTTTTATTGCTTATGATAGCAGACGAGCCACGGCCCACCTGATGGTAAGTGGTAACCGTCGCTCATGGACTCAACTATACCTAGAGTATTGTCAAGCCGCTGCGCACCATTTTATTTCTCAGATGTGAAATGAATGAATAAACGGCTATCTTCTGCTACAGCCAAAACACAATGACGTGCTTCATGACCGGGCACACGGGAGACGGTGGTACCGACCTGTTTAGGCCCGATAGCAAGTGAGTACTCTCACTCAATACCCAGCCCTACCACTAGTAATTCAATGGGTGATAAATGCTTACTTCCCTTAGTCAACTTATACGATATTTTTTTTAAGTCGGCGTCGGGGCATCTAACAGGGTAGTGTGGGGCCCTCACCCACTAAAGAAACCCGCCGTGTGCCAATTCTCCGACTTTATTGGCGGGCCTCTGGAACCATATTACATTCCTTCAGTGGTATCCGGTTTTTCACCCCTGTGCTTCGGAAAATATAAGAAAACTAGCCTTTGGCAGCGGCTTCGTCGCAGCTAGATTTTCGGTTATATCTCAGGTTCCCGATATAGTAGCGGGATAAAATGTCTACCAGTTTTTAAGACAAATCAAGGTCTTTCAAATAAAAAAAGTTGCATCAAAATCCGTTCAGCAGTTTTTGTGTGATGCGCGAACAAACAAATAGACAAACAGATAAACAGACAAAAATTCTAAAAAAAATTGTTGTGTTTAGACACGCCTATATAGCCTATTACGGACATTTTTTCTCAAATATCTTAAATGTAAAGACACAGCTCTGTTACAGCTTTATAATAGTATAGATATATTGTTACTTCTTCAATATTTTTATTTTTTAGACTAGTGCTAGTACGGCTCTGTTACCTACAGCTTTATAATTGTAGACGTATAAACAAATATACAGATAATAGTGAGTTCAGAAGCATTTGTATTAGATATTTTTTTTTATTAGCCTTTGCTCGCGGCTTCGCCTCAGCCAAAAGCTAGCTTTAGGGTTGTATCTCAGGTTCCCAATATAGTAGCGGCAGGCGTACATCACTCGCTCAAGGCCTCGAGTTAAATGCCTACCGTTTCGCGTACCGACCACGGTACAACCGAGCGAAGAGTGTCGCAGGCGCGCCTAAGCGCTCGCGCTTGTAGTATTGATTAAAATAAAATTATTTACGTGATTTAGGGTATTTTGACAATAAAATTTAATAACCGAAAATTCAGAGCTAAAACTCTAAACGTATATGATCAACAAAAAAAAACAATATATAAAAAAATAATCTGACTTGAAAATACCATTTAAAATGATATAAAAAGTAATCAAATAGAATCTACTAGAAAAATATTTTTTTAAGTTTTATAAACGTCAGCTTTGTTGCTGTCGGTGGAGTCAGGAGTCTCCGAAACTGGCGAGCGGAAACCGGAGAGTGTATGAAGAGAATTATGAACGTTGAGGAAGCGAGAGATGTAAGGCAAAAATAGAGCCTTTTGTCACTCTGTTCTCTCTGCCTACCCTGCAAGGGAGATAGCGTGATGATAAATAAAATCATAGGTACAACCCTAGCGCATTCGTTGAATAACGCGGTTGCCCGAGGATCACGCGGCGGGCAAAACAATCTCAACTGTATTTCTGTTTGCATAAGGTACATTTCTTCTCGCTACGAACAATTAGTATTATTATTAAGATTTTGTAGGCTATTTATTTTATTTATTTATTTAACTTTATGTAAACAGAAAACAAAAGTACATTTTCAGTTTTACAATGGCGGACTTAATGCCTGAGGCATTCTCTACAAGTCAACCATGGGTGATGCAGAGATAATAGAAGGTAGCTATTATAGAGAGACTTTGGACTAGTTTTAATGGAAGTGATGGTTCTGTCCGTAGGACTAGTACTTATTCTGTGGTAGCGGGATAAAATGTATACCAGTTTTTAAATCTAATCAAGAGCTATCAAATAAAAAGTTGCACCAATATCCGTTCAGTAGTTTTTGCGTGATGCGCGAACGAACAAACAGATAAACAGACAAAAATTTAAAAAAAAATTGTTTTGTGTTTAGACACGCCCATACCAGTCTATTACAGTAATCTTTTCTCAAATATCTTAAATGTACAGCTCTGTTACAGTTTTATAATAGTATAGATATAGATAATTGTGAAATTTAACTAGGTATAATAATACCTTTTTTACATTGCACGCTGAGATCACTTGGATAAGATCGGAGCAGCTCACAGTAAGGCGACAGTGGCGCCCCTCCGGGGGTGATGTTGTAGGTGCAAGGCCTCTTCTGTTCGCCAAATGCGTTAGTAGCACGGCACAATAAGGGACCTATGTCACCTTCCCGTGGCAGCCACGTCAAACTCGACGAATAGCGGTGATGGTGTCCTGCCACTTTCTAGATCAAATATTACAAAGAAAATTAATGCATGTTCTTTAAACTTAATCTATTAAGGTAATGGAAACCATGTCCACAACCACACCCAAATCCCCGTTCTTATCCTTGGTGATGCAGCGGTTGTATGAATGACTGCCGATGTCTAGGGTTCGATCCCCGGGTTGGGCAGCATTATTGAGCTGTTTCGTGAAAATAAAAATTCTCAGTAACAGCCCGGAGTTTGGAAACGTGCCCGGTAGACGGCAATTCGCCCTCTATTACATGGGATTTAAACAACTGGCGAACCGAAGGTGTGTAATACACCTCTGCCTACCCCTTCAGGGAATACAGGCGTGATGATGCTATGTTTATCTAACATCCTTTCCTTATGTACTTCCTCTCCAACTGCTATCCTTTTACTTGAAGTTGGCTATGCGCGAGTTAAGTCTGGTGTTGCTAGCGTCTATACGCTACGGTAACCACTTACCATCTGATGAGCCCCCTAGCCAAGTTGCAGAAAGGTAAAATAGAAATAGAATACTCATAGAATTATTATTAATTTATGCCGTGTGGGGCCGGCTTTAGAATTGTCCCACCCCTCTCCACCCATGGGAGTCGTAAGAGCCGACTGAGGGAATACCGAGGGAGTGGGCAGCAGCACTCCTTCGAGTATTAACAACATCTACTGCGATCGCCAACCCGCCTGCCAAGCGTGGCGATTGCGGCACCATCCCCCATTCTTGGGGAGGCTGGACACACCAGCAGTGGACTTTAAAAGGCTGATGGATGGATGGATGGACTCATAGAATAATCAATGTATGGGATTGACAGTCGGCTACACTTACGATGTCCTAACCTTATGTCAATCTCATACATTGATTATTCTATTCTATTCTACTAGCATTTATGTGGCTAGGGGGTTTAGCGAACCACTGAAGGAATGTAATATGGTTCCAGTGGCCCGGCAACAAGGCGGAGAGACGGCACACGGTGGATTTATTTTGTGGGTGAGTGCCCCACACTAGACGGGGTGTGCGTTTAGGAACATGTTTACCCGCCTTAACAAAAAAAAAATGGGGGATTTAGTGAGCAGCATTCTTATCTGCCCACTACGTAGTATAAAAATAGTATTTCACAAATTATTGAAATAATTGTTTTAAAAAGAAAGCTTACTGTTACGCTGGTGTACAAGGTCTTGGAGTCAGTGAAAGTCCAGGCGAATTGTAGCGGCTCTGGAGAAGCGTCGACTACACATGTCGCCTTTTCGGCTTCGCGCTGCACTGCTCCAATCTTCTCTTCGCGACTCGTCACGCACGTGGGACGATCTGTGACAACGTGCACTTATTTAGTTCTAAGTAAAATTTCAGAAAAAAAATAATGCATTAGATTCATTGTCCTTGATAGGAGAAGTACCTTACAGAAGATCAGTGAGTTACAATGATAGGTACTTCTTCTGTTGTATTTCGTATAGTGAGTGAGAGCGCCAGAGGCCCAAGCCCCCCCTCTTATCCGATCCTTACTATCCGTCCTCTCCACCTCCGAACGATTGTTTTTTATCATTGTAATGATTAAACATAAAACAAGCGATCGTCTCGTGTTACGCATTAAATTTTATAGAGGCGGGAAAAATCTTGTGCGTATTTCTTCGATTATTTACCTATATCTTAAACTAGCTGATCCGACAAACGTTGTTTTGCCATATTATTTATTTTTCTAGCGAATTTGCTGTTTACGGGGTGAGTAATGACATCGGTAAACGCCCAAGCCTGGCGGGAATAACTGATCGAGTGGTAACGGATCAAAATTATCGAACGAAAAAAAAAATTTAACAAAAAAATGTTTGCTTCGTACCATCCTTATCACTTAAAGGTATGAAAATAGTTTACATCCTATTTTCAGACCTACTTAATATACGCACAAAATATAAATCTTATCATTCTGAGAGGGAAGCCAAAATGAGTTACTTTAGAAGAAAATAACTAATTATTTGCCCTGCGCTGATCTTCCCGTAGAGCAATAGATGGTGTGTTTTAAAATCCAAAAAAATAACAATATAGTATACTTTAAAAGTTATAAAAGTAGATCAAGATGAAAACAACTGCCTCGGTGGTGTAGCGGTAGTGTATGTGACTGCTAATCATGAGGTCTCAGGTTCGATCCCGGGTCAGGCAAAGTTAATGAGCTTTTTCTTAAAAAGAAAAATTCTCAGTTTGGAAATGTGTCCGGTAGACGTCAATAGGCTCGCCCCCTATTACGTGGGACTTAAACATAGCAGGCGAATCTTGGGTGTGTAATACACCTCTGCCTACCCCTTCGGGGAATACAGGCGTGATGCTATGTATGTATGTATGTAAGATGAAAACAAAAACTGCTAATAAGAGCAAAAATTTAAAGAAATTATCATGAAGCCACTCTAGAACAACAGTCAGGCAGGTATACTCACATCCAACATTAAGAGTGACCTTGTCCTCAAACACTTCAGCAGGCAGGTGCGCGTTGTGAGCACGACAGACGAGTTCGTGGCCACTGTCACGTAGAGATGGCGCCAGCGTCAGAGACGACACCGTATAGTTACCATCATGTAGTTCCTTTGTGGTCAAACAAACACATATTTTTAATTAGCGCGACTCTTTTTTTTTTTTTTATTGATGTTGTGGTCTATCTGATGGTAAATGGTAACCGTCGCCCATGGACTCGACTATACCGAGAGTATTGTCAAGCCGCTGCTCACCAATTCATTTCACAGATATGAAATGAAATATAAACGGCTATCTCCTGCTACAGCCAAAACGCAACGATGTGCTTCATGGCCGGTCTCACGGGAGATGGTGGAACCAACCCGCTCGGGCCCGATACTAAGTGAATACTCCCACTTGGTACCCAGCCCTACCACCAGTCATGCAATGGATGATCATTGCTTACTTCCCTTAGTCGCCTCATACGACACCCGCTAACAAACTTTTTAACACTTTTTTTTACTAACTTACTAACTTATCATCACGCCCTTTCCCTTGCGGGGTAGGCAGAGAGAACGGAGTGCCAAGAGGCTCTATTCTTGCATACATCTCTCGCTTCCTCAACATTCATAACTGTCTTCGTACACGCTCGCCGGTTTCGGAGACTCCTGACTCCACCATCCTTCAATACATGACCGATTTGGTCTAGGTAGGTGAGTCTCGGTCTCCCTCTATACCTACATCCTTCCACTTTCGCATTGTATATCTATTAACCAGTCGCTCGTCCGAAATTCTTTCCACATGTCCAAACCATCGGAGCATTCCCTTTCGCATCTTTACTCCAATACTCTCTTTCATACCTGCTCGCTCTCTTACGTCGTCATTACAAATGCGGCCAGTCAGCCTCACTCCACAGATTCTACGCAGAGATCGCATTTCAACCGCATTGATTTTACTCTCATGCTCCTATTTGCATACCCAACTCTCGCTTCCATATAATAACGTTGGGACTAGCGCTGCGTTGTGTATTGCGACATGTGCCCTCTGGCTGAGGTGATGACTGCCGAGAAGTTGTCCCAATGCTCCGTTCACTCTATTTCCCGGATTCACTCTTTTCTCTACATCAGTTGTGTACCTTCTATCCCGACTGAATCCACATCCAAGATATACAAATTCATCCACTTGTTCTAGCACACCATTTCCTATTGCTACTCTAACGTCTGTTCTGGTTTTATCTCTTTCAAAAACCATTACTTTGGTTTTGCTCTCACACAGTACAGTGGTACCTTGACAACACCCTGCACTAAGGAATAATCCTTATATACCGCGGGGGATTTCACAAATATACGCACATACATATGTCACGGACAAAAAGTACACTCAGACTGAAAACAACTATGTGTGGATAACATAAAGATTTGTCCTGTATAGGAATCGAACCCACAACACTTGGGCCGGAGGTCGGGATCTAAGCTCTCCGCCATCTCTGCAGTTAGTAAGGAAGTGAGGATTACCGCTTACAGCGGCATTAAAAGCTTACGTGATGGTAAGTGGAAGCTGTCGTTCATGGGCTCAGCAATATCACAAGCTTATAACAATACAATGTATGCAAATACATCCTATAGGTAGCGTAAATCTTGAAATACATTTAATTAATTTGAGGTGGAGAATGGGAGTTACGAGTAGGTATCCGCAATAGCTTAACGCTCAAGGAGTACTCTCGCCGGGAATGATGCGGGTTCAAATCCTGTTCGCAGTAAATCTCTCTATTTTAACTTTCACAAATTATTTGCTCTAGTATAATGCTTACCTTATGGACATTAGGTCTTAGTACAGCGCCACCAAGATGCCACGTCACAGAAGGGGGTGGTACACAGCCCACTACCACGCAGTCCACGACCCGAGGATACCCGGCCTCGAAGTCTACGTTGTTGTTCAACCGGATCTCCACACTCATGGGAGCCACTGTTGAAGTCCGTTTAAGTTATCCTTTAAGTTACTTACTTATCATCACACCATCATCGTTGCAGGTAGGCAGAGAAAACAGAAAACAGAGTGCCATAAGGCTCTATTCTTGCATACATCTTTAGCTTCCTCAACATTCATAGTTCTCTTCATACATGATAGCCGGTTTCAGTGACTACGGAATCCGGCCGCTTGTGGCGATTGCAATCGCCACTTTGTTATTGCGGTTGGACTCGCCTCAGGCGCTCGTGTTAATTATTTTAATTATTAGTGTATTATTGACGATTTTAAGTGCTACTTAATAGGCCTATGAAATAAAGATATTTTTGAATTTGAATTTGAATTTGACTCCTGCTCCACCTTCCTTCAATACATGAAAAAAGAGCATGAGAGTAAAATCAATGCGGTTTAAATGCGATCTCTGTGGAGAATCTGTGGAGTGAGGCTGACTGACCGCATTCGTAACGACGACGTAAGAGAGCATGTAGGTATGAAAGAGAGTATTGGTGTAAAAATGGGAAAGGGAATGCTCCGATGTTTCGGACATGTGGAAAGAATGCTAAACGTGCGACAGGTTAAGAAGAGACCGAGACTCACCTACCTAGACCATATCAGTCATTTATTGAAGGAAAGTGGAGTTAGGAGTCTCCGAAACCGGCGAGCGTGTGTGAAGACAATTATGAATGTTCAGAAAGCGAAAGATGTATGCAAGAATATAGCCTTATGGCACTCTGTTTTCTTTGCAAGGGAGATGGCATGATGATGAGTAAGTAAGTAGGTATGCCAAGTCAGTCAGGGTGCACTATTATTCTGTTAATTGTATGTTTGTATGTCTCGAAATACAGAGATTATAATCCTAGTATGAGATGTTGCTTCGAAAAAAAACCTAGGCTATAGTTGAAAAGATTCTGCATATCACTTGTATTTGTTATTTTAAAGAACAAATTATTTGTTAATGTGGGAAAAGAGAATTTTAGTGCGAGCGGGACTCGGTTAAAACTAGTAGCTGAGCATGTCAAGTGCTAAAATACAGATCAAAATGTATTCGTTATTTTTATAAGCAACAAGTAAAAACGTGAAATAAATAGGTACTTATCGACGATTTAGAGTGGATTCGACCAAACTCGAATATATACAAGAATAACTATACCGAGAATAATCTATTCCACGATTTTATTCTCTTAGATAATCAACAGTCGTTTTTCCACGCCATCTGACGTATCGCTTATACTTGGAATAGCTATTCGCGAATAGCGAAGTGAATGTAATACCCAGCAAAAAGAAGGTGTTCTACAAACGGGAGAGTGTATAGCATAATTCATCTCAACTCTATTTGTCGTATTATATCATGAGAAAGTAGCTGTCACGCGCCCAAAACCGATATTGGTTTCGAAAAATGACAGCACAAAAAAGATGACGCCATTTTTTTATTCTTGGATTAACTCCTTATTCGATGCTTATCGGTGGTATAGTGACTATTGCCAAATAGGCGCGCTATTCTTCGAATTGTTGCTGGTAAAATGTAAAATTGATTTATTCTTGAGTAAGTAGCGATTTATTCTAGGAATAAAATGTATTCTTGTTTGGTCGAATCCACCATAAATATATCACAAGGCATCTCACATTAAATCAATCTGTAACTATAATATTTTCAAGACTTTGCATGAATTGTTATTAAAATACTGTGGCTCATCACTAAATTCTTTTGAGATACAGAACACAGCAGAAAATGCGTGGTAATGTACACGTCACGTCCCGTTATGCACAACACAATATAATAATCTATTTCGTGACTAAGAAAGAAATAGCATGCATATACTGACGGTACATCTTGACAACTAGACTGGCAGTGAGCGGCTCGGTGACGTCAGCGTTCTGCGCGAGGCACTCGTAGTGTGCGCCAAGTTCGGAGCGTGTGAGGTTGCGCAGGCGTACTTCAGCACGCAGCACGCCAGCACGCGCCGTACCAGCACGTGATACTAGCATGCCTTCGCGCCGCCAGTAAACCAGAGTCTCATCTTGCTCTGGAACAATTCATCATACTACACCTTGCACATAAGATTTATTCCTAGCTTTAATAATTCTTTAAGCAGCGATAGCTGATGGTAAAATCAAGCGATAGGCTGCTGGTAAAACCACTGCAAAGACAATTAATAGAGTATTGAGTTCGATCCCCAGTCCAAGGTATGGCACACGCTTCTGACTTGTCGAGACTTTCGAGGATATGAGTGTATTTGTTTACAAATTATAACTGCTAGGTGAATGAAAAAATCGTAGTTTTCTCGCTACCACGGCTGCTGCAACGCAGTTGGAACGTCGGGTAAAAGGTAGTTCATAATTTCACCTAATTTATACGTGAAAAAAGACCCGTTTATGTTACTTTAAATATGTGTACAATTAGCGAATCTCTAAAAGTTACCATCGTGAGAAAACCTGCATGACTGAGAAATTTTTTCGACAGCCTGTGAAATCTTTCCAGTCACCGGCGCTGGGCCGGCGTGGTCTACAGCCTGAATTCCTCTCACTCTGAGAGGAAACCCGTGCCCAATATTTATAGTCATAACGATAGTATAAGTAGAAAAATAAGTAATAGGTAATCGTTTATAAGATTAAGGTTGACTATCTAAAAAAGGGAAGAAAAGATTCGACTCCAAATTTTTATGAGAGAATGATAGTTACCATCTTTTACTTCACATATGAGCGTGAGGTCAGAGCCGAGGCTCAAAGGCCCCACGTATCCCTTCTTTATCTCCTCACCAGCTTCATTGTAGATCCGGGGAATGCCAGGAGACTCTGTTCGTACATAATTTTTATTTTTAAATTATGGCGGCCTAAATTTAAGAAGATAGAAGACGTAGATAGTAATACGATTTATACAGGGCTGCTTTCACCAGCGACTAAGATATTTTTTGCCAGTGTGGTGACGAACTAAGAATACAAGTATCACCACCCTATTGGTATTGGTAGAGCCTTGCTTTTCCCAGCATGAATGGGCCGGCTTTATCGGGAAAAAGAGAGAGAGGGTGGTCCTCTCACAAAAGATCAGCGTGAAATAACTGTAGGTACTCTTAACATTGTGTTTTGTATGGTGAGTGAAAGCGCTAGAGGCCTAAATCCGCTCTCTCTTTATTATACTTCCTATCCCCTCCTTAATATCCTCCCTGTCCACCTTAACTTAGATATGGCGACGCGCGAGTGATGCTTCTGATATTGCTAGCATCAATAAGCTACGGTAACCGCTTACCATCAGGTGGGTCGTATGCTTATTTGCCACCCACGTAGCAGAAATGTTGAGCAGCAGCTTAGTATTTAATTATTCTTGGTATAGCGGAGTACATGAGTACTATTACCAGTTACCATCAGCTGGGCTATGCTCTACAAATAATGAAAAATAGAATTAAACTGAATAAGTTACTACACCGAAGAGTTAGACAATTGGCTCAATCACCAAAATGGCTTAACACGTTTAGTGACTATACAGGGGAGTTAGACGGAATCACATATCTCACAATCGACATCGTATCGACTCGCTTGTGATTGGTAGAAAAAACCGACGCGTGACGTCGCAATAATCCGTTGGCCAATCACGGTGATCTCTCAACCAATCAGTGATCACGATACGATGGCGATTGTGAGATATAAGATTCCGTCTAACCCCCCTGATTGTATGATATATACAGGCTCTGTCGTAAATAATGGATAACCCGTTAATCGGAGATAGCCCTGATGTCAGGCTTATTTTTCGCAGTCAATGTTAACATTTTGACACAAAGAAAAAAATTTACTTACAAAGTGCTTAAAATGTAAAATATGACGGTATTTTACATTAATAATGTCTAATATAGTAATCCAATATAATAATACAAGTATCCAAGAGTCAGATACAAAAAAAAGTACATTAAAATAAGTTACTTTGTTGAAATGGTGGCCAAATGAATGAGCAAAGAAGGGAAATTAAAAAAAAATACAAAATTGTCTATCGTTTTCACACCAATGGTAATCCTAAAATAAAAAGTCAATTTTCTTGTACGTTGATATCAGCGCTATCTCCGATTAACGGGTTATCCATTATTTACGACAGACCCGAGACGGGCCTTTTTTTCTTATAGTTTTTTGATTCAGAGATCATTCCCTAGTGCAAAGGGTAAAAAAGAACAAAGCTCCACTGTAAGTTCATCCGCAAGTACGAATTATGCTGTATTTATATTTTTTGTATGTATAATGTGCGGGTGGACTTTAGGTACAAATAACATGCCGGCGAGCCACTGACGTAATGTTACCCAGTTCAAGTGGTCCACCAGTAGAGGCGTGGACACGTAGGTAATTCATTTACTGCCTTAATAAAAAATAAAAAATGAGCTGACACGGGACGTCCCGCAGATGTGAAAGCATCGATTTTCTTTCTTTATTCAAATATTCTTTAAGTCTTATATAATTATTTTTAAGTGCCCTCTCGCTATTTATAGATGAATTAAAACTGTTATTGGTTTATTGATTTAGGTTAGACTTCCTAGTTAGATGCTTTTGTCAACAGATGGCGTTAAAACATTTAAATCAATTGACGTGGCGACGACGCCACGCTAAAAGTAGGTTTTATTAGATCTTTTCACATCAAAAGGTACAAATAATATGACAGATTGACTGCTGGGAAATACCATCATTGCCACATACTTACCGACCAGTCGTATCTCGATGACGTAATCCGAAGAGGGAGACGCCTGGTAGTGCACCCTGCAGCGGTACCGACCCGCGTCTTGTTCCGTGATGTGCTTCAGAAGCAGCGCTGTCTCGTCGAGACATGAATCACCCGCGCAAGCTTCACTCAACGTGCGCTCGTGATTTAAGAGTCTGCAATAAAACCTTACTAGAATGCCTTTACTTTAGGGATGCTACTAAGTTGTAGATGTTTCTCAATCTTGATACTAAACGTTCTCTTAGCACATATTTAAGTATACTACAACCAGTAACTACTTTTTTCTTTTTTTTTTATTGCGTGTAGTGCCAGACGAGCCACGGCCCATATGATGGTATATGGTAACCGTCACTCATGGACTCAACTATACCGAAAGCATTATCAAGTCGCTGCTCACCATTTCATTTCACAAATATGAAATGAAAGCATAAACGGCTATTTCCTGCTACAGCCAAAACGCAGCGATGTGCTTCATGGCCGGGAGATTACCACCATCTCTCCAACCCGCTCGGGCCCGGTACCAAGTGAATACTCCCACTTGGTACCCAGCCCTACCACCAGTCATGCAATGGATGATAATTGCTTACTTCCCTTAGTCACCTTGTATGACACCCGCGGGAAAGGATGGGGTGGTGACACTTGTATTCTTAGTCCGTCACCACACGGACAAACTTACTAATAATGTAAAACAAAAGTGAGTTTGTTTGTTCCTTAGGCTTTCACGCAGTAACCATAAACATACATATACATAGCATCAAGCCTGCATCCCCAAAGGGGTAGGAAGCGGTGTATTAACGCCCATGGTTCGCCAGCTATGTTAAGTCCCACGTAATAGGGGGTGAGCCTGTTGTCGTCTACTGGACACATTTCCAAACTCCGGGCTGCTACTGAGATTTTTTTTTTTTACGAAAAAGCTTAATTAATCTGCCCAACCCGGAGATCGAACCCAAAACCTCATGAGCAGCAGTCAGTCACAATACCGCTGCACCACAGATTCAGTTAAAATTTAAAAAGTTTAGTTTAGTAATTTCACATGTTCGTATCATTATAATACTTTCGCCTGCGGTTTCTATGAATCGTGGATTTGATTTTGATTTTGAACCCAACCACAGTCTATTTCCCAAGCTAAAATCTATTTTCTGGATGTACTTAAGATACTTACCTTCTCTCCGTGTCTTCATTAGGGTACCGGTAAAGAAAGTCTCGATCGTTTTTGAGCCACAGCACATATGATTCGGGTCCATCGAGGAAAACCTTTCCCTGGCCGCAGGGCAGACGAGCGTCGCGACCTCGAACCGCTCGCAGTATCACCACTTCTGTTCAACGTTATCTCAGTTCGTAAGATAAAGAAGATTTATCTATGTATGTAATAATAAGCTAACCCGGAAAACGTTGTTTTGCCATATAAATTATTTCTAGAGAATTTTTAAGGTAATTCTAGCGTGGAAAAAAAATAACTAACTTATATGCCGAATCATAAAAAAAATTAATATAAAAAACTTACTTCAAAAAATAAAAAATGAATTTTGGGTGGACCACTCTTATCACTTAGGGTATGAAAAATATTTTACATCCTATTCTCAGACCTACTGAATACACACAAAATTTCATAAGAATCGGTCAAGCCGTTTCGAAGCAGAATGGCGACAAACACTGTGGCACGAGAAAATTATATATTAGAAAGAAGATTAGATGTATATATGTCTTTCCAACACACAAACATATTTTCATGTTATCCGTTTTTTTTAAACGACACCCTGCTCTAAGGAATATTCCTTGTATTGCGGGGGACTTTACAAACATACAATTTCACGGACACAAAGTACACCCAGACTCAGAACAACCATCTATGGATCACACAAAGAGTTGTCCTGTGTGTGAATCAAATCTACAACACTCGGGCGGAAGACCGGTATCTAAGCCACTCTACCATCTGTGCAACCAAATTATTTGAGATAATAAATGACTGAACTATTTAGGCGTGTTTGTACAATATTTTTTTTACATTTATCTGTGTATATGTTAACTACTGCACCGATTTTGATGAAAATTATTGGTTTGACAGCTTTTGATTAGGTTTACAACTGGTATACAATTATCTCACTAATAAGTCCATCGTGAGGAAGTCGACGTGCCTGTAAGTTTTTTTGATAACTTATAAATTCTAGTAATTCACATTATGAATTTGATACGAATCTCTATGAAAAAAAACCTGTGCCAAAGAATGATTAAAAAAAATTGCAGTAGTTTAATAAAAATATATTATGTTACTTACCTGTATCAAATGTTAAAACAATCTTGACCATGTACATGTATAATGCAAATAGGCGCAGCATTTTCTGAAACAAAAAAATATATATATTAGCGTTTTCTGTGAAATATTTAAAATTGTACAATAACACTAATGTTAAATTTTGAGTTTTGACAGTACGGAATTAGAGATACAAAATCTACTAACAGGTACTGTAATCAGATTGCATCAGGCGATCCGTTACAAACGTTAGTCCGTAGGCAAACAGGCGTAACTCATATAATAGGAAAAATTTAAGTGGCAATGGATTGCTAGATCTCTTGAAGAACTAATAAAATTGGAAAACAGAGATTCTCGGGAGATTTCACGTCAGTTGTACGAAATATATAATACTGCTCATTTATCCAGAAATCTAAGACATAGCCTATACAACAAAATATGTACTAAACTGATATAATAACTACATATTTTATTATTTCTATTTATAGATATTTTAAGCATGTTAATCCTTGCCTATTTACGAGCACAAATAGGGCAATAATACGATAAAGATAATTATAGACACACGAAGAAGACACAGAAGTCGGCTACTACTGATTAACATCACGCTACCACTTTCAGGAACAGAATAAACATAAAGTTTCAGTAAGAACACTTGAAGTTACTAATTTCTACAACACATCATTTCTTATCGTTGACGGGCCTCGTGGCGTAGTCGGTAGTGTAACCGACTTCCGTGCACGAGGTCGTGGGTTCAATTCCCACTCAGTACAATTATTTGTGTGATGAACACAGATATTTGTACTGCATCTGGGTGTTTTCTATCTATTATATGTATGTATTTATAAAAAAAAGTAATATTATGTATCATAACCGTAATCTGATACACATATCACAAGCATTAGGTAAGCTTAGTTTGGGACCAGAAGACTTTGTGCGAAAATGTCCGTGAATATTTATTTATTTATGGTTAAACCTTGGTATTATCTTTTTCTATTCTAAACATTTTTTTACCTTATGTTTATTTAGATATTTTTATATATATTTTTAGCATTTTACATGCTTAGCACAACAACATTTTTCACTTTGTGTTTATGTTTTCAAAAGGATCAAAACGTTTAAATCCTTAATCATGACTCACTAGAACAAAAAATAATCCGAATACATATCCCTATCACACACGTCTCGTCCATTATACGCTGAACTCCTAACACCAAAGGCTCCCTAGTTTTTAATCCAATTAATGAAATGAAGGTAGGGGTGGAGGGGTCAAGTTGCTTTGGTGTGTATCTGAATTCGCACACGCAATGTTTCCTGGTGACTCACGATTCTATTGTACATAGAAACGACCGTTCATTAAGAAAGCTCTGATTTGTTACGACGTTAGGCTTTACTGGTACATTTTTGTTTTGACGGGCCTTATGGCGTAGTCGGTAGTGTAACCGACTTCCGTGGACGAGGTCGTGGGTTCGATTCCCACTCAGGACAATTAATTGTGTGATGAACACAGATATTTGTACTGCGTCTAAGTGTTTTCTATCTATTATATGTATGTATACAGCTAAAAAATGTATTATATATATTATATCCGTGAACTGGTACCCATAGCACAAGTGTTAAGCTTAGTTTAGGACCAGAGGACGTTGTGTGAAATGTCCGTGAATATTTATTTATTTTTTACCAGAAGGCGTTGTAGTTTAACCCACCTCCTTTCCTGTCTATTATGGGTTTGATTGCCACACAGGTAAATAACTTGTGTAATGCATAATTCGGCGTTCTGAGTTTGGGTGTATTAATGTACTTTGTTTTTGTTATACTACGCGGACGGCATACAAGCACATGGCCCATCAGGTGTGCGGTTACCGTAGCCTATAGACGCTAGCAATATCACTTGCGCGTCACCATCTCCAAGGAAAGGGATTGAAAGTGGAGGTGGAGAATAATAAGGAGAGGATAATTGCTGATCTTCTGTGAAATGGTGGTACTTGAAACGATCGAACTGGCCCATTCATGCTGGGATAAGTAAGTAAGGCTACCACTTTGTGTCCAGAAAGTAATAAAATTGTAATTGTATACATTTCTCCACGATTTAAAGGTTATTCCTTAGCGTATTGTCTTTAAATAAATAAATATTCACGGACATTTTTCACACAACGTCCTCTGGTCCCAAACTAAGCTTAACGCTTGTGCTATGGGTACCAGATTACGAATATAATACATATACTACTTTTTTTGTAAATACATACATATAATAGATATAAACCACCCAGACGCAGTACAAATATCTGTGTTCATCACACAAATAATTGTCTGGAGTGGAAGACGAACCCACGACCACGTGCACGGAAGTCAGTTACACTACCGACTACGCCACGAGGCCCGTCGCCGTTAAGAAGAACATGTATAGGTACTGTTCGATATTGCCCTTCTCTGTAATGTGGAGAAAGTTGGCCTATATGCCATGATAAACAGGAGATTTTTTTTTCAATAATTTTTCATCATCAGCTCTTACCACACCCATAGAATTACATCAAATTATAAACTGCCACTAATTTAGTTTAAAATAAATAATTATTTCTGCGCTAGATGGCGCTGTATAAAGGAAATTATTTTTGCCTATTAGCGATATAATAGTCAACTAAATTTTTAATCACCTACACATTTTTAATTTCCGTATCAATTCTAAAATTCCACGTAGATGAGGTACGACTAAAGTTAATCCAATTTAATTGTCGACCATGTTATTAATGAAACAAATTCCATAACAATTGAAACATCCTTGGACTGATGAATGATTTACTGATTGATAGGATTATTCCCTAGCGCGAAATGTTGCATAAGAAAAAAAATAAGAATCTCTCTGTCTATCGAATATCGGAGACATTCCACCAAAACATGAGGCACATCTTCAACATTCCCACATAAATCACAGCTTGCAGGTAACTAGAATAGATTTCATAGAAATATTTCAAAGTTTTTTTTATTGCTTAAGATGGCAGAATAACCACCCACCTGTTTGTAAGTGGGATCCATCGCTCATGGACTCAACTATACCGAGAGTATTGTCAAGCTACTGCGCACTATTTCATTTCTCAGATATGAAATGAAAGATTAAAGGGCTATCTTTTGCTACAGCCAAAATACACTGACGTTCTTCATGACCAGTCACATAGAAGACGGTGGTACCAACCCATTCTGGCCTGATAGCAAGCGAGTGCTCTCACTTGGTACTCATCCCTACCAGTAGTAATGCAATGGGTGATAACTGTTTACTTCCCTTAGTCGCCTTGTACGACACCCGCAGGAAAGGATGGGCACTTGTATTCTTAGTCCGTCACCACACGGATCCTAAATTAACTCCTAAATACTAACGTTATGGATTCTTGGTAGAACCAAACAAAATTTACAATTGCTTAGGGTTAACTCTGTCAATCCAATTTGAAATTAATTAATGGTATGAGATTCCTCCGCAAGATTTTCAAATGTACTTTTAATTGTCTAACAAGAATTTGGTGTTTGTTATACTAAACCGTATTTAGATATTAATTTGTTATATTTTATGATAAACGAGATGACTCGGTGAACTTTGCATCACCTGAAATTTATTTTATCAGATTTTTAATCGAATATTAATGGTTAAGATTATATACAATGCGAAAATGGAAGGATGTAGGTACAGGGGGAAACTGAGACTCACCTACCTAGACCAAATCGGTCATGTATTGAAGGAAGGTGGAGTCAGGAGTCTCCGAAACCGGCGAGCGTGTATGTAGAGAATCATGAATGTTAAGCAAGCGAGAGATATATGCAAGAATAGACCCTTTTGGCACTCTGTCCTCTCTGCCAATCTCGCAAGAGATATGTCGTGATGATAAGTAAGCAAGTAAGTGATTTTTAATCCTAAACAATCTGCATCATCTAAGCATATATAATTATATTATTTATTCTTATGATCTAAGGTTTCAATTTAGATGAGAAGATTAAACTTGTTTTTAATTCACATTAATTAGAAAGAATAACAGTAGCTGTCATTTTGTCGTCCGTTGTACAGGTCCATAATCCAAAGAGGCGATTCCTATACAAAATTACCATATTTGTTATGTTTTCAACAATTTTTATAGGCTTTTCCATTTTTTATTCTTTTCACCACCCCTTTATTCTAATAAAGAAATAAAATATTAAAATCGGTCAAGCCGTTTTTGAGTTTTAGCGAGACTAATGAACAACAATTGTTTTTTTATATAAAGATCTTTGAAATTAAAAATAAAGTAATTGTGTGATGAATGTACATAGGTACATATTTTTATAAAATATAAATTCATAAAATATTTAATAACGAGGCAATTAAATTTAAAAATAAGGGATAATTTTTGGATTAATTATGTATATTATTATATCACGTATTTTATGATTTATTATCTATAATAATATATTTTAAACAAAACAAGATGTATGTAAAAACTACAATATGATCTGGGACTATACAGAATGCGGATATTTAAAAAACAAAACAAAATAAAAAAAAAAAAAAATATAAAAATTTGTTATAAAAAATATATATAAAATAACACTAACCTTTTATACTACTTCGAGTGTATACGTAAAAATATGCACATAAGTTTGTATCAAAGCAACACGTCTAGCCCCGACAAAAACTATAATCTAAATAAAAGTTTTCACCTATGTTTAAAAGCCAGGTATTAGGGTTGGACGATAGGATAGGATGGACTGGACTACCACGTGAACGAATATCAAAAATATAATGCGTTCCGCTCTTTTCCATATTTGAAATCTAATATAAAACGTAGGTACTTCAAAATTATTATCCTGTATTCACGCTTTTTGCATCTTTGGGTAACTCCATCAGTCGATCAAGTGTGATGTCTTGATCATTCGATACGTGATGATGTCACCTCAGAAACCTTTTAAACTACTTAAAAACAATATAACATAACATCACACCATCCATCGAGGATATCCCCGAAGGAGTAGGCAGAGGTTTATTTCACACCCACGGTTCGCCAACTATGTTTAAGTCCCACGTAATAGAGGGTGAGCCTATTGCCGTCTACCGGGCACATTTCCAAACTCCGGGCTGCTACTTTAGGCTTGATGTGTGTTGTGTTCACGTTTTTACTTTACGCTTAGCGTGTGTTGTGTTCTAAAAGATTAGAGTATCCTCTGCAAGTAGGTATACTTGCGATCAGCTTGCATTATTTATTTCTAGACCATCGCAATAATTTAATGTTTTACTAGTTAGCAAATAAGCTTTAAATCATGTATTCGTTAATAAACTTTAGCTTTACTAGAGGTTGCCTGTCTTAAACTTGTTCTTAAACCTCGCCATCTCATATCGCATCTCTAAACACCGTAGGGGAAAGTTTACTCTAGAGCCACATTTTTTTTGGGCACCAATATTTTAATCTAAAAGCTGTCGCATCCATACTAATCTTTCGGTGCGTAAAGCTTAGGGAGTTCACATTTTTGTAATCTATTCCTTCTACAAAAAATAATCAAATTGCAGCCTTAATAAACACAAGAGAAGCATTATTTTCCTTCCCATATGTACTCATACTTATTACGTTGTACAACTCAAAAAACTAATTTGACAGAGCCGCGATTACAGCTAAAGCAGATGCAGCTGCGGATCATGTTATACTAGCTACTAAGTTGGGGTGTTACCCTTGCATATCACAAGTTCATTAAAACCTTTTCGATTGAAATACGCGCAATTACAATTAGAAGGAATTGTAGGAGGTTTTAAAGTAAGTGGATTATTTCATGCTCAAGCCTTCACGAAGGAAATGACAAAGGACTGCGTGATATTTACCCGAGTTTTTTTATTGAAATACCAACTTGTTATGATGTTTTGTGATTGAGAGTGTAGGCATGTTGATTGTTCCTGAGATTGTAGTCTCGCTAAAATTATTAATGAACCTCCTCGATTCTTTTGATTCTTTGTAATAGCTAGTCATGGATTCATCATTACTAGGATGAGCCATCTGCTATAGACGAGGCGCATCAATATGTTTCCTTAGTGAACGAAGGAAACTACAATCACAGCAATTTTGTATACGTATATTTTTTAATTAATAGACAATATCCTATTATCCATCTATCCATCAGCCTTTTGACGTCTACTACTGGACATAGGGCTCCCTAAAAGATTGCCACAGTGAGTAGTCTTGTGTTGACTGCATCCAAGAGCTTCTACTAGGGATAAATCCTACGTGATATAGCCGCGGGGGACTTTATAAACTATTTCACATTTTTTCATTTTGTGTTCTGGAAATTTACCGAGCATATAAACTGCTTAATATATACACCTCAAATATTGATGTATAAAAATTAGAGGAGCCACAGTTAGGCGCCAAAAATTTCCACTATAAATGAGTGCAGATTACGAAGTCCTGCACTCATTTCGTTTAGTGTTGTTTCAAAGCGCAAGCAGCCGCAACGCCCGTAACTTATCAACATGCCTAATAATCTTAGATTAATAACTAGCCTTTGCCCGCGGCTTAGCCGCTGCCAAAAGCTAGTTTTTCGGTTATATCTCAGGTTTCCGATACAGCAGCAGGATAAAATTTAAACAAGTTTTTAAGTCTAATCAAGGCCTATCAAATAAAAAAAATGCATCGAAATCCGTTCAGTAGTTTTTGTGTGATGCGCGAACAAACAAACATATAAACAGACAAAAAAATCTAAAAAAAATTGTTTTGTGTTCAGACACGTCTATATAGCCTAATACAGTAATTTTTTCTCAAATATCTTAAATGTACAGAAACAGCTCTGTTACAACTTTATAATAGTATAGATAGATATATGAAAAACTCATTAACTGTCTCTTTTTTTCTCGTTCTTTCTGATTAGTGTCATTACACTCACGCACGCAGTTAAAAGTTTGTTACTATTTTATAAAATTAATACGAAATAAATGCTATACATTTAAGTAAAATTATATATAGGTACAATACAAATCAATATAGATCAATGAACTCAACCCAATATTATGGCCTAGCGTCAGCGGTTTGCTTAGCCCTTAAAATATTTTTTTAATATTTTTCGTGTGACTTGATTGTACTCATGGTATTAATAATTCTATAAATAGCTGTTACCTCTTACATTATATTTTAACCAACTATTTAGTCACTCGTATCCCGAACCTTTCTGCCGGACTCCCTGCCGTAACGATGTATGCAGAGCCACATTGTAGGCAAACCAATAACCTAATTAAAAATATTCCTAATCATAATATGGGTCAGTTTTCTTTCAAATAATAATAAACCTTATCAATTATATGAACAAAGTTGGAATTATAATATTTGGGAACTGCACAACCAATAGCATTATAATGATCCATTTAAATAATATCCATCCCTATTGTTGTGAACATTAGGTATAAATTATAATGTCAGTGTTAGTTATGAGGCCATATTATCAGTAGGGGTTGCATTGTTATCACGTGGGGAGCCTCGGTGAGTCACGCGGGTGAATCATATAGCGTTTGGAACTTTTAGGTAATACTTATTTCGTGGGTTGTCATTAGTCAACAAGGTTCTAGTTATATCTTTATTTTAAGATCGTTAATTAACCTATAGCAATATACTCATTCTTTTTAACTCGATGCTTAAAGACGTTTGTCCGTGTCGTGACGGACTAAGAATATCAGTGATATAGGTGGGTATTCTTTCCCACGGGTGTCGTACGAGGCGACTGAGGGGAGTAAGCAATTATCACGAATTGCATTACTAGTGGTAGGGCTGGGTACCAAGTGGGAGCACTCACTTGCTATCGGGCCCGAGCGGGCTGTTCCCACCATCTCCTGTGGGCCATGTTGTAGCAGAAGACAGCCGTTTATTCTATTATTTCAACATAGCATCACGCCTGTATTCCCCGAAGGGGTAGGCAGAGGTGTATTACACACCCATGACTCGCCAGCTATGTTTAAGTCCCACGTAATAGGGGGCAAGCCTATTGACGTCTACCGGGCACATTTTCAAACTCCGGGCTGCTACTGAGAACTTTTCTTTTTTTTTTACGAAAAATCTCAATAACACTGCCCGACCCGGGGATCGAACCCGAGACCTCATGATCAGCAGTCGCTTACACTACCGCTGCACCACAGAGGCTGCCTGTGAAATGAAATAGTGAGCAGCGGTTTAACAATACTCGATATAGTTGAGTCCATGAGCGACAGTTACCATTTAACATCAGATGGGCCGTGGCTCGTCTGCCATCATACGCAAGAAAAACAAGAACGTCCACTGGCAGACAAAGTCCTCACCAAAATTTTTTTATCATATGAGTGAATTTGCCAGAAATCGCCGCGCTTAGCACGCGAGCTGGCGATTACATTTTGTCCCCAAGATTATTAGGGATGCTGGAGCTGCGTACCATCACGGTATGTCCTTTAATCGTGTTTTACGACACTTTCGGGGTGTAGGTAGGTAGGGTTGGTGCTATAATCCACTCCATCAGACACCATAATTATGGTTACACACACATTGACATGTCTCAAACTAATAAGTTGTAGATAAACGGTGAACACGATCTGATGATGGAATTTGAAAGAAGTCAGAGGTTTATTTTTTTTTATTTTCTCTGTTTATTATATTAATGATTCATTAAGTAAAACAAAATTTCATTTCCAAGAATTTTCTTGACAGCTTGTTAAGTCTACTAACATGTATCATCATAGTGGTGACAGCATCTTTCCTGTTATCTATCTATACTATTATATAGCTGTAACAGAGCCGTGTCTATACATTTAAGATATTTGAGAAAAAATGGCTATTAAGCGTGTCTAAACACAAAACAAAAAAAAATTTTTAGAATTTTAGCTGTCTGCTTACCTGTTTGTCTGTTTGTTTGTTCTCGCATCACGCAAAAACTACTGAACGGATTCTGATGCAACTTTTAAAGTTATACCACTTTTGGCGCGTTAGGGAAAAATGATGAGAGTAAATTTTTATGATGCACGCGCACACCGTCACGAAAAACTGACACCCTAAAGTTAGCTACGAAAAACCGACACACTGAAGTTAGCTACGAAAAACCGATACACTGAAGTTAGCTATAGTCAACATCTTAGTTTTTATGTGATATTTAAAAAAACTTTATTTTTTTTAGATATTTTTATATATATGTTTAGCATTTGACATGCTTAGCCATATACATTAAACAAAAAGTGGAAAATGTGAAATCGAAAATAACAGTCACGAGCAGGAGGTAGAATAAGGCGAAAGATAAAATTTTTGAAAAGATTTTTATCTTGTTACGCCGAGAAGTATAACTTCTAACGCGTGTACATAAATACACACACAATTTTTATTTTTATTTGAGAGCTCTTTATTAATATACATTTCTCCCGCTACTATATCGAGACCCTGAGATATAACCAAAATACTAGTACTTTTATGAAGCTGTAACAGAGCTATATCTGTACATATTTAGATATTTTTATATATATTTTTAGCATTTGACATGCTTAGCACTATACATTAAACACAAAGTGAAAAATGTGAAATCGAAAATAACAGTCAAGAGCAGGACTCTCTTATCCTGCTCCTGACTGTTATTTTCGATTTCACATTGTGTTTAATGTATAGTGCTAAGCATGTCAAATGCTAAAAAATATATATAAAAATATCTAAATATTTATAGGGTTTGCGTCATTATTAGGTAAAAATCTTAATTGTAAAATTAAGTTTACCCGGTCGGTATAATGTATGAAAATACTTCCGACAGATGGCGCAGGCGTCACCCAAAGACGTTAAGTATGATGTGTTATCGAGATTAGCAATCGGGAGCAATTGTCAGGATGGCTGAATTGGCAAAGCATCTGGACGGTATCCAGAAGATGCAGGTTCGTATCCTGCTCCTAACTGTTATTTTCGATTTCACATTTTTCACTTTGTGTTTATGTCTGTACATTTAAGATATTTGAGGAAAAATGGAACAGCGAATTTTTTTTTAGTCTGGAAAAAATGTACCTAACCGCACACCCCGTCGTTCGGGGCAACGAACAGGGTAGTGTGGGGCCCTCACCCACTAAATAAACCCGCCGTGTGCCGTCTCTCACTGGTACTGTGTTGGATTACCGCCGGCGGCTTATATTTCGGGTACCCTCTACTGAGCTGACCTGAAATATAACCTAAAACTAGCTTTTGTCTGCGGTAGAGCCACGGGCAAGTTAATTGGCGATTTAATAAAATTGGCCCATGAGTTTCTGGGTTTGTTCTTCTCATGAAAGGCGTATAGCCTTTCATGAGAAGAACCGTATAATAGAATACGGAATCAAGCCGCTTGTAGCTTTTGAAATCGCCACATTGTTGTTGCATATGCACTTGCATCAAGCACTCGCATTAGTTGTAAGTGGATTCTTTACGACTTTAAGTGGTCAATCAAATGGGCCGTGGCGCCTTCATATACTACTAACCAATAACGAAAAAAGATAAATGTGTAGCAGAAGGATTGTTAACTATGAAGATAACCGATAATAAGTTCGCATGATCATATTGTGAAACACGTATACATCCCCCGCAGAGACGCGGTTCTGCATCATTGTAATTCCGACGTACCTAACACCTGGCCACGCATATCTAGTATTTTTTCTAGTTCTATACAAGAGAATCCAGACACATAACAAACATAAAAAACATAGCATCACGCCTGTATTCCCCGAAGGGGTAGGCACAGGTGTATTACACACCCACGACTCACCAGCTCTGTTTAAGTCCCACGTAATAGGGAGCGAGCCTATTGCGGTCTACCGGGCACATTTCCAAACTCCGGGTTGCTATTGAGAATTTTTGCGGCTAAATTATGCATGACTCCGTAAGTTAAAACATTTATTTTTCATTACTCATGAAAGTAGGCCTGAAGTTGCCTGAGGAGCGGGTTGAAAGTAATACTTTTCAGCCCTAGGGAGAATTACTGTCAACTGACAGCTGAGTAATTATAAAAAAAAAGCAGTTCTATTTTCTGTACAGTCAGTCAATTAATATAAAGAAATAACATAAAGTTAAGTATTTATTAAAGAATTTGTTTTTTTTATATGACTTTATTTTAATATAGTTGCAACTATATATTTAAAATAACGAAGATTTATATTTTTTCAATGATTAAAATGAAAAATAATGGCTGAATAGCTGACAGGCCACAGAAAAAAAAACAAAATCTGCTTTTGCTTTCATCCCTAGGGTAACAATGTAACTATTACGGTAACACAAAAAGCACGACTTTTTGTCAAACTTCGTAAAGCTAAATCTCCCAGTCATAACATAAATTTACAGCCCTATACTTTTATTAATACCATTTTATAAAACCTCACTCACAACGTCAGGAATAAAGCGGCATTCTTTTGATGTGACGTACATCAAGAAATACGTCATCAATCTCATATGACGTCATCATATAAAGTGCGGAATTTCATTTTCGTTTTTACATTTTATTATTAAAGCGACGATTCATACGAAACGGTGGCTTTCTCGATGGTTTTGTTTTCGTAGAAATTGGATGAGTTTCAACTTTGTGATATGTATTTTTTTATTTGACACTTACAGTTCAAAAGATCGGCAAGGTTAAGCAACTTGTACTGGGCTAGGAATCAGAAGGGTGACCTAAAAGTGACACTCATTTGTGGACAACTAACATCCTCTATACTTCAGAAGGCATGTTAAGCAGTGGGTTGCGGCTATCAAATTGCATCCTGGCAGTAGGTATGGGATGTCAGTCCTGAAAAAAAATCTGAATCTGGACTGTCGTCAGAGCAGCAAAGATGGACAAACTTGATGATGCCCCTTTTTTACCGATTTGAGATCACTCAAAAAAGAACAAATCATTTGTGAAAATGTGGAAAAAGAGAATTTTACTGCGAACGGGATTCAAACCTGCGTCCCTTCCAATCCGGGGAAGTGCTCTAGACCGCTAAGCCATCGCAATAAAATAGAGCAGAATAAGCAAAATAAAATATTGATCAAAATATTCGCTTAAAAATATACAGTCAAATTGAGAACCTCGTCCTTTTTGAAGCCGGTTAAAAACTTGTTTCAAGGACTGTTCTCTCGTCCCCAGAGTAAATATAGAGGTTCTAAGTTTTTGTCTACTCTTTACTCAATTGGTGAACTACAGCTCAAATTCCTGTCACTCTGAGAAAAGAGTTTTGCCCAATAATGGAACAGATCACCACACCTGTAATCTAAACTATTATAAAGCTGTAACAGAGCTACGCTAAATAGACACGCTATTTGTTTGTTTGTTTACACATCCCACAAATAATACTGAATGGATTTTGATGAAACTTTTTTTATTTGATAGCTCATAAGACTTAAAAACTTGTTTTTATCCCGCTAGCATATAGGAAACATGACATAACCTTTTTTTTTGTTAAGGCGGGAAGAATGTTTCTAACCGCACACCCCGTTGTTCGGGGCAACGAACAGAGTAGTGTGGGGCCCTCACCCACTAAAGAAACCCGCCGTGTGCCATCTCTCCGCCTTTATTGGCGGGCCACTGGAACTATGTTACATTCCTTCGGTGCTAACATGACATAAACTAAAAAAAAAACAGCTTTTTTTGCAGTGGAGCCACGAGTATAGACTAGTATAACATAAAGCTTTTATCTAAAACTAATAGTAACACAATACAATAACTAATATATTATATTAGTTAAATCCACAAGAATCTGTCAGACGTCTATATATTTGACATTAGTACAAACATTCTCGACTAACAAATAGTATGTCCTATTAATAGGAATGTTGATACACAAATATTATTGAGCTTGTAATACCAGCATCTGACACACGTCCATTTAGATGACCCGGTGAACTTGGTATCACCTAAAGTTTATTTTATCAGCGATTATTAATCCTAATCAATCTGCATCGACTAAGATTTGGATTGTGATAGATTATTAAATGAAACTTGCTTGTATTACAAATTCCATCCATCCATCAGCCTTTCAACGTCCACTGCTGGACATAGGCCTCCCCAAGAGAACGCCACAACGAGCGGTCCCGTCATGGGGGATAATGCCGTAATCGCCACGCTTGGCAGGCGGGTTGGCGATAGCAATGGATGTTGTTAATACTCGAGGGAGTGCTGCTGCCCTCTCTCACGGTATTCCCTCAGTCGGCTCTTACGACTCCCATGGGTGGAGAGGGGTGGGACAATTCTAAAGCCTACCCCACACGGCATACAAATTAATTAGAAAGAATGACAGTAGCTGTCATTTTGTCGTCTGTTAGCCAAATACCCATACAAGACAACAATATAGAATGATTAAATTTTTTTTTATAGGCTTTTACGCTTTTTTTACTTTTAAACCACCCCTGTATTACAGAGCCGTGTGAAGCCGGCTTTAGAATTGTCCAACCCCTCTCCACCCATGGGAGTTGTAAGAGCCGACTGAGGGGAATACCGGGGCAGTGGGCAGCAGCACCCCGTCGAGTACTATTAACAACATCCACTGCGATCGCCAACCCGCCTGCCAAGCGTGGCGATTACGGCACTATCCCCTCTTATCTTATCTTCTTAGGGACGCCTATGTCCAGCAGTGGACTTTAAAAGGCTGATGGATGGATGGATGGATGGATGGTATTACAGAGAACAAAACTAAAAAAACATTTATTCAAATCACTCAAGCCAGTTTTGAGTTTTAGCGTGACTAACGAACAGCGATTGATTTACAGCAATTGATAATAGGAATGGCTGGATCACAAATTCTAATTGTACATTAAATTCGGAAAAATTTAGGCAAAAAAAATGCTGTGACTAAATCCATTGTCTCAAAATTATTCAATAGATAAATGAAAAGCAAATAATTTCTTCATCTTACGTAATTATATGCGAATAAAATGAATGTTTTTAAGCTATTTAAGCATCTCTGAACACAAAACTTTATTTTTCAGATATTTTTCTGTTTGCCTATAATATGTTTGTTCGAACTTCATGAAAAAACTTTTGAACGTATTTTGCTGAAACTCTTAAATTAGACTTAAAAACTGGTGTACATTTTTATCCCGCTACTATATCGGGAACCTGAGATATAACCTAAATACCAGCTTTTACAGAGCCACAGGCATAAAAAAAATAGCATCACGCCTGTATTCCCCGAAGGGGTAGGCAGAGGTGTATTACACACCCACGGTTCGCCAGCTATGTTTAAGTCCCACGTAGTAGGGGGCGAGCCTATTGCGGTCTACCGGGCACATTTCCAAACTCCGGGCTGCTGCTGATAATTTTATTCTTTTTACGAAAAAGCTCAATAACACTGCCCAACCCGGGGATCGAACCCGAGATTAGCAGTCGCTCACACTACCGCTGCACCACAGGGGTCGTTAGTAAATCTTATTCTATATACACGCTTATGTTAAAATAAGGAGTTTATCTTTTGTTTTAATTATAAATGCTAATAATTTTGTGTAAATAAATATTATAAACAAATAAAATGGAAAATACATATTTTTTTTGACTATTTCTGTCTGTGTGAAAAGTTTACTGAATCTTATTTGGTAGGTAATAGGTAAGTATTAAGTTTATTTTCTAAAAACAACAAACACAATATTCACATTACACATCTTCTGAGAAGATCACAACACAATCTTAATAATTAATAACCTATTCAAAGGATTTAGTTTTAAAATGCAACATTCTAGACTTTCATATCGAATCTGAAATTCAAAATTGCACTATTTATGCTAAGAATAGACTTCAAGGGGTTTTATGGAAGGTACTTTCACGCACCGATTGCTGCCGGCTATTTGGGGATATAGATATACTATAGTTTTACTGGAAGCTCTTGAAATTTAGCTTGAAACTGTTCGTTACATTGACAGACATTTATATCAAATCAAAATTATGAGCAATTCCTTTTATATAAATGCATTAAACTAAATAGAATAGTGTTGCGAGTTAAAAACTTTACTTGATATTACAAAATGGTGATATTTTCTTTTTGATATGATGTATCTTTTTTTTAAATATTTTTTTTAAATTTCTGTTGTTAGTTATTATTTACCCTAAATATTTTTATTTTAAAAAACGGAAAGGAATTATAACGTCATTATGACGTATTCGTGGCACGCTTTCAACGATTTGAGGGCCTATTAAATTGACCCATGTCTATTTTAGATTAATCATCCTGATTGGAAGAAAATTCTCTGTTTTCACCGTCCAAATTTTCTTTGCAAACGCTGTACATCCTCCGTTTAAGTGCTTGGCCAGACTGCACACGCGGGCGCGGGGCGGTCGCGGCGCGGCATACTTAAACATATGAAACCTTATTTGAGTGTCCGTAGTGGGCACGCGGGCGCGGCGAGCGGCGTGGGCGGTATGGCGCGTTGTGCGCGCGGGCAATTCAAGCCATAGCACATTCATACAAGTGGCCGCAGTGACTGCGCGGCCGTCAAGCGGCAAACAACATGGAGCGCGAGGATCTCAAACCATTCCGAGCTAACCTCACGCGTTTGCAACATAGTGTCTTCTGATTTGAAATATTGAAGAATTTATAAGCGCAATTCAAGCACGACCTGCATTGTGGATGTCAAAACATAAGCAATATAAAAACAAAAAGGTTTATTACAAGACTGTGGAATGAAATAAAATCACTGTTTCCTGGGCATGAAGGTATATATTTTTATATTTTTTAAAACGTTGGGACTTTTACAATGTAGGAATTCACATAATGTTTAACTTCTATTTTCCCATAAATATAAACAAAATTTTTCCCGTATTATTTTTGCTCTTTCACTATATGTAGCATTGGGGCGACTTCCTGTTCGTCTTGTGTTTTGGTGATTAACTGATGAAGTTATTATATTAATATAATCTTCATCCTCAAATCAATCCTTCTTCACTAGTCAAGAATTTTATTAATCCCATTTTTCACTTGTAGCACTTGCCATTTTAAGTAAGAATTTTCTAATAAAAATAAGTCCGTTTCATCCATATTGTATCTGGCAAACACAGGACACGACACTACTCGGACGAGCCGCGCGCTTAACTACGGACAAGTTTAGTGACGTCGCGAGCGTCCCCGCACCAACACACTGAGCTACCGTATCAATCTTTCGATCATCCCAATCTCCTCATCATATTTGTCTTTACGACCAACGCCATCTATCGGAATGCATTTACTACCTATAATTTTTTTTTATCAAAATTACACTACAATCTGCAATGTACGAGGCTGTCCATTCTCTTATCTTCAAAGCAATGACTAAAGAAGATAAATTACGTACTCTCAGAAATATGACTCCTGGATTATATACTGCTGAAACGATCACCCATTAATCAGACCTTGGCAAAGTTGTTTAACCTCGATATTACATTATCAGCTATCAAAAGTTATGAACGAATATGAGCTTCACTAAAAGGGTAATGTCTGACTGAAGTATCAAAAGAGTACTTTGAGAATTAAATTATCGTAAATTCTCCACTTATACATTTAACTATATCATGTTAGTCTCTTCATGCACAGACTACAAAATGCACTTTTAGTGCCCTCCAGATATATTCGTCCGATGTGCAAGAATCAAAGTTTCTAATGCAGTGAGTTAAACTTTGAGATAGACTAGAATTGAATGGTGCGAGTGAGAGAAGCGTTACTTTTTTGTGTTAAAAAAAAAACATATAGCATCACGCCTGTATTCCCCTAAGGGGTAGGTAGAGGTGTATTGCACACCCACGATTCGCTAGCTATGTTGAGGTTCCTCGTAATGGGGTGCGAGCCTATTGCCGTCTACGGGCACATTTCCAAACTCCTATCATTAGCAATAAATAAAAAAATAAAAAACACTTATTTTAGGGAATATTTAAACTAAATCAACACAAAGTGTGAAACTGTGAAATCGAAAATAACAGTCACGAGCACGATTTGAACCTGCATCTCCTGGATACCGTCCAGATGCTTTGCCAATTCAGCCATCGTGACAATTGCTCATGCTCATGACTACTAATTTCGATAACACATTAATACTTAACGTTTGGGTGACGCTTGCGCCATCTGTCGGAAGTATTTTCATACATTATACCGACCAAGTAAACTTAATTTTACAATTAAGTAATAAACCTAATAATGACGCAGCCTTATAAATATTTAGATATTTTTATAAATATATTTTTAGCATTTGATATGCCATATTTAATAATATTTTCAATTTCACATTTTCACACTTGTGTTGATTCATATAAATATATAAACTACTTTTACGGAATCACAGTGTACTATTAAATGCTGTAAACTATTGAAAACGTCGTGATAGTAGAAAATCAGTACCAACCTAAATGCGATAGATTTCATAATCCTTACTAATATTATAAATTTGAAAGTGAATTTGTTTACAGAACGTAACCACTAACCCAATTATTATGAATTTTTAAGACAAGGCCAATGACTACTTTATATCCCGGATCTTAGATTAATTATATTTCTAGATGGAGCCTCGGCGGTGTAAACGCGTCAAAAAAATCGGGGTGAACTTTTCATCCCAATGCTGTTCTATGGCTGTTAGTGTCAATCGTGACGTCACTTGACAAGGTCGTATCCAGGAGCATTAGAGTGTCATTTAAAAAATCGGAAAATGAGCACTAAAGATATTTCTTATCATCGGTTAGTAACATTATTTCATACAATAACTGGCTAAATAAGTCATTTAATTCCGAAAATAAATTAATTTTAGTTCGTATTTTTTTATGTGATACCAGTTCATGAACTTAAATTTCCCGCGTAATCTTGCAAAGTTGATTTTTTAACGATAGAGACTAATAGAAACATTACCTAACATAACTATTAGCGTTTTTAATGGATCCATAAAGTGACTGTGCAGTCATCATTTTCGGAATTAATTACAATATTACTATTTGTATTATTATTATTTATTTTAATGATGAAGATTGTTTACATTTTTAAATTTATAATTATCGTGGGTTATAGTAGTATTCTCATTAAAGAAGAGGTTATAATATAGTATATATTTTTCATAATATATTAAGATTATGAGAGTAAATAGAAAGAGATAATTGACTATATACCTACGAAAAAGTTTGTAGTATAAGGATGTCTTGAATCTATGATAATATAATTTTCCCATAATTTAATACTACTACTGAAACTGGTATCATTACGCACGCACACAAACATAAATTGCACAAGCGTAATCTGTCACGCACACTAGCATAATAATTCTCGCCCGATTTTTATTACGTTTATAAGAGTGACAGTCCATCTAGATATATAATTTAATCTAAGTCCCGGATAAACGAATAGCTCCTCTGAGACAGCTACTATTACATAGAGTGACGTATTTATTTCTGAATTCCACGCGGGTGTTGGCGCGAGTAGAATTTTAGTGTGTAATTTGCGCGTAAATTTTAGAATATTTAATATTTATTGTTTTTATATATTTTTTAAGCATTTGACATGCTTAGCCATATAATTGACAATCGCGAAAACATGATGTCGAAAATAACAGTCACGAGCAGTACTTAAACTTACCTCTACTGAAATCGGTACCGTCCCAAACACTTTGCCAATTCAGCCATTGTGACAATTGCTTGAATCTACGAATTTCAATAACACATTTCTTGTTGAAATAAAATAAATGGACCTATATTACTTTACGTTGTACAGGGATTAAGTTCACTTGTTTAAAAGGCTTATTTAAAAACATATATGTAGTATTCTAGATACGGTAAGTAGAGTATATCTCACATTGTAAACCCATTTGTTATTGTGTACCGTCCGGACTACAGCACAACTACGATTAGAAAAGTTTGCAATAGAAGCTGGCGATTTAGAACTACTTCGATTAAACGTGTGTGACATGTTTGTTTTAAGCTCTGAATGCGGAAATTGGTGATTTACTGCACCTAACATTGTGGATATGATAGGGAAACCTGTAACACCGGTAGCTACGCCTACCGTTATGTTTCGTACGGTGAGTGAGAGCGCCGGAAGCCCATACCCCCTCCCTATCCTTCATATCCTCTCCTTATTATCCTTCCTATCCACCTCCTATCAAAATTCATTGGAGATGGCGACGCGCAAGTGATACCTCTGGTGTTGCTAGCGTCTATAGGCTACGGTAACCGCGCGGAGGTGGTCAGGCGGATCGAGGCGCTGGGGCTTAGGGTGGCCCTTGAAAAGTCGGAGGCCCTACTCTTCCATGGGCGCCGACGGGGCCCGCCCGCCAGCGCCTCGATAACGGTCAACGGTGTGGGCTTCCCAATCCAGGCCCACATCAAATATCTGGGCCTGGTATTGGATGGACGGTGGCACTTTGACGAGCACTTCCGCCGTCTTGCGCCAAGGCTCGTCAACACGGCCTCCGCCCTCGGGCGACTTATGCCGAATTTGGGCGGACCGAGTCTTGCGTGTCGACGACTCTACGCGGGGGTAGTACGGTCGATGGCGCTGTACGGCACGCCCGTGTGGGCGGAGTCCCTAGCCGCTCGCAATAGGGCCCTTCTGTGGCGTCCACAGAGGGTCGTAGCGGCCAGGGCAATACGCGGGTACCGCACGGTCTCGACCAATGCAGCCTGCGCGTTGGCCAGAACCCCCCTGTGGGATCCGGAGGCGGAGGTGCTCGCCGACGTCTATCGACGGGCGTCGACGGCGCGGGTGGGGGGCAGCCGCCCCTCGCCGAGCGCAATGTCATCGTGGCGGGAAGATGCCCGCCGCGCCACCGTCCTAAAGTGGAAGTCTCGGCTGGAGACGCCCCGGGCCGGTCTCTGGACCGTGGGGGCGCTCCGGCCGATCTTGGAAGAATGGGCAGGGCGGCAGCACGGGGTCCTCACCTTCCAGTTGGTGCAGGTTCTGTCGGGGCATGGTTGCTTCGGCAAATACCTGCACACGATCGCAAGGAGGGAGACGACCCCAGGCTGTCACCACTGAGGCTGCGACGAGGACTCGGCGCAGCACACGCTCGAGTCGTGCCCGGCCTGGGACGTGCAGCGCCGGGAACTCGTTGCAGTCATAGGCGTGGACCTGTCGCTGCCGGCCGTTGCGCGAGCGATGGTTGGCAGTGACAGGGCCTGGACCGCGGTCGCCGCCTTCTGCGAGGCTGTCATCTCGCGGAAGGAGGTGGCGGAGAGGGCCCGTGAGGAATCCTTCTTTGCGGACCCGATTCGCCGCCGGCGTGAGGGGCGGCGTGCGCGCGCTTATCTGCGCCTGATGCCGCCCTAGCCGAGGCTGCGGACGGTGGGGTCGGGGAGTACCCAGCCGTCCGCGGAAGCCTACCGCGAAGGTGCGACGCCCAGGTGCGCGAGGCGTCGCTCAAGAGAGGGTGCCCGAAGGGGCTGCCGCCTGCGGATCGCGGTCATAACGACGCGGTACCCGTGATCCGCCGTAGCAAGGGCGGGTGGAGGCGTACGGTGGGTTTTTAGTGGGTGAGAGCCCCATTCACCCCGTTGTCTCCCCGGGCAACGGGGTGTGCGGCAGGACATTTTTGCCCACCTAAAAAAAAAAAAACGGTAACCGCTTACTATCAGGTGGGCCGTATGATTGTAGTATAAAAATAAAAAGTTTTGTGGAGACGGCTTAGGACTACAAGTGTCACCACCCCATCCTGTCGGGTGTCACCGAGACGACTGAGGCAAGTAAGCAATTCTCACCCATTGCATTACTAGTGCTTGTAGTTGGGTATCAAATGGGAGTAGTCACTTGTTATCGGGTCTACCGTCACGTGTCTACCATGAAGCTTCGCAGTGTGTTTTGGGTGTAGCAGAAAGCAGCTATCGCAATATAATTTCATATCCACGAAATGAAATAGTGCGCCTCCCACCGAAGGAATGTAACATAGTACCAGTGGCCCGCCAATAAAGGCGGAGAGACGGCACACGGCGGGTTTCTTTAGTGGGTAAAGGCCCCACACTACCCTGTTCGTTGCCCCGAACGACGAGGTGTGCGGTTAGGAAAATTTTCTCCGCCTTAACAAAAAGAAAGGGGGGACTTGAGTGCTCTTAGAGTCCTTCACAAATAATTTGTAATTTAAAAAGTAGCGGAGCATGTCAATTGCTAAAAGAAATAGATCTAAAATGTTTGAAAAAATCGCGCCATCAAATAGTATGAACTTTAATTGCAAAATTAAACTTACTATATTGGATGCATGTAATGCTTGCCGATTGATGGCGTTAGTCGTAAGACAAATGTTATTAAGAATTTGGGATGATCGAAAGGTCAGTAGGGTAGCTCAGTGGCTTAGAGCACTTCCCCGGATTGGAAAAGATGCGGGGTTCGATTCCCGCCCCTACTAAAAATCTCTTTTTCTTTATTCACAAATAATTTGTACTTTAAAAAGTAGCGGAGCATGTCAATTGCTAAAAGAAATAGATCTAAAATGTTTTACATAGTTTTTATTTTGCCCTAATAATTTCAAGATAGATATTCAAAGCCAAGACAACCTCTTTGTTAAAGTGAAACAATTTGTATGGTACTCTACTGAAATCTCTATTGAGCAAAAACAGCGTTACCGCTTAAGACAAGCCTTAAAAAATTTACTCAGTGCTTTGTAAGCTTTATGAAAATAAACATAAAAATGGCTGGTATATAAAGCAAAAGGCCTCAGGCGAGGTCTTCTGTCGATGGAAGCATTTGGAGACAGTGAACTCTGCTTACGAATTTTACATTCAATACCAAAATCCTTAGCAACAATAACAGATATTATTGTGACATTTACCAGAAAAAAAAAGTGCGAAAATGAGATTTTTTTTTATTGCTTGTAGTGGCGAACAAGCCAAATAAAACATGGTATGACATCTTTAGGAAGAGAATTGGATCTAGATGGATGAGGGCAGCAAGGAATACGAAAAAGTGGAAGAACATGGGGGAGGCCAAGCCATGGAGGCGACTACTATTACGTGAAGCAGTAAATGTAAATATTGTAAGTAGTTTAAATTAATTTTATGCTTAGCTAATTGTAAAATAGTAGAAATAAAGGCCTTATTATTATTATTAGAGGCAGACGAGCCACGGCCTATCTGATGGTAAATGGTAACCGTCGCTCAAGGACTCAACTATACCGAGAGTATTGTCAAGTCGCTGCTCACTATTTCATTTCACCGATATGAAATGAAAGAATAAACGGCTATCTCCTGCTACAGCCAAAATGCAATGATGTGCTTCATGGCCGGTCACACGGGAGATGGTGGTACCAACTCGCTCAGGCCCGATACCAAGTGAGTATCCCACTTGGTACCCAGCCCTACCACCAGTCATACAATGGATGATAATTGCTTACTTCCCATAGTCACTTCATACGACAGCCGTGAGAAAGAATGGGGTGGTGACACTTGTATTCTTAGTCTGCCACCACACGGACACAAATCTAAAATAATGTCCCGTCACCACGGCTGCTGCAACGCGGTTGAAACGTCGAGTAAAAATTAGTTAATAATTTCACCTATTTTATACGCGAAAAAAGACCCGTTTATGCTACTTTGAATATAAAATAATAGTGTTGAGCAGGATATCCTGGAAAATCTCCAGATGCTTAGCCAATTCAGCTATCGTAGCATCCGCTCAGGATTACTAATTTCAATAACACATTCCTTCTTAATGCATTTAGTCATCGTGAGGTGACATTACATTATCACTGAAGTAATGTAACACAGTTCCTGTGGTCCACCAATACAGGCGGAGAGACGGCACACGGCGGGTTCATTTAGTGGGTGAGAGCCCCACACTACCCTGTTCGTGGCCCTGAATGACAGGGTATGCGGTTAGGTACATTTTATGCTATATTTCTTTCTTAATTAATGATTTTCAGAACAGTCACGGTGGCCAATGTCAACAGAATCTAGCCATGTACGACATTATAGTGCATTCTCTGTTCCCTCTAATATAAAATTAAATATTTTTATAATAGGTAATATTTATTTAACGTAAATTGTGATAGCTATTATATATATATGTATATATTATATATGGTGCCGTGTAGGGGGCCTGCTTTAGAATTGTCCCACCTCTCTCCTCCCATGGGAGTCGTAAGAGCCGACTGAGGGAATATCGGGTGAGTGCGCAGCAGCACTCCCTCGAGTATTAACAACATCCACTGCGATCGCTAACCCGCCTGCCAAGCGTGGTGATTACGGCACTATCCCCCATATGAGCGAAACACATGTTGTGGCGTTGTCTTGGGGAAGCCTATGTCCAGCAGTGGACGTCGAAAGGCTGATGGATGGATGGATGGATATATGTATATTATTATGTATGTAATAGTTATATGATAACTAGCCTTTGCCCGCGGCTCCGCTGCAGCCAAAAGCTAGTTTTTGGGTTATATCTCAGGTTCCCGGTGTAGTGGTGGGATAAAATGTATACCAGTTGTTAAGTCTAATCGAGAGCTAATAGAAGAGAAGATAATTAAAAAGTTGCATCAAAATCCGTTCAGTAGTTTTTGCGTGATGCGCGAACAAACAAACAGACAAAAAATCTAAAAAAATCGTTTTGTGTTTAGACACGCCTATATAGCCTACTAGCCTTTGCACGCGGCTCCGCCGCAGCCAAAAGCTAGTTTTTAGGTTATATCTTAGGTTCCTGATATAGTAGCCGGATAAAATGTATACCAATTGTTAAGTCTAATCAAGAGCTATCAAATTTGAAAAGGTGCATCAAAATCCGTTCAGTAGTTTTTTCGTGATGCGTGAATAAACAAACAGATAAAAAGACAGCCAAAATGTCTAAAAAAAAATTGTTTTGTGTTTAGATACGCCTATACGAGTATAGCTTAATTCAGTCATTTTTTCTCAAATATCTTAAATGTACAGACATAGCTCTGTTACAGCTTTATAATAGTATAGATTATAATATATACCTATACTGCGGATGACGTCATATTATTGTTCTGTTTTGTTTATATTTATTGCGTTTTATTCATGTTTGTTATTTATAACCGTATTTAATTTATTTATGTTGTATTCTAATTAGATACAATTTAGCATACATAGCTACTGGGTTGCCATCTGGATGTCACGAAGACTCCCTTTGAAAATCAGCGTCGCAGTGTATCATACTTGCTATACCTACTGTTGCATCGTTGCTGAATGGGTGCCCTATTGTCACTTCTACAATTATCAATTTTATGTTTTTCAGTTGCTTTAGTTTTTTAGTTGTGTACAATAAAAAAATATTTATTTCTTTCTTTCTTTCTAATAGTCTGATGGAACAGCATTCCGTTGCGTCCTGAAATAGATCTTGGAGCCGCTTCCTCACAGAAAGCAGCGACTGCGGCCCAATTCCTGGTTGTTGTCAGAGCGATGCTCGGTAGCGAGAGGTAGGCAGTAGCCTATTGCCACGGCGAGTTCACGGCGCTGCTCGACCCAAGCCGGGCACGACTCGAGCGTGTAGCGATAGCTATCCTAAGCTTAGGATGAGTCTTGATTATGTTGATGACCTTTTTAAAATGCTATCATTTCTATACAGTGCTATGTAACTCTAATACTACAATTATTCTATACCAATAAATCGAGAACCGGTTTTTTCGTTAGGTTATACTGCAAAAGCTACTGCACCGATAGGAATAATACTTATACCATAAGATTCAGCGTCTTTCGGAGAAGTTTTTAGTATATAATATGTTGGTGAAATACTTATCTAGAGCCTATATTTTAGATGTGAAACATCTAATGCGGAGGGAGGGTAAGACCGGCTGTTAGCGTGCCGACGCTTATTTTATCATCCATCCATCCATCATCCATCAGCCTTTTATCGTCCACTGCTGGACATAAGCCTCCCCAAGAGAACGCCACAACGAGCGGTCCCGTCATGGGGGATAATGCCGTAATCGCCACGCTTGGCGGGCGGGTTGGCGATCGCAGTGGATGTTTTTAATACTCGAAGGAGTGCTGCTGCCCACTCCCCCGGTATTCCCTCAGTCGGCTCTTACGACTCCCGTGGGTAGAGAGGGGTGGGACAATTCTAAAGCCGGCCCCACATGGCCTTACACGGCTTATTTTATAGCGGGATAAAATGTATATTAGTAGTTATATATTCAAGACACTACTTTATATCTGCCAGATTACTTACACTCGCTGATCCACATACGCATTTATCGCATCACTTCTGAATACGGTCACGTACTCGTCATGAATAACAGACAGTCATATATTTTAAAACCGCTTCTTCCATTATGTATTCTGTCCATCCTAAATTTCACCCCGCCAATAAATAAACTACTAACAATGAACTAGGTTCAATGAAGGAAGCTATTTATCTGTCTAAAATACAAGGATTACAAGTTCCTTGCCCTAAATAGTCCCTACAATTGAGATCCCAAAGCCCTTAGTAAAGACCCAACTATCTCTTTATTGAGGAAAGGGTTGTAATTAACGACTGTTCAAATTACTTGAAACATCTCTTTGGTATATTTTTCTTCATAATCACTGGCCAGTGTTATGAACTTATATCCCTTCATTACGTCTACCGAAAGGAGTTTATGTTATAGAGAGATTTCTAGTAATAGAACCTCGGTTATCTCTGCCTATTCTGGTCTATATAGCCAGCTCGTTCGGGAAGCACCAACCTCTGTAAAAGATCCACGTGAAACAACGGTAGCCATTCCCTTTTTTTTTTGTTAAGGCGGGAAAATTTGTTTCTAACCGCACACCCCGTCGTTCGGGGCAACGAACAGGGTAATGTGGGGCTCTCACCCACTACAGAAACCCACCGTATGCCATCTCTCCGCCTGTGTTAACGGGCCACTGGTACTATGTTGCATTACTTCAGTGGTACATTCACTGTCATTATGTAACAATAACTATTCCACGGAAATCATTCGTTTTCCTGGGATAAAAAGTAGCATTGTCCTTTTCTGGGCTCTAGATCATATATGTAAACAAAATTCATGATGACTGGTCCAGTAGAAACGGCGTGAAAACGTACCAGACAACTAAACTCACTTTCGCATTTATGATATTATATAAAGACTAGCCTTTGCCCGCAGCTCCGCCGCATCCAAAAGCTAGTTTTTAGGTTTTATCTCAGGTCCCCGATAGAGTAGCGGGATAAAATAAATACCAGTTGTTAAGTCTACCCAAGAGCTATCAAACAAAAAAGTTTCATCAAAATCCGTTCAGTAGTTTTTGCGTGATGCTCGAACAAACAAACAGACAGAAATTAAAAAAAAAATCGTATTGTGTTTAGACACGCCGTTAAAGCCTATTACAGTCATTTTTTCTCAAATATCTTAAATGTACAGACACAGCTCTGTTACAGCTTTATAATAGTATAGATATATCTCCATTACAGATTTGTCACAGTATATATGAGGATTTAACAAATTTTGTCCGTATAGTGAAAGACTAAGAATACATGTGTCACCACCCCATTTTTTCTCATGGGTATCGTACAAGGCGAATAAGGGAAGTAAGCAATTATCTCCCATTGCATTACTGGTGGTAGGGCTGGGTACCAAGTGAGAGTATTCACTTGCTATCGTACCCGAACGGGTAGGTACCACCGTCTCCTGTGTGACCGGTCATGAAGCACGTCAGTGTGTTTTGACTGTGGCAAAAGATAGCCGTTTATTCTTTTATTTCATATCTGAGAAATGGTGCGCAACGGCTTGATAATACTCTCGGTATAGTTGAGTCCATGAGCAACGGTTACACTTACCATCAGGTGGGCCGAGGCTCGTCTGTCATCAATAGCAATAAAAAAAATATATAATTATTTTGTAGCCATTTCAACTGTCGTTAACAGGAATACCGTCAAGGTTATTGAGTTATATCTCATTGGATTAGCGCTGCGATCGAACAGTCGAAGGCTTTTTCCTTTAAAAACATCACTGTAACGACTACTATTACATGTTATGTATCAAATGTAGTATCGAAATATAAGTTAAAATAGTGACTGCCTCGGTGGTGCAGCAGTAGTGTGAGCGACTACTGATCATGATGTGTCGGGCCGTGTTATTGAGCTTTTTCCTAAAAAGAAAAATTCCCAGTAGCAGCCCGGAGTTTGGAAATGTGCCCGGTAGACGGCAATAGGCTCGCCCCCTATTACGTGGGACTCAAACTCTCTGGCGAATCATGGGTGTGTAATACACCTCCCTATCCCTTCCAAGAATACAGGCGTGATGCCATGTTAAGAGGAAATTGGAATTTAAAAAATAAAAGTAGTTTAAATTACTCATTATAACATCAACACAGTTATCTGCTAATGCAAGTTTCTTCAAAATCGGTCCAGTATTTTTGGAGAATAACAAAAACAAACAAACAGACTAAATCTTTGAAAATTTGTTTTTTTTTATAGTTAACGTATACGAGTATACTTTCGTATACATTTAGTAAAAAGCTATTAATTCGACATTACAAACAGATACTAGATGATAGCAGACGAGCCTGGGCTGCTCATGGACCACTGAAGAAATGTAATATGGTTCCGGTAACCCGCCAATAAAGGCGGAGAGACGGCACACGGCGGGTTTCTTTAGTGGGTGAGGGCCCCACACTACCCTGCTCGCTACCCCGACCGACGGGGTGTGTGGTTAGGAACATTTTTTCCTCTCTCCTCTTCCTAACCTTACCTAACACCTTTATTGATAGAACCACATTACATTCCTTCAGTGGTATGGTGAGTACCTACTCCTACCAGTGTGTTGCGTATGGTAAGTAAGAGCCCTGGATGCCCAAACCCCTTGCCTTTCCTCTCCACATCCACCAAAAGAGTATTGTCAAGCCGCTGCTCACCATTTCATTTCACCGATATGAAATGAAAGAATAAACGGCTATCACCTGCTACAGCCAAAACGCAACGATGTGCTTCATGGCCGGTCACAATGGAGATGGTGGTACCAACCCGCTCGGGCCCTCTACTAAGTGAGTACTCCCACTTGGTACCCAGCCCTACCACCAGTCATACAATGGATGATAATTGCTTACTTCCCTTAGTCGCCTCATACGACACCCGTGAGAAAGAATGGGGTGCAGACACTTGTATTCTTATTCCGACACCACACGGAAAAAACATTTCTTTGGAAATGGCGACGCGCAAGGCCTCTGGTGTTTCTAGACTTTATAGGCTTTACAGTAATGCCTGTATGAAATGTTAATTTGTTTCAAAAGGAATAATCCTTGTATCGCGGGGACGAGAGGCACCAGGTACAGATTCAAAACAATCATTCGTCGATCACATAAAGAACTATCCGTAAAATTGTGTGTTTGTTCAAGTCCCCCGCGATACAACGATTATTACTTTATACAGGTATGGCTCGTATTTTTAAAAAAGAATGTGGTTTGGTCTGGCTATTCTCTAAAACGACTGTATGGATTTGGACGGGCTTTTACTGGAAAATAGCTAATGTTATAAGGAGTAATTTAAGCTACTTTATTTTGGAAAATTAATTAAAGTACCACACAAAAAGAGAAATAACTAAAAAATCCGACGAAGTAATAGAATAAATCTAGACGTTGCGGGACGTCTACCAGATGTGAAAACATCGAAATTATTTTATAGAAATAAAATTATCATAACTTGACAAAGTACTCCTCAAGACGAATCAAACGAGTATAAACTCGATAGGGTTGCATTGTTTCATTACAGAGTTACTGTGACCACCTTCCAGCTCCATCGTCAGACCCTGGATACCATCTAGAGGCAAAGTACTCGTCAAGACAAAACCATACAAGCCCAAACTCGATGGAGTTATGTCGTTTTATAACGGAGTTCCTATGGCCACCTTCTAGCTCCACCATCAGACCCTGGATACAATCTAAAGACAAAGTACTCGTCAAGACGAATCATACGAGCCCAAATTCGATGGGGTTGCGCCGTTTCATTATAGAGTTCCTATGTCCACCTTCCAGCTCCATCATCAGATCAGCTCCATGTCATCATTATATTGCATTGTCTCGCGATATGCAGATGCGTGTAAAATTTCAGTTCAATCGGAAACCGGGAAGTTTGTCAAATTTAACTTGCAATATTTGAACGAGACAAATAAAATAAAAGCGTCGCCACGCTTACAGCCGATTTTACTCTCCCTCCGCAATAGATGTTTCACATCAAAACTACACACATTCGATAGATGATGGGGCTTCTATTAAAGGGTAAGGAGGTATTAGTATGATTCCCAATTATTGTACTTATAGCAAATTGATCACAGCATTTGGAACAGGTTACCAGGAATCGGAAATTGAATCCACAACACTCAGCACGGGAGGTCGCTATATAAACCACTCAACCATCCGTGCAGTCTCCATTTACTCATTTAAGATAATATTGACTCTTTAGACAGGTATACTTAAAAGGTTTTATACTGGCGACTATCCAATAGTAGATAAAATGATAAATCACATTTTCTGCTCGAATTGCGTTCCGCCATTTTGATATTTTTATCTTAACTAGATATATCTACGAGTTTTGGCGGAAACACAAAGAAGATCATGTCGTCGCTCTGAATTATTTTGCTAAACTTGTGTTATTTCGAGTATTTATATGTAAAAGTGGGGCCGTGTGGCTTTAGAATGGTCCCACCCCTCTCTACCCACGGTAGTCGTGAGAGCCGACTGCGGGAATACCGAGGGAGTGGGCAGCAGCACTCCTTCGAGTATTAACAACATCCACTGCAATCGCCAACCCGCCTGCCAAGCGTGGCGATTACGGCATTATCCCCCATGGCGGGACCGCTGGTTGTGGCGTTCTCTTAGGGAGGCCTATGTCCAGCAGTTGACGTTGAAAGGCTGATGGATGGATGGATGGATATGCAAAAGTGATGGCCTTTTGCTTATTAACTATTTGTGTATGTGCATAAGTGTTGGCAAGTGATATAGTGCGTCAAAACTTATTTTTTCGTGTTGCCTCCAAAACTCCATAGAAGCTTCAGTAAAGTCGCCACCGCTTTGCTATAACGTGACTTTGACTTGACTATGACTAACTTTATACAACTTTGACTTCTACTAATGAATTAAACTTACCTGTGAAAAAGAAATATACCTTGAATAAGTTATTTGCAAATACTCAAACCGAGTAACCATTATTTAAACAAAAAAAAAACTATGTATATATATATATATATATATATATATACATAGTTTTATATATATATATATATATATATATAATTTCTAGCGTGATGTAAATATAAGTCGCTACTGTAAAACTTAATATGTTTTTTTTTTCTAAGCCATTGAAGTCCTGTAGGATACAGGTCTCACATCAGGGTGAGACAGAGATGGGGTATCATAGTCTAATACAGTAAATATTTTACAGACCGACAAACAGTCATAAATTCTAAAAGTAATGTGTTCTGAGACGCTTAAATAGCATAATACGGTAATTTTTTTCTCAAGTAATTTAAATTTTGCTCAGTTACAGCTTTATAATAGTATAGATTTATAAACATAATAGCCATTACCAGCGGTTTCGCAGCAGCCAAAAGCTAGTTTTTAGGTAAACGGTAAAAAAAGGTATATAACAGATTCCCGATATACTCGTAATAGCGCGATAAAATGTATAAGTACCAGTTTTTACATCTAATCAAGAGCAAAAAAGTGGACAATAAAGTTTTATTAAAATCCGTTCAGCAGTTTTTGCGTAAAGTAAAAAAAAAAACAAACAGACAAAAATTTTAAAAAATTTTGTTCAGAGACTACCTATACATAGCCTGATATATACATTTTTCTCAAATATATTAAGTGTACCTACATATAATAGCTCTGTTACAGCTTTACAATACCTAGTATAGATAGATATCAGAGGTTCTCAGTTTTGACGAGGGAACCCGATTAGAAAACTATTATATTTAATGGAAAATAAAACAATACTAATTTTAAACCTGTGTTATAATACCAATTATATTGTTTGGAATTACTGTTTTCATTTTATGAGAGGTATGAAACAGTACTATGTACTATATATTTAGTTATACAACAACCTTATAGTATTACTTAAGTACTATTTCTCATAGTTACCGGTATTTTTACGGAACCGTACGTAGTCCTCGCGGAGCGCTAGGGTTCCGTGGAGCATACTTAGAGAATGGCTGGTGGATAAATAAATTATATAAAGATTTAGCGATGTTTTACGACTGGCCGTTGGAGTCAAGCATCCTTGAGAAGACGCCGACACAAATACACGTTGATTAACAAAGCTTGGAGTTAATAAAGGTTTCACGGCGAATCCATAATTCACCCTTTCATTAGACGCCCGCGTATTTTTCGCTCCAATGCTGAATGGTTTACGAGAAACAACAGCCGACGAGAAGTAAACATTTTATGACTTTGATTGTGTTACGTGTAATAGAAATTAAGTTGTGATGGCAAGTGGCAATTACTGCTCATGGAATCATACACCCCTCTCTACCCACGGGAGTCGTTAGAGCCGACTGAGGGCATATCGGGCAGCAGCACTCCCTCGAGTATTAACAACATCCACTGCGATCGCCAACCCGCCTGCCAAGCGTGGCGATTACGGCACTATCCCCCATTCTTGGGGAGACCTATGTCCAGCAGTGGACGATAAAAGGCTGATGGATAAACGGCCATCTCCTGCTACAGCCAAAAGGCAACAATGTGCTTCATGGCCGGTCACACGGGAGATGGTGGTACCAACCCGCTCGGGCCGGATACCAAGTGAGTACTCCCACTTAGTACCCAGCCCTACCACCAGTAATGCAATGGGTGATAATTGCTTACTTCCCTTAGTCGCCTCATACGACACCCGTGGGAAAGAATGGGGTGGTGACATTTGTATTCTTAGTCCGTCACCACACGTACAAAATGTCTCCGATCTGGTCAAGATACGTTCGCCTAGGTCGACCTCTACCAACTTGCCCATTCACAGTCGCCTTGTATATCTGTAATCTTCTTTCATCCATTCTCTCTACGTGTCCGAACCAACTATACTAAGAATATTGCTGAACCGCGGTTCACCATTTCGTGGATGGAAAATAATGAATAGATGGCTAGCTTCCTAGTAAACCAAAAGCAGTGCTGTTATCTCCTATGACATAATATATATATTTTTTTGTTTATAGCTATTCTTTTCTGGGTGGACTATATGTATGCAAAATTTCATGATGATCGATAGAGCGGGTATCGCGTGAAAGCTTAACAAACAAACAAACCAAAATTTATTTTCGCATTTGTAATATTAGTAAAGATCGACTCAATGGGGATCCACGGGCCTCTGTCAAATTGTAGTTGCTTTGTTTGCCTGAGAATTAATTGTTTGCTAGTTTTTGTGCTTAATCCGTTTGATAAGCGATATAAATAAAATAAATAATATATTATTCAAGGAAATGTCACACAACGTCCTCTGGTCCCAAACTATGCTTAACGCTTGTGCTATGGGTACCAGATTACGGATATAATACATATATTACTTTTTTTTGTAAATACATACATATAATAGATAGAAAACACCCAGATGCAATACAAATATCTGTGTTAATCACACAAATAATTGTCCTGAGTGGGAATCGAAACCACGACTTCGTGCACAGAAGTCGGTTACACTACCGACTACGCCACGAGGTCCGTCCGGCCGATATTGTTTAAATGTACAGTATCTAACTGGAAGATTAAAGAATTGAAAGATGCTATGCTGTGTAGGCACAGCATTTTTGCGACATTTCTCACTTATATAATGTTGTTTCTTTGGGAAATAAATGTTCACAGGGGTTATTAGGTACATTTTAGTACAGAAAACGGAGGTATCATCCATGCATCCATCAGCCATTCAACGTCCACTGCTGGACATAGGCCTCCCCAAAAGAACGTCACAACGAGCGGTCCTGTGCTAACCGCATCCAACGGCTCCCCTCAGCTTTGACCAGATCGTCGGTCCATCTGGTGGGGGGGCCGTCCTCCGCTGCGCCGTCCGCTAAGTGTTCGCCACTCGAGAACCTTTCTTCCCCAACGATTGGCGGTTCGTCGAGCGATATGGCCTGCCCATTGCCACTTCAGCATGGCAACCCGGAGGTATATTACAGGATAATTAAAATTTACGAAATTGCAGGTTACAAATTGTATAGAAATGACAGTTTTCAATGGCCATGTCGATAATACGCCATCTGCCGTGAAATAATAGCAATAAACATGCCCGTTCTGTGGATTTTCATTGCTATCTAATTGACATCCCAACACGTAAATAACACAGTCCTGTATACAAGAGATTTCAACTGTAAAATTATTTTTACTGCATCAAGCGAATATACGAGTCCCTTCAGGAATATCTAATAATGAAAATTTTATATCGGTTTTAAATTAATCTATTAAATATCTGAAACACCTATATAACTACTTAGAACTTTTTTTTATTGTATATAGTGACAGATGAGCCACAGCCCATCTGATGGTAAATGGTAACCGTCGCTCATGGACTCACTATACTGAGAGTATTGTCAAGACGTTGCTCACCATTTCAATTCACCGATATGAAATGAAGGAATAAACGGTTATCTCCTGCTACAGCCAAAACGCAACGATGTGCTCCATGGCCGTTCACACGGGAGATGGTGGTACCAACCCGCTCGGGCCCGCTACCAAGTGAGTACTCCTACTTGGTACCCAGCCCTACCACCAGTCATGCAATGGATGATAATTGCTTACTTCCCATAGTCGCCTCATACGACACCCGTGGAAAAAAATGGGGTGGTGACACTTGTATTCTTAGTCTGTCACCACACACATAGCATCACGCCTGTATTCCCCGAAGGGGTAGGCAGAGGTGTATTACACACCCACGACTCGCCAGTTATGTTTAAGTCCCACGTAATAGGGGGCGAGTCTATTGATGTCTACCGGGCACATTTCCAAACTCAGGGCTGCTACTGAGAATTTTTCTTTTTAGGAAAAAGCTCAATAACATTGCCCGACCCGGGGATCGAACCCGAGACCTCATGATTAGCAGTCGCATACACTACCGCTACACCACCGAGGACGACCGTCACCACAGGGACCAAATAAATATTTTATTTATATTTAGTATTTGACCTGCAGACACAATCTATGAAAGTTTAAAAAAAAATACTTAACGTTTAGATACATAAAAATTATATATAAGTTCGTAATCTGTAAATTATACTACTATTTCCTACTACTATGTCTGTAAAAACATATTTGAAAAAAAATATGTATTAGACTATTTAGGCGTCCCTGAACACGAAACAATTATTTTTAGAATTAATGTCTGCTTGCCTATTCGCTTGCTCGAGCTTCACACAAAAACTACTAAACGGATGTAGACGAAACTTTTTTTTATAGTTCTTGGTTAGACTTATGATTATACATTTTATCCCGCATACTATATCGAAAACCTGAGGTACAACCTTAAAACTAACTTGGCTTCGAATTATAAATACGAAAGTAAATTGCTTTGTTTGATGCACTTTTACGATTAAAATACTAAATCAATTTTTCATTAAATTTTGCATACCTACTTCTGGAGACCAGAAAAGGACAACAATTAATGTTTCCTGTAGGATAGCTATTTTTACATAGAGATGTCATGTTTGTGCCGTAGAGCATTTATATATTGTAATCCACACGAATGGAGAAGTGACCATTAATCCGGGATAAAGAAAAAAAAGTGTGTGTTCTTGTGTACACGCGTTAGAAGTTATACTTCTTATTATTCTTTATTTAAATATCACAAAAAAACTAAAATGTTGACTATAGCTAACTTCAGGGTGTAGGGTTTTCAAGACGGTGTGCGCATCGTAAAAATTTACTTTCATCAATTTTCCCTAACGCGCCAAAAGAAGTATAATTTCAAAAATGTATATAAAGATTATCTATATAGGGGGAAAAATAAGGACCAAGAATTTAAAATGTAAAATAATGCTGCCTATGGCGTTGAAGTGGCGGTGTCAACACCTTCATTTCCATCGGTATCATAAAAGAAAAGAAAGATACAGAGATAGTCACGGACGGGCGGACGGACATTTTTCACACAACGTCCTCTGGTCCCAAACTATGCTTAACGCTTGTGCTATGGGTACCAGATTACGGATATAATACATATATTACTTTTTTTTTGTAAATACATACATATAATAGATAGAAAACACCCAGATGCAATACAAATATCTGTGTTAATCACACAAATAATTATTCTGAGTGGGAATCGAACCCACGACCTCGTGCACGGAAGTCGGTTACACTACCGACTACGCCACGAGGTACGTCAAAACACAACAAGACATAGTAAATAAAACTCTGTTAATGATGTTTTTTATATCAGCTGAAACAAGATGAGAATATTAGTTAGTTAGTTATTCCAATACCAATTATAAAGATTTTTTCCGACTAATCTCCAAAACAGCTGGTCCACTTTACACAGAACTTTCAGTGGCAAGCTGATGTTACCTACAAGCAGTAACTTTAGCAACTTTCTAGTACTAATAGGTTTGATGACAGTAATGAAGTATCGCCAAAATATTGAAGTGATCTAATGAAATAGGTTTCAAGTATGTAGAAAAATATATTCATTCTTATTTTAATGGTGAGATTAATAATAAATTTGATAAAATAAACCTACAAAATACAACAATCCGCCATGATAGCTTAAACACCAATCAGACCGAATTGACGTCTCGTGCTAAGACGTGACGTCATTCGCTCTTTACATTCTCTTTGACTCAATGTTTAAACTGTTGCCGTATTTATGCGTGACGTCATGACAAATGGCGTGCGTTTGACGTGTTTGAAATTTAAATTTTAAATTTCATTTTATCGCATAAAAAACCATTAATATTACAGAAATATGATATACTTTTCGGTTATTAGATATTTCTGAATATCATAGAATAGATTTTGAAAAACAGTCATCATGCCTATTCTCTGAGCTAAACTGTAAACAGCGGACGCCGTCCGTCCGCTGTTTTAAACTATAAGTGTTCCTTGTTGGCCAGTGGCCCACCTACACAGGTAGAAAGATGGCACATGGCGGGTTTATTTAGTGGGTAAGGGCCTCACAGTACCCTGTTCATTGTCCCGAACGACGGGGTTTGCGGCTAGGTAAATTTTTTCCCGCCTTATACCTCACAGAATACCGACTTGAAGCAAAGGTATGTATTCCTGTAGACCTAGCCAAGTCCAAATCTATGATTGAATGGTACAGAAAACTATTGAAATGTATTTGAGAATTTGATATGCTAAATCACGTAACTTACGGTTAGAGTGGGTCTAGCCAAGTAGCAGTCTATGATCGCTAACGCTATAGAAAACTTTTTGTTACATTTGTTAGCGAACCAATAATTAATAAATAAATAAAAACTATTAAAATGTATAGAAATTTTACATTTCTAACAGTAAGTCGAGTGACTTAGCGTTATAGATATTGGTCAAGGCGATACGGTCGGATTTAAAAAAAAAAAGAAAACCGCCTTCAAAAAACGCTCAGGAACTAAAAAGCAAAAAATAATTGGTATTTACATATGATTTCCGTGCTAGACATCTACTGATGTATTTGAAGCCGGTGCCAATCATGTATAAGAATTTTGCTAATCCGTCTATATATGACGGAGTTATGCCCGAATATTATACTAATATTATAAATGTGAATGTAAGTTTGTTTGTTACGCTTTCACGTGAAAACTACTTAACCGATCATCATGAAACTTTGTACACATATTCTCGGAGGTATTAGAAGTAACATAGGATACTTTTTATTAAAAAAAATACTCAAAAAAAAAAAAAATTGTTTGTCACAAAATCTCAAAATCTAGCAACTTCAACGCCATCTAGCATTTCAGTAATGAAGTTCCAACCCCGAGTACTGTAATACCGTTGCACTGTATTACAGACAATTTCAAGGGTTGCTTTATTTATTTTTATGAAATTACTCACGGACGAAGTCGCGGGTAACAGCTATCTTATATAAAGTTTAAGTAACAAACTTTGTTAACTAAGTGCAACCCGCGACTTCATTCACGTGGAACATAGTTTTTCATTTTTTTGCAGTAACCTATACTCGTATTCATTTATTTACGCGAGCGAAGCCGCGGGAAACAGCTAGTACATAATAAAAATACAAACATCCGAATTGATAACCTCCTTTATTTGAAGTTGGTTAAAGATTTAAAAATTAAAAGAATAAAATAAATAAAGGATTGTTTCGAGTGAGACGGTTCATGTGAATAATTTTGAGCTGAAACGCTGAAATTTTACGAAATAAAAGGATTCTGTCAACGATACATGCCGTTACAAGACTACCAATTTATTTTGTATGTCTACTTTTAGAGGTCCGTGTTGATTATTTCATGATTTAAATTCACCTAAAAGTGTTTATACAATATTAATACCTATTGATAGAAGATAATTAGCAATATAAAGAAAAGTTGCCTGAGCAGCGAACGACGCCAATACACCGCCATAAAATTATTAAACAGAAGTATTTGCCAATAAGATTGACTACAATCCACACATTAAAAAATGTGTATAAAATTTTGCTGCAGAAAGCAGATGCTACTGAAATCCATCCAAGATCTGACAGATAAATATTTTAAAAAATGTACAGAACCATAGACACAATACATTTTTAAATCATCCAATTTGTCCAGTAATCCTGTTGGGTCCCTCGACATTGACAGTATAGATTAAAACAGGCGCCCATAATGAATGCAAAATGTTTTCATTTCGGGCACAGCCAACGCGGTGTCTATGGTCTGTCTTTAGGGAGAACAACAAAGTAGTGTTTAGCGAATGAGGTGAGATAAATAGAGATTGCAGTCCAATTTTATTCTGGCATTACGACTGTTTCCCAGAAGAGTGAAATGGGGAGGTTTGGCGGGAACATGAAAGAATAATGTTGTCACTCCACATTATTTTACAAAACTTGTGTTATTTCACATTTTAATGTTCTTTTTTTATAGCGTATGGTGGCAGACGAGCCATGGCTCACCTGATGGTAAATGGTGACCGTCGCTCATAGACTCAACTATACCGAGATTATTGTTAAGCCGCTGCTCACCATTTCATTTCGCATATATATTATGCTGTCTTCTGCTACAACCAAAACATACCAGTGTGCTTGCTTCATGGCTAGTCACAGGGAGATGGTGGTACCAACCCGCTTGGGCCCAATAGCAAATGAGTACTCCCACTTGGTACCTAGCCCTACCACCAGTATGCAAAGGGTGGTAATTACTTATTTCCCTTAGTCGAATCGTACGACACCCGTGGGAAAGAATTGGGTGGTGACCACACGGACAAGTAACGTATAAAATTAATAGCATTTATACCAGTTGTTAAGTCTAATCAAGAGCTATCAAATAAAAACAGGTGCATTAAAATTCATTCAGTAGTATTTGCGTGATGCGCGAACAAACAAACAGGCAAACAGATAAAAAATCTAAAAAATGTAGTTTTATGTTTAGACACGCCTATATAGCCTATTACAGTCATTTTTTCTCAAATATCTTAAATGTACAGACATAGCTCTGTTACAGCTTTATAATAGTATAGATTAATTGTGTATGATTGTGCCGTATGCACAATGGCGAGTGATATAATGCGGCGTCACGTGTTTTTTCGTGTTGCCTCCAAAACTCTATAAGCTTCCAGTAAAAACGTCACCCATACTGAGGCAAGACTGACTTGACTTACTTTCTATGACTTTGACTATAATATTTTTTTGACGAATTGTTTTTACTTTACTTTTGATGCAATGTGAAATATGACACTGGAAATTATAGTTTGACTGATTGCCGTAACTAAAAAAGGAAGGTATTGTTCTTTTTTTTATATACTTTTGGAATGGGATTTTTATATACTAGCTAATACTGCAATCTTGCCCTTGTCAAAAAACATTATTTTAAAAACATTATTTTGTTTTCAAAGACTTAAATTGACTAATAGCGATTATTTCTCAAATATCTCAGAAATATAGCTCTGTTACAGCTTTATAAAAGTACTAGCCTTTGGCCCCCGGAGCCACCACTTCTAAAAGCTAGTTTCTAGGTTATATCTCCGCTGCCACTGAAGTAATGTAACATAGTTCCAGTTGCCCGCTAATAAAGACGGAGAGACAGCACACGGCGGGTTTAGTTAGTGGGTGAGGGCCCTACACTACCCAGTTCGTTGCCCCTAACAATGGGGTGTGCGGTTAGGAACATTTTTTCCCGACTTACAATTCCCGACTTATATAGTATAATCGAGTATAAGATATTATAGTATAAGATATATATTATACTCGATTATGCAAAATGTGAGAAAGTAATACATAATTGAACTAAAAACTCAATTTTCTCGAAACTTGACATTGTGGGTTGAAACATTTTTCAGAAACTAAATGTCTAATTATAAACTATAATAATTTTCCAAATTTATTTTAGTTTTTGCCCCTGTGTTTCTAAATTAAATTATCTTCAAAGTTTTATAAACTTAAAGTTAATTATGGACAAATGTCAGCTTTAAAGTTTAACTAACTTTTAATTGCTTTTAACTTTTAGTTTTATTTATTCTACTAGCCTTTGCCCGCGGCTCCGTCGCAGCCAAAAACTCAGTTTTTAGGTATCGCAGATTTTTGATATAGTAGCGAGATAAAATGTATATCAGTTTTTAAATCTACTCAAGAGCTATCAAATAAAAAGTTGCATCAAAATCCGTTCAGTAGTTTTTGCGTGATGCGCGAACGAACAAACAGATTAGCAGACAGAAAAAAAATGTAAAAAATATTGTTTTGTGTTCAGACCCACCTATATAGCCTAATACGGTAATTTTTTTCTCAAATATCTTAAACTAGCAGTGCCCGCGGACTCCGTTCCGCGTTAGTAATATTTTTTCCCGGCCCGTTTGTCCCGCGTAATACTACAGGTTAAAAGTTCGGGATAAATAAAAATTATGATTTTATGTTATTTTGTTTTTTTTATTGTTTTTTGTATGTTTTTTTTATGTTACTGTTTTTTGTTGTTATTTCTGTTACTTAATGTTAGTAAACACTATTTACATTATTTAGGTACATCATGTTTACTTATTTTAATTGTTCAAAACTTCTCGATATACTATATTAGTAGTAATGTATCATTTGGTACTAAAATATATTGTCCTTCAGGAGGTCCTAAGGTAACTGCCCATGGGAAAAACAGCGCTTTCTCAGGTCAATGCCCACCAGAGAAAATGTATGACCCTGGGACTTATTAATAGCTTGACGGGATGCTGTAACCTTTTAAACGGTATAGGTAAATCGGGTGGAATCATGGGTATCCACGGAATATAAGCAAGTTGTCCCACTGCTGGCCCTGTGAGAATGGTCGCCACGATTATATTCTCCCGCAACTCTTTTATGAGCAGCCTTGTGCCGTTACACATGTTGGGGAGTCTCAAGTTCCTTAAAAGCATGATAGGAATGCCAACTTTTAGCATAAGGTCGTGGGGAGGTAAGCCAGAAGGACTCAAAGAATTTAAACATTCTTGAGGATAGTGCACTGTGTCCTCAATATTACACACCGTGTCAATGGACATTATAGTGTTTGACTTGACCGAATTTTTCCTAAAATTATTTTATTTATCTCATTCACTGAATCGTTTCTGGGTGAGACTATTGCCCTAGAACAAAGCCAATGATAATCTCTTTCCATTAAACTTTCAAAACCGGGATATATTGCGTCTATCAGATCTTCTAAGTTTAATGTCATCCCTACTGTTGGTGTTAGGACAGCAAATTTTTCCTTCTCCAAGATTCAGTAGTTGATGCGAAAAGTCGTTATCGTAGTTGTCGCTCAAGTGAATCTCATGTTTGTTCGTAAATTGAGAGTTTCAACGGAACTCCATAAGCATGATGATTTTAAGCATGCCCTGATGACATCGGCGCGTGTTACTTTTGTTATTACAGGCAGCATTTGCCAAAAATCGCCCGCAAAAACAAAAGTAACACCACCCATATCAGCGTCTGAGTTTCTGATGTCTTTTAGCGTACGGTTCACGGCTTCAATATGAGCCTATGACTCATGGTACATTCGTCCCATATAGAGTGAGTTATCCGTAGGAGATAGACATATGCTATCGCGGACTTTTTTACAAATTTTGATACGTTCTTTAATATTGTAGTACATTGTTTTGTTCTATCCTCAATAGTTTCCGCAGCGCGCGCGATGATAACATTTTTTTTACAACTTGGATTACATTATCCAAGTTTAAGTAAAGATGTGTAATTAATTTTGCAAATTATTATAGCCTGTGACACTCCACAATAACGTAGCTTTCTATTGGTGAAATAATTTTGAAAATCGGTTCAGTAGATCCAGAGATTACCCCTTACAACGTCACAAACTCACAAACGTTACCTCTTTATAATAATAGTATAGATTTACAGGCACAGCTCTGTTACAGCTTTATAATGGTATTCTATTATAGTTAATATTCTAACTTTAACTGAATTATCTCTGTCCCTCGCTTTGTAAGTTATGTTTGCGTGGTCACGCTGGTTATTACCGGGCCAAGTCATTGGCCGGGTGGACACCGGTACGATGCTATTCAGTAGAGCTACTAGCTGACTCACATGATAAGGAAATTGGGATGATTAAAGGATCTGTACTATAGCTCAGTGGCTTAGAGCACTTCACCGGATTGGAAAAGACGCGGGTTCGATTCCCGCTAGTACAAAAAATCTCTTTTTCCTTATTCACAATTCCATAAAATAAAACTCGTAAATATAAATTTTAGTTTTTATTCCCAATATAGTAATTCTAATATTATTAGTAGTACCCAGATCTATTCTAGTCTAGATGAATGGCGTCATAATAAACATTGACAATACAGTAGTAAGTAAATCAATTTCCTTGAAATAAATGAAGCTTATTGTAGAGTTGTCTTTTTGAATTAGATTTCAGCTTTTCTGTTGATTTTTTTTTTGCGATATAATGTAAACTATCTATAATTTTTTCTATAATAGCTTTTATAAGACTAATTTTATGATTAAAAAGAGCAGGTTGTTGAAGGGAATGTGTAACAATACCAGGAAATATATTTAAATTTAATGTACATTTTAAAACTAAGGAACACAAATAGGCCTTGGTTGTGGTTTTTGACCACATATGCGCTGTTCTCGTCTTATTATCTCCTCTGTTTCATTACATACAGTATATTCATCTTCACTAGCGTAACATAGACCACCAAAAACTTTTAAATCTATTAGTATGTGAAACCATAATTTATAAATAATACAACATTTCAGCATTCATTATTGAAGCATAAAAGATATAAATTCAACAATTTAAATGATCATCTTATAAAATACTAGTTGTGGCCTTCGAATTCACTCGCCGTTTAATTAAAAAAAAGAATACATATTTATAAATAATTTAGAGCAAGCTTTATCATTTGATTGGGTCCTTAAGAAAACTAAAATAAAAATCATCATATAAATGACAATGTTATTGATATTTAAACTTTGTAAATAAAACAATGTCAACTAATTACTTAATATATGTATTAAAAAAATACATTCAACAAGGTGAATCCATTCGTTTTTAGAACCGAGAACGTCGTATTATGCGACCAAAGTGAGCAAAATGCGTTGAAGTATGAGCATAGTTCGAGACTGCTTTTGTTTTAATACATACTCTATTTGACTGGTTCATACAGGGCCATCGTAGATAATTTCAAACAAAATATATTGAAAAATTAAAAAATGCGTCTCTTAAGCAACAAAATATGTAAGAAATAGAAATACTGTCTATTAATACTTACCGAAAATAAGAAACGCCATCCTTTTTTTGTACTTTTAATGCACTATTTCGGCATTTATTCATCGAACAATTAGACATTTTGACACGCTTCGTCTACTCGCGCGTCGAAATAATTCTAAACGAAAGGAGTGCAGGAAAGCGTAATCTGCACTCATTTATAGTGGACATTTTTCGTGCCTGATTGTGTATGTTCTCTTTTTTATAAATACATCAATGGGGAAATGGCAAAAAATTAATACTCATTTCTGTTAATAATTACCTTTAATAACTGCAATAACAGTGGGGCTAGCTAAAAAGCTGAAAACTATTAAAATGTATGGGAATTAGACATGTCTAACGGGAAGTCACGTGACAGTGTTATAGTTATAAATAATTAAAGATGTCAAATTCCCATACTTTTTTTAGTTTTCTGTAGCGTTAGCGATTATAGAATACAACTTGGCTAGACCCACAGATATACATTACAAAAATGTTGCATTATTTAACAATATACAGCTTGGAAATTATAAAACTAATATCCCTCCTCTAATTAAAATATATCTTCCTCTGGCACAAAAATAATCCCTACACAAAGACAGTTATGAAGACTCAAGAGGTACTTTACAAATAAATAAATAAACAAACACATGTTCACATTCTTTTAGGCATATGAGCCACCTGATAAATGGTTCCATCCATCCATCCATCAACCATTTAACGTCTACTGCTGGATATAGCCCTCCCCAAGAGAACGCCACAATGAGCGGTCCTGCGCCTACCGCATCCAACGCCTCCCGCGGCTTTGACCAAATCATCGGCCCCATTTTTTGTTGCGTGCTCATTATGGGGGATAGTGCCGTAATCGCCACACTTGGCAGGCGGGTTGGCGATCGCAGTGGATGTTGTTAATACCTACTGTGTGTGTGTGTGTTGTCAATGCTGCTGCCCACTTCCTCACATTTTTCACTTTGTGTTTAATGTATAGTGCTAAGCATGTCAAATGCTACAAATATATATAAATATTTATAGGGTTTGCGTCATTATTAGGTAAAAATCTTAATTGTAAAATTAAGTTTACCTGGTCGGTATAATGTATGAAAATACGTCCGACAGATGGCGCAGGCGTCACCCAAAGACGTTAAGTATGATGTGTTATCGAAATTAGCAGTCAGGAGCAATTGTCAGGATGGCTGAATTGGTAAAGCATCTGGACGGTATCCAGAAGATGCAGGTTCAAATCCTGCTCCTGACTGTTATTTTCGATTTCACATTTTTCACTTTGTGTTCAATGATTGTGGTTTAAACAAAACATGATTTTATTTTTGAATGTTTTTTTATTTTATGCTCCTGTGCCAAACCTTTTTTTTTTTATAGAAAAAATGTTCCTAACAACACACCCCGTCGTTCGAGGCAACGAACAGGGTAGTGTGGGGCCCTCACCCACTTAATAAACTCGCTGTGTGCCCTCTCTCCGCCTTTGTTGTCGGGCCACTAGAACCATATTACATTCCTCGTGGCGTAGTCGTGGGTTTGATTCCCACTCAGGACAATTATTTGTGTGATGAACACAGATATTTGTACTGCGTCTGGGTGTTTTCTATCTATTATATGTATGTATTTACAAAAAAAAGTAGTATATGTATTATATCCGTAAAAGTGTCCATGAATATTTATTATATATATTCTGAAATTCAGGTGGAAAAATTCAGAATCTAAATAGTATTAATATTAAATATACATACGTACCTATTTTTATGTATTTACATACTGCCTTTGTACTTTACTCGAGTAAGTGCTATTGTAAAACAAACCTAGATATACAAATATTACAGCTAAAATCACAGATATATACTATACATATAAAAATTAATTAATAATATTAACACCAATATAACAAAGATGTTGTAAAAAAAAATTGCCTGTCAAAGAAAAACGTGGTTAAAAAACCTGCATGCCTGAGTGAATGTCTGTATAGATAGAAGGCTACTTAACCCACTTTGACCGACCGTGATGGACTATAGCCTAATAATTATGATCTCCAGACTGTAATCTGGGTCACGGCGACCAGTGTCAACAGATACTAGCCGTGTACACTGGTGATATTATAGTACACGAATGTTAGACACAAATTTTTCATTCTCTGTTCCCTCACTCATCTGGTCCAGAGGTCGGCAACCTGCGGCTCGCGAGCCACTCTTTGTATGCTGCTGATCTTTCTGCGCTGCGGATCTTTAGGCCATTAATCATAGTCAAAAAAATAACATTTAAAAATCGTTCTGAATCGATGAACGAGAATTAGGCACCATTTCTATCTCTCAGCTACTTGTAACAATAAAAAAAATCTTATGAACATATAGATTAGTTTTTTTAATCAACAAACTTTATTTATGCAAGTACCTACTATTTATTATTGGTAAAAAAAAAAGTTGTGGCTCTTTAAAAAAAATTCAATTTGAAATTACAATGTACACAACATTGTAATTTTTGACTCTTCCGGCTCAAAAGGTTGCCGGCCCCTGGCCTAGTCTAATGAGATGGGATACCGACATGATCGGAAAGAGACCAGGTAGAATCAGAGAGTTTACGTACTTCCCAAGGCACACATTGTACAAAATATTTGATTTCGGAGGGAATTAAACTCACTGCACTATCTGTGCACTCGAACGCTCATATCTCTAAGAACCACACCGTACAATACAACAAAACCTACGTTACAATACAAGTACTTCTTTTATTTTTTTTATTTTAGGTGTGCAAAAATGTCCAACCATACACCCCGCTGCCCGGGGAGACAACGGGGTAGTGTGGGGCTTTCATCCACTAAAAACCCACCGTGCGCCCTCACCCGCCCTTGCTACGGCGGATCACGGGAACCGCGTCGTTTCTCCGCGATCCGCAGGCGGCAGCCCCTTCGGGCACCCTCTCTTGTGCGACGCCCCGCGCACTTGGGCGTCACACCTTCGAGGTAGGCTTCTGCGGACGGCAGGGTACTCCCTGACCCCACCGTCCGCAGCCTGGGGTAGGGCGGCATCAGGCGCAGGTAAGCGCGCACGCCGCCCCGCGCGCCGGCGGCGAATCGGGTCCGCGAAGGAGGATTCCTCCCGGGCCCTCTCCGCTGCCTCCTTCCGCGAGATGACAGCCTCACAGAAGGCGGCAACCGCGGTCCAGGCCCTGTCACTGCCAACCATCGCTCGCGCAACGGCCGACAGCGACAGGTCCACGCCTATGATTGCAGCGAGTTCCCGGCGCTGCACATCCCAGGCCGGGCACGACTCGAGCGTGTGCTGCGCCGAGTCCTCGCCGCAGTCGCAGTGGTGACAGCCTGGGGTCGTCTCCCTCCTAGCGATCGTGTGCAGGTATTTGCCGAAGCAACCGTGCCCCGACAAAACCTGCACCAACCGGAAGGTGAGGACCCCGTGCTGCCGCCCTGCCCGAATGGGCATTGAATGGAATTGGAAGCATTTCCAAGATCGGCTGGAGCGCCCCCACGGTCCAGAGACCAGCCCGGGACGTCTCCAGCCGAGACCTCCACTTTAGGACGGTGGCGCGGCGGGCATCTTCCCGCCACGCTGAGATTGCTTGGCGAGGGGCGGCTGCCCCCCGCCCGCGCCGTCGACGCCCGCCGATAAACGTCGGCAAGCACTTCCCCTTCAGATCCCACCGGGAGGTTCCGGCCAATGCGCAGGCTGCATCACACGAGACCGTGCGGTACCCGCGTGTTGCCCTGACCGCCACGACCCTCTGTGGACGCCACAGAAGGGCCCTATTGCGAGCGGCCAGGGACTCCGCCCACACGGGCGCGCCGTACAGTGCCATTGACCGTACTACCCAGGTACTACCCCCGCGTAGAGTCGTCGATACGCGAGACTCGGTCCGCCCAAATTCGGCATCAATCGCCCGAGGGCGGACGCCGTGCCGACGAGCTTTGGCGCAAAACGGCGGAAGTGCTCGTCAATACAAGTACAATACAACCTACATTAACGACAGATAAACCCGAAAAAAATTGATATTTTTTTGTTTCATTGAGCAGAAGCCGATGATAATTTTATGGTAATCATTTTATTCTGATCCCGATATAATCTTTATTATTTCTAGACGCCGAAATAGCTTAACATAGTATTTCTTTCCCAAATATCTTAAATATATATAAACATATCTTGTACAACTTTATAATATAACAGATTTATAAAGACGCTTTATCGGATATGTTAATTTACAATTAAAAATACAAATCTTGGCATTTTTTTTTTCATGGACACAAAGTGCCAGAATGTGAAATCGGAAATAAAGGTCACGAGCAGGATTTAAACCTGCACTTCCTAAAAACCGTTCTAGATGATTTGCTTATTTAGCCACCGTGACTTACGCTCAAGGATACTAATTTCATTAACGCATTCCTTCACATTTTCGTACTCTGTACATAAATATTAGCTATGTCAAATGCTTAAAGAATGTATAAAAATATATTTTATTACGTTTATACTAACTTCTGCTTCATGATTCTGAGCCGAGTGTCAATATTCTTGGGTCCCATTTTCTACTTAAACCACAATTCTATCATCACTATTAATATTTCTAACAACGGATTTATAAATCTCATTTTCAGCTTTTAAGCCATCCTTGCCTCTTATATAAGGAAATTCATTGTTAGTAGCCAAATAATATATCCCAGGTTTATCAAATTTAGCTTCAAGACCTAAATAGTTCGTTTCAGTACTGTTAAAACATTGAGCAAATCTTGCGTCTTGCACAGAATCACATTTAAGTGCAATGAATTTTTTGGGATGTTCTAAAGCTTGCCACCAATATAACATAGCTCTAACGTGACTACAAACTACTAAACAAGGTAAAAAAGGAATATCTCCTGGTTGAAACTCACCTCCATTAACGTATATATCTATATGACCCAAGATTTCAGCTATCCCAAAACCATCTATATTAGTATGTACTACATCAACTTTTTCTGCGTCTGTCCTCCAAAATTTATTTTCGCTATCTAAAGCTCTAAAGCAAGGACCTGCAGGGTCTAAGCCAGTTAATCTTGCAGGTTTCTTTCCAGTAACTTTATAGAAGTACTTGGCTGCATAAGATGCTACGTGTGCTCCAAGGCTAGAACCGACTATTTCTAGGTTTTCAGCTTCAAGTCCTAGTTCCGTAAGCCTAACAAGAAATTCACCCAACTTCTCTCCTATGACTCTGGTAAGGCGCACAGACCTGTAATGAAACATTTATTTATTTAGACTCATTTACAATAATAAAAATCTTACAGACTAACCCAAGACGTTACTACTGATGCCACTGAGCTACCGTACCGACCTTTCGTCATCATCAATCTCCTCATCACATTTATCTTTACGACCAACGCCATCTATCGAAATGCATTTACATGCATTAATCCAAATTATTTTTGTGTTAGAGGGTTTAAGCTGATACCATATAATCATACAAGGTAGACATATAGGTTTGGATCCAGAGGGGGTCATAACCGGGTTCATGATCCCCGCATGGGCTATGTACATACATTCATACATAGTCTGTCTCTCTGTTTACCCACCTGGGAACAGAGACAAGACGGAAGGCTCGGTCTGATCATCCACTCATCAGCCTTTCAACGTCCACTGCTGGACATAGGCTTCTCCAAGATAACACCACAACGAGCGGCCCCGTCATGGGGGATAGTGCCGTAATCGCCACGCTTGGCAGGCGGGTTGGCGATTGCAGTGGATGTTGTTAATACTCCAGGGAGTGCTGCTGCCCACTCCCCCGTTATTCCCTCAGTCGGCTCTTACGACTCCCGTGGGTAGAGAGGGGTGGAACAATTCTAAAGCCGGCCCCACACGGCATAAAGTATTCGTCAAGATGAATCATACGAGCCCAAACTCGATGGGGTTATGTCTTTTTTTAACGGAGTCCTATGGCCACCTTCCAGCTCCATCATCATACCCTTGATATCATTTAGGACTGGATTACCAGTCAAGACAATTCAAACAAGCCCTAACTCGATGGAGTTGCGCTATTTAATTAAAGAGTTCTCGTAGCCACCTTCCAGGGCCATCATCAGACCCTGGATATCACCTAAAGACAAAGTACTCATCTAGACGAATCATACGAGTCCAAATTCAATACGGTTGCGTCGTTTCATTATAGAGTTGCGATGTCCACCTTCCAGCTCCATCATCAGATCAGCTCTATCTATCAGATAATATTGCATTGTCACACGATATATGTATACGTGTAAAATTTCAGCTCAATCGGAAACCGGGAAGTATGTCAAATTTAACTTGCAAGATTTGAACGGTACAAGTAAAATATAAGCCACTGAGCTACCGTACGCTTTTTCGCCACGCTAACAGCCGATTTTACCCTCCCTCCTTATTAGATGTTTCACATCAATAAATAATAATAATTGTTTTTTTTTGTAATACCGTATAATATGTGTTACCCAGAACGACAGTACTTCTACCTTTGTGTTGCGTATGGTGCATGAGAGTGCCGGGGGCCCAAATCCCCTCCCTATCCTCTTCCTATCATCCTTCCTCTCCACCTGCTATGCCTTTCCTTGGCGATAGTGACGCGCAAGTGATGCTTCTGTTGAAAATAATGATCACGAGCAAGATTTGAACCTGCATCTCCTAAAATACCGTTCCAAAAGCTTTGCCAATACTACACATTATATATAAAAATCAATTGCTATTATATATCTCGCTAAACCTCAAAAATGGCTTGACAGATTTGAATAATTGTTTTTTTTTGTATTGTTCGCACGTATACAGGGGTGGTTTAAAAGATTAAAAATATAGGGAAAGCCCATGAAAACAGTTCAAGTAAAATCTATTTTTCGCATGTGAATCGCCTTTTTGGAGTATGGGACTGACAACAGATGACAAAATGACAACTACTGTCATTCTTTCTAATTGATTTGAATAAAATCTACTTATCTAAATTCAAACCTTAGATGATGCAGATTGATTAGGATTGATATTAACAATCGCTGTTAAAATAAAATTGTAGGTGATAAGAAGTACACCGGGTCATCTAATCGAAAATAAAAAAATGTTATTTAGATATTACAAACATACACTAAAATTCTATTATCTATGGATGTCAAACGCGACTAATTACTAATGCGTGTAGAGAACGAGATTTTGATACGGGTCAGCTGAGATTTTGATAAACTAGTTTCAATATAGGACGACAGTCGTAAGACATATTTGTGATGATATTAACATATTATACCTATTCTTATTGTTTATACTCGTACATCCCACACTTATCCCACTGTTGGGCACTGGACTTTTCATGTTAAACATCTAATGCGGAGGGAGGGTAAAATCGGCTGTTAGCGTGGCGATGCTTTTTCTATACCTACTTGTCCCGTTCAAATCTTGCAAGTTATATTTCACACCCTTCCCGGTTTTCGATTGAGTTGGCCACAGTAATTATTATTATTATTATTATTATAAAAAAATTTGTTCAAAAGTCCTTTTTTTTAAATCCAGGGGCCCGGAAAAGCGGGCTGGATTTTGCTCGGTACGCAAGGGATTGGAAGGGATAGGCACTATGCTATAAAACGCCGCAATCCCATCAACTATGTAATAGTGTGATTCGTTTTGACAAGTACTTCGGTCCTAGATCATCATCAGGCCTGGATAGGGCCTGATGATGATGATTTATGTCCATTTCCGTTATTGTATTTATTTCTTGACATGCATAATGTCATAATTTTATAAAAGCACGCATTGAAAAAGTTATGTTAATTTTATTTCTATTCATTATTTCTACAAAATAATTTAGACGTTTTCACATCTGGTAGACGTCCCGCGACGTCTATTTTTTTTTATAATAGGTGGATGGCGAACAACGATATGGCCCACCTGATGGTAAGCGACTATTACTATAAAGATAAAGGGATAACTTTCTAACATTTACGCGAATTTCACACATTTTGAAATAAAACTTCGTTTACGGAATCTATCGCGTTTACTTAATTTTTATACTATCCCGACGTTTCGAACACTTTACAGCATTCATGATCACGGGTGGACTTAGATGGTAGATGTCCAAAGCTGATATGTTGTTTCAACGGTTTCATCAACCCACACACCGTAAACAAAAATAAATTCCGTAAACGTAGTTTTATTTCAAAAAAGATAAATGGATAGCAAAATGGCCTCTCCATTAATAAGGAGGTGTTTTGGGCCTACGACGCCCTCACATACAATTGTAGTACTGTAGTACCCATTTTTTTTTTGTTAAGGCGGGACCCTGTCGTACGGGGCAACGAGCAGGGTAGTGTGGGGCCCTGACCACCGTGTGGCGTCTCTCCGCCTTTATTGGCGGGCCACCGGAACCGTATTACATTCCTTCAGTGGTCCGCTGGCGGCTTACCCTTTCGGTAGTAGTACCTACCGTTGTTTTACGCTGACCTTCTGTGGGAGGGTGGTACTAAGCCGTATGCGATCATTTGGAAAACAGGTCTATATTTTGTAAACTTTTGAATACTGGGGGGGTTGAACTCGATTATTATTATTTTTAAAAAAGACAACACCCTGCGTTAATGGAATAATCCTTGTATCGCGGGGGACTTTTACAAACATACAATATAACAAACACAATGTACACCCAGACCAGGCGTACATCACTCGCTCAAAGCCCCGAGTTAAATGCCTATAATGCCTTAAGTTTTATAAACGACAGCTTTATGAAGAGCGTGTATGAAGAGAATTATGAATGTTGTCGAAGCGAGACATGTATGCAAGAATGGAGCCTTTTGTCACTCTGTTCTATCTGCCTACTCCAGAAGGGAGATAGTGTGATGATAAGTAAATGGTAATCATCATAGGTGCAACCCTAGCGCATTCGTGGAATGACGCGGTTACACGTGGATCATGCGGCGGGCAAAACAATCTCAACTGTATTTCTGTGAATATAAGGTACATTTCTTCTCGCTGCGAACAATTGGTATTATTATTAACATTTTTTATAAGCTATTATAGAGTGATTTTGGATAAGTTTTAATGGAAGTGATGATTCTGTCCGTAAGACTAGTATCTATTCTGTACCCACACTCAGAACACAATGAGTTGTATCTAAGCCACTCCATCATCTCTGCAGTCTTGATTGATTGATTGGGATTCCTATTGATTTATTGATTGGATATAAACTACAGCCAAGTGCAAGTTGGCAAGTTGTACTGGTTTCTCCGCGATCTGTTCTTTCACCAGTGATAATTTGTCCACAAATAAACACATTAAATAAAAAAAAACAAAAAATACAGCTGATGTTTTTGGTAAAAAAATATCACTAAAACTACTTACTTTGGATAGATGTAGGAAAGTAATGGAAAAGTGTCAGCTATGAATACATTGTATCCTCTCCTGGAATATGATGTTCCTATAGCTTGGGAGAACGGGAACGCAGAACTATCAAAGTAGCTCACTGCATAGAATACCGTCTTCTTGTTCCTCAAATCTGGAAAAAATACTTATATTATTTTTGATCTGCATTTTAGCACTTGACAGGCTCAGCTACTTTAAAGAACAAATTATTTGTGAAAATGTGCCCCTTCCCCTGATTGGAAGGTTCAATTCCCGCTCGCACTAAAGTTCACCTTTTCCACATTTTCACAAATAATTTGTTATAGGTTATTACGTGAAAATCTATAGAGTTTCTTTTATGCAGCTCTGCAGACAAAAGTTAGTTTTTAGGTTATATAGTAGCGGGATAAAAAGTTTACCACGTTTTAGATCTAATCAAGAGTATCAAACAAAAAAGCTTTATCAAAACCCGTTTAGTAATTATTGCGTGTTGTGCGAACAAAAACAAACAGAAAAAATATCCAAAAAAATTGTGGTCTGTTCAGAGATACTCACATAGCCTACTACAGTATGTTTTGCACGCCTCATAAGCGAAGCATTGAGGTGGGTATTACTCTCGTTTCACACATAACAACTGATTTTTCAAACTTAACTTGTAAAATAATATATATATACACACATATCAAGAAAAAGCACTATTTATAACACTCATGATATTTTTGATGCCATATTTGTCCATATTTGTTATTTAAACTAGTTAAAAAACTGTTTAAAAAAGTTCTGCCTTGGACGTCCGTGTGTTGTAGGTATGTTCGGATAATGTATGTTAACAGGATAACGACCGAAATAGTTTACTAATCGAGTCTTTTTTGTTCTTTTACGATCCAGTATAATTACGAATAAAGCCCTATCACTTTTCACGGTCTCATTCAATGTGTGGTTTAATTGTTATTAAATAAACAAAAAAATAGTGAATATTTATACTCGAATCGACACTAAAACCAGCGCTATACCTTAGAGACCAATATAGAAGTACTTCTTAAAAATAGCGCTAGATGGCGTATAAGACATGAAAACGACATTAGTACTTTTTGAAATTAGCACAATCTATATGATTTCCTGAAAAATACTTAGTAAGACCAATACATTATTAGTTACTTATCATATAATCAATTTTATTGTCAAAAATGAAGATTATGAGGTGTGCACTTTTGGATTTTCCAAAGTATTTCACAAATAGCTTCAGCGTACAGCCACAGCTCTGTTACTAATAAGTAGGTGGTATAGAGATCTACCACTGAAGGAATGTAATATGATTCCAGTGGCCCGCCAATAAAGGCGGAGAGACGGCACACGGCGGGTTTATTTAGTGGGTGAGGGCCCTACACTACCCTGTTCGTTGGTTGCCCCGAACGACGGAAGTGCGCTTACGTACATTTTTTCCCGCCTAAACAAAAAAGAAAAGGTGGTATAGAGGCCTATAGACAGAAGTGATAGCCTTTTTATTTTATTTTGTTTTTTTTTGTTCAGGCGGGATAAAATGTTCCTAACCGCACGCCCCGTCGTTCGGGGCAACGAACAGGGTAGTGTGGGGTCCTCACCCACTAAAGAAACCTGCCGTGTGCCGTCTCTCTGCCTTTATTGGCGGGCCACTGGAACTAGTTACATTACTTCAGTGGTCAGCAGTGAGAGCCTAGCGGTAAAACCAAGGACTGCAAAGACAATGGTAAGTAGATGATGTTGAGGCCAAGTGAACATTTTGAATATACAGATGCCATTTTTAATAGATAAACTTGCCAAAGGCTTTCACAGAAAAATAACAGCAATCACTCATTAACATGCACAGCCGAAAGCTATAAGGTTATTATGAGCATTCGTCTCTACATGTATTACAGGGCAATTTTGCAAACTTGTATCGCGCTATGAATAAAATATGAGGGTAGGCAGCCACCGATCGTTGGCACATACTGTGCACTATTGAATTTGTCACGGAGTCGGAATTCGTACTGTGATGTCATTTTTGTGATAAGCTATACTACTTGGATATAAAACTTACACCGTTCTATACTAAAGCCTTTTTTTGAATTGGAAAACAATTACTATCCGTACACCCCAATCTTTCGCGATAACGCACAGGATAATATGACGTATGTGAGAGATTTACTGCGACCAGGAATCGAACTTGCGTCCCTTCCAATCCGGGGAAATGCTGTTGCCCGCTAAGCTATCGCAGTCACCTAAAGACACTATTGTAATAGCTTAGCGATCAAGTGTACTTCCACATTTTTCCACTTTCACAAATATTTTGTTCTTTTAATTAGCTGAGCATGTCGGATGTTAAAATAAAAATCATAAAGATAACAAAAAAATAATTTATCAATGTTGCTTTATGCAAAAATAAGCAGCATCCTGATGGTAAGTGGTAACCGTCGCTCACGGACTAAACTATACCTAGAGTATTGTCAAGGCGCTGCCCACCATTTCATTTCTCGGATATGAAATGAAAGAATAATCGGCTATCTTCTGCTACAGCCGAAACACACTGACATGTTTCTTGAAACGGAAGACGGTGGTACTGACTCGTTCGGAGACGATATCAAGTGAGTACCCTCACCTGGTACCCAGCCCCACCACCAGTAATGCAATGGGTGATAATATTGCCTTAAGCATATGACCTACCGATATTGCTGTCCTTAGCAACAGCTTTAGAAGCCATCTCTATTGCCAATTGTCTTCTCAAAATCTTGCCGGAGCTGCTGACTCTGTGCACCGTGATTTCCATGCGCTGCATCGTACTGCGGCTGATGCTGGCATTTTTGAGGACGCCGGGACCTATAAACAAAAGCATCATGTTCAACAAGCGGAGATTACAGACGTGATCCTATGTTGCTAATTTATTACGCCTGTTAACCAAGCTCCTCTATTGGACCCATCTAATATCCACTTCAAAAAGTAGACCTTCCTGTAGAAATTCCAACTGCACAGATGTTGGAGTAGACCGGCCGCCCACCTGAGTGTTGTGGGTTCGATTCCCACACAGGACAACTCTGCGTGATCCACAAATACTTGCTCTGAGACTGGGTGTACTGTGTCCGTGATATTGTATATTTATAAAATCCCTGCGATACAAGGATTATTCCTTAGTGTTGTCTTTAAAAGTTCTAGTTATCCTAGTAGTAGAGTACCACCCTCTCACATAAGATCAGCGTGTAACAACTGTACCTATCGTGTTGTTTCTTATGGTGAGTGAGAGCGCTAGAGGCCCAAACCTCTTCTTATCCAATCCTTATTATCCTACCAATACTCTCCTTATTATCCTACCAATACTCTCCTTATTATCCTACCAATACTCTCCTTATTATCCTACCAATACTCTCCTTATTATCCTACCAATACTCTCCTTATTATCCTACCAATACTCTCCTTATTATCCTACCAATACTCTCCTTATTATCCTACCAATACTCTCCTTATTATCCTACCAATACTCTCCTTATTATCCTACCAATACTCTCCTTATTATCCTACCAATACTCTCCTTATTATCCTACCAATACTCTCCTTATTATCCTACCAATACTCTCCTTATTATCCTACCAATACTCTCCTTATTATCCTACCAATACTCTCCTTATTATCCTACCAATACTCTCCTTATTATCTTACCAATACTCTCCTTATTATCCTACCAATACTCTCCTTATTATCCTACCAATACTCTCCTTATTATCCTACCAATACTCTCCTTATTATCCTACCAATACTCTCCTTATTATCCTACCAATACTCTCCTTATTATCCTATCAATACTCTCCTTATTATCCTACCAATACTCTCCTTATTATCCTACCAATACTCTCCTTATTATCCTACCAATACTCTCCTTATTATCCTACCAATACTCTCCTTATTATCCTACCAATACTCTCCTTATTATTCTTCCTATCGACCTCCTATTTTTTCCTTAGAGATGGCGACGCGCGAGTGATGCCTCTGGTGTTGCTAGCGTCTATAGGCTATGGTAACCGCTTACCATCAGGTGGGTCGTATGCTTGTGCCACCCTTGTAGTATATAAAAAAATAGAAATTAACTCAATATTATGCAATGGAACTTCCGTATATACTTTACATTGGTAATTAGAAACCGCATGCATATCTTGGCTCTGACATGGATACGAGTTCATGACTAGATAACCGTGACCGGATTATATCGCTTCTTATATAACATAATCGCTTTTATGTAATCTATCTATATAAATATAATTGCTTGTACCGACTGACTGACGATCAACGCAGAGCCTATACCGCTGGGGCTGCAAATTTGAAATTTTGGTAGTTGATGCCTTTTTGTTGTAGAGATCCACTAAGAAAGAATTTTTGAAATTTTCACCCCTAAGAGGGTAAATAAGGTATAAACGGTTGCATGGAACTTTGTCATATTCAAAGTAAGAAGCACAACACTTCAAATGCCTGTTTCTGGTTAGAAATAAATGTACATGATATTAAAAAAAATACGCCTAAACTGGAAAATGAGGGGTTGAAAGTTTATATTTTATGGGAGGTTCCTCACTTTTAAAGTAAGAAGCACGAAATTTCAAATTCCTGTTTCTGGTTATAAATAAATGAACACGTGTGTCAGTGGTGATTTTATAATTTTTACCCCTGAGACGGTGAATTAGGGGTCGAAAGATTGCATAAAAAGTTTGTTATTTTTAAAAGAAGAAGCTTGGAATTCAATATTGAAGCATCTTATATAAAGTTTAAGTAACAAACTTTATTAGCTAAGTGCAACCCGCGACTTCATTCACGTGGAATTTAGTTTTTCATTTTTTTGCAATAACCTGTCTGTAAGTCTGCTATAAGCCAGTGAAAGTCCCGTCCAAATTGATCCTGCCATTATGGATATTAGCCGAAACAAACAGTAAGACAAAAACTTTAAAAAAATATTTGTTACTCTCATATGCTTTTAGTAAAAACTGTTATTTAAACTTGACAAACAGACATTTCAAATTTATTTATTTGTTGTTAGATAAGTTTTTATTACTTAACTTCTTAGTTTGCATAATCAATAGGTTTACGCTCGATAGATGGCATTATGCACTTTTTTAAATCGGGCTATTGTTTCGTTATGCCGCTTATTATTATAGTAGGGGAGCCGCAGAAGAAAGTTTGGGATTTACTCGAGCGCGGCAGATTAACATAAGGGAGGATACCTTGCATCCTGCTGAGTACCTGTACCATATATACGAGTAAGCCCTCTATATAGTGACGTGCGTCTAGGGCAGCCCATCAGATTAGTAAAAAAAATCGATGGTCAGAAATATTATAGCGCGTCAGATTAAGATAAGGTGGGTTGATTATGAGCTAATAAGAATATATTTTGAAAATCTGACGATTTGAGCGTGACGAAAGGGAGTGGGAGGGTTACAAAGCTGCAAAAAAAAACGATATCTTGACATTCCCGAGTGTGGCAATTTTTTATTTTTATTTTGTAGGAAATCATTCAAGGATAACGAAAAATATATAATCTGACGATTTCCACAAGCCGAAGTAACAAAAAATCGTTGTCGATGGAAAGTTAAAAATGATCTGGTTTGCAGGTGATCAATTGCCGAAAGCGTATAATAATAATAATGTTTATTGACACAAACTTAATGATAACACTTACATATAATAAAGTTAGTAAACATAAACATAGTACTGCATGCCTCTGACTTCCGAGCTAAGATTGAACTTGTGCTACGGAAGCCAGCGTTTTCCACATAGTCAGACACTTTTAAAAAAAATTGGTTCTGAGGATGCTAAACAATGCAAGTACTACTAGAATGATTTAAAATGCTCTGAGGTGTGTGGTGTGTGTGTGTATGTATGTGTGTGTGTGTGTGTGTGTGTGTGTGTTGGAAATGAGTGAAAATAAATATTACTATAAGGGAGAAAGAGTTAGGAGATCTTCCTTCCACTGATTCACAAGGAGGTTTCAGGTGTGGAAGAGGATGCATGGATGAAGTGTTTTCTCTGTGCAACATTGTGGGAAGCATCTGGCTGTAGGCCAGAGGGTTTTCTGCAGTTTTTTGGATTTGGAGAAAGCATTTGACACTGTTGTACGAAAGAAACTTTGGGACATTTTGCCGGAGTATGGTATTAACGGTAGACTGCTACAAGCGGTGCAGTCCAACTACATAGCTTGACTAAATAGCTTGTGTGCGGCTGGATGATGGAATGTCACCCTGGTTCGATGGCAATATCGGCGTTAAACAGGGCTGCGTTGTATCAGCCAGACTGTTTCTCATATATCTGGATAAATGTCTACAAAGGTTGAATGAAATGAATGTGGGCGTTCAGATGGGCGACTCAGTTGTTAACTCTCTGTTATATGCAGATTATGCGGTCCTACTAGCGCAGTCTGCGACTGACCTGCAAACCCTAGTCGACGTAATGGCAGAAGATTGTAAGAAAAGGGGCCTACGTGTGAATGTGAGCAAAACCAAAGTAATGGTTTTTGAAAGAGAAGAAGCCAGAACAGATGTTATAGTAGCAATAGGAAATGGTGTGCTAGAACAAGTGGATGAATTTGTATATCTTGGATGTGGATTCAGTCGGGATGGAAGGTATACCACCCATGTAGAGAGAAGAGTTAATGCAGGAAATAGAGTGAACGGAGCATTAGGACAACTTCTCGGCAGCCACCACCTCAGCCACCAAATTTAGGAATGGTACAAACACGATGATTTATTCTTTTGTTAATGTTCTCAGCCCTGTAATGCAACGACGCATGTTTGCGTAGCACAACAGACAGAACAAACAGCTGTCTCACAGTGAGGACTTTAGAGTCATTGTAAAGTAGGGAAGTAGTGTACCTAAATGGTCTATTTGTCATCACTTTTAAGACAGCTTTCTGTGCACGCTCTAGATGCATCATATGAGTCTTACAGGCAGACCTCCCCAAACTGATATGCAATACGAGAGAAGAGATTGTACCAGTGCATAGTAAACTGATTTTAAAGTAATCATATTGGCGGAGTGTCTGAGTCGTTTAAAAATATAAATATGTTTGCGTACCCGACACGTTATGTTACTTAGATGAATTTTCCAATATAGTAACTCATCTATGAAGACTCCAAGGTATTTGATTGCTGAGGTACAACAAAGTTTGGGGTAGTCACATAGAGAGTGATCACCTGAGCACTGATGTGCTGTGAGATCAAAAGATCTAGGAGTAGGTAGAGTGCTTGACAATGCCTATTGTGACGTCCGCAGAGGGCCATAGCTGTGAGGGTCATAAGGGGATACCGTACGGTATCATGGGCCGCGGCGATGCTGCTGGCGGGCGACCCGCCTTGGTGTCTCCAGGCCGAGGTACTGGCGGAGGCCTACTGGTTTCGTGCTACTGTACGGGCCAGGGGCGAAGAAGTCTCCGTAAGGAACCTGGGCAGAGCTCATGAAGCGGCCCGAAGGGCGATGATCCGGCGGTGGAGGGAAGAGTAGGAGTCCCCCGGAGCAGGACGGGGGACTGCAGAGGCAGTTGCGCCGCCATTGCTGGTTAAATCGAAGGCACGGCAACCTGAGTTTCAGGCTGACGCAGGTGCTTACTGGACATGGATGCTTCGGTAAGTACCTGCATCGTATTGGTAGAGAAGGGGCCCCTTGATGCCACGAGTGCGGCGCGCTAGTCGATGACGCGCGTCATACTCTGGAGGAATGCCCCGCCTGGGGGCCCCAGCGCCACGCCCTGTCGGTGGTAATTGGAAGAGACCTGTCGCTGCCAAGAGTAATCTCTCAGATGCTTGGCGGTGACAGGTGCTGGTGGCCTCTTTCTGTGAGACTATAATTGCACTGAAGGAGGCCGCGGAGCGGGAACGCAAGGCGTCAGCTCACGCATATTCGCTCCGCCGGATGCGACCAGGGGGGAGAAGGCGTCGCTACGCCCACCTCCTCCCACCACCTTGATGACGACAGGGCGTGGCCAGTAGGCCATCCGGCTGCGGCGTCTGGGTAGAATATCGAAAGACGACCCTTCGGCGTCCCGCTAATAGGCGTGGAAGGGGTACGCTGTGGTTTTAGTGGGTATTCCGGGCGCAACTAAGATCTTAGCGCCCGACGAGCCCTACATACCCCTCCGTCTGTCACTGGCGGAGGGGATGCGTAAATGCATTTCCACAGCGTTAACAAAAAAAAAGGTAGAGTGCTTGAAAGAGAATGTTAAGTAGAAGGTTTTATTTAAATTGGTTGTCAGAAGATTATTGGACAGCCATCGAATAACTGCAGTTAAAGACTGCACGAAAAAGCTGTGTTCCAATTATCTCCATGCACTAGAAGTGCTGTATCATCTGCGTACGTAAAAATACTACAGTTGGGGAGGTTTAACTTATAGAGGGGGTTAATATAGGTAAGAAAATGGGTGGGGCCTAAAATGGAGCCTTGTGGAACTCCAAAGGCGGGGGAAGAAGTGTCATCACTTATAAAGTTACCTATTTTAACTATCGTCTATTTGTTCTATCGTCTAGATAATCTTTTAAAATTTGAAGCGAAAGACCATGAACACCAATCTTTTCCATCCTGGAAAGTAGATGAGCAACTGAAACAATATCGAAAGCCTTGGAAATATCTAATCTAGATCTAAATATCTATCTAGGAATACACCTATACACTTCTTTCTAGTATCGAGTTTAGATATCGTGTCATCAATCAAAGAGGAAACTGCGTCTTCAGTCGATCGGCCTCTTCTAAAACCATATTGGTTGGGAGCTAAAATATTAAAGGTTTCTAGAAAATCGACCAGAGGCCTATTGAGTATCTTCTCCAAGACCTTTGAAAGGGCTGGCAATACTGAGATAGGCCTATAATTATTTGGACTAGGTTTATCTCCTTTCTTGGAAATAGGATGGATAATTGCCTTTTTGAGTGCTTTGGGGAATATTCCAGTTGCAATTGCGGAATCACAAACGTGAGTGATGACAGGGACCAAAACACGAGAACAGGATTTTAATAGATGGGACGGAACGCCGTCTCATCCTACAGCTGTGTCAGACCGTAGACTCAGAATGATTTCACGGACTTCTGATTCATGAGTGGGAAGAATGGATAGAGAATTTAGCATTAAACAGGTATCAGAAGTCACTGGATATGTGTGAAGAGTGGGGATCATTTTTTCAGCTAGGGATTTTCCAGCGTTGGAGAAGAAGGCATTAACGCTGTTTATGGAGACCACATTATCAGAAGTTATCTTTAGAAGATCGACAGATGTGTTTTTGCTGTTCGAATAGTTGGTTAAGGTTTTTATTATTTTCCATGTAGCTTTAGGTTTATTTTTTGCTTTGTCGAACTCGGCTTTTTCGTAATTCCTCTTGAGGTTTTTTAGCAATTTATTGCAAAAGTTTCGATACCTAGTATAATTGATTTTGAGTATGTAATTATTTGGCTCACTTTTAGACCTGCTAGACATATTATCGCAGTTACGGATGCATCTTAGAATGCCCCTGGCAATCCACGGCTTGAGTATTCTAAATTTTGGTTTAAAAGAAACAATATGCGAGTATTTTTCAATAAAAAATCTGAATTTTGAAATAAGAAGGTCGCATGCCAAATTTGGTCCTGAAAGTTTAGAAGAAAATTAAAGTCAGCATCCAAAACATTAGCAGTTACTGCGCAGTAATCAACATTAGTCTTACTTAATTTTGATTGTGGCGGGTGTCGCAGTGAATCAAAACTAATAAGTACAGATCTGTGATCCGTTAAGTCTGTATCAAATACCATAGTAGTGGTTGATAAGGTCGATTTAACCATTGCACGATCGAGGCAGCTCTGATTACGCGTAGGAAGTTCGTGGACAGGTATAAGTCCATGAGACGCAAGAAGATTGAGATACTCGATTGTTTTTGTGGATAATTCGGGAGATATTATATTGATATTTAAGTCACCTTTGACAACAATATTTTTATGACTAGATACAGTTGCGAGTACAGTATTAAGGAATTGTAAAAAATTGTCCAAATTTGTATTAGATGGTGGCCGATAGATAGCTAGTACAGCAATATCAAGAGGCTTAATTTTACACATTAAAAAATTAGCGTAAGGAGAGTCAAATTCGGTGACTTCATGAATTAACGTGGATTTAATCAAAAAAATAACACCATCGTTCTGCTTTATGTGTTTATCCGTATAATAACTAGTGTAACCTGGGAGTTCTGGTTACACACAGTTGCAGTGGTCTGCAAATATAGGCGGAGAGACGGCACACGGCGGGTTTATTTAGTGGATGAGGACCCCACACTACCCTGTTCGTTGCCCCAAACGACGGGATATGCAGATAGACACCCACCTTAATAAAAAAAAATACGGGTGATACGTAAGCGTCATCCTTCAGTCTCCGATTAAAATGTTAAATATAAATATTTTCCTTCATTAGTGACGAAACTTGCCAGTAAAGGGCAATACTATCTTTTTTGTTATATGACTCTCAAGTCTTGACAGGTGCGGGAAGAGATATTTGCTCATGTAGGCACGCACTGGGACGATTTTTCTATCACGTCTTATGATGCTGATGGTAATAACTATATTAGGTCTGAGGAATACTTTGCTGATATGTCAGTATTTCATATATATGGAGGTTTATGTGAGTTCATAGCAGCCGGACAAATACATACGATATTGTAAATTTATCACAATTATGAGAAATGTTGCATAGAAGGGGACCCCGTAAAAAGGCTTCGTTTTAGTTCAATACAAAACCAATCCCAATGACATTAATTAATGTATATTAGCCTTAGGATGGGTCTATTACATCCGGGGTGCTAATTTGTCCGGTTTACCTCCTAGTGGTGCACCCCGGGCAACGTCGGCAGTCGCCGGCGGCTAAAATCCCGGACAGGACGGGTCTCCGCGTGTCCCTCTGACTCAGCAGAGGGCACGGCGGATAGACCAGGCGTCGGAGTCGGTGGGGCCAGACTGGCTCACCGGGCTCTGGAGAGGGGGGACAGTGGGGCCACAGCGGCCCCCCCCGTCCCAAATCGTAAACCTGAGCGCGTGTCTGTGGTTACGTCTCGCGGGCATACAGGAACGAGGGTCTTGGCTTAATTGCCCGGACCGCGAGGAAGACAACCTCTATAAAAAATTACCTCGAATCTCAAGTTCTGGCGCGCGGCGAGGAGATGCATGGCTGATGGGTAGTTCAGTCTCTAGCGCGCTCCCAGCCAGGGTACCTGCGGACCCCCTGTGTTGGGTAACAAATGTACGCTTACCCGGGTATCGGGATCTCTGCCCGGGTGGACTTTTATTTCTCCCATTCTCGTGGGAACAATATGGATAGTTCAAACTTTGATAAAACTGGGAAGGAGTCGGGTGTAGCACCCAATGTGTCAGCCGAAAGAGGCTCGGCTGCAAATACGGCCCCAACCATCGAAGCTGCACGCAAAACGCGCAGCGGCCGAAAGTCCCGCAAGGGTAAAAAGGCGACAGGAGTGTCCTATTCATCTAGGGATGGTTCAGCGACGGACACTTCGGTAGGCACCTCAGCCACCGAGATGTCTGCCAGCGAAGAGAGCGGCCTGAGTGAGGCCGCTACAATACAGTCACTACGGCAAGCAGAAGTCGCAGTCTTAGTGGAGCCACTCCCGCCGAGATTCTGGCGTAAGCGTACCCTGTCTCAGGGGGGTCCTGCGTTGGAGTCCGACGGGGGTTCAGTGGAGATGCCTCCCCCTAAAATCGCCACAGCGGTTAGGGGTAGAGGCATCAACCGGCCGGGGACGCCAGTCCCCCGCAATGTCTCAGCCAAAAGGGCTGAGACAGCGAATTTAAAGAGAACGGAGGCGGAGCAAACCGCTAAGGAGCGTTTAGCGCACCTCTCAGATAAGCTCCGCCTCCCAATCGACCAAGACGGGCCACCCTCAGCGGCTCGTATAGCCGAAAGAGCCTCGGACAGCGTGGCCATCATCACAACGGTGGCCACGGGCTCAAAAAATCTAAAGGGCACCTTTGTAAGGTGCCTTAAGAATGCCGCCACGGAGTTGTCCGACGTGGTGGAGCGGCTGGTGGCGCACAATGAGCGCCTGGAGGTGGAGGTGGCCAAACTTGGGGCGCAAAATAAGCGCCTCGAAGCCAGCGTAGAGGAAATGCGCATCGGGATGGCCAGTATGAGAGCCGAGTTGGGGCTCCCTAAGGCCGTCCCAAAGCCCTCGGCAGCTACTCCGACTGCTTCCGCGCCGCCATCCGACCAGTCAGAAGAGCTGTTTCGCCGGCTAATCGACCGTGTCGCAGCGGTCTATGACCCGCGGATCAGTGCCCTCAGCGCCCGGCTCCCACCAGAGCCGCGCGTTCGTCCACCGCTCGCCGCAGATAAGAGGAAAGCCACGGAACCCTCGGCGCCAGCGCCGCTTCCATGTCAGGGTGGCCGCGTGGCCTCGTACTCTGCAGCAGCGGTGGCACCGCCGCCGGAACGCGCCCCGAAGGTGAAAAAGGGAGCTAAGGCTGGGCAGCCATCTAAAGCCCAGCCAAAGAAGTCTCAGAGTCGGGAGGATTTCCCGGCCCTGCCATGCACTGCTGGGCCCTCGCGGGCTCAAGCAGCTGCGCCCCGGGACCCACCTCAAGACCCGCGCACTGCTGTGCCCTCCGACGAGGGCTGGCAGACTGTGGGCGGTGGGCGAAAGTCCCGGGGTAAGAAGCGTAAGGGCGCCGCAGCCCGAGATGCGGCGCCCGCTGCACCGTCTAGGGGTGAGTCCGGCGGCGGACCGAATAAAAAGAAGAGGTCGCGCAAGTTAAAAGTGCCGAAGACAGCAGCGGTTGTCATCACGCTGCTGCCCGAGGCAAAAGAAAAGGGCCTGACGTACGAGGCCGTCTTGAAGCGTGCGCGGCGGGAAATAAACGTCTCCGACCTCGGGGACGTTTCCGCTCGCTCCCGCCAAGCCCGGACAGGTGCTCGAATCTTCGAGTACCTGTGGCCAGAGGGCGCCAAGACGGCCGAAGCGATGGCCGCGAGGCTGCTGGGCCTGTTCCCGGCGGAGAGTGGTGTCCGGGTCGCCAGACCCGTGAAGTGCGCCGAACTGCGCATTTCCGGGCTGGACGATTCCGTGACGGCGGAAGAGATCCGGGAGGCAATCGCCTCGAAAACCGGGTCTCCCAGCAGCGCCGTCCGGGTGGGCACCATTCGCCCAGGTCCAGGTGGTGTGGGTGCCGTCTGGGTGTCGTGCCCTGTCGCGGCGGCCAAAGATTTGGTCGCCGCCGGTAGACTTCTGGTGGGCTGGAGCGCCGCGCGGGTAACCGCGTTGGAGCCCCGGCCTGCCAGGTGCTACAAGTGCATGGCGGTCGGTCACACCCGGCCGCTGTGCACCAACTGCTTTGACTGCAGCGGGCTTTGCTTCCGCTGCGGTCAGGCAGGGCACCAGGCGGCGACCTGTACTGCCACCCCACACTGCCCCGCATGTGCGGCGGGCAACCGCCCCGCCAACCACTGCATGGGGCGGGTGGGGTGCAGGCCTCCGGCCAAGTCAGGCCCTAAGAGGGGGGTGGACAGCCAATCGGCCCTGGCTGCCCAACCCAGCGCGGCTGGACCGCCGCAGCGCATGGAGGAGGATATCGTGGTCTAGTTTATGGAGCACGACTCTATCCTCCTCCAAGGGAATCTCGGCCGCTCCGCCAGGGCGCAGGACCTCTTCCTGCAATCCATGGCGGAGCGGTCGATCGGTGTTGCCGTAGCCGCGGAGCCCTACATAGTCCCCGATCGCCCCAATTGGGCGGGTAGCGGGGATGGCTCCGTGGCGGTCGTCGGGTCGGCGGCGCCGCATTCCCCGCCCTTGTCAGTCAAAGACAAGGGCACGGGATATGTGGCGGCTGAATGGGGAGGGGTCACGCTGTATGGCGTGTACTTCTCCCCCAATCGTAGTCTGGCGGCTTTCGAGGTCTTCCTGCACAGCCTGGAGACCTCGATACGGCGTATGGCACCGAGCCCTGTGCTCGTGCTGGGGGACTTCAACGCCAAATCAACGGCGTGGGGGTCCCCCAGGACGGACCCCCGAGGTGCGGCGATCCAAGAGTGGGCGGAAGCGGCGGACCTCGTGTTGCTAAACCGAGGGTCCGCCCTAACGTGCGTGCGGCGCGGGGGCGGGTCGATAGTGGACCTTTCGTTCGCTAGCCCCGGTGTCGCCGCACGTGTAAGGAGCTGGCGAGTCCTGGAGGAGGTCGAGACCCTATCTGACCACAGATACATTCAGATAGAGGTCTCCCGGACCCTTCAGGGCGCCAGCAGGGGTCACGTGGCGGACAGAACTCCCGCTTTTCCGCGATGGGCTGTGGGTAGGCTCGACCGGGAGCTGCTGGTGGAGGCGGCCATCTTTCAATCTTGGCTGCCTCCCCCCCAGACGGGAGACGTGGGCGCCGAGGCTGGCCGCATACGCGGCATGCTTACGGAGATCTGCGATGCGGCCATGCCCCGCGTGCGGCGCCCGCCCCGACGGAAGGGGGTCTACTGGTGGTCCCCGAAGCTGGCGGACCTCCGTGCGGCCTGTATTCGTGCCCGGAGGTCCTACACCCGCAGCCGCCGTCGCCGAATCCGCAACGAAGAGCGGGAGGGCCGGCTGTATGCGGCGTACAGCAGTGCGCGCGCCGCGTTAAAGCTGGCCATCTGTCGCGCCAAAGACGCGAAAAGGCAGGAGATGCTGGAGGGTCTCGAGCGTGACCCCTGGGGACGCCCGTACCGCGCGGCGCTTAACAATCTCCGCGCCCAGGGCCCCCCCCTTACGGAGACCCTCCAGCCGGGCTTCCTCTCTGAGGTGGTTGAGGGACTATTCCCTTCACGGGCGGTGCACACGCCCCCGGTCATGGCTCCGCCAGATGACGACCGGGAGGCCGACGACGGGGAGGTACCGCCCGTGACGACGACGGAAATGGGGGCGGCGGCAGCGCGTATGCGGAGAAGCGCCGCCCCCGGGCCGGACGGGGTTCCCGCCCGAGTGCTGGCCCTGGTCCTCGACCACCTAGAGCCCCGCCTCAGGCGACTGTTCGACGCTTGCCTGGTGTCCGGACGGTTCCCTGACTGCTGGAAGGAGGGGAAGCTCGTGCTCCTGCCGAAGCCGGGACGGTCTCCGAATACAGTCGCGGCCTTCAGGCCCATCGTGTTGCTGGACGAGGCGGGCAAACTGCTCGAGCGGGTAGTCGCTGCCCGCATCGTCCGGCACCTAGGTGCGGTCGGCCCCGACCTGTCCGATGCCCAGTTCGGATTTCGGGCGGGTCGGTCTACGGTCGACGCCATCCTGCGCTTGAAGGCCGCGGCTGCGGAGGCCGTCACCTTGAGGGAAGTGCTGTTGGCGGTGTCGCTCGACATCGCCAACGCCTTCAATAGTCTGCCATTCGGCTGCATCAAGGAGGCACTCCGGTACCATGGAGTGCCCCTCTACCTAAGGCGGCTGGTGGCGGACTACCTCGACGGCCGCAACGTCCTCTTCGTGGACCGGGAAGGGGACGTTGTAAGGAGGGCTATGTCGTGCGGCGTCCCGCAGGGTTCGGTTCTAGGGCCGCTCCTGTGGGACATCGGCTACGACTGGGTCCTCCGTGGCCGGCTCCCCCCCGGGCTGGGCGTAATTTGCTACGCAGACGATACGCTCGTCACAGCCCGGGGCGGGACCCTCGAGGAGGCGGCAACGCTGGCCACCTCAGGAACCGCGGAGGTGGTCAGGCGGATCGAGGCGCTGGGGCTTAGGGTGGCCCTTGAAAAGTCGGAGGCCCTACTCTTCCATGGGCCCCGACGCGGCCCACCCGCCGGCGCTTCGATAACGGTCAACGGTGTAGGCTTTCCAATCCAGGCCCACATCAAGTACCTGGGCCTGGTATTGGATGGACGGTGGCACTTTGACGAGCACTTCCGCCGTCTTGCGCCAAAGCTCGTCGGCACGGCGTCCGCCCTCGGGCGACTGATGCCGAATTTGGGCGGACCGAGTCTCGCGTGTCGACGACTCTACGCGGGGGTAGTACGGTCAATGGCACTGTATGGCGCGCCCGTGTGGGCGGAGTCCCTGGCCGCTCGCAATAGGGCCCTTCTGTGGCGTCCACAGAGGGTCGTAGCGGTCAGGGCAATACGCGGGTACCGCACGGTCTCGTGCGATGCAGCCTGCGCGTTGGCCGGAACCCCCCCGTGGGATCTGGAGGCGGAAGTGCTCGCCGACGTTTATCGGCGGGCGTCGACGGCGCGGGCGGGGGGCAGCCGCCCCTCGCCAAGCGCAATCTCAGCGTGGCGGGAAGATGCCCGCCGCGCCACCGTCCTAAAGTGGAAGTCTCGGCTGGAGACGCCCCGGGCTGGTCTCTGGACCGTGGGGGCGCTCCGGCCGATCTTGGAAGAATGGGCAGGGCGGCAGCACGGGGTCCTCACCTTCCGGTTGGTGCAGGTTTTGTCGGGGCACGGTTGCTTCGGCAAATACCTGCACACGATCGCTAGGAGGGAGACGACCCCAGGCTGTCACCACTGCGACTGCGGCGAGGACTCGGCGCAGCACACGCTCGAGTCGTGCCCGGCCTGGGATGTGCACCGCCGGGAACTCGCTGCAGTCATAGGCGTGGACCTGTCGCTGCCGGCCGTTGCGCGAGCGATGGTTGGCAGTGACAGGGCCTGGACCGCGGTCGCCGCCTTCTGCGAGGCTGTCATCTCGCGGAAGGAGGCGGCGGAGAGGGCCCGGGAGGAATCTTCCTTCGCGGACCCGATTCGCCGCCGACGCGCGGGGCGGCGTGCGCGCGCTTACCTGCGCCTGATGCCGCCCTAGCCGAGGCTGCGGACGGTGGGGTCGGGGAGTACCCTGCCGTCCGCGGAAGCCTACCGCGAAGGTGTGACGCCCAAGTGCGCGGGGCGTCGCACAAGAGAGGGTGCCCGAAGGGGCTGCTGCCTGCGGATCGCGGAGAAACGACGCGGTTCCCGTGATCCGCCGTAGCAAGGGCGGGTGAGGGCGCACGGTGGGTTTTTAGTGGGTGAGAGCCCCACACTACCCCGTTGTCTCCCCGGGCAGCGGGGTGTGCGGTAGGACATTTTTGCCACCTAAAATAAAAAAAAAAAGGGTCTATTACATCCAATCTTCAATCAGTCATCTCTGATATAGTAGGTTCACAGTTTTAAAGCGAATCCTACAAAACTTCGCGTAAGATTTATTAATACTTTGTGTTTAATGTATAGTGCTAAGCATGTCAAATGCTAAAAATATATATAAAAATATCTAAATATTTATTAATACTACTGGAAACGATCAGCTCAAAACTAATACTAAATATTAAAAAGGAGTTCACAGAGCTGCAGTAACTAATTATCAACAATAACCGTCTACAGGTACACAGAATAGCTGTAATTAATTACCTGAATAACCACCCGGATGTTCACAAAGCAACCGTTTGTAGGTACGAAGAGAATTATCCAGAAAGACGATCGAAAAGACGGTTGCTTGCGTGGAAGCATACAGCATTTTCTGGTATGAAGTATGATTCTAAGATATTTTACGAAACGTACAGACGTCAAAAACCATTGTGAGGTGGAGATCGGGAGTCGCAGTCAGTAACTGCGATGGCTAAGCGGTTTAGAGCACTTCCCCGGATTGGAAGGGACGCAGGTTCTAATCCCGCTCGCTGTAAACCTCTCCTTTCACAAATAATTTTTTCTTTAAAGTAGCTGAGCATGTCATTTAATTGCGCGAGCGAAGCCGCGGGAAACAGCTTGTTAATGTATAAACTTACTAGCCTTTGCTAGTTTTTGGGTTATATATCAGGTTCCCGATATAGTAGCGGGATAAAACGTATACCAGTTGCTAAGTTTAATCAAGAGCCATCAGATAAAGTTGCATCAAATTTTTTGCGTGATGCGCGAACAAAGAAACAAATAAACAGACAAATTGTTTTTTAGACACGCCTATAAGGCCTAATACAGTAATTTTTTTCTCAAATATCTGAAATTTACTGACATAGCTCTGTTACAGCTTTATAATAGTAGTATATAGATAAAAATTTGTTCTTCTCTTGATCATCAAACAAAGGTTCTAGTGTGGGTGATTTTACGAGCTTATTATTCCAATAACACTACAGATGGCACATTTGGTTAGATAATAGCATCTCATGTCGAACGTCATCTATTATAATAATAAAGACCTGAGTCCGTGTGGTGACGGACAAGGAATACAAGTGTCACCACCCCATTCTTTCCCACGGGTGTCGTATGAGGCGACTAAGGGAAGTATGCATTTATCATCCATTGCATGACTGGTGGTAGGGCTGGGTACCATGGGATCACAAACTAGAACCAACGATTGGCGTACCCATCATACTGCTCCGTAATTGAAACCCACCGAAACTGCAATGTTACTAGATTGCGAGTAGTAGGTGTCATTGCAAGGAAACGTTCTAAAAAGACTTAATGTCTGGATGTGTAAAAGGAGAGACGGTATTTATACCACGTATTCCCATAATACCGTCGAATTTTCCCTTTTAAATTCAAGACTTAAATTTCAAAAATTGCTTTATTTATTATTATGAAATTCCTCGCGGACGAAGTCGCGAGTGACAGCTAGTAATAGTAACTATAAAAATCAGTTGTTCTGCGTGAAACGACGGTAATTACACGCCTCAACGCTATGCTTATGAGGCGTGCAATATACAAAAAAAAAAAAATCACACGTGTATCTTGCGAGTTGTTGACCTTGGACTGGGGTTCGAACGTGGGGTTCTACAGCAGTTTTTGCAGTCCTTGACCTTTCCACTATGCTATTATTTTATTAATTCCTTACTGATATTATATAATTATGCAAAAGTGAGTTAATTTGTTTATTTGTTACTCTTTAACATCGTAACTACTAGTCGCCATCAACCCAAAAAAGGACTAGACTATTTAAATTGTGAAACACAAAGTGTGAAAATGTGAAATCGAAAACAACAATCAAGAGCAAGATTTGAACCTGCATCTTCTGGAATACCTTCCCAGATGCCACGATAGCTGAATTGGGTTTTTGAAAAAAAAAAATTGTTTTTTTTTATGTATTTTAAAACTTTATTATTAATAATATTGATATTTAATGCAAAAAACCTCAAAAAAAAATTTTTCAATTAATTATAAACAATTAAAAATTGATGAAATTTAAATAAAAATCACGTGACTATAAACGCGCCATGATTGGTCACCATAGTTGTGACATCATAATGTTATAGCTATTTAATAACAGTACAGCGATTACGGCTATTACACGTGACTAGACAATAATATTGAAAATTTATTGCTGAAATACGAGTTTTTAGTTGGTTCCGATTAGCTATGTGTGATAAAGGATTTATTAAGGCAAATGATTTTAAAGGTTATGTTTTGGAGTCCAGTTAAAAAAAAATATTCACTGAACTTTACTTAAATATAAAATAATTATTTGATTTTTATACTTAGATAAATAATAATTAATAACAATGGTATTAAGAAATACTTACATCAAAATGACCTTCACAACAAAAAAAAATCGATTTTGATTTGGGATTATCACGGTGCACTGCTTGAAACCATTTATTTCGACGTTTGTCATCTTGGGGAACATTTAAAAACATTTTGTCAGGAGTTGTTTTTGTAGTATTCGTACATAATGGTACAAAACAAGAATGATAACTTTTTAGGTTCGACATTTTTAATATAAATTTAAATATTTAACAATGCCAACAAAATTAAATAGATCAAAACACTGTATTTATTATTTTTCTATCAACTGCAATGAGTGAAAACTAACATTATGACGTCACACGCGCTCGGGTTTGCTCGGGAGTTGTCGGCGTGTCTTCGGTAGTGGATTCAAAAATTAATTTTTATTTTGAAATAACTTTCGAATTGTTGCGAAAAAAAAAATAGTTTTGTTATAAAACTTACATATGATCTATCCATTTATCACAAAAAAAAAAATCAAAAACCCAATTGGCAAAGCATCAACAAGGAAATAAACAGAAAAAAAATGAAAAACAATTTTTTGCTTTGCCAATTCAGCCATCGTGACAATTGTTCGGGACTGCGAATTTCTATAACACATTCGTTTTTAACGTCTTGGGTGATTTTTTTATCCTGGATAATGAAAGCTACCTGTATGATATACCTACATAATTAATATGCCGTAGAATGATGTAAGTATAAATTTTCTGCAGTCCACGCGGACAGAGTCGCGTGCAGAATCTTGTTTAAATTTTGGGCATAAGTATTCTCTGGAGCATAACAGGAATTCAGGCCACATCATACCAAAAAATATAATTTCATAAAGCTGTAACAGAGCTGTGTCTTACATGTGTCTTGATATTTACGCGAATGTTAAACATTTTGAAATAAAACTACGTTTACGGAATCTATCACGTTTACTTGATTTTCTACTATCCCGACGGTTTCATCTACCCACAGTACCTGTGGGTAGATGAAACCGTTGAAACAACATGTCAGCCTTGGACGTCTACCATCTAAGTCCACCCGTGATCATGAATGCTGTAAAGTATTCGAAACGGGATACTAGAAAATCAAGTAAACGCGATAGATTTCGTGAACGTAGTTTTACTTTAAAAATTACTGTATTAGGCTATATAGGTGTGTCTAAACTCAAAATATATTTTTTTGTCTGTTTATCTGTTTGTCCGTTCGCGCATCACGCAAAAACTAATGAACGGATTTTGATGCAACTTTTTTTGTTTAATAGCTCTTGATTAAACTTAAACTGGTATACATTTTATCCCGCTACTATATCGAAAATTTGCTTTTGTCTGAAGTGGAGCTGTGGGCAAAGGCTAGTAAGGTATAATTTTAAACAAATTCACTCATTATTTAGAACAAAAATAGGTGAAAAATATATGCCATGCTAGATCCAAATTCAATAATATTTTTATTTCATAGGCCTATAATTATATAGCACTTAAAATGGTCAAGAATCCACAAATAATTAACACGAGCGCCTGAGACCAGTGCATCCGTGCCACTAAAGTGACGAATTCCATAGCCACAAGCAGCCGGATTCCGTAGTAAAGCATTTCATGAGAAGAACCCGACAAAAAATTCGTGGCCCACTTGTTTAAGATCACTCAAACTAGCCATAAATCGATGGGTTGCGACGTTTAATTACCGAGTACTCATGGTCACCTTCAGCGCCATCATCAGACCCTGAAGACTATCTAGAGACAAAGTACTCAGCAAGACAAATCAAACAAGTATAAACTCGATGGCGTTGCGTCGTTTCATTACAGAGCTACTGTTGCCAACTTCAAGCTCCATCATCAGACCCTGGATACCATCTAGAGACAAAGTACTCGTTAAGACGAATCATACTAGGCCAAACTCGATGAGGTTATTTCGTTTTATAACCGAGTTCCTATGGCCACCTTCTGGCTCCATCATTAGAACCTGGATACCATCCATAGACAAAGTACTCGTCAAGACGAATCAAACGATTCCAAACTCGATGGGGTTGCGTCTTTTCATTACAGAGTTACTGTGGCCACCATTCATCTCCATCATCAGACCCTGAATACCATCTAGAGACAAAGTACTCACCAAGACAAATCATACGAGCCGAAACTCGATGGGGTCGTTTTTTAACGGAGTCCTGTGGTCACCTTTCAGTTTCATCATCAGACCCTGGATATCGTCTAGGACTGGAGTGCACTAGTCAAAACAATTCAAACGACAGAGTTCTCATGGCCACATTCCAGCTCCATCATCAGACTCTGGATACCATCTAAAGACAAAGTAGTCGTCAAAACGAATCAAACGAGTCCAGTAAAATTACAAGTAAATTTTCAGCTCAATCGGAAACCGGAAAGTGTGTCGAATTTAACTTGCAAGATTTGAACGGGACAAGTAAAATAAAAGCTTCGCCACGCTAATAGCCGATTTTACCCTACCTCCGCATTAGATGTTTCACATCAAAAATATCTATAGTTCTATTAAATTGCATTTAAGGTAAAGCTATACTTACAATCAGGTATAAGACCAGCTGGATATCCGTATTCAGCCCGTGGTCCGTACGAGGCGGCTCTCGTTTCACCGAAAACCGCAAACGATATCGCCAACGCCACCGCGAGATTGGTCTTCGACATGGTTCTATAAAGATAAACACTGCTTGTTATCAACTCACAAACTATTATTATACCATAGTATAAAGAAAGAAGTAAGTTATCTTTATACAAATGAACCGAGCGCGGTTTGCATGTTGCGTGCCGGTACCTATAAGTCGCCGGACGCACACAATATTAAAAATTAAAACTGCGAAAGGTGCGCCCGTCAAGACTGCGCCGTCGTTTTGTACGCATTGCCATGCGCCGACTTCCTTATCGCCGATACCGCTCGGTAGTTATTTATTCAATCTCAAAGATGGCTACATATTGGAAAAAAAACTAGACGTCGCGGGACGTCTAGCAGATGTGAAAACATCGTAATTATTTTGTAGAAATAAAATGTACGTAACTTGACAAAGTACTCCTCAAGACGAATCAAACGAGTATAAACTCGATATGGTTGCATCGTTTTGTTACAGAGTTACTGTGGCCACCTTCCAGCTCCATCGTCAGGCTCTGGATACCATCTAGAGACAAAGTACTCGTCAAGACGAATCATATGAGCGCAAACTCGATGGAGTTATGTCGTTTTATAACGGAGTTCCTATGGCCATCTTCTAGCTCCATCATCAAACCCTGAATACCATCTATAGACAAAGTACTCGTCAAGAAGAATCAAATTATTCCAAACTAGATGGGGTTGCGTCGTTTCATTACAGAGTTACTGTGGTCACCTTCCAGCTCCATCATCAGACCCTAGATATTATCTAGACACAAAGTACTCGGCAAGACGAATCATACGAGCCCAAACTCGATGGGGTTGCGCCGTTTCATTATAGAGTTCTATGCCCACCTTCCAGCTCTTTCATCAGATGAGCTCCATGTCATCATAATAGTAATAGTACATATGCGTGTAAAATTTCAGCTCAATCGGAAACCGGGAAATGTGTCAAATTTAACTTGCAAAATTTTAATGGGACAAGTTAAATAAAAGCGACGCCACGCTAACAGCCGATTTTACCCTCCCTCCGCATTAGATGTTTCACATTAAAAATACTTTATTGTATTTGTATGAAATATAGACGAGATCTTCTCAAATCACAACACTAAAAACATGATATAATTAAAAAAATATACTTATCTCCCGTTCTATGCATAAAAACATATAATTAAGAAACTTTGTATTTAAGTTTCAAGATAATTTATTTTATTTTTATACACATTATAAAAACTAGCTCTGTATTTATGACGATTGAATAAACTACAAGAGACCAGCGCTGCTTGCGTAGGTAATTATCTCACGCACGGGCTCTGAGATAACGTACTTGTTTCATTTTACTACAATAATACTTCCTTATATTTACGCGAATGTTACTCATTTTGAAATAAAACTACGTTTACGGAATCATGGTATTAAATAACAATTATCATATTGCATATCGTTTACGGTATTGTTAGCGACTGTTGATCATGAGGTCTCCGAGGCAGAGGTATATTACATACCCACAGATTGCCAACTAAGCTGTTAAAGTCCCTCGTACTGTTGCTACTTATAATTTTCCTTTTTACGAAAATGCTCAATAACACTGCCCGACCCGAACCCGAGATCTCGTGATCAGCAGTCGATTACACTATCGCTGCACCACAGAGGCAATTAAGTCAGTCAAGTCACGTGTGTTAATATTATTAATCGTTTTTTTTTCATGGTTTTTTCTATCCCACTATTAGGTACGGGTCTCCTCTCATGGTGAGAAGGATAAGGACTAAGGTCTACCTTAGTCCACCACGCTGACCCAATGTGGGTCGGCAGACTTCACAAGCCTTCGAGAAAATTTCTGAGGCATGCAGGTTTCCTCACGATGTATTGCTTCACCTAGTAGTAGTTACATACTCAATATTATGAGGGTGAAAGTTGGATATCTATCCTAAAGTCAAACGAGACAAATTAAGCCTAACTAAGTGTAAATTTATATATATATATTTTTTTTTATATTCACGGATATTTCACACAACGTCCTCTGGTCCCAAACTTAGCTTAACGCTTGTGCTATGGGTACCAGATTACGGATATAATACATATATTAATTTTTTTTGTAAATACATACATATAATAGATATAAAACACCCAGACCCATTATAAAACTATCTGTGTTCATCACACAAATAATTGTCTTGAGTGGGAATCGAACCCACGATATCGTGCACGGAAGTCACTACCGACTACGCCATGAGGCACATTTTTGCTTCCGTTTTGTCACGTATCACTACAAATGAATACAGAGCGGGATTGAGAAATCCACAATGCACCTCCTCTTGTACCGGAATATCCTATAAAGTCATTCATGTATAAAAAAGAGAAGTACCAAAATGAGGCACTAAAAGTGTCCACTAAAAATGAGTGGATTACGCTTTCCTGCACTCATTTCGTTTCGTGTTGTTTTGACGCGCTACCAGCCACCCGCAACGTCCAACATGTCTAATAATAAAAAAACTCTTGAAAAACTCATTGACTGTTTCTTTTTCCCTCGTTTTTTCCGAATAATGTCATTTGTATCACGCACGCAAATAAAAGTTGTTACTCTATATCTATATTACTATTATAAAACTGTAACAGAGCTGTGTCTGTACATTTAAAATATTTGAATGACTGTAATAGGCTATATAGGCGTGTCTAAACACAAAACATTTTTTTTTAGATTTTTTGTCTGTTTGTCTTTTTACCTGTTTGTCTGTTTGTTTGTTCGCGCATCACGCAAAAACTACTGAACGGATTTTAATGCAACTTTTTTTATTTGATAGATCTCGATGATACTTAAAAACTGGTATACATATATTATTATCCCGCTACTATATCGGGAACCTGAGATATAACCCGAAAATCAGCTTTTGGTTGCGGTGGAGCCGCAAGCAAAGGCTAGTATAAAATTAATGCGGATTAATATATAAAATAATATACAACTTTTATCACGATTTCTAAAGACAATTGTGTATCCTAAATCTTTAGATCAATGTATAAAGCACCACCCGTCTCTCTCTGTCTAAGAAAAGTTTCCAGAAATTCGTTATTCTATCTATACTATTATAAAACTGTAACAGAGCTATGTCTGTACATTCAAGATATTTGAGAAAAAATGACTGTAATAGGCTATATAGGCGTGTCCAAACACAAAACAATTTTTTTTAGAAATTTTGTCGGTTTGTCTGTTTGTTTGTTCGCGCATCACACAAAAACAAAAACTACTGAACGGATTTTGACGCAACTTTTTTATTTGAAAGGCCTTGATTATACTTAAAAATTGTATACATTTTATCCCGCTACTATATCGGGAACCTGAGATATAACCTAAAAACTAGCTTTTGGTTACGGCAGAGCCGCAAGCAAAGGCCTGTAATATAATAAAACCATCATTCGAGGTGAAATACATACCATAAACACTCATTAAATAATACCATAAACCATTTATAGTAAATATTCCTTATAGTACCAGATTCTACTTGGATCCAACTTCAGAATATAAACTGACTTTACCGTACACTAACCATATCTATACAAATATTACTATTTGAGAGAAACCATCCTTTTTTTGGGCTACCGACCGTATGTAAAAAAAAATTAAGGATCATTAGTTTAACCACCGAAGGAATGTAACATAGTTCCAGTGGCCCGCCAATAAAGGCGGAGAGAAGGCACACGGCGGGTTTATTTAGTGGGTGAAGGCCCCAAACTACCCTGTTCGTTGCCCCGAACGATGAGGTGTGCGGGAACATTTTTTCCCGCCTTAACAAAAAAAAGGATCATTAGTTCAGTAGTTATAGCTTGAAAGCGTAACAAACATACGCATTTTCACAATTATCAGTCAGTCCGTGTGGTGACGGATTAAGAATACAAGTGTCACCACCCCATCCTTTTCCGCGGGTGTCGTATAAGGCGCCTAAGGGAAGTAAGCAATTATCACCCATTGCATGAATTGTGGTAGGGCTGGGTACCAAGTGAGAGTACCCACTTGCTATCGGGCCCGAACGGGTCGGTACCATCATCTCCTATGTGACCGGTCATGAAAAAACCCCACTGTTTAAAAATATAGCGCTGCTCTTAAATTTAGATTTAAAATCATCTAAGAGTCGTAATGTCGTGTGGGGCCGGCTTTAGAATTGTCCCACCCCTCTCTACTCACGGGAGTCGTAAGGACTGAGGGAATACCGGGGGAGTGGGCAGCAGCACTTCCTCGAGTATTAACAAAATCCACTGCGATCGCCAACCCGCCTGCCAAGCGTGGCGATTACGGCATTATCCCCCATTTCTTGGGGAGGACTATGTCCAGCAGTGGATGTTGAAAGGCTGATGGATGGATGGATGGATGGATGGAAGAAGAGGTCCTTTAATGGATGCGGAATTCCGCACGGGTCGACTAGTTAGTAATGATTTCTATAAAGCACTTATAGTTAAATGCTATTAACTGTAATGGTCGTTTAATATCGCTATTTAACATGCTGTTAAAAGTAGCTATTAGATAATGTTATAGCTGCTACTTCGCTACATGAGTAATCTAGTAGCAAGGTCCATTGGACATCAAGGTCTATTTTCATTAACATGTAAAAAGTAGTGTTAATATTTTTTGTTCCTGTGGAGTAGAATACAAGTGTCGCCATCCTGTTCTTTCCTGCGGTTGTTGAACGAGGCGACTATAGGAAGTAGGTTTAGGTACCAAGCAAGAGTACTCACTTTGATATTTTGCTTAGCCATATAAATTAGCACAAAGTGTGGAATGTAAGCCGTGTGGGGCCGGCTTTAGAATTGTCCCACCCCTCTCTACCTACGGGAGTCGTAAGAGCTGATTGAGGGAATACCGGAGGAGTGAGCAGCAGCACTCCTTCGAGTATTAACAACATCCACTGCGATCGCCAAACCCGCCTGCCAAGCGTGGCGATTACGGCATTATCCCCCATGACGGGACCGCTCGTTGTGGCGTTCTCTTGGGCAGGCCTATGTCCAGCAGTGGACGTTGAAAGGCTGATGGATGGATGGTGAAAATGTGAAATCAATAATAACAGATGCTAACAGGATTTGAACCTGCATTTACTGGAATACCGTCACAGAATCTTTGCCAATTCAGACATCATGACAATTGTTTGGGACTGTGAACTTCGATAACAAATTCCTTCTTGATGCCTTGGGTGACGCCTGCGCATCAGTCAGCCTAATTATAACAACTAAGATTCATACCAAATCGAAACCAATCACTTCTTATGTGGCTTAAGCGGGTTGGTATCACCATCTTCCATGAGACTAACCGCAAAACAGCTTGAAATGTCTTGGTTGTAGTAGAAGACGTCCATTTATTCGTTTCCCATACACAAAATGAAGCGGTAACCACCGGCTTGGCAGTATTCTTGGTGTTGCTAAGTCCATTAGTGGCAGTTACCACTTACCATCACGTGGAATGTGGTACATATGCAATAAAAAAAATAGTCAAAATTTCTACTTATTGTCTTTATTATAGGTTTTGTAATTACATCCCAACGTGCAATCCTTGAATGTTTGAGTTTGAAAGGGAGGGAGTCCAACCATTTTTATTTTATTTTAGGTGGGCAAAAATGTCCTACCGCACACCCCGCTGCCCGGAGAGGCAACGGGGTAGTGTGGGGCTCTCACCCACTAAAAACCCACCGTGCGCCCTCACCCGCCCTTGCTACGGCGGATCACGAGTACCGCGTCGTTACGACCGCGATCCGCAGGCGGCAGCCCCTTTGGGCACCCTCTCTTGAGCGACGCCTCGCGCACTTGGGCGTCACACCTTCGCGGTAGGCTTCCGCGGACGGCAGGGTACTCCCCGACCCCACCGTCGGCAGCCTCGGCTAGGGCGGCATCAGTCGTAGGTAAGCGCGCGCACGCCGCCCCGCGCGCCGGCGGCGAATCGCGTCCGCGAAGGAGGATTCCTTACGGGCCCTCTCCACCACCTCCTTCCGCGAGATGACATCCTCGCAGAAGGCGGCGACCGCGGTCCAGGCCCTGTCCCTGCCAACCATCGCTCGCGCAACGGCCGGCAGCGACAGGTCCACGCCTATGACTGCAACGAGTTCCCGGCGCTGCACATCCCAAGGCGGGCATGACTCGAGCGTGTGCTGCGCCGAATCCTCTCCGCAGTCGCAGTGGTGACAGCCTGGGGTCGTCTCCCTCCTAGCGATCATGTGCAGGTATTTGCCGAAGCAACCATGCCCCGACAAAACCTGCACCAACCGGAAGGTGAGGACTCCGTGCTGCCGCCCTGCCCATTCTTCCAAGATTGGCTGGAGCGCCCCCACGGTCCAGAGACCAGCCCGGGGCGTCTTCAGTCGAAACCTCCACTTTAGGATGGTGGCGCGGTGGGCATCTTCCCGCCACGATGAAATCGCGCTCGGCGAGGGGCGGCTGCCCCCCACCCGCGCCATCGACGCCTGCCGATAAACTTCGGCGAGCACCTCCGCCTCCAGATCCCGCGGGGGGGGGTCCCGGCCAACGCGCAGGCTGCATCGCACGAGACCGTGCGGTACCCGCGTATTGCCCTGACCGCTACGACCCTCTGTAGACGCCACAGAAGGGCCCTATTGCGAGCGGCCAGGGACTCCGCCCACACAGGCACGCCGTACTGTGCCATTAGCCGTACTACCCCCGCGTAGAGTCGTTGACACGCGAGACTCGGTCCGCCCAAATTCGGCATCAGTCGCCCGAGGGCGGACGCCGTGCCGACGTGCCTTGGCGCAAGACGGCGGAAGTGCTCGTCAAAGTGTCACCGTTCATCCAATACCAGCCAGATATTTGATGTGGGCCTGGATCAGCAGTCCCACACCATTGACCGTTATCGAGGCGTCGGGGCCCATGGAAGAGTACGGCCTTTGACTTTTCAAGGGCCACCCTAAGCCCCAGCGCCTCGATCCGCCTGACCACCTCCGCGGTACCTGAGGTGGCCAGCGTTGCCGCCTCCTCAAGGGTCCCACCCCGGGCTGTGACGAGCGTATCGTCTGCGTAGCAAATTACGACTACCCGCTCGAGGAGTTTGCCCGCCTCGTCCAGCAACACGATGGGCCTGAAGGCCGCGACTGTATTCGGAGACCGTTCTGGCTTCGGCAGGAGCACGAGCTTCCCCTCCTTCCAGCAATCAGGGAACCGTCCGGACACCAGGCAAGCGTCGAACAGTCCCCTGAGGCGGGGCTCAACGTGGTCGAGGACAAGGGCCAACACTCGGCGGGAACCCTGTCCGGCCCGGGGGCGGCGCTTCTCCGCATGCGCGCTGCCTCCGTCCCCATTTCCGTCGTCGTCACGGGCGGTATCTCCCCGTCGTCGGCCTCCTGGTCGTCATCTGGCGGAGCCATAACCGGGGGCGTGTGCACCGTCCGTGAAGAAAGAAAGAAAGAAAGAAAGAAAGAAAGAAAATATTTATTGTAACGAACAACATTATACATATAAATAAAACAGAAAAAACAAAAAAAAAACATCCGCTACAAAACGACCCCAACTCAGCATAAAACAGGTCAATAGACCTGCGCTGGTCTTCCGTTGGGGCGCCTTGGTGATGTCATGGACGTCGTTCACACCCATCACACACAAAAACAACAAAAACCAAAATACTCAAATTTAAAACATACTTTTAAATTTGAGTATTTTGGGAAAAGTCCCTCGACCACCTCAGAGAGGAAGCCCGGCTGGAGGGTCTCCGTAAGAAGGGGGCCCTGGGCGCGGAGCTTGTCAAGCGCCGCGCGTTACGCGTATCCCCAGGCGTCACACTCGAGACCCTAGCGAACTTTCGGGCTAGCGACCGAAAGGTCCACTATCGACCCGCCCCAGGGCCGCATGCACGTTTGGGCGGACCCTCGGTTAAGCAACACGAGGTACGCTGCTGCCGCCCACTCTTGGACCGCCGCACCTCGGGCGTCCGTTCTGGGGGACCCCCACGCCGTTGATTTAGCGTTAAAGTCCCCCAGCACGAGCACAGGGCTCGGTGCTATACGCCGTATCGAGGTCTCCAGGCTGTGCAGGAAGACCTCGAAAGCCGCCAGACTACGACTAGGGGTAAGTACACGCCATACAACGTGACACCTCCCCATTCAGCCGCCACATATCCCGTGCCCTGGTCTTTGACTGACAAGGGCGGGGAATGTGGCGCCGCCGAACCGACGACCGCCACGGAGCTACCCCCGCTACCCGCCCATTTGGGGCGATCGGGGACCATGTAGGGCTCCGCGACTACGGCAACACCGATCGACCGCTCCGCCATGGAAGAGGACCTGCGCCCTGGCGGAACGGCCGAGATTCCCTTGAAGAAAGATAGCGTCGCGATTCGTTATTGCACCACGATATCCTCCTCCATGCGCTGCGGTCGTCCAGCCACGCTGGGTTGGGCAGCCGGGGCCGATTGACTGCCCACCCCCCCTTAGGGCCTGACTTGGCCGTAGGCCTGCACCCCCACCCGCCCCATACAGTGGTTGGCGGGGCAATTGCCCGCCGCGTACGCGGAGCAGTGTGGGGTGACAGTACAGGCAGCCGCCTGGTGCACTGCCTGAACGCAGCGGAAGCAAAGCCCGCTGCAGTCGAAGCAGTTAGTGCACAGCAGCCGGGTGTGACCGACCGCCATGCACTTGTAGCACTTGGCAGGCCGGGGCTCCAACGCGGTTACCCGCGCGGCGCTCCAGCCCACCAGAAGTTCGGCGGCGACGAAATCCTTGGCCGCCGCGACAGGGCACGATACCCAGATGGCACCTACACCACCTGGACCTGGGCGAATGGTGCCCACCCGGACGGCGCTGCTGGGAGACCCGATTTTCGAGGTAATTCCCGGGGAGTCCAACCAAAATTAACCTTGTAGAATGTAACTCACTAAATCGTATCGACATCGTATCGTCTCGCTTGTGATTGGTAGAGAAACAGACGCGTAATGTCGCAATAATTCCTCGGCGAATTACGGTGATCTCTCAACCAATCACAATGACACGATGTGATTTCAATACGATTTAGTGAGATACATTCTAACCTCCCTTATTCTCTTCGTTCTCTACCCGAGCAGTGATAAATTGTTAACAAATATACACATACACACACACGGCGGTTTCTTTAGTGGGTGAGGGCCCCACACTACCCTGTTCGTTGCTGCGTACGACGGTATGCGGTTAGCATTTTTTCCCGCCTGAGCAAAAAAAAACTTCAAAGCAGTCTAAGGACTGCCGACAGAAGTGACAACATAAAACTATAAACAAAGAGTTGTTATTTTTAGATATCCAAATTAATTGTTCGATCTTAAATTAAAACTTGCAAATCAAAATTATTCATTCAGGCATTAAAAAAAAATATTATAACGTGACAAAGTACTCCTTAAGACGAATTAAACGAATATAAACTTGATGGGTTCGGGTCGTTTCGTTACTTAGTTACTGTGGCCTCCTTCCAGCTCCATATCAGACCTTGGATACCATCTAGAGGCAAAGTACTCGTCAAGACGAATCATACGAGCCCAAACTCGATGGAGTTATGTCGTTTTATAACGGAGTTCCTATGTCCACCTTCTAGCTCCATCATCAGACCCTGGATACCATCTAAAGACAAAGTACTCATCAAGACGAATCAAACTAGTCCAAACTCGATGGGGTTGCGTCGTTTCAATATAAGAGTTACTGTGGCCACTTTCCAGCTTCATCCTCAGACCTTGGATACCATCTAGAGACAAAGTACTCGTCAAGACGAATCATACAAGCCCAAACTCGATGGGATTGCGCTGTTTCATTATAGAGTTCCTAGGTCCACCTTCCAGCTCCATCATCAGATCAGCTCCATGTCATCAAAATATTGCATTGTCACGCAATATACATATGGGTGTACAATTTCAGCTCAATCGGAAACCGGGAAGTGTGTCAAATTTAATTTCCAATGCACATACTATAGCTGCATCTCGTAACGGTGTCGCGAGTTCAGATTTTATCTCATCTCATCATCAAAAATATGCGTACCGCGCTTTAGCGTGATGAAGTGGAAACTTCCTTTAACAATTGATTCATAAAAGGCACAAAAGGCTATCACTGCTGTGCTATCTGTTAATTTATACTATTATAGTTTCTTTTTATTTTACGATAGTAATTCTACGCGCATTACATTTTTGAAGTGAAAACTTCTATAGGTTTGGATAGGGAGTAAATTAATCTAAGCCGTCATCTACATGGTCACGTGACGTGTTAACGTTAACCATATATCTGTTCCTATTAATATAACTTATTGCGCTGGGCCAGCTGTGAATGAAGAAATTAATAATTTTAAATAATATTTTTGTTTTAATGAATAAATGAATAATTTTTATTCACAAGTTTTAATTAAATATCAAATAATTATTTTGGATATTCAAAAATAACAACTGTTTGTTTATAATTTTAAGTTTTCATTTCTGCCGGCATTCCTCATGACTGCTTTGATTTTTTTTTGTTTAGTTATGGGTGCCAGCGGAAAATAAGTGTTGTTTAAGAGCAAAAACTGAGCTGATTACCTTGTAACATGTTTAATATTTTTTGGTGTTTTCTTTTTATGTACTTAACAAAAATAAATTGATTTAAAAATTTAAACTTATCTATGCTTATCCCAGCACGAATGGGCCGGCTCGATCGAAGACGTACCACTCTCTCACAAAGGATCAGCGTGTAACAACGGTAGTTACGCCTACCATTGTGAAAATATGGTGAGTGAGAGTGCCGGAGGCCCAAACCACCTTCCTATCCTCTCCTTATTATCCGTCCTATCCAACTCTCTATTCATTTCCTTGGAGATGACGACGCGTGAGGGATACCTCTGGTGTTGTTAGCGTCTTTAGGCTACGGTAACCGCTTACCATCAGGTAGGCCGTATGCTTGTTCACCACCCACTTAGTATAAAAAAAAACTATAAATAACTAGATTCGGCGAGTGAGTTCATCTGTATGGATTTCAGTAAGTCTTGGGTCAAATAATATACCACTGAAGTAATGAAACACAATTCCAGTTATCCACCAACACAGGTGGAGAGACGGCACACGGCGGCTTTATTAAGTGGGTGAGGGCCCCGCACTGCCCTGTTCGTTGCCCGAATGACGGGGTGTGCGGTTTGATATCTCTACGAAGAATCTGCGGAGTGAGGTTTACTGACCGCATTTGTAACGACGACATAAGAGAGCGAGTAGGTATGAAAGATAGTATTAGCAGGCGTACATCACTCGCTGAAGGCCCCGAGTTTAATGCCTACCGCTTCGGTTACCGCCCATAGTACAACCGACAGAAGGCTGTGGCACGCGCGCCTAAGCGCTCGCGCTTGTAGTATTGGTTAAAATAGAATTATTAGGATATTTAGACAACAAAATTTAATAACCGAAAATTCAGAGTTAAAACTCTAAACGTATATGATCAAAAAAAAATATAAAAAGATAATCCGACTTGATATTTTCATGTTCAAACGTTTAAAATGGTATAAAAAGTAATCAAATAGAATCTACTAGAAAAATCTTTTTTTAAGTTTTATAAACGACAGCTTTGTTGCTGACGGTGGAGTCAGGAGTCTTCGAAACCGGCGAGCGGAAACCGGAGAGTGTATGAAGAGAAATATATTCTACAGATAGTGCCTACTTAAGTGCTGAAACAATTAAAAGAAAAAAAAACAAATAGCAATTATTTATTTTGAATCTTCACTTTATAAGAACGTATTTCCGAACGCAACTTAATTTATTTAATATTGGAAAATATAATTGAAAATGTTGATGACTCTATGGCACATTACATGTAAAGAAAGTTTCCCACAGGAACCATACATTTTTCCGCGATAAAAGTATCACAATATGTTTTTCTAGGTTCCGCACTATTTAAGGTTGAATATTTAAAAATACAAAAGACAGTAAGACCATAATCCAAAGAGGCGATTCCCATACAAAATTACCAATTTGGATTCTTCAATTATTTCACCGTTTCTATTGGTTTTCCCTGTTTTTCTCTTTTAAACAAACATTAAAGCGACCAAAATAAAAAAAATACAATTATTTAAATTGGTCAAGCCAGTTTTTAGTTTTATCGAGACTTAAGAACAGCAATTGATTTTTAGATAGATAAAATGTAGATACTTACTTAGTAGAAGAATAGTTCTTCTTAACTTTTGATACTCCAAATCATCAAAAATAATAATCACTGGACATAGTAAATTTTTAAACGTACTAAATAATTTTGATATTATAAAACAAGTATTTTTTTTAAATACTTAGTTCTTAAACACAAATTTTAAAAAACATCCTTATTATTACACCAATAAAAAATATAACTAATGTTCATCAACATGGCTTATTCTGTATTCAAACCGAATCGTGTTCAAGAAGCTTTTTAAATACAAATTTATTTCGATCGCGTTTTGAAATAAGAAGAGCACAATTAGCGGAACGTACACCGTACCTACTCGACACGAACGCGCGCTACTAGTGTTCCAAGTTTAAGGACAACGACGTTTGAAACATGGTCATTGTAAACTAGTTTATCTACTAACTTTGATGCTTGAATCCACACTAATATAATAAACTAAATAAAGAATTTATTTCAACCTACTGCTCTCTAAAACCACCATGCAGATTTAAAGAAATCTTTTTGTAGAACCTAATTTTGAGGAACATCATTTCGACCATTTCGACCCTTAAAGAAGCGAGCAAAAATAAACTAGTCAAATGAGTGCCATCTGACGTCACAAAATTAAAGTGAACCATAAATGTAAAATAAAGATGGCGCTTTTACAAAAACCGTAGAGAGAGGAACTAACTAACTTTGTTTCTCTGTCTAGGACAAAAACCCATGGCCCAATAATACAGGCCTGCTCAAATCGTTAACAGATTGCCGCAACTACGTCATAATGACGTCACATTTTCCTTGCCGTTATTCAAATAAAATTATTTAGGGTAAATAAAAACAGATGACAGCATTTTAAAAATAATAATACCAATCATTTACTCATCAGAAATGAATGTTTATTTGTTTACAGTAATTATAATTTCAGAATTTCTACTCTAAATTTGTTTATTTTTATAAAAAGGAATCTTAGTTATTAATATGAGCAGAATCGTAGTTATTAGTCTGGCAGCATAGCGTGGTTGTTGTATATGACAGATACATGACAACTATCACTTTTAGCCGTTTCTCTTTCAAACCAACGAGAAAACTAGCTCGTACTCTTTCTGTTGACATTGAATCTCAAATTTTTTCCAACCATGGTGATATGTTACATGAAAAATATACAAACTAATAAGTGAAACAATTGTAGGTACTTTTACTATTGTTTCGTATGGTGAGTGAGAGCGCTGAGGCCCTTCTTATCCTCTCCTTGTTATCCTTCCTTTTCACTGCCTATCACTTTCCTTAGAGCAGGAGTTGCGCGAGTGATGCCTCTGGTCATCTGGTGTTGCTATGCTAGCGTCTATAGGCTACGGTAACCGCTTACCATAAGGTGGTGGGTATTATAAAATAATAATTGGGTGGGTATCATATTATAATATAATAATGCTGATTAGAATGGAGAATAGAACGTTTAAATAAAAATTTTGATAACAGGCTAGAGGCTAATTTATAAAGTGCCTTTTCAGAGAGGTATTATAATATCCAACCAGCTTATGGCGATAAATTGGAGTATATTTAAATATTTTTTTATAATTTTGTACTCCAAATAAAAAATCCACCATTTTTCTAATCCAAGTCACGTTTATAACTTGCGACTCATCTTCAAAATTTTAATCCTTACTATAATATAAATGTGAAAGTGACTTTATTTGTTAGTTTTTTTGTTACGCTTTTACGGCGAGCTTTAACTACTGAACCCCAGAGTACTAGAGCTCAGAAAAGGACACAGGCTACATTTCATCCCGGCAAAATGAATGATTTCTTCGGGTTAGCTATTTTTGCATTAAGCTAATTAAAGTGCAGTAGTGCGTATTTATATTATTATTACATATTTATATTCGGGAACCACCCGGACGGAGTTGTGGGTAGAGTCTAGTTTAATATATTTTAGCTTTTATAGACAGTAATACTGTTTTTATTTCAGACTTCTAACCTTAGGGGTTTGTGGGTAAATTGTGGGGAAAAAATATTTGAGAGCCAATGCTGCCTTGTTGATGACGTAGGCACGGCAAAATTTTGTATGTCACTTCGCGATTTGAGCAGGCCTGTATTATTGGGCCATGCAAAAACCTATCTACACGCGACATCGACCATGTGTAATTTTGTACTTATTTTCTTTTATGAAACTCAAATTAATTTTCCAGAATAAACGTATCCTGAGTCACTTCTTATAACATCAGCTATCTACCAGTAAAAGTCTCATCTAAAACGGTCCAGCTGTTTCGGAGATTTGCCAGAAACAAAAAAAAGGGGGACAGACAAAAAAGATTTTTTTTCTATGGGTAACGTATACTTTCATATAATGAACATTTAGTAAAAAGCTGTTAATTAGACATTACAAACAGACACATCAATTTTATTTATTTGTGTAGATGTATAAATATAAATTCAAGCGTAATGATGTCTACCTGTCAAGAAGAAAAACATAGCATCACGCCTGTATTCCCGAAGGGGTAGGCAGAGGTGTATTACACACCCACGACTCGCCAGCTATGTTTAAGTCCCACGTAATAGGGGGCGAGCCTATTGACGTCTACCGGGCACATTTGCAAACTCCGGGCTGCTACTGAAAATTTTTCTTTTTAGGAAATAGCTCAATATCATTGCCCGACCCGGGGATCGAACCCGAGACCTCATGATTAGCAGTCGCATACACTACCGCTACACCACCGAGACAGTTTCAGTAGACCTGAGAAGAAAAAGAACTGTCATGCTGGGATATATACAAAGCCATTGAGTAAATTTAAATCGATGTACAAGGGAAGGGGTATGAACAGCAGGTTCGTGCAAACTGTCCACGCGGTCGGGTCGACTTACTTCAAGGCCCGTCGCGTCAGTAGGAACCGTAAACTCTCGGACTATACTCTCAAACTCATGGAGAGGAGAAAAGAAATGATAGTCCAGTCCTCAGCCGATTGGTCCTGCCTAAGGCGGTTAAACAGACAGATCTCCAAGGCTGTGCGGCACGATATTCGCCAATTTAATACTACCCGTATTAAAGAGGCGATAGAGCGAAACCAAGGCTCGAAAGTGTTCGCAAGAGATCTGTCTGTTGGCCAAAGTCAGTTGACTAAACTGAGGACCAACAACGGCACTATCATTTCTTCTCGAGATGAGATCTTGGGAGAGGTCCAGCAGTTCTATGGACAGTTGTACAGATCCCAGAGCCCTGCTGTTGGCTTGGTCCAAGACCCCAGATCCAAGCTAACTCGGCACTTTACCGAAGATATCCCGGACGTCAGCCTGTACGAGATCAGAATGGCTCTCAAACAACTAAAGAACGGAAAGGCACCGGGAGACGACGGAATCACCACAGAGCTTCTGAGAGCAGGCGGAAAGCCGGTCTTAAAAGCTCTTCAGAGGCTGTTCAATTCCGTCGTTCTCGGGGGCGACGTTCCAGAGTCGTGGACCAGAAGCGTGGTGGTGCTGTTCTTCAAGAAAGGTGACAGAACCCTCTTGAAGAACTATAGACCCATCTCGCTCTTGAGCCACGTCTATAAGTTGTTCTCGAGGGTCATTACAAATCGAATGACGCGCAGGCTTGACGACTTCCAGCCTCCCGAACAAGCCGGTTTCCGAAAAGGCTATAGTACCATAGACCACATTCACACGCTACGCCAGATTATACAGAAAACCGAAGAATACAATCGGCCTCTGTGTCTGGCGTTTGTGGACTATGAGAAAGCCTTCGATTCGATCGAAACTTGGGCGGTGCTGCAGTCCCTTCAGCGGTGCCAAATTGACAATCGGTACATCGAAGTGCTGAAGTGCTTGTATAGAAACGCCACCATGTCAGTCCGTGTTCAGGACAAGAGTACAGGACCGATCCAACTGCAGAGAGGTGTTAGACAGGGAGACGTTATGTCCCCGAAACTCTTCACCGCTGCATTGGAAGAAGTCTTCAAGCTCTTGGACTGGACCGGATTCGGCATCAACATCAATGGCGAATACATCACTCACCTTCGATATGCCGACGACATCGTAGTCATGGCAGAATCTCTGGAGGACCTTGGCACCATGCTCAATGATCTCAGCAGGGTTTCCCGACTAGTGGGTCTCAAAATGAACATGGACAAGACGAAAGTCATGTCTAATGTCCATGTCATTTCAGCACCGGTCCTAGTCGGGAGTGCGCTTCTCGAAGTTGTCGACCATTATGTCTACCTGGGACAAACAGTCCAGTTAGGTAGGCACAACTTCGAGAAAGAGGTCAATCGACGAATCCAACTCGGCTGGGCAGCGTTCGGGAAGGTAAGGAAGATCTTCTCGTCCAATATTCCGCAGTGTCTGAAAACATTGTATCCAACTATAAAATAAATTATGGAGGGTAGAAGTTAGGAGGACTGTCTTGTATAGGGGATAAGTTGAAAAAGTGTCCACATGTAAATAGCAAGTTATTATGGCGCTGTTTTTAAAATCTTTCCACTTGCTACTGTGACGCCACCTTTAAATGGATCTCGTTAAAAAATATGCAGTATTTAAATTTTTAACTATTTACGTAGTTAAATTTAATTTAGTAAATATAAAATGCGCGGCAACAAAGCGGAAGTGTTTCCTTCCTCCTTAATTTAGTATCCTACTCTAATAGTTTATGTCACTGTTTTTAAAATCTTTTCACTTGCTACTGTGGCGCCACCTTAATTGGCTCCCTTTCAACGAACACTTTTTAATACACTGAGTTACTCCTCCTTACTTCTACCCTCAAATCTCTGAACCAAAAACAATTTTTTCAGTTGGAACGGATTCTGATGAAACTTTTTTGTTTGATTACTCTTGATTAGACTTAAAAACTGGTTCCTATACGTTTTATCCCGCTACGAAAACGGGTACCTGCAATATAACCTAAAAACTAAGGCCAGTAAGTAATAAAATTGTTGTACTCTCTAAATTAATTCCTTAGATGTAACGAGGACGGAGGTTTTACTTTAATCGTGTACTAGCTGCTCCAACAAAAGGGACCAATGTTTTTTTTTTATTGCCAACGGTGGCTGACGAGCAGACGGCCCACCTGATGGTAAGTAGTAACCGCCGCCCATGGACTATGGCAACACCAGAGGCACAGCCAAGTCGCTGCCTACCGTGAGTTGAGAAGAGCACTTCTTCTCAAACCTCGTTTAAAGAGGGACAAGTCGTAACGCTGAGGAAACACCGCAGCAGGAAGTTCATTCCAGATCTTACAAGTACTTAGAAGAAAAGAAGGCTGAAAACGAACCGTCCTGGGTGAGATCGTTTCCAGGTGGTATGGATGAACCCTACGGCGTGCCCGATGCACGCCGTAGGGTTCATCCATACCACGTGCGTGAACCGATGTACGGCGTCTCGTGGTCCGGTGGTAAAACGGCGATGTTGGTACCACCTCAAACAGTTCCACGGAGCACTCCCCGTTGAAGAGTCGATAAAGCACACAGAGAGCCCCAAAGTCTCTCCGCCGCCCCAACGACTCCAGCTCACCCGTGAGATTGGAATCATCGACAATCTGAACAGCGCGTCTTTGCAGGGAGTCAAGTGGGTCGAGCTGGTATTTTGGTGCGCCTGTCCAGAGATGTGAGCGGTACTCCACGTGAGGACGGACTTGTACTTTATACAGCACAAGTCGCTGCCTCGGTGTGAAGTACCGCTTGGCTCTATTCAGAACGCCCAGTTTCTTGCTCGCCAATTTGGCTTTGTCCTCCAAATGACTCCCGAACTGGACTTTACTAGATATGTCGATGCCGAGGATCCCAATACTCTCGGAGACCGGGAGAGTTACCCCTTGGAACTGGGGTGTCACGATAAATGCGTCCTTCTTTGTAGTGAACGCGCAAACCTGTGTCTTCGCAGGGTTGAATTGAACCAAGTTCTTTTCTCCCCATTCCGAGGCCCGCCCTAGAGAGCGCTCGACTTCAGACACATGTTGGGTCCGCCTCTCCTCCAGCATGTTCCGAGGGACTTTCTGATGGCCGGTATATCGCACATTACCCGTACTGTCATCCGCATAGCAATATATACTCTCTGTTGAAAGCAAGTCATTGATATGCAGGATAGACAGCGTTGGGGAGAGCACCAAGCCTTGAGGAACGCCAGCATTAATCTCTATGGTATCAGAGCAGCATCCGTCTACAACAACTTTGATGCTGCGACCATGGAGGAAGCCGGCGATCCACTTGCAGAGCCCCTCAGGGTTTCCATACGATTTTAGCTTCGATAGAAGGCCCCTATTCCAGACCCTGTCGAACGCCTTCGCGATGTCCAGGCTGAACGCCAAAGCTTCACCCCCACCCTCCAAGACCTCTGCCCAGCGATGAGTGAGGTACACGAGTAGGTCACTAGCAGATCAACCTTGACGAAAGCCGTATTGGCGATTACTGCTCAGCTGGTGATCCTCAAGGTACTGCAGAAGTCGGCGGTTAATAACCCTCTCCAGTACCCTGGAGAGCAGGGATGTTATCGCGATTGGCCTGTAATTCAACAGGTCCGACCGATCACCCCTTTTGAGAATCGGGTGAATATGGGCTACCTTCCACGAATTAGGAATCCTGCCGGTACTGTATGAAAGGCGGAACAGGTGCGTAAGGACGGGGGTCAACTCAGGGGTGCACGCTCGAAGAACCACCGCAGGGATGCCATCCGGCCCACTCGACTTATGGACGTCCAGCAGCAGCAGCTCCCGCCTGACCACACGTTGCGTAATGCGTATTTCAGGCATGGAGCTTTCACACCGAGGGATGGTGGGTGGGGTCTCTTTGCCTCAGAGGCAAAAAGTTGGCCCAAAGAACGGCTTTCTCTTTTGCACTATGGGCCAAATTGCCGTCCAGTTTCCGCAGTGGTGGGAGACTAGACTGGCAGAAGTAGCCCTGTACTACCTTAGCGAGCGACCAGAAAGCTCGACTCCCAGTGGGATAGCTTGCAAGTCGCTCGCCAATTCTGGCAACGTATTCTGCCTTGGCTTCGGCAATAGCCCTCTTGTTGAACCTGGAAGCAGCATTCAATTTCCGCTTCTCCTCTTTGGCGCTCGGTTCCTGACTTTTCCTGGCCCTATTCCAGGCCAGGTCCGTCCGTCCGTCAGCCTTTTAACGTCCACTGCTGGATATAGGCCTCCCCAAGAAAGGGGGGATAGTGCCGTAATCGCCACGCTTGGCAGGTGGGTTGGCGATCGCAGTGGATGTTATTAATACTCGAAGGAGTGCTGCTGCCCACTTCCCCGATATTCCCTCAGTCGGCTCTTACAACACCCATGGGTGGAGAGGGGTGGGACAATTCTAAAGCCAGCCCCACATGGCTCAGGCCAGGTATGCGGACTGTTTCTATGGTGCAGCCGTCCTACAGGCTTTGCTAAACCATGCACAGCTGCGACCGCCAACCGGTATCTTGGTGCTGGGGATGAATGATTCCATCCCCATAATCACCGTCTCCGTGATGTAGTCCGCACATACGTCATGGTCCCTAGAGGAGAAGCATAGCTAGCATAACCCAAGGGTAGGACGCGAAGAACTCGCGAAGTCCATCCCAATCTGCTGACTGATACTGCCAGACTCTATGAGACCCATTCGCTGGAAAACGATTGGTTCTCGCAACAGGGGTGGCGCAGCGGACCAGGCAGTGATCGGATGATCCTAAAGGAGCACCAACCACCACCCGGTATCCGTGTGGATTTGTAGTCAGCAGAAGGTCCAACAAGGAGGGCTCATGACTCTCAATATCTGGGACACGGGTAGGCTGTGTTACCAGTTGTGAAAGACCATAGGCCGAAGCCATATTGAAGAGTTGTCGACCCGGGAGGTCAGTGGTCCGGGACCCAAGCCACTCTTTGTGGTGAGCATTGAAGTCACCAAGGACCACCACCTACGCAGATGGAAACAGCTCCAATATTTTGTCTTTCCCCCGTTCAACGTTCTCGAAAAGGTGAGTTGACCCCAAATCACTGCCATGGGACCTGTAAAGGCACGCGTAGATTATGCGGTCTGTTCCACCATATTCTACGCGTAGCCATAAAATGGATAGTTCGCCATGTTCGAGGCCCTAAGGTGGTTACATCAGACATCACTCCGAACGAATGCGCACACCTCGGCTTTACGATGGAAGGAATGCTCCAGTTCGTAGCCGGGGTATTTAAGGTACGAAATGTCGTCCGGAGCGCCTATCTGCGTCTCCGTCAAAAAGAGCAAGGCAGGCCGCGCGGCCTCGAGATGGTGACGGATGGCGTCGAGATTACTGTGAAGACCCCTGATGTTGCAAAACTCCACTGATGATGTTGATAGGGAGTCCACCGTAAAAAACTTGCTCTTTTTCTTTTTCCTTTTAGCCATCAAGTTTGCAAAGAGTTTGGGGGATATGGGCTTGCGGGTACCGGTGACACTCGAACACGGAAGGGCCCCCGGTGCCCCCCGTGAGTAACCGTCAGGTCCACACCGGTCTCCTACTCCGGCACGATGGCAACTCCACGGGATTTTCGCCGGTTGGCGGGACAGCCTCCCGAGGTAGGATTTCCCCGGGTTCAGGTCCCCAACTGACCGGCAGGTGGCCGGCGAACCATTCCCACCGGGTCCCCTGTACCCCGCGTCAGCCCCTCACGCCCAATGCACAAGCCAAAACCCTTATCAATGCCCGTTCCAAGCATCACCGAAACCCATCACGCGCTCAGGAAGGGAAAATGGATTGGGGCGGCAATCTCCCGCTACAACCAAAACACACCTAAATGTTTCATGGCCGGTCACACGAGAGACGGTGGTGGCCAGATGCCAATAAGTAACCCCACTTGGCATCACACCCTACCACCGGTAATTCAAAAAGGTGATAGTTGCTTACTTCCCTTAGTCGCCTTTTACGACACCCGTGGGAAAGAATGGGGTGGCGACACCTGTATTCTTAATCCGTCACCACACGAACCAATGTCGAACGAACAACTCTTTGTAAACATAGTTTTTTAATAACTTACGATATATTATATTTTTTTTTCTGTTTCTGCTACATGTCCAAATTAGCAGTACTTATAAAAATTTTAGATACAGTTAACATCATCTTAGATGTAAGTTTATTAATATTTTAAGTAAGTTCCACTGTAACAATTGCTGGTTACCTACCATAATATGTAACATTACTCCGTGCTTCGGAAAGTACGTTAAGCAGCGGGCCCCGCTGTGAGTGTCGACGCGAAATATCGACAAACTCATAGTATTGTCACTAATGCACGTATCTGCATACATATACGGGCTACAGCGGCCGGACGAGTCTCGGTCCCCCCACTCACTTGATGTACCGATCTTACGACAGACATTTGTTAACTATTATTGTAAAAGTTCAAATGAAACTGTTATTACTGTATCTATTCGAGTGTGCATCATTTTGGACCACCTCCGACATCTTCCCCGCAACATTTGGTCCATCTCCCCGGATTACCAGCGACCTATCGAAGAGGATTAAGCGAAAAGCCGCGAAGTTGAAGCTGGCGCGATACAGAGGTGGCAATCTACATATGCAACTTTAATTCACATCATCATCAGCGGGCAACATTGCTATCAGGCGAGTGGCGAACTGGCTAGACTGTTTAAAGAAAAAGTGCCGATCCTTACGATCACTTCCATTCTTACTAATGTCTCTAAATTGTTTTTTTATTTGCGTCAGTGTTTTGTGTTAACACATTCTGCTAACCACATATAGTTAGTTGAGATTGAGCTGCACAAATCATACATAACATTGTTACATATATTCTTACATTAAAATACATTATTATAACCACACCTACCTACACTACAATAATACAATTTAAAAACTTTTACATCAATTTACTAACCTAACCTATATTATTTCATCAACATTTTATAGAAGTACTTATTTTCATTAACAAATATAATATTAATTACATTATTCGTATAAAGTTCAAATCATCAAATAAAAGTTTCGTAGTACCTACACTAATTAATAACTTCAATGTAAAATCGATACGCTCAATTACGGTGCACCTTTTGCCGATTGATTGTATTTTGTTTTGATATATTTTCTTTAAATATTTTAGATATTTTTATCATTTGACATGCTTAGCACTATACATTAAACACAAAGTGAAAAACCACCCAAAGACGTTAAGTATGATGTGTTATCGAAATTAGCAGTCAGGAGTAATTGTCAGGATGGCTGAATTGGTAAAGCATCTGGACGGTATCCAGAAGATGCAGGTTCAAATCCTGCTCCTGACTGTTATTTTCGATTTCACATTTTTCACTTTGTGTTTAATATTTTCTTTAATTTTAGTTAGCAATGGCTGATGAGCAGAGTTTAGTTCAGAAGCGAGACATTATAAAAGGGCGATTAACATCGTTTACGAATTATATTAATGATTTATCAGAAACTGTAACTAATGAGCTTAAGTTAGAACTTGAATTGCGTTTATCAAAGGTAGAATCATTATTTGATAGTTTTGAAGAGATAAAAAACGAGATAGAATGTGTTGCGTCAAATCCTAACGATCAATTTAAAGAACGCAACTCATTTGAGTGCATATATTATAAGGCGGTTGCACATGCGAAATCTATGCTTGGCGGTACGGCCGGTGAAGCGTCTCATCGCTGCGATTCAGATAGCGGGAGCGTAGTGCAGCATACCAGGGCTAGCGTGAAGCTTCCAGTCATACAACTTGCTAAGTTTGATGGCAGGTATGGGTCATGGCTTGAGTTCCGAGATACCTGCTTGTCGATTATTCATGATAATTCCGATTTAAATGCAATAAACAAGTTTCATTATCTGCGCTCATCGCTGGAGGGCAGTGCTTTATTAGTTTAATAACTACAGTTTTCAGCGGCTAATTACCCTGTTGCCTGGAACCTCATATGTGAAAGGTTTGATAACAAGAGGATGCTTATATCCAGTCATGTAAAATCATTATTTAACATTTATCAAGTACAAAGGGATACATCTTATCATTTAAAAAGGTTAGTGGATAGTTTCTGTTCGGTACTCCTCTAGGCGTCTAGTCCAGATCAGGGTCAGCAGGATCGTAAGCTCAGGAAAACGCAGGATAGTACATACAGTGAATTTTAATACTATAAAGTTAAAAGAAATAACTATGATAACATAATATATGTGTTGCCGCTTCGGCCGTACGTCGCAGTCTAGCGCGCGGGTCACGCGGTGTCGAGAACAGGTTCTTATGTCGAATGCGTCAACATCCTCCCTTCTCTTAAACCATATCTACGACGCAGTTGTACGTGTCCCGGCTGCATCACTCCACAAAAGTTGAGGAGATTGTTGAGTATAAACGGGTGAAGACCAGCTGGACTTTGAGGGCTGAGAAGCTCGAATCGCGCCACAACACAAACTTCAAGTCGTTCGTGGTGCGAGGTCCAACTCAGCACATTACGACCTTCCTCAAGGAAGAGGTTTGGCTGAAGGGTGTCGTGTATCGAAGATTTCGTGGAAGGTTACGCGACACCACGCAGCGCAACATGACGCCGACACTTCGTGTGCAGTACTTTAAAGTTTTATTTTATATAGTGTATTTATTAGTTTATAATTAGTTAATATTTATGTATATTTTTTTTTATGGGCCGTAGTTGCCTGAAATAAAGGAATAATAATAATAATAATAATAATAAATTACTTGCCTACCTACAATATATAAGCTCCTTACATCCATTTTGACAGTAAAAATTTCTTCACATATTGTGAAAAATTCTATTTTGGCCAAATCTCAAAATGGATGTAGGAGCGAGGCACGTGGAACTAAAGAGCTCCTTATTATTGACACGGTCATAAGCCAACAGGTTCGTCGCGGCCGGAAAGAGTTGGTGATGGCCTGGATAGACTATAAGAAAGCTTATGACTCTGTTCCCCATACATGGCTCTTGAGGATACTGGAGTTGTATAAAATTGATGCAACTCTACGTGCCTTCTTGAAGACGTGTATGGGGCAATGGAGAACGGCCCTTTACTATCCAGATCGTCGCTGGCTTCAGGTACATGACGCACCAATAAAAATTGAGCAGAGTATATTCCAGGGGGACAGCCTCAGTCCATTGTGGTTTTGCCTGGCCCTGAATCCTCTTAGTACTTTACTAGAGAATTCAGGCCTAGGCTATCGGTTGCGGAGAGAGAGTCGGGGTCTATCCCACCTCCTTTACATGGATGACTTAAAGTTATTTGCCCCCACCAGACCCCAACTGATGGCATTACTTAAGGTAACTGAAACCTTCAGTAAGTCTATCAGAATGGAGTTTGGTGTGGATAAATGTGCAGTCTTACATGTAAAGCGAGGTGTCGTTGTGGAATCTGAAGGAATGCAACTTTCAGATTTCACACAACTCCGGTCTCTGTCTGCTACCGAGACCTACAAATATCTGGGTATGTCACAGGCGTTATGCATCTCTGAGGCAGTCATGAAACAAAAGTTGCAGGAGCGCTTCTTTTGCCGCTTAAGAAAAGTACTTAATAGTCTACTTTCTGGCGGCAACAAGGTGCGTGCCTGTAACAGTTGGGTCATGCCTGTCTTGATGTATTCCTTTGGCATACTCAGATGGACTCAGGCTGAACTTGATACCCTTGATAGAAAGGTCCGCTCACTTCTGAATGCATACCGAATGCACCACCCGCGCTCATCGGTAATGAGGTTGTATATCCCGCGGAGATGTGGGGGTCGTGGTTTTTTAAACATCAAAACCCTTCATAACCGCGAGGTATACAACCTCCGAGAATATTTTCTCAATACTGACATGGACGTGCATCGTGATGTAGTTAGAGTGGATCAAGGATTTACCCCGCTTGCTTTGGCTAAAGAGAACTGGCACAAGCCTATAGTGCTTGGCATTGAAGACCGCCGTGAGGTATGGAGGAGCAAGGAGCTGCATGGACATTTTTATCGGGCCTTACATGGGCCTGATGTTGATTTTGCAGCATCTGTTTCCTGGCTGCAATTCAGTGATATCTTCGGAGAAACTGAAGGTTTTGTCTTTGCAATAATGGATGAAGTTGTGATGACGAATAACTACCGAAAATATATCCTGAAAGATGGTACGGTTGACATCTGTCGGGCATGCCACTGTCCCGGAGAATCACTCAGGCATATTGTTTCCGGTTGTACTCGTCTTGCCAACGGCGATTATTTGCACAGACATAACCAGGTAGCCAGGATTGTTCACCAGCAACTTGCTCTTAAATACAATCTGGTGGAAATTGAAGTGCCATACTATAAATATGTGCCCGACCCAGTTTTCGTAAATGACCGTGCCACGTTGTACTGGGATCGGTCTGTCATTACTGACAGGACTATTGTTGCTAACAAGCCTGATATAGTGGTGATAGACCGATCAGAGCGCCGTGCAATAATTGTTGACGTCACTATTCCGCATGACGAGAATCTCGTGAAAGCTGAAAAAGAAAAGCAAATGAAATATTTGGATTTAGCTCACGAGATTACCGACATGTGGGATGTTGATTCAACAATTATTGTTCCGATAGTCATATCGGTTAATGGACTGATTGCCAAGAGTCTCGACCAACACCTATTGAGACTCTCGTTGGACGGCTGGCTTAAGGGCTTGATGCAAAAGGCAGGACTCCTCGACACGGCACGTATTGTGAGGAGGTTCCTTACTCTGGAGCCCTAACCACCGGCAACTTGGTCCCAGCACCCGATGTCGGTGGTCTATCTATTTTATACATTTTTAAATTTGTTATGTTTACTCGTTTGTGTTTTTGTTTGTATTTTTATAAGTATGTTAGTATGTTTGTGTGAGTGTTTGTTTCTTTTCATAATATATTTAAAAGTGTATATAATGTGATATAAAATAAATAAAGAGAATAATAATAATAAAAGCTCCAGCTTTTAAGCATGGTCATCGTCGAGAAAAGGGCAATTCCTGTTGATTGCCCTTCGTATTGTACCCCTAGTGGTCAGGATATCAGCTACTTTGCAGGCTCCATCAGTTCCAGGATAGACCTTCTGAATTCGCCCCATGGGCCACTTCAGAGGTGACGTTGTCTCATCTTTAATGAGCACGAGCTGCCTAGGCTTGATATTGGGTTGTCGGCATTGCCATCGAGTGCGTTGCTGCAACTCTCAGATATATTCTTGGCTCCATCTTGACTAGAAACGTTGCCTCGCTTGCTCAAGCCACCGTGACATACGCTCAAGGATACTAATTTCAATAACGCATTCCTTCACATTTTCGCACTCTGTACATACATTAATGCTATGAAAAATGCTTAAAGAATATATAAAAATATATTTTATTCCGTTTATATTAACTTCTGCTTCATGATCCTAAGCCGAGTGTCAATATTTTTGGGTTTCATTTTCTAATTAAACCACAATTCTATCATCACTATTAATATTTCTAACAACGGATTTATAAATCTCATTTTCAGCTTTCAAGCCATCCTTGCCTCTTATATAAGGAAATTCATTGTTAGTAGCCAAATAGTATATCCCAGGTTTATTAAATTTAGCTTCAAGACCTAAATAGTTCGTTTCAGTACTGTTAAAACATTGAGCAAATCTTGCGTCTTGCACAGAATCACATTTAAGTGCAATAAATTTTTTGGGATGTTCTAAAGCTTGCCACCAATATAACATAGCTCTAACGTGACTACAAACTACTAAACAAGGTAAAAAAGGGATATCTCCTGGTTGAAACTCACCTCCATTAACGTATATATCTATATGACCCAAGATTTCAGCTATCCCAAAACCATCTATATTAGTATGTACTACATCAACTTTATCTGCGTCTGTCCTCCAAAATTTATTTTCGCTATCTAAAGCTCTAAAGCAAGGACCTGCAGGATCTAAGCCAGTTAATCTTGCAGGTTTCTTTCCAGTAACTTTATAGAAGTACTTGGCTGCGTAAGATGCTACGTGTGCTCCAAGGCTAGAACCGACTATTTCTAGGTTTTCAGCTTCAAGTCCTAGTTCCGTAAGCCTAACAAGAAATTCACCCAACTTCTCTCCTATGACTCTGGTAAGGCGCACAGACCTGTAATGAAACATTTATTTATTTAAACTCATTTACAATATCTTACAGACTAACCCAAGACGTTACTACTGATGCCACTGAGCTACCGTACCGACCTTTCGTCATCATCAATCTCCTCATCACATTTATCTTTACGACCAACGCCATCTATCGAAATGCATTTACATGCATTAATCCAAATTATTTTTGTATTAGAGGGTTTAAGCTGATACCATATAATCATACAAGGTAGACATATAGGTTTGGATCCAGAGGGGGTCATGACCGGGTTCATGATCCCCGCATGGGCTATGTACATACATTCATACATAGTCTGTCTCTCTGTTTACCCACCTGGGAACAGAGACAAGACGGAAGGCTCGGTCTGATCATCCACTCATCAGCCTTTCAACGTCCACTGCTGGACATAGGCTTCTCCAAGATAACACCACAACAAGCGGTCCCGTCATGGTGGAGTACTCGTCAAGATGAATCATACGAGCCCAAACTCGATGGGGTTATGTCTTTTTTTAACGGAGTCCTATGGCCACCTTCCAGGGCCATCATCAGACCCTGGATATCACCTAAAGACAAAGTACTCATCTAGATGAATCAAACGAGTCCAAAGTCAATACGGTTGCGTCGTTTCATTATAGAGTTACTATGTCCACCTTCCAGCTCCATCATCAGATCAGCTCTATCTATCAGATAATATTGCATTGTCACACAATATATGTATACGTGTAATATTTCAGCTCAATCGGAAACCGGGAAGTGTGTCAAATTTAACTTGCAAGATTTGAACGGGACAAGTAAAATAAAAGCGTTGCCACGCTAACAGCCGATTTTACCCTCCCTCCGCATTAGATGTTTCACATCAATAAATAATAATAATTGTTTTTTTTGTAATACCGTATAATGTGTGCATTTAGTAAAAAGCTGTTATTTAGATATTAAAAACGTCAAAACTGCCTCTATGAAGCAGCGGTAGTGTAAGTGACTGCTGATCGTGAGGTCTCGGGTTCGATCCCCGGGTCGGGCAGTGTTATTGAGATTTTTCGTAAAAGAAAAATCCTCAGTAGCAGCCCGGAGATTGGAAATGTGCCCGGTAGATGGCAATAGGCTTGCCCCCTATTACGTGGGACTGGACTGTCGAATTTTGGGCGTGTAATACACCTCAGCCTACTCCTTCGGGGAATACAGGCGCGACGCTATGTTTTTTTTTTCTATGTTTTCAATTTTGTTTATTTGTGGAAATTTCTAACTCTAATCTATCTATCTATATAATATACAAAAGAATAACTGACTTAACTGACATTATCTACGCACAGCCCAAACTCCTTGGGATTTAACCGTAAAAAAATTATATATAAGGGTTTCTTTGATACTATAGGCACAGAATAAATACTAGTCCTCTATAGGCGTACCACCGAAGGAATGTAACACAGTTCCAGTGGCCCGCCAATAAAGGCGGAGAGACGGCACACGGCGGGTTTCTTTAGTGGGTGCAGGCCCCACACTACCCTGTTCGTTGCCCCGAACGACGGGGTGTGCGGTTAGGAACATTTTTTCCCGCCTTAACAAAAAAAAAGTCCTCTATAGGCGTGTAAAAGCATTTCACGCAAATTCTATCCAAAATGGATTTATCACTATGACGCAAGCGAAGCCGCGGGAATTACGCTAGTAATAAATATTACAGATACGCTAACTTGTTGAAACTATTTGTTACCAGCCATAAACATAGGCAGGTGCATTCTAGATTCAGTGTAAGCTCGCAAAGTTGTTAGAGTACCTAGTGTTTAATATTAATTTATCGGTATTCGTATCAAATTGGTTGCATAGTTCTGTTGGTATTTATAAATAACACTTCTATATATAAACTGCAGAGATGGTGCTGTGGTTTAGATACCCGAGTGTTGTGGGTTCGATTCCCACACAGGAGAACTCTTTGTGTGATCCACGAATAGTTGTTCTGAGTCTGGGTGTACTTTGTGGCCGTGAAATTGTATGTTTGTGAAGTCCCAGCGATACAAGGATTGCCTTTAAAAAAAAATCGAAACGGTCATCAGGAATGCCTACAGAAGTGAACTTAGTAGTGAGTACTTCATTCACAGCTGACAGTGCAATAAGTTATATTAATAGGAACAGATATAGTATTTTCTAACATTTACGCGAATTTCACACATTTTGAAATAAAACTACGTTTACGGAATCTATCGCGTTTACTTGATTTTTATGCTATCCCGACGTTTCGAATACTTTACAGCATTCATGATCACGGGTGGACTTAGATGGTAGATGTCCAAAGCTGATATGTTGTTTCAACGGTTTCATCTACCCACAGTAATGTGATTTTACAAATTTTTGGTTTATTTATTTCAACCCACATAATATTCGTTTAGAAACACAATAAAAAATATCTACTCTAAGTTGTATGCTTACAATGTATGAGATTTTAAGCTAGTATAATAAAATTAGTATAATACTCCTTTAAGTTTTAAAATTTTGTTTATATTTAGTGCTTAAAAATTCTACCACAAACTACCAATTAGATTTTTTAACTAATTGTAAACTACCATTAAGAAAGACAATATATATTATTAGTTTCTATTATTAAATATATTGATTTTAATAGAAGCTAAGACTAAAAAGCTACCACCGGATCGGAACGCGGCCTGACTGAGAAAGATCCGGCCAGAAAACTCAGTAGGCAACAACTTGTTATGGATTATTAAATTTATGCGGAAAATACTAACTAATCACTACTATGGGTTTTATCTACACAATAAGCGCTAACTGTGTCTTGCAATCTTGTGGTGTGCCTTCTTGTATTATGTTTGGTGAGGCCTATCACAGGATTCCAGCTTGATAAGACCCAGCCGTCTTCTCTATTGAAATTGGGATGTTTCTTAATTTCAATAGCCTCACGTATCATTCTAGGACGATATCGATGTTCTTTTGCGAGGACTTGAGGTTTGTCAAACCTGATGTAATGGTGGGTGTGGTCCTGTGTGTGCTCACAAATTGCAGACTTTGTATAGCGACGGTGCTTCACATCAGCTATGTGTTCTTTGATCCGAGTTCTTATGGATCTCTTTGTTTGCCCAATGTAGGAGAGACCACAATCACAATCCAGCTTGTACACTCCTGCATCCTGTAAGGGTATATGGCACTTGACTGGTGGTAAAAATTGACTAATTCTTTTGAGTGGCTTATAGGCTTATAGGTTTTAATTTAAGCTTTCTTGAGAATGTAGCCAATCTTGTCAATGACTCCCTTAACATAGGGCAGGACTGCAGGGCGGCTGTTATATTTATTACTATTACTGTGGGTAGATGAAACCGTTGAAACAACATATCAGCTTTGGACATCTACCATCTAAGTCCACCCGTGATCATGAATGCTGTAAAGTATTCGAAACGTCGGGATAGCATAAAAATCAAGTAAACGCGATAGATTCCGTAAACGTAGTTTTATTTCAAAACAGATATAGTGTTAACACGTCACCTGACCATGCCAATGACGCCTTACATGAATTTACTTCCTATCCAAACCATCCTATAGGAGTGAAAAATGTGAAATCGAAAATAAAAGTCACGAGCAGGAGCAGGATATTTTTTATTTCACATTTTTCACTTTGTGTTTAATGTATAGTGCTAAGCATGTCAAATGCTAAAAGCATATATAAAACATGCTATAGGAGTTCTCACTTCAAAAAAAAATTTGTCTGTTTTTATGTCGTTGTACTAGAGAATAATACTTTACCATGGGAGACTTATAACGAATGTGGTAGAGCCTTACATCACTCGTACGGGGAATTACTAACCTCTCACATAAGATCATTGTTAAACTAAGTACTTCTGCTGTTGTGTTTCGAATACCCCACCCACTAGTAGTCCTTGCTTATCCCAGCACAAATGGGCTGGCTCGATCTGGGAAGTACCACCCTCTCAAAAATGATCTGCATGTAACAATGGTGTAGTTACGCCTATCGTTGTGTTTCATATGGTGACTGAGAGCGCCGGAGCCCTATCCTCTCGTTAGTATCCGTCCTATCCATCTCCTATCCGTTTCCTTGGAGATGGCGACGTGCGAGTGTTAACTATGGTGTTGCTAGCGTCTATAGGCTACGGTAACCACTTACCATCAGGTGAGCCGTATGCTTGTTCACCACCCATCTCTTTTCTTGGAAATGGCGACTCATCTGGTGTTGCTAGTAACCGCTTACAATAAGGTGGCCCAGCTTGGTTGCCATCCTCGTTATATAAAGACAAACAGTATTGATCTTAAAGTACACCCAAATTTTTATTGATCATACAACTGTTCTGATATCGAACCCACAAGACTCGGAAATGTAGGTTGATTTCTACACCATTACTCCACATTATATTTTTACTTGTTGTCAATTTCTTCATAAATAATAATATTTACAAACTGCCCCTTTATTGTAGGCAAGGTCGATCAAATAGTTTTATTGACGTTCAGTAAAATCTAATGTGTTATGAACTTGTCCGTGTGGTGACAGACTAAGAATACAAGTGTTACCACCCCATTCTTTTCCACGGGTGTCGTATGAGGCGACTAAGGGAAGTAATCAATTATCATCCATTGCATGACTGGCGGTAGGGCTGGGTACCAAGTGGGAATACTCACTTGGTATTTGCCGTGTGTGGCCGGCTTTAGGATTGTCTCACCCCTCTCCACCCATGGGAGTCGTAAGAGCCGACTGAGGGAATATCGAGGGAGTGGGCAGCAGCACTTCCTCGAGTATTAACAACATCCACTGCGATCGCCAACCCGCCTGACAAGCGTGGCGATTACGGCACTATCCCCCATTTGGGGATTATGCCCTGGTGGACAGCAGTGGACATCGAAAGGCTAATGGATGGATGGATGGATGGATCGGGCCCGAGCGGGTTAGCACCACCATTTCCCGTGTGGCCGGCCATGAAGCACATCGATACGTTTTGGCTGTAGCAGGAGATAGCCGTTTATTCTTTCATTTCATATCAGTAAAATGAAATGGTGAGCAGCGGCTTGACAATACTCTCGGTATAGTTGACTCCATGAGCGACGGTTACCATTTACCATCAGATGGGCCGTGGCTCGTCTGCCACTACATGCAATAAATAAATACTTTGTAAAATCCAAAATTGCACGCCTCATAATCTTCATTTTTCACAATAAAATTGATTATTTGATAAGTAACTAATAATGTATTGGTCTTACTAAGTATTTTTCAATAAATCACATAGATAGCGCTAATTTCAAAAAGTACCTATTAATGTGCTTCTCATGTCTTATCTAGCGCTAATTTCAAGAAGTATTACTATATTGATCTATGGAAGTAGTTCTCACGAAATAAGGTATAGCTGGTTTTAATGTCGAGTCAAGCGTAAATATTCACAATTTTTTTGTTTATTTAATAACAATTAAACCACATCGAATCAGACCGTGAAATGTGATAGGGCTCTATTCGTAATTATACTGAATCGTAAAAGAAAAGAAAAAGCTTGATTAATAAAGTATTTCGGTCGTTATTGTGTTAATATACATTACCTACAACACACGGATGTCCAAGACAGAACTTTTTTAAACAGTTTTTAACTAGTTTAAATAACAAAAATGACATCAACAATTTCATGAGTGTTAAAAATAGCGTTTTTTCTTAGTGCAATATATCATAAATAGAGACATTTTAAGTTAGAAAAATCAGTTGTTCTTTGTGAAGTGAGACACACCTCAATGCTTCGCTTATGAGGCATGAGGCGTGCAATAAAACTACTATAACATAACTATACTTCGCTCTAAAGTACATTATATACAATAATAGCTATACCACAAGAATCCAACATAAAAAGTATCCTATGTTTTAATCCAGGTAATAAACTATCTGCGTGCCAAATATCATCCACATCTGTTGAGCCATTTTTGCTTGATTAACATACAAACTTTCAGATTTATTATATTTAGTAGGATTTAGTCATCTATATATATATAAGAGAATGAATGTGTGTATGTATGTTCACCTAAAACTCTAGAACTGTTAGCCCAATTGATATGAAACTTTGCACACATAGGTCGAATTGATATGAATTTTTGTTCGTATTCAAAATGATAGATTTTTTAGGCGAAACGAAGTACACGGCACCAAGCAGTTTCTCATAAATCACCTCATCCATTGGTCAGTGGTGAAAACCGCATGAAAATCTGTTCAGTAGTTTTTAAGTTTATTGTGTACAGACCGACTCTTATGATAATAAAGATCAAAATTTCTAAGCAAAGACAAACGATAGTTTACTACGTTAGTAAACTATCGTTTGTGATGGACATCCTACAAGCATACCTATTTAATTCTATCTCTATATCTACAAACTTGGGTTTAATTTATCGTCTGGGTTTCGAACCGGCAACCCAAGAGCTATAAATTTGGTGTATACAGCCGGAATTCATACGTAGTGAGATAAAACGGATATCCCATAGGCATAATCATAAGATGATATCATACTAGTGGCTTGGCGCGGATTTTCCCGGGTATAAATTTACGGATTATCTAGAACAAATCGTTCATGTATTGAAAGATGGAGTCAGGAGTCTCCGAAACCGGCGAGCGAGAGATTGTGAATGTTGAGGAAACGAGAGATGTATCTAAGAATAGATCCTTTTGGCACTCTGTTGTCTCTGCCTACCCCGCAACGAAGATGGCGTGATGATAAGTAAGAAATTTCTCAATGGCTCCTGTCTAACTCGAAAATCTGGTGACCATCATTAAATAAATACACAACGTCCTCTGGTCCCAAACTAAGCTTAACGCTTGTGCTATGGGTACCAGATTACGGATATAATACTTAAATTACTTTTTTCGTAAATGCATACATATAATAGAGAGAAAACACCCAGACGCAGTACAAATATCTGTATTCATCCCACAAATAATTGTCCTGAGTGGGCACGACCTCGTGCACGGAAGTCGGTTACACTACCGACTACGCCACGAGGCCCGTCAAATTTTTCATTCATTGCGCCAAAGTGGTGGGATATGTCTTCCTATAATTTTGAGAGCAACATAATCTAGTGGGAGCCTTACGTATCCCAGCATGAATGGGCCGGCTCGATTGGGGAAGTACCACCCTCTCACAGAAGATAGGCGTGTAACAACGGTAAGTACTTCTATCTTTGTGTTTCGTATGGTGCATGAGAGCGCCAGAAGCCCAAATCCCCTCCCTATCCTCTTTTTATCATCCTTCCTCTTCACCTGCTATGCCTTTCCTTGGCGATAGTGATGCGCAAGTGATGCCTCTGTTGAAAATAATAATCACGAGCAGGATTTGAACCTGCATCTCCTGAAAAACCGTTCCAAAAGCTTTGCCAATACTACATATTATATATAAAAATCAATTGCTATTCGTTAGTCTCGCTAAAACTCAAAAATAGCTTGGCATTTAGTTAGTTAATTTTAGTATAAAATATAAGTGCCTTGGTGTAAACTGTTAACTTATATTTTTTATGAATGATTGATTGATTGACAGATTTGAATAATTGTTTTTTGTATTGTTCGCACGTATACAGGGGTGGTTTAAAAGATTAAAAATAAAGGGAAAGCCCCCCTCTAAATTCAAAGCTTAGATGATGCAGATTGATTAAGACTGATATTGATTATCGCTGTTAAAATAAATTATAGGTGATACGAAGTTCACCGGGTCATCTAGTCGAAAATAAGCAACAACATATATATATATATCACGTCTGTATTCCCCGAAGGGGTAGGCAGAGGTGTATTACACACCCACGATTTGCTAGCTATGTTTAAGTCCCACGTAATAGGGGGCGAGCCTATTGACGTCTACCGGCCACATTTCCAAATTATAAAGTCGAAAATAAAAATTTGTTATTTAGATATTACAAACAAACACTTAAATTCCATTATATATAGATATATTAATGTCAAATACGACTTATTACTAATGCGTATAGAGAACGAAATTTTGATACGGGTCAGCTGAGATTTTGATAAACTAATTCCAACGTAGGGCGTCAGTCGTAAAACACAGTTATGATGTTAATAACATAATATACCTATTCTTATTGTTTATACATCCCACACTTATCCCACTGCTGGGCACTGGACTTTTTTATACTAGGTGGGTGGCGTACAAGGATATGGCCCACCTGATGATGGTAAGCGACCACTGCCAATACACTTTTAATTATTTTTTCCATAGTCCCATCACTGTCGCTCATCATTCCTATCAGATTATTATTATTTATTGTTTTTAAAAAAGACAACACCCTGCACTAACGAATAATGCTTGTATCGCGGGGGACTTTACAAACATACAATATCACGGACACAAAGTACACCCAGACTCAGAACAACCAATTGTAGATCACACAAAGAGTTGTCCTATGTGGGAATCGAACCAACCATAGGTATATATTTCATTAACTAAGCAGTGATAATTTGCCTACAAATAAACACATAAGACATTTAAATAATAAAAAAACAGCTGATGTTTATGTTGGAAAATATCACTAAAGTACTTACTTTGGATAGATGTAGGTAAGTAATGGAAAAGTGTCAGACATGAATACATTGTATCCTCTCCTGGAATATGATGTTCCTATGGCCTGTGAGAACGGGAACACAGAACTGTCAAAGTAGCCCACAGCATAGAACACAGTCTTCCTGTTCCTCAAGTCTGTAAAGAATACTTATATTATTTTTATTTTATTTTATTTTATTTATTCGGGAAAACAAACAGTATCACACTATATAAAAAAATAAAAATAAATATTACTAATATCTATTATACAAATGTGAGACCAACGACATTTTCCACAGAATACATAAATAACGATTTAAAACTTAAGTCATGCGTGCACTACACTAACAAATATCTACTGCAATAGTTACAAACCTAGTATCAAATAGTTTCAAATGATGAAAACATTTATGATTTTAAAAATAGACATTTATAATTTAAGTTAAATATTATGTGAAAATCTATCGAGTTTATTTTATGCAGCTCTGCAGACAAAAGTTAGTTTTTAGATTATATCACAGGTTCCCTAAATAGTAGCGGGATAAAAAGTTTACAAAGTTGTAAATCTAATCAAGAGTATCAAACGAAAAAAGTTTCATCAAAATCCGTACAATAATTTTTAAAGGTTGTGTGAACAAACAAACAAAAAAAAATCTGTTCAGAGATAGTCTACTACATTATGTTTTAGCAAATAGCTTCAGTGTACAGACACAGCGTCTGCTCTGTTACAGCTTTATATTAGTAGGTGGTATAGATATTTATATATATTTTTAGCATTTGATATGCTTAGTACTGTACATTAAACACAAATTGAAAAATGTGAAATCGAAAATAACAGTCACGAGCAGGATTTGAACCTGCATCTCCTGGATACCGTCCAGATGCTTTGCCAATTCAGCCATCGTGATAATTGCTCAGGACTACTAATTTCGATAACACATTCATACTTAACGTCTTTGGGTGACGCATTCATACTTAACGTCTTTGGTTAAGTATGAATGTAATACTTTCTGATATTTACGCGAATGTTACACATTTTGAAATAAAACTACGTTTACGGAATCTATCGCGTTTACTTGATTTTACTCCTATCCCGACGTTTCGAATACTTTACAGCATTCATGATCACGGGTGGACTTAGATGATAGACGTCCAAGGTTGATATGTTATTTCAACGGTTTCATCTACCCACAGTATATGATTTTACAAAATTTTTGGTTTATTTATTTTAACCCACCTAATATTCGTTTAGAAACACAGTGAAAATATCTACTTCAAATGTTTATGCTTACAATGTATGAGACTTTAAATTAGTATATTAAAATGAGTATAATACTCCTCTTTAAATTGTATAATTTTTGTTTTTATTTAGTGCTCAAAAATTCTACCACAAACTACCAATTACTACCAGTAAGAAGACAATCTTGGTTATTAGTTTATATTATTAAATATATTGATTTTGCCAAAAGCTAAGACTAAGAAGCTACCACCGGATCGGAACGCGGCCTGACTGAGAAAGATCCGGCCAGAAAACTCAGTAGGCAACAACTGTTATGGATTATTAAATTTTGTACGGAATTACTGAGATCTAATAAGGTTTAAATTTTAAATTTTTTATAAAAGGCAAAAGCTAATCACTACTGTGGGTTTTATCTACACAATAAGCGCTAACTGTGTCTTGCAATCTTGTGGTGTGCCTTCTTGTATTCTGTTTGGTGAGGCCTATCACAGGATTACCACCAGTCAAGTGCCATATACCCTTACAGGATGCAGGAGTATACAAGCTGGATTGTGATTGTGGTCTCTCCTACATTGGGCAAACAAAGAGATCCATAACAACTCGGATCAAAGAACACATAGCTGATGTGAAGCACAGTCGCTATACAAAGTCTGCAATTTGTGAGCACACACAGGACCACACCCGCCATTACATTAGGTTTGACAAACCTCAAATCCTCGCAAAAGAACATCGATATCGCCCTAGAATGATATGTGAGGCTATTGAAATTAAGAAACATCCCAACTTCAATAGAGAAGACGGCTGGGTCTTACCATCAAGCTGGAATCCTGTGATAGGCCTCACCAAACAGAATACAAGAAGGCACACCACAAGGTTGCAAGACACAGCTAGCGCTTATTGTGTAGATAAAACCCACAGTAGTGATTAGTTTTTGCCTTTTATAAAAAATTTAAAATTTAAACCTTATTAGATCTCAGTAATTTAATAATCTATAACAGTTGTTGCCTACTGAGTTTTCTGGCCGGATCTTTCTCAGTCAGGCCGCGTTCCGATCCGGTGGTAGCTTCTTAGTCTTAGCTTTTGGCAAAATCAATATATTTAATAATATAAACTAATAACCAAGATTGTCTTCTTACTGGTAGTAATTGGTAGTTTGTGGTAGAATTTTTGAGCACTAAATAAAAACAAAAATTATACAATTTAAAGAGGAGTATTATACTCATTTTAATATACTAATTTAAAGTCTCATACATTGTAAGCATAAACATTTGAAGTAGATATTTTCACTGTTTCTAAACGAATATTAGGTGGGTTAAAATAAATAAACCAAAAATTTTGTAAAATCATATACTGTGGGTAGATGAAACCGTTGAAATAACATATCAACCTTGGACGTCTATCATCTAAGTCCACCCGTGATCATGAATGCTGTAAAGTATTCGAAACGTCGGGATAGGAGTAAAATCAAGTAAACGCGATAGATTCCGTAAACGTAGTTTTATTTCAAAATAAGTATGAATGTGTTATCGAAATTAGCAGTCAGGAGCAATTGTCACGATGGCTGAATTGGCAAAGCATCTGGACGGTATCCAGGAGATGCAGGTTCAAATCCTGCTCGTGACTGTTATTTTCGATTTCACATTTTTCAATTTGTGTTTAATGTATAGTACTAAGCATATCAAATGCTAAAAATATATGACAAGGAGGGGGCCCTCGCAGTAGCATCTTCCTCCATCTTCCGTCGTAGATATATATAGATCGCAGCCGAAAGTTTCTAGCACTGACACACAGTAGAAAGCAAACAAGGCACGCACGATTTTCACAATTTTAATGAGCCTCAAAAATTCGTTACACTTTTTTAAATACTCTTATCCGTGACATAAAAAATTACAACAGAATTGAGTGACAGAATATGATTTGATTTGTAACTAAATTTAAATTGGCTAGCTTAATAAATCTATTTATAACCAAATTATTATTTTAGCAATAAACAACGCTAGTTAGAATTATTTTAGATTTTTGATTAATTATTTTAAACGAATCGCAACTTGAAACGGAAACACAAAATCGTAGCAAAATTTGATGTGGTTTGTAACAGATCTAAATTGACTAGTAATTCTAATTAAAATAAGGTAATAATACCCGGCCGGCTTCAGAATTGTCCCACCCCTCTCCACCCATGGGAGTCGTAAGAGCCGACTGAGGGAATACCGGGGGATTGGGCAGCAGCACCACCTCGAATATTAACAACATCCCCTGCGATCGCCAACCCGCCTGCCAAGCGTGGCGATTACGGCACTATCCCCCATTTTTGGGGAGGCCTATGTCCAGCAGTGGACTTTAAAAGGCTGATGGATGGATGGATGGAATAATATTAACATGTTAATTTGAATTATTTAAATAATTTATTAACTAATTCACATCACAACATGATTTGTCTAACTTTGTTGTGATTCCGTTTTAAAGCGATTAAGTAGAAAAACATTTTCATGTGCTATTTCGATATAGAAAATTAGATTACATTATTTCTGATTTGAAATGAATTTTCGTAATATTAATTTAAGAAGCGCAATAAATCAAGCCATGAATCTGAACGATAAACACAGGCGCCATCTTCCTAAGACGTCACATAACGTCGGTTTATTAAATGACTTATTGATTGCACTTATTACACTTTTAAAAACCTCGAAACTATAAACAGATTTAAGTTTATTAAATTTACTTTTAATTTAGAGCAAAACAGATTAATTTAAATGCTACAAATACATCGCCAGTATTGATTAATATTTAAACCAAGTACTAGATGGCGCTGCTAGCAAATAAATGAAATCGTTAAGGATGGTAATCATAGGCCTATGATTAAAATCATTTGTTAATATAAGTATTAATAAAATATTCTTTGTTATAATTGAGGAACTAAATGCTCCCGCGGCGACATATATATAAATATTTATAGGGTTTGCGTCATTATTAGGTAAAAATCTTAATTGTAAAATTAAGTTTACCTGGTCGGTATAATGTATAAAAATACTTCCGACAGATGGCGCAGGCGTCACCCAAAGACGTTAAGTATGAATGTGTTATCGAAATTAGCAGTCAGGAGCAATTGTCACGATGGCTGAATTGGCAAAGCATCTGGACGGTATCCAGGAGATGCAGGTTCAAATCCTGCTCGTGACTGTTATTTTCGATTTCACATTTTTCACTTTGTGTTTAAGGTGGTATAGAGATACTATAGACAGTAGTGATGGCCTAACGGTAAAACCAAGGACTGCAAAGACAGTGGTACTGATGGTTAGGTAGATGATGAAAAACAAGAACATTTTGATAATTCAGCCGCCATTTTTCATAGATAAATATGTAACTTGGCAAAGGCTTTCACAGAAAAATAACAGAAATCACTCATTTACATGCACAGCCGAAAGCTATAAGGTTATTATGAGCATTCGTCTCTACATGTATTACAGGGCAATTTTGCAAACTTGTATCGCGCTATGAATAAAATATGAGGGTAGGCAGCCACCGATCGTTGGCACATACTGTGCACTATTGAATTTGTCACGGAGTCGGAATTCGTACTGTGATGTCATTTTTGTGATAAGCTATACTACTTGGATATAAAACTTACACCGTTCTATACTTTTTTTTTTGTTAAGGCGGGAAAAAATACCTAGCCTTATCGTTCGGGGCAACGAACAGGGTAGTGTGGGGCCTTAACCCACTAAAGACACCCGCCGTGTGCCGTCTCTCCGCCTTTATTGGCGGCCCAATGGAACTATGTTACATTCCTTCGGTGGTACACCGTTCTATACTAAAGCCTTTTTTGAGTTGTAAAAAATGTATTATCTGTACACCCCAATCTTTCGCGATAACGAACAGGATAATGTGATAAATAATTACATATATACATAATAGATAGAAAACACCCAGACGCAGTACAAATATCTGTGTTCATCACACAAATAATTGTCCTGAGTGGGAATCGAACCCACGACCGTGCACGGAAGTCAGTTACACTACCGACTACGCCCCGAGGCCTGTCATGTGTGTGTGAGAGATTTACTGCGACCAGGAATCGAACCTGCGTCCCTTCCAATCCGGGGAAATGCTCTTGACCGCTAAGCTATCGCCGTCATCTAATGGTGCTAATGTATTCAGGTGTGCTTACACTTTTTTCCACTTTCACAAATAATTTGTTCTTCAAATGAGCTGAGCATGTCAAATGTTAAAATTAAAATCACAAAAATATCAAAAAGCGAATTTGTTACTGCCTTGTTTATGCAAAAATAAGCAGCATCCCTCTTCCAAATCCTCAGTGTAGGCTACTATACTACTGGAGTTGCCATTAACGAGCTAAACTACCACCTTTGGCATACGACGTACCAATAGTCTTATCCTTAGCAACAGCTTTAGGAGCCATCTCTATTGGTAGTTGTCTTCTTAAGATCTTGCCGGAGCTGCTGACTCTGTGCACCGTGATTTCCATGCGCTGCATCGTACTGCGGCTTATGCTGGCATTTTTGAGGACGCCGGGACCTATAAACAAAAGCATCATGTTCAGCCAGCTGTAAAGATTTGAAGTAGCTTGTTATAGAGCTTATTCAGATATTTTTGAAGTGAAAACTTCTATAGGAAAGTTTGGATAGTGAGTAAACGAACATTCCGTGACGCGTGTTAACGTGTTTCACGTGACGTGTTAACAATGAAGGGAAAACTTCATAGTTAGCACGTCATGTATATAATTGTTGCTCAGTGTGCCGATAGATGTCAAAAACCGATAAATATAATCAGTTTTGCTGTACAAGTTTTAATTTAAGATTAAACAATTAAAGTATAAATTATTTGTGAATGAGGTAAAAGAGAACTTTAGTGCGAGCAAGAATCGAACCTAGCAATAACTATACCATCCAAGGCCCGTGGAAAATTCATTGGATGGGCCCTCCCAGTAAAAATCGTCTCTTTGTAATTTAATTTTTAACTGACTTTAAAAAGGAAGAGGATATCCATTCGGATGTTTATATATTTTGTTATATGTTCAGGCATGATTACGTCATTACGTTGACTAGGATTTGCAGGACAGTCTTTGATTGTGTAATTAGGAACATATACTCTGCATACAGCAATGAATTAGCCACTGAACTGAACTCGCACATTCATTTCATTCAACCTTTGGAGACATATATCCTAGATATATGATAAAGTCTGGCTGGTAGAATCCTGCCCTGTTTAACGCCGATATTTATATTAAACCAGGGCGACATTCTATTATCCACTTGCAAACAAGTTCTACAGTCCATGAAATTGAACTGCACCGCTCGCAGCAGTCTACCATTAATACCATACTCTGCCGTAATATAATGCCCCAAAGTTCTTGTACAAATGTGTCAAACGCTTTTTCCAAATCCACAAAACTGCAGAAAACACTCTGGCCTAGAGCCAGATACTTCTCCACAATGTTGAACAAAGAAAATATATATATCCGTATCCCCTTCCACACGTGTAACCTCCTTGTGTTTCACACAATAACCCATCAGACACCATCCTCGTTCTCTTTTTAATAATCTTACACTTTGGCTGCCAAACTGGTAAAACTTATGGCTCCGCAGTTGGCACGGTAATTACGTGAACCCTTGTTTTTAAACAAAGTCACGATGATTCCTGGACACATGAGCCGCCAAGCTTGATCATGTCAGCAGACACCATAGCAATACCCGCTGGCTAACCATTTTTAAACTTCTTTCGCCCATTCAACTTCTTCCATACTGATGTCAACAGAGGATGCCGTACCGAGGCTGATCTATTAGACCACATGTGAAACCGACATCACCCTAGACTTCCGCATACATATCTCCAAAATATTCATTCAACACATCGTGTTTGAACAAGAATGTCACCTTTAGACCTTATTTTATTCATTCCGACTGCTGACCAACAACTCAAGACTTTTTCACCTTCCACCGGAAGAGTTAGGTGTTAAAATTTGTTTTGAGTTTGCCATCGGTCCCATCGGTCCGGGGCCCGTGGCATTTTGCCAGTCCTGCCACCCTGTAGTTACGCCACTGCCCGGATTAGAAGGGACGCGGGTTTGATTCCCGCTCGCACTAAAGTTCTCTTTTTCCTCATTCACAAATAATGTGTACTTTAAAAAGTAGCTGAGCATGTCAAATGCATAGATCAAAAATGATTAAACAATTAGTTTGTATTACCAAAAATAACAACTGTTTGGTTATAGTTTTAAGTTTTCACTTCTGTAGGCAGTCCTCATGAACGCTTTTTTGTTTTATATTACATTGGTGGCAAACCAGCATTCGGCCCACCTGATGGTAAGCGGTTACCGTAGCTTATAGACTCTAACAACACCAGAGGCATCACTAGTGTATTACCATTTCCAAAGAACGCGATAGGAGGTGGATAGATAGTATAATAAGGAGAGGATAGGGAGGAGGCATGAGCCTCTGGCGTTCTCACTTACCGTACGAAACACAACGATATGCTTGCCTTTTTTTTAAGGCGGGAAAAAATGTTCCTAACCGGACACCCCGTCGTTCGGGGCAACGAACAGGGTAGTGTGGGGCCCTCGCCCACTAAAGAAACCCGCCGTGTGCCGTCTCTCCACCTTTATTGGCAGGCCACCGGAACCATATTACATTCCTTCAGTAGTAACGGTATGCGTGCATACTGTGGCTTCACGCTGATCTCCTGTGAGAGAATGGTATATACATGCTGGGATATCCAAGTCCACCACAAGCAGCAGGTCAGATAGGCAGTTACCCCGTGTAAATATTAGTGGATCAGGTAAAAGATTGGACGCTCCAACAAATCTTGGGATAAGACTGGAAAGATGTCGATGAAAATACGAATCACTAATTTATCAAACTACTGACTGCCTCTGTGGTGCAGCGGTAGTGTCAGCGACTGCTGATCATGAGGTCTCGGGTTCAATCCCCAGGTCGGACAGTGTTATTGAGCTTTTTCGTAAAAATGAAAATTCTCAGTAGCAGCCAGGAGTTTGCAAGCATGACCAGTAGACGGCAATAGGCTCGCCTCCTATTACTTGGGACATAACCATAACTGGCGAACCGTGGTTGTGTAATACACCTGTGCCTACCCCTTCGGGGAATACAACCGTGATGCTATGTTACTAATTTATTACCATTGTTAACCAAGCTCCTCTGTAGTGCGCTTCCGCGGAGGGCAAACTATGCACCTTCGCCTCGGCCTTCCTAATAATAATTCATAATAGTTAATATTACAGAGTCCGAACACAAATAAGTTATTAACATAACAATATATGAAATTACACACATAACTTTGAACTATAAAATCTATTAGTTTAACCTTGTATATCACGTTAATTCAATAAGATGTACAATATTTCCTTTTCCGGCCATTGTTCGATTAATGTGTTAATAAATGTTTATGTTATCGTTATTATACGGTTTATATAGAAAGACCTTCGGTTTTATATATTATGTAAAGATGAATATGACAGTGCATTTTTATCTGTTAGAACCACAACAAGGTTTTTCACGACCAATGAACATATCTATAGAACTCGGAACTAAATTCTATAGTTCTTGTTTATCGAACGCGTTATAATAAGTAATTTTCTTCCAGTTATGAAAACTTCAATTCTTCCCCCAACTCTACCCGTTTAGTTGTAGAGCTTTTGCTTATCCCAGCATGAATGCTGGCTCGATCGGGCAAGTACCACAATTTTTTTTTTAGGCGGGTAAATATGTTCCTAACCGCACACCACGTCGTTTGGGGCAACGAACAGGGTAGTGTGGGGCCTGCACCCACTAAAGAAACCCGCCGTGGGCCGTCTCTCCACCTTTATTGGCGGGCCACTGGAACTATGTTACATTCCTTCTGTGGTGGGGGGGAAGTACCACCCTCTCACAGCAGACAAGCGTTAAACAATGGTAAGTATTCCTACTGTTGCGTTTTATATTGATATAGCCTTTACCCGCGGCTCCGCCGCAGCCAAAAGCTAGTTTTTAGGTTATATCTTAGCTTCCCGATATAGTATCGGGATAAAATTACAGTTTTGTATTCCAATCGAGAGCTATTAAATTAAAAAAGTTGCATAAAATCGGATACGTCGTTTTTGCGTGACGCACGATGAAACAAAAAGACAAAAAATCTTAAATAAATAAATAAAAAATTCAATTGTTTTGTGTTTAGACACGCCTATATAGCCTATTAAGGACATTTTTTCTGAAATATCTTAAATCTTCAGACACAGCTCTGTTACAGCTTTATAATAGTTAGGAATTCTAAAGCTTTATTAAAAAAGCGTTGTCTGCACATTAAAGATATTTGAGAATAAAATGCTTGTATTTAGGTTTTGAACAAAATAGTACATTGTTAACCTAGGGATGAAAGCAACTTCAACTATTGGAACCTCGAACTATTGGAGCCCTCGCTACTCTCGGGCGCCAAACCCCATCTCGGCACTAAATAAGTCTTTATCCCGAGGTAAACACTGTGCTTTTCATTACGAATACGAGGAAACTAAAAATAAAAATCATGAATTAAAGAAAAAATGGGAGACTAAAAAATTTAATTTGGAATCGCCGTTTTCCCGCCGATTTTGTTTTTTTCTGTGGCCTGTCAGCTATTCAGCCATTATTTTTCATTTTAATCATTGAAAAAATATAATTCTTCGTTATTTTAAAGATATTTAGTTGCAACTATTTTAAAAGAAAGTCATATAAAATACAAATTCTTTAATAAATACTTAACTTTATGTTATTTAAATTTTACATCGTGCTGTAATTGACTGGCTGTACAGAAAATAGAACTGTTTTTTTTTATAATTACTCAGCTGTCAGTTGAAAGTAATTCTCTCTAGGGCTGAAAAGTATTACTTTCAACCCGCTCCTCAGGCAACTTCAGGCCTACTTTCAGAGTATGAGTAATGAAAACATTTTTTTTAATCTTTATCTGTTTAGGGTTTGGTCCGTGTGGTGACGGACTAATAACACAAGTTTCACCACCGCATTCTTTCCCTTGGGTGTCGTATGAGGTGACTAAGGGAAGTAAGCAATGATCATCCATTGCATTACTGGTGGTAGGCCTGGGTACCAAGTGGGTGTACTCACTTGCTATCGGGCCCGAGTGGGTTGGACCATCATCTCCCGTGTGACCGGCCATGAAGCACATCGTTGCGTTTTGATTGTAGCAGGAGATATTGTAGAGGAGCCGTTTAATCTTTCATTTCATATCTGTGAAATGAAATGGTGAGCAGCAGCTTGACAATACTCTCGGTATAGTTGAGTTCATGAGTGACGGTTACCATTTACCATATGGGCCGTGGCTCGTCTGCCACTACATGCAATAAAAAAAAAAGTTGTTTGAGGTTCACGAAAAGCTACTAAAGAAAAAAAACCGGCCAAGTGCGAGTCGAACTCGCACACGAAGGGTTCCGTACCATTGAGTAGGTAAACAACATTACACTATTGTAACTCTCTGTAACCATGGTGTTTGGCTGTTACCAAATTTTGCAAGTAAAATTTGACTCACTTCGTGGTTTTCAACTTAGACTTAGATGCGCATAACGAAACAGTTTTAAATGTAAGGAATTATGTTACTTACCATTAGAGTCATTCGAGGTAACAGTTATCTTGCGCAGCGGGTAAGTGTGCGCAATCCCATATATTTAGGACTAAAATGAATGGGTTTCCGCACCCTTACCCACTGCGCACATTTGTAAATTTAATTTTAATTGTTGTGCCTAAGTAGGCGCCATCGTGGATGAAGTTTTATAGTGTTAATTCCATCAGCTTTTTAAACTTTTATTATTATCTGTAAGGGCGTAAAATTAGGTAAGTAATATAAAGAAAGTGGTGTTAACAATTACTTGATAGGTAGGTATGTAGGTAGTAGGACCGCCCACTTTTGTTTATGATTTTCAATTAAGTACCTATCTACTTACTTTTCCCGTGTGTTGCCGTGTGGGGCCGGCTTTAGAATTGTCCCACCCCCATAGGAGTCGTAAAGTCGTAAGAGCCGACTGAGGATATATCGGGGGAGTGGGCAGCAGTACTCCTTCGAGTAATAACAATATCCACTGCGATCGCCAACCCGCCTGCCAAGCGTGGCGATTACGGCCTCTTCCATTCTTGGGGAGGCCTATGTCCAGCAGCGGACTTTAAAAGGCTAATGGATGGATGGATGGATGGATGGACTATTTACTTTTCAGACAGTTTAGATCAAAATTATAATTACTTACTCAATTTGAAATTGTATCCATAAAGGCCTATGGTAACTAAATAATCACGTTTGTTGTATGGGACTCCTTAAATAGGTATTAGTTTAATTTTATTTTTTAGTATTTGTTGTTATAGCGGCAACAGAAATACATCATTTGTGAAAATTTCGTATGTCTAGCTATCGCCGTTCTTGAGATACAGCCTGGTGACATACGGACGGACAGACAGACGTTGTATGGGAGCCTCTCTTAAATATTTAATTTTTTTGTTTTTAGTATTAGTTATTATAGCGACAAAAAAAATATATCATTTGTGAAAATTTCAACTATCTAGCTATCGCCGTTCTTGAGATACAGCCTGGTGACAGACGGACGGACAGACAGACAGACAGCGAAGTCTTAGTAATAGGATCCCGTTTTGACCCTTCGGGTACGGAACCCTAAAAAGCATTCCTAAGTCATAATAGTTTTTATGTGTCAAAATAGATCTCACTATTAGACCCATGGGTTTTCTGCATCCAATAACTTAATTAGAACTTCTTCTTAGATGAGGTTAAATCTAAAATTTAGAAATTAAATAAAACCGGTATCTTTTTAGACTTTGAGTCTTTCGTCATTAGCCGGCACGAAAAGCTTTAAAATGAGGATCATGATTAAAAGAATAAGGAAGAGAAGGCTAGGGAAGTAATATATAAGATTTATGTACTATGTAATTTTTGTAACTTATAAACTCGTATTATAGACGGACAGTGTTTAATAAAGAATTATTTCGATAGGTGGCGTTGTACATGTACTCAGAATGGCGTTGTTGAGAATTTGCCCGCAACACATAATCGTGACAGAAACTAATAAGATTTTACCCATCTAATATTCACTAAACGACCCTAAAAATGTTCACTACAATAAGAACCGCACAGATAGCCGGAGTGGCTTAGATACCGTCCGAGTGTTGTGGGTTCGATTCCCACATAAGATAACTCTTTGCGTGATCCACAAATGCTTGTTCTGAGTCTGGGTGTACTTTGTGTCCGTGAAATTGTATATATGTAAAATCCCGGGATACAAGGATTATTCCTTAGTGTTGTCTTTAAAAGTTCTAGTTCTTCTAATAATAGAGCCTTGTTTATCCCATCACGAATGGGCCGGCTTGATCGGGGAAGTACCATCCTCTCACATAAAAGCAGCGTGTAACAACAGTAGCCGTGTGGGGCCGACATTAGAATTGTTTCACCCCTCTCTACCCATGGGAGTCGTGAGAGCCGACTGAGGGAATGCCGGGGAGTGGGCAGCAGAACTCCTTTGAGTATTAACAACATCCACTGCGATCACCAACCCGCCTGCCAAGCGTGGCGATTACGGCACTATCCCCCATTCCTAGGGAGGCCTATGTCCAGCAGTGGACGTAAAAAGGCTGATGGATGGATGGATGGAACAACGGTACCTACTGTTGTGTTTCGTATGGTCAATTAGAACGCCGGAGGATCAAACCCCTACCTATCCTTTCCTTGTTTCTTCATATCCACCTCTTATTGTTTCCTTAGAGATGGTGACGTGCGAGGAATGATGCCACTGATGTTATTAGCGTCTATAGGCTACGGTAACCGTTTACCATCAAGTGGGTACGCTTATGCCACCCATGTTGTATAAAAAAAAAACTATAAAGTCGGTTTACGGACGATAATTGTACGTGATAACGTCATATGTTTTCTTAGAGTTTCACAAACAACGTCATACATTTTTCGACAAATGACATTTTTATAAGACGTTATCACGTCAATAACTAAATTAATTTAATATGTGCAATGGAACTTCTGTTTTTATTTTGCATTGGTAATTAGAAACTGCATGCATATCTTGGCACTGACATAGAACGTGAGTTCATGACTAGATAACCGTGACCGGATTATATCGCTTCTTATATAACATTATCGCTTTTGTATAATTAATGTATAAGCTTATAAAGATTTTTACTTCATCATCAAATTAATGTTATATTGTGGGTGATTTTACGAGCTTATTATAATGATAATACTACAGATGGTAGTAGGTTAGGTAATAACGTCTCATTTCGAATATTAATCTACTATTATAGTATACTACTTACTTTTTAGGTAATATCTTCAGGTTCCCGATATAGTCCATCCATCCATCAGCCTTTCAACGTCCACTGCTGGACATAGGCCTCCCCAAGAGAACGCCACAACGAGCGGTCCCGTCATGGGGGATAATGCCGTAATCGCCACGCTTGGCAGGCGGGTTGGCGATCGCAGTGGATGTTGTTAATACTCTAGGGAGTGCTGCTGCCCACTCCCCCGATATTCCCTCAGTCGGCTCTTACGACTCCTGTGGGTAGAGAGGGGTGGGACAATTCTAAAGTCGGCCCCACACGGCCAATATAGTAGCGGGATAAAATGTATACCAGTTGTTAAGTCTAATCAAGAGCTATCAAACAAAAAAGTTGCATCAAAATCCGTTCAGTAGTTTTTGCGTGATGCGCGGACAAACAAACAGACAGACAAAAAGTCTAAAAAATTTCGTTTTGTGTTTAGACACGCCTATATACCCTAATACAGTATTTTATCTCAAATATCTTAAATGTACAGACATAGCTCTGTTACAGCTTTATAAAAGTATACGAGTATATATCTAATATCTAGTACCACCAAACATATATAGACCAAATTAGTCATGTATTGAAGGAAGGTGGAGTCAGAAGTCTCCGAAACAGGCGAGCGTGTATGAAGAGAATTACGAATGTTGAGGAAGCAAGAGATGTATGCAAGAACAGAGCCTTTTGGCACTCTGGTCTTTCTGCCTACCCTGCAAGGGAGATGGTGTGATGATAAGTAAGTAAGTATTAGGCTATATAGGCGTGTTTAAACAAAGAATTTTTTTTTTAGAATTAGTCTGTATTTCGGTTTTTCTTTTTGACTGTTTGTTCATTCGCGCATCAGGTTAAAACTGAATGGATTTTGATGCAACTTTTTTTTTATTTGATAGCTCTTGATTAGACTTAACAACTGGTATATATAAATTTTATCCCGCTACTATATCGGGAACCTGAGATAAAATCTTAAAACTAGCTTTTGGCCGCGGGCAATGGCTAGTAATATTATAAAGCTCTAAACAAAGCTCTATATTTAAGAAAAAGTGAATAGGTTATATCTCAGATTACCGATATAGTAGCGAGATAAAATGTATAAGTACCAGTTTTTAAGGCTAATCAAGAGCTATCAAACAAAATAGTTTCATCAAAATCCGTTTAATAGTATTTGCGTAGATCTCGAATTAACAAACAAATAAACAGACAAAAATTCTGAAAAGTCTTTGTGTTCAAAGACGTCTATATAGAATAATTCATTTTATTTTATAAATTGTTGGGGTCATTACCCAACGCTGACTAAAGTCACTATATGCAGGGCACCTGTCTTAGGATTCAGATTTAATGAAACCACCAAGATGTGCGAATACAAATTAAATTTTGAAAGTCTTAACTATACATATTATGGGCGAGAAATCTTGTCAGCACGATTTAATATTAAATGCAACGCCATCTAGTTATTAAAAGATAATTACAAAATGAAATGATCGATATCAAACATAAATCTTGAATGTATAGACATAGCTCTGATACAGCTTTATAATAGTAACTATATACACAAAAATTGCAAATAAATTACACAAGTGTTTTTTGAGTTGTTGATCTTGGACTGGAGATTGAACTTGACACCGCTGTTTTTGCAGTCCTTGACCTTTCCATAGTGGAAAGTGGGTGGCTCATCCTTACTTCCTTACTAATATTATAAATGCAAAAGTGAGTTAATTTGTTTATTTGATACTCTTTCACGTCGTAACTACTGAACCAATCATCATCAAATTGCATACAATTATAGTATGGGGCCCAGATAAGAATATAGGCTACATTTTATCCCGGATAATTAATGGTTCCTGTAGGATAGACATAATTAATGTGGCGTAAAATTATGTATTTCTTATCTTCAGAACAATTTTTTTTGTTAAAACAACGTGTGATATTGTGAATTCGAAAATAATAGTCACGTGCAGGATTTGAATCTTTTTTTTTGTTCAGGCGGGAATAAATGTTCCTAACCACACACCCCGACGTTCGGGGCAACGAACAGGGTATTGTGGGACCTTCACCCACTAAAGAAACCCGCCGTGTACCGTCTCACTGCCTTTATTGGCGGGCCACTGGAACTATGTTAGATTTCTTCGGTGGTCCGCCGGCGGAGCAGGATGGCGCAGGCGTCACCCAAGACGTTAATTAAGAACGAATGTGCTATCAAAATTAGCAGTCCCGAGCAATTGTCATGATGGCTGATTTGGCAAAGCATTTGGACGGTATCCAAGAGATGCGGATTCAAATCCTGCTCGTGACTGTTGTTTTCGATTTCACATTTTCACACTTTGTATTCATTTAAAATATACATAATCTAATATATAAAATTCTCGTGTCGCAGTGTTTGTCGCCATTCTCCTCCGAAACGGCTTTACCGATGCTTATGAAATTTTGTGTGTATAATCAATAGGTCTGGGGATAGGATGTAAATTATTTTCTATACCCCTAAGTGATAAGGGTAGTTTTATATCATAGATATAGTATATACATATATACTACATCTATGTTTTATATATTAGAATATCAATTTAAATGGCAATTATGTTTACGGAATAGAGATTTAATTCGAGAAGATTCCTTCGATGATAATATTACAAACCTACTATACATTCGGTCATCTGCGGAAACATTTTTGATTATATTATGTTGTATTCTTGACTTGGCGTCCGGCTAATATTAAATATTCCTTAGTAATATCTTGATACATGTATGAGCCGCTCAGGGTCAATTGTTTTATAACATTCCGTATAAAAACTGTTCTCTGTTATTAAATACTAATATAAGTGATATGCAAAATGCAATGATAGCTTCATGGTAAAACCAAGTGCTGTAAAGCCAGCGGCATCGAGTTCGATCGCTAGACCGAGATCCGCGCAAGGCAGGGAAGGTTTCAGACAAGGAGTTTTAATTCTAATCACAGGCTATAAAACAAAAAAGTACAATTAAAATCTGGTCAGTGGTTTTTGCGTGGTATGCAAATAAACAAAAAAAACATAGCATCACGCCTGTATTCCCCGAAGGGGTAGGCAGAGGTGTATTACACACCCACGATTCGCCAGCCATGTTTAGGTCCCACGTCATAGGGGGCGAGCCTATTGCCGTCTACCGGACACATTTCCAAACTCCGGGCAGAGAAATTTTATTTTTACAAAAAAGTCCAATAACAACATTTTTTAAAAGAAATTATTTTTTGAGAATTTTAATTTTAATCCATTACGCTATCGCAACACCAACTCAAAGGAAAGGGGTAAGATGTGGAGCTAATAAGGAGAGGATAAGGAGGGTTTTTTGAATAGGCATTCATGCGTAGATAAGCCAGACTCTACCACTTAGTATATATTCTGTGCCACTACTAAAATGATAGTCAGTCAACTATAAAAAATTTCAAGGACACAATGACCACAAATAGTCGTTGTTCCATCATTTGGTGAGTACCTCTTGACTAAGTATGGGTACCGTGTGATATGTGTGTTACGCAATTATAAGTTATGCCATGCTCAATTTTTACTTGGGCCTTATGTGGAGAACTTTCCCTAAAATATTAAATCCAAAACTCAAACCCCCTCCCTATAATCTCCTCCGCTTCCTATCCACCTTCTATACATTTCCTTGGACATGGCGACGCGCCATTGATACCTCTGGTGTTGCTAGCGTCTATAGGCTACGGTAACCACTTACCCTCAAGTGAGCCGTTTACTTGTTCGCCACCCATGTAGTTGTTGATATATATTGTTAGGCAGTTATTGAATGCAAGCGGCTCAGGGCCGATCGTAGTGGCACACTCTTTCGGAGACCAGCAGCGGACGATAGAAGGCTAAAGGATGGATAAATGAAAAAACCAGAAGTATATAATAAAAAAAATCCATAGTTGAAAAAGAAGTTGCACTTACAATCAGGTATAAGACCAGCGGGATATCCGTATTCAGCCCGTGGTCCGTACGAGGCGGCTCTCGTTTCTCCGAAAACCGCAAAGGATATCGCCAACGCCACTGCGAGATTGGTCTTCGACATGGTCCTGTAAAGATAACAGTGCTTTTTAAAGTACAAATTATTTGTGAATAAAGAAAAAGAGATTTTTAGTAGGGGCGCGAATCGAACTACGCATCTTTTCCAATCCGGGGAAGTCCTCTAAGCCACTGAGCTACCCTACTGACCTTTCGATCATCCCAAATTCTTAATCACATTTGTCTTACGACTAACACCATCTACCGGCAAGCATTACATGCATCCAATATAGTAAGTTTAATTTTGCAATTAAAATTCATACTATTTGATGGCGCGATTTTTCAAACATTTTAGATCTATTTCTTTTAGCAATTGACATGCTCCGCTACTTTTTAAAGTACAAATTATTTGTGAATAAAGAAAAAAATCAAATAGTATGAATTTTAATCGTCCACTGCTGGACATAGGCCTCCCCAAGAAAACACCACAGCGAACGGTCCTGTGCTACCTGCATCTAACGATTGCCTGCAATTTTGACCAGGTCATCGGTCCCCCTGGTGGGAGTCCGACCGCGCACACGGCGGGTTTCTTTAGTGGGTGAAGGCCCCACACTACCCTGTTCGTTGCCCCAAACGACGGGGTGTGCGGTATGGTAAATTTTTTCCCGCCTAAACAAAAAAAAATGTCACTAAGGCCTGCGTTGAAAATCAGCGCTGCAGTCGTATCATCGTAACTGTTGCACTGTGACATCGTCGCTGAATGAAATTGTCACACTGAATACCTATGTAAAGTCTAAAATTTTGTAATTAAGTGAATAATAATAAAAATAGTTTCTTTCTTTCTTTCAATTATAATATCTTATATATTTTGATCTGTATTTTAGCACTTGAGATGCTCAGCTACATAATAAATTATTTGTAGAAAATTTGCAAAAAGATAATTTTACTGCGAGTGGGATTCGAACCTGCTTCCCTTTTAATCCGGGGAAGTGTAAATAATCCTCGTATTGCGGCGGACACAAAGTACACCATACATACATAATAATATCTAATATATAAAATTCTCGTGTCGCGGTGTTTGTAGTTAAACTCCTCCGAAACGGCTTAACCGATCCTCATGAAATTTTGTGTGTTTTGGGTAGGTCTGAGAATCGGATTATTTTTTTATGATACAGCATTAAAAAATACATACAACCCTAAATTTTTAACCCTCTACGATCAACCCCTATTTTGTATTTGTTAATTATAAACTTTATTTTTTTTTGGTAAGATTTTTATTTTAATTTTGTCATGACTTAGAATATTTTTTTTATATTATTCTCGATTTTCCACCCCTTTACGATCAATCCCTATTTTACCAACACGATTTTTTTTTTTTATAATTTCCTTTAATCATCATCCCCGCTAGATGTCTACCGTTGTCACCTCTCATCCAGCAAACATCACGGAGTATAAGGATGAGAACGAAGCCGGTCTTCTGTCTTACTCACTATACAGTTTTCGACCATTTTTATTATGTATCGATCGTAGCATTGAATGTTATACGTAGTATTATTTTGATTTTTCTGTGCAACTCTCATGTTAGTTTTACTCTCATCGTAAATTTATTATTAATTTTCAGTGCAATAATTATTTATTCACAATTTATTAATAACTGATAAAGACAGTTTTAACTATTAGTTAATTAATTAATCTCATGTAAATAAACACGTGTTGTGAGCTCCCGCCAACAACGGCCATTACCGTACCTGTATATATTGTACTTAACATTTTTTGGAAATAGTTCTAAATCAAAACGAAAACGTGTGAAAAGTAAGTCAAATAATAAGCAAACGGATACAATATTAATTCACTGTTTTTCACCAATACACTGATAGAAGGATTTATTAATTATTAATAATTTAATTTATTTGAAGACAATTTTAATAAATATTTTTATACATTAAATTAAAAAATTATTTGGGAATAAAGTACATCCTAAATAAAGCATGCTTTCATTGTCTACAGCGCTTTCGATTATAAGTAAATCCCCGCACACTTATAGTAGATAGTTATTTTTATTGAATAAAAAAATATGTTTCCTAGAAATAATATACATGGCAAAACAACGTTTGCCGGGTCAGCTAGTATGTTATATATTATTTCTCTAGCCTGATTTTCTGTCGGTCCGCGAGATCTGGCTTATTTCTTTATCAAATTCCATTAATTAACCATCATTTTAAAGCTTATCGTGCTTGCTAATAACTCAAAATATACCCACGGTCTAAAAGTGTATCGTTTCTCTTAAATTTGAGATTTAAAATCATCTAAGAAGAGGTTCTTTAATGGATGCGGAATTCCGCACGGGCCGACTAGTTAGTAATGATTTCTATAAAGCACTTAAATAGTTAAATGGTGCTATTAACTGTAATGGTCGTTTAATATCGCTATTTAACATACTGTTAAAAGTAGCTATTAGATAATGTTATAGCTGCTACTTCGCTACATGAGTAATATAGTAGCAAGGTCCATTGGACATCAAGGTCTATTTTCATTAACATGTAAAAAGTAGTGTTAATAATTTTTGTTTCGTGTGTGTTTAGATACGCCTATAATAGCCTAATTCAGTCATTTTTTCCTCAAATATCTTAAATATACAGACACAGCTCTGTTACAGCTTTATAATAGTACTAGATTATATCTCAGGTTCCCGATATAGTAACGGGATAAAATGTATACCAGTTTTTAAGTCTAATCAAGAGCTATCAAATAAAAAAAGTTTCATCAAAATCCGTTCAGTAGTTTTTGCGTGATACGCGAACAAACAAACAGACAAACATAAACAGACAGACGAAATCCTATACAGCTGTATAGCCTATTACAGTCATTTTTTTCTTAAATATCTTAATTGTACAGACACAGTTCTGTTACAGCTTTATAATAGTATAGATAGATAGATAGATTATTTTTATGTTACGATAGTGATTCTAAAACATAGCATCACGCCTGTATTCCCCGAAGGGGTAGACAGAGGTGTACACACCCACGACTCTCCAGCTATGTTTAAGTCCCAAGTAATAGGGGGCGAGCCTATTGACATCTACCGGGCACATTTCCAAACTCCGGGCATTTATGTGGCGAAGCCACATAAATTAACACAAAGTTGAAAATGTGTAATCTAAAATAACAGTCACGAGCAGCATTTGAAGCTGCATCTCCTGGAATACTGTCCCAGACGCTTTGCCAATTCAGCCATCGTGACAATTGCTTCGGACTGCAAATTTCTTCAAGTGGAACCAATAATTTGTATATTTAAAATATTTGAAAACCCCATATTAAGCTATTTAGGCGTTTCTTAACATATTTTTTTAGAATTTTTATCTGGTTACGCTATCACTGCCTGGCTTATAAAGCACTTCCAATTTAAATGAACGGACACAAAGAAGTACCTTTAGAAGAGTCGTTAATAGTGTAGTAGACACGCTAGTTAATTCAAAACGATATTGCGATTCTTGTAATATAATTTTTTGCGAGACTCAGACCTCAATATATCATTCGGACAAGAAATCGCTGCGGAAAAACCAACGAGTGGTTTACCTCGAATAAAGCTCATAAGGTGTTCTCGCTGGTAAGCTGTATAATTACAATTACTAATAAGAATCTGCAAATGTATAACAACAATATAACATATTAGCCATTACACGCGGCTCAGCCACAACCAAAAGTTAGTTTTTAGGTTATATCTCAGGTCCCCGATATAATAGCAGCTTAAAATGTAGGTGTACCAGTTATTAAATCTATTCAAGAACTATCAATATTTAGATATTTTTATATATATTTTTAGCATTTGACATACTTAGCAACATACATTAAACACAAAGTGAAAAATGTGAAGTCGAAAATAACAGTCACGAGCAGGATTTGAACCTCCATCTCCTGGATACCGTTCAGATGCTTTGCCAATTCAGACATCGTGACCCTTGCTCCTGACTACTAATCTCGATAACACATTCATACTTAACGTCTTTGGGTGACGCCTGCACCATCTGTCGGAATCTGAATTGGCAAAGCATCTGGACGGTATCCAGGAGATGCAGGTTCGAATCCTACTCGTGACTGTTATTTTCGATTTCAGATTTTTCACTTTGTGTTTAATGCAAGAGCTATCAAACAAAAAAGTTTCATCAAAATCTGTTTTAAGATTTTCCGTGATGCCTCGTGATGCTTTGTTACAGCTTTATCTATACTTTTATAAAGCTTTAATAGAGCTATGTCTGTACATTTAAGATATAGAAATATAATGACTGGATTAGGCTATAGAGGCGTGTCCGAACATAAAACAATATTTTTTTGATTTTTTATCCGTTTGTCTGTTTGCTTGATCGCGCATCACGCAAAAACTACTAAGCAGATCTTGATGCAACTTTTTAAAGTTGTAATCCTTTAGGCACGTTATGAAAAAAAACTGGAGACCCAGACCTGCCTGGGGTGGAGGAAGAGGAAGAGGAGTTACGAATTTAATAATTAGTTTATTTATTAATGATGCCAAAGAAGTATAACTTCTCACGCGCGTACAATAAGTACACGCATTTTAATTTTTTGATTTGATAGCTCTTGATTAGAATTTTTTTTTATTGCATGTAGTGGCAGACGAGCCACGGTCCATCTGATGGTAAATGGTAACCGTCGCCCATGGACTCGACTATACCGAGAGTATTGTTAAGCCGCTGCTCACCAATTCATTTCACAGATGAAATGAAATATAAACGGCTATCTCCTGCTACAGCCAAAACGCAACGATGTGCTTCATGGCCGGTCACACGGGAGATGGTGGTACCAACCCGCTCGGGCCGGATACCAAGTGAGTACTCCCACTTGGTACCCAGTCCTACCACCAGTCAAAAAATAATAAAATATATAAAGTATATATAAAATTAAAAACTGGTATACATTTTATCCCGCTACTATATCGGGAACTTGAGATATAACTTTAAAACAAGCTTTGGCTGCGGTGGAGCCGTTGCCAAAGGCTAAATATAAGTAGTATAGATTAATGATTATGATCTTATACAATATTTTAAAAAGTCCTTGGTATTTACCAAGAAGGTAATATATTATATATACCTATTATATCAAAAGCTGCTTCCTCAACATTCAGGATGTGATAAAACATCATTACAATGTTAAATGTGACGGAACATGTTAAATGTTAATTTATATGTATGTATCTTCGAGTTTAGTAAAAATAAAAACATAGCATCACGCCTGTATTCCCCGAAGGGGTAGGCAGAGGTGTATTACACACCCACGACTCGCCAGCTATGTTTGAGTCCCACGTAATAGGGGGCGAGCCTATTGACGTCTACCGGGCACATTTCCTAACTCCAGGTTGCTACTGAGAATTTTTCTCTTTAGGAAAAAGCTCAATAACATTGCCCGACCCGAGGATCGAATCCGAGACCTCATGATTAGCAGTCGCATACACTAAAAGTAAAAATGCTAGTATAACCTATTATTACTATTTAAACGCGAAAATTATTTGATTATTTTTTATGCCTTCACGAGTAACTATGTAAGCGATCATAATGAAATTACACACATATTGTCACACCTTTTTCCCGTAGGGGTAGGCAGAGCCCACTTCTCTCCCCTTGCTACGATCCTGACACACATCTTTCGCTTCATCTACTTTCATCAGCACTTTCATGCACGAGCATGCAAGCTCGTTGGTTACGAGTACTCATGACCTGGCCTTCCTTAAGAACGTCTCCAATCTGGTCAAAATACGTTCGCCTAGGTCGACATCTACCAACTTGCCCATTCACAGTCGCCTTGTATATCTGTTTTGTTAATCTTCTTTCATCCATCCTCACTACTTGGCCGAACCACCTTTTTTTTTTGTTTGGGCGAGAAAAAATGTACCGAACCGCACACCCCGTCGTTCGGGGCAACGAACAGGGTAGTGTGGGGCCCACTAAAGAAACCCGCCGTGTGCCGTCTCTCCGCTTTTATTGGCGTACCACTGGAACTGTGTTACATTCCTTCGGTGGTACGTGGCCGAACCACCTAAGCCACAGCATTCTTGTATCACACTATATTTCTCACTTTATCCATCAGATTCACTTCGGCTATGCTTCTCAGACTTCTCATCTCCACAACATTTATTATACTCTCATGCTTCTTCTCCCATGCCCAAAATTCACTACCACATATAAGTCTAGGGACTAGCACCCCCCTATGCACAGCCAGTCATGCCTTTTTTGACACTTTCTGGCTGTTCATAAAGTCATGCAGTGCCCAATTCACCTTATTTGCAGCCATAGCTCTCCGCTCAATATCACAGTCATACTTTCCACTTTTCTCCTGCCTAAACAAAAAAAAAGATATACATATTCTTTCACTTTCTTCACGCTTTTTCCTGCAATCAGAATCTCGCAATTTCAGTCATACTCTCATCCCTTTCAAAACCACTACTTTCGTCGTGCTCACATTCAATGACATCCCTTTTACTTTCAAAGCTTCACTCATCATTATGTTAACCATCGCCTGCAACTCTTCCTCTGATGCTGCTAAGGTGACCTGAGATGATCAGGTATAGATGACAGCGTATAGGAGCATTTGATGAGTAAATCATTCAAATTCAAATTCAAAAATATCTTTATTTCATAGGCCTATTAAGTAGCACTTAAAATCGTCAATAATACACTAATAATTAAAATAATTAACACGAGCGCCTGAGGCGAGCGCATCCGCAGCTCCGCGCCGCGGCCGGATTCCGTAGTGAAGCCTTTCATGAGAAGAACCCGGCAAGAAACTCATGGGCCACTTTTTTAAATTGCCAATTTATTACAATTTAATATTATCGTTATAACTAAAATTACATTATATCTTATAAAACAATTTTGAAAATTAATGAATGAGGAGCAGCTCAGCCCATTTAGTTTTATCCTCAAGATAATCCGAAACAGTGTAATAACCTTGATTACAAAGTCTAATTTTTATGGCTTTCTTAAACTTATTTAGTGGCATGTTTCGGACATTTTCAGGAATTTTATTGTAGAAGCATATACATTGCCCCATAAAAGATCTACTAATTCTGTGGAGAAGAGCTGTGAGCAACAAGATTGCCTTTGTTCCGTTGTATTAATGTGATGAACGTCGCTATACTTATCAAAGCTTCTGATGTTTTTCTTGACATACAACAGGTTTTCATATATAAATTGAGACACAACAGTTAGAATATTTACTTCTTAAATTTCTGTCTAAGGGAAACTCTCGGGTCCAGATTATAGATTGCCCGAACGGCCCTTTTCTGAAGTACAAATATAGAATTTATATCGACGGAGCATCCCCATAGCAGTATGCCATAGGACATAATACTATGAAAGTAACTGAAATAAACTATTCTAGCCGTTTCAACATCAGTCAATAATCTATTTTTTTTTACCGCATATGCCGCTGAGCTAAGCCTACCTGACAATTTTTTAATATGGGGGCCCCATTGGAGTTTGTTATGCCTAGGAAAACCGTGGACTCCACAAGGTCCAGTTCGACGCCATTCAATTGTACATTGGTTTTTAAAAGCCTTACATTGGGTGTAGTAAATTTTATACATTTCGTTTTATTTTCACTTAAAACTAGGTTATTAGTATTGAATCAATGAACAACTTTAGATGGTGCGTTGTTCACATCGACATAATTAAGTAGTTGCAATTTAATTCATTCTCAATCCATACGAGCTCTCTTTTAAATCTTTCAAACAATTGCCTATGTATGAGATAAACAGTGATGGTGAGGCTACACATTCCCGTCTAACACCTTTTCGATATTAAACCAGTCTGTGCAAGCCCCATTTATCCTGATACAAGCACTGGAACCCTTGTACAGTATTATACATACAGTACGCCAGAACACTTTTTTCCAAACTGCAATCTGTATTGTAGGACATTAAGCAATAAGTAGGTAATTATAATTAGGTTGTGGCGTTTTCGGCGAACATGAAAACGCCACAATACAAATGTGTATTAATTAATAAAATTTTAATTTACAAATTCCACATGTCATATAATATAAATTTATTATAATAAGAAACCTGAATTATGTATCGTACAACATCTAATTAGCGGTAATATTTGTACGTACTATATTCGTAAATATTATAACCGTTACATAAAAGGCCATTACAAGCAAAAATAATGTAATATATAAAATTATCGTGTCACAGTTTTTGTCGCCATTCTCCTCCGAAACGGCTTGACCGATTCTTATAAAATGTTGTGTGTATATTCAGTAGGTCTGAGAATAGGATGTAAACTTTTTTTCATACCCCTAAGTGATAAGGGTGGTCAACCCCAAATCTTTTTAATTTTTTGTTTTAATTTGTTTATGATTCGGCATTAAAAAGTTCATAAAAAAAACAAACAAAGCATCACGCCTGTATTCCCCGAAGGGATAGGCAGAGGTGTATTACACACCCACGACTCGCCAGCTATGTTTCATCCATCATCATCCATCAGCCTTTTAACGTACACTGCTGGACATAGGCCTCCCCAAGAGAACGCCACAACGAGCGGTCCTGTGCCGACCGCATCCAACGACTCCCCGCAGCTTTGACCAGATCATCGGTCCATCTGGTGGGGGGCCGTCCTACGCTGCGCCGTCCGATACGTGGTCGCCACTCGAGAACCTTTCCTCTCCAACGGTTATCGGTTCGTCGAGCGATGTGGCCTGCCCATTGCCACTTCAGCATGGCAGCCCGGTGGGCTATGTCGGTCACTCTCGTTCTCCTACGGATCTCCGTATTACGGATTCGATCACGTAGGGAAATACCAAGCATAGCCCGCTCCATGGCCCGCTGAGCGACTTTGAGCCTTGATATGAGGCCAACATTCAGAGACCACGTCTCTGTTCCGTATGTCATCACTGGTAACACACACTGGTCGTAGACCTTCGTTTTCAGACACTGCGGAATATTGGACGAGAAGATCTTCCTTAGCTTCCCGAACGCTGCCCAGCCGAGTTGGATTCATCGATTGACCTCTTTCTCGAAGTTGTGCCTACCTAACTGGACTGTTTGTCCCAGGTAGACATAATGGTCGACAACTTCGAGAAGCGCACTCCCGACTAAGACCGGTGCTGAAATGACATGGACATTACACATGACTTTCGTCTTGTCATGTTGTTCATTTTGAGACCCACTAGTCGGGAAACCCTGCTGAGATCATTGAGCATGGTGCCAAGGTCCTCCAGAGATTCTGCCATGACTACGATGTCGTCGGCATATCGAAGGTGAGTGATGTATTCGCCATTGACGTTGATGCCGAATCCGGTCCAATCCAAGAGCTTGAAGACATCTTCCAATGCAGCGGCGATGAGTTTAATTTTTCTTTTTAGGAAAAGCTCAATAACATTGCCCGACCCGGGGATCGAACCCGCGACCTCATGATTAGCAGTCGCATACACTAAGCTATGTTTAAGTCCCACGTAATAGGGGGTGAGCCTATTGACGTCTACCGGGCACATTTCCAAACTCCGGGCTGCTAAAGAGAATTTTTCTTTTTAGGAAATAGCTCAATAACATTGCCCGACCCGGGGATCGAACCCGGGTCCTCATGATTAGCAGTCGCATACACTACCACTACACCACAGAGGCAGTTAAAAAGTACATACAACCCTAAATTTTCAACCTTCTACTGCCAACCCCTATTTTTTAATAGCTATGTTAGTACTTTAATAATATTGATTGTAAAATATTCACGAAAAAGAAATATGGCGGTACGAAGTTTGCCGGGTGAGCTAGTGTGATTAATAAAAACATTACTAAGTTGGCTAAGTAGTCAGGTATTTATGTAGATATTTTTATAATACATACTTTCTAACATTTACGCGAATTTTACACATTTTAAAATAAAACTACGTTTACGAAATCTATCACGTTTACTTGATTTTTATACAATCCCGACGTTTCGAATACTTTACAGCATTGATGATCACGGGTGGACTTAGATGGTCATGGTAGGCGTCCAAAGCTGATTTATGTTGTTTCAACGGTGGGTAGATGAAACCGTAAACGTAGTTTTATTTCAAAATAGATATTTTTACTTCTTTTCAGTCCTGCTATTGGGGACGGGTCTCCTCCTGAGAGGTATTAGCCCATAATCCACCACGCTGGCCCTGAGTGGGTTGGCACTCTCCACAAGCCGTCGAGTAAATCTCTCAGGCGTGTAGGACAGTAATAAATTGTAAATACACACAAAATTAAGAGGTGTGTGTCGTACGAGGTCTGGACTGGGTATAGAACTCGATACCACAGTCTTTGCAGCCTTTGGTTTTACCACTGGACTCTAACCGCTTAATTGGTATGCATAAATTAAACTCCAAATAACTCCAGTTATATTTAATTCCATATTCTACCTAAATTAAAATAATACTTATTCAAAACATTTAAAATGCAGATACATTGTCAAATAATGAATGGTTGCCAATAATGCATATAAAATACACAAATAGCATCACGCCTGTATTCCCCGAAGGTGCATTACACACCCAAGATTCGCCAGCTATGTTTAAGTCCCACGTAATAGGGGGCGAGCCTATTGACGTCTACCGGGCACATTTCCAAACTCCGGGCTGCTACTGAGAATTTTTCCTTTTTTTTTACGCAATATCTCAATAACACTGCCCGACCTGGGGATCGAACCCGAGACCTCAAGATCAGCAGTCGCTTACACTACCGCTGCACCACAGAGGCAGTTAAAATAATCAAGGTTAACAAATTCAATTAACATGGTTGGAAATATAAAATGTCTATTACAACTATTGATACAACGCGTTTTTTTTTTTTTATTGCAAGTAGTGTCAGACGAACCACGGTCCATCTGATGTTAAATGGTTACCGTCGCCCATGGACTCGACTATACCGAGAGTATTGTCAAGCCGCTGCTCACCAATTCATTTAAGGTTTAAGGTTTAAGATCTTTATTTCTCATTAAGAACAATATTCACTTACATGAGAAACACTGATAGGCACTTACAAGCACTTAGTAAGGAACGTACAGATTAGCTTGTTAAAATAAACTATAACTATTTAAGTAAATTATTAACAATAGCAATTTTTAAAATACAATAATTATAACTACACTATTTAAAACTTGGGTAAATACGGAAAAAAACAATATTTAGTGCGAGGCACATGTAGGTAGGTGCGTATGCGTAGGAAGTAGGTAATAACGCGTACTAGATGTGGCAAAGTATTCGTATGAATTTACATATTAGTGTATTTATTTTATATATTATTATATAGTGTTATATTATATTATTATTATGTTATATTTACTAACTGTTATTAACCTACAAAAGCATGTATGAGTAAATTACATTTGTGTAACTATATGAAGATATTATATATTATTTATGATATACCTAATTGGAATCAATATTATTAATATTCCCGCAGAATATGATGCTTAAGTGTTCTTTTAAAAGTACTAAGAGTTTGTGTATCCTTTATGTTATTTGGTAATTTGTTATAAAGTTGAACACCTTCGTAAACTAAACTTTTTTTCCCATAATTTGTCCTTGGAGGACGTAGAACTATATTGTTAGATTACGAAGTGAACGTTTTTGCACAGTGTGTCTTTTAGTAAAAATTATATTAGAATGTATATTCTTTTCTAAAATTTTTCTTACAAGGATACACGTGTAATAAGTGTACGTTTGAGTGATATTTAACAAATTTGTTTCTTTATATATATTTTTTAGTGGATGTTCGATAGTGGTAATTGAAAAGCATTTTAATCAACCTATTCTGCGCAATTTGTAATGAATTTAGAAAGCTTACACCAGCTGTACCCCAGATCTCAATCAAATAGTCAATATGTGGTCTTACAAGAGAATTATAAATCAAATATTTTATATTTTTTGGAAGACATTTTGCAATACGGCGTATTGCACCTGTAAGCAATGATAGTTTTGAACAGAGTTTGTCAATGTGTGGCTTCCAGTGAAGACGATTGTCTAAAATTAATCAAAGATATTTTCGTTTTTCTGTTAATTGTAGTATTGTTTATAGAAGGTTTTTTGAAACTGCTTATTTTTTTGTTTTTTGCACTAAATATTATATAACTTGTTTTTTCTGCGTTAATAGTGAGTAAATTATGTTGGAACCACACATTTAACAAATTCAGGTCGGCCTGTACATCAGTCATGATATTATTTATTGACTGTCCATAGTAAAAAAGACTAGTATCGTCCGCATACAACGTTACATCAGCTTTAAGACCAATTTTATGAATATCATTTATGTATATCAAAAACAGCAATGGTCTCGAAATTGAACCTTGAGGAACGCCATATTGTGATTAGTTTTCACAGATGAAATGAAATATAAACGGCTATCTCCTGCTACAGCCAAAACGCAACGATGTGCTTCATGGCCGGTCACACGGGAGATGGTGGTACCAACCCGCTCGGGCCGGATACCAAGAGAGTACTCCCACTTGGTACCCAGCCCTACCACCAGTCATGCAATGGATGATAATTGCTTACTTCCCTTAGTCGCCTCATACGACACCCGTGGGAAAGAATGGGGTGGTCAAAATGTGTCATGTCAGTGTTATGTGAATAATATATGTAATAAGCAATTTTGCACATGTGTGCAGTTTGGTCCAACGTGAGATAATTTTTATAAGTAAATATAAAAATTTCGTCTCACGTTGTTTGACCGCCATGAGCTCCCAAACTACTAATCAGATCTTAACGTTTGCTTGTCCAAAATATGCGATTTATTTCAACTTAAAAGATAGGATAGTTTTTATCTCAATTATTTCCTATTATTTTTAGTAGACCACTTTAGCACCAACGGTAACGAGACGTGACTTGCTTGAATTCGAAGTAGTCGGGTATAAAAAAATCCGTATTACCTTACAAAGTTACAAACTACTTCAGAGTCAATGGACCGACTGACCGAGTACAGTCAAGGAGTTCGGACAACAGAGTACCACGGCAATAAATCCTTTTCACAAGTAAATAATATTTACAAGCCTTAGGTCGTTGATCTTATGGCACAAGTTTACTAATACTATTAAAAAAAGTTTAAATGTTGCTTTTTTTATACTATGTGGTTGGAGAATAAGCATACGGCCCACCTGATGGTAAGCGGTTACCGTAGCCTATAGACGCTAGCAACACCAGAGGTTATAACTCGCGCGTCGCCATCTCCAAGGAAATGGATAGTATGTGGATAGGAATGATAAGGAGAGAATAGGAAGGGGATTTGGGCCTCCTCCACTCTCACTCACCATACTGAACACAACGGTAGACGTAACTATCGTTGTTACACGCTGATCTTTTGTGAGAGGGTGGTACTTCCCATATGCCATGCCATGGCCATGCCAATTCTAAAAAACATACAATTTCACCATTGAGGTATATGTACGCGGACTCAAAGTACACCCATGCTCAGAACATTTTTGGATTTGTGGATCACATAAATAGTTGTCCTGCATGGGCATCGAACCCACAACACTAATTTAATGTAAGACCTGCAGCAGATACCTATGTTTCACAAATATATGTTTTCTGATTTCTGATTTCTGAAACACTTGGGCGGGAGACTGGTATCTAAACCATTCCGCCATCTGTGCAGTATATTATATTAAATTGTGCCCGTGACTACGTCCACGTGGTGTCGTGGAAAGGACCCAATTCTGTAATTGGGTCCTCTCCGGTCTCTAAACTATATTTATACAATATTTCACGCTGATTGGTTAAGTAACTTAAGCGTGAAAGCGTAGCAAACAAACAAACAAATGCACTTTTGCTTTTATAATATTGGTAATTACCTCTTTTTTTTTAGTTGGTAAAAAATGCACGTTGAGACAATGAGGTAGTGTCTCACCCATTAAAAACCCACCGTGCGCCCTCGCCCACCCTTACTATGGCGGATAACGGGTACCGCGTCGTATCGACCGCGATCCGCAGGCTTCAGCCCCTTCGGGCACCTTCTCTTCTGCAACGCACGTGGGCGTCACACCTTCGCGGTAGGCTTCCGCGAACGGCAGAATACTCCCCGACCCCACCGTCCGCAGCCTCGGCTAGGGCGGCATCAGGCGCAGATAAGTGCGCGCGCGCCACACCGCGCGCCGGCGGCGAATTAGGTCCGCGAAGGAGGATTCCTCCCGGGCCTTCTCCACCACCTCCTTCCGCGAGATGTCAGCCTCGCAGAAGCCGGCGACCGTGGTCCAGGCCCTGTCACTGCCCACCATTGCTCACGCAACGGCCGGCAACGATAGGTCCACGCCTATGACTGCAGCGAGTTCCCAGTGCCTCTCATCCCAAGCCGGGCATGACTCGAGCGTATGCTGCGCCGAGTCCTCATTGCAGTCGTAGTAGTGACAGCTTGGGGTCGTCTCCCTCCTAGCGATTGTGTGCTGCTATTTGCCGAAGCAACCACGCCCCGACAAAACCTGCACCAACCGAAAGGTGAGGATCCCGTGCTGCCGCCCTGCCCATTCATCCAAGATCGGCCGGAGCGCCCCTATGGTCCAGAGACCAGCCCGTAGCATCTCCAGCTGAGCCTTCCACTTTAAGATGGTGGTGCGGCAGACATCTTTCCGCCACGAAGAGATCGCGCTCGACGAGGGGCGACTGCCCCTTGCGCGCCGTCGACGCCCGCCGATAAACGTCGGCGAGCACTTCCGCCTCCAGATCCCACGGGGGGGTTCCAGCCAATGCACAGGCTGCATCGGTCGAGACCTACCGAGGGTACCCACGTATTGCCCTGACCTCTGTGGACGCCACAGCAGGGCCCTATTGCGAGCGGCCAGGGACTCCGCCCACACATTAGTAAGTACCTATGTTAAATTTTTGTCCGTATCCGTGTTGTCCTTTAATCACGCCTAAACGACTGAATACGGGCTGACGGAAGGGCCTCGTGGCGTAGTCGGTAGTGTAACCAACTTCCGTGCACGAGGTCGTGGGTTCGATTCCCACTCAGGGCAATTATTTGTATGATGAACCCAGATATTTGTACTGCGTCTGGGTGTTTTCTATCTATTATATTATTATGTATGTATTTACAAAAAAAAGTAATATATGTATTATATCCTTAACCCTTTCATCTGGTACCCATAGCACAAGCGTTAAGCATAGTTTGGGACCAGAGGATATAGCACATTTTATCCAGAAATAATGAGTGGTTTTGTGATACAGTCCTAATGACTGAACGGATTTGAACGAAATTTGGCATACACATAAGTTATAGGCTCGCCCCTTATTACGTGGGACTTAAACATAGCTGGCGAATCGTGGATGAGTAATACACCTCTGCCTACCCCTTCGGGGAATACAGACGTGATACTATGTTTTGATAAGTTATTAATATAAATACGCACTATTTTTAACCTTTATGAGTTCATGCAGGATGCACCTAAACGATTTCATTGATTTCAATTTTATTTACGCCGACAAAGTTGCTGGCTGAAACTACAGAGACAAATTAATATAATTATATTATTTTTTTAAATCATGCAAGATGTAATTGTCGAGTGCCTATCCTATATTAAAGTTCCCCTATCCAGTTCAGTAAGTTTTGAGAAAATCGCGGACATACAATCATACATCTGATCAAATGGTGAACCTCCTACTTTTGAAGTAGGTAAAAGGTATATATGTTATATATTCTACAGATAGTGCCTACTTAAGTGCTGAAACAGTTAAAAGAAAAAAAAAAAACTGCATTTTTTTATTTTAAATGAGAATCATTTTTTATCGTCACTTTATGAGAACTTATTTCGGAACGCAACTTTATTTATTTAATATTGGAAAATATAATTGAAAATATCAATGGCATGAATAAATTAAACACAAAGTGAAAAATGTGATATCGAAAATAACAGTCACGAGCAGGATTCGAACCTGCATCTCCTGGATACCGTCCAGATGCTTTGCCAATTCAGCCATCGTGACCCTTGCTCCTGACTGCTAATTTTGATAACACATTCATACTTAACGTCTTTGGGTGACGCCTGCACCATCTGTCGGAAGTATTTTCATACATTATACCGACCAGGTAAACTTAATTTTACAATTAAGATTTTACCTAATAATGACGAACCCTATAAATATTTAGATATTTTTATATATATTTTTTGCATTTGACATGCTTAGCAACATACATTAAACACAAAGTGAAAAATGTGATATCGAAAATAACAGTCACGAGGCATGAATAAAAATTGAATTCTATTTATTCGATAGAATGAATCGTAATTTCTGGGACAAAATTCAATTTTAACCGACTTCAAAAAAAAAGGAGGAGCTTCTCAATTCGGATGTTTATAATTTTTTTTTATGTATGTTCGGGCATAACTCCGACATATTACATACCTATATTTAATTTACAAAATTCTTTTTTTGTTTGAAAGGGGTTTATTCCGAGGGGAGCCGGTGCCAAAAATGTTATTTATATAAATGTATTTTATTATTATGAGATGCAAGATGTTATTTTCTAATGCCTATCCTGTAAGTAAGTAATGCCGTCCTGAATGAAAGTAAATAAATATTACCGCTCAACAAATAATATTTTTACGATGAATTGTAATGTTGATTTTTTTGCACTGACTCCTATAATTTTTCGTATTACTTTCTTATAAAATTAAATATCAAGTAATGATTCCGCAAAACAAATCTAACCTAACTAGCGACTTTAGAAATCGGTCAAATAATAGATATACGTGACTCTATGGCACATTATATCTAAAAAAAGTATCCCACAGGAATCGTACACTTTTCCGCGATAAAAGTATCATAATGTCCTTTTCTAGGTTCCGCACTATTTTAGGTTGATTTACAAATACAAAAGACAGTAAGACCATAAACCATAATCCAAAGAGGCGATACCCATACAAAATTACCAATTTGGATTCTTCAATTATTCCACCGTTTCTATAGGTTTTTAAACAAGCATTAGAGCGACCAAAACAAAAAAAAACAATTAGAGATTCAAATTGGTCAAGCCAATTTTTGGTTTTATCGAGACTAAAGAATAACAATTGATTTTTAGATAGATAAAACGTAGATACTTACTTAGTAGAAGAAGTTCTTCTTAACTTTTGATAATTCAAATCATCAAAAATAATAATCACTGGACAATTTTTAAACGGACTAAATAATTTTGATATTATAAAACATGTATTTTTTAAAAAATACACAAATTTAAAAAAAACATCCTATTTATTACACCAATAAAAAAATATAACTAAAGTTCATCAACATGGCTTGTTCTGTATTCAAACCGAATCGTGTTCAATAAGCTTTTTAAATTCAAATTTATTTCGATCGCGTTTTGAAATAAGAAGAGCAATACAATGGCGGGACGTACGCCGTACTCGACACGAACGCGCGCTACTAGTGTTCCAAGTTTAAGGACAACGACGTTTGAAACATGGTCATTGTAAACTAGTTTATCTGTTAATTTTGATGCTTGAATCTACACTAATATAATAAACTAAATAAAGAATTTATTTCAACCAAAATCTTTTTGTAGAGCCTAATAATTTTGAGAAACGTCATATTCGACCCTTAAAGAAGCGAGCAGAAATAAACTAGTCAAAAGAGTGTCATCTGACATCACAAAATTAAGGTGAACATAAAGATGACAATATGTAAAATACGATATGATATGTAAAATAAAGATGGCGCTTTTACAAAAACCGACATATTATTAATCTAAGCAAAAACCTATCTATCTACACGCGACATCGACCACGTGTAATTTTGTACTTTTTTGGTGCGGTACCCTAAATAAAAGTACCCTAAGTCACTTCTTATAACTTCAGCTATCTACCAGTGAAAGTCTCGTCCAACACGGTCCAGCTGTTTCGGAGATAAGCAACAAAAAAAAGAGAAGCGAGAAGCAAACAGAAAGAAATTGTTTTGTTCTATGGGTAACGTATGCTTTCATTATATGAAAGTACATTTAGTAAAAAGCTGTTAATTAAAATTTGTTAATCAGGCATTACCAACAGACATTTCAATTTTATTTATATGTAAGTATAGATATAAATTCAAGCGTAATGAATTCTACCTGTCAACAAAAACATAAGGAAGAAAAACAAACAACTGTCATGCCGGGACATACAAGGCCATTGAGTAAATTTAAATCGATGTACAAGGGTCTCCCTAGGGATTTTTGTGTTTTTTAAGAATCGAATCGTACCTGGATGGCATAGACTTACAAATTCGACTCGTGGATGGTGCTGCGATCGATTTTTATTATAAATTTTGGACTGAAATTTGTTTTTTTTTATTATTATTATCACTTTTTGAATATCAGAACAAACAAAATTTCATCAAATTCTTCAACCATCGCCCTTGCCGAGTAAAGGTCTAATGCCGCTAACAGCTGATAGCCCAACGTTTGGGTGGAGCGACATCTGGCGAGTCCAGCTATTAAATTACTAAAATACTTTGGAAAATCCAGAAGTGTATGCCTCATAATCTTCATTTTTCACAATAAAATTGATTATTTTATAAGTAACTAATAATTTATGGGTAATGTGGTTGCTAAGTAGTTTTCAATAAATCACATAGATAGCCCTAATTTCAAAAAGTACTGTCGTTTTCATGTCTTATACGCCATCTAGCGCTAATTTTAAGAAGTACTTCTATATTGGTCTATAGAAGTAGTTCTCACGAAATAAGAATAGCACTGGTTTTAGTGTTGAGTCGAGCGTAAATATTCACTATTTTTTTGTTTACTTATATAATAACAATTAAACCACATCGAATCGGACCGTGAAAATTGATTGGGCTCTATTCGTAATTATACTTGGAGGCAGAATCTCATATCTCACATGTCGATCGTATCGTGTTTACTGTGATTGGTTGAGAAACTGACGCGTGATGTCACAATAATCCGTTGGCCAATCATGGTGATCTCTCAACCAATCACAGTGATCTCGATACGATCGACACGTGAAACATGACATTCTGCCTAACCCCCCTGAACCGTAAAAGAAAAAAATATTTCGGTCGTTATCGTGTTAACATACATTATCCGAACATTCCTACAACACACGGACGTCCAAGACAAACTTTTTTAAACAGTTTTTTAACTAGTTTAAATAACAATAATGGCATCAAAAATATCATGAGTGTTAAAAATAGTGTTTTTTCTTGATATGTGTGTGTATATATTATTATACAAATGCAATATATGATCCGATATAGCAGTGTGGGGCACCTAGAATAGCTCCACCCCGTCTCTTCCTATGGGAGTCGTAAAAGCCAACTAAGGGATTACCGGGAGACCGGGCAGCAGCGTTCCCCTGTGTACTAAAAATAACCACTGCGATCGCCGACCCGCCTGTCAAGCGTGGCGATTATGGCAAAACCCCCGTTTTGGGGAGGCCTATGTCTAGCAGTGGACGACGAAAGGCTGATGGATGGATGGATGGATAAATATATGATAAGTAGAGACATTTTAAGTTTGAAAAATCAGTTGTTCCGTGTGAAGCGAGAGTAATACCCTTTTTTTTTTTTTTTATTTTAGGTGGGCAAAAATGTCCTACCGCACACCCCGCTGCCCGGGGAGACAACGGGGTGAATGGGGCTCTCACCCACTAAAAACCCACCGTGCGCCTACACCCGCCCTTGCTACGGCGGATCACGGGTACCGCGTCGTTACGACCGCGATCCGCAGGCGGCAGCCCCTACGGGCACCCTCTCTTGAGCGACGCCTCGCGCACTTGGGCGTCGCACCTTCGCGGTAGGCTTCCGCGGACGGCAGGGTACTCCCCGACCCCACCGTCCGCAGCCTCGGCTAGGGCGGCATAAGGCGCAAGTAAGCGCGCGCACGCCGCCCCTCGCGCCGGCGGCGAATCGGGTCCGCGAAGGAGGATTCCTCACGGGCCCTCTCCGCCACCTCCTTCCGCGAGATGACAGCCTCGCAGAAGGCGGCGACCGCGGTCCAGGCCCTGTCACTGCCAACCATCGCTCGCGCAACGGCCGGCAGCGACAGGTCCACGCCTATGACTGCAACGAGTTCCCGGCGCTGCACATCCCATGCCGGACACGACTCGAGCGTGTGCTGCGCCGAGTCCTCGTCGCAGTCGCAGTGGTGACAGCCTGGGGTCGTCTCCCTCCTTGCGATCGTGTGCAGGTATTTGCCGAAGCAACCATGCCCCGACAAAACCTGCACCAACCGGAAGGTGAGGATCCCGTGCTGCCGCCCTGCCCATTCTTCCAAGATCGGCCGGAGCGCCCCCACGGTCCAGAGACCGGCTCGGGGCGTCTCCAGCCGAGACTTCCACTTTAGGACGGTGGCGCGGCGGGCATCTTCCCGCCACGATGACATTACGCTCGGCGAGGGGTGGCTGCCCCCCGCCCGCGCCGTCGACGCCCGCCGATAGACGTCGGCGAGCACCTCCGCCTCCAGATCCCACGGGGGGGTTCCGGCCAACGCGCAGGCTGCATCGGTCGAGACCGTGCGGTACCCGCGTATTGCCCTGACCGCTACGACCCTCTGTGGACGCCACAGAAGGGCTCTATTACGAGCGGCCAGGGACTCCGCCCACACGGGCGCGCCGTACAGCGCCATCGACCGTACTACCCCCGCGTAGAGTCGTCGACACGCAAGACTCGGTCCGCCCAAATTCGGCATAAGTCGCCCGAGGGCGGACGCCGTGTTGACGAGCCTTGGCGCAAGACGGCGGAAGTGCTCGTCAAAGTGCCACCGTCCATCCAATACCAGGCCCAGATATTTGATGTGGGCCTGGATTGGCAAGCCCACCCCATTGACCGTTATCGAGGCGCTGGAGGGCGGGCCCCGTCGGCGCCCATGGAACAGTAGGGCCTCCGACTTTTCAAGGGCCACCCTAAGCCCCAGCGCCTCAATCCGCCTGACCACCTCCGCGGTACCTGAGGTGGCCAGCGTTGCCGCCTCCTCGAGGGTCCAGCCCCGGGCTGTGACGAGTGTGTCGTCTGCGTAGCAAATTACGCCCAGCCCGGGGGGGAGCCGGCCACGGAGGACCCAGTCGTAGCCGATGTCCCACAGGAGCGGCCCAAGAACCGAACCCTGCGGGACGCCGCACGACATAGCCCTCCTTACAACGTCCCCTTCCCGGTCCACGAAGAGGACGCTGCGGCCGTCGAGGTAGTCTGCCACCAGCCGCCTTAGGTAGAGGGGCACTCCATGGTACCGGAGTGCCTCCTTGATGCAGCCGAATGGCAGACTATTGAAGGCGTTGGCGATGTCAAGCGACACCGCCAACAGCACATCCCTCGAGGTGACGGCCTCCGCAGCCGCGGCCTTCAGGCGCAGAATGGCGTCGACCGTAGACCGACCCGCCCGAAATCCAAACTGGGCGTCGGACAGGTCGGGGCCGACCGCTCCTAGGTGCCGGACGATGCGGGCAGCGACTACCCGCTCGAGGAGTTTGCCCACCTCGTCCAGCAACACGATGGGCCTGAAGGCCGAGACTGTGTTCGGAGGCCGTCCCGGCTTCGGCAGGAGCACGAGCTTCCCCTCCTTCCAGCAGTCAGGGAACCGTCCGGACACCAGGCAAGCGCCGAACAGTCCCCCGAGGCGGGGCTCGAGATGGTCGAGGACCAGGGCCAGCACTCGGGCGGGAACCCCGTCCGGCCCGGGGGCGGCGCCTCTCCGCATACGCGCTACCGCCGCCCCCATTTCCGTCGTCGTCACGGGCGGTACCTCCACGTCGCCGGCCTCCCGGTCATCATCTAGCGGAGCCATGACCGGGGGCGTGTGCACCGCCCGTGAAGGAAAAAGTCCCTCGACCACCTCAGAGAGGAAGCCCGGCTGGAGGGTCTCCGTAAGGGGGGGGCCCTGGGCGCGGAGCTTGTTAAGTGCCGCGCGGTACGGGCGTCCCCAGGGGTCACGCTCGAGACCCTCCAGCATCTCCTGCCTTTTCGCATCTTTGGCGCGACAGATGGCCAGCTTTAACGCGGCGCGCGCACTGCTGTACGCCGCATACAGCCGGCCCTCCCGCTCTTCGTCGCGGATTCGGCGACGGCGGCTGCGGGTGTAGGACCTCCGGGCACGAATACAGGCCGCACGGAGGTCCGCCAGCTCCGGGGACCACCAGTAGACCCCCTTCCGTCGAGGCGGGCGCCGCACACGGGGCATGGTCGCATCGCATATCTGCGTAAGCATGCCGCGAATGCGGCCAGCCTCGGCGTCCACGTCTTCCGTCAGGGGGGGAGGCAGCCAGGATTGAAAAATGGCCGCCTCCACTAGCAGGTCCCGGTCGAGCCTACCCACAGCCCATCGCGGAAAAGCGGGAGTTCTGTCCGCCGCGTGACCCCTGCTGGCGCCCTGAAGGTTCCGGGAGACCTCTATCTGAATATATCTGTGGTCAGATAGGGTCTCGACCTCCTCCAGGACTCGCCAGCTCCTTACGCGTGCGGCGACACCGGGGCTAGCGAACGAAAGGTCCACTATCGACCCGCCCCAGGGCCGCACGCACGTTTGGGCGGACCCTCGGTTGAGTAACACGAGGTCCGCCGCTGCCGCCCACTCTTGGACCGCCGCACCTCGGGGGTCCGTCCTGGGGGACCCCCACGCCGTTGATTTGGCGTTGAAGTCCCCCAGCACGAGCACAGGGCTCGGTGCTATACGCCGTATCGAGGTCTCCAGGTTGTGCAGGAAGACCTCGAAAGCCGCCAGACTACGACTAGGGGAGAAGTACACGCCATACAGCGTGACCCCTCCCCATTCGGCCGCCACATATCCCGTGCCCTGGTCTTTGAGTGACAAGGGCGGGGAATGCGGCGCCGCCGAGCCGACGACTGCCACGGAGCCATCCCCGCTACCCGCCCAATTGGGGCGATCCGGGACTATGTAGGGCTCCGCGGCTACGGCAACACCGATCGACCGCTCCGCCATGGATTGCAGGAAGAGGTCCTGCGCCCTGGCGGAATGGCCGAGATTCCCCTGGAGGACGATAGCGTCGTGATCCGTTATTGGACCACGATATCCTCCTCCATGCGCTGCGGCGGTCCAGCCGCGCCGGGTTGGGCAGCCGGGGCCGATTGGCTGCCCACCCCCCTCTTAGGGCCTGACTTGGCCGGAGGCCTGCACCCCACCCGCCCCATACAGTGGTTGGCGGGGCGATTGCCCGCCGCGCACGCGGGGCAGTGTGGGGTGGCAGAACAGGCAGCCGCCTGGTGCCCTGCCTGACCGCAGCGGAAACAAAGCCCGCTGCAGTCAAAGCAGTTTGTGCACAGCGGCCGGGTGTGACCGACCGCCATGCACTTGTAACACCTGGCAGGCCGGGGCTCCAGCGCGATTACCCGCGCGGCGCTCCAGCCCACCAGAAGTCTACCGGCGGCGACCAAATCCTTGGCCGCCGCGACAGGGCACGAGACCCAGACGGCACCCACACCACCTGGACCTGGGCGAATGGTGCCCACCCGGACGGCGCTGCTGGGAGACCCGGTTTTCGAGACGATTGCCTCCCGGATCTCTTCCGCCGTCACGGAATCGTCCAGCCCGGAAATGCGCAGTTCGGCGCACTTCACGGGTCTGGCGACCCGGACACCACTCTCCTCTGGGAACAGGCCCAGCAGCCTCGCGGCCATTGCGTCGGCCGTCTTGGCGCCCTCTGGCCCCAGGTACTCGAAAATCCGAGCACCTGTCCGGGCTTGGCGGGAGCGAGCGGAAACGTCCCCGAGATCGGAGACGTTTATCTCCCGCCGGGCACGCTTCAAGACGGCCTCGTAGGTCAGGCCCTTTTCTTTTCCCTCAGGCAGCACGGTGATCACCACCGCAGCTGCCTTCGGGACCTTCAGTTTCCGCGGCTTCCTCTTCCGCGGCTTCGGGGCTTCTCCTCTCGGATTAGTAGGCGCCGCTTCGCGCCCCGAGGCAGCGCCGCGATCCCTGGCCCGGGATCGCCGGGGCCCAACCACCTGCCAGTCCCCGTCTGAGGACGTAGCAGTGGCGGGGGTGGGGGCAGGAGCCCGGGGCGCGACAGCCGTATCCCGCGAGGGTGCGACCGTTCGTCGCGGCGCAGCAGAACGCGGAGGCACAGCGGCGCTTGGCAGAGGCGGGAACTCCTCTCGGGGCTGACCCCTCGGGGCTTGTCCCGCCTTTTCCTTTTTTTTGGGCTTTTTTTGGCCCTTTCCCTGCACAGGGGCCGGCGAAGGCTTTGCCGCTGGTGGTTTGGCCGCCGGTGGTTTAGCCGCCGTCGCGGCAAAAGACACATGCCCTCCCTGGCACGGCAGAGGTGTCGATGCCGAGGACGCTGCAGCCCTTCTTTTATCAGCCGCAAGCGGCGGCCGAAGTCGCGGTTCCGGCGGCAATCTTGCGGCTAGGGCCTCAATTCTCGGGCCAAAGACCGCATCCATGCGGTCGATGACCGCACGGAGCATTTCGTCGTCGAGCCCAGTGACAGGGCCCGACTGAGCGGCAGACGGAGCCGAGGCAGACGGAGCCGAGGCGGTCGCCGAGGTGGGGCGGGGGCACGGCGGCTGCGGCGAGGCGGTCGCGGGGAGACCAGGCTCGACCCGCAACTCAGCAGAATCCGAGGCACTCGGGATAGCCTCAGGGAGCCCAAGTTCGGCTCTCATATTGGCCATCCCTCGGTGCAGCTCCTCGACCGTTGTCTCCAGGCGCTCATTGCGCGCCCCAAGGTCGGCTACCTCCGCCACAAGCCGCTCCACCACGTTGGACAGCTCCGTGGCGGCGATTTTAAGGCCCCGGACGAAGCTACTCTTGAGGTTCCTCGAGCCCAGGGCCACCGTCGAAATTATGGCCACGCTGTCCGCGGCTCTCTCGGCAAATTTGGCCGCAGTAGGCGGCCCATTGTCGTCTATGGGTAGACGGAGTTTCTCAGACAGGAGCGCCAAGCGCTCCTCTGCATGTTGCACCGTCTCCGCCCGCTTCAGACATCGCGTCTCTGCCTCTTTCGCTGAGGCGACACGCGGTATCGGCGTCCCGGGACGGCTGATACCTCGACCCCTAGCCGCTGCGGGTATTTTAGGGGGAGGCATCTCAGTGGAGCTCAGGTCGGACTCCGAGGCAGCGCCCCCCTGAGACAGGGTGCGCTTGCGCCAGAAGCGCGACTCCGACACAACCTCTGCCGGCCGCGATTGCCGACTCTCAGCAGCCTCAGATAGGCCACCCTCCTCAGCGGCAGACATCTCGGCAGCTGATGTGCAGGCCGAGCTGCCCGTCATCGAGCCGTCCCTCGAAGACTGGGGCGTTCCCTTGGACGTCTTCTTGCCCTTGCGGGACTTTTTGCCGCCGCGCGTTTTACGCGCAGCTGCACTAGCAGGGGCCGCATTTGCAGCCGGACCCCTTACGGCTGAGGCGTCGGGATTTTTACCCAACTCGGTCAATTTTGAGTTTAACAATTTTTCCATGTTGTTCCCACGAGTATGGGAGAAAGGAGGTCCACCCGGGCAGAGCTCCCTGTACCCGGGTAAGCGTACATTTGTAACCCAACACAGGGGGTCCGCAGGTACCCTGGCTGGGGCCGCGCTCGAGACTGAACTACCCATCAGCCATGCATCTCCTCGCCGCGCGCCAGAGCTTGAGATTCGGGGTAATTTTTTATAGAGGTTGTCTTCCTCGCGGTCCGGGCGATTAAGCCAAGACCCTCGTTCCTGTATGCCCGCGAGACGTAACCACAGGCACGCGCTCAGGTTTACGATTTGGGACGGGGGGGGCCGCTGTGGCCCCACTGTCCCCCCTCTCCAGAGCCCGGTGAGCCAGTCTGGCCCCACCGACTCCGACGCCTGGTCTATCCGCTGTGCCCTCTGCTGAGTCAGAGGGACACGCGGAGACCCGTCCTGTCCGGAATTTTAGCCGCCGGCGACTGCCGACGTTGCCCGGGGTGCACCACTAGGAGGTAAACCGGACAAATTAGCACCCCAGCGAGAGTAATACCCACCTCAACGCTTCGCTTATAAGGCGTGCAAAAGGAAACATCAACATTTTTCAACCTGTGCCCTCACATGCAACAAGGATAAACACAAATGTAGAGATTACTAGAATATTAGAGAATTACGAATGTTGAGGAAGCGAGAGATCTATTCAGGTATAGAGCCTTTTTGCACCCTATTCTCTGCCTACCCCGCAAGGAATATGGTTTGATGATAAGTAAGTAAACAGTAGCTATATATATGTAAAATTTAATGATTATCAGTATATCAGTTCAGTAGTTACGGCGCGATACATAACAAACAAACTCACGTTCACGTTTATAATATTAGTAAGGAAGTAAGGATACAGAAAATATTTCACCCGATCAAAGTCGCGGGTAACAACTAGTTCACAACAAACTTAACAACATGTTACAAGATAACAGGTATCTTATCACAACTGCCATTGCAAATAAAATCTACTATTTGCAGTGAATTTCCACATAAAATTCGCGATGCCGAATTTCCCTAGGGTAACATATGTTTTTCTAGGATAAAAGGCAGTGCTTTCTCCTTCAATGTGATACATTATTCAGTCAAAACTGACATTCAGGGGAGATTCTGAAAGCATACCTTATTTTAGTATATGCGGTTAAACTGACAGAATTTGAGGATTAACGAATCCCTTTTTACTTGGGCAACCACTCGAGTAGTACCTATTTCTTGGTGTTGTAAATGCGGATTTGTTATGAGGAATGTAGAATGCCATTATTTTCTAATGTGACTGACTATAGTCTGTACTATAAAGCTATAAATAGAGCTGTGTCTGTACATTGAATATATTACAGAAAAAATACTGTATCCAACTATAAAATAAATTATGGAGGGTAGAAGTAAGGAGGACTGTCTTGTATAGGGGATAAGTTGAAAAAGTGTCCACTTATAATAGCAAGTTATTATGGCGCTGATTTTAAAATCATTCCACTTGTTACTGTGGTGCCACCTTAAATGGCTCCCGTTAAAAAATATACAGTATTTAAAATTTTAACTATTTACGTAGTTAAATGTAATTTAGTAAATATAAAATGCGCAGCAACAAAGCGGAAGTGTTTCTTTCCTTCTTAATTTAGTATCCCACACTAATAGTTTATGGCGCTGTGTTTAAAATCTTTCCACTTGCTACTGTAGCGCCATCTTAATTGGCTCCCTTTCAGCGGACACTTTTCAAAACACTGAGTTAGTCCTCATTACTTCTACCCTCCATAAAATAAATTAAAAAAAATATAGGTCTCTGAACCAAAAACAATTTTTTCAGTCAGTTTCTGAACGGATTCTGATGAAACTTTTTTTGTTTGATAACTCTTGATTAGACTCGAAAACTGGTTCCTATACGTTTTATCCCGCTGGGAAAACGGGTACCTGCAATATAACCTAAAAACTAAGGCCAGTAAGTAATAAAATTGTTGTACTCTCTAAATTAATTCCTTAGATGTAAGGAGGACGGAGGTTTTACTCTAATTGTGTACTAGCTGCTCCAACAAAAGGGACCAATGTCACAACTATTTGTGAACCTATGTTCACAAATAGTATTATATTTATTCACAAATAGTATTATATTTATTTACAATACTATTATTGTAATAACTTACGATATATATATTTTGCCTGTTTCAGCTACATGTCCAAATTAGCTGTACCTATAAGAATTGTACTATCAAACTACACCCACTAAGTGTCATCATAACATTTAAAAGCCATACATTTAAAGTAGTTAAACATATCGTTTTGCCGGTGGGGGGCGGCTTTAGAATTATCCCACCCCTCTCTACCCACGGGAGTCGTAAGAGCTGACTCCCTCAGTCAGCTCTTACACATACCGGGGGAGTGGGCAGCAGTACTCCCTCAAGTATTAACAACATCCACTGCGATCGCCAACCCGCCTGCCAAGCGTGGCGATTACAGCATTATCCCCCATGACGGGACCGCTCGTTGTGGCGTTCTCTTGGGGAGGGCTATGTCCAGCAGTGGACGTTGAAAGGCTGATGGATAGATGGATGGATAAGGTTTGATGATGGTGTTTTGATGGATGGATGGTTTAAGAATTGTAAAGTTAAAATCATCTTAGATGTAAGTTTATTTTTTTAAGGAAGTATTACTGTAACAATTGCTGGTAAAATATGTAACGTGACTCCGTGCTTCGGAAGGCACGTTAAGCAGCGGGCCCGCTGTCAGATAATCAATGGTAGTATTTACAGGTTAAATATCTGACTCTATATCATTGATGCACTGAGTTCAAGAATATCGAAATAAATAAATATTGTAGCCCAGGGCAACATAACTGACCACTGAAGGAATGTAATATAGTTCAGGTGGTCCGCCAATACAGGCGGAGAGACGGCACACGGAGGGTTTATTTAATCGGTGAGGACCCCACACTACCCTGTTCGTTACATTCCTTCCCTACAGAAACAGGTAGCCTATATTAGACAATCATAGTCTACAAAACAGACTAGGAATAGTTATAACTGAGAATATAGACAGCTGGGAATAGATATTCGAAAGTTATGGATTTTGTTTAACGTAATAGGCTGATTTTAAATAATTTTGCATAAAGCGCCTTTATGATAACATTCTGCAATCAGACTGAGAAAGCTTTCTATATTTGATTTTAAGAATACAAATAAAATCTAAGTATATTAAGCTATGATTACCAATGATATGATGTTAAATACAAAATAAAATGTTAAAAAAAAAAAATCCGCCTAGTAATAACACCCAGGAACTAAAAAGAAAAAAATAATTGGTATTTACATATATATTTACTTTTGACTGCCTCTGTGGTGCAGCGGTATTGTAAGCGCCTGCTGATCATGAGGTTCGATCCCCGGGTCGGGCAATGTTATTGAGCTTTATCGTAAAAAGAAAAATTCCCTAGCTCTAAGTTTGGAAATGTGCCTGGTAGACGTCAACAGGCTCGCCCCCTATTACGTGAGACAACGTCTTATTATTAACGCGCGAAAAAACATGACTCATGCGGCGTTACCTCGCTCTGAGGCGTTCCATGTAAGGCTTGAAGTGCAAGCGAGAGCGCGGAACGAGCGACAAAGAAGCACAATCGGCCTTTGCGTTCGGCAGCGTTCGACATCCGTCTCTCTCCTACTTGAGTGAGCGATGCGTCTGCGTGGACAGCTGCTATACTATAGTACATTTACATGTTTTGGCCGAGTATCAAGTGCAGTGAAAAGTGAATGTGGTGTCAATTGTTTATAGCAACGATAATTACAGCGATAAAGGTAATGATTCTTTGACGTTGTCACGTTCAACTATCGTCAGTAAACCGACTTTACAGACAACCAATTTTTTTTATTTACATACGATTTTCGTGCTAGACTCCTATTGATGTGTTTGAAGTCGGTTTTGCGGCGGAGCCGCGGGCAAAAGCTAGTTTAGTATTTACTAGGCTAGTATTTAATAAAGCAATAAAATTATCGTTAAATAAGTATGTATAAGTATTTACATACCTATATGCTGGCTTTAGAATTGTCCCATCCCTCTCCACCCATGGGAGTCGTAAGAGCCGAATGAGGGAATGCCGGGGGAGTGGGCAGCAGCACTTCTTCGAGTATTAACAACATCCACTCCGATCGCCAACCCGCTTGCCAAGCGTGGCGATTACGGAATTATCCCCCATGACGGGATCGCTCGTTGTGGCGTTCTCTTGGGGAGGCCTATGTCCAGCAGTGGACGTTGAAAGGCTGATGAATGGATGGATGGACCTACATACCTACATGGTATATATATGGCGGTTCCCCTTCAATGAAAAGTTCCATTGTCTATATCCGAAGATCTTCGTCAGAACCTTCCCTGACAAGACCGATAGAAAATTCAATAACAACATCCTCATCCAAATTGGATCAGTAGTTTTTGACTAAATCGCAGCCATACAAACATACATACATACTGTGGGTACCTACTACTCTTTTTGAAATCAGTTAAAAAATGTATTCGGTTTTGAGAAAAACGCGGACATAGCTACATTTTCACCATTCGACCCGAATGGTAAACAGTCCTTTTGAAATGAGTAAAAAAAAACAAATAGCAATTATTTATTTTAAATCGTCACTTTTTATAATAACTTATTTCCGAACGCAACTTTATATGGAATATTGAAAAATATTAATTGCAAATGTCAACGGCATGAACTAAAATTGAATTCTATTCATTTGATAGAATGAATCGTAATCCCTGGGGCAAACTTCTATTTTTAAAACTTCATTGGTATTCTGACACAAGTTATATTTTTGTGACATTCAAACAATTAAGTTAATCATAGATATCGGGTCTAGTTGAATACCAGCGTACGGATCAAGTTTTTTGAAGTTATACTTCTTTTGGCGCGTTAGGGAAAAATGATGAGACACGCCGTCACGAAAAACCGACACTCTGAAGTTAGCTACGAAAAACCGACACCCTGAAGTTAGCTATAGTCAATATTTTAGTTTTTTATGTGAAACATCTAATGCGGAGGGAGGGTAAAACCGGCTGTTAGTGTGGCGACGTTTTTATTTTACTTGTCCCGTTCAAATTTTGCAAGTTAAATTTGACACACTTCCCGGTTTCCGATTGAGCTGAAATTTTACAGGCATATTATATGTATATCGCGAGACAATGCAATATTATGATGACATGGAACTGATCTGATAATGGAACTCTCTGAGGAAGGTGGACATAGGAACTCTATAATAAAACGGCGCAACCCCATCGAGTTCATACTCGTTTGATTCGTCTTGACGAGTACTTCGGTCCTAGATGATGTCTAAGGCCTGACGCTGATGATTTATGTCAATTTCCGTTATTTTACACATGTCATAATTTTATACAAACACACATTGAAAAATTTATGATCATTTTATTTCTACTCATTATTTCTAGAAAATAATTTCGATGTTTTCACATCTAATACTTTCTGATATTTACGCGAATGTTACACATTTTGAAATAAAACTTCGTTTACGGAATCTATCGCGTTTACTTAAACGCGATAGATTCCGTAAACGAAGTTTTATTTCAAAATGTTTTCACATCTGGTAGACGTCCCGCGTCGTCTAGTTTATAATTTGTGATATTTAAATAAACTTTATTTAACTAGATGATGCGTTATAATAAATTTTTCAATGTATTAAATACCTTTTTTCTATTGTTAGTGTCGTTTTTTCTACAAACGTAGAATAAGGCGAAAGATAAAATTTTTGAAAAGATTTTTATCTTGTTACGCCAAAGAAGTATAACTTCTAACGCGTGTACATTAGTACACATACAATTTTTTTAGTACTATTATTATTTTAGGTACTTATATCATAATGATCATATTTTTATTTTATTTATGTTATTGACTAGCCTTTGCTTGCGTCTCCGCCGCAACCAAAAGCTAGTTTTTAGGTTGTATCTCAGGTTTCCGATATCGTAGCGGGATAAAATGTATACCAGTTGTTAAGTCTAATCGAGGTCTATCAAATAGAAAAAGTTGCATCAAAAACCGTTCAGTAATTTTTGCGTGATGCGCGAACAAACAAACAGATAAAAAGACAAACAGACAAAAAACCTAAAAAAAATTGTTTTGTGTTCAGACACTTCTATATAGCCTATTACAGTGTTTTTTTCTCAAATATCTTAAATGTACAGACACAGCTCTGTTACAGCTTTTTAATAGTATAGATTTATTTTTATTTCCGCCAAATATTTATTCTATCTTTCTTTCATATTAGTAGGTTTAGATATTATTTCCCTGCGATGGACGCTTGCGGAGCGGCGGTGGGAGGCGGCGTCGACGGGCCTTTGTTTGTTGAACAGAGGCTCCGTCATCACGTGCGTGAGGCGACGTGGTGGGTCGATAGTGGACCTAACGGTCGCTAGCCCCTACGTCGTAGCACGACTGGTGTGTCCTGGAGGAGGTTGAGACCTTCTCCGATCATCGGTAGAGATCTCGGAGGTAGTCAGGAGGATCGGGGTGCTAGGGCTTAGGGTGAACCAGGATAAGTCGGAGGGCCTACTTTTCTATTTCCACGGGCCGCAACGTCGGCCACCTGCTGGCGCCTCAATCACCGTGGACGGGGTCCAAATTGGGGTACAGGCCCAGATTAATATTTTTTTTCTCGCCTTAACAAAAAAAGTTTGCTGTCGTACCTTTGCCACCGTTCGCATTTTTTTTTCGAATCGTTAGCATTGGGCTTTGTAAGCCATCTTTGATTGTTGATGGACTAGAAGTTCAATTATATCAGCCAATTCGTTTCATGCCGGCATTTCATGTTGGTATTATAATCTATACATATACTAATAAAATTTAAGTGTCTGTTTGTTGTGTCTAAATAACAGTTTATTACTAAATGTATATGAGAGTATATACGCTACCTATAGCTAAACACCAATTTTTAAAATTTTTGTATGTCTTTCTGTCTGTCTGGCTGTTTCTTCCGGCTAATCTCCGGAACGGTTAGACCGATTTGAACGGGACTTTCACTAGCTAACTTAGGCTACTTCTATTTTGGAAAAATAATTAGAGTACTGCGTAAAAAAAATAAAACCCATGAAATAGTGATTAAATATCACTCCGGAACGCCTGGACCGGTTTGGACGAGACTTACTAGCAGATAGCTGTTGTAATAAGGAGTAAATTAAGCTTAATTTACTTTGAAAAAAAAATAAGCATTCCGAGCGAAAAAATTCAAACTCATGAAATTGTGAATGAATTCAAACAGATATGGCGTTTAAAGTATGTAGCATACTCTTTGGTATACATCGAATATACATCCACGGCTAATCTCCTGAACAGCTGCACCGATATGGATGGGATTCACAGGATGGGGCTAACTACTTTTATTTTGGAAATATAATTAGGATTCTGCACTAAAAAAGAAATAAATAAATTCCACGCAGACAAAGTTATCAGCTAGTTATAAATATAGAGTGACTTCATCAATCTAAGTATGTAACTACTTATTAAACCTTTTGTCAAAAAAGTTAAACAACTATTTGCTTATCCTCAATATGGCGTTTAAAGTAGGTAGCATACTCTTTGGTATAAAGTTCACGAGTTTGAATCTATATATACCTACTATTATAAAGCTATAACACATATAAGATGTGTACATTTAAGATATTTGAGAAAAAAATACTTTCCGTGTTGATGGAGTAACACATGTTTATTGGGCGTATAGAACGCGCATTAAACTTCTCAAAATACCTACTATAAATTTGACCAACCGACGTTTCAGTTGAGTTGCAGCAGCCGTGGCCACGAGTAGACTCTACTTGTGACCCCCTAAATGTGTTATAATGAATATAAAACGCGAAAGTTTAAAAAGTACTAAGAATAAAGGTGTCACCACCCCATTTTTTCCCACAGGTGTCGTTCGAGGCGACTAAAGAAAGTGAGCATTTATTACCGATTGCATTACTGGTAAGGCTGGGTACTAAGTACCACCGAAGGAATGTAACATAGTTCCAGTGGCCCGCCAATAAAGGCAGAGAGATGGCACACGGCGGGTTTCTTTAGTGGGTGAAGGCCCTACACGACCCTGTTCGTTGCCCCGAACGACGGGGTGTGCGGTTAGGAACATTTTTTCCCACCTTAACAAAAAGAAAGGGGTGTCTACTAAGTAGAAGTCTCACTTGCTATAGGGCCCGAACGGGTTGCTACCACTATCTCTTGTGTCTCTGTTGCACATCGATGTGTTTTGGTTGTAGCAGGAGATAGCCGTTAATTCTTTCATTTCATATCTGTGAAATGAAATATTGAGCAGCGGCTTGACAATACTCTTGGTATAGTTGAGTTGACGCATCACTCCTGTATTTTAGAAGGGGTAGGCGGAGGTGTATCACGCACCCACGGTTCGCCATCTATGTTTATGACCCACGTAATAGGGGGCGAGCCTATTGCCGTACCGGGCACATTTCGAGGCTCCGGGCTGCTACTGAGAAGTTTTCTTTCTATGAAAAAGCTCAATCACTCTGCCTGACCCGGGGATCGAACCCGAAACCTCATGTTCAGCAGTCACTCACACTACCGCTGCACCACAGAGGCAGCAAAATCTAGTATAATACAAATATATTATACTTTGGAAAATTCAAAACTTCACGCCTCATAATCTTCATTTTTCACAATAAAATTGATTATTTGATAAGTAACTTATAATGTTTTGGTCTTACTAAGTAGTTTTCAATAAATCACATAGATAGCGCTAATTTTAAGAAGTACTTCTATATTGGTCTATAGAAATAGTTCTCATGAAAGGCGCTGGTTTTAGTGTCGCGTCGAGCGTAAATAATAAGTATTTTTTTGTTTATTTAATAGCAATTAAACCACATCGAATCAGACCGTGAAAAGTATTAGGGCTCTATTCGTAGTAATACTCAAGTTAAAAAGAAAAAAAAAAGACTCGATTATTAAAGTATTTCGGTTGTTATCGTGTTAACATACATTACCTACAACAAACGGACGTCCAAGACAAAATTTTTTTAAACAGTTAAACACAAAGTGAAAAATGTGAAATCGAAAATAACAGTCAGGAGCAGGATCCTGCTCCTGACTGTTATTTTCGATTCCTGCTCCTGACTGTTATTTTCGATTTCACATTTTTCACTTTGTGTTTAATGTATAGTGCTAAGCATGTCAAATGCTAAAAATATATATAAAAATATCTAAATATTTTTAAACAGTTTTTTAACTACATAGTTAAATAACAAAAATGGCATCAAAAATATCATGAGTGTCAAAAATTGTGTATTTTCTTGATATGTGTGTGTATATATTGTTTTACAAGTGCAATATATGATAAATAGATACATTTTAAGTTTGAAAAATCAGTTGTTCTGTATAAAACGGGAATAGTACCCACCTCAACGCTTCGCTTATGAGGCGTGCAATATACACTCTACGGCAAATTAGTTAAACTTACAATAATGGCGATTCCACAGGAGACGTCCATTATTCCCGGATAACAATTAGCCTACGTCCTTTCTGTAGTATAAATATGAATTTCATAATAATCGGGCCTTTGTTTTATTGTTTCTTTTTCCATCCGCAATGTCATTTGTGCCGCCGCGCTGGTTAGCAGTGTCGCCATCTATATAGCGTCCACGTCCCTACTTAAAATTACAAAAACGCTAGTGAAGACGTTGATGTGGGACCGTGGTACTAGTTTTTAGCTTGTGTTTTTGTCATGTACCACTTACTATATTTACTATGGAATAAATTAAATAACTGGCAACATAAACTAGTAGTTTTTTAGCATTTCGGCACTTATATATTGTGTATTTTATTTTACTGTGGCTTTGCTAATTTGCACTTTTTTTATAATACGTGGGTGGCAAACAAGCATACGGCCCACCTGATGGTAAGCGGTTACCGTAGCCTATAGACGCTAGCATCACCACAGGCATCACTTGCGCGTCGCTATCTCCAAGGGATGTGGAGAGGAATTATAACAAAGAGAGGATAAGAAGGATGATAAGACGAGTATAGGGAGGGTTTTGGGCCTCCGGCACTCTCACTCACCATACGAATCACAAGGAACTCCACCTTCCGTTGTTTCTCGCTAATCTTTAGTGAGAGGAGTAGTGGTGGGTACTTCCCCGATCAAGCCGCAGCATATTCATGCTGAGATAAGCAAGGTTGTCCGTGTGGTGACGGACTAAGAATACAAGTGTCACCACCCCATTCTTTCCCACGGGTGTCGTATGAGGCGATTAAGAGAAGTGAGCAATTATCATACATTTCATGGCTGATGGTAGGGCTGGGTACCAAGTGGGAGTAATTACCTAGTATCGGGCCCAGCGGGTTGGTAGTTGGTACCACCATCTCCCGTGTGACCGGTCATGAAGCACATCATTGCGTTTTGGCTGTAGCAGAAAATAGCCTTTTATATTTCATTTCATATCTGTGAAATGAATTGGTGAGCAGCGGCTTGACTACACTTCTGTATAGTCGAGTCCATGGGCGACGGTTACCATTTACCATCAGATGGACCTTGGCTCGTCTACCACTAAATGCAATAAAAAAAAAGAATTCCACGGCCACATAGTACTTTCAACCAAACTCAGAACAATCAACGTGGCAGGTCTGAGTCTAAGCCTCTCTGCCATCTGTTCATTATCAATTTAACAAGGTACCTCGGTGGTCTAGTGGTAGTGTATGTGACCGCGAATCACGAAGTCTCGAGTTCGATTATCAGGTTGGGTTAACAAATAAGTTATTAGGTGTTTCCGTCAATAAATTTTCAATAGAAGCGATATAAGTAATAAAATACTTTGGTAAATCCATAACTGCACACCTCATAATCTTCATTTTTCACAATAAAATCGATTATTTGATAAGTAAGTTACTTATTGATTTTACTAAGTAGTTTTCAATAAATCACATAGATAGCGCTAATTTCAAAAAGTACTAATGTGGGTTTTATGTCTTATACGCCATCTAGCGCTAATTTTAAGAAGTACTTCTATATTGCAAGGCGCCATCTGGCAATTAGTAAGAACACCAATCCATGAGTTTACATATATACCTGCATAAGTGCATATAATATATATAAACATGTAAAATTGAATAATTTATTAAACTGTAAAACAATTTAAGAAAACAAAAAGACATCGCTAGTTTCCTTACAAAAAAAAAGCAATATTGTGGTTCTATTTAAACAACAGCAACTGAATACATTTAAGATTGCCACTTGCGACATCTAGGGCTGCATTTGTCAATATCTCTTTTACTTTAAAACAGCGACATCTATCAATAGAAAATTGCAACTTTGGACAATATTATACGACTTATTTAAAAATCAATTAGTTCAACAAGAAATCTCTAAACCATTTATCTTCCTAACTTGGTTGCCTTATAATTTTATACTAAGTTCTAAGTGAAAACACCGTGACGCCAAGTCCACGCAAAAAAAAATGTGGAATGTAAAATATGTTTTTTTTGTGTTTTATAACGTTGGTGTGTTATTATTTACTTGTGTTTAGTGTTTTTAATTATTGTTATGGATAAAATAGTTTTTATACTTGACAAATATCATCAGTTCGTCAAGCAAAGGTAAGAACTTTCTTCTGAACAATGTACCGACCGGGCGAACGGCGTTCTGTTGACGATAGTAAAACCACCGGTGGCTATGCGTACGTAAAAAGGTAGTTCTCATGAAAGGCGCTGGTTTTAGTGTCGCGTCGAGCGTAAATGCCGTAAATATTCAGTATTTTTTTGTTTATTTAATAACAATTAAACCACATCGAATCAGAACGTGAAAAGTAATTGGGCTATATTCCTAGTCATAATAATTCGTAAACGAAAAAAAAAAGACTCGATTAATTAAGTATTTTGGTCGTTATCGTGTTAACATACATTACCTACAACTCACGGACGTCCAAGCCAGATTTTTTTCAAACAGTTTTTTAACTAGTTTAAATAACAAAAATGGCATCAAAAATATCATGAGTGTTAAAAATAGTGTTTGTTCTTTATATGTGCGTGTAGATATTATTTTACAAGTGCAATATTTGATAAATAGAGGCATTTTAAGTTTGAAAAATCAGCTGTGCCGTGTCAACCGGGAGTAGAACCCACCTCAACGCTTCGCTTATGAGGCGTGCAATAAGATATATATATATATATATAACCGAGGGCGTCCTCGACATTTCTCGTATTTTTTTATCATATAACTTGATATAACTACATACATTTTATATAAACTGTAATAACTAAATCAAGTCACACGCATAACATTAGGTACACGGCTTGCTCGTACAATTAATAGGTAAATCGGTAACTGAGTAAAGCGGACACACAAGGCGAATTAATCTAATTACTTCATGGACTACACAAACAGAGGAATGGAACAATATCAGTTTGAGAACAAATCATTTGTGAAAGTCGAAAAAGAGGTACCTACACACGGGTGGATTTAATAATGAAGATGTAGCGTGTATGCACTTCAATAATGTAAACATAGCGATAAGAGTTCTCAGATTGTACTTAAATAAACCAAACTCTACATATTGTATATTGACCTCTAGGTCACCGTTAGGATATTTATTTGATTAGTATAAGCCCTATATGACGGACTAAGAATACAAGTGTACCCCATTCTTTTCCATGGGTGTCGTGTGAGGCGACTAAGCGAAGTAAGCAATTATCATCCATTGCATGACAATAACACAACAAACTGTATGCAGTTTGGTGGAAGTATTTTTTTGTTTCTTTGACTTTTTTATGAATAAATCTTTTATGATTTTTTTTCATTAATTTCCAATTATTAAAACAGTCACCGAATTCCAACCACTGAGCACGAATTTTATTTCTTTGCCATAACCTTCCGATAAACTTCTCATTTATATTTTATACCAATCAGCGGTCACCTATCATCACCAAGGTGGGGACTAACAAATTAACAATATCCATCCATTAAACACAAAGTGAAAAATGTGAAATCGAAAATAACAGTCACGAGCAGGATTCGAACCTGCATCTCCTGGATACCGTCCAGATGCTTTGCCAATTCAGCCATCGTGACCCTTGCTCCTGACTGCTAATCTCGATAACACATTCATACTTAACGTCTTTGGGTGACGCCTGCACCATCTGTCGGAAGTATTTTCATACATTATACCGACCAGATAAACTTAATTTTACAATTAAGATTTTACCTAATAATGACGAAAACCCTATAAATATTCAGATATTTTTATATATATTTTTAGCATTTGACATGCTTAGCAATATAATATCCACCCATCTATCAGCCTTTTAAAGTCCACTGCTGGACATAGGCCTCGCCATGAAATGGGGGATAGTGCCGTAATCACGCTTGGCAGGCGTGTTGGCGGTCGCAGTGGATGTTGTTAATACTCGAAGGAGTGCTGCTGCCCACTCCCTCGGTATTCCCTCCGTCGGCTCTTACGACTCCCATGGGTGGAGAGGGGTGGGATAATTCTGAAGCCAGCCCCACACGGCAACATGTAGTAAAATTGAAAAAATAATTGGTAACTTTGTCTCTTTTTTTATACATAAATTCTTTGTGTATAGGGATTTAGCTAACGGACGAGAAAATGACAGCTACTGTCATTCTTTATAACTCATTTGAATTACAAGCAAGTTTCATTTAATAATCTATCTAAATTCAAACCAGACGAAGCACATTTCAACGTGTTCCTAAATATATTATTTTTAAAGTTGGTATATTGCTAATCCGCCGTGTGGGGCCGGCTTTAGAATTGTCCCACCCCTTTCCACCCATGGTAGTCGTAAGAGCTGACTGAGAGAATACCGAGGGAGTGGGCAGCAGCACTCCTTCGAGTATTAACAACATCCACTGCAATCGCCAACCCGCCTGCCAAGCGTGGCGATTACGGCACTATCCCCCATTCTTGGGGAGGCCTATGTCCAGCAGTGGACTTTGAAGAGCTGATGGATGGATGGATGAATGGACTACTTGTTTTATGGGGTAACTGTTTTTTTTTACTTAAATCCCTCTAATATAAAATAAAACAATTATTCAAATCGATTAAGCCAGTTTTCAGTTTAAGTGAGACTCACGAAAAGCAATTGATTTATATATATATATTTATAGATGTCCATGGTTACAGACAAAAATGTTATTTCTACAGTAAAACCAAAAGTCCAAACTGACGTTTCAATAAGCAAAGTCTGTTATAAAATAAGACTGGCTCAAATATTGGAGGTATGTAATAATTTGCTGCCTAGGTTTGAAAGTTTATGAAAGATGCACACCTTTCTTCAAAGTGATAAAAATAATTTCACACTAAGAGTCTCAGATAGAACTGACGTGGCTGGGCGAAAGCGAGAAAAGCAGTGAAAAGGGGCAAGTATTTCCACTGAAGCAGAACGGAGCGGAGTTGAGCTGACCGGAGCGCAACGAGCCGAACATGATATCGCTTACAGCGCGTGAGTCCTGTCCTGACAATCTACCGTCCACCGCTGCACTGTTTCGCTACTCTCCGCAAGACACAGCCCTGCTTGACTCCGTTCTGTCCAGCTGGGGGCCGCATGTTCATATTTCTAAATTCTTACGCTGTTTCTACTCAGGCGGAGTAGAGATTACGAGCACAGTGATTGGTTAATTCACGGTCCACTCCTCTCTATATTCCACGCTCCGCGTCAGTGGAAATAGACTCCAAGGCTCCTCAGAATACATAGCCTTCGAGAATTATCTCAGAAATGCAGGTTTTTTATAATGTTCATCTTCAGTAAGCAGCGATTCAATTGAATTCAATTCTTCATTCTGGCGGTCCCGATGATTCCGCCAATGTCAGGTTTTTTTTTTCTTTTTTTTTAATGAATTGATAAATATATTTTTTTTGTTTAAACTTTAGCTTTGTGAAAGATCATGAATAAGTCGAAAATGCAGACGTAGAAAAGAAGATCATAATTTAATGTTACTGTTGATAATAAAATCGAGTGTATGTATAAACGGAGAGTCAACATAACGTAAAAGAGATTTGAAGTCAGAAGGAAGAGGAATAGATGAAGGAAGAAGATCATAAAGAGAATGAGAATTATTGGGGCAGTTAAAAAAAATATGGTCGGGTGTTCCTTCGTCCAGTCCACATTCGCACAATGATGAATCTCTAACCCGTATTTTGGCCAGATGAACAGGAGTACATGAATGTCCAAGGCGTAAGCGACAAATTACTGAAGTAAAGCAGCGATTGATCTATATATAAAATTGCTTGTCAAATAGGTACACACTAATCATTTTTAATCAAAATCAATGTCATTAAAATTTAAGAAGAATATATATTGAACATCAAAAATCCCCGTTACATTACCGTCGCGTTCCAAATCCACATCCACGCGTAATCCATCCAAGCGATCCAAGATAACTGGATAGCGTACCAATAAATACGTGCAGACAGAACTAATTCCAGTTTATGTAATACAATTAACATTCGTTGTCCATCACAGCTCTGAATAAAACGCTTCCTCAATTATCTCGCTACATGTTTTAAAATGTATATTCTTTCCGTAATTTGAATTTTCCATAAAACATGATGGCTTGTCAGCGCCAAGCAATTTATCACACAAAGTCGTTGTTGTAAAATTCGTGATCTAGATATACGTTAAAATTAAAACATTTTGTTCACGATGGGAACAAGATAAATTAAATAGATGGACTTTAGAAACTGGATGTAATTTGTTAATATTACGCCGCAGCCAAAAGCTAGTTTTTGGGTTATATCTCAGGTTCCCGGTATAGTAGCGGGATAAAATGTAGATGAGAGCTATTGAATAAAAAAAGTTGCATCAAAATCCGTTCAGTAGGTTTTGCGTGATGCGCGAGCAGACAAACAGATAAACAGACAAAAATTCTAAAAAAATCGTTTTTTGTTTAGACACGCCTATATAGCCTATTACAGTCATTTTTTCTCAAATATCTTAAATGTACAGACACAGCTCTGTTACAATTTTATAATAGTATAGATAGATATAGGTACAAATTTGACGGGCCTCGTGGCGTAAGTGTAACCGACTTCCGTGCACGAGGTCGTGGGTTCGATCCCCACTCAAGACAATTATTTGTGTGATGAACACATATATTTGTACTGCGTCTGGGTGTTTTCTATCTATTATATGTATGTATTTACAAAAAAAAAGTAGTATATGTATTATATCCGTAATCTGGTACCCATAGCACAAGCGTTAAGCTTAGTTTGGGACCAGAGGACGTTGTGTGAAATGTCCGTGAATATTTATTTATTAAATAGGTCCGATAGTTACAGTACTGTAGGGTCAGTCTACCACCCTGTGGTCCAACAATACAGGCGGAGAGACGGCTCAAGGCGGGTTTATTTAGTGGGTGGGGGCTCCACACTACCCTGTTCGTTGCCCTGAACGACGGGGTGTGTGGTTAGGCACATTTTTCCCGCCTTAACAAAAAAACTACAAGCGGTGCAGTCCAACTACATGGACTGCAGAGCTTGTGTGCGGCTGGATGATGGAATGTCACCCTGGTTTGATGTCAATATCGGCGTTAAACAGGGCTGCGTTTTATCAGCCAGACTGTTTATCATATATCTGGATAAATGTCTACAAAGGTTGAATGAAATGTATGTAGGAGTTCAGATGGGCGACTCAGTGGTTAGCTCTCTGCTATATGCAGACGATGCGGTATTACTAGCGCAGTCCGCGGCTGACCTGCAAACCCTAGTCGACGTAATGGCAGAAGATTGTAAGAAAAGGGGCCTACATGTGAATGTAAGCAAAACCAAAATAATGGTTTTTGAAAGAGAAGAAGCCAGAACAGATGTTAGAGTAGCAATAGGAAATGGTGTGCTAGCACAAGTGGATGAATTTGTATATCTTGGATGTGGATTCAGTCGGGATGGAAGGTACACCACTGATGTAGAGAGAAGATTGAATGCGGGAAATAGAGGGAACGGAGCATTGGGACAACTTCTCGGCAGTCATCACCTCAGCCAGAAGGCACGTTTCGCAATAGACAACGCAGTGCTTGTCCCAACGTTATTGTATGGAAGCGAGAGTTGAGTATGCAAAAAGGAGCATGAGAGTAAAATCAATGCGGTCGAAATGCGATCTCTGCGGAGAATCTGTGGAGTGAGGCTGACTGACCGCATTCGTAACGACGACGTAAGAGAGCAAGTATTAGGTATGAAAGAGAGTATTGGTGTAAAGATGCGAAAGGGAATGCTCCGATGGTTCGGACATGTGGAAAGAATGCCGGACGAGCGACTGGTTAAGAAGATATACAATGTGAAAGTGGAAGGATGTAGGTACAGGGGGAGACCGAGAAAGAAAGAAAGAAAGAAAGAAAATAAATTTTATTTTTGATCACACACGACAAGTTATGTAAAACTATGTAAGCAGAACAAATCAATTAGTAAATGTGTGAGGACAAAAATAAGGTACCCATCTCAGCTTGTGCTGCAACACCTTGATGCTCCAGCGCTGATATTCTGATGGGCCCACGATAGGGTAACGAATGCCAAGCACGTAGCTATGCCTTAGCCAATACCCAAGTATGTACCTATACAGGATTTATATTCTTACATCAATTAAATCTAATTATAATGTATATTAACATAAAATGAATCAAAATATATATAAATAAAATAAATGAGTAGTAAGAAATAATGTAAATATATACTTACGAAATAATGTAAATATATAGGTAGGTACATAATAGGAATATAAGTAGGTACTTAGTAAGAACAACAGAAAATAGCAGTCAAGCAAGAGCAATAAATATGTCATATAAACATCCACAACATTAGACACGCTGGGCCATTTACACAAACACAGCGTGAAACAGAAAACGACAATCACAGGTGGCATATGAACATAGAAATGCAACTAATAGGCTAATCTGATTAGAAAATAGCGAAACTGAAATTAATTATAAATTACAATATTTTATATTGCTACAAGGAAGACCGAGGAGTAGATTATGAGCACTTACGTACCGGTAGTAGACTGCAATACTGTAACACACATTATAAGAGGCACAAATACGAGTAATGCTATGGTATGAGTTTTTGTTCACTTAACAACATTTCTTTTAATTTAATTTTAAATGTACGCGATGTTTTCAAAGAAAGCAGAGGGGGTTTAAGTACATTCCAGCACCGTGTGGCAGCAAACTTGAAACTTCCCCGAAAAGCAGCTGTGCGGTGTTTATTAGTAAGCAGAAGGTAAGAGGATGCCCTGGTTTTGTATTGATGTCTCTCCCGAGACCACGACAATTTGTTGTAGAGATAGCTTGGTTTCTCATCTCTTATAATACCAAACAACAAAGTCGTCAGGTGGAGCTTTCTGCGAGCAGACATCTTTAAGAGATTGCCAGCATTTAAAAAAGGGGTAACATGTGACCGTGGAGAGACGTCATAACAAAACCGAGCACATGCATTCTGCACCCGTTGCACAATCTTCTCTGTTCTACCTAATATACACGAACCGTAAACACTGTCAGCATAATTCAGTTTAGACAAAACGAGCGATTCACACAACATTAAACGCAAATCTACAGAAAGATATGGCCGTATTCGATATAAAAGTTTGAGACGGTAAAAACAGTTTCGCACGGATTCCAGCACATGCGTCTCAAAGTGCAGTTGACTGTCGAAAATTACGCCCAGGTTACGAGCCTCCGATACCTGCTCAATTAGGCAGCCCTGTATACTTATCGATGGATTCAAAGTAACTATTATATTTGTACAAGTTTTTGATCCTAATATTAAGAATTTAGATTTATCCGGGTTTATTACCAATGAGTTTAACTTAGCCCAACCGGCGATACTGTCCAGATCTTCATTTAATTTATTAACAGATTGATGGCAGTCGTAAGGTTTAAAAGAGGTATAAACTTGGAGATCGTCTGCATAGAGGTGAAATTTAGAGTTGTGTATATGCTTTATGAGATCAGCACTATATAAAATAAAGAGGAGAGGGCCGAGTATGGATCCCTGAGGAACTCCCCTGGTTACTTCCCTGTTGGATGACCTAGAACCAATATTGTCTAATTGTACATATTGAAGTCTGTTGCATAAATAACTGTGAAACCACTTTACTGTGGCGGAGTCGAAACCATAGTAAGAGAGTTTGGAAAGAAGGAGAGGAATATTAAGAGACTCAAAAGCACGTGAAAAATCAAGTAGAACCAGGATGGTACCCATACCATGGTCCCTAGCCTCTAATATGTCATCTACTACATCTAAAAGCGCAGTAGTGGTACTATGGCCTTGTCTAAATCCGGACTGCATTGGAGGTAAAATATTATATTTTTCAAGGTAACTCCTCAGCTGATTATAAATAATCCTCTCCAGAATCTTTGAAAGACAAGGAAGAATATTGATTGGTCTAAGGTCTTTAGCATACATAGGATTAGGAAGCTTGGGTATAGGTTTCACTATAGCAGTTTTCCACAGGTCTGGGAAGGTTGAAGATGTTATAGACCTATTTATAATTGCAGTAATTGCAGGGAGACTTTGCGGTAGAGTCCTCTTAAGCATCTCCAGAGAAATATCATCGGAACCTAAGGCATTTGATTTTAAACTATTAAAGGCCTCCAGTACTAAGTCTTCATTAATTGTCTCAAGTGTAAAAGTGCTATCGTGAAATCTATGAAACTCGAAGTATGTAAGAGTTGAAATAACAACAGATTCATCACCAGGAATAGACAGGAAATGCCTGTTAAGAATTTCTGGGTTACTGCATGATGGGGGTAAATCAAGTTTACTTTGGTTAGTTACTGCAACTGTAGATTTAAGATTTTTCCAAAGTCTCTTAGGATTATTTATGTTTCTGTTGATAAAAGTATTGAAATAAGCTCTTTTTTCACTCTCCATCGCCGCAGCAACAAAGCACTTCATTTTTTTATAACTCTCTTTGTGAATATCTAGTTTACTTAATTTGAATCTTTTGAAGTACTTATCTCGCAATTTTATCATTTCTTTGACAGTGTCCGTGATCCACGGATGTGATTTTTCCTTGATAATGATCTTTCTTATCGGGGCATGCAAGTCGAACAAGGTTGTTAAAAGCGAGTTAAATATTGACACCATATTGTTTACATCACCCTGTCGCAATATTAACGGCCAGTTAAGATTAGCGGTATCGGTACAAAAAATATCTAGTAATATATGATTAAAAGGCCGGTAATATATATATCTAGGAATCAACTTATTAACCTTGAGGTGCAAATCTAAAGATATCACTGCGTGTTGGCCAAGGTCGGGCTTAGGACTCCCCTACCTAGACCAAATCAGTCATGTATTGAAGGAAGGTGGAGTCAGGAGTCTCCGAAACCGGCGAGCGTGTATGAAGAGAGTTATGAATGTTGAGGCAGCGAGAGATGTATGCAAGAATAAAGCCTCTTGGCACTCTGTTCTCTCTGCCTACCCCGCAAGGGAAATAGCGTGATGATAAGTAAGTAAGTAACAAAAAAATAGACATCGAAATAATGAGTAGAAATAAAATTACCATAACTTTTTCAATGTGTGCTTGTATAAAATTACGACATAATAATATGTAAACCGTACCCGTGTGGGGCCGGCTTTAGAATTGTCCCACCCCTCTCTACCCACGGGAGTCGTAAGAGCCGACTGAGGGAATATCGGGGGAGTGGTCAGCAGCACTCCCTCGAGTATTAACAACATCCACTGCGATCGCCAACCCGCCTGCCAAGCGTGGCGATTATGGTATTATCCCCCATTCTTGGGGAGGCCTATGTCCAGCAGTGGACGTTAAAAGGGCTGATGGATGGATGGATGGATGGATGGAATATGTAAAATAACGGAAATGGACATAAATCATCATCATCAGGCCCTGGATATCATCTAGGACCGAAGTACTTGTCAAAACTGAAACACAGGTCTAACCTAGTTCAGGTAAGTTACCATAATTTATATAATTCCTTTGTTTTTAATTTTTTACTGTATGTTTATAAAAATTATTTGTGAAAAAAATTACAATAAATAAATCTAAACTATAAATCTATTATAAAACAAATCAAACGATCTCAAAGTTGATGGGCGCGCATAGTGCCCATGGCTATTCGGCTCCATCATCAAACCCGGAATATCATCTAGGACTATGGGACTATTCAAGATAACTCAAACTAGCCCTAAATCGATGGGTTGCGACGTTTAATTACCGAGTACCCATGGCCACACTTTTCCAGCTCCATCATCAGACCCTGAATACTATCTAGAGACAAAGTACTCGTCAAGACGACTAATACGAGACCAAGCTCGATGGAGCTATGTCATTTTTTAAGGAAGTCCTATGGCCGCCTTCCAGCTCCATCATCAGACCTTGGATACCTTCTAAAGGCAAAGTGCATCTAGGACTGGAGTACTAGTCAAGACAATTCAACCGAGCCCTGACTCCATGGAGTTGCACCACTTAATTACAGAGTTTTTATGGCCACCTTCCAGCTCCATCATAAGACCCTGGATACATTCTAAAGATAAAGTGCCCGTCAAGACGACTCAAACGAGTGCAAACTCGATAGGGTTGCGCCGTTTCATTATAGAGTTCCTATGTCCATCTTCCAGCTCCATCATCAGATCAACTCTGTGTCATCATAATATTGCATTGTCACGCGATATACATATGCGTGTAATATTTCAGCTCAATCAGAAACCGGGAAGTGTGTCAAATTTAACTTGCAAGATTTGAACGGGACAAGTAAAATAAAAGCGTCGCTACGCTAACGGCCGGTTTTACCCTCCCTCCGCATTAGATGTTTCACATCAAAAAAGGGTCAGTGTACCGCTGAAAGTCGTGTCACACAGTTTCAGTGGTCCACCAATACAGGCGATTTAAATCGCTTTATAAAACGTTTTTCGTTTCAAGCAAAAATTCATATTTTGATTTGTATTTTAACACTTGACATGCTCAGCTATTTTAAAAAACAAAATATTTGTGAGCTGTATTCGACCCTGCGTCGCTTCTAATCTGGTGAAGTGTACGAATCACGCACACAGTAAAGGGGCTGCTACACGGTTGTAAACCAACGACCTAAAAGAGATGATCTTGCTAGATTACAACCGTATAGACAGCGGTTTGCAACCAAATTTGAAAAAAGACAATCAACCACTAACCAAGGTCACCTCTGTTAGGTCGCTGGCTTACAACCGTATAGCAGGCACTTAAAGCTCTCTTTTTCCACTTTCAAGAATAACGTAAATAATTGTTTAAAAAGGAGTCAATAAACTAGTTAACTCCTTTTGAACAATTTTCTCCATTTCATTTCACAGATATGAAATGGATGAATAAACGTCTATCTCCTGCTACAACCAAAACGCAACGATGTGCTTCATGGCTGGTCACACGGGAGATGGTGGTACCAACCCGCTTGGGCCCGATAGCAAGTGAGTACTCCCACTTGGTACCCAGCCCTACCATCAGTAATGCAATGGGTGATCATTGCTTACTTCCCTTAGTCACCTCACACCCGTGGAAAAGAATGGGGTGGTGACACTTGTATTCTTAGTCTGTCACCACGCGGACGTAATTCAGTAATCATACCTTACTATGATATAGGCTATAGTCAAGCACACAACGGCATACAGAATAATAATTATATAGACTGACCTAACGGTAACAGATGAAGCCGACTTTCTACCCAGTCTGTCAAAATTTAGAGTGCTAACCACTGCTGCTGGTTACCCATTGAAAGGCTTATTGATAGGGTTTTTTTAAGCGGTTACTGAAAAACCCATACGTTAGACTCTAAACACAAAACAATTTTTTTTAGAATTTTTGTCTGTATGTTTGTTCGCGCATCACACAAAAACCACTGAACGGATTTTGATGCAGCTTTTTTAGTTGAAAGGCCTTGATTTGACTTAAAAACTGGTAGACAATATATCCCGCTACCATATCTTGAACCTGAGGTATAACCGAAAAACTAGCTTTTGGCTGCGGCGGAGCCGCGGGCAAAGGCTAGTCATTTATACTATTATAAAGCTGTAACAGAGCTGTGTCGGTACATTTAAGATATTTGAAAAAAAAATGTATTAGGCTATATAGGCGTGTCTAAACACAGAACATTTTTTTTAGATTTTTTGTCTGTTTGTTCGCGCATTACGCAAAAACTACTGAACGGATTTTGATGCAACTTTTTTTATATCGTAGCTCTTAGTTTGACTTAAAAACTGGTACTTATACGTATTTATCCCGCTACTATATCAGGAACCTGAGATATAACCTAAAAACTACGGCTTCGCCGCAGCCAAAAGCTAATTAACAGTAATGTGTTGATGATTGGTTCAGTAGTTACAGCGTGAAATGGTTATGATAACAAATAAACAAACTTACTTTCGCATTTATAATAATAATACCTAGGTAGTCTACGGCCTAAATCCCTTTCACTCTTTAGATAGAATTATCTAAACTTTTAAAACTATTATAATATATTTCAATGCAGTTATAAGTAAAAAGCTTATTTTGCACCTATATAAGTACCTAATTATGTGCTATATACCTACCATTGATCATTAGTAAAATAACTTCGATCATCAATATCAACTTGTTGATCGAATTAAAATAACGTAATTAATTTCTCTGAGTATACCTATCTACATTGTAATATTTTTTATTAGGTTCAAGAGCAATGAACCAGATCTATGAGCTGATATCAAAATAGATTGATTATAAACACATAGTGCAGTAGCATAATTGCAAAATACCTCTCATTACCTATAACATATGACTTAGAATACAACAGCAACAATAAACTAGGTATTCGTCATTGGTGATAACGGTAAAATAAACTTTATAAATAATATGTTAAGTTGTAGTTTATATTTAGCAAGTTATAACAGTTACTGACCTTAAATTCACATAGCTGCATCATTATAAGTAAACCTTTGTGAGTATTATACGTGTGTGACTAGAATAAAATGGCGGAAAAAATCGCAGTGATCACAGGTGCTAATAAAGGTCTAGGCTTTGCAATCGTGAAAGGACTGTGCCAGAAATACGAAGGTATTGTTTATTTGACTGCAAGAGATGAACGTAAGGGGTTACAAGCTGTAGAAAAATTGAACCAACTTGGATTGAAACCATTTTTCCATCAACTAGACGTTACAAATAGAGAGAATGTTAAAAATTTTAGCGAGTTTATCAAAACAAAACACGGTGGTTTGGATGTATTGGTCAATAATGCGGCAATCTTGGAATGGGATGCTAATTATCCAACCTACGAAGTGGCTAAGAAGAATATTGACACAAATTATAAAAGTTTGCTGATTATCGAGGAGTTTTTGTACCCACTGTTAAGAGATGGATCTAGAGTGGTAAATATATCAAGTGCATGTGGACACCTATCGAATATAAAGAATAAGAAATGGATTAAAATCTTAACAGACCCTGATTTAACTACAGAAAATATTAATCAATTTGTCGACGAATATTTGGAAAGCGTGAAAAACGGGACCTTTAACAAAAATGATTTTGCAGACGATGGAAAGCATGCTGAACATAGAGTATCTAAAATAGCGTTAACAGCGCTTACAAAGGTGCAACAAAGAAAATATTCGGATAGGAATATTTCTATAAACGCTGTTCATCCAGGAAACATAAAAACAGATATGGACAATGGAGGAGGGGAAATTGACGCGGATGAAGCTGCTAAAGTTGTCTTGTACCTCATTTTAGATGCTTCGCCTAAGCTAAAGGGAACTTTTATGTGGCATAATAAGAAGCTTATCGATTGGTATGACGCAAATACCGACCTGGCATGTCATGGTTTATGGTAAAACATCTTTAGCAAACATGTACCAGCGACTAATATTGAATCATTGTGGATTATAACAATAAATGTACTACGGAATTGTATGATTTTTATATTTCAATGTTTTGTGTGTTAATAAGATCAGTTTCCATGGATCTATAACTTCGTAAGTAAAGGTTGAATATTAAAAGTGTATTACGCATTGTTGTTCTATCCACGTGTGCTTGATTACGAATGCAATAGAATATGCAGTCATTACGTCATGTGTACGTGTACAGTACGCGTTAACATTGAAATTACGGGTAATTTTCGAGCCGAAGTCACCAGCTATCTGTTTTGTGATAAGTTCGCAGGAGCTCTTTTTGTATTTTTGTGTTGGATTTACCTTTTAAAATTTCAAAATACTAGACCCAAAAGTACCTACTAAGGGAGAGGCATGGATGCCACAACGTGATACAAAAAAATAACCTATCTCGAAGGATCTCGAAAATATCTAATAGTTAGCTACCTTCTCGGTGAGATTTGTTATAAAAAATTTTTGAAAAAGTAAAATCTTTTTATATTGCGAATTATTTGTGAATAAGAAAAAAGAGATTTTTAGTACGAGCGGGAATCGAACCCCCGTCTTTTACAATCCGGGGAAGTGCTCTAAGCCACTGAGCTATCGTTAAAAAGTAGCGGAGCATGACAAATGCTAAAAAAAATATAAATCAAAAAGTAAAATCTTTGTTTTATAAGGCGTGTAAAATAACATAACAGTTAAGATACCAGAAATGCAAGGAGTGAGGAGTTTTATTGATAAATATATTTTTTTTATAAGACAACTCCCTATCTGAAGGCATTATCATAGTAAAGCTTGGGGACTTTACAAACATGCAATTTCACGGACACAAAGTACACCCAGACTCCAAACAACCATTTGTGGATCACACAAAGAGTTGTCCTGTGTGGGAATCGAACCCAAAATACTTGTGCGGGAGGCCGGTATCTAAGCCACTCCGCCATCTGTGCAGTCACCTCTTAAGCCATAAAAAAGTTTACTTTTGAGTATTTAGTAATAGAAAAAGTATACCTACCTAGCTGTAATTTAAAACAAACTATTTTATTGACAACTTTAAGGGGTGAGTCATCATACCCTTTTTTTTTCGTTAAGGCGGGAAAAAATGTTCCTAACCGCACACCCTATCGTTCGGGGCAACGACCAGGGTAGTGTGGGGCCTGCACCCACTAAAGAAACCCGCCGTGGTATGAGTTATCATACCTACTATGATAAAATGTTTATTAACGTCTTGATTTAGTTTCTCAAGTCTGCCAAACCGCAATGGGCCAGTGTGATGAACTCAGACCCATATACTTACCCAATAGCATACAGAAAAGGTTGTAAAAAACATACAAAACAAAAATGTTATTCCATACCTATGCATTCAAATTAAATTATATTTTAATACTTGCTTATCATCACACCATGTACCTTACGGGGTAGGCAGAGGGACCCGAGTGCCAAAAGACTCTATTCTTGTATATATCACTTGCTTCCTCGTCATTTATAATTGTCTTCGTACACGCTCGCCGGTTTCGGAGACTCCTGACTCCACCTTTCTTCAATACATGACCGATTTGGTCTAGGTAAGTGAATCTCAGTCTCCCCCTGTACCTACATCCTTCCACTTTCGCAATGGTATATATGTATGTATACATAACCAATCGCATTCTTGCCACATGTCCGAACCATCAGAGCATTTATTTCTTTGTTAATTTCAATCATTTTTTATATGAGTGTATTGATAACCATTAGGTATACAGAGTTATTAGACTTTACCCTTTTTTTTTGTTAAGGCGGGACAAAATGTTCCTAACCACACACCCTGTCGTTCGGGGCAACGAACAGGGTAGTGTGGGACCTTCACCCACTAAAGAAGCCCGCCGTGTTCCGTCTCTCTGCCTTTACTGGCGGGCCACCGGAACTATATTACATTCCTTCAGTGGGTTAAGGGGACAGCGCGTACGCAGTCCCCACTACCAAAAATTACTATCCGTGTTATCCACATTAGGGATAATCGCAGGGGTCAACCTAACCGCAGTGCAATGGGAAGGCCTCGCCCTGGGGTAACCGCCTTCTTGATCATGGTATCCACGGGACCAGGATGCCAGGTAAGTATATTAGACCTTACCCTGTCAATATTATAAATTCTAATCGTTATTTCTAACATTCCGGCTCAATAGAAGATATTTTCAAATCTTAAACCATAGTAGAAAGAGTGGGAAGTTGGTTATCTTCATACAAACGCACTGCGCGTGGCTTGTATGTGTGCGCCATAGTATCGTACGCACACTAACAAAATCTCGACCCGTTTCTCAGTACGCCAGTCGGGGCTAACGCCGCACAAGGTTCGCGCGTCACGGCTTTTTGGCACCGCTAAATAAATGAAAAATGTGTGATAATCGCAGGAGAACTTATTGCTGTGTGTTTGGCTGTCTAAATGTCATGTCATGTCGATTTCTCAGTATAGTAGGTATAGTGACTAAGTAATAATCGTCATAATCGTAAGTAAAAATCGTAAGTTAAAATAATCTGTGTTGTGTCGTCTGGGTTCAGGGTTAGTGAAGTCGGTCTTACCTAAACGATTACACGTAAAAAATACAACTTTCCGGCCCTTGCCAATTTCTAGGCACTGAATTAAAACTTAGCTAAAAGTGACAACCCTGAGACAGGCAAGTATGGTAGGTAATTATATCGCGGAATGGGCCGGACATAGCCTACTTCCCCACTCTTTCTACTATGCTTAAACCGTATACCTACTTATAATGAACATACGAACCTTCAATGTACTGTATTTAGAATGAACTATGTATTTTGATCTATATTTTAGCACTTGACATGCTCAGCTACTACTCTTAAAGTACAAATTATAATTTGTGAACAAGGAAAAAGAGTATTTTAGTACGAGCGGGAAACGAACCTGCGTCCCTTCCTTTGGGGCCATCCATAAATTACGTCACACGAATATCACGATTTTTTGACCCCTCCCCCGTCCTTGTCACAGTTGGTAACATTTGTGAGACCCCCCCCCCTACCTAGTGTGATGTCACGTTTTTGCGATTTTAGATTTAGAAATTTTAATTCTTTTCAATAAAATTTATTATAAGTTTTATTTCCATTTAAATTATTTATCAATAAAACCAACATCAAATCAAATATCGGCTTCAAAATTAACAAAACGGAAAATATCCCATATATATACGTATGCAATTCACACACGGCAGAAGTAAAACTTCTGAAAAGTAGCCTACGAGATATTGAGCTGGATATACAGTATCAGTATTACGATAAATGTATTTTTTTTAAAAGACATCTTATTCATTAAATTTAATGGAGAATTAAAATTCATTTAAATTTTGTTTTCTGGAACGATATAATGGTAGATTAACGTTTAATGTTGCCTTTAAATTTTAATGGACTTTTCTGCAACTGACTGTTAATCCTATACATTTATGTGTTTGTTTATTTAACGTGACGCGTTTTCGTTTCATACAGTTTCAAATCACAACGATTAACGAAGTTTCACTTCAGGAATTGTGGAGACTTCGAAAAAAATACTTATCAACTTTAAAAATGATAATGTGGACATAAAATCATGTGATTATTGCAGACGTTAACTTCACTCCTTCGTACTCTTCTTCGGATCGTTGGTTGCGAACAGATGTGTTTCTTGTGTCCTCCTCAAAATAATCGCCATACAGTGACGATCTTGAAAAGTGGACAAGATAAAACTATCCCGTAGGAATTCATGGGATAACTTTAAAAGATCTTGTGAACTTCACCATAGCAACATAAATAACTAAAGTATATGATTAATTTCGGGTTTATATGAGAAAAATACTTTATTTAAATTACAAATTATTTGTGAACAAGGAAAAAGAGAACTTTAGTTCGAGCGGGAATCAAACCCACGTCCCTTACAATCCGGGGAAGTGCTGTAAGCCACTGAGCTACTAAACCAACCTTTCGACCATCCCAATCTCCTCATTACCTTTGTCTTTACGACCAACGCCATCTATCGGAATGCAGTTACATGCCTTAATCCAATATAGTAAACTACATTTTTCAATTAAAATTCATACTATTTTATGGTGTGATTAAAATATAGATAACAAAACTAGACGTTGTGGGACGTCTAACAGTCTAAACATCAAAATTATTTTGTAGAAATAAAATTATCATAACTTGACAAAGTACTCTTCAAGACGAATCAAACGAGTATAAACTCGATAGGGTTGCGTAGTTTCATTACAGAGTTACTGTGGCCACCTACCAGCTCCATCGTCAGACCATGGATACCATCTAGAGACAAATTACTCGTCAAGACGAATTATACGAGCCCAAACTCAATGAGGTTATGTTGTTTTATAACGGAGTTCCTATGGTCACCTTCTAGCTCAATCACCAGACCCTGGATACCATCTAAAGACAAAGTAGTCGTCAAGACGAATCAAACGATTCCAAACTCGATGGGGTTGCGTCATTTCATTACAGAGTTATTGTGGCCACATTTCAGCTCCATCATCAGACCCTGTATATCATCTAGGACTGGAGTATTAGGTAAGACATTTCACGCGAGCCCTAACTCCATGAAGTTGCGCCATTTAATTACAGAGTTTCGCATGGCCACCTTCCATCTCCATCATCAGACCTTGGGTATCCAAGGTCTTTGTCTCTAGGTTCAGGGTCAGATGATGAAGCTGCAAGGTGGCCACAGTAACTCTATAATGAAACAACCCAACCCCATCAAGTTTGGACTTGTTTGATTCATCTTGATGAGTACTTTGTTTTTGTTTGATCAGACCTTGGATACCCAAGGTCTGCGTGTAAAATTTCAGCTCAATCGGAAACCGGGAAGTGTGTCAAATTTAACTTTCATGATTTGAACGGGACAAGTAAAATAAAAGCGTCGCCGCGCTAACAGTCGATTTTGCCCTCCCTCTGCATTAGATGTTTCACATCAAAAATATTTTAAATTAGTTATAACTGGCATGGGACAATACATAGCAAACAGAGATATTATTGAATGCATATCGCTTTTCCAAACTTAATATTATCTACACCGTGGTCATATGGTATAACTATTGATGACGTAAGCCGGAGACCGAGGTTTCAAATAAACTACAACACACAACAAGGACACAACAACACAAGGAATACTTTTTGTGATAAAAAATATTTCAAACTTAAAATAACTTTAATGGACTTTTTCGCAACTGACTGTTAATCTTTTATAATTATGTGTTTATTTCTTTATCGTAAAGCATTTTCGTTTGATCGAGTTTCAAATCATAACGATTCTAAAGAAATTTCACTTCAAAATTCATTTTTCGCTTTTTTTAATCAGTTTTATTTGCAATTTTTTTATTTTAGATTTCACTTCACTTTCAATATTGTCACTACTTCTCAAAATTTTCCATAGTGTGAGAGAGGTTAACTTCTTGTACATTCTGTTTTTTTTTTAATCAGCAGAAGCTACACTGTATGCTTCATATAATTTACGGTAAATATTACCTAAATCACTTTTTTTGTTCATTTTAAGTGTTTCATCAGTTAAAAATCACGAAATAGCAGAACTAAGAAAACGACGTTGTTCAAAGTCAATTATTGAATAAATAGAAACAAAGAAATCACGGCAAGGCGCAGTGTAGTGGCATTTATCAAAGGTCGGCTCTTGACAATAGTACAGCAAATGCAAATTTGCCAACAATACAATTTAAACCTTATAGTCATGCAGACAGTTTCAACTATTTTTATGTTATTCTTTAGTAGGTATGTAGTTTATATTTAATGTTGTAGTATTACTTAGATATGAATATTATATTTTGAAAAAATGTGATGTCACAAAATTTGGGATCCCTCCCCACCCCTTGTCACTCAATGTCACACTTCATCGACCCCCTCCCTCCCCCTTAACGTGTGACGTAATTTATGGATGGTCCCTTTCCAGGGAAGTGCTCTAATCCATTGAGCTATCGTACCATTTCTAGAAATACCGAATTTCCTCATCACATTTGTCTTAAACCCCGTACTAAAATACTGTTTTTCCTTATTTACAAATTATAATTTGTACTTTATGAACTATGTAGATGACACGTGGAATCATAGTCAATTAACAAAACAATATCATTTCACGCTACAATCTATGTATAAAACAGGTATACATTTTAGATAAGTGTGCATATATAAACATATATGCGCACCTAATAATATAGGTAGGTACCTACTAATGTTTACTAACTGCCTCTGTGGGGCAATGGTAGTGTAAAGGACTGAGGTGATTATGAGGCCTCGGGTTCAATCCCCGGGTCAGTCAGTGTTGAGCTTTTTCGTAAATAGAAAAATTCTTATTTGCAGCCCAAAGTTCGGAAATGGGCTCGGTAGACGGCAATAGGTTCGCCCCCTATTACGTGGGACTTGAACTCTGGCGAATCGTGGGTGTGTATTACACCTCTGCCTACCCCATCGGGGAATACAGGCGTCATACTATATTATGTTTACTACAATACGTAAATTTTGAGCCAGTCTAGACTGATCATAATTATGTTATAAATGAGTGTACTCAGGTGAGTGAAATAGAAAGAAAGATCGCAATTATACATCCAGCTCGATTACTTAGAAATGAATAGATCTAAGTTTCATCACATAGCTTAATTTTGCTTTCTGATTTTTGTTCTTTTTTAATATGGCAATGAGCCTGAGCCACTGTTGCCAACTTTCTTGACACTGTTTCTTGACAACGTCAGCTTGACACTCTTGACAGTTCTCGTTTTTAATAAGTTTAAGTTGAGCGTAGAATTCCGTTTGTGTAGGTGCATTTCATATAAAGCTCTTTTCATCTTTATTGTTACGGTAACGACCAGTTCCAGTGAATTAAAAAACTCATTTGCCGTATTAAAATCGCCGCTTGGATTCATAGGAGTGTTATTCCATTTGGTAAGTTTTTTTTCTGTTACTGTTAAAATAAAAACGAAGTAGTGTGAGATGTAAAGGAATGTAATACACATTTTATTATTAATAATTGTCAGTTGATTCAATAAACTAATACTTGGTAACTAGTGTCAATAAGACCTACCCACGTTATCTTACTGAAATAGATATTTTGACGCCTTGACCTAGCCAGTTCTCATTACCAATTCTAGTGCACTATTAGACAACGGTTATCAAGTGGTGTAGCACTAAGAATTAGTTTACCTATATAAATATTGTTAGCTGTACATAATAATTTTAAGCTTAATTGAAATAGCAAAAAAATAAAAATTATAAATTTTTAAATATAGAATGTGTTAACCAGCCTTACATTTTTTTGTGTTCTCTAAATATTATTTTTAATTTTAGTGTGTTGTATGTTGAGTTTGTATAGTTATTTTAAAAAATAATGTACAAAATGAAATTTGTGAGTATATTATTATCTATAGAGTAACAAAATGAAATTTGTGAGTATATTATCTATAGTGTACCTAATATTTTAATTTTTAGGCATTGGCCTTGAATACATGATAATGAATTCTAAATGTAGACAAGGTAAACAGCAATATAATTTTCATTAATACTTGTAAGATAGGTACCTAGGTACTTTACCAAAAATATATTGATATTTTCTGTCAGGTTTTATAATCAGATATGACAGCCATTATCTTTTAAATATTGCAACATTCCAATTTATTTTTAGTCTACTAAATATTAAGATACACATACCTATTATTTTAATAAGTATCATTACATGTTATAATAGAAACTAAATAAATAAATTTAAATGTTACATAATACATACTTTATAATGGCTTAGGACTCTATAGATATAAATAAGCATTTATCTTATACAAACACATTGTATTCAATATTCAAGATTTATATAATACATAATTCTTTAATGCCAGATTTTAAACAGCATATATTTAAAAAAAATTTATTTGAATGATGATATTCTCAGATTCAAATTCCAGATTGCAATTTTTTTAGATTTTGTGGAAATAGTTGCATATAATGTTACTTAATATAAAATGATTTCCAATTAATGTGCTAAAGAATGTTCAGTTAGCACCTAATTACATATTTACATTATACACATTTTGCATTCATAATCAAGTCATAGCTGCTAGCTAGTTAAACCATTTAAATCAATTAATGCACTGAAAGTCGTGTCACACAGTTTCAGTGGTCCACCAATACAGGCGATTTAAATCGCTTTATAAAACGTTTTTCGTTTCAAGCAAAAATTCATATTTTGATCTGTATTTTAACACTTGACATGCTCAGCTATTTTAAAGAACAAAATATTTGTGAGCGGTATTCGATCCTGCGTCGCTTCTAATCTGGTGAAGTGTACGAATCACGCTAATTACATATTTACATTATACACATTTTGCATTCATAATCAAGTCATAGCTGCTAGCTAGTTAAACCATTTAAATCAATTAATGCACTAGCATAAATTATTAACATAACATTCTCCAATTAAAGTTTAATTTTATACAGTGGTAATATTAGTAAAAGTACAGCTATTTAACTGCAATTTAAAAGGATGCAATCGCACTGACATTAATATGTTTCAATATAAGGTTTAATTATTATTATGTTAGATATTTAAGATCTGTGTATTAATGTTTTATAATAAGATTTACTTATTGTTTTAAATAGACTTATATTTTTAAAAAGAGTTCAATCTGTTTTGGAAGAAATTTTAACTATTAAAAGTAAAACTAGGTTCTGTGACTGTGTCTGCATGGACATTGGCAAATAAACATTAAAAAAAACAGCATCACGTCTGTATTCCACGAAGGGGTAGGCAGAGGTGTATCATACACCTACGGTTCGCCAGATTTTTTTATTATTGCATGTAGTGGCAGGTGGGCCATGGCCCATCTGATGGTAAATGGTAACCATCGGTCATGGACTAAGCTATACCGAGAGTATTGTCAAGCCGCTGCTCACCATTTCATTTCACAGATATGAAATGAAAGCATAAACGTCTATCTCCTGCTACAGCCAAAACGCAATGATGTGCTCTATGGCCGGTCACACGGGACATGGTGATACCAATCCGCTTGGGCCCGACACCAAGTTAGTACTCCCACTTGGTACCCAACCCTACCACCAGTCATGCAATGAATGATAATTGCTGAAAATTAACCTTTGTCCTTTCCTGGTCTCCAGACTATGCATGCAAAATTTCATCATGATGATTGGTTCAGTAGTTATGGGGCTAAAACATAACTAACATAATTATAAATATTAATTATTAACAAACAACCAAACTAACGCTGTGCCAAATTTCATCCAGATTGATTGAGCCATACTATCTTAACTGAGTTACAAATATCATATATCTATAGTTTTGAATTTATAATGATCCATATCTTAGATAGATCTCAAGCTTAAACTGTATTTCTGGTATTTATATTGACACCTTTTTTTGCTACTAACCTAATTGCACACCCCGTCGTTCAGGGCAATAAACAGGGTAGTGTGGCGCACTCACCCACTAAATAAACGCGCTGTGTACCGTCTCTTCGCCTGTATTGGCGGGCCACTGGAACTGTTACATTACTCCAGTGGTCATTCATATTGATACCAAAGTATAGAAAAATGTTGGCATATAGCTGATTTAGAATAAAAAATCTGGGGTCTTTCATTAATTAACTGACTTTACTTACTTATCATCACGTCGCGTCGTCTCCCTTGCGGGGTAGACAGAAAAAACAGAGTAACAAAAGGCTCTATTCTTGCATACATCTCTAACTTCCTCAATATTCATAATTCTCTTCACACCAGTTTCGGAGACTCCTAACTCCACTTTTCAATACATGAACGATTTAATCTATCTATATACTACTATAAAGCTGTAACAGAGCTATGTATTTATATGTATGATAATTAGAAAAAAAATACTGTACTTATTACACTTTTTAGTCATCGAACCAAAAACATTTTTTTGTAAATATTTGCCTCTTTGTCCATTTGTTTACTACTGAACAGATTTTAATGGAACTTTTTGTTTTATAGCTCTTAAGATTGGATTTAAGATCTTGAGGTATATGCCTTATTCCACTACTATCAGGAACATGAGACAACCTAAAAACTAGCTTTTGCAGCAGAGCTGCCGACAATGGCTAGCAATACCCCAGCATAAGGAAGCTTATTTACATGTATTATTGTGTCATTGACCTTCCTTTATCTTTACTTATAATTAATATTTTATATAATCTGTTGAAATTAATATCTTGATGTGTTTATGTGAAATGTAACAACCCATAATGAAAACAACAGAAATGTGCAATTTTTATAATATAAAACGTGTCATTTCCAATTTCATATATTCAACTAAACCTTTCTTAAACGATAAAAGATAAAGAAAAACGGTCCAAGCTGATGCATGCCTACTCAAATATGTTTCTGATTTTGTGTGAATTGTATGAGTTTAATCAGAGTAAGACTAAGATCTTTAGGAGGAAATCAATATGCAACAGTAATATAATAACAACTCGAACTAACAGACTGATTTACACTACTTATAGCCAAACTAATAATCTACTGAGTACCTACCTAACATTTGTTGAAACTTTGTCTTAAATATTCGTTAATAAGACACTAATCTATACGTAATTTATAATTGCTTGTCCCGACTGATTCATCAATGCAGGGCCTAAACCAATCATCACCTTGAAACTGGTATTTGAGGCCTTTTTTGCTTAAGCACCCCCCTTTTTTTTGTTAAGGCGGGAAAAATGTACCTAATCGCACACCCAGTTGGTCGGGGCAACGAACACGGTAGTGTGCCTCACCCACTAAATAACACACGAAGTGGAACCTTCGCGGGAGTCCTTTCGGGTGGGAACGTTCCCCAGCCCATCCACCTGCAGTCTCAGCTAGGGTGGCATCAGGCGCAGGTACTCGAGGCTGCGCCGTCCCAGTCGCTGACGGTGGTTCGTATCAGTGGAAGGGTCGTCCTCCCTGGCCCTCCGCCGCTTCCTTCTGCTAGATGACCTCCTCGCAGAAGACTGCGAATGCGGTCCAATTCCTGTCGCTGCCAAGCATCGCTCTGATGACGCTCGGCAGCGAGAGTTACCTTCCTATTGCCACGACGAGTTTACGGCGCTACTCGGCGCAAGCCGGGCACGACTCGAGCGTGTGCCGTCCCGTGTTCTTTGTAAGCATCCCCTTAAAAAATATTTTTGAAGCCAAGCTGGTAAAACAAGGAATGAACGGTTGTATAGAAAGCTATCATATTTAAAGTAAGAAATACGAAATTTCATATACAATCTTCTGATTAGAATTAATTATTGTACATGATCATAAGGTAGAATTTTTAACGGACGAAAAAAACGGAGAATCTTCTCAATTGGACACATATATTTATTTTTTTGTTAGACCATGCATAACTTTTTACAGAGTAGACCAATTTTGATAATTTAATAATTTTTTTAATCGATACTCCGAAGTTGGAAATTTTGAACAAAATTCTAACTCTAAGGGTAGAAAAATAGGTGATGATTGCGTATTCACTCACCGATTTCACAAAGTTATGTGTACTCCTCTCATACCTTATAGTTGGTATCATTTTAATAAATTTGGAAGAAAAAACAACCCTAAGGATGGAAATAAAGGAGATGATTGATTGTTCACATTGATTCTAATACTGAGTTGTGTATAGCCTTATCGTTGGTTGAATTTTTTTGTTAAAAAGTTATCTAAAAAGTACTCTTATAACAAAACTTTTTTAGAGCTTTCGTCTTTTTCTCGGTTTCTTTGTTTACACATCACGCAAAAACTGCTGAACGAATTTTGATGAATTTTTAAACATATAATTTTTATTCCCATCCTCCGTGATTTTATCCCACTACTATATCAGAAACCTGATATTAACCTAAAAACTAGTCCTTGTCTGCCACGGACAAAGGCTAATATGCATATTTTGTTTTAAAGTTGTTTTTTGGTTCAGTTTTGAATAATACGTATCTCTCGTCTATGTTTTTTTTTTGATGAAGTATGTTCAGTTAACTTAGCTTATCTCACTGTTGTGATTGTATTTACTAGGAAGCAACCATTATCTACATAATTATGATAATGAGCAGTCGAGAGCATATTTTTCAACATTTTAAACCTGATTTCTTAGATTAAATTATATATATAGATGGACTGTCCCTCTTATAAACGTCATAAAAATCGGGCGGGAATTATTATGCTAGTGTGCATGACAGCTGTCATTACTCTTGTGCAATTTGTGTTTGTGTGCGTGCGTAATGGTACCAGTTTCAATTGTAGTATTAAATTATGCGAAAATTATATTATCATAGATTCAAGACATTCTTATACTACACAATATTTCGTAGATATATAGTCAATTATCTCTTTCTATTCACTCTTCTATCTAATCTTAATATATTATAAAAAAATATATACTATATTATAACCTCTTCTTTAATGAGAATACTACTATAACCCACGATAATTATAAAATTAAAAATGTAAACAATCTTCATCATTAAAATAAATAATAATATTACAAATAGTAATTCCGAAAATGACGACTGTGAAGCTTTGTGGATCCATTAAAACGCCAATCATTATGTTAGGTAACGTTTCTATTGGTCTCTATCGTTAAAATATCATCAACTTTGCAAGATTACGCGGGAAATTTAAGTCCATAAACAGGTATCACATAAAAAAATACGAGCTTAAATTAATTTATTTTCGGAATATTTAAATGACTTATTTAGCCAGTTATTGTATGAAATAATGTTACTAACCGATGATAAGAGATATCTTTAGTGCTCATTTTCCGATTTTTGTAGTTTCGGCACACTTTAATTACACACGTTGACATTTTAAATGACACACTAATGCTCCTGGATACGACCTTGTCAAGTGACGTCACGATTGACACTAACAGCCATAGAAAAGCATTGGGATGAAAAATTCACCCCAATTTTTTTGACGCGTTTACAACGCTGAGGGTCCATCTAGAAATATAATTAATCTAAGCCTGATTTAATAATGCATTTGGGACTGCCACATTAGATTTTATTCGTTTTATTAAATATTAGAAAATAACTCAAAAATATAGCTACCTCTTCTCTATTTTTTTTACACGCTTTCATTAGCTACGCCGGTATATAAATGTGTGTATGTTACGGAATCTTTGAACGCGATTTACACCTTCAAAACGTGGTCGGATTAAATTAAATCTGCACACTTCAAAGACAGATGACAGTACAATAATTAAAAAAAATTGTCCGTTTTCTTTTTATTACAAGCCAGTACTATAGCGTCACACATACGATTAAAAAAGAAATATAGTATTTTAAATAGAAGTTTGAAGTTATCTGGAGTCTGAAAAAGAAAAAAAAATTGTTGTTGGTTTTCTAGTTATTACTATTTGTAAACAGCTCCCAATGACCTATTTGTTGCATTTTATGTCAAGCACCCCACACTTTTTAACAATCATTATTTTGCACCCGCGACTACGTTCGCGTGGAATTTTTAGTTATTTATAGTTAACCCTAATCATTTTTCCAAAACAAAAGTCGCCTTAGTCCTGCCCTGTTCAAATTGGTCCAGTCATTCCGGAGATTTTACGAAACATACAGACAGACAGATAAAAACTGCTTTCTTTTTATAGGTAAGAAAATATTGTTTCATATAAGTAATTATGCAATTAGTAAAAAGCTGTTATACACAGTACAGTTACAAACAGTAGGTAATATTATTTTCTAAATTTTAGTTTTTTTTTTAGTCAAAACTATAAAATGCAAGGCAATTCCAACTATTGAATTATCGTTAATGTATCTAGGTATACCTTCGCTGTAATTTATGTAACTACAACCATAGAATATTATTTTCGAAATTCAAACCAACTTTTTTCTTATTTTGAAACCACTTTATCTTGAGGTCTATGTAACAATAAGTAAAAATAAAAGTAAGTTAAACGATTTTTTTGAAAATAAAGATAATGAACTGAAGACTTAAAAATAATTCGGCAGGTCCTAGGTACCAGTCATCACACCAGCACCACTTCTCCTCATCAATCTTAGGCCATTGATCATACAAAAAAAAAATCGTGGGGCCCGCGAAATTTCTATCAACAGTCAACGAATCATTATCATTATAAATGCTATTTAAATATTTACTCCGGTTACGCTACGCCATCTTTACTTTTAGTATTTACAATATTAGTAGTAATGAGACTGACTATTCGCTCATAACAGCTAATTATTAATGTGAAAATTAAACATGTATAACGCCTATGTTAAGACTCTCATTCAAGTATGTACTTAAACCAAAGTACACATAACGGCTGTGTTAAAGATAGTAATATTTTATAATTTCTCATAAATATAGGTAATTTGTGTAATAAAGTTAAAGTGAAGAATGCGAAAATGACAAATACACGCCATATATAAGTTTAGTGTGAATATGTGCTTGACTAATTTATAGTGCAATATGTGATTGTAAAAGTGCATAATGATTATAGTGCGTTCATACCGCGCAATGGCGTCGTTCGCGGCGCAAGCAGCGCTGCGGTCCAAATGGAGTTCCCTCATCGAGTCCACAAGCGTCGATGTCCCTGGCGAGGTGACTGACGGAGTCAGATCCGTCGTCGGGTGGCTCAAACAGGCACGAATTTGTCTTGATGTTGTCTCGTATTTGCTTTATAGATGTTTTAGTAGCATTACACTTATATATTTTTTTTCATTCCTTTTTCTATCCCACTATTGGGCACGTGTCTCCTCTCATGGTGAGATGGATTAGGCCATAGTCCATCACGCTGGCCCAGTGTTTTATTTCACCGAGCAGTGATAAATTGTAAACGGATATAAACATAATTTTGAAAAATTTCGAAACGTGAGAGTTTTGTGCCGTGCGAGTTCTGCACCTAGGACTGGAGATCGAACTAGATAACAATCTCTTCGCAGTCCTTTTTTTTTCCGTTAAGACGGGAAAAAAAATCCTAACCGCACACCCTGTCGTTTGGGGCAACGACCAGGGTAGTGTGGGGCCTGCACCCACTAAAGAAACCCGCCGTGTACTATCTCTCCACCTTTGTTGGCGGGCCACTGGAACTATGTTACATTCCTTCGGTGGTATGTCTTCGCAGTCCTTGGTTGTACCGCTAGGCTGTCACTGTTTTTTTATTCTATCTATCAGCCTTTTGACGTCCACTGCTGGACATAGGCCTCCCCAAGAAAACGCCACAACGAGCGGTCCTGTGCTGTTTCGCTCATATGGGGGATAGCGCCGTAATCGCCACGCTTGGCAGGCGGGTTGGCGATCGCAGTGGATGTTTTTAATACTCGAGGGAGTGCTGCTGCTCACTCCCCCGGTATTCCCTAAGTCGGCTCTTACGACTCCCGTGGGTAGAGAAGGGGTGGGACAATTCTAAAGCCGGCCCCACACGTTTTTTTATTAAGTGCTAATTATTTGCGGTTCTCTTTTATACACGCATTTTTCACGTGGCACGTATTTTTCACCCAGTAGTTATAGGCACCATTTTGTTTCTCTGTCTTTCTACAGTAATCCCGAAACTTTTATTCGCATGCTCTATTGGATGACATGATTATCTTTTTATTTTTCAAGCACTGATATTAATTTTATCTCTAGACTAATTTGGTAAATATGTGTAAAATATTGACTAAGACGCACTAATGAAGTTTTTCTAAAATTTTGTATAATATTTTATAATTATTTTAGGTGTAATGAAGTTGCAGTAAAGAATGCCATCCATCCATCTATAATAATAATCATCATCATCAATTGTATAAAATCTTGACTAAGGGCGATTGTAGTACACACATCCATATTCGGTTCGTATACTTACGTCATTCGTAAAAATGCGATTCGAATTACAAATGTACGGTTCCTTGTGCACTGGTTCGTTTTCGTGAACTATTCACGTTGATTCAGTTTGTAACGGGAGGATGAAATGTAACGGCCAATATTCGCATCAGTGTTGCAACAACCTGGGTCGCTGTATCTAATAGTCTGGATTTCCGTAAAATCGCAGAAAACTTAAAATTGCTGTATAATTAGTAAAATACTAAATAATTTCATTATAAAAAATATTTGTTCCTCATTTTTTAACGGATCAGTCCTATCCCTTGGAGATGGCGACGCGCAAGTGATGCCTCTGGTGTAGTTAGCATCTATGTATGGCTACGGTAACCGCTTACCATCAGGTATACGGCCAACCTTGTATATCATCCACGTAGTATAAATAAAATTACCCTGATAATGTATCTGCGTGGGTATGACTCGAGAATGATATTAGAGACATAATCTTTAAAAGCATTTTTCGTTTCATGAATTTTCTTACCAAAATTTTAAAATGGTAATTTTCTATATGTGCGAGTAACTGAGTAGAGGTCTCTGATTTTTTGACGCTGTGTGGCTATTTAGTAAAAATTATCGGCACAGAAAGCATTAAATGAATCATAGTCGTTAGTTCCGATTGTCGAAAGCATTCGCCACAGTCGTTCTTGAGAGTCAGTGGCCATGTTTATCTTGGAGTGTTATTTATAAAGGCGAAGCATTCGCCACAGTCGTTCTTGAGAGTCAGTGGCCATGTTTATCTTGGAGTGTTATTTATAAAGGCGGATAAGCTCAAACAAAATAATAAAAAAAATCTGCCTTTACTGTCTTATAATTGAAAGATTGAAGTAAATAACTGCACAGATGGCGGAGTAGTTTAGTGTCCTCCCGCCCGAGTGTTGTGGTTTCGGTTCCCACAGGACAACTCTTTTATGTGATCCACAAATGGGCATGGCGCCATGGGGTAGGGCGTCGTCTTTAAAAAAAACTGATTCGAGTGGATTTGGTACTATCGTCTTGGGCGTGACCTACGGTGAAACACGTCCAATGTATTTTGGTTGTAGCGGACATAATCCATACATTTTTTTTAATGCTAATGATGGCAGACGAGCCACGGCCTACCTGATGGTAAGTGGTAACCGTCGCTCATGGACTTAACTATACCAAGAGTATTGTCAAGCCGCTGCCCACCATTTTATTTCTCAGATATGAAATGAGGCCGTGTGGGGCCGGCTTTAGAATTGTCCCACCCCTCTCCACCCATGGGAGTCGTAAGAGCCGACTGAGGGAATACCGGGGGGAGTGGGCAGCAGCACTTCCTCGAGTAACGTATTAACAATATCCACTGCGATCGGCAACCCGCCTGCCAAGCGTGGCGATTACGGCAATATACCCCCAATTTGGGGAGGCCTATGTCCAGCAGTGGACGTCGAAAGGCTGATAGATGGAGGGATATGAAATGAAAGAATAAACAGCTATCTTCTGCTACAGCCAAAACACACTGACGTGCTTCATGACCGGTCACACAGAAGACGGTGATACCGGCCCGTTCGGGCCCGATAGCAAGTGACTACTTTCACTTGGTACCCAGCCCTACCATCAGTAGTGCAATGGGTGTTAATATTGCTTACTTGCCTTAGTCGCCTTGTACATTTTCCACCTAATAAATGAAATAGTAGCGGCTTGGCTGTATTCTTAGTTTTGCTGAGTCTGTGAGCGGCAGTTACCACTTACCATCACGTGGTCCGTGCCTCGTCTGCCACCTTAAGCAATAATAAATAAATAATCATGTGTTTTGGTAAGACGTTTGTGATGTATGACATGACGATAGCTAAATTGGCGCCAAAATGTATTGTAACCTGTCGCTACAAATTGTACACTTGCCAATGTGAAAAAAAAAACTAAATATAGGAATAACGAGATAGGTAATCAAGACGTAAAATAACTAACAAAAATTAGGCCTAAACAGAATTTCTTTAATATTTTATTTGGTAATAGGTAGTTATAATGTATTTATATTATTCCTTTCAACATCCACTGCTGCATCCCCAAGAGAGCACCACAATGAGCATTCTTGTACTGACTGCATTGTGGCCACTACTCGAGAACCTGTTTTCCCCAACGGTTGACGGTTCGTCGAGTGATGTGGCCTGCCCCATAGAGCAACGCGGGCCGGAGTTCGCCGGGGATCCGCGTTGCTCTATGGGCCTGCCCATTGCCACTTGAGCATAACCCGGCGGGCTATGTCCGTTACTCCCGTTTTCCTACGGATCTTCGTATTACGAATTCGATTACGTAGGGAAATACCGAGCACAGCCCGCTCCATGGCACGCTGAGCGACTTTGAGTCATAATTCAAGGCCAACATAGTATCTTTGTATAACTGCCCGCAACTTGGTCATCGTGGGCTTTATGTTGTTGTATATAAAGCGGATTTTTTCATGCCATGTAAACTATGTAAGTGAGTGGAATACTTCATCAACCTTTTACATTTCTGTAATTTTCAGTAAATGAATTAATTTACTGGAGTGTGTGACAGGATTTCAACCGCACGCCATGACGTCCCGCCAAAAACTCGCGTGGGCTTCATTATTTGAAGAGAGAGTAACTTAGACATTATACCACAGGAATTCCTTATCGGGGCAAGAATTCTGTGTTTATCCAAGTGATGATTGAGGTGTAAACCAAATTTCGTACAAATCGATTTAGTTGTAAAACTATTTACGAAAATAGAGCTATCTATTTATCCTATGGGAACAATGTTTTTTGGGACAAAATGTATTCTATATATTAATACCATAGATTTAGTATATACTCCCGTAGTTAATACATAGTGTCTCATCTATTTAACTACCAAATTTCATCCAAATACGCTCAGTCGTTTATGTGCAAACGGACAAATATTAGCACAAACTTTCACATCTATACCTACATGTATATATGTTTGTAATATCTAACTAATAACAGCTTTGTACGAAATGCAAATAACAGTATTAAGTATACGTTTCCTATAACAAAATACCAATTTTTGAAGTTTTTGTCTGTCTGTTTGTTCCTCGTCTAATCTCCAAAACAGCTGGTTCGATTTTGACGACCTTTCACTGGTAGATAACTAATGCTTAATGAGTAACTTAGACTACTATTATTTTGAAAAAATAATTAGTATTTCTTACAGAAAAATACCTAGCGGATGAAGTCGCGGGTAGCAGCTAGTTTATAATATTAAATTTAATGCAATTGAACTGAGAGTGGTAATGGTAATAGAGGTTTGTCTGTACATTTAAAATATTTGAGAAATAATGAGTATTAGGCTTTTTAGACGTTTCCGAACACAAAACAATATATTTTTTTTATTTTTTGACGGTTTGTTTGCACGTCACGCTAAAAAACCTGAATGTATTTTGATAACTCTTGTTTGGGTAGACTTTAAAACTGGTATACGTTTTATCCCGCTACTATATCGTAAACCCGAGATGCGATGCCTACAAACTAGCTTTCTAAGTTACGGGCAAAGGCTAGTATATGATAATCTCTGCCAGTTAACCTTCTCGTTAAGGATACCAAGCAATGCCTACTAAGGAAACTAGATTACTAATTCCGTATTTGTCTGCATTTAAATGCAAATGTTTCTGCCCGCAAATTCCTTCGCGTGGACTTTTGTAAACTGTTCGTTTTTGTCAAAATATAATTACATGTCATAACAAGAGTCAACTCTTCATTTACCTAAGTAAAGTAATGAAACTGATCATTTATAACACGTCCAATTATGATCCCAGACTAGTGTAATTTTCTAGCGAATGTGTTTTAGTTGTAGCGGAGATAAACAAACAAACAAAAATATAGCATCACGCCTGTTACTCCAAAGAGGTAGGCAGAGGTGTATTACACACCATGTTTCGCCAGCCATATTTTAGTCCCACGTAATAGGGGGCGAGCCTATTGCTGTCTTCCGGGCACATTTCCAAACTCCGGGCTGCTACTGTGAACTTTTCTTTTTACGAAAAAGCATATATCAACAGCACTGCCCGACTCGGGGATCGAATCCGAGACCTCACAATCAGCAGTCGCACATGTAGCGGAGATTGATGTCCTTTCATTTCCTACCTACTAAACGAAATGGAGAGCAGCGGTTTGGCAGTATTCTTAATATTGTTGGTCCATGAGCTGCGGTTACCATTTACCATCAGGTGGACCGTGGCTCGTCTGTCACCATAACAAATAAAGAAAAAAAAAATAGTTTTTTTTTTAAAACAGCCCATGGCGTTTTGCAAGTCTGAAAATATAAACTTATTAGTGTATATTACACAAATTATACTTCAGAAAAAGTAATTCTTAACTACAAAAAACATTTCTACGTTTATGACAATCTAGTTACCTAGGAAAGGTCTCCTATACGCACGGTCACCTGGTGGTAAGTGGTTACCATAGCCTATAAACGCTAGCAACACCAGAGGTATCCTTCGCGCGTCGAGAACTTTTCGAAAAGTCACTCTATAATTACGTAGGAATATTGACAATCAGAATATCTTCTGATTATATATTTTCACTTACGTATATAGACCGTGTGATTGACGGACTAAGAATACAAGTGTCACCATCCCATTCTTTCCCACGGGTTTCGTACGAGGCGACAAAGGGAAGTAAGCAATTATCACCCATTGCATGACAGGTGGTAGGGCTGGGTACCAAGTGGGAGTACTCACTTGTTATCGGGCCCGAGCGGGTTGGTACCACAATCTCCCGTGTGACCGGCCAACAAGCACATTGGTGTGTTTTGGTTGTGCTACAACCAGTTGTGGAGACAGCCGTTTATTCTTTCATTTCATATCGATAAAATGAAATAGTGAGCGGCAGCTTGACAATACTCTCGGTATAGTTGAGTCCATGAGCTACGGTTACCATTTACCATCAGGAGGGCCGTGGGTCGTCTGCCACTATACGCAATTAAAATAAATTATTATATTCCTCTTATGAAGGGCATTGGAAACATCGCTGTACAGATTTCCAATATCTGTTAGCGGTTTTAAATCTTAGCTTTAGATTTTGTACCGCGGTATGAGCACATCTACCCACAACATATGAAGCTATGATGGGCATCATTAAAATAGATATCATGAGTATTTTTCTTAGTCTCGTTTGCCAAATATTATCTTCCTACTAAAAGTAAGATTCCGAAAATAAACTAGTTCAACTTTTTAAAATGTCGCTTCTGGATTCTTGGTAAGTTCATTGTACGAGAAATTAGGATGGTGTAAAATTGAGCAGTATTATCTAATATTTAGCTGCATATGGGTAGTATGCTGGTGGTAGACTGTCTGCCACTCTCGTAGTATAAAAATCAAATTTTTAGTATAATCCATATTTATAAAATCAATTGCTGTTTGTTAGTCTCGCTAAAACTCGAAACTGGCTTGAGCGATTTGAATTATTGCTTTGTCTAATACAGGGGTGATTTAATAATAATAAAAAATAGGAACCCTATAAAAAAAGTAGAAAAATTGTTAAATTTAATATTGGTAACTTTTATGTGTAATTTACAAGTTAATTTCATTTAATAACCTATCAAAAACCAAATCTTAGACGGTGCAGATTGATTAGGTTGATAATCACTGATGAAATAAATTGTAGGTGAAACGAAATAGAGCGGGTCATCTAGTCTATCTATGATATACATTATACAGGGTCTGTCGTAAATAATGGATAACCCGTTAATCGGAGATAGCTCTGATGTCAGGCTACAAGAACATCGACTTTTTATTTTAGGATTGCCATCGGTGTGAAAACAGTCGACAATTTTGTATTTTTTTTTGCTCATTCATTCGGTCACCATTTCAACAAAATAACTTATTTTTATGTACTTTTTTTGTATCTGACTCCTGGATACTTAATAATATTAGATTACTATATTAGACATTATTAATGCAACATACTGTCAAATTTTACATTTTAAGAACTTTGTAAATAATTTTTTTTCGTCATGTCTAAATTTTAACTTTCTTAGCAAGGTCAACATTTTGGTTTCAAGAAATGTGTCAAATCACGATGGTTTAGGCTCCTAATATGATTTTATTCAAGAAGAATTCGCTATTTTATCACAAAATTATCAATTTAACGTTGAACTGTGCCACAGGACTGTTTTATTTTCATAGTTGGAAATTGCATGCGACTAGCAAGTACTAGAAAATTATTTGTAAATTTTCAATCGAAACACTAGGTATTCCAAATTCAAAAGGATACAACATAGTAATATCAAAATGGACAAACACGATAACAAAGGGCCCTCCCTGCATGTCAAAAGGACCATTTATGTTCGTTGTTACTTGGAAGAAGTGCACTACACACAATTCAACGTTAAATTGATAATTTAGTAATAAAATTGCAAATTCTTATTGAATAAAATCCTATTAGGAGCCTAAAATCATCGTGATTTGCACACATTTCTTTAAACCAAAATGTTGACCTTGCTAAGTTATTTCGCTTGTGTAACTAATATTGCTTATAAAGTACGCCTTTTTAGAATCTACATAAACTAGGTATGTTTTTATGATAATAGGCAGCTATAGCATAGTACATTTTTTTTCCACAGTTAATGTTAAAATTTTGACATGAAGAAAAAAATGTACTTACTAAGTGCTTAAAATGTAAAATTTGATAGTATTTTGCATTAATAATGTCTAATATACTACCTATCTCTGTCAAGAAAGTACCGGAAAAAGATCATAAACACAAAATTTTTGTTATTCATCCAAATTTATTTTATCACCTTCAAAGTATGCTCCTTCAAAAACGATAGACTTACGCCAACCGATAATCCAATCATCAAGACATTTTTTAAACGCTGTTTTCGGAATTGAGTTCAGTTCTCGCCGCGAATTCTCCTTTAAGTATGTCTTCTACCGATTGAAAACGAGTGCCACGAAGTGGTAATTTGAGTTTAGGAAAAAGAAAGAAGTCAGCTGGAGCCATATCTGGTGAATATGGTGGTTGCTCGATGGTATTTGTTGAGTGTTTGGACAAAAATTCATTCACAATGATGGCCTTGTGCGAAGGCGCAAAATTTTATGTATATGCCTAAGCATGTCAAATCCTAAAATAGTATATAAAAAATTCTAGATAATTCTAGGGCTGCGTCATTATTTGGTAAAAATCTTTATTATAAAATTAAGTTTACCTGGTCGGTATAATGTATGAAAATACTTCTGACAGATGGCGCAGGCGTCACCCAAGACGTTAAGAATAAATGTGTTATCGAAATTAGCATCGAGAGCAGTGGTCACGATTGGTGAATTGGCAAAGCATCTGGACGGTATCCAGGAGATGCAGGTTCAAATCCTGCTCGTGACTGTTATTTTCGATTTCACATTTTTCACTTTGTGTTTTATGTATATGCCTAAGCATGTCAAACGCTAAAAAAGTATATAAAAATTTCTAGATGACTCTCATGCGATTGAGTTTTTGGAGAAAATTCAGGTCTTTTGGGACTAGCCGAGCGGAAACATGTTTCATACCCAAGTGATTATTTAAAATGGTACGGATCGACTCGTGAGACACAGAAAGTTCGACGGCAATCTCTCTCAAAGTTGAATGAGGATTTCCAGTCACTATTTCCTTCACTTTTGCAATGTTAACTTCAGTAGCAGACGTTCATGGCCTACCAGAGCGAGGCAAATCTTCCATCACATCTCGACCGCTTTTAAACGCTTTGTACCACTCATAAGCGTGTGTTTTTGATAAAGTCGATTCACCGTAAGCCTTCTGTAACATTTTCAGTGACTCCGAACACGAAATTTCATTGGCGATGCAAAATTTAAGACAAACTCTTTGTTCGATGTTTTTGTCCATTATGAAATTCGCAATACACACTAGATATGATATAACTAAAAACAGCACTGTATTTAATATAAATAACAGATTCAACTCAAACTCCGCGTCCACTGGTATTGTGTTGGATTACTTCAGTGGCATTTACGACAGACCCTGTATATTGAAATACTACTGCCTCTATGGAGCAGCGGTAGTGTGTGCGATTTTCGGATCGGGTAGTGTTATTGAGCTTTTTCGTAAAAATAAAAATTCTCAGTAGCAGCCCGGAGTTGAGAAATGTGCGCGGTAGATGCCAATAAGCTCGCTTTCTATTACGTGGGACTTACATAGCTGGCAAACCGTGAGTGTATAATACACCTCTGCCTACCCCTTTAGGGAATACAGGCGTGATGCTATGATTGGATTTCCATTGCATTTTATAGCTTGTAAATTATACTATTATTTGAAAGTTTTGGAAGACAAAACTCAATTTCATTGCATAGTTTCCTATGATAATAAACCAGGATCAATAACAAGTGCATTTCCCTTGTCAAAGCACTTAACACATGTGGGGTCTTCAGGACGTGGGTATTGAATTCAAGGTGAAGGTCATTTCAATTATGGTCAGAGTAGTTTTAGACTTGTGAGTGTTCATAGCGTTATGTAGTCAGAAGCAATCCTTACTAATGTTATAAATGCGAAAGTGAGTTTGTTTGTTATGCTTTCATGCGGTAACTACTGAACCAATCATCGTGAAATTTTGCACATATAGTATAGTCCGGAACCCGGAAAAGGCGACATAGGTTTTTATCCCCAGAAAAATGGATAGGTGCTGTGTGTGTGTGTGTGTGTGTGTGTAATGACTGTGTGTGATAGTATTTTTTGAATTATATTAAGAAATGCGGATGAAGTCGCGGGCGGTATCTATTATTAGGTAATGTTTCAAGAAAGTAATTCTAGAAATATTTTGATTGTTAAAACTTACCTATTGTATACACGAAAAAAGACCCTTTTTATCTAAACTATTATAAAGCTGTAACAGAGCTGTGTCTGTACATTTAAGATATTTGAGAAAAAAGTACTGTAATAGGCTATAGATACATATAGGCGTGTCTAAACACAAGACGATTTTTTGTCTGTTTATCTGTATGTTCGCGCATCACGCAATAAATACTGAAAGGATTTTGATGCAATTTTTTTTATTTGATAGCTCTTGATTAGACATTTTATCCCGCTACTATATCGGGAGCGTGAGATATAACCTAAAAACTATCTTTTAGTAAATATTTTTGTCAGTTGCGTCGCCCTGCAGTCACACACCGCGCCTCTACTTCCATAAAAACAAACCGCGCTTCTAATGCGTGGTTTATCATTAGACTAAATTAAAAGCAATGTTATTAACAGTTGAATATGCGGTTCCGGAAATGTGGAATTTGGTCACTTACATGACAGAATTGAGATGATTTAAATCTTATTTAATCCACGCCAAGGATGAATTAAGAATTTAAAAAGTAGCCGAGTCTAATCTTGCATAAATCAAAATCGCTTCAGCGGCTTAGCCGTCAAAGCGTAACAATCCGATATGAGTGCATTTTTTATAGTAGGTGCGTGGGTGGCAAACAAGTATAACGGCCACACAAATATATCGATGATGTGCGCCGTATAATCGAAACATGTGGCCTACCATGAGATTAGGGCATCTTTAGGTTTCTATCTTGAGTCAAATACAATCAATCGTACCTACACAAATATTTGGGTATGAAAAAGCTGTGCTCTCGACAACTTGACTGAGGTTCAAGAAACGGACCGCGCACTTGTGCAATGCCATGCTGACTACCCCACACTCGTAGTGTAAAAAATATCCTTACTAAGTTGTAAGCTTTTTATACATTGGTCGTTGGAATATTATTTTGATTTATTTTTTTATTATATTTTTTTAATAAAAAATAATCCTTGTATCGCGTTACAAACATACACGGACACAAAGTACACCCACACGCAGTACAACCATTTATGGATCACACAACAACACAGCACAAGTCTTGTCCTGTGTGGGAATCGAATCCACAACACTAGGGCGGAAGGCCGGTACTTAAACCACTCCGCCATCTGTGCAGTAAATTTTGTTTTATTGCTAGCTTTTGCCCGCGGCTTCACCGCAGCTAAAAGCTAGTTTTTCGGTTATATCTCAGGTTCTCGATATAGTAGCGGGATAAAATGTATACCAGTTTTTAAGTGTAATCAAGAGCTATCAAACAACAAAAAGTTGCATAAAAAATCTAAAAATTGTTTTGTGTTCAGACACTTCTTAGACTAATACAGTTTTTTTTTTGAAATATCTTAAATGTACAGACATAGCTCTGTTACATTTTTATAATAGTATAGATTATCTTTATTTGCAAGTAATCTAGTTTATATCTGCATTGGAAACGGTGAAAGGCAAAAAATATTTTAATTACCCTCACAGCCAAGTCTTCAAACTATCTTTACAGACCTACTTATAAAAATTTATGATCTTGCTACTCAAAATGAGAGCTAAGTACAGTTTATTTTTGAGTAGCGTTAGTTAATTTGGCTAAAATATTGCAATATTAATATTTATGTGTACATTCAATGTACAGACATTTTTGAGTGACGTCATTGCAATGCGCTTTTTACTGTCTGAGAAGAGTTTTATCATTTTGTACTAGCTGCTACCCGCGACTTCGACCACTTGGAATTTAGGCATTGTTTTGTGTCGTGTTTATTTTTCCAAAATGATAATAGCTTAAGTTACTCCGTAACATCAGATATCTGCCAGTGGCAGTCCCTTCCTAATCGGTTTCGGAGATTAGCCGGAACAAACCGACAGTTCTTTTTTATTGCATGTAGTGGCAGACGAGCCACGGCTCATCTGATGGTAAATGGTAACCGTGGCTCATGGACTCAACTATACTGAGAGTATTGTCAGCTCACCATTTCATTTCACCGATATGAAATGAAAGAATAATCTCCTGCTACAGCCGAAACACAACGATGGGCTTCATGGCCGGTCACATGGGAGATGGTGTTACTAACCCGCTCGGGCCCGATGCCAAGTGAGTACTCCCACTTGGTACCCAGCCCTACCACCAGTCATGCAATGGATGATAATTGCTTACCTACTTCCTTTAGTCGCCTCATACGACACCCGTTGGAAAGAATGGGGTGGTGACACTTGTATTCTTAGTCCATCACCACACAATCTCATCAACTAAATAAACCCGCCGTGTGCCACATACACCTGTGTAGGCTGACCACTGGAACTATCTGACACTTTAGTAGTCTTAGTCACCAGAGTGGTCCTAGACACTTGACTGATATTTTGCAGACCTTCTTTTCACTTTTGCTTTCTTACCATCAACCATCCACCAGCTTTTCATCGCCCAATGCTGGACATATTGCCTCGCAATGAGCCACAACGAACGATCCTGTGCTGCTTGCATGGTTTTATAACCTACTGTCATTAATGTATAAAAAAGAGAAGATCCACAATTAGGCACTAAAAGTGTCCACTATAAATGAGTGCAGATTACGCTTTCCTGCACTCATTTCGTTTAGTGTTGTTTCGACGCGCGAGCAGTCGCAACGTATCAACAGTCCATAGGGCTTGTACACAAAACTGCGATGCGACTTCGCATCGGAAAAATCTACGAGCTCCCATGACGCATCGCAAGACCCTGCGCATTTATTCGCATCACACATTCCTGCGATGTTACGTAACACGGCCATCGAAGGAATAGTCACCCGAATCGTGAAAGGGAGACACGCCTTACCGCATGAAACCGCATCGCAGCAATTCGTGTCTCAGTTTTCTGCGTTGCGAATTCGCATTGCGCCGATTCGCAATTTTGTGTACAAGCCCTAATAATACTAAAATCTCTTGAAAAAAATATTGACTGTCTCTTTTTCTCTCGTTCTTTCTGAATAGTATCATTACACTCACGCACGCAGTTAAAAGTTGTTACTATTTTATAAAATGAATGCGAAATTAATGCTAACATTTAAGTAAGATTATCTCTATTATAAAGCTGTAACAGAGCTGTGTCTGTACATTCAAGATATTTGAGAAAAAATGACTGTAATAGGCTATATAGCCGTGTCTAAACCCAAAACAATTTTTTTTAGAATTTTTGTCTGTTTATCTGTTTGTTTGTTCGCGCATCTCCCAAAAAGTACTGGACGGATTTTGATGCAACTTTTTTATTTGAAAGGCATTGATTATACTTAAAAACTGGTATACATTTTATCCCGCTATTATATCGGGAACCTGAGATATAACCGAAAAACTAGAAAATTATTTAAACTAGATTTTTTTAGAATATATTTAAAAAAGATTTTGATGAAACTTTTTTTATTTGAAAGACCTTGATTAGACTTAAAAACTAGTATACATTATATTCCGCTACTATATCGGGAACTTGAGATATAATCGGAAAACTAGCTTTTGGTCGCAGCCACGGCCGCGGCGCAATGTATATTATACAACTTTTGCCTCGATTTCTAAAAACAATTGTGTATCCTTAATTTATAGATCAATAGCTAATGTATAATTAAACCACAGGCGTCACTGGAGGTCCGTCAAGTTGGAAGGCGAGCCGTGAGCCAGCTGGCTGGCAGAGGAATGGACAACGATCTCGTAATAATACACTTCAACGATGTTTATAACATCGAGCAGACTACGAGTAAGTTATTTGTACTTTTATGTAGACGAGCCATGGCCCGACTGGTAGATAAGTGGTAAGTGGTAACTACTGTTCGTAGACTCAGCCGCTGCCTTACTTTAAAAACGCTCTGAAGGACGATCGGCACTTTTGATGAACATACATTCAGTCAAGAAAGTAGAAAGAAATTCTAATTTTTGTTATTTTTGTTGTTGTTAGATTCAACTGTTATCCATTTTGGCGCGGAGTTTGATTTGCATCTGTTATTTATATTAAATACAGTGCTGTTTTTAGTTATATCATATCTAGTGTGTATTGCAAATTTCATAATGGACAAAAACATCGAACAAAGAGTTTATCTTAAATTTTGCGTCGCCAATGGAATTTCGTGTTCGGAGTCACTGAAAATGTTACAGAAGGCTTACGGTGAATCGACTTTATCAAAAACACGTACTTATGAGTGGTACAAAGCGTTTAAAAGCGGTTGAGTTGTGATGGAAGATTTGCCTCGCTCTGGTAGGCCACCAACGTCTGCAACTGAAGTTAAAATTGCAAAAGTGAAGGAAATAGTGACTGAAAATCCCCATTCAACTTTGAGAGAGATAGCCGCCGAACTTTCTGTGTCTCACGAGTCGATCCGTACCATTTTAAATAATCACTTGGGTATGAAACATGTTTTCGCTCGGCTAGTCCCAAAAGACCTGAATTTTCTCCAAAAACTCAATCGCATGAGAGTTGCTGAGGACATGCTAGAAGGAGTCAATTCCGACCCAACATTCATGAAACGCATTGTTACTGGTGACGAGACGTGGGGTTACGAGTTTGACATGAAAACTAGTCAACAAGCTTCGGAGTGGCGACTTCCAACTGAACCGAAACCGAAAAAGCCACGCCAAAGTCGATCGAAAGTCAAAGTCATGTTGACTGTTTTCTTTGTTTATCGCGGTGTTGTGCACTCAGAATTCTTGCCAGAAGGTCAAACGGTAAATAAAGAATATTATTTGATTGTTATGCGGCGTTTAGGAGAGCAAATTCGACGAAAAAGGCCAGATTTGTGGATAGAAAATTCTTTGATTTTGCACCACGATAATGCGCCTTCGCACAAGGCCATCATTGTGAATGAATTTTTGTCCAAACACTCAACAAATACCGTCGAGCAACCACCATATTCACCAGATATGGCTCCAGCCGACTTCTTTCTTTTTCCTAAACTCAAATTACCACTTCGTGGCACCCGTTTTCGGTAGAAGACATAAAGGAGAATTCGCGGCTAGAACTGAACTCAATTCCGGAAACAGCGTTTAAAAAATGTTTTGATGACTGGATTATTTGTTGGCGTAAGTCTATCGTTTCTGATGGAGCATACTGTGAAGGTGATGAAATTAATTTGGATGAATAAAATTTTTTTGTGTATTATTGATCTTTTCCCGTTACTTTCTTGACAGAGTAGTACATAGCTCGGAAGGTCTCCTGTCTTTTTTTCATTGCTTAACTGGTTAAACGAGCCACGGACCACCTGACTTAAGAATAATGTCAAGACAGAAAAGAAAGAAAGCAAATCGATGTGTTCACATCTGCGAGGCGTCCCGTGACGGCTCATTTTTTTTGTCTATCGAGACAAGCTTTCGTGCTCGCAAATGTGTGCATATTTTTTATTTAAATACAACAACCCACGTTTAGTTCATTAAACTGTGTACCTACTTTTTATAGATTAACATTTCAAAATAGTTTTCGACTTACATTCTTGACTAGCTGAGCCTCGCGGCCGTTGTCCTGCTTGAAATATGGCTTGCCTGCTTTTAGTGGCGCCAGTGTATTTTCAATATATATATCCTTACTATTATCATAAATGCGGAAGTGAGTTAGTTTCTTACACAAGTCACGCTATAACTGCTGAACCAATCTTCACGAAATGTTGCATATTTATATAACTAGACTGGAGCCCAGAACAGGACATAATATATACATAGGCTACATTTTATCCCAGAATCCTTTAAATAATAAATATAAATAAATATTCACGGACATTTTTCACACAACGCCCTCTGGTCCCAAACTAAGCTTAACGCTTGTGCTATGGGTACCAGATTACGGATATAATACATATATTACTTTTTTTTGTAAATACATACATACAATAGATAGAAAACACCCAGACGCAGTACAAATAACTGTGTTCATCACACAAATAATTGTCCTGAGTGGGAATCCAACCCACGACCTCGTGCACGGAAGTCGGTTACACTACCGACTACGCCACGAGGCCCGTAAATTTTTTGGATAGTTATTTTATTACTATTTTTTCTTTGGGGTAGTTATTTTTGACATTAGAGATAATTAATGTGCCATAGAGTATTCTGAAGTCTAATCTAAGTCTATCTAATAGTATTGCACCAGGATTATTTCCTAGTGTGACTGGCTGGTTTTGAAGATAAATATTTTTTTTTTTCTAGGCACAGAACCGGTTGGAGGCGCTTTAAGATTCAGCACAGCGGTAAAAGCGCTTCAGCACTTAAATCCTCTAGTGCTGTTCAGTGGAGATGTCTTCTCGCCTAGCATGTGTTAGTATTAATTTTAGTTTCAGTGATTATCTTTACTAATATTATAAATGCGAAAGTGAATTTGTTTGTTGCGTTTTTACGCCTTAACTACTGAACCGTTCACATGAAATTTTGCATATAAGGTATAGTCTGGGTCCCAGAAAAGTACATGGCTACTCTATATTTCGCCGGAAAATGGTTGTTTCCCGAGGAATACTCGTAGCTATTTTTCATAGAGATAATCTATTATCTATTACTATTATAAAACTGTAACATAGCTGTGTCTGTACATTTAAGATATTTTAGAAAAAATGACTGTAATAGGCTATATAGGCGTGTCCAAACACAAAACAATTTTTTTTAGAGTTTTTGTCTGTTTGTCTGTTTGTTATTTCGCGCATCACACAAAAACTACTGAACGGATTTTGATGCATCTTTTGTTATTTGAGAGGCCTTGATTGGACTTAAAAACTGGTATACATTTTATTCCGCTACTATATTGGGAACCTAAGATATAACCGAAAAACTAGAAATTTATTTAAGCTAGACTTTTTAGAATTTATTTAAAAGAACTACTCGATGGATTTTGATGCAACTTTTTTTATTTGAAAGGTCTTGATCTGACTTAAAAGCTGGTAGACATTTTATCCCGCTATTATATTGGAAACCTGAGATATAACCGAAAAACTAGCTTTTGGCTGCGGTGAAACCGCTGGCAAAGGCTAGTAATTTATATTATGTGTGGTATAACTTTGAAAGATAAAGTAAGAAACAGTGTAGTGAGAGAACGATGTGGTGTAAAAGAAGATATAGAGACAAAGATTGAGAAAGGAATGTTAAGATGGTTTGGACACGTAGAGAGGATGGATGAAAGCAGGATGACAAAAAAGATATATATGGCAAGTGTGAATGGTGCAGTTGGGAAGAATAGACCTCGCCGAAAGTTCTCTGATCAAATCAGAGAAGTTCTCGAGAAAGGTCAGGTCAGAAGTACCCTTAACCGACGTGCATGTTTGCGGAATATAATGACAGTGAATGAGGCAAAAAGGGTGAGCAAGGATCGTGGCAAGTGGGAATCCGTTGTCTCTGCCTACCCCTCTGGGAAAAAGGCGTCTATAAATAAAATAAATAATAATTAATGTACCATTGAGTAATGTATTTATACTCTGAAGTCCACGCTCATGAAGTTGTAAGCAGAATCACACTACCCTGTTTGTTGCCGCGAACGATTGGTATGTGCATTTTGATCTGTATTTTAGCACTTAACATATTCAGCTACTTTTTAAAGTACAAATTATTTGTGAATAAGGAAAAAGATATTTTAAGTAGGAGTGGGAATCGAACCCGCGTCTTTTCCAACATTGACACATTACATTGCATGTAATGCCAGCCGATATATGGCGTTGGTCGTAAGACAAATGTGATCAGGAAATTTGGATGTTCGAAAGATCAGTGGGATAGCTCAGTGGCTTAGAGCACTTCCCTGGATTGGAAAAGACGCGGATTCGATTCCCACTCCTACTAAAAATCTCTTTTTCCTTATTCACAAATAACTTGTACTTTAAAAAGTAGCGGAGCATGTCAATTGCTAATAAATATAGACCTAAAATGTTTAAAAAAATCGCGCTATCAAATAGTATGAATTTTAATTGCAAAATTAAACTTACTATATTGGATGCATGTAATGCCTGCCGATAGATGGCGTTGGTCGTAAGACAAATGTGATCAGGAAATTGGGATGATCAAAAGATCAGTAGGATAGCTCAGTGGCTTAGAGCACTTCCCCGGATTGGAAAAGACGCGGGTTCAATTCCCACTCCTACTAAAAATCTCTTTTCCTTATTCACAAATAATTTGTACTTTAAAAAGTAGCGGAGCATGTCACTTGCTAAAAAATATAGATCTAAAATGTTTAAAAAAATCGCGCAATCAAATAGTATGAATTTAAATTGCAAAATTAAACTTACTATATTGGATGCATGTAATGCCTGCCGATAGATGGCGTTGGTCGTAAGACAAATGTGATCAGGAAATTGGGATGATCGAAAGATCAGTAGGATAGCTCAGTGGCTTAGAGCACTTCCCCGGATTGGAAAAGACGCGGGTTCGATTCCCACTCCTACTAAAAATCACTTTTTCCTTATTCACAAATAAATTTGGACTTTAAAAAGTAGCGGAGCATGTCAATTACTAAAAAATATAGATCTTAAATGTTCAGCTACTTTAAAAAACAAATTATTTGTGAATGTAGTAAAAAAACTTCTCTTTTTCCATATTCACCACATAATTTGTTCTTTAAAGTAGATAGGTTTGTGGTTACATACATTCTTTCCCGCCTTAAATTTGAAATGAGTTTTCGAGTTTGGAAATGTGCCCGGTAGACGGCAATAGGCTCGCCCCCTATTACGTGGGACTCAAACATAGCTGGCGAACCGTGGGTGTGTATTACACCTCTGCCTACCCCTTCGGGGAATACAAGCGTGATGCTATGTTTAAAAACAAAAAAGGTAGAATCTACTTTATGATATATTTCTGTTTACTTCCCTACTAATAATAATACATAATTTTAGATTATGCCTCCGCATGGCATTCAGTACATAAAAAGTAATTTTATGGCACACCAATTAACTCTGCAAAAGTACCCATTCCACTTGTTTATATGTTTGTTGTGTTGTATGTGTTTGTGCTTTAATGCTAATTATTTAATTCCAGTAAGCACTTTCACAAAAGGCGAACAGATGGTGCCGGTGCTAAACGAAATTGGAACACAGTGCGCCGTATTTGGAAATCATGATTTTGGTAAGTCCCATATTCGTTATCCGTCTGTACTATGTACATAATAAAGCTGTAATTGAGCTGTAAATAAAAAAATCTGGCCGTGTGGGGCCGGCTTTAGAATTGTCCCACCCCACTCTATCCACGGGAGTCGTAAAAGCCGACTGAGGGAATATCGGGGGAGTGGGCAGCAGCACTCCCTCGAGTATTAACAACATCCACTGCGATGGCCAACCCGCCTGCCAAGCGTGGCGATTACGGCATTATCCCCCATGACGGGACCACTAGTTGTGGCGTTCTCTTGGGGAGGCCTATGTCCAGCAGTGGACGTTAAGAGGCTGATGGATGGATGGATGGATGAATGAGAAAACTATACAGTATATATGTTAAATTAAAAAAAAATAGATAAATGTACTGTTTAGGCTGAACATAAAACAATTATTTTAGAAATTTGTTTTTTGTTACGTTTTATGTGTTATTTTAGATTTTTTTGTCTATTTGTTTGTTTGCATATCACGCGAAAATTACTGTACGGATTTTGATAAAACTTTTTTGTTACTATATCGTTAACCAGAGATATAACAAAAATACTAGCTGTTTGTAAAATCTAGTAATGTACTAGTATGATATCTCTATACTTAATATATAAAGCTAAAGAGTTTGTATGCTTGAACGCGCTAATCTCAGGAACTACTGGTTCGATTTGAAAAATTATTTCAGTGTTAGATAGCCTATTTATCGAGGAAGGCTATAGGCTATATAACATCACGCTAAGACCAATAGGAGCGGAGCAACAATGAAGAACGTTTCAAAGTTTGGGTTTTTTTTTTTCTTTTAAGAGCTTCCGCTGCGTGTGTGTTTTTTTTTATAATAAATCTCTTAGGAGATATCGCAGTTTTAAACTAACGTAGCAGCAAAATAATGATCAAATACTGAAGTTAGCTTTAGCCCAAAGTTACTATTCCATGGGGTCGAAGTCACGGCCATAAGCTAGTAAAAATACATTGATACTGTACCTGATAGTAAGTGGTAATTGCTGGTTATAGACTCATTACCATCGTTTAGCCAATGCGAAACGAATACACAACAAAATTACACTGAGGTGTCTCTTGGTAGGTCACTCGGGATATGGTGGTACAGACCCGCCCGGGTCCAGAAACAAGTGAGTACTCCCACTTATTACCAACCCTACCACCAATAATGCAAAGAGTGGTAATTGCTTACGCCCTTAGTCGTCTCGTACGAAATTTGCGAGAAAGAATGGAGTATACTTGGTAATGTATACTTAGTTCGTCACAACACAGTAGAATGCCCCATGTGTATCCTTTGCCGTTTCACTGTTTAAATGTGTATCCTTTACCGTTTCAAAGTTAAAAACACAACACAGTAGTATGCCCCATGTGTATACTTTACCGTTTCACTGTTTAAATGTGTATCCTTTACCGTTTCAAAGTTAAAAACACAACACAGTAGAATGCCCCATGTGTATCCTTTGCCGTTTCACTGTTTAAATGTGTATCCTTTACCGTTTCAAAATTAAAAACACAACACAGTAGAATGCCCCATGTGTATACTTTACCGTTTCACTGTTTAAATGTGTAGGACCTTTACCGTTTCAAAGTTAAAAACACAACACAGTAGAATACCCCATGTGTGTATCCTTTGCCGTTTCACTGTTTAAATGTGTATTCTTTACCGTTTCAAAGTTAAAAACACAACACAGTAGAATGCCCCATGTGTATACTTTACCGTTTCACTGTTTAAATGTGCATCCTTTACCGTTTCAAATTTAAAAACACAACACAGTAGAATGCCCCATGTGTATATTTTGCCGTTTCACCGTTTAAATGTGTATCCTTTACCGTTTCAAAGTTAAAAACACAACACAGTAGAATGCCCCATGTGTATAATTTACCGTTTCACTATTTAAATGTGTATCCTTTACCGTTTCAAAGTTAAAACACAACACAGTAGAAAGCCCCATGTGTATACTTTACCGTTTCACTGTTTAAATGTGTATCCTTTACCGTTTCAAAGTTAAAAACACAACACAGTAGAATGCCCCATGTGTATACTTTACCGTTTCACTGTTTAAATGTGTATCCTTTACCGTTTCAAAGTTAAAAACACAACACAGTAGAATGTCCCATGTATACTTTAACGTTTCACTATTTTAATGTGGATCCTTTACCGTTTCACAGTGGAAATTATGTTTTCTTCCAGATTTTGGTCTAGAAGTTCTTTCTGGGCTAGTGGCTCAGTGCAATTTCCCGTGGCTCATGTCAAACGTCATAGACAACGAGACAGGAAGACCTCTTGGCGATGGCAAGATTACACACGCGTTGCTCTGCAATGGGCACAAAATTGGTTTCATTGGATTGGTCGAACAGGTAATGTAATGATTACGTCCCCTTAAATATCTTATTCTGTTGCATACATCGTCTTTCGCCTGTTTATCAGACGAACAAGCATAGAAAAAGTTTTGCTAGTTGTCCTAACACAGCTTATCGCTGTCCAATTTTGCCCCCATGCATCGACGGCTTACAAACCACGTCGCCGCCATTCGGAGTTGCTGACTCTAAGGGCCCTAAGAAGCCATATTATGAGCAGCAACACAATTTCAGCTGAATTTGAAAACGGAATAATTGAGAATTATGTTAGCATGGACAGTATTAAATTTGACCTCGTAAAAAAAACCTGAATTGAAAATTTTTTTTAGCGTTTTCCATCCTGCAACTATTTAGCAACAAATCTATACCTTTTCGTTTAATCGATGATTTATCAATTATTATAGGTACAATCAATTGGTTCTACGCTATCTCAACATGAAATTAGGATTGTTGTCGATTTCTCGCAATCGGCTTGAGCAAAAAATACTATATTCTGGCAACTAATTGGCAACAAAAAACAAATTCTGGTATTGTTTTTTCATCTCCGCCGATTTTACACTGCTAGTTTTTTAACATAGCATCACGCCTGTATTCCCCGAAGGGGTAGGCAGAGGTGTATTACCCCTCCGACCCGGAGATCGACCCGAGACCTCATGATTAGCGGTCGCATACACTACCGCTACACCACCGAGTTAGTTTTTAATACCTCGGATAATTATCAATTTTGAACACTAAGCCTTTTCTATATTTTAGGAATGGCTGGAGACTTTGGCAACAATCAATCCAGAAGAAGTGACGTTCATAGACTTTGTACAAGCCGGTGGCAAGTTGGCGTCACAGTTGAAACAAGAAGTAAGTCATTAAAGCTTGTTCTTCTAAGTAAGTTATCTAATCAAGCTCCCTAGCCTTTTGCCAATTTTTTGTTGTCACTCATTTTGATTGGACTAAGAATACAAGTGTCACGACCCCATTCTTTCCCACGGGTGTCGTAGGAGGCGACTAAGAGAAGTAAGCAATTATCACCCATTGCATTATTGGTGGTAGGGCGGGGTACCAAGTGGGAGTACTCACTTGTTATCGGGTCTGCGACCGGCCACGACGCACATCGGTGTGTTTTGGTTGTAGCAGGAGATAGCCGTTAATTCTTTCATTTCATATCTGTGAAATTAAATGGTGCGCAGCAGCTTGACAATACTCTCGGTATAGTTGAGTCCATGAGCGACAGTTACCATTCATCATCAGGTGGACCGTGGCTCGTCTGTTAATATACGCAATAAAAAAAAATATCCGTGCTAAATAATAACTCATGGTATAGGTGGATTTTCAAAGTTGACTGTACTATTATAACTTACCATCATTGTGCTGTTATATTTTTTTTCAGGGTTGTGAGTTTGTGATAGCTCTTACGCATATGAGGACTCCGAATGATATAAAATTAGCTGAGGGATGTACGGATATAGACCTAATTTTGGGGGGACATGATCATGTCTATGAAATTCTAGATGTAAGTACGTTTGTCATTCTATTATATCATAACTCTCTATATCTGTCATTAGTGATAATCTGTCTGTTAATCGTTTTTTAATACAATACCCTGCATTATGATGGGCCTCGTGGCGTAGTCGGTAGTGTAACCGACTTCCGTTCATGAGGTTGTGGGTTCGATTCCCACTCAGGACAATTATTTGTGTGATGAACACAGATATTTGTACTGCGTGTGGGTGTTTTTTATCTATTATATATATGTATTTACAAAAAAAAAGTAGTATATTTATGTATTATATCCGTAATCCGGTACCACAGCACAAGCGTTAAGCTTAGTTTGGGACCAGCGGACGTTGTGTGAAAATGTCCATGAATATTTATTACGTAAGAGAGATCGCAGGAGACTTTACATACATTACTTACTACTTACTTACTTATCATCACGCCATTTCCCTTGCGGGGTAGCCAGAGAGAACAGAGTACTAATATGCTCTATTCTTGCATACATCTCTCGCATCCTCAAAATTCATAATTCTCTTCATACACGCTCGCCGGTTTCGGAGACTCCTGACTCGACCTTCCGTCAACATATAACCAATTTGGTATAGGTAGTTAAGTCTCGGTCTCCCCCTATACCTACATTCTTCTAATGGACGTAAACACACCCAGACACATAACAATAATTTGCGGATCATATAAAGAATATTCTTGTATGGTAATCGAATTAACAACATTTGGCACGGAAGCTGCGTATTCTTAGCGTTACCCCATCTATGCAGTCAAGCAACAGCAGACGCAATCTCTTCCAGAAAGAGTCTTGCTTATTCCAATATGAATGGGCAGGCTTGATCGGAGAAGTACCACCCTCTCACATACGATCAACAGTAGTTGTACCTACCGTTGTAATTTCTTATGGTGAGTGAGAGTGCCAGATCCCCGAACCCCCGTCCTATCCTCTCCTTTATATACTTCCTATCCACCTGCTATCTCTTTACCCCGAGATGGAGACGAGCGAGTGATGCCTCTGGTGTTGCTAGCGTCTACAGGCTACGAAAACTGCTTACCATCAGGTGGGCCGTATGCTCGCTCGCCACCCACGTAGTATTAAAAAATTTAAACTATGTATGTCAGTCCAATACTTCATTAACCTTATACATTTTTATGTAAATTTCAGTAAATTTATATATTTATCAGAGTATGTGACAGGATTTCGACCGCTCGCCACAACGTCCCGCCAAAAACTCCTACCATAAAGTATTTATTTATTTACAGATTAACAACAGGTATATAGTGAAATCGGGCACAGATTTCCGCCACTTCAGCAAGATTAACATCAGCTTCACATCGGCTGGTAGCGAAGTGGATATCACCCAAGTAGCAGTCAATAGTTCTTATCCAGAAGACGAAGTCCTTAAAGCGAAGGTTGAGAAGTACTCTTGTAAGTATTACTGCTATTCCTGACAAGTACCAATACCAGTAATTGGTACTAGTAGTAGAACTTTGTTTATCCCAGCATGAATGGGCCGGGTTGATTGGGGAAGTACCACCTTCTTATAGAAGACTAGTGTGAAACTAAGTTAGGTCCATCCATCAGCCTTTCAACGTCCACTGCTGGACATAGGCCTCCCCAAGAGAAAAACACAACGAGTGGTCCCGTCATGGGGGATAATGCCGTAATCGCCACACTTGGCAGGTGGGTTGGCGATCGCAGTGGATGTTGTTAATACTCGAGGGAGTGCTGCTGCCCACTCCCCTGGTATTCCCTCAGTCGGCTCTTACGACTCCCATGGGTAGAGACGGGTGGGACAATTCTAAAGCCGGCCCCACACGGCCACGAAAGTTAGGTACTTACACCTATTGTTGCGTTTCGTATGGTAAGTGAGAGTGCCATAAGCCCAAACTCCCTATACTCTCCTTAGCATCCCACCTGTACTCTCCTTATTGTCCTTCCTATCCAACTCCTATCTCTTTTCTTGGAGATGGCGACGCACGAGTGATACCTCTGGTGTTGCTAGCATCTATAGGCTACAGTAACCGCTTTCCATCAGGTTATGCTTGTTTGCCACTCATGTAGTAAAAATACTTTCACAAAGGAGGCTTAGTAGCACCTCCATATAAGATTAAGAAGGAATGTATTATCCAAATTCGTAGTCCTGAGCAGATGTCACGGTGGCTGAATTGACAAAGCATCTGGAACAGATTTCCAGGAGATGCAGGTGCAAATCCTGCTCGTGACTATTATTTTAAATTTCACATGTTTGAACTTTGTATTAAATTTATATTGATCATGTTATTTCCAGCAATGATAGAGGGTAAGATGGATGAAATCCTCGGAAAAATCTGCGTCCCACTAGAAGGTCGGTTTGCCTGTATCAGAAGACAAGAGTGCAATCTTGGAAACTGGGTGTGCGATGTTCTCCTGGCTGCAACTGGTGCAGATCTTGTAGTCATTAATTCTGGCACCTTCAGATCTGATCAAGTGGGTACTAATTTTTTTATTTAAGATTATATACCCAAAAACGTATACCAAAGCTAGTGAAAAATTATTTTTTGGTACTAAGTAAATAAAGTTACGTTAGTAGTATACCGGAGGAGTGGGCAGCAGCGCTCCCTCGAGTAATAACAACATCCACTGCGATCGCCAATCCGCCTGCCAAGCGTGGCGATTACGGCATTATCTCCTATAACGGGACCGCTCGTTGTGATGTTCTCTTGAGGAGGCCTATGTCCAGCAGTGGACGTTGAAAGGCTGATGGATGATCATAGGGAACAACAACAACGTTTTGCATAGGCAACAAAGTAGGCAAAAACTAAGCTCATAAATAGGGTTGGACCCTGCGAGCAAAAATGTAATAGATTTCGCGTCGTCCCAAAAAATCCGTCTCTGTAAATAAGAGCGCACTTTTTTTTACAAAACTTAATTTTTTGCTATTTTATGCTTGATTTCTCAGTAAATGTTATTTGTCTTTTCAAAAATTATTGCTTTGCTCGTTTTTTGTGACGAATGATCGTAAATGTAAGATAATATTTTAAAGATTTGTGAATTTATTACTAAGTGCCATGAGTGTACCTAATCATCCATCCATCCATCAGCCTTTGATCGTCCACTGCTGGACATAGGCCTCCCCTAGGGGGGGGTATTGCCATAATCGCCACGCTTGGCAGGCGGGTTGGCGATCGCAGTGGATGTTTTTAGTACACAGGGGAACGCTGCTGCCCGGTCCCCCGGTAATCCCTTAGTCGGCTTTTACGACTCCCATAGGAAGAGACGGGGTGGACCTATTCTTGATGCCGGCTCCACACGGTACCTAATCAGGTTGAACTTAAAACTGTTTTAAAACCTTTGTCTCAGTTCGTTAGTAAATAGATGTAGCTGTATAAGTGTATATTCACACGGACAGTTTTTAGCTTGATTTTGTTCGTGACACTGTATCTTGTTAGTATTGATGATCGAAGGTTGGACCTAAGTGAATGTTCTTACTGGCGATACCCGAGGGAGTTAGACATCTCTATTTTGAACAACTGTGAAGCACTGTGTATTTTAGTTGCCCCGAGAGATAATCCTGCATTCATTCAATACTTATTCTCAAAATTAAATAGTGAGCGGTGGCTTGGCTGAATTCTTAGTAATGGAGTCCATGAGCAGTAGCTACCACGTACCATCAGGTGGTCCGTGGCTTGTTTGCCGCCAACAGCAATAAAAATGAAAGATGTGCTTTTAAAATTCTGTATTCCTCATCATTTTGTAGGTACATCCAGCAGGTGACTTCACCCTCAGAGATCTGTCGACGATAATCCCGATGAGGGATCCTTTAGTAGTGGTGGAAGCTACTGGTGAAGTCATACTAAAGGTGCTAGAGAACGCCGTCAGCAAATACCCCAGTTTAGAGGGACGGTTCCCACAGGTGAGTCATGTGATCACTATTAATAAATGGCAGAACAAAATTTGCCCCCGACTCAACAATGTATGGGCCAGCTTGGTTGCATTTATTTCGGGCATTTCTCGGGTGCTTTCTTGCACCGGAAAACTTATACCATTATTTATCATCTCTTTATTACTGTCTATCTATTTTTCTGTTTCTATAACTATCATGGCGTAACAATCATCATTTAAATTTATATTTGGAATTTCGCATCGAAACGCTAATACTATGTGATATGAGATCGGCTGAAAACTGTAATACTATGTGTCATCAAATAAAGCCTCTATGACTCAAACCGTTAACAGATTAAATTTAATAAAGACTTCAAATTTAGTATACTCTCACAAACCCTTCAATTCATGAACATCAAAATGTCCTTTTTCCAGGTAGCTGGGGTATCATTCGCCTTCGACCCGTCCAAACCACCTGGCGAAAGAATCGCGGAACAAGTCGTAAAGATAGGAGACGAATATTTGCAAAAGGACCAGAAGTACAGACTCGCCGTGAAGCAATATCTGTATAGTGGCAATGATGGTTACAATATGTTACCTAAGTGTAAAGTACTTGTAAGTTAAACTTATATCTATTTAACAAGTTTCTGTACGCGACTTGACTGTGAATTTTGGGGTAATTCAATTAAAAAATATGTTCTCGAATAAGGGGGGTTAGACGGAATCTTATATCTCACAATCGACATCGTATCGTGATCACTGTGATTGGTTGAGAGATCACCGTGATTGACCAACGGATTATTGCGACATCACGCGACGGTTTCTCTACCAATCACAAGCGAGACGATACGATGTCGATTGTGAGATATGAGATTCCGTCTAACCCCCAAGGGTAAAAAAATCATATTATATTGTCACACCAATACCCATGTCTTAGTGTGAAAATATGTGATGAACAAAAAAATGCCCCTCCCCCTATTAATGCTCTCCCCTAGTGAGGGGCATTTTTTTTTATACTACGTGGGTGGCAAACATGCAGGCAGCCCACCTGATGGTAAGCGGTTACCATAGCCTATAGACGCTGGCAACACCAGAGGCTTCACTCTCGCGTTGCCATCTCCAAGGAAAGGGATAGGAGGTGGATAGGAAGGATATTAAGGAATGGATAAGAAAGATAATAAGGAGGTGATAGGGAGGGGGATTGGGCTACCCACCGTCGTTTCTCGCTGTTCATCTCTAAGGGTGGTACTTCCCTGATTGAGCCGGACAATTCTTGCTAGGATAAGCAAGGCTGTGTGCAGTGTCACTAGAGAAGATGTCTATGGAATCGTGACGTTAGCGGTAAAATTTATTTTTCATCGCAACGAATCATGCACAAGGTAGGAAGGGGAAAGGTTTTAGTTTTTGTGACGTAATATTTACGTATCATGAAGATTGTGATGTATTGTTACTATATATGGGATAAATTTGTCCAAAAAAATTAAATAGATTTAGTGTGACATATTTTAATGAATGGCGCCTAGCTAATCGATCATCACCTTAGAAGAATACAAGTGTCACCAACCCATTCTTTCCCACGGGTGTCGTATGAGGCGACTAAGGGAAGTAAGCAATTATCATCCATTGCATGACTGGTGGTAGGGCTGGGTAACAAGTAGGAGTACTCACTTGGTATCGGGCCCGAGCGTGTTGGTACCACCATCTCCCGTGTGACCGGCCATGAAGCACTTTGTAGCAGGAGATAGCCGTTTATTCTTTCATTTTACATCTGTGGAATGAAATAGTGAGCAGCGGCTTGACAATACTCTCGGTATAGTTGAGTCCATGAGCGAAAATGGTAACCACCATTTACCATCACATGGATCGTGGATAGTCTGCCACTACAAGCAATAAAAAAAAATATATTTCAGATTCCAGAAGACATGTGCCCGGAGATAGGCATGGCTATACAGAATCACTTTGCAGCCATCAATGTACGTACAGGCAAATCTCGGCCAAGCAAACATAGGCAGTCTCTCGTAACGCTTAGTAGAAGGTGAGCTTTGTAATAATATTTTTTTTATTTTATTTGTTATAGGCTTTGGCAGTGCCGTCAGCCTAAACGAACTTTATAATAATCACAGACTGTGTAGCAAAATACCAACATTAACAAATATTACTCGCAGTAATCAATTTCTACATCACATGCCACTTACTGTGTATTGGGAGACCACAGCAATCTCAATTTATTATACTGTTATTCTAATATAAACTAAATTCAGCTGGCGAATTGATCCACGTAAACTACAGAATCTAAATAGGTCACTACAGCATATAATTATTTCTATTCAAAAATATCTATGCCACAAGAACATATTATGGATCTACCAACAAATGGACCTCATGTCCGCGCTCAAAAGTGTCTGAACCAAAAGAGCAAGAAAACGCCAAAAAGAGAAACAATCGCGCGCCAGTCTCGTTTGTTCGACCGACTCGGGATGGTATTCCAGGAGATGCAGATTCAAATCCTGCTCGTGAAAATATAAAACGTTCAATAACTTATATGTATCTCAAATGTATTTTTTGCAGGCACAGTTTGGTAAAAATGTTAGATGGTAGCGAGTTGGATGGCCCCCCACCACTACGTAGGGCGTCGTCTGCAGCCGTAGAACCTCCTTCTCATAGTGGACACCACAGGTAAGCACACATATAGCTGTCTTAAGAATTTACTTATTTTAAGGGCTTAAACTCGAAACAAATCATAAGTATTCATATATTACTCACGCGTAGAAGCTTTATACCGGTGACATACGAGCTACCGGTAGCACTTAACGTGGTACAATACTGATTCTATTGCTTTTTAGGGGAATTGTGACTCCAGGATGAACTCTACATCAAAATCTTGTCTGGTCAACTTAATACGAGCTACCGATAGCACTTAATGCGGTACAATACCGTTTCCTTTGTGATATATTTTTTTTTGATCTATATTTTTTAGCATTTGACATGCTCCGCCACTTATTAAAGTACAAATTATTTTTGAAAAAGGTAAAAGAGATTCTTTGGTCGTAACGACAAATGTGATAAGGAGATTGGGATGATCGAAAGATCTGCACGATAGCTCAGTGGCTTAGAGCACTTCCCGAGATTGGAGAAGACGCGGGTTTGTTTCCCACTAGTACAAAAAATCTCTTTTTCCTTATTCAAAAATAATTTGTACTTTACATTATAATTGTTGTATAAAGCGACTATATATATAAATTATAATTATTGTATAAAGCCGGAGTGACTCTGATGGACAAAGGGAGAAATAGCGTGATACGAGAATGCTGTGGTGTGAAAGAAGATGTAGTGACAAAAATAGAGAAAGGAATGCTTAGGTGGTTCGGACACGTAGAGAGGATGGATGAAAGAAGATTAACGAAACAGATATACAAGGCGACTTTGAATGGGCAAGTTGGTAGAGGTCGACCTAGGCGAACGTATTTTGACCACATTGGAGACGTTCTTAAGGAAGGCCAGGTTAAGAGTACTCTTAACCAACGAGCATGCATGAAAGTGCTAATGAAAGTAGTTGAAGCGAAATATGTGTGTCAGGATCGTAGCAAGTGGAGAGAAGTTGTCTGCCTACCCCTAAGGGAAAAGGGCGTGACAATATGTATGTATGTATAAAGCGACTTTAAGTAAGCCATGAAAATCTCCATGATTTACAGGTTGACCCGACGGGCTTCGCTGGATGACCTCGAACAGCAGTCGTGTGAATTAGCACCAAGAGTTGAAAATAGAATTGTTGTGTTGAACAAACCAGAGGTATGTCGACAATAATTTTATTAATTAATTACTTTTGAAGCCAGTAAATACCTCTGCAAGCGCAAAAAATTTTTTAAGTAATCTAATAAGATTACTGAAAAATGTTTCCTATTAATTGTTTTTAAATTTAAATAAATATAGTTTAAAAAAAACTAATATTTATTATTGTGAAAAAAGCGGGGGCTGCTTGATATATATATATGCGAAAAAGATTGCACAGAGCGCCTTTTTTCACAATCATACTTCTTTTTGTTCATTATTACTTTTCTACCTAAATTAAGAATTATTTTTCACTTTTAAATGTAAAAAATAATAAAAACTAAAAAACTTTATTTTTAAATAAAATCTGAGTGCTCAAGCCGGAAAGTAGGTAGACGGTACGCATGCGTAGAACACAAGATTGCTTAATCTCTCTTGCTCTCACACAGAGGATATGTAAGAAAATTATTTAATCCTGGCGATCCTGGGGGGTTAGGCAGAATCTCATATTTCACATGTCGATCGTATCGTGATCACTGTGATTGGATGAGAAACCGACGCGTGATGTCGCAATAATCCGTTGGCCAATCACTTTGATCTCTCAACCAATGACAGTACTCACGATACGATCGACATGTGAGATATGACATTCTGCCTAACCTCCCAGATCAGGATAATGAGACAAGTTTATCAAATTATTGTTTTATCACCGGTTCTTGATAAGTGTACAAAGTTTAAATTAAATCGTCCGTTCAAAGTGGGTTAAAATTGAGTTCAAAGGATTCGGTTACAAACAAACATACAGGTAAAACTAATAAATAACACTGCCTCTCCAGTCACTACTCACTAGCCTCTCACTAGCCTCTCACTAGCCTCTCGAACAAGTAGGTTCCCTAATAGGCTATTATACCATAGACCACATACATACGCTGCGCCAGATTATACAGAAGACCGAGGTGTATAATCGGCCTCTGTGTCTAGCGTTTGTGGACTACGAGAAAGCCTTCGATTTGGTTAAAACTTGGGCGATGCTGCAGTCCTGTCAGCGGTGCCCAAGTTGACTATCGGTACATCGAAGTGTTGAATAGAAACGCCTCAATGTCAGTCCAAGTTCAGGACAAATTCAAATTCAAAAATATCTTTATTTCATAGGCCTATTAAGTAGCACTTAAAATCGTCAATAATAAACTAATAATTAAAATAATTAACACGAGCGCCTGAGGCGAGTGCAACCGCAATAACAAAGTGGCGATTGCAATCGCCACAAGCGGCCGGATTCCGTAGTAAAGCCTTTCATGAGAAGAACCCGGCAAGAAACTCATGGGCCACATTTCACTTTTTACAAAAGTACGAAACTGATCCAACTGCAGAGAGATGTTAGACAGGGAGGTGTTATGTTCCCGAAACTTTTTACATTGGAAGATGTCTTCAAACTCTTCGACTGGACCGGATTCGGCATCAACACAAGACGAAAGTCATGTATAATGACTTTGCCTTAAACTATGCCTATGTTATTTTAGCGCACCATTAGGATGGAGTAGCAACTCCATTTTGGGGTGGTCTTTGAATGTAGATCAAAGTCGCTCAGCGTGCCATGGAACGCGCCATGCTTGGTAATCCTTATGTGATCGAATCGGTAATACGGAGATCCTTAGAAGAACTAGAGTGACTGACAGCTCAGCACACGGATACGGCAAATGGCGGACTTATTTAGTGTGTGAAAGCCCAACACTATCCTGTTAGCTAACCAGAGTGACGGGGTGAGCGGCACATTTTTTCGCGCCTTAAATCATTGCACAGGTGCCATCTAAGACTGAATGTGTTATAGAGATTCATAGTCTTCTTTTTTTTTATTGCATGTAGTGGCAGACGAGCCACGGTCCATCTGATGGTAAATGGTAACCGTCGCTCATGGACTCAACTATACTGAGAGTATTGTCAAGCCGCTGCTCACCATTTCATTTCACCGATATGAAAGAATAAACGGCTATCTCCTGCTACAGCCAAAACGCAACGATGTGTTTCATGGCCGGTCACATGGTAGATGTGGTACCAACCCCCTCGGGCCCCATACCAAGTGAGTACTCCCACTTGGTAACCAGCCCTACCACCAGTCATGCAATGGATGATAATTGCTTACTTCCCTTAGTCGCCTCATACGACACCCGTGGGAAAGAATGGGGTGGTGACACTTGTATTCTTAGTCCGTCACCACACGGACAAAAGACTTCACAGTCCCGAGCAGATGTCACGAAGGCTGAATTGTTAAAGCATCAAACGTTTTTTTTTAGAAGATGCAGTTTGAAATCCCGCTCGTAACTATTATTTTCGATTTCAGACTATATTTATAGGGTACGCAATTTTATGAATGTTTTTTATGTTTAAAATAGGTAAACAGTTTTTCAAAAGGAAGAGCATAGAAATCTTAATCTTTTTGGATAATCAGGGAGGGCCTTATATTTCGTAAGTACAGGATGTTAGTAAAGCATGTTTGGGGATTTTGTTGATACATTTAGTTATACTACTCGGGTGGCAAACAAGAATACCGCCTACCTGATGGTAAGCGATTACCGTGGGCTATAGACGCTGGCTACACCAGGGAGGATGAAAGTAGAGGATAGGAAGATTAACAAAGAATAGGTAAGATAATAAGGAAAGGATAGGATTAAGTTTCTTTTTTATCATTCCTCTCTACCTCCATCCATGTTACTACAAGCGAGTGATGCCTCTGGTGTTGCTAGCATCTATAGGTTACGGTAACCGCTTACCATTATACAGGCCGTATGCTTGTTTGCCACACAATTAGTATAAATAAAATACGGAGTATGTGGGAGGGGTTTGGGAATACATAACGTTGGTTCATGCTGGTCTTCTCTAAGAATGTGGTACTTCCCCGATCGAGCCGGTCCATGCATGGTGGGATAAGCAAGTGTCTACAACTAAAGCCTATAAATTATAATATGTATATATTTTATTATATCTTTTAAGGCCTTGGGTAACATAGTGATTGTTGAATTCATATGCATGAATCTATTTCGGTGTTAAAATAAATTCGTGTTTCTTTTTAAAAACAAAATTTGAGAAACCCCCTACTCATAAAATTCTTATAGTTTAAGGAACAACCCTTTCAGGTCGAAGTTATCAATTAAATGTAATTTAACGACTATACTGACACGCGTGAAGCACTTAATCGAGTAATCATACGCCGTTACATCATTTTGGAAAGGAGCTGATACTATTACACTGCTGGACCGATATTAACCAAACATAGCTAAGAACCACCAAGGAAACTGGCTTTAAAATTAAAAAAAATCGCATCGAAATCGGTCCATCCATTTGAGAGCTACGATGCCACAGACAGACACACACACAGACAGACAGACATCGACGTCAAACTTATAACACCCCTCCTTTTGCGTCGGGGGTTAAAAATAGATACAGGCGTTTGTTATGACAAATATATTTTGACACAATTTCGTTGGATTTTTATTCACGTTAATGCTGTCAACGAAACTTCGTATTATAATACACTAGATGACCCGGCGAACTTCGTACCGCCATATATTTTTTCATGAATAAATATTCCAATTATAAATTGAGATATAAAGTATCTTATCTCTTAAGATGGAACAAAACACACATTTTAAAAGAAAAAAAGTTAAAATCGGTTTAGTAGTTTCGGATTTCATCCCGGACAAACATCGTGACACTGGAATTATATATAATAGATAATATAAAGTATCCTATCTCTTAAGTTGGAAAAAACCACACATTTAAAAAAAAGTTAAAATTGGTTCAGTAGTTTCGGAGTTCATCCCGGACAAACATCGTGACACTGGAATTATATAATAATAGATAATATAAAGTATCCTATCTCTTAAGTTGGAATAAAACACATATTTTAAAAAAAGAAACGTTAAAATCGGTTCAGTAGTTTCGGAGTTCATCCCGGACAAACATCGTGACACTGGAATTATATATAATAGATTATCGATTAATTTCTAAGTACATATTCTGTTTTTGCTACATCTAGTAGAATATATAAGAGTACCTACATAACCTTGTAAAGCGTAACGCTAACTAAAAGATATTTCTTTGTCTATGTAAATAAATAAAATTTAAATAAAAAGAAAAAAAAAATTTTTTTAAACATTGGTCACAACTTTTTTAACATCACAAAGGAATATTTTTAATCGGAATTAAAGATTAGGCTGTCTTTTTAAATAAATACTATATTCTTTATGTTTAAATTTCCAGGAACTTCAAGCACTGATCGCTGAGCGCATCAGATGGGAATCCGATACAGTTATCAAGGAAGTGGACGACGAGTCGTCTCCCTAAGATTTACCTTTGTTCTACGGGTGCTTCATATGGTACCACCATTTACATCCTAAATATTGAAGTACCTATGGAACTGTTAAATGCTACAATACATAACGTTTTAGTTAACAATTCACGATTCTTCCGTCTATAGGGCGAGTGAAAGGACTTTTTAATGTAGCACCATAATATATGTAACCAGTCCTTTTTTTGTTAAGAAAAATTGTACCTTACCGCACACACCTTTGTTCGAGGCAACGACAGGGTAGTATGCCTTCACCCACTAAACTGGCACTGTGTGACAGTACTTCAGTGGTCATGTTTAGCCATTCCAACTGGGCTGTTGAATATTGGACTAGATATATTGTACAATTTTTCTTTAAAGCTAAATAATTGAAATGTTAATTTGAATCCTCATATTTTCATCGTCGAACTGCCAGACGAAACGCTGATCTATGAGAGGTTGATTCCCAATCGAGCCGGCCCATTCATGCTAGGATAAGCCAGCCACTAGTAATTATTTCTCCTTTTGGAAAAATCTTTTTTTAAGTGCAATTTTAACTCAGGTTTCAATGATTTTCAACTGAAGAAGTTGGTTAGTACTTGTTTCCTCTGAAAAATTATTTTAAAAACAGCATTATCTTTAAAGAAAAGATACTTGTTATTGTTTTCATCCATTCAATATTCATGATTAAATAATCTCTTTTCAAAATATACAATAGATGGATCACATTTCAATCTCTTTAGCTGTATACTACAGCAGCTTATTTCTCTGTTATGTTCCGCCTTGATATACTTTAAGAAGGCTAAATAATCAATCTCTTAAATTTAAGGTAACAATACCTTAATTTTAGATATGCAATGGAGATTTTTAGTATCAATCATCTGAATGACGGCAACATGGTTCGCCATTCGTCACGTTTGTGACCATGGAGACGGAAAGTGGGTAGTAGAGGGCCGTTTCAGGCTGGCAATCCGTTTCACTAAAAATCTGCATTGCGCACTCATGGGATTAATGTCCATGGGCAAAACATATCAAAAAAAAAAATCAACAGAACTAAATTTGCTTATGCGTAGAATTAATATATATTATATATATTATATTTTACCGTCTAAAAGTCAATTTATATTAGATTATTATTAAACTTACTAGTTGAAAGTGTCGGACGTTGTACAACACGAGCTTTAGCTTGCCTGCTGGCCCTTTTTTTTTTGTTAAGTCGGAAAAAAATTTTCCTAACCGCACACCCTATCGTTCGGGGCAACGACCAGGGTAATGTGGGGCCTGCACCCACTAAAGAAAACCGCCGTGTGCCGTCTCTCCGCCTTTATTGGCGGACCACTCGAACCATGTTACATTCCTTCGGTGGTTTGCCTGCTGGCCCTAGAATTAATTTTCGATATTTGAATTTTCGATAGAGGGAGTGGTAGGGCTTTCGGGTCAAATTTTCTGGTTAATAATATGTTCTATGCAAAAAATTGTTAATCAATAAAATAATACAAATTTCGTAAAAAATCGATGGTAAAAATCCTGGTAAACGATCGTAACGCCATCCACCGAGTCCAACTTTGAACCCCCATCCACTGTATGATAACTTCCCGTTTGTACAGTACCTACTTTGTGTTTGTAAAGTACTCGATATAATATATCGAGTACTTTAAAGTAAATTCACTCTAGAATCGATTACGTCAGCTCGGTTTTCAAGCATATCCAATGTTCTGCAGTGACTTCTGAGTACTTCCGGATATTTATATTTTATTTGTTTAATTATATTAAAATATCTTCGCAATGTGAGTTAAAAGCATTAGGAAGTTTCTGGTTATAAGGCGCAAAGTCTTGTTTTAGATTTTTTTAAATAATATTAATTAATCTTAGCTGGTATTTCTATTTCTATCGATATTAATGATAATCCATATTAAGTTAATATAAACTAAACATTTATAGTACCTATATACATCAAAGTTATTAATTAGAAACTGATTTATATTTATGAGATAAAGTTACATTTTGCAACGAAAAATACAAAAAGATCTTTGATACTCGTCCTTTGGCTAATCACGGCTGTCAGTAAAAAATAAGTCCATGTTTATTTTAATTAGTTTAGTCTCATGCCACACATTTAAATAGCTCTATGTTATAAATTATAAGATATAAATTCAGAAGCATTACAGTCATGTAAAATCACAATCTTATTAATGATAAACCAATATAAAAATACTATAATGGAACATAAGCATAAATAACTATATCGTAAATATAAACTTGGTTTCTCCACGCATATGCGTCCACCTAAATAGTTTATCTCAATCGCCCTTTACATTCTGACCAACATGTTGGCCAGTGCATTACCAGCTTCACCCAACACGTTGGACAATTTATCGCTTCCTTTATGCTATGCAAAATGTATTTATATAGCCTTATTAGAGACTACGCCTTAATGCCTTCACTTTTTGAATTTAAATATTATTATATTCTATAAGTATATTATTGATATCGATACATAATATATAGATAATTATACATAATATTATGTAATTGAATACAATGTGCCAGAGTCAAGTTTAAAGAGATCCGACTCATTATATTCTTAAACACAAAGTGAAAAATGTGAAATCGAAAATAACAGTCAGGAGCAGGATTTGAACCTGCATCTTCTGGATACCGTCCAGATGCTTTACCAATTCAGCCATCCTGACAATTGCTCCTGACTGCTAATTTCGATAACACATCATACTTAACGTCTTTGGGTGACGCCTGCGCGTTATCGAAATTAGCAGTCAGGAGCAATTGTCAGGATGGCTGAATTGGTAAAGCATCTGGACGGTATCCAGAAGATGCAGGTTCAAATCCTGCTCCTGACTGTTATTTTCGATTTCACATTTTTCACTTTGTGTTTAATGTATAGTGCTAAGCATGTCAAATGCTAAAAATATATATAATCATTATATTCTAATATTGTGAAAAACAACATCACAGGGAAATCTAAATGCCTGACATTTTTTTCGATGGTATGCTAAGTCTGAAATGATTTGAGCGAGCATAGTGTCTATGGCCTAAGACCTCAATGTAGAAGTGCCCATCAATGGTAATAATAATTATCTTTAGTCAAGTCATAACGTCGTCACCACAGAGTACATTCAATATATTATATGAGAATGTTCGTCACCCAATGGACACATTTTTTTAATTATACTTTGCTTTGAGGAGTATAAATAGGTATAAATAGGTTCAGTTGTTCCAGGTTGTGTTATATACCTACTGCCAAAGGATTGTGGTTTTTTACACTATAAATAATTTTAATATTTTCACAAAGACAAAGTATTTGAGTAAAGTTACCGTTAATATTTTTACTATAGATAATAAAAGAATAATACTCGTAGGTTACCTAGATCTTGTGTGATCGCCTGCAAAGTAATAGTGATAAGACGATGTATGTCGAACATATTTTTTTTAATGTTTGTTTTACTGGTATTTGATATTGGAAAATAAATTATTGAGTGTAGATGTAAGGAGAGATATTAAAATAATGTCCTTCTAAATCTATGAAACGCCAATTAGTATTGTTAGAAAAAATCTAACAGGCAAATTATTACATCTCCATATTAATAATTTTGGTTTAATATAAATAGATTTGTAGATTATATTGTTTATATCGAAATATAGTCATTATAAATAATAAACCTAAGTAATTGCGCTCTTAAGCATTTTTAATCAGGATAATAAGTGGAATTTATAAAATTATAATGTTTTTATTAATACTTTGTACGTGTGCAACTTTCCGAATGAATCAAAAACATCTGGAAGTTGTTAAAAATGCAGTTACATTGATTGCCAGGCAATACCCTCTAGCTACACTAGTGCCATTCTGGCAATTTACATCATACGTCTGGAAGTTGGAAAATTCCGCTACATTAATTGCCAGGCAACACTCTCTAGCTACACTAGCGCCATTCTGGCAATTTACAGAACTTTCATTTCATATATTTTGGTAAAGACATCCATAGTATTATTCTGTGCTATTAATAAAATCGCAATAGGCATCAGCATATTAATCATTTTAAATTGGCATTGAATTCTCTCACATTTATAGAAGATATTCGCACTAAAATGTTACATTGCTGAGTTGTGTGTGTTAGTTCTGCATAGCAGGGGTTTAATCCCCCATTACCCAGAACATTTCTAGTCATGGGCATTATTAATTTAGCTATACGAAGTTAAATGATTTACCCATTTCTATAGCGTATTTGGTGTATGTCTTCCACAGTAATATTTTTTAGCATAAATGCTTTGTGTTATTAGTAATTAAGCTTTATAATTATTCACTGTGAACTTTGCCTTGTAGAAATTTTGCCTTTGCTCACATATTCTGTATATTTTGATAATGTATATTTAATAGTGGTAGACATATATAGTATAGCAGTTAATTTGTGATCAGTATTTTGTGGTTCAACCATTTTGTTATAATATTGTTATTTTTTGTTACTATTTATCTAATCGCCTCAGCTTAAAGCTAGTAAAAAATAAACTGTAATAATTCTAACTTAATAGTTTTTTTTACGATAGATGCGAATATATTTTGGAGTTGTTTTTATTCATGTAATAAGCAATTAGATAATATAACTAAGTGTTGTGGTAATTATTACGGTATATATATAATAATTAACGTAAAAGATACGCCTTCCAATATTAATGCTAGAGCACAAAACGAATATTATTGAATATTGAATTCAGTGACAGACTAAAAAATATGTAAGTTATCCAGGGAAATAAAGTATTCCGTTTTTAACTGCCTCGGTGGTGTAGCGGTAGTGTATGCGACTGCTAATCATGAGGTCTCGGGTTCGATCCCCGGGTCGGACAATGTTATTGAGCTTTTTCCTAAAAAGAAAAATTCTCAGTAACAGCCCGGAGTTTGGAAACGTGCCCGGTAGACGTCAATAAGCTCGCCCCCTATTACGTGGGACTAAACATAGCTGGCGAGTCGTGGGTGTGTAGTACACCTCTGCCTACGCCTTCGGGGAATACAGGCATGATGCTATGCTATGTTATATTAGCTGTGAAACACTGATATCCTGTAATTTTTTTCCAGATGAATGCTGTAAAATAACTTTTTTTTTTATTACATGTAGTGGCAGACGAGCCACGGCCCATCTGATGGTAAATGGTAACCGTCGCTCATGGACTCAACTATACCGAGATTATTGTTAAGCTGCTCACCATTTCATTTCACCGATATGAAAGAATAAACGGCTATCTCCTGTTACAGCCAAAACGCAACGATGTGCTTCATGGCCGGTCACACGGGAGATGGTGGTACCAACCCGCTCGGGCCCGATCCAAGTGAGTACTCCCACTTGGTACCCAGCCCTACCACCAGTCATGCAATGGATGATAATTGCTTACTTCCCTTAGTCGCCTCATACGACACCTGTGGGAAAGAATGGAGTGGTGACACTTGTATTCTTAGTCCGTCACCACACGGAAAAACTTAATTGTTTTCTTTTTTTTGCTATTGGTCATGTTACTTGTTGCATTATGAATAACAATACTCGTAGATGTCCAAAGTGGACAATAGCTTGCCTGTGCCACTGGTTAACTTAATATCAACAAGAGGTGACCACTATATTTATCATCAGCCATTCTGCAACACCAGTTATATAATACCGAGTTTAGTTGATTTTCTACTATTCCGACGTTTCGAATATTTTACAGCATCATGAATGCTGTAAAATTATTATATAGAATCATGGGTGATATCTACTAGATTCTATAAACGTATTTATATTTAATTACATTTGCATAAATATTAGATAGTACCATTATAAAATAAATATTGAAAGCAACATGATGTTACGAGTCGATTTTTAATCTGTCACTGTATTAATGTAGGGTATAAAGTAAAGAGCACACCATTGTCAGTGATTTTTTGGATCTATGCTAGCTGTACAACATTTGTGATATATTTTATGAATTTACGTTGCGAGTTTGTTATTATATTTTTGATCATTATATTAAAATTAGTGCAACTATACTGGATTTTGTTTTAATTCAAGTATCCATCCGATAATCTTTTTATTGGGTGTACAAATACGATATTTATTCATTTCAGTTCGATTTTGTGTAACATCAGTTTATTACAAAACCATCACCAATTACTCAAGATTCTAAATGTGCCTTTACCTGATGCAAGATGCGTACGGTTTGGTCGGAATCGAAGGCAGCTAAAATGTGGTAATCCTTATCTATACTATTATAAAACTGTAACAGAGCTGTGTCTGTACATTTAAGATATTTGAGAAAAAATGTCTGTAATAGGCTATATAGGCGTATCTATACACAAAACTATTTTTTAGAATTTTGTCTGTTTATCTGTTTGTTTTTTTTCGCGCATCACATATAAGCTACTGAACGGATTTTGATGCAACTTTTTTAATTGAAAGGCCTTGATTAGACTTAAAAACTGGTATACATTTTATCACGCTACTATATCGGGAAGCTGAGATATAAACGAAAAACTAGCTATTGGCTGCGGCGAAGCCGCTGGCAAAGGCTAGTTAATCTATGTTATTATAAAGCTGTAACAGAGCTGTGTCTGTACATTTAAGATATTTGAGAAAAAAATACTGTAATAGGCTATATCCATCCATCCATCCATCAGTCCTTCGAAGTCCACTGCTGGACATAGGCCTCCCTAAGAGAATGCCACAACATGTGTTTCGCTCATATGGGGGATAGTGCCGTAATCGCCACGCTTGGCAGGCGGGTTGGCGATCGCAGTGGATGTTGTTAATACTCGAGGGAGTGCTGCTGCCCACTCCCGCGGTATTGTCTCAGTTGACTCTTACGACTCCCATGGGTGGAGAGGGGTGGGACAATTCTAAAGCCGGCCCCACACGGCGCGTAGGGCTATATAGGCGTGTCTAAACACAAAACATTTTTTTTAGAATTTTTGTCAGTTTGTCTGTTTGTTTGTTCGCGCATCACACAAAAACTACTGAACGGATTTTGATGTAACTTTTTGATATGAAACATCTAATGCGGAGGGAGAGTAAAATTGGCAGTTAGCGTGGCGACGCTTTTATTTTACTTGTCCCGTTCAAATATTGCAAGTTAAATTTGACACACTTCCCGGTTTCCGATTGAGCTGAAATTTTACATGCATCTGTATATCGCTTGACAATGCCATGACATGGAGCTGATCTGATGATGGAGCTGGAATTTGGACGTAGGAACTCTATAATGAAACGGTGCAACCCCATCGAATTTGAGCTCGTATGATTCGTCTTGACAAGTACTTTGTTTTTAGATGGTATCCAGGGTCTGATGATGTAGCTAGAATGTGGCCATAGGAACCCCGTTATAAAACGACATAACTCCATCGAGTTTGGGCTCATATGATTTGTCTTGACGAGTACTTTGTCTAGATGGAATCCAGGGTCTGACGATAGAGCTGGAAGATGGTCACAGTAAGTCTGTAATGAAATGACGCAACCCTATCGACTTTATACCTACTCGTTTGATTAGTCTTGATGAGTAATTTGTCAAGTTATGATCATTTTATTTCTACAAAATAATTTTAATGTTTTTACATTTGGTAGACGTCCCGCGACGTCTAGATTTTTATTTGAAAGGCCTTGATTAGACTTAAAAACTAGTACATATATTATCCCGCTACTATATCGGGAACCTGAGATATAACCGGAAAAATAGCTTTTGGCTGCGGCGAAGCCGCTGGCAAAGGCTAGTATATAAATATATACGGACATTTCATACAACGTCCTCTGGTTCCAAACTAAGCATATCGCTTGTGCTATGGGTACCATATTACGGATATAATACATAGGTATATACTTTTTTTTGTAAATACATACATAATAGAAAACACCCAGACGCAGTACAAATGTCTGTGTTTATCGCACAAATACTTGACCAGAGTAGGAATCGAACCCACGACCTCGTGCACGGAAGTCTGTTATAGTACCGACTATGCCATGAGGCCGTCACTATAATATATATTAAAATATGTTTCACACATAGTGTAGTATAGTGAGTTGATTTTTGTTTCCCTTTCACGCCGTAACTACTTACCCAAGCATCATATGATTCTAATCTTGATAAGGATATAGGCTTAAACCAGAAAAATAATAGTATATAAATGGCAGTGACGAATTTATTTCTAGTACAATATGAAATTCTATTTATTGTTGAACAGCACTATTATTTCTACTAACAAACTATTATTTCATTACTCAACATGCTTTTTCAATGCATGTGACAATAATAATTGACGCTCAATAATTATTTTGGACATTGCGTCAGAAGAGGCAGTATCGTCATCCCTTAGCCTGTCCTTTTGACTACGACGAAAAAAATAACAATGCCAAAATTCTGACATACATTTGACATTGACATTGACATAAAATGACATTTGCTTTGGAATTTGGAGCTTCGTATTTCGTATCGTTCGTTTGGTTTTGGTTGGTGTATTTTATAGAGTAGAATAAATAAAGCGACGCGAGTATATCTAATTCTATAGACTTACACTAAAATAAATCCATATGTTTATAATTAGACACAATAACACGACAAATCAAGTTAATAAATTACTGCCAACGTAACCACATTGTTATTTGTGCAATAACATATGATTTTGTGTAAAGATTGAATTATGTCGAAAATAAAGAAATTGACGGGCTCTTTCCGCTATACGCAATGGGACCCTTGTTTAATTATCTCCCAGATAGTGGCCATGCAGTCTGTGTTATACTGCAGTTTGTGTTTAATAATCGCTTTGATGCAAGATCTGACGGATTCTACAAGGACATTGGATCATATTTTTGAATATCATGTAAGTTGAGTCATTTATAACTAAGTACTGATTTACCTCTACATTCTGTATTTTTATAAATCCTATATGTTCCACAACAGGGAAAAAGGTACAAAGGTCCTTACAATATACTCCTTCACAAAATAGAACCTAGTGAAGTCTCTACATTCAACCAAACATGATACCAATGTTTAGGTAGTTCTCAATCTAACCACGAATTAACAACAACAATAGTAATAATACAAAATAACTTATTATCTTTACAGGACTATTGTTATTTTTTTTTTTATTGCATATAGTGGCAGACGAGCCACGATCCTTCTGATGGTAAATGGTAACCGTCGCCCATGGACTCGACTATACCGAGAGTATTGTCAAGCCGCTGCTCACCAATTCATTTCACAGATATGAAATGAAATATTTAAAACGGCTATCTCCTGCTACAGCCAAAACGCAACAATGTGCTTCATGGCCGGTCACACGGGAGATGGTGGTACCAACCCGCTCGAGCCCGATACCAAGTGAGTACTCCCATTTGATACCCAGCCCTACCACCAGTCATGCAATGGATGTTAATTGCTTACTTCCCTTAGTCGCAACTATTAGATTAATATCAGTGTTTATGGAAATATTATCAATACAAAAGTTTGTTTGTTTGTTTGTTACACTTTCATACTGAACTGCTTGTCCCGTGAGACTGCCTTAGAATGATGTACTTACATTCTGAAGCCCATGAAAGCTGATATAATCTAGTATTTAATATAACAATGTCACTATTTTTATGTAGAGCTATAAAAATACCCCTCTCCACCCATGGGAGCCGTAAGAGCCGACTGAGGGAATACCGGGGGACAGCAACACTCCCTCGAGTATTAACAACATCCACTGCAATCGCCAACCGCCTACCAAGGGTGGCGATTACGGTACTATCCCCCATTCCTTGGGGAGGCCTATGTCCAGCAGTGGACGTCGAAAGGCTGATGGATGGATAAAAATACTGTAATCTTCAATTTCCTTTAGTTTACTGCATTCTAACATGATAACCTAATGTGAGCCCTGATAAGCCTTGTGTTGCTAAGTCAATTTGTTAGAGTTTGTTTTACATCATAATTTTGATATATTTTAGTTAGCTTGTTTCTGGTACTATAGAAACAATGATATATCTTTTTTAAACCTTTTAATCTGTCCCACTATTGGGCACGGGTTTCACCTAATTGTTAGAGGGATCAGGCCGTAGTCCACCACGGTGACCCAGTGTGGGTTGGCAGACTTTACAAGTAAGTCATCAAAAAACTCTCGGACATACAGGTCTCCTCACAGTGTTTTCCTTCAACAAACAGTGATAATTTGAAATAAATAAATACATATTTAAAAAAATCTCGAATGAATAGCAGTACTTATGTGCCGTGCGACGTATGAACCTTGAACTGGGGATCAAACTCAATTTACTGCTTGGCTATCACTGCATTGCCGTGTGGAGCCAGCTTTAGAATTGTCCCACCCCTCTCCTCCCGTGGGAGTCGTAAGAGCCGACTGAGGGAATACCGGGGGAGTGGGCAGCAGCGCTCCCTCGTGTATTAACATCCACTGCGATCGCCAACCCGCCTGCCAAGCGTGGCGATTATGACACTATACCCCATATGAGCGAAACACAATCATATTGTGGCGTTCTCTTGGGGAGGCTTATATATTCGCCTGTTTTCAACAATTCGCATTCGCATTCGTATTCGCATGAAACGATGCTAATGTTCTGCGAATATATTTAGTCCATTGAAAAGTTACATTTTAGGGTTGCGTTTTTTAGAGTTCACAATTTTATTTTTTTGATGTGTAGGGGGGGGGTTAGTATAAGCGTAAGTTCAAGTTTGTGGGGTCGCTACCCTTGTCCCCCGGCTGCCATCTTGGAAAAAGGGGTTTTCGAGCTGTATCTCGTAAACTAGCAAACATACAGAAAATTCTGTAAAACATTATTTGTAGCAAATTAAATTGTCTACTTCTTTACTTTATTATTTTTTATCCTAAAACCGAAAACAATAAAGTTATAAACAAAAATAACTGAAAATTTTCTTTTGGCTGTTATAACTTTTTTCCTGGTCATTTTACAATAAAATCACATTCGAGCAATATTATAGAGGGTTTTTCAACGAATAATTTCCACTTTATCTGGGTTTTACAGCGCTCCGAAGTTGACGGAGTTCTTGAATACTCGTAAGAATACGATAAAAACGAACCATTAGGCTTAGTTTTGTATTAGCTCCGCACTCAGGTCACACAAAGACCCTTCAGTCCAGCCTCCTCATCAAGGTGGTCGAGGGCCTATTCCCACGACGAAGGCGGAGCACACGCCTTCGGTCATGGCACCGCCAGGTAGCGACCGGGAGGCCGACCTCAGTGTACCGCCCGTCACCACGTCGGAAATGGGGGTGGCTGTTTCGCGGTTTCGTTCCAAGTACACCGCCCCCGGCTCAGACAGGATAGCCGCCGGCTCTGGACCACCTGGAGCCTCGCCTCAGGGGACTGTTCGACGCGTGCCTAGCGTCCGGACGGTTCCCAGACTGCTGAAAGGAGGGGAGGCTGGTAGTCCTACCGAAGCCGGGGTGAATGCCGGATTTAGTCGGGGCCTTCAGACCCATCGTGCTGCTAGACGAGGCGGGTAAGCTGCTGGAGAGGATCCTCGCTGCTCGCATCGTCAAGACGCCCAGTTCAGTTTTCGAGCTGGTTGTTCGACGGTCGGCGCGATCATGCGCCTGAGGGCCACGGCCGCGGTGGTCGTCGCTGGCTGACTGGCTGGTGGAGTGCTGTTGGCGGTGTCGTTTGACATCGCCAACGCATTCAATAGTCTGCCATTCAGCTGCATCAGGGAGGTGCTCCGGTATCACGGGGTGCCTGCATATCTAAGGCGGCTAGAGGCAGACGTATCTTAAGGGCTGCAGCTTTCTCTATGAGAGCCGCATAGGAGACGTTGTGAGGAGACCCATGTCGTGCGGTGTCCCACAGGGTTTAGTTCTAGGGCCACTCCTGTGGGATATCGGTTACGACTAGGTGCTACGCTGTCGGCTCCCACCCGGGCTGGCGGTCATATTCTATGCGGATAACACGCTGGTCGTGGCCCGGGGCGGAAACTTCGAGAAAGCGGCGTTCCTGACCACCTTAGGGATCTCGGAGGTGGTCAGGAGGATCAGGGCGCTCGGGTTTAGGGTGGCCCTGGATAAGTTGGAGGCCTTACTTTTCCATGGGCCCCGACGTCGGCCACCTGCTGGCGCTTCGATCATAGTGGACGGGGTCCAAATTGAGGTGACGGCCTAGATCAAGTATCTGGGCCTGGTGCTGGAAGGGCGGTGGTGCCCCCGAGGCTCGCACGGCTCATGCCGAATATAGGCGGACCAAACAATGCGTGCCGACGGCTTTACGAAGGGGTGGTCCAGTCGATGGCGTTGTACACGCACCTGTGTGGGCGGAGAACAATGAGTATTTTTGAATGAACTCTAATCCGACTAACTTCATTCAATCTACTTGTCAAAATGAACCTCGGCTATATTCGGTTTAAACATGGGTGACTGACAGTGACAGTAGATGTGAAACCCGTATGATATTTTGCGCGCGCTTATTTGAAAATCAACATTCGCATTCGCGAATGTTGGAGGGAAATATTCGCATCCGCATTCGCATTCGCGAATGCTTATAAACTAACATTCGTTACATCGCTGATATATACAGGCAATAAGATTATATTATATAAGGCCGGTATCTAAACCGCTCCTCCATCTGTGCAGTCAAATCTTAATCAAATAATTCCTTCAATAGGTTTATTTCATAGGTTGGATGCTTCCTATTTAATGATTATACTATGATTGTTACAGGAGATACACATACGAGATAATGAGGGTCGTTCTGTCATTTTTGCTTTCGTGTTAAATGCTGTTCTCGGAGCGTTCGCACTATGGACTATTGTTGGCAGAACCAAGCTGTGCTTAGATTTTAGGTAAAGATTTATTTTATGTTGCGCATTTTTTGGTCTTCCGTAAGAACTAGTGTTAGTATATTGCAGGGCTCTAGGGATGAGAAGGGCCATCAAATAGTATGAATTTTAATTGCAAAATTAAACTCACTATATTGGAATAATGCATGTAAATGCATCCGATGGGTGGCGTGGGTCGTAATGACATCTAAAACAAATGTGATGTGGCGATTAGGAATCGCTTCGCTGACTGTGATGACTTAGCGGTCTAGAGCACTTCCCCGGATTGGAAGGGACGCAGGTTCGAATCCCGCTCGCAATAAAGTTCTCTTTTTCCACATCACAAATAATTTGTATATTAAACAAGTTTAAAATAATTTATAAATACGATTTAACTTATGGAGATTAAAAAAAAATTAAAGTATCTAAATAATATTAAAAAAGTTTAGACCTTACGTCACTAAACAATTTCATGTAATTGGTAGTTGAACAAATAGTGTGAAAATGTGAATTAGAAATTGATAACTACGAACAGGTATTGAACCTGTGCATTCTGAAATGCCAGATGCTCTGCTATGCTAGATGCTCTGCTATGATAGCTTAGTGGTAGAGCGTCGTTCGTATTTGTTCTAGTGAATGATGGAAATTGATAACTACGAACAGGTATTGAACCTGTGCATTCTGAAATGCCAGATGCTCTGCTATGATAGCTTAGTGGTAGAGCGTCGTTCGTATTTGTTCTAGTGAATGATGGAGCATATTAAGTCTTTAAATATAATTACTATTGTACCCGCATCACCACCACCGTCAAAAGCTGGTTTTTGGGTTACATCTCAGGATCCCAATATATTAGCGGGATAAAATGTATACCAGTTTTTAATTTTAATCAAGAGCTATCAAATAAAAAAGTTGCTTTGAAATCCGTTTAATAGTTATTGCGTGATGCGCGAACGAACAAACAGATAAACAGACGAAAAATCTATAAAAACAATGCATAGTGCTGTCTTTTTAATAAAGTAGTAAAACTCTAGTAGCAAAGCCCAGCACAAATGGGCTGGCCCGATCGGGGAAGTACCACCCTCTCGCAAAAGATCAGCGTGAAACAACTAGGGTACTCCTACCGCTGTGTTTCGTATGGCGAGTGAGAGCGCCGGAGGCCCAAATCTCTTCCCTATCCATTCCTTATTATCCTCCTTATCCTCTCCTAAGTATTCATCCTATCCTCTCCACCTTTTATCCCTTTCCTCGGAGATGGCCACGTGCGATGCCTCTGGTGTTGCTGGCGTCCACAGTCTACGGCAGCCGCTTACCATCAGGTACCTAAGTCCGTATGCTTGTTTAACACTGTGTGGTGACGGACTAAGAATACAAGTGTCATCACCCCATCCTTTCCCGCGGGTGTCGTACAAGGCGACTAAGGGAAGCAAGCAATTATCACTCATTGCATTACTGGTGGTAGGGCTGGGTACCAAGTGAGAGTACTCACTCGCAATCGGGCCCGAACGGGTCGGTACCACCGCCTCCTGCGTGACAAGTCATGAAGTATGACAATGTGTTTTGGCTGTAGCAGAAGATAGACGTTTATTCTTCTTTCATTTCATATCTGAGAAATGAAATGGTGCGCACGGGCTTGACAATACTCTCGATATAGTTGAGTTCATGAGCAACGGTTACCACTTGCCATCAGGTGGGCTTGGATCGTCTACCGTCATTAGCAATAAAAACAAGTATTATAAAAAAAAACAATAAATTTTCTTTATCTTTTCCAGTTGCACATACCATGGTATCCACCTTCTAGCTTGCTGGATATACAATGGATCATTTCCCACGACGTTTTCCTGGTGGGCTCTGTCAGTATCCTGTGCGTGCATCACTTGTGTAGCTGGCGAGTTCCTTTGCCTTCGGACTGAACTACAAGCAATACCTCTTAGTAATATTGGTGCTAAAGTCGACTTATGAAACTGAACAATATGTATGTTATGTATACTTGAGTAGATAAAACTATGAAATACTAACTGAATTTTGTGGAAGAGCAATGGTAAAAAAAATTATCTGTCTAATAATTATAAAAAAAATGAGCCATCATGAGACATCTCGTAGATGTGAAAACATCGATTTTCTTTCTTTCTTTAAATATTGTTAGTCTTATATAATTCTTGGTAAGCCATCTCTTGGTTATCCATAGACGAATTAAAACTGTTATTGGTTTATTGATTGACATTATACTTGCTAGTTAGATGCTTTTGTCAACAGATGCCGTTAAAACAATTAAATTAATTAGTGTGGCGACGGTGCCAAGTCAACAGTAAGTTTTACCCTCCCTCCGCATTAGATGTTTTCACATCAATAATAATTCCTGGTAAGCGACCGCAGCGACATGAACGGAGTCTATTTATGAATCTAAACAATCCAGGGACCTATAAAAATATACAATAAAATTCACTGCAGCCGTTTTCCATTTTTAACGAACCTAACGCACGCTATGGTAACCGCTTACCATCAGGTGGGCCGTATGCTTGTACGCCGCCCGAGTCTATCTATATCTATATTAAAAAAAAACCTATTATAATGTAATTCCAAAATAGCAATTCGAAGCGATTAGTTGTCGACCAAAACCAAAATTTAGATAATTAATTGAAGTAAATAATTTATTTTGTATTACTTAATAAATCGATAGCATTAAGATTTAGTTATAATTTACACACATCATATTTTGCAAAGTTTAACGAAATTTTCTAAGCGTTAAAGTTAATTATTACAAAATGAGAACTTAATAACCCGTTATCTTTGCTTATAAACCACCGTTTTGTCAACAGTTTTGCTTATTAAAGCGCTGGAACCGTCGTGGCTCGTTAATCTTAGATGATCAAATTTAAAACAGAAATATTATATTTTATAGTCAAACTAGCGGACCTGACAGACGTGGTCCTGTTGGTTGTAGGTTAATGTTTTTACAATAAAATAAGTTGAATAAAAATCCTGAGACCCTATCGCGGCGCCACCTTCCGGGTCCAATTGTGTTTTTTTTAAACGTGTGTTGCAAACAATCATATGGCCCACCTGATGGTAAGCGATTACCCTAGTAGCCTATAGACGCTTGTAACACCGGAGGCATTACTCCTGCGTCGCCATCTATATAAAATCTGTAGGGTTTTCCATACTCCACGAGTTGTATTAGCGTTTTCAATGTAAACAGGAATTCATTAATAAAATTATTATTGAATTAGCTTTTTTTGAAGTCGGTCGTTGTGTTAGTGTTTTGTCTATATTCGGATACAATAGATCCTACAATTCTTAATGTTCCAAATATGATTGGACGCCGAATAAATAAATAAATATTCACGGACATTTTTCACACAACGTCCTCTGGTCCCAAACTAAGCTTAACCCTTGTGCTATCCAGATTATGGATAACTACTCTTTTTTTTTGTAAATACCTACATAAAATAGATAGAAAACACCCAGACGCAGTACAAATATCTGTGTTCATCACACAAATAATTGGCCTAAGTGGGAATCGAATCCACGACCTCGTGCACGTAAGTCTTACTACGCCACGAGGCCCGTCAAGTCTGAATTTCCAAGTTTTAGAATTTTCTCTTCCCAAAAAAATAATATCAATTTCAAATTTTGGGTTCGTTGTCAGGAATACGTGGTATTACTAATAAATTTTAAGAGATAAATTTTGAGGTTTTTTTTATTGCTAATGATGGCAGACGAGCCACGGCACCTGATGGTAAGTGGTAACCGTCGCTCATGGACCTATACCGAGAGTATTGTCAAGCCGCTGAGCACCATTTCATTTCTCAGATATGAAATGAAAGAATAAACGGCTATGTTCTGCTACAGACAAAACACACTGACGTGATTCATGACACACAGGAGACGGTGGTACCGACCTGTTCGGGCCCGATAGCAAGTGACTACTCTCACTTGGTAACCAGCCCTACCACCAGTAATGCAATGGGTGATAATTGCTTACTTACCATAGTCGCTTTGTACGACATCCGCGGAAAAGGATGGGGTGGTGACACTTGTATTCTTAGTCCGTCACCACACGGACAAAAGTAGTAAAATGAGTAAATAAGTTTTATTAATATTACAGTATGGACGCGGCACGACATAGACAATCGGGTGCGGAATGGCAGAGGGGCCAAAGGTGGCGCCATATGCGGAATAAGAGCGTACTAAATTATTTTAGGTCTTTACGTTTATAACAAATAAAATCGAACAATACTTTGATTGTGCAATAATATTTAACAATACCGGCTTGAAGCCTAACAATCGATTAAATTTTCTCAAAAAAAATACACATCAATATTTTTGTATTTAACAAAATTACGTGCGTGTTAACAACAACAAAATATTGGCCAATAGGCAAATGGGTAACCCTACACGATTCAATGAATGTATAAATGTAATATGAATGTGCCAATAATATTTTTGTAATCTTTATAGGCACGGGTGGGCAGTGAATGTGGCAAAGTATTGGAAACTTCTGGACTTCATAACTTGTAATATTTGTGTATTATATAATCTGAAATTACGTTTGCTCAAACTTCTGATTCCATCATTACGCAAACTTAATACCTCGTTCAATAATATTGTGCGGTGTAACTTGTTTGGCTATAACGGAGAATGTTCTAAAGAATTAAACCCATATTTAATATAACATTAGGTAGGTAGGTAAAGTAAAATATTTTTGTTGAGCGAATTGGAACGTTACTATATTGTTGTTACAATGAATAATTATGTAAATAATTTAGTTGTAAACGTGACGATGGATGTATGAGATATTTATTGTTTGTAATTATTGTAAATAAAACATTTCTAAGGAATTTAGTGTCGAATTTATTTACCTTTCCTACTGTGATTCCCAAAAGAGACTGCATATTTTTTAGTGTTCACTCACACACACGCACACATATTTTAATGCTCTACAGTAGTGGAGGGCCCTCACCTACTTAAATATACCCGCCGTGTGCTGTCTTTCGCCTGTACCGGCATACCACTGGAACTGGAAGAGTTTACTAAGGGCCTTGGTCACGAACTCAGCGGCAGCGGGGAGGCGGCGGACGCGCGGGGAACGGCGCGTTCCAATGCATACATTATTGGAACTGTCCACGAAGGCAGCGGGGCGGGTGGCGAGCGGCGTACGAGCGGTGCGTACCGTTCTAGCGGTGCCCGCGCATTTGCATTGACGTAGTAGAATATATATCTTCTTTTGCACTCAATAAATCAAACTTTAGGGAGGAATTAGTATCAAAAAGATGTTTTCATAGCAGTTGAGACATTTCTCGTAACACAACACTACGCCGCTCTAACGCCGTGCGATCTGCCCGCTGGCTTCGAGACCAGCGTTGCCGCGCCGCCGCCGCCGCCGCCCCGCTCCCGCTGAGTTCGTGACCGAGGACTCAGTGGTAGGCGCCTAATACACCTGCGAACGCTACACTGATAATTTGTAGCAGTTCAAACTGTTTACTCTAGCGTACCTGTAAGCAATAAATATTTTCTATTGAGAGCATGTCATTGATAGCAGCATGAACAGCGTCGGGGAGAGCACCGAGCCTTGTGGTACGCCAGCATTAACTTCCATGGTATCGGAACAGCAGCTGTCTACTACGAATTTGATGCTCCGACCCTGCAGGAAGCTGGCGATCCATTTGCAGAGTCCCATAGGATGGTAAATTCGATAGAATATCCCTATACCAGAACCTGTCGAATGCGTTTGCAATGTCCAGGCTAAATGCTAGAGCCTCGCCCCCACTCTCCATGGCCTCTGCTCAACGATTGGTAAGATACACAAGAAGATCACCAGCGGATCAACCATGACGAAAGTTATATTGACTGTCATTGATCAGGGATTTGTGAAAGCGTAACAAACATAATATATACAGAATTTTGGCGGTATGATTCAGATACTGGCCTCCCTGGCGGAGTCTTTTGGGCCCGATTCCCGGCCAAAAGAGAAACAATCGCGCGCCAGTCTGCAAAGAAAACTCAACACTATTACACCTTATGGTACAAGGTTTAAATTAGTATGTTGTAGTTTGTATGTATTTATATAATGTACCTACGTTTCTATAGGTTACAGTCACTTTCTTCGTGAATTTTGTACTAGACCCGACGTCCATTTTTAATGGGTCAATGCGCTTCTTTAAAAACAACATAGTGTCAGCCACTTGCCCAGATAAATGAAGGTTGATTGGTGTAAAGTGCACCTGACCATACATTAGATTCGAATATTGCAGTTTTGATGAGAGTCAATTGACAATTTGTTTAGATTCCAGTTAACGTTGGATAAAAATATGGCGGTACCAAGATAAAATAGCCAAGAATTTACTAATAGTTAACACGAGCGCATGAGGCAAGTGCATCCGCAACAACAAAGTGGCGATTGCAATACTGTTTGAATAGTTGATTTCAGCGGTGGTAAGACTTAGGTACCATCAAATGGGTCGTGGCTCCTCTGCTACCATAAGCAATGAAAAATCTAGGTAATACTATACCTGGCTTCTTACAATCTTCAGATTAACAGCTGATCAGTGATCGCCAAAAGGACCTCCGTGAAGAGAGACTCACTGGTGATATTTTCGTATAGCTCTCTTACATATGGACAGAACCTTGGGATAAATCTATGGCGAAGCCAGTTAAAATAAATAAAAATAATTACGTAAATATGGAATTAAGACGCGGGCGAAGACCGGCACCTCTTACAACATTCAAAACATTTAATTATTAGATTACAATCTTGTTAGGTAGTAATTAATTTAGCAGGATGCAAAAAAATATATTAAATTATACAATTAAATTATTTCTCAAAGAACAGTCACCTCAGAAGAAATAATATTAGTATAAGAAGTACAGTAATGCAATGGATGATAATTGCTTACTTCCCTTGTTCGACACCCGTGGCGACACTTGTACCAACTTTTAGCCCGTCACATTCGCGTACCTAATAGGTACTACCTATTATATCCCGAAGTAGGTATTACTATCGTCAATTTTAAATCGTCAAGTAGCTATCATTTTCGTAATATACATAGACTAGCATTATCCGCGGCTTCACTCGCGTCTTATTATCTTTTTTATATCGCATTTTTTTGGATAGGATTTGCGTAAAATCCGTCTAAGTCATAGATATCTATATCTATGGTCTAAATGCTCACCTACAGTATCAAACATACCCATATAGATATAGGTATAAAATTTAATTTAAAAAGGTAAATGGCCTAGACTCCCCAGGTTAACAACGTTTTGTTCGAGTGGACCTTATCTGCCTTTACCTACACTGGTCACTTTAAATTTATATTTTATATTTATTTCTATAGGTACGTCATTGAGGGAGACGGCACACGGCGGGTTTCTTTAGTGGGTGCAGCTCGTAGTGTAAAAATGTTCCGTGGTGCGGGCCCCACAAAGCCCTGTTCGTTGCCCGAACGACGGGTTGTGCGGCTAGTTACATTATATCCCGCCTAATCAAAAAATAAATAAAAGGTACGTCATTGAACCACTGAAGGAATGTATGGTTCCGGTGGCCCGCCAATAAAGGCGGAGACACGGCACACGGCGGGCTTCTTTGGTGGGTGAGGGCCTCACACTACCCTGTTCGTTGCCCCGAACGACGGGGTGTGCGGTTAGGAACATTTTTTCCCGCCTTATCAAAAGAAAGTGTTATAAAGTACGCAGTCGCGCGTCGGTACGTTACGTCTTATATATTATCTACATATATTGGTATCAGTATTGCATATTTGATTGGTATCAGTTATACCAGACATCACAAATGTAACTTATAAAGCTTAAGTTGGTATGTAAATCTCACCATTCATACTGTCCCCATTGCTTGGGAACCGGTTTGATTAGTTCATCATTCATCGTAACGTAAGTCGTTAGCTTTGGTCGTTAGTATGAAGTGTATCTGTGCGCTCGTGTTTAGGTAAGTCTATCTATATAATTTAATTGTACTTATATATATTATCCTTCGAAATTAAACGAATCTATGACACTAAAATGGTAGCTTGAAATTTCATAATTCACATATTATTAGATAATTTCACTAAATTAAAACGCATCCTCCTCCACTTTCAGATAGCTAGGTACTTATTATTTTACGGCGACATTATATTACTAATTATTATTGAAATTAGTTATTTACGCAAGTAAATAGGGACTTATAATTTTTTTTAAACTAGTTTTTCAAATTGGGGTAAATCACATCGGTTTAAAGCTAGACTTGATAACTATTTGTAAATTGAGTACGTAGGTATAATCAAATAATCCCACAATGATGTGTTGTGATCATGTTGTGACTATATAAGTAGGGTCCCATAGAGTAGAAATAGTATTTTACTACGATTTGCCGCTAATACTGCCAAGATTACCTAGGTACCTATAATGGTAGATTAAAAATTGCAACTCGCAGTATAGGTACCAATAATTTGACGAACTTTTGATCTAGCCGAATAGTTTAATAAACTTAAGCATTTTCAATTGGATAGTCTAAGTACGTGATATGACGTTCCTTTATAAGATATTAAGAAATCATTATGATTGTCCAGCTCTATATTAATCTTTTAATTTACGTGTTCCTCGATGTACACCGGTGCGTAGTCACTCCTCATTAATATAACAACCGTTCGCAAGAACTAATTTACCATACACTCCTGCTACAGCCAAAACTCAACGATGTGCTTCATGGCCGGTCACACGGGAGATGGTGGTACCAACCCGCTCGAGCCCGATACCAAGTGAGTGCTCCCACTTGGTACCCAGCCCTACCACACCAGTCATGCAATGGATGATAATTGCTTACTTCTCTTAGTCGCCTCATACGACACCCGTGGGAAAGAATGGGGTGGTGACACTTGTATTCTTAGTCCGTCACCACACGGATAGAATTCATTTTTAACAAATAAACTTGCTAGGTATTTCTAAAATTTATAGCGTCAATAAAATGCTCATTATTATAAACAAGGAAATGAGGCGTAGATTTACCATTGATAAATATTGACCTTGCTTTGTATAAACACCTTGAGAAATATTTGAATAAAAAAATACATTTTCATATAAGAACAGAGTTCTTAATTTGAATATTAGCGATCTGCCTTTTCTTAGCACGGGTATTTACTAATCAAGAATATATTTCGTGGGTTAAGAACTAGACTAACATAAGGTCAAAAATTAAAAAAAAAAAAATTTTTCTCCGTTCGCCTTTTTAATCCCTATATTTTTATGTGCCATAAAACTGGAGCGATGTAGTGTGTAGATTGCTTAGTACAAAAATAACGGACCAAATAAAATTATTTTTGTTTACTGCCAAAATGAAGTGTTTCTACTTACAATATTCTTGAAATTATTTTGTTAAAAAAGTTACAAGGACAGCGATCAAAACTCGATTTACAGAGCGAATAGGACACCGAAGACGGCTGGAATGTAATCGCTCAAATAACGTGTCTTGTCATACGTTTTTAACGCAGAAAGTTTGAATATGTAGCTCCAATTATTATTAAGGCCATTTTAACGGAAGTTCCGTTGCATTCCATACATTATTAATCTTCTTGTTACATTATTAAACTTATGTACAGCCAAAATGACGTATGTCAACCATATTTTGAAAAATAAACTTTATTAAAATAAAAACGTTTTTTGATCGGCCAAATAGTTACACTATTCTGTAGCCGATAAATAAAGCTTTTTTATTAGTAAAAATCAGATATCTAACTACTATAGATTTTGTCATAACAGAGCTATTAAGATAACGTTAGGTAAATTTGAGTTGTTTTTCGGCTCTCCTGTGAAGTTGTCATTTTGCCCTTACGCTACTCTAGTTCTTAACACACGATTTAGGAAAACGTTTAATTTCTTTCCAAATAAAGGTAAATTAGATTCTGCGCGCGCAGATTTAAAAACATATTAATAGGTATTCACAACATTCACGGCTCAGAAATTATCTCTATGTAAAAATAACTATCTCATAGGACCCATGAATTTTTCCGGGATAATAAGTACCTAGTCTATTCTTTCAGACTAGGTATCATCCATCAGCCTTTCAACATCCACTGCTGGACATAGGCCTTTCCAAGAGAACGCCACAACGAGTGTGCCAACCGCATCCAACGGCTCCCCACGGCTTTGACCAGATTGTCGGTCCATCTGGTGGGGGTCGCCACTCGAGAACCTTTCTTCCCCAACGGTCAACACAATCTCGTTCTCCTACTAGATACTGTACTCCTATTGCACTGTAGACAGCCATGATAGTTGGTTCAGTAGTTACAGCGCGAAAGTGTAACAAACAAAATCTCACTTTCACATTTATAATATTAACTAGCCTTTGTCCGCGGCTTCGGCGCAGCCAACAGCTAGTTTATGGGTTATATCTCAGGTTCCCGATATGGTAGCGGGATAAAATGTATACCAGTTTTTAAGTATAATTAAGAGCTATCAAACAAAAAAAATTGCATCGAAATTCGTTCAGTAGTTTTTAAGTGATGCGCGAACGAACAAACAGATAAACAGACAAAAAATAAAAAAACTAGACGTTGCGGAACGTCTACCAGATGTGAAAACATCGAAATTAGTTTGTAGAAATAAAATGATCATAACTTGACAAAGTACTCCTCAAGACGAATCAAAGGAGTATAAACTCGATAGGGTTGCGTCGTTTCATTACAGAGTTACTGTGACCACCTTCCAGCTCTATCGTCAGACCCTGGATATCATCTAGAGACAAAGTAATCGTCAAGACAAATTACTCGTCAAGACAAATCACACGAGCCCAAACTCGATGGAGTTATGTAGTTCTATAACGGAGTTCCTATGGCCACCTTCTAGCTCCATCGTCAGACCCTGGATACCATTTAAAGATAAAGTACGCGTCAAAACAAATCATACGAGCCCAAACTCGATGGGGTTGCGCTGTTTCATTATAGAGTTCCTATGTCCACCTTCCAGCTACATCATCAGATCAGCTCCATGTCATCATAATATTGCATTGTCACGCGATATACATATGTGTGTAAAGTTTCAAATCAATCGGAAACCGGAGAGTATGTTAAATTTAACTTGCAAGATTTGAACGAAACAAGTAAAATAAAAGCGTCGCCACGCTCACAGACGATTTTACCCTCCCTCCGCATTAGATGTTTCACATCAAAAAAGTTGTTTTGTGTTCAGACACGCCTATATAGCCTAATATAATTTTTTCTCAAATATCTTAAATGTACAGACACAGCTCTGTTACAGCTTTATAATAGTTAGGTACATCCTATAACATCTTTCGTGATTTGTATTTTAGCACTTGGCATGCTCAGCTACTAATTGTTTGTGAAAGTGTAAAAAGAGTGATTTACTGCGTGCAGGATTCGAACCTTTTCGTTAACTCCTTAGGTTCAGTCCCTTCCAGTCCGAGAAAATGCTCTGGATTGGACCGCTAAGCTATCGCAGTCACCTAATGGTGACACCCAATCTCCACTTCAGATTTGTTATTAGATGTCTTTAACATGTCGGGCACAGAGAGTGAACTTACTCGTGCACTTCAATATCTTCTGTTTACACGGCTAATGTCTCTGACACTGGTTGCCATGATCGAAATTATGTCCTGGAGATCATACCTGTATTTTTAGCAGATTCCTTCTTGACCATAAAACGACTCACATGAATAGATTTTTGATGTGAAACATCTAATGCGGAGGGAGGCTAATATAGGCTGTTAACGTGGCGACGCTTTAATTTTACTTGTCCCGTTCAAATCTTGCAAGTTAAATTTGACACACTTCCCAGTTTTCGATTGACCTGAAATTTTACACGCATATGTATATCGCTTGGCAATGCAATATTATGATGACATGGAGCTGATCTGATGATGGAGCTGGAAGGTGGACATAGGAACTCAATAATGAAACTGCGCAACCCCATCGAGTCTGGGCTTGTATGATCCGTCTTGCCGAGTACTTTGTGTCTAGATGGTATCCAGGGGCTGATGATGAAGCTTGAAGGTGGCCACAGTAACTATATAATGAAACGACACAACCCCGTCGAGTTTGGACACGTGTGATTCGTCTTGATGAGTGTTTTCTCTTTAGATGGTATCCAGGGTCTGATGATGGAACTGGTAGGTGGCCATGCGAAACTCTGTAATTAAATGGCGCAACTTCATCGAGTTAGGGCTCGTTTGAAATGTCTTGACTAAAACTTCAGTCCTAGATGATATCCAGGGTCTGATGATGGAGCTGGAAGGTGACCACAGTAACTCTGTAATGAAACGACGCAACCCCATCGAGTTTGGAATCATTTGATTTGTCTTGACGAGTACTTTGTCTCTAGATGATATCCAGAGTCTGAAGATGGAGCTGGAAGGTGGCCACAGTAACTCTGTAATGAAACAACGCAACCCTGCCGAGTTTATACTCATTTGATTCGTCTTGAGCAGTACTTTGTCAAGTTATGATCATTTTATTTCTACAAAATAATTCCGATGTTTTCACATATTCTAGATGTCCCGCGACGTCTAGCTTTTTGAATTTACTGGAGCTTTCGAAAGGATTTCAACTGTTCGCCATATCATCCTGCCATAAAGCCTCACGTAAAAATTGTTGGCAAGTTGTAAATTGAAATTATGGACTCTGCAATATCACGACCACATAGAAGCTGCTGTCCACCATGAAAATCAACCACTACACTCAAGACAAAAATGTGTGGTGACGGACTAAGAATACAAGTGTCACCACCCCAGTCTTTCCCACAGGTGTCGTACGAGGCGATTAAAGTAAGTAAGCAATTATCACCCATTGTATTACTGGTGGTAGGGATGGGTACCAAGTGAGAGTGCTTACTTCCTATTGGGCCTGAACGGGTCGGTACCACCGTCTCCTGCTTGACCAGACATGAAGCACGTCAGTATGTTTTGGCTGTAGCAGAAGATAGCCGTTAATTCTTTCATTTCATATCTGTAAAATGAAATGGTGAGCAGCGGCTTTACAATACTCCCGGTATAGTTGAGTCCATGAACGACGGTTACCATTTACCATCAGGTGAGCCGTAGCTAGTCTGCCACCAAAGGCAATAAAAAAAATTGTAAATTTTCTTCTCTACGAAGCTATAAAGTTTATTTTTGTGTGTCCCAAGAAATAATTTGTCATCATTTCTATATTTTTGCTAGTGTAATCATAAGCGGTTCGTGCGCTGTAAAATACAACATTCCACAATGGTTCAAGTTTGGTGCTGCCTCTGCTGCGTATCAGGTGGAAGGTGCTTGGAATGTTAGTGGTAAGATACCATTCAATTCAAAAGAAGTCACCATATGCCCTGCGTTTTTTGTTGCTTATAGTAGCATATGAGCTCCTCCTGATGGTAAGTGGTAACCGAAGCTCTTGGATTCAACAAAACTAAGAATATTGACAAGCTGCTAATCATTGCATTCTGATAACACACGTTGAGAAAGAAACAATTGTACCTATAACAAATATTTCTGTAAACAGACATTCAGAACTAACGAGCTGCTATTATTTTGAAATAAAACTACGTTTACGGAATCTATCGCGTTTACTTGATTTTACTCCTATCCCGACGTTTCGAATACTTTACAGCATTCATGATCACGGGTGGACTTAGATAATAGACGTCCAAGGTTGATATGTTATTTCAACGGTTTCATCTACCCACAGTATATGATTTTACAAAATTTTTGGTTTATTTATTTTAACCCACGTAATATTCGTTTAGAAACACAGTGAAAATATCTACTTCAAATGTTTATGCTTACAATGTATGAGACTTTAAATTAGTATATTAAAATGAGTATAATACTCCTCTTTAAATTGTAAAATTTTTGTTTTTATTTAGTGCTCAAAAATTCTACCAAAAACTACCAATTACTACCAGTAAGAAGACAATCTTGGTTATTAGTTTATATTATTAAATATATTGATTTTGCCAAAAGCTAAGACTAAGAAGCTACCACCGGATCGGAACGCGGCCTGACTGAGAAAGATCCGGCCAGAAAACTCAGTAGGCAACAACTGTTATGGATTATTAAATTTTGTACGGAATTACTGAGATCTAATAAGGTTTAAATTTTAAATTTTTTATAAAAGGCAAAAACTAATCACTACTGTGGGTTTTATCTACACAATAAGCGCTAACTGTGTCTTGCAATCTTGTGGTGTGCCTTCTTGTATTCTGTTTGGTGAGGCCTATCACAGGATTCCAGCTTGATGGTAAGACCCAGCCGTCTTCTCTATTGAAATTGGGATGTTTCTTAATTTCAATAGCCTCACGTATCATTCTAGGGCGATATCGATTCTTAAAAAAGCTTATATGGCGATATCGATGTTCTTTTGCGAGGATTTGAGGTTTGTCAAACCTAATGTAATGGCGGGTGTGGTCCTGTGTGTGCTCACAAATTGCAGACTTTGTATAGCGACTGTGCTTCACATCAGCTATGTGTTCTTTGATCCGAGTTGTTATGGATCTCTTTGTTTGCCCAATGTAGGAGAGACCACAATCACAATCCAGCTTGTATACTCCTGCATCCTGTAAGGGTATATGGCACTTGACTGGTGGTAAAAATTGACTAATTCTTTTGAGTGGCTTATAGTAGGTTTTAATTGAAGCTTTTTTAAGAATCGATATCGCCCTAGAATGATACGTGAGGCTATTGAAATTAAGAAACATCCCAATTTCAATAGAGAAGACGGCTGGGTCTTACCATCAAGCTGGAATCCTGTGATAGGCCTCACCAAACAGAATACAAGAAGGCACACCACAAGATTGCAAGACACAGTTAGCGCTTATTGTGTAGATAAAACCCACAGTAGTGATTCGTTTTTGCCTTTTATAAAAAATTTAAAATTTAAACCTTATTAGATCTCAGTAATTCCGTACAAAATTTAATAATCCATAACAGTTGTTGCCTACTGAGTTTTCTGGCCGGATCTTTCTCAGTCAGGCCGCGTTCCGATCCGGTGGTAGCTTCTTAGTCTTAGCTTTTGGCAAAATCAATATATTTAATAATATAAACTAATAACCAAGATTGTCTTCTTACTGGTAGTAATTGGTAGTTTGTGGTAGAATTTTTGAGCACTAAATAAAAACAAAAATTTTACAATTTAAAGAGGAGTATTATACTCATTTTAATATACTAATTTAAAGTCTCATACATTGTAAGCATAAACATTTGAAGTAGATATTTTCACTGTGTTTCTAAACGAATATTAGGTGGGTTAAAATAAATAAACCAAAAATTTTGTAAAATCATATACTGTGGGTAGATGAAACCGTTGAAATAACATATCAACCTTGGACGTCTATCATCTAAGTCCACCCGTGATCATGAATGCTGTAAAGTATTCGAAACGTCGGGATAGGAGTAAAATCAAGTAAACGCGATAGATTCCGTAAACGTAGTTTTATTTCAAAATGTGTAACATTCGCGTAAATATCAGAAAGTATTATGAGCTGCTATTATATCATATTTATATTTATATCTATATATATATACTCGTATATATATTTAAAACTGCCTCGGTGGTGTAGCGGTAGTGTACGCGACTGCTAATCATGAGGTGTCAGGTTCGATCCCCGAGTCGGGCAATGTTATTGAGCTTTTTCCTAAAAAGAAAAATTCTCAGTAGCAACCCGGAGTTTGGGAATGTGCCCGGTAGACGTCAATAGGCTCGCCCCCTATTACGTGGGACTTAAACATAGCTGGCGAGTCGTGGGTGTGTAATACACCTCTGCCAACCCCTTTGGGGAATACAGGCGTGATGCTATGTATTTTTTTTTAAACATTTGCCAGGCTTAACCATATAAATGAACACAAAGTGCGAATATGTGAAATCGAAAATAACAGTCACGAGCAGGATTTGAACCTCTATCTCCTGGAATACCGTCCCAGATGCTTTGCTAATTCAGCCATCGTGACAATTGCTCGGGACCGCCAATTTCGATAACACATTCCTTCTTAATGTCTTTGGTGATGCCTGCGCCATCTGGCCAATGTATTTGCAGATTACTATACTAGTTGTAGTATTACAAAAAAATATAAATTCACGCCGAACACAAATAGGTATAAAATTAATTTATTATATTAAAATGCTATATTAATATTTAAATGTTATATATTAGTTAAATAATGAAATAAGTTAATAGCCGTGTGGTGACGGACTAAGAATACAAGTGTCACCAACCCATTCTTTCCCATAAGTGTCTTATGAGGCAGCTAAGGGAAGTAAGCAATTATTTTCCATTGCATGTCTGGTGGTAGGACTGGGAACCCAGTGGGAGTACTCACTTGGTTTCGGGCCCGAGCGCACGTCGTTGCGTTTTGGCTGTAGCAGGAGATAGCCGTTTATTCTTTCATTTCATATCTGTGAAATGAAATAGTGAGCAGCGGCTTGACAATAATACCGAGAGGTATAGTTGAGTCCATGAGCGACGGTTACCATTTACCATCAGATGGGCCGTGGCTCGTCTGCCACTAAATGCAATAAACAAAAAAAAGAAACAATAAAATATATATTTATTGCTATTTTACTAATAACATCCCGAATAGAAAATGACACAAGATCGAATTCAAAATTTTCCTTTTTCCACTTTCATAAAAAAATGTTGCTAATGTCAGTATTTCTTAATGAGGTAGACTATCCGCCAGGAAACCTAAGTTCTACTTAACGAAGGGACACAGCTTCGAATCCCGCTCGCACTAAAGTTCTCTTTTTCCAATCACAAATAATTTGTACTTGCTTATATAGTAAGTTGTACTTGCTTATTTGCTCAAAACGCCACATCTTCACAATAGGTGGAAGTACTTTCTCAGAGGAAGAATGGAAACCAGTATCTTTTCATATCTCACAGCCGATACTTACCTATCGATTGAGATCGACAAGAGACATATTAAGACACCCGCGGAACAGAACCATAATATTCTTGGTCCAACACCACACGGTTAACTATAAAAACGAAAGCCTAAACTCCTTTTTCATCCTCTCCTTTTTATGCTTTCTCTTCACTTCTTCTTCTGGTGTTGCTAGCGTATGTAACATACGGTAAATGTATACTAGCAGATGGGCCTTATGCTTGTTTGCCAGCATCCTAGTATATAAAAAAAACCCATATGTGTGCAATTCACACACGACAGATGTGAAACTTCTGAAAAGTAGCCTACGATCATAGATGTAGTATTAGACATCTATGCCTACGATAGATTGAGATGGATATAGAGTATCAGGAGTATTAGGATAAATGTCAGGTTTATTATTTTTTACCAAGCTTAAAATGACGTCTCAATAATTAAATTTAATGGAGCATTAAAAATTCATTCAAATTTTGTTTTCTGCAACGATATAATATTAGATTAACGTTTAATGTTGTCTGTAAACTTTAATTGACTTTTCTGACTTTAACTGACTGTTAATCCTATACATAAATAAAATAAATAAATAAATATTCACGGACATTTTTCACACAACGTCCTCTGGTCCCAAACTAAGCTTAATGCTTGTGCTATGCTATGGTACCAGATTACGGATATAATACATAGATTACTTTTTAATACATACATATAATAGATAGAAAACACTCAGACGCAGCACAAATATCTGTATTCATCACACAAATATTTGTCCCGAGTGGGAATCGAACACACGACCTCGTGCAAGGAAGTCGGTTACACTACCGAATACGCCACGAGGCCCGCCATAACATAGGTTAGGGTTTGTTAGGGGTTTGTTTATTTATCGTGAAGCATTTTCGTTTCATCGTGTTTCAAATCACAACGATCCTAAAGAAGTATTCACTTCAAAAATAATTACTTACCTAATATTTTCAGATAAAGGAGAGAGTATTTGGGATCATTTGCTGCACACCGAAGCACATCTGGTGCCTGACGGATCTAATGGCGATGTGGCATGTGACTCTTATCGATTGTGGAAGAGAGATATCGAGATAGCTGTAGAGTTGGGTCTGGATATGTACAGGTGAAAAAATACATGTAATCTAATCACCAACTTGACGAGACAAAGGTATCGATCATCGAGTTCGATCATGAGCCAATATCGAGAATTTGTCAGGCAGGCACATCTGATATTTTTGAAATTTAATTCTTTGCTAATAAAAATGTGCAAAAAAGTACACACTCAGAATAATAACTTATGGATACAAAAAAAATTGCCGTCACGGGACCTCTCGAACAAGTGAAAACATCGATTTTCTTTCTTACTTCAAACATTGTTTGAGTGTTATACAATTCTTGGTAAGTGCGCTCTCGTTATCCATAGACGAATTAAAACTGTTATTGGTTTATTGATTGACATTATACATATAGCCCTGTGGGGCCGGCTTTAGAATTGTCCCACCCCTCTCTACCCACGGGAGTCGTAAGAGCCGACTCAGGGAATACCGGGGGAGTGGGCAGCAGCACTCTCTCGAGTATTAACAACATCCACTACGATCGCGAACCCGCCTGCCAAGCGTGGCGATTACGGCATTATTCCCCATAATGAGCACACAAAAAAAAGGATGCGGTCGGCACAGGACCGCTCGTTGTGGCGTTTTCTTGGGGAGGCCCATGTCTAGCAGTAGACGTCGAAAGGCTGATGGATTATACTTCCTAGTTAGGTGATTTTGTCAACAGATGGCGTTAAAAACAATTAAATATTTATGATCTATGTTTTTAAGCCTTTGACATGCTCCGCTAATTTTTAAGCATCTTCCGATTTCTGATCTTCTTTCTAAGATTTGTATTTGTGCTTAAACAATTAAATAATTTGGAAACAGCCGGTTTTACCCCTCCCTCTGCATTAGATGTTTTCACATCAATAATTGTCCTGTTTGATAATCCATCCTAAAGTACTCGGTACGAGATGTTAGGCCATGGTTTATAGTTACAGCAGTATCAACAAATATTTTATACTTATCCCATTCATTGGATACGTATGTAGAAAATATGAAACAAGTTTCGTGGCATCGGCTTAGCTGTACTCCGGTATTAGAGAGTATCTACATTGGTGGTTGTTACCATTGACCACTAAGTATACTTACGCGTTTGTTATTCTGCCATGTTAGGCTATTAAAAAAAACAAAATATGCCCAAATATTGTTTATTCGCACTAAATTATAGCTGTTTCTTCTTTTATAGATTCTCAATATCTTGGCCTCGACTACTTCCAAGTGGTTTTCCAAATATAATCAGTGAGGACGGCAAGAGGTACTACAACAACCTGATCGACGGCCTGCTGGAGAAAGGCATCGAGCCTGTCGTTACTTTATACCATTTTGACCTGCCACAGTCTTTGCAAGACCTAGGTATGTTTGAGTATACCACTGAAGGAATGTAATATGGTTCTAGTGGCCCGCTAACAAAGGCGGAGAGACGGCACACGGCGGGTTTATTTAGTGGGTGAGGGCCCCACACTACCCTGTTCGTTGCCCCGAGCGACGGGGTGTGCGGTTAGGAACATTTTTTCCCGCCTTAACAAAAAAGAAAAAAAAAGTTATATGTTTGAGTATAGAAGTATTTATATAAAACATTTCGTGCAAATTACATACATGACACTCTTACGTAGTTTTGTTTAAATAGTTTCTCCCCCTTTTCTGTTTTTATTTTTCTTAAGGCGGTAAAAATGTACCTTACCGCACTCCTCGTCAATCACGGTAATGAACAGGGTAATGTAGGGCCGTCATGATGATCGCATGATCGCAGATTGAGGAAATACGAGTACATACACCTATTAAAGTTATAATCATAGAGATTTTAAATAAATAGCCTTTGCCCGCGGCCCCGCTACAGCATAGAGCTAGTTTTTTTTCCCAAATTGTATATCTTAAATGTCAGACACAGCTCTGTTACAGCTTTATAATAGATAAGATGGTACCATCCAAGCGGAATTTTTGTAACTGTCAACAAGTATTAATCATCAATACGGGACATAATATTATACACAAGTCAGTCATTACGTAGTCGAGAGGAGGTCATAGCCTAGTTGTGTACTTGCAGTTCGTACGATCGGCTAGGTTAAGCAACTTTCAATCGGCTGACATCAGAAATCATCAAAGTGACACATATTTTTAGACATCTGAACTCTGCTATCACATAAGAACCTGGTTTGCCAGTTGTCCCCTGCCAACTGCCTCGGTGGTGCAGCGGTAGTGTATGCGACTGCTGATCATGCGGTCTCGGGTTCGATCCCCGGGTCGGGTAGTGTTATTGAGCTTTTTTGTAAAAAGAAAAATTCTCAGTAGCAGCCCGGAGTTTGGAAATATGCCCGGTTGAGGGCAATAGGCTCGCCCCTTATTACGTGCGACTTAAACATAGCTGGCGAATCGTGGGTGTGTAATACATCTCTGCCTAACCCTTCGGGGAATACAGGCGTGATGCTATGTATGTATTCAGTTGTCCCCTTAGTTGGGTCGTGCAAGTCAGATAGGCAGTGGCTTTTTATAAATACTGGGGCATCAGCTAAAATTGAACAGATTGGAAGACGACCCCAATAATATTTGGGATAATGCTAGGGAGATGTTGATCGGTACTTAGACGAACACTCTCTATTATCATTCACAGGTGGACGTAATTTGAGACAGAAAATCCTCTCCAATACGTGGCGCTTAATATACTTATAATCGACCCATTTCAGTTTTTTTTTAAAACCTTGTCCCAAGCTAACACTTCCTTGAGTATTAACAACATCCACTGCGATCGCCAACCTGCCTGCCAAGCGTGGCGATTACGGCATTATGCCCCGTGACGGGACCGCTCGTCGTAGCGTTCTCTGGGAGAGGCCTATGTCCAGCAGTGGACGTTGAAAGGCTGATGGATGGATGGATGTCCCAAGCTAAGCTTAACGCTTGTGCTATAGGTACCAGATTACGAATATAATACATTATATTACTATTTTTTTGTAAATGCATACATATAATATATATAAAACACCCAGACGCAGTACAAATATCTGTGTTCATCACACAAATAATTGTCCTGAGTGGTAATCGAACCCACGACCTCGTGCACGGAAGTTGGTTACACTACCGACTACGCCACGAGGCCCGTCAAGTTTTTGTCTGTTCGAAAAAATACCACAACAAAAGACGTTCTGTTTGAAAAAAAAACCAATAAGATCGACTGGTGGCTAACAATCAGGTGCCTGAAATGTAGAAGAAGCCTCCAATAAAATTTGAGCGTGCCTTGGACCATAAGGTCATCTTTCATCGAGGTACAAAAACCACTGGAACCATGTTACATTACTTCAGTGGTCCGCCGGCGGTTTGCCCTTTCGGATACTTTTAACACCTACAATTGTACATTGAGAATTCGTTTTCTACAAACTAGAATCTAAAGACAAAGTGCTTAGCCGTACTTAACCTATAGAGTCTATACTCATCTGCGCAGCGAGGTTAGCTGATTTAGTACTTAACGAAATTAAAAATCTATTCCAGGAGGCTGGGCGAACCCACTCATTGCTGACTGGTTTGCCGATTATGCGGAAGTAGTATTCTCATTGTACGCCGATCGTGTCAAGACCTGGTTGACACTCAACGAGCCCATAGGGATATGTGAATCTGGATATTTGCAGCAGGCTGCTCCATTCGTCGACGACCCTGAGATCGGCAGATATCTTTGCAATAAAAACACTATGATTGCTCATGCTAAAGCTTATAGAGTTTATGATGAGTTTTTCAGGCCGAAGTATAACGGTAAGTATATTGCTGTATACGTACTGATAGTATTTTTTTAGTATCAATAATTAGGGTATTCAATCGGTGGCCACTGAAGTAATCCGACACAGTATCAGTGGTCCGTCAACACAGGCGAAGAGACGGCACACGGCGGGTTTCTTTAGTGGGTGAAGGCCTTACACTACCCTGTTCGATGCCCCTTTTTTTTTTGTTAAGGCGGGAAAAAAATGTTCCTAAGCGTTACTCCCCGACGTTCGAAGCAACGAATAGGGTAGTGTGGGGCTCTCACCCACTAAAGAAACCCACCGTGTGCCGTCTCTCAGCCTTTATTGGCGGGCCACCGGAACCATATTACATTCCTTCAGTGGTCTGTTCGTTGCCCCAAACGACGGGGTGAGCGTCACACTAGAATGTCAGTGTGCGGTGAGGTAATTTTTCCCAGTCAAAAACTAAAGTATGACGTCACCAGCCCAGCATAATCCGTCTTGCTATTATCATGATAAAATGACACAATTCAGGGGCATAATGTCACGAACAAAATAGGTTTATGTAACATTCTTAAGTGATGATATAACGTAAGATAAGTGTCATCTATTACAGTGAGATTAACTGTGTAAAGCAAAGGTTTAAAATAATTCGGACACGTGACTCTTTAAAACTTTAAGAGCGCCTAAGTATTTGGAATTTTGGAATTACATAGGCAATGGGCATTCCATTCCAGTCATCCTGACAACTGCTCCTGACTGCTAATCTCGATAACACATTCATACTTAACGTTCTGGGTAACGTCTACGCCATCCGTCAGAAGTATTTACCGATGGCTGAATTGGCAAAATATCTGGACGGTATCCAGGAGATGCAGGTTCAAATCCTGCTCGTGACTGTTATTTTCGATTTCACATTTTCCACTTTGTGTTTAATTATTATTATCTATTTAAAATTTTCACAGTTTTTGTTCAGGTAAATCATATAAATATCTGTAAATGCAATACAATACTGATCATGAGGTCTCGGGTTCGCTCCTAAAACAAATATTCTCGGTAGCAGCCCGGAGTTTGCAAATGTGCCCGTTAGATGGTAATAGGCTCACCCCCTATTACATGGGACTAAACATAGCTAGCGAATCGTGGGTGTATGATACACCTCTGCCTATCCCTTCGGGGAATACAGGCGTGATGCTATGTTTTATTTGTAAATGGAACCCGTGTGAGGGCTGGTAGGGTGGTAGACTTAATGCTACATTAATGCCGATGGATGCTGTGGCATAATTCGCGGGAGCCTATGTCAATAGTGGATTTGATTACCTGATTATTTGATTAGATCAATAGAAAAGCAATTCTGTTTCAGGTAAAGTCTCAATAGCAACATTATTCTTCTGGTTTGAGCCAGCAACTCCGGATGATATTGAAATTACTCAGCTGGCCATAGAGTATTGGGTAATACTTTTGTTTTTTTAATGCTTATGGTGGCAGATGACTTACACTTTTTTACCTGATGGTAGTGCAATGGGTGATAGATGCTTACTTTCTTTAGTCGCCTCGTATGACACCCGTAGGAATAATGGGGTGGTACTTGTATTCTTAGTCCGTCACTACACAGATGGGTTTTATCCATGAGGAGATATACTAAACATATAGATTTTGAGGTCCTAGGAAGCTTCCCCGAATGTTTCCGTGATGATGTCTGTATGTCTGTCTCTGTGTGTGTGTGTGTGTGTGTGTGTGTGTGTGTGTGTGTGTGTGTGTGTGTGTGTGTGTGTATGTGTGTGAGCGTGCGAGCGCGCATGCGCGCGTGTGTGTGTGTGTGTGTGGCCGACTTGACCAAACTTAGATTTTGAATACAATTATTTTAGACATACCCAAACTCCTTATCACATTTGTCACGACCAAAAACGTTTGGGTATGTCTAAAAGATAGTACTGTAGCTCAGTGGATTAGAGTACTTCCCCGGATAGGAAGGGACGCAGGTTCGATTCCTGCCTATACTAAAATACTCTTTTTCATTATTCACAAATTATGAGCATGTCAAGTGCTAAAATATAGATCAAAATGTTTTTCAAATGTGTTTTTTTTAGATTAACTTTTAAACGGTTTTACCGATCGATTCCATCATACATCAAAAAACCACGTCAATCGCCACCAGTCCGGTCAAAATCGGTTCATTCGTTCGTGAGATATCGTTGTCGAAAAAAATTGAAAAAAGTGTTTTTTCAGAATTTCTATGAAATTTTCAGTCTGACCAGTTCGAGCTTTAAGATTCTTCAAAGAGCTCAAAAAGGTCCGTTGAATGCCGTAATCTACGTGAAAATCGGTTCATTCATTAATTTAATTTTTAATTTCATTCGTAATAAAAAAAACAATTTGGTTTTGGGACTGCTTAATGCACGGTCGGTAAATACGGGACAAGATGAACTTTTGACTAGTATTAACCTTTATAAACTGGACATTCGGGCTATTAATGAGACTTGGATTAAACCTGGCGAAGAAAAATTCTTACCTAAAGTACCTGGGTACATTTTTAAACATACACCACGGCTTACTGGGGCTCGTGGTGGCGGAGTTGGATTTTATATTAAAAAAGGTTTTCGTATTAGAGTAAAGAACCATTCCAATTCTTCACTCGAGCAGATGTGGATGGAAATATCTCTGCCAGGGAGGGGCCTTATAGCGATTGGTACAGCATATAGACCTGAATCTATTTCACTGGATATCGCCATTGAAGCTCTGAGTGAATCTGTTAGTATTTTCTCTTACTGTAAGCACCTATTTCTTTTGACTGATTTTAATGTTGATCTTCTTCAATCTAGCAAACCATCTGCTCGTGAATTTTTCAATTTTCTGGCGCATCTTGGCTTGGAAATGATTGTTAGGGAACCAACTCAGATTAAAGAATGACATTTTAGTTTTATCGAACGTTAATGATCAAGTTAAGTGCTTCAATCAAAAGTTCTTAAAGCTTTTTAATAAACATGCACCAATAAAACGCCTTAAACTATTTACACATCCTACGCCCTGGATTACTGACAATATTAAAATGATGATGTCTCTCCGTGATAAAGCTCTCTATAACGCACACTTACCTAAGAAAAAAACTCACTTTGATTATTATAAAAGCCTTAGAAACTATGTTACAGGAGCCATTGAAAGAGAGAAAGGAGCGTTTTTCGACTTTTATATAAATAATAACATAGATAAACCTAAACAGTTGTGGAATAGATTAAAAAGCATTTGTCCACTTGGAAACAATAGAAAAGGCCCAATTATAACCTTTGTGAACCTAACAAAATAAACGATTTTTTCCTAGATGTCCCAGCCAAAGGTATTGCTGAACTTCAAAATTTACAGTTTTGCAAAGAAAATAAATTTTCAAACAAAGAGTTTATCATAGAAACGATCACACCTGAAGAGGTGTCAAAACTAATCTATAATATTAACACTAGCGCTTGTGGTCATGATAATATCTCGATAGATATGATACGATTAACATTGCCTATGACCTTACCAGTCATTACTGAAATCATTAATAATTGTCATGTATTGAAGGAAGGTGGAGTCAGAAGTCTCCGAAACCGGCGAGCGTGTATGAAGAGAGTTATGAATGTTGAGGAAGCGAGAGATGTATGCAAGAATAGAGCCTCTTGGCACTCTGTTCTCTCTGCCTACCCCGCAAGGGAAATGGCGTGATGATAAGTAAGTAAGTATTAATAATTGTATTCGATCTAAGCAATTCCCAGAATCTTGGAAAATTGCTAAAATAAAACCTATTCCTAAAGGTTCAAAAGTTGAAGAACTAAAAGGCTTGAGACCAATTAGCATCCTACCGATCTTGTCTAAAGTTGTAGAAAAAGTAATAAGTAATCAGCTAACCAAATTCCTAGAAAATTAAAATATACTTCCTGACATACAATCGGGATTCCGTAATGGCATTGGGACCTCGACTGCGCTTGCACATGTTACTGATGATATTGTGGCTGCCTCAGACGTTGGAATGTGCAGTGTGCTTGTATTGTTGGACTTTTCAAGGGCATTCGACTGCTTAAATATAGATTTACTTCTAACAAAACTCTCATACTATGGTATTACAGATAAGTTATGTGACTGGTTTCAATCTTTCTTAAGTAACCGTAGTCAGTTTGTTAAATAGAGTCAGAACAAGGTAAATTATTAAAATCTAAAATCTGTAAAATAAGCAAAGGAACGCCACAAGGATCTATTTTAAGTCCATTACTCTTCATTATCTATACTGCAGATCTTCCCAAATATATAAATCACTGTAAAATGCACTTATATGCAGACGAAACTCAATTATATTTTTCTTTCAAACCTGAGCATACAAAACTGTCAGAAGATTTGATTAATGAAGATTTAAATAGTATTTCAAAGTGGGCAAATAATAATATGTTAACATTAAATACAACTAAAACCAAATATATGCTTTTGGTAAATAAAATACACTGTAATAAATCCATTATTCAGTCACTTCAATTTAAAATTGAGGGACATATGTTAACACGATAATGACCAAAATAATTAATCGAGTCTTTTTCTTTCGTTTACGAATTATTAAGACTAGGAATAGAGCCTTATTACTTTTCACGTTCTGTTTCGATGTGGTTTAATTGTTATTAAATAAACAAAAAAAATACTGAATATATAAAGTAAATGCCGTAAATATTCAGTACTTTTTCGCTCGACGCGACACTAAAACCAGCGCCTTTCATGAGAACTACCTTTTTACGTACGCATAGCCACCGGTGGTTTTACTATCATCGTCAAGTCAACAGAACGCCGTTCGCGCGGCCGGTACATTGTTTGTTGTTAAAATAAAGTTTTTACCTTTGCTTGACGAACTGATGATATTTGTCAAGTATAATAACTATTTTATCCATAACAATAATTAAAAACACTAAACACACGTAAATAATAACACACCAGTGTTATAAAACACGAAAAAAACATATTTTACATTCCACAGTATTTTTTTGCGTGGCCTTGGCGTCACGGTGTTTTCACTTAGAACAAAGTATAAAATTATAAGGCAACCAAGTTAGGAAGATAAATGGTTTAGAGATTTCTTGTTGAACTCATTGATTTTTAAATAAGTCGTATAATATTGTCCAAAGTTGCAATTTTCTATTGATAGATGTCACCGTTTTAAAGTATAAGAGATATTGACAGATGCAGCCCTAGATGTCGCAAGTGGCAATTTTAGATGGCATTCAGTTGCTGTTGTATATATAGAACCACAACATTGCTTTTATTTTTGTAAGGAAACTAGCGATGTCTTTTTGTTTTCTTAAACTGATTTTGTTTACAGTTTAATAAATCATTCAATTTTACATGTTTATATATATTATATGCACTTATGCAGGTATATATGTAAACTCATGGATTGTTGTTCGTACTAATTGCTAGATAGCGTCTTGCAAAATGACAGAGGTAGACCAATGTAGAAGTACTTCTTAAAATTTGCGCTAGATGGCGTATAAGACATGAAACCCACATTAGTACTTTTTGAAATTAGCCCTATCTATGTGATTTATTGAAAACTACTTAGTAAAACCAATACATTATTAGTTACTTATCAAATAATCAATTTTATTGTGAAAAATGAAGATTATGAGGCGTGCAGTTTTGGATTCTCTAAAGTATTTTCATTCTGTGCAATGATGTCCCAAAAATAAGCTGGCATCACCCCATTCTTTTACGCTAGTGCTATAAGAAGTGATAATGATACTAGAAAATCAACATAAGAAATAAATCGGAACTAGCGGGGATGTTAACTGCCATCATTTAACGGCAGATGGCGTATCATCGACATGGCCATTGAAAACCGTAATTTCTATACAATTTGTAACGTTTAATTTTCTCGTAATATGCCTCTTTGTGCTGTACCAAAATGTATTAACCCCGATGTATATTTATTCCAATGTTCCAACATTAAAAAAGTGAGAAATGTCGCAAAAATGTGGCTACACAGCATAGCGTCTTTCAATTCTTTAATCTTCCAGATACTATACATTTAAATAATATCGCTGATCAACCGGATTAAACACAAAAAATAGCAAACAATTCTCAGGCAAACAAAGCTACTACAACGACAATGGCCGTCTCGCCGGTAGCGCCATCTGTGCTCAGCTTTGTCCGTGGATCCCCATTGTAACATTCTGAGAATTTTTATTTGGACCCGAACTCATAAATATCAAAGACTTGCCAAGTCATGAGCAGTAGTTGTCACTTACCATCTGATGTATCTACCACTAGTTACCTGATCAGCCACACTTCGATTGAAAACTTCAATAAAGTAAAAATAGATTAGTGAAATTTTGCAGGAGGGACGATATGCACATCCTGTTTTCTCCAAGGAAGGCGGCTGGCCAAGAAGGTTAGAACAAGTTTTGTTGGAGAACGCCGTGGCAGACGGATATCCTCAACCGAGACTACCACCGTTCACTCCGGAAGAAGTCGAGCTAGTTAGAGGTACAGTTTTTCTATGAAAACCATAGTAATTAGGAATTATTGTATCAGTCTAATTATCACTGTTATAATCTACTACTACTTTGTCCGTGTGGTGAAGGATTAAGAATACAAGTGTCACCACCCCATTCCTTTCCACGGGTGTCGTACGAGGCGACTAAGAAACATAAGCAATTATCGCCCATTGTATTACTGGTGGTAGGGCTGGGTACTAAGTGAGAGTACTCACTTGACCGACCTATTCGGGCCCGATACTACTAGCTATATCAGAAAACTGGCTATATCAGAAGATAGCCGTTTATTCTTTCATTTCATATCTGAGAAATGAAATGGTGAGTGGCTTGACAATACTCTCGGTATAGTTGAGTCCATGAGCGACGGTTACCATTTTCAATTAAGGTGGCAGTGGCTCGTCTGCCACCATGTGCTATAAAAAAAACAGCTTTATATTTAAAATAGCTCTAATTTATAGGGACCTACGATTACTATGGCCTCAATCATTATACGACGCGATTGATTCGCAAGCTACGTCCAGGGGAGACAGCTGGCACTTGGCCGTTCTATGGCTCGAAGGAACTGAATATAAACATGGAGAGTGATCCATCGTGGAGACCTTCAAGCATCGATTGGTTTTCGGTAATATATCAATAAAAATACATGGGTAGCTTAGCGGTCCAGAGCATTGATTCCCCGGATTGAATGGGACGTCTATGTTCGAATCCTGCTCGCAGTAAAGTTCCCTTTTTCCACTTTCACATAATTTTGTTTTAATTTGTAAAAGGTTCTTACGGAAAGAAAATTTTGCACAGTAAATAAAAATAAATAAGAAAAGATCACGACTATTTTAACTTCACGCGTTTGAAAGTTCACAAGTAGGTAATTGAATATACATAGCTAAGACAGGATTTCGTGGGGCAGCTAGTCTTCTTATAAATACCAACATAAAAAAAATAATGTAGGTACCATGTTCTTATAACGGACTAAAAAGTTTTTAGTCTGTTATAAAAACATGGTACATTAGATTTTTCTTTTATTTTATTATTATTTTTTTATAATTTTATTTCACATCTTCATCTATTGTCATCCACTTCTGAGCTTTGGTCCATCAATTTCATCATCAATTTAAAAAATTCCACCCTGACAGACATACAAGAAAAAAATCCCATGTGTGTGTAATTCACACATTGCAGAAGTGACACTTCTGAAAAGTAGCCTACGAGAGATTGAGATGGATATAGAGTATCAGGAGTATTAGGATAAATGTAAGATTTATTATTTACTACCAAGCTTAAAGTGACCTCTCATTAATTAAATTTAATGGAGCATTAGAATTAATTTAAATTTTGTTTTCGGCAACGATTTCATGGTAGATTTTATTTAAATTAGTTATAACTGGCATGGGAATACCAAATGAACATAGCAAAACAGAGATATTAGTTTATTATTGAATGGATATCACTTTATCAAACTTAATATTATGTACACCGTGGTCATATGGTAGGCCGGAGACCGAGGTTTCAAATAAACTGCCAAGGAATACTTTTTGTGACAAAAAAATAAAAAAAAATATTTCAATGTTAAAATAACTAACAGAATGGAGTTTTCTGCAAGTGACTGTTAATCCTATACATTTATAATATGTGTTTGTTTCTTTATCGTGACGCATTTTAGTTTCATCTAATTTCAAATTACAACGATTCCAAACAAGTTTCACTTCAATATAAAACATGGTAAAAAATATCTTTTCCAGATACATCCATACGGGTTACGTAAACAGCTCCATTGGCTGAACACAACATATGATATAAAAGAGATTATCATAATGGAGAATGGTCTTATTTCTGGTCAAGGGCTAGTTGACATCGAGCGTTTGGAATACATGAGGGACTATTTGGAACAGGTATAAAATATTACTATTATACACTAAATATACATAAACAGTAACTATTATTTTACCCTAATCGCACAGATTGCGGTGTGGTGTGTGATCTGTGTGGTTTCGATTTCACATTTTCATGCTTTGTCTTTAACTGGTCGGTAGAATATTTGCAAATACTTCCGACAGATGGCGCAGGCGTCGTCCAAGACGTTAAGAATGAATGTGTCATCGAAATTAGCAGTCACTATCACGATGGCTAAATTGGCAAAGCGTCTGCACGCTATCCAGGAGATGCAGGTTCAAATCCTGTTCGTAACTGTTATCCATTTTCACACTGAAAAATATATAAAAATATCAAAGCAATTTATTTATATTTATTTATTGTTTTTTGCAGATAATTTTAGCTGTATACGAAGGTATACCTGTTACAGGGTACACGGCCTGGACTCTGATGGATAACTTCGAGTGGCTAGCAGGATATAGGTAAATCAAAAGTAAATAAGTTATATTAGGATCAATTTGTCCATGTGCTGGCGGACTAAGAATACAAGTGTCTTCACCACATTCATTTCCGCAGGTAGTTACGAGGCCCATTGAAGTAATGTAACATAGTTCCGGTGGCCTGCCAATAAAGGCGGAGAGACGGCACACGGCGGGTTTATTTAGTGGGTGAGGGCCCCACACTACCCTGTTCGTTGCGCCGAACGACGGGGTGTGCGGTTAGGTAGATTTATTCCCGCCTTAACAAAAAAAAATGTAGGTACGAGGCGACTAAGGTAAGTTAGCAATTATCATCCTTTATATTACTGGTGGTAGGTTTGGGTACCAAGTGGGAATACTCACTTGTTATCAGGTTGGAGCGGGTCAGGACCACCATGTCCCATGTGACGAACTGTGAACCATCTCGGTGCGTTTTGGTTGTAGCGAGAGACAGTCATTTAATCTTTCATTTCAGCACCGCCAAATGAAATAGCGAGCTGCGGCTTGATGGTAGTTTTAATAATCTCAGTTGAATTCATTACCAGTTACCACTTACCATCAGGTAGGCTTGGCTGCCACCATAACCAATAAAAAAAGGAGTTAGCTCCCTAAAGGGGCCTGGACAGGCCAGGCCAAGCGATCGACAAACAAGGCCTCACAGTATTCTATACGACTGCACATATGGTGAAATGGTTTAGATACCGATATTTTGATAGATGATTTGCCGTGTGGGGCTTTAGAATTGTCCCACCCCTTTCTACCCACGGGAGTAAGAAAGAGCCGACTGAGGGAATACCGGGGGAGTGGGCAGCGGCACTCTCTCTAGTATTAACAACACCAACCCAACCCGCCTGCCAAGCGTGGCGATTACGGCATTATCCCCCATGACGGGACCGCTCGTTGTCGCGTTCTCTTGGGGAGGCCTTGTTCATTTGGTGGGCAGACTCCACAAGCCGTCGAGAATATCGCTCAGGTATGCAGTTTTACTTACGATGTTTTACTTCGCTGAGCAGTGGTAATTTGTAAGCAAATTCACATGTAGTTTCGAAAAATCGAAAAGTGAGTTGGGTGTCCTGTGAAGACTTCGGTCGGGGGGTTGAACTCGATACCACTGTCTTTGCAGGCTATATATTATGTCGAGGGCTGTTGGTAGTGAAGCTGCGGGCGTGGCTAGTCAGTAAACGTGAATGATGATTATGATTTATATTTTATTTGCAGTGTGAAGTTCGGCCTATACGAAGTAGATTTCAACCACCCGAACCGAACCCGCACACCGCGGGAATCAGCCCACTTTTATGCGAGCGTAGCCAAAAGTCGAATACTCCACAGCTTAGATGATTCACTAAACGTAGTTTTATAAATACTTAGGGGTCATTCATCAATTACGTTACGTTAAATTATGCTCTTTTGAACTCTATCCCCTTCTATCGTTGTCACAAATTTTGCGATCCGCCATAAATATTACGTCACGGAATCAAGACACTCTCTCTTTTTTAAAATATAAGTGATCAATTACGATTAAATAACTGAAGCAAACTGCAAACATCACACATATTTAGATATTTTTCTGGACGGTATCCAGGAGATGCAGATTCGAATCCTGCTCGTGACTGTTATTTTCGATTTCACATTTTTCACTTTGTGTTTAATGTATGTTGCTAAGCATGTCAAATGCTAAAAATATATATAAAAATATCTAAATATTTATAGGGTTTGCGTCATTATTAGGTAAAATCTTAATTGTAAAAATTAAGTTTACCTGATCTGTATAATGTATGAAAATACTTCCGACAGATGGTGCAGGCGTCACCCAAAGACGTTAAGTATGAATGTGTTATCGAGATTAGCAATCGGGAGCAAGGGTCACGATGGCTGAATTGGCAAAGCATCTGGACGGTATCCAGGAGATGCAGGTTCGAATCCTGCTCGTGACTGTTATTTTCGATTTCACATTTTTCACTTTGTGTTTAATGTATAGTGCTAAGCATGTCAAATGCTAAAAATATATATAAATATTTATAGGGTTTGCGTCATTATTAGGTAAAAATCTTAATTGTAAAATTAAGTTTACCTGGTCGGTATAATGTATGAAAATACTTCCGACAGATGGCGCAGGCGTCACCCAAAGACGTTTAGTATGATGTGTTATCGAAGTTAGCAGTCAGGAGCAATTGTCAGGATGGCTGAATTGGCAAAGCATCTGGACGGTATCCAGGAGATGCAGGTTCAAATCCTGCTCCTGACTGTTATTTTCGATTTCACATTTTTCACTTTGTGTTTAATGTATAGTGCTAAGCATGTCAAATGCTAAAAATATATATAAGTATTTATAGGGTTTGCGTCATTATTAGGTAAAAATCTTAATTGTAAAATTAAGTTTACCTGGTCGGTATAATGTATGAAAATACTTCCGACAGATGGCGCAGGCGTCACCCAAAGACGTTTAGTATGATGTGTTATCGAAGTTAGCAGTCAGGAGCAATTGTCAGGATGGCTGAATTGGCAAAGCATCTGGACGGTATCCAGGAGATGCAGGTTCAAATCCTGCTCCTGACTGTTATTTTCGATTTCACATTTTTCACTTTGTGTTTAATGTACAGTACATTGGTGCTTAATAATTTTTTTACGAGTTTAAATAGTTCCGTTATTTACCGTTAGACGGCGTTATTTTACATTTTTTATAGCTACCACAAAGATATTGACATATACGGCCTATGGCCCCCGGACATGACTATGTCGCTAGTGGCAATTTTAAATGTTGGTATAATTGTACGCAGTTGCTTTTTATAAGATACAGCCACATTTGCGCGTTTATATAATTTTGTAACTAACGATGTGGATTAAGTCGAGTTAGCCATCTTTTTTGGATAAATATGTAAATGTAAAAATTAAAATTCTTAAGTTAAGTGTCTTGGAGTCGTCCTTTTTCTCTATGGGCCGGTAATTTATTTTAATACAGTGCTTTACCGTCTAGCGGTCCTTTAGATGGCGACAAGGGTATTATTTTGACTGATATCTCTATTTTCATATATATTGAATGCACTCTGTGTTTGTCACATTTCAACACATCAAACGACCGAGCCTTTGTTTGCGAACGTATTTTTTGAACGGCCCCTTATTATATAAATAGTTATAATACCATTCCAAATATTATATTATAGCTCAAATATTTAAATGCATTTGTTTTATTCTAGATCCTTACAAGGCAAACTGCTACTGCCTATACTCAAAATCACATTGGTGTTTTTAATAAGTCTGTCTAGTGCCCCAGCATGAATGGGCCGACTCGATCGGGGATGTACCACTGATACCCTAGCGGTGGATTTAAACTAGGGGCAGTCGGGGCAAGTGCCCAGGGTGCCCAATGTTTTAGGGTGGCAAAATTTTGAACGTGAAATTTTTTTTTTAGTCATCGAGATTGCTCAATATAATTAATTAATTCTATTTATTAATAATTTTCTGTTTAATTGATAATTCAAGAAATTCAATTTATCCATTATTGGTATATAATTTTGGCACTTTTGGTAAAAATTAATAATCAAAATGATTTAATCAATTTATTCCTTGGAGACTTAAAATAATAATCGATTTTTCTATTTTCTGGAATTAAAGAAATTTAATATGTATTTTTTTTGAAAATTTGAAGAAATTTCGGAATTATTGTTTGCGTTTTTCAAAACTAATCAATCAATGAATTTAAAAAAAATGTTGATGAAAAATAAAATATATAAACTATAATTAAATTCCAGTATTGGGGCGGATTTTTTTCCGGTTCCCAGGAGCGGCATTAAGTTTAAATCCGGCCCTGCTGATACCACTCTCCACAAAAGATCAGCGTGAAATGACGGCAGGTGACGGGCCTTGTGGCGTAGTCGGTAGTGTAACCGACTTCCGTGCACGAAGTCGTGGGTTCGATTCCCACTCAGGACAATTATTTGTGTGATGAACACAGATATTTGTACTGCGTCTGGATGTTTTCTATCTATTATATGCAGGTATTACAAAATAAAGTGTAGTATATGTATTATATCCGTAATCTGGTACCCATAGCACAAGCATTAAGCTTAGTTTGGGACCAGGGGACGTTGTATGAAAAATTGTCCGTGAATATTATTTATTTATTATTTATTATAGGTACTCGCACTGTTGTGTTTCGTGTGGTGAGGGCGAGTTCCGGAGGCTCAAATCCTCTCCTTACCCTTTCCTTACAATCCTCATGTCCACTTCTTATTACTTTTCTAGGAGTTGGCGGTGCGGGAGTGGTGTCCTCTGGTATTCCTAGCGTCTATCGACTACGGTAACCACTTTGTATTGTATTGTAAACGCGGGCTTATTTTTACGCAACTCGACCAAAAAGCCTAGCAGACCCTTGACGTTGCCGACGACTTCTGGGAGTGGCCTCGGAGATCCGAGTGCCTGGTATTCTACCACTCCCGGACATTCAAGAATGGCGTGGAACGGATTCTATATAAATAATACGGTACATGAAAATTTACTGCGAGCTCCCGGCGTGCACTGTAAAGCCCTATGCGATAGTGGAACAGGGGACGGTGAGAGGCTAATCGCTGTTCGCAAGTGCCCTGTGCCGACAACATCAACTAGAGGTAGTAGATCCTCGTCGGGAGTAGATGGAGGGTGTTTCTTTTTTTTTAAAAGTTCAATGCACGAAATATTTCCTTGACGGAAGCTCTATTGAACATATTATTTTGTGATTTATGTGAATGAGTTGTGCATGTTGTGTGTTCTTTATGTTAACGATATGTTCGATTATTCTGGCAACTATATTGCGCCAACCACATAAATCTTTGCAAAGCCACGTGGAGCACGGTAAGTCATTTGACCAGGAGGACAAAAAAACGTTTTTAACGCTTTAAGAAATAATATACTTTATCAGTTATTTTTTTAACTTATATATTTAATGTAGATAGATTGTAGAGGGTCCTTACTGACTAGATAAAAAGCATTGCGACGTATTTAAGCGTAGAATAGGATAAAATAGACACATATGCTTAGTGATAGACACGTTCTCAGAGTATGCAGTGTAGAGATAGCCGATGACATAATAACCGGAATAATTTTATAAGATAACTATGATTATAACTTTGTAGACTAAAAATGCACTACCTGTTTTAGCCGGTTAACAACAAAAGAAATTGCAGTTATGCTTATATCTTGCTTAAAATGTAACATTAGCACATGTAAGGTGATTAATGAACGTTTTTTTACGCAAGTACAAAAACGAACTTACTTACCGATGACGGGGACGGTTGGTCAACTTATTGTTGGGACCCAGTTTAATTGGGCCCAAACAAAAATAACGCATATGCGAAAAGGAAAAAAACTTAGACACGTGTTTCGCTCACTCTTGCTATGACTAAATATATGCATACTTTTCTTCCTCCTTATTATTTAAATCTTTGCGATTCTATTATATCCTCTGTCTCTCTCTGTCTACATATTTAAGTGTGCGTCCGGAGTAGTCCAGCCCATCACGTATGCATAATTTGGAGAGTACTAAACAAATACGATTGAATCTGTCCGGACTAGGAGCGGCTCCCTACTCAAACTTTGGTGAATTAAATAATACCCAAACAAAATTAAACAGTTAACATTTTATTTTGAAAGAACAAAGAAATTTAACAATATTTTAAAAATAATTGATTGGTATTAATTTAAACAACACAACATAATTCAAGTTATAATTTATCAAATATTAATTTCACTAAAACATTAGTATTATTTAAAGATGCAGCACTAAGTTCATATTACGTCCATGGGATCAGTCCGCCTGTTCTTGCAAACCATGGAGTAGTAACGGCCTGCGTCGCGTAACTGACGCGTGCGATTTTTATCATTGAAGTCCACTGCATACAAGCCATAGAAAGTACTGGAAATAATTATAAACCATTCAATATTATTTATACATAGGTAGTAAGTGTAAAAGGATAAACCACATCACCCGAAGTAACGGTTGGCAAAGACAGTATTTTGGATGGCGACTACGTATTGGACGGCACAACAGAAAACAGCCTCCAAACGTGTGTAACGACCTGTTTAATGTCGCGGCCGTTGAATATAGCGTAGGGCTGCTCTTTGTGGCAATCTCTAAGAGAACTTCCTTGAGAATCTTTAGGTACTGGTGGTAGTATTAGATACTAAGTGAGAGTGTACTCACTTATTTTCGAGCCTGAGTAGGTCTCAATGTGACTGATAGTGACCACCACCACACATCTAGGTGCTGGTGTGTATTGATTGTAGTGTAGGATATAGCTGGGCATTCTTATACCTTACATCCATGAAATAAAATCGTGTTCCGCGATTTGCCAGTGGTAAGACAAAGGATCGTAGAGATAGATGTATAAAAATGAATTCCTATTCGGAAGCTTAAGGCTTGTAGGATACGTGCCTGACTTTTAGAATTAATGCATTTGTTCATAAATGATCAATCAGGAAGAAAACTGCATATTTTTTTAATTTCCTGGGTGGCAAAACAAGCACACGGTCCACCTGGTCAGCAGTTACCGCAGCCTATAGACGCTAACAACACCAGAGGCATCTAGTGCATGCTATCCCCAAGGAAAGGGATTGCAGGTGGAGGAGAGGGGTGATAAGGACAGGATAGAAAATATACTTAGGAGAGAACAGAAAGGATAATAAGGAGAGGATAGGAAGCGGGTCCTTAAAGACTTTTTCAACCACTTTTTTGGATTTAGCCAGCCCGCACCGGGCCTATGATCTACATTCTGGAAGGAGTCAAGTACCTAACAGTAGGACAATATAAACTTACCTATAACCTCGCTCGTAAGTATCCATTAGTGCCCAATTTGTATAGCCCGTGACATTGACGCCATCTTCAACCGCTAGCAGTACCTATAATTACAAGCTTCTTCATAAAATGCCGTCAATCTTATGGCAACTACAGTACGTCCTTAAGGTTATATTATACTAGACTAGATTGGCGGTTAGCGTAAAAAGAAAAATAATATTTTCTCTATCGCAAAATAATTATATTGCACCTTCTTTTCATCGATGATAATTATGTTTGCAGAGTTGCGGGCACTTTCGGATGTGTGAAATTCTTCATAGTCAAAATTAGTTCCGTCAAGTTTTGAGACCTATGAATATTAGTACCCTCTTGATACCAATCTCTTTGTGAAGAATGATTGATCACCTGCTCTCCTTTCATACTGGTTAGGCACCCTTTCCAGTAGTGTAGGAAGGTAAGTCAAGATTTAAAAATAATCCTGTTCTTTCAAAAATAAATTTTGTGTTATTAATTTAAATGTTAAAGAAAATACCTGTTCTAAATATCCCTGAGTATAATTGCGACTTCTGGTGTCCACCAGTGAGGCATTCTTACTTAGAAAACCAGTCTCTGTGATGATGAATTCTTCTATATCATATTTTTTATTCAACCAGTTGAGCTCCTCGCGAATACCTTCAGGGTATACCTAGAACGTTACGATAGCAGATACTTTCAATGGCAGGAAAATCATTAAAAGTAGATACACTAATACGCCTTGTAAAAGTCTGATAAAGCACATGATCAGATTTGTATCATTGAGAGATATGACGAGATATTGTATCTGGACTGATTTTGTACTGAGATCACCATCTGTACCACTAGCTGGGTCGCGGGGATAAGATTGGTAGTTACTCCGTATTAATACTGGTGATCAGCAAGCGTGTTATTAAACTAATTAATTGAATTATCGAAAAATTGGACAATACTGGAATTTCATAAAGTCCTTACCCCAAACCAAGTTTCATCACCCATCTCCCAACTGGGATCAGCTTCCATCACGATGCCTAGTTCCTCAGAACCATACAATGGCCAGGTACCGATCTCCTCGCCTTCTCTAGCTTTGCGCACCAAGCGAGTCGTGTAGTGGTTAAGCGCGTAAAAATCATAAGTACCTATGGAATGTTACGTTGAGTTTAGTCATTGCGTTAAATCACTCACGGACCACCGTACGGACCCACGTACCATTTGGAAGAAGATATTGAAGAAATACTCTGTAGCTGTCATATGAGTCAACTAGTGGAAGTGTTTTTTATAAATGTTTATGGTGTCAGACGAGCATTGGCCGATCTGATGGTAAGTAATAACCGCCGCTCATGGTCTTAACAATACTAATAATACTACGTAGCCACTGTATACCATTTAATTTTTGGGATGAGGAATAAACGAACTGATCTGCTACAAGCAAATTTACCATAGACATATCAACCTGCTTAAGCCCTATAAAATTTGAGTACTCCAACTTAGTACCCAACCCTATCACACCAGTATGTAATGTAATGAGTAATCACTGTTTACTTCTCTTAGTCATTTCTTATTGTCCTTTTTTTTTGTTTAGGCGGGAAAAAATGTACCTAACCGCACACCCCGTCGTTCGGGGCAACGAACAGGGTAGTGTGGGGCCCTCACCCACTCAAGAAACCCGCCGTGTGCCGTCTCTCCGCCTTTATTGGCGATTGATTTCTTATTGTCCTGGTGACAAAAAAATTGCACAGGCTAAATTAAACGATATAATATCAATGTTTCATCTTATTCCAAAAGACTGACTAGACTCTTACAAGTCTTTACAAGGAAATAAATCTGTGGAGGATGTGAAACATTCCGTAATGTTAAACTCAATTTAGCAAAAACGACTCTAACCCAAATTTTACCAAATAACTCGAAAAATACGTCAGTTTTTGTACTACAACTAGAGTCATATAAATATTACTTAGTATATTTATCTATATGTGATAAGATTTCATAATGTTCTAATTACAACATCGTCGTACCAATTAGGTATCATCTAAACGTTAAAAACCTCTATAACTCAAATATGACTTTTGTGGGTTAGGTAATTTCTGCTAATGCGTCCATATATAAAAATGTTAAGTTGACACAAAGCGTGAAAATGTGAAATCGAAAATAACAGTCACGAGCAGGATTTGAACCTGCATCTCCTGGATACCGTCCAGATGCTATAATCGGTCATAATTGGTATAATGTATGAAAATACTTCCGACAGATGGCGCAGGCGTCACCCAAGACGTTAAATATGAATGTGTTATCGACATTAGCAGTCATGAGCAATTGTCACGATGGCTGAATTGGCAAATAATCTAGACGGTATCCAGGAGAGACAGGTTTAAATCCTGCTCGTGACTGTTATTTTCGATTTCACATTTTGTGTTTATTTATGGCTAAGCATGTCAAATGCTAAAAATATATATAAAAATATCTCAAATGTTACCAACTTATGGTTTGTGTAAGTATCAAAAACTCAAAAGCTCTGCACACATTGGGCTCACATTTCAACACGATATACAACCCCCTTCAAAGATTGTTTTTATGTATTTGTGATTCCCGACGCAAGGGGCTTAGCAGGTGGACGTAGGGATGAACGATCGAATATTTTCAAATATACCCAGATGGGGTATCAAATAAAAGGGCATGACGTGTACATTACAAAACTGTAAGTAACATGAAAATCAGTTCAGCCTTTTAAAAGTTGTCAACTCATTTATCCGGAGTTTTATAACTCGCTGCTATAGGCAGACGATGCGGTCCTATTAGCGCAGTCTGCGACTGACCTGCAAACCCTAGTCGACGTAATGGCAGAAGATTGTAAGAAAAGGGGCCTACGTGTGAATGTGAGCAAAACCAAAGTAATGGTTTTTGAAAGAGAAGAAGTCAGAACAGATGTTAGAGTAGCAGTAGGAAATGGTGTGCTAGAACAAGTGGATGAATTTGTATATCTTGGATGTGGATTCAGTCGGGAGGGAAGGTACACCACTGATGTAGAAAGAAGAGTGAATGCGGGAAATAGAGTGAACGGAGCATTGGAACAACTTCTCGGCAGCCACCACCTCAGCCAGAAGGCACGTGTCGCAATACACAACGCAGTGCTTGTCCCAACGTTATTATATGGAAGCGAGAGTTGGGTATGTAAAAAGGAGCATGAGAGCAAAATCAATGCGATCGAAATGCGGTCTCTGCGGAGAATCTGTGGAGTGAGGCTGACTGACCGCATTTGTAACAATGACGTAGGAGAGCGAGTAGGTATGAAAGAGAGTATTGGTGTAAAGATGCGAAAGGGAATGCTCCGATGGTTCGGACATATGGAAAGAATGCCGGACGAGCGACTGGTTAAGAAGATATACAATGCGAAAGTGGAAGAATGTAGGTACAAGGGGAGACCGAGACTTACCTACCTAGACCAAATTAGTCATGTGTTGAAGGAAGGTGGAGTCAGGAGTCTCCGAAAATGGCGAGCGTGTATAAAGAGAGTTATGAATGTTGAGGAAGCGAGAGATGTATGCAAGAATAGAGCCTCATGGCACTCTGTTCTCTTTGCCTACCCCGCAAAGGAAATGGCGTGACGATAAGTAAGTAAGTATAAAATTTATATTTTTGATCTATATTTTTTTAGCATTTGATAGGCTCAGCTACTTTTAGAGTACAATTTATTTGTGAATAAGGAAAAAAGAACTTTAGTGCAAGCGGAAAACGAACCCGAGTCCCTTCCAATCCGAGGAAGTGCTCTAAGCCACTGAGCTACCGCACCAACCTTTCGGACATCCTAATCTCCTCACCACATTTATCTTTACGACCAACATCATCTCTCGAAATGCATTTAGTTTCCCGCTCGCACTAAAGTTCTCTTTTACCTCATTCACAAAAAATTATACTTATTATTTATTCATTTCGGCAATATACTCGCAACTGCAAGAAAACAGCTTTTTTTGGTTAGTTGTGTATCAGCAACTGCACTATCTGTTGGAAGCGAGGGGAACACTTGCCATACTCTCACAGAGTTACACACTCACAGATCGCTTATACCCGAGGATAATTTGCACAGAATACGCCTAGAAAATGCCAATATGACCTTGGAGATTACAGAGGCATTAACAACGAAACATTGATAAAAATTGAAGACAAGTGCTTAGCTATTGTTAATAAAGTTCTTAGTCAATTGAGATTGCCAGCACGCACTCTAGCTGTAAATGCTTCAGTTGATGTGGATTTTTTTGTGGATTTACGCCGTGAAGTTGCAACATCGTTTATCTCCTGTCATATATCCAAACAAATATTCCCAAATTAAAACGTGAACAGAAGTGCATTTATGATCTCATAATTCCAATTATAAATGACAGAGCCCAACTCCGACCTTCTTCTTGGGTGCACCAGGAGGAACTGCGAAAACATTCCACATCAAATTGATTATGGCAACGGTTTGATCAAAAAATGTCTCTCGCTCTCGCTTCGTCTGGAATAGCTGCGACATTGTTACCAGGTGGAAGGCCTGCTCATTCAGCTCTAAAGTTACATTTGAGCATACAAGCCATATAGACTCCCACGTGCAATATTACTAAGGCATCCAGTATGGATGGGACTTACAAAAATGTAAATTCATTGTTTGGGATGAATGCATGATGGCACATAAAACAATGCTCTGGATCGATCGTTGCGAGATTTGCGTAGAAACGTACAACCATTCGAGCAAATGTGACAAACATTGCCTGTAATTTCTCGATCAACACCAGTATACGAAATAAATGCTTGTTTGAAATGTTCAACATTGTGGTGAAACGTACGTATTATGTTCAATCAGGGCAGGTATTCTTATGACAGTGACTGGACATTTGGAACGGACAGCTGCCAAACGATGAGATAACAAGATGAATATCATTTCCTGTATATATACTAAATCTATGTTTCTTGATAATTTTTGTAATTTCGTAACATCGCAAGAAGAACTTCTCGAAAAAGTATTTCCTAATATTCAAATTAATTATAGGAATCAAGATTGGCTCAGTGAATCAATGACCCTTGGCACGTTTTGTTCCTCATTTCTCATTCTTGCAATCATAATGTGCCAAAATGAAGCGTGACAGTGTACAGCTAGTATTATATAAAAATGAAATCCTTCTTACCTTGGTTACGCCATTACTTGAGAACGACTTTACCAATATCATTCGTCATTTTTTTTAAGTTTTTAAAGCTTTGTAGCATGTTCTTGCGGAAAAAGTTAGGAAAAATTAAACAATTGCAATACCTTTGAATCTATTGTACTATACCTCTGATCAGATCAATTTCTTCAGAACTCAGAGGGGCTAATCTAAGGTAGGGGTTGTTTTTCGCTTTACCCTTCTGCGCTAAATAGGCTTCTATTTTCTTCGGCCAACCGCCCTCTTTAGAGTAAATAGGATGTTGGTATTGGCCTACCTAAAATAAATATAGAATTTGGAATTTGGCTGCGTATTTAGTTCTAAATTACCGCATGTATCGTGGCAAGAAATCGTAGACGTTAGCAACGCCAGAGGCATTACTACAATTTTTTGTAAACTCTATTGAAAGGGATAGCAAGCGGAGAGAATCTATAAGAGAGAGAGAGAGAAAGATAGTGAGGGTGAGTTTTCAGTGCTTGCACTCACCAAACGAAACACTCCAGTAACTATCGTTGCTCCTAGCCATTATTCTTATGGGCTCGTCAATTTGTCATCATTGATACTTCCATATCGTTTAATCTCATTTCTCTTAATTTCAATCTAACGAGTTAAATTTAGACTCGCACCACTATAAATTAATAAAAAACATGTAGTGAGGATGTGTCAAAATTCATCACTGAATGAAAAGAAGCAAAAGAACCACATTCTCTCTCTCATGTTCCGTCCTTGTCAATTCCCTTAACAAAGATATATTGCTAGACCCAGAGGGTAGATACGATCATATCCATTACCAGAAACAGGTATTTTAAATTTCTTACTTGGATATTACAAAATGGCATCAACTACCAAAATTTCATGTTTGCAGCCTTAGCGGTTTAGGCTCTGCGTTGATCGTCCGTCAGTCGGTACAAGCAAGTATATATTATTCTGTCGTGTCATAAAATGGTAGTAAAATAACTGCCAGATATAAAAAATGCACTTGACATGCTCAGCTGTTTTAAATAATAAATTATTTGTGAAAGTGGAGAAAGGGAACTTTACTGCGAGCAGGATTCGAACCTGCAACCCATACAATCCGGGGAAGTGTTCTGGACCGCTAAGCTATCGCAGTCACTCAACGGTGATTACAAATCTTTACTTCACATTTGTTTTAGATGTCTTTACGACCCACACCCCCACGCATCGGATGCATTTAGGTACATACATTTTTCCAATATAGTAGGTTTAAATTTTGGGTTACTGAATCACATGATACATAAATTTAAATACTATATTCATCATACCAAATGTTCTCGAGTAAGTTCAGTGAGCTCTGTATCATTAGGAGTAGCCGGTTTTAACCAGAAGAAGGGTGTTACTATTGATAGCTTTCCTGGTAACATAATTAACATAAATTTAGAAATGTCCAGAAAAACAATATAATATAACAATTTTAATTTTTTCCCTTTAATTTTGAAATCGATACCTTTGTATTGAGATTTAAATTCCTTCTCATAAATTCTATAAGCTTTCGCATGAGCCAGCAGAGAGTATTTATTACATAAGTACTGGCCATATTCTGTATCGTTCAGATACGGAATAAAAAATTTGCTATATCCTCCATCACATGTCATAAGGGGTTCGTTAATAGTAAGCCAGTACTTCACACGGTCTCCGAACTGCGTGAATGCCATTCTTGCGTATGCAGCAAACCAGTCAACAATGAGAGGGTTTGTCCAGCCGCCTGAAACATTAAAGATATTATAACTAACCACATAAAACTGGTGATTTAAGAAGTAACTCTAGACTTGATAGGTTTTAGTCACCCGTAGTTGGCTTGGTCCAAGATCCCAGATCCAAGCTAAGTCACCACTTTACCGAAGATATCCCGGTACGAGATTAGAATGCCTCTCATACAACTAAAGAACGGAAAGGCACCGGGAGATGACGGAATCACCAGAGAGCTTCTGGGAGCAGGCGGAAAGCCGGTCTTAAAAGCTCTTCAGAGGCTGTTCAATTCCGTCGTTCTCGGAGGCGACGTTCCAGAGTCGTGGATCAGAAGCGTGGTGGTGCTGTTCTTCAAGAAAGGTGATAGAACCCTCTTGAAAAACTATAGACCCATCTCACTCTAGCCACATCTATAAGTTGTTTTCGAGGGTCATTACAAATTGACTCACGCGCAGGCTTGACGACTTCCAGCCTCCCGAACAAGCCGGTTTCCGAAAAGGCTATAGTACCATAGATCACATCCACACGCTACGCCAGATTATACAGAAAACCGAGGAATACAATCGGCCTCTGTGTCTGGGGTTTGTAGACTATGAGAAATGTACCTATATATGTCTTTCGATTCGATCGAAACTTGGGCGGTGCTGCAGTCCCTTCAGCGGTGCCAAATTGACTATCGGTACATCGAAGTGCTGAAGTACTTGTATAGAAACGCCACCATGTCAGTCCGTGTTCAGGACAGGAGTACGAAACCGATCCAACTGCAGAGAGGTGTTAGACAGGGAGAAGTTATGCCCCAAAACTCTTCACCGCTGCATTGGAAGATGTCTTCAAGCTCTTGGACTAGACCGGATTCGACATCAACATAAATGGCGAATACATCACTCACCTTCGATATGCCGATGACATCAAATTCATGGCAGAATCGCTGGAGGACCTTGGTACCATGCTCAATGATCTACACTCAATGACCGTCGGCACAGGACCGCTCGTTGTGGCGTTCTCTTGGGGAGGCCTATGTATGTCCAGCAGTGGACGTTGAAAGGCTGATGGATGGATGGATGGATGGATGAAATACTCAAACCAAGTAGCCATTATTTAAATAAACAAAAATACCTCGATATAAAATATGTAAATAAAATAATAAGCCTTTTACTTAATTGCAATCTTAGAAACTAAAACAAAATAAAATTAGTCTAGGTTAGGTATTCCTTCGTAGTCGGCGGCACAACCGCAATTCATACTGAGAGGGGCTTTACGAAGTATAAGCAATGCGTGCGTCGAGTTTAAGTTGACCATCTGTTGCGCCAAAGAATAAACGATTCCGGAAGGTCTCTATCGTGACCGCTTTTTTCTTTTTTTAAGGCGCGGATAAAATATGCATAACCACTCACTCCGTCGTTCGGAGAGACAGTTGTGAGAAAAATCTAACGATGAAAAGGATACTATTTTCAGTGGTTAGTAGTTAAGATCTGAGATATATAGACCAAGGTCATCGGTCTATGCGAAAACCAGGCAAAGTGAAAGAAACTGAAGCACGATTAAAACTGAAGGAGGAATTATATCTCAATTATATTTTTATGTTAGTAAGCTGCCTGCACATCAGAAATATGATCAGGAATACACTACGTGCTTATGTCGATTATGCTTAAGGTTATGTCTACAAAAAAAAAACTAAAATTATCGGAAAATGTTGGGGTACTAATCGATATAAAACTATCGATGCTATTTATTATTTTACTCCTAGCAATAGAATAAATAGACATACATATTCATTAATATTACTATTATAGTCATCAAAGCTAGAACGTAGTTTTTAGTATTGTTAAATAATGTAAAAATATAATGAATAGTAATAATAACAATACTAGACAATACCTGTCCAGTTGACCTAATAAAATAATTTAACTAATATCAATTATTATTACGTAACAAAAAGAAATCAAAAGAAAAAAAAAGACTCGATTAGTAAAATATTTCAGTTGTTATCGTGTTAACATACATTACTTACAACAAACGAACATCCAAGACAGAACTTTTTTAAACAGTTTTTAACTAGTTTAAATAACAAAAATGCCATAAAAATATCATGAGTGTCAAAAATAGTGTTTTTTCTTGATATGTGTGTGTTTATATTATTTTACAAGTGCAATATATGATAAATAGAGACATATTAAGTTTGAAAAATCAGTTGTGTGTAAAACGAGAATAGTACCCACCTCAACCCTTCGCTTAAGAGGCGTGCAATAGACAATTATTCAGATATAAAAATAGAAGTTTCTGTTAGATACCCTTAGCCACCCAGACTAGTTTTTATTTTAGTAATTATTGCATGTATGGAACACCTGGTCTAGAACTTAACTGTATTGTGTATAGATCAGAATAATGTAAGTAAATATAATTAAAGAACAATTAATGACTAATTACCTAGATGTTGAAGCCGCTGTGGCAAATCCGAATGATGTATAGTTACTAGAGGCTCAATGCCCTTCTCTATCAGAGCGTCTATTAGATTGTTATAGTATCTTATTCCATCTTCATTGATAATGTCAGTCAAACCAGTGGGAAGCAGACGAGACCAAGACAGCCCAAATCTGTAATGCGAAATATTTTTTATAACCAACATATTTTTGGTGGATGGATTGATTGGCAGAACAAAAGCACATGTAAACTCAACTCTATAGCTGGCGACAAAAAAATATCTCTCTCTTCATTCTGCATGGTGGCCAATGAATGAATTCTAAACTTCCGACAGATGGCGCAAGCGTCACCCAAAGACGTTAAGTATGATGTGTTATCGAAATTAGCAGTCAGGAGCAATTGTCAGGATGGCTGAATTGGCAAAGCATCTGGACGGTATCCAGGAGATGCAGGTTCAAATCCTGCTCCTGACTGTTATTTTCGATTTCACATTTTTCACTTTGTGTTTAATGTATAGTGCTAAGCATGTCAAATGCTAAAAATATATATAAAAATATCTAAATAGGCTATTTCCTGCTACGACCAAAACGCACCGATATGCTATATGGCTGGTCACACGAGAGTTGGTGGTACCAACCCGTTCGGGCCCGATAGCAAGTGAGCACTCCCACTTGTTACCCAGACCTACCACCAGTAATTCAATGGGTGATAATTGCTTACTTCCCTTAGTCGCCTCATACAACACCCGTGGGAAAGAATAGGGTGGTTAAACTTGTATTCTTAGTCCGTTACCACACGGTTTTTTTTTATATTTTTAGTTTTGTAATTTGCTAATCATGGATGTAATTCTTGTCCGTTAATTCTGTATTTAATACACAATTAACAGGCAAGTATTGTCTTATTTATCATTTCATTATTTGAAAGAAAGAAAAAATTTCATGTTCATGTTTGAACAACTACAAAATTATGTACTTAATTTATATTTTAGTTACCTGTACATGTTAAGACCCAACTCTTCACACATTTCTACATCTCGTTCCCACAGGTTATACGAATCGCAGGCAATGTCTACAGTACCCATAGTATCATTTGGATTCTGGTGTAGATACCAGTCCCAAACGTTATCTCTCTTACCTGAAAGGTTCATTTGTAATGAATGCAATACGGCCATAAATAAAAAAAAAATGTTATGTATGAATTATTTTTTAATTTAGGTAATTTGATTTCATTAATTTTATGGATATACTGCTTTCTATCGAATCTGTGGAAGTATTTATTTTTGCTGAGCTGCTTAGGGTAGGTATCGGTCCGATGGTAAGGATACTGAAATGAACAAGGGCTCCACTTCTTTTTTGTTTAGGCGGGAAAAAATGTACCTAACCGCACACCCCGTAGTGTGGGGCCCTCACCCACTAAATAAACCCACCGTGTGCCGTCTCTCCGCCTTTATTGGCGGACCACTGGAACTATGTTACATTCCTTCGGTGATGAACTAGGGCTCCCTACTAGTCTCAAAAGTCGTTCTGCTACCCAATCTGTGGTTCCAGGAAATAGCCTTGAGGATCTCTGATAGCCTGAGTGTCAATCGCAACCCTGAGGACTGTTATTAAAATTGTGGGCTATTTACTTCGATGACCTGCGCTACCCAGCCTGGCTGAGGTTATGTTGTCATTACCCGGACGGAAAAATTTGTTTCGGTTTCGTTCTTACGTTCCATGCTTATAAAAGAATAACAATGCCATATTTTAAGTCAACCAAGGTGAGAGTTATTAGGGGAACATCTTAAGATTAGTGAGAGAATGGTATAAAGTCTTAAGTTTGAAAGTGGTCAACAACTCAGTAAATGTAGCTGCTGCCTCCACTCATTCACTCAGCTCTTCAGAGAACAAAATAAGTCCCTGTCTACCTTTTTTATTTATTTTATTTGGGCAAAAATATCCTACCGCACACCCCGCTGCCCGGGGAGACAACGGGGTAGTGTGGGGCTCTGACCCACTAAAAACCCACTGTGCGCCCTCACCCGCCCTTGCTACGGCGGATCACGGGCACCGCGTCGTTTCGACCGCGATCCGCAGGCGGCAGCCCCTTCGGGCACCCTCTCTTGAGCGACACCTTGCGCACTTGGGCGTCACAGCTTCGCGGTAGGCTTCCGCGGACGGCAGGGTACTCCCTGATCCCACCGCCTACAGCCTCGGCTAGGGCGGCATCAGGCACAGGTAAGCGCGCGCACGCCGCCCCGAGCGCTGGCGGCAAATCGGGTCCGCGAAGGAGGTAGAGGGGCAGTCCATGGTACCGGAGTGCCTCCTTGATGCAGCCGAATGGCAGACTATTGAAGGCGTTGGCGACGTCGAGCGACACCGCCAACAGCACTTCCCTCGAGGTGACGAAATCCGCAGCCGCGGCCTTCAGGCGCAGAATGGCGTCAACCGTAGACCGACCCGCCCGATATCCAAACTGGGCGTCGGACAGGTCGGGGCCAACCGCTCCTAGGTGCCGGACGATGCGGGCAGCTCGAGGAGTTTGCCCGCCTCGTCCAGCAACACGATGGGCCTGAAGGCCGAGACCGTATTTGGAGGCCGTCTCGGCTTCGGCAGGAGCACGAGCTTCCCCTCCTTCCAGCAGTCAGGGAACCATCCGGACACCAGGCAAGCGCCGAACAGCTCCCCGAGGCGGGGCTCAAGGTAGTCGAGGACCAGGGCCAGCACTCGGGCGGGAACCCCGTCCGGCCCGGGGGCGGCGCCTCTCCGCTTACGCGCAGCCGCCGCCCCCATTTCCGTCGTCGTCACGGGCGGTACCTCCCCGTCGTCGGCCTCCCGGTCACCATCTGGCGGAGCCATGACCGGGGGCGTGTGCACCGCCCGTGAGGGGAAAAGTCCCTCGACCACCTCAGAGAGGAAGCCCGGCTGGACGGAGACGACCCCAGGCTGTCACCACTGCGGCTGCGGCGAGGACTCGGCGCAGCACACGCTCGAGTCGTGCCCGGCCTGGGATGTGCAGCGGCGGGAACTCGTTGCAGTCATAGGCGTGGACCTGTCGCTGCCAGCCGTTGCGCGAGTGATGGTTGGCAGTGACAGAGCCTGGACCGCGGTCGCCAAACTCTGCGAGGTTGTCATCTCGCGGAAGGAGGTGGCGGAGAGGGCCCGTGAGGAATCCTTCTTTGCGGACCCGATTCGCCGCCGGCGCGAGGGGCGGCGTGCGCGCGCTTATCTGCGCCTGATGCCACCCTAGCCGAGGCTGCGGACGGTGGGGTCGGGGAGTACCCTGCCATCCGCGGAAGCCTTCCGCGAAGGTGCGACGCCCAAGTGCGCGAGGCGTCGCTGAAGAGAGGGTGCCCGAAGGGGCTGCCGCCTGCGGATCGCGGTCGTAACGACGCGGTACCCGTGATCCACCGTAGCAAGGGCGGGTGGAGGCGCACTGTGGGTTTTTAGTGGGTGAGAGCCCTTCACTACCCCGTTGTCTCCCCGGGCAGCGGGGTGTGCGGTAGAACATTTTTTCCCAACCTAAAATAAAAAAATAAAAATAAAAAAGGCGTCGTCTCCATCCTAGCAATCATGTGCAGGTATTTGCCGAAGCAACCATGCCCCGACAAAACCTGCACCAACCGGAAGGTGAGGACCCCGTGCTGCCGCCCTGCCCATTCTTTCAAGATGGGCTGGAGCACCCCCACGGTCCAGCGACCAGCCCGGGGCGTCTCCAGCCGAGACTTCCACTTTAGGACGGTGGCACGGCGGCGGCGCTTCTCCGCATACACGCTGCCGCCGCCCCCATTTCCGTCGTCGTCACGGGCAGTACCTACCCGTCGTCAGCCTCCTAGTCGTCATCTGGCGGAGCCATGACCGAGGGCGTGTGCACCGCCCGTGAAGAGAAAAGTCCCTCGACCACCTCAGAGAGGAAGCCCGGCTGGAGGGTCTCCGTAAGGGGGCCCTGGGTGCGGAGCTTGCTAAGAGCCGCGTGGTACGGGCGTCTCCAGGGGTCACGCTCGAGACCCTCCAGCATCTTCTGCCTTTTCACGTCTTTGGCGTGACAGATGACCAGCATAAACGCGGCACGCGTACTGCTGTCCGCCGCATACAGCCGGCCCTCCCGCTCCTCGTTGCGGATTCGGCGACGTCAGCTGCTGGTGAAGGACCTCTGGGCACGAATACAGGCCGCACGGAGGTCCGCCAGCTCCGGGCACCACCAGTAGACCCCTTTCCGTCGAGGCGGGCGCCGCACGCGGGGCATGGCCACATCGTAGATCTGCGTAAGCATGCCGCGAATGCGGCCAGCCTCGGCGCCCACATCTTCCGTCAGGGGGGGAGGCAGCCAAGATTGAAAAATGGCCGCCTCCACTAGCAGGTCCCGGTCGAGCCTACCTAACAGCCCATCGCGGAAAAGCGGGAGTTCTGTCCGCCGCGTGACCCCTGCTGGCGCCCTGAAGGGTCCGGGAGACCTCTATCTGAATGTATCTGTGGTCAAATAGGGTCTCGACCTCCTCCAGGACTCGCCAGCTCCTTACGCGTGCGGCGACATTGGGACTAGCAAACGAAAGGTCCACTATCGACTCACCCCAGCGCCGCATGCACGTTTGGGCGGACCCTCGATTGAGCAACACGAGGTCCGCCGCTGCCGCCCATTCTTGGACCGCCGCACCTCGGGCGTCCGTCCTGGGGGACCCCCACGCCGTTGATTTGGCGGTTCGGTGCTACACGCCGTATCGACGTCTCCAGGCTGTGCAGGAAGACCTCGAAAGATGCCAGATTACGACTAGGGGAGAAGTACACGCCATACAGCGTGACCCCCCCCCCATTCAGCCGCCACATATCCCGTGCCCTTGTCTTTGACTGACAAGGGCGAGGAATGCGGCGCCGGACGACCGCCACGGTGCCATCCCCACTACCCGCCCAATTGGGGCGATCAGGGACTATGTAGGGCTCCGCGGCTACGGCAACACCGATCGACCGCTCCGCCATAGAGTGCAGGAAGAGGTCCTGCGCCCTGGCGGAACGGCCGAGATTTCCTTGGAGGAGGATAGAGTCGTGGTACATAATTAGACCACGACATCCTCCTCTATGCGTTGCGGCGGTCCAGCTGCGCCGGGTTGGGCAGCCGGGGCCGATTGGCAGCCCACCCCTCTCTTAGGGCCTGACTTGGCCGGAGGCCTGCACCCCACCCGCCCCATACAGTAGTTGGGGGGGCGATTTCCCGCCGCGCACGCGGGGCAGTGTGGGGTGGCAGTACAAGCAGCCGCCTGGTGCCCTGCCTGACCGCAGCGGAAGCAAAGCCCAGTGCAGTCGAAGCAGTTGGTGCACAGCGGCCGGGCGTGACCAACCGCCATGCACTTGTAGCACCTGGCAGGCCGGGGCTCCAACGCGATTTAATAAACATACAGTCCAAAGGTATACTCGTTTCCTTGGTACGATCCTCATATGGCAACCCAGCCAGTCGCTTTGGGCGCGAAAGTGTTAGTTACAGATTCCATTGACCGTTTACGGAGCGTGGACTTTATTCTCTGCGTTTTACGTGTATGTACATATGAATATAACAATCATGGATTACACTATTATTAGTGGGACTACTACGTGTTGATTCAGGAGCTGCTTGCTATATTTATGATGAGTTCCAGTACATATACAGAAAAAGGGACCGAAGAGGTCATAATCGCTCAAGCTGCCGGAGGAAATAATAATTCCGAATTGCAACAACTACAGTACCATACCGCTACGAGTACATATTTCTTGGGTTTCACCTGCCTAGTTTTGCTGCTGAGAATATTGATTTTTACCTGGCGTATTTACAAGAAGTGTCACGAGTCGTGGATGACTCGCCGACTTAACGAGTTTGCTATGAGGAGCCATGAGCTTTCTTCGTCACCGGGAGCCGAAAACGGAAGAAATTGGCGTGTAAATTGCGTAAGTGTAAAGTGCCTTGTTCACGTGGCCCGCGCGCGGGTTCGATCCCGATATTGATGTGCGCAAATGGGCCTAATGTCCCTAGTGATTCGCGATGCGAGTTAAATTATTGCGTAACTAGTGCATATGTTTAGAAACTAAGTTTTATGTAACCAAATGCTTAGGGTGTTTTTATAACTCAGGTCTAGTTTAATAATCGTAGCATATGGTACCTAAGGATAATTATGTAATTTGTAACACGGTACCTATTAAATCCTATTGGGGTTACGTATGGTTTTATAATTTATTATTTTTATGGTTAATAAATGTACCGTAATTCTTTATCTTTAGTACTTATATTTTATTATTGAAATGGTATGGCACAAGATATACAAAAATTGTATGAAAAACTAAAAATTATTAAGGATTATCTTATTAAAATCGCCCCAGTAGAAGGACAACTCTTATTAAGGATAGAAACATTTTAGAGGCTAATTTATTGTTTAAAGAATTCAGTAGTTTGTTAGTGTCGATAGATCAGCAAAAGGTGAGTAAACAAATAAAGCCCTCAGAGTTAGAATTTATTCAAACTTTGTGTGATAAGTTTAAATCGCTATATGAAGGAGTTTTAGAGCTTTGCTCGATATCTGATAACAAATACACCATGGAGAAATTTGATTTAAGAACGGCAATCTCATTATTGCCCGTAATGAACAATGACGAATCCGTCACAAAGCAGTTAATTGCCAATATAGAGATGTATGATGGTATGTTGGAGGATAGTGGAAAAACATTATTAATTAATTTTGTTTTAAAATCTCGACTCTCGGAGAACGCCTAGCTGCGTATGTGCGAAAATTATTCTTCTGTTTCAGACCTTATTTTAGATATGAGGGAGAAGCTGCTCGCTAAGAAATCTGATACGGCTCTTCAACATGAACTTCAGGGTATGAGGCAAATAAGATGAGAGTTGAAAAGTTTGGTAAGCAGATTGAGGAGTTATTTGTAGATTTAACTAATTCCCAGGCCAATGGAGACTCTAAAAAGTACGACATTTTGAAACCAATAAATGAGAAAAATGCTATAAAAAGCTTCTCCGATGGTCTGGGAAATACTCAACTTAGTACCATAATAGCAGCCAGGAACTATTCCTCACTCAAGGACGCAATTTGAGGTGCAATGGATGAGGAGATTTCGTCGTTTCCTGAGGGGCACGTGATGCACTACCAAGGTGGAAGAGGTAATTATAAAAATTTCAATAATAGGATTCATGTAAATTTTCAGTATAAGGGTCGTAGCTCTTTCGGGGGTCACCCCAGGGGTCAAGGACACAGGTCATATGTGGCGCATCCACATCGTGGTAATAGTCGTGGCGTGTCGATTGGCCGTGGGTTCGGAAATAATAGTTTTCGAGGTAGTCATTTTTTTAACAGTAAATTTCGGGGCAGAAATAATTATCAACATTTAAATATGATACAGCCAAATAATTATGGTGATACGCAACGAGAGTCCTGTACAGAAAATAGGGAAAACCATAATTTGTTTTTTCGATCCTAATCATCTTATACATTATTATAATCTGCCGTGTGGGGCCGGCTTTAGAATTGTCCCACCCCTCCACCCATTGGAGTCGTAAGAGCCGACTGAGGGAATACCGTCAAGCATGGCGATTATGGCACTATACCCCCAATTTGGGGAGGCCTATGTCTAGCAGTGGACGTCGAAAGGCTGATGGATGGATGGATTATTATAATAGTATGAATTCGGTTTCATTAACTGTAAACAACATGCAGCTGCGTTGGTTAGTTGACACCGGTGCATCATTGTCTGTAATTAGACACGATTATTTAATTAATTATGATATACCATTCCATATTGATCGAATTAGAATTACTGGTATAGGTGGTGATGTCATCTTGGAAGGATTTGTATATTTGAAACTATGTTTTAATGTTTAGATATTTTTTATATAATTATTTTTTGCATTTGACATGCTTAGCACTATACATTAAACACAAAGTGAAAAATGTGAAATCGAAAATAACAGTATGTTTTAATGATCACGAATTTAAACATAAGTTTTACGTATATAAAAACTTGCCATGTCATACTGAAGGTATTTTAGGACAAGACTTTTTGAGTAAATATAAATGTATTCTTGATTTTGAGCATAACACGATACAATTAAACAACGATAGGTCAGTTGTGCTTCCTTTGCAGATGGTACAGCTCGGGTATAATAACTATATAATACTACCGCCGCGATCAAAGTCTATTCATTATGTACAAACAACATTACAATGTGTTGTAGTTTCAAAACAACTTTGCGATGGCGTATTTTTAGCTAGTGTTTTAGTCAGGCCGGTTGGCGGTAAAATACCATTTAAAATATTAAATACGCGAGACGAAGAGTTGCGGTTAAGTTTTTTTGCTCCAGAGCTTTTGAATTTAGACCAGTATTCGATATGTTGTTTTGAAAAAGAGACTGTACGTGCAGATAGGGTAAAAAAGTTGTTTAAATTTTTAAAATTAAATCATTTAAATTATGAGGAACAAACGAGCATAGAGAATATTTGTGCTAAATATTCGGACGTGTTTTTTTTTTACCGAGTGATAAATTAGGCGTAACAAATTTGTATCAACACTCGATATCTTTAAAAGAAAATATAACACCTTCGTACGTCAAACAATATCGTCTTCCGCGTGCTCAAAAATTAGAAATCAATAGACAAATTCAACAAATGTTAAATGATGATATAATAGAGGAGAGTCAGAGTGAATGGTCTGGCCCTCTTCACCTTGTACCAAAGAAATCTGATGCATCGGGTGAGAAGAAGTGGCGTGTTGTAATTGATTACAGAAAGTTGAATGAGAGAATAATGGATGATAAGTTCCCTTTGCCAAATATTTTACAAATACTAGACTCCTTGTCAGGCTCTTTTTATTACAGTCATCTAGATCTCTGCTAAAGCTATTTTCAACTTAGCTTAGAGACAAATAGTAGAAAATATACAGCTTTCACAACAGACAAGCAATACCAAATGAAACGACTTCCCATGGGTCTGAAGACAAGTCCTAGCGTATTTAGCAGGCTTATGACTGTAGCAATGTCTGGTCTTAACTACGAGAAATACCTAAAATATTTAGACGATTTAATCTGTTTTGGACGTAATTTAATAACACATAATAAAAATTTGATCGACATTTTTGAGAGATTACGCAAAGTTAATTTAAAAATCAATCCCAACAAATGTCAATTTCTAAAAAAAGAGCTTTTGTACCTAGGCCATGTTGTGTCATCAGAGGGTGTACTTCCAGACCCTGAAAAAACAAGAACATTGAAAAATTATCCTACGCCCAAAAACCCAGACGAAGTTAGGCGATTCATCGCATTTGCTAATTATTACAGGAAGTTCATTCCACATTTTGCTGAGATAATAATACCTCTCAATAAATTATGTCGCAAAGGAACTATATTCGTATGGTCAGATGAATGTGAAAACTCGTTTATACAGCTAAAAGAGGCCTTAATTACCCTCCGATATTACAGTATCCCGATTTTTCCACAGACATTGAGTTCATACTACATACTGATGCATCGGGTGTTGCTTTAGGTGCGATGTTACGTATTAAAAATAACTTACCAATTGCTTACACTAGTCGTGCATTAAATAAATCGGAGCTGAACTATCCGACAATCGAAAAAGAATTGATAGCAATAGTTTGGTCGGTTAAATATTTTAGGCCCTATCTTTATGGTAAAAGGTTCAGAATACTGACTGACCATAAACCGTTAGTTTATTATTTGGATATTTTTATATATATTTTTAGCATTTGACATGCTTAGCACTATACATTAAACACAAAGTGAAAAATGTGAAATCGAAAATAACAGTCAGGAGCAGGATTTGAACCTGCATCTCCTGGATACCGTCCAGATAGATGCTTTGCCAATTCAGCCATCCTGACAATTGCTCCTGACTGCTAATTTCGATAACACATCATACTTAACGTCTTTGGGTGACGCCTGCGCCATCTGTCGGAAGTATTTTCATACATTATACCGACCAGGTAAACTTAATTTTACAATTAAGATTTTTACCTAATAATGACGCAAACCCTATAAATATTTGGATATTTTTATATATATTTTTAGCATTTGACATGCTTAGCACTATACATTAAACACAAAGTGAAAAATGTGAAATCGAAAATAACAGTCATGAGCAGGATTTGAACCTGCATCTCCTGGATACCGTTCTGATGCTTTGCCAATTCAGCCATCGTGTCAATTGCTCCTGACTGCTAATTTCGATAACACATTCATACTTAACGTCTTTGGGTGACGTCTGTGGCATCTGTCGGAAGTATTTTCATACATTATACCGACCAGGTAAACTTAATTTTACAATTAAGATTTTACCTAATAATGACGCAAACCCTATAAATATTTCGATATTTTTATATATATTTTTAGCATTTTACATGCTTAGCACTATACATTAAACACAAAGCGAAAAATGTGAAATCGAAAATAACAGTCACGAGCAGGATTTGAATCTGCATCTCCTGGATACCGTCCAGATGCTTTGCCCTTTAAATTCGTAGAAACTAAATCCCTAATTTTAGTAAATCCTTATTCTCGATCATGTTCCGCGTGAGTCGCGTTCGTGAGAGATTTTGTGATGTTTTGCAAAGAAATAAACATTGACGAATGTTAAATAGTAAAAAATAGTATAAATAAAAAGTATATTGAATGGTTAACCAGTGAAATAAAAGATAATAAAATGTGGTCCGGACCCCGCATTTATATAATTAAAGGAAATGTTAGAATTTTCGATAATGATGAAAGAAAAGTTGTACTTAATGACTTTCATTTGCTGCCCACAAGTGGTCATGCAGGAGTTGAAGAATGCTTAACAACATTAAAAAAGACAATTTTTGGCCAAATATGAAATATGACGTTAAACAGTTCGTAAAGAAATGTAGTAAGTGTCAAACACAGAAACATTCTTTACCGACTAAGCAACCTATGACGATAACGACTACTGTAGAGTCGGCTTTGGATAAAATATATTTAGATATTGTAGGACCGTTATATAAGGACTATTATAATTATTCATATATTTTAACTTTACAATATGACCTGAGCAAGTATGTAGAGGCTTATCCGTTAGAAAATAAGGAAACGGTAAGTATTGCGAAAGCTTTTGTAAATAATTTTATACTTAGATACGGTATTCCTCGAGAAATAGCTTCCGATCGTGGTACGGAGTTCATCTCGACGACAATGGCTGAGGTATGTAAACTGCTAAATATAAACCAACTATCCTCTACAGCCTATCATCATCAATCTATTGGTTCTCTTGAAAATTCTCACAAATCTTTAAACGCTTTTCTGAGAATGCAAACTGATAACAATCGACGTTTTTGGAGTGATTGGCTTCCCTACTGGTGTTTCTCCTATAATACAACAGTGCATTCCCACACAAAATACACACCTTTTGAACTTGTTTTTGGCAAACAATGTAGAATACCTAGTAATTTAAAAATTGATCGTGTTGAACCATTTTATAATATTGATTCTTATCCTCTTGAGTTAAAGTTTAGATTGCAAAAAGCTCACCATGATGCAAAGTGCAATTTAGTACAAAGTAAAGAAAACAGAAAAAAATATTATGACAGTTAAATTTAGCCCATTTGTTATAAGAAAGGGGATTTATTATTAGTTAAAAACGAAACAGGTAATAAATTCGATAAAGTATATTTAGGACCGTTTGAAGTAATCGAAGATTTACTATGTAATTTTAGAATTTTAAGAGATGGAAAAATTGAACTTATTCATAAGAATAGAACTAAGCCGTACCATACTTAGAAAAAATATATTGTATCTATTTTTTTTTATTTTCCAAAAATGCGCGTGTTGTATAGTCTAATATATGTACGCATGTGTTTAGTTTATAAGAGATATAACCCACTGTATTAGGAATATTATTCAGTAATAAACATACAGTCCAAAGGTATACTCGTTTCCTTGGTACGATCCTCATAAAATGGATAATTTTTTTTTGTTAAGGCGGGAACTAATGTTCTTAACCGCACACCCCGTCGTTCATGACAACAAACAGAGTAGTGTAGGGCAACAGTAAGTATCCTAACAGTAAGAGTCTTAATCCCCATCCGATTATCACGGAAGAAGTAGACATTAAGGACCCTAGGCGGTATTCTTTCTCCTTTGCTATTTTCTCTGTTTATAAATGCTCTTTCCGAAAACCTTCAGTGTGCGTATCATCTATATGTTGATGACCTACAATTGTACTGTCAGGCAAGTATTGACAATACCTCCTCAGCTGTCCTTAGGCTAAATAGCAACCTGGAATACATCTCTGATTGGTCTGCCAGATTTGGATTAGTAGTAAGCCCCAGCAAGAGTCAGGCAATTGTTATAGGTAGCCAGCGTATGCTAAGTAGACTCAATCTACAATGTCTTCCACCTATCATTCTTAACGGTGTGACGATACCACTAAGTACCTGTGTCAAAAATCTGGGTCTATATATTGACTCCTCTCTAAGCTGGAGAACTCAGGTTGCGAGTGTAAGTCAAAAAGTTACAGGTACGCTACGAACACTTTATCGACTGAAAAATTTTTTACCTATTAAAACCAAAACTTTACTTGTGCAGTCTTTGATCTTTCCTTTATTCGACTATGGCGACATGAGTTATTTTGACCTGAATGCAGACTTGCTCAACAAACTCGACCGTCTTCTTAATAACTGCATTCGATTCATTTTTAATCTTCGTAAGTATGACCATGTCTCTGCTTATCGTCTCTGTCTCAAATTCTTACCCATACGTCAACGCAGAAACATGCGAGCTCTCACTTCACTTTATTCTATTCTTATGTCTCCTTCTTCTCCTTCCTACTTAAAACCCTATTTTCAATATCTATCTTCTAATCATGATAGGGATTTACGCTCTAGTGACAATAGACTACTTCTTTGTCCATCTCATTCTTCTGGTTTTGTTAATTCTTCTTTTCCTGTACAGTCTGTTCTCCTATGGAATACACTCCCACTCAATATCAGGATGTGTAAGAGTCGTTACGAGTGGGTGGATAACACCCGAGCTGGCGAAGGTCTCGGGGTTATTTGGGGTGATCTCGAACGGGCAACAACACTAGTAGGGGTTGGGAACAAATGAAACACCAACTACTGTGTCATCTGACTGATTCAGAGATTGACGATCTATTGTATTGGACTAGTTGAACTATTGATCTACTTTTACATATATGCTCTTCATCCTCTCTCCTTCTCTCAAAAAAACATAAACAATATTTTGCTTATATTGTGCTATGATGTAACGAAACCATAGCGGCATTTAATTCCGACACTAACGCCATCTATCGAGCATCTAGACAACATTAGAAGTAAAGATCAATGATTAATATCGATCGCAAACAACGAGTTTAAAACTAAAGTCCGACAACACTTCCTGGCGGAGTTAGAGGAATCACTACATCACTTGTGAATATTGTATGTATATGTGTATTTTTGTATGTATGTATTTTATTATACTCGTATATATTTTGCTTATTTATATTATGTTTACTATCTAGTATGTGTAAATTTTTATTATGTATATCTCTATGTATATGTATCGTATTTATAAGATGTCATATAGTCGCATAATTGTTTAACTCATGTGAAAATTATTTTTTTCGCCTCTTGTTTTCTGATATAAATGTACCTAACTCCTATTATCTCTGCATGGGTATGGTTGACTGGTAGATAATGCCTCAGGCATTAAGTCCGCCATTGTAAAACTGAAAATGTACTTTTGTTTTCTGTTTACATAAAGTTAAATAAATAAATAAATAATGCCTTTCACTGTACCCTTACCATCTACTACCACACAAGCCTTGAAGAGGTTGCTGGGTTTGGGTTCCACAGAAAGTAATAAAATGATACATACCACTGGCATTCCAACCACCTTCTATTTGATATGCTGATGTGGCTGCTCCGAGTTTGAACCAAGATGGTAGTTGCAGGGCATCAGTAAAGAGTCCAGTCATTTGAACAATGCTAGAGATATTTAAATTAGTTTAGTTGGTGATGGCTTACAACTATCTTAAGTTCTCTATTAATAAGAGTACCACATACTAATATATTATCAGCAACATCTTACTAGAAGAACTCAACTCCCTCCGGTCAACTGCTCGAAGCGACTGTTATATTATTACAAATAATAATTGTAAAGTTTCGTTTGCAATTTATACTTCAATGCCAAATTGCTAATGAGTAGTAAGGCTACATTTCACTTACTGGTATATTGTTACATCTCAGAATTTATATATTTTGGTTTTTGAGCAATGAGCAGGCATCATCGCAAGGTGAACCGAAGACCATAGGGGTAAACAGACTGTCCAATGACCACCATGTATCAGATGCCACAGCGAATAACCTGTCTTCCTAAGGGGAAAGACGACCAGCAGCCGCAGGGAGCCGTTGGATGAAGAAATCATAGGGATACTTATTTTAGCACTCTTTTGGGGTGATCTACCATATCTCCAAAAATGGACAGTGACGAAAAGGCTGATGATGAATATAATTAATTTCCGTGCCTTTATATCTTTATTTAATTTTTTATAATTTAATTATTAAAAATGAAAAATAAAAAATCTTATCTCAAAATGTAATATAATAACCGCATACCAAAAGTTATGCATATATTACACTCCGTGACTTGCCAAGCTGCATCTGTATACAGAGTTGTAACGGAGCTGTGTCTGTACATTAAAAATAATATAATATATTTGAGAAACAATTAAGTACTATGTATTATTGTCCGGGGGGAGTGGGCAGCAGCACTCCCTAGAGTATCAATATCTATGCTGCGATCGCCAACCCGCCTGCCAAGCGTGGTGATTACGGCATTATATCCCCATGACGGGACCGTTCGTTGTGGCGTTCTCTTGGGGAGGTCTATGTCCAGCGGTGGACGTTGAAAGGCTGATGGATGGATGGATGGACTCTGTATTACGCTACGTGGATGACATTGAACCAACAATCTTTATTTTTTAAAATTTTTTGTCTGTTTATTTGTTTGTATGATATAGTAGATCAGGAACCTGAGATATAATATAAAAACAAGCTTTTGTGAGCGGAGGAGCCGCGGGTGAACGCTAGTAACGTATATATCAGGAATAAGTTTATTTACAATTTGTTGCAGTTGACCAAGCTATTATTGTTTAACTGTTATGGCCGAGGATGCAAGGCTAAGTACTAAGTAATGGGTCGAATTGCTTCTATTAGACAACCGCCTAGATAGTTTATCTATTGAAAGTGACGTAATGAGCGCCGCAACAGATATCGGAGAGTGGCACTGGCGTCCCGATATAACCCAATAAGGTATTTCAGAGTTTAAAAGCATCACGCCTGTATTCCCCGAAAGGGTGGGTAGAGGTGTATTAGACATATGTTTATGTATGTTATGTTTCAGAATTAAATAGAAAGGTGAGTTATCTATACTATTATAAAGTTGTAACAGAGCTGTGTCTGTACATTTAATATATTTGAAACATAATTACTTTATTAGGTTATATAAGTAGGCGTATCTAAACAAAAAACGATTTTTTTTAGATTTTTGTCTGTCTGTTTATCTGTTTGTTTGTTCGCGCATCACGTACAAACTACTGAACGGATTTTGATGCAACTTTTTTACTTGGTAGATCATGATTAGACTTAAAAACTGGTAAATATTTTATTCCGCTACTATATCGGGAACCTGAGATATAGCCTAAAAACTAGCGGCTTCGCCGCAGCCAAAGGCTGGTAATTTCTAATTAAGTTCATTGCGGTGTCATTTTAAACGATTTATTATGTCTAAAATATTTGAATGGCATAAATGCACAAAAATAATAAGATGAAGCATCTTTGACGCTGACAGAATGCTAATTAAACTTACTATAATGGATTAATGCATGTAAATCCATTAATCCAATATAGTAAGTTTAATTTTGCAATTAAAATTCATATTATTTGATTCCGCGACTTTTTGAACATTTTGATCTCTATTATAGCACTACAATTTATTTTATCAGCGATTATCAATCTTAATTAATGTGCATCCGTCTAAGGTTTGAATTTAGATATGTTATGTATTGAAACTTGCTTGTTTTCACACACAAACAATAATTACATTAAACATTGAAATCAATTAGAAAGAATGACAGTACTTCTGAGGTAATTGTATTTTATTTAAGTCCTCCAAGATACAGAGATAATTCCCTATTCCAGAGTCTTTTAATTCGATACTTTATTTAGTAAGTATTCATACATTATATAATTTTCAGGAAATATAAAATATATAATGTCGGTAGGATCAGGCATTTGAATCTAGATAGAATTAATGTATCTTGGCATTATGGATCTTTTAAAGAGAAGCATTATAAAAGTAAGAAATTAAAAATAAAACATTTTGATTTAAACTATGCATAATAATATTTTCTACTTACACAGAAATTCATTGGAAAAGAAGAAACTCACAATTTTGAGAGTTAGTCTGTTTTGCCATTGTCTTATTGTAATAAAGCCTTATTCATCACAATTGTATGGAGTTTTCGTATTTGTCCAATTGATAATAAAATAATGAATCTCAAATATCACAATAAAATGATAATAGTAATTATAATTTCGCATTGTAGCCTATTTGATCAACTGATCATTAAAATTCAAGGTAAAAAAAATGTTTTCATAGAATTGTAAATTTCAATATTACTGTACACACACACAATTTCAATATTATTATTAATTATTAATTAAAAATGGATATTAGTTTTCCAAGCTTGGCTAAATAATTCCTGTTGCAGTTGTAATTTATTGTTCTTCAGTTTCTTTCAGTTTGGCCTGTTTCTATAACCCCTATATCTCAGATATCAACCATTAACTACTGAAAAGGTTATCATTTGTATTGTTAGGCTTTCCTCACAACTGCCTCTTGATCAGACCGTTGAACACTGTGTTTATTGAAATTGTACTTTTCTATATTAAAATTAGAAGAATTTATAGTATTTTTTCTATAGTATTTTTTCGGGTGGTGAGTAGCTTGCGTTCGTAGGAAACACCTATCCTCTTCCCTATACATGCTCCCTCGGTGGTGCTAAATGAGCTACAACGCTGAGTATCAGGCGGTGGCTAATTACCCCAAAAACGCTGGCCTAACAAGCTAGATCTGGGATGGTAGAAAATAACTGATCCCATCCGCAACCACGAATTCACGATCAGATCTAAGCGTAATCGCCCGGACTAAGAGGAAGATAACCTCCAAAATAAATTACCCCAATTCTACGGTGGGAAACGTGCTAATGGAATGCATGGGTAGCTTGTCTGCCATCATAAGCAATAAAAAAATCACTGCGTAAGCAGCACGTCTTAAAGACCTAATTTAAAATGTCCTAAAAAAATTGAGTTCCGTAAGAACTCAAACTAGGATACATCAAACGCCGCTTATTAACGTGCGAACAATGACTCTAAAGGCGAAATGGAGGAGTTTTTTCGCATGGTGACAGGATATGAAAGGTGAATCTGCGATAACCCAAACCGTAAGAAATTGTGAGTCTGGCCATACATTAATTTCGATGGCCAAGTGAAATACTCAAGGCAAGAAGATAATACTATACATCTAGTGTACCCGGTTTGGAGTGCTCTACTATGAACTACTCCAGCCTAACGTAAGCATTACTGGGGAACGCTACAAAAATAATTGATGCAAATAAGCCAAGATCAATTCTTGGCTTATTTGCATTAATCGAACGCCACCTTTATTTCTAAAGCAAGAAAGATAAAGTGATTTTTCAACATTATAATGCTTGGCCACATGTTGCAAAAGCACTTAGTTGAGGAAACTTTGGAGGCGCTTCGATAGTAACTATTCCCGCCATATTCACCAGATATTGCTTCTTTGGTTCCATTTCTTTCTTTCTACATTGGCAGGGCAACATATCAGTCGGAGAACACAAAAAATGGGTCGATTATTGGATTTTCATAAGACGGTTTTTTTTGGATCTCTAGATATACAAAAAAAAGTAGTAGTTCACTTTGTGTTTAAAAAAAGTAATACATATATGTATTATATCCGTAATCTGGTACTCATAGCACAAGGGTTAAGCTTAGTTTGGGACCAGAGGACGTTGTGTGAAAAATGTCCGTGAATATTACTATTATATTATCTGTAAGATGGATAAAAGTCATAACTAATGATGAATAATACTTTGAATGGAATTCACTGTATAAATTTCCCTGAACAAAGATTCAAAGTTTTAAAAAACCCTCAAAACTTATAGATTGGCATTGCTTTGAGATAAGGTACCACCTAAAATTATTCTAGGGCTAACTATAACAATAGCAAACACTCAATAGTATTAACTCTTAAATTATTTAACTCCTGACCGTTCTCCATCCATCTTTCATTAATTTACCGCTTGTGATGCTAGAATGAGTGCTCTCATAATATCTTCACAGGTTTTTGGGCTTGACGTAATAAGGCGTAATATGATAATTCCTATACTTACTATACTACTATCCATGCGCTGCTCATGCCCCCCAATGCATGTTGGCGAGCACCGCCACCTCAAGGTCTCTCGGGGGTTTCTGGCAAATAGGCCTCGCATGACACCGTGCGGTAACCGCGTATTGTTCTGACTGCCACGAAAGAGCCCTATTGCGGACAACAATGCTTGTGGGTGGATGTCATGCTGATGAGCCTCAGTGCGAGCTGGCTGAAGTGCTCGTCAAAGTACCATCACACGTCGAGGACCAGACCCAGATATTTTATGTGGGTCTGAATTCCTACTCCCATACCATTTCACGTCATCAAGACTGCGGCGGAGACCGTGAAAGAGCAGGGCTCCTGTTGACGGCCACCTTAAGCCCCAACGCCTTGGTACAGCTGACTACCTCCTTGGTACCCGAGTTAGCCAGTAGCATCGCCTTCTTGAAGTTTCCTCCCATAGGCTGGGTGGGGTATTTATTTATTTATTTATAGGTACATCAACAATATACATATATAATTTTCACGGGATTTGTAGGCAACAAATTTTTCTAGTATGCATATCTGTTAAAGACGTACACAACATTCATTGTTTAACTACACAAATGTACAATTAAAGGTTAGTAGTTAAAAAAGAAGAAACATACAAACAAGTTTAGGAAAAATATTGTACAAAAAACAAAATTACAACGACGGGTATCGTCGGCGTAACAAATTACACATAGACCGGGGGGGAGCTGCTGGCCGCGCAGGACCCCTTCGTACTCGATCTCCTAAAGGAGTGGCCCCAGGACAGATCTTTGCGAGACACCGCGTGGCATGGGCCTCCTCTTAGCGTCCCCTTATGAAGAGGACGCTGTGTCCTTTGACATCAAACAGAAGGTCCGCCCGTACAGGCACAGAGACACACGGTGGGTTTATTTGTTGGGTGAGGGCCCCACACTACCCTGTTCGTTGCCCGACGGTGTTTGTGTTGCGAAAGACGGGGTGTGCAGTTAGGTACATTTTTTTCCCCTTTCTTAGCAAAAAATCAAAGGGTCATGACAGAGACCTTTCGGCATCTTCTGCCAATTTGCCTCTTTGAGGCGACAGATGTAAAGCCAGCCCACGCTCTAAATTGCGGTTGTGCCGCCGGCTGCTAAAGAATACCTAGCCTAGATTAATTTTAACTAGGTTTACAAATTTAAATGTAAGCTCTTTTAGCTTGTAGTAAATGAAAGAAAGTAACAAACTGCTACAAAGAGATAAACCAGCCAGTACTGGCTTCTTAACACGGTAAAAACCTATCAAAAAACCTTAAGTTACCATTTAAATCATTATACACACAATTATATATTATGGTTTCATGTATTCAATGTTTTAGGTGGCTGGACAAACCCTCTTATTCCTGACTGGTTTGCTGCATATGCAAGAGTGGCATTCACCCACTTTGGAGACCGTGTGAAGTACTGGCTTACTATTAACGAACCTCTTATAACATGTGATGGAGGATATAGCAACTTTTTTATTCCGTATTTAAACGATACAAAATATGGCCAGTACTTATGTAATAAATACTCGCTGCTGGCTCATGCGAAAGCTTATAGAATCTATGAGAAGGAATTCAAATCTGAATACAATCGATTTTAAAATATAGAAAGAGTTTAAAATTGTTGTATTAGAATGTTTTTCTGGACATTCATTTAAATATATTTTAATTATGTTACCAGGAAAGTTATCCATAGTTACACCCTTCTCCTGGTTGAAACCGGTTACTCCTAATGATACAGAGCTCACTGAACTTACTCGAGAACATTTGGTAAGATGAATATAATATATTTAAACTTACGTATGCGATTCAATAAGACACACATTGAGACTAATGTAATAGTATATCTGACAATATTTTGGAAGCATTTTGTGACGACACTGAATATACTGGATATGATCGTATCTACTCACTGGGTTTAGTAATATATCTTTGGTAAAGGAATTGTCGGGGAAGGGACATGTGAGAGAGAATGTGGAAATTTTGTCAATTTTCATTGAGTGATGAATTTGGGTACATCCCCACCGCATGTTTTTATATTAATTTGTAGTGGTACGATTTTAAATTTAACCCCTTAGATCGAAATTAAGAGAAAAGGCACAAGGTTAATTTCTGGATAAGATGGCGATAAAACACATAATTTATCGGCATCTTACCCAGAAATTAATTTATCGAAATTAAAGTATCGGCGATGATAATTTGATAAGCCCATAAGTTTTATTTATATAGTGCACCACTATAATTATTCTAACCAATATTAACAATTGAATTAAAGTCCCCTGGCTTCTAGTTTAATCAGATTTGGTATATCGATTTTTCATATGACTATTATTAATTCCTTAATCGAGAGGCATATCAAAATTTTGAACTTATAAATTATTATTTTTTTATTTATTATTGAGATAAAAACGGAGAACCATTTACATTCATCTCAATGATTTGTTTTAGTCAAATATCTGCGTCTTTCGAGTTGTCAATGTTGCCTCTATCCCATTGGTCTATTAAGTTTTCACAACATGTCAATATTATGGTTAAAGTACAAATTATTTGTGAATAAGGAAAAAGAGATTTTTTGTACTTCCCCGGATTGGAAAAGACGCGGGTTCGATTCTCGCTAGTACAAAAAATCTCTTTTTCCTTATTCACAAATAATTTGTACTTTAAAAAGTGGCGGAGCATGTCAAATGCTAAAAAATATAGATCAAAAATATTATGGTTTTCAAAACTATAAAATCATCAAGCATAATATCGATATGTGGGTTGGTGGCAAGAATTGCCTTAAAATGACGGCGTGCGCGAATTAACGGCGACATTGAACGAGCGACGGTACTGCGGTACGGTAACTGCGCTCGATGTAGAATTATCTTTAGGCTCTCATATAATAACGGCTTGAAACAAGGATAGTTACTCTAGTGTTTTGTTTGGTAAATGCAAGTACCGAAAACTCAACCTGTCTCTCTCTCTCTTTCTTATGCATTCGATCTGCCTCCTATCCTTTTCTAAGGTGTTGGCAAAACGTAGTATTGCCTCTGGTGTCACTATCAACAACGGTTTCAAGGAGCGATACTTGCGGTAATTTACAACTAAATAAGCAGCCAAATTATATTCATTGTAGGCTGGCCGATATGAATATCCTATTTACTCTAAAGAGGGCGGTTGGCCGAAGAAATTAGAAGCTTATTTAGTGCAGAAGGGTAAAGCTGAAAACAACCCCTACCCTGGATTACCCCCTCTGAGTTCTGAGGAAATTGATCTTATCAAAGGTATAGTACAACAACATTCAAGGGTTTCGCAGTTTTTCTTTTCATAGCTCAGTAGACATTTATTTCATATTATTGTATTTATCTATACTATTATAAGGCTGTAACAGAGCTTCGTCTGTACATTTAAGATATTTTAGAAAAAAATACTTTATTAGGCTATATAGGCGTGTCTAAGTACAAAACAATTTTTTTCATCTGTTTGTCTATTTTTTTGTTCGCGCATCACGCAAACACTACTGAACGAATTTTGATACATTTTTTTTTTATTTGGTAGCGCTTGATAAGACTTAAACATTACATTACATACATTTTATTCCGCTACTATATCAGTAACTTGATAAATAACCTAAAAACTAGCTCTTGGCTGTGGCGAGGCCGCGGGCAAAGGCTAGCAAATAATAAGTCCTTTTAAATATTAAATTGGCGTTTTATATAGAAAAATATAAACTAAAAAGCTTTGTATTTCTAAATTTAGATACATATTATTACGCCAGACAGTTATCTTTTTCCATTGCTGATGAAATTGCGGTAGCGAGAATTATTGAAATCTTTGAATTGAATGCCTCATACTTAATTCTTTCCTTGTAAGAAGTAATCCAAATTCAGAAAAGTGGTAATCTGTTAGAATACAATAAAGACCTCTCAGATAAGGAATACATATAATGGAAAACTCGACGCACGTTTGTTGATGTGCTTCATTAAATTTATGCGGTAATAATATTTTTTTTTTCAGGTTTTTCAATTCCGAGCTTGTTTTAAACCATAGAGCGTCTCCGATCCAGTTTTGTATAGTGTTATGAGCACACCTACCTGCATATTACGCTAGAGGATAAACGCAATGTTTGATCACTCACAACAAAGCCTGTCATTAACTCTAAGTTAGTTCGCGAAGTAACGTATCTACGACTACTCTTTAATTGGGTCTCCAGCCCCCAAGGGGCTTGTTCTATGTGTCGAAAATTTTGAAACTAAAACGTTGAAGCGTTGTTGGTCTATCTTTTGAACAAAACGACGATGATGAGAAGTTAACGTCAATATAAACTAATCGCTAAATCAAAACACAAGCTTAAAGAATATTTGTGAAATATTTGTAGATAGAAGGCGTGTGGGTTAGCGGATGACATTTTATGAAAAAGAATTAAATAAATTCTTACGTTTTTTGAGGCCTACGCTGGAAGTCTAAAAAAAAACATAATTATTGTAAACACAATTGATGGCCTGTATGGCGATGACGGGATGGTTGAGGACAACGCCAAATGCAGCTATTCTTGGCCTGCTGCCGCCACTGCATCTCTTTATAAGACAAGAGGCAGCAGCTACAGCGGTACGGTTTAAAAAACTGAATCTCTGGAGTTGTTCTGGAGGTTAGCTAAGGTATACGTAGTACCAGTGGTCCGCCGAGTACGGACGGGTAAGGGCGCACGGCGGGGCAGGAGGTTAGCTAGGGTACCGCACATTGTGGGCGGACTCCCTGGCCGCTCGCAATAGGGCCCTTCTGTGGCGTCCACAGAGGGTCGTAGCGGTCAGGGCAATACGCGGGTACCGCACGGTCTCGACCGATGCAGCCTGCGCGTTGGCCGGAACCCCCCGTGGGATCTGGAGGTGGAGGTGCTCGCCGATGTCCATCGGCGGGCATCGACGGCGCGGGCGAGGGGCAGCCGCCCCTCGCCGAGCGCAATGTCATCGTGGCGGGAAGATGCCCGCCGCGCCACCGTCCTAAAGTGGAAGTCTCGGCTGGAGATGCCCCGGGCCGGTCTCTGGACCGTGGGGGCGCTCCGGCCGATCTTGGAAGAATGGGCAGGGCGGCAGCACGGGGTCCTCACCTTCCGTTTGGTGCAGGTTTTGTCGGGGCATGGTTGCTTCGGCAAATACCTGCATACGATCGCAAGGAGGGAGACGACCCCAGGCTGTCACCACTGCGGCTGCGACGAGGACTCGGCGCAGCACACGCTCGAGTCGTGCCTGGCCTGGGATGTGCAGCGCCGGGAACTCGTTGCAGTCATATGCGTGGACCTGTCGCTGCCGGCCGTTGCGCGAGCGATGGTTGGCAGAGACAGAGCCTGGACCGCGGTCGCAACCTTCTGCGAGGCTGTCATCTCGCGGAAGGAGGTGGCGGAGAGGGCCCGTGAGGAATCCTTCTTTGCGGACCCGATTCGCCGCCGGCGCGAAGGGCGGCGTGCGCGCGCTTATCTGCGCCTGATGCCGCCCTAGCCGAGGCTGCGGACGGTGGGGTCGGGGAGTACCCTGCCGTCCGCGGAAGCCTACCGCGAAGGTGCGACGCCCAAGTGCGCGAGGCGTCGCTCAAGAGAGGGTGCCCGAAGGGGCTGCCGCCTGCGGATCGCGGTCGTAACGACGCGGTACCCGTGATCCGCCGTAGCAAGGGCGGGTGGAGGCGCACGGTGGGGTTTTAGTGGGTGAGAGCCCCATTCACCCCGTTGTCTCCCCGGGCAGCGGGGTGTGCGGTAGGACATTTTTACCCACCTTAAATAAAAAAAAATAATAAAAAAAGGGTACCGCACATTGTCATTAATTTAGTTGACTTATTCTATATTTACACTTAATCGAAATAACATTTATAAAACTTTTTTTTACTTTATCATTTATAAATTTATATTTATCTCTTAGTTCATGTAAAAATAATTGTAATAATAATAATTTTGTACTAAGAATACTACAACAGTGGCAATTAAATAGATAATACACTGTAGAGAGAAAAAATCGTGTTGGCAACAATGAAAACAGATAAAAAATATAATATTCAAAATTCTATAGATGGTATATGAGTTAATAATCCTAATTCTAATATTAAATTACGTTAATCACGTCATGTTATCATATAATATCTATTACTACAGGCCGTGTGGGGTTGGCATCTAAAATAGCTCGACCTCGTCTCTTCCTAGGAGAGTTGTAAAACCTGACCAAGGGATTATCGGGGGATCAGACAGCAGCGTTTCTCTGTGTACTAAAACATCTACTGCGATCGCCTCGTCTGCCAAGCGTGGCGATTATGGTAACATGAGTGCACAAACACACCAACATCGGCGCCCAGTTACGGCAGCTGGCAGTGGCCAAACGATAGCGAGCCCTATAACGGCGGAGCTAAGAATACACAGTCGCGATCCATAAACAACTTTTGGCCCTGGAAACACACAATGCCAGGATACTGAGGACTAACGAGAGGATCACCAAGCTGGAAAAGGAATTGAGCAAGATCCGATAGGAAGGTATGAAACAAGTTTACGCACCAACATGACGAAATTGAGGCCTTCAACGAGGACATCTCGAAAGACTCGTCTAGAACTCACTTCACGGTGGTTATGGGAGACTTCAACGCAAAACTAGGCATAAGAAGAGACGATGTGAAGGTGGGGAAATATGCATTTGGGCAGAGGAACCGCAGGGGTCAGATGCTGCCTAATTTTCCGGAGAAAGAAGCCCTTTTTAATGGTTCAGTAAAAAAAACAAGATCAAATTAATCTTGTCGGACAAACGACACATATTCAATGAGGTCTCAGTGATAAGCGGGATGAAAAATTGGGAGCAATCACTATTTAGTTAGAAGAATCCTGAATCTTAACATGAAAGTTGAGAGTTCACGCTTGATAAAGTCTAGGCTCCGATCAACATTTGGTCAATACTAGAACCCTGAAAACTTCCAGCTCGAACTACAAAATTGCTTTCAATGCCTAGACGGGTGCGAATCAGCGAGCAATATGAACAAGTTTGTGGAAACTGTCCACACAATCTGGTCCTTCTTTAAGATCTGTTGCGACAATAGCTTTCAGACTAAACTTTAAAGTTTATGATGGGACGAACAGAAATGATAGTGGTATGTTTTGGTTATAGCGCGAGATAGTTGTACGTTCGATTATTCCTCCTCCGTGAAATCAAATAGTGAGCAGTGGCTACATAGTATTCTGCGTATCGTTGATACCATGAGCGGTGGTTACAACTTACCATCAGGTAGCCCTGTCCTCGTCTGCCATTATAAGCAATTAATCAATAATAAAAAAAAACTTTCTCTAGTTGCCTCATATGACAGCAGGATATTTCTTCTATATCATCTTCCAAACCGTTCACTACTACACTCACGGACCAACCAGAGCTTAGTTGGTCTGTGAGTGAGTTGACTCTATGACTAAACTCAAGATGACATTCTTTCATTCATAGGCACCTATGATTTTTACGCGCTTAACCACTACACAACTCACCTGGTGCGCAAAGCTAGAGCGGGCGAGGAGATCGGTACCTGGCCGTTGTATGGTTCTGATGAACTAGGTATCGTGATGGAGCTTGATCCCAGTTGGGAGACGGGCGATGAAACTTGGTTTGGGGTAAGAACTTTATGAAAATGTAGCATTGTCCAATTTTTGGATAATTAAATCCGTTAGTTTAATATTACGCTTGCTGGTCACCAGTATTTACACGAAGTGACTGTTTATGTTACCCACGCCACCCAACTAATGGTACAGCCTCAGATTAACTAAAAAATAAATACACCGCATTGTCAACTAAAAAATTAAGCCAATTTTTTAAATATGTATGCGTGAAAGTGAAAAAAAAGTTTTATATTTAAAACATAAAGAGTAAGAGTATAAAGTAAGTTTACAGCAGATCATATAGGGAATATTTTGGGGTTGACGATGTATTCATGTACACAAGGTACGTACGAAATCGTTGAGTCCTTTGGGGTTATTTTAATCATAGGCTGGTAACACTCGTGGCTTATGACACATCGTTTTGGCATGGTTTTGTTTTTATTTGTGTGCGTGAGCGCGTGTAGTTATAAGTGTGGCAGGGTTTATATGGCTTCACTGGATTGTTCGTAATGATTCGTCTATATTTTTTAGTTAATCTGAGGGTGCAGCTGATGAACTCATTAAAAAATTGGACCAGCTACATATAACATCCCAATCTGATTGTGTGTACAGTATAGGTATATGTACAGTAGTGTACCTAATTTTAATCACTGTCCTCCCATTGAAAGCACCTGCTATTGTAACTTTCTAGGTATACCCTGAAGGTATTCGCGAGCAGCTCAACTGGTTGAATAAAAAATATGATGTAGAAGAATTCATGATCACAGAGAATGGTTTTCTGAGTAAGAATGCCTCACTGGCGGACACCAGAAGTCGCAATTATACTCAGGGATATTTAGAACAGGTATTTTCTTTAATATTTAGCTTAATCATAAAATTTTATTTTTCAAACAACACAGATTATTTTTAAATCTTGTCCTACCTTTCTGCACTACTGTTAGACAGGGTGCCTATTCAGTATGAAAGGAGAGCAGGCGGTCAATCATTCTTCCCAAAGGGGATTTTGCTATCAGAAGGGTATATATACCCATAATTCTCAAAACAAGGCGGGACTAATTTTGAATATGAAGAATTTCATCGGAAATTTTCGCCACTCTGCAAACATATAACATTACCTTAAGAAGGTACTGTAGTTGCCATCATACGATAGACTACATTTTATAAATAAGCTTGACATAACAGGTACTGCTAGCAATTGAAGATGGCGTCAATGTCACAGGCTATACAAATTGGGCACTAATGGATACTTTCGAACGAGGTTATAGGTAAGTTTATCTTATGTCTCTGTTAGGTACTTGATTCTTTTCAGAGCGAGAAGATTGTAGATCATAGGCCCAGTGCAGGCTGGCAAGATCCAAAAAAGCAGTTGAAATAATATCTCAGCCCCAAACCCGCTTCCTATCCTCTCCTTATTATCTTTTCTGTTCTCTCCTTAGTATTCTTCCTATCCACTCCTTATCACCCCCCCTCTCCACCTGTAATCCCTTTTCTTGGAGGTGATAACGCACTAGATGCTTGTTTGCCACCAAATCCGATTGATCATTTATGAACAAATGCATAATTTCGAAAGAAGAAAGGAAGGCTAAGCCTTCCGAATAGAGATCGATTTATTATATCTATTATATATTGCTTTTCTAAAGGTTCTGGTAAATCGCGGGTCACGATTTTATTTCATGGATGTTAAATAAAAGAATGCACAGCTATATCCTATACTAAAATCAATTCACTCCAGCACCTCGGTCTATGGTGTAGTGGTGGTCACGATCAGTCAAATGGAGGCCTACTCAGGCCTTAAAATAAGTGAATACTCCCACTTAGTACCTAATACTACCACCAGTAAAAGTTCTCGCGGAAGTTCTCTAAGAAATTGCCACAACGAGTGGCCCTATACTAATTCAACGGCCGTGTCATTGAACAGTTGAACAGTCTGAACCGTTACACAGTTTTGGAGACCGTTTTCTGTTGTGCTTCCCCATAAACTGCCAACAGTTACCAGTTCTCCGAGCGATATGGTTTGGTCTTTTACACTTTAATACCTACTTATAAATAATATTTTATGGTTTATAATTATTTTCAGTACTTTCTATGGCTTGTATGCAGTGGATTTCAATGATAAAAATCGCACGCGTCAGTTACGCGACGCAGGCCGTTACTACTCCATGGTTGCCAAGACCAGGCGTACTGATCCTACGGACGTAATATGAACTTAGTGTTGCATCTTTAAATAATACTAATGTTTTAGTGAAATTAATATAATGATAAATTATTACTTGAATTATATTGTGTTGATTAAATTAATATTAATTAATTGTTTTTAAAATGTTGTTAAATTTCTTTGTTCTTGCAAAATAAAATGTTAGTTGTTTGATTTTGTTTGGGTATTATTTAATTCACCAAAGTTGTGAGTAGGAGGCCGCACATATTCAGGACCATAGATGTAGTATAACGTATAGATCACCAAAGCGTGTGAGCGAGAAGAAAATCTTATACGGCAACATAGCAAGATCCATCTTGCATTAGATTTGCTTTCCTCTTCCAAGAGGAAAGCAAATCTAATGTCATTTTAACCCATTTGAATGACAGGTATTCTACAGTCTTCTAGCTTGAAATTAGCTTCGCGGTTTTTTAATTTATTTGTGTTATAAATCTTGTTTATTATATGATTATAACTATTAAATACAATGGTTGTTTGTTCCGTGAGTGCCTGTGATGTAAATCATGCAAACAATCCTGATAATTGCATGTTTCACAGGTAAGTTCTCAGGATGTTATCACTACTTAAATGCTTTTATTTTAGGTCATAGGTACTGATATTTTCTGTTTCAGTTACAGATTAATTTCAATTTCATTGTTACCGTTTATATTTTACATAGAAATATGTCGCATTGTTACATATTTGCAAGATTTTAGTTGAAAAGTTTTTAGGTACATATACGCTAGGGCTTGACTTGAGGTATATTGCCGATATTTATCCTAAATGTTTGGAACATTACCTAATAATAGATTTTTATCTAATAATGACGAAAACCCTATAAATATTTAGATATAATCAAGCATCTGGACGGTATCCAGGAGATGCAGGTTCAAATCCTGCTCGTGACTGTTATTTTCGATTTCAAATTTTTCACTTTGTGTTTAATGTATAGTGCTAAGCATATCAAATGCTAAAAATATATATAAAAATATCTAAATATTTATAGGGTTTTCGTCATTATTAGGTAAAAATCTTAATTGTAAAATTAAGTTTACCTGGTCGGTATAATGTATGAAAATACATCCTACAGATGGCGCAAGTGTCACCCAAAGACGTTAAGTATGAATGTGTTATCGAAATTAGCAGTCAGGAGCAATTGTCACGATGGCTGAATTGGCAAAGCATCTGGACGGTATCCAGGAGATGCAGGTTCAAATCCTGCTCGTGACTGTTATTTTCTATTTCACATTTTTCACTTTGTGTTTAATGTATAGTACTAAGCATGTCAAATGCTAAAAATATATATAAAAATATCTAAATGTTTTAATGTTGCTATTGCGATATATAGGATGGTTTTATGACAATTTCTTTCGAAATATGATTTGAGTTTGAACAAGACAAGACAAACTCTCTATATTATGTTAACTAATCGTTTTAGATTTTTTTTTATGGATAAATATAAAAAAATAGTATGTATTTACCAAGATTGGACAGGATTTGAAATACAAACATCTTTTAGAAGAGTTTTTTTTTAAGATTGTCGTCTTTTAATGGTGCTTTTAAAATAACATGCATGTTGAGAGAAAACCTTGTCCGTGTGGTGATGGACTAAGAATACAAGTGTCACCACTCCATTCTTTCCCACGGGTGTCGTATGAGGCGACTAAGGGAAGTAAGCAATTATCATCCATTGCATGACTGGTGGTAGGGCTGGGTACAAAGTGGGAGTACTCACTTGGTATCGGGCCCGAGCGGGTTAGTACCACCATCCCCCGTGTGATTGGCCATGAAGCACATCGTTGCCTTTTGGCTGTAGCAGGAGATAGCCGTTAATTCTTTCATTTCATATCGGTGAAATGAAATGGTGAGCAGCGGCTTGACAATACTTTCGGTATAGTTGAGTAGTGAGCGACGGTTACGATTTACCCTCAGATGAGCCGTGGCTCGTCTGCCACTACATGCACTAAAAAAAAAAGACCCGCCTTTGTAAGTTGAACTTAAAGCATATTTAAGTATTTTTTATTGTTATTCTTTTAAGTTATCGGGAAATTTTTATTTTTGAGTCTTGTTGTTTTTGTGTTTCCTTTACTTCTGTGTGTCTCCTACTCATTTTTACCTCCTATAGTTTCATTTCTTTCAGTGATTGTCTTCTTTACTATTTTGTTTTATTTATAACATAACGTATAACAATAATTAATTACATAACGCTACTTATACGAACGCCCTCTAGGGCTTGGTTTGGAGGATGTTTAAAAAGCAGCACCCTGTTGCAAATTCATAACGAAATCAAGTGTAAATTAAAAAGTACTTAGTGCTCAATCTCCAGCTGCGTCTGCTCATGTTCACGTTTATAATTTGATCTAGACATGGCTTGTCAATGTCCAGAATATTTAAACACCAAAAGCACTGTAATTTATATAATTTTCAAATTATTTTATGGAGCAACGAGATAATTCTTTATGTCTCCAGACCAAGAACCAAAGATTAGAATAATCTAAAAAAAGACCAAGGACAAATTTAACAATGGCGGACAATATGGTGCTACGGGCTGTGATTGGTCGATTTAGTAGATATAGAACTGACACTCAAGCACTCAACGACTCTTACGCATCGAGCTCGTAATAAGGGAGCTCAATGCTCTTACGATGTAGGATTTAAGACAAACACTGGACATAGTACAAATAAGCACACAATTTTCATTCTGATGTCACTAATATAATTTAAATTATTTATTTGTTGTTTTAAGAGAAAAATGTTTTAAGTTTTCCTTATCCAGCAGGAATGAAATTTAAGTCTTAACAATGCTGCATTTAAAGTTAATTTTCGTGAAAATTGGACAAAAAAAAAACAAAAAGTACTGAGGCGACGCAATGTAATTATGCTATTAGTGAAAAAATGCATGTAATCGACATTAACAATTATGTTAACACCTAACTATTTGACAAAAGATAGATATTATAGTTGTAAAAATGTTAAACAACGGGTAGCTACATCGCTGTCATATTTTTTTATATATCAGCCAAGGACTTGGCTAACAAACTTGTGTTTATTGAGCAATGTAGTATTGACAACAGCAGTGCTATTCTGTAAAAATCATTCTCGAACTTGAATTCACATATCGAATTCACTATCGCTTCGACAGTCACTTTCAGTGCGAAAAAAAACGCTAATTTCTGTTTTAAGTAGATGATATTTGCTTAATTTTTCAATTTCTTTTGCTCCTATATTATAATCTGATGGTACTGTGATGTCTATTAAAAATGCTTTATAATTAATTTTCCATGCATCCATCAGCCTTTTAAGTCCATTGCTGGACATAAGCCTCCCCAAGAATGGGGGATGCCGTAATCGCCACGCTTGGCAGGTGGGTTGGCGATCGCAGTGGAAGTTATTAATACGCGAAGGAGTGCTGCTGCCCACTCCCTAGGTATTCCCTCAGTCGGCTTTTACGACTTCCATGGGTGGAGAGGGGTGGGACAATTCTAAAGCCGGCCCCACACGGCAACTTTATTATTAATTTTATCTATATATATTAAATCTGGTCTATTGTGTGTAACGGTGATATCTGTTTGAATTAGTATTTCCCACATGATTTTCGCAGTTTCGTTCTATTTAACTTGCGGTCGTACCATCGTTTCTTTCCACCAGAGAGAGAAAAGTTCTAATTTATGTTTTTTCGCTAGACACCAGTAGACGTACTGAACGAGATTGTTATGTCTTTTGACATAATAAATAGCCGCCAATTTTTCACACCCTGAGATGATATGTTGTTTGGTTTCATCTTTCGCAAGACAAAGACGGCATTTACCATCTACTGGAGCTTTCAATATGTCACACTGGTGTTGATAGGTCATAACTGCTTGATCCTGTATTGCAAATAATATGAATGATACTATTGAAGGTGATAAGTGTTGTTTATTGATCCATTTAAATGAGAGTTCTGTGTCTATGTTAGCCTGATCTATTACTTTTGTGGGAAACTGTCCGTGTAATTGTTTTCTTCGCCAGGACATGTTTTGTTTTTTAACTATTGCAGTTTTAATATCAGTGTTAGTATTTAGATATTTTTATATATATTTTTAGCATTTGACATGCTCAGCACTATACATTAAACACAAAGTGAAAAATGTGAAATCGAAAATAACAGTCAGGAGCAGGATTTGAACCTGCATCTCCTGGATACCGTCCAGATGCTTTACCAATTCAGCCATCCTGACAATTACTCCTGACTGCTAATTTCGATAACACATCACACTTAACGTCTTTGGGTGACGCCTGCGCCATCTGTCGGAAGTATTTTCATACATTATACCGACCAGGTAAACTTAATTTTACAATTAAGATTTTTACCTAATAATGACGCAAACCCTATAAAAAAGATAAATTAAATAATACCCAAATAACTAACATTTTATTTTGAAAGGGTAAAGAAATTTAACAACATTTTAAAAAGAATTGATTAGATAAATTAATAATTTAAGCAACACAACATAAATCAAGTAATAATTTATGAAATACTAATTTCAATAAAACATTAGTATTATTTAAAGATGTAGCACTAAGTTCATATTACGTCCATGGGATCAGTCCGCCTGGTCTTGCAAACCATGGAGTAGTAACGGCCTGCGTCGCGTAACTGACGCGTGCGATTTTTATCATTGAAGTCCACTGCATACAAGCCATAGAAAGTACTGAAAATAATTATAAACCATTAAATATTATTTATAAGCAGGTAGTAAGTGTAAAAGACCAAACAACATCACTCGAAGAACTGGTAACTGTTGGCAAAGACAGATTTTTGGGTGGTGACAACGTATTGGACGGCACAACAGAAAACGGCCTCCTAACGTATGTAACGGCCTGTTCGATGCCGCGGCCGTTGAATATTATTATTATTTTTTTATATTGCCGACGGTTGCAGACTAGCAAGTGGCCCACCTGATGATAAGTAGTAACCGCCACTCATGGACTTGAGCAACACCAGGGGCACAGCCAAGCCGCCGCCTACCGCAAGTTAAGTGCTCCTTTCAAACCTCGTTTAAAGAGGGACATGTCGGCGCTACGCCGTAGATACACCATAGCAGGTAGGTCATTCCAGAGCTTACACGTACGTGGTAGAAAAGAACGCTGAAAACGAACTGTCTTTGACGAAATCGTTTCCAGGTGGTGTGGATGAACCCTACCGCGACGTCTTGTGGTTCGGTGGTAAAATGGTAATGTCGGTACCACTTCAAACAGCTCCTCCAAGCACTCCCCATTGTAGAGCCGATAGAGCACACAGAGGGACCCGAAGTCTCTTCGCCGCTCCAACGACTCCAAAACCTCTGTGAGATCGGGATCATCGACAATTCGAATAGCACGTCTTTGCAGGGAGTCAAGTGGGTCGAGTTGGTACTTAAGCGCACCTACCCAGAGATTTGAGCAGTACTCCGTATGAGGGCGGACCTGTGCTTTATATAGCACAAGTCTTTGCCTCGGTGTCAAGTACCGCTTGGTTCTGTTCAGGAAGCCTAGTTTTATACTCACCAATTTGGCTTTGTCCATATAGCATAGGGCTGCTCGTTGGCAGTTTTTTAGAGAACTTCCTTGAGAATCTTTACTGGTACCTAATACTACCTATTAGTACCTAATACTACCTATTAGGTACTAAGTGGGAGTACTCGCTTATTATCGGGCTTGAGTAGGTCTACATGTGACTGATCGTAGAGGCACGTTGATGTGAATTGTTGTTGTGTAGGATGTAGCTGTGCATTCTTTTATTTCACATTCGTGAAATAAAATCATGAGCCGCGATCTGTCAGTACCTACTTATAGAATAGCGGTGATGATCTGCCAGTACTTTAACAATAGCGCTGATAGTCTAGTGGTAAGACAAATGATCGCAGAGATTTTGTTCATAAATGATCAATCGGGGGGTCTTCCTGGGGGCAAGCATATTATACAGCCCACCTGGTAAGCATTTTTTTTATAATAATTTATTCATATACATTTCTGGCCGTGTGGGACCGGTTTTAGAATTGTCCCTCCCCTTTCCACCCATGGGTGTCGTAAGAGCCGACTGAGGGGGATGGAGGAATACCGAGGGAGTGGGCAGCAGCACTTCCTCAAGTTATAATAACACTGCGATCGCCAACACGCCCGCCAAGCGTGGCGATTATGGCACTATACACAGCAAGAAATGGCCCCCAGTCACGGCAGCTCCGCTATCCCGTGGCCTAACGGTAGCGGGCCCGGTAATGGCGGGGCAGAGGGTGCGAAGAATCTCCGGTCGTGGCAAGGCTACAAACAACGACCTCTCACCCTCGTAACGCACAACGTTCGGACACTTCGGACCGACGAGAGAATCATCGAGCTGGAAGAGGAATTGAGCAAGATCCGCTGGGATATTATAGGGTTGTCAGAAGTCCGAAGAGAGGGTGAGGGTACGACAATCCTCCAGTCCAGGAACTTGCTTTTCCAATGGGAGGGCGACCAGCAGTCCCAAGGGGGTGTCGAGTTTATCGTTCGCAGGTCTCTCGTAGGCAACATGAAGAGGTTTGATAGTGTGTCGAGTAGATAGCGTGCGTACCCTATACTCGGAAAAGCCAAACGGTATTCGTTGAAAGTCATGCAGGTTTACGCACCGACCTCGACACACTTCAACGACGAGGTGGAGGCCCTATATGAGGACACCTAAACAGCCATCCACTCGTCTAAAACCTAATTCACGGTGGTTATAGGAGACTTTAACCCGAAACTAGGCAAATGGACAGACGATGAGCTGAAAGTGGGGCACTATGGATTTGGGCAGAGAAACCGCTGCATTGCAGGATGTCTTAAAGCTCTTGGACTGGACTGGATTCAGCATCAACATCAATGGCGAATACATGACTCACCTTCGATATGCCGACAACATCGTAGTCATGGCAGAATCGCTGGAGGACCTTGGCACCATGCTCAATGATCTCAGCAGGGTTTCTCGAGTAAGTAGTGGGTATCAAAGTGAATATGGACCAGACGAAAGTCATGTCTAATGTCCATGTCATTTCAGTACTGGTCCTAGTCGGGAGTGCGCTTTTCGACCACTATGGACATCTGGGTCTACCTGGGACAAACAGTCCAGTTAGGTAGGCACAACATCGAGAAAGAGATCAATCGATGAATCCAACTCGTTCAGGAAGCTAAGAAAGATCTTCTCGTCCAATATTCTGCAGTGTCTGAAAACCAAGGTGTACGACCAGTGTGTGTTACCCGTGATGACATATGTAACAGAGACGTGGTCTCTAAATTTTGACCTTATATCAAGGCTCAAAGTCGCTCAGCGGGTCATGGAGCGGGCTACGCTTGGTATTTCTCTACGTGATCGAATCCGTAATACGGAGAGAGAAAACGAGAGTGACCGACATAGCCCGCCGGGTTGCCATGCTGAAGTGGCAATGGACAGGCCACATCGCTCGACGAACCGACAACCATTGGGGAAGAAAGGTTCTCGAGTAGCGATCACGTATCGGACAGCGCAGCGTAGGACGGCCCCCCACTAGATGGTCAAAGCCGTGGGGAGCCGTTGTATGCGGTCGGTACAGAACCGCTCGTTCTCTTGAGGAGGCCTATGTCCAGCAGTGGACGTCAAAAGGCTGATGGATGGATGGATGGACACATTCTTACAATATTTTACAAACAAGAAGCAGCGAAAGATAACCGTAATGGCTTATATATAGCTGCACTATCACGCTAAGCTGCGAAAATAAATATTTATAAACTACCCATACATTACACACACACCCATGAAGGGTAAATTCTTTATGAAACTGCTATGAATATTGAAAGACAGAAGCAAAAAAAAAATCATAGAAAATGCTGAGGCTTGCATGTGTCTACCTTCTCGGTCAGGAATACGTATTTGAGGAAGTCCCTGCAATTCTCTGTGTTACGTAAAAGCTTGTCTACAGTATCTTTGTTTATATGTACATTTTCGTTTTATTATAAATTTCCATGATTTCACAGTAGTGGAATAACTTGTGTTTCTCATTTTTATATTTATATTTAGTATTTGATGGTACGATCGAATTTAGTAATTTTATTTGCAATTTATAAATATCATTTAAATAAGTCTTGTATGTTCTACCATAGCTACTTAGGTCATAACCCATGAATGAGTCTGCCAGAGTATTTATATATGATTCTTAATGTTACAAATGGTAATTTTGGCTTAAGTAAAGTTATTTTGCCTCATACTGACTCCTAGTTCGAGTAAAGAAGATTCTTAGTTTTAGATCTATTTCTTTTAGCAATTGACATGCTCCGCTACTTTTTTTAAAGTACAAATTATTTGTGAATAAAGAAAAAGAAATTTTTAGTACGAGCGGGAATCGAACCCGCATCTTTTCCAATCCGGGGAAATGCTCTAAATCACTAAGCTATCCTTCTGATCTTTCGATCATCTCAATTTCTTAATCACATTTGTCTTACGACCAACGCCATCTATCGGCAAGCATTACATGCATCCAATATAGTGAGTTTAATTTTGCAATTAATAATTTTGAAAAGATGCGGGTTCGAATCCCGCTCCTACTAAAAATCTCTTTTTCTTTATTCACAAATAATTTTTACTTAAAAAAAAAAGACTTAGTTTATTACAAACGTAGTATGTGTGTCTCCAATTAAATTTGTCGTTTACCTACCTATAGACGCTAAAAACACCAGAGGTATCTCCAAAGAACGAGAATACAGATGGTGTAAGGAGTGGATAAGAAGGATACCTACTAAGGAGAGGATAGAAAGGATATAAAGGAATATAAAAAGAGGATATGAAGGAAAAAAGAGGATAAGAAGGATAATAAGGAGAGCGTTTGGGGCTGATAGATAATACAACCGCTTGTTAATCTTGCCAACACTGGGCCTATGATCTATACTCTTTTCGCTCCGAAAAATATAACCTTACCTATAACCTCGCTCGAAAGTATCCATTAGTGCCCAATTTGTGTAGCCTGTGACATTAACGCCATCTTCAATCGCTAGCAGTACCTGTAATGTAAATCTTCTTCATGAAATCAATCTTATGATGGCAACTGTAATACCTCCTTAAAGTTATATTATACTAGACTTGAGGGGCAGTTAACGTAAAAAGCAAAATAATATTTTCTCTATGATAAAAATATTGCAACTTCTTTTCATTGATAATGCAGATGATTTTGCAGTTGCGGGCACTTTCAGATGAAATTCTTCATAGTGAAAATTAATCCCGTCTAGTTTTGAGACCTATGAATGTGAGTATCCTCCCGATATTAATCCCTTTGTGAAGCATGATTGACCTCCTGCTCTCTTTTCATACTGGGTAGGCACCCCTAACAGTAGTGTAGGAAGGTAGGTCCAGATTTAAAAATAATCATGTATTGTTTGATAAATGATATTTTACGATAAAGCTAAATATTCAAGAAAATACCTGTTCTAAATATCTCTGAGTATAATTGCGACTTCTGGTGTCCGCCAGTGAAGCATTCTTACTTAGAAAACCATTCTCTGTGATGATGAATTCTTCTACATCATATTTTTTATGCAACCAGTTGAGTTCCTCGCGAATACCTTCAGGATATACCTAGAACGTTAAGATAACCGGTGCTTTCAATGGCAGGAAAGTTATTAAAAATAGTTACACTACTGTACTTTGCTAAAGCACATGATCAGATTGGGATGTAATTTGTAGCTGGTCCGATTTGTACTGAAGTCACCAGCTGTATCACTAGCTGGGCCGCGGGTATAAGATAAACAGTCACTTCGAGTAAATACGGGTGATCATCGAGAGTGATAATAACTAATGCCCGCCTCTGTGGTGCAGCGGTAGTGTAAGCGACTGCTGATCATGAGGTCTCGGGTTCGATCCCCGGGTCAGCCAGTGTTATTGGAATTTTTCGTAAAAAAAAAAATAAGAACAATTCTCAGTAGTAGCCCGGAGTTTGGAAATGTGCCCGGTAGACGTCAATAGGCTCGCCCCCTTTTACGTGGGACTTGAACATAGCTAGCGAGTTGTGGGTGTGTAATACACCTCTGCCTACCCCTTCGGGGAATACAGGTGTGATGTTATGTATGTTGTGTTTTATAATAACTAATAATTAATTTTTCGACAATTTAATCCATGTAGTTAAGCCCATTGATTGAATTATCTGAAAATTGGACAATATTGGATTTTCATAAAGTTCTTACCCCAAACCAAGTTTCATCGCCCATCTCCCAACTGGGATCAGCCTCCATCACGATTCCTAGTTCCTCAGAACCATATGACGGCCAGGCACCGATTTCCTCGCCCTCTCTAGCTTTGCGCACCAAGCGAGTCGTGTAGTGGTTAAGCGCGTAAAAATCATAAGTACCTGTATATCACTTTGAGTTTAGTCAATAGTTAAGTCACTCACGAACCAGCGAACCTCTGGTTGGCCCGTAAATGTAGTAGTGTACCATTTGGAATTGAAGAAATATTGGTATTGAAGAAATATTCTATAGCTGTCATATAAGGCAACTAGTGGAAGTCTTATTCTTGCTTATGGTGGCAGACGAGCATTGGCCGACCTGATGTTAAATGTTAATTATTGAAATTAATTATTGAGACCATTAGCTGTAGTCATGGTCTCAATAAAACTAAGAATAGTTGCTTCACTGCACACCATTTGATTTCAGGGATGAGGAATAAACGAACGGTTGGCAGTCTCTACAAGCAAAACATACCATAGACGGTAGTATCATCCTGCTCAGGTCCAATAATATTTGAGTACTCCCACTTGGCACCCAACCCTATTAAAGTAAGTAATGTATTGAGTAATCACTGTTTACTTCCCTTAGTCACCTCCTAAGACACTACGAGAAATAACGGAGTGATAAAACTGGTATGCTTATTCCACCGCACTAGAAAAGAAACTCGAGGTAGAACTACAATAGTGATAAGGTTTCGAACTGAGAGTGAGCTTTAACCAGCCGTCCAGCAGGATACGGCCTTTGTACAAATTTAACTGTTGCAAAAGAGACCGTTCTTGGTTCCAAGGTTTGGGTTTCTTTCCTGAATTTTCGAATTGCAGAAGAAGCCCCGTTGATGGCTGGAGACCCAATTTCTTAATGAAGAATTAAAAGTGTTGGTAGACGCGGTTACTTAGTATACCCATTCAGATTTAGCGACGGGCTACGGTGCGAGTGATAAATTAGATTTAGTTTATCTCCTCGAACGTTGTATAGTGGTAAGTGTGCTCATAACGCGGTACAAAATCGGATCAAGTATGCTCTATGGTTTAAACAGATCCAAAAAGTGAAAAAGCTCAAAATGTGATTACTTCATGGCAAATACACGTCAAGTGTTCCATTATAATATGTAATCCTTATCTGATATCTCTAGCATACTACCACTTTTTTCTGAATTTGCGACTGCCTTCAAAGATTTCAATAACTTTCGCTTCAACAATTTCTTCATCAAATCGCAAATTTGTGTTATCTGGCGAAAGGCTTTAGAAGGATACATAAATTGATAAATACAAAGCTTTTTAGTTCTTATTTTTTATACAAAACTCCGATTTCATATATAAGGACTATGAATACAATAATTTGAAATAGATATCTAGGTTACTTAGTTAGGATACTCAGTTACATTATTATGTATTTAATTTGAGTTGACCTGGCAAAGTTTCATTTGACGAGAAAAACTGTGATATCTTTGAATCATATGTTACTATACCTCTGATGAGATCAATTTCTTCAGAGCTCAGAGGGGGCAATCCAGGGTAGGGGTTGTTTTCAGCTTTACCCTTCTGCACTAAATAGGCCTCTATTTTCTTGGGCCAACCACCCTCTTTGGAGTAAATAGGATAATCGTATCGGCCTGCCTAAAATTAATAATTATAACCTCAAATTCTTGTAACAAATTGATATACCAAATCTGATTAGACTAGAAGCTAGCGGACTTTGATACATTTTTTTTGATTAATATCGTTATTCAAAATATTATTTTGAAATAAAACTTCGTTTACAGAATCTATTACGTTTACTTGATTTTACTACTATCCCGACGTTTCGAATACTTTACAGCATTCATGATCACGGGTGGACTTAGATGATAGACGTCCAAGGCTGATATCTTATTTCAATGGTCTCATCTACCCACAGTATATGATTTTACAAAATTTTTTGTTTATTTATTTTAACCCACCTAATATTCGTTTAGAAACACAATTAAAATATTTACTTCAAATTTTTTATGCTTACAATGTATGTGAGACTTTAAGTTAGTATATTAATTGTTTTTATTTAGTGCTCAAAAATTCTACCATAAACTACCAATTACTACGAGTAAGAAGACAATTTTGATTATTAGTTTATATTATTAAATATATTGATTTTGCCAAATTTAAGACTAAAAAGCTACCACCGGATCTGAACGCGGCCTGACTGAGAAAGATCCGGCCAGAAAACTCAGTAGGCAAAAACTGTTATGGATTATTAAATTTTTGTTCGGAATTACTGAGAGCTAATTAAGTTTAAAATTTTTTAAAAAGCAATAACTAAAACTAATCACTACTGTGGGTTTTGTCTACACAATAAGCGCTAACTGTGTCTTGCAATCTTGTGGTGTGCCTTCTTGTATTCTGTTTGGTGAGGCCTATCACAGGGTTCCAGCTTGATGGTAAGACCCAGCCGTCTTCTCTATTGAAATTGGGATGTTTCTTAATTTCAATAGCCTCACGTATCATTCTAGGGCGATATCGATGTTCTTTTGCGAGGATTTGAGGTTTGTCAAACCTAATGTAATGGCAAGTGTGGTCCTTTGTGTGCTCACAAATTGCAGGCTTTGTATAGCGACGGTGCTTCACATCAGCTATGTGTTCTTTGATCCGAGTTGTTATGGATCTCTTTGTTTGCCCAATGTAGGAGAGACCACAATCACAATCCAGCTTGTATACTCCTGCATCCAATAAAGGTATATGGCACTTGACAGGTAGTAAAAATTGACTAATTCTTTTGAGTGGCTTATAGTAGGTATTGAGTATTATACTCATTTTAATATACTAACTTGTAAATATTTTAATTGTGTTTCTAAACGAATATTAGGTGGGTTAAAATAAATAAACCAAACATTTTGTAAAATCATATACTGTGGGTAGATGAGACCGTTGAAATAACATATCAGCCTTGGACGTCTATCATCTAAGTCCACCCGTGATCATGAATGCTGTAAAGTATTCGAAACGTCGGGATAGTAGTAAAATCAAGTAAACACGATAGATTCCGTAAACGAAGTTTTATTTCAAAATGTGTAACATTCGCGTAAATATCAGAAAGTATTACAAAATATCAATATTTAATATTTGATTTATTAGTGACCATTTAAGCATAATAAACCAATATCATAAATACATTTAAGTTTAGAACTTGGACGTTCTATATAAACTATTAGCTGATGAATGTTTATATTAAGTTCATGATAAATAATATATAATCTAAATATAAACACAGAAACATTTTGGCAGAAGAACTATTAGACGAGCGAGAGAATTTGTGGCGCCTAAAGAGCTGACACATACTAGAACTTGATTGGAGAAAATAATGCAACATAGCATAAGTGTAATACTTACTACTGGCGCTATTAATTGTAATAGCCAAACATTGCACTGCCTACTATTCTGAGACCAAATCTGATAAAGGCTGCAGAGCCGATCGCAGATATTAAAAGGAAAAAATAAATCTAAATAATAAACAATAGTAAGGTGTAAGCTTTAGGTACACTTAAAAAACAAATCGTCGTTAAATTAGCTACTTAAAAGTAGTCATAAGCTAGCCTTTTTTTTTTGTTTAGGCGGGAAAAAATGTACCTTACCGCACACCCCGTCGTTCGGGGCAACGAACAGGGTAGTGTGGGGCCCTCACCCACTAAAGAAACCCGCCGTGTGCCGTCTCTCCGCCTTTATTGGCGGGCCACTGGAACTATGTTACATTCCTTCGGTGGTAGTCATAAGCTAGCCTAGTTACGACTCATAGTATGCAGCAGGAAGATGTTCGGCATCTCATCCACAAATTTAGCGTCATTAATCTTAATAAGATCTAACGATTTAAATTTAAACTCGTACATCAAAAAATAACAAAAGAAGATGCAGTGAGGAGGTGTCAAAATCATCAATTAATGAAATTATACAAAAGCACCACGTTCTTTCTCTCAGATTCCTTCCCCTTCAATTTCCTTACTAAAGATATATTACTAGACCCAGTTGGTAGATACGATCATATCCATTATATTCAGTCCACAAAATAATACTAGTTAAATATTGGCAGACATAAAAAAAAAATATCTCAATTTGTGAGTTACCGAATCGTATAGGTACGTAAGTTTAAATATTATATATATCATACCAAATATTCTCGAGTAAGTTCAGTGAGCTCTGTATCATTAGAAGTAACCGGTTGCAACCAGAAGAAGGGTGTAACTATTGATAACTTTCCTGGTAACATAATTAAAATAAATTTTGAAATGTCCAGAAAAACAATCTAATACAACAACTTTAACCTATTTCCTATAATTTTAAGATTGATACCTTGGTATTGAGATTTAAATTCCTTCTCATAGATTCTATAAGCTTTCGCATGAGCCAGCAGCGAGTGTTTATTACATAAGTACTGGCCATATTTTGTATCGTTTAAATACGGAATAAAAATGTTGCTATATCCTCCATCACATGTTATAAGAGCCTCGTTAATAGTAAGCCAGTACTTCACACGGTCTCCGAAGTGGGTGAATGCCACTCTCGCGTATGCAGCAAACCAGTCAGCAATAAGAGGGTTTGCCCAGCCACCTGAAACATTGAAGACACTATAACTAAACTATATAAAACTGGTGATTCAAAAAGTAACTCTAGATTTGATAGGTTTTGTCACGTTAAGAAGTGGGTATTGGCCGGTTGCTACAAGCTAAAAGAGCATTATAATTTGGTAACTTTGATATAAAATATGTAAATAAAATAAAAAGCCTTTTATTGCATTGCAATCTTAGGAACTGAAAGAATAAGTTTAATAATAAAATTATTTTGGTTAGGTATTCTTTCGTAGTCGGCGGCAAAACCGTAATTCATAGTGGGAGGGGCTTTACAAAGTGTATGCAACGCATGCGCTGAGTTTAAGCTATCTATTGCGCCAAAGAACAAACGATGCCGGAAGGTCTCTATCGTGAATCTTTTTTTAAAGGCGCGGAATGAATATGTCTAACCACAAACGCCGTCGTTCGGAGATATAGTTGTGAGGAAAATGTAACGATAAAAAGGATACTCTTTTCGGTGGTTAGTGGTTGAGATCTGAGATATACACTAAGGCAGTCTTTGCGAAAACCAGGCAAAGTGAATCCACAGCGATCGCCAACCCGCCTGCCAAGCGTCGCGATTACGGCACTATCCCCCCATATGACCGCACAGGGCCGTTCGTTGTGGCGTTCTCTTGGGGAGGCCTATGTCTAGCAGTGGACGTCGAAAGGCTGATGGATGGATACCATAACTATTTTTTCGTAACGCTGTTTTATTGGGACTGATAACAACTCGCTAAACTGGACCTGGATTATTTTTGTTCTTTACGCTGTTTTTAAATTATGACGGCTTGAGAGCTGATTGATATTATTCTTCTCATTCTTCTTCTTAAACACAAAGTGAAAAATTTTAAATCGAAAATAACAGTCACGAGCAGGATTTGAACCTGCATCTCCCGGATACCGTCCAGATGATTTGCATTAATCGCCAACCCGCCTGCCAAGCGTGGCGATTACGGCATTATCCCCTATGACGGGACCGCTCGTTGTGTCGTTCTCTTGGGGAGGCCTATGTCCAGCAGTGGACGATGAAAGGCTGATGGATGGATGGATGGAGATAGCTTTGAAAGTGAAGGAGTACGAAATAAATTTTTAGCGCCAAACTTTTTATTTTTTTTGCGATTGCGCGCTCGGCACGCCGCTTTCGCCTACGCGATGCTGACCCCTATTGCAAACCCGGGTGATACTTTCTGTATGTTGAGGGGTTAAAGAACAATTAATGACTAATTACCTAGATCTTGAAGCCGCTGTGGTAAATCCGAATGATGTATAGTTACTAGAGGCTCAATGCCCTTCTCTATCAGAGCGTCTATTAGATTGTTATAGTATCTTATTCCATCTTCATTAATAATGTCAGTCAAACCAGTGGGAAGCAGACGAGACCAAGACAGCCCAAATCTGTAATGCGAAATATTTTTTATAACCAACATATTTTTGGTGGATGGATTGATTGGCAGAACAAAAGCACATGTAAACTCAACTCTATAGCTGGCGACTGAAAAATATCTCTCTCTTCATTCTGCATGGTGGCCAATGAATGAATTCTAAAATAGCATGTTCAGTCAGGAGGTTCCTGGAGGCCTAAAATGCGATGGACAAGGCGAGTGTTTCTTTTCCAAAACATATTCCTTCACATAATATAGCGAGAATTCCGAGCGCCGATAGCCGAGGGTTTTGAGTAAGCTCACGTACGGGACAAATTTTTGTGCAATTTTTTATTTTTATTTCGTTTGGTGGCAGACAAACCGTCGCTCATGGACTCAACTATACCGGGAGTATAATTGTCAAGCCGCTACTCATCATTTCATTTCAGATCCACCAGTAATTCAATGGGTGATAATTGCTTACTTCCCTTAGTTACCTCATACGACACCCGTGGTAATAAAGAATGGAGTGGTGAAACTTGTATTCTTAGTCCGTCACCATACGGTTTTGTATAAACATAGTTATTTAATTTGCTTATCATGGATGTAGTTTTTTTCCAATAATTCCGTATTTAATACACAATTAACAGGCAAATATTGTCTTATTTATAATTGCATTATTTGAAATAAAGGTTTGGTCAACTGCAAAATTACGTACCTACTTTTTTTTATTATTGCATGTAGTGGCAGACAAGCCACTTCTATACTATTATAAAGCTGTAACAGAGCTATGTTTGTACATTTAAGATATTTGAGAAAAAATGTTAATCTGAGCTATATAGGCGTTTCTAACCCATAGATATAGTATATACATTACTATAATAAATATGGTCTAAACCATAGATATAGTAAAACGTATAGATCACCAAAGTGAGCGAGAAGAAAATCTTATGCGACAACATAGCAAAATGGAAGAGGAAAGCAAATCTAATGTCGTTGCAAACCATTTGAATGACAGGTAGTCTACAGTCGTCTAGCTTGAAATTAGCTTCGCGGTTTTTTGATTTATTTGTGTTATAAATCTTGTTTATTATATGATTATAACTATAAAATACAATCATTGTTTGTTCCGTGAGTGTCTGTGATGTAAATCATGCAAGCAGTCCTGATAATTGCATGTTTCACAGGTAAGTTCTCTGGATGTTATCACAACTTAAATGCTTTTATTTTAGGTCATAATTACTGATATTTTCTGTTTCAGTTACGGATTAATTTCAATTTCATTGTTACTGTTTATATTTTACATAAAAATATGTCGCATACATATTTGCAAGATTTTAGTAGAAAAGTTTTTAGGTACATATACACTAGGGCTTGACTTTATCGACAAGGTATATTCTCGATATTTATCCTAAATGTTTGGAACATTTTCTACTAACACATTATTAGAAAAAATGCAATAAAAGTTCTACAGCAGATATTGCCAGTCAAGTCGATTTAGTTAATTTAAAAATTATAAGTAGGTTTATGTTGCTAAAAGCTGAGTGTATAATTCCCTTATAAAATGCATAATATCGTTGATTGACGTTGCTGGTGACATAAATAAAAACGAATTAATTATGTTTGTTTTAATTTATTATGTGTATTTTTTTTCATTAGTTGAAGATGATTATTTGAATGAGCGAGTTCGTTAAAGAAACTGATTTGTTTTATCATTTTATCGATAGTCAGTCGAGCTCTTAAAACTTACATCACTATCCAACGCACACATTGACAAATCAATATTGGTTACGCGTTATCGAGCTGTCAGGTGATCTATACGTTACTATAATATCTGTGGTCTAAACACAAGTCTTTAATATATTTGAGAAAAAATGACTGAATTAGGCTCTATAAGCGTGTCTAAACACGAAACCATTTTTTTTAGATTTTTTTTCTGTCTGTTTATCTGTTTGTCTGTTTATTTGTTCACGCATCACACAAAAACTACTGAATGGATTTTGATAGAACTTTTTTATTTGGTAGCTTTTGATTAGACTTAAAAACTGGTAAACATTTTTTTTTTGCCGTGTGGGGCCGGCTTTAGAATTGTCCCACCCCTCTCCACCCATGGGAGTCGCATCTTGGGGAGGCCTATGTCCAGCGGTGGACTTTAAAAGGCTAATGGATGGAAACATTTTATCCCGCTACTATATCGGGAACCTGAGATATAGCCATAAAAACTAGCTTTTGGCGGCGACGATGCCGCGGGTAAAGGCTAGTAATGATATATTTATAGTTACCTGTACATGTTAAGACCCAACTCTTCACACATTTCTACATCTCGTTCCCACAGGTTATACGAATCGCAGGCAACGTCTACAGTACCTGTCGTATCATTTGGATTCTGATGAAGATACCAGTCCCAAACGTTCGCTCCCTTGCCTAAAAGATATGCTCTTACTTTTAAAATATAATGAAGGTAAACGACCATAAATAAAAAAATGTTATGATTATATTATTTTTAAACTTAGGTATTTTGATTTTATAAATTTTATTGCTTTACTGCTTATCTTACCGAATCTATAGAAGTATTTATTTTTGATGAGCTGCTTAGGGTACGAGTGGCAATAGAGTTGGCTATATTTGTCTAAAACTATAATACGTCGAGATACTTCATGGCCGCTTTAAACGGAAAAACACGACATGCTTAATATCTGTTTGGGTCCGATCATAAACTAAGAAAAAACTACTTGGAAGCAAACTCTACTAAAAGTGTTAATTGTGTTACCTGCAGGTAAAATACAAGACAAAATGGAAGTAAGACACCACAAGTAGAGTTTCAAAGAAAGCGCCTTTTTAATCTCAACGAGTTTAACTTAAAGGTAGAACTTGAAGGTAGGTTTCATCTAGGCTCATGGTTGCGTTAAATGGGTTGAAGTGATAAAGAGAAGCTTCCCTATTTTTCCAGTATCCTAACCTCTAACAGTAAGAACCGCTAAGCCTAACAGTAAGTACCCTAATAGTATGAGTCTTAATCCCCATGTGATTATCATGGACGAAGAAGACATTAAGGAAGCTAATGCCTTTCGCTGTACCCTTACCATCTACTACCACACAAGCCTTGAGGAGGTTGCTGGGTTTGGGTTCCACAGAAAGTAATAAAATGATACATACCACTGGCATTCCAACCACCTTCTATTTGATATGCTGATGTGGCTGCTCCGAGTTTGAACCAAGATGGTAGTTGCAGGGCATCAGTAAAGAACCCAGTCATTTGAACAATGCTAGAGATATTTAAATTAGTTTAGTTGGTGATGGCTTACAACTATCTTAAGTTCTCTATTAATAAAAGTACCACATACCAATATATTATCAGCAACATCTTACTAGAAGAACTCAACTCCCTCCAGCCAACTGCTTTAAACGACTGTTATATTATTACAGATAATAAATATAAAGTTTCGGTGTCAATTTATACTTCAATGCTGAATTGCTAATGAGTAGTAAAGCTACATTTCACTTACTGGTATATTGTCATATTTTAGAATTTATATATTTTGGTTTTTGAGCAATGAGCAGGCAACATGAACCGATGACCGTAATGGTAAACAAATTATTCAATGGTCACCATGTATCAGATGCCAAAGTGAATAAAGGTGTCTTACGAAGGGGCCAGACGACCAGCGGCTGCAGGAAGTCGTTGGATGTAGGATCCTTATTTTAGCGCTCTTTTGGAGAGGTTTTTTTTGTTTGTATTGCAGTCCTCCACGATACAGAGACAATTCCCTAGTCCAGAGTCTTCTAAAAAGCGATGATTTAGTAAGTAACTACTGATACTTAATATGATTTTAGAGAATATATATTTGTCGGTAGGATAAGTAATAGGAAACTGACTAGTCGGAACTAAGTGGCCGCATTGAGCTGTTAAAGACTAGTCTTTTATGAGTGAGTGATAAACTAATAAAAAAAAAATATTAATTTAAATTATAATTATATTTTCTATGAAAAATACAGGACCAGACATACCTATTCCCAGAAAGGCCAGTGAACGAAGGGGCCTATACTCAGATATTTTTATATATATTTTTAGCATTTGACATGCTTAGCACTATACATTAAACACAGAGTGAAAAAGACCCCAAAACCCACCCAAAGACGTTAAGTATGATGTGTTATCGAAATTAGCAGTCAGGAGCAATTGTCAGGATGGCTGAATCGGTAAAGCATCTGGCCGGTATCCAGAAGATGCAGGTTCTAATCCTGCTCCTGACTGTTATTTTCGATTTCACATTTTTCACTTTGTGTTTAAGGGTCTATACTCATTCAAATTTGAGAATTAATCTCTATTGCCAATATATTATTGTAAATAAAGCCTTATTTATTAAAATTGTAAAGAATTTTTGTATTTTTCCAGCTGATAATAAAACAATGAAACTAAAAAATATATAAATCATATTTGATCAACTGACCATTAAAATTCAAGGTAAAATGTTAAATTCATAACATGTAAATATATGTCAATGGAGCATATTACACGTGTCAAAATGGACGACGAAAAACGTATTTGCTGTAAGCCTCAAAATACGAACATTTCAAAATAATAATAACTTTTATTGATCTTAAGAATAATGTAACATGATCGTAAGAATAATGTACAAAAATATCTAGTCTCCCTACTAGGATTCCAATAGTGTTAGAAAAAAAAAAAAAAAAATACTCAAAAACGTAGGAACGTGAAATTAAAAATATTCTTTTATTTTTTTTCTTTTAAAACATAGCATCACGCCTGTATTCCCCGAAGGGGTAGGCAGAGATGTTCTACCGGGCACATTTCCAAACTCCGGGCTGTTACTGAGAATTTTTCTTTTTAGGAAAAAGCTCAATAACATTTTCTGACCCGGGAATCGAACCCGAGACGTCATGATTAGCAGTCGCATACACTACCGCTACACCACCGAGGCACTTAGTTAAGTTATTCTTTTACATAATAGCTTTAAAGATATTTTTCTAAGTTAACTATTACTACCCTGTTTGAGGGTTACAGCAAATGAGATTTTGGTTACAGACCCATAAAATGCTGTAACTAGCAATAACTTTCTATATCAACAAGATATATATATACTTAAAATTAATACATAGATTGCTAGACGTTTCAGTCCATTTATAGAACACTACATATCCATCCATCCATCAGCCTTTCAACGTCCACTGCTGGACATAGGCCTCCCCAAGAGAACGCCACAACGAGCGGTCCTGTGCTGACCGCATCCAACGGCTCCCCGCGGCTTTGACCAGATCGTCGGTCCATCTGATGGGGGGCCGTCCTACGCTGCGCCGTCCGATACGTGGTCGCCACTCGAGAACTCTTCTTCCGCTACGGTTGTCGGTTCGTCGAGCGATGTGGCCTGCCCATTGCCAGTTTAGCATGGCAACCCGGTGGGCTATGTCGGTCACTCTCGTTCTCCTACCCACGGGAGTCGTAAGAGCCGACTGAGGGAATACCGAGGGAATGGGCAGCAGCACTCCCTCGAGTATTAACAATATCCACTGCGATCGCCAACCCGCCTGCCAAGCGTGGCGATTACGGCTTTATCCCCCATATATAATATATACATATACAATAAGAAAAAAGTAATCTCGTGTGACATTAAGCGATGTTCAAAATCAAGCAAAATCAAAAATCACCGGCTGGCTACTCACACTATCATATGACTTCACAGCAAGTCTTTTGGTACACCTTGTTTAATGAAATTATACGGGGTGCATATTTACAGCCTCGCCATTCTGGCACACATAATGGTAAAAGCCTTGATAAGTTAATAATAAATGGTCAAAAAAATATATGGTTCTTCAGTAAGGAAATAATGTGATAAATTGATTCAATTCAAATTCAAACAGACAAAGTTCAGTCACCTTGCGCTCTCAGCTGTAAGTTTTGACGCAATGATATTCTCGTTATCAGTAAATCCCATTGATTAAGCTTATTTAAATTACACTAGACAGTTACCAAAAATGATAGGCCATAATCCAACCATCAGCCTTTTAACGTCCACTGCTGGACATAGGCCTCCCCAAGAATGGGGGATAGTGCCGTAATCGCCACGCTTGGCAGGCGGGTTGGCGATTGCAGTGGATGTTGTTAATACTCCAAGAAGTGCTGCTGCCCACTCCCCGGGTATTACCTCAGTCGGCCCTTACGACTCCCATGGGTGGAGAGGGGTGGGACAATTCTAAAGCCGGCCCCACACGGCTAGGTCATGCTATGGGTTTATTTATTTAATTAGTCATTCGAGCAGGTAATACCTACTTAGTAAATTTGTTTAGATAAATGTAGGCAATTTAATGTAGGTAATGCCTCGCTTGTTTAGTTGATTTCGATTCTGGGGCGCGTGCAACGGATTTATGATAGTTATTTCGTAGAAATTAAGTTTAAAAATTAAATTTAGATACCAAATTCAAATTAAAAAATATCTTTATTTCATAGGCGAATTAAATAGCACTTAAAATCGTCAATAATACACTAATAATTAACAGGAGCGCCTGAGGCGAGTGCATCCGCAAAAACAAAGTGGCGATTATAATCGCCACAAGCTACCGGCTTCCGTAGTAAAGCCTTTCATGAGAAAAACCCGGCAAGAAACTTATGGGCCACTTTTTAAATTGCCAATTTATTAAAATTTAATATAATCTTTATAACTAAAATTACACAAAATAATATAAAACAATTTTGAAAATAAATGATTGAGGAGCACGAGCAGCTCAAGCCCATTTAGTTTATAGCCGAGGTTCATTTTGACAAGTAGATTGAATGAAGTTAGTCGGATTAGAGTTCATTCAAAAATATTCGTTTTTCTCCGCCCACATAGGTGCGTGTACAACGCCATCGACCAGACCACCTCTGCGTAAAGCCGTCGGCACGCATTGTTTAGTCCACCTATATTCGGCATGAGCCGTGCAAGCCTCGGAGACAGTTCACGGAAGTGCTCGCGATTGCGCCACCGCCCGTCCAGCACCAGGCCCAGATACTTGATCTGGGCCGTCAACTCAATTTGGACCCCATCCACCATGATTGAGGCGCCAGCAGGTGGCCGACGTCGGGTCCCATGGAAAAATAGAGCCTTCGACTTATCCAGGGCCACCCTAAGCCCCAGCGCCCCGATCCTCCTGACCACCTCCGAGGTCCCTAAAGTGGCCGGGAATGCCTTTTTCTCGAAGTTTCCGCCCCGGGCCACGACCAGCGTGTCATCCGCATAGAAGACGACCGCCAGCCCGGGTGGGAACCGACAGCGTAGCACCTAGTCATAACCGATGACCCACAGGAGTGGCCCTAGAACCAAACCCTGTGAGACACCGCATGACATGGGTCTCCTCACAACGTCTCCTATGCGTCTCTCATAGAGAATCCTTAAGATAGTCTGCCACTAGCCGCCCGTGATACCGGAGCACCTCTCTGATGCAGCTGAATGGAGACTATTGAATGCGTTGGCGATATCAAGCGACACCACCAATAGCACTCCACTACCAGCGATGACCGCCGCGGCCGCGGCCCTCAGGCGCATGATCGTGCCGACCGTCGAACAACCAGCTCGAAAACCGAACTGGGCGTCTGACAAGTCCGGTCCGACGTCGCGCAGGTGCTGGACGATACGGGCAGCGAGGATCCTCTCCAGCAGCTTACCCGCCTCATCCAGCAGCACGATGGGCCTGAAGGCCCCGACCAAATCCGGCATTCACCCCGGCTTGGCAGGACTACCAGCCTCCCCTCCTTTCAGCAGTCAGGGGACGGTCCGGAGGCTAGGCACGCGTCGAACAGTCCCCTGAGGCGGGGCTCCAGGTGGTCCAGAGCCAGGGCCAGCACACGGGCGGCTATCCCGTCTGAGCCGGGGCCGGCGTTCTTGGAACGAAACCCCGAAACAGCCACCCCCATTTCCGACGCAGTGACGGGCGGTACACTGAGGCCGGCCTCCCGGTCGCTACCTGGCGGTGCCATGACCGAAGGCGTGTGCTTCGCCTTCGTCGTGGCAATAGGCCCTCGACCACCTTGATGAGGAGGCTGGGCTGAAGGGTCTTTGTGTGACCTGAGTGACCTAATACAAAACTAAACCTTATGATACTTTCTGATTATTTCAAAATCTAAACCTAATGGTTCGTTTTTATCATATTCTTACGAGTATTCAAGAACTCCGTCAACTTCGGAACGCTGTAAAACCCAGATAAATTAATGAAGTTAAACAAATTTATAGTAGAAATTATTCATTGAAAAACCCTCTATAAGATTGCTTTAATGTGATTTTATTGTAAAATGACCAGGAAAAAAGTTATAACAGTCAAAAGAAAAGTTGTTCAAAAAATTTCAGTTATTTTTGTTTATAACTTTTTTGTTTTCGATTTTACGATAAAAAGTAATAGAGTAAAGAAGTAGATAATTTAATTTGCTATAAATAATCACAGCACTTCCCCGGAAAGGAAGGACGCAGGTTCGATTCCCGCTCGTACTAAAATACTCTTTTTCCTTATTCACAAATTATAATTTGTACTTTAAGAGTAGCTGAGCATGTCAAGTGCTAAAATATAGATTAAAATGCTATAAATAATGTTTTACAGAATTTTCTGTAGGTTTGCTAGTTTACGAGATACAGCGCGAAAACCCTTTGCACCCCTTTTTCCAAGATGGCGGCCAGGGGGCAAGGATGGTGACCCCACAAACTTGAACTTACGCTTATACTAACGCCCCCAACACATCAAAAAAATAAAATTGCGTACTCTAAAAAACGCAACCCTAAATGTAACTTTTCAATGGACTAAATATATTCGCAGAACATTCGCATCGTTTCATGCGAATACGAATGCGAATGCGAATTGTTGAAAACAGGCGAATATTCCCGAATGCGAATGCGAACATTCGTTACATCACTAATCTGTACTATAGCTCAGTGGTTTAGAGCACTTCCCCGGATTGGAAAAGACGCGGGTTCGATTCCCGCATGTACAAAAAATATCTTTTTCCTTATTTACAAATAATTTGTACGTTAAAAAGTGGCGGAGCATGTCAAATGCTAAGAAATATAGATCAAAAAAGCTTCTGATGTTTTTCTTGACATACAACAGATTTTCATATATAAATTAAGACACAACAGTTAGAATATTTATTTCTTTGAATTTCTGTCTAAGGGGAACTCTCGGGCCCAGATTATAGATTGCACGAATGGCCCTTTTCTGAAGTACAAATATAGAATTTAAATCGGCGGAGCATCCCCATAGCAGTATGCCATAGGACATAATAACATGAAAGTAACTGAAAAAAACTATTATTCGAGCCGTTTCAACATCAGTAAGTAAACTAATTTTTTTACACGCTTTTTATTAGCTTCACTTGTATGTCAGTATGTCAGTATGTCAGTATGTCAGTATGTCAGTATGTAACTCTCCGTGGGTTATTAGCGCGCCTGCGGCCGTCCTTGGCACTCGTAGCCGTTTCTCAGGCAAAGTGTTTTTACATGTTTGCAGTTTTTATATTGTTGAGACAATTTTTTTTTATTGTGTATGGTAGCAGTCGAGTCACAGCCCACCTGATGGTAAATAGTAACTATCGCTCTTGGACTCAACTATAACGAGAGTATTGTCAAGCCGCTGCTCACCATTTCTAATCATAATACTATTAAGTAGAACTGGAAAAAAAAATCTATAGACAATAAATCAAACTAAAAAGTTAAAAATAAATATAGTTTAAAAAAACTAAAAAAACACGCTTTTTATAGAAAACTAAACTAAAAAATAGAAAATAAATTTTAATAAATTTGAATTAATAATAGTGTAAAAATTTTTAATAAATATAAATTAATAATAGTGAAAATAAGGAAAAAATGTATTTTATTTTAAAAAAAGCGTGGGGTGCTTTTTAAGATATTGTCGAAATAATAATCCTTCTATACTTATAGATATAAGTATTCTATGGACAGATGTCAACTAAATATTTATAACGATTGAAACCATGCACCCCACGCTTTTTTTAAAATAAAATACATTTTTTCCTTATTTTCACTATTATTAATTTATATTTATTAAAAATTTTTACACTATTATTAATTCAAATTTATTAAAATTTATTTTCTATTTTTTAGTTTAGTTTTCTATAAAAAGCGTGTTTTTTTAGTTTTTTTAAACTATATTTATTTACCGCATATGCCGCTGAGCTAAGCCTACCTGACAATTTTTTAAGACTGACTTTTAATATGCAATCACAAAGGTATTAAGTATTTAGACAAAAGCTTTCAATAAAATAAATTGATTGGATGAATACCTTCGCGGAAAACTGTCTAACTGGCTGAAAGTCAACGCCCAGCACAAGTCAGTCGAAATAAATATATGGAATTTCTACGCCCTATACTCGTATTTATCATTCACTAACATTAGAAAAGGAGGACATCTGATTGTCGACTGTAGGTATGTTTTTCCTACCACCGAAGGAATGTGACATAGTTCCAGTGGCCCGCCAAGAAAGGCGGAGAGACGGCACATGGCGAGTTTCTTTAGTGGGTGAAGGCCCCACACTACCCTGTTCGTTGCCCCGAACGACGGGGTGTGCGGTTAGGAACATTTTTTCCCGCCTTAACAAAAAAAAAAAAAGGTATGTTTTTCCTAGTTTTTCCTTTTAAGTATGTCTAGTGACTTTTTCCTTTAGTTTTACTCGATTATAGAAATTATTTTTTATTTTTTCCTTTCAATTATTTAGGTATTAATATAGTCACCAAGACAGGATTTAAAAAAGGATTTTATAAAAATAATAGAAAATCCTGAACCTGCTATCCATGTTGTATATTTAATTTTGATAGTATATGTCTCAAAGTTGGTTCTCTGTTTTTTATTAAAATCGGTTTGCCAACTGTCTGTTTATTAGTAACTAGCTGTTTCCCGCGGCTTCGCTCGCGTAAATAAATGAATACGAGTATAGGTTACTGCAAAAAAATGAAAAACTATGTTCCACGTGAATGAAGTCGCGGGTCGCACTTAGTTAACAAAGTTTGTTACTTAAACTTTATATAAGATAGCTGTTACCCGCGACTTCGTCCGTGAGTAATTTCATAAAAATAAATAAAGCAACCCTTGAAATTGTCGGTAATACAGTGCAACGGTATTACAGTACTCGGGGTTGGAACTTCATTACTGAAATGCTAGATGGCGTTGAAGTTGCTAGATTTTGAGATTTTGTGACAAACAATTATTATTTTTTTGCGTATTTTTTTTTAATAAAAAGTATCCTATGTTACTTCTAATACCTCCGAGAATATGTGTACAAAGTTTCATGATGATCGGTTAAGTAGTTTTCACGTGAAAGCGTAACAAACAAACTTACATTCACATTTATAATATTATAGAATAGAATAGAATGATTCGTTAATGGAATAAGCCGGACGAGCCTCTTGTATGATAGAGATTGAAATGCACGTGTTATGTGCATGTACAGGGTAAATTTACCTTGAATTTTAATGATCAGTTGATAAAATATTATAATTTAACGAATACGTATATAGATACCTATATCTTTATATCTCATTGTTTAACTATCAGCTGTTTCAATACAAATATTCCACTACATTATATTACATTCCATCAACAAAAAAGCTTTAAATTGGTGATACAGATTAAGTCTCATTTGTTGGATTCAAGCTCTGCTTTTCTACTAAGCCTTTTGGGAATATTGGTCGCCGCTATGTTTAATATCTAGTCTGGAATTTCTAAAAAAATATTATTTCAATTTAAATCCAAAAAGATATAATATTTTTAATAAAGTCATGGATGTAGCCTTGGAGCCAGATTTTTCGATTATAATTATCTCTGATAAATGGCTTATTAAGGATAAGCCCCTTAGTTCCTTCTAAAGCAGTTTCTGAGATACTCGTAACTGATAAACTGCCAACAAGTATATATTTTGTAAATATCATACACCTAAAGTACGAATACCTACTATACTAACTATCGTATCAAGTTTTATAATTAAAATTTTCTCTACAAAAGGGAGCTATCTCTGTATAACGGGGGACTTTATAAACATAAATAATTGACTGACACAAACTACACCTTGGGACAAACATTTTTGTAGATCAAACTAACATAAAGTGTGAAAATGTGAAATCGAAAATAATAATCACGAGCAAGATTTGAACCTCCTTCGCCTGAAAAACTGTCCGAGATGCTTTACTAATCCAGCAATCGTGACATTTGCTCAGGACTATCGTTAACGCATCCCTTCTTAATGACTTGGATGACGTCTGCTTAGTTATATAATAGAATATAACTTTTTCATTTCAAAACTTGTATTTCCAAAGGGATAGGCAAAGGTCTACACCTATTACACGCCCACAGTTCTCCAACTTTAAGTCTTATTTAATAGGGGCGTTCCAACTGTCCTCTACTGGGCAGATTTCCGCAGATTGATTTATTAGATTTTTCTTTTTTTACGAAAATGTTCAATAACGCTGATTGACCCGGGGATCACACCCGAGACCTCATGATCAGCAGTCGCTCCTTAACGAAAATAAATAAATTAAGCTTAATTTTAAACAACACCACAATGTAATCAAAAGGGTCCGAAAATTAATCTATGTTTTTAAGTATCGCTGCAAGGTCATGACAAACTGTTCTTAGATTAAGTTAATTATCTAAGCAAATGTTTATCTGTTGTATCACCTACTGATTTGGTATTAGCTTAATATTAGAAAGAGCTCAAACACTAAAAAATGTTAAAATGAACCTTTTTAAACCCAGACTATTTCCTATATTAATTGAACTCTAAAAAATAGCAAAAGTCTTAATAGTGTGGCAACTTTACATTTTAGCTGTCATCATCAGATAGTATTCACTGGAAAAATCAAAGTTATAGGGCGTAACTGACATTTTTAAATTTTTGAATCATCACCCAGCTGGCAACTTTTAGTGATAAATTATTTTATTCCTAAGGTCCACGTCTTTATAAAATTAACACCAATAAATTTCCAAGCTATTTCCAGATACAAAATTTCGCGCAACGCGAACATAATTAAAAAAAAAGATTGTTATCCACCTCCTAGCTATTACAAATATAAGGCTCGCTATTACAAAAATAATCTCTCTCGCGCTTTCGCATCCAAACGCTACTTTGGTGGTTAGATATTGTGTTCTGGAACTTTCCCAATCTAAACGCTTACGATTGGTATATCAATAGTAGTTTCTGGAACTTTGGTTATATCAAAAGCAGGCCATATCCATCCATCCATCAGCCTTTTAACGTCCACTGCTGGACATAGGCCTCCCCAAGAATGAGGGATAGTGCCGTAATCGCCACGCTTGGCAGGCGGGTTGGCGATCGCAGTGGATGTTGTTAATACTCGAAGGAGTGCTGCTGCCCACTCCTCGGTATTCCCTCAGTCGGCTCTTACGACTCCCATGGGTGGAGAGGGGTGGGACAATTCTAAAGCCGGCCCCACACGGCATGCCATATATGGTAATGAAATGGTTTTTCTCTTGTTTAAGGAGGCGGAACAAACGAGCAAGTAACAATTATTTTAAAGAGTAGGGGTTTCGTGGCAAAGGCGCGCTTTTTTAAAATTACGGATATCGTATCCGGCATAATCGAATATGCATCTTTACTATTTATTTTATTATTGCTGGTTACATCGTAACAACGGTTCGCCAACTATATTTAAGTCCCACGTAATATGCGGCGAGCCTATAGCCGTCTACTGGGCATATTTTCAAACTCCGGGCTGCTACTGAGAATTTTTCTTTTTACGAAAAGTTCATTAGCACCGCCCAGCAGGCTTACCACGAACTCTTATGGCGATCCAGTTTAGGACCCAAACTGAACTGAATCGCAATGATGCAATCTTTTGTTTTTTGCCGAATCTTCACATAATCTGAATCGCAAACACTTCTTCACATAATCTTTACTCGTATATTGAAATTCGTACCATGAAATTACTTGACAACCTAAACAAGATCGCTTAATTAGAACATCATGGTACGAAATACAACAACACACCTATTTTGAATTGCGTCGGAATTGAATCGCTAGCTAAGAGCTCATGGTAGGCCTACTGACCCGGGGATCGAACCCGAGACCTTATGATCAACAGTCGCCAACACTACCACTACACCACCGCGTCAGTTCAAAAGAGCTCTAAAATAAGCAGTCCTGTAGTTCTTACATCCAACGGCGCCCTACAAGTTTTGGTCTTCTGTCGACTTGGCGAGACCATAGCATATGCTGGCGTCTGATACATGGTACGCATTGGGTAAGCTATTTATCCTTACGGTCACTGCTTCATCTAGCAGTGTTGCCTCCCATTACCCAAAAAGCAAAAATTATAATTTCTGAGATATGCCAATATTTGTGTCAGCAAGTGAAATATATAATTTCAATACTCATTAGCATTTTGGCATTGAAGTATATATTGAAACAGGGAAATTTATTATTTACAATAACCACAACAGTCGCTTAGAGCAGTTGGCCGGAGGGAGTTGAGTTCTTCTAGTAAGATGTTGCTGATAATATATTGGTATGTGGTACTTTTATTAATAGAGAACTTAAGATAGTTGTAAGCCATCACCAACTAAACTAATTTAAATATCTCTAGCATTGTTCAAATGACTGGACTCTTTACTGATGCCCTGCAACTACCATCTTGGTTCAAACTCGGAGCAGCCACATCAGCATATCAAATAGAAGGTGGTTGGAATGCCAGTGGTATGTATCATTGTATTACTTTCTGTGGAACGCGAACCCAGCCACCTCCATGTATGGTGGTAGATGGTAAGGGCATAGCGAAAGGCTTCATTATTATCAGTTTCTCCATGATAATCAGATGATGATTGAAAAAATATGTTTTCATCACGCCTGTATTCCCCGAAGTGGTAGGCAGAGGTGTATTACACACCCACGACTCGTCAGCTATGTTTAAGTCCCACGTAGTAGGGGGCGAGCCTATTGACGTCTACCGGGCACATTTCCAAACTCCGGGCTGTTACTGAGAATTTTTCTTTTTAGAAAAAAGCTCAATAACATTGCCCGACCCGGGGATCGAATCCGAGACCTCATGATTAGCAGTCACATTCACTGCCGCTACACCACCGAGGCAGTTATTATTGAGTTACTTTAAGGGGGGTATGTACTTCAGGCATAGAAATATCCCTGATTACCACTATGATAAATTTTTAAACGCAAACTAGGCCGTCTTCCTGCAAGTTAAAATATTGAGATGAGCTGCCTCAGGTTATAATGGGGCACGTTTTAATAAATCAATGCGTGCTTCTTTAAAACTTCCTTTTCCATAGTATGTAACATAATTCCCACTGATGATAGAGTTTGCTACAAATAATTATTTTTTAGTTTATTGTTGGTTAGCTGGCGAGTCGTGGGTGTGTAATACACCTCTGCCTACCCCTTCGGGGAATACAGGCGTGATGCTATGTTTTGTCGGACATAGCCAACTCTATTGCCACTCCTTTTAAGTGTAGTGGTTGGTCTCCAAGGTAGGCAGCAGCTTGTTTATATTCTATTAATAGTCCATAACATCATCATACATCTGGTGACTTGCCCACTTGCAACCTTAAAATATATAAACGTAATACCGTTCTTTCACTGATCAATATGTCCAAAAACCTGACCCGATTGACTTGAAATGTGATATTATTTTCTTAACTTAAGAACAAAACCGAAATCTAATTTTTCCTCCGGGTTACGACAATCTAAGCCTCGGCCAGGCTGAGTAGTGCAGTTCTAGGTAAGTCTTGGAAGTAAATTGACCACAGTTATAATAATTCTTCGTGTAGTGATTGATTCTCAGCCTAGTGAACGATCCTCAAAGTAAGTTCATATCTCCGTAACCACAGATTGAGTGACAATATTGCGTAGGCTCTTGAGACTAGCATGTAATCCTAGTCCACCTCAGTACCCCTTGAATCGAGCAAATACCTTAAGAAGACCAGCAAAAGTAAATACTTCAACAGACTCAATAGTAGGTATAAATATGAGTAATAAAGCAATAACATTGATAAATAGGATATTGGTTATTGATTTATAGTTTTAATGAAGGAAAATGACCAATCTAACTCTACACGAGTATAAATTTCAGGCAAAGGAGAGAATGTTTGGGACTGGTATCTTCATCAGAATCCAAATAGTAACATGGGCACTGTAGATGTTGCCTGCGACTCGTATAACTTATGGCAACGAGATGTAGAAATGTGTGAAGAGTTGGGTCTTAACATGTACAGGTAACTATAAATATAAATTTTCAGGACTATAGCAAGTATGGGCAGAAAATTCCGTTAGTATCTTTACCTGAATCTCTACCTGCCGCGTGGGGCCGGTTTTAGAATTGTCCCACCCCTCTCCACCCATGGGAGTCGTAAGAGCCGACTGAGGGAATACCGGGGGAGTGGGCAGCAGCACTCCCTCGAGTATTAACAACATCCACTGCGATCGCCAACCCGCCTGCCAAGCGTGGCGTTTATGAGCGAAACACATGTTGTGGCGTTCTCTTGGGGAGGCCTATGTCCAGCAGTGGACTTCGAAAGGCTGATGGATGGATGGATGGATGGATCTCTACCTGAAGTAATTCAGTGCGTTTTTGAAGCTCCCGTTACTAAATTGTATCGCAAACTAGACGTCTGAATTCTGCAATGGCATATCATGTTTAGACAAAACAGGTTTTTAAGTTATGCGACAACAGTTAGGAAATGGTAGTCATCAAAGCTTCCGATTTCGGATTTTCTTTTAATTTTTTCCGATTTTCCGACTGACATACCTACTCAGTGATCATCAAATTTAAACCTAAAGCACTTTTAGTGGACTGAGAAGTAAAAGAATATTTGGCCCGCGACTGATTTTGATTAGTAAAGGAAAAATGTTCCTTTATTATCGGACTAGGATCCTTAAAAGGAACTATGAAATATATGGTGAGGCTTTGACGAATAGCCTGGACATAGCGAAAGTCTAATGAACTGTTAAACATTAATAATTGTAATAAGATAAGGGAAAGAAGTACGACAGTAAGACGATTTAGGATATTCAGTGTTTCACAAAAAAATCTCCTGAATAATATCCGATTTCGTTTACGCGACGCGATTCTCACCATTTTGTGTGAAAGAATATATATTAAAAAAAGTCAGTTGTTCCTGTCCATACCATTTTAGGCATCCAAAAACTTACCCATTGAACATATTATTTTAAGCCCTATCAACCATGCATAAAGAAGAAGAGATGTACCGTCTCCTTTTAGTTACCACCTAATCCAATTAATCTACGCAACTTGAACATTTACAGATTTGGGCTATCTTGGTCTCGTCTGCTTCCCACTGGCTTGACCGACATCATCAATGAAGATGGAATACGATACTATAATAATTTAATAGATGCTCTCATAGAGAAGGGTATTGAGCCTCTCGTAACTATACATCATTCAGATTTGCCGCAGCGGCTTCAAAATCTTGGTAATTAGTCATTGAGTGTTTTTTGATTACGTTTACATTATTTTGATTTTAACTAATACCACCGTAGGTCAAGCCCTGTAAAGGCCATAGGTTACTTTGCACCCCGGATAAATCAATATTTTTTGGTATACTACGTGAGTGGCAACCAAACATACGGCCCACATAATGGTAAGTGGCTACCATAGCCTATAGACGCTGGCAACACCAGAAGCAATACTTACACGCGGTGGAGAGGAAAATATACGCAGCACATCGGTAGGAATAGAAACCGTTGTTTCACGCTGATCTTCTGTGAGAATATGCTTCTCCGAGTACTACTGATCGAGCCGGCCATTCACGTTGGGATAAGCAAAGCTACCCCATTCTTTACCACGGGTGTCGTATGAGGCGACTAAGGGAAGTAAGCAATTATCATCCATTGCATGATTGGTGGTAGGGCTGGGTACCAAGTGGGAGTACTCACTTGGTATCGGGCCCGAGCGGGTTGGTACCACCATCTCCCGTGTGACCGGCCATGAAGCACATCGTTGCGTTTTGGCTATAGCAGGAGATAGCCTTTTATTCTTTCATTTCATATCGGTGAAATGAAATGGTGAGCAGCGGCTTGACAATACTCTCGGTATAGTTGAGTCCATGAGCGATGGTTACCATTTACCATCAGATAGGCCGTGGCTCGTCTGCCACTACATGCAATAACAAAAAATAAGAAGTAGAAAATTAACAATATAAACTTCATTTTACTTTTAAAATGTATGCGTGCACCGAACAAAAACTTTTCATTTTGACTATAAGTATTTAAGGTAATTAAGTGGCGGTTTCAAAACTAGGCAAGTGCCTGTATCTTGGGAGCCTGAGTTGCGTTTACTTGTCCTTCTTCAAAGATACAAAATACAGTGCGATTTGAATAAACCTTCGTGTGGGTGGGTGTTGGTGTGTGAGTTTGTGTGTGTGCGTGTGTATGTGTGGTATGACAAAAACCTTTACTTGATAGGATCATGAGATACTCTTTCAATCACCAATTTTATTTAGTTTAGTTATAAATATATTTAATATTTCAGGCGGCTGGACAAACCCTCTCATTCCTGACTGGTTTGCTGCATATGCAAGAGTAGTATTCACTCACTTCGGAGACCGTGTGAAATATTGGCTTACTATTAACGAGTCTTCTGTATCATGTGATGGAGGATATAGCAATCTTTTTATTCCATATATAAACGATACAAAATATGGCCAGTATTTATGTAATAAAAACTCACTACTTGCTCATGCGAAAGCTTACAGAATCTATGAAAAGGAATTCAAAAATAAATACAGCGGTATTGATTTTAATATTGCAGAAAGAGGTTAAAATTGTTAAGATTATTTTTCTGGACGTTTCAAAATTTATTTTGATTATTACTTCCAGGAAAGTTATCAATAGTTACATTTTTCCCGTGGTTGAAACCGCTTACTCCTGATGATGCAGAGGTTACTGAACTTGCTCTTGAAAATCTGGTATGATATTTTTTTTTATCTGGAATAGAGCGACTGGCTAAGAATATATAAAATGCGAAAGTGGAAGGATACAGGTACAGGGGGAGACCGAGACTTACCTACCTAGACCAAATTGGTCATGTATTGAAGGAAGGCGGAGTCAGGAGTCTCCGAAACCGGCGAGCGTGTATGAAGAGAGTTATGAATGTTGAGAAAGCGAGAGATGTATGCAAGAATAGAGCCTCTTGGCACTCTGTTCTCTCTGCCTACCCCGCAAGGGAAATGGCGTGATGATAAGTAAGTGGAATATCTTTAACATACTATATTGGGGTTTTATTTAACTAAAATAGCCATAATTTAAGCTGATAGAGTAAATAAATAACTAAATTATACATTCTATCCGCATGCTATCTCTTGCTATAGAGGTGGCAAACGTCTAAGTAACTGTTTAGCGTACTTTCCGAAGTACAAAACCAAGCCAATTTCTAAATTCCAAATGCATTTCAGGCAGGCCGATACGAATACCCTATTTACTCTCAAGAGGGCGGTTGGCCGAAAAACCTAGAAACCCATTTAGCGCAGAAGGGTAAAGCTGAAAACTACCCCTACCCTGGATTGCCTCCTCTGAGTTCTGAAGAAATTAGTCTTATCAAAGGTATGGTATTCCAAGATTCAAAGGATCCGCTGTTTTAGTTGTCAAAAGAAACTGCCGTAATAATTCAATTTAAAGATACTATTCATAACGAAGTAGATATTTAACTTCATATTATTGTATGCATAATAATTATTATTTTTCATGTTCTTAATAAGTCCTTAAATATATTATTATAAAATTGGCGTTAAACAAACTAAAAAAATGTATTTGTGTATTTAAGCACGTATTCTTCATTCGCACTTCGAGAGGCTTCGGTACTTGAAAATATTGAGAAAAACGCTTTTAATTACGATATAAAACAGAATTGATATATCATCGATGGGTTTAACAAAATGTAATAATGCAAGATGTATAAGGTATTTTGCCGACTTCACTACTAGTATATCGACCTATGTACCTCATATAAGCTTAAAGCTACCTGCAGAGCGCGTCGCTAACTTAACACTTGCCATCTATGCACTTCCTTAAGAAATTCTTTGAGCAAGATTTAATGAAATCTTCGAAGGCAGTTTGCTGCCTCGTTAGATTTGATCAAAATCATGGAAAATTTATGGTGGTGGTTGGAACAAGCATCGAGAATTATGGTGGGTGGTAGAGACATTCCAATCACAGGTCCTCTAATTTTACGATTGTATGTCGTGTAATATGTGATTTAACGTTGCCTAGACTATACTTTATTATTTACAATAAGTCAACATAGATTATTATATATTGTAAATAGATCTCTTAGATACTATTACAAAGCTTATAAAAAAGTAACAAAATAAACAAAAGAAAGAAGTTAAAATTATGCATCATAAAATTCATCCGCATCACTGACTACTGGCAAAGTGCCCAGAAGGCTGCCAGCATTGCCACGTTGAATGGCAATGCTAATCCTTTGTGCTAGGTAAAGGCCAGCCCTCTGATCACGTGAGGCGTCGACCAGACGCCTCGCAACTTCTTTATAGAATTCACGAGCGTTCGGGCCCCATGACCCTAGTGTTCGAAACCCCAAATGGTTCAAAAATATAATTACCCTCAAGGTTATTTGCATTGCTGCTGCATCAGCGGAGACCCTCAAACGGCGGAAATATAATAAAGTTGCCTTGAATCAGCAGTTGACTAGAACCATTCTTAATTGCTTAGCGGCTAGCTTTTCCATCTTAGTTTAGATTTAGTTACTTTACACATATGCCGTAATTTTCTGACCACATCTTAGCAAGCTGTAGTGGAAGACTGTTGTCTCCTTGTGAAGGGAGGGATTGTTCTATATACTGTGCTGTTGCACAGTCCATCAAACGCTCACCAGTAGGTTTTTCCAAGTCAACTTTTTCTTGGAGCAGAACTTTGATTGAGCACTTTAAAATTCTTTGAATAATGTGCCAGATTTGTAATATGATGCAGCACTCGATGCGTTTTTGTTGATCTGCTGTACATAATTCCTACGATACCAATTTTACTGATGTTTTTTACTGATGTTTTTAAACTAACTCTGCCATAGTTTGTGAAGAAACTGCTTCTACAATCACTTTATGCTTCAGGGAATTTTTCTGTACCACTGAAGGAATGTAACATAGTTCCAGTAGCCCGCCAACAATGGCGGAGAGATGGCACACGGCGGGTTTCTTTAAAGGGTGAGGGCCCCACACTACCCTGTTCGTTGCCCCGAACGACGGGGTGTGCAGTTAGGAAAATTTTTTTTCACCTTAACAAATATAAAGGGAGGGATTGTTCTATAGGTCAAAATTTCTAAAACGAAAATGTTGAGAGCATGACTTACCGTGGATTCATTTTGTCCTACACACATTATTAATCTTTTAAGTTATTTTAGCAATGCCTGTGCCACGATGGATATATTAAATATTGCTATATTTTATGTTTTCCGTGTTGTCATCAAAACAATGGCGAAGATAAATAAAGCAATTAATTTCAAAACACAAACCCACAAATTCGAAATATATTTGATTTTGAACCAAATGCCAGATATTTGACACCAAAACGCCTATTTTATATGTAAGGACCAAGTGATTCATCATAGAAATAATCAGGTCGAGTTTGCCCAGAATTTAGCCATTATTGCCGCCGTGAACCTCTCCTGTTAATCCGCCTCTTCGGTTAATTCAGGGTACCTGCGCCTGATGCCGCCCTAGCTTAGGCTACGGACGGTGGGGTCGGGGAGTACCCTGCCGTCCGCGGAAGCCTACCACGAAGATGTGAAGCCCAAGTGCGCGAGGCGTCGCTCAAGAGAGGGTGCCCGAAGGGGCTGCCACCACGCTGCGGATCGCGGTCGTAACGACGCGGTACTCGTAATCCGCCGTAGCAAGGGCGGGTGAGGGCGCACGGTGGGTTTTTAGTGGGTGAGAGCCCCACATTACCCCGGTGTCTCCCCCGGTAGTGGGGTGTGCGGTAGGACATTTTTACCCACTTAAAATAAAAAAATAAATAAAAAAAGGGTTAGACCAAAGGTTACAATCGAGCGACGAGCTTACTCTGCTCCACGGCTGGTAAAGCTTGCAACTGACCCCTTTATTTCCCGTAGATGACGTATGAGGTGAAAATTGCATTACTTGCACTAGGTTTGGGTATCAAATTCGACGAGCACTTCCGTCAGCTCGCACCGAGACTCGTTGGCACGGCGTCCGCCGGCTGTACGCGGGGGTGGTCCGGTCGATGGCGCTTTATGGCGCACCCGTGTGGGTGGAGTGTCTGACCGCCCGCAATAGGGCTCTTCTGTGGAGACCGCAGAGAGTCGTGGCGGTCAGAGCAATCCGCGGCTACCACACGGTGTCGTGCCGCGTGTGCATTGGCCGGGACCCCCCCGTGGGACCTGGAGGCGGAAGTTTATCGGCGGGCGTCAGCAGCGCGTGCGGGAGGCGCTCGCCTCCCGCTTAGTCAAATCAGCGCATGACGGAGCGACACTCGCTGCGCCATCATCGCCTGTTGGAGGGTTCGGCTGGAAACACCTCAGGCCGGTCTTCGGACCGTAAGGGCGCTCCAGCCGATTTTAGAGGAATGGGTGGGGCGGCGGCACGGTGTCCTGACCTTGCAACTGTTGCAGGTGCTGTCGGGGCACGGCTGCTTCGGCAAGTACCTGTATACGGTCGCCAGGAGGGAGGAGACTCCCTGCTGCACCACTGCGACTGCAGCGAGGACTCAGCGCAGCACACGCTCGAGTCGTGCCCGGCCTGGGCTGAGCGGCGCCGGGATCTCGCTGCAGTCATCGAAGAGGATCTGTCGCTGCCGGCTGTTGTCTGAGCCATGGTCGGTGGTGATAGGTACTGGACTGCGGTCGCCACCTTCTGCGAGGATGTCATCTCGCGGAAGGAGGCGGCGGAAAGGGCTAGGGAGGTTGATCTTTCCTCTGGCCCGACCCGTCGCCAGTGCGCGGGGTGGCGCGGACGCAACTATTTGCATCTAATGCCGCCCTAGCCGAGGCTGCGGGCGGTTGGATCAGGGATTGTCCGCCGGGGTGCTAATTTGTCCGGTTTACCTCCTAGTGGTGCACCCCGGGCAACGTCGGCAGTCGCCGGCGGCTAAAATTCCGGACAGGACGGGTCTCCGCGTGTCCCTCTGACTCAGCAGAGGGCACGGCGGATAGACCAGGCGTCGGAGTCGGTGGGGCCAGACTGGCTCACCGGGCTCTGGAGAGGGGGGACAGTGGGGCCACAGCGGCCCCCCCCGTCCCAAATCGTAAACCTGAGCGCGTGCCTGTGGTTACGTCTAGCGGGCACACAGGAACGAGGGTCTTGGCTTAATCGCCCGGACCGCGAGGAAGACAACCTCTATAAAAAATTACCCCGAATCTCAAGCTCTGGCGCGCGGCGAGGAGATGCATGGCTGATGGGTAGTTCAGTCTCTAGCGCACCCCCAGCCAGGGTACCTGCGGACCCCCTGTGTTGGGTTACAAATGTACGCTTGCCCGGGTATTGGGAGCTCTGCCCGGGTGGACCTCCTTTCTCCCATACTCGTGGGAATAGAATGGAAACGTCTAAAAATAATTTACAATCGACGGAGTCGGGTGCAACACCCGATGCCTCAGCCGATGGGGGACCGGCTGTAAATACGGCCCCCACATCATCAGCAAGGTCATTGGTCGCGCCACAACCACCATTGCGTGACGCTAGAGGAAAGTTTCGGTCCCGCAAGGGACGTGGGAACAAAAAGGAGGGAACTTCGGCGACGGATAGCTCGGCTGCTAATTCGGCTTCCGAGACGTCCGCTGCTGAAGAAGGTGATGGTGCCCTAAGCAGGGCAAATAGTAGAAAGACGGGCAGCTCGACATCCTCGGCTGCTATGGACATCGGTGCAGGGCAGATGGAGGTGGACCAACCGTCTCGAAAGCGCACCATGTCCCGGGGTGGCGGGGCGCCAGAGTTGGAGGGCTGCTCTGCCGAGACGCCTCCCCTGAAAGCGCAGTATAGCGCTAGGGGTCGAGGCGTCAGTCGACCTGTGGCACCTCCTCTGCGTGCCCTATCTGCCAGCAGGGCAGAGGCCTTAGGCCTTAAAAGACTGGAGGCGGAGCAGAACGCCGAGGAGCGCCTGGCGCTTCTAACGGAAAAGCTCCGCCTCCCAGACGAGGGCCAGATAGGGACGGCCCAGGTGGAGGAAAGGGCCCTGAATAGTGTGGCCATAGTAGAGACGGTGGCTGCGGGTTCGCGGAACCTGAAGGGAAATTTCGTGCGTGGCCTCAAAGATGCCGCACACGAAATCACGCTGTCGGTCCAACGCTTGGCAGAGCAGAACAAGCGCCTCGAGGCGCAGAATGCTCGTCTTGAGGCGCAAAATCAGCGCCTCGACGAGGCTAACCGCTGCCTCGAGGCACGGATGGCAGAATTGGAGCAGGGTCAGGCCGGGTTACGGGTTGAGCTTGGGCTCCCCGCGGCTGCCCCGGTCCCGTCCTCCGCCCAGTCCAGCGTTGGGCAGGAGCTGGAGGACGAAACGGTCCGCGCGATTATTGACCGCATTGCTGCGGTCTTTGGTCCGCGGATAGACGCTCTGGCTGCGAGACTGCCGCCGGAACCGCGCCTGCGGCCGCCACTAGCGGCTGATAAGAGAAGGAGCGCAACGCCTGCAGTCCCGGCACCCCTGCCATACCAGGAAGGACAAGTATCCTTTGCTGCGGCGGCGGCCAAGTCTTCGGCGAAGAAAACTCCGGCTTCTGTGGCTGAGACTAAGGCCAAGAAGAAGTCAAAGAAACAGAGTAAGGCGGGGCAAGCCTCGAGGGGTCAGCCCCGAGAGGAGTTCCCGCCTCTGCCAAGCGCCGCCGCGCCTCCGCGTTCTGCTGCGCCGCGACAAACGGTCGCACCCTCACGGGCCGCGGTGGTCACACCCCGGGCTCCTGCCCCTGCCCCTGCCACTGCTGCGTCCTCAGACGGGGACTGGCAGGTGGTTGGGCCCCGGCGATCTCGGGCCAAGAGTCGCGGCGCTACCGCGGAGCGCGAGGCGGCGCCAATTAATCACAGAGGGGAAGTCCCGAAGCCAAGAGCCAAAAAGAAGTCGCGCAAGCTCAAGGTGCCGAAGACAGCAGCGGTTGTCATCACGCTGCTGCCTGAGGCCAAGGAAAAGGGCCTGACGTACGAGGCCGTCTTGAAGCGTGCCCGGCGGGAGATAAACGTCTCCGATCTCGGGGACGTCTCCGCTCGCTCCCGCCAAGCCCGGACAGGTGCTCGGATTTTCGAGTACCTGGGGCCAGAGGGCGCCAAGACGGCCGACACGATGGCCGCGAGGCTGCTGGGCCTGTTCCCAGCTGAGAGTGGTGTCCGGGTCGCCAGACCCGTGAAGTGCGCCGAACTGCGCATCTCCGGGCTGGACGATTCCGTGACGGCGGAAGAGATCCGGGAGGCAATCGCCTCGAAAACCGGGTCTCCCAGCAGCGCCGTCCGGGTGGGCACCATTCGCCCAGGTCCAGGTGGTGTGGGTGCCGTCTGGGCATCGTGCCCTGTCGCGGCGGCCAAAGATTTGGTCGCCGCCGGTAGACTTCTGGTGGGCTGGAGCGCCGCGCGGGTAACCGCGTTGGAGCCCCGGCCTGCCAGGTGTTACAAGTGCATGGCGGTCGGTCACACCCGGCCGCTGTGCACCAACTGCTTCGACTGCAGCGGGCTTTGCTTCCGCTGCGGTCAGGCAGGGCACCAGGCGGCGACCTGTACTGCCACTCCACACTGCCCCGCATGCGCGGCGGGCAACCGCCCCGCCAACCACTGCATGGGGCGGGTGGGGTGCAGGCCTCCGGCCAAGTCAGGCCCTAAGAGGGGGTGGGCAGCTAATCGGCCCCGGCTGCCCAACCCAGCGCGGCTGGACCGCCGCAGCGCATGGAGGAGGATGTCGTGGTCTAGTTTATGGACCACGACTCTATCCTCCTCCAAGGGAATCTCGGCCGTTCCGCCAGGGCGCAGGACCTCTTCCTGCAATCCATGGCGGAGCGGTCGATCGGTGTTGCCGTAGCTGCGGAGCCCTACATAGTCCCCGATCGCCCCAATTGGGCGGGTAGCGGGGATGGCTCCGTGGCGGTCGTCGGGTCGGCGGCACCGCATTCCCTGCCCTTGTCAGTCAAAGACAAGGGCACGGGATATGTGGCGGCTGAATGGGGAGGGGTCACGCTGTATGGCGTGTACTTCTCCCCCAATCGTAGTCTGGCGGCTTTCGAGGTCTTCCTGCACAGCCTGGAGACCTCGATACGGCGTATGGCACCGAGCCCTGTGCTGGTACTGGGGGACTTCAACGCCAAATCAACGGCGTGGGGGTCCCCCAGGACGGACGCCCGAGGTACGGCGGTCCAAGAGTGGGCGGAAGCGGCGGACCTCGTGTTGCTAAACCGAGGGTCCGCCCTAACGTGCGTGCGGCGCGGGGGCGGGTCGATAGTGGACCTTTCGTTCGCTAGCCCCGGTGTCGCCGCACGTGTAAGGAGCTGGCGAGTCCTGGAGGAGGTCGAGACCCTATCTGACCACAGATACATTCAGATAGAGGTCTCCTGGACCCTTCAGGGCGCCAGCAGGGGTCACGCGGCGGACAGAACTCCCGCTTTTCCGCGATGGGCTGTGGGTAGGCTTGACCGGGAGCTGCTGGTGGAGGCGGCCATTTTTCAATCTTGGTTGCCTCCCCCCCTGACGGAAGACGTGGGCGCCGAGGCTGGCCGCATTCGCGGCATGCTTACGCAGATCTGCGATGCGGCCATGCCCCGCTTGCGGCGCTCGCCCCGACGGAAGGGGGTCTACTGGTGGTCCCCGGAGCTGGCGGACCTCCGTGCGGCCTGTATTCGTGCCCGGAGGTCCTACACCCGCAGCCGACGTCGCCGAATCCGCGATGAAGAGCGGGAGGGCCGGCTGTATGCGGCGTACAACAGTGCGCGCGCCGCGTTTAAGCTGGCCATCTGTCGCGCCAAAGAAGCGAAAAGGCAGGAGATGCTGGAGGGTCGCGAGCGTGACCCCTGGGGACGCCCGTACCGCGCGGCGCTCAACAAGCTCCGCGCCCAGGGCCCCCCCCTTCCGGAGACCCTCCAGCCGGGCTTCCTCTCTGAGGTGGTTGAGGGACTATTCCCTTCACGGGCGGTGCACACGCCCCCAGTCATGGCTCCGCCAGATGACGACCGGGAGGCCAACGACGGGGAGGTACCGCCCGTGACGACGACGGAAATGGGGGCGGCGGCAGCACGTATGCGGAGAAGCGCCGCCCCCGGGCCGGACGGGGTTCCCGCCCGAGTGCTGGCCCTGGTCCTCGACCACCTAGAGCCCCGCCTCAGGGGACTGTTCGACGCTTGCCTGGTGTCCGGACGGTTCCCTGACTGCTGGAAGGAGGGGAAGCTCGTGCTCCTGCCGAAGCCGGGACGGTCTCCGAATACAGTCGCGGCCTTCAGGCCCATCGTGTTGCTGGACGAGGCGGGCAAACTGCTCGAGCGGGTAGTCGCTGCCCGCATCGTCCGGCACCTAGGTGCGGTCGGCCCCGACCTGTCCGATGCCCAGTTCGGATTTCGGGCGGGTCGGTCTACGGTCGACGCCATCCTGCGCTTGAAGACCGCGGCTGCGGAGGCCGTCACCTCGAGGGAAGTGCTGTTGGCGGTGTCGCTCGACATCGCCAACGCCTTCAATAGTCTGCCATTCGGCTGCATCAAGGAGGCACTCCGGTACCATGGAGTGCCCCTCTACCTAAGGCGGCTGGTGGCGGACTACCTCGACGGCCGCAACGTCCTCTTCGTGGACCGGGAAGGGGACGTTGTAAGGAGGGCTATGTCGTGCGGCGTCCCGCAGGGTTCGGTTCTAGGGCCGCTCCTGTGGGACATCGGCTACGACTGGGTCCTCCGTGGCCGGCTCCCCCCCGGGCTGGGCGTAATTTGCTACGCAGACGATACGCTCGTCACAGCCCGGGGCGGGACCCTCGAGGAGGCGGCAACGCTGGCCACCTCAGGAACCGCGGAGGTGGTCAGGCGGATCGAGGCGCTGGGGCTTAGGGTGGCCCTTGAAAAGTCGGAGGCCCTACTGTTCCATGGGCCCCGACGCGGCCCACCCGCCGGCGCCTCGATAACGGTCAACGGTGTGGGCTTTCCAATCCAGGCCCACATCAAATATCTGGGCCTGGTATTGGATGGATGGTGGCACTTTGACGAGCACTTCCGCCGTCTTGCGCCAAAGCTCGTCGGCACGGCGTCCGCCCTCGGGCGACTGATGCCGAATTTGGGTGGACCGAGTCTCGCGTGTCGAAGACTCTACGCGGGGGTAGTACGGTCAATGGCACTGTACGGCGCGCCCGTGTGGGCGGAGTCCCTGGCCGCTCGCAATAGGGCCCTTCTGTGGCGTCCACAGAGGGTCGTAGCGGTCAGGGCAATACGCGGGTACCGCACGGTCTCGTGCGATGCAGCCTGCGCGTTGGCCGGAACCCCCCCGTGGGATCTGGAGGCGGAAGTGCTCGCCGACGTTTATCGGCGGGCGTCGACGGCGCGGGCGAGGGGCAGCTGCCCCTCGCCAAGCGCAATCTCAGCGTGGCGGGAAGATGCCCGCCGCGCCACCGTCCTAAAGTGGAGGTCTCGGCTGGAGACGCCCCGGGCTGGTCTCTGGACCGTGGGGGCGCTCCAGCCGATATTGGAAGAATGGGCAGGGCGGCAGCACGGGGTCCTCACCTTCCGGTTGGTGCAGGTTTTGTCGGGGCACGGTTGCTTCGGCAAATACCTGCACACGATCGCTAGGAGGGAGACGACCCCAGGCTGTCACCACTGCGACTGCGGCGAGGACTCGGCGCAGCACACGCTCGAGTCGTGCCCGGCCTGGGATGTGCAGCGCCGGGAACTCGCTGCAGTCATAGGCGTGGACCTGTCGCTGCCGGCCGTTGCGCGAGCGATGGTTGGCAGTGACAGGGCCTGGACCGCGGTCGCCGCCTTCTGCGAGGCTGTCATCTCGCGGAAGGAGGCGGCGGAGAGGGCCCGGGAGGAATCCTCCTTCGCGGACCCGATTCGCCGCCGGCGCGCGGGGCGGCGTGCGCGCGCTTACCTGCGCCTGATGCCGCCCTAGCCGAGGCTGCGGACGGTGGGGTCGGGGAGTACCCTGCCGTCCGCGGAAGCCTACCGCGAAGGTGTGACGCCCAAGTGCGCGGGGCGTCGCACAAGAGAGGGTGCCCGAAGGGGCTGCCGCCTGCGGATCGCGGAGAAACGACGCGGTTCCCGTGATCCGCCGTAGCAAGGGCGGGTGAGGGCGCACGGTGGGTTTTTAGTGGGTGAGAGCCCCACACTACCCCGTTGTCTCCCCGGGCAGCGGGGTGTGCGGTAGGACATTTTTGCCCACCTAAAATTAAAAAAAAAAAAAAAAAAAAAAAAAGGGATTGTCCGCCGCCCGCATTGAGCCTACCGTGAAGTTGTGACGTTCCAGGTGCGCGGGGACGTCACTCAGAGACGAAGTCCAATAGGGCTAGCTGCTGCGCGGACCACTGAAGAGAAAGAAAGAAAAGAGAAAGAAAGAAAGAAAGAACCAGTGGTCCGCCGCGTATGGGCAGATGAGGGCGCACGGCGGGTTTTAGTGGGTGAGAGCCCCACACTACCTCGTTGTCTCCCCGAACGGCGGGATGTGCGGTAGGTACATTCAAAGTATCAAATAGAAGCATACTCAATTGTGGCGCGACGGGCCTTGTGGCGTAGTCGGTAGTGTAACCGACTTCCGTGCACGAGGTCGTGGGTTCGATTCCCACTCAGGACAATTATTTGTGTGATGAACAAAGATATTTGTACTACGTCTGGGTGTTTTCTATCTATTATATGTATGTATTTACAAAAAAAAGTAGTATATGTATTATATTCGTAATCTAGTACCCATAGCACAAGCGTTAAGCTTAGTTTGGGACCAGAGGACGTTGTGTTGTCCGTGAATATTTATGATTATGATTATGTTATCGGTTACCAAGTAGGTTAATACCACCGTCAGCCATGTCATCGATCGTGAAACACCTCGGTATATTTTGGTTTAAGCGGTAGATAACCGTCCATTCATACATTTTTTATTCACGAAATAAAATAGTGTGCAGCGGCTACGTAGTATTCTTAGTATAGTTGAGTCAATTAACGATTGTTACTACTTACCATCAGATGAGCAATAACTTCTCTACTACCATAATAATACAAAACTTCTTTTATATACCCATAGATATTCTTATAGGATATTTTTTCTATATTTTTTTTATTGCTAATGATGGCAGACGGCCACGGCCCACCTGATGGTAAGTGGTAAGTGTCGCTCATGAACTCAACTATAACAGATTTGGACATCTACCATCTAAGTCCACCCGTGATAATGAATGCTGTAAAGTATTCGAAACGTCGGGATAGTATAAAAATCAAGTAAACGCAATAGATTCCGTAAACGAAGTTTTATTTCAAAATGTGTAAAATTCGCGTAAATGTTAGAAAGTATTATACCAAGAGTATTGTCAAGCCGCTGCGCACCATTTCATTTCTCAGAAATGAAATGAAAAAATAAACAGCTATCTTCTGCTAAAGTCAAAACACACTGACGTGCTTCATGACCGGTCGCACAGAAGACAGTGGTACCGACTCGTTTGGGCCCGATAGCAAGTAAGTACTCTCACTTGGTACCCAGCCCTACTGCCAGTAGTGCAATGGATGATAATTGCTTACTTCCCTTAGTCGCCTTGTACGACACCCATGGCAAAGTATGGGATGGTTACACTTGTATTCTTAGTCCGTCACCACACGTATTAAATTTTCTCTCAAACGGTATAACACCGGTTACCTGTGCGCGCGCTCGGTGTACGGTCGTATTTTATAATTATAATCTCCGTAAAACGCTAACGAATAAGAAATATAATGGTTCAGTGTAAAAAATGTAAACTTTTTATGTCTGTTACCAAAGATGATATTATAAAGTGTAAAGGTATGTGTGAAGCAACTTATCACAAAAAATGTGTGCAAAACAACAAGCAATTTTTGCAAACAACAATATGTGATAAATGTCAAAAGACAACACAATCTCCACAATAATAAATACAATGGAAGCCTCGAGCGAGAAGGTTTTAATTGAAATCAATAAAAAATTAGAAGTACTCTATAGCGTCGAGAAAAAATTGGAAGACCTTACTAATAGTGTTGAGTTCTACGCGGAAATGTACCAAACGTTACTAGAATATAAGGAAGAATCTCAGAAGCAGATTAAGGCACTAGAGCAGAAAAACGTATACTTAGAAAAATACAACAAGGCCTTAGAAGAAGGAGTACAGGAATTAGAGCTAAAGGACAAGGATAAAGAAATAGAAATACATGGATTAGAAGCATACAACAGCGAAGACACTAAATCGGTGTTACAAGACATAGCTCAAATACTAAAGCTAAGCCCAGACGATATAGAGGACGCAACGAGGGTAGGACAACAAAAACCGGACGATTCAAGACCTAAAGTTGTAGTAGTCACACTCCGATCTAGAAGTACCCGCAAAAATTGGATGCTAGCAAAAAAAAAGAAAATAAACTCACTAACAGTATAGTATACCGGAATGGCAATAATGATCAGATATAAATGAAGCTTTCACTAGGTGCAAACGCCAACTACTGTGGATGGTGAGAAATAAGTTAAAACCAAAAGGCTATCTATACTTTTGGGTTCAAAATGGCAATATATTAGTAAAAAAGAATAGCGAGGAAAAAAGAATATATAATATAAAGTCGGAGAATGATTTGGAAAAATTTGATGAGCTACAAAATTCCAAATAATAAGTGCATTTAGCGTAAACAGTACACAATAGGTGAATTTTAGATATCAACATTTGATTGCATGGAAGATGACATATTCACTGATGTTGCATACAAAAGGTACTATGATATAAAAACATTAAGGAAAGATTTAACTGAAAAGAAAGGATTCATTCATATAATGCATCTAAACATAAGGTCACTCTGGAAACACTTCAATGAAATACTAATTTTATTAGAGAAAAACAACTACAAAATACATATATACTAATTCTGAGTGAAATAAATATCAAAAGGGAAGAACTGTATTCCTTACCAAATGAAAGGATATATATCATATACATATATACAGACGAGAGAGACAACTAGAGGAGGGGGTATATTAATATGTATATGCAAAGGACGAACTCATCTTAGAAGCCCGTGGACTGAATACAGGCTCTGTAGAAATGATTCATGGTCAGCTGAAGACTGAGAAAAGTAGTAAAACGCATATAATTGCTTTATATAGGCCGCTGCAAAAAAATAAAATAAGTTTCATTAATGAATTAGAGACAAACATAAAGACTATTCCAAAGACTGATAATGTTATTGTGATCGGCGACACGAATATAAACACTTTAAACAATATAATAAACTCAACCACGACGAGGTATAAAAGCACCCTGTGTGAAAACGGCTTGCAGTGTGTTATACCGGGCACGGAAATAACGCGCGATGCGATAGTGGACGGGCGAAACGAGACGTCATGCTTGGATCATGTCTGGGTGCGAGCGGGACGCAATGAGGGCGGAGCGAAATCGTTTGTCCTAGAAATGAATGTGTCGGACCATCATGCAGTTGGGCTGTCGTTGGGATTGTGTGAAAGTGGCGAAGATAGTGGTGTACTAATGACAAAAGTGAGTAATAGTGAGCGAGCCGTTCTTAGTTAGGTATAAGCTGTTAAAACAAAAGCTGGATGGATATGATTGGTCTCAATTATATGGTTTATCATGCCCGTTAATATTATATCAATCATTATGTACATTGTTCAACGATTTTTATAAGGCAAGTACGGTAACCGTGACGGTACGGAATAAAAGAAAAAGACAACCATGGATAGACCACAATTTGTATTCAATGTTATTGCGTAGAAATTATTTGTTTAAAGTATGGAAAGCGGAATCAAAAAATATGAATAAACGATTAGAGTACACGAAATTTAGAAACAAATTAAATAAAATAATAAATTAAGCAAAAAATAAATATCGACAGTCCGAAATAATAAAGTGTAATGGAGATTTAAAAAAAATATGGGCAAACATAAACTCGTGGCTGGGTCGGCAAAAAAATACTTTAGATAGTGTTATTATGAAGCATTTAGGAAGAGTGGAAAGTATGAATAATGTATGTACCAATTTTACACAGATATTCACTAAAGAAATACAGGATATTTAACATTAATGTAATATAAAATTTTTAGATAGAGAAATATACGTGCGTCCATGTGATGTCAGCTTTAGATTTATAGAAGTGTGTCCGTAGCAGGTAGAAAAAATAATAAACATGTTATCGAGTGAAAAGTCATTAGATGGCAGCCAGTGACATAAAATATGTAGGTAAAAAATCAGTCTTATTTTAGCAAACTTAATTAATATGTGTTTAAAGAAAAGTGTATATCCTGACCAACTCAAAAGTGCTATAATACGCCCAATTTACAAATCTGAAAGCCATCTAGAATACGTAAATTATAGGCCAATAGTAATACTATTTGCTATCGATAAAATAGTCGAAAAATCGGACAAATTAGTAAGTTTCTGGAATCATATAACATAATCTCTGACACGCAACACGGCTTTAGAAAAGGAAGGAGTACTGTCTCTGCCCTTACGAGCTACGCGGATTATGTAAATGACAGCTTAGACTCTGGGAAGCAGCTGATTGAAATTTTTATAGATTATAAAAAAGCATTTGACACTTTGGATCATGACATACTATTGCAGGCGATGGATGAATCTGGGATACGCGGCTCCACCAATAACTGGTTTAGAAATTATTTAACAAATAGAAAAATTCGCACTGTTATCGGCGCAGCGGTCGGAGAGGACGCGGTAGTGAGCTTACGTGTGCCGACCAGCTCAGTGTTTGCGCCAGTGGGTTATGTTATGTACGTCAATAGCGTGTCAAATGTGGTCACCAAATGTCAGGTTTTCATGTATGCAGATGATATGTGTGTGATTTATGCATCGAAAGATATTTCGCAAGCTCAAAGTAGTATTCAGGTAGATTTTGAAAATATTACAAAATGGGCACATGACAAGGGACAAATCGTACTTAATTTAAAAAAAACAAAATGCATGCATATACACTCTCCATACAACCAGAGCGCGAAAAATACTAACATGGATAATATTACCATAATAGGACTTACATACGATTGTTTACATAGAAACAAATGTAATTGTAACTGTGACAGTCTTCAGTATACTTAACGTCTTTGGGTGACGCCTGCGCCATCTGTCGGAAGTATTTTCATACATTTTACAATTAAGATTTTACCTAATAATGACGCAAACCCTTCAAATATTTAGATATTTTTATATATATTTTTAGCATTTGACATGCTTAGCACTATACATTAAACACAAAGTGAAAAATGTGAAATCGAAAATAACAGACAGGAGCAGGATTTGAACCTGCATCTTCTGGATACCGTCCAGATGCTGAATTGGTAAATGCTGAATTGGTAAAGCATCTGGACGGTATCCATATATTTGTAGTAGGCTGAGATGTATCAGATATTTGTAGTAGACTGAGATCTGTGTTAGGCAAATTTTATCAACTAAACGGAGTACTAAATATACATACACTAAGAATTGTATACTATGCCCTTGCAGAATCTTTGGTAGACTATGGACTAACTGTGCACGGACGATCTTTTATAACATATCTAAAAGACATTAAAAACCTAGAAATAAGATTCTTGAAGTAAGTGAGAAAGTGAAAAATATGTGCAATAAAGAATATGATAGATTATTTCCCATATGTAAAATCCCACCAATAGAAAAAAAAGTTGAATATTTCATAGGTTTAAAATACTACTATAGTGAACAGTATAAACATGTTATCAAGAATAAATATAACACTAAATGGGCTAGAGAACAAAGATTGACGAAACCAAAAGTGAAAAATTATTATGGAGAAAGAACAAATAAGTGTACGGTCCCAAAAGTATTTAACAACATAGATTTGTTAAGGCAGTACCCTAAAGTGAATATTGGTACATTAAAGAAAAATCTAAAAGATGTTGAAGACACTGTTAAATGGCACTTAAGTGATTAGATTAGGGAAACATAGTAACTATACCTTTTATATTATTGTTATCATTGTTATTTTTTATAGGCTATGAAATTGGATTAAGAGCGCGTCTCGCCGTTAAACAATTTAGTTTGGCGAGTATAAAATGTAATTTTAGATCTTAAGAAATTAATAAATAAATATATAATAATAATACTATACTCAATGACTGAATTCATGGTGAAATTCTCATAGGTACCTACGATTTTTATGCGTTTAACCACTACACGACTCGCTTGGTGCGCAAAGCAAGAGCGGGCGAGGAGATTGGTGATTGGCCGTGGTATGGCTTCAAGAACTTAGGCGTCGTCATAGAGACTAACTCCAGTTGGGAGAGTGGCGATGAGGATTGGTTTAAGGTAAAAATTTTATGAAAAATCAGTATTATCTATGTTTTGGAAGGATAATTCAAACCATTAGTTTAGTACTACGTTTGCTTGATCACCAGTGTGTACATGGAGTAGCTGCTACCGCTGGAGACCTTAGTATAAGATCAGGTCTGCTAAATATTATAACACAATCTGATCACACTCTTCTGCTTAGTACAGTAGTTCATTTGATTTTAATAATGGTCCTCTCATTGTAATCACCTGTTATCTTTACGTTCTAGGTTAATCCTGAAGGTATTCGCGAGCAACTCAACTGGTTGCATAAAAAATATGATGTAAAGGAATTTATAATCTCAGAGAATGGTTTTCTAAGCACAAATGCTTCATTGGAGGACACCAGAAGTAGCAATTATACTCGGAGATATTTAGAACAGGTACTTACTTAATAATTTAATGCTTAATAATAATAATAACTAAATTATTATATAAAAATTATGTTATAAATTATCATCATTTAAAAAATATTTTTTAAATAATAACTTCTATCTGTATCTATCTATCGGCCTTTCGACGTCTACTGCTGGACATAGGCATCCCCAAGAGAACGCCACAACGAGCGGTCCTCGGCTGTTTCGCTCATATGGGGGATAGTGCCGTAATCGCCACGGTTGGCAGGCGGGTTGGCGATCGCAGTGGATGTTGTTAATAGTTGAGGGAGTGCTGCTGTCCATTCCCCCGTTATCCCCTCAGTCGGCTCTTACGACTCCCATGGGTGGAGAAGGAGTGGGACAATTCTAAAGCCGGTCCCACACGGCCATAATAACTTAAATAATATTAAATAATAATTATTTATTATGATTTTTTTATTTATAAATACAACAAATTTATTTAGACATTTTTATATATATTTTTAGCATTTGACATGCTTAGCCATATACATTAAACACAGTGTTTAAAAAAAATTGGCAAAGCATCTGGACAGTATCCAGGAGATGCAGGTTCAAATCCTGCTCGTGACTGTTATTTTCAATTTCACATTTTCCACTTTGTGTTTAATTTGTTGTATTTGTTGCAATTGTCTTAAAATAATGGAATGCGACATTGGAATGATACATCATACATGCTTTGTCAGATTTATCAGATTCAGATAATATTGTATATCTATCTCTGTAAGTAATCCAAGATCTTGTACCAAATCATTCACTTCTTGCGGTTTTAAAGGTCGAGGATTATTTGGAGTGCTAAATATCTCACCACTGCTTGGCAGATGATTTGGTATTCTGAATTTTGTGATAAAGGCACGTTGAATTTTATTAGTTGGCTAATAAAATATTCTAGATTGTTTATGGTCGTCGATCGATCAATTGAGTATATAATAATCCCCTTTAAGACCTTAAAGATGTACTGTACTTCCCCAAATAACATACCAAATATATTTTAGAAAGAAACTTGACATTACAGGTAGATGGTGTCAACGTCACGGCTTATACAAATTGGGCACTAATGGATACTTTCGAACGAGGTTATGGGTATGTTTATATTGTCCCACTGTTAGTCACTTGACTCTTTGTAGAGAAAGACAGATCTGAATCATATTATAACACGCTCGCCAAGTGTAAGTAGGCAGGCTTCACAAGAGGTTGATAAAATTTCTCTTATAATTGATAATTTATGAACAAATACATAATTTCGCAAATTTTGGCGTGTAAATTGCGAGACTTATGCTTCCGAATAGGAAACGAATGCGATACCCTTGTCTCTGCGATCCCTTGTTTTACCACTAAGGCTATCATTGCAATAAAGTACTGGCAAGCCGCTGCTCATATTTTCATTTCATGAATGTGAAATGCGGCTACAACCAATACACACCAAGGTGCTTCGCCGTCAGTTACATGGAGTCCTGCTCTGGCTTATAGTAGTTGTGAGTACTTCCATTAGGTACCCTCCCCTACCACCCGTAAAATTCAATTTGAAGAGATTGCCACAATGAGCAGGCCGTTTCACTTGATTAGAGGCAGACCTGTGTTTTGCCGTTTGATACATGGTCGCCACTTAATAAACTGTTTTTCTCAACTGTTAGCAGTTCCTTGAGCGATGAGATCTGCCTATGAACAGCTACTAAAAAAAAAAATATTTTTAATAGATATTTTATTATTTTCAGTACATACTATGGTTTATATGCAGTAGATTTTGATAGTAAAAATCACACGCGCCGGATTCGCAATGCAGGCCGATATTACTCTAAGGTTGCCAAGACTAGGCGTACTGATGTCACAGACGTAATATAAACCTTTGTTAAAATTTCTTTGTTTTTGCCAAATAAAATATTTGATTTTATTTGTGTATCGTTTATTTAATCGAATTGAAAATATGTGATACCACTGTTCAATCTGCTTCTGTAGATACGTTCTTCTAGCTTTATTCATACCACGCGAGTAACATAGCAACACAAGAAGCATCACTCACGCGTCACCAATTCCAAGAAAAGGGATTGGAGGTAGATAGTGAAAGGTCATAATGATGTACGGTATTTATCTGCCTTGCGCTTGCGCTCATAGGAATGTGTTTTGATGAGCACTTGCTAATACAAGATGGGCAGTTAGGATCTTAATATACTCTTCTGAATCAATATCTTTCACTTCTGGTGGTCCGCCAGTACAGACAGAGAGATGGCACACGGCTGATTTATTTGAAGGGTGAGAACCCTACACTACTTTATTCGTTGCCAGAAAAAATAATTTCAACAACAAAATTTTTCCCGCCTTATCAAAAACAGGGTCATAATCTTCAGGTTTCTCTCGAGTTGATAGTAGCGTCTCTACCAGTAATAAAAATTACAAAGGCATGAAATGTAAATTAAATCAAAATTTTATGATGCATTATTTTAACTTCTTTCTTTTCATGTATTTTTATTACACGCCTCATAAGCAAAGCGTTGCGGTGTGTACTATTCTCGCTTTACGCAGAAAAACAGTTTTTTTTTAACTTAAAATATATTTATCATATACTGCACTTATAAAATAATATATATACACACATATCAAGAAAAACACTATTTTTAACACTCATGATATTTTTGATGCAATTTTTGTTATTTAAACTAGTTAAAAAGCCGTTTGGAAAAGTTCTGTCTTGGACGTTCGTTTGTTGTAGGTAATGTATGTTAACACGATAACGACCAAAATACTTTACTAATCGAGTCTTCTTTTTTCTTTTACGAATAGAACCCTATCACTTTCCACGGACTGATTCGATGTGGTTTAATTGTTATTAAATCAACAAAAAAATAGTGAATATTTACGCTCGACTCGACACTAAAGCCAGCGCTACGCTATACCTTATTTCGTGAGAACTACTTGAACTATTTCTTTAGGCCAATATAGAAGTACTTCTTAAAATTAGCGCTAGATGGCGTATAAGACATGAAAACCTTGGTATTTTTTTGAAATTAGCGCTATCTATGTGATTTATTGAAAACTACTTAGTAAAACCAATACATTATTAGTTACTTAGGTATTAAATAATCAATTTTATTGTGAAAAATGAAGATTATGAGGCGTGCACTTTTGGATTTTCCAAAGTATTTTCTTCTTTTTTTATATTGTTTAATAGTATTTAAGTGTATCATTACCGATAAAATTAAACTTATTACGCAACCCGTAAAAAAACTAAGACATTGAAGACATTGTCAACAACCTCATTCCATCATCAGAGTCTCAACATCTATCATCAAACTTCCGTTACCAATCCTTTTATTCTATTGAAGTCATTAAAACAAATGATAATAATGTAATCCAAAACACGAAATGCTTACTAGTAGCTACTGAAGAGTTCCACTATGTAACCCTGACTCCAAAATTGACTTCCAATTATAATTATAATTATACAGAAAAATATCTTGCCGATTTTACTGATCATTAATATTGTTAATGATACTGATTCTTTTACGCACTAAGCGAGAAATATTTAACAGGTATAAACAAAAATCTAATGCATAGAAACTAGAACATATATCACCGCTTTGTTTTGGCCTATATGGTGGCTAAATTCATCAAACTTTTGACAAAAAGACGTTACGAGTGGCAAAAATTTGATATAATATTAATAGCGATCATCGGAGTGGGTGAATTTAATTTAGTTATTTATCTATGAATAATTATATGAATATTATGAATAATTGAATACCAGAAATAAAAAAGGCTCTAAGTACCAAAAACAAAATGTAGAGGAATTTATGTTTAAAATAATAAACCATCTTCACAATTTTTTTTCAATTTTAATGGTAACTTTTTTTTTATTATTAAAAAATGCTTATAATTAACAAATGTGAAGTATTTAAAATTATTCAATAACAAAATAAACTCACATTTTCCAATAATTTTGGAAGAAAACTTTATGTCCAATTCTAATTAACATAATTAAGGATATATGCACCTTGCATAAATAAAGGTTTAAGATCCAAGTTACTTTTGGTTTAGGCACTTTGCTACATTATCTATAAAAAGACTAGTGCTGTGACGAACATAAAAATAAACTATATTTTTTAAAACTTTAACTAAAAGATCAAAAATGTTAATCGAAGTAGGTAGTATTAAAATTAATCATGTAAGCTTATTGTAAAATATTTTCATAATATTTGCGGTGACCTTCATTTTTGAGATACGGTATCATTGCTAAAAGATCTTTTTTCTTTTCCTCCGTAACTTTACTTCTACTATTTAAATTTAGGTAATGAGTATCCAGAAATATAATTGAGGGTCTTGCCACGCTTTAGAAGATTCACAAATTTCCAATTCTCAGTAAAACTATGTGATTCTTTCACTCTAATTACGAAAGGTTCTTCACTGTCGATTTTAAGGTGATGCGCTTTTGATATTTGCAGAGTCGTTGTATTAAAAAATGTTTCTGCAGCCCACTTAAAATCATAAAAATATTCATCACTCATTATTATAGGCCGAAACGGCTGCTTGAAACGAGCAATTTCAATGAGTTGTTTTATGTCATCGGGCACAGTTTCTCAATTATTGCAAAGTCTCTGTCACACGAAAGATTAGAGTGTCTACTTATCAAAAACTTGTGTTCAATGGTTTTAAAAAATTTCTTAAAAACCAAAAATGACCACAAAAATATAAACATTTTATTCTTATTTTGACCACAGCAGTTATCACTCCAAATGATCAAATTATCTTTATTAAGCGTTACTACACTACTTATTGTGCCGTGATTTGTTGTGATTATTATGCCGTGTGGGGCCGCCTTTAGAATTGTCCCACCCCTCTCTACCCACGGGAGTCGTAAGAGCCGACTGAGGGAATACCGCGGGAGTGGGCAGCAGCACTCCCTCGAGTATAACAACATCCACTGCGATCGCCAACCCGCCTGCCAAGCGTGGCGATTACGGCATTATCCCCCATGACAGGACCGCTCGTTGTGGCGTTCTCTTGGGGAGGCCTATGTCCAGCAGTGGACGGTGAAAGGCTGATGGATGGATACTAGTTATTATCTTAAAAGTACACGAAGCAATCTCGTTTCCTCCTCTACCTGTGATACTTTCATTCCGTAAAATCATGTAGCCATCACGTGTATTTTCGATATGGCGTCCAAGATTATAATTGGCCATTTGCCGAGAATAGTACATGGGACTATGAGTTAAGGTAGGAGTAACTGTTACTTCGAGGCCTCTGCTGTATAAATATACCAATGTAACTATTACTTGCTGTAAATCCATGGCAACCGTGCATATGGTGCTGCTAGGTATTTGTGACTTTTTTATATCGAAAGACATTTGTTTCGTAGCTCTTTCTGCTCTTAAATGGTGTAATTGTAGTTTATGTTTATGAATTGTCCTGTTAATTGGCTCTGACACCATTTTGCAGCAAGTAAATCACAGGTATACAAGTATCTGTACGTTTCTGACCAAATTTGACATGAGAAAAGAATTTTTATAAAATGCTATTATAATGTAAGTATGTCACTGTTATGGTAGGTATATTAATTATAATATCTCTATCGCACAGGAACCCAACATTTTTTCAGGACAAAAACTATCCTATGGTGTTAATCTCGAAGATATCTGTTTGCCAAATATCATCCAATTTTGTTCAGAAATTGTTTCGTGATTGAATAATGTATATTTATAAATTTGCCTTCGTAAATTTTATGTCATAATGGTTTTAATGACTTTATTTAGTTTCAAAGTCGTATTTATTTTGTGTAATTTTATTAAAATAATGAACACTCTATTTACACTCATATTATAATGTAAATTATAATTTAGTTATTCTAAGTTGTTAATATTTTGATCTTCTGCGATCTGTTTCTTTCTTTCCTTATCAACATCAATTCATTTCTCATCATTTTTGCCATGTAATGCCAATATTTTTACCACTTTCTAAGAACATTCGTGCTACTTCTTCTTTAAAACATATTCCTTTTGGTTATCTTTCATACATTCCATTGTTTATCTCTTTTATCTATATTGAATCAATAAAATTATCTTGTAAAGTGTGCAGAGTTTTCGTCTTTGCCACACTTGCGTAGAAACGAGCGGATTCACGCGGTGTCCGAGTTCTATTCGGATCATTAAAATCCACTGAATAAAGGCCATACTTGATACTGAAATTAAAAATAAATTATTTATTTAGCTACTTCTAACATTAGGGACCAGATAAGGCAGAATATACTATTGAGAAGAAGAGAAAGAAATCTTATAAGAAAACTATTTGCCTTATTGGTAAGGAATAATACTGAATGAACAACAGAAGAGAAAAAAAATTACACAGAGAACTTTGGAAATTGACATAAAGAACAACCAGACTCGAGAAAAAAAAAACAATAATCAGAAATCATCCAAATAATTATTTTTTCTGTAGAAATCTAACCGCAAAACTTAATACAAGAGTTCAGTATAATAGTTCTAAATTGACTTACGTGTATCCACTCAGCCACTCAAAGTTATTCATCATTGTCCAGGCCGTATACCCGGTCACAGGGATACCCTCGTTTATTGCTAACATGACCTGCGAAATGATCATGGTTTATTATCGCCATATTTGATTTACCAAAAGTTAGTAAAATAGATAATTTGTTAATGATTATAATTGTTTAATGATGGATGCTTAGTTGGATTAATAATTATAGGTAATTGTTGCACATTTAAATAAATATTCACAGACATTTCACACACAACGGCCTCTTTTCCCAAACTAAGCTTAACGCTTGCGCTATGGGTACCAGATTACGTATGTAATACATAATATATTACTTTTTTTTCCAATAATATTATTTTGGGCATAAAACTGACTGAAACTTTTGGGCATGTAAAATTCTAATAATATATTAATCGGAATTAGAGGGCTTTTTGTGGTACTACCAAGAAAAACCTTGACATATTTTCAGTCATCATGCGTCAATCTATTATGATATTATTGCAATACCCAACTGTTGCAAATTGCTCTGACGTAGAAACTTAGTGGTAGGGTTGGGTACCAGGTGGGAGTACTCACTCGTTATCTGCCCCGAGCGGGTCGTTGCCGTCGTCTTTCGTGTGACCGATCATGAATCGGTGGGTTTTTAATAAAAGGATGAGCGGCATCTCGGCAGAACAGTAAAGTGATGATAATTATCAATTACCTGTTCCAAGTAATCCCTTATGTACTCCACTCTTTCCGTGTCAGCAAGAGTAGGATCTTCAGACAACATGCCATTCTCTGTTATAATTATTTCTTTGACGCCATAATTATCTATAATCCAATGCAGCTGATTCCGAAGACCTTTAGGGTAAATCTGCAAAAATCATCTCTTTCTCAATGATGCTTTTTGTTGAGCAAACATCTTCGTTGAAACTGTATCAAAATAATATTATTTTTTTCTTATTAAGCAATATATCTCACCGCAAACCATTCTGCTGATGTAGTTTTCCACGAGGGATGGTTCTCCATGATCACGTTAAGGTCTTCCCAGCCGGTTAGAGGCCAAACTCCTGGCTTCTCTCCTGGCTTTACTTTGCGAATTAGCCTTGTCGTGTAGTGATTTAGACCATAGAAGTCATACGTTCCTGAAATATAAATAAAAGCTTTGATTTTTTTTCAGGTCCCGGGTCTCATTTCAGAATAAAAGGGATTTAGTCTATAGTCCACCACGGTATCCCAATACGTATTGAGAGTTACAGATTAACAGACTTGAGAAAATATCTATGGTTTACTTCTTTACGAAGCTACGATAAAAATAACTTTTTGTAATTTTTTATCTATATTTTAGCACTGCACATACTCAGCTACTCTTAAAGTACAAATTATAATTTGTGAATAAGGAAAAAGAGTATTTTAGTACGAGCGGGAATCGAACCTGCGTCCCTTCCTTTCCGGGGAAGTGCTCTAATCCATTGAGCTATCGTACCATTTCTAGATATACCGAATTTCTTTATCACATTTGTCTTAATGACCAACGCCATCTATCGGCAATGCATTTACATGCATTCATCCAATGTAGTAAGTTTAATTTTGCACATTGTACATTAGCACAACATAGATGAGTTCAGCTCCCTTAGGACGTAAAAACATTTAACAAAAAAGAAGTCTAGTTAGATTGGTTCCAAGGTTTGTTGATTCTAGATTGAGAAACCTACCTACCACCTTCACACAGAATATCGGTGCAAACTAGTTATATTGTATGTAGTGGTATACGAGCCACGGTCCATCTGATGGTAAATGGTAGCCGTCACCCATGGACTCGACTATACCGAGAGTATCGTCAAGCCGCTGCTCACCAATTCATTTCACAGATGAAATGAAATATAAACGCCTATCTCCTGCTACAGCCAAAACGCAACAATGTGCTTCATGGCCGGTCACACGGGAGATGGTGGTACCAACCCGCTCGGGCCGGATACCAAGTGAGTACTCCCACTTGGTACCCAGCCCTACCACCAATCGTGCAATGGATGATAATTGCTTACTTCCCTTAGTCGCCTCATACGACACCCGTGGGAAAGAGTGGGGTGGTGACACTTGTATTCTTAATCCGTCACCACACGGATAAGAGGTATTCTTACTATTGGGTTTCTTTCCTTGTGTAAGAGTTCTGGAGACCCAAATTCACTAGTCATCCCTTCTACTTCTCATCCCTTTTCTTAGAATTGCCAACGGGCAAATATGCTTCTAATGAGGCTTGGATCTATAGGCTACAATAACCACTCGTATGTTTTTGGCAACCCTCATAGTATAAGACATAGTGTCCAGTGGTAAACTCTTGCTTATCCCAGCATGAATAGAAAGATCATCAGAAAAGATCAGCGTGAACCAACGATAGGTTAGGGTACCCGTTGTTTCGCATGGTGAGCGAGAGCGTCGGAAGCCCAAAACCCCTCCCTATCTTCTCCTTACTACCCTTCCTATCCACTCCTTATTATCCTTCCTATCCACCTCCTACCCCTATGGCGACGCGCGATGTTGTTATTTTCTTTACGTTTTTTATTATTTTCTCTGATGTTGCTAGCGTCTATAAGCCACGGAAACCGTTTACCATCAGATGGGCTGTATTCTTGCTTACCAAACACATAAAATAAAATAAACATCGTAAAAACTATACCTTTGACTAATTTTACTTCTTCAGGGGTGAATGGTGGTAATTTTGGTCGTTTATAACCTTCTTTTCTTGAGTTTTCCAATAATTTAGCCTCCAATTTTTTAGGCCAGCCACCCTCTTTGGAGAAGATTGCGTGAGCATAGCGTCCCTCCTGTAAATAGCAATGGATTGATACGTGGTAATAAGTAGATATTTATGGGAGTATTAGATGGCAAGTAATAAGATTAATATTATTGTCAATATTTTTTTTAACCTCCTCTACAATTGAAGTGTTCAAAAACATACTAAACGTAAAAAAACACACTCACGGTTCGTTAACTATGTTTAAGTCCCACGTAATAGGGAGCGACCCTATCGCCGTCTAACGAGCACATTTGCAAACTCCAGGCTGCTACTGAGAACCACAGAAGGAATGTAACATGGTTCCAGTGGCCCGCCAATAAAGGCGGAGAGACTGCACAGGGCGGGTTTGTTTAGTGGGTGCAGGCCCCACACTACCCTGTTCGTTGCCCCAAACCACGGGGTGTGCGGTTAGGAACATTTTTTCCCACCTAAACAAAAAAAAGGCTGCTACTGAGAAACGAAAAAGCTCAATAGCACCTCTCGACCCGGGGATCGAACCCGAGACCTCATGATCAGTAGTCGCTCATCTAGGATGAGCTGTATACGCTGCATACTAAACTTGATGATAGCAAATGTCTTCTTACCCAGTTGTCTATCATCAAATCTGTAACTTCTTTGTCAGCTGGGGTTGCCGGCTCAAACCAGAAGAAAAGAGAGGCTACTGACAGTTTACCTGTAAAAATAAAAATTAAATACATTTTTGCTCTATATTTTAGCACTTGACATGCTCAGTTACTCTTAAAGTACAAATTATAATTTGTGAATAAGGAAAAAGAGTATTTTAGTACGAGCGGGAAACGAACCTGCGTCCCTTCGTTTCCGGGGAAGTGCTCTAATCCATTGAGCTATCGTACCATTTCTAGAAATACCGAATTTCCTTATCACATTTGTCTTAATGACCAACGCAAAATCCCCCTCGTACTAAAATACTCTTTTTCTTTATTCACAAATTATAATTTGTAAATTAAATACATATATATGAAATTAAAATCAATTGTCGTGCGTTAATCTTGGAAAAACTGGAAAGAATTCTTTTATTAGAGCGTTTATGAGCAGAACTGCATACACACATATTACCTTCGAGGCGTCACAAACTAACAATTAAGACTCATAATTAGACTTGATAGATGTAATTGCGATCATGTACCGGTATTATCATTATCAGTTTGTGATGAAAATTTAGTTTTATGACTTTTTGCATATCTACATAATAACCAAATAGGTACCTAGTTTTATTCCAAACTCTTACGTCGGACCTTGTTAAAAATTCAAGTATTCAAAAACAAAAGCGGTAGTGTAAGCGACTGCTGATCACGAGGTCCCGGGTTCAATCCCTGATTCCGGCAGTGTTATCGAGCTTCTTCTTAAAAAAAAATCTAGACTTCGCGGGACGTCTACCAGATGTGAAAACATCAAAATTATTTTGTAGAAATAAAATGATCATAACTTGACAAAGTACTCATCGAGACGAATAAAACGAGTATAAACTCGATAGGGTTACGTCGTTTCATTACAGAGTTACTGTGACCACCTTCCATCTCCATCGTCTGACCCTGGATACCATCTAGAGACAAAGTACTCGTCAAGACAAATCATACGAGCCCAAACTCGATGGAGTTATGTCGTTTTATATCGGAGTTCCTATGGCCACCTTCTAGATCCATCATCAGACCCTGGATACCATCTAAAGACAAAGTACTCGTCAAGGCGAATCATACGAGCCCAAATTCGATGGGGTTTCGCCGTTTCATTATAGAGTTCCTATAATGAAACGGCGACCTTCCAGCTCCATCATCAGATCAGCTCCATGTCCTCATAACATTGTCACGCGATATACTGATGCGTGTAAAATTTCAGCTCAATCGGAAACCGGGAAGTGTGTCAAATTTAACTTGCAATATTTGAACGGGACAAGTAAAATAAAAGCGTCGCCACGCTAACAGCCCATTTTACTCTCCCTCCGCATTAGATGTTTCACATCAAAAAAAAAATCTCAGTAGCATCCCGGAGTTTGTAAATGTGCCCGGTAGATGGCAATAGGCTCGCCCCCTATTACGTGGGACTTAAACATAGCTGGCGAACCGTGGCTGTGTAATACACCTCTGCCTACCCTTTTGGGGAATACAGGCGTGATGCTATGTCTTAAATCTGGACTCGCTAAATAGTAGGAAAGCCAACACCCAGGAAGTATAACATCTCTGCTACGTAAAACTAAAAAAAAATCATATACAGTAAACGAACACAAGGTGCGAAAATTTCAAATTAAAAATAACAAGCCACGATCAAGATTTGAAATTGAATCTCCTGGAATATCGTCCCAAATGCTTTGCCAATTCAGCCATCGTAACAATTTGCCATGTGGGGCTGGCTTTAGAATTGTCCCACCCCTCTCCACCCATGAGAGTCGAAAGAACCAACTGAGGGAATACCGAGGGAGTAGGCAGCAGCACTCCTTCGAGTATTAACAACATCCACTGCGATCGCCAACCCGCCTGCCAAGCGTGGCGATTACGGCACTATCCCCCATTCTTGGGGAGGCCTATGTCCAGCAGTGGACTTTAAAAGGCTGATGGATGGATGGATAGATGGAACAATTGCTCGGGACTGCGAATTCAATAACACATTTTTTTTAAAGACACTGCACTGAGGAATAATCCTTGTATCGCGGGGGACTATACAAACATACAATTTCACGGACACAAAGTACACCCAGACTCCGTTCAGAACAGCCATGAAGTGCCATTACGCACTGTCGACTAGTCGCCGGCGACTCGGTCTCACGGCGACCAAAATATAGGCATCTAGGGCCAGGAGACCAAGCGAGCGATCGGCGTATACTGCTTTCCATTTGAGGCCATGCTCCTATTGGTTGCCGGCGACTGGCAGTCGCTCGTGCATTGCCACTAAGCATCGAGTCACCCGGGCGACCAACAACCAAGTGGCTCTTAAGGATCACACAAAAAGTTGTCTTGTGTGGTAATCAAGCCCACCACAATCAGGCGGGTGAACTGAAATTCGATATATAAAATAAACGAGGAGATGGTAGTTATTTAGATATTTTTATATATATTTTTAGCATTTGACATGCTTAGCACTATACATTAAACACAAAGTGAAAAATGTGAAATCGAAAATAACAGTCAGGAGCAGGATTTGAACCTGCATCTTCTGGATACCGTCCAGATGCTTTACCAATTCAGCCATCCTGACAATTGCTCCTGACTGCTGGATGGCTGAATTGGTAAAGCATCTGGATGTGTTTAATAGATGGTAGTTATTTAATAAAAATGCGAATAAAACCGCGGGCAGAGCTAGTGTTTCATAATTGATGTAATTTCCTAGGTCAATGTTCATTTAATTTAGAAACTACATCCGATAATACATCCTCTAGCCAACATAACTGCCACGACAAATTGATAACCGAAATACATAATATAATTACAAAATTTTGTCTACTGTATTTTAAATGACAATTTTACTATCTTTAAAAAACCCATTAGAATATCACTGTTATATACGGGTAGGTATTTCATTATAAGTAGTGAAATTCAGGCTATCGAAAACGGAACCGTTATAGGTCAATATACCCAAAATTTCCTTTCAAAACGCGGAATACTTGGCACAAGTCCATTTAAAAAAAGCGATCATTTAAATGTGTTGCTTGTTGACGCATTTCTATAACCGATCCTTTAGCAGTTTTCACAAATAACGAACTGTCTAAAAAATCTCTCAAGCTTATTTGCCAACCACAGAAGTAATGTCACATACGGGTAGTTCCAGTGGCCCGCCAGTACAGGCGGAACGACAGCACGGTGGGTTTATTGAGTGGATGAGGGCCCTACACTACCCTGTTCGTGTCCCGAAAGACAGGGTTTGCGGTTAACTACAATTTTTTCCCGTCTTAACAAAAAAAAAATAAGACTTATTTGCCACCACAATGACAGAAGAGTCACGAGCTTCTTGGCACTGTGTTCTCTCTGCCTACCCGCAAGAGAGATTGTGTCACGATAAGTAAGTAAGTAAAAACTAATATAATTTATGAATGTTTTTTTATCTTGTAAGTTTCACTTCTGTCTCATAACTGCTCAAATGAATACTGGTGGATAAGTTAACCCCGAAGCCCACCTTGGGATATGAGGATGACAATAATTTTTGACGTGAAAACATCCAATGCGAGGGTAAAACGGCTGTTATTTAATTATTTTAACGCCATCTGTTAACAAAAGCGTCTAACTAGGAAGTATAATGTCAATCAATAATAGTCGTATATAAATACGACTTAAACAATATTTGAAGAAAGTAAGAAAATCGATGTTTTCACATCTGCGAGACGTCCCTTGATGGCTCATTTTTTGTGATAGCTTACCTTGATATTTTGGCTTGTACAGTTCTTCATAATATCTATACGCCTTAGCATGAGCTATGAGTGTGTTCTTATTGCATAGATATCTGCCAACGTTGGGGTCCATGTGGAAGGGTGCTCCCAGGTTATGGTACCCAAATTCACACATTCCAACAGGCTCGTTGAGTGTCAGCCAGTATTTGACACGGTCGGCATAGAGGGAGAATGCCACTGCGGCGTAGTCCACAAACCATTCCGTGACGAGAGGATTTGCCCAGCCACCTGCAGATTGATCTTATTTATTGTACGAGCAAGCCTTACTCAGTATTTTACTTTACGTTTTTCGAAGAAGTTACTAATTTAGACGAACAAAAGCAAAATAAGTAATAAAATATTTTTAACGCCATCTTGTAAAGTTTTGAGGTACCAGTATGCTACCTAACGATCCATAGATCCATGTCCTAGATGGTGTTATAAAAATGGTTTAGTTATTTCTCTTAAATTGGGTTTTTTATCAGGATAAATAACTTTGGAGATAAATTTAATAAAATAAGTCTGTCTGACAAGTCTCTAGTATTTTTTTTGACCTGTCTCAGGCTTAGGCAGCGTGTGCCTCAAATAGATGTTTCCCGCGCCATAATTATAAATGATACAGATTAGATTGCAGAAGCTATGAAATCTCACCAAGATCCTGCAGAGACTGGGGCAGGTCATTGTGGTACAAAGTCACTAAAGGCTGAATCCCTTTCGCAAGTAGACCGTCTATGATATTGTTATAATATGCTTTGCCATCCTCGCTTACAACATTGGGAAAACCAGTTGGGAGTAGCCGTGTCCAGGATATTGAGAATCTGAAAATATTTCAAGTATAAAATATTTACTTGCCGTGTGGGGCCGGCTTTAGAATTGTGCCACCCCTCTCCACCCATGGGAGTCGTAAGAGCTGACTGAGGGAATACCGGGGGAGTGGGCAGCAGCACTCCTTTGAGTATTAACAACATCCACTGTGATCGCCAACCCGCCTGCCAAGCGTGGCGATTACGGCACTATCCCCCATTCTTGGGGAGGCCTATGTCCAGCAGTGGACTTTAAAAGGCTGATGGATGGATGGATGGAAAGTATTTACTGAAAATTCCAGAACACATCTATTCAAAGGCAATGACATAAATATTTATGTATGGGAGTTACGTTACATACCAATCTAGACACATTGCCCGTCCACTTTAATATTAATGTAATTCACCTATATATATCCAAGCCCAATTCTTCGGCGATCTCAATATCCCTCCTCCAGAGACGATAGGAGTCACAAGCGACATCGCCGTTAGATCTATCAGCCACTACTTCTGGACGTGTGTGGAGCAGACGATCCCAGAAGTTCTCACCTCTATCTGGAAGAGTTATTTTAAAATATAAGTTCTGTACCAAACGTAAATTTTTAAATTGGCACGCATTGTAGTTTATAATATAATTACTACGACGCGATAGTAAATCGTTCGTCATAATAATTTGGAGTAGGTAATATAGAGGACATATAATTATACATCTACACAATGACATCGTAACGATAATTGATACCATTGTGCACTTGATCCTGAACACCCAGGTGGTGGAAATTTGCATGGATCTTTTCATGAAAATTGCAATTTCTTTTTATAATACTTTCTGATATTTACGCGAATGTTACACATTTTGAAATATATATCTATTTCAAAATGTGTAACATTCGCGTAAATATCAGAAAGTATAATAAATATATATCGTGTTTACCTAATTTTACTACTATCCCGACGTTTCGAATACTTTACAGCATTCATGATCACGGGTGGACTTAGATGATAGACGTCCAAGGCGGATATGTATATCAGCCTTGGATTCCGTAAACGAAGTTTTATTTCAACATTTCTTTTTAATTTTTTTGTGAGATAAAATTCTTATATTGCTCTAAATTGGATTTTAGGTAATATACCCATAAATCACCGATTTACACCAAAAACTACAATGGATTTAAACTTTTGTTATATTTAGTCGCGTTTTTAGTGATGTCATGGCGGCTACCCCTTTTTTTTTTTGGCGGGAATAATTGTTTCTAACCGCACACCCCGTCGTTCGGGGTAACGAACATGGTGGTGTGGGGCCTTCACCCACTAAAGAAACCCGCCGTGTGCCGTCTCTCCGCCTTTATTGGCGGGCCATTGGGAACTATGTTACATTCCTTCGATGGCGGCTACCCTTGAAACCCGTTGTTGTCAACGAAAATGGTATGGGGCATATTATTAACGTAATTTGGTGACATCTTTGCCCGGAGCTATCGGTATTATGCCATTTACGCCCGGTATATGGCCTTTTTAATTTTAGACAATATAATGAAATGTGTGAGAAAATTTATTTCCTTCATATTTATTTTTCATTTCTGGGTGGATACAAATTGCGTTCTTGAGCTATAAATGGTGTAATGGATGCGGATTTGTTTTTTATTATTTAGATTTGTTAAAAAACTGCCTCGGTGGTGTAGCGGTAGTGTATGCGACTGCTAATCATGAGGTCTCGGGTTCGATCCCCGGTTCTGGCAAAATGTTATTGAGCTTTTTCCTAAAAGAAAAATTCTCAGTATGCCCGGAGTTTGGAAATGTGCCCGGTAGACGTCAATAGGGTCGCCCCCTATTACGTTGGACTTAAACATAGCTGGCGAGTCGTGGGTGTATAATACACCTCTGCCTACCCCTTCGGGGAATACAGGCGTGATGCTTTATACATTATGCTGTTTAATTGATGCCATGATCACGGAGCAGTTGCTCCGTGATCATGGCGCTTGCAACAGTGCCGAAATATCGGAAACTCGTAAGTAAAAATTTACATGGTATAAATCCCGTAAAAACGTTTAGAATTATAAGTGACCATGAAAGTTTGAAATTCTATATCTGCTGTTTGTTTAGCTACTAAAATAAAAAAATAAATAAGTATATTTCGTCATCTCCATATCTTATCTAAAGGTCTTTCAGCCGTGACGATTATAAAATATATTAAGTAATATAGGTAAATCTAGGTCGCCCTTGTGTACCTTGTGTGGTTATTATCTTAAATAGCTGTATAGTTATACCACCCGACTTCGTACAAGTCATATCCCAGAGGAGCCGGCTTGATCGGAAAAGTACCACCTTTTCACAGAAGATCAGCGTAAACCAACAGTTGATAAATACTAGAGATGCCACGAATATTCGGCAACTATTCGGTATCCGGCTATTCGGCTGTATTTTTTCACTATTCGATATTCGGCAGAATATTGCGAACTATTCGGCCGAATACCGCATACTAAATCACGAAAAAAAAATTGCATAATATGACTTATAAAGAAATAATCGATATATAATCGTTTTAATGACTGGGCTATGCAGACCTTGGACGACAGGCCATCTGATGGGATCAGAGACTGCGGGCGAACTGTTAATCTGTGGGGCCCTTAAATTACACTGCAACGATAGGAAACATACCAACGATCACACGTACTTCAAGTGATGCAGGTTAAAATCTGTCACACGCGAAAGGTACTAAGTGTTGGGCATTCGGCAGCCGAATATTCGGCGCTTCGGCCAAGAGCCTCGCCGAATATTTGGTATTCGGCCAAATCACTATTGGTGGCATCTCTAGTAAATACGTCTACCGTTGTGTTTCGCATGGTGAGTGAGGGTGCCGCAGGTCCATAAAATATACATAAATAGGGTTGTTGGTGTGTGAAATTTTGTTGTTGGGTAGTATATGTTTTTACATTAGAATAAATTGAATAAAATCCAGAAACTATTGCGTCGCCATCTAATGTATGGATATCAATTTAACAAATTTTATCGCATTTGATTAATTACTTGAAATGCATTGACAAACAACATTTTTATGTGCGTATTTATATTTTAGTAGGTATCTATGTAAATTTAATTATCATAATTATATACTCCTAAGTGTAAAATTGTTTCTTTTTCACAAGCATTTATAATTATATTTAGGCTCACTGCCTCTGTGGTGCAGCGGTAGTGTAAGCGACTGTTGATCATGAGGTCTTGGGTTCGATGCCCGGGTCGGGCAGTGCTATTAAGATATTTCGTAAAAAAAAAAGAAAAAATTCTAAGTAGCAGCCCGGAGTTTGGAAATGTGCCCGGTAGACGTCAATAGGCTCGCCCCCAATTACGTGGGACTTAAACATAGCTGGCGAGTCGTGGGTGTGTAGTACACCTCTGCCTACCCCTTCAGAGAATACAGGCGTGATGCTATGTTGGGGTGCGGGTCGGGATACCTCCGCGTTGGTGCACCCTGGGCAACGTCGGCATACTAGTGCCGGCGGCTGAATCCCGGCAGGGGACAGGTCTCCGCGTGTCCCACTGATCAGTAGCGGGCACAGCGGATAGGCCGGACATCCACTGTGGAGGGTCAGCGAGGCCATAGTGGCCCCCCCAACTCTGGGAGGGGACGGCGGGGTCACAGTGACCCCCCCCGTCCCCGGGGACGGGGCTTTCAGCCCAAGTGGCAACGGGCTCACTCTGCTTGCAGTTGGCCGAACGTCTGCCGTGGAGGGCCAGCGGGGTCATAGTGGCTCTCCTGGCCCTGGGAGACGGAGATGGGGCTTTTAGCCTGAGGGGCGACGGGCTCACCGCTTGCTTAGGTACTGGGTGCGACGCGCCTGGAGAATCCCTCACAGGGCTAAGTAGCAATACCGGCCCTGTCAGCTCCACGTATTTGGGGGGAACAACTGACACCAAGGAGAAAGGAGAGGTGGAGGAGAGGAACAGGACGAAGAGGATGACTACCCGTGGGAGGAAACCCACACCCGCGGGCAGCCCAACGGGGGGTACTGCCAGCTCAGCTGTGGAGGGTGCCGGTGCGGACACAGAGTCAGACGGAGTTGGCAATGGTGCCACGATCGCGGGTGCTGTCTCTGTGGGGCCCACAGGGTCTCAGTGGGATGCGTCCGGTGCATTGGGGCAACCTTCGCGGCTCCTGAAGCGCTCAATTGCGCAGGAGAGCAACGCCTCAGAGTCCGAGGGTAGCTCGACGGCAAGGCCGCGAAGATCGGCCAAAAGGGGCCGAATCACGAGTAGGTCGTGCGTAGGTGTGGTGCCGCACCACCGAAGGAATGTAACACAGTTCCAGTGGCCCGCCAATAAAGGCGGAGAGACGGCACACGGCGGGTTTCTTTAGTGGGTGCAGGCCCCACACTACCCTGTTCGTTGCCCCGAACGACGGGGTGTGCGGTTAGGAACATATTTTCCCGCCTTAACAAAAAAAAAAAAAAAAAAAAGGTGTAGTGCCGCGCTCGTTGTCCCTACTGGAAAGAGTCGGTGATTTACAGGGAGAGCTCACGGTGAAGGAGAGGGTGACCCTCCTTACGTCGCGGCTCCGAGAGGTGCTTCCGGATGAAGAAGGTTCACTTACAGTGGACCAAATTGCCCGGTAGGCCTCCAACACCCTGGCCATCGTTCCCACGGTGGCTAATGGGTCTCGGAGCCTTCGGGGCAACTTCGCGGAGGCCCTCAGGAAAGCCTCCGAGACACTTAACAGTTCTCTGGAGTCGGCCATGCCCCGTGTGCGACGTCCTCCTCCGAGGAAGGGGCTCTACTGGTGGTCCCAGGAGCTGGCAGACCTCCGTGTGGCATGCATTCGTGCCCGGAGGTCCTATACCCGCAGTCAGCGGCGCAACCGCGATAGGGAGTGGGAGGGCCAGCTGTACGAGGCGTACCGCATTTCGCGGGCTGCTTTTAAGTTGGCTATCTGCCGCGCCAAAACAGAGAAAAAGCAGAAGATGCTGGACGGTCTCAACCGTGACCCCTGAGGTCATCCGTACCGTGCCGTGGCGCTTAACAAGCTCCGCACCCAGGGACCCCCCTCACAGAGACTCTTCAGCCCAGCCATGAGGAGGACCTCACCGAGGTGGTCGAGGGCCTATTCCCACGACGGGCGGAGCACACGCCCCGGTCATGGCACCGCCAGGTAGTGACCGGGAGGTCGACCTCAGTGTACCGCCCGTCATCACGTCGGAAATGGGGGCGGCTGTTTCACGGATTCGTTCCAAGAACACCGCCCCCGGCCCAGACGGGATACCCGCCAGGGTACTGGCCCTGGCTCTGGACCACCTTGAGCCCCGCCTCACGGGACTATTCGACGCGTGCCTGGCGTCCGGACGGTTCCTGGTCCTGACTGCTGGAAGGAGGGGAGGCTGATACTCCTGCTGAAGCCGGGTCGAACACCGGATTCGGTTGGGGCCTTCAGGCCCATCTCGTGCTGCTGGACGAGGCGGGTAAGCTGCTGGAGAAAATCCTCGCTGCTCGCATCGTCCAGCACCTGCGCGACGTCGGACCCGACTTTTCGGACGCCCTGTTCGGTTTTCGAGCCGGTCGTTCGACGGTCGGCGCGATCATGCGCCTGAGGGCCGCGTCCGCGGCGGTCCTCGCTGGCGGTGGAGTGCTGTTGGCGGTGGAGTGCTGTTGGCGGTGTCGTTCGACATCGCCAACGCATTCAATAGTCTGCCATTCAGCTGCATCAGGGAGGCGCTTTGGTATCACGGGGTGCCTGCATACCTGAGGCGGCTGGTGGCGGACTATCTTGAGGGCCGCAGCGTTCTCCATGAGAGCCGCATAGGGGACGTTATCAATAAATGATAAATGATCTAAACCCCTTAGCCATCTGTGTATCAAAAGTTTAAAGTTGTTCTCTTAGTTGGTCGTGAAGGCCATAACAAATCGGAAGCTGACCAGCTGAGGTCAGCTTCCGATCTTTGCTTGGAATAACGCTAAGATGATGATTATAATATTCTTACCACTGGAGTTCCAAGCACCTTCCACTTGGTAAGCTGAGGAGGCGGCCCCAAATTTGAAATTCTCTGGAAACTTGTACTCCAAAGCCAGAGACGTATGTAGAAGGAAGCTGAAAAATATCATCTATTCAGTTGAAGTACTGCTGTACAACAATTTTTTTTATACACGCCCTTTTTTTTGTTAAAGCGGGAGAAAATTATACTGCACACCCCTTCGTTCGGGGCAATGAACAGGGTAGTGTGGGGCACATAGTATCAGTGGCCTGCCAACACAGGCGGAGAGATGGCACATGGCGGGTTTCTTTAGTGGGTGAGGGCACACTACCCTGTTCGTTGCCCCGAACGACGAGTGTGCGGTTAGGTTTTTCCCGTCTAAACAAAAATTGTGTGACGTCAGATTTAAATGTTAGTATAGTAATAAAAATAAATTATAGTTTAAAAAAACAAACATGCTTACTACGAATTAAAAACAGAAAATAATCTCATAATAGTAATGATTGCAATAAAGTGTGAGGTGCTTGACATCAAATTGTTTACTAAGACTATAGTAAAATAATGTATTGTTTTCGTCTCAAAATAGCATCAAAATTATTTCTATTTAAAAGACCCCATTCCTTCTTAAACGTAGGGTTTTTTTTATAGTACGTGAGTGGCAAACAAGCTTACGGCCGACCTGGTAAGCGGTTACTAAAAAAATTGTATTTTTGTAACGAATAAATTCAAACTACTGGACCGATTTCAAAAATTCTTTCACCATTATATTTCCACGTTATCCCTGAGTAACATAGTTTATATTTATTACTAATAAGAGGAAATATATGTATTTTTATATGCATACAAATAACATAGGCTATTTATATACTAAATAGATATTTACTAATATAAATAAATATAAATATTCACGGACATTTTCACACAACGTCCTCTGGTCTAAAACTAAGCTTAATGCTTGTGCTATGGGTACCAGATTACGGATATAATACATAGATATATTAGTTTTTTTTTGTAAATACATAACAAACATCTGTGTTCATCATACAAATACTTGTCCTGAGTGGGAATCGAACACACCACCTCCTGCACGCAAGTCGGTTACAGTACCGACTACGTCACGAGTCTAATAACATCCAGGCAACCTTTCAACCATACAATCAACAGCCTTTCAACGTCCACTGCTGGACATAGGCCTCCCCAAGAGAACGCCACAACGAGCGGTCCCGTCATGGGGGATAATGCCGTAATCGCCACGCTTGGCAGGCGGGTTGGCGATCGCAGTGAATGTTGTTAATACACGAGGGAGTACTGCTGCCCACTCACCCGGTATTACCTCAGTCGGCTCTTACGACTCCCGTGGGTAGAGAGGGGTGGGACAATTCTAAAGCCGGCCCCACACGGCCAACCTTTACACTCTTAAATAAAAATAAATTAAACTCTCTTCTAAGGTCGCTAGTTCTCCCCTTAGATGGTTTTTTTTTATTGCTAAGGATGGCAGACGGGCCACGGCCCACCTGATGGTAGGTAAGTGGTAACCGTCGCCCATGGGCTCAACTATACCGAGAGTATTGTCAAGCCGCTGCGCACAATTTCATTTCTCAGATATGAAATGAAAGAATAAATGGCTGTCTTCTGCTACAGCCAAAACACACTGACTTGCTTCATGACCGGCCACACAGGAGACGGTGGTACTGACCTGTTCGTACTCTCACTTGATATCCAGCTCTACTACCAGTAATGCAATTGGTGATAATTGCTTACTTCCCTTAGTCGCCTTGAACGACACACGCGGGAAGGGATTGGGAGTGACACTTGTATTCTTAGTCCGTCACCACACGGATAAAAATGGGTTGTGGAGGTCAGCTAGGCAATCGCTCCGTGTGAATACTAGTGAATCAGCTAAAACCTTATCTGTTTGGGATAAAAATAGGAAGATAAAGATGAAAAAAATACACTAACTGCCGTCTGGCAACCTAAGGATTACGACAGGATGGCAACCAGTTTTTTAACCTTTTCTATGCTGTATTATTTTATATGCCAAATTAAAAAAAAATATAAATATCCGACCTAATCACGTACTATTGTCTATCCAAGTAAATAGTTTCATTATAACGATGATGACATTTAATATAGCTATCTGCCTTATCTAATCGTCTATACAAATACATAAATAAAATTGAAGTGTTTGTTTTTAAGATCTAAATATCAGGTTGTTACTAAATGTATAACCAAACACCAATTCTAAAGCCGGGTCAGCAGCATCTGCTATGCGGATGACACGCTGGTCGTGGCCCGGGGTGGAAACTTCGAGGAAGCGGCGTTCCTGGCCACCTTGGGGACCTCGGAGGTGGTCAGGAGGATCGGGGCGCTGGGGCTTAGAGTGGCCCTGGACAAGTCGGAGGCCCTGCTTTTCCATGGGCCCCGACGTCGGCCACCTGCTGGCGCCACGATCACTGTGGACGTCAACTGTCCCCGAGGCTCGTCAGTGCGGCGTCTGCCCTTGCACGGCTCATGCCGAATGGCCCAACAATGCGTGCCGACGGCTTTACGCGGGGGTGGTCCGGTCGATGGCGCTGTACGGCGCACCCGTGTGGACGGAGTTCCTGGACGCACTGAACAGGGCTCTTCTGTGGAGGCCACAGAGAGTCGTTGCGTCCAGGGTCATACGAGGTTACCGCACGGTGTCGAAGGAGGCAGCCTGCGCGTTGGCCGGAATCCCTCTGTGGGACTTGGAGGCGGAGGTGCTCGCCGAGGTTTATCGGCGGGCGTCGCGAGAGTGGGTGGGGGGCGGACGCCCCTGCTCAGGGAGGTGGCCAAGTGGCAGGGCGACGCCCGCCAAGCTGCCATGGTCAGATGGAGGGCACGGCTGGAGGCGCCCCGGGCCGGTCTTTTGACTGTAGGGGCACTCCAGCCGGCGCTGGAGGAGTGGGCGGGGCGACGGCACGGAGTCCTTACCTTCCGACTGGTGCAGGTGCTGTCGGGGCACGGTTGCTTCGGCAGATATCTGCACATAGTCGCAAGGAGGGAAGCGACTCTGCGGCTGTGACGAGGACACGGCGCGCCACACGCTCGAGTCGTGCCCGGCTTGGGCCGAGCAGCGCCGTGAACTCATCGCGGAAATAGGGGGGGACCTCTCGCTGCCGAGCGTCGTCAGAGCGATGCTTGGCAGCGACAGGAATTGGGCCGCAGTCGCTGCCTTCTGCGAGGAGGTTATCTCGCGGAAGGAAGCGGCGGAGAGGGCTAGGGAGGAGGATTCTTCCGCTGACCCAAGCCGCCGCCAGCGACCTGGGCGCCGCAGGCGCAGGTACTTGCGCCTCATGCCGCCCTAGCTGAGGCTGCGGGTGTATGGACCGGGGAACGTCCGCCACCCGCAAGGCCTCCCGCGAAGGTGCGACGCTCCTCTGCGGATGCGTCGCTCAGTAGAGGGTACCCGAAAGGGTAAGCCACCGGCGGACCACCGAAGGAATGTAACACAGTTCCAGTGGCCCGCCAATAAAGGCGGAGAGACGGCACACGGCGGGTTTCTTTAGTGGGCGCAGGCCCCACACTACCCTGTTCGTTGCCCCGAACGACGGGGTGTGCGGTTAGGAACATATTTTCCCGCCTTAACAAAAAAAAAGGGGTCAGTAGCGAAATAATACTAGCATGTTAGTAAAACATGTATAGCAAACAGGCCGTCCACTGTGATTTTTGAGTATGGAATATTTTTGTTAGCTACCTACAGTAACGTTCTTTCAACATCTATCAAAAAATGATAATTAAAGAATGATTTGCTTTGAAAAATATTTTTTATTTTAAATACAAGGCAATTTTCTTTTTTCCACTCCATTATCGCTAAAGTACAACATAAACATACACACTATTTAAAAAGTTTTCATGAGTCATGTCTATGGCGAGCGCAAACACGAAAAAAATAATATTATCCGCCGGACCCCCGCAGGCGATCGCTTGGGAAGTTATCCATTTGAGTCTGCAAACATGTTAGGGAGTTTTTGGAATAAAACAATTAGGCCACGCCCTCAATACCATGACCTTGGTTATAGTATTATATTATTGCGTAAGCAAACACGATTACATGGCGCTGCGGACCCGGATAAATATCTGTGTGATTGTTCGTTTCGCCTAATCTGCTGACGGACCGATTTGAAGAGTATTTTCACTGGTAGATAGCAGAGGTTAAAAGAAGTATCTAAGGCTAGTTTTATGTTGTATAAATAATTTGTGTTCAGCGCATGTAGCGGCAGCGGTGAGGGGTTGATGAACCCAAGATGATGGATGAAAGGTGATGATGAGTTTCGAAGATATTGTTGGTTGAGAAATAAAAGATGCGTTAAGTTCACAATCAAAATTGCATGTAATGTCGGTTAAGTAAAATGTACATAGCTCAAGGAGAGGGGGTGCGGGTACAATTATTTAAACTTAACCAATCGCGACCGATAGAAAAAGATATGGCGTTACGTTTAGTTTAATTTCTTGTCGCGAGATGTCGAAAGCGTATTGAATATATGTTGATGGAGTGAGAAGTATGAACATGCCCCCGGCCTTGGAAGCAGTGGCTTTCAATGGTCTTCCGCCGGTGTATCAGTGTCGACTACATCTTGGAGAAGAGGACAAATCTTGGCGAATGCGCGCCTCACTACGCCCGATGACGTCTGTATATCGGCCACCCGGGATATGCCATCCTTTCCTGGGATCGTGTGAAGGACACGACCCAAATGCCACTTCAACGGTGGGAGGTTATTGTCCTTAATAATCACTAAGGAGTTTGGCTTGAGCTCGTCCTTATTCGTCGTCCACTTTGTCCGTACCTGCAGCTCTGAGATGTATTCCTTCGCCCATCGGTTCCAAAAATGTTGGCGAAGTTGTTCCACCCTCTGGTACCGCTGGAGACGACTCGCTGGAACATCACGCAGGTCATCGCAGGCTGGGGCAGTTAGTGATCGGCCAATTAAGAAATGACCTGGAGTGAGCGGGGAAAAGTCCTGTGGATCGGAAGAAAGAGGGGACAGAGGTCGGGAATTTAATACGGCTTCTATTTGAGCCAGTACTGTGCTGTACTCTTCAAACGTAAGGTGCGCGTTCCCTATCACACGACGGATATGGTATTTACTCGACTTTACTCCCGCCTCCCACAGACCACCAAAATGCGGGGAATAAGGGGGAATAAAATGAAATTTAATATTTTCACTAGTTGCGAATTCTAAAATATCTAAACTACAAGTATTTAAAAATTTTGAAAATTCCTTCATAAGTCCCACAAAGTTGCGACCGTTATCCGAATAAATCTCTGCAGGTTTACCGCGGCGTGAAATGAATCTTTTTAAAGTTAATAAATATGCTTCACTGGAGAGGTCACTGACTAGTTCCAAGTGTATCGCGCGTGTCACGAAGCAAACAAATAAACAGATGTAGCTTTTAATAAGTCTAGCTCCCCTACCCTTGCGGTTCAGAATGAGCACTGGCCCAGCATAGTCCACCCCACACCTAATAAATGGAAGACTAGGTGTAACTCTTTCTCTAGGTAAGTTACCCATCATAGGAGTAAGCGTCTTACCTCTAAAGCGTGTACAGGTAACACAACTGTGTACTACCTGGCGAGCTAAGTTCCTGCCTCCCACAGGCCACCATGATTCGCGTAAATGAAAAAGTAATGCCTGTGGAGCAGCATGGAGAAGCTGAGTGTGCTCATGGCGAAATAATAAAGTAGCAAAATAATGTTTACTTGAAATTAAAATAGGATGTTTTTTACCGTAAATGAATTCATTGGAATTAACTAAACGGCCACCCACGCGCATTAATTTGTAGTCATCTAGGAATAAATTTAATTTAGATAAACAACCTTTATTTTTAATAGTCCCGTTATCAGACAACGCCTTATATTCAGTCGGATAAGATTCGATTTGGCATAATCGGGTTAATGTTTTATTAGCGTAGTCTAACTCATCCACACTAAGGCCGCCTGTACGCTTATTTGTTTTGTATCGACTATTATGAATGAAACGCAACATAAAGGCAGCTGCACGCCTTATACGCTTAAATTGGGAAAACCGATGGAATGGGAACAAAGACAATTCACTATAATCTTTAGCTATGACCGCTGTGACGCATGACTTAATCTCAGGTAACTCGCGATGTTTGAATGAGTCTGAACTTCTGTGATCGTCTATTGAAAAATTAGGGTTTCGAAGGAATTCAGGACCCTCCCACCACAAGGTAGAAGATGAAAGTTCTTCTAAACGAACACCCCGTGATGCTAGGTCAGCGGGATTATTTTCACCACTGACGTGACGCCACAGAACCTCAGGTGTCAGATCATGTATTTCCGCAACTCTATTTTGGACAAACGTTTTAAGTTGGTTCGGCCTCATGTGTAGCCAGCCTAAGACTATCGTGGAATCGGTCCAAAATACGACGTTATTAAACTTACAGCGTAATGAGTTACGTACCTTGTCATACAGACGAGCTCCTAATAACCCCCCACAAAGTTCAAGACGTGGGATACTTACGGGTTTCAACGGCGCGACCTTTGTTTTTGAAAATAGTAATCTAACCGATACCGTTAGATCAGTGTTAACTGTGCGAACATAAATGCACGCGCCGTACGCCGACTGAGATGCATCGCTAAAAACATGCAGTTCGATATACATAGGCTGCGTACCTATAACATGGCGTGGAATACGCACTGTGTTCAGCGCTTGCAATGATATAACAAACTGGTTCCACGCGCGCGCCGTGCTATCATGTACATTGTCATCCCAACCTAGTTTTAATAACCATAATTGTTGTAAAAGTACTTTGACTACAATTATGACGGGACTTAACAAGCCGAGAGGGTCAAAAATTTGCGAAATGCTTGATAAAATAGACCTCTTAGTAATTGGTTTGTTTTTATCAATATTAATATGTGAATTAAAATAAAAGTTGTCGTTTGCATTGTGCCAGCTTATACCTAAGGTTTTAGAACTAACATTTTGATCTAAACTTAATGGTTTAAATTGACTAAAACAATGACTGTCATCATCGCGTTTAAAATTAAATATCCATTTTCTGAGTGGAAAACAGCCTGATTGTAACGTTTTCTGGGTTTCATCACATAAATCTAATAATTTAATTTTATCATCTAAACCCGTAATGTAGTCGTCAACGTAAAAGTCCTCGTTTATGGCCCGAGAAACATCAGGATTAGGAGATTCAGACGCTAATTGTTTTAGGCACCTAACACTAAGAAAAGGCGCGGAAGCCGTTCCGTACGTCACAGTATTTAATTTATAAATACCTAACGGCTTTGACGGATGATTACGCCACAGAATCATTTGCAAGCTACGCTGACCCTCATCTACTAAGCATTGCCGGTACATCTTCTCCACGTCTGCGCATGCTACGTACTTGTGCTGCCTAAAGCGGAGAAGAATGGCAACGAGATCACCCTGTATAGGAGGGCCAACTAGTTGCAAATCATTAAGTGACTTACCGGAGCTCGATGGTGCGCTTGCATCAAATACCACGCGCAACTTGGTGGTGGTGCTGAGCTCGCGGAACACGCCATGATGCGGCATAAAATAGCACGGGGATTGAAAAGAATCTACCTGTGTCATATGGCCTAGACTAATGTACTCTTGCATAAAATTAACATAAAGACGATTATATTCTGGCGAACGTTGCAATCGTTTTTCTAATGCAAAAAATCGACGTTCTGCCTGGGTATAAGAATCTCCCAAAGTGTCAGGTGACTGACGAAGTGGAATGTGCACGCAGAATCGTCCCTCACTATTGCGTGTAGTGGTGCGAATAAAATGATCCTCGCATGCACGTTCTTCCTCAGTCTGCGCGTCTCTGACCTTAGGCAGCTCCTCAATCTCCCAGAACAGTCGAAGTTGCGTATCTAATGAATTAATAATATTACAATGAATCGGCGTATTTTTGCATGAATAATTAACAATAGGTCCGGAAATAATCCAGCCTAGTTTTGTGTTTTGTAGATATGGACCACTAGACAAACGAATCTTTCCGTCTTCTAACAGATCCCAGAACCTATCTGCGCCAATTAAAATGTCGATGGTTTTATATTCTAAAAATTCCGGATCGGCCAGCCGTATGTTGTCTGGAATATAGACTTGCGCGCTTAGTTTACATACAGCGGGCATCGAAGCCGTGATCTTAGATAGAACATAACAATAAATGCGCGTAGAGAATGAATTATTGGTGTAGGATTTGATATCGATGTTACAAGCTTGCAAACAATGTACTACCGAATCACCTACGCCTCGAACTTCGTTTGTGGACTGTAATAATGGTACTTTTAATAATTGACATAGTGATTCAGAGATGAAACAGCGCTGGCTTCCATTATCAAGGAGCGCACGCGCTTTATGATATGTACCGTTTACATCGGCTACCTCAATTATAGCTGTTGACAATAACACGGATTGCACACCTATAGATCTAGTAGACTGTGTTTGCATGTGTGCCTTGTTTACCTGGATAGGAAGGGCGGATCCCGAGGAGGTTGGTACGGCCGCGGGGAGAGGTGCAAGCGCATCACTCGCATTCGCACTCAACACCTCAGTGTTTGTTGTAGAATGGCATGCGACTGAACTATTTGCGTTATCATTATGTAGTAATGAGTTATGTTTTTGACTACAACGTCTACACGGCCCATACCTACAGTTACTTACCGAGTGTCCCGATTGTAAACAATTCTCACATAAGTTGTGCTCGCGTACAAGTTTAAGCTTTAAATCTAAATCACTATCGATAAACTTTTTGCACGTATACAGTGGGTGATTTGCATTGCATTTTACACATGATAACTTACCGCGTTGTTGTTTATCGTTCGTTTTACTCGGCCCGCTGGATACATTGCAGTGTGATATGTTGCGAGATTTTGTGTGTTGTTTTTGATTATTAGTGTTTTGTGCGTCTTTACAATATGAACGCTGCAATGCCTCCAGCATGTCCGCTCGGTTACGAAGAAAATTAATTAAATCTTCCACAGTTAATCGCGTGGGATTGTTATCAATCGGGTTAGGGAACAATGTGCATTTATGAGTCTCCCATTCCCTTTCAGTAACTTTATCTAGCTTCGACACTATAATAAAAATAATCAGAGTATCCCAGGTATCCGTAGGCTCACCTAGGATCTTAAGTGCACGTACATTCTTTAGAAATGTGTCAATTAATGTTCTGATCAAAGAAGGTGACTCTTTAGTTAATGCGGGTACAGTAAACAAAGCTTTTACGTGATTGTGGACTAAAAGTCTGCAATTATTATATCGGTTGAGCAACAACTCCCATGCAACCTGATAGTTATTAGACGAAAATTCTATGGAATGTATGACTAGTTCGGCATTACCTTTTAGGGACGATTTGAGATAGTGGAACTTTTGAATGTTAGAAATGTCTTTAGAATTATGAACGAGTGAGGTAAATGAGTCTCTGAACTCCAGCCATTGCTCATACGATCCATCAAACGTAGGCATAGATATGGTAGGTAGTTTAATATTAGTATGACTATGACATGACTTGGAGCAATCGGTAACCTCATCAGCATTGAGCATAAATTCGGCACGAGATATTAAACTATAATAATTATCTTCAAATAGTTCTCGCTGATTTAACTGTTCACCTAACTCACTATCGGAAACCCTTTCCTCTATTTTCGTTTGAATGTCGTTAAATTCAGAAAATAAACTAGAACATCCTTGAATTCTTAACTTTAAATCAATGCGTTTTTGATTGGGAAAATGTTGATCATCCTTTATAGACTCTAAATAATTATTAAATTTGGTAAGCCTGCCCTTAATTATACCACGTTTCCTAACCAAATCACGAACTACCTCACTACTTTCTACACCTAGCAAAATGGGAGATTTATCCCGTGATTTAGCGGATTCAATAGGCATTTTGGTGGTCAGTGAAAAGAGGAGTACTCACGGTTTTATGATCCAATCAGACCACACTGATGCTAGCAACGTCACCAGATTTGTAAGACTGGAAATTGCGATATTCCGAGAATACGATGCAGCAATTCACTGAAATTGAAAGCACAGGCACAATATAGCACCAATAGAACAGGAGGTGATGGAAAAGAGAAGGATTGGCCCCACCGATTTGCGTGTAATTTTCGATGAAACGCCAACAAACTTCAGTTCCAGTGCGCTTGGCCTCCGTTGGTTCGTTTGGCAGCTTATTTCTTCGAAACTCGTCCGAATATATGCGATATTTGCGTTTTCTTCTCAAACCGCCGCGTGCAAAGATCCACGATCCACAGGTCGCTCGTCGACTTTGTTCAATTATTTGGCGAAGAAGGCCCAAAATGTAGCGGCAGCGGTGAGGGGTTGATGAACCCAAGATGATGGATGAAAGGTGATGATGAGTTTCGAAGATATTGTTGGTTGAGAAATAAAAGATGCGTTAAGTTCACAATCAAAATTGCATGTAATGTCGGTTAAGTAAAATGTACATAGCTCAAGGAGAGGGGGTGCGGGTACAATTATTTAAACTTAACCAATCGCGACCGATAGAAAAAGATATGGCGTTACGTTTAGTTTAATTTCTTGTCGCGAGATGTCGAAAGCGTATTGAATATATGTTGATGGAGTGAGAAGTATGAACAGCGCAAAAGAAAACTGCAGTCATGAGGACTGCCGACAGAAGTGAAAACTTAAAATTATAAACAAACAGTTGTTATTTTCGGATATCTTGAAATAAAAACGCGGCACTGAGTATATTATATATATATACATTTACCTTCCGAGCTAATCCAGCGCAATAAGTTATACTAATAGGAACAGATATAGTGTTATCGTTAACACTTCACGTGACCATGTCACACTTACATGAATTTACTCTCCTATCCAAACCTTCCTATAGAATTCACTTCAAAAAATACTTTTCACGCAGACGAAGAAAAATAACAAGCCAATGTCAACGAACTTTGAAAAGCCGTGATTATAACAGGCCAGGTACACTCCACTGTCATAACAATCTTAATGATTTATTATTTAATTCTATTCTTGATTAAATAGCGTTGTTAGGCGTTATAATTATATTACGTGGGACTCAAACATAGCTGGCGAATCGTGGGTATGTAATACACCTCTGCCTACCCCTTCGGGGAATACAGGCGTGATGCTATTATGCATAATACATAAACATTTTAGCTATTCTTACATTTTTTTTTATTGCCAACGGTGGCAGACGAGCAAGCGGCCCACCTGTTGGTAAGTGGTAACCGCCGCTCATGGACTTTAGCAACACCAGGGGCACAGCCAAGCCGCCGCCTACCGCAAGTTAGGTGCTCCTTTCAAACCTCGTTTTAAGAGGGACATGTCGTAGCGCCGGGGAAACACCGTAGCAGGTAGGTCATTCCAGAGCTTACACGTACGTGGTAGAAAAGAACGCTGAAAACGAACTGTCTTTGACGAAATCGTTTCCAGGTGGTGTGGACGAACCCTACCGCGACGTCTCGTGGTTCGGTGGTAAAATTGTGATGTCGGTACCACCAGCTCCTCCGAGAACTCCCCATTGTAGAGCCGGTAGAGCACACAGAGGGAGCCGAAGTCTCTCCGCCGCTCCAACGACTCCAGACCCTCCGCGAGATCGGGATCATCGACAATTCGAATAGCACGCCTTTGCAGGGAGTCAAGTGGGTCGAGTTGGTACTTAGGCGCACCTGCCCAGAGATGTGAGCAGTACTCCATATGAGGGCGGACCTGTGCTTTATACGAGTATAGCACAAGTCGTTGCTTCAGCGTGAAGTACCGCTTGGTTCTGTTCAGGACGCCTAGTTTTTTACTCGCCAATTTGGCTTTGTCCTCCAAACATTATCTTTTTTTCGAATATTACTTAATCCTATGCATATTCCTCTGTATGTATTTGTCAAATAAATGTATTTTCTTTCTTTATCTCTCATTCTTTCCAGTGTCCCGTGTATACGATTTATTATAATTTACACTAGTCAAATAGGTTGATATTACTATTGCTCGAACCTTGGTTATCGCAGCACGAATGGGCCTGCTCGATCGGGGAAGTACCACCCTCTCACATAAGATTAGCATGTGACAATGGTCGTAACTCCTACCGTCGGTTGTGTTTCGTATGGTGAGTGTGAGCACCGGAGGCCCGAATCGCCTCTCTATGCTCTCATTATTATCCTTCCTATCCACCTCCTACTCCTTTCCTTGGATATGGCAACGCGTGAGGGATGCCTCTGGTATTGCTAGCGTCTATAGGCTACAGTAACCGCTTACCATCAAGTGGGTTGTATGTTTGTTCGCCTATGTAGCAAAAAAAAAGTCTGTGCCTAGCTTTGTCCGTGAGGTGACGGACTAAGAATACAAGTGTCACCACCCCATTCTTTCCCACGGGTATCGTATAAGGCGACTAAGGGAATTAAGTAATTATCATCCATTGCATGACTAGTGGTAGGGCTGGGTACCAAGTGGGAGTACTCACTTGGTATCGGGCCCGAGCGGGTTGGTACCACCGTCTGAAGCACATCGTTGCGTTTTGGCTGTAGCAGGAGATAGCCGTTTATTCTTTAATTTCATATCTGTGAAATGAAATGGTGCGCAGCGGCTTGACAATACTCCCGGTATAATTGAGTCCATGATCGACGGTTACCATTTACCTGCCACTAAATGCAATAAAAAAAAAAGCTACTAATTTACGCCACAACGTCTGATTCTTCGCTTACCGTATCAAGTTATGACGTCAAAACCAAACAAACAAACTCACTTTTACAATATTATCTTCGTTTATCTATACCTATCTATAATATTATAAAGCTGTAACAGAGCTGTGTCTGTACATTTAAGATATTTGAGAAAAAGTGTCTGTTATTGGTTATATAGGCGTGTCTAAGTTTTGTGTGTTTATCTGTTTGTCTGTTTGATTTTGATGCAACTTTTTTTATTTGGTAGCTCTTGATTAGACTTAACAACTGGTATATATTTTATCGCGCTACTATATCGGGAACCTGAGATAAAACTTATACTTTTATTATAATGCTGTAATGTAACAGAGCTATGTATGTAGACAAAATTAATATAAGCTATTTTGATCTATATTTTAGCATTTGACATGCTCAGCTACTCTTAAAGTACAAATTATAATTTGTGAATAACGAAAAAGAGTATTTTAGTACAGGCGGGAATCGAACCTGCGTCCTTTCCTATCCGGGGAAGTGCTCTAATCCACTGAGCTACAGTACTATCTTTTAGACATACCCAATCTCCTTATCACATTTGTCTTAACGACCAACGCCCTCTATCATACTTATACTACTTAGCAGGAGCTTTTGACTGCGGCGGAGCCGCGCGTAAAGGCTAGTTGACAAAATAAACGTGAGTGATTAGTTTTATTATTTTTATAGTATACAACAATGACTCATGACTCTGTCCGCGTTTGCTTCGAATATATGTATACAGGGTCTGTCGACTCGTAAATAATGGATAACCCGTTAATTGGAGATAGCCCTGATGTCGCAGCACAACAAAATTCTCTTTTTATTTTAGGATTGCCATCGGTGTGAAAACGGTAGACAATTTTGTATGTTTTTTTTTAAATTTCCTTCTTTGTTGAATGTGTGTGAATGACATTCGGTCACCATTTCAACAAAGTAACTTATTTTAATGTATTTTTTTTGTATCTGACTCCTGGTTATTTGTATTATTATACTGTATACCATTTATGTGGCATAGTATTTTTTTTCACAGTCAATGTTAAAATTTTGACATAAAGAAAAAAAAACTTACAAAGAGCTTAAAATGTTAAATTTGACAGTATTTTACATTAATGATGTCTAATATAGTAATCTAATATAATAATACAAGTATCCAGGAGTCAGATACAAATAAGAAACATTAAAATAAGTTACTTTATTGAAATGGTGACAAAAAATTAAAAAAAATACAAAATTGTCTACCGTTTTCAAACCGATGGCAATCCTAAAATAAAAATTCAATTTTCTTGTAGCTTGACATCAGGGCTATCTTCGATTAACGGGTTATCCATTATTTACGACAGACCCTGTATATATATCACTCTACTGTATTTTACCTCTATATATAGGTAGCTATCCCATGGGAACCATTTATTTTTCCGGGTAAAAAAGTAGTAGTCCTGAGTGGGAATCGAACCTACGACCTCGTGAATGCAAGTCGGTTACACTACCGACTACGCCACGAGGCCTGTCTTATCATCCTTCCTAACCTATCCTAAGTATCCTACGTATCCTCTCCTTATTATCCCGCCTATACACCTCCTATCCCTTTCCTTGGAGATGGCGACGCGCGAGTGATACCTCTGGTGTTGCTAGCGTCTATAGGCTACGGTAACCGCTTACCATCAGGTGAGCCGTATGCTTGTTTGCTACCCACGTAGTATACAAAATAAACTTCACTTTAGGGTAGGAAGGCACTTGGTTAAGCTGGTTCTATTGAGTCCTTGAGCGGCAATTACCATTAACAGGTCAACCGTGATGACATTAACAGTAAAAAGTATAATCGCTCAATTGTTCTTAGATTACTTAATACATCATAATTATGTTAATTAGAAAACGGTTACGCGTCTTAAGTGAATATTTATTGTCGTAGATTTACTGCGCAGATTCAATCACGTTAAAAATATTAAATCGACCCCGTATTTATTTTTTCTAGGAGGGTGTCGAACAAGCATACGGCCCACCTGATGAAGCATACGGCCCACCTGATGGTAAGCTTATAGACGCTGGTAACACCAGAGGCATCACTCGCACGTCGCCATCTTCAAGGAAAGGGATAGATTATTGTGGAGATGATAGTTAGGATACTAAGGAGAGGATAGGAAGGATTATAAGGAGATGATAAAGATGGGGTTTGGGCCTCCGGCGCTCTCACTCACCATACGAAACATAACGGTAGGAGTACCTATCGAACGGGGATGTACCACCTTCTCAGACAATTTCAGCATGAAATAATGGTAAGTTTTTCTACTGTTGTTTTACGTATGATGAGTAAGAGCGTCACAGACCTGCACTCGTCTTCATCTCCTTTTTATTGTCCTACTCTACACCTCCTACCCCTTTCCTTGCCTTTGGCGACGCATGAATGATACCACTGATGTTGCTAGCATCTGTAGGCTACGGTAACCGCTTATCATCAGGTCATCATGACTCCATCCCCCTGGATTTCAGAATATAAAAACATCACTCTAAGGTAGATGCAATTATTATATTATGTAAAAATAGCTATCTCTCGGTAAACATTCATTATTCCGGGATGAAAATTTGTCTATGTCATTAACTGCTTCTGTGGTGCAGCGGTAGTGTAAGCGACTGCTGATCATGAGGTCTCGGGTTCGATTCCCTAGTCAAGCAGTGTTATTGAGCTTTTTTGTAAAATGAAAAATTCTCAGTAGCAGCCTTGAGTTTGGAGAAGTGCCCGGTAGACGGCATTAGGCTCACATAGCTGGCGAACCGTGGGTGTGTGGCAGAGGTGTATACCTCTGCCTACCCCTCTGGGGAATACAGGCGTGATGGAATGTATTTCATTAAACACAAAGACATATTTAGATATTTTTATTTAGCATGTCAAATGCTAAAAATATATATAAAAATATCTAAATATGTATTTCATTGTCTGAGTTATAGTCTGGAAACTATTTATGTATCTAAAATTTCATGATGTTTAGTCCAGTAATTATAACAAGCAAATAATAATAATATAATAATATTTATTTCTAGAAAAATTACAGCTCATTTTTTAGATATTTAAATCAACAAAAAAGCATAAAAGCACCTTTTTTTTTTAATATAAATAGGTATATAATATAATATTCACGGACATTTCACACAACGTCCTCTGGTCCCAAACTAAGCTTAACCCTTGTGCTATGGATACCAGATAACGGATATAATACATATATTACTTTTTTTTTGTAAATACATACATACAATAGATAGAAAAAATTGTCTTCGGCGGAGCCTACTTTGTACCATAAATCTTAAGAAAATATATTGTGGATTTATTTAAACGAGTGTCTGACTACGAGCTCAAAAATAAATTATTTTAAAATACCCTTTACGTGGATCCCAAAGGAACTTCTTATATAAAAATATATTCTATGTATTTACTCAGACCATAATTCTCACTATACGCAAAAATATGTATATAAATTAGATAACTGAACTACTATATATTATTATATATTATTTCTGCAAAAAAAATATTATCCTGTAACATAGTCCAGTATCTCATCTATCTATCTATAAAATTTCATTCAAATCTGTTCAATTATTAAGGCGTAATTTACTGACAAACATACAAACATCAAAACACCCAAATATCTTCACAATCTTCCGCATTTATAATATTAGTACTATTTCGCAGTACTAGCGTTAGGTGTTTTTTCATATCGGGTGGTTGGACCGGGGAACGTCAGCCACCCGCAAGGCCTCCCGCGAAGGTGCGATGCTCCGTGTGTGGGTGCGTCGCTCAGTAGAGGGTACCCGAAAGGGTAAGCCGCCGGCGGACCACCGAAGGAATGTAACATAGTTCCAGTGGCCCGCCAATAAAGGCGGAGAGACGGCACGCGGCGGGTTTCTTTAGTCGGTGAGGGCCCCACACTACCCTGTTCGTTGCCCCGAATGACGGGGTGTGCGGTTAGGTACATGTTTTCACGCGTAAACAAAAAAAAAAGGTCTTTTTTTCATATAAAAAGATGTAAAATACTTTATAGTTTGGGAACTATGATAGTGTTTTTAAATAGAATCTTTTATGATTTCTTCTCAAACATCACAATCTAAAACTGATTACAAAAATTATCTGACTGCATAGATGGCGCAGTGGTTTAGATACCGGCATCCTCCAGTTTACTCTTTTGTGTGATCCACAAAATGGTTGTTCTGAGTCTGGGTGTACTTTGTGTCCGTGAAATTGTATGTTTGTAAAATTCCCCATGATACAAAGATTATTATTCAGTTCAGTCCATCCATCCATCCATCAGCCTTTCATCGTCCACTGCTGGAGATAGGCCTCCCCAAAATGGGGGGTTTTACCATAATCGCCACGCTTGGCAGGCGGGTTGGCGATCGCAGTGGATGTTTTTAGTACACAGGGGAACGCTGCTGCCCGGTCCCCCGGTAATCCCTTCGTCGGCTTTTACGACTCCCATAGGAAGAGACGGGGCTATTCTTGGTGCCGGCCCCAAACAGTAGCTACTTAGTTCAGTGTTGTCTTTAAAAAAAAATATCTTATCATAAAAAATAAGACTCACCAAAACACAAGTGCGCTTGCAGAATACATTTTGCCGACTGCAAGAGTGGTAATATTAGATAACAGTTATCTATTTATAAAACTCCACGTAATTTTTATTTTTTTAGTTACAACCTGTGGGAAATGAGGAATTATTCAGAAATATATATTAGCTTAATATTTTAACGCAGACTGTTAATGTGTACCCTTTGGGAAGAAGTTATTTTCACTGACGAACAGGTGAACTAACGAATTAATAAATTGGAGGCGTTTATCTACATGTATATGTTAATTTAACGATTTACGTAATTGTGACGTTGTTACAGTATTAAAGTAAATATAAATGAATATGTTAGTCTGTTTGTAAAGGTTTCCAAAGTAGTGCTGGTAAATCCCAAGGGGTCTATCAATGTTTTGGGTAAATTACGTGTTTGTATCACCCGTACCCCTGTTAAGCATAGTTTACATGAAGCCAACACTGGCTGCCAATAAGACTGGCTGCCAATAAGACTGGCAGCGCTAGCTTGGTATTTGCCTCCTTATGTAAACAGTTTTTCAAGCCAAGCCAGCGCTGGCTACCAACGTTGGCGAGAATAGAACGCTCGTCTATTTTTCTAGCCAGTGACCTCCGCCCGCATACCCCTCGACCCCCGCGTCAGCATTGCGGACACGTGTAGACGCATCTCACCAGTCACTGGCGAACAAAAAAACGTGAAAACATGTGCACACCCGAAGAAAAATCCGTGAATGAATGGCCTCGTCTAAACAACAGGGGCCAGGCCAACGCTGCCTTGTTTGCAGGACTGGCGCCAGCATTATTGGCTTCCTATAAACCTGCTTTTAGTGTTAATTATAAGTGTATTTTTGACGACTTTAAGTGCCATAGTATACTCTGCAATAAATGAATGAAAAATAATGTCCAATTTTCTGCTGTAGTTTGCATGTTCAATGTTTAAAGAGATCTATCTATCTATCGGACGCCTTATTGTTTCTGAAATGAGATGGGATTGACTAGATATTTACTAAAACTGATTACAAAAATGGGGTCTATCAGTTAATATTGCGTAATTTTTTTCATAAATGCAACTGCCCAGCTTACAAATTATCGTTTTATTTTCCCATTGTTTCACTGTTGAGTATCGATCTATCTCTGAATCTGAAGAGTTCAAACAATAATCCATCATGTCACAGAAAATTGTAATAGCAGACCTCAAACCCGCCAGAAGCCTCGGCTAAAGATTAAACCTCATATCTCGGCTAAAGATTAAGCCTCGCCGTCCAGCAAGGTAATGCTGCCAGTGTTTTAGGTACGTTACCGGCTGTCGATTGTCGCTTCAACGAACTTTAGTCCACTCTGTCTAAAGTTCATTCAAATATTTTATCTCTAAATATGTAGTTACATCGCAATATCTTAATTTATATTTTATTTTTAAGTGTATATACCATTGACTTGATTGACTGACGTGCCAATAAATGGACCTCGTGTCTGAACCAAAAGAGAAAGAAAACGCCAAATGGGAAATAATCGCGCGCCAGTCTCGTTTGGTCGACCGACTTGACTATACGTTCAATAATATATTCCGTACTGTATAGTGAAATCATTTAAAAACTTCTCAAATAAAGTGAAAAGAAATATTTTATTTCAAATTTTTATAGGTAGACTGTTTTATCATTTGCAAGTATTATTTTGCAAGGAACAAAGAATTTGTTTTAAATTTTCAATATTTGCAAAAATAAATCATCAATATATGATATTTATTAGGAGCTGTATAAAGTAATCATGGTTGGGCCTATTGGTAGAACCTACATAAGCTAATAAGCGATTGTAAAGAAAACTCAACCCTATTATAATGGTACAAGGTTTCAAATTAGAATGTTGAAGAATGGGGTGGTGACACATGTATTCTTAGTCCGTCACCACACGGACAAATGTACACAATGCATTTATATACTTACTATCTATTGACTAGAGCCACTTTTTTCGAGAATTTTCTACTAGACCCGCCATCCATTTTTATTAGGTCAATGGTAGATAATTAATAATACCATATTAGTATGTCACAGGTTCAAATAACATGGATAACAACAAATTTTCTTTCCTTCATCGTCCATCGATCAGGCCTTCAGTGTTGTATGCCGTTCACATTGTTGTATGTAGACCTGTTCAAACGAGCGCCAACGAGCGGTTCAGTTACACTTTCTTTCAACGGATCCTTATGGCTTGAACCAATTCACTGGGGGGTTAGACGGAATCTCATATCTCACAATCGACATCGTATCGACTTGCTTGTGATTGGTAGAGAAACCGACGCGTGATGTCGCAATAGTCCGTTGCAATCTAATCACGGTGATCTCTTTACCAATCACAGTGATCATGATACGATGTCGATTGTGAGATATGAGATTCCGTCTAATTCCCCTGGTCGGCGTTGTGCGAGTTGGATCAACTAATAAAAAAAAATGCGTGTGAGAAGTTATACTTCTTTGGCATTCATTAATAAATAAAGTAATTATTAAACTCGTAACTCCTGTTCCTCTTCCTCCACCCCAGGCACGTCTGGGCCTCCAGTGCTAGTAGCCCCTTCTGGTTTGGAGGGCCTAGTGCTCCCTCTTTGAGAGGCGCTCGCGGAACACCACCATCGCCACTATCTTGGGCCTGCTTCTGCTAGGATGGCGGACAGATCATCATCAGGCCCTGTATATCACCTAGGACCGAGGTACTTATCAAAACGAATCAAACGATTCCAAAGTGGATGGGATTGCGGTGTTTTAAAGCAGAGTGCCTATTGCCACCTTTCAGCTCTATTATCAGACCCTGGATACTATCTAGAGACACAGTACTCGTCAAGAGGAATCAATGAGTCCAAACTCGATGGGGTTGCGTTGTTTCATTACAGAGTTACTGTGGCCATCTTCCAGCTCCATAATCAAACCCTGGATACCAACTAGATACAAAGTACTCATTAAAACAAATCATACGAGCCCAAACTCCATAGGGTTATGTCGTTTTATAATGGAGTTCCTTTGGCCACCTTCCAGCTCCATCATCAGACCCTAGATACCACCTAAACACAAAGTACTCGTCAACAAAAATCAAACGAGTCCAAACTCGATGGGGTTGCGCCGTTTCTTTATAGAGTTCCTATGGCCACCTTCTAGCTCCATCATCAGATCAGCTCTATGGCATCATAATATTAAATTGTCACGCAATATACATATGCGTGTAAAATTTCAGCTCAATCGTAAACCGGAAAATGTGTCAAATTTAACTCGCAAAATTTTACCGGGACAAGTTAAACAAAAGCTTGAAAATTATCCACAGGAGTTAAAGACATACCACTGAAGGAATGTAACATAGTTCCAGTGGCCCGCCAACAAAGGCGGAGAGATGGCACACGGCGGGTTTCTTTAGTGGCTGCAGGCCCCAAACTACCCTGGTCGTTGCCCCGAACGACAGGGTGTGCGGTTAGGAACATTATTTTCCCGCTTTAACAAAAAAAAAAGAAGTTAAAGACATAAATAACATAATTCGAGAATTTAGTCTTGTAACACATATTTAAAAAAAAATAAAAAAAAAAAGGTACGCGGCGGACATTTTGCATTTTTCTTAACCAAAAATTACAGTGATGCGCGCTTCTTAAAATTTCACTCATAATTGTTTCATAACGCGCCTAAAGAAGTATATCTTCAAAAATAATGATTTTATTCATGTAAAATTATTATTTTATACGTGCTTATAAACGATATTCCGTTCAAGGAAAATAGTATTATGAAAAGCTATTACAAGTGATTATATTATTATGGCAATATACTAAAAATGCATTGCTGGGTGACCTGCGTCTTTCTTCTTTACAGAAACCTACTTCAGGCACCAGCCTTCCTGGAACGGTAGCAGATAACTCGTAATTGTTTATGAAACTTGCAACTCATTCAATTGTGAACCAGAAAAAGAAAACGGCTAATTGCATCCACCCATCCATCCATCAGCCTTTCAACGTCCACTGCTGGATATAGGCCTACGTAAAAGAACGCCACAACGAGCGGTCCTGTCATGGGGGATAATGCCGTAATCGCCACGCTTGGCAGGCGGGTTGGCGATCGCAGTGGATGTTGTTAATACTCAAAGGAGTACTGCTGTCCACTCCCCCGGTACCCCTCAGTCGGCTCTTACGACTCCCGTGGGTAGAGAGGGATGGGACAATTCTAAAGCCAGCCCCACACGGTCACGGCCGTGCTAATTATTATTATCCTATTATAACTAACTAGTTATGTAACCGCAACTTCGTCCGCGGGGATATAGTTTAAAGCGTAGCCACGCTAACAGCCAGTTTTACCCTTCCTCTGCATTAGATGTTTTACATCAAAAATATAGGTTCCGGACAAGTAATCACCAACATAAATCATAAACTAAAACCTTCTCTGAAACACGCTGCATCTTATGGTATAAGTATTATTCCGATGGGTTCAGTAGTTTTCGCAGTATAACCAAACAAAAAACCGGCTCTCCATTTATTAGTATAGATTTTGATTAAATCAATATAATCATTATATACTTGAATTTTACGGTCCTGCGCCTCCTTGATCTTTGTCCGGCACGTGGTCAGCACTCAAAAATCTCTTGTTAATAACGATTCTCAGTTTGTCAAGCGATGTCACCTACCCATTACCACTTCGGTGTGCTAAATTTAAAGGCTATGTCGGTTACTGTTTTATGAACCCTATTAAAAATAAATAAAATTTTATAATCAGACACTATAACGAGAAAAATATATATTTTTTTTATTGCTATTGATGGCAGAAGAGCCTTGGTCCACCCGATGGTAAGTGTTAGCTATACTGAGAGTATTGTCAAGCCACTGCGCACCATTTCATTTCTCAGAATGAAATGGAAGAATAAACGGCTAGGTGCTGCTACAGCCTAAACACATTGACGTGCTTCATGACCGGTCACACAGGAGACGGTGGTACCGACCCGTTCGGGCCCGATATCAAGTGAGTACTCTCCCTTGGTACCCAGCCCTACCACCAGTAATGCAATGGGTGATAATTGCTTACTTCCCTTAGTCGCCTTGTACGACACCCGCGGGAAAAGAAGGGGTAGGTGACACTTGTATTCTTAGTCCGTCACCACAGAGACAATAGATTTTAATTACAAATTGTTACAGTATTCATGTAATTAAAGTCAGTTAAGACACTTATTAGCAAGTCTGGAGTTCATTGTTTGGCTTTTAAATAGATTATTTACCAATTAAAGAGTAACCAAACAGCTCATTGTGTACAACAATATACGTCAATGTAAAACAATAAATATCGTCACAAAACATTTTAACAGGGTTACTCCAGTAGACTTTAGACCTTTTCTAAATCACCGGTTTTAATAAGTTAGGTTGGGAAGGTTCAGTCAATAATATTGTACCCAACTAAACGCATTGCTTCAATGACATCGAGGAGGACAGAGTAAATGAAAAAATGTAATCAATGTACACATTTTTTTAAATATTTTTGTTTATTTTATAAAAACTGCTACACCGATTGGTATAAAATTGAAATGGGACGGACCATTTCGGATTAAACCCCTTTCCACCAAAAAAATATTTGCAAATCCGTCTATATATGACGGAGTTAAACCCAAACATACATAAAAAATAAATATAAATTTATGAATTTAGTACCTCCTCCATTTTTTTGAAGTCGGTTAAAAATAAATCAAAATGACAGTCATTTTGAAATACTCGCCTTACAAGGAGGGTCGAAGCCGCGCTTTGTGAATATCATTCACGATAATTCAATTGGCAGAAAGTCTGAACGGTATTCAGAAGGCGTAGATACGAACCTCGCTCGTGCCTATGATTTTCTATTTCACATTTTCTGGTAAATAACCAAGCATGTCAAATGCTTGTAATACAAAAATAACTACATAAACAAGCAATGCATAAAGCATAATTTTGATAATATTGACGATTTAGGTCTTTTCGTAAGCAAATAATAGTGTGTGGCATCTCAAGCCCAAAATGTGTTTTTTAAACATCTCACAATGGGCATTAAAGAGACCATTGTTGTTTGTAGTTGTCTGGAACATATTGAGCTAGCGAATCTCATGTTTTCTATTGTTTTTTACCGAGAGGGTAGATCATAGATACAGTAACGTATAGATCACCTGACAGCTCGATAACGCGTAATCAATTTTGATTTGTCAACGCTCACACGTTGGATAGTGATGTAAGTTTTAAGAGCTCGACTGACTATCGATAAAATGATAAAACAAATCAGTTTCTTTAACGAACTCGCTCATTCAAATAATCATCTTCAACTAATAAAAACAAAAATACCCATAATAAATTAAAACAAACATAATTAATTCGTTTTTATTTATTTCACCAGCAACGTCAGTCAACGATATTATGCATTTTATAAGGGAATTATAAACTCAGCTTTTAGCAACATAAACCTACTTATAATTTTTAAATTAACTAAATCGACTTGACTGACAATATCTGCTGTAGAACTTTTATTGCATTTTTTCTATTAATGTGTTAGGAGAAAATGTTCCAAACATTTAGGATAAATATCGACAATATACCTTGTCGATAAAGTCAAGCCCTAGTGTATATGTACTTAAAAACTTTTCTACTAAAATCTTGCAAATATGTAACAATGCGACATATTTCTATGTAAAATATAAACAGTAACAATGAAATTGAAATTAATCCGTAACTGAAACAAATATTAGTAATTATGAATTAAAATAAAAGCATTTAAGTTGTGATAACATCCTGAGAACTTACCTGTGAAACATGCAATTATCAGGATTGTTTGCATGATTTATATCACAGGCACTCACGGAACAAATAACCATTGTATTTAATAGTTATAATCATATAATAAACAAGATTTATAACACAAATAAATTAAAAAACCGCGAAGCTAATTTCAAGCTAGAAGACTGTAGACTACCTGTCATTCAAATGGTTTGCAATGCAAATATTGGTATTGATATTGTTAAAGACTTAGATAAATATAGATTCTATATTATCTAAGTTTAAAGATGTCAAATTCCCATACATTTTAATAGTTTTCTATTAGCGTTAGCGATCATAGAATGCAAATTGGCTAGGGCCACAGAATAGATACATGTGTTTCTACTAACGTTGTAAGTAGACGGATAAATATACATATAAATACTAGATGGCGTAACAATCCTGAGTTTTAGCGAGACTAACAAACAGCAAACGCAGTCCGTGTGGTGACAGACTAAGAATACAAGTGTCACCACCCCATTCTTTCCCATGGGTGTTGAACAAGGCGACCAAGGGAAGTAAGTAATTATCATCCATTGCATGACTGGTGGTAGGGCTGGGTACCAAGTGGGAGTACTCGCTTGGTATCGGGCCCGAGCGGGTTGGTACCACCATCTCCCGTGTGACCGGCCATGAAGCACATCGTTGCATTTTGGCTGTGGCAGGAGATAGCCATTTATGCTTTCATTTCATATATGTGAAATGAAATGGTGGGCAGGTTGAGCAGCGGCTTGACAATAATCTCGGTATAATTGAGTCCATGAGCGACCCCATTAACCATCAGATAGGCCGTGGATCGTCTAACACTAAATGCAATAAAAAAAAACAATAATAAGTTGATGTTAATATCTTGAAAAGATATCTACTAGCGGGATTTAAATCTGCAACTTTTGGATTACTACATACTTTTACCACTAAGCTGACACATATCCCGCAGAGATCATTGTGATGAAGAATATCTCAAAAAATTGTCATAGGACGCGTTATCATTGTGAGGAGATCCATGCCTGGTGGTGTCCCACAGGGTTCAGTCTTAGGGCCACTCCTGTGGGATTTTGCTTGCGACTGGATGTTACGTGGTCGCATGGGGCCTTCCAGGAGGTTGCAAGAGTCGCTCATAGAGGGTACCCGAAAGGGCAAATCGCTGGCGTACCAAAGATGTAATGTCACACAGTTCCAGTGGCTCGCTAGTACAAGTAGAGAGGTGGCACACGGCGGGCTTATTAAATGGGTCCCCACTTTCGTTGCCTCGAACGATAGGGTGTGAAAGGTATCCGAAATTCATAAAAGTATGTCAATTAATAACTAACATATGCATATTATTTATAATTCTATGTAACTAAGTTAATAACATACAAAAAAGTTGGAATTAAGTATAATTTAAAGTCATGTTTAAGTATTCGTTATTGCATTTAACTTGCATTCATTAATCATCAGCAAGGATAGGTGGTGTGAGACAATAGCAAATTTTTAATGAATTATAGCAAACGTGCGATTTTGAATAATCATTGGTTAGTTACTATGCATGGGTATCTTGAACTTTAAAATATTTGAGGTAGATCAAATCGGTCGGATCAATAACTAATTAGAGAAGAAATAGGTCGGTCTCAGGAAATAAGGGGATAAGGACATAGTCAAAACCTCAGAAAACATGCAGGAGACACAGAACCCCTCATGAATTGGTGATGTTCGATGAAACAAATGCTATGGTCAAATTGATAACAAGAGCAAAGCAGTTTCTTTCGTTATAGGTACGCTAGCAGTTCAAACTAAAAGATTTACGTCACTATGATATTGTATATCACCTCTGTGGTCTAGTGGTAGCTTAAGCAGTAGGGCTCAAATCCCTGCGGATGACACGCTGGTCGTGGCCCGGGGTGAAAACTTCGAGGAAGCGGCGTTCCTGGCCACCTTAGGGACCTCGGAGGTGGTCAGAAGGATCGGGGCGCTGGGGCTTAGGGTAGCCCTGGACAAGTTGGAGGCCCTACTTTTCCATGGGCCCCGACGTCGGCCACCTGCTGACGCCTCTATCACGATGGATGGAGTCCAAATTAGGGTGCAGGCCCAGATTAAGTATCTGGGTCTGTTGCTGGATGGGCAGTGGCGCTTTGGCAAACACTTCCGTCAACTGTTCCCAAGGCTCGTCGGTGCGGCGTCTGCCCTTGCACGGCTCATGCCAAATATGAGCGGACCCCCTTCGTGGGACACGGAGGCAGAGTTGCTCACCGAGGTGTATCAGTGGGCGTTGCAAGAGCGGGAGGGGGGTGATCGTCCCCCACCCAGTGTGGTGGCCAGATGGCAGGGCGACGCCCGCCGGGCTGCCATGGCCCGCTGGAGGGCGCGGCTGGAGGCGCCTCGGGCTGTAGGGGCGGACTTCGGACCGTAGGGGCGCTCCAGCCAGTGCTGGAAGAATGGGCAGGGCGACGGCACGGAGTCCTTACCTTCTGACTGGTGCAGGTGCTGTTGGGACACGGTTGCTTCGGCAGATATCTGCACATAGCCGCAAGGAGGGAAGCGACTCCGGTCTGTCACCTGTGGCTGCGATGAGGACATGGCGCAGGACACGCTCGAGTCGTGCCCGGCTTGGGCTGAGTAGCGCTGTGAACTCATCGCGGCAATAGGGGGAGACCTCTCGCTGCCGAGCGTCGTCAGAGCGATGCTTGGCAGTGACAGGAATTGGGCCGCGGATGCTGCCTTATGCGAGGAGGTTATCAGCTACTGGGACGGCGCAGCCGTGAATATTTGCACCTAATGCCGCCCTAGCTAAGGCTGCGGGTGGATGGCCCGGGGATTGTCGGCCACCCGCAAGGCCTCTCGCGAAGGTGCGATGCTCCGTGTGCGGATGCGTCGCTCAGTTGAGGGTACCCGAAAGGGTATGCCGCCGGCGGACTATTGAAGGAATGTAATATGGTTCCGGTGGCCTGTTAATAAAGGCGGAGAGACGGTGCACGGCGGGTTTCTTTAGTGGGTGAAGGCCCCACATTACCCTGTTCGTTGCTTCGAATGACGGGGTGTTCGGTTAGAAAGAAAGAAAGAAGAAGAAAGAAATCTATTTTTATTGTACACAACTAATAAACTAAACTAAAAAACATAAAATTGATAATTAGAGTAGAAGTGACAATAGGGCTCCCATTCAGCAACGATGCCACAGCGCACCAAGTTATGATACACTGCGACGCTGATTTTCAATGGGAGCCTTCGTGACATCCAGATGGCAACTCAGTAGTTATGTGTGCTAAATCGTATCTAATTAGAATACAATGTAAAGAAAAATATACGGCTGTAAAAAACAAACATGGATAAAACGCAATAAATATAAACAAAACATAACAATAATATGACGTCATCCGCAGTATAGGTATATTTATATTGTTAAATCTTGTTTATTATATGATTATAACTATTAAATACAATAATTGTTTGTTCCGTGAGTGTCTGTGATGTAAATCATGCAAACAGTCCTGATAATTGCATGTTTCACAGGTAAGTTCTCAGGATGTTATCACAACATAAATGCTTTTATTTTAGGTCATAATTACTGATATTTTCTGTTTCAGTTATTTAAATTTAATTGTTTTTATTTTACATAGAAATATGTCGCATTGTTACATAATTATTTGCAAGATTATAGTAGAAAAGTTTTAAGTCATATACACTACGGCTTGACTTTATCGACAAGGTATATTGTCGATATTTATCCTAAATGGTTGGAATATTTTCTCCTTACACATTAATGGAAAAAAATGCGATAAAAGTTCTACATCAGATATTATCAGTCAAGTCGATTTAGTTAATTTAAAAATTATAAGTATGTTTATGGTGCTAAAAGCTGAGTGTATAATTCCCTTATAAAATGCATAATATTGTTGATTGACGTTGCTGGTGAAATAAATAAAAACGAAATAATTATGTTTGTTTTAATTTATTATGTGTGTTTTGTTTCATTAGTTGAAGATGATTATTTGAATGAGCGAGGTTTTATCATTTTATCAATAGTCAGTCTAATTCTTAAAACGGGTCAACTGGCGATGTGCGGCGCCGCCTGCTTCGTTCGGGGGCACTGGATGTAACTACCCTCACTTCATCGTCACATTTCTGATATTTGGTAAAGTCCCTACACACAAAACTAATAGTGTCCACCGTCGCCTTAGACGGTAAACTACGATTTTTAGGGTTCCGTACCCGAAGGGTCAAAACGGTACCCTATTACTAAGTCTTCGCTGTCTGTCCGTCCGTCCGTCTGTCGCCAGGCTGTATCTCAAGAACGGCGATAGCTAGACAATTGAAATTTTCACAAATGATGTATTTCTGTTTCCGCTATAACAACAAATACTAAATATAAAAAAATAATAATATTTAAGGGGGGCTCCCATACAACAAACGTGTTTTTTTTTTTGCCCTTTTTTGTTTGCGATTGATAACGGCAACAGGTAGACGCTTGAAATATTCACAGAATATTTAGTTATATATTCACTTTAAAAATAAATAATTAAATTAAAATAAAACAAGTATTTAAGGGGGCCTCCCATACACAAATGTGTTTCTTTGCACGTTTTTGCTCTGTCTGTCCGTCCGTCTGTCACCAGGCTGTATCTCAAGAACGGCGATAGCTAGACAGTTGAAATGTTCACAAATGATGTATTTCTGTTGCCGCTATAACAACAAATACTAAAAATAAAATATTTAAGGGCTCACATACAACAAACGTAATTTTATGGCCCTTTTTTGCTCGCTATTGATAACGGGAACAGGTAGACGCTTGAAATGTTTACAGAATATTTAGTTATATATTAACTTTAAAAATAAATAATTAAATGAAAATAAAATTAAAATTTAAGGGGGGCTCCCATACAACAAACGCGATTTTTTTACTCGTTTTTGCGATTAATTAATCTTTTTTTTTTAATGTGAAACATCTAATGCGGAGGGAGGGTAAAACCGGCTGTTAGCGTGGTGACGCTTTTTATTTTACTTGACCCGTTCAAATCTTGCAAGTTAAATTTGACACACTTCCCGGTTTCCGATTGAGCTGAAATTTTACACGCCTATGTATATCGCGTGACAATGCATTATTATGATGACATGGAGCTGGAAGGTGGACGTAGGAACTCTAAAATGAAACTGCGCAATATTGAGTTTGGACTCTTTTGATTCGTCTTGACGAGTGCTTTGTCTTTAGATGATATCCAGGGTCTGATGATGTAGCTAAAGGTGGCCATGGGAACTCCAATATAAAACGACATAACCCCATCGAGTTTGGGCTATAATAACTCTGTAATTTAAAGGCGCAACGCCATGGAATTAGGGCTCATTTGAATTGTCTTGGCTAGTACTCCAGTCCTGGATGATATCCAGGGTCTGATGATGGAGCTGAAAGGTGGCCATAGGACTCCGTTAAAAAACCCCATCGAGTTTGGACTTGTATGATTCGTTTTGACCAGTACTTTATCTTTAGATGGTATCCAGGGTCTGATGATGGAGCTAGAAGGTGGCCATAGGGACTCCGTTATAAAACGACATAACTCCATCGAGTTTGGACTCGTATGATTCTTCTTGACCAGTACTTTATCTCTAGATAGTATCCGGGGTCCGATGATGGAGCTGGAAGGTGGCCACATTAACTCTGTAATGAAACAACGCAATCCCATCGAGTTTATACTCGTTTGACAAGACGAACTTGACGAGTACTTCGGTCCTAGATGATATCCAGGCCCTGACGATGAAGATTTATGTACATGTCATAGTTTTATACAGGCACACATTAAAAAATTTATGATCATTTTATTTCAACTCATTATTTCTACAAAAGAATTTCGATGTTTTTACATCTGGTAGACGTCAGGCGATGACTAGTTTTTTTTTTGTTAAGGCGGGAAAAATTGTTCCTAACCAAACAGCCCGTCGTTCGGGGCAAAGAACAGGGTAGTGTGGGGCCTTCACCCACTAAAGAAACCCGCCGTGTGCCGTCTCTCCGCCTTTAATGGCGGGCTACTGGAACTACGTTACATTCCTTCGGTGGTATGTTACTTACCTACCTACGTTATGGGGTATTTACCAAGCTATTTTAAACAATACAGTATTATTGCTTATCCAATTAATTACATTAGATACGTTGTGCATTTCACGTAGATCAAAATTGCCCTTTACAGCATATCATTAAAATGAATATCTTGGAAGATATATTATACCAGATATTTAAAATACGGGGCCAGAGTGGCTTGCGAGCCATATGTCCGTCCCTGTTGGCAGCCGTCGGTGAGTGCGGGGTATGTAGAGATTGATGTTATCCAATCAGTAAAATAAAAAAAAGAAGCTTTAAAACGCGACGCTTCAGTACGTTGTATGAATATCTATTTAGGTACTTAGTCAAGGTTGATTTCAAAGAAATAAATTATTACCTTTAGATACGTTACGTAAGGGTTGTGACTTTCTTTTTTTTTTCAATTTTTTAATAGTATTTTTGAGTTGAATTTGAATTGAGATCTCATCTGTCCTTGTAAAAATAAAAATAAACATACTTGATTCCCAATACGACCACGTACGAAGTAGCGGGCAAAAGTTAGTTTTTAATATTGACGAAGAATATAATATCTATTGAGAAAATCGTGGGCGTATTATTTTACCTGTTATAGGTAACTATAGTGTCACCAGCGCTGGAGCTTTCGTCGAGGATGTTGCCCTTCAACAAGCCACGCCCTGAGACTGACGCACATGGACGTTATTAACGAGTCCCGTACAGCCTTGGGAGTACAGGGGGCAGCCCCCTTAGAATGAAATGCGAAATGTTAGATGATCTTTCGTTTCGCTTCATTATGATTGGTCGCCTGAATCACGCGTCGAAATCTCGACTAATCTGGAATCACGCGTCGAACTGTTGATCTATCACAATGACTCGCAACGAGAGCTCGTCTTACGTTTCGTTTTTCATTCTAAGGGGGCTGATGGATTGTCACCACTGTAGAAGTACGTAGTAGTTATTAAGTTGTGAGATCATCGTCATTGGGTGAGCGGTTATTGCGACATCACGCGTCTTTGTCTCTACCAATCACAAATAAGACGATACAATGTCGACACGATTTTGTGAATCAAATTCTAAGGGTTCTGAGCACCATTGAGTTTGCTCAGTTACATCATTTTAATCATCGTAAGTGATGACGTTTTTCTTAATGCACAATAAAGGATGGTATGACGTTGCATCGCCGATTTTTCCATTCGTTTACAATCTCAATAAGAACAGTAGGCCTACCATGAACTCTTAGTCTAGCGATTCAATTTCGACGCAATTCAAAAGTGGTGTGTTGTTGTATTTCGTACCATGATGTCTAATTGAGCGATCTCGTTTAGGTTGTCAAGTAAGTTCATAGTACGAATTTCAATACAAAGATGTCATGTTTGCGATTCAGATTATGTGCTGATTCGGTAAAAAACAAAAGGTTGCGTCTTTGACACGTCATGGTACTAAATTGCGATTCAGTTCAGTTTGGGTCCTAAACTGGATCGCAATAAGAGTTCGTGGTAAGCCTGCAGGCTTAGATATTATAAAGATAGGTTATTTATCTAAGCCTGCAGGTATTTAAAACAGACTTTAATATGCAAGATTGTATACATACATTTGAAATACATGATTTCACGCTTGAAAAACTAACTAACTTATCATCACGCCATTTCCTGGGGTAGGCAGAGATAACATAGTGCCAAGAGGCTCTCTCTATTCTTGCATACATCTCTCGCTTCCTCAACATTCATAATTCTTCTTCCTCCACCTTCCTTCAATACATGACTAATTTTATTTATTTATTTATTAGGCTCATCAACAGTTGTTAAAACAAAACTCTTTTAATGTAACCTGCTATTACTTAGCTAATTGTACAACTAATTAAAGATGAACACAACATGCTTATAAATAAAAGAAAAAAAAAACAGAAAAGACATGATGTCTATGCCCAGAACTTAAAAGAAAAAAAAAACATGGATTTCTAAGTAGCATTACAATCTTGTGTTATTTGTGTACATTATCATGATTTTTGAAGTGAAAACTTCTTTTAGCGCGATACGCATATTTTTAGATGAGATAAAATCTCTGGACTCGCGACACCGTTACGAGCCGCAGCAATAGCAATAGTGTCGTATTGGAAATTAAATTTGACACACCTCGATTTTCGCAATGCAATATTATGATGACATGTAGCTGATCTGATGATGGAGCTGGAAGGTGGACCTAGGAACTCTATAATGAAACGGCGCAACCCCATCGAGTTTGGGCTTGTATGATTCCTCTTGACGAGTACTTTGTCTTTAGATGGTATTTAGGGTCTGAGGATGAAGCTGGAAGGTGGCCACAGTAACTCTTATAATGAAACGACGCAACCCCATCAAGTTTGGAGTCGTTTGATTCGTCTTGATGAGTACTTTGTCTTTAGATGGTATCCAGGGTCTGATGATGGAGCTGGAAGGTGGCCATGCGAAATTGTAATTAAATGGCGCAACTCCATCGAGGCAGGGCTCGTTTGAAATGTCTTGGCTAGTACTCCAGTCCTAGATAATATCCAGGGTCTGGTGATGGAGCAGGAAGGTGGCCACAGTAACTCTGTAATGAAATGACGCAACCCCATTGAGTTTGGAATCGTTTGATTCGTCTTGACGAGTACTTTGTCTTTAGATGGTATCCAGGGTCTGATGATGGAGCTAGAAGGTGGCCATAGGAACTCCGTTATAAAACGACATAACACCATAGAGTTTAGGCTCGTATGATTCGTCTTGACGATTACTATGTAATGAAACGACCCGAACCATCAAGTTTATATTCGTTAATTTGTCTTAAGAAGTACTTTGTCAAATTATGATCACTTTATTTTTTTTTAATGCCTGTATGAATAATTTTGATTTACAAGTTTTAATTTAAGATCGAACCATTAATTTGTCGATATCCCCCATGACGGGACCGTTCGTTGTGGCGTTCTCTTGGGGAGGCCTATGTCCAGCAGTGGACGCTAAGAGACTGATGGATGGATGGAATTAATTTGGATATCTAAAAATAACAACTGTTTGTTTATAGTTTTAAGTTTTCACTTCTGTCGGCAGGCCTTAGACTGCTTTGAATTTTTTTTTAATTTGGTCTAGGTATGTGAATCTCTGTCTCCCCCTATACATACATCCTTCCACTTTCGCTTTGAATCATATCAAAATAATATATAACGAATATTTTCACCTATATTAGGTACCAATATACACTTCTCCCATCCGATTTTCCTGTACAAAAGTTTTTTGACTGCATACTGAATTAATACTAAAATATTAGTGATTGGCTCACTTGGCTTTTCTAGCTTTACGAACGTTAATATCTACCTGCTGTTTATTAAAAAGATAATGAATATTTAAACTACAACATTCCCTTGCTATCAAAAACAAATAATAATAAAATTAGTGTAATTACGCCATTGCGCTTCGTGCGTCATAGTAATCAAGGAAAACAGTTGTTTGAAACTAATTATTATAATTTATGTTTATAGTATTCTATTTTAAGAATTCGTGTTAAGAATGAATGTGGTTTGGTGAATTGATTAGTTGATCGTATTAGTCGATAGCTATTTCTCTCGAACACATTATTCGAGCCTATAAACATCGATTACGCTAATTAGTTGACGACTATTTTCTAAAATATTACCAGCTCACGCGGCGAACTTCGTACCGCCATATTTTTTTTGTGAATATTGTGCAATGAAAATTATTAAAGTACTAATATCATTAAAAATAGGGGTTGGCAGTAGAAGGGTGAAAATTTAGGGTTGTATGTATTTTTAATACCCAATCATAAAAAAATAAACTAAACAATATTATCCAAAAATAAAAATAAATATTTTGAGGCGACCACCCTTTTTACTTAGGGGTGTGCAAAATAGTTTACATTCTATTCTCAGACCTACTCAATATACATAAAAAATTACATAAGAATTCATTTCGGAGGAAATATCAGCCATGTTTAAGTCCCACGCCAGCCATGTTTAAGTCCCACGTAATAGGGAGCGAACCTATTTCCGCCTACCTGGCACATTTCAAAAGTCCGGGCTGCTACGGACATTTGAATGTCGAACGAAATATGGTTGCAAACCGCTGTCTACACGGTTATAAGTGACTGCTACACGGTTGTAACCCAACGCCGTAACAGAGGTGACCTTACTAGATTACAACCGTGAAGACAGCGGTTTGCAACCAAATTTGAAAACAGACCATCGGCCACTAACCAAGGTCACCTCTGTTAGGGCGTTGGTTTACAACCGTGTAGCAGGCACTTTAAACTAGCAAGGTGACCTCTGTTTGGAGTTGGTTTAAAACCGATGGTTAATTTTTATGGTGGGCATCAACTTGGCAGTACTCATGTTATTGGTTATGTCCACGAGCGGTAGTTGCCACTTAGCATCAAGGAGGCTGAGGCTTGTCTGCCACATAAATAAAGAAGGTCAGGGTATAGGTACAATTCCACTGAAGTAATGTCCAGTGATCCGCAGTATAGGCGGAGAGACGGCACATGGTGGGTTTATTTACCGACTCAGTCCATGGCCTCGAATGAAGAGGTGTGCGGTTAGGTAGGGCTTAGTCCGTGTGGTGACGGACTAAGAATACAAGTGTCACCACCCCATTCTTTACCACGGGTGTCTTATGGAGCGACTAAGGGAAGTAAGCAATTATCATCCATTGCATGACTGATGGTAGGGCTGGGTACCAAGTGGGAGTACTCACTTTGGTTGGTACCACCATCTTCCGTGTGAGCGGCCATGAAGCATATCGTTGCGTTTTGACTGTAGCAGGAGATAGCCGTTTTTATTTCATTTAATATCTGTGAAATGAATTGGTGAGCAGTGGCTTGACAATACTCTTGGTATAGTCGAGTCCATGGGCGACGGTTACCATTTACCATCAGATGGACCGCGGCTCGTCTGCCACTACATACAATAAAAAAAAGGTATTTTTTTCCCGTTTTAACAAAAAAAAGGTATAGGTTCAACAACAATGTTTTTAATTATCATACAATTTAGTTGTATTATAAAAAATTAAAATTATGTAATTTTGATATTGAATACATTACAAACTCAAAAATGTTATTATAACAACTGAACATAATTTATTTTATACGTGGTTGAGGACAGTTGATTACGTACTGTAGTCGAATAAAGACGATCGTGCCTTATCGACTTAAAAATTTGTAATTTTATACTACTTAACTGTAGGTATTAAATACTCTTTGGTTACTTTTTAAGATACGCCTAAAATAGTTTTCATTTCGAAATTCCAGCTATCTATACTAAAATAATTATGTATATTACATTATATTATTACATCTAGGTATACTAATACAATAATAAATCTGATTAGGTTCTAGCCGGTTTGTGTACCTGCAGTTCGAAGGAACAACTTTTTTTTCGCCTGGCAATCTGATGGGTGACTAAAAAATTAACACCTATTTGCAGACAACTGACCTCCTCCGTGTTTCAGAAGGCACGTTAAGGTTCTGGCTGTCAAATAACATGTTGGCAGTCGTTACAGCTTACAGGTTGTCAGTCCTGGATAATCCGGCCTGTGGGTCTAGCTAAGTTGCATTCTATGATCGCTAACGTTAATAGAAAACTATTAAAATATATGGAAATTTGACATCTCTAACCTTAAGCCACGTGACTTAGCGTTATAGATATTGTTAGATAAATATAGGTTATAATCTATGGTTAAAGATACGGTGAAATTCCCACACATGTAAATAGTTTTCTATTATCGTTATAGATCATAGAATGCAACTTGGCTAGGCCCACTGTTCTAATATCGCCAGTTGTCGCCTTAGTTGAGTCCTGGAGGTCAGGCATGCAGTCGTAGGCGCCTGTAAATACTAGCAGATCTAATATCGAATATATCGTAAGCCGATCTCAACAAAGTAAACACAAGGCTAAGGAGATGATATATCTAAAGAGTTTAATATCGCGCTAATTCTTTTAGCATTGTAAGTATAGCACAAGTTATGGCTATTTAACATTACGCTACGACCTAGTCCATACTAATAAAAAAAAACAAATAAGCGACATCTAATGTCACTAAATTAAAACTGGAATGCGATATAAAACATAGATGGCGCTTTTCTAAAAACAATGATCGCACTATAATGATACAAAAGTATCGAAAAAAAAATCTATTCTCAAGTATAAATTTTAAACAGACTTTTACTTTAAAGTTCATCTGTGACTTTAGACTTATTTTTTTCAATGTTTTTCTTGACATCCAGTGATTTGTGTTTTATGACATTGGCGTAGTAATGAGCTGAGGCGCGAGGCGTACGCGTGCGCTTAGGATCTTCAAAATCTACTTCGTACAAGCCAAACTTGACGCTGAAAATTTTAATATTAATATTAATAAAAATACAGATACAACCAATACAAGCAAGTGGTTAACCTAATGGTATGTGAGAATCATGACTGATTCTGGCACAACAGGAACACTAAGGGCACAGCCAAGTCGCCGCCTCCCATGAGTAAAGTGCTCTTGAACCTCGCTTAAAGAAGGACATGTCGAAGCATTCGGGAAACATCGCAGCAAGAAGTTCTTTCTAGAGCTGAACCGTCTTGGACTAGAACGTTTCCACGTGGTAAGGCTTAACCCTACTGCGGAATCGAGTGGTACGGTGGTAAAAAGGTGTTTATCACTCCTCTGAGTCTAGACCGTCCGTGAGATAGGCATCATCAACAATGGGGATCCGGGGTAAAGCTGAGCGCAGATGGCGCTATCAGCGAGATGGCCACTGTCAAATTGTAGTTACTTTGTTTTCCCGAGCATTATTTGCTATTTTTTGTGTTTAATCCGGTTAATCAGTGATATTGTTAAAATGTAAAGTACCTGGAAGATTAAAGAATTGAAAAACGCTATGCTGTGTAGCTACAAAAAATTTGCGACTTTTCCCAGTTTTTTTAATGTTGGATCTTAAGGTTGTGTGGGGCCGGCCGGCTTTAGAATTGTCCCCCATAACGCGACTGCTCGTTGTGGCATTCTCTTGGGGAGGCCTATGTCCAGCAGTGGACGTTGAAAGGCTAATGGGTGGATGGATGGATGGATCTTAAGGAAATAAATGTAAATCAGGGTTATTACATTTTGCTACAGCACGCATAGAGGTATGTTACTAGAAAATTAAAATTTACCAAATTATAGGTAACAAATTATATGAAAATGACAGTTTTCAATGGCCATGTAAAAATACGCCATTTGCAGTATGGCAATAAACATCCCAATTCGAATATTACGCCAAGCGAGTCAAATTGGTGTTCGGGTACGCCTGCCCAGATGCAAGCATTATCCATTCCATGTGAGGAAGTACCATGTAGATTATGTAGGTACTTATGTATCAATTTTATTGCGTGCTAAATACTGTAATGGCAGAGATTGTTCGTAGAAATTTATTTGTAATTTTGCAACACATTTTCCTTAATTTATTTTCATTGATTACTGAAGCAGATAAGCGATAGTCCACATGGTGGTAAGTGGTAACCGTCGCTCATAGACTTGACAATGCCAGGAGCACTATCAAGCTGAGGCCTGGGGGGTTAGAATGTATCTCACTAAATCGTATCGGCATCGTGACATTGTGATTGATTGAGAGATCACCGTGATTGGCCGGGGTATTATTGCAACATCACGCGTCTATATCTCTACCAATCACAAGCGAGACTATACCATGTCGATAGGATTTAGTGATTTACATTTACAGGCCCTGGCTACAATATCCTTCAAGATTTAAATCTAAATCAGGGAAACAATTAAGAATTTTTACCTGTATCCTTCTGGCCATTCAAAATTGTCCATAAGTGACCACGCAGAAAAGTGTGTTACATTTATCCCGTCTTCCTTTATAGCCAAGAGTACCTGAAATTACATATTTACCAGCTTGTAGAGTCTATGATGCACTACCCTTCTTTATGAATTTGTTAACATCTAATATATAAAATTCTCGTATCACACTGTTTGTCGCCATTATCCTCCGAAACGGCTGGACCGATTCTTATGAAATTTTATATATTCAATAGGTCTGAGAATAACATTTAAACTATTTTTCATACCCTTAAGTGATAATGGTGGTCCACCCCAACATTTTATTTTTTACATTTTCTTATGATTCGACATTAAAAAATACATACAACCCCTAATTTTTCCCCTTCTACTGCCAACCCCTATTTTTTAATAGTGATATTAGTACTTTAATTATTTTTATTGCAAAATATTCACGAAATTAATTTAGTGGTACGAAGTTTGCCGGGTGGGCTAGTGAGTATAGTATGTAATATATCTGAGTGAGAAAATACATCATAAGAAATACTGCTAGGGCGATTTACAACGTGCTTAGCTCATAGCATGGCGGAGCCAGCGGGAAAAAGTATTGTGATAGCATTGATATTATTTTAAACTTCTTAATTTAACATTTTTACATAAAATCATATCTTTATTTTAATAAATTTATTAATTTTTTTGCTTAATAATTTTTCAGCTGTTTTAAATTGCCCGTTAAAGTACAGTATGTAGTAGGTTAAAAAACACTATTTCTATTTTTAGCAAGCCCGTTTTTACGAATTAACTCTACATACTTGAACAGATCCATATTTGAAGGCTTTCACGTAATTTTTGAAAATATTAATTATCTTGAGGATAAAACAAAATGGGCCTGAGCTGCTCCTTTTTCATTAGGTATTTTTTTTTAATTGCTTTATGTGATATATATGTAGTCTGTCATCTTGGTTTCAGCATTAATTTCGTGTCAATTTAGTTATAAGAATTATATTAAACTGTGAAATCGAAAATAACAGTCACGAGCAGGGTCCTGCTGTTATTTTCGATTTCACATTTTTCACTTTGTGTTTAGTGTATATTGCAGATACACTTGCCCCAGGCGCTCGTGTTAATTATTTAGCATATTTTTGACGATTAAGTAAAATAGACATAAATTTATGAATTTGAATCTAAATTTAATTACCTGTCTCAGATGAGTGTCGAAAAAGTCTATTCTGTCCTGATCGTCCCTCCCACCTCGTGTCCCCAAACCATTCTCTGTAATGAAGAATTCCAAGTCGCCATATTCTTGCTTCAACCAGCGCAGTACATTACGTAAGCCTTCAGGTAATATCTGAAAAAAATACAACAGTTTCTTAGTTTTCACAGAACTTTTAATTTGTACATTAGTGTGTTACGACGGATAAAAGATATTCAAAGATATTCTTAAGGTGATAAATAGTCACCAAGGGAACCAAGAAATGAAGCATATTTTTCTTCTTTTTCTCCTGTTCTGTCTGTAACTTGGCGATCTGTTTTGAGACAATAAGCCAATCGTTTGGTATTAATTTACTTTCTATATGTCATTACCTATATCTGTACATTTAAGATATTTGAGAAAAAATTACTGTAATAGGCTATATAGGCATGTCTAAACACAAAACAATTTTTTTTATAATTTTTGTCTGTTTGTCTGTTTGTTTGTTCGCGCATCACACAAAAACTACTGAACGGATTTTGATGCAACTTTTTTTATTTGAAAGGCCTTGATTTGACTTAAAAACTGGTAGACATTTTATCCCGCTACTATATCGTGAACCTGAGATATAACCAGAAAACCAGCTTTTGGCTGCGGCGATGCCGCTGGCAAAGGCTAGTTAGCACATGAAAATGTTGGGAGTTTCCTTCACATTCTTAATTCAAATCTCGTGATTAAAGTAGGGACATCATGCCGTTTCAATCGGTCGTGTGATACACTTCCTGTACCTTGTAGTTTTGAAGCCAGCTCATTAACGTGAGTTGATATTCGGGTTTGGCTAAAGCTATTAGCAATCTCTTGTTTAAATGTCCTGATACTTAGATCCTTAAGTATGTATTTGTTGCTTATATAATAGGGTATGTTTACCATGGCTATTAGTGTTTTGCTTTGAAATCTTTGGAGATTTTCAATGTTACTATTAATAGTAATAACTAATATTAATGTTACTATTAATAGTATTAACTGCCTCGGTGGTGTATGCGACTGCTAATCATGAGGTCTCGGGTTCGATCCCGGGGTCTGGCAATGCTATTGAGTTTTTTCTCAAAAAGAAAAATTTTCAGTAGCAGCCTGGAGTTTGGAAATGTGCCCGGTAGACGTCAATAGGCTCGCCCCCTATTACGTGGGACTTAAACATAGCTGTCGAGTCGTGGGTGTGTAATACACCTCTGCCTACCTCTTCGGGGAATACAGGCGTGATGCTATGTTTTTTTTTCTACTATTAATAGTTAGTTCCCCACAATTGAATACCATAATGTCCTTGAAATGAAGCTGACAATATTACTCTATGAGGTAGCAACCTTGAAAAAGTTTTGTTGATCGTTTTATAATAATAATACTAATTTATTTCACAATACATTGTTTAATTTAAATTATAGTAAATTACTTATAATGTAGTAGCAATTTAACATTAGTATATATACATATAAATCTCTGGCATCCAAACTAAATTGAACTTATATGTTATGTTGTGGCATACATACGAGTATAATTCGAGTATTATTTTTAACTTTTCCGCTAAGAAAATTGAAAATTTTCAAAAGTTGGGAAGTTATTGGTTTTACCCCGTTTTTCGAAAATCGAATTTTCAACGGATGTTGACGTTTTGAGGTCCTAGGAAGCTTCCCCGAATCTTCTTCCGCGATGATATCCGTATGTCTTTATATATGTGTGTGTGCGTGTGTGTATGTGTGTGTGGCCGTATGTAAACCTCTCATAACTTCTGAACAGCTTGACCGATTTCATTGGGGTTGGCGTCATTCGAAAGGACTTGACCAAACTTAGATTTTGAATACAATTAGGACCGATTCAAACTAGTAGATCTTGAGAAATCTCAAAAAAAACTAATGTTTAAAATGTTATTTCAAATGTGTTTTTTTGGAATAACTTTTAAATGGTTTTACCGATTGATTCCAAAAATTAATCAGCTCTTAACATTAAAAAATCCCGTCGACCATTCCGGTCAAAATCGGTTGATTCTTCCGTGAGATATGGTTGCCGAAAAAAATATTTATGATTAGATATGGTTGATTTTTTTTTCAGAATTTCTATGAAATTTTCAGTCTGATTAGTTCGAGCTTTAAGATTCTACAAAGAACTGAAAAAGCTGCGTGGAATGCCGTAAACTACGAGATAATCGGTTCATTCATTCAAAAGTTATTGTGATTTGAAAATTCAACGTTTAGTGTTTTATTAAATATCTAACAGACATTGAGCTCGAAGAGCTCAAAAACGTAATGAGTGCAATTTTGAGCGCTTAAGTATCAAATTAGGGGGAAGTTGCAGGGATGGCCTTTAGGGTCAACGGTTTTCCAGATTTTTTGTAATGCAGTGAGTTAACATAATACTTAACTACTTAACTTTTTGCTAACAATTTCCTCCCATCATATCTCCATACAAGTCACAGGTGAATAGATCGGGAAATGTATCACCCGCAAGCCCTACCGCAGGTACTTTCTATTGTACAAGGCTGGAGGCTTCCGGACACCGGATTCGGAAGTTACGCACAGTAAAGGGTAAACCGCTGGCGGTTCAAGTAGTCTATCTATAAGGGCCGAGAGACGCTACAATGGTGAGATAGTTCAGTAGTTTACTCTCTTGAGAGACCAAAAAATAGGGAGTGTGGTTAGAAATATTTTGATATTTTTATATATTTCTTAAGCATTTGACATGCTTAGCCATATAAATTAACGCAAAGTGCGAAAATGTGTAATCGAATATAACAGTCACGAGCAGGGTTTGAACTTGCATCTCCTGGAATATCGTACCAGATGCTTTGCCAATTCAGCTATTGTGACAATTACTCGAGACTGCGAAGTTCTATAATTCCTTCTTAGTGTCTTGTGTGACGAGCAATTGTCAAGATAGCTGAATTTCGCACATTGTGGTTAGGAATTTTTCCCACCTTAAAAAATATCCCATATTTTTGAAAATTATTTCTATTAAGTATGCTCTTGAGAAGGATCGTGATTACGAACACAAGTTCTTTTTCTCAAATAATTCATGTTCTTCAAGAGGAAAAACAGAAAATATAATTATTCTTTTGATAAGTCTAAGGACATAAAGCACAACTATAAAATTATAAAGTATCAGATTAAATTACCTTATGCCAATCACAAGATGCCGTTGGCCATTCGGGGAGTGCACCCAGAACAGCTCCAAGCTCCGGAGCGTCTCCAAAAGGCCATGGCTTGAGCTCATCTTCCATCGCTTTACGGACAACTCGGCTTGTGTAATAGTTCAACGCGTAAAAATCATATGTACCTGGACAAAATACAAATAACTAGGTAGCTAATTAAATTGGCCGTGTGGGGCCGGCTTTAGAATTGCCCCACCCCTCTCCACCCATGGGAGTCGTAAGAGCCGACTGAGGGAATACCGGGGAGAGTGGGCAGCAGCACTCCCTCGAGTATTAACAACATCCACTGCGATCGCCAACCCGCATGCCAAGCGTGGCGATTACGGCACTATACCCCCAATTTGGGGAGGCCTATGTCCAGCAGTGGACGTCGAAAGGCTGATGGATGGATGGATGGAGGTAGCTAATCTATATGACTGCTTATAGTTTTTTTTTATTGCATGTAGTGGCAGACGAGCCATGGTCCATTTGATGGTAAATGATAACCGTCGCCCATGGACTCGACTATACCGAGAGTATTGTCAAGCCGCTGCTCACCAATTCATTTCACAGATATGAAATAAAATATAAACGGCTATCTCCTGCCAAAACGCAACGATGTGCTTCATGGCCGGTCACACGGGAGATGGTGGTACCAACCCGCTCGGGTCCGATACCAAGTGAGTACTCCCACTTGGTACCCAGCCTTACCACCAGTCATGCAAAGGATGATAATTGCTCACTTCCCTTAGTCGTCTCATACGACACCCGTGGGAAAGAATGGGGTGGTAACACTTGTATTCTTAGTCCGTCACCACACGGACACAAAGTGGTGTAGAAGTGTTAGTCGTCGTGTGAGTTATCTCCAGTACAATTTCCGAGTAGGATCAGCAAGGCGCCTAGCCAAGTTGCATTCTATGATCGCTAACGCTATAGAAAACTATAAAATTTATGGGAAAATAACGCAAAGTCACGTGACTTAACGTTAGAGATGTCAAATTCCCATACATTTTAATAGCTTTCGCTACTAGTTAACGCTTGTTAGCGATCATAGAATGCAACTTGGCTAGGCCCTCAAGTTACTGAGTTTTACTGACAAGAAACTGTCCCAAATCTACTGTTACCAAATCGGAGTTAGGATTTTGTGAGTATTTCATCCTCTTGCCCTATCTTATCTGTCTCCGATCATATCGGTAGTCCTATCAGACTATGAGAGTAAGGTAACATAGTTTACTTATGGTTTTAAAATGATATTAGGTACCTACTAACAAAAATTATTCATATAAATAAATAAATATTCACTCCTCTGGTCCCAAACTAAGCTTAATGCTTGTGCTATGGGTACTAGATTACGGATATAAACATATACTACTTTTTTTGTAAATACATACATATAATAGATAGAAAACACCCAGACGCAGTACAAATATCTGTGTTCATTGTAATATTCAAAATGTATTTAATAAATGATCACAATTGTGCTGTTTGTAGTAAGGTTGAAGATGTTCAGCATGTTTTGATGGAATGTGTCAGGAACAAAGTGCAAAGAGGAAATTTTATACAAGATTTTAATGTGAACCTTTTGAATTTCACTGTGGTTTAAACTATTTTGGCCACTCGGACAACTAAAAAGCGACTAAAAAGCTTTGCTATATTTATATTCGTTCGTTGGTTAGTCTTACTGACTTTTGCCGTAACGCAGTTATTATCGTACTCACCTTTAATATACTCCATTTCTTCTTCAGTAAAAGTAGGTAAAAGAGATTTTGGATATCCTCTCGTATTGCTCACTTTTGCCATTTGCTTTTCAATGGCAGGAGGCCAGCCACCCTCTTTAGAGAAAATCGCGTGTGAGTATCTCCCAGCCTAAAATGAGATCCATCATTTAATGAAAGTCCAGCCCTCTTAGAATGTAATACACAAAATCGTATCAATATCGTATGGTCTTATTGTGATTGGTAGAAGTTGATTCCAATCCTATCAAGTTGATTCTTCAATCAATCGCAATAACACGATGCAATAATGATGCGATTTTGGTTGATATTCTAACCCCCCAAATAATGTACATAATTCCAGTGGCCCCCAACACAGGCAGAGAGATGGCACAAGGCGGGTTTATTTAGTGGGTGAGAGCTCCACACTACCCTGTTCGTTGCCCCGAATAACGGGGTACATTTTTTACCGCCTTAACAAAAAAAAAGGTGTAACAAATTTTATTATGTTGACAGATGGCATTGCCTACCTTTTTTTTAGCCTGGAAAAAGTAAAAATGTTCCTAACCGCACACCCCGTCATTCGGGGCAACGAACAGGGTAGTGTGGGGCCCTCACCCACTAAAGAAACCCGCCGTGTGCCATCTCTCCGCCTTTATTGGCGGGCCACTGGAACTATGTTACATTCCTTCAGTGGTAAACTATTGCCTACCTGACGGTAAGCGGTAATCGCTTCTATTGAGCTTAGTAAAAGTGCACTACTTACTAAAATTTGGTGAATTACAAAACAAATGATTGCGTGTGAGGTTGGAGACGTTGGTGCCTATTAATTTGGGGCGGGAATTATCTCTCAAACTATGTGTGCTAATATTGTGTTTTTATACTATACGGTGGCAAACAAATATACAGCTACACCAGGTAAGCGGTTACTGTTGCCTATAGATGCTAGCAACAACAGCGGGATCAGTCACTCGTTGCCAATCCCAAGGGAAAGTATAAGAGGGGGTGATTAAGGATGGTATAGAGGATTTCTTCAATTATCTAATTAAGTGAACAGTAAAGAGAATAAGAAAGTGAATGAAGAGGTTGGATCTCCGGCATCAGGATATTTGCCTTTACATCTGCCGTTGCTTTACGACGATCGTCTGTGAAATGCTGATAATTCCCCAGTCGAACCAGCGCATGCTAGGGAAGAAAGATTACCACTCGTAGTGGTGGTATGCTCCTGTTTTAAGTTCCTTTCCTTTTGTCTTTCTCTTTTTTATTGCTTATGATGGCAGATGAGTCACAGCCTACCTCATTATAAGGGTTAATCCTGTGTATGTACTCTATAGTAAGAAGAATACAACCAAGCTTCTGCTCAACATTTCAATTCGTGGATGTCTTTTTTATATTATGATGGTGGCAAGCAAGCATACCAACATAATACATCGTACTCCCCAATATAGTATAAAAACACGCTTTAGCAGTTACTTGAACTAAAAAGAGTGACGAGTTTTAAGTAATCAATTTGACGTGTTTAAACTATAATATATTTTTCTTTTTTAGTTTTAAAACAGCATATAAAGTTAGTACTTTTATTTAAAGTACCCTATTTCTTTTTGTCGTAAAATAACACAAAATATAAACGAACAAACTTCTTAAATTACGAATATCTATTGTATTTTCATCGGTATTTGATAAGAGTCTATATTTTCAATTTAATTCGATGTTTAGAAGTGAGTGACAAAACGTTCAAAAATATATATTAAGTTTAGTATATATAGTGTACTCTTCTTAACGACGCAAGTGTATGCAATCCTATATTATTTGAAAGATCAGGATTATTTGTCATATCGAATGTTGGACCATAATACTTACACAATTTTGATTGGCCAGTTCAGCGACCTCCTCATGACCTTCAGTCCAGGGTTGAAACCACATCAGCATATTCACAAGCGACAATTTACCTGTAGAACACATATCATTTGCTATAATTATCACTGGTGTAAGGAGGTTATATTTAATGCATATAATATACGTTGTTGAGATTAAAGGAATCTTGATAAATAAGAGGTGATCCATTTCGAGGTTCCCTACTTTTTTAAAGAAAAAAACACAGAAAATTCAAATTTAATGGAGAATATTTATTATCATTTGAAAGAACATTCTTTGGCATTTATTTTTTGAAGATTATGTCTATCAAGTGTTGGCCGTTGCTACGTCGCAGATGGTCCATCCGTTGAGTCCAATTTTCGATGACTCGTTCGAGCATTTCAACTCCCGAAACTCGAACCTCGAAATAGATCACCTCTTATAAATATATACTAGGTATAGTGGCAGGCAAGCTAACAGCTGAACTATTGCTGAAGTAGTAACGGTCGACCAAGGACTTTTGAGCATAAAACGACAACGCCAGCACTGAGAAAATTCATTTCTAATCTTTGCGTCTAGCCAAGCTGCATTCTATGATCGCTAAAGCTAATAGAAAACTATTAAAATATATGGAAATTTGACATATCTAACGTTAAGTCACGTGACTTACCGTTTTAAATATTGTTAAAGAATTAGATAAATATAGCTTCTTTATCTAAGGTTAAAGATGTCAAATTCCCATACCTACATTTAAATAGTTTTCTATTAGCGTTAGCGATCATAGAATGCAACTTGGCTGGGCCCACTTGTTTGATTGCACAATTGGGGCAAATTAGTTCGTGAGAATGCACGTAAAGTAAGTAGTTTTCTATATCGATTTTTCACTTGAGAAATGCTGAAAAGCCCTATGCTTTTTCACTCCAACTCTTATCTTTTTTCCCCATGTTAATAATGTCCCTGGTGCTACTAGAATCTACAGACTATAAATATACGATGATAACTTAAAATTAGGCGGGCCATGTGCAGATCTCATACCCCAGTAGCATAAAAAATCCGTGGCAAAAATATATAGGGAAAGTAGTATAACTATGCACACGGGGTAATTAGAAACTGCTAGCGTCTCTATAAAGCCATGGTTCCAACCACCCCGTTGCATATACTCATAATTTTGTAATATAAGATGTATTGTTTCAGATGATGAAGGTAAAAGAGCCCAGAAATGAAAAATCTGAGATAGAATAAAAAGTAAGTAGTAGTAAAGAAGTAGATTATTTTTGTGTCGTATGTGCAGATAAGTATGAGATACCATTTAAAAAAGACTGGATTCAGCGTAATTTTCTGTGAAATCTGCGCAAGTGGCGAATCAAGAAAAGGATACATATGTGATTTTTGTGAAATATTGTATGTCTGATTAGTTATAAGAATAAAATTGTGGATTTTTTGTGTACCTATTTCTAATAACTCCTTTCCGTTCACTATAACCTAATACCCTAATCCTAATTACCCCACAGGTATAGAGTAAAACGAAACGTAAAATGAAAATTCGTGTGATATTTATTTTTTCCTCTAAAGTTTTAATAAAAAATACACCAATCAACATGGCTTTCTCTATGTATTATGCATAATTTTCTCAGCTCATTTATTGCCGAGCGTTCTTGAGAATGCCTCGTTTAGAGGTGAAACACGTGTCGAATTTATGTTCGGATTTTTTGCGGAATATTGCAATATTGTGGTTCTGAGAGTTCTACCGTATCGCATGGTTGTGTCGCGTTGGTGAGTTTTTTGTCATTGTCGTGCATGCTACTTTGCTATTATCACATTCTACTCTATCTGTGAGAGTGCGGATTGGCAATCTTAGGTTATTCTGTCCAAAGATAACCGGGATTGACAATCCGTGGGTGAGTGGTGGGCTCTCCTCCTAAAATCCATTCTATAATAGCATAATTTTCTATAAACCTGCCTAGTTATCGTACTTCCCCCTACCCTTTTACAAGCTTTATTAAAGATCATTCGATGCAGCCCTACATACAGTACCTAATTTCTGTCTATAAAAACCATTTTACCAAACGACCATAAATTCAAATTTTTAGCTTATTTCTTACCGGTATACTTAGGTCGGAACTCTTTTTCGTAGATCCTGTATGCTCTTGCATGCGCCAACAACAGGTGCTTGTTACACAAATAAGGTCCTTGATCAGGGTTTACAATCCCTGGAGCGAAATTACCAATACTGTATGGTATATCACACACAGCTATGGGTTCGTTGATGGTCAGCCACAGCTTGACACGGTCGCCATAGTGAGTGAAAAGTACCCTGGCGTAGTCACCATACCAGTCAACAATCAAAGGGTTGGTCCAACCACCTGAAAATAATATCAAATAGCATTATTGAAGGGAAAACGTCTATTGGACCGCTAGGAGATTGTTTGATCACTAAGGTTTAAGGAATTTGGCATAACGCCATACGAAACACAGTCGATGCTCTGGGGTTACTTTGTGAAGTAAATACTTCTTTACCCACGCTTGACTTTCCCCATCTCAAGCTAAGCTGGTGAATGCGTGACGTGAGCGTTACGAAAAGTGTGTTCGGGTGAGGCAAACCTTAAGTAACGTTACGTTTCGTAGTGACATGAGAGTTACGAAAAGTGTGATCGAGCGAGGCGAACGTTACGTAACGTTACGTTTCGTATATTACTGCAAGAAAGCGAGGTGGGAGCACACATTTTCTTTCTCTCTTTCTCAGTATTGAAGTAAATACTTCTTTACGCACGCTTGACTTGGGGAGTAAGCGGGTGAATGCGTGACGTGAGCGTTACGAAAAGTGTGATCGGGCGAGGCGAACGGAAGTTGAGAGGGAGATATAAGTTTGAGAAGGTGCAAGAGAGAAATGTGCGAGCACACATTTTTTTTCTCATTATTATTAGATATTAACATTATTAATGATATATACGAGTATTTTTATTGTTAAGTTTTACTTCAGTCGTCTGGTCTAAAGCACACTGGTTTTTTGTAACCCAGTACTATCCCACTAATGGGCACGGGTCTTTTCTTAGATAAGGAGGGGCTTAGGTCGTAATCCAACATGCTGGTCCAGAGTGGGATGGCAGACATCACAAGCTCTTAAAAAAGAGCCGGTGCTACTTTTTTTTTAACCCCGTACTATCTCACTGATGGGCGATGACGGGTCTTTTCTCAAATAGAGACGGGTTTAGGTAGTAGTAGTCTATCATGCTGGCCCAGGGATGGCAAACTTCACAAGCTGTTGAAAAGGTATCTCGGGGAAGGAAGTACACGCATAACCTCACAATAAATATCAAAACTTCAGAGGTATGTCCCGTGCAAGAATCTAGGACTGGGGATCGCACACTATATGAATATTTGCAATCTTTGGATTTACCATATTTTTGTTAAGGCGGGAAAAATGATACCTAACCGCACACCCCATCGTTCGAGGTAACGAACAGGGTAGTGTTGGGCCCTCACCTACGAAAGAAACCCGCCGTGTGCCGTCTCTCCGCCTTTATTGGCGGGCCATTGGAAGAATATTACATTCCTTCAGTGGGTGGTTTTTTTTTTGGATTTACCCCTAGGCTGAAACTGTGACTTCAAGCTACTGTTATCAAGTACAAATTTATTTTTGAATGAGGAAAAAGAGATTTTTAGTACGAGCGGGAATCGAAACCGCGTACCTTTCAATCCGGGGAAGTGCTCTAAGCCACTGAGCTACCGTACCGACCTTACGGTCATCCCAATTTCCTCATCACATTTATCTTTACGACCAACGCCATCTATCGGAATGCATTTACATGCATTAATCGTACTAAAAATCTCTAAAGTAGCTGAGCATGTCAAATGTAAAAAAATATAGGAGGCATTTCACGTCAACGGACAACCAAAAAAAAAATGAGATCGTGAATTTTGTCTATAATCGGGTCAGTTATACTTCTAGTAGACATAGATGTGTACACACAATTTTTTTTTTCTTATGATGCTTTATTGCTGAGTTAGAGCTTTTAAAAATTTACTAAGAATGAAGTCATGAATTTTTGGATGCTTATTATCCGTATCAATTAATTTGTAAAAAAAACTAAAAAGTATTGTTTCTTATAGCTAAAAAGTTGTAGTTTTTAATATATTTGTCAAATTCTAAATTTGATTTTTTTACGTATAGTAAACCGGAAGTGAAAATTTCAAATCGATGTTTGAGTAACTTCGACACTTTTTTTTAAATATTTTAACCTTGAATTGAAGCGTTACATTTAATAATTCTTCACAAAAAAAATTAAAACGTGATCGCCAATAGTTTAAGACTTAGAGCATATCTCACATGTCGATAGTATCGTGATCACTGTGATTAGTTGACAGATTGCCGTGATTGGCCAACGGATTATTGTGTCATCACGCGTCGGTTTCTCAACCAATCACAGTGATCACGATACGATCGACATGTGAGATATGAGATTCTGCCTAACCCCCCTGAGTATAAACAAAAATCACGACCTCATTTTTTTTTGGTTGTCCGCTTGAAGTGAAATGCCCAGGCTTTCTTTTACGAATATGCGGCATACCTAGGGGGTTCCTAATAATGATACTGTATAGAAAAAAGAATTAAACATAATTATTATTTATTTTTCATTGGTGGCAATACTGACAAAACGTCACAGACTAAGGGTGTGTTCCGATATACACTGCGAGCACTGTAAGGTGTGACGTCAATTTAGTATACTGCAAAGTCGTTCCGTTACCTATAGTTAGTAATACTGGTTACTGTTTATAACGGAACGCAGTCCAGTATACTAATCTGTCCTTACTTCAATTTCATACAAAGTATTGGTTTCACACTGCAATAAACACAATTTCTTTAAATTTTCCTTGGTTTGAACAATATTCAATAACAATAATACTTTTTAATAGTGCAAGTGGTTAAATTTCTGGACGCTGTTGATCACGTGATCAAACCACTGAGAGCACCTTACCTCGAAAACTCCAGTTCTCACACTGCTCACAGTACAAAAATGGCGGCGATTTATGACGTCATGTATTTCCCTAGAATACTGCGATAGTAGAATACTCAGTCTATAACGGAATGATTTTTCTTCAGTTAGAGCACTGGACAGTGCTAGCAGTGTATATATCGGAACACAGCCTAATACATTATTTGTCATTTGTCAAATGTAAAAAATGGCTGCCTGTCACTTGCAAATGTAATTTACGAACTTGCTTATTGCTGTTTTGTAGTGTTAGTAAGTAACTGTTTCGAGGTGGAATAAAGGACAATCAGAGAAAATGTTTTAAGTGTTTTAGTGTGAAGAAAATATACAGTTCAGGATTCTTTTCACAATGGCTAGTTAAAGTGATGCGATTATCGAGTTCTGTGTGTGTATTGTAAAATTTTATATTTTTTGAATAAAAGTTTATTTTAATCTATTTTTATTTTCAATCATTTAAAATAAGAATCCTAATAAAACTACAAAAATAAGTGCTCGTATTTGAATTCACTCTCTATATTAATTAAAGGGGGCGTTCAATAAGTGCTGTACCTGTCAGAATCTGTCGCATTTTTTTTGTTCGAAGTTGCTATTCTTCTCGGATAGAGTTTATGTTCCTTGGAAATGCCCCATAGATCAAACATACTGTTATCAAATTATGTTACACAGTAGATAAGTGCTAATTTTATAATATACTTAGATTTCGCTGCTTTGTTCTGCGATTACTTAATATTTTTTTAATCAATTTACCAATAATACAATTTAACAATTTACCAGTTCACTTTATTTATCTTATTACTTTTTTAATCAATCACACATTTCGATTGAAACCCGGACCAGTTTATGAAGATTTCATGATGGTGACAGAATCTAGATATAATGCGTTTGTTAGAATATTGTTATTTTATTTACGTTTTTAAATAGAAATAATAAGTAAAATGGAATTTATTTTATATCGATTAGAATCAACGTAGTCTGTGAACTGACAGCTAATATTCACCGCCTTATACTTATAGTGAAACGATTACCCCCCCTTGTTTTTTATTTCTCCAAGCCCCTTTCTTACAATAATCATACGAGTCTACTCTGTGGCTTAAAAATATTAGTTATTTTTTTTTATTTAATTTGTTTGAGGCTTTGGAAGAACCATCTGCCTAACAGTAACTTATAAACATCGTTGTTCTCTCATCACACGTAAGTTTAGTTCATAAAACAAGTCATAGTCGAAGTCAGTCATATAAAATTAAGTAAGTCAGCAGTCAGTCAAGTCAAATTCCCACTCCAGTTAGACGATGGCAACCTTACTGAAGCTTCTATGGAGTTTTGGAGACAACAGGAAAAAACACGTTATGTCGCACTACATCACTTGCCAACACTTATGCGCATACACAAATAGTTAATAAGCAAAAGGCCACCACTTTTACACATTAATACTTGAAATAACACAAGTTTAGGAAAATAATGCAGAGCAACGACATGAACTTCTTCGTGTTCCCGCCAAAACTCCCTTAAAAATATTAGCTGTCAGTTCACAGACTATGTTGATTGTAACCGATATAAAATTCGATTTTACTTTTTATTTCTATTTAGATTTTGTTGTGAAACATCTAATGCGGAGGGAGGGTAAAATCAGCTGTTCGTGGCGACGCTTTTATTTTACTTGTCCTGTTCAAATCTTGCAAGTTAAATTTGACACACTTCCCGGTTTCCGATTGAGCTGAAATTTTACACGCATATGTATATCACGTGACAATGCAATATTATGATGACACGGAGCTGATCTGATGATGGAACTGGAAGGTGGCCATAAGAACTCCGTTATAAAACGACATAGCTCCATCGAGTTTGGGCTCATATGATTCGTCTTGACGAGTACTGTGTCTGGTATTCAGGGTCTGATGACTGGAAGGTGGCCACAGTAACGCTGTAATGAAACGACCCAAACCCATCGAGTTTATACTCGTTTGATTCGTCTTAAGGAGTACTTTGTCAAGTTATGATCACTTTATTTCTACAAAATAATTTCGATATTTTCACATCTGGTAGATGTCCCGCTACGTCTAGTTTTTTTTTATATATATTTTTAGCATTTGACATGCTTAGCCATATAAATGAACACAAAATGTGAAATCGAAAATAACAGTCACGAGCAGGATTTGAACCTGAATCTCCTGGATACCGTCCAGATGCTTTGCCAATTCATCCATCATGACAATTGCTCATGACTGCTAATTTTGGGTAGGGTACTTGTATTCTCAGCCCGTCACCACCGTTGGCCGGGAATTTAAAATAAAGTTTTTTTAATTATAGTTGTATTTTTAATTTCACATTTTCTCACTGTGTTGATTTTGTATTTCTAGTTAAAATCCTGATTAAAATAACAGTATTCTAAAATTTTCGATAATCACTTTGCTCCTTACTCGTAAACTATTATTGACTTACCAAGATCCTGAATGGACTGTGGCAACTCCCAATGATATATAGTGACCATAGGTTCGATGCCTGCAGCCAGTAAACCATTTATCAGGTCATTGTAGTATTTTAATCCATCCTGGTTGATAACATTCGTAAAACCCGTCGGCAATATACGAGGCCAGGCTATTGAGAATCTGTTGGAAAAATAATATTTTTTAGCATATCATATTTAATAACATGCCGTGTGGGGCCGGCTTTAGAATTGTCCCACCCCTCTCCACCCATGGGAGTCGTAAGAGCCGACTGAGGGAATACGGGGGCAGTGGGCAGCAGCACTCCCTCGAGTATTAACAACATCCACTGCGATCGCCAACCCGCCTGCCAAGCGTGGCGATTACGGCACTATCCCTCATTTTGGGGAGGCCTATGTCCAGCAGTGGACGTCGAAAGGCTGATGGATGGATGGAACTAAAAAACTAGCGTTGGAATAACAAACTGGCTAAAGAAGCGCAGCTTCGTTGGCGATAGCTACCACACCACTTTCGGGGTGTTTAGATATCACCCGTTTAACGATTAAATAAATACATATGAAATCTCACTACATCCCCCTTGTGATATTTTTTGATGTCTTTTGTCGAACACCCTCTCCCCTTTTCGAGTCTCACGTGATTAATTGTCGACCCTTATGTCCACTCTAAATTGAACGGAAATTCTTATAATCTAAATTGAAAGAATGTTCCTCAGTGATTGCACGATTCGACCACTACAAATACAATTCAATTAAAATGATTATGGTAACCCATGAATCTCAATTTAAAACAGTTAAGCTACCAGTAAATATGGTGGTAGATAACATGCAATAATTTATTTGTTTATGACGGTTAAGCTTTTTATTAGAATCTTCGAACAACTATCATAGACATGAATTATCTATGATATTTGCAAATACAAAAGATTATTGGAAGAGTTTTTTTTAAATCAAATTTATAACAAATCAAACTATAACATTACACGATATAAAATAGTTTATTGAGTATGAATATGAACAACGAACTTTCATTATATTAACTTATAGGTAGCGAATCTATAGCACAAATTAACATAATAGACACACTTGTCTTTCACTAACGACTCATAATAGCTCACTAAAAAGTAGACTTGTGTAGTTCACGAACTAAGAACTATTAGGAACTAGTTCCTGACACTGAACTAGAACGAACTATTCCGTGAGCTAGTTCGTTTTCGGTCTTAGTTCATCGAGAGCGGTATGGATTATAGTTCGTATCTCGACTCAAGAAACATTTGTATCTTGCTCTCTTTCTTTTCTAACTGACCTACCTATCTCTTTTATAAATATAATGTTTTTAAAAAAGAGATAGGTATAATAATTAGGTCATGTTTTTATTTGTTGTGTAAATATGTGAAAATATAAATAATTATAAGTTTGTTTAATTTGATTTTTAAATACGCTATTCTAAGGTTTAAATTAATTAGGTAAAATACTTAAAATATTAGGTATAATTACAGTCCTAAGTCTGCAAAGTATTACGAGAAAACAAATATTTGTTTCAAATATAATAGGTAATAGTAAAGTAGGTAGTAGTATGTAATTATAGTTCCTATTATACAATAAATTAATGCGACCTATTAGTCATAAAATAGTTACACAGTTCATTTACGTCATTAAAGAGTTATAATAAAGATCAGTGTAGGTAACTAAAGGCCTCATAGAACTAGATGACCTAATGAAGAAACAGTAACTAGAGAACTAATTGAACTAAATGTCCGAACTAGTTCATTTGGAAAAAAGAACTAGTTCAGAGCGCTCCCTTTAGTGAGGGAGCAAGAACAAGCCTACTAAAAAGTAAAAGAAAGCCCGGTGGCCAGCCGGCGCGCGCGTCTTCTACCGCCCCCGTTCGCATGCATCCCTCTCAGGGCTCACGACGGATAACCACAGGGATGTGCGCGTTATAAATTCAAATTAAAATTTGTCTTTATTTTATAGGCTTATAATATAGCATTTAAAATCGTCAAAGTTATTATAATAACTAACACGAGCGCTTGAGGCAAGTGCATCCGCAATGTCACGGTTGCAATCGCCACAAGCGGCCAAGAAGAACTTTTTCATGAGAAGAACCCGGCAAGAAACTCATGAGTAACCGTTTTCTGTCCCACTATTGGGCACGGGTCTCCTCTCGTGGTGAGATGGATTAGGCCCACCACGCTGGTCCAGTGCGGGTATGCATACTTCACAAGCCGTCGAGAAAATCTCTTAATCATGCAGGTTCCCTCACGATGTATTCTTTCTCCGAGCAATGATAAATTGTAAACAAATATATACATTCAATACAAATTATTATTTGTGAATGAGGAAAAAGAGAACTTTAGTATGAGCGGGAATCGAACCTACGTCCCTTCCTTTACGGGGAAGTGCTTTAATCCACTGAGCTATCGTACTCCCTTGCGGTACCCAATTTCCTCATCACATTTGTCTTAACGACCAACGCCATCTATCAACAGAGACAGGAGACAACTGGCGAACTTATAACAAGACCAAAGTCGTAATTTCAGACACTGACAACTTTCAACTACTCCCAGGACATCATTTGACATTATATCCATACATCAGCCTTTCACCGTCCACTGCTGGACATAGGCCTCCCCGAAATGGGGGGTTTTACCATAATCGCCACGTTTGGCAGGCGGGTTGGCGATCACAGTGGATGTTATTAGTACACAGGGGAACGCTGCTGCCCGCTCCCCCGGTAATCCCTTAGTCGGCTTTTACAACTTCCATAGGAAGAGACGGGATGGAGCTATTCTTTGTGCCGGCTACACACGGCACACGCCTTTGACATTATATCATTTGATATATTATATAATTTGATATAATTTTTTTCCCCCTGCTAACGTGGCTTCCGAAGCGTGAAAGATGTCACTCGTCGTTCGGGGAAACAAAAAAAAAGGGTCGGACAGGGTAGTGTAGGGCCTTTACCTCTAAGCAAACCCATAGTGTGTCGCTTCTCCGCATGTACTGGCGGACTCCATAATGACCTATATTGAAGCACCTCAGTTTGTGTTGATTGTAACAGGAAACTTACATTGCATTCATTCGTTCATTTCTCATTAGCGAAAGTTGAGCAGCAGATTGATAGTACTCATAGTTAAGTGACACTTACCACGAGGTAAGCCGTAACTCATCTGCCTTTAACAGCAATAAAAAAGAATGAGTCGTCACGGGACGTCTCGCAGATGTGAAAACATCGATTTTCTTTTTTTCATCAAATATTATTCCAGTCTTATATAATTCTTGGTAAGCGCCCTCTCGTTATCCATAGATAAATTAAAACTATTATTGGTTTATTGATTGATATTATACTTCCTAGTTACGATGCTTTTGTCAACAGATGGCGTTAAAAACAATTAAGTAACTTGGCGTGGTGACGTCGACACGCCGATGGCCGGTTTTACCCTCCCTCCGCATTAGATGAGTAGTAAAGATCAACTTTTTCTAAAGATTTTTTCTTTTATTACTAATTGCTACCGTGTGCACCGACTAGCTAAATATATGCTTTAAATTGCAACTGTGGGTACCTACCTGTAAAAATTCAGTCCGAGTTCTTTAGCCATCTCGATGTCCCTCTGCCAGAGGTTGTAGGAGTCGCAGGCTATGTCACCATTACCACCGTCCTTAATGGCTTCCGGCTTTGTATGTGTGTATCTATCCCAAATACATTCGCCTTTACCTAGAAACATAATCACAAGTAAAATACATTAGCCCCGCAAATATAGCATTGCGCAATTCCGCTGCGCGATTTCTATTGTCTCTGTTTAGTTACAATTAGTCGACCTATACGAAATTCAGAAGTTCGATATTTATCGGATCCGATTCTATCGAGAAATCAACGCATCCATTAGAGGAACTGTTCTTAGATTATTCTATATCTCAAATTTAAAATCATCTATGAACAGCAGGCTTACCACGAACTCTTATTGCAATCCAGCTTAGGACCCAAACTGAACTGAATCGCAATTTCGTACCATGACGTGTCAAAGACGCAATTTTTTGTTTTTTTACCGAATCAGTACATAATCTGAATCGCAAACATGACATCTTTGTATTGAAATTCATACCATGAACTTACTTGACAACCTAAACAAGATTGCTCAATAGAAATCGTGGTACGAAATACAACAACACACCTATTTTGAATTGCGTCGGTATTGAATCGCTAGCTAAGAGTTCATGGTAGGCCTGCAGATCCTGTTATGGAATTAGAAGCGGTACATTTTTAGACCGTGGGTCTATTTATCGTCATTAGCCGGTACACGGCCACGATAAGCTTTAAAATGAGGGGTAAATTATGGAATTTGATAAAGGAATAAGGAAAATATCATGGACTTACAGAAAAACAGTCTAGAAAAATCCTAACTATTATAAAGCTGTAACAGAGCTATGTCTGTACATTTAAGAAAAAAATACTGTATAAGGCTATATAGGCGTGTCTCAACACACAACATATTTTTTAAATTTTTGTCTGTTTGTCGGTTTGTTTGTTTGTTTGTTCGCGCATCACGCAAAAAACTACTGAATGGATTTTGATGCATTTTTTTTATTTGATAGTTCCTGATTAGAAATTAAAAACTGATATACATTTTATCCCACTATTATATCGGATACCTGAGATATCTACCTTAAAACTAGCTTTTGGTTGCGCCGGACCCGCGGGCAAATGCTGGTAATATGGGTATATAAGATTGAATTTCAACTAACACACTGCGAATAAAATTCCTTGTGATTATGTTAATAATATGATTTTTATTTTGCAATGCAGTGAGCGTCATATAACTTCCTTACTGCACAACATATTTCTACAATATAAATCCGCACCACATCGCTTTTATCAAAACAAACAACAGAATTGTTATAGAAATGCGAAAATAAAAACGCACCTACGAAAAATTTCCAGCAGTGAGGGTTAGCCGCGTTCCCACTATGTCGCGTGATTAATTTATCATTGGACGAATGTACTCTCTAGCTGTTCCCATATACTTGTAATTATTATTTGTATTTCACATATAAAAACATCACAACTATTACATCGAATGACACAAATCGTACTAAATACTGTACGTCCCTAACATAGCATCATGCCTGAATTCCCCGAATACGTGTACTACACACCCATGATTTGCAGCTATGTTTAAGTCACACGTAATAGGGGGCGAGCCTATTGCCGTCTACCGGGCACATTTCCAAACTCCAGGCTGCTACTGAGATTTTTTCTTTTTACGAAAAAGCTCAATAATACTGCCCGACCCGGGGATCGATACCTAGACCTCATGTTTAGCAGTCGCTTACACTACCGCTGCACCACCGAGTCAGTCCCTAATACTAATTAATAAGTTACAAAAATTATATATCTGCCATATACACTGATGGAGATTATTTGTCACTAAAGATCTATTTAGATACATAAAAAGTATTATAACACGAAAGTATTATTTCTTTTTATGTTTTCACTTCTGTCGGCAGTCCTGCCTATGTTTTATTTTAAACATACAATTACTAGCGGCCCATCGTGGATTCGCACAGGTGGACAATTATTTTTTAAACATTTTGGGATAAACGTATCTTCATACAGAACATAGTTATAGTTTGTATATTAAATTACATAGTTAAATTACTATTTATAGTAATAGATATCAATCTAGTAGGAAATATAGCCTATGTCTTATGTATACATACAAACATGCAAATCTGTTTTCTCCTTATAATATTAGTAATAAATATAGCCTTACTCAAGGATAATGTAGCATTCTAATGGTGAAATATTTTTTTAATTCGGTTTAGTATTTTGTTGAATTTATTCCTTACAAACATACAAAAATACAATTCTATCCTTTCTGTAATATTCATATAGATTACTTAATTTAGTATAGCTGGTATTATGGTACAAGACTCATATAAAGATAGGTATAAAAATTTCAACGCGGGGCATGAAATTTGTGTTAAGTATTTTAAGTAGACAATTCGAAACACTTCCGGATAAAGAGAATGTACTGAAATTTATTTGTTCAACTTTAATTTGCGACACGGATGCGATAGAGTGGCCATGCAAATGTGATGTGAAAACACAGTATTGCGATGCGGCATCGTGCAGCTCCGGCGTCCTATCAAGGAAGCTTAATTTATTTTTGCCTTAGATATTTCTTCAATTTGGGCAAATCGACTCTAGTAAATTATAATCATTATCATGCAGATTATAGATGACACGCCATAACAGATGGTTCAACATTCAAATAGTTATACAATTATTGTCCAGTGATAGAACCTTGCTTATCCTAGCATGAATGGGACGGCTCGATCGGGGAAGTACCACCCTCTCACAAAAGATCAGCGTGTAACAAAGGTAGTTATTCCTACCGTTGTGTTTCGTAGGATAAGTGATAGCGCTGGAGGCCTAAAGCCCCTCCCTATCCTCTCCTTATTATCCTTCCTATCCCTTTCCTTGGTGATGGCGACGCGCGAGTGATGCCTCTGGTGTTGCTAGCATCTATATTCTGTGATAACCACTTACCATGATGTAGGCCGTATGCTTGTTTGCCACCCATGTATAATAAAAAAAAAAATGTGAAAATGAATGTTGACTAAGATAGGTTCACTGACCTGTGATATTCCAGGCGCCTTCTATTTGGTAAGCGGATGTGGATGCTCCAAACTTGAACCATTTCGGGAAATTCAAGTCATCCGCACCCCAGGCCACGCCAAGGAAAGCCCTGGTAAATAGAAATTAGAATTCTCATTTGTTGCCGAGCGTTCTTGAGAATGCCTAGTTTAGAGGTGAAACACGTGTCGAATTTATGTTTCGATTTTTGCGGAATATTGCAATATTGTGGTTCTGAGAGTTCTACCGTATCGCATGGTTGTGTCGCGTTGGTGAGTTTTTTGTCATTAACGTGCATGCTACTTTGCTATTATCACATTCTCCTTTATCTGTGAGAGTGCGGATTGTTAATCTTAGGTTATTCTGTCCAAAGATAACCGGGATTGACAATCCGTGGGTGTGGTGGGCTCTCCTCCTAAAATCCATTCTATAATAGTAATTAGAACCATATTAATATTATTTTAGTAGCCTGTGCCCTCAGCTCCGCCGCAGACAAAAGCTAGTTTTAGGTTATATCTCAGATTCCTGATAAGGTAGTGGGATAAAATGTATATCAGTTTTTAAGTCTAATCAAGAGCTATCAAAATCCGTTCAGTAGTTTATGCTTGATTCGCGAACAAACAAACAGACACAGCTCTGTTACAGCTTTATAATAGTTAAGATAGATTCTACTTTATCCTACTGAGAAAACAGAGGCGTGCAAATAGATGATGTTGACTTCTTCTAAGTAATTGTCTGTACAAAAAAAACATATCGCAATTACTAAAGATGATTAGAAAAGACAGTATAGATAACGAAATGTTGCTTTCTTTAAGAAATGGGGCATGAAATGCAGGTCATAATGGGACGAAAATATTGGACATATATTATATACTCGTATTATACATCAGTGCCCCTGAAAATGACTGCTGTGAAATATTTTTCTATAAATAAATAAAAAATACGTGTAGCGATCGCATGCGTCTATCGGTATTCTCCAGTCAGTACGTTGTATAATAAGACTAGCCTTTGCCCACGGCTTCGCCGCAGCCAAAAGTTAGTTTTTAGGTTATATCTCAGGTTCCCAATATAGTAGCGGGATAAAATGTATACCAGTTGTTAAGTCTAATCAAGAGCTCTCAAACAAAAAAAAGGTGCGTAAAAATCCGTTCAGTAGTTTTTTCGTGATGCGCGAACAAACAAACAGATAAACAGACAAACAGACAAAAACTCGTTTGGTGTTTAGACACGCCTATATAGCCTAAATCAGTCATTTTTTCTCAAATATCTTAAATTTACAGACATAGCTATGTTACAGCTTTATAATAGTATAGAATAAAATCCTTTTTTACCTTTTTTTATCTATTAATCTATATAGGTTAATTTATCTATTTAAATACTTAGACAAGGTTGATTTCAAAGAAATAAATTATTACCTATTTACAACGTCATAGACGTTGCATAAGGTTTGCGAGTTTCTTTTGTTGATTATATTTTTTTTTTTAATATTAAGGAATTATTGTAGTACGAACTAAGATAATATGAGTTCTCAACCGTCTTTGCAAAAATTAAATATATTTAAGTACTTGATTCCCAATTCCACCGCGTACGAAGTAGCGGGCAATAGCTAGTATAGTATAAATAATGCTGCTTTCTTAAAACATGGGTATCGGATGACCTGACCGACAGTTAGACGTCAAACAACTAAGTCCATCCGTGACTATGCCTGCTAGAAAATATTTTTCTATACATGAATAGAAAAGACAAAATTAATATTAAAATAATGCTGCTTTCTTAAAACATGGGCATCAAATGACCTGATCAACAATTGGACGCCAAAAATTTCAATCTACTTGTGACGATGAGTGCTGTAAAGTATTGTGATAGAAGAAAACCAGGTAAATGCGATGAATGGCGTAAAAAAAGAATGTCATAACTATTGTATTCGTATGGTGCCGGACTAAAAATGAAAGTGTCGCCACCCCATTTTTCCCCACGGGTGTCGTACGACGCGACTAAGGGAAGACAATTATCATCCATTGCACTACTGATGGTAGGGCTGGGTACCAAGTGGGAGTATCTACTCGCTTGCTATCGGGCTTGAGCGGTTTGGTACCACCATCTCTCGTGTGACCGGCCACGAAGCCCATCGGTGTGTCTTGGTTGTAGCAGGAGATAGCGGTTAATTCTTTAATTTCATATCTGTAAAATGAAATGGTGAGCAGCGGCTTGACAATACTCCTGGTGTAATTGAGTCCATGAGCGACGGTTACCATTTACTATCAGGTGCGGTGGCTCGTTTGCCACCATAAGATATAAATATAAAAATTGACGTCAACTAAAACGCATCAAATTATAAAGGTCTTGTATATTAAATAACACAATTTTAAACTTTCTAGTATTATAAATTGAGTTAATTAAAATCAACTTTAAAAAGTTAAAAGTATACGAATTTTCAATTTTAAATTAAGTAATGTCGACTCGCGAATTATAGCTAGTTGACTGATAAGGGTTTAGGAATGTTAAACTAGGGTTTAATATAAAATATTCGTACTCACCCAAACGCGACTATTTGATACCAGTGCATAGTCACGAATAGGGAATCGCGAGTCACCACTCCTATATATAGGAACGATATATATTATTTCCTTATTAAATTGATATAAACATGTTTATTGTTAGGTCTTATATATATATTAAAATTAATTAATCCTTAATAAATAATTTACCTTATTTGATTAACTTGAAGGTGTTTCAATACCATTAAAATAATTAGCCAGTGTAATTTATACTCAATTAATACCCATAAAATATATTTGCGCGCGCACTTGCACTTACAAATGCACATGTCCACAAATACGTACACACTCATGCACTGACACACACAAACTAGAAGTTGGTCCTACTCCAAATCACTTTTCGTAAATAACAGAAGAGAGCGCCTTATTCAAAAGAGTTAAGAGTTATTAATTAACATAGGAAAAGTACTACGTAACTTATCTATGGTAATAAGATTGTATGTACAAATACTTAATTGTTGTACCTGCTTACCCTGTTATGACTTTATAAATATTATGTCGCTTTACAAATAAATTACTTATTAGCATTTATATTTGTACATCATTGATATAATGGTGTGTCGTATAAGTTTCTAGTTCGATATCCAGTAAACAAAAATAATGTGGGTTAACTTTTTTCAGTGTGGTGACGGAATAAGAATACAAGTGTCACCACCCCATTCTAAGGGACTAAGGGAAGTAAGCAATTGTCATCTATTGCATGAATGGTGGTAGGGCTGGGTACCAAGTGGGAGTATTCACTTGATATCGGGCCCGAGCGGGTTGGTACCACCATCTCCCGTGTGACCGGCCATGAAGCACGTCGTTGCGTTTTGGCTGTAGCGGGAGATAGCCGTTTATGTTTCATTTCATATCTGTGAAATGAATTGGTGAGCAGCGTCTTGATAATACTCTCGGTATAGTCGAGTCCATGGGCGACAGTTACAATTTATCATCAGACCGTGGCTCGTCTGCCACAACATGCAATAAAAAATAAAGAAAAGAATATTAAGATGGGCAATAATCCATTTCCCGTCGTTCGGGGCAAAGGACAAGGAAGTGAGAGGCTCTCTCCAACTTAATAAATCCGCCGTTTGCTGTCTCTCCACACTCCACATGTATTGGTGGACCACGGAAAATATATGACGTTATCCTAAGCTGATCCATTTGCAACAATGGAATATTACTCTACTAATATTATAAACGCCAAAGGTTGTGAAGATGTTTGGATGATTAAACATTTGTATGTATGTCCGTCAGTCACGTTTAAACAACTGAGCGTATTTGGAAGAAATTTGGTAGGCATATAGATGAGACCACTGGAGTAATGTAACATAGTGACGGGCCTCGTGGCGTAGTCGGTAGTGTAACTGACTTCCGTGCACGAGGTCGTGGGTTCGATTCCCACTCAGGACAATTATTTGTGTGATGAACACAGATATTTGTACTGCGTCTGGGTGTTTTCTATCTATTATGTATGTATTTACAAAAAAAAAGTAGTAATTATATATTATATCCGTAATCTGGTACCCATAGCACAAGCGTTAAGCTTAGTTTGGGACCAGAGGACGTTGTGTGAAAAAATGTCCGCGAAATGCCCGTGAATTATATATAGTTCTAGTGGCTTGCTGTGTGGGGCCGGCTTTAGGATTGTCCCACCCCTCTCCACCCATGGGAGTCGTAAGAGCCGACTGAGGGTATACCGGGGGAGTGGGCAGCAGCACTCCTTTGAGTATTAACAACATCCACTGCGATCGCCAACCCGCCTGCCAAGCGTGGCGATTACGGCACTATCCCCCATTCTTGGGGAGGCCTATGTCCAGCAGTGGACGTTAAAAGGCTGATGGATGGTTGATGGATGGACTAGTGGCTCGCCAATAAAGGCGGAGAGACGTCACTTATGCGCTCGTTCCACCCTCATTCAGAATACATGTATAATGATAATAACCATGTATCGAAACAATTCGTACTAAATACTCACCGTCCACAATACGAATTATTTATAGGTCATCGGTTGACAACAATTTATATCAGTAATATTTAATTTTCAATACATTTTTATTTATATGTATTTTACATAAACGTCTCTTTCAAATCCTCGATCCAGGCTCTACTGCCTTACCACTGAAGGAACGTAATATGGTTCTAGTGGCCCGCCAATAAAGGCGGAGAGACGGCACACGGCGGGTTTATTTAGTGGGTGAGGGCCCCACACTACCCTCTTCTTTGCCCCGAACGACGGGGTGTGTGGTTAGGTACATTTTTTCTCGCCTAAACAAAAAAAAAAGACTACTACCTTGTGGTTTTTATAAAGGTTTTCTTCAGACTCCCTTTCTGCCCTATATGTTTTTTCTATACTTAATAGCCCTGTAGTATTTTTAATCAAGTTAGATATACTTACCTACTCGTTATCTTGTATAGCGCATTACGTTTTTTTTTTTTTGGGGATCTAAGAGATATATCTTTGTTTTATAAGCACTTTTCTGTTGTTTATAAGCAATATTGTTCTTTCTTATAAAACTTTGTGTTTTATAGTTGATTGGTTGCCGGATTTTGTGGTTTGCAAATGTTGAATTATAGCAACTGTCATAATCATAGCATCCTTTTTTTTGCTAAGGTGGGAAAAAATGTTCCTAACCGCGCACCCGCGCACCCCATCGTTTGGGGCAACGAACAGGGTAGTGTGAGGCCTTCACCCACTAAAGAAACCCGCCGTGTGCCGTCTCTCCCCCATTATTGGCGGGCCACTGGAACTATCTTACATTCCTTCGGTGGTGCATCATATCATCCTTGAACGGAATCTGTTGCGGTCCAGTGTGACTGTAGATTTTTTTTATTTGTGTATTCATTTATTTCATCATTATTTTGGAAGGTTTTTTCTTTATTTAATACTAGCCTTTGCCCGCGACTTCGTCCACGAAGAATTTCATAAAAATAAATAAAGCAACCCTTGAGATTAAAGTATTTTGAATTTAAAGAGAAAATTCGACGGTATTATGGGAATTTGTGGTATAAATACCGTCTCACATTTTCCACATCTGGATACTAAAAGTCCTTTTAGAACTTTTCATTGCTATACTTTACTACTCGCAATCTAGTACCATTACAAAGTTGCAGTGGATTTAAATTACGGAGTAGTATGATGGGTACGACATCTGAGGGGGTAGATCAGGCACATTTAAAGGGTTTAAAACTTCTGTTAGATAATTAACAGGTTCATCCCGATTGCAATCTGAATTGATGGAAAGATACCTATGTTTGTGATTCACCAGGAAGTATGTACACTACTTTATAATAAATTAATTTAAGCAAATAAAATAATTAAGTGTCTGTTTATAATGTTTAAATAACAACTTTTTACTACACGTATATAAAAATATAATAGCAGTGATAGCCTGATGGTAAAACCAAGGACTGTAAAGACAGTGGTATCAAGTTCAATCCCGAGTCCAAGGTTGAGACCTCACCGCACATACCTCTGACTTTTTAAGATTTTTCGATATTATGTGTGTATTTGTTTACACACAATTATCACAGCTCGGTGAAGGAAAACATTGTGAGGAAACCTGCATGCCTGAGAGATTTTCTCAGTTGCTTGTGAAGTCTGCCAACCCGCATTGGGTCAGCGTAGTGGACTCCCTCTCAATATGAGAGGAAACCCGGCAGATAGTTGATGTTATAAAAATAACTTAGTCTACTTTCATTAAACATAAAGTGAAAAATGTGAAATCGAAAATTTCATCTTTTAAAAATAAATTAGAATTCCGCGAAAAATCTAAATGCCACGTGGAAAGTGTCGCGGATAACAGCTACTCAATTAATTCATCATCGTCATTAACCTCTCCTGGTGCACAACTGCACGCAGGCCTCTCCCAATTTCTTCCAGGTCACTCTGTCTGCTGCTTGATTTATCCAGTCACGTCATGTATGTCATCGGATGTCGTCTATCCATCGCTTAGGTGAGCACGTTGTCTGGTGTTCGTCCACGGCCTCCACTCTAGGACTTTCCATGCCCATCTATCTGTACTCATCCGAGCAACATGACCATGCCCATGTCCACTTTTGCCGCGCGATTGTTTCTACCACATCTCTCACGTGTGTTTTCCGGCTAATCCACACATTTCTTTTTCGGTCGTGCAAGGAGACCCCGAGCATGGCTCTCTCCATGGGACCCTCTGCGCAGCTATGAATTGATATAGTTTTCTCAGAAACAAACATTGTATGTTATGTTAGTTATACATAGGTATTACAGATAGGTACAGGTGTACCTGTGTGCATTTGTAGGTACAAATCCGAATTAATTATTGATTAGTATATACCTTTACTACATTACTATTAATTTTATTATCATATTTACGTTGTTGATATTTAATTTTTATCTGTATTCATAAAAATAAACTGTACCTTACTCGATAATATATCAAAGCACAACCTAAACCACTGGTCTAAGAAGTATGGCAGGTGTGTTCCTTACTTACCACTGAATGTAACACAGTTCAGGCGGAGAGACGGCACATAGCGGGTTTATTTAGTGAATGAGGGCCCCACATTCAAATTCAAATTCAAATTCAAAAATATCTTTATTTCATAGGCCTATTAAGTAGCACTTAAAATCGTCAATAATACACTAATAATTAAAATAATTAACACGAGCGCCTGAGGCGAGTGCAACCGCAATAACAAGGTGGCGATTGCAATCGCCACAAGCGGCCGGATTCCGTAGTAAAGCCTTTCATGAGAAGACTACCGTGTCCATTGCCCCAAATGACGGGGTTAGCAGTTAGGTAAATTTTTTCTTGCCCTAACAAAAAAATATGTGTTCTTTGCTTTGTGTATCCAATTAAGAATGAGTTGAGTGAAATGAAGGGTTGAGTTTTCTATGATTCTTTTTAGCTCTTCAATAAACGCACACATTAAGCGTGATTTACCTATTAGTAAGTAGGTAGGATTTGTTGGTGTATAACTAACATAATATAATATTTGTTTCTGAGAAAAAAATCATTTATTGCCTGTAGGCCACGTGTGTGAAACCGCGGGCAGAAACTAGTTGGAATATATTATGTATATTGGACGTATATTCGATGTAGGTATATACATAGTTATCTATTTAAATCGGTATTCGTTCACAATTTCATATATCATGGATTCTATTGTTTTTGTGCGGAACACTAATTATTTTTCCAAAATTAAAGTAACCCAAGTTACTCCTTATAACAACAGCTATCTGCTAGTGAAAGTCCCGTCTAAATCGGTCCAGCCATTCAGGAGATTTTATTCATTCACGATTTCATAGGGTTTTTTTGAGAACCCTAATTGCTTTTCCAAAATAAAAATATCTTTAGTTACGCGCTGTAACAACAGCTATCTGCTAGTGAAAGTCCCGTCTAAATCGGTCCAGCCGTTTTGGAGATTCGTCTGTCACCGTTGGCAATAAAACAAAAAATCTTTATAATGTTATTCTGATGTATAAGCTATATTATTGTAAAGTTTCATTAAAATCCATGCGGCTTCGCCGCAGCCAAAAGCTAGTTTTTGGGTTATATCTCAAGTTCCCAATATAGTAGCTGGATAAAATGTATACCAGTTTTTAAGTCTAATCAAGAGCTATTAAATAAAAAAAGTTGCATCAAAATCCGTCTAGTAGTTTTTGCGTGATGCACGAACAAACAAACAGACAAACAGACAAAAATTCTAAAAAATATTGTTTTGTGTTTAGACACGCCTATATAGCCTATTACAGTAATTTTTTCTCAAATATCTTAAATGTACACACACAGCTCTGTTACAGCTTTATAATAGTATAGATATCACTCTACTCTTACATCTATCTCTTAGTTTAGATTGAGTGATGTTGTTTTTAACTAATATGTGGTCTGGTGAAAAACGACGGGCCTCGTGGCGTAGTCGGTAGTGTAACCGACTTCCATGCACGAGGTCGTGAGTTCGATTCCCACTCAGGACAAGTATTTGTGTGATGAACAGAGATTTTTGTACTGCGTCTGGCTGTTTTATATCTGTTATATGTATGTATTTACAAAAAACAGTAATATTAATATGTATTATATCCGTAATCTGGTCCCCATAGCACAAGCGTTAAGCTTAGTTTGGGACCCGAGGACGTCCGCCTTCTGCGAGGCTGTCATCTCGCGGAAGGAGGTGGCGGAGAGGGCCCGTGAGGAATCCTCCTTCGCGGACCCGATTCGCCGCCAGCGCGAGGGGCGGCGTGCGCGCGCTTACTTGCGCCTGCATGATGCCGCCCTAGCCGAGGCTGCGGACGGTGGGGTCGGGGAGTACCCTGCCGTCCGCGGAAGCCTACCGCGAAGGTGCGACGCCCAAGTGCGCGAGGCGTCGCTCAAGAGAGGGTGCCCAATATACAAGTATACAACATAACTATGATACAAGTTTATGCTCCTAGAGAGTCATCTAATAAAGATGAGATCAATGTTTTTTTACAGAACGATAGATTAAACCATAGAGTTTATAATAAGATATTTCAATGCAAAGATCGGTCAATTGATGATTGAAGATGATTCAATGCAAAAATCGGTCAATTGATGATTGAAGATGATTCAATGCAAAGAGCCCTTAAAAGATGAGTATCTAATAACAAAAAAATACGGTTATGCCCAAAGAAACAAAAGAAGACAGGGACTGATTAACTACGCATCTAAAAACAAACTATCAATAATCAACGAATACTATTAGAAAAAAAAAAACAAATTGTAGATGGTCATGGCGTTCTTCTAATGGTCAGTATAAAAATTAAATAAACAAAATATAGGAATATTTAATAAATAAATATTCACGGACATTTTCACACAACGTCCTCGGGTCCCTTTTTTTATTTTTTTTATTTTATTTTAGGTGGGCAAAAATGTCCTGCCGCACACCCCGCTGCCCGGGGAGACAACGGGGTGAATGGGGCTCTCACCCACTAAAAACCCACCGTGCGCCTCCACCCGCCCTTGCTACGGCGGATCACGGGTACCGCGTCGTTACGACCGCGATCTTTGACGATGCAGATTGATTAGGATTGATAATTGCTGATAAAATAAATTGTAGATGATATACGAAGCTCACCGGGTCATCTAGTACCTACAAAATAGTAATAGAAAATGATCCATCCATCCATCCATCAGCCTTTTAAAGTCCACTGCTGGACATAGGCCTCCCCAAGAATGGGGGATAGTGCCGTAATCACCACGCTTGGCAGGCGGGTTGGCGATCGCAGTGGATGTTGTTAATACTCGAAGGAGTGCTGCTGCCCACTCCTCCGGTATTCCCTCAGTCGGCTCTTACTACTCCCATGGGTGGAGAGGGGTGGGATAATTCTAAAGCCGGCCCCACACGGCCAGAAAATGATATCATATACATATTTATATATAATGAAATCTTTGTCGTAAATTTTGGCATACATAATCGACACTAAATCTATAATCAGCACTCCCTCGAGTATTAACAACATCCACTGCGATCGCCTGCCAAGCGTAGCGATTACGGCATTATCCGCCATGACGGGACCGCTCGCTGTGGCGTTCTCTTGGGGAGGCCTATGTCCAGCAGTGGACGTTGAAAGGCTGATGGATGGTTGGATGGAATCAACACTGATACACATCTAATGTCACAATTTAACAAATACAATATCAAAGTATAAACTGTTTGTAAATAAGGAAAGAGATTTTTAGTACGAGCGGGAAACGAATCCGCGTCTTTTTCAATCCGGGGAAGTGTAAGCCACTGTGTCATCGTACTGACCTATTCGGTCATCCCAATCTCCTCATCACATTTGTCTTTACGACCAACGCCATCTATGGGAATGCATTCACATGCATTTATCCATTAACTGCCTCGGTGGTGTAGCGGTAGTGTATGTGACTGCTAATCATGAGGTCTCGGGTTCGATCCCCGGATCGGGCAATGCTATCGAGCTTATTCCTAAAATGAAAAATTCTCAGTAGCAGCCCGGAGTTTGGAAATGTGCCCGGTAGACATCAATAGGCTCGCCGCCTATTAAGTGGGACTTCAACATAGCTGGCGAATCGTGGGTGTGTAATACACCTCTGCCTACCCCTTCGGGGAAAATAGGCGTGATGCCATGTTTTTTTTTTTATCCTATATAGTATCTATGTTTTAATTTTGCAATTACAATTCATCTTCTATTTGATGGCGCGATTTTTTTAAAACATTTTAGATCAATATTTTTTTAGCATTTGATATGCTGCGCTACTTTTTAAAGTAGGTACAAACTATTTGTGAATAAGGAAAAAAATCTCTTTTTGCTTAAAAAATTCAAATACCCTATCAATTCATGAAAATATTGGAGCAATTTAATGTTTTTTTAACCTTCACAACTTTTGTCCAGGTTTGTTGTTCTGTGCTACATGAACTACTACTTACTAGTTTTATTGGCGGGATTTCTACTACATATTTTGCTTACGGGTTTCCGATATTTCGGCACTATTGTCAGCGCCATGACACGCTAATATCATGATCACGGAGCAACTGAAGTACTAGTTATTATTCTACGACAGACAAATTTGTCTACGCGCTTTCGCACTCGTTTATGATAATTATGCAATACTATCACTGTAACCACTACCACTGGTCTCATTATCGCATCGAGTTCGATCACGACACATTTTCTCAAAAACTATGCTCAATTCCGTGAGTACCTATTGTATGACGTATTCGAGCTCGATACGATAATGAGATGATCTGTTACAGCTTTATAATAGTATAGATATATGCAATAATGAGTTTTTTTTTTTTGTTTTTTGTTTTACGTTTTTACACTGGTTACAGTGTTATACTGAGCCATTTGTCATGACATTATTCACACATATAGTTAGGGACCCAGAAAAGGCCATAGGACATACTTTTCATTGTGGAAAAATTAATGGTTCCCTTGGGATAGTTATTTTTATGTTGAGATAATGAATATGCCGTAGAGTCATGTAAATAAATTTGTTAAATCCATGCGAACGGAGTCCCGGGAATTTCGTAGTTTTAAATAAAAGGAAAAACAATAGTATTATTTACTGTAGGTATTTAAATTTATCGCACATGGTATTCCCATTCTCAATATGAAACTCTGCATATGCATATTATTATACTCATACCTATAGAATACTAAATATAATTTACTGGAATGTTATAGTATTTTAATTAGATTATCATTGTTAATTGTTGTAGTTGAAAGCGTGACAAACAAGCTCATTTTCGCACATTAGGTACTACTTGTTACCTGACTGCATTATTTCAATCTTTTTGTCTCTCTCTTAAAATAAGGCTATCTCTTTTTCTGATATCCGTTTCGATTGAAATTGAATTGAATACAAATTATTTGTGAGCAGCATGTCAAATGCTAAAAAATAAAAATTTTGATCAAAAATGTTTATAAACCCTATTTTCTGCTAGCCAAGGTCTATCAACCCGTGAGAATCACCTTAAAATCCGTTCATTAATTTTTTATCAATATTTCTTAGCATTTGACATGCTCCGCCACCTTTTAAAGTACAAATTATTTGTGAATAAGGAAAAAGAGATTTTTTGTACTAGCGTTCATTAATTTCTAAGATGTGATCTAACAACCGAACAAACAGTTTTCTTGTGTTCCATTATTAAATATATTATATCACTAGTCTTTGCCAGCGGCTTCGCCGCAGCCAAAACCTAGTTTTTAAGATACATTTCAGGTTCCCGATATAGTTGCGGGATATAATGTATACCAGTTTTTAAGTCTAATCAAGAGCTACCAATTAAAACAAAGCCATATGTGTGCAATTCACAGACGGCAAAAGTGAAAATTCTGAAAAGGTGCCTACTATAGATTGAGATGGATATAGGGTATCAGGAGTATTAGGATAAATGTAAGGTTTATTGTTTTTTACCAAGCTTAAAATATCCTCTCATTAATTCAATTTAATGGAGCATTAAAATTCATTAAAATTTTGATGTGAAACATCTAATGCGCAGGGAGGGTAAAATCGGCTGTTAGCATGGCGACGCTTTTATTATATTACTTGTCCCGTTTAAATCTTGCAAGTTGAATTTGACACACTTCCCGCCTTCAATTGAGTTGAAATTTTACACGCATACGTATATCGCGTGACAATGCAATATTATGATAACATGGAGCTGATCTGATGATGGATCTGGAATGTGGACATAGGAACTCCAATATAAAACGATATAACCCAATCGAGTTTGGGCTTGTATGATTCGTCTTGATGAGTAATTCGTCTCTAGATGGTATGATCTGATGATGAAGCTGGAAGGTGTTCATGAGTACTCGGTAATTAAACGACGCAACTCATCGCGTGAGGGCTCATTTGAATTGTCTTGACTAGTGCTTAAGTCCTAGATGATATTCAGAGTCTGATAATGGAGCCAGATGGCCATGTGTACTGTGCTATAAAAAACCGCAATCCCATCAACATTGCAATCGTTTGATTCGTTTTGACAAGTAATTCAGTTCTAGATGATATCCAGGCCCTGATGATGATTTATGTGTATTTCCGTTATTTTATACATGTAATAATTTTATACTAGCACACATTGAAAAAGTTATGATAATTTTATTTCTACTCATTATTTCTACAAAATAATTTCGATATTTTCACATCTGGTAGACGTCCCAAGACGTCTATTTTATGTTTTTTGCAACGATATAATGGATTGCATTTCATTGTAACAATGACGTGAGAGAGCGAGTAGGTATGAAAGAGAGTATTGGTGTAAAGATGCGAAAGGGAATGCTCCGATGGTTCGGACATGTGGAAAGAATGCCGGACGAGCGTCTGGCTAAGAAGATATACAATGCGAAAGTGGAAGGATGTAGGTACAAGGGGAGACTGAGACTTACCTACCTAGACCAAATCGGTCATGTATTGAAGGAAAGTGAAGTCAGAAGTCTCCGAAACCGGCGAGCGTCTATGAAGAGAGTTATGAATGTTGAGGAAGCGAGAGATGTTTGCAAGAATAGAGCCTCATGGCACTCTGTTCTCTCTGCCTACCCCGCAAGGGATATGGCATGATGATAAGTTAGTTAGTATATAATGGATCCCATAGGAATTCATCGGACAACTTTGGTAAAAGTTCTTGTAAACCTCACCATAGCAACATAAATAACAAAAGTATATGATTCAATTCGGGGGTAGATGAGAAAAATACTTTTTTGACTTTCTTGCAACTGACTATTTCCTATAAATTTATGTGTTTGTTTCTTTAGGTGCGGCGCAGACGACGTACTATCCGTGGCGCACTTTTTAGTCTGTCAAAATATGCAGTAACTAACTCAAAAAGTCCGGCGGACTAAAACTCCGCGTAATTCTGGCAGACCGCGCCGCCCAATATAGGACAAACGGGCCGTAATTTTGAAACTCGTTATAAAGAACATATGGCTGCGTATAGGAATAATTACCCTGAAAAGTCACATTTTGCGAAACATTTATTGGATTGTAACCATTCATTAGATAATAGTCATACATTCGTGCCCTTGCATATTTGTGATAAAAATATTAGACTGTCCGTTTTAGAACAATAAGAAATAATTAAAATCAATAGTAACGTGTTGTTGAATGAACAAATCAGCTGTAGTTCCCCACTACTAAACTTGTTTTCATATCGTTCGAGCGATACGTCATAACTGTTGTGTAGTGGAAGGGGTATAAAAGCAAGGTACACGAGTAAGCTTCGCTCATTTGTTGCTGAGCGTTCTTGAGAATGCCTCATTTAGAGGCGAAACACGTGTCGAATTTATGTTCGGATTTTTGCGGAATATTGCAATATTGTGGTTTTGAGAGTTCTACCGTATCGCATGGTTGTGTCGCGTTGGTGAGTTTTTTGTTTTTGTCATTATCGTGTATGCTACTTTGCTAATATCACATTCTCCTCTATCTGTGAGAGTGCGGATTGGAAATCTTAGGTTATTCTGTCCAAAGATAACCGGGATTGACAATCCGTGGGTGAGTGGTGGGCTCTCCTCCTAAAATATCCATTCTATAATAGTAACAACGACATAATAAGATGGAATTTATACAATTAGACAGATGACACGATTATTTATATAAAATCATAACAAAATCGTTAAAAAAACACTGTTAAGTATATATTATTATTCAGTAACACAATAACGCAAACTGATAGAGAGATTACTTTTGTACCGGGAACAGAGTGGTTCTTACAGGCACATTAGATGATTCCTGTTTAAGATATAGAACATCAATGAATAATATATATCAATCGATTCACAACAATAAATATATCTATGTGAGGAAGTTGAACGGAAAATACTATTATTTCCATAACACACTTTTTTAGTTCAAGGTGCTTTCAGAAGGCGGTTTTTTTTTTATTTAAAAAGAATTTATTTTTTGCTTCTTAGTGGTTATTTATAAAATAGGTGCGTAGGTTAGAGTAGATGGTACATGATGGAGAGGCCTTCCTCGGAGCCCAGGAGTCTGAAAATGATAAATATGAGCGCCTAATGCGCAGTACAGAAAGAAATAGAAAACAGCAAGAGTCTTCTGAAGACCGTGAAGAAAGATTGGCGTACCCATATACATATAATATGGGTACCCCAACTAAACTGCCTCAGTGGTGCAGTGGTAGTGTGTGTGACTGCTGACCACGAGGTCTCGGCTTCGATCCCCGGGTCGGACAATGTTATTGAGCTTTTTCGTAAAAAGAATTCTAGGCAATCTACGGCAATAGGCTCACCCCCTATTACGTGGGACTTAAGCATAGCTGGCGAAACGTGGGTGTGTAATACACCTCTGCCTACCCCTTCGGGCATACAGGCGTGATGCTATGCCAACTAAACGCACTGCTCCAATGAGTCAGAGAGTCGGTTGAAAATATCATCGATGTATGTCCACTGTCCAGATGCAATTTTTTAGATTTTTGTTGTTTTTTTAAAAACCGCTAGACCGATTTTGATAAAATTTAAATGGGACCACTTCTGATGTAAAACCTACCAAACCAAAACAGAATTATTGAAATCATTTCATAATTAGCGGAATAATCGCGTAACAAAGACACAAAAAAAACATACAACCTAATTGAGAACCTCCTCCTTTTCTGAAGACGGTTGAAAAGTAAATCTGATCAATAGATCAGATTACTTGATAGTAATAACTATCCCACTATTGGAAAGATAAGGATCTCCTATAAGAGCGGATTTAGGGCAATTTTAAGGCCTACACGCCACCACCACGCAAGGAACGCGGAAAGAGCGGAGGCGTAGATCACTTTTGTTGGATGGAAGCATAAGGATAAGCGTATGCTGAGACCTTAGACTAACTAAAAAATAAAGACCCCGCATTATCAACTAAAAAGTGAAGCCACTTTTTGAAAGATGTGTGCGCGAAAGTGTTGTCACTGTAAAGAAATAATATCCATAATCTGAATAAATTTCTAAAAGTTTTATTTTTAAAACATAAGGGAAGTAAAAGCATAAAAAAGTAAGTTTACAGCAAATCATATAGGAAATATTATGGCGCTGACGATGTATTCATGTACGTAACGTACATACGAAATCGTCGGGTCATTTGGGGTAATATTAAATCATAATCTGGTAACACTCGTGGTTTATGACACTTCCTTGTGACTTCGTTTTGGCATGGTTTTGTTTGTATTTGTGTGCGTGTGTAATTACAAATTTAGCATGGTTTTATATGGCTTCACTGGATTGTTCGTAATGCTCCGTCTATATTTTTTAGCTAGTTTGAGGCTGAGACTTAGGTTACGCAGATCACGCAGCACAGGGCAGATCAGGTTTTGTAATGCTTTGAAGATTGTTGAGCTGCGTAGTTCACAGGCACGTGCAACGCAGACATGTTTCTGTCCTACTCTACGTCTCGTTGTAGTGCCGGCAAAGATATCTGCGTATTCAACGCATTACAAAATCAGCAGGCCTACCATGAACTACCACCGAAGGAATGTAACATAGTTCCAGTGGCCCGCCAATAAAGGCGGAGACGGCACACGGCGGGTTTCTTTAGTGGGTGAGGGCCCCACACTACCCTGTTCGTTGCCCCGAACGACGGGTGGTGCGGTTAGGTAAATTTTTTCCCGCCTAAACAAAGAAAAATAAAAGGGCCTACCATGATATTTTAGCTAGCGATTCAATTCCGACGCAATTCAAAATAGGTGTGTTGTTGTATTTCGTAGTACCATGATGTCTAATTGAGCGATCTTGTTTATGTTGTCAAGTAACTTCATGGTACGAATTTCAATAAAAAGATGTCATGTTTGCGATTCAAATTATGTGCTGGGGGGTTAGGCAGAATCTCATATCTCACATGTTGATCGTATCTTCTCGCTTGTACGATCACCGTGATTGGCCAACGGATTATTATGACATCACGCATCGGTTTCTCAACCAATCACAGTGATCTCGATACGGTCGACACGTGAAATATGACATTCTGCCTCAAGGGGGGGTTAGGCAGAATCTCATATCTCACATGTCGATAGTATCGTGATCACTGTGATTGGTTGACAGATTACCCTGATTGGCCAACGGATTATTGTGACATCACGCGTCGATTTCTCAACCAATCACAGTGATGACGATACGATCGACATGTGAGATATGAGATTCTGCCTAACCCCCAGGGGCTGATTCGGCAAAAAAACAAAAGATTGCGTCTTTGACACGTCATGGTACGAAATTGCGATACAGTTCAGTTTGAGTCCTAAACAGGGGGGTTAGGCAGAATCTCATATCTCACATGTCGATCGTATCGTCTCGCTTGTACAATCACCGTGATTGGCCAACGGTATATTGTGACATCACGTGTCGGTTTCTCAACCAATCACAGTGATCTCGATACGGTCGACGCGTGAAATATGACATTGTGCCTCAGGGGGCTGGATCGCAATAAGAGTTCGTGGTAAGCCTGCTGATCTGCCCTATGTGCCTCACCTGCGTATCAGCATACGCTTAACCTAACGGTCACCTTTACGGGCCTCGTGGCGTAGTCGGTAGTGTAACCGACTTCCGTGCATGAGGTCGTGGATTCGATTCCCACTCAGGACAATTATTTGTGTGATGAAAATATCTGTATATTTGTACTGCGTCTGGGTGTTTACTATCTATTATATGTATGCATTTGCAAAAAAAGTAGTATGTATATGTATTATATCTGTAATCTGGTACCCATAGCACAAGCGTTAAGCTTAGTTCGGGACCAGAGGACGTTGTGTGAAAAATGTCCGTGAATATTTATTATTATTTATAATTACCTTATATTTTAACTGCCTCTGTGGTGCAGCGGTAGTGTAAGCGACTGCTGATCATAAGGTCTCGGGTTCGATACCCGGGTCTGGCAGAGTTATTGAGATTTTTCCTTGTTTTTTCGTAAAAAAACAAGGAAAAATTCTCAATAGCAGCCCGGAGTTTGGAAATGTGTCCGGTAGACGTCAATAGGCTCGCTCACTATTACGTGGGACTTAAACATAGCTGGCGAATCGTTGGTGTGTAATACACCTCTGCCTACCCCTTCGGGGAATACACGCGTGATGCTATATTTTATTATATTTTATATAGTTTCATATTTATATAATATTATTGTACATTGAGTAAACCAGTAATGTAAATAAGGTCTTTTAAAATACAGTCCACACTTTTTTTGTTATGGCGGGAATAAATGTACCAAACCGCACACCACGTCGTTCGGGGCAACGAACAGAGGGTAGTGTGGGGCCCTCAGCCACTAAATAAACCCACCGTGTGTGATCTCTCCGCCTGGCGGACCATTGGTTTGTGACATTATTTCAGTGGTCCACCAGCGACATTAAGTAAGCCAGTCATTTAAATAAGGTATTTCAATATATAGTCCACACCTACGTACAGTAGAACACCAAACAATCGTATTCCTATACGCTAGCCCAGTGCGGGTTGGCAGGCTTCACGAGCCGTCGAGAAAATCTCTCAGCAGGTTTCCTCAGGATTTTAGTTCTTTACCGAGCCATGATCATTTGTAAGCAAATAGAAGTCTCTGGTATGTGTGCCATGCGATAACTTTGGACTGAGAATCGAACTCGATACAACCCTTGGTTTTACCGCTAGGCTATCATTCCTGACCACTGAAGTAAGGTAACATAGTTCCAGTGGCCCGCCAATAAAGGCGGAGAGACGGCACACGGCGGGTTTATTTAGTGGGTGAGGCACACTACCCTGTTCGTTGCCCCGAACGATGGTGTGTGCGGTTAGGAACTTTTTTTCCCGCCTTAACAAAAAAAAGCTATCACTGCTACTTAATATTTTAAGCAGGTTTTGCAAAAAAAAAACTGTTTTATAATCTGCATACAATAATTAATTATTTTTTATTTCCACAACACAATATTACATTCATCATAAAACATTACAGAGTAAACAATTAAAATGAATGGGTATGATTTTTAAAATTCTAGCTTCGCATTCTTGGGTTTTGACACATTCAAAGAATTATGCTTTATGATGCTAGTGAAGTATTTGGCGGACGAACGAGGCGTGCGCTTGCGCTTCGGGTCGTTGAAGTCTACTTGATACAAGCCGAACTTCACGCTGTGAAATAAAATATCAACATATTAAACTAGTTCGTATCTTTTCACGATAATATTACTGTCTATTCAGTGGGCCTAGCCAAGTTGCATACTATGATCGCTAATGCTATAGTAACTCACTAAATCGAATCGACATCGTAACGTCTTGCTTATGATTGGTAGAGAAACCAACGCGTGATGTAGCCTGATGTAGTAAAGTTCGTATAACGTTTCGTATTTCATTTCAAAAGAGCGCTTTGTGGTAATCCAAGGAAAGTATTTTTTCACAACTAATTTTATTTTTTATTGCATGTAGTGGCAGACGAGCCACGGTCCATCCGATGGTAAATGGTAACCGTCGCCCATAGACTCGACTATACCGAGAGTATTGTTTAGCCACTGCTCACCAATTCATTTCACAGATATGAAATGAAATATAAACGGCTATCTCCTGCTACAGCCAAAACGCAACGATGTGCTTCATGGCCGGTCACACGGGAGATGGTGGTACCAACCCGCTCGGGCCAGATACCAAGTGAGTACTCCCACTTGGTACCCGGCCCTACCACCAGTCGTGCAATGGATGATAATAATTGCTTACTTCCCTTAGTCGCGTCATACGACACCCGTGGGAAAGAATGGGGTGGTGACACTTGTGTTCTTAGTCCGTCACCACACGGACAATAATTACTGTAGAAATGTTGAGCATGGGGCTCCTTACAGTGTGAGAGGGGATCCATTTAGTTGGACCATGGTCCACCATTTTTTTTCATATCTTTTTAGTTATAAGAATTATAACTGCATTAATTGGGCGAATTGAATAAATGAAATTTCGGAATATGAACTCAACTATCAGTAGGATTATTATTATCAATAACTAAATTCAAATGATGAGTGTGTGTAATATTTACGCGAATGCCACCACACAACAACAAAATCACAAAATGGTGGAACGTGAACCTCATTCCTATCATGGCGACATACATATTTATATATATCTTATTATTAGTCTGCAAACGTCAAATGATCATTTTCCCCCTGCAATTCATGTGTCCTTGATTGCTTCTTATGACATTACGGCCCATTTAGATAAAATAAAATTAATTAATTCAATTATTATTATTATAACATTTAGGTATCATTTATTACTGAAAATTATAAATGAATGTGTAAATAACACATATGCTCACACTATAGTTAAGCTACTCCCGTGAAGGAACTACAGGTACGCTATTTTACTGAACGTCAAAAAAAGATTCGGGGGGTTAGACGGAATCTCATATCTCACAATCGACATCGTATCGACACGCTTGTGATTGGTAGAGAAACCGACGCATGATGTCGCAGTAATCCGTTGGCCAATCACGGTGATCTCTCAACCAATCACAGTGATCACGATACGATCGACATGTGAGATATGAGATTCCGTCTAACACCCCAGGCCCCTTAGAACGTAATTCACAAAATCGTATCGAAATCGTATCGAAATCGTATCGTCTTATTTGTTATTGGTAAAGACATAGACGCGTGATGTCGAAATAATCGCTCAACCAATCACGATGATCTTTCAAGATCTCTCAACCATCTCTCAACCAATGACAATGTCACGATGTGATGTCGATACAATTTAATGAGTTACATTCTATGGGCCCTGAGTTACTTTGAAGTTGCTACTAAAAAGCATTTACTGCAAAAAGTGGCCCATGAGTTTCTTGCCGGACTCTTCTCATGAATAGTTTTACTACGGAATCCGGCCGCTTATGGCGATTACAATCGCCACTTTGTTGTTGCGGACGCACTTGCTTCAGGCGCTCGTATTAACTATTTTTGAATTCCTGACGATTTTAAGTGCTATATAATAGGCCTATAAAATAAAGTTATTTCTGAATTTAAATTTGATTTCACAGTACTGTGTGGGGTGGTAGAATTCCCAAGCCGTTGAAAAAATCCAATGTATGAAAAAGAGTTATGGTAACTTACGTGTATCCCTCCGGCCATTCGAAGTTGTCCATAAGTGACCATGCAGCGAAGTGAGTTACGTCCAACCCATCTTCTTTTATAGTCAGCAGCACCTGAAATTGGACAAATTCGAAATAGTGTATCTTAAGGTCCTTTGCTAACTATCAGTGACAGACTAGGCAAGAGTCGAAGACGCGAGCTGTAGGCGTTGATAACCAATTCTAGGTATCCTTTTTATTTTGTTGAGGCGGGCATTGCACCTCAAAAAAATGGGGCAATAAACAGGGTAGTGTGGGGCCGTCACCCACTAAATAAACCCGCTGTGTTTGCTATTTCTCCGCCTGTACGGACTTGAAGACATTACTTAAGTGTAATAGAATAATACAAATGTTCGCCTGTCCCAACGTTTTATGTACGTTGTGGATGTAACGTACTTAAAACGTACACGGATGGAGCTCTTGAGGAGCTTATCTCTGGCGAGCAAGACGCGATACGTTCCGTAAAAATAGATTTAATCCATAAAAATAATACCTGTTTTAAATGGCTCTCGAAGAAGTCCACTCTGTCTTGGTCATCCATGCCTCCGCGTGTGCCTACACCGTTCTCAGTAATGTAATAAGTCATTTCCCCGTAATTCTTCTTTAACCATAGAATTACATTACGCAAACCTTCGGGGTTTATCTGTAAATTAGAACAATGATTAAAAGAATTGTGCATACATTGAAGAAATTTAAAAAAGTTACCACTGACACTGACGGAATTGCGTCTGTGACACTAAAGCCAAAATCCAGAGAAGAAGAAGAATAAATTATTTTTAAATAAAAAAAAAACCGCCTTCAAAAGACACCTTGAACTAAAATCCAAAAAATTATTAGTATTTACATACGATTTTTGAATTGACATCTTTTGAAGGCGGCTTTTTTTATTTAAAAATAATTTACATTTTGCTTTTTAGTGTTTTTTTTATAAAATAGGTGCGTAGGTTAGAGTAGATGGTACATGATGGGGAGGCCTTCCTCGGAGCACAGGAGTCCGAAAATGATACATATGAGCGCCTAAAGCGCAGTAGAGAAAGAAATAGAACATAGCGAGAGTCTTCCGGAGACCGTGAAGAAAGATTGGCGTACCCATATACATATAATATGGGTACGCCAACTAAACTACCTCGGTGGTGCAGCGGTAGTGTGTGCGACTGCTGACCACGAGGTCTCAGCTTCGATCCCCGGGTCGGGCAGTGTTATTAATATTTTTCGTAAAAAAAAAATTGTAGGCAATGTACGGCGATAGGCTCGCCCCCTATTACGTTGGACTTAAACATAGCTGGCGAACCGTAGGTGTGTAATACACCTCTGCCTACTTCTTTGGGCAAACAGGCGTGATGATATGCCAACTAAACGCACTGCTTCAATGAGCCCGAGAGATTTCGAAGTAAACGCAAAAATGTCATCGATGTATGTACTGATGCATTTTTTTAGATTTTTGTTGATATTTTAAAAACCGCTAGACCGATTTTGATCAAATTTAAATGAGACCACCTCTGATGTAGAACCTACCAAACAAAAAATAATCATTGGAATCGATTCATAATTGGCGGAATAATCGCGTAACAAACACACAAAAAAAAACACAGCCGAATTGAGAACCCCCTCCTTTTCGAAGTCAGTTGAAAAAAAGTTACTGTATCAGGCCACGATGTGAGTGTATGTGAGCCGAAAACAATTTTATATAAAACCAACCTTTGCACACAGCTCCGCCGTAGCCAGAAGCTAATTTTTAGGTTATATTTCAAGTTCCTGATATTGTAGCGGGATAAAATGTATACCAATGATTTTAAATCTAATCCGCTCTGGATATCAAATAAAAAAAGTTAAATCAAAATCCGTTCAGTAGTTTTTTCGTGACGCACGAACAAACAAACAGGCAATCTGATAGATAAAAAATCTAAAATAAATGTTTTGAGTTCAGACTCGTCTAAATATAGCTTAATACAACACATTTTTTCTCAGTTATTTTGAATGTGAAAACGTAATTATATAAATAAACATATTACAAGTTGAGAGAAGTATAACATTTACATTGTATATTATACTAGCCTTTGCCAGCGGCTTCGCCGCAGCCAAAAGCTAGTTTTTCGGTTATATCTCAGGTTTCCGATATAGTGTAGTAGTAAAAAAGTTGCATCAAAATCCATCTAGTAGTTCTTTTAAATAAGTTCTAAAAAAAAATCTAGTTTAAATAATTTTCTAGTTTTTCGGTTATATCTCAGGTTCCCGATATAGTAGCAGGATAAAATGTACACCAGTTTTTAAGTCCAATCAAGGCCTTTCAAATTGATAAAGTTGCATCAAAATCCGTTCAGTAGTTTTTGTGTGATGTGCGAACAAACAAACAGACAAATAGACTAAAATTCTAAAAAAAATTGTTTTGTGTTTGGACATGCCTATATAGCCTATTACAGTAATTTTTTCTCAAATATCTTAAATGTACAGACACAACTCTGTTACAGCTTTATAATAGTATAGATTATTATTAACATATAAATATATCAGTGACAAGTATGTGCAGTAGTAAATTAGTATCATGGTTGTACCTATATATAAACCACGATATAACTAGCTTCACGCAATAATATAATAATAATTACAAGAAAACCACTATAAAATTATTTCCCTATAATTAAACCGCAAGAACGTCCTATAGAACATAAATGAGCTTGCTGTACAAGGAAACAGTCCCTGCATCGCGAGAGACCTTTTGTCCATGTGGTGGCGGACTAAGAATACAAGTGTCACCACCACATCCTTTCCCGTGCGTGTCATACGAGGCGACTAAGGTAAGTAAGCAATTATCACCCATTGCATTACTGGTGGTAGGGCTGGGTACCAAGTTCTCACTTGGTGACACTCTTGGTGATACTCTCGTAATCTATCGGGCCCGAACAGGTCGGTACCACCGTCTCCTGTGTGACCGGTCATCGAAGTCGAAGCCCGTCAGTGTGCTTTGGCTGTAGCAGAAGATAACCGTTTATTCTTTCATTTCATATCTTAGAAATCAAATTGTGCTGAGTGGCTTGATAATACTCTTGGTATAGTTGAGTCCATGAACGACGGTTACCATTTAACATCAGGTGGGCCAAGAATCGTCAAAAAAAATCTTTACAAACCAAGAGCAAAGAGCCTACTCCCAGATTTACGTTATTTTCTGAAAAACAAAATGTAGGGCTTACAATAGTGTTTATTATGTGCATTGAATGCCCGCGTACCGGCTAAGGGATAGTCCAATAACCACGTAAAGTTTTTGACCATTTTTTTAACACCCCCCTTCCCCCCTGGTGATACGTGGTGAGGTCTAAGACTAGCCCAGCTACCTACAATGTGTGTTTTTTAGAATAATTATCTTTAAATACAGGTAAGTAAAATCTAATTCAAGCTCACACGCTGCTCTTCGGTTGTTTAGAAATCTCATTACACCTCCATTCCCTCCTTATGATATTTCATTATTTTCGTCCACCCCCCACCCCCTTTCAAGTCTCACGTGATTAATGGACGGCCCCTAAGTCTGTTAGATGGCATTCAATGTACATCTGAACACTACTTGAGGCCCACGTTTTGTCTAAAATAAAGTATGTCAGGAAGCCCTGGGCTCTTTTTTGAAAATAATTGGGGCACAAAGTATACCCTGACTTAGAACAATCATTTTTTAATCACAAAAAGAACATTCATGTTGTACGGGGCAACCGTACATTATACATCTCATCATTATGCGCACTCAGCCATTATTATTCTTGTTTTCCATATAGGTATGTGTTTAACGTAGCATGCAGCCAGTACACAATCGGTCCGCGTCATAGCGACACATAATTACAATCATATTTCATTATTAACATTAAGTTCTATCATTTAATGTCCTCTATCATAAACATTCTATCATTTAAAAAGGTGTAATAAGCTACAGCCCCTACACATGTGTTGAAATCGAATTGACAGCACTTTGGCGCTGTAATTCAGTATCTTAGACACTCCACCATTGCATGTCTTCACCTGTGCATTCACTCTGTAAATGAAATTTTGATATGCTTCGATACTATTGTCTGTGTCCGCTGTACCCACAAAACTTCGTAGGCCCGTATCTAAATCACTCCGCCCTGTTCAGTCAAGTTATTAGGAATAAGTACCTTATGCCAATCGCAGGCTGCAGTCGGCCATTCAGGGAGAGAGCCTAGGGCAGCTCCAAGCTCAGGAGCATCACCAAACGGCCATGGCTCCAGCTTTTCCCCTTTCTTCGCTTTACGAACAGTTCGGCTTGTGTAGTAATTCAAAGCGTAAAAGTCGTATGTTCCTGTGGAAAGTAAAGATGTGTTATTAAAATTCGTAGGCCCGAGCAATAGTCACGATGGCTGAATAGGCAAAGCATTTGGAACAGTTTCAATTTGTTTTATTGCGAGTAAATACCAATGTATTTACTCGCAATAAAAGGTATTTGAATGTGATCCTAGGTAAAATTAACATTTCCACTGAAGTAATACAGTTCCACTAGTCCAAAATATAGTGGGTGAACGTCCCACACTAAGAGTAGTATATGGTGACTGGGGTGAATAGAGATTCGTTTCCCTGAATAACGGGGTGTGTGGTTTGGTACATCTTTCCCGCTTTATCAAAAAAAAAGTAAAAATAGAATAATAATTTCTATCACAACCCAAAAGAGGATGCCAATTTATGATTTCCTTTTGTATCAGACTCAAATTGGTCCCAAAAAATATTTTTTTAATATCTACAATACCTACTATATCAAGTTAAAATTTTGACGAATAAAAATCTGCTAATTAATAATATTAAATTTTTATTAGGTCAAAGTTGTTTAAAAAGTAATTTACCTACTTTGATCGTTAAACACTATAAATTAAGGTAAGTTTCAACATGATACAATATGAAACCAAAGCCCATACATTTGTGGGCATTCTTCTTTAGTCTTCAAATTTAAGTCATATACTCGTTACCAAAAGAAACATCTCTACAACAATATTTTGGAACAATTATACTAACAATACTAACCTTTGATATACTTAATTTCTTCTTCAGTAAAAGCAGGCAGGATAGATTCGGCGTAACCTTTTTCTTTGCTCAGCTTCGCGAAATGCTTCTCAAGAGCTGGCGGCCAGCCACCCTCATCGGAATAGATCGCGTGTGAGTATCTTCCACCCTAAAAATGTTACTCCGTATTTTACCAAATAACGTATACTTTTGTTACCAATTATATGTTTTTATCGTTATAAATTCCAACATCTGTAAACTTCTTAGAATTATCATGACGTCATACGTCGCGCCAGCTAAGCCCTTCTTCGCATACGCCACCCGGACTTCAAGCCTCAACCCGCGCGGCCATATACACCGGCGTGTCGCGAAGCGGCCCTCTTTTCCCACGCTCCGACGCCGTCGCTAAGTTGAGTAGCCATATACCTCATACTTGGCTACTCACCTCACTTTGTGAACGACCTATACGACCTTGAGATCTAATACCTTGTTGTTTCTTAATATATTCTTATAGTAATATTATTCTGTTGTAGTTTTCTTCTTAATCTACACCCGTAAATCGACCGCATGGTCATTTTCTATACGAGTTAGGCATCTACCACAAGCTAGGTAGTCTAGATGCGATATTATGCGGCTCGATCGGGGAAGTACCACCCTCTGACATAAGATCAGCGTGTAACAACGGCTGTTACTCGTACCGTTCCCCCTTGTCTTTCCTTATTGAGTGTGAGTGATGCCAGTGATGTTGCTAGCATCTATAGGATACGGTAACCACATATCAGGTGGACCGTATGCTTGTTCGCCACCCATGTAGCATATAAAAATGTATTACCAATTCTAAAGATTGAAAACTTGAAATAAACCCTTTTGACAATCATTCTGATCAGTGTTAAATACGTAAAATTTCCTTCCATTATTGAGAAGGTTTCAACTGTGAGTTAAGAACTGAAAGTTTAGTGAGCAGATTTAGGAGCTGAAAATTAGTTAAATCTTAACTTTTCAATCTTGATAAATTCTAACTTTAATAGAGAAAAAGTAAAGAGAGAGAAAGAGTAAAGACTGAAAAATTGTTTAGATATCACATGAATTTCTACTAGCATTGAACATAGTAATCCTCCCCAGACCGCAAATTTGGTCACGGTGACTTGCGACAACAGAAACTAACAAAGTACGCAATAGATATTATATTATTATTATGCTGCGCAAACACAAGTGCACTTTTTGTTCCCTTACTCTCATATTCCGATGGGACGAAATTCCGACATGACCAGAGAGAAGTCAGAAGCAGGTTTAATGGCTCTATGTGCTTTGCGAGACACGGGGTAAAACACCACGGACTTCCTAACTCCGGGTTGCTGTTGAGAATATCTTGACTTAACATTTCCTGGGAATTGAACCCGAAAACCCGTGATCTGCAATCGCATATACTACCGCTAGATCACTAAATCAGTTATTGAACATAGACAATCTGCAATAATGCTAGTTTTATTGGAGTGTGCACTGAATTAATTATCTAAAATGAATTACGTACGCAGTTTTCATTGGCCAGTTCAGATACTTCCTCGTCACCTTCACCTTCAGGTTGGAACCACATCAGCATGTTCACAATCGACAGCTTGCCTGTAAAATACTGATCAATTAGTTGAGAGAGTCGCGAAAAAGAAGTGTAATTTAAAACGAGAATTTCACTGCATTGATTTCATCCAGTAATATAGAAGGTGATTGTTGAAAATAAGCAGATAATTTCACTGTAACTAAGCTGAAATTAAAAGAAACATGCACTGTAAAACTCACACATATAAATGTTTCCAGTAAAAAACAAAACAACAAGAAATGTGACAAATATTCCAACAACAATCACGAATTCTGTTGAAATATATTTAAAAAATCACATCTAGTTATAAGCAGATTAAAATACAGACCTGCTTAATATGGCAGACGAGCTTGATGGTAAGCTGCTAGTAGTGGATTAATTATTACCAAAAACCTGCCAAACTGCAGCCTACTCTATGACATAAAAATTAAAAGTAAGTTTTATTAATACCTTACCGTTTTTATACTTCGGTCTAAACTCTTCATCATAAATCCTGTAGGCTCGAGCATGAGCCAGCAAGAGATTCTTATTACATAGATAAGGTCCAATATCAGCATTCACAAGGCCTGGAGCGAAAGTCCCAAGACTGTATGGTATATCACACACGGCTATGGGTTCGTTGATCGTCAGCCACAATTTGACGCGGTTGGCGTAGAGGCTGTAAAGGACTCTTGCGTAGTCACCGAACCAGTCAACGATCTTAGGATTAGTCCAACCACCTGAAAATAAATGTGTGGATAAAATATGAGCATCTTAGAAACTTCCTTCTTTCTAAGAAAGAAGCATTCGCAAGCAAATAGCTAACGCTAATTGCTTCTTTTTCTGTAAACCTGTTAAACGCTAAACTTTTCTGATGCATGACAAGGCAATGTGTTTGAGTTTACAACGTTATGTCACACTTTATCCTTGTGGTAACGGACTAAGAATACCAGTGTCACCACTCCATCCTTTCCCGCGGGTGTCGTACAAGGCGACTAAGGGAAGGGGAGTAAGCAATTATCAGCCGTTGCATTACTAGTGGTAGGGCTGGGTTGTGAGAGTGAGAGTACTCACTTGCTATCGGGCCCGAACGGGTCGGTACCACCGTCTCCTGTGTGACCAGTAATAAATAACGTTTGGCTGTAGTAGAAGATAGCCGTTTATTCTTTCATTTCATATCTGAGAAATGAAATGGTGCGCAGCGGCTTGACAATACTCTTGGTATAGTTGAGTTCATGAGTGACGATTACCACTTACCATCAGGTGGGCCGTGGCTCATCTGGCATCATTAGCAATAAAAAAAAAAGTTGATGCAATGCACAACGTCCCGCTTCTTTATGAGAGAAAGAAAAGAGTAGAAACGAGGTTTATGTAGTCGTTTTACGAGTATACTTCAGCGTTGAGAGGTAGCAGATATGTCATGGTAATATATTTTAGAGCATTACTGTACTGTCTATCAGATGTGTACGGACCTATTCTCAAAGTCAGACAAACTACATTAGTCATTAACTATCAGGAATGCAACTTTCTTAACAATATCATGTTTAATAGGGCAGTACCAATTTGAGGTCAAAAATTAACATACAAACATAAAAAAAAACATAGCATCATGCCTGTATTAGATACAGGGTAGGCAGAGGTGTATTACACACTCACCGTTCACCAGTTATGTTTAAGTCCCACTTAATAGGGGGCGAGCCTATTGCCGTCTACCGAGCACATTTCTAAACTCCGGGCTGCTACTGAGAATTTTTCTTTCTACGAAAATGCTCAATAACACTGCCCGACTCGGGGATCGAATCCTAGACCTCTTGATCAGCAGTCGCTTGCACTACCGCTACACCACAGAGGCAGTTAAATATGAACAAAAAAAAAAACTATATGTCTGTTAAGTCGGTTTACGGACGATAATTTTACGTGATAACGTTATATATGTTTTCTTAGGCCAACTTGCGCCTTTCAGAGTTAATGTATATAACTCCGAGCGTATTGCTAATGCAGGACTAAATAATTATTTTTGCTTGCATTGCTAAGAGTTAACACTATACCATGCGTAAAATAATGAACTATTAAACCCGACAAAGTTGGAGGGTTAAATGTCTATCTCAAGGTTTATTACGTCAAAATAGTAAGTCTATGCTAGTTTGCGTTTTGTATTTAAAAAACAACAACAGAATAACATTGCATCGTTTATTTTTATTGTCCTGATGATGCTTTAATTTGCCTTTCTAGAGGTACTGGAAAGTGTTGTTGAGTGACTTTTTGGATTCTGATGATGTGTTCATGTGTGTTCAGCCCTTTTTTTTTGTTTAGGCGGGAAAAAATGTTCCTAACCGCACACCCCTTCGTTCGGGGCAACGAACAGGGTAGTGTGGGTCTGCACCCACTAAAGAAACTCGCCGTGTGCCGTCTCTGCGCCTTTATTAGCGGGCCACTGGAACTATGTTACATTCCTTCAGTGGTGTGTTCAGCCCCCCTAGACAACGGGATATGCTTATAATGTCGTCGTAATCTTATGTCAATCCCATACATTGATTATTAGAATAATTCTTCTATTCTTCTATTTCATTCTTTTCTACTAGCATTTATGCCACTTTGCTATATATAGTACATATCGCATTCCGCACAAGTGGGTATTTTTCGGAACGTGACACTTTTTCACGTCCAAAATTAGATTTACGTCTTGGGAGGTCAAGGGCTCAGACTGATTATTTTGCAGTTTATGGTCTTATTTTTACTGGCCACAATATAGACTTTGAACTTATTACATATCATTATTATGCCAATTATTCACTCACCAAGATCCTGGAGCGATTGCGGCAACTCCCAGTGGTATATAGTGACCATAGGTTCAATGCCTGCAGCCAGTAGACCGTCTATCAGGTCGCTGTAGTATTTCACACCCTCTTTGCTGATGACGTTCGTAAAACCAGTTGGCAATATACGAGGCCAAGCTATGGAGAATCTATTAGAACATTAATTTATGTTAATTGATTTAAAAATAGTATTCTTAAAAACTTTACCTTTGCAACGTAATATACACATTCTAAGAAACGTAAGGCCTTACAGTGAAACGATTGAAATACAGAAGAGCTTTTAATGTGTGGTACACATGAATTTTAATGGAAAACATTGTTTTTTTAAGTCATCCCTTCTTGAGAGAACACAGGAGCTTGTACAAAATGTAATGGCAGTTAATTATTAATAGTTAATTTACTTCCAACTGCTGTCTAAAATAAGATATAATAATCTGAAATGACTGTTTCTATTAATTATTTAGATACTATTTTAAGAAACTTGCTTACGATCTGAATTTAGTAACTAAAGATATTTTTAAAAATGTTTATAATATTAAGCATAAGAAAAATATGCCTAGGCGTGCATACCGTTATCCCCTTCCCGGGTCAATTCTCTGCGAAGTGAAAACATCACATCACTGCTTCTATAAATAATGAAATAAAATTCCCTGGTCCATAAATCTTTCACCATAATGCAAGGAATCTTCTGCTTCCTTTCCGAGCATATTTGGCATTTGTAACAACTAATCGTTGACTTGCACTGCACCTTCGATCAACAAGTTGGTATTGTTGATCAAAGCACTGCACTGATGCGGAGTAGTTTAGATACCGGCCTCTCGCCCGAGTGTTGTGGGTTCGATTCCCACACAGGACAACTCTTTATGTGATCCACAAATGGTTGTACTGAGTCTGTACTTTGTGTCCGTGAAATTGTATATTTGTAAAAGTCCCCCACTATAGAGGAATTATTGCTTAATGCAAGATGACGTATTTAAAAAAAATCTCACCTGTAAAAATGCAGTCCGGTCTCTTTGGCTATCTCAATGTCCCTCTTCCATAAGTTGTAGGAGTCGCAGGCTATGTCGCCATTGGCACCTTCCTTTATGGCTTCTGGCCTTGCATGCGTGAATCTATCCCAGATACTTTCCCCCTTACCTGGTAATCAATCAAGAGATATACAATTAAATTGCTAGTTACTGGCCTTTGAATGAAGAGTGAACATGTCTCTGCTATCAGTGATTTATCCCCAAGTGGCATAAAACAGATGGTTAAAGAACAAATTATTTGTGAGAGTGGACAAAGAGAGCTTTACTGCAAGATTCGAACCTGCATCCTATCTAATCCGGGGCAGTGCTCGGTGGGCATAGCCAAGTTGCATACTATGATCGCTAACGCTATAGAAAACTAATAAAATGTATGGAAATTTGACATCTCCGACGTTAGGTGACGTGACTTAGCAACATAGATATCGTCAAAGATGTCAAATTCCCGTATATTTCAATAGTTTTCTTTAGCGTTAGCAATCATAGAATAGAACTTGGCTAGGCCCACTGGACCGCTAAGCTATCGCACTCACCAAATGTGACTCCAAATCTTCACTTCTTTGTTTTAGATGTCTCGACGGCCCACGCCACCAATCGGATGCATTTACATACATTATTACAATATACCGCCGTGTAGGGCCAGCTTTAGAATTGTCCCACCCCTCTCCACCCATGGGAGCCGTAACAGCCGATTGAGGGAATACCGGGAGGTACTAGTGGGCAGCAGCACTCCTTCGAGTATTAACAACATCCACTGCGAACGTCAACCCGCCTGCCAAGCGTGGCGATTACGTCACTATCCCCCATTCTTGGGGAGGCCTATGTCCAGCAGTGGACTTTAAAAAGCTGATGGATGGATGGATGGATTACAATGTAGTAAGTTTAATTTTGCAATCAAAATTCATAATATTTGATGGCGGGATTTTTTATGATCTGTATGCACTTGACATTTTCAGCTACTTTAAAGAACAAATTATTTATGAAAGTGAAACGATGGTTAAGTTAATATGGTTACTAGCCATAGCCAGTGTTGGTAATGTAATATATATGGTTCCTATAATAATACTATCAGTAAACGAACTAATGATGTACCCACTTGAAAATTGAAATATAAGTGGATATTACTAGCATTAGCTTTGCCTTTTGACAGAAGTTACATAAAGAACAAATTAGGTATCTGTGAAAATGTTGAAAAAGAGAACTTTAACAGCTGAGCATGCCAAGTGCTAAAATACATATCAAAAAAGAAGTTACATAAATACAACATTATATAATGGCAACGCGCGTTTGATGCGTTTGGTATTGCTAGCGTCTATAGCTTACGGAGTTAAATCTACAAAGGCGCCAAACATCCGTAATGTTTGGCGCCTTTGTAGATCTAACTCCACAGATGGCAAGTAGTTACTACTACTCTGTAGTTTTGAAACAAAACAATTCTCTATGTGATCTACAAATGGTTGATCTGTCTTATCTTTGGTTGATCTGAGTCTACTGACTTTAAGTCCGTTAAATCCGTTGTTTGTAAAATACCATGCGCATAATTCTGGGGTGATGTTTAAAAAATAATGAGTGAGTAGGTGAGTAGTAGCTGGTGGCCTTGCATGATTATTATTATCCCAGCATGAATGGGCCGGCTCTATCAGGAATGTAACAACTTCTCACAAAAGATCAGTAAACTTACCATAAACTCTTATTGCGATCCAGTTTAGGACTCAAGCTGAACTAAATCGCGATTTCGTACCATGACATGTCAAAGTCGCAACCTTTTGTTTTTAGCCGAATCAGCACATAATCTGAATCGCAATTGAAATTCATACCATGAACTTACTTGACAAACTAAACAAGATCGCACAATTAGACATCATGGTACGAAATACAATAACACACCTATTTTGAATTGTGTCAGAATTGAGCTCATGGTAGGCCTGCAGGTAGTTACTCCTGCCACTGTATTACGTATAGTGAGTAAGAACATCGGAGACCGAGGTGTTGTAGCATCTATAGGCTACGGTAACAGCTTACCGTCGTATATAGGTGAGCCGTATGCTTGTTCGGCACCCATGTACTACAAAAAAAATAGAAGTAGCTAGCAAGCATACAGCTCACTCGATTGTAAGATGTACCCAACGCAAAGGTAGAGAGAAACTCGAGAGGGTATGTAGTATTGCTATACACCTTATAACCCTTGGATATTTTGATCTATATTTTAGCACTTGACATGTTCCGCTACTCTTAAAGTACAAATCATAATTTGTGAATAAGGAAAAAGAGTATGTTTAAAAAAAATCACGCCATCAAATAGTATGAATTTTAATTGCAAAGTTAAACTTACTATATTGGATGCATGTAAATGCGTTCCGATAGAGGGCGTTGGTCGTTAAGACAAATGTGATAAGGAGTTTGGGTATGTCTAAAAGATAGTACTGTAGCTCAGTGGATTAGAGCACTTCCCTGGATAGGAAGGGACGCATGTTCGTTTCCCGCCTGTACTAAAATACTCTTTTTCCTTATTCACACATTATGATTTGTACCCTTGGATATAATAATAAAATAAATAATAAATATTCTCTGACATATTCACACAACGTCCTCTGGTCCCAAACTAAGCTTAACGCTTGTGTTATGGTTACCAGATTACGGATATAATACATATATTACTCTTTTTTTGTAAATATATACATATAACAGATAGAAAAAACCCAGACGCAGTACAAATATCTGTGTTCATTACACAAATAATTGTTCTGAGTGGAAATCAAACCCACGACCGTGCACGGAAGTCGGTTACAGCACCGACTACGCCACGAGGCCCATCAAAAAAATAGAATGGCATGCATAGCGCGGACCACCGCCACCTTGCTCTATGATGGCATGTGATAAAATATGATTAAGAATTCTTACCGCTGATATTCCAGGCGCCTTCAATCTGATAAGCTGACGTGGACGCTCCAAACTTGAACCCTGGCGGGAACTTCAAGTCTGTTGCGCACCACACTACGCTGAGGCCAGCCCTGGTAAAAAATAAGTAGAATACATTAAATATCATAGTTCTAACTAACGCTTATGCTAGCAGAGGAGCAATCAACTGATGGTAAGTAGTAACAGCTGCCAATGGTGGCAATATCAGAAGCACAATCAAGCTACTTCTCATTATGAAGCAAATCAATCACCACGCCGCACTTTTCCGTCTGGTGACGGACTAAGAATAGAAGTACCTATCACATTCTTTCCCACGGGTGTCGTATGAGGCGACTAAGAGGAGTAAGCAGTTATCACCCATTGCATTACTTGTGGTAGGGCTGAGTAGCAAGTGGGAGAGCTCACTTGCTATTGGGCCCGAGTGGGTTGGTATCACCATCTCCCGTGTAACCGGCCATGAAGCACATTGTTTGTAACAGGAGATAGCTGTTAATTCTTTTATTTCATATCTGTAAAATGAAATAGAGACCAGCAGCTGGACAATACTGGCGATATAGTTTAGTACAAAAGCCATCAGGTGGGCCGTGGATCGTCTGTCACCATAGGCAATCACAAAAAAACATTCAAGAGATTTCCTTACTCCACTAGTACTTTAAAACAAAAAAAATGTGTTGGTATATGGTATAAACTGAAACTGTGACTATTCGACAACGAAAAAGGAGAGGTGAAAACCACAGTATTTAAGCTTTTGAACAGCTTGAAGCCTCTGAATTTTTGGTTCTAGAGGAAATAAGCCGATCCTGTTCCCCCAAGTTCATATTCATGGTAAACAGTACATAGGCATTGTATATAGGTAATCCTTAGTTCACAAGCGGTTAATTACCACTTACCATCAGAGGCATCATGGCTCCTATACTGACGTAAAGTCCCCGAGAAGTTTAAGAGTGACAATAAAAAATAAAATTTAATGACTTACCCAAAAACGAATAGGTGTTGCCAGAACATGGTGAGGAATAGGGAATTTCTAGCAATTACAGCTATATATACTCACAGGGATGCTGGATTTTCGATAATAAATTAGCCTGTTATATTTATCGTAGTTAATTAAATAAAATCGATTAGTTTTAAAACTATTAGATTAGATAAAGGTCACTGAAACACACAGATTTCTGCTAATTAGGGCATTGGTGCAGCGGTAGTGTGAGCGATTGCTGATAATGAGGTCTCGGGTTCGATCCCAGAGTCGGACAGTGTTATTGAACTTTTTCCTAAAAAAAAATTTAAAATAAAAATTCTCAGTAGTAGCCCGGAGTTTGGAAATGTGCCCGGTAGACGGCAATAGGCTCGCCCCCTATTACGTGGGACTTAAACATACCTGGCGAATCGTGGGTGTAATACACCTCTGCCTACCCCTTCGGGGGATACAGGCGTGACGCTATGTGCTAATTAGTGTGCAACATATTGTCCTGTTTTGACCTACCTCTTCAATGTAATTCTACAGAGCAGTTCTAAACTAGTGGTAAGGCCGACTGCAAAGACTTTTTATCTTATGCTAGCTGATGAGCCACGTCCCATCTGATGGCTTACCATCTACCAAGCAGCGGTTGCGACTTATTGCGACTTATCGCAACCGCTGCTCATGGGCTCAACCATAGTCACAGATATCAAATAAAACAACGTGCAACTATCTACCTGTATTTATTTTTTGTTATCGTTATGGAAAGTTCTTTACACATCCCCTCTGGTGAGAAACAGGGGGGTATGTAAGACTTGCTGGCTTGGATCTTAGTTGCGCCCGGAATACTCACTAAAACCACAGCTGCCTCTGCCACTCCTATTAGCGGAGCGCCAGAGGGTCGTCTTTCGACATTCTACTACGATGCCACGGGCAGATAGCCTACTGGCCACGATCTGTCACCATCAAGGTGGTGTGAAAAGTTGAGCGTAGCGACACCTCATACCCCCTGGTTGCCATTGGCGGAGTGATTCGGTGAGGGCTGACGCCTAGTGTTCCCACTCCGTGGCTGCCTTCCGTGCAATTACGGCCTCACAAGTGGAGGCAACGGCTGACCAGAACTAGTCGCCATCGAGCATTTTGCTGATTAAGGCCGGCAGCGACAGGTCTCCTCTAATTGCCACTGATATGATGTGACGCTAGAGCTCTCAGGCGGGGCATTATTGCAGGTGTTCTTCATCGACTTGCACGCCACACTCGTGATATTTGAGAGCTCCTTCGAGAGATTCGAGATGCAGGTACTTACCGTAGTCCGATAAGTACCTGCGTCGAGCTAAAACTGAGGTTGCCGTACCTTCGATTTAACCAGCGGTAGAAGTGCGGAGCAACTGCCGCTAAAGGTGCTTTCTCCCGTCCTCTCCTGTCCCCAGGAGCTTCTCGTGCAGCTAACTCCCTGCAAAACACACCGAGATGCTTTAAGATTAGTCACACAGTCACACGGGAGACGCTGGTACCGACCCGCTGGAGTCTGATAACAAGTGAGTACTCCCATTTAATACCCAACACTATCACCAGTAAAACATAAACACACACACACAGCCACTTCGAAATTTTAAAATTTTACGAAATTATGTGTGTATTTCATTAGAAATTGATATTTAGTGATGGAAAACATCCTAAGGGACCTTACTAAGATACTTTCTCAGCTATTTTAATCACCATCTCCAAGAAAAGGGATAAGATGTGGAGAGGTGTTATCCGTGTAGTGACGGATTAAGAATACAAGTGTCACCACCCCATTCTTTCCCACGGGTGTCGTATGAGGCGACTAAGGGAAGTAAGCAATTATCATCCATTGCATGACTCGTGGTAGGGCGGGGTACCAAGTAGGAGTACTCACTTGGTATCCGGCCCGAGCGGGTTGGTACCACCATCTCCCGTGTGACCGGCCATGAAGCACATCGTTGCGTTTTGGCTGTAGCAGGAGATAGCCGTTTATATTTCATTTCATCTGTGAAATGAATTGGTGAGCAGCGGCTTGACAATACTCTCGGTATAGTCGAGTCCATGGGCGACGGTTACCATTTACCATCAGATGGACCGTGGCTCGTCTGCCACTACATGCAATAAAACGAAAAAAAAATGGATGAAGAGGGGAGGGTAGGGAGGATAATAAGGAGAGTATTTTTTTTATTGCATCTAATGGCAGACGAGCCACGGTCCATCTGATAGTAAATGGTAACCGTCGCCCATGGACTCGACTATACCGAGAGTATTGTCAAGCCGCTGCTCACCAATTCATTTCACAGATATGAAATTAAATATAAACGGCTATCTCCTGCTAAAGCCAAAACGCAACGATGTGCTTCATGGCCGGTCACACGGGAGATGGTGGTACCAACCCGCTCGGGCTCGATACTAAGTGTGCTTGGTACCTAGCCCTACCACCGGTCATGCAATGGATGATAATTGCTTACTTCCCTTAGTCGCCTCATACGACACCCGTGGGAAAGAATGGGGTGGTGGCATTTTTATTTTTAGTCCGTCACTACACAGTATAGCAAGGATAATAAAAAGAGCATTAGGTGAGGGTAAGTATGGGCTTGTGAAGTTCGCCACCCCGCACTGGTGGTGGCCCACGTCTTAGGTCTCTCTCACTCTGAAGACGGGCCTATTACTCGAGCCCCATAGAGTAGGGCTATAAGGGGTAGTAATAATTATTTGCTAATTTATTAAAACTCAAAAAGTTAGATTTGTTTTTTTTTTTGATTAAACGTTTTAATCTAATACTATGGGCCCAGCCAAGTTAAATTCTATGATCGCTAACGCTATAGAAAACTATGAAAATGTATGGAAATTGTTAGAGATATCAAATTAGAATTTCAACTTGGCTAGGCCCACAACTCTCATAGCCAAGAGGCATAAACGCCTCATTTGCCTTAATTAGTGACTTATTTCTACATGAAAAGGAGAAAAAATTACAGAAGTAGAAAATGTAATATGGGAACTGTTTTTTTTAATTCAGTTATACCTAACCATTAGGGGGTAATAGAAACAACATTTAACATTAAGAATACTTTATTTTACACATATTTACAACAAATGTTCAAATTGTTGGCCCCCCATTCTTATGCAGGCCCTACATCTGCGGATGAATGCTCTTCTGAGCAATCTTGTGTACCGTCGATCACTTATTTTTGATGTGTCTGTTCTGACACGGCTTCGAAAGTCTTCCAAAGAACGTACAGGTTTCCTGTACACCTCTTCCTTGAAGCAGCCCCAATAAAAAAAAATGTATTTAAATCTGATGAACATGGAGGCCACAAAATTGGCCCTAGACGCCCGATCCATCTGTCTGGATACGTGCTGTTTAAATAATATATAGGTACAGCATAATGCGCAGGATAGCCGTCATTTCGTAACACTTCTGACTTGAGCTCGAAGAGAGTGCAGCACCCTTTCGTAAAGACGAACGCCAACCAGTACAGCACAGAGCTCGAGTCTTGGTATCATAGTGGGTTTAATAGGAGCCACTCGACTTTTAGCTGTAAGTAAACGTACCAAAACATTAGCATTACAACTTGTACTTCGAACATACAAAAAAGCACCGTATGCAGTCTGTGATGCATCACTAAATACGTGTAGGTCCATCCCGTTATATGAATCGCAAGGACTTCTGTGAGGGTATTTCCTCCCGACAGCAAATCATCTAAATAAAAATCATTTTTTATGATTGTAGCGACTTGATTATACGTGCAATCGAGCCCTAATTGTCGTAGATACCTAGTTGCGAGGAACGGCGCCCTAGCGGTACCGTGTATGTCACGGTGTTTAATTGATACGCTACCATAGGCTTTGAGGGATCATCACGCTAAAGAAACTGTTGGAGGTGCCTGTTGGCTGGCTGTACAGTGACTTGCCGGTACATTTTTTCCACATCAGCCGAAATTACTTATTTATAGGTCCTAAATCTCAAAAGAATTGACACTAAGTCTTCCTGCACCGTGGGTCCTATCATTTGGCATTGATTAAATGATACTCCAGAAGTGGTGGGACTGCTCGCATTGAATACCACTCTGAGTATCGTAGTTAAACTACTTTCACGAACAACGCCACGGTGAGGTATAAAATATGCGACCTTATGGGGATCAGGTTCACACGGAGACATATGTTTTAACTCCGCATATTCCTTCATAAAATCACAATAACGCTTTTTACAAGTTTCTTGTTTATTAAGCCTGCGCTCTAAAGAAAGCAGGCAGTGCTTGGCTCTCTGCTTAGAGTCACCTAAGTTATCTGGTGATAATTTTAGTGGAGTTCTTACACAGAAACAACCGTCTTCCAGACGAGTTGTATTTTTTTAAAGTGCTCTTTACATATTTTTTCTGCGTGAGATATACTGATGACTTATGGCAGACTTCTTCGAGCTGCCAAAACCACATCAACAGGGTTTTAATGTCATCATTATTTAAGTTATTATTTGGTTTAACATTGACCTTTGCGAAATTGCAATGTGTGGGTAATGAACACGGTACTTGGCCAGTATGTAACATAGGACCTGAAACTATCCAACCCAGTCTAGTTTCAAATAGCACCGGTTTTCCAACACCCAGGTTAATAAATTGCCTAATAAGTCCCAGAAAACATCCGCTCCAATGATTAAATCAACCGGAGACGGTGTGTATTAGTTGGGGTCCGCGAGACACAACTTGCTGGGAATATTTAAATAATTGAGAACTAATTGACGACAAGGCACTTCATCAGTAATGGAAGGCAAGACAAAACAACAAATATTTGTTGAAAAGTTTTCATTCAATGATTGAATAGGCATACTACACATTTTATTTATTGGAGACTTAATGTTATTTATACCCATCAGTGACTCGTTAACCTTTACTGGCGCAAGATTTAATAATTTACAGAAGTTTTCTGTAATGAGACACGATGTACTACCACTGTCTAAAATGGCTCGGCCTAAATATTCACGGCTGCCATTATAAACCTTACAAGGAAGTGGCTAAAAGAACTTCTCCTTTATTATGTACGTGACTCGTAACTTGGGCAGATAAAGTTACATTGCTGGGCAGTTGGCTGTTGGCCTCACCAGAGTCATCACTGTTACTAACTGGAGCCGATGGTTTAGTTGTTGACCTAGATTTTACATCTGTTACATGAACCAATGTGTTGTGCCTACGCTTGCACACTTTGCAACCACTAGCTATGCAATTATATATAATGATCTGTGTGAAGACAGTTATAACATATTTTAAATTGTGGTAATACTTGTGTAGTCTGAAATTAGCAGAGGTTGGAGTAACCTCTGCTAATTTCAGAGTCCTAACAATTGTGAACAGTTATTTAGTTGGTGCTCACCACGACAATTTGGGCATGATTTTGATGAATTATTACTACAGTTAGATTTATCCGTGGATGTACTTGCTACCGAGACCATGCTTTATGTTTAGTATGAGTCTTGGAAAAAGAATTATTATTATTAATATTATTTTGTAACATTTCTATGGTCTCTAATAAATCTGCACGATCTCGTAAAAAGGTAAGAAACACATTTTACTTGATTGATTGGTTTTTATCAATATTACTTTTAAACTCCTCCCATTCACGAAAAGATTTAAAGTCTAACTTATTTATAACTAAATGTATTAGTAGCGTGTCTTAATGTACAGTGGGTCCACTTCTTTTTTCTTGTTAAGGCGGGAAATAATGTTTTTAACCGCACACCCCGTCTTTCGGACCAACGAACAGGGTAGTGTAGGGCCTTCACCCACTAAAGAAACCCACCGTGTGCTATCTCTCCGCCTTTATTGGCGGGCCACTGGAACCATGTTACATTCGTTCGGTGGTCACGGTTGGTTCCCCTAAAGATTCTAATGAACGCAAGTTTTTATTTACACTATCAATAATGTGTTTTAAATTCATAGAGGACTCCTTTTTAATTTGCTCAATATTAAATAAAGACCTGACGTGATTCTGTATTAAGAGCCGTTTATTATCAATTGACCGTGTGGGGCCGGCTTAAGAATTGTCGCACCCCTCTCCACCCATGGGTGTCGTAAGAGCCGACTGAGGGAATACCGTAGGAGTGGGCAGCAGCACTTCCTCGAGTATTAACAACATCCACTGCGATCGCCAACCCGCCTGCCAAGCGTAGCGATTACGGCACTATCTCCCCATATTAGCGCACAGGATCGCTCGTTGTGGCGTTCTCTTGGAGAGGCCTATATCCAGCAGTGGACGTCGAGAGGCTGATGGATGGATGGATGGATTATCAAATCGCTCACATAGCATTTTCCACGCAACAGGGCAATTAAACGTAGAAAATTCTATATTATATCATCTATTTCATCATTTAAATGTATCAAACTGGAGAAAGTATCACGGAATTCCAGCCACTTATCACAAGTGCCGCAGAATTTTGGCAGTTGAATGGTACTTAAGTAACTTAACAAGCCTACAATTACGCGACCGTGATGAACAGTTATCATTTTCGGGTGGTTCACAGTTGTTCGATTTCAAGTTACGTGTCAATAAAATGAACTAAAAAAAAAAACAAAAAAAAGAATTAACTGCCTCGGTGGTGTAGCGGTAGTGTATGCGACTGCTTATATGAGGTCTCGGGTTCGATCCCCGGGTCGGGCATTGAGCTTTTTCCTAAAAATAAAAATTCTCAGTAACAGCCCGGAGTTTGGAAATGTACCCGGTAGACGTCAATAGGCTCGCCCCCTATTACGTGGGACTTAACATAGCTGGCGAGTCGTGGGTGTGTAATACACCTCTGCCTACCTCTTCGGGGAATAAAGGCGTGACGCTATGTTTTTTTTTTTTTTTTTGTCAATAAATCTTGATCCTCAGAATATGACCAACATATGTTGATGCAAACTCGTTTCGCTCCGAGAGTTGAGAATTAATGTTAATCGCTAAACACTCTAATCTCAATTGAACCTCGTCATATTGTGCCAATAAATTTTCCATCTTACCTAAATGTAGCTGCAATTCGTTAATCTGTGACGGATTTAACGAATCCTCAAACTCATTAAGATAATTACTGAACGCCGTTAGACGTCCCTTATAACTTGCCCTTCTTTTAATTAACTCCTCCTCTTTGTCAACAAAAATTAACAATTGCAAGTAACAAATAACCTACTTCTGCAGCTGGAATGCAAACAGGTTTTAAACAATAGTACTTATCATAATAGATAGGTACCTACCTAATATATTGTCTTATACCAATTTACATATTGTATTTATACAAATTAAATTATGCCGTGTGGGGCCGGCTTTAGAATTGTCCCACCCCTCTCCACCCATGGGAGTCGTAAGAGCCGACTGAGGGAATTTCGGGGGAGTGGGCAGCAGCACTCCCTCGAGTATTAACAACATCCACTGCGATCGCCAACCCGCCTGCCAAGCGTGGCGATTACGGCATTATCCCCCATTCTTGGGGAGGCCTATGTCCAGCAGTGGACGTTAAAAGGCTGATGGATGGATGGATGGATGGATTAAATTAAATTAAAACACAAATAACTCAGCTTATTACCTACTTAAAATAATCTTAGATGTTTCATAAGTTTTTTATACTTTAGCAAACTGATTACCTATTATAAATTTAAGTGGTAGGTAGGTAGGCATAATGGTATAAACCTTGCCTCGTTTTAATTGGCTAACTGCAAATAAATCAATTATCTGGTTATAACAATCTAAATTAAATAAAAAGGTAAGTACCAACCTTAACAATGTTCTAAAATTACACAAATTTTACCTTGAATAACCTAATTATTCAGAGTACTGGGTATCACCAATAAAACTAAAAATACTAAACACTGTATCCTGCTAATTATAGATAGTGATCCAAATCGTCAATTTATCTTCGACTTCCAAGTGGTAGTATCCAGTGACCTTTTGTGTCCTTGCCGTTGCGTTCGAATTGTTTCGAATATCCAGTAAATCTTTATTTTACTTATTGCCGCTGATTAATTAGCCAATCTTCAAATATAATCCGCTCGTATGGGACCATGTTGAAGATTAAACTCCGAATATTAGGTAATCAAAATGCGATTAAACTTGAAACAGGTGTATTCTATGCAGTTCTTAAAAAAATGTGAGAGCGAGGGTACCGATATACCACTGAAGGAATGTAACATAGTTCCAGTGGCCCGCCAACAAAGGCGGAGAGACAGCACACGGCAGGTTTCTTTAGTGGGTGCAGGCCCCACACTACCCTGTTCGTTGCCCCGAATGATGGGGTGTGCAGTTCGGAACATTTCTTCCCGCCTTAACAAAAAAAAAGAGGGTACCGACTATCCTAAGAATAACAAAATAAATATGAAACTAAAAGGCAAACATGAAGAAGGCAAAACTGCATTAAAATTGAAGTAGGCGCTTTGTCGACATAGCAACTATTTATAATTTTAAACTATTTTATTTATAATTCTAAACAACCTTTGTGTTCATTTATATGGCTAAGTATTTCAAATGCTAAAAATATATATAAAAATATCTAAATATTTATAGGGTTGCGTAATTTATTAGGTAAAAATCTTAATTGTAAAATTAAGTTTACCTGGTCGGTATAATGTATGAAAATACTTCCGACAGATGGCGCAGGCGTCGCCCAAGACATTAAGTACGAATATTTTATCGAAATTAGCAATCATGAGCAATTGTCACGATGGCTGAATTGGCAAACAATCTAGTCGGTATCCAGGAGATGCAGGTTCAAATCCTGCTCGTGACTGTTATTTTCGATTGCACATTTCCACATTTTGTTTTGATTTATATGGCTAAGCATGTCAAATGTTAAAAAAATATATAAAAATATACCTATGTTGTATATATTTTTATCTAATAGTTGGATTTATCTTGCTAATTAATAATTGCAATATATATCTGGCTATTAGGTTTTAAATAGTTAAACTACAGTAGAGTCTGTCTGATAAAAATAATTATAATGAACAATAATTAATAATTATATATATATTGATAAAAATGCACCTTATTTATTTTTGATAAAATGCCTATATTTAAATTAATTTGAGTGCACACTATTGATAAGCATATAGCAATTAATTCTTATCAGTCAGTGTACTTAAAAGCTTTTTTGTTGTTCGGGGCAACGAACAGTGTAGTGTGGGACCCTCACCCACTAAATAAACCCTCCGTGTACCGTCTCTCCGCCTGTGTTGACGGACCACTGGTACTATATTGGATTACTTCAGTGGTCCGCCGATGGGTTTCCGTAACCCTCTACTGAGCGACGCATCCGCACACGGAGCGTCGCCCCTTCGCGATAGGCCTTGCGGGTGGCGGACGTTCCTCGGTGCCTGACATATTTTTCATTCGATTCACTCTTTACAGAGTCGATAATTTATAGTAAACTAGATTTTGCCCGCGACGCCATTTACGTAGACTTTAGAACATAACTACATCACTATACACTGTATATTCCTATGTAAAAACAGCTATTTCACGGAAACCATTCTTTTATACGGGATAGAAGTAGTCTATGTCGTTTCCTGGGCTTCAGACTGTATGCAATTCCGTGGTGACTGGTGCGGTAGTTATAGCGTAAAAGCGTAACACGTAAATAAATAAACTCACTTTTGCGTTTATAATATTAGACATAAAATACTAGACTTTGCCCGCGGCTCCCCTGCAGCCAAAAGCTTGTTTTAGGTTATATCTCAGGCTCCTGATATAGTACCGGGATAAAATGTAAACCAATTTATAAGTCTAATCAAGAACTTAACACAAAACGTGAAAATATTTGTATGGCTAAGCATTTCAAAAGCTAAAAGAATATACAAATGTAAAAAAATTAGAGTTATCAAATAAAAAGTTGCATCAAAATCCGTTCAGGAGTTTTTGCTCGATGCGCGAATCAACAAACATACAAACAAACAAATCGACAAACAGATAAACCAACAAACAAACATTAAAAAAATCTAAAAAAAAATGTTTTGTGTTGACACACAAATGCGCGCGCGCGCACGTCTTCGTATTTTTTTGTCCTATTTCTATAATTTTACATTACAATGTGTCATGTACTACTCTGTCAAGAAAGTACCGGGAAAAGATCAATAATACACAAAAGTTTTGTTATTCATACAAATTTATTTTATCACCTTCAAAGTATGCTCCTTCAGAAACGATAGACTTACGCCAACGAATAATTCAATCATCAAAACATTTTTTAAACGCTGTTTCCGGAATTGAGTTCAGTTCTCGCCGCGAATTCTCCTTTATGTTTTCTACCAATTGAAAACGGGTGCCACGAAGTGGTAATTTGAGTTTTGGAAAAAGAAAAAAGTCGGCTGGAGCCATATCTGGTGAATATGGTGGTTGCTCGATGGTATTTGTTGAGTGTTTGGACAAAAATTCATTCACAATGATGGCCTTGTGCGTAGGCGCATTATCGTGGTGCAAAATCCAAGAATTTTCTTTCCACAATCTGGCCTTTTTCGTAGAATTTGCTCTCTTAAACGCCGCATAACGCTCAAATAATGTTCTTTATTTACTGTTTGACCTTCTGGCAAGAATTCCGAGTGCACAACACCGCGATAGTCAAAGAAAACAGTCAACACGACTTTGACTTTTGATCGACTTTGGCGTGGTTTTTTCGGTTTCGGTACAGTTGGAAGTCGCCACTCCGAAGCATGTTGACTAGTTTGCATGTCAAACTCGTAAACCCACGTCTCGTCACCAGTAACAATGCGTTTCATGAATGTTGGATCGGAATTGACTCGTTCTAGCATGTCCTCAGCGACTCTAATACCATTGAGTTTCAGGTCTTTTGGGATTAGCCGAGCGGCAACATGTTTCATACCCAAATGATTATTTAAAATGGTACGGATCGACTCCCGAGACACAGAAAGTTCGGCGGCTATCTCTTTCAAAGTTGAATGAGGATTTTCAGTCACTATTCCCTTCACTTTTGCAATGTTAACTTCAGTTGCAGACGTGGATGGCCTACCAGAGCGAGGCAAATCTTCCATCACATCTCGACCGCTTTTAAATGCTTTGTACCACAACAAATCATCCATTCCCAATACTTTCTTGATTGAATGTATAATGGGGGAGGACGCTGGCTCCTGCAACACAGTGTATAACTAGCGTAGGAGCCAGAGATTCCCATATGCTTTAGTGTCTATTATTTATGTTAATAAAGAAATTATTATTATAATATCAATTATACATAAATTAACATATTATATTCAAAATTAATATAACATAAATACCAATATACCATACATACATATACATATTTTATGTACACTGGACGTGCTTTATAATTTTATAATGATACCCAAAATCGAAAAATTTAGAAGCCTACCACTTCGTAACCTGGCTGTCTGACTTCTACGACCCAAAATATATTTTTTTAAGCTTTGAACTCTCCCACTATCTGGCACGGGTCTCCACGGGACCTAAAGACCTGATTTCAGACCTCTAGCTTGAAATGCACTTAAGTTATGGGGGCTTGAAAAACGCACTTAAAAGTGTTCGTGTAAATATAGACACGGCATTGCTGGTACTCTGCCTGGTGCACTACCGTTAGGTCTTGTGAAAGAACACTGTTAGCTTTTAGTCGGTATACGGCGTGGCATTGCATCGGCACAAAGCTTGAGAAATTAGCAATCAGGAGCAATTGTCACGATGGCTGAATTAGCAAAGCATCTGGACGGTATCCAGGAGATGCAGGTTCAGATCCTGCTCGTGACTGTTATTTTCGATTTCACATTTTCACACTTTGTGTTAAATGTATACCAGTTTTTAATTCTAATAAAGAGCCATCAAATAAAAAAGTTGCATCAAAATCTGTTCAGTCGTTTTTGCGTGATACGCAAACGACCAAACAGAAGAAATATTTAAGCAATGTTTTGAGTTTAGACACGTCTACCTATAAGCCTAAAACAGTCATTTCTCCTCAAATATCTTAAATGTACAGACACAATTCTATTACAGTTTTATAATAGTTTGGATATATTGTATATAAGTTGACTTAATAAATATGGCTATCAAAGCGATCGGACGTGTTGTATATATAAAGTATATTCACTTGCTCGAGATCAGCATATCAGTAAAGATTACACACAATTTTTCCTAAGGTATTGCACGCTACCACTGAAGGAATGTAACATAGTTCCAGTGGCCCACCGATAAAGGTGGAGAGACGGCACACGGCGGGTTTCTTTAGTGGGTGAGGGCCCCACACTACCTTGTTCGTTGGCCCGAACGACGGGGTGTGCGGTTTGGAACAGTTTTTCCCGCCTTAATAAAAAAACAATTTTGCACGCTGCTTAATTCGTTCAAAAGATTCCGTTATTTTCCATCAAATTGTTTATCAGCTAGAGAATATAAAAACTTAGTTCAGAATTTAAACACTAATTACTCACCCAATTACGAAAATCCGGTGCAAATTAATTATTCTTAATATAAGCAATAACTTTAAGGAATAAAAAGAATACATTTCTTTCTACACGCAGACCTTTTTTTTTAAATGTATCTAACCGCACACCCAGTTGTTCAGGAAACGACCTGTTCGTCATGTGGGGCCCTCACTTATTAAATAAACCCGCCGTGTGTTACCTTTCTTCTTGGTGACCATCAGAACTAGCTACACACAGGCCTAGAGATTGTATAACTTATGATGATCCAGTTTCGGAGCCTATTCAATGCAAAGAAAAAATCAAATCTTTCCTCTTTATAATATTTGTATAGAATTAGATATAGAGTGTGACATAACTGTTATAGTTACACGTATTGTGTCATGGGCTTTTTTGTAAATATTGATGTCCTCTATAAAACTGTAGCACATCACTTTGCTCTATTGTCAATAATTTACGCATCGTACGGGATATAATTTTTTTTTGACGTGATATAACGTCTTATGAATCGATAAACGCCCGGCTGCACGCACGTAAAAGTCCGATACCTACCGACCGTCCGATAAATGTATAGCGACCGATGCATTATTTGTGAAACTCTCAGAAAACGTATATGACATTATCACGTAAAATTATCGTCCGTAAACCGACTTCACAGACAACCATATAGTTTTCCATAATCCATATAGTATCCCTATTTTTTTTTTAAATAATCTATGTTCATCAAGGATAATGTAGGATTCTAATAGTGAAATAATTTTTCAAATTGGTCTATTTGTTTTGGAGCCTATTCAATGCAAACAAACAATCAAATCTTTCAGATCGTTATTCTACGAGTATACCTATATCTTCGGACGGCCGTATAGCGGGAATGGAAGATGAATAAGAAGCTTAACTCACTTAAGCGTCTCATCAAAACGACAAAAAATGGGAGTTCTTCTGAAGTTGCTGACAACATCAGAAGAGAGGAAAAAAAAATAAGAAGAGATTTTGTATAAAAATTGTTAACGGTATAACGTCTTATAAATCGATGAACGCCGGCAGCACGCAGGAAAAAGGCTCACGTTCCGAAAAATGTATGGCGATCGATGCATTGTTTGATGTTCGCGCCCACAAGAGAGCCGCGTGCTGAACAGCATCTGCGGGAGAGAGGCGGTCGGTGTCACCGACCGACAGTGACATCACATTACACATTCTTCGCCCGAACGCGTCCCGGGCAACACGCGTATCTCAATTATTGTATAGTAGCATGCGCGATCGTACCTTTTTATATGTACCATTCGATTTCTATAAGTATTAAATTTTGTGAAACTCTGAGAAAACATCATATATGTTTACTCGTTTTACGGACTTTACAGACAATCACATAGTTTTTTTTGTTTGTTCATGTAGTTCGCACAGGAGATATTTTAACGTGCATTCACGTTGCGTCACAAGCTTTAAATGCTGAATCTACTGGACAGCAAGCTTATACACCATCTAGCACGCTCGACGCACTATCGGTTTGACGTACATCCGCGTTATTCACTATCCATTTGCACGAAGTTCAATGTGGTGGGGGTGCTTGCTGGATGCAAAATGGGTCGTGCACGTCCAGCAAGCAATTAATAATAATTGACGTACGTTGAGACTATTCACTGTCGTTTTTCGTCGTGCATCGTGCATGTCCTTGGTGGGACGTACAGCAAAGTGGATGGTACATAAGGCGCTTTATAAATAAATACCTTATCCTACCGCAATGCGCAACCATAAGTGCACTCTCCTGAGAGACAGGTACAACCTAATTCAGGATCTATATTCATATCATATATTCATATTTCTAGATAAATATGTTAATTAATATATATTGTTACCTATCATAAAACATAGTATTTTATACACATAAAAAATATAACAATTTATATTAATTAGAATTTTATTGTATTCCTAACGCCATCTGTCGAAAATTATAAAAATTAGATTTTTTTTGTATCCCGAACGCCATTTGCCGCAAATTATAAATTAAGTAGAAAACTTCGCGAGCCCTCACAAAGCTCAGCTTTTTGCTAGTTATTGTTATCATTATATTATTATTACTCTCTATTATCTCACACTCTTAGTCGAATGAGACGGCATCCCGATTCGACTGTAATCAGATCAGGCACAGGAATAACGGGTTTTCGTGCTTTTCCAGGCAAGAGGTTGGAACACTGCCAATTTCTTAAAACCGAGCTGCTTTGAGAAAATCTTGACGGAAAAACCAAAAATTTTTTCTTGAACATTCTGATCTGTATTTTAGTACTTGACATGCTCAGCTTCTTTTAAAGAACAAATTATTTTTGAATGTGGAAAAAGAGAACGTGGGTGGGGGTCAAACCTGCGTCCCTACCAATCAGAGGAAGTGCTTTAACCACTAAGCAAGATCACTTCCCCGGATTGAAAGGGACGCAGTTTCGAATCCCGCTCGCACTAAAGTTATTTTTTTCCACATTAACAAACTTTTTCTTTGTCCAACCCGGAAATTGAACCCGAGGAGACCTCATGCAGTCTAATACTCTACCGCCGAGTGATATTATGCCAAGTATATCCAACAGTTTTTTTGCACATTATCGATTATTTTAGATTGTACAAATTATTTGTGAATGTAGAAAAAGAGAACTTTAGTGCAAGCGGGAATCGAACCTGCGTCCCTTCATATCCGGGAAAGTACTCTAAGCCACTGAGCTATCGCACTGAATTTTGGCCATACCCATCCATCCATCCAGCCTTTCATTGTCCACTGCTGGACATAGGCCTCCCCAAGTGAACGCCACAATGGGCGGTCCCGTCATGGGGGATAATGCCGTAATAGCCACGCTTGGCAGGCGGGTTGGCGATCGCAGTGAATACTCGAGGGAGTGCTGCTGCCCACTCCCCTGGTATTCCCTCAGTCGGCTCTTACGACTCCCGTGGGTAGAGAGGGGTGGGACAATTCTAAAGCCGGCCCCACACTGCCAATGGCCATACCCAATCATCACATTTGTGTTTACGACCCACGCCACCTATCGGATGCATTTACATGCATTGATCCTATATAGTAAGTTTAGTTTTGCAATTATATTCATACTAGTTATTTGATGAAGCAATTTTTTTAACATTGGGTATTGGGTATGGCCGAAGGTCAGTGCAATAGCTCAGCGGCCTAGAGCACTTCCCCGGATAAGAAGGGATGCAATTTCAATTCCCGTTCGCACTCAAGTTCTCTTTTTCCACATTCTCAAATAATTTGTACTTTAAAGTAGCTGAGCATGTCAAGTGCTAAAATATAGATCAAATGTTTAAAAAAAATATTTAAGATTGTGTTACAACAATTACGACGGTGTGTCACTCACTGTAAATAGTTTAACATGTACCATGTATATCTTAATTAAAAGATAATAAATTAAATAGTTGTATTGCGAAAATGTTAAATTGAAATTGGTAGGCACGAGCAGTCGTAGTATTTTGTTAACGCGGATAAAAATGTTCCTACCTAACCGCCACGAACAGGGTAGTGTGGGGCCCTCACCCACTAAATTAACCCGCTGTGTGCCATCTCTCCGCCTGTATTGTACAACATCACTTCGGTGCCTAGTCTAAAAATAACAAAAGAACATTCATACTCATATAATAACAAAAACAATACGTATATACCTACTTATAATAACATTAACATCATCTTGGCACCGACTTCAAACACATCAGTAGGTGTCTAGCACGGAAATCGTATGGAAATACTAAATTATTTTTTGGTTTTAAGTTCAAGGTGTCTTTAGAAGGCGGTTTTTGTTATTTAAAAATAATTTATTTTTTTAATTACTTGGGTGGCAAACAAGCGTACAGCCCACCTGATGGTAAGCGGTTACCTATAGACGCTAGGAACACCAGAGGCATCGCTCGCGAGTCGCCATTTCCAAGGAAAGGGATAATATGTGAATAGGAAGAATAATAAGGAGAGGATAGGTAGGATGCTAAGGAGAGGATAGGATGGATAAGGGGGTTCGGGCCTCCGGCACTCTCACTCACCATACGAAACATAACGGTAGTTACTACTGCAGGCAGGTTCACGCTGAGCTTTTGTGAGAGGGTGGTACTTCCCCGATCGAGCCAGATTCATGCTGGGATAAGCAAGGGTCTAGTACTTCAAAACTACTCAATGTCTACTTACTACCGCTACTGACCGTGTCGATACCTTAAGTAACGGTCCCCTCTCGCTACACGCATGGCCACACAATCTATTTGCTGACAATACTGTTTTATATACACATACATAGTGTCCTTCACAGTCAGTCTAATTTACAAAATGGAAGAGTTGGAATGAGTACTTTTTTCTTTTATTTTTGTTAAGGCGGGAAAAATTTTCCTAACCGCACACCCCGTCGTTCGGGGCAACGAACAGGGTAGTGTGGGGCCCTCACCCACTAAAGAAACCCGCCGTGTGCCGTCTCTCTACCTTTATTGGCGGGCCACTGGATCTATATTACATTCCTTCAGTTGAGCTGGAACGAGTGCCTAAGTCTTAAAATTACTTCCTATTTTTTTTGTTAAGGCGGGAACAAAACTTATCGAAGCGTCGTTCAGGGCAAAGAACAGAGGGGTTAGACGGAATCTCATATCTCACAATCGCCATCGTATCGTGATCACTGTGATTGGTTGAGAGTTTACCGTGATTGGCCAACTGATTATTGCGACATCACGCAACTCTTTCTCAACCAATCACAGTGATCACGATACGATCAACATGTGAAATATGAGATTCCGCCTAACCCCCCTGGGTAGTGTAAAGGCCTTCCATCCATCCATACATCAGCCTTTTAACGTCCACTGCTGGACATAGGCCTCCCCAAAAATGGGAGATAGTGCCGTAATCGCCACGCTTGGCAGGCGGTTGGCGATCGCAGTGGATGTTGTTAATACTCGAAGGAGTGCTGCTCCCATGGGAGGAGAATGGTGGGACAATTCGAAAGCCGGCCCCATACGGTAAAGGCCTTATCCGCAAAATAAACTTGCCGTGAGTCGTCTGTCCGCCTATATTGGCAAACCACAGGAACTGTGTTTACTTAAGTGGGTATATAAATCATTTGACCGTATTTTTGGTCACAGGGAACAGTCACTAGCCATGTACGCAGGAGACATTATAGTGCACGAGTCTCTGCGCAAATACAAATGCACTTTCTATACCCTTAATCTTATAGTCCGATGGTAAGGCATTCTGATACGACCAGAGACACTTTAGGCGCAAGACCAACGGCTTTACGTACTTTCCGAGGTGCGGGGTTAAAACACCACTGACATTCTAACTCCAGGCTGCTATTGAGAATTTCTTGACGGAAAGCCCAGCAACTTTGTGTTGGTCCGACCAGGTAATCAAACTCGAGACCTCGTGATCTGCAGTCGCATACTACCGCTAGACCACCGAGGCAGTTCTTTAAATGACTAACTATCAAAAAATTTGAGAGAAATAAAATTACAGGCAGCGCTCACAGATTTATACTTTTTTTTCTTTAGGCGTAAAAAAATGTACCTAACCGCACACCCCGTCGTTCGGGGCAACGAACAGGGTAGTGTGGGGCCCTCACCCACTAAAGAAACCCGCCGTGTGGCGTCTCTCCGCCTTTATTGGCGGCCCACTGGAACTATGTTACATTCCTTCGGTGGTTTATCCTAGCTGTAACAGAGCTATGTCTGTACATTTAAGATATTTTGAGAAAAAATTACTGTAATGCGTGCCTAAACACAAAACGATTTTTTTTAGTATTTTTGTCTGTTTGTTTGTTCGCGCATCACGTAAAAACTATTGAACGGATTTAGATGCAACTTTTTTATTTGAGAGCTCTTGATTACACTTAACAACTGGTATACATTTTATCCCGCTAGTGTATTGGGGACTTGAGATATAACCGAAAAACTAGCTTTTGGCTGCGGCGAAGCTGCGGGCAAAGGTTAGTTTAAGATATTTGAGAAAAAATGACTGTATGAGGGTATATAGGCGTGTCTGAACACAAAACATTTTTTTAGATTTTTTTTTGTTTGTCGTTTTGTTTATTCGTGCATCACGCAAAAACTACTAAACGGATTTTGATGCACCTTATTTTTGTTTGGTAGCTCTTGATTAGATTTAAAACCTGGTAATTATACGTTTTATTCCACTACTACATATTGTTTTGTATACGAGACAAACAATCGACTGCAATACTTTTACCTCTATCTGTATACACGTTAAAAGCTATTTTTAGTGTCAGTTTCCGCCAATGCAGAAAAACAGAAATTAACTTCATTATATGAACTATTCTTCCCGCGACTTCGTCTGTGTAGACGTAGCAAATACATACTCCATCCATACTCTGACATCTAGGTATTCAAGAATTACCACTGAAGGAATGTAATATAGTTCCGGTGGCCCGCCAATAAAGGCGGAGAGACGGTTCACGGTGGATTTATTTAGTGGGTGAGGGCCCCGCACTACCTTGTTCGTTGCCCCGAACGACGGGGTGTGCGGTAAGGAACATATTTTCTCGCCTTAACAAAAATAAAAAAGTATGCGAAAATTGCTGTAACTATCCAGGTTTTAGATTTAATTAAAAGCTATCAAACAAAGAAAGTTTTATAAAAAAACATTCTGTAGTTTATGTGTGGTATGCGAACAAACAAACAGATAAACGGACAAAAATTGACAACCACATCATAATTTTTTCTCTAATATCTACAGACTATGTACATTATATGTACAGACACAGCTCTGTTACAGCTTTATAATATTTTGATATTTTTATATATTTTTTATCGTTTGACAGCTTAGCCATATAAATTAACAGAAAGTGTGAAAATGTGAAATAGAAAATAACAGTCACGAGTTGGATTTGAACCTGCATCTCCTGGATACAGTCCACAGATGCTTTGCTAATTCAGCCATCGTAAGAATTGCCGTGTGGGGTCGGCTTTAGAATTGTCCCACCCCTCTCCACCCATGGGAGTCGTAAGAGCCGACTGAGGGAATACCGGGGGAGTGGGCAGCAGCACTCCTTCGAGTATTAACAACATCCACTGCGATCGCCAACCCGCCTGCCAAGCGTGGCGATTACGGCACTATCCCCCATTCTTGGGGAGGCCTATGTCCAGCAGTGGACGTTAAAAGGCTGATGAATGGATGGATGAAGAATTGCTCGGGATTGCTAATTTCGATAGCACATTCATTCTTAACGTCTTGGGTGACACCGCTTGGGCGTTGTCATAGGTACACACGAAAATAATATAATTCAAGAACTCTCACCATTCATCAGCTTTTTGATGTTAACTGCTGGATATAAGCCTCCTCAAAAGAGTGCCACAACAAGGAGTCCTTTGCTGATTGCATCCAACGGCTCCCTGCGACATACTTACTACCTTGGGCCGACAGCCAATGGACCACCGAAGGAATGTAACATAGTTCCAGTGGCCCGCCAATAAAGGCGGAGAGACGGCACACGGCGGGTTTCTTTAGTGGGTGAAGGCCACACTACCCTGATCGTTGCCCCGAACGACGGGGTGTGCAGTTAGGAACGCTTTTTCCCGCCTTAGCAATAAAAAAAGGCCAACAGCCAATTTCCAGGTTAATGTTAATAACAAGTAAAATTATAATTTTCTCATTTAAAATTTGTACGGACTATAATACTTATTTAAGTGTGGTACACAAAATATTATTAAAATTTAAACAGTAACGTCATTTTTGTCATGTGGAGCCGGCTTTAGAATTGTCCCACCGCTCTCCACCCATGGGAGTCGTAAAAGCCGACTGAGGGAATACCTATGGAGTGGGCAGCAGCACTCCTTCGAGTACAACATCCACTGCGATCGCCAATCCGCCTGCCAAGCGTGGCTATTACGGCACTATCCCCCATTCTTGGGGAGGCCTATGTCCAGCAGTGGTCGTTAAAAGGCTGATGGATGGATGGATGGAACATCATTTTAATTCAATTGGTGATAACTGTTTCCTTTCTAAATTGTCTGATACAATCACGAGAAAGAACGGAACGATAGCACGTATTCTTAGTTTATCTCCAGGCGGAGTTATGTCTTTTCAAAAGGGCTTATATTGTCAAGAAAGTCTAGATGAAACGGGTAAATCGATAAAAAAATAGGTTTCGTTGACGCGAAACAGAATGCTATTTCTGCAGATAATTTTCTAAAGGAAATTAGCAGTTATTAAACCAACATTAGACAATTCGGCATTGAGACGGAATTGCACACTCATTGATAACAATCACTAAAACTAGTAAAAGTAATATTTAAAACTATGTGCTAAAGACAAAGTGAAAAATGTGAAATTGAAAATAACAGTCACGAGCAGGATTCGAACCTGCATCTCCTGGATACCGTCCAGATCCTTTGCCAATTCAGCCATCGTGACCCTTGCTTCCGACTGCTAATTTCGATAACACATTCACACTTAACGTCTTTGGGTGACGCCTGCACCATCTGTCGGAAGTATTTTCATACATTATACCGACCAGGTAAACTTAATTTTACAATTAAGATTTTACCTAATAATGACGCAAACCCTATAAATATTTCGATATTTTTATATATATTTTTAGCATTTGACATTTGGCAAAGAGTGACAAACATACAAACTTTAATCTTTTTAATATTCGCTACTCGCATTAACCTTCAATATAACCTGTTTTCTTTCCGCAAAACTAAATAGGAAAATACACGGTATAAGTAGGTTTTTCTTTTTCGAAGCACCTATTTTCTTTATTTAACACAATGACTTTGCAACAGATAGTTGTATTTGGGTGAGTACTCTTCACATATGCTCTAATTAAAATTTACTTTCCTTTTAACTGTCTCTGTTTTCTGGCGGTAAAGTATACAAATACAGATCATGACTTCATGAGGTCTTAGCTTCGAATATCGGGTGAGTGCCCAATACCTCTCCTTTCGTGTCAGAAGACCCACTTATTTTATAATCCCTCATTAGGGAGTGAACAGAGACGCTCTAATATATCTTGCATCAAGAACAAATTATTTGTGAAATGTAGAAAAAGAGAACTTGTATGTGCGAGCGGGATTTGAACCTGCGTCCCTTCCGATCCGGGGAAGTGCTCTAACCGCTAAGCCATACCCAATCTCCTCATCGCATTTGTCTTTACGACCCAGGTGCCGTGGATCGGATTAATAACAAGCAGTAGTTGAGCATGTCAAGTGCTAAAATACAAATCAATATTCTCCTGCATAGTTGTTCTTTGATATTGACTGGCTGCCCTGCTCGAAGTCGTCCTGGAGAGATCATCGTCATTATTGACTTACTAATAAACTTTGGTTGAACCTAGCTTATTTTTTTTTAATTTAGTTTGCAAACCTCCTTATTTTATCTAGCCTTTCTAATTTGTTTATGTGCTATTACACAGCGCCTTTTTAGGTGTCGCTAGTTGCTGCAAAGAGTGGACTTTCCCTCCAAATTTTAAATTTGGAGCAGCCAGTGCAGCTTATCAAGTAGAAGGCGCCTGGAATAAAAATGGTGTGTACTACATCAAAAATAACATTGGAGTGATATTATTCTCCGATATCAGACCTTATTGAGCTAATAGTAAAGCGTTATGTCCAGGTAAAGGAGAAAGCATTTGGGATAGATTCACACATACTCACCCAGATGCAATAGCCGACCGCAGTAACGGCGATGTCGCCTGTGATTCCTACCACCTGTGGAAAAGGGATATTGAGATATTAAAGAATATTGGCCTACATTTTTACAGGTATATTGACTTAAAAGTAGTAATTGTTTATGAATAAATAGTTTCGTGGACATCAAAATTAAAATCCATTATGCGTTTTATGCATATTGGATTTTAACCTCTCCACACATGGGGGTCGTAAGAGCCGACTGAGGGAATACCGGGAGAGTGGGCAGCAGCACTCCCTCGAGGATTAACAACATCTACTACGATCGCCAACCCGCCTGCCAAGCGTGGCGATTACGGCACTATCCCCCATTCTTGGGGAGGCCTATGTCCAGCAGTGGACTTTAAAAGGCTGATGGATGGATGGATGGATGATGCGTCTTATGCATATCCTTTGGCATGAAATACTCTATGTGTTATGTTTTTATCAAAGTCATATTAAATATCGTGAAAGTCCGTTTATTCTTTAGATATATATGCCAAGCCACTGAAGTAATGTAACAAAGTTCCAGTGGTTCGCCAATACAGGCGGAGAGACAGCACACGGCGGGTTTATTTAGTGTGCGAGGCACTACCCTGTTCGTTGCCCGTAATGACGGGGTGTGCGATTAGCTAAATTTTTTCCCGCCTTAACAAAAAAAAAGAAGGTTTTTGGTATTATGCCAAACATTCTCTCTAGAAATATTAATTTTTTGGGGTAACGTATCCTAAATCAGTACGTCAACTGCAGCTAAACGTCCTTTTCTGCTTTTCAAACTATATATCTATACAAAATTTCATGATGATTGTCTTATTAGTTACGGTGTGAAAGCGTAACAACCAAATCCACTTTCACATCAATTTAAATTTTCAATATTACAGGTTCTCAATATCTTGGTCCCGTTTACTTCCCAATGGTTTTGTGAAAGATATTAACGAAGATGGTGTACAATACTACAATAATTTGATCGACAGTTTGCTAGCTGAAGGTATAGAGCCTGTCGTGACTATACATCATTTTGATTTACCTCAAGCGCTGCAAGATTTAGGTGTGTTCACTTTCATAGATTTCCAAAGCCTTTGAAATCCCAACGTCAAGCCTTTATGCTTTTGTAAAAGCTATAATTTCTCAACGATTCATAAATACATTGTATTGAAAACGTAAAGTGTCACCACCCCATTCTTTCCCGCGGGTGTCGTATGAGGCGACAAAGGGAGGTAAGCAATTATCATCCATTGCATGACTGGTGGAAGGGCTGGGTAGGTACCACCATCTTTCGTGTGACCGGCTATGAAGCACATCGTTGCGTTTTGGCTGTAGCAGGAGATAGCCGTTTATTCTTTCATTTCATATCGGTGAAATGAAATGCTAAACAGCGGCTTGACAATACTCTTGGTATAGTTGAGTCCATGAGTGACGGTTACCATTTACCATCAGATGGGCCGTGGCTCGTCTGCCACTACATGCAATAAAAAAAACGTAGTACCCACTCCCTTACAGAAAATCAGCGTGTAATTACGCTGAGGCCCAAACCCCCTCCCCATCCTCTCTTTATTATCCTTCCTGTCTGCTCTTTATTATCATTCCTGTCCGCTCTTTATTATCATTCCTGTCCGCTCTTTGTTATCCTTCCTGTCTGCTCTTTATTATCATTCCTGTCCCCTCTTTATTATCCTTCCTGTCTGCTCTTTATTATCATTCCTGTCTTCTCTTTATTATCCTTCTTATCCTATCCTCATCTTATTATCCTTCTTCTCCACCTCCCATTTCTTTCCTTGGAGATCGCGGGAATTTGGACATTTATCTGGTAAGCCGTAACCTATAGACGCTAAGCCTATAGGTTACGGCTTACCATCAAGTGAGTCATATGCACGTTTGCCACCCACGAAGTATGAATAAAAGATTCAAGTTATTAACTTGGTTTTCAGGTGGCTGGACGAATCCCCTAATTGTGGATTTGTTTGCTGATTATGCAAGATTACTTTATACCCTCTATGGACATAGAGTAAAGATATGGTTCACCATCAATGAGCCTATTATGGTATGCGACTCTTCATACAATACCGGTGAGATGGCACCAGGCATTCTAAGTCCAGAAGTTGGTGCATACTGGTGTAACAAATATATCTTACTGGCTCATGCTAAGGCTTATAGGATTTATGATGAGGAATTTAGATCTAAGTGTTTTGGTAAGATTTTTTTTTCATTTCTTTTATGGCAACCCAAAAAAACATTTATATTTTTTTCCGCTGCATAAAAAAATAATTATGCTGCAAGTGTGGCAAAACGGCTCGCTTGACGGTTAGCTGTTACCTTAGCTTATAGATTAGGTACAATTCACTCCGAAAGGGTAAGCCACCGGCGGACCACTGAAGTAATCCACTACAGGTACCAGAGGTACGTCAACACAGGCGGAGAGACGGCACACGGTGGGTTTTTAGTGGGTGTCCCACACTACCCTGTTCGTTGCCCCGAACGACAAGGTGTGCGGATAGGTACATTTTTTCCCGCCTAAATAAAAATAAAGTTTTAAATCACTCCATAGATTGGCAATGTCTTGACAAAGCCGCTACAAATAAATATTGTCTCGTTGGTAACTCGATCCCTTTCTAAAACATCCCAGTACCATTAGTTTCGGTCGTTTTCTTTTACTCTTATAGCCAATCTATTGAGTATATTATAGTATAGATGATAGCTATGATAGATACTAGCAACACCACGATCACTCTCACGTTGCCAGCTCCAATTAAAAGATTAAAAACAGGAGAAAAGGATTATAAGGGGAGAACGAAGAGTGGGTTTCTTTATTCTTTAAAATTGGTTTTAATATAACAACACATTATTAAGTAAGTATAAATGGCATAGAGTTCTTTTATTTTTTATACTCTTTGTTGTATCAAATAATTAAACTATTCACAGGTGAAGTATCTATAAACAACAATTTGATGTGGTTTGAGCCAGAATCTGAAGACCAAATTTACTTAACGGAGTTGGTGAGAGAAAACTATGTACGTAAATATTTGAAAATTTTTTTGATCTATATTTTTTAGCATTGACATACTCAGCTACTTTCAAAGTACAAATGGTTTGTGAATGAGGAAAAAGAGATTTTTAGTACGGTACGGTAGCTCAGTGGCTTACCGGGGCAATTCCCCGGATTAGAAGGGACGTGTGTTCGATTCCCACTCGTACTAAAAATCTCTTTTTCCTCATTCACAAATAATTTGTATTTTAAACTTTATCATTACCATCCTTTTTTTGTTTAGGCGGGGTAAAAATGTACCTAACCGCACGCCCCGATGTTCGGGGCAAGGAACAGAGTAGTGTAGGGCCCTTACCTACTAAATAAACCCGCCTCGTGCCGTCTCTCCGCCTTTATTACTATGTTACATTGCATCAGGGGTTCATTACCTTTCTAGCCCTAATGATTCCCAGTAATGTCTGACGTGGACTCTTGTTGACCTGGTTCAGCATAAAACTTTTTGAAGTAGTTCCCGTAAAGTGTGAAAATGTGAAATCGAATCATCGTCGAATCATGCATCTCCTGGAATACCAGCCCAGATGCTTTGCCAACTCAGCCATCATGACCATTGCTTGGGACTGCGAATTTTGATAACACATTAATTCTTAACGACTTGCGTGACGCCTGTGCCCTCTGTCTCAAGTATTTTTTGAAATAGTATTCCATATATATACGTTGGAAGCCAGCACCTTTAAAAGTTATCCCAGCAGCCTTGCTTATCCCAGCTTGAATGCGCCGGCTCGATCGGGGAAGTATCACCCTCTCACAAAAGACCAGCGTATAACAACTTTAGATAATCTTACCGTTGTATTATGTATGGTGAGATAGAGCGCCAGAGGCCCAAACCCCCTATCCCCTTCTTATTATCCACCCTACCTACCTACCCTCTCTTTATTATCCACACTTTTTTTTTGTTAAGGCGGGAAAAAGTGTTCCTAACCGCACACCCCGTCGTTCGGGGCAACGAGCAGGGTAGTGTGAGGTGTAGTTTTATTGGCGAGCCACTGGAACTATGTCACATTCCTTCGGTGGTTTTATTATCCACCCTATCCACCTCCTATCCCTTTCCTTGGAGATGGCGACGCGCGAGTGATGCCTCTGGTGTTGCTAGCGTCTATAGACTACGGTAACCGCTTACCATCAGGTCGTATGCTTGTTCGCCACTCACTTAGTGTAAAAAAATAAAAATAATCGAAAAAAAGGTTCGCATTAAAAATAATACAAAAATTATTTCAGGCAGGAAGATATTCCCACCCCATTTATTCCAAAGAAGGTGGCTGGCCACTAGGAATCGAGAAAATTATGGCAGAAAACAGTAAGGCTAAAGGATACTCTAGATCTACCTTTCCTTCTTTCACTCAAGAAGAGATTGAATTTATAAGAGGTATTTTTTATTTTATTATTATCTTATTTAAAACTTTTGAACATAACATTAGTGCAAAGCTGACTTAATGCCTTAGGAATTCTCTAACAGTCAACCTGGGCCAGAGCAAACATTTAAAAATTGTTCATATATTATGTACATAGTACTTACTTATCATCACGCCATTTCCCCTGCGGGGTAGGCAGAGAGAACAGAGTGCCAAGAGGCTCTATTCTTGCATACATCGCTCGCTTCTTCAACGTTCATAACTCTCTTCATACACGCTTGCCGGTTTCAGAGACTCCTCACTCCACCTTCCTTCAATACATGACCGATTTGGTCTAGGTAGGTGAGTCTCGGTCTCCCCCTGTACCTACATCCTTCCACTTTCGCATTGTATATCTTCTTAACCAGTTGCTCGTCCGGCATTCTTTCCACATGTCCGAACCATCGGAGCATTCCCTTTCGCATCTTTACACCAATATTTGGGACATCTCATCTAACATCTGTTCTGGCTTCTTCTCTTTCATCCATCAGCCTATCAACGTCCACTGCTGGACATAGGCCTCCCCAAGAAATGGGGGATAGTGTCCGTAATCGCCACGCTTGGCAGGCGGGTTGGCAATCGCAGTAGGTGTTTAGATATTTTTATATATATTTTTAGCATTTGACATGCCTTAGCACTATACATTAAACACAAAGTGAAAAATGTGAAATCGAAAATAACAGTCACGAGCAGGATTTGAACCTGCATCTCCTGGATACCGTCCAGATGCTTTGCCAATTCAGCCATCGTGACAATTGCTCCTGACTGCTAATTTCGATAACACCAAACTTAGGGTCTCTAAGTTTGGTACGGCCGGATCGGTCGATCTGTTACTTGGCGCCGATGTCCTGGGTAAAATAATTTTAGGTAACACTCGGGTTTTGCAGCCGGGTGGCATGGTGGCCATCCCGACTATATTTGGTTTCGCTTTTATGGTTCCTATATTAAAAATATGTCCCCCTCTTGAATCTGAGAGTTATTTAATGGTAGGTTCTGCCCTTTCTGATGCAGTTCAGAAGTTTTGGGAGGTGGAAGAGCCACCACAAGCCTCGCGTACTGACCCAGAACAAGAGGAGTGTGAATTGTTTTACCGAAACAACACCGGTCGCCTCCGTTTTGGCCGGATCATCACTCAATTGCCGCTTCTAGCCGTACGGCCGCCGCTTGGTATCTTGCGACCTACCGCAGAAAAAAATTTGCTGGCTATGGAACGCCGTATGAGTCGAGATCCGCTTCTCAGAGAGAAGTACATTGAGTTTATGCATGAGTATAAAGACTTGGGACACATGTCAGTGTCAAAGGTAGATTGGAGCTCAGTGGAGCATTTCTTCCTTCCACATCATGCTGTTATCAAGGCATCCAATGGGAAGCTGCGCACTGTATTTGATGGGTCTGCGCAGACTTTGTCGGGTGCGTCTTTGAATCATTACTTACATTCTGGTCCCAAATTGATCAAGGACCTTTGCGACGTTATTACACGTTTTCGACGACACTAGGTCGTCTTTGTGGCGGACATCAAGATGATGTTTAGGCAAACGATAATACACCCTGATGACCGCCGTTACCAGTTGATATTGTGGCGCGAAAGCCCGCAAGATCCTATTATCGTTTATGAGCTCAACACAAACATGTATGGGCTGAAGTCAAGCCCCTTTTTAGCGATACGTTCACTTTGGGAGCTCGCAGATCAAGAGCGTTTGACATTTCCTCGTGCGTCTACCATTCTGAAAGAGGATCTGTACGTTGATGACATCTGCACCGGCGCCTCCTCTGAGAAGGAAGCCATTCTCCTACGGGATGAATTGATTGGAATTTTGTCATCCGCTGGGTATGAGTTGCGTAAATGGATGTCGAACTCACCTGCCCTATTGGATGGACTCCCGGATGATCACCAGCAGGATCCTCATCTTTTTGAGAATATTGACAACCCTGCTAGGATAACTGTCCTTGGTTTGCATTATAGACCAGTCCAAGATATATTTACATATAATGTTGATTTGGAGTCCCCTCGTACTTGGACTATGCGGCTGGTACTATCCACTGTTGCGAGGACCTTTGACCCAAATGGTTGGATATGCCCTGTAATCTTTGGGCAAAATGTTTCCTGCAAAGGCTTTGGACTGCAGGACTTGGCTGGGACGAATCTCTTCGGGGAACCTTAGTAGAGGATTGGCTCAGCTTTGTATCTACACTTCCTGCGATCAACGAGGTCTCGCTCCCACTTTCCATGCTTCCTCTAGGGAAATACACGGTGAGCCTTCATGGATTTTCAGACGCCTCTTAACGGGGCTATGCAGCTGTTGTATTCCTTCGGACTGTGAGCGCTGATGGTCATGTCAAGGTCTCTCTGGTCATGGCAAAGAGCAAGGTCGCACCTCTTAGAACCGTTTTCACAATCCCTAAATTAGAATTATCCGGAGCGACCCTTCTTGTGCGTCTTTTGAACCACGTGTCAAATTTATTACGTCCAACTGTTAACATTAGCGTTACTTATGCCTGGACTGACAGCCAAATTGTGTTGTGTTGGCTAAAGGTTCATACCTTAGAGGTATTCGTAGCCAATCGGATCTCACAGATTCAGAAATCTGACACTCCGTTGATTTGGAGACACGTGCCTGGTGAGCTCAACCCAGCTGATTGTGCATCACGGGGAACCATACCCCCTAGTTTAGTTGAGCATCCCCTTTGGTGGGGACCTTCGTGGTTGGCTTACTCAGAAGCTTATTGACCAAGAACCCCGGTCCTGGAAACTGGCTCATTGCCTGGGTTGCGAACACTCGCGCTTGAGAAGCGAGTCTGTACCTTTGATTCAGATTTTTTGTTAAACCGTTACAGCAAGTCAAGTCTTATCTGTGTGTCTTTGTGTGTCTGTCGACCAAGGCGGTGCATTTGGAACTAGTCTCATCTCTATCAACTGAGGCCTTTGTTGCGACTTTAGACAGATTTGTATCAAGAAGAGGACTGCCGTCTCTGATTCGATCGGACTGTGGCACAAACTTTAAGGGCACAAATAATTATTTAAATTGTGTACATGAATTCTTAGCAAGCAATTAAACAAATATTGGGATGAGCTTAGCTGACCGTAGAATAACATGGAAATTTAGTCCGGCAGCTTGTCCACATTGGGGCGGTATTTTTGAAGCCGTAGTTGAAATAACTAAGACGCATTTGCGACGCGTAATTGGCGAGTCTGTTTTGACATTTGAGGAACTCGCAACCTTGTTTTGTAAAATCGAGGCCGTATTGAACTCGCATCCGCTGTGCCCGATCCGAATGATCTGGAGGCGCTAACCCTAGGTAATTTTTTGATTGGACAGCCACTCAACGCTCTGCCCGAATACCCGTTCGTTGATGTGAGACCTCACTGTCTCTCGCGGTTTGAACTGGTGCAGCAGCTTAGTCAGAGTTTTTGGAAACGCTGGAATTTGGAATATCTGGATATTCTCCAGCAGCGCGTTAAGTGGACTGATAAAATAGATCCACCTCGGATTGGTGACCTCGTCTTGGTTAAAGATGCCAACTTGCCCCCATTAAGCTGGCGTCGAGGGCGTATTCTCAATTTAATTCACGGCACTGATGGTGTGCCCAGATTTGCAGAGGTTAAGGTGGATGGTTCGGTGATGAAGAGCGGTGTTAACTCTTTCACGTTTGCCAGGTGATTAGCGGCCAGGTAGACCTGGCCGAGGCGGGTAGATGTTCGGTACCAAGTGTACATTTGAAATTGGCGCGCATTCATTCGTACATTTATAACTTATTTAATGTCAACGCGCACTGTAGGTACTTGATACATCATATGATATTGTGAATGGTAGGTAGTTAGAAAACTGACTGCCTCGACGCGAGAGAAAAATCAGTCGCGATCAATCACTTGCGGACTTGCTTGCTTGCTTTAAGTTTTATTGGGCTATCCTTGCTTACTTGATCTTGAGTAATAAGCCGCGTTTTGATTTGGAATAATCCAGTTACATTATTGATCTTATTATTTGGAAATATATCGCGCATTTGTCTAGTATTTGACTGCGAGTAATAACTTTATTGTGACTATTGTTGAAAATATAAACTAAAAGTGACTTTATGTGTTGGACAAATCTATTCGGTTACCTTCGTGTTCTACTGGCATCCGGTGGACTCAGGCACCTGCCCTTCAGCACACCACGATAAGTACCTCCAAATTATCTGACGGTTGGCCAATCTAGGGTATTTGGTTAGGTTACTTTAGGCTTAGTGGACCTTTCCCGCCGCGATCGGTTAGTCCACTAACCCTTTTATTACCCTTGCGTATCGCAAGCCCGCTTGTTGTTACCCCCTTGGTACCCTCATTGGTCTGGTACTTTCTTCCACTGCGCATCCTGGATCAGCAGGGGGATGGTACACTACACTACCGTTAATACCATACTCCGGCAAAATGTTCCAAAGTTCCTTTCGTACAACCGTGTCAAATGCTTTCTCCAAATCCACAAAAATGCAGAAAAGCCTCTGGCCTACAGCCAGATGCTTCTCCACAATGTTGCGCAGAGAAAATCTTGATCCATGCATCGCCTTCCACACCTGAAACCTCCTTGTGCCTCACACAAAAATTCATCAGACACCATCCTCATTCTCCTTTCAATAATCTTACCATACACTTTGGCTGCCAAACTGGTCAAGCTTATGGCTGTGGTTTGCACAGTCATAACGTGAACCCTTGTTTTTAAACAAGGGCACGATCACTGCGCTTCTCCAGTCCTTGGGAACCATTCCTGAACTCCAACATAAATTAAGAAGCATCAGGAAGGATTCCCAGAGACATGAGCCTCCAAGCTTGATCAGCTCAGCAGACACCATATCAATACCCGCTGCCTTACCATTTTTCAAACTTCTAATCGCCCATTCAACTTCATCCATACTAATGTAATCAGAAGATGCTAGTACTGAATGCTGATCTGTTAGACCACATGTGGCACCGGCATCACCCTGAACATTCGCATACATGTCTCCAAAATGTCACTCCATTTGTGTTTGCGTAAGAATGTCTCCACCTTTAGACCTTATTTTATTCATTCTGAAAGCTGACCAAACACTCCGAGATTTCTTCACCTCCCTCCAGAAAAGTTTGGTGTTACTCTCGAAGTTTTTGATCAGCCTTTCGTCTGCAATCATATTTGCTCTATCACGCTTCTCTTTCACTAAGGCCTTGGTGTCATTCTTACGTTGCCGGTATATTTCTTTCTTCTGTTCTTTCATACTTGCACTCAGGTTCAAAGAAGATACATAGTCCAACCACGCTTTCTTCTTTTGGTCTACGGAAGCTGCTATTTCCGTATCCCACCATACATCACCTTTCACTTTCCTATGCTTCTTTGAGCATCCACATACTTCTTTCGCTGTATCTACCATACTATCTTTCAATACTCTCCAGCATCCTTAAATGTCAGATTCCGACTGACTTACCATTGTCAGCCGTTCACGAACACCCTCTGCATATTTTGCTCTTACACTCTCTTCTTGCAACTTTTCAATCTTTATTCTTTCAAGCCCTCCGAAGTGGACACGCTCTCGCCAGTGTCTCCACTTTCTGAACAGATCACTTAATCTCGCAATAACGAGATAGTGCTCCGTGTCGACAGTGGGATCCCTGTAGGCTCTTGTATCCAGAACTTTACTTCGGAGGCGACTGTCCACCAGAATTAAGTCTATCATACTTCTCTGTTCATTCCTTCTCCATGTATACATATGGATGTCCTTATGTTGAAAACATGTGTTTGACACAATAAGGTTTCTCTCCATACATACATCCGCAATGAGCCTACCTGCATCGTTCACTCTCTTATCACCAAATGAATCAAGCACGTCCTCGAAATCTGGACGCTTGGTCCCAACCCATCCATTCAAGTCTCCGCGTACGATGACGCGTTCACTAGCTTCTGCCAAATCCAGAACTTCCCTAACCTTATCCCAGAACTTCTCTAGATCAGATGCCACCGAAGAGCCTACGGGAGCATAAGCTGCGACCATGAAGACCCTGGTGACACCTAGTTTTATTCGGACCCATAGAAGTCTGGGATCGAACATTCCGTAGTCTTTCACACCTGAGGTCAAGCGAGCGGACAGCAACACCCCCACTCCCATGCTGGCCCGATCGCTCTGCGGTACACCAGACCACAGAGCTATCCCGCCACCAGGAAGATCACAGGCGTCGCTGCCCTTTCGCTTGGTCTCTGTTACACAGAGCACATCAAGCTGTCTGTCCGACATGACGGTTACCAGCTCGTGCAACTTACCTTCCACACCACCTCTTACATTCCACGTGCCTACTCGACGCTCTGCTGCCCTCGACTCGCCAAACTGGGCAAGGCGTGATGGGTGGCGGCCCCCATCGCCGCATCTGCCATTGTTCGTACCGACGGGAGCGGGTCGGTACGCGTCGCCTCTGGGGCACGCCCTAACCCGCACTGCGGTACGCATTCGAGCCGGATTGCAGCCTGTGGATTGCTGGCAGGGATCGCGACGAGCACGATCCGGACTATGATCACCCGAACACACATACATAGCAATACTTATCTTACGTTAGCATAACACTATAAATATGCAATTTGACATTTACTCGTAAATACAGATAGTATACAGTAGTTCAAAGGAGATAAAAATGCTTCCATACATTTTTGTGTTCGGGTGTTAACAAGATGAAAGATGCACCATTTGAAAACTTACATCTAAACATTTCATAATCTAAAATTTAGCGAGATTTGGCATTCTAGGAGCCGAGATATGGAAGATTATATAAAAGTGAGGTTAAGTATCAAAGTACACCCACACACACCACTGAGCATTTTATTTTACAAAAACGTAACATAATATTTGATGCACTTTTAAAGTGAATAAATACTTCTGTAGTGTGTTGTGATTTAAAACTCGATGAAACGAAAATGCGTCACGATAAAGAAACAAACACATACATGTATAGGATTAACAGTCAGTTGCAGTAAAGTCCATTAAAGTTATTTTAACTTTGAAATATTTTTTTTGTCACACAAAGTATTCCTTGGTAGTTGATTTGAAACCTCGGTCTCCGGCTTGCGTGATCAATACTTAAACAATATGACCACGGTATATATAATATTAATTTTGAAAAAGTGATATGCATTGAATAATAAACTATGTAGCATTAACAGTCAGTTGCAGAAAAGTCCATTAAAGTTTGAAGACAACATTAAATGTTAATCTAACATTATATCGTTGCAGAAAACAAAATGTTACTGAATTTTAATGCTCTATTAAATTATGTCCGTGAATATGTATTTATTTATTATTAGTTGATGAGTAAGTTAAGATAAGTAACAGTTACACAGTACTGAGAGTAAAATTGTAAATAAACAGTATTAAAAGTGAAGCCTAGAGACTATAAAACATTCAAAATGCCACAAATACCAATAGAAATGAAAGAGAAGCTTTATGGCACAATTAACAAACTTTATGCACTTTTTGCGAAAGTGGTACCTAACAAATAGACCGAGACTCACCTTCCTAGACCAAATCAGTCATGTATTGAAAGAAGGTGGAGTCAGGAGTCTCCGAATCCGGCGAGCATCTATGAGGAGAATTGTGAATGTTGAGGAAGCGAGAGATGTATGCAAGAATAGAGTCTCTTGGCACTCTGTTCTCTCTACCTACCCCGCAAGGGAAATGGCGTGATGAGAAACTTTAGGCCTTATATATCGGTGCAGCTTTTCTGGGATCTTTTATTGTCATCGCTGGTTACTTCCGCAGTAATGGCTCAAGATCAGCCATACAAGTGACTCTGTGCAGTCCACCAATTGAATTTTAATGACGACGACACCCTCTTGCGTCCAACAGCTCCATCCATCCATCCATCAGCCTTTCAAAGTCCACTGCTGGACATAGGCCTCCCCAAGAGAACGCCACAACGAGCGGTCCCATCATGAGGGATAATGCCGTAATCGCCACGCTTGGCAGGCGGGTTGGCGATCGCAGTGGATATTATTAATACTCGAGGGAGTGCTGCTGCCCACTCCCCCGGTATTCCCTTAGTCGGCTCTTACGACTCCCGTGGGTAGACAGGGGTGGGACAATTCTAAAGCCGGCCCCACACGGCCAACAGCTATGTATACCATATTGGAGACGGGCCTTGCCAAACACTATCTGTTGGGTTTCCGTTATATGGGTGTCTTATTCAACGGCTTTTGTCCTTCCTCCAACCAGTAGACCTGAAGTCGGTGTTAGTGTTTTAATCTGTATTTTAGCACCTGAAATGTTCAGCTACTTTAAAGAACAAATGACTGTGAAAGTGGAAAAGCGATCTTTACTGCGAGCGGGATTCGCATCTGCGTCCCTTGCAATCTGAGGAAGTGAGATAGACCGCTAAGCCATCGAAGTTGTCGCCGCGGTTACGGTGGAAGCAGCCGCTGTAGTTTTAGTGGATATTCGGGGCGCAATTAAGATCTGAAGCGCCTGGCGAGTCCTATATACCCCCCTCCCCTTCTATCACCGGTGGAGGGGACGCGTAAATTGATTTCCACAGCGAAAAAAGCGAAAAACAGTTCATACTCTTGAATACACCATTTATGGAATTATAATTCATATTTGAAGGTGGTTTTTTGGGGTTCCTCAAAAGGATAAAAACAGAACCCTTTTATGATCACTCGTATGTCTGTCTGTCTTTGTGTCTATCACGACCAACATGCTCCGAAACTATTGGATCGATTGAGTTGGTACATCTATACTATTATAAAGCTGTAACAGAGCTGTGTCTGTACATTTAAGATATTTGAGAAAAAATGACTGTAATAGGCTATGTAGGCGTGTCTAAACACAGAACAATCTTTTTTAGAATTTTTGTGTTTATCTGTTTGTTTGTTCGCGCATCACACAAAAACTACTGAACGGATTATGATGCAACTTTTTTTATTTGAAAGGCCTTGATTAGACTTAAAAACTGGTATACATTTTATCCCGCTACTGTATCGGGAACCTGAGATATAACTGAAAAACTAGAAAATTATTTAAACTAGATTTTTTTTTAGAATTTATTTAAAAGAACTACTAGATGGATTTTGATGCAACTTTTTTATTTGAAAGGCCTTGATTTGACTTCATAATTGGTAGACATTTTATCCCGCTACTATATCGGGAACCTGAGATATAACCGAAAAACTAGCTTTTGGCTGCGGCGAAGCCGCTGGCAAAGGCTAGTCGATTTATAAGACGTTATCAAATGTTAAAAAATGTTTTGCCAACTATATCGTGTGACATATCTAATGAAAGGGTCCATTGTGAGAATCTCAAACTGCCACATAATGCCAAATCCAATAACTGGTACCATATTTTGTTACTTTTTCTCAGGCACATACGACTTCTACGCAATGAACCACTACACAAGCCGCACTGTTCGGAAGGCAAAGGAAGGAGAACATCTTAGACCCTGGCCGTTAGGAGATTGTCCTGACCTAAAAGCTGTTCTAAGTGGTCGAGATTGGAAGCGCACCGCGTATTCTTGGTTTTATGTGAGATTAAAACAATGTATAATTTTACTTTAATAGAAACATTATTAGGCAATATATATTTTTTTGAAATCTTACAATATGAAAAGTGAGTGAATGAATGAGATGGAAGACTGTGAGTTACTTTCGATACATCAAACGTGATTGATAATCCAAATGATTAGAACTTACCGGAAGTGTTAAATTTCTTTAGTCCGCGACTGTATAGGTATACACCACCCGTGTGAAGGCAGGCATAAACAGACACACGTCTTTCAGGATTTTAGTAATTATTCACGAAAAATTATGGCAATACGATGTTCGCCAGGTCAGCTGGTAATCTTATACATATAGGTATTAACTGTTGGAATTTTACATGAAACAGTGTTATTGAGGTTGAATGCAATACTCTTCGATCCACAATAGAACTGTTGATCGAAGGCTATATACAATACCATAGATACAGTATATATGTATAATACTATATCCATTACTTCGTCCGCGAAATATGCCGCTCTACGTCACACTAACTTTTTGTTTGGAGCAATTGTCACGATGGCTGAATTGGCAAAGCATCTAGACGGTATCCAGGAGATGCAGGTTTAAATCCCTTCCATCCTACTCGTGACTGTTATTTTCGATTTCACATTTTCATACTCTCTGTTTATTTATATGGCTAAAGCATGTCAAATGCTAAAAAAGTATATAAAAATATCTAAATAAGAAAACACTACTATCTCTCGCTACAATCACAACACTAAGGCACAGAATAGATACTAGTCCTACGGACAGTAACATCACTTCCATTAAAATTTGTCCAAAACCTCTCTATAATAGCCTACAAAATCTTAATAATAATACCAATTGTTCGTAGCGAGAAGAAATGTACCTTATGCACACAGAAATACAGTTGAGATTGTTTTGCCCGCCGCATGATCCACGGGCATCGGCGTCATTCAACGAATGCGCTAGGGTTGCGCTTATGATGATTTTACTTACTTACTTATCATCACGCTATCTCCCTTGCGGGGTAGGCAGAGAGCACAGAGTGACAAAAGGCTCTTTTCTTGCATACATCGCTCGCTTCCTCAACATTTATAATTCTCTTTATACACTCCGGTTTCCACTCGCCGGTTTCGGAGACTCCTGACTCCACCGACAGCAACAAAGCAGTCGTTTATAAAACTTAAAAAAAAAAATTCTAGTAGATTCTATTTGATTACTTTTTATATTATTTTAAATGTTATTTTCTAGTCGGATTATTTTTTTATAAATTGCTTTTTTTTTTAATTGATCATATACGTTTAAAGTTTTAGCTCTGAAGTTTCGGTTATTAAATTTTATTGTCGAAATACCCTAAATCGCGTAAATAATTTTATTTTAATAAATACTACAAATGCGAGCGCTTATGCGCGCAACAGCCTCGTAGAGTAAAAATGTTCTGTGGCGACAGCCTTCTGTCGGTTGTACTGTGGGCGGTACGCGAAGCGGTAGGCATTTAACTCGGGGCCTTGAGCGAGTGATGTACGCCTGACTAAGGTGTGTTTCAGTGCTTCAATCGTTTTTATTCCTATTAATTGCTTATTTTAACTACCTCAGTGGTGCAGCGGTAGTGTGAGCGGCTGCTGATCATGAGGTCTTGGGTTCGATTCCCGGATCGAGCAGTGTTATTGAGCTCTGTAGTAAAAAGAAAAATTGTCGGTAGAGCCCGAAGTTTGGGTGCCCGGTACATTTTTTCCCGCATAACAAGATAGGTCGTGGCTCGTTTGCCACTATAAGCAATAAAAAAGCTACAAAAAAATAATAGTTTGTAGCTAGTTTTTTTATGCATTTACAGGTGTATCCCCAAGGAATTCGTCGTCAGCTCGTCTGGCTAAAAGAACATTACGGTAATATGAAAATCATGATCACTGAAAATGGATTCCCCACAACTGGCGGTATAAGTGATCAAGACCGCATTGAATATTATGAGGACTATTTGAAACAGGTACATTATATTAGAATACAAAGTATGAAAATGGAAAATAGAACATGATAAGTAGCAGAAACAATATAGTATGTAAAACATACAAAATACATCTGACAGATGGCGCAGGTGCCGCCCAAGTCAGTAGAAATAATGTGATATGTAAATCAGTAGCTCCGAGAGAACTGTTACGAAAGCTCGATGTTAGAACGTCTGGACCGGGGTTCAAGGAGGCGGAGGTTTGATCCCCGCTCGGTGTTATCCTTTTCTATTTCACATATTTACACTTTTTGTTCTGACCTAGCTGAGCATGTGACGTAATTATTTTTTCAAAATAAAAGTAGCTTCAATTACTCATTGTAACATCAGCGGTATGCTAGGGTAGGTACCGTGCGCTCCACCGAAGGAATGTAACATGATTCCAGTGGCCCGCCAATAAAGGCGGAGAGACGGCACACGGCGGGTTTCTTTAGTGGGTGAGGGCCCCACACTACCCTGTTCGTTGCCCCGAACGACGGGGTGTGCGGTTAGGAACATTATTTCCCGCTTTAACAAAGAAAAAAAAAAGGGCAGGTACCGTCCAAAATCGTCTAGCTGTTCCTATGATTCCATACATCCATCCATCAGCCTTTCAACGTCCACTGCTGGACATAGGCCTCGCCACAACGAGCGGTCCCGTCATGGGGGATAATGCCGTAATCGCCACGCTTGGCAGGTGGGTTGGCGATCGCAGTAGATGTTGTTAATACTCGAGGGAGTGATACTGCCCACTCCCTCGGTATTCCCTCAGTCGGCTCTTACGACTCCCATGGGTAGAGAGGGGTGGGACAATTCTAAAGCCAGCCCCACACGGCCAAGCCGGCCCCACACTTTCCTATGATTAGCCTGAACAAAAACTCGGACAGATATAAACTTAAAAAATTGCTAAGTATTTTGTTATGGGTAACGTGTTTATAAACACTTTCATATGCATTTAGCAAAAAGCTTCTATTGTAACATACATTTTATTTATTTGTATAGACATAGACTCACGCCTGTACCCCTAAACGGATAAACAGAGGTATATTACACACCCACGGTTTGACGACTATATTTAAGTCCCACGTAAGAGAGGGCAGGCCTATTGGCGTCTGCCGAGCACATTTCCAAACTCCGGGATGCTACTGACAGTTTTTCTCTACGAAAAATCCCAATAACAGTGCCCAACCCGGGGATCGAACTCGAGACCTCATAAACATCAGTCACAGCACCGCTAAACCACCGAGGCAGTTTTTTTTTAGTTGTTTTTTTTTTATTTATATAGGCATATGTATTCATAGGACAGTGTTCAGTAGAGCACGATGAAAATTTATATGAACGAACGTAACAAATATTTTCACGATATGATTCGCACCTATGGTAAAACTCGCAAATAAATGTCCAAGTCATTCTCCAACCGTTATCATTTGGCTTGATTATCCATTTAATTTCGTATGAACAAATTTTAGGTATTACTAGCTATCAAAGAAGATGGTGTTGATGTAACGCACTACACTTCGTGGTCATTCTTGGATAACTTCGAATGGTCGGCCGGATACACGTAAGTAAAATATATATTGTTTCGTGTTTTTTTATTAATGTAACAATATTATACATTGACCTTATAAAAATTTACGTCGGGTCTATTAAAAAATTCACCAAAAGTGTCTCTAGTCAATAGACAGTCTATATCAATACATATAAACTTCAAAATTTTAATTAGAAACCTTGTGCCATTACTTATAATAGTGTTGAGTTTTCTTTGTAATAATTTATTATAAGCTTATGTAGTTTTAACTAATAGGCCGCGCCATGATTCACCTTATGCATATTCTAGTGAATATTATGTGTTGATGATTTATTTTTACAAATATTCAAAATTTAATTATTATATTTATTTTATTCTTTGTTATTAAGCAAAATAATATTTGCAAATGATAAAATAATAGTCTACTCACTGAAAATATTCTTATTTCACTCTATTTAAGTAGTTATTATACGTTTTCACAATATACTACGGCATATTGAACGTATAGTCAAGTCGATCGACTAAGGGCGGATTCTACCGTCCCCCCGGTCATGGCTCCGCTCCCCCGGTCATGGCTCCGCCCCCCCGGTCATGGCTCCGCCCCCCCGGTCATGGCTCCGCCAGATGATGACCGGGAGGCCGACGAGACGTGGAGGTACCGCCCGTGACGACGACGGAAATGGGGGCGGCGGTAGCGCGTATGCGGAGAGGCGCCGCCCCCGGGCCGGACGGGGTTCCCGCCCGAGTGCTGGCCCTGGTCCTCGACCATCTCGAGCCCCGCCTCGGGGGACTGTTCGGCGCTTGCCTGGTGTCCGGACGGTTCCCTGACTGCTGGAAGGAGGGGAAGCTCGTGCTCCTGCCGAAGCCGGGACGGCCTCCGAACACAGTCTCGGCCTTCAGGCCCATCGTGTTGCTGGACGAGGTGGGCAAACTCCTCGAGCGGGTAGTCGCTGCCCGCATCGTCCGGCACCTAGGAGCGGTCGGCCCCGACCTGTCCGACGCCCAGTTTGGATTTCGGGCGGGTCGGTCTACGGTCGACGCCATTCTGCGCCTGAAGGCCGCGGCTGCGGAGGCCGTCACCTCGAGGGATGTGCTGTTGGCGGTGTCGCTTGACATCGCCAACGCCTTCAATAGTCTGCCATTCGGCTGCATCAAGGAGGCACTCCGGTACCATGGAGTGCCCCTCTACCTAAGGCGGCTGGTGGCAGACTACCTCGACGGCCGCAGCGTCCTCTTCGTGGACCGGGAAGGGGACGTTGTAAGGAGGGCTATGTCGTGCGGCGTCCCGCAGGGTTCGGTTCTTGGGCCGCTCCTGTGGGACATCGGCTACGACTGGGTCCTCCGTGGCCGGCTCCCCCCCGGGCTGGGCGTAATTTGCTACGCAGACGACACGCTCGTCACAGCCCGGGGCTGGACCCTCGAGGAGGCGGCAACGCTGGCCACCTCAGGTACCGCGGAGGTGGTCAGGCGGATTGAGGCGCTGGGGCTTAGGGTGGCCCTTGAAAAGTCGGAGGCCCTACTGTTCCATGGGCGCCGACGGGGCCCGCCCTCCAGCGCCTCGATAACGGTCAATGGGGTGGGCTTGCCAATCCAGGCCCACATCAAATATCTGGGCCTGGTATTGGATGGACGGTGGCACTTTGACGAGCACTTCCGCCGTCTTGCGCCAAGGCTCGTCAACACGGCGTCCGCCCTCGGGCGACTTATGCCGAATTTGGGCGGACCGAGTCTTGCGTGTCGACGACTCTACGCGGGGGTAGTACGGTCGATGGCGCTGTACGGCGCGCCCGTGTGGGCGGAGTCCCTGGCCGCTCGTAATAGGGCCCTTCTGTGGCGTCCACAGAGGGTCGTAGCGGTCAGGGCAATACGCGGGTACCGCACGGTCTCGACCGATGCAGCCTGCGCGTTGGCCGGAACCCCCCCGTGGGATCTGGAGGCGGAGGTGCTCGCCGACGTCTATCGGCGGGCGTCGACGGCGCGGGCGGGGGGCAGCCGCCCCTCGCCGAGCGTAATGTCATCGTGGCGGGAAGATGCCCGCCGCGCCACCGTCCTAAAGTGGAAGTCTCGGCTGGAGACGCCCCGAGCCGGTCTCTGGACCGTGGGGGCGCTCCGGCCGATCTTGGAAGAATGGGCAGGGCGGCAGCACGGGATCCTCACCTTCCGGTTGGTGCAGGTTTTGTCGGGGCATGGTTGCTTCGGCAAATACCTGCACACGATCGCAAGGAGGGAGACGACCCCAGGCTGTCACCACTGCGACTGCGACGAGGACTCGGCGCAGCACACGCTCGAGTCGTGCCCGGCCTGGGATGTGCAGCGCCGGGAACTCGTTGCAGTCATAGGCGTGGACCTGTCGCTGCCGGCCGTTGCGCGAGCGATGGTTGGCAGTGACAGGGCCTGGACCGCGGTCGCCGCCTTCTGCGAGGCTGTCATCTCGCGGAAGGAGGTGGCGGAGAGGGCCCGTGAGGAATCCTCCTTCGCGGACCCGATTCGCCGCCGGCGCGAGGGGCGGCGTGCGCGCGCTTACTTGCGCCTTATGCCGCCCTAGCCGAGGCTGCGGACGGTGGGGTCGGGGAGTACCCTGCCGTCCGCGGAAGCCTACCGCGAAGGTGCGACGCCCAAGTGCGCGAGGCGTCGCTCAAGAGAGGGTGCCCGTAGGGGCTGCCGCCTGCGGATCGCGGTCGTAACGACGCGGTACCCGTGATCCGCCGTAGCAAGGGCGGGTGTAGGCGCACGGTGGGTTTTTAGTGGGTGAGAGCCCCATTCACCCCGTTGTCTCCCCGGGCAGCGGGGTGTGCGGTAGGACATTTTTGCCCACCTAAAATAAAAAAAAAATAAAAAAAAAAAAAAAAGGGCGGATTCTACCAAACAAGAATACATTTTATTCCTAGAATAAATCGCTACTTACTCGAGAATAAATCAATTTTACATTTTACCAACAATAATTCGAAGAATAGCGAGCCTATTTTGGAATAGTTACTATACCACCAAGGAGTTAATCCAAGAATTAAAAAAATGGCGTCATCTTTTTTGTGATATCATTTTTCGAAACCAATATCGGTTTCGGGCGCGTGACAGATACTTTCTCACGCTATAACACAACAAATAAGAGTTGAGATGAGTTAAGCACTGTCCCGTTTGTAGAACAATTTCTTTTTGCTGGGTATTACATTCACTTCGCTATTCGCGAATAGCTATTTCAAGTATAAGCGATACGTCAGATGGCGTGAAAAAACGACTGTTGATTATCTAAGATAATAAAATCGTGGAATAGATTATTCTCGGTATAGTTATTCTTGTATATATTCGAGTTTGGTCGAATCCACTCTTAATAAGACTGGCACGCGATTGTTTCTCTTTTGTCGTTTTCTTTCACTTTTAATACGGACACTTTTGAGTGCGGACACGAGGTCCATTTGTTAGTAGGTCAATGCTATAATCTATTTTATTCCGACCGTTCTTCTTTTATTTACAAATCTATTGATGTCCAGCTGACTGGTCAGCTTTCAGAATAAATAAAATAAGGCCTAAAAATGGATACATTCTTACGCAAAAGACGAGATGTGTTAAGCCGATGGAGTGAATATTTTGGAAATATGTATGCAGATGTGCGGGGTGATACTTACCGGTGCCACATGTGGTCTAACAGATCAGCATTCGTTACCGGCATCCTCTGTTGACATTAGTATGGACGACGTAGAATGGGCGATTAGACGTTTGACATTTTAAGGCAGCGGGTATTGATATGGTGTCTGCTAAGATGATCAAGCTTAGGGGCTCATGTGTCTGGGATTCTTTCCTTATGCTTCTCAATTTATGTTGGACTGCAGAGTTTGTGTGCGGCTGGATGATGGAATGTTGCCCTAGTTTAATGTAAATATCGGAGTTAAATAGGGCTGCTTTCTATCAGCCTTTTTATCTAAATCTGGATAAATGTCTCCAAAGGATCAATAAAATGAATGTGGGAGTTTAAATGGGCGACTTAGTGGTTAACTCACTACAATATGCAGATGATGCGGTCCTATTAGTGCAGTCTGCAACTGACCTGCAAACCCTAGTCGACGTAATGACAGAAGTTGTGATAAAAGGGGCCTACGTATGAATGTGAGCAAAACCAAAGTTATGGTTTTTAAAAGAGGAGAAACCAGAACAAATGTCAGAGTATTAATAGACAATGGTATGTTAGAACAAGTGGACGAATTTGTATATCTTGGATGTGGATTCAGTCGGGATGGAAGGCACAGCACTGTTATAGAGAGAAGAGTAAATGCGGGAAATAGAGTGAACGGAGCATTGAGACAACTTCTCGTCAGCCACCACCTCAGCCAGAAGGCACGGGTCACAATATATGAGGCAGTCCTTGTCCCAACGTTACTATATAGATGTGAGAGTAGGGATGCAAAAAGGAGTATTAGAGTAAAATCAATGCGGCCGAAATGCGATCTCTGCGTAGAATCTGTCGAGTGAGGCTGACTGATCGCTTTCGTAACGACAACGTAAGAGAGCGAGTAGGTATGAAAGACAGTATTGGTGTATAAATGCAAAGGAAAGTGCTCTGATGGTTCGGACATGTAGAAAGAAAGCCGGACAAGCGATTGGTTAAAAAGATATACAATGTGAAAGTGGAAGGTGTAGGTGCTAGGGGGGACTGAGACTCATCTACCTAGACCAAATCCATCATGTTAATGAAGGAAGGTGGAGTCAGGAGTCTCAGAAACCGGCGTGTATGAAGATAATTATGAATGTTGAGGAAGCGATAGATATATGCAAGAATAGAGTCTCTTGGCACTCTGTTCTCTCTGTCTACCCCGCAAAGAAAATGGCGTGATACTAAGTTAGTTTAGTTGATGTCCAAAAAAGTTGCAGAATGTCAGCAATCTTGTACTTAGTTCTTCAACTGCAATCAGGCTATTATAGAAGAACACATTACTTCTTCATAAATTCCTTGGACTTTCTAGTCGTAGAGCCTTGCTTATCTCAGCATGAATGGGCGGCAACGATAGGTACTTACTCCTGCCATTGTGTTTCGTCTAGTGAGTGAGAATGCCAGGGCACAAATCCCCTCCCTATCCTCTTCTTATTATTCTTCCTATCCACTTCCTATTTATCTTGGAGATGGCGACGCGTGAGTGATGCGTCTGGTGTTGCTAGCGTTTATAGGCTACGGGTTACCGTATCAATATCTAAACATCATGTGGACTTTATGCTTGTTTCCAACCCACGTAGTATAAAAAAAAACTAGACGTCGCGGGGCGTCTACCAGATGTGAAAACATCGAAATTGTTTTGTAGAAATAAAATGATCATAACTTGACAAAATACTCCTGAAGACGAATCAAACGAGTATAAGCTCGATAGGGTTGCGTCGCTTCATTACAGAGTTACTGGGACCACCTTCCAGCTCCATGGTCAGATCCTGGATACCATCTAAAGACAAAGTACTCGTCAGGACAAATGATACGAGCCCAAACTCGATGGAGTTATGCCATTTTATAACGGATTTCCTATGGCCACCTTCTAGCTCCATCATCAGACCCTGCATACCATTTAAAGACAAAGTAATCGTCAAGACGAATCAAACGATTCCAAACTCGATGGGGTTGCGCCGTTTCATTATAGAGTTGCTATGTCCACCTTCCAGCTCCATCATCAGATCAACTCCATGTCATCATAATATTGCATTGTCACGCGATATACATATGCGTGTAAAATTTCGGCTCAATCGGAAACCGAGAAGTGTGTCAAATCTAACTTGCAAAATTTGAACATGACAAGTAAAATAAAAGCGTCGCCACGCTAACAGCCGATTTTACCCTCCCTCCGCATTAGATGTTTCACATCAAAAACTTATCTGATGTCGATGCGTTCTATACCTATTTTATTATTCTTCCATATTTATTCTTATAAAAATTTTACTTTTTGTCCGTGTGATGACGGAGTAAGAATACAAGTGCCACCACCCCATTCTTTCCCGTGGGTGTCGTACAAGGCGACTAAGGGAAGTAAGCAATTATCACCCATTGTATTACTGTAGGTAGGGCTAGGTACCAAGTGAGAGTACTCTTTTGCTTGCTTCGGGACTTGCTGTCGGGACCGAACAGGTCGGTACCACTTTGAAATGGTGCGCAGCGTCTGAACAATACTCTCGGTATAGTTGAGTTCATGAGTGACGGTTACACTTATCAGGTGGACCATGGCTCTTCTGCCATCATTAGCAATCAAAAAAAATATAAAACAATTTTGTCATTTGTCTTTGTCTCGTCTTATGCTTAAGATAATTGTAGATTTTATAATGTGTGGTATATAATCAAGCTATTCATTCTCTATCTAGTTCTTTAAAATAGATTGTTCTAATTTTATTTACAAATCTGTGAGAGCCCAAAATTTCTGCAGAATCAGCACAGGATAACTTATAGAGTTTTTACTCGCATCTTGCCTTCAACCTGTTTTTATGTTTCAGAATTAAATTCGGTCTATACGAGGTGAATTTCACGGATCCATTGCGAACGCGGACTCCTCGGGCTTCTGCATCTTACTACTCCAGTATTATAAGGAAACACTCACTAAACGTACCAAAACCAAATGTAACCATAACTGTAAACTGGCATACTTTTGTTTATTCTGACTATATTTATGCATAATTTTTTAAGGATAATTTCTCTAATAATAATCCGCCTTATCACAGAACATAGTCTAACTCTTAAACCAGGTCTATTTCATCTTTAGACCACGGTTTAACAAAATTCTTAATACAAAATCAGTTTTAAGCGTTAAAGCTTGTACTAAAAGATAAACTACCGGGAAACCTAGTTTAAGTAGTTTAGGCTGGTCTAAGTCTAAGGGTGGGTTGCATGATCCAACGTTATCGTTAAAGTTACTGTCAATTCAACGGTTTTGCTACAAACGGGATGCACCATTTAACTATAGTTAAAATGACGTCGTTTGCCGTGTGGGGCCGGCTTTAGAACTGTACCACCCCTCTCCACCCATGGGAGTCGTAAGAGCCGGCTGAGGGAATACCGGAGGAGTGGGCAGCAGCACTCCTTCGAGTATTAACAAAATCCACTGCGATCGCCAACCCGCCTGCCAAGCGTGGCGATTAAGGCACTATCCCCCATTCTTGGGGAGGCCTATGTCCAGCAGTGGACGTTAAGAGGCTGATGGATGGATGGATGGAAAATGACGTCATTATTTGACGTTAACTATTACCGCCCAATACAGAGCGAAATGGAAGGAAATGAAGGAGGCTTTCACCGCCAGAGCGGTCCTTACAACAAAACGCGTTAACGCAGTTTAATAGCATATACTAACAATATTTATTTATCGAAATTAGCAGTCAGGAGCAAGGGTCACGATGGCTGAATTGGCGAAGCATCTGGACGGTATCCAGGTGATGCAGGTTCGAATCCTACTCGTGACTGTTATTTTCGATTTCACATTTTTGACTTTGTGTTTAATATATTAACAAACTAGAATAAGTATAATACTAACACTACAACTAATGTTTAGAATCAGTGTAAGCTATGTGTAAGGAATAAATAAAGCTTTTATTATTATTATTATTACTGGCCCGTTAAAGTTAAAGTTAAATAGTAGCATATCATCGTCATAAGTCAATCATAACGATATGATTACGAATTATTCTGTGATGCTTTGAAAGGTGCTTAAATCTTTCTTTTTTTTTAGATACGAGGTGTTGATTGTGCCACGTATATGTATATGCCATTATTATATATACGTGGCACATTTATAAAAATACTGTGGGAAACTAGCTCTACCGACGACTAAACTGACGAGGAGTATTTAAATAGCGTACATCGTAGAAACAGAAAATTCTATGTTCCTAGTTCAATAAATAAGATGAAAAATAATTCTTGGCAAGATTTCGTGTTACTAAAAATCTAGCGCGTGCGTTAACTTATTACATTTGGAACCATTGATAAAAACGCGAACGATGAAGTAAGTTAATTGATCTACTACATAAAACAACAAACATATTATCACGCCTGTATGCCCCGAAGGGGTAGGCAGTGGTGTATTTCGCACCCACGGCATGCCAGCTATGTTTAAGTCCCATGTAATAGGGGTCGAGCCTATTGCCTTCTACCGAGCACATTTCCAAACTCCGGGCTGCTACTGAGAATTTTTCTTTTGACAAAAAAGCTAAATCAGTCAGAGCAGTCGTTTATACTACCGCTGCACCACGGAGGTAGTTAAACAGTTTCCCGTGCCGGGAATCGAACCCGAGCCTCCAGGGTGAAAGTCAGGTCCTAAAGAAAAATTAAGTAAGTACCGTATTTTTTTTTATTGCATGTAGTGGTAGACGAGCCACGGCCCATCTGATGGTAAATGGTAACCGAGAGTATTGCCATATCGCTTCTCACCATTTCATTTCACCGATATGAAATAAAAGAATATACGGCTATCTCCCGCTACAGCCAATACGCAACAAAGTGCTTCATGGCCGGTCACACGGCAGACGGTGGTACCATTTTACACAAATATTAACGTATCGGGTCTTAATCGCGTATATAATGATGAGGTTGAATACTTTAATTTTCCGAAGTTTCGACCGTATTGCATCGGCCGTGGTCACGGGTTGACTTATATGTATGACTGATATGATATGTATTCATTTATGAAAGGAATGCCTTTTTTTAGCAAACTACCAATGTCCAGCTCAATTGTTTTTCTTTTTATTTCCGTAATTTTGCTATAACTCTGACGCAGCAAGTGCGCGTGGCTCATTCCAACGATGTATTGCAGATACTGCTGGAGTAAATTAATTAAGTGAATCCAGAATTATTTATAGATTTAGCAAAGCTATCGTAAGGATGCGGTCAGAATGGGTATCAATGCAGAACAAATGGAAAGATCCGCCGCCAAATTCTATGATATAAATGCCTTTCCAAAAGTAATTGGAGCTATTGATTGCACCCATGCACCGATCTAGTCGCGTGATGTGCACTTATGGACACGATTTATTAATAAATAGTTGCATTCCGCGTTTTTACTTACATGAACCATGTAGGCAAGTATTGTAAAAACGCGGAATGTTAATGATAACACAGGAAATGTTTGCAAACATGTCCTATATTATTCCAGGTCATAAAGTATTCCAGGATACTTCATCAAATAAAGTTCAGCCGTTTCAGCGCTGATTGGTATTAGAAATATTTTCCTACATGCATGCTACACAAACGTTGGCATTTATACTATTATAATTACTATTCTAGTAGGTTGTTGTAGGATGTAGATCTACATATCATTCAACTTTAGATCTGCATCTAAACTTGAATGACTCTCAGACCAGATTAATTTATGTATTAGGATACCTATTGTCCGTGTGATGACGGACTAAGAATATAAATGTCACCAACCCATTCTTTCCCACGGGTGTCATACCGAACCGACTAAGGGAAGTAAGCAATTATCACACTTCGCATTACTGGTGGTAGGGCTGGGTACCAAGTGGGAGTACTCAAGTCCTATCGGGCCCCAGCGGGTTGGTACCACCATCTCCCGTGTAACCGGCCATGAAGCACATCGGTGTGTTTTGGTTGTAGCAGGAGATAACTGTTAATTCTTTCATTTCATATAAATCTGTGAAATGAAATTGTGAGCAGCGGCTTGACAATACTCTCGGTATAGTTCAGTCCATGAGCGACTAGAAGATCGCGAATTTGCAGATTACTGATTGCTTGAAGACAAAGGCTATATTATGTACCATAAAATTCGATTTGATGATTCCTCTGCGTAAACCAATAACTGAGAGAGGAGAGCTCAGGTGAAGAAAAATACACATGTAACAAATATTTAGGGCCGGTTGTTTCAGCTATACTTGACGCACGCGTAAACGTTAAAAATGGAGTTAACCATTGTCAAACTAAAAATAGCGTTGTTTCACGAAATGAGGTCCTTAACGTACGTTAAATAATAACGATTATGGTAACAGATGTCCCACCCACTGGTTAACGTAACATTCGTTGCGTCTAACCCTCAATATATTAGTATCTTCTGTCAGTATATAGGTACTATATCGTAGATAGAGGATATAATTATGTACTATATGGATGCGTCTAACAAACAGTACCTACAACATTATGGACTCTCTTTTGTATTCGTCTTTATTCGACGATAGTTGTTCATCTGGCGATAATACAAACAATGTAGAATGGATGAAAAATTATTTAAAATACGTGTTAACAACCTTATTTTTTTAAGGTGGGAAAAAATGTTCCTAACCACACACCCCATCGTTCGGGGCAACGAACAGGGTAGTGTGGGGCCCTCACCCACTAAATAAACCCGCCGTGTGAAGTCTCTCCGCCTTTATTGGCGGGCCACTGGAACTATGTCACATTACTTCAGTGGTACGTGTTAACAACCTAAACTTTTGGTATGAGCAGGGATTCATTGCAAGGTATCGTGTACCTACCTAATAAAGGAAGTGGTTCTATTGCTAACACGTCTTATCGAAGACGGTATAAAATTGTTACAGAAAAGTAGAGTTTCTCATAAGAATACTTTGAATTAAAATTTATTTGTTTACAATATTTCAGAAATTTGGCAGTAAAACCTAGCCTACCTATAGATCAGTTCTTGCTACTCTACAATGTTTACGCTCAGGATCGCTTATGAGATGTGTTGGGGATATGTCAGGTTTGCAGAACTCAACAGTATGCCATATTATTCATTGCGTGACTCAGCTATCGCTAAATTACGTCCTCATTACATAAAAATTCCATCTATTGATGAAGAAAAATTGGCTGTTGCAAGTGACTTCTATAATATAGCTAGATTTCAAATCAAACTTTAACAGACGTAAAGTCCTCGGTTGGTCTCCATCGGCATTGAATTCTGCATGAATAGCTTATTTTTCTTTTATATTACCTAATAATATTGTCACACTTCACAACTAATAATAAAGGAATAATTAGAAGTTTTGTCATTCGCGTCGTAAATAATAAAATACATAAGATGTATATATAGTATATACTTATATACATTACATATTACTTCCATGACAAATACCATAAGAACCATAGACTATAACATCCTCTGTCTATGATAAAAACATGGAAGTAACATCAGATAAACTGACGTATACGGGCAAATGTTGGCATACTAGAAAATTCTTCCATCTATATTTATTACAAAAATACGTTGCTATGTGCTGGCATGCTGCTGGCCTCCGTCTCTTCCTATGGGAGTCGTAAAAGCCGAATAAGGAATTACCGGGGGACCGGGCAGCAGCGTTCCCCTGTGTACTAAAAACATCCACTGCGATCGCCAACCCGCCTGCCAAGCGTAGCGATTATGGTAAAACCCCCATTTTGGGGAGGCCTATGTCCAGCAGTGGACGATGAAAGGCTGATGGATGGATGGATGGATGTGCTGGCATCTCTAATAACTTTGACGACTGGTGTTTTATGCAATGGAACAACGCTTTGTATTTAACGTACGTTGAATATTGTTCGTAATCGTTTCTTTTTGACGTGCGTATGTTACGATAATCAATCGTTTGAAACACCGGCCCTAAATCTCTTTTATTGATGTGAAACATCTAATGCGGAGGGAGAGTAAAATCAGCTGTTAGCGTGGCGACGCTTTTATTGTACCTACTTGTCCCGTTCAAATCTTGCAAGTTAAATTTGACACACTTCCCGGTTTCCGATTGAGCTGAAATTTTACACGCATGTGTATATCACGTGACAATGCAATATTATGATGACATGGAGCTGATCTGATGATGGAGTTGGAAGGTAGACATAGGAGCTCTGTAATGAAACGGCGCAACCCTATCGAGTTTGGGCTCGTACGATTTGTCTTGCCAAATACTCTGTATCTAGATGGTATCCAGGGGCTGATGATATAGCTGGAAGCTGGAAGGTGGCCACAGTAACTCTATAATGAAATGACGCAACCCCGTCGAGTTTGGACACGTTTGATTCCTCTTGACGAGTACCTTGTCTTTAGATGGTATCCAGGGTCTGATGATGAAGCTAGAAGTTGGCCACTCCGTTATAAAACGACATAACGTCATCGAGTTATCAAATTAGTACTTAAGTTGCTTTGTAATGAACGTAGAGTTTCTCCATTAGCATTAAACTCTTTCAATGTTGTTCCAGGCATAGTCCTTTTGTTTAGTGCTGGTGCATCTGTCTTACAATCTCTTTTCCTACAAGGGATTGAGTCTACCAACCTCATTTTTGCTAAAATTTGTACTTCTTTCTCTGAAACACAAATGGGAACCTAGTAAGGTTAAATTTCTCTAATACTTTGATAAAAAAAATTACTACAATTCATATTATGTCCAGATAATGTGAAATTAATGTATTATGTAGCCATACAATTCGTTAAATGCCCGCCTAAGGCGGACGCTTGTAGAAAAGTGAAATGATAATAAACGTGTCTACTTACTTGGCGTAAAAGTTTTCTAATACATTTGTGCTAATTGTTTTTAAGTTATCCATTGCCATTAATAATAATATTAATAAAATCACGAAAGCAAACAAATCGATTTGACAGCGATTGGCGTTTTAATTCTTGTCATGTTTAACCCTTAATGTCAAAGTAATGTAAATTTTTTTTATTGGAAGTTTTCACACACATGGTTAATATTAAATTATGTTTTTATGTGAAAAGTGAATAATAATATGTTTGATTTAATTTATGTGATGAGATATTTAAGTGGCCGCTCTCTCAGAAATGCCATGCCGAGCCAATATACCTACGTACGCATAAATTCTTTTAGTTACAGAATTATCTCCTGTAGAATTGGATTCAATCAAGATAACATCCAAATTGTGTATGTCTTGTGAAATGTATTGAAATACAATTAGTTGGCACACATCTTTTGTGATTTACCTTTGTACGTAAAAGAAGATACAAAATGGAAAAGGTGGGACAGGACTTTGCCAAAGGACAAACAGAGAAGAGTAATAAAATAAAACAGTGCAATATGACATTATACCTATACCTTCTACATAACAACTATCACATTTGAATAAAAATCCAATAGTGGACACTAAAGACAAATAGATGAATATCATTTGTGAATAAGGAAAAAGAGATTTTTTGTACTAGCGGGAATCGAACCCGCGTCTTTTCCAATCCGGGGAAGTGCTCTAAGCCATTGAGCTATAGTACAGATCTTTCGATCATCCGAATCTCCTTATCACATTTGTCTTAACGACCAATGCTATCTATCGGAAACGCATTTACATGTAATTATCCAATATAGTAAGTTTAATTTTGCAATTAAAATTCATACTATTTGATGGCGCGATTTTTTAAACATTTTTAATCTATATTTCTTAGCATTTGACATGCTCCGCCACTTTTTAAAGTGCAAATTATTTGTGAATAAGGAAAAAGAGATTTTGTGTACTAGCAGGTGTCGAAGTGAGTGTTCTAAGCCATTGAGCTATAGTCAATGGCTTAGAGCCGGATTGGAAAAGACGCGGGTTCGATTCCCGCTAGTAAAAAAAATCTCGTTTTCCTTATTCACAAATAATTTGCACTTTAAAAAGTGGCGGAGCATGTCAAATGCTAAGAAATATAGATCAAAGATGAATATCAGCTAGCAATCTCAAGATATTAAAGTTTATATTTTATATAATGAGTGAATTTGTATTAGGATAAATAAAATTTTACATGTATTTTTCTTGTCTAATCAATTAATTCTATCTATCTAGTTAATATAACGGTAAAGTATTGTATTGTGGCAGTCGAATCATGCTCGAATGGGTACCTATACCTGAAAATCAGTGCTGCAGCAGCCAAATGTTGGTTGGCTGAGGTAGGACCTTTTTAGCTTCTACAAGTTGTATAATATTGCATATTTATTGCGGGTGGATAGTGTATGTGATTTGAATGTTGTAGAAACTAAATAAATAGGTATTTATCTTTCTTTTCTTTGTTTTCCTAATAGGTTACTTTCATTTCACTCAAAGGATTAAACTCTTCACATACCTATAGGTATGTCTTGTACAGTGATTAGGTATTAACACCCTGGTAGATAACTTTAAATGGCAATAATATATATAGAAAAATAAAACAGTATTAAATAATGGACTAAGTATTATTTTAATAATAATAAAGTTTTTGCCTCACAATTATATTTTACAAAAATGTTTCCATGGTATTCAGTATTACATATTCGCAACCTTTTGAAATAAAACTACGTTTAAACTTACGTGTAAAATTCGCGTAAATGTTAGAAAGTATTATATTCGCAACAGTTTTGTTTCATTAATTTAATAAGATTCGTATTATATCCTGAGGTTCTAAGTTAGTAATAATAATTATAATTCACTATGAAATAATAGCATGGTCCAGTGCATTCCAGAGATCTACTTCAATTTGCGTACCACATATAACTTCGCTCGTTAGAGAACTGAGATATTTATTAATAGGTACTAGGTACTACGAAAACACAAACATTACATAGAAGTAATTCCGAACCTAAAAAAGCTGAAAAATTAACTAAATTATTTTGCGATGAAATAGTTTTGTTTGTTTATTGTTCAAGGTTTCACAAATTAATGTTTTATTGTCATTATGACATATACCTATTAGCGCAACAACTTTATTCCGTTTTACGTCCACAAAGATTGACCCGGGTAATCGTGTAATAAAGTACCAGCATAATTAATTTATGTATCATAATAAATGGTAATCAAAAGAAAAGTGATAACTGATATAAAATATACTATTTTCTATTTATTTACTTCGTTCCTAAATAAATCGCCAATATTTTTTCTATAAAACACGTTCCTTTCTAAGCGTGCGTAATGAATGGTGACGCACTTAACGAACAATATTATTTAGAAAGACCTAAATCGCAGTACTAGGAAGTGGTGGTTTAATTATTTTTTGTAATGAGAATAAGTTTAGTCAATGGCTTATAAGTTAGACCTGGACCAACTAGTACAGGTTTAAGCCGCGACTTAGCCCGTGTTTTGTATTAAGACTGATTTAAGTTTAAGCATAATATTCTAAAGCATAAAGGAGAATAGCGGGTTTCCTAGGAGCGTTCGGCCTGATCACCTACAAGGATAATTTTAATGTTTCCTGATAACATTATTAATTAGTAACCACATATGGTTGTCACTTTTTCCAAAAACTTGTCTGAAAGTAGATATAAAACATTAACTTACGACATTGACGTAAGGTTATGTCACGCGCGAAAACTTCTTATAAATTGTAACAATTAAGTTATTTCACTTGTATGAAGTGAATATCATACAAGACTAACAACGGGTGGCTCAAGGTCAAAATAATAATTGATAGCACAGAGAAACTTCTACGAAGTGCCGGCACAGGGACCAGGGACAACAAAACAACGATAACATGACGTAAATTGTCGTAAATGTTTATATATATTTTTAGCATTTGACATGCTTAGCACTCTACATTAAACATAATGTGAAAAATGTGAAATCGAAAATAACAGTCACGGGCAGGATTTGAACCTGCATCTCCTAGATACCGTCCAGATTCTTTACCAATTCAGCCATCGTGACAATTGCTCCTGACTGCTAATTTCGATAACACATTCATGCTTAACGTCTTTTGGTGACGCGTGCGCCATCTGTCGGCAGTATTTTCATACATTATACCGACCAGGTAAACTTAATTTTACAATTAAGATTTTTACCTAATAATGACGCGATCATCATCTAACACTCAGAAAAGGTGCCTAATCTCATCTAACACTCAGAAAAGGTGCCTATAGAAGTTTTCACTTCAAAAAAATAATAAATACGATTAAATATATTTGATGCAATGACTACAGAGATGTGTTTAATTTATACAACGATAAGATAAAACAAAAATCAAGGTTATTATAATTGTTAAATGTTGTTATAAAAAAATAAAGTCGACAAAATTTGAGATGACCTCTTTATTTCTAAATTGTACTCTTTTTAAATTGCTTAAGTTATGATAGGGATTTTTTTTATTGCATGTAGTGGCAGACGAGCCACGGTCCATCTGATGGTAAATGGTAACCGTCGCCCATGGACTCAACTATACCGAGAGTATTGTCAAGCCACTGCTCACCAATTCATTTCACAGATGAAATGAAATATAAACGGCTATCTCCTGGCACAGCCAAAACGCAACGAGGTGCTTCATGGCCGGTCACACGAGAGATGGTGGTACCAACCCGCTCGGGCCGGATACCAAGTGAGTACTCCCACTTGGTACCCAGCCCTACCACCAGTCGTGCAATGGATGATAATTGCTTACTTCCCTTAGTCGCCTCATACGACACCCGTGGGAAAGAATGGGGTGGTGATACTTGTATTCTTAATCCGTCACCACACGGATAAAAACGGTTTAATGCATATGCCTAAGCATGTCAAATGCTAAAAATATATAATGATAAAAATATCTAAATATTTATAGGGCTGCGTCATTATTAGGTAAAAATCTTAATTGTAAAATTAAATTTACCTGTTCGGTATAATGTATGTAAATACTTCCGTCAGATGGCGCAGGCGTCACCCAGGACTTTAAGTATGAATATATCGAGATTACCAGTCGAGAGCAGTTGTCACAATGGCTGAGTTGGCAAAGCATCTGGACGGTATCCAGGAGATGCGGGTTCAAATCCTGCTCGTGACTGTTATTTTCGATTTCACATTTTCCACTTTGTTTTTGAATTGACTTAGATTATTATTATTTATTTTTATTGCATAAGGCGGCAGACGAGCCACGGACCACCTGATTGTGTAGTTAGTAGTCGCTCATGGACTGAACTATATCAAGAGTATTTTGATCTATATTTTAGCACTCGGCATGCTCAGCTGCTCTTAAAGTACAAATTATAATTTGTGAATAAGGAAAAAGAGTATTTTAGTACGAGCGGGAACTGAACCTGCGTCCCTTCCCATCCGGGGAAGTGCTCTGATCCACTGAGCTACCGTACTATTTTTTAGAAATACCCAATGTTCTCATCACATTTGTCTTAAAATATAGACTAGCTATTACCCGCGACTTCGTCCACGTGGAATTTCATAAAAATAAATAAATCAACCTTTGAAATTAAAGTCTTTTGAATTTAAAGGGAAAATTCAACGATATTATGGGAATTCGTGGTATAGATACCGTCTCACCTTTTCCACATTCGGATATCAAAAGTCCTTTTAAAATATTTCTGGCAATGACAGGTACTCGCAATCTAGTACCATTGAAAAGTTTTCGTTCGTTGTTCGTAATTTTGCAATATTATATGTGTTTGTTTACAATTTAAGACAGCTCGGTGAAGGAAAATATCGTGAAGAAACTTGTATACCTCAGAAACTTTCTCGATGACTTGTGAAGTCTGCCAAACCGCATTGGGCCAGCGTGGTGGACTCCCTCTCACCATGAGAAGAGACCCGGCAGATAGCTGATGTTAGAAAAAATAACTTAGGCTACTTTCATTTTGAAAAATAAATTAGAATACCGCGAAAAATCTAAATGTCCCTTGGAAAGAGTCGCGGGTAACAGCTAGTCAATTAATTCATCATCGTTATCAGCCTCTCCTGGGTGCATAACTGCATATGGGCCGCTCCCAATTTCTTCCAGGACACTCTGACTGCTGCTTGATTTATCCAGGCACGGCATGCAGTCTACCCATCGTTTAGGTGGGCAACCACGTTGTCTGGTGTTCATCCACGGCGTCCACTCTAGGGCTTTCCATACCCATCTATCTGTGCTCGTCCGATCAATATGACCCATATCCAATTTTGCTGCGTGATGGTTTCCACCACATCTCTCACGTGTGTTTTCCGGCTAATCCACACATTTATTCTTCAGTCGCGCAAGGAGGCCCTGAGCAAGGCTCTCTCTATGGCCCTCTGCGCAACTCTGAAGTGATATATTTTCTCAGAAACAAATATTATATGTCATGTTAGTTATTACATAGGTATTACAGATACACCTACAAATCCAAATGAATTATTGATTAATATAGGTGTACCTATAGGTAAGTATATTTACATTGTATCTGTATTCATAAAATTTACCTTACTCGAATGATATATCAACGCATAACCTAAACCACTGGTCTAATAAGTTTGGCAGGTGTGTTTGCGGTTCAGGCGAAGAGAAAGCAAACGGCGGGTTTTTTAGTGGGGCCTCACACTACCTTGTCCGCTGGCTCGAACGACGGGGTTAGCGGTTAGGTAAATTTTTTCTCGCCGTAACAAGACAAAACCGGTCAAGTGCTAGTCGGACTCACGCACGAATGGTTCCGTACCATTGACTAGGGAAACAACAATTCACCTTTTATTTATTTATTTTTATTTTAGGTGGGCAAAAATATCCTACCGCACACCCCGCTGCCCGGGGAGACAACAGGGTAGTGTGGGGCTCTCACCCACTAAAAACCCACCGTGCGCCCTCACCCGCCCTTGCCACGGTGGATCACGGGTACCGCGTCGTTTCACCGCGATCGGCAGGCGGCAGCCCCTTCGGGCACCCTCTCTTGTGCGACACCCCGCGCACTTGGGCGTCACACCTACGTGGTAGGCTTCCGCGGACGGCAGGGTACTCTCCGACCCCACCGTCCGCAGCCTCGGCTAGGGCGGCATCAGGCGCAGGTAAGCGCGCGCTCGCCGCCCCGCGCGCCAGTGGCGTATCGGGTCCGCGAAGGAGGATTCCTCCCGGGCCCTCTCCGCCACCTCCTTCCGCGAGATGACAGCCTCGCAGAAGGTGGCGACCGCGGTCCAGGCCCTGTCACTGCCAACCATCGATCGCGCAACGGCCGGCAGCGACAGGTCCACGCCTATGACTGCAGTGAGTTCCCGGTGCCGCACATCCCAGGCCGGGCTCGACTCAAGCGTGTGCTGCGCCGAGTCCTCGCCGCAGTCGCAGTGGTGACAGCTGGGTGTCGTCTCCCTCCTAGCGATCGTGTGCAGGTATTTGCCGAAGCAACCATGCCCCGACCGATAAACGTCGGCGAGCACTTCCGCCTCCAGGTCCCACGGGGGGGTTCCGTCCAACGCGCAGGCTACATCGGTTGAGACCGTGCGGTACCCGCGTATTGCCCTGACCGCTACGACCCTCTGTGGACGCCACAGAAGGGCCCTATTGCGAGCGGCCAGGGACTCTGCCCACACGGGTGCGCCGTACAGTGCCATTGACCGTACTACACCCGCGTAGAGTCGTCGACACGCGAGATTCGGTCCACCCAGATTCAGCATCAAACGCCCGAGGGCGGACGCCGTACCAACGAGTCTTGGCGCAAGATGGCGAAAGTGCACGTCGAAGTGCCACCATCCAGCCAGCACGAGCACAGGGCTCGGAGCCATACGCAGTATCGAGGTCTCCAGGCTGTGCAGGAAGACCTCGAAAGCCACCAGACTACGATTGGGGGAGAAGTACACGCCATACAGCGTGACTCCTCCCCATTCAGCCGCCACATATCCCGTGCCCTTGTCTTTGACTGACAAGGGCGGGGAATGCGGCGCCGCCGACCCGACGACTGCCACGGAGCCATCCCTGCTACTCGCCCAATTGGGGCGATTGGGAACTATGTAGGGCTCCACGGCTATGGCAACACCGATCGACTGCTCCGCCTTGGATTGCAGGAAGAGGTCCTGTGCCCTGGCGGAGCGGCCAAGATTCCCTTGGAGGAGGATAAAGTCGTGGTCCATAAACTTGACCACGACATCCTCCTCCATGCGCTGTGGCGGTCCAGGCGCGCTGGGTTGGGCAGCCGGGGCCGATTGGCTGCCCACCCCGTCAGGCACTCTTAGGGCCTGACTTGGCCGGAGGCCTGCACCCCACCCGCCCCATGCAGTGGTTGGCGGGGCGGTTGCCCGCCGCGCATGCGGGGCAGTGTGGAGTGGCTGTACAGGTCGCCGCCTGGTGCTCTGCCTGACCGCAGTGGAAGCAAAGCCCGCTGCAGTCGAAGCAATTGGTGCACAGCGGCCGGGTGTGACCGACCACTATGCACTTGTAGCACCTGGCAGGCCGGGGCTCCAACGCGGTTACCCGCGCGGCACTCCAGTCCACCAGAAGTCTACCGGTAGCGACCAAATCCTTGGCCACCGCGACAGAGCACGATACCCAGACGGCACCAACACCACCTGGACCTGGGCGAATGGTGCCTACCCGAACGGCGCTGCTGGAAGACCCGGTTTTCGAAGCTATTGCCTCCCGGATCTCTTCCGCCGTCACGGAATTGTCCAGCACGGAAATGCGCAGTTCGGCGCACTTCACGGGTCTGGCGACCCGGACACCACTCTAAGCCGGGAACAGGCCCAGCAGCCTCGCGGCCATTGCGTCGGCCGTCTTGGCCCTCTGGCCCCAGGTACTCAAAAATCCGAGCACCTGTCCGGGCTTGGCGGGAGCGAGCGGCGACGTCCCCGAGATCGGAGACGTTCACCGCCGAACACGCTTCAAGACGGCTTCGTACGTCAGGCCCTTTTCTTTTGCCTCGAAACAACATTACACTATTGTAACTCTCTGTAACCATGAACACCATGGCATGGCTGTTACCAAATTTTGCCAGTAAAATTTGACTCATTTCGTGGTTTTCAACTTAGACTTAGATGCGCAACGAGTAAAGAAACACGTTTGTGTATGGGAGCCCCCCTTAAATATTTGTTTTATTTTAATTTAATTATTTATTTTTAAAGAGAATATATACTTAACTAAATATTCTGTGAATATTTCAAGCGTAACTGTTGCCGTTATCAATATCGAGCAAAAACGAGTAAAAAAAAATCACGTTTGTTGTATGGGAGCCCCCCTTTAAATATTAATTTTATTTTCATTTAATTATTTATTTTTAAAGTTAATATATAACTAAATATTCTGTAAACATTTCAAGCGTCTACCTGTTGCCGTTATCAATAGCGAGAAAAAAGGCCAATAAAATTACGTTTGTTGTATGTGAGCCCCCCTTAAATATTGTTTATTTTATTTTTAGTATTTGTTGTTATAGCGGCAACAGAAATACATCATTTGTGAACATTTCAACTGTCAAGCTATCGCAGTTCTTGAGATACAGCCTGGTGACAGACGGACGGACAGACAGCAAAAACGAGCAAAGAAACAAATTTGTGTATGGGAGGCCCCATTAATATTTGTTTTATTTTAATTTAATTATTTATTTTTAAAGTGAATATATAACTAAATATTCTGTGAATATTTCAAGTGTAACTGTTGCCGTTATCACTAGCGAGCAAAAAAGGGCAAAAAAAAAAAAAAAAAGCATGTTTCTTGTATGGGAGCCCCCCTTAAATATTGTTTATTTTTATTTTTAGTATTTTTTGTTATAGCGGCAACAGAAATACATAATTTGTGAAAATTTCAACTGTCTAGGTATCACCATTTTTGAGATACAGCCTGGAGACAGACGGACGGATAGACAGACGTTGTATGGGAGACCCACTTAATTTTTTTTTGTTTTTGTTTTTAGTATTTGTTGTTATAGCGGCAACAGAAATACATCATTTGTGAAAATTTCAACTGTCTAGCTATCGCCGTTCTTGAGATACAGCCTGGCGACAGACGGACGGACAGACAGACAGCGAAGTCTTAGTAATAGGGTCCCGTTTTGACCCTTCGGGTACGGAACCCTAAAAAGACGATTCGATTTTAGATTTTTTGTCTATTTATTCGTTCGAGCATCACGCAAAATCTACTGAACGGATTTTGATGCAACATTTTTTACTTGATAGCTCTTGATTGGACTTAAAACTGATATACTTTTTATCCCGCTACTATATCGGGAACCTGACATATAACCTAAAAACTAGCTTTTGGCTGCCGCGGGCCCCAGACAAGTGCTAGTTTAAAAATAAAATATTTGTTAACTATTAATGAACCTTATTTGGCTTAAATAAATTCTTCTATCAGTGTACATTGTAACAGTTTGAATGGGAAAAGAAAAATACGGTTTTCAGGTTTATCTGGTCGACTTTTTCAATATTTCTCTTCATAAGAAACGTGCCTTGGTATACAACGAATAATTGAAAAAAAAACTAGGTGCGTCGCCCAGCCGTTCTCGAGTTTTGAGCAACACTTTTAGCAATTTTTAGGGTTGATGGGGGATGATGTTTTTCTGTTGCCGCTATAACAACAAATGCTAAAACAAAAATATAATAATATTTAAGGAGGGCTCCCATACAACGTCTGTCTGTCCGTTCGTCTGTCGCCAGGCTGTTTCATAAAGAAATTTTCACAAATGATGTATTTCTGTTGCCGCTATAACAAAAAATACTAAAAACAAAAAAATACAATATTTAAGGGGGGCTTCCATACAACAAACGTGAATTTTTTGCCCTTTTTTGCTCGCTGTTGATAACGGCAACAGGTAGACGCTTCATATTCACAGAATATTTAGTTAAATATTCACTTTTAAAATAAATAATTAAATTAAAATAAACAAATATTGAAGGGGGCCTCCCATACATAAACGTGTTTCTTTACTCGTTTTTGTTCTGTCTGTCCGTCCTTCTGTCACCAGGCTGTATCTCAATAACCGCGATAGCTAGACAGTTTACATGCAAAATTTGGTAACAGCCAAACACCATGGTTACAGAGAGTTACAATAGTGTAATATTGTTTACCTAGTCAATGGTACGGAACCCTTCGTGCGCGTGTCCGACTCGCACTTGGCCAGTTTTTTTTTATTTATAAACCTTGATTTAATTATCTGTGTAAATTGCTTACTACTACTTATCTTTAGTGTTGATGCATGTGACTCGAGAGAAGCTGCTGGCTGCTGTAATCTATATAAAATTTCTTGAGCAATATATTTTATGCTAGTACATTATACAGCGCAATTATATAAAGTCCTGTACATATTTAGTGGCAACAAAGATTATTATTATAATTATTAATCAAAATGGTTTTGTATTCAATATTCGTATTTAGGTAAGTCTTTCTAATCTCTACTCCTTAGTTATATTATAAACGTGAATGTGAGTTTGTTTATTAGTTTCTTACTCCTTGATGCTGGAAATATTGAACGCTGTAAGTGTTACGTCTTTCTGATACTTACGGCTTACAAAAAGGTATTTTGTGACAAGGTTATCTTTGTTTTATAATAGTATGTTATTTTACGGTAGGCGTAACTACCGTTGTTACACGCTGGATCTTTTGTGAGAGGGTGGCACTTCCGCGATTGAGCCGGTCTATTCGTGCTGGGATTAGCAAGGCCATTAGACTTTATTAAATATAGCTATTGCTAGTCTTTCTTCGATTTCAAAAAGGATATTATGTATGTATATATTGTATGTATTTAATATACTTGAGTTCTTATTTATCTTTATTTGGTCCGACAGTGATTTCGTTTTCTGTGTATACATTCAGTGGATAATTCTATTTTATTTCGGATTATTTTTGGATGATTGCTACTATGCCTAGATCTTTTTACATATTTTGTTCAATATTTTTTAACAGACTCATAATTGTTGGTCACTATTTCTTTGAGTGCTGTGAAGCCTGGGAATAATTTCAAGGAAGGAATATGGTTAAGCGTGGTGATTATGGTAAAACCCCCATTTTGGGGAGGTCTATGTCCAGCAGTGGACGATGAAAGGCTGATGGATGGAAACAATACAAATAATTACCAAAAAAACCTTTTACGTCATCCTCTTTTCTACTTTTCGCTGTGCCCAACAGGATCCATAATTGTTACTCTTTTATCATTATGTTAGCACCTACTATATACATTGTGGAATGCGAAAATAAATGAATATAATTATGGTGATTGCTGTTATTACAACTAGACACAATACGGAAAAAAACTTCGTCAAAAAGCTTTGTTATCGAGTACAGGAGTAGGAAAAGCAAAAAAAAATATAAGCTCGAAATTAATACAAATTCAGGAATGGAAGCAAAATATTTGTACACAGCCTTAAGTGATGATAATCCTTCGTAATCTGTTACTTTGTGTTGCTGTTCCGGCGGAAGTGACGCAAGCTTTGCAAGGGTAGTTCAGTAGTTTTATTGTATGCAATGCAACACACTTTCGCCGAAAGGATTGTGTCACAGAGTCTATCATAGGATGGTAATGAAAACATTTTTTTCTTAAGTAGTTATTTGCTTTTGTAGAACCACAGCCGCAGACTTGAGTATACATAGTGAGTCATATTAAAAAATATAGCATTTATATTTATAAAAAATAACTGCTAAATATATCAATCCTCCCTCCCCTTCCCTCTGGACCGCTAAAGAGTTTAAACGTGTGCTACCTTTCTAATTTAAATATAAATATTGTTGTTCTTTCAAAATTCATATATTTGCCTAAAAATTCCAACGAATAAATACACCGCTGTACTAGGCGCGCAGGAGTTAGTGGTGTTTACGCAGTACAGGTAAGAAAAGGATAGCAACTGCGGTAGCAGAGGTATAACTCACAACAGCTACTCAAATGCAGCGCGGCTGTACGTCATAGCTACTCAAGTGTTCCGGTCTTTACGCTTGGCCCAAGATTCATGAGCGACAGCGATTATTAGATATCGTGGTGTATGGTACAAGTGAGTGAAACTTTAAAAATTATTATTCCGCTTTTTAATTCTTGTTAATCGTAAATAATGGAGAGAACCCCGCCTAAATTTGTATCGGCATCAGATCCAAATCTAAATGTCGCCAAGAGAGGAAACTCTAAAAGGGTGCGCCTGGAGGAAGATGATGAAATTAGTTCACAAAGTCGAGAGGGTGCTTTTCTCAACGAGAAATTGAAGGATTTTAAAAGGGAAATTAAGGAAATGATGTCTCTTTTCACGACCCAACATCCATCCACCCATCTATCAGCCTTTTAAAGTCCACTGCTGGACATAGGCCTCCCCAAAAATGGGGGATAGTGCCGTAATCGCCACGCTTGGCAGGCGGGTTGGCGATCGCAGTAGATGTTGTTAATACTCGAAAGAGTGCTGCTGCCCACTCCCCCGGTATTCCCTCAGTCGGCTTTTACGACTCCCATGGGTAGAGAGGGGTGGGACAGTTCTAAAGCCGGCCCCACACGGCCTACCCAACAAAGTAATGAAAAAAAACAACAAGTTAATCTTAAAATTGAAAACTCGATCACTTAAAAAAAATAGCCCAGTTTGAGAACCAAAATAAGGAAGATAAAAAGTACATAGCACTACTAGAAAACAAAATAGAAGAGATGCAGATGGGTAGTCGCAAGACTAATTTCGTTATAAAGAATGTTCCTAAACATAGTAAGGAATCTCATGAAGACCTCATGAATATGACTATTTCCCTCTGCAGCAGCATCGAATGTAATCTTGTAAATTCCGACATCAAAGACATATATAGACTACGCGGGAAAAATACTCAAAATCTCAACCAACCTATTATTGTTGAAACAGGCTCTGCAATATTTAAATAAGAAATTATGACAAAAAGTAAGGTCTTCAATACAAGAAACAAGTCCAAATTAACATGCAAACATCTTGGTTTCAAGTCTCAAGTAGACATACCTATATTTGTATCAGAACATCTAACGGCCAAAGGGTCACCTTGGCCTTTACTTCTTGGCCCGGGACCTAACAAAGTCAGGACTCTACAAATTCTGCTGGACAGAATACGGAAAGGTCTATGTAAAGAAGGACGAACACGCCCGCACCATAATAAGTTTATTAACAGACCATATTAATTAATAGTGAAGAACAGATTCATAAACTCATAGCAGCCAAGTGACTTTTGATATGTGAATCCTGCGGAATGGTACTTACCAGTACGGCTTATATTCGCTACAATAACTTTATCTTTACAAATATTATGTTATCTAAGATCTAACCTGATAATTTTATTAGCTAGTATTGGCACAGTTTTATACGTTTTAACCTATAACTTGTTATCAAAAAAATTTCATTGTATAAATGTTATAATAATTAATACTAACCTCAACACATTTATCACATACAATAATATACACTTTTATTATATTCATATACGTACTTATTTTCTCGAATCCATAATTTACAAATCTAACTATTCGCCCAAGTCCTCTTCCCAAATGACAATAAGTCAGTCGTTATACCGAACTTCACTTATATCACAAAAAGCGTAATCTCAACTAATAGATACATTTTTACAGACATAACTCTGTCTGTAAGTCTGACTAGGATGATATCGAAGTTGCGCGAACATACCAATGCGACTCCACGAAGCTACACAATCACATTATTACTAGCAAAAACGATTAAACCATAATCTCGCAAAATATAAGAAGTATTTACCGCAATTTTAATGATCTAACACTTTTATTATCCACGTTTAAATTTGAAACAGATATCATAATTTTAACTGAATGTAGGCTACATCCAAATAAACCGATTCCACAGCTTTATATTTATTCTTCCTTTCTGACCTTAAGACAATTAAACCAGAACGATGGTGTAGTTGCTTACGTAAAAAAATCTTTAAGCCCAAAAGTTAAAGAAATAAACCTGTCACAGGCTTCATGTCTACAGCTTGATATACAAAATCATATTGTTCTAGGTATCTACCGTTCCCCTTCTAATACAAATACTGATAGTTTTATAGACTCCCTTAGTGCTCATCTCGACACGTTGAATTCTCATCAAAGTATCGTTTTAGCAGGGGATATCAATATTAACATCAAAATTAAAGACCCAGAACTGCCTCACGAACATAAAAACAGAGTAAATTACCTAAACACCCTAGCCCTACACGGTATATTACCTGGACGTACACTACCTACACGAGAGTCTAACTGTTTAGATCATTTTATGATTAAAATAAACAAAAAGAAAGATTTCGGCATCTATTGCTATTTTACCTACTAGTATCACTGACCATTACACTACTTTCATGTCATTAAAAAAAAAAAAAACTAATCAGTTGGTGAATAAAACAACCTCATCATTTATTTTGAACTAGCTCTACAACATTTAAGAGAAAATTGCTGAACTACTTTTCTGTAAAGATCCGGATCAATTAGTTAACCTATTAATTTACAGATTAACTGAATCTATGACTTATAGCACTATAACCAAAGTAATACCTAATAGTAAACGTACTGTTAAACCGTGGATGAACTTAGGTTTATTAAGGTGTATTAGGCATCGCAATAAACTTCAAAATAAAGCACGTAAAGATCCTTTTAATACCATTCTTAAAATTAGTTATCAAAGATACCAAAACTACTGTAATAACATTATTAAAACATCAAAAAGAAAATTTGAGAGAGAGTTATTAGCTAATTCAGTCACAAATAATAAATTATTATGGAAAAACATTAAAACACTAACTTACACAAACAATTTGAAAACTCAAGGCACCGAATTACTACACATAAAACCTAATCCAAGTGATTCCGTCAATTTCAATAAATGATTATTTTGCAAACATTGGCAAAGAGCTTACTCAAAAAATCCAACCATTGGCGTTCAACCCTAACATCTGTGCCTCACATATTCTTCCAAATCAGGGAAATTCGTTTGCCCTTTTAGAGACTGATTGTCAAGAGGTGAACAGGATTTTGATGAGCCTAAAATCCAATAGCGCACCGGGTTTGGGACAAGGTACCCACTAGGTTTCTTAAGCATGTCAGTCAAGAGGTAGTCCCTATCATTACGCACTTGGCTAATCTTTGTTTCTGTAAGGGTACTTTCCCTACTCCACTTAAGCAATCTGTAATCATTCCAGTATATAAGAGTGGGGATAGGGACGATGTCAACAACTACAGGCTTGTATCCATTTTACCAACTATATCCAAAATAATTGAGAAATTGATAAATACTAGAATGTGGAAATATCTAAACAAATATAACAAACTTAGTTCCACACAGTTTGGTTTCAGGCAAGATATATCTACCAAAGATGTAATCACTGCGCTTACCTCCTTAGTAGCTGATAATTTGGATAGTGGCAGGAAATGCCTAACCGTATTTCTTGACCTGAAAAAAGCTTTTGACACCGTCTCTATTCCCGTTCTTGTGAACAAATTAGAAGCGTCAGGGGTGAGAGGTATCCCACTAAAACTTTTTGATAACTATCTCTCTGACAGGTCGCAAAGGGTTCGGTTGGGAGATCATGTTAGCTCCAATAAAAAGTAACTTTTGGCGTTCCCCAAGGGAGTGTGTTGGGGCCTACGCTGTTTTTGCTTTACATCAATGACCTCTGCAACCTAAAGATTAAAAATGCAAAAGTTTTCTCTTACGCTGATGATACAGCGATCGTTTTTCCTGGGAATTCCTGGCATGATGTTGTTCATAGTGCTGAAAGAGGTATGGCCAAAGTAGCTCGCTGGCTCACAAATAACCTACTTACTCTAAATGTAGGCAAAACAAACTACGTATGCTTTAGTATATCAGCTCGCACTAAGCCTCATACAGCCTTAAACCTAAAAGTACACACTTGTGATGATGCAAATAACAATTGTATATGTCCAACACTAACCCAGGTACCTCATACTAAATACTTAGGTGTTATTGTCGACGAAAGACAAGCCAAGACCGAGCTCTTAGATCTTGAGCGGGGACAGCGTGCTCTTATAAAGTTAATGTACTTTAAAAACATTAGGTTTCCTACACATAGTCTGTACCAAATTAGTGACTTACTCTCTGTTAAGAAACTATATATCATAGAAACAATTTAAAAAAAACACAAAACCCTGCCTTGTGATCCTAGAAAAATTATAAAAAGAAGAAAAGACATAGTAGCGGAAGTTCCCCAGACCAAAACCAAGTTCGCTAGCATACAATATAAAAAATGATCAGCTAAGCTTTACAATAAATTTAATAGAGAAATCTATATTTATAATAAGAAAGTACTTGATTGCAAAAAAATAATAATAAACTGGATTAAACCATTTACATACGAGGACACTGAGGCATTACTTGATTAACACACATACACATACACTTACATCACACGAACAAACACACACCACACGAACACACACCACACGAACACACACACACACCCCTAACCTTGCATGTTTGTTATAAGTCAGTTAATTCATTCTTAGGATAAGTTGTTTCACATTGTATGTACGATCTAAGGAAGAGCGGAGTCTCCTAACACAGGCATTATTTACCTAAAAGGAGGCTTCAATCACTAGTTGATAAGGAGCGATCATGTGAATCAATAAACAATTTTTCTATATTTTCTTTTCAATACTATTATTGCTAAATAATGTACATCGTGACCCCAGTAACATATAATATATTTTTAGGTTTTATAGATAAATTTAGACACTTCTGCCACTGTAACAGTTTTTATAGTAATACTTTCTGATATTTACGTGAATGTTACACATTATGAAATAAAACTACGTTTTCGGAATCTATCGCGTTTACTTCATTTTTTTTATTGCTAATGATGTCAGAATAGCCACGGCCCACCTGATGGTAACCGTCGCTCATGGACTCAACTGTACCGAGGGTATAGGGAGGTGTCAAGCCGCTACGCACCATTTAATTTCTCCGATATGAAATTAAAGTATACTTCTGCTACAGCCAAAACACACTGTCCTGCTTCATGGCCGGTATTGCAGGAGACGGTGGTACCAACCTGTTCAGGCCCGATAGCAAGTGAGTACTCTCACTTGGTATCTAGCGCTACCACCAGTAACTCAGTGGGTGATAATTGCTTACTTCCCTTAGTCGCCTTGTACGACACCCGGGGGAAAGTATGGGATGGTGACACTTGTATTCTTAGACCTTCACCACACGGATAACTTCGGACGATTTTCTACTATCCAGACGTTTGGAGTACTTTACAGCATTCATGATCACGGGTGAATTTCGATGATAGATGTCCAAGGCCGATATCAGCTTTGATCAAGCCTCAGAACGCGATAAATTCCGTAAACGAAGTTTTATTTCATAGTTTTGATAGTAGCTCAAAAATGTTGCATCGGCAGGTCTTCATTCAGGACTCTGACAACCTTTAACGACTGCCAGATTGTTATTTGACAATTGAAACCCACTGTTTAACGTGCTTTCTGAAGCTCAGAGGAAATTAGGTGTCCAATAGTTGTCACTTTTTGATCATCAATCTGATGACATAAGAAGGAAAGTTATATACAGCGTCTGTCGTAAATAATGGATAATCCGTTAATTGGAGATTGCTCTTATTTCAGGCTACAAGAAAATCGACTTTTTATTTTAGGATTGCCATTGGTGTGAAAACGGTAGAAAATTTTGTATTTTTTGTTTTAATTTTCCTTCTTTGCTCATTCATTCGGTCACCATTTCAACCAAGTAACTTATTTTACTGTACTTTTTTTTCTATCTGACTCCTGGATACTTGTATTTTAATTATGTTAGGTTCTATAGTGAAATCAGTATCGGTATCAGTTAAAGAAGTCTCAATTATCTTAAGATATCGTCCCTGAAAGAAAGAAATAGAGGTTTTAGGTTTTTGTGCCAGAATCTAGCCACTGTATTCTAGCAAGTCCAAATAATGGGAGCACTTTCCGGATGGTATGTAGAACTAGAATGCTAGCGGCAAAACTACACTGGAACTGCTGGCTGCAGAGGCTCTCGCAGATTTCTAAGGGTCTAGGGAGAGGTTGGCGCCGGACTTTCTTCCTTGGCCCTATTGGTCTGAGTGGTCGGAGTTCAGTATTCTGTTCTCTACACCACCACAGAGAAATATCTTTGACATCTTTAAGTGTCCAGCTCTTTTCGGGGTTCGGGGTTCCGAACTAATACTGCACCACAAGTGCAGTTCTAATTATTAATTTGTGCAAAGACTATAGTGAAAAATAATCACACACTCTGTGTGAGCCTGCTAAGCCGTTTTCACCTTGCGTTGCTTACCACCGGATCCCAACTACTGGTCGAATTTTTCAGCAAAGGAATCGTTTTGCTGACCCACCGTCAGTACCATCTACTCGTAATACAAAAACTTCTACTAAGCCCTTAAACAACAAATTATTTGTGAATGTGGAAAAAGAGAGGTTTAGTGCGAGCAGGATAAACTAAACTAAACTTCTCTTTTTCCACATTCACAAATAAGTTGTTCTTTAAAGTAGCTGAGCATTTACTATTATAGAATGGATATTTTAGGGGGAGAGCCCACCACTCACCCACGGATTGTCAATCCCGGTTATCTAAGATTGCCAATCCGCACTCTCACAGATAGAGGAGAATGTGATAATAGCAAAGTAGCATGCACGATAATGTCAAAAACTCACCAACGCGACACAACCATGCGATACGGTAGAACTCTCAGAACCACAATATTGCAATATTCCGCAAAATCCGAACATAAATTTGACACGTGTTTCGCCACTAAACGAGGCATTCTCAAGAACGCTCTGCAACAAATGAGCGAAGCTTACTCGTGTACCTTGTTTTTATACCCCTTTCATTGCACAACAGTTATGACGTATCGCTCGAACGATATGAAAACAAGTTTAGTAGGGGGGAACTACAGCTGGTTTGTTCATTCAACAACACGTTACTATTATATCCATTCTATAATAGTAACAATGGACTTCCGCCAAGTGTCGCCTCATTCAATCAATTATCTTACAGTAGCTGAGCATGTCAAGTGCTATAATATAGATCAAAATGTTCTTCTGAGACTATAATTGACAGACTTCGCCATCCATTAGTCATTCAGTGGTCCAAGAGCTGGCGCCAGTGCTACTAGCTGGCGTTAGATGATTTAAATTTCATTTATATTACATAATCCTAGCTATCTCGTCACATAAAAGTAGGTTGATAAAAATATATTGACACTGGCTACACGAAAGCATATTTAGGTATTGCGGCATCACGCCTGTATTCCCTGAAGGGGTAGGCAGAAGTGTATTCCACACCCACGCTTCACCAGCTATGGTTAAGTCCCACGTAACAGGGAGCGAGCCTATTGCCGTCTACCGGGCATTTTCAAACTCCGGGCTGCTACTGAGAATTTTTCTTTTTACGAAAAAGCTCAATAACGCTGCCCGACCCGGGGATCAAACCCGAGACCTCATGATCAGCAGTCGCTCACACTAACGCTGCACCACAGAGACAGTTAGGTATTGTAATTGCTGTAAGAACAAGCTTTGTATGGTATTATCATTTATGGAAATAAATGACTTCTGAAAGGTTGTCTAGCTATTTCGGAGAAATAACTTGTGTAGTCGTTTTCATCTTACTCTCCTAATAATATTTTTGCTAAAGAAAACAATTATCTGTTACACAGCTCGTGTCTAGTTATGTTACATTGTGCAGAAGATTGGACGTTCCCTCCAGGATTCAAATTTGGAGCATCCACCTCGGCTTATCAAGTGGAAGGTGCCTGGAATGTTAGTGGTGAGTAAGGGAATTAGATTACTTGACCATTTAGATATTTCTATATATATTTTTAGCATTTGACGTGCTTAGCCATATAAATTAACACAAAGTGTGAAAATGTGAAATCGAAAATAGCAGTCACGAGCAGGATTTGAACATGCATTATGCACAGGCGTCACCCAAGACGTTAAGTATGAATGTGTTATTGAAATTAGCAGTCATGAGCAATTGACAGGATGGCTGAATTGGCAAAGCATCTGGACGATATCCAGGAGATGCAGGTTCAAATCCTACTCGTAACTGTTATTTTCGATTTCACATTTTCACACTTTGTGTTGATACTATACTATTTCTATAGTTACCATTCTAAAAACAGAGTGCATTCGTTACCAGATAAAGGGGAGAGCAATTGGGACAGGTTCACGCATACACACTCAGAGATCATCGCTGACCACAGCAACGGAGACGTCGCCTGTGACTCCTACCATCTGTGGAAAAAAGATATTAAAATAATAAAGGATCTTGGCTTACATTTTTACAGGTATGCTCCTATTCTAACTATTGTAAAACTGTAACAGAGCTGTGTCTGTACATTTACAATATTTAAGAAAAAAAAACTGTATTAGGCGTGTTTGAACACAAAACATTCTTCTTTAGATTTTTTATCTGTTTGTCTGTTTTTTCGTTCGCGCATCATGCAAAAACTACTTAACGGATTTGATGCAACTATTTTATTTCATAGCTCTTGGTTAGACTTAAAACTAATAAACATTTTATCCCGCTACTATATCGGGAACTTGAGCTATAACAAAATATGATATAACAAACATTTTTGATCTATATTTTTTAGCATTTGACATGCTCTGCCACTTTTTAAAGTACAAATTATTTGTGAATAAGGCAAAGAAATTTTTTGTACTAGCGGGAATCGAACCCGCGTCTTTTCCAATCCGGGGAAATGCTCTAAGCCACTGAGCTATAGTACAAATCTTTCGATCATCCCAATCTACTTATCACATTTGTCTTTACGACCAACGCCATCTATCGGAAGCATTTACATGCATTAAACCAATATAGTAAGATTAATTTTGCAATTAAAATTCATATTATTTGATGGCGCGATTTTCCAAACATTTTGATCTATATTTTTTAGCATTTGACATGCTCCGCCACTTTTTAAAATACAAATTATTTGTGAATAAGGAAAAAGAGATTTTTTACTTAGATATTTTCAGTCACTGGCGCGTGAAAAATCGTCCTTCCTGGCCCTCTACGCCGTCTCCTGTTAAATGAGGTTCTCGCAGAAGGTAGCGACCCTAGCCCGATTCCTGTCGCTGTCGAGCCTCGCACACACGTTACAAGGCTCAGCAGCAAGAGGTCCCTCCCACTTATTGCCAGACCGAGTTTTTGGCGCTGCTCGGTGCAAGCTAGGCACGGCTAGAGCATATACCAGAGTCAATTCCTTCTTAACTGCCGAAACAACATTGCCGTTAAAAAATAAAATAGAGATATGTTTTGATGTTCCTAACCGCACACCCTATCGTTCGGGGCAATGACCAGGGTAGTGTGGGGCCTGCACCCACTAAAGAAACCCGCCGTGTGCCGTCTCTCCGCCTTTATTGGCGGGCCACTGGAACCATGTTACATTCCTTCGGTGGTGATGGGAAATATCCTGGGAAAATTAAATTCTAAATAGTTTTCTTTTAGTTGTGGTTTAATTGTGGGCAAAATTCTAATAGCAGCTAAGCGCCAAAAGAGTTCTGAAAAATCATCAGTAGTTGTTCAGACATAAATTCTTTTGTGACCCAGACAATATTCCACAGTGCAGTTTGTTTTCTTAAAAACAATAATCCAACTCAAAATTAATGCATTTTACTGCACCAAACTAACTATGCACCTGTCAGATGTGACGTGACCTGCAAATGTTAATGTTAAAAAAAAAAAAATAGTGTTTTCATTAGTGGACCAAAAGTCCGTTACCATAGTTAAAAAATAAAATAGTATAGCTATTAAGTGAAAAATTGTTTATTAAATCCAAGTATGAAATTTGTCGTTTTTGACACTCTTGTAACAAAATAAGATAATTACGTGCGAATGTGTCGATGCTGCGAACCGTACTAAGACGAACGCGGTACCTGAGGCGGTTTGCGGGCGGAGAAAACGCATTCCACCCGAGTGCCTAGTTGGTTTGGTGGAGTCTTAGGTATAACAATTGCGGAAATACTATTTACAGATTCTCCATATCCTGGTCTCGTCTACTTCCTCAAGGTCACGTTAATTATGTTAGCAATGACGGTAAACAATACTACAATAACTTGATCGATGGTTTGCTGGCTGAAGGCGTAGAGCCCATTGTGACTATGTACCATTTCGATCTACCACAAATATTTGAAGATTTTGGTAGGTGAACATGTGATTCACTCGGATTTTTTCACTAACTATTTTTTATCAGCCTATTAGTCAATGGGTTCTGGTTTCCTCTCAGAGTGAGAAGTATTTGTCCAAGTCTACTACGCTGACCCAGTGCGGGTTGGCAGATTTCACAAGCCGCCGAGAAAATGTCTCCGGCATGCAGGTTTCTTCATGATGTTTTCCTTCGCTTGAGAAAAGTTAAAGGCGTGTGCCGTGGCGATTGTCTTTGCAGTCCTTGGCTTGTCTTATGGTGCGTTCACACGCTTGCGTTCAAAGCGACTTTCAACGGGCACGAGCACGGGCACAAGCGTGTGAACGGGCTGCTCGTGGCTGCCCGGCGCGCTCGCCATTGAATGGAGTGAATGTCAGTTTTTGGCAATGTTCAAAGGATGAATGTGCTTGCGCCCGTGTCCTGTTCACATGATCCCACCAGATGGACCGACGATCCGGTAAAAGCCGCCGGGAGTCGTTGGATGCAGTCAGCACAGGACCGCTCGTTGTGGCGTTCTCTTATGGAGGCCTATGTCCAGCAGTAGACTTTGAAAGGCTGATGGATGGATGGATGAAACTGCTATACTATATATATAATATGACTGCTTCGGTGGTACAGCGGTAGTGTGAGTGACTGCTGATCATGAGATCTCGGGTTCGATGCCCGGGTTGGGAAATATTATTGAGCTTTTTCGTCAAAAGAAAAGTTCTCAATAGTAGCCTGGAGTCTGAAATGTGCCTGGTAAACGTCAATAGGTTCGCCCCCTATTACGTGGGACTTAAACATAGCAGGCGAATCGTGGGTGTGTAATACACCTCTGCCTACCCCTTCGGAGAATACAGGCGTGATGATAGGTTTGTTTGTTTATCACTAATATATTATACTGATTATTTTATTAAACACTAGCCATTACTTGGTTAGTATAATGTATTTAAATACTTCCGACAGATGGCGCAGGTGTCACCCAGGACGTTAAGTACGAATATTTTATCGAGATTAGCAGTCGAGAGCAGTTGTCACGATGGCTGAATTGGCAAAGCATCTGGACGGTATCCAGGAGATGCAGGTTCAAATCCTGCTCGTGACTGTTATTTTCGATTTCACATTTTCCACTTTGTGTTTAATGTATATGGGTGAGCATGTACAATGGTAAAAATATATAGAAAAACCGCCAATAACTACAACCGCCCTTTGCGTAAAAATCCTTTGAACTTTGCCAAAAAACCGACACTCACTCCGTTCAACGCCGAGCGCGTGCACAAGCAGCCGGGCAGCCAACGGCAGTCGTTCACACGCTTGTGCTCGTGCGCGTTCCCGTTGAATGACGCTTTGAATGCAAGCGTGTGAACGGACAATTGCGATGAATGCTAGGCTGCGCACCGGAGCTGCTTCCCAAGCTGCTTGCCGGGCTGCGCGGCGCGCATGTAAACGCGCCATTACCTATTACTGTTTTTACAAACTATTCCATCCATCCATCCATCAGTATTTTAACGTCCACTGCTGGACATAAGCCTCCCCAAGAGAACGCCACAACGAGCGGTCCCGTCATGGGGGATAATGCCGTAATCGCCACGCTTGGCAGGCGGGCTGGCGATCGCAGTGGATGTTGTTAATACTCGAGGAAGTGCTGCTGCCCACTCCGCCGGTATTCCCTCAGTCGGCTCTATCGACTCCCGTGGGTAGACAGGGGTGGGACAATTCTAAAGCCGGCCCCACACGGCGAGAACGTATAACGTACGAACGTATATACGTACAAACTATTGTTACCCCGTAAAGAGAATAAATTTTAAGAGGTATTTTGGATGCTTATAACATAATATATCCTCAACGTTTTCAATTTCCCTACTTTTTAGGGACACGATTAGAGAACGATAACAGAACTTTTTTTTTATTGTTAATGATGGCAGATGAGCCACCGCTCACCTGATAGTAAGTGGTAACCGTCGCTCATGGACTCAACTATACCAAGAATATTGTCAAACCCCTGCGCACCATTTCATTTCTCAGATATTAAATTCTGCTACAGCCAAAGCACACTGACATGCTTCATGACCGGTCACACAGAAGACGGTGGTACCGACCCGTTCGGGTCCGATAGCAAGTAAGTACTCTCACTTGGTACCCAGCCCTACCACCAGTAGTGCAATTGCTGATAATTGCCTTGTACGACACCCGTGGGAAAGGATAGGGTAAGTCCGCCACCACACGGATAAAATACATAAACAACGATTTTTCGATTTTTCGACCTCTCTGAGATTACTGAACGGATTCTGATAGTGTTTTTGTGGTTAGATAGAGCTTAGCTTGGATATAAATATGGCTTTACTTCATTTAAATCGGCTGTTAGTTAAAAAATTATCCTCATTTAAAAGTCCAAGCAGACGTAGCCGCGGCCGAATTCCTCGGCGTCATATCGTAAATTAATAATGCTACAGAATCGTATCAAATATCTTTAAATATAAATTCGTATTTTCAGGTGGCTGGACAAACCCCTATATTGTAGACTCGTTCGCTGACTACGCACGACTCCTTTATACTCTGTACGGCGACCGGGTAAAGATTTGGATAACCATCAACGAACCCATTTTAGTCTGTGATGGAGCGTATAATACAGGGTATTTCGCACCAGGGGTCGTTAGCCCAGACCTTGGTGCTTACTTGTGTAATAAATACATATTGCTGGCTCATGCGAAGGCTTACAGAATATATGATGAAGAATTTAAAGCTAAGTATCATGGTGAGTTGAAAATTAATTTTAAAACTAACAGGTTTATATTGCTATAACTCATTATTTTAATGGTTTTCATATATTCTTAAGCATTGATGTATTTATCTCAATGTTCTTAAGTATTTGATATACTTAGGCATGTAAATGAATACAAGTGCGAAAATGTGAAGTCGAAAATATGAGTATGAGCAGGATCCTGCTTTGCCTGCTGCATTTTATGTTCAGAACTCATTAATTTTGAAGTGAATACTTCTTTAGAATCGTTCCGATTTGAAACTCGATGAAACGAAAATAGGTCACGATAAAGAAACAAACACATAAATACTTATAGGATCAACAGTCAGTTGTACAAAATAAATAAATTTTGTTTTTGTCACAAAATGTATTTCTTGGTAGTTGATTTGAAACCTCGGTCTCTGGCTTGCGTGATCAATACTTAAACCACATGACCACATGACCGCATAACATTAATTTAAAAAAAAGGAATAAGCATTCAATATTAAACTAATATCTCTGTGTTGCTATGTTCACTTGGTATTCCCATGGCAGTTATAAAGTATTATTCTCACCTGCCCCCGAAGTGAATCATATATTTTGAAAGAAGAAAGACAAAACGGACTTTAATGCTCCATTAAATTTAATTAATGGGAGGTCATTTTAAGCTTGGTAAAAAATAATAAGCCTTACATTTTCCTAATACTCCTGATACTCTAATATATCCATCTCAATCTCTCGTAGGCTACTTTTCAGAAGTTTCACTTCTGCCGTGTGTGAATTGCACACATAAATGTGTTTATTTGTTTTTAAGCAAATGAATGATGATAACGGTTGATTCAAGCGAGTGTCTCTTCTTTATACTTTGAAGAGTTAAAAAAAAAAGAAAATTGTTGTTACGGTTTTATACAATAACTAGTGAAACACTCAATATATTCTAGAAACCTTAAAAGAGGTTACGCTTCATCGCGGAAAATAAATCATTCCCGTGGTATTGCTATTTTTATACAGACATCATTAATGTGGCGTAAAGTGATGTATTAATATTCTGAAGTCCGCGGACGGAGCTACGGGCAGAATGTAATTGTGTATTATATTTAAGTATATAGATTTCGACAGGATTTTGATGCCGTGTGGGGCCGGCTTTAGAATTGTCCCACCCCTCTCCACCCATGGGAGTCGTAAGAGCCGACTGAAGGAATACCCGAGGAGTGGGCAGCAGCACTCCTTCGAGTATTAACAACATCCACTGCGATCGCCAACCCGCCTGCCAAGCGTGGCGATTACGGCACTATCCCTCATTCTTGAGGAGGCCTATGTCCAGCAGTGGACGTTAAAAGGCTGATCGATGGATGATATAGATTTACTAGCCTTTGCCCGCGGCTCCGCCGCAGCCAAAAGCTAGTTTTTAAGTAATATCTCAGGTTCCCGATATAGTAGCGAGATAAAATGTATACCAGTTGTTAAGTCTAATCAAGAGCTATCAAACAAAAAATGCATCAAAATCCGCTTTTGCGTAATGCGCGAACAAACAAACAGACAAACAGATAAACAGACAAAAAATTAAAAAAATTTTTTTGTGTTAAGACATTCCTTTAGAGCCTAATACAGTATCTTAAATTTACAGACACAGCTCTGTTAAAGCTTTTTAATATATGTAGGGTAATATCTCTAGTGGTAAAGACTTGCTTGCCAGCACGACTGGGCCGGCTCGATCGTGGAAGTACCACCCTCTCACAAAAGATCAGCGTGTAACAACGGTAGTTACGCTTACCGTTGTGTTTCTTATGGTAGGACCAAACTCCCTTCCTATCCTCTCATTAGTATCCTATCTATACTTTTCTTATTATTATTCTCATCCACCTCGTATCCCACCTTGGAGATGGTGACGCGCGAGTGCTACCTAGCGTCTATAGGCTACGGTAACCGCTTACCATCAGGTGGGCCATATGCTTGTGTGCCACTCACATAGTATAAAAAACGCATGACATTTGCAAATTAACATTTTGATAAAGTGAAATTGTTTGCTTTTACTTATAGATAAGAACCAATTGCAACGTCGTATCATGTTATCATTTTTAATCTTAGTTTACAATAAGGATTAGTATTTTATAACTAATTAGATGAATTTCATTTACACACAGGTGAAGTGGCCATCGCAAACCAGCTGATATGGTTTGAGCCTGAGACACCAGATCAAGCAAATTTAAGTGAATTGGTGTTAGAAAATTCTGTACGTAATTTATATCTACTATTATACAACTCTACTGTCATTTCAGCATCGGTCTTAGTCGTAAGTGCGCTTCTTGAAGCCGTTGACTACTATCTCTACCTGGGACAAACAATAAAATATTAATAAATATTCACGGATATTTCACACGTCCTCTGATCCCTAACTAAGCTTCACGCTTATGCTACGTGTACCAGATTACGGATATAATACAATCATATATTACTTTTTTTGTTTTTAATAGATATAATAGATAGAATTTTTTTGTGTGAGGCACAAGGAGGTTTCAGGTGTGGACGAGAATGCATGGATCAAGTGTTTTCTCTGCGCAACATTGTGGAGAAGCATCTGGCTGTAGGCCAGAGGGTTTTCTGCAGTTTTGTGGATTTGGAGAAAGCATTTGACACTGTTGTACGAAAGGAACTTTGGGACATTTTGCCGGAATATGGTATTAGCGGTAGACTGCTACAAGCGGTGCAGTCCAACTACATGGACTGCAGAGCTTGTGTGCGGCTGGATGATGGAATGTCACCCTGGTTTGACGTCAATATCGGCGTTAAACAGGACTGCGTTCTATCAGCCAGACTGTTTATCATATATCTGGATAAATGTCTACAAAGGTTGAATGAAATGAATGTGGGAGTTCAGATGGGCGACTCAGTGGTTAACTCGCTGCTATGTGCAGACGATGCGGTCCTATTAGCGCAGTCTGCGACTGACCTGCAAACCCTAGTCGACGTAATGGCAGAAGATTGTAAGAAAAGGGGCCTACGTGTGAATGTGAGCAAAACCAAAGTAATGGTTTTTGAAAGAGAAGAAGCCAGAACAGATGTTAGAGTAGCAATAGGAAATGGTGTGCTAGAACAAGTGGATGAATTTGTATATCTTGGATGTGGATTCAGTCGGGATGGAAGGTACACCACTGACGTAGAAAGAAGAGTGAATGCGGGAAATAGAGTGAACCGGAGCATTGGGACAACTTCTCGGCAGCCATCACCTCAGCCAGAAGGCACGTGTCGCAATACACAACGCAGTGCTTGTCCCAACGTTATTATATGTAAGCGAGAGTTGGGTATGTAAAAAGGAGCATGAGAGCAAAATCAATGCGGTCGAAATGCGATCTCTGCGGAGAATCTGTGGAGTGAGGCTGACTGACCGCATTCGTAACAATGACGTAAGAGAGCGAGTAGGTATGAAAGAGAGTATTGGTGTAAAGATGCGAAAGGGAATGCTCCGATGGTTCGGACATGTGAAAAGATTGCCGGACGAGCGACTGGCTAAGAAGATATACAATGCGAAAGTGGAAGGATGTAGGTACAGGGGGAGACCGAGACTTACCTACCTAGACCAAATTGGTCATGTGTTGAAGGAAGGTGGAGTCAGGAGTCTCCGAAACCGGCGAGCGTGTATGAAGAGAGTTATGAATGTTGAGGAAGCGAGAGATGTATGCAAGAATAGAGCCTCTTGGCACTCTGTTCTCTCTGCCTACCCCGCAAGGGAAATGGCGTGATGATAAGTAAGTAAGTAATAGATAGAAAACACCCAGACGCAGTACAAAAATATGTGTTCATGACACAAATAATTGTCCTGAGTGGGAATTGAACTAGACCTCCTGCACGGAAGTCGGTTACACTGCTGACTATGCCACGAGTAGAAGGACTCTAGACTGGAGAATTACAGTCCAATTAGGTAGGCACAACTTCGAGAATGAGGTCCATCGACTAAATCTCGACTGGGCAGCGTTCGGGAAGCTAAGAAATATCTTCTCAACCAGTAATCCGCAGTGTCTGAAAACGAATGTCTACGACCAGTTTGTGCTACCGGTGATGATATAGGGAACAGAGACGTGGTCTCTAAATGTTGGCCTTGTATCAATGTTCAAAGTTGCGCAGAGAGCCATGGAGCGGGTTATGCTCGGTATTTCCCTACATGATCGAATTCGTAAGACTGAGATCCATAGAAGAACCGGAGTGACCGTCATAGCCCGCCCGATTGGCATGCTGTAGTAGCAATGGGCAGGCCACGTCGGACGGCACAGCGATAACCGTCGGGGAAAAATAGGTTCTCGAGTGGTGACCACGTATCGGACGGCGCAGCGTAGGATGACTCCCCACCAGATGGAGAGATGATCTGGTCAAAGCCGCGGGGAGCCGTTGGATGCGATCGGCGCAGGACGCTCGTTGTGGCGTTCTCTTGGGGAGGCCTACGTCCAGCATTGGACGACAATATGCAACTGTATCTCATTTGTTTTCAAATATGATATGGCTTCTTCTGACTCTCAAATTTTATACCAAATTCATTCTATGTAAGCGCCATTTTGAACACACAGAATAGGATGGCGATCTTCGGGCGCGCCATTTTAACGGCTGCGCACGATGGCCGTCTGATGCAGTTTTCGCTTACTTCTGAAGGACGTCAGTGAAGACATCGATTTCAATATTACATTTTGTGAACTAGTAGAAAAGTATCCAGCTCTTTATGGCTGTACTCTTTCCGATGATTCTAACAGCAAATGAAAGTATAGGTTCAGGATAAAAGTATAGCAGGAAATTAAAAATAAATTCTGCTTCTACATTTATTTCATCATTGCGAAGATATTTTAGTAACGTTATGAAAACGATCAGAATAGTGCCTAAGATTTCGTATTGGTCTAAATAGTCTGAAAATCTGTCTATATTTTTACTTTTATCACGTTTATTAAGTGTTCTAATACATTGATCTTTCAAATACTTGTTTGTAATGTCATAACAGCTTCCTAGGCTTCATGAAGCCATCAAGAGCTTCATAGTTTTAAATTAAAAGACATTATACTACTAGTGGTAACAAGATTTTGCCGTAAATATTTGAAATGTACATAATTAAAGACAATGTCTAACTTTCAGGCAGGGAGATATTCACATCCTATTTATTCCGAAGAAGGTGGCTGGCCAATGGATATCGTACACATGATGGCTAATAACAGTGAGGCTAAAGGATACTCCAGCTCCACATTTCCAGCGTTTACTCGAGAGGAAATTCAGCTCGTAAGAGGTAATAAACCGATTTTATCACGCAATGTAAATAATAAATAAATATTAGTCCAAAGTTAGTTGTAGTTGTGCGACTAAAACATGACGAAGGTTTCAATCCGTTATAGTTTTTTAATCTATTAATGGGTTGATTAGGTACCTAAAATCGAGTTGAGATAGATTTATATAACGATTTTATCACGCACTCAATTTAAAATGCCTCAGAGGTGTAGCGATAGTGTGTGCGACTGCCGATCATGAGGTCTCGGATTCGATCCCTGGGTCGGGTAATGTATTATTGACCTTGTTCGTAAAAAAATTCTCAGTAGCAGCCCGGAGTTTGGAAATGTGCCTGGTAGATGGCAATAGGCTCGCCTCCTATTATGTGGGACTTAAACATAGCTTGCAAATCGTGGGTAGTAATACATCTCTGCCTACCCCTTCGGGGATACAGGTGTGATGCTATGTATTTTATGTTTTCTTACTTCAATTTAAAAAAATGAAATATAAAATTGCAAATTTCATGAAAAGACCTATGCAAATAATACCTCAATACCGAACACTTTCTTTTTATTTTTTGTTAAGGTGGGAAAAAAAATTCCTAACCGCACACCCCGTCGTTCGGGGCAACGAACAGGGTAGTGTGGGGCCTGCACCCACTAAAGAAACCCGCCGTGTGCCGTCTCTCCGCCTTTATTGGCGGGCCACTGGAACTGTGTTACATTCCTTCGGTAGAAACCGAACCCTGGGGGTACCAAGTGTTCAGGACTTATCGGTACGATGTAATTTACACCCTGCATGATAGATTAATTAAACTTAAAAATACCAGAGGTTTTATACCGTCACTATATCAGGATTCTAAGATATTATAACAAATAATGGATGACATAAGAAAGCGAGTGGGCATGAAAGAGAGTATTGGTGAGATGCGAAAGGGAATGCCGGATGTGCGACTGGTTGAGAAGATATACACTGCGAAAGTGGAAGGATGTAGACACAGGGAGAGACCGAGACTCACCTACCTAGACCAAATTGGTCATGTATTGAAGGAAGGTGGAGTCAGGAGTCACCGAAACCGGCGAGCGTGTATGAAGAGAATTATTAATGTTGAGGAAGCGAGCGACGTATGCAAGAATAGAACCTTTGGCACTCTGATCTCTCTGCCTACATATTTAGCACTCTGATCTCTATTTTATATAAATCCTTATATCTATCATTACTTCAGGCACATATGACTTCTATGCACTTAATCACTACACGAGTCGTCTTGTTCGAAAGGCGAAAGAAGGAGAAAAAATTGGACCCTGGCCTATCCTGGATGTTCCTGATCTCAAAGCAATACTTAGTCGTGATTCGGAATGGACAACAGGGGCTACTTGGTTGTATGTGAGTCTGTAACAAATGTGCCTCTAACACCCCCATAAACAAGTGTTTACCTATCCTCTACACCGACCTTCGATCATCAATACTAACAAGATACAGTGTCACGAACAAAATCAAGCTAAAAACTGTCCGTATGAATATATATACAGCTACATCTGCTTACTACCGAACTGAGACAAAGGTTTTAAAACAATTTATAGTTCAACCTAATTACTATCATGGCGCTTAGTAATAAAGTCACAAATCTAAAATATTATCTTACATTTACGATCATTCGTCACAAAAAATGAGCAAAGCAATAATTTACTACTGCCACATAAAAGTGAAAAGACAAATAACATTTACTGTGAAATCAAGCATAAATAGCAACTAATAAAGTACTTTTTGAACTAAACAAAATAGGAGGACACTTCTCAAGTGCGCTGTTATTTACTGAGATGGATTTTTAGGACCAACGCGATATCTATTGCATTGTTGATCGAAGATACCAACCAACAGTTTGTTGCCAATATTCTAAATGTGAAAGTGCGTTTGTTTGTTCCGCTTTCACGTCGTAACTTCTAAACCGACGCAGTCGTGGGTTGAATCTGGCTTCCTATAAAGATTACAAGCATTTAAGAGACCTTTTTTTATTTGATATTGCGGAAAAAATGTTCCTAACCGCACACCCCTTCCTTCGGGGTAACGAACAGAGTAGTGTGATGCTCTCACTCACTAAATAAATCCGTCGTGTGCCGTCTCTCCGCTTTTCTTGGCGGGCCACTGGGACTATGTTACATTACTTCAGTGGTAAGTAGTTTAGAGACCTAAAATTTATACTTTGACTTGAATAAGCTACAATAAGGATTATTTCCAGGTATATCCTGCGGGTATTCGTAAACAGCTCCTCTGGTTGAAAAAGCACTACGGCGATATGAAGATCTTGATCACTGAAAATGGATACTCCTCGGTTGGTGGCATAAATGATCAAGACCGCATAGATTATTATGAAGCCTATTTAAAACAGGTATAATAACACCTAGCCTTATTAAAATCTTTTTATTGGGGTCGGCTTCCGATCTGCCCCCTTAGAATGAAAAGCGAGAGACGAACTTTCGTTTCGAGTCATTGTGATTTATCAACAGTCAGACGCGTGATTCCTGTGGGCCTAGCCAAGCTGCATTCAATGATTGCTAACGCTATAGAAAACTTATAAAATGTATGGGAATTTGACATGTTTAACGATATCGTGACTTAACATTACACATGTCAAAATTCCATATATTTTAATAGTTTTCTATAGCGTTAGCGATCATAGAGTGCATCTTGGCTAAGCCCACTGATTAGTCGAGATTTCGACGCGTGATTCAGGTGACCAATCACAATGAAGCGAAACGAAAGCTCGTCTAACGTTGCGTTTTTCATTCTAAGGGCGCAGTTTGGTTTTAGCTGATACACCAGTATTAACACGAAGCTGCCTATCTGATCTCCACGGCCCCATTAAGGGAGCGGAGGGAGGGTAAAATCGGCTGTTAGCGTGGCGACGCTTTTATTTTAGGTACTTGTCCCGTTCAAATCTTGAAAGTTAAATTTGACACACTTCCCGTTTTCCGATTGAGCTGAAATTTTACACGCATGTGTATATCACGTGACAATGCAATATTATGATGACGTGGAGCTGATCTGATGATGGAGCTGGAAGGTGGACATAGGAACTCTATAATGAAACGGCGCAACCCCATCGAGTTTGGGCTCGTATGATTCGTCTTGCCGAGTACTTTGTGTCTAGATGGTGTACAGGGGCTGATGATGAAGCTGGAAGATAGCCACAGTAACTCTATATTGAAACGACGCAACCCCGTTGTATGTAAAGTATGGACACGTTTAATTCGTCTTGATGAGTACTTTGTCTTTAGATGGTATCCAGTGTCTGATGATGGAGCTGGAAGGTGGCTATAATAAATTTGGACTATACAATATAATGCTATTAATCTTAAAAGAAACAAGAATGTAAATCTGTAAGCTATTCAATCAAACGTAAAATAAATAAATTGGCGTTGTCAACAAAACAAAGTTGCAAATAAATACATTAGATACATAAGGCCCTTATCAATAGTAAGGGAGACTTCGCTGGCCCGGGCATAAGAACACGGACCACAAACAAAAAAAGAAAAGGTGTCTATGCGAAACTCTGTAATTAAATGGTGCAACTCCATCGAGTTAGGGCTCGCTTGAAATGTCTTGACTAGAACTTCAGTCCTAGATGATACCCAGTGTCTGATGATGGAGCTGGAAGATTACCATAGTAACTCTGTAATGTAACGACGTAACCCCGTCGAGTTTGGAATCATTTGATTCTTCTTGACGAGTACTTTGTCTTTAGATGGTCTCCAGGATCTGATGATGGAGCTAGAAGGTGGCCATAGGAACTCTGTTATAAAACGACATAACTCCATTGACTTTGGGCTTGTATGATTTGTCTTGAAGAGTACTTTGTCTCTAGATGGTATCCAAGGTCTGACGATTGAGCTGCAAGGTGGCCACTGTAACTCTGTAATGAAACGACGCAACCCTATCGAGTTTATACTTGTTTGATTCGTCTTGACTACTTGACAAAGTGGAGATTTCTACAAAATAATTTTGATGTTTTCGTCATGCTAGACGTCTCGCTACGTCTATTTTTTATTTAGGAATGAGAAGTTGTAACGACTGCCACGATGTTATTTGACCACCAGGGCCCACTCCTTAACGTGCCTTCCGAAACTTGAAGCTGTTTATGATCACCCATCTGACTGCCAGCCGAGCTAAAGTTGCTTAACCTTGCGGATCATTAGAACTGCAAGTGCACAACTAGGCTGCGATCTACCTCTCCTCCGTCTCCTTCTCCTCTTCCTTCTTATCATGTCTGCCAGTGTACACTGAGCCCAAATCCAAGCCACACATTTTGTTATTTAATATTACTTAGTAGTAGGATTACTTTTATGTAACTAATGGCTTTTTAAATCTTTATTTTAGCGCTTGACATGCTCAGCTACTTTAAATACAAATTGTTTGTGAAATGTAGAAAAAGAGAACTTTAGTGCGAGTGGGAATCGAACCTGCATATCACAAATAATTTGTTCTCAAACTAATGGCAGTTTATGTTGACTGGCTACAAGCTTAATTTTAAACAGAGTACTATTCATCTGTGTTGTGACAAAACGAATGGTTTAAATGATTAATATTTATAATTAAATCTAATTACTCCCCAAATAATTGTTGGATTGTTCCAACAATTATTTGCATTCTATTTCAGCAAATATTTATGTAATGTTATATGATTTCAGATTTTGTTGGCAATCAAAGAAGATGGCATCAATATCACACATTACACTGCTTGGGCTCTCCTTGACAATTTCGAATGGGTATCTGGATACACGTATGTTGAAATGTCTTACCTATAAAATCAAATAAAATCCAAACAAAACACAAATGAAATCTATTTACAATCAGATAAATTATTTTGTGTTCTGTTCCAAACCCACTTCTAGCCCATTCTTGCTTTCATCTTAAATAGACGGCTTTTTAGTAAATTACTCAAAGAAAACATTTTTTTTTTTATACTACTGGTCACACAAGCATACAGCCCACCTGATTATTAGATTAAAGTTAGAAAGAAAGAAAGTTAGTATAGCCTATAGATGCTAGCAACACCAGAGGCATCATTCGTGTGTCATCATCTCCAAGAAAAGGGAGAAGAGAGGAAGGATAATAATGAGAGGATAGTTATAGGGTGTTAACCTTCGGCGCCTTCTCTTACTAGAGGTGGTCGTTGAATCAATAAACTGTGTTTTTCAACGGCTTTTCATTCGTCAACGAGTTAACTGTTAATCATCAATGAAAAAACAGGTTGAAAATATTAGCTGTTAATTTACGTCAACGCCCAAGACTATCATTATTTTATTCAGTTAAAAAAAACAGTTGAAAATATAAACTGTTAATTTACGTTAACGGATCAACGGAATAAATTGACGTTGAAAATTCAAAACCTGTTATTAATTTAACAGCTTTTTTAACCTGTTGACCATTTGTCAATGATTGAAATTGAAAACGTTGACATAAAATTGACATTGAACATTCAAAACCTGTTATTTATTTAACAGTTTTTTTAACCTGTTGACTATTGATGATTAACAGTTAAATTACATTAACGAAAAAACCGTCATCGACCCATGCCTATCTCTTACCATATGAAACACTACGATAGGAGTATCTACCGCTGTTTCACGTCGATCTTCTGTGAGAGGGCGGTACTTCCACGGTCGAGCCGGCCCTTTTATGTTCGGATAAGCAAGGCTCTACCACTAGCGAAACCAGTTATATTGATAATCGCGTACTAATATGGTATTAGTGTCTTTGACTGATCTTGGGTTAGACTCCTAGGTCGTACCAATAAAAAGTTATTGGGATTTTCGTCAAAAAATTCCAATAAATAAATATTCACGGACATTTTTCACGTCTTCTGGTCCCACGCTTACCACCGAAGGAATGTAACATAGTTCCAGTGGCCCGCCAATAAAGGCGGAGAAACGAAACACGGCGGGTTTCTTTAGTGGGTGAAAGCCCCACACTAACCTGTTCGTTGCCCCGAACGACGGGGTGTGCGGTTAGGAACATTTTTTCCCGCCTTGACAAAAAAAAAGGTGGGTCGTATCGTATTCTTGTTCGCGGCTTCATGTGTATAAAGTTTAAAAAAACTATTTTTTTTTAATTTATTTATGGTTATCTGTAAAGTTGGTTCACGGACGGAGAATTTTACGTGATACCGTCATAATTATGTTTTCACAAACAATGCATCAGTCATACATTTTTCGGAACGTGACACTATTTTGTGCGTGCGGCCGGCGTTCATCGATTTATAAAACGTTATCACGTCAAAAAGTTTATTTCATGTCAACCATTTCAATATATTATAATTAGTGATTGGATTGTCCTTTTAAGTATGCTGACACAAGCCTTTTATGTTATTTTCAGGGTGAAATTTGGTTTGTACGAGGTAAACTTCACGGATCCACAAAGAACACGCACACCTCGTGCTTCAGCATACTACTACTCAAGAATTATAAGGAATCACTCACTAGATCTCAAAAAATAATCTTAGCAGCAATCCTTTTATTTTGTTAAGGCGGAAAAAATGTACCTAACCGCACACACAACAACGAACAGGATAGTGCGGGGCCCTCACCCACTAAATAAACCCGCCGTGTGCCGTCTCTCCGCCTGTACTGGCAGACCACTGGAACTGTGTGATATTATCATTAAACGCAAAGTGGAAAATGTGAAATCGAAAATAACAGTCACGAGCAGGATTTGAACCTGCATCTGCTTGATACCGTTTTTTTCTTTTATTGCTTGTAGTGGCAGACGAGCCACGGTCCATCTGATGGTAAATCGTAACCGTTGCCCATGGACTCGACTATACCAAGAGTATTGTCAAGCCGCTGCTCACCAATTCATTTCACAGATATAAAATGAAATATAAACGGCCATTTCCTGCTACAGCCAAAACGCAACGATGTGCTTCATGGCCGGTCACACGGGAGATGGTGGTATCAACCCGCTTGGACCCGATACCAAGTGAGTACTTACTACCACTTGGTACCCAGCCCTACCACCAGTCATGCAATGGATGATAATTGCTTACTTCCCTTAGTCGCCTCATACGACACCCGTGGGAAAGAATGGGGTGGTGACACTTGTATTCTTAGTCCGTCACTACACGGACAAGATGCTTTGCCATTTCAGCCATCGTGACAACTGCTCTCGACTGCTAATTTCGATGATACATTAATACTTAACGTCCCTCGTGACTGTTATTTTCTATTTCACATTTTTCACTTTGTGTTTAATTTATATGGCTAAGCATGTCAAATGCTAAAAATATATGTAAAAATATCTAAATGTGGACTTGTTGTTTATTCCGAAAAAAAGAGCGATTTCTGTGCGATAGCAATTTTTGCATAATATACAAAAAACAAAAACATAGCATCACGCCTGTATTCCCCGAAGGGGTAGGCAGAGGTGTATTACACATCCACGACTCGCCAGCTATATTTAAGTCCCACGTAATAAGGGGCGAGCCTATTGACGTCTACCGGGCACATTCCAAACTTCGGGCTGCTACTGAGAATTTTTCTTTTTAGGAAAAAGCTCACTAACAGTGCCCGACCCGGGGATCGAACCCAAGACCTCATGATTAGCAGTCGCATACACTACCGCTACACCACCGAGGCAGTTTGCATAATGTGACATAATATTTGATTTGTGAAGTCCAAACAGATTAATTTGCCTCCGTATCTAGTCAGGCATCGTTTCCACTAAGTATGTCGTGACAGTAAATTTATCTTTGGACGACTATCGTCTTTTACTATTACCATAATATAACGACTGTTTGTCGTCATTGTCAACCGACAAATACTGTTAACTTATAAAAATTACAAAAACATGTGTAACAAAATAATTAAGAATCTAAGAAAACAATATTATCAATCAGAACTGGAAAAAAATATGGTTATAATATGGTTATAATAAAAATTAAGGATATCTGCAATATGACTAAAACTCATGATACCTCTAAAGAACTACTCTCAATATGTACATCACCGCTTGAATCGTTAAACAAAGTTAATACATACTTTACAAACATCGTTAGTGACTTAGCAATGGCGACACTTTGTAAACTCAATAAATCAGAAACTCAATTAGCTAGTAGTATACAAAAACACCACATCCGTAGCCCTGCTTCTTCTATGACATTTACTCCTACGGACCCAAAGGAAATAGATTGCATACTATTAACAATGAAACGCAATAGTGCACCAGGATGTGACAATATCACCAATAAACTAATTATTGAGGCAAGATCTAGCTTCATTGAACCTGAAGTCATCTTTGCAATCTTAGCTTAGGGCACGCGATTTTTCCAAAAGCGTTCAAAACGGCAATTGTTACCCCTATTCATAAATCTGAGGATAAAAGCATTGTAACCAACTATAGACCTATATCGCTGCTCTCCAGTTTGTCTAAAGTACTAGAAAAAGTAGTTAATAAAAGATTGTCAAAGCATCTGAAACAGAACAAGCTTTTATCGGAGCACCAATTTGGATTCCGAAATGGCCTTTCTACGAACGACGCTGTACTAAAACTAGTATCATTAATCACCAAATACGTGGATGCAGGGGAAAAGGTAATTGGAGTTTATCTGGACCTAAAAAAAGCTTTCGATACTATCTCGATTCCTATATTAATTTCAAAGCTAGAAACGATGATCGGCGTAAGGGTTCACGTGCTCAATTGGTTCCAAGAATATCTGTCGGGCAGGGAACAGCGAGTGAGAGTAAATAAGCATTTAAGCGATATAGCAAGTTGTACTTTTGGTATAATTCAGGGAAGCACAATTGAGCCTACGCTATTCTTAGCCTATATTAATGATCTTGCAGAAACGATTTTACAAAAGGCAGAAATCATAATGTTTGCAGACGACACTGTACTATTGTTTCATGGCCGTACTTGGGAGCAGGTAAAAAAAGCTACTGAAAATGGCCTTAGTATAGTAACTAGGTGGCTCGAAAATAATCTGCTCACACTGAACACGGCTAAATCTAAATATATGCGCTTTACAAAGACCAGGGCGTCTTGCCCACGTCCAAATTTCAGTATTAAAATCCATACATATCCCTGCAATCAAAATTGCGTTAACTGGAAGGCCAAGTGTAACTGTGAGGCCAAGTGTAACTGTGATATATTAACTAAAGCTAAGAATGTCAAGTATTTGGGTATAATAATGGATGATAAACTGAGATGGAAGGAACATATCAGTAGTTTAAGTGCTCGATTACTGAGGATGATTTATATTTTTAAGCAACTAAGACTAAAATATACAAAACGACGTTTTAGATGCCCAGTTCCATCCACTAAGTCTAGTTTTGGGCAGAGATTTTACAATTACAGAGCGCCGGTTATGTATAACCAAATTATAAATGTGGGTATTCAAAACCTCAATAACCACAGCTTCAAAAAATATATTCAGGAGTTCCTTAGTGGTATGACCTACGAAGAAGCTGAATCATTCGTTACCAACAAGAGTGCTTGAGTGAGGACTCATGTAAGCACATAAGTTCACATTTGCACATTGGCACTTACCCACTTAATCACGCTCTTCCTACACACACACACATACACGCGCGCGCGCGCGCTCGCCCACACACACACCCACGTGCACACACGTAAATCACACACACACACACACACACACACACCAACATACATATACACGCACGCACACAAACACATTTTTTTTATTTTATTTTTTTATTATTATCTTATTTTTTATTTTTTTTGGCATTCTTTTTACTAATCATAATCCACCAATATTGTATTAAGTAACAAAGTTATGTGCCTATACCTAATACGGGAAGGAACTGTCTCCTGAGACACAGGTACAACCTAATTCAGGAGGCAGAGACTCCATTTTTTTGTATGTTTATGCTTAACTTAATAAAGATTATTATTATTATTTATATAAAATGTTGTCATTTTTCTTCTGCTACAGGAGGTTTACTAAGCACGGGCCAAAGCCAAGTGCATAAACGAAAATCTACTATAAGTTTAGGAATTTACGTGCTATTCTGTAAGTGTTTAGTATTGCAGCTATTTGTAGTAGTATGTATGTTGTTGGTGGTATTCCCAGGGTGTGCAAACTTGTGTGAAGTATTTTAGGTATTACACCTGTTAAACACAAAGTGAAAAATGTGAAATCGAAAATAACAGTCAGGAGCAGGATTTGAACCTGCATCTTCTGGATTCCGTCCAGATGCTTTACCAATTCAGCCATCCTGGCACTTGCTCCTGACTGCTAATTTCGATAACACATCATACTTAACGTCTTTGGGTGACGCCTGCGCCGTCTGTCGGACGTATTTTCATACATTATACCGACCAGGTAAACTTAATTTTACAATTAAGATTTTACCTAATAATGACGCAAACCCTTTTAAATATTTAGATATTTTTATATATATTTTTGCATTTGACATGCTTAGCACTATACATTAAACACAAAGTGAAAAATGTGAAATCGAAAATAACAGTCAGGAGCAGGATTTGAACCTGCATCTTCTGGATTCCGTCCAGACCTGGCCGGAATCCAGAATTTCGATTTCACATTTTTCACTTTGTGTTTAATGTATAGTGCTAAGCATGTCAAATGCAAAAATATATATAAAAATATCTAAATATTTAAAAGGGTTTGCGTCATTATTAGGTAAAATCTTAATTGTAAAATTAAGTTTACCTGGTCGGTATAATGTATGAAAATACGTCCGACAGACGGCGCAGGCGTCACCCAAAGACGTTAAGTATGATGTGTTATCGAAATTAGCAGTCAGGAGCAAGTGCCAGGATGGCTGAATTGGTAAAGCATCTGGACGGAATCCAGAAGATGCAGGTTCAAATCCTGCTCCTGACTGTTATTTTCGATTTCACATTTTTCACTTTGTGTTTAATGTATAGTGCTAAGCATGTCAAATGCAAAAATATATATAAAAATATCTAAATATTTAAAAGGGTTTGCGTCATTATTAGGTAAAATCTTAATTGTAAAATTAAGTTTACCTGGTCGGTATAATGTATGAAAATACGTCCGACAGACGGCGCAGGCGTCACCCAAAGACGTTAAGTATGATGTGTTATCGAAATTAGCAGTCAGGAGCAAGTGCCAGGATGGCTGAATTGGTAAAGCATCTGGACGGAATCCAGAAGATGCAGGTTCAAATCCTGCTCCTGACTGTTATTTTCGATTTCACATTTTTCACTTTGTGTTTAATGTATAGTGCTAAGCATGTCAAATGCAAAAATATATATAAAAATATCTAAATATTACACCTGTTGTCGATATTATGATGGGTACGGTTCGTGTAGTATTTACTCGCCATTGAGTCTTGATTTCTATGGAGAGGTCTACATACTTTGCGATTTTTTCTGTCTAGTGAGGTTATGTGTATTGCATAGAGCGATGTCAATGAGAAAGACTGATTGGTTTTGTTTGTTTAATACAGTTATATCTGGCCTATTGAAGTGTACTGTTTTATCAGTGACTATAGTTATGTCCCAATATAATTTGTATGACGAGTTCTCTAGGACAATTTCTGGTTTGTATTTGTAAAACGGTACTTTTTATTCCACTAATCTATATTTGTAGGCTAATGTTTGGTGAACTATGGCAGCTAATTGGTCATGTCTGTGTTTATAATCTGTCTGTGCATTTGATTTTGATTTACATGCTCCTGTAATATGCTGAATTGTTTCTGAAGCTATATGGCATTGTCTACATTTGTCATTATAATTTGGGTGACGTATGATATAGCGTTGATAGTTTCCTGTGTCAATAACCTGATCTTGTATCCCTAGCATACAACCTGGGTCTCTGGGAAGAGCTCGCCACGCCGTAGCCATGCGTTTGACGCGATCTTGTCAACATGTTGCTGTTCCAGGTCATAGCGATGCCTCCCATGGAGAGACTTTTGCTTCCAGGCTGCAATGTTTTCGTTGTTCAAGGTTATGAGTTCATTATGTTGTGTATTTTCATTACTGAGATTAAGTGGTGTTATTCGTTTATCTGTATGTACTATAGCTTGATGTAAATGTGAGTGCTTTGATTTTTTATGGAAGTAGTGTCTTAAATTAGTGATCTGTCTGTTGTGTAAGTTTGTTATATCGATGATTCCACGGCCAACTTCATTTCGTGGGAGTGTCATTCTTTGAATACAAGATCAGGGGTGGTGCTTTCGTTGTGCTGTAAGTGTAGTATTAATTAAACTTTGAACTCTTTTTAGATCTGTTTTTGTCCAATTGATAATTCCAAATGAGTAGGTTAGAATGGGAATGGCAAGTGTATTAATAGCTTGAATTAAATTGCGTGAGTACAGTTGTGACTTTGTCAGGATGTTTAACCTATGGCAAATTTTTTTTAGTAATTCTGTTTTAGTTTATTTTTATGGGATTTGATGTGATTGTTGGAAACCTAAGTACTTGTAGGTTTCATTAGGATCAAGTGGATCTACACATTCCCCGGATTTAAGCACGTGGTGATTATTAACTGCTTGGCCATCGCAAAGTGTAAAAGTTTTACACTTGTCAATACTAAACTGCATTCGGATGTCGTTGGAAAATTCTTCAGTTATGTCAGCTAGAGAGTGCAAAGACGTTTCGTTGTTACTGTAGAGTTTTATATCATCCATATACATAAGATGTGTAATGGAGGTGTTGGTAGGTTTATTTGTTATATTAAGACCGTTGCCAGATTCGTTAAGTATATGTGAGAGTGGATTAAGTGCAAGGCAAAACCATAGAGGGCTTAAGGCATCCCCCTGGAAAATACCTCTTCTGATCGGTATCACGTCTGTTTCTGTTGAGTTATTAACTTTGAGTTTTGTGTACCAGTGTTTCATTGTCTTTGATAGGAAAGCGACAAGTATTGGATGTATTTTATAGTGTTGAAGAATGTATAAGAGCCAGGTGTGTGGAACAGAATCAAAAGCTTTACAGTAGTCTATGTACATGGTGTGTAATTCTCTTTTATATTTGATGGTATGCTTCATTAGAATATTGTCTAAAGTAAGTTGTTCTTTGCATCCTTGGCTACCTTTGCGGCATCCTTTTTGTTCCTCTGCAAGAATGTTGTGTTCAGTTATATGTGTGTGAATGAGTTCAGCAATGCAAGCTGTTATGATTTTGTATATAGTTTGAAGGCATGTAATGGGTCTGTATTTTGCTGGGTTTTCTGAATCATTATCTTTGGAGATCATGTAATTTATATCCTGTGTTACAAACAGAGGCAGTGTTTCAGGTGATTGCACAAATTCTTTAATATGATTGTGGAGTATCGGATGCATAACTGTGAGTTTTTTGTAAAAATAATTATGGATGTGGTCTGTGCCTGGTATTTTCCACTTGTGTGTATTTTTGAGTATGTGAATAAAAGTATCAAAAGGCATACATATTATTATTAATATTCCTATTGGATTGTGACGATATTTTTAACGTTGCTACGATAGATAGTTGCAACAACGACAGACGATTTGCAAGCAAGTGGTAAGAGCCTTGCTTATCCCAGCATGAATGGGCCAGCTCGATCGGGGAAGTACCATCCTCTTACAGAAGATCAGCGTGTAACAACGGTAGTTACTCCTACCGTTTTGTTTCGTATAGTGAGTGAGAGCGCTGGAGGCCCAAACCTACTCCTTATCCTCTCGTTAGTAGCCTATCTATCCTCCCCTTATTATTCTTCCTATCCACCTCCTATCCCTTTCCTTGGAGATGGCGACGCGCGAGTTATACCTCTGGTGTTGCTAGCGTCTATAGGCTACAGTAACCGCTTACAATCAGGTGGGTCGTGTGCTTGTGCGCCACTTATTTTGTAAGAAAATAAAGTATAGATCGTAATTTATTATTGTTTTACGTGTATCGTGCTAGCCGTTTATGTTCATGGCTATAAATAATGAGGTATTTTCTCCCTAACAACGGCAGTGGTCGGACATAGTTCTGGCAATGGCTGTGTATCATTAAGTTGAGTTTTATTGTGATAATACTACTATCTAATTAAATAATTCTGTTTTGGATGTGTTTAGTAAAATTTGTATATTAATAACGAACATCATATTTTATGTAGTATTATTACATCCACCTTTAGTTTAGAAATTTTATAAAAATTACAAATAAAATTAGTACCCTTACACCTTCTTTTATTGAAATCTAATTTTAATTCATTCTTAGTATATAGTTTCTTTATGATACTGAGAAAGATACAACATAAGTAGAGCATATATACAGCTTAATATAGGCTATAGCTTAAATAGCATGCTAGGAATTGACCAAAATTGTAAACCGAATTTTGGGGGCTTGAACCGGCCGAATGCTGAAGTTAAGTTTAAATGCCGAACATTCGGTATAAGAAAATGGTTAGGTTTCTAATAAAATTTAGAGAAATCAAATCTGTCACAACTGTAAAATAAGTCATAATACCACCAATACTCTAGAATCATATAATTATAGTCAGTGGTAAGTACGTTAAACTATAATGATTATAGATAAATTAAAATGTATAAGTAAATTAGTTTTTTTCTCAATTCAGGAGTCTATGAATCAATACGCCCAATAATATGAAATACTATGACACCCTTACACTGACTGTTTTTTTATTGTTTTCGACGTTGTCTTTCATAAAAATTACCAACAGTACACGACTTGTCACTCCCGAGAAAGCACACACCGAATTTCGGCCAACTTCGGCCGAATTTCGTATATTAAACCGAATGTTCGGCTGAAGTTCGTATTCGGTTAAAATCTCATTCGGTTCTAGTAACGACCATTTTGAGCAAATAGAGTTTTGATGCAGCCTCTCTCAGTTGCTCACGCTCTCTCTCGATCTGTATATTACAGTTACCCTTGACGTAACTAGAGCTGTATCTCACTCTAAATTAAGGAGACACAGGGTAAATAAAAAGGAAAGGTAACATGGAAAGGACTATTACTATGGAACTACCGCAGATAAATTATAGTATCTTGTTAGGCTTATCAAGAATATCTAAACGGATTGAATGGGACTGAAACAATAAGCTATTTGACGCAAAATATAGGCACTTTACAAACAAAAACACGAGTGTGCTTTAGACCACACGACTGAAGTAAAACTCAACAATATATTTAAATTATTAATAATGTTAATATCTATTAACAAGTGAATACAGTTATGTGAAAAAACTATTTCGTTAATTTTATAACTTGTGTGACAATCGACGTACGACCAATGAAAACGTAGCAATTTACTTATCCTTTCCGAACATATATTAACTAAATCCCATATTTGACGTGCAGTATTAAGGTTTATTGGTCTTGGGGCTTAGACATCTCGCTTCACTTCACTAACATCAAGATCGATCCAGAGTTGCGCCAGTTGATTTTTTGAGAAATATTAATTGAGATGTATTTAATCGACATTGAATCAATGTTTTTTTCGGCAAGATTGAATATTGAAAGCATAAAAACAATAATGAGAAAGCAAGACAGAAAACGTGTGCTGGCTCCTCTCTCTCTCTTGCTCCTACAGTCATATACGAAACATAACTTTCTCTCTTTCTATCTTCACTAATTTATATCTCCCTATTAACTTTTGTTCGCCTCACCTGATCAGCACTTCCGTAACGCATTCACCAGCTTACTCCCCAAGTCAAGCGTGCCTCGGTGGTGTAGCGGTAGTGTACGACTGCTAATCATGAGGTCTCGGGTTCGATCCCCGGGTCGGGCAATGTTATTGAGCTTTTTCCTAAAAAGAAAAATTCTCAGTAGCAGCCTGGAGTTTGGAAATGTGCCCGGTAGACGTCAATGGGCTCGCCCCCTATTAGATTGGACTCAAACATAGCTGGCGAGTCGTGGGTGTGTAATACACCTCTGCCTATCCCTTCGGGGAATACAGGCGTGATGCTATGTTCAAGCGTGCGTAAAGAAATATTTACTTCAAAAAAAAGACAAAGCGAACCTCATTTTTTCATTTTAATTTTATATTTCGATAGTTTTACTAAGGGCAAATAGGTGTATCACGGTAAAACAACCAATAAGTGACACTACATACCAAACACTATCACAAGTGTAAGATCCTTGTATTACAAGAATACTATAGAATTCATCAGGAGGACTACTTTAAGGTCTTTAAGTTATCGCTACTCGTTTATATTAAGTTATGCAAGATATGATCTTCGTTGATCAAGTTATCTAGAGATAAGAGCTCTACCAATAATATTTCGCTTACATCTCAGTTGTCACAATGATCTTATGTCTGGTAGTCGCATGCAGGTAAGTCCGCAAAAAATACAGAATTTGAACTTGCTATGTTTATATTTTAGAATAAATCTATGGGTACTTTTATAAAGCTGTAACAGAGCTATGTTACAGACTTAAGATATTAGGAAAAAAATGCTGTATGAGGCTATTTAGGCGTCTCTAAACATATTTTTTTTTAGAATTATCGTTTATTTTTCTGTTTGCACATCATGCATTTTTTGTTCAATAGCTCTCAATTAGACTACGTTTTATCGCGCTACTTTGTCGGGAACCTAAGATATAACCTAAAAACTAGCTAGTTGCACGGAGCCGCAGGCAAAGGCTAGTTATAGATAATTTTAAACTTTTAGTAAAATTATCTTTACTATACTAAAAAAATCTTTACAATAAACGCAAAAATGGGTTTTTTTATTTGTTTTTTATCGTCTTTCACGTCGTAGCTACTGAACCGATCATGACATTTTCCGTAGGTATATAGGTCTAGAGCCTAAAAAAGTATATAGGCTACTTTATATCTCGATAAAATGGATGTCTCCTATGGAATAGCTGTTTTTACATAGAGATAATTAATGAGAATTTATGCACTATATTATTTTAGTTATATTATAACATAAAATAAAATCTAGTGCTTGCATTTTACTTTACCTCAAAATATAAAAAAAAATATAAATCACCAGCTTTTGCAGTATCTTGACGATCAGTGATTGCCAATACGGCTTTTATTACTGATTATCTTTTTGTGTACCTTACTCATCTTTGAACAAAAAAGGTCTTGGGAGCCGAGAATGAGGCTTCAGCGTTCAGCTTGGATATCGCGAAGGCATTTGACAGGGTCAAGCATAGAGCCCTTCTATGAAACTTACCATCCTATGCCAAAATCCTATCCAAAGTTGTATAAGAAGGCTGCTGCAATAATATCATGGCGGTTAATGCTGGCGTACCCTTAGATTCGGTTGCTCTCTGATATCAATGATATGCTCTCAATAATGCATTACTATGTGAATTACAGTACGAATATGGCGTGATGTACTGGGAAGCAACGACTTCTGCTATACATATAAAGTACAGGTTTGCCCTCACGTAGTGTACTGCTCACAACTCGGGGCAGCTGCGCTCAAGTACCATCTTGATCCAACTTACAAAGGCATGCTATAGGATTATCCTGGTAGAACTGGAGTCGCTGAAGTAGCAGAGATACTTTTAGTCACTTCTGAATACATTACCAACTCTTTCATGTAGAGCTTTGAGAAATTGATTGACGTGGTTTCAACACTTGCCCCTAGTGTCGCCAAAGTCCATGAGCGGTAGTAGCAACCTACCATTAGATGTACTGCTTGCTTTAGAAAAGGAAAGCAAACAGAAACATTAACTTGAGTTACACAAAATGACCTCTTTTTGATTTGGTCCTAGTTATATTATCTCAACATAATATTTTTAGCCTTATCTTAATGTTGGGTGAGGTCAACTTGGGATCTGTTCGCCAGATCACCGGTCTATCTAACCTCCTTGACTACATAATGAGGTCGAGGAAGTCAGATAAGCTATTAATTCGTCAGTACAAGATCAGTCAGATTTTTGTTACGGATTCTGACAACTGTCAGATTGTTATTTGGCAGGCAAGTCTTTTAGATTATTCTACTCTTTGGTCCCAACTGCTTAAAGTGCCTTTTAAAGTAAGGAGCTTCGGTTTTTACAAATAAATGTCGCATTAGGGGCGAAAGTAAAATAACATCCTCAATCTAATCTCCGTTCCGTTCCGCGTATAAATTTCAGAAGCCCCTGGTACCAGGAACTGTGAGAGCAGAGATGGTGGAGTGGTTTAGATACCGGCCTCCCACCCGTATGTTCGATGAGATTCACGAGATTTGATTCCACATATACCCAACTCTGTATGATCCACAAATGGTTGTTCTGAGTCTGAGTGTACTTTTTGTCTGTAAAATCGTATGTTTATTGAATTATTCCCTAGCGCAAGGTGTAAAAAGAGAAGCATCTACCTCAATTATGTCCTCTGTCCAGAATAGTTTCACCATTTGAGTGATTTAGCCGCTTTAATAACATGAGAAGAACTCTGCTAAATGAGACGGTGGCAATGCCTTGGTGGTCTACCGGTAGTAAATACTGCGGATCATGAAGTCTTTGGTTTGAATCAAACAAAAGGTTATTGGGGTTAAGAAATTCTCAAAACTTTGTCGGGTTGTCCAATCTCTTTGGTTTTAGCTAATCACCAGTATTTTATACACAGATCGATTGCTTGTTTGACCTTCTGAATAAGTGTGATTACTGGTGAACTAAGAACCAAATCACAGACAGATTTTTGTTTATGATTTTGAGAACGTGTAGGTAATTGTTAGGATTTAATTTAACCGCCGGGCCTGACTCATTACAATGCATTCCAACGCATGGATGAGGTCAGATGTCCACAAACAAATAGGTGTGTAATTATGCAGTTATTTGTTATACAGTACCTTCCTCAGTGCAGTGCAATGCACAGAAGATTGGACTTTTCCTCCCGGGTTCAAATTTGGGGTAGCCACTGCAGCTTATCAAGTGGAAGGCGCCTGGAATGTGAGTGGTGAGTGAAGAGGTTTTATTCAAAAACAGATAATAATCACTCCATCGTCCTTTCAGCTAATGTGGACATATTTGTTGTCAGATAAAGGGGAAAGTATATGGGATACTTTCACGCACAAACACCCAGAGATAATTGCCGACCACAGCAACGGGGATGTTGCCTGTGACTCCTACCATCTGTGGAAAAAAGATATACAGATAATAAAGGAGCTGGGCTTACATTTTTACAGGTATGTGTACGAGAAGAAAGCTATTAGCACCCATTGCATTACTGATGGTAGGGTTGTTGTTGATCACTTATTATCAGTCCGGAGCAGGCTGAGACCACCATCTCCCATGTGGTCTACCTTAAAGCAACTTTCTGTATTTTGGTAGTAGTGGGAGATAGCCTTCCATTAATTTATTCCTAATAATGTAAAGGTGAGCAGGAGTTTGGCAGTACTCTTAATCTTGCAAAGTCCATGAGCGGCAGTTACAATTCACTATCAGGTGGACGGTGGCCGGTCTGCTACCGAAAGCAATAACAATAGCATCAGGTGGGTCGAAAAAACCACCGAAGGAATGTAACATAGTTCCAGTGGCCTGCCAATAAAGGCGGAGAGATGGCACACGGCGGGTTTCTTTAGTTGATGAAGGCCCCACACTACCCTGCTCGTTGCCCCGAACGACGAGGTGTGCGGTTAGTAACATTTTTTCCCGCCTTAACAAAAAAGAAAGTGGGTCGAAAATAACAATGCTTTTGAAGGCTACTTCAGATTGAGCTAGCGTTGGAAGTAGCTAATTATAAATTGTAATGTAGTCAAAATTATCCATCTATCAGTTTTTCACAACGAGTTGTCCAGAAGAGATCCACCTAGTGAGAGGCCGTCCAGCGCTGCACTGAAATATGTGGTCCCCCATTTGAACCTTTGACCTTGAACCTCAGTTGTTTATGGTTTTGCTTATCGTTAAGTGCCTGCTACACGGTTGCAGTGACCTTGCTAGATTACAACCGTGTAGACAGCGGTTTGGAACCAAATTTGAAAACAGGCAATCGGCCTCTAACCAAGTTCACCTCTGTTAGGGCGTTGGTTTATAGCAGGCACTTTAGTGAACACTATCATGATGTTTCAGATTCTCAATATCGTGGTCCCGTCTACTTCCAACGGGTTTCGTAAATTATATCAGCCAAGATGGCCGCCAATACTACAATGATTTAATAGATGGTTTGCTGGCTGAGGGCATAGAGCCAGTCGTAACTATGTACCACTATGATTTGCCACAAAGATTACAAGATCTTGGTAAGTAACGGAGAAACATGCGCTTGAATGGATCAGTCCAAATGAACGATTCCAGCGCTTTATGACGCGTGTGTATAATTTTAATAAACATATCAACATACACAGGTTATTATAGCTTTGTGTTACTGTCAAAGTATAATTTGTTTAATATAACTACATTGTCAAAATGTAATAAACGTACTTCGATTTTCGCAAAACTCACGTTGTAACTACTTACAAACTATGAGCACGAAGATACTGTCATGATCCATGAGAAATATAGGTTTGGGTCATCTAATATATCTTGTCTGATAGTCTAACTTTAAGGCTAGAGACGTTAAGATACGATTGTTCTTATACTCGTATTACGGCGTGAATAAAAAAACATTATCCTAACTATTATAAAGCTGTAACAGAACTGTGTCTGTACATTTAAGATATGTATTAGGCTATATCAGCGTGTCTGAATACAAAACCTTTTAGAGTACAAATTATTATTTGTGAATAAGGAAATGGAGAACTTTGGTACGAGCGGGAAACGAACCTGTATCCCTTCCTATTCGGGGAAGTGCTCTAATCCACTGAGCTACAGTACTACCTTGCGGTCATAACCTCTGCCTACCCCTTCGGGGAATACAGGCGTGATGCTATATTATAACCAATTTTCTCATCACATTTGTCTTAACGACCAACGCCATCTATCAGAACGCATTTACATGCATTAATCCAGTATAGTAAGTTTAATTTTGCAATTAACAATCATACTATATGACTATTTGATGGCGTGATTTTATTTTTAACATTTTGATAAAATTTTTAGCACTTGACATGCTCAGCTACTTTTAGAGTACAAATCATTGTTTGTGAATGAGGAAAAGGACAATGCCGAAGGAGTAACCCCGTAGTTTTTTTTATAGTATCCTATCTAAGCCATTATGGTTTTTCATGCTGCAAAATACCTCATTATTAAAATATCCACAATATTCAAAATTCAAACAATTTTGCCATTCGGGTTCTTGGAGAACAAGAGATTTATTTAGACCACCACGCTGGTCTGTTCAAGACGACATTGAAGGAGTAGGTATTCAATCTAATCTCATTTGCAGGTGGCTGGACAAACCCTATAATTACTGACACGTTTGCGGACTATGCAAGACTTCTTTACACTCTCTACGGCGACAGAGTAAAGACTTGGATGACCATCAATGAACCTCTTATCTGTGACTTGGCATACAACACTGGACTTATGGCACCAGGAATTGTGGACCCAGAAGTAGGGGCTTATTTGTGTAATAAATACATGTTGCTGGCTCACGCTAAGGCTTACAGAATATACGATGAAGAATTTAGAGCTATGTATCATGGTAAATATAATTTTATTAATTTCACATTACTTTCTTCTTACGAGCCCAAAAATCAGGGACGACATACCTTCAACAACGTCCCAACTAGTCTTAAGAAAAAAGGCTCACGAAGTATATATCCCTACCCTATGACGTGTTATCAATCTTGACATATTTACAATTTGATATTTTTATGCGGTGCAGTTATCACCTAAGACATTAAGAACGAATGTGTTATCGAAATTCGCTGTCCCGAACTATTGTCACGATGGCTGAATTGGCCAAGCATTTGGAGGCAAGCAAGGACGGTATTTCAGGAGATGCAGGACGTTCAAATCCTTCTCTTGACTGTTATTTTTAATTCACATTTTCACACTATGTTTTAATTTATATGTCCCCATATACATAATATATTTTCCATTTCTGGCTTATTTCATTAAGATTTTTTATTTAGATTCTATTATAATAATAATAATGATAAATTGAATTAATCGTTTCTTACAGTGTGATATGTACATGTAGGTATTTTTTTTTATCGCTAGTTACGAAAAACACGGGTGCCTGAACTAGGTAAACTTGTGTTTCTGGCTGAAATGTCTGATAGATTGAGGAAACAGATACAATTATTTTGGTGGAGGTGCGGGAGCTGCAAGCGAGGCTACTGGAGGTGGCGTGCGAGCAGTCCGTGACCCTCGGGAAAACGGACTCTCCATATTGAGTTAAAATAATATTTAGATACATTATTTAAAGTTTAACTGTCCATATAATACATTGTTCACACTTATACCTAGTGACACAAATAACTTACAAGAGCAAACGAGGTCGCGAACTCAGTAAATAATTATATGTTAATATATTTACAAGGGTAAGATATTCAGCACCAAGGTACGACCAGCCAAGTACCACCTTCTGACAGAAGATCAGGGTGAAACAGCGGCATGTATACCTACTTGTAATGTTATGTTTTGTATGGTGAGTCAGTCTATCGGAGGCCTAACCCATTCATTCACTCCGTCTCCTTAATTCTTTCCTTGGAGTTAACGCACTAATGTCACCTCTGGTGTTGCAAGCATCTATATGTTACAGTAACCGCTTATAATCAGGTGGACCGTATGCTCGTTTGCCACCTTCATAGTAGAAAAAAACCTTGTAGGAAGTATCAAGGAGGACTTAAAAAACAACAAACGTTATAAACATTCACGCGACACAATTTGAGGATGACACAAATATTTGACCTCCGTGGAAATAGAGCTCACAGCACTGCGTCGACTGCGCTCTAGCGTATCGGACTAATCGATTTCCGACTAAGTAATTATTCTATCAGTATCATGGAGCACTTAAGAAACAACAAACACGATGTACACAGTTAGGCTTACTTAGAAAACGAGGATGACACAATCTGAGGATGGCACACATATTTGACCTGTGTGGGAATAGAGCACACAGCGCTACGCTAGAGGTCGATTCCCAAGTCATTATTCTATGTGTGTCTATTGTGTGTATGCATGTCTATTAACTGCCTCGGTGGTGTAGCGGTAGTGTATGCGACTGCTAATCATGAGGTCTCGGGTTCGATCCCCGTGTCGAGCAATGTTATAGAGCTTTTTCCTAAAAAGAAAAATTATCAGTAACAGCTCGGAGTTTGGAAATGTGTCCGGTAGACGTCAATAGGCTCGCCCCCTATTACGTGGGACTTAAACATAGCTGGCGAGTCGTGGGTGTGTAATACACCTCTGCCTACCCCTTCAGGGAATACAGGCGTGATCTATGTTTGTGTTTATTATTCTAGCTAAATAAATTAATGACTAAATAACTATTTGGATTTACTTGTTTCGCAGGTGAAATATCAATAATAAATCATATGTTATGGTTTGAACCCGAGACTGCAGAAGACGCGATGTTGGCTGAATTAGTGATAGAAAACGGAGTACGTAAATAATCTATTAGTCTTACTTATAGTCCTTCCTAATTTCGCACGGATACGATTTACTAATGAAGCAGATTTGTTAGGATTTTTAAAGCAACTATTTAAAAAAAAACTCTCATTACTTAGATGTAAAGTTTCTCTGCAATTGATTACTTGCTTCAACCAGTGGCTGCAGTCTCAACATATATAACTACTGCATAACGATCGTTTTCGGTCGATAACTTTTTGACGCTAAAATATACAGGCTATAACATAAACCCTGTTGGAAAATTTAGGGATAGATACGTAGTCATATAGGTGTATATATGTAATTATAATTTAAATTAAATAAAATGGTATATAGCCAGTTACAGTTGACAATCAAAATTATTTATAAAACTGACACAAGCAAAAAATGTTATTAGCTCCTATATTTACAAGTACTTGTCGATCCATAAATAGATATAACTTATGCCGGCAGTCTTAGAAAAATTAAAAATAAGAAATCGGAAAAAATATCAAAAGATGCCGCCGCCTGTCACACGCACTGCTATTTTACCTATTCCTTTTATAAGCCACCCCTTACCCCTTAGTCTCCCGCGCAGATTTCTTTCGAACGGCCGTCCGTATATACGTAATATACGTACGTAATATACGTCCGTACGTAATATATACCGTGAGTGACTTGTGTTTTACGAGATGTCGTATTCAATCGAGGAGTATTTTAATATTTTGAAATAAAACAACGTTTACGGAATCTATCGCGTTTACTTGATTTTTATACTATCCCGATGTTTCGAATACTTTACAGCATTCATGATCTTAGCCTTAGATGGTAGATGTCCAATGCTGATATGTTGTTTCAACGGTTTCATCTACCTACAGTAATATGATTTTATAAATTTTTGGTTTATTTATTTCAACCCACTAATATTCGTTTAGAAACACAATTAAAAATATCTACCCTAAGATTTATGCTTACAATGTATGAGATTTTAAGCTAGTGTAATAAAATTAGTATAATACTCCTTTAAGTTTTAAAATTTTTGTTTATATTTAGTGCTTAAAAATTCTACCACAAACTACCAATTAAAATTTTTAAGTAATCAAAAAACTACTATTAAGAAGACAATATTGATTATTAGTTTCTATTATTAAATATATTGATTTTAAAAGAAGCTAACACTAAAAAAGCTACCACTGGATTAGAACGCGGCCTGACTGAGACAGATCCGGCCAGAAAACTCAGTAGGCAACAACTTGTTATGGATTATTAAATTTATGCGGAAATACTAACTAATCACTACTATGGGTTTTATCTACACAACATATTAGCTTTGGACATCTACCATCTAAGTCCACCCGTGATCATGAATGCTGTAAAGTATTTGAAACGTCGGGATAGTATAAAAATCAAGTAAACGTGATAGATTCCGTAAACGTAGTTTTATTTCAAAATGTGTAAAATTCGCGGAAATGTTAGAAAGTATAGTATTTTAATATGTTGATGTGTCTTGGAAAGTATGACTGCAATTATGCAGAGGCGCGCAGAATTTACGAAGAACACTTCAGTGTTTCACGGCACATTGCATTGCCATTAGCGATGGCAATTCAGCGTTTACACGTACGCATGTACAGTACTGGCAGTGTGTACGGTCATAAACAATAGCGTATTGACGCAGGAAGGCCAAGACTGCATGACAATGTCGATATATTTGGGGAAGAACCCACGTAAAGCACGCGTTCAGTAGGACGCCAGCTCGGTTTAAACCACATGCGCATTTGGTGAGCACTCAAAGATGATGGCAAGCACCCATATCACTATCCTCGAGTTCAGTCTCAACTTCCTACCGACTACGAGCCTAGAATGCAGTACAGCAGATGGATCTTAGATAAAGTTCAAAAATATAGAGATTTTTTGAACCACATCTGTTCACTGATGAGTGCTCCTTCGTTAAAACAGGAATTTCTAATGCACACAATGAACACGTATGGTCTATTAACTCTCATTGCATAAACCCAGTTACTTCCAAAATCGACGGAAGATTAATGCTTGGGCGGGAATTATTGATAATAAGGTTATTGGCCCTTATTTTCTAGAAAGAACCATGAGTGGTAGCAACTACTTTCGTTTCTTGCGAGAAGAACTCAGTGAAGAACTTGATGAGTTAAATCTCGATCTTGTGCGTCGTATGTGGTTTCAACACGACGGCGCGCCACCGCACTTTTTCCGGACTGTGAGAGACTATTTAAATACAGAATATGGGGAAAGGTGGATTGGCCGTGGTGGATCAGTTAATTGGTCAGCGCGGTCACCTGATCTCACTCCATTGGATTTTTTTCTCTGGGGAACCATCAAGCAGTCTGTATTTAGAAAAACATGCGATACTGAGGACGAAATGCAACAAAACAAAAATGAAACATTCGGAATGAAACATTCGTAAACGATGCAAAAAATGCGTAGACTTACAAGGCGGACACATTGAACAACATCTCCGTAACCATCAAGTTGATGTGATAATAAAATAGTATTATATCGGACGAACCAAATTTAAAGTTATAAACAATCGTCTAGTAAGGTGATGAAATTTAAAAATCTAGTTACACGTGACAAGGTCATGATCGTTAATGTAGGCATAGTTGGTTCGCTGAAATACTAGGGGCGCTCTTTCGTCCCAAAAACAAAGGAGCCGTGCGTGTACGTATGAAACGCTGCACACAGAATGTCAGGGGTAATAAATCGATATAATTTTACAAATATTAATGAATTAATATTAAATATAATTTTTCTTTAATTGAATATTTTCCAAAATTACTTGTGCTGTTATATTTGGATATAAATAGCGATAACGTAGCTATGATATCAAACCGTTTGATATCATAGCTACGTTATCGCTATAAACACCTATCCGTGTGGTAATGGACTAAGAATACAAGTGTCACCACCCCATTCCTTCCCACGGGTGTCGTATGAGGCGACTAAGGGATGTAAGCAATTATCATCTATTGCAGGACTGGTGGTAGGACTGGGTGCCAAGTGGGAATGCTCACTTGGTATCGGGCCCGAGTGGGTTGGTACCACCATCTCCCGTGTGACCGGCCATGAAGCACGTCGTTGCGTTTTGGCTGTAGCAGGAGATAGCCGTTTATTCTTTCATTTCATATCGGTGAAATGAAATGGTGAGCAGCGGTTTGACATTACTCTCAGTATAGTTGAATCCATGAGCGACGGTTACCATTTACCATCAGATGGGCCATGGCTCGTCTATATGTAATAATTTAAAAAAAATGTAATTACGTAGTTATTATTACACGCTGTATAGATTTTTCGTTTTCTGTCAGTTTAAAATGTCAATTGTTTTTCTATATTATCGAACACAACTGTCAAATTAACAATTTCGATTGATAACTTATTGAGTCCTTGGGACTGCCCGATATGCAGAAAAACTGTTGATATCATACACTAAGTAGGTAGGTAGTACCAAATATAATGTTTTTGTCGTTGTTGTTGTTTATGTATTTTCGTGCAAAAAATGTTCATCAATCACGTTATATACGCTAATATTACACGTTCTTACATTTACTTACATTTTAAGCACAATAAAAGCATAACTATAATTTCTTTTGTAGTTATTCGGCTAAAATAGGTGGTGCAATTTTAGTGTACAAAGTTATAATCATAGTCATCTTCTAAAATTATTCCGGTTATCATATGTCCAACTATTACTATCTCCACACTGCATACTCTTAGAACGTGTCTATTGTTTAGTTTATATTCCTCTGTCTAGTCTACGGGTTACTTTGATTTTGAAACTGTCAACACTAGTGCTGCCATATTAATAATTTATTTTGTTCCACGAATTACATCGTCGGTGTTTAATAAAATTAACCTATCAAGGTAAACAAAAATAAATAAATGTTATTTTTGGAGATTATAGATCAATATCTAGTAAACGAACTATAGTAAATATGTAGTAAGTACCTAGGAATCACTATTTTCATAAGATATTTTTCCCATTATCTACCTTGTATTTTTTTGACTGGTATTCATTTCGATATCATAGCGACAGGGTTTATTGATGTCGAGACTGCAGGTACAGTGCTAAATTGGTTCTATAATTATAATAAAAACGGTTACAATGCAGGAAGCGTCTATTTTTTAAATTTATTTGCTAAAAAGTAGCCTTTATCCTTTTCTGGGTGCTGGCCTATATGTATACAAGAAAAGTAATGATGACAGCTTAAGTAATAACAACGTGAAAGCTTAACAAACAAACAAACGCACTCTCATAAGTTATGTTCAAACAAATGCACTCTCACATTTATATTAGTAAGGATAAATATCTAAACAAACTTATACGTTTATGGGAAGGATGTGAGATTGTTCCATTGTCTCCTGGGAAAACGGAGTGCACGTTGGTTAGGAAGCAGTTTATTAAATACAACTAAACGAATATATATGTTTATTTATTCTATTTTTCTAATAGTCTGTACTATTATAAACCTGCAACAGAACTATGACTGTACGTGTAACATTTTAAGGAAATAAATACTATAGGCTTCTCTCAACACAAAACAATTATTTTTAAGTCTTTTTCTGTGTATTTGTTCGCACATGACATAAAAACTACTGGACGGTACTTTGATTTGATAGCTCTTGGTTAGACTTAAAAACTGGTATAAAGTGCAAATTATTTGTGAATAAGGAAAAACAGATTTTTTGTACTAGCGGGAATCGAACCGGGGTCTTTTCCAATCCGGGGAAGTGCTCTAAGCCATTGAGTTATAGTACAGATCTTTCGATCATCCGAATCTCCTTATCACATTTGTCTTAACGACCAACGCCATCTATCGGAAACGCATTTACATGCAATTATCTAATATAATAAGTTTAATTTTGCAATTAAAATTCATACTATTTGATGGCGCGATTTTTTAAACATTTTTGATCTATACTTCTTAGCATTTGACATGCTCTGCTACTTTTTAAAGTGCAAATTATTTGTGAATAAGGAAAAAGAGATTTTTTGAACTAGAGGGAATCGAACCCACGTCTTTTCCAATCCGGGGAAGTGCTCTAAGCCATTGAGCTATAGTACAGATCTTTCGATCATCCGAATCTCCTCTCGAATCGAAAGATCTGTACTATAGCTCAATGGCTTAGAGCACTTCCCCGGATTGGAAAAGACGCGGGTTCGATTCCCGCTAGTACAAAAAATCTCTTTTTCCTTATTCACAAATAATTTGCACTTTAAAAACTAGCGGAGCATGTCAATTGCTAAGAAGTATAGATCAAAACTGTTATAAATTTTACCCCGCTACTATATTAGGAGCCTGAGATATAATCTAAAGCTACTTCTTCTTCTTCTTTTCTGCGGTGGAGCCATGAGAAACAGCTAGTTTATAACTCTTAAGATTATAGTCTTAAATTTCTTCAATATGTTTTCAGGCAGGGAGATATTCACACCCAATTTATTCCAAAGAGGGTGGCTGGCCCCCAGGTATCGAGACTATTATGGCAGAAAACAGTAGAGCTAGAGGATACCCAAGGTCTACATTTCCTGCTTTCACTCAAGAAGAGATAGAGCTTGTGAGAGGTAATGTTATCTGACACAATTACCCTCCCAAGTAACAAAGAAAGTGGCTATTATCATATCATAACTACTCGTCACAGTTAATAACAGGTGGATTCTATTTTAGCCATATTCGATTCGTGTCTCCTTCAGAAATCGCCATTTATTTCGGTTTTGCGCTACTTTTAATCTGTTCGATGAGAAAGCTTTCGATTCGATCGAAACTTGGGCGGTGCTGCAGTCCCTTCAGCGGTGCCAAATTGACTATCGGTACATCGAAGTGCTGAAGTACTTGTACAGAAACGCCACCATGTCAGCCCGTGTTCAGGACAAGAGTACGAAACCGATCCAACTGCAGAGAGGTGTTAGACAAGGAGACGTTATGTCCCCGAAACTCTTCACCGCTGCATTGGAAGATGTCTTCAAGCTCTTGGACTGGAGCGGATTCGGCATCAACATCAATGGCGAATACATCACTCACCTTCGATATGCCGACGATATCGTAGTCATGGCAGAATCGCTGGAGGACCTTGGCACCATGCTCAATGATCTCAGCAGGGTTTCCCGACTAGTGGGTCTCAAAATAAACATGGACAAGACGAAAATTATGTCTAATGTCCATGTCATTTCAGCACGGATTGTAGTCGGGAGTGCGCTTCTCGAAGTTGTCGACCACTATGTCTACCAGGGACAAACAGTCCAGTTAGGTTGGCACAACTTCGAGAAAGAGGTCAATCGACGAATCCAACTCGGCGAGGCAGCGTTCGGGAAGCTAAGGAAGATCTTCTCGTCCAATATTCCGCAATGTCTGAAAACGAAGGTCTACGACCAGTGTGTGTTACCAGTGATGACATATGGAACAGAGACGTGGTCTCCGAATGTTGGCCTGGTATCAAGGCTCAAAGTCGCTCAGCGGGCCATGGAGCAGGCTATGCTTGGTATTTCCCTACGTGATCGAATCCGTAATACGGAGATCCGTAGGAGAACGAGAGTGACCGACATAGCCCGCCGGGCTGCCATGCTGAAGTGGCAATGGGCAGGCCACATCGCTCGACGAACCGACAACCGTTGAGGAAGAAAGGTTCTCGAGTGGCGACCACGTATCGGACGGCGCAGCGTAGGACGGCCCCCCACAAGGTGGACCGACGATCTGATCAAAGCCGCGGGGAGCCGTTGGATGTGGTCAGCACAGGACCGCTCGTTGTGGCGTTCTCTTTCGGAGGCCTATGTCCAGCAGTGGACGTTGAAAGGCTGATGGATGGATGGATGGATGGTTTAGTAATTACAGCGTGAAAGCGTAACAAACAAACTGATGAAAATGTATAAGAAACTTAAGCTACTTTGACGGTAAAAATACAGTTTCATTTTTTCAGGGTGGGTTTTTAGACTCATAGTAAATAATTATGCTTTAGTAAATAAATATACGTTAATTAATTATTCAGGTACATCAGACTTTTTTGCACTGAACCACTACACAAGCCGGATGGTCCGAAAAGCGACTGACGGAGAAGAACTGAGCGCCTGGCCTATAGGAGACGCTCCAGATCTAAAAGCCGTGACTAAGCCTCATCCAGATTGGAAAGTTACTGCTTCTAGTTGGTTTTATGTGAGTGAAGTATATTAAAATGGAATAAATTATATTAAACAAGACAATACTGCACTGGCGAATGCAGCTTAGTAACTACCTCAGACTAACTTAAAAATATAGACGGAGCATTACGTACAATCCAGTGAAGCCATATAAAACAATGTCCAACATGTAATTACATGCGCTAACGCACACAAATACAAACACTTAAACACAAAGTGAAAAATGTGAAATCGAAAATAACAGTCACGAGCAGGATTCGAACCTGCATCTCCTGGATACCGTCCAGATGCTTTGCCAATTCAGCCATAGTTACCCTTGCTCCTGTCTGCTAATTTCGATAACACATTCATACTTACCGTCTTTGGGTGACGCCTGCACCATCTGTCGGAAGTATTTTCATACATTATACCGACCAGGTAAACTTAATTTTACAATTAAGATTTTACCTAATAATGACGCAATCCCTATAAATCCGACAGATGGTGCAGGCGTCACCCAAAGACGTTAAGTATGAATGTGTTATCGAGATTAGCAGTCAGGAGCAAGGGTCACGATGGCTGAATTGGCAAAGCATCTGGACGGTATCCAGGAGATGCAGGTTCGAATCCTGCTCGTGACTGTTATTTTCGATTTCACATTTTTCACTTTGTGTTTAATGTATGTTGCTAAGCATGTCAAATGCTAAAAATATATATAAAAATATCTAAATAAATACAAACAAAATCATGTCAAAATGTATTGTCATAAACCACAAGTGCTACCAAAGCATGATTTAAAATTACCCCAAATGACTCGACGATTTCGTACGTACGTTACGTACATGAATACGTAGTCAGCGCCATAATATTCCCTATATGATTTGCTGTAAATTTACTTTATACTTTTACTTCCTTTATGTTTTAAACATAAAACTTTGAAAAATTAACCCAAATTCTAGAGATTATTTCTTTACGGTACACACATCTTTCAAAAAATGACCTCACTTTCTAGTTAGCAATGCGGTGTCTTTATTTTTTGTTAGTCTTAGGTAACTACATATAACATTTTGATCTATATTTTAGCACTTGACATGCTCAGCTACTCTTAAAGTACATATTATAATTTGTGAATAAGGAAAAAGAGTATTTTAGTACAGGCGGGAATCGAACCTGCGTCCCTTCCTATCCGGGGAAGTGCTTTAATCCACTGAGCTACAGTACTATCTTTTAGACATACCCAATCTCCTTATCACATTTGTCTTAAAGACCAACGCCCTCTATCGGAACGCATTTACATGCATTAATCCAATATAGTAAGTTTAATTTTGCAATTGAAATTCATACTATTTGAGGGTGTGATTTATTTATTTTTTAAACATTTTGATCTATATTTTAGCACTTGACATGCTCAGCTACCCTTAAAGTACAAATTATAATTTGTGAATAAGGAAAAAGAGTATTTTAGTACAGGCGGGAATCGAACCTGCAACCCTTCCTATCCGGGGAAGTGCTCTAATCCACTGAGCTACAGTACTATCTTTTAGAGCTTTCATTTTAAAATATAGATCAAAATGTTTAAAAAATAAAACTAGACGTCGCGAGACGTCTACCAGATGTGAAAACATCGAAATTATTTTGTAGAAATAAAATGATCATAACTTGACAAAGTACTCCTCAAGACGAATCAAACGAGTATAAACTTGATAGGGTTGCGTCGTTTCATTACAGAGTTACCGTGACCACCTTCCAGCTCCATCGTCAGACCCTGGATACCATCTAGAGACAAAGTACTCGTTAAGACAAATCATACGAGCCCAAACTTGATGGAGTTATGTCGTTTTATAATGAAGTTCCCACGACCATCTTCTAGCTCCATCATCAGACCTTGGATACCATCTAAAGGCAAAGTACTCGTCAAGACGAATCAAACGATTCCAAACTCGATGGGGTTGCGTCGTTTCATTACAGAGTTACTGTGACCACCTTGCAGCTCCATCGTCAGACCCTGGATACCATCTAGAGACAAAGTACTCGTCAAGACGAATCATATGCCAATCATGTGCCCAAATTCGATGGGGTTGCGCCGTTTCATTATAGAGTTCCTATTATCCACCTTCCAGTTCTATCATCAGATCAGCTCCATGTCATCATAATATTGCATTATCACGCGATATACACATGCGTGTAAAATTTCAGTTCAATCGGAAACCGGGAAGTGTGTCAAATTTAACTTGCAAGATTTGAACGGGACAAGTACAATAAAAGCGTCGCCACGCCAGCAGCCGATTTTACCCTCCCTCCGCATTAGATGTTTCACATCAAAATTAAATCACGCCATCAAATAGTATGAATTTTAATTGCAAAATTAAACTTACTATATTGGATTAATGCATGTAAATGCGTTCCGATAGAGGGCGTTGGTCGTTAAGACAAATGTTATAAGGAGATTGGGAATGTCTAAAAGATAGTACTGTAGCTCAGTGGATTAGAGCACTTCCCCGGATAGGAAGGGACGCAGGTTCGATTCCCGCCTGTACTAAAATACTCTTTTTCCTTATTCACAAATTATAATTTGTACTTTAACTACATATAATTTTGAAAAGTATAATGTATGTTATTTTTATCTTGACCCTGGACCAACTAAATATACTTATATGTATATTAGCCATGCTCTGCCTCGGTGTAGTAGGTAGCGGTAGTGTATGCGACTGATCATAAGGAATTGATTCCATTGTCAGACTAAAAGAAAGTTATTGGGAAGCCGGAGTTAAACAGTTGCCTAAGTTTCAGCGCTGGGCTTCGGAAAGCATGTGAAGGCATTGGTCTGCGCCTGATCTCTGCCAAGTCGTGGTTAAACACCGTCTCATCTAACTATGAGAGTTAGGAAACAGAGAGTGCACATGTTATCGTGGGAGACTTTACAAACATACAATTTCACGAACACTAACTAGACCCAGACCTAGAACATCAATTTGTGGATCACACAAAGATTTTTCTTTGTTTTAAACAAGGGCACGATGACTGCGCTTCTCCAGTCTATGAGAACCATTCCTGAGCTCCAACACAAATTGAGAAGCACCAGGAAAGATTTCCAGACGCAGGGGCCCCTAAGCTTGATCATCTCAGCAGACACCATATCAATATCGCTGCCTTACCATTTTTCAAACTTCTAATCGCCCATTCAACTTTGTTCATACTGCTGTAAACAGAGGATACCGATACCGAATGCTGATCTGTTAGACGACATGTGACACCGGCATCACCCTGGATATACATATCTTCAAAATATTCACTCTTGGCTTAACTCATCTTGTGTTTGCTAAGAATGTCTCCATCTTCAGACCTTATTTCAATTATATAACCTTTAAATTAACGTTCCTCTGAATTTACTCCACAGTTTAGTGAAAACTACATGAAAATCTCTTCGGTGATTTCTGAGATTATCCCGTTCAAATAGACAGACAGAGAGACAGACGCGGCAGGGGAACTCTGTTTTTTTCTTTTTAACAAGTTCTAAGAGAGTGCTTGACTATACCCCACCTGATGGTAAGTGGAAATATAGTCTAGGATGGTAAAACGCATTAGCTTAGTAAAAACCTATTCACTCTAGCCTTGAGGACACCCACATTGTAATTGGACGGTAATACCCAAGCTGGCAACTTATTCCATTCCATTGCTGTGCGTATTATGAACGATGATGCGAATCGTTTTGTTCGGAAAGATGGAATTTCCACATCATATGGATGGAAGCCCGCCGTTCTGGTCGTCCGATGGTGGGGATGTTTTATAATATGTTTAGATTAAACTAATTTTTCACAGGTGTATCCTCCAGGTATTCGTCGTCACCTCGTCTGGTTAAAGAAACACTACGGTGATATGAGGTTCTTTATCTCGGAGAATGGCTTCTCTTCGAACGTTGGGTTAAATGACCAAGACCGAATTAATTACTACGAGGCATATTTAAAACAGGTACGAATATATACTGTTCAGCATAAAACATGACTTTTTTGTATACTTACTACAAGGTTCTGCAAGCGTCTTTGTCGATGTAGATTTCAGAATATAAATACGCACACGTCACTCCACAGCAAAACTATATCTATGCAAAAATCACTTCTCACAGGAACTGACAATTTTTGCTGAATATAAAGTTATGAATTATATTAATGAAAAATTTCATAATGGTTGGATAAATAGTTACGACCGTCAAAGCATAACAAACAAACAAACGCACTTTTGCATCCTATAACTATTATAAGCTGTAACAGAGCTGTGTCTGTGAATTTAAGATATTTGAGAAAAATTACTGTATTTTCCTATATTTTTCCTTATGAATCAAGTTCCATAGGAGATAGGAATGAGAATGAATGTGATAATAATATAGGTATGGATGAGATTATGAAAGCTATGATAAGTATGAAATTAGGAAAGTCAGCGGGCTATGACAAGATAACTGCTGAAATACTGAAGGCTGGACACGGCATCATAGCGAGACAGTTGTACCGCCTTTTGATGTGAAACATCTAATGCGGAGGGAGGGTAAAATCGTCTGGTAGCGTGGCGACGCTTTTATTTTACTTGTCCCGTTCAAATCTTGTAAGTTAAATTTGACACACTTCCCGCTTTCCGATTCAGCTGAAATTTTACACGCATATGTATATCGCGTGACAATGCAATATTATGATGACATGGAGCTGATCTGATGATGGAGCTGGAAGGTGGACATAGGAGCTCTATAATGAAACGGCGTAACCCCATCGAGTTTGGACTCGTTTGATTCATCTTGATGAATGCTTTGTCCCTAAGTGGTATCCAGGGTCTGATGTTGAAGCTTGAAGGAGGCCACAGCAACTCTATAATGAAACTACGCAACTCCATCGAGTTTGGAATCGTTTAATTCATCTTGATGAGTACTTTATCTTTAGATGGTATCCAGGGTCTGATGATGGAACTGGAAAGTGGCCATGCGAAACTCTGTAATTAAATGGCGCAACTCCATCGAGTTAGGGCTGGTGTGAAAGGTCTTGACTAGTACTCCAGTCCTAGATGATATCCAGGGTCTGATGATGGAGTTGGAAGCTGGCCACAGTAACTCTGTAATGAAACGACGCAACCCTATCGAGTTTGGGATCGTTTGATTCGTCTTGAGGAGTACTTTGTCAAGTTATGATCATGTTATTTCTACAAAATAATTTCGATGTTTTACATCTGGTAGACGTCCCACGACATCTAGTTTTTTTTTAATATAATTTTTAAAACCAGTAAAGTGCCAAGTGATTGGTGCAAGGCCGTCATTGTACCCATCTACAAAGGGAAAGGCTCATGACAAAACTGTAATAGCTATAGAGGCATTAGTCTACTCAGTGTTGTTGGCAAATTATATGCGAAAGTGTTAATTGAAAGAGTTGTGAAAGAAACCGATAAGAAAATATGGAATGTTCAAGCAGATTTTCGAAAAAGAATGGGATGTACGGATCAGGTCTTCTCTCTTCGAGGAAAAGCTGAAAAGAACTTAGCAAAAAACCTGAAGGTCTATTGTGACTTTCTAGACCTAGAGAAGGCCTATGACAGAGTGGTGAGGAATGAATTATGGTCGGTACTATCCATGTATGGGATAGATGGTAATCTGATTTAGGGTCTAAAATCCCTTTACAGAAATTTCAGAGCTTGTGTAAGGATAAACAGAACATACACTGAATGGTTTAACATCGGAAAGGGTGTTAAACAGTGATGTGCAGCGTCCCCGTGGCTGTTTAATCTTTTTATGGATAGTTGTTTGCAAGAGTTGAAAGAAAGTGGGTATGAGTTAGAGATGAATGGGTTACTCATCAAATGTCTTCTCTGCGCTGATGACCAAGTTATACTTGCGTCATCGGCTGCTGAGTTACAAAAGATGTTAACATTAATGAATGAATCCTTGAAAAACAAAGGAATGAATTGAATGTTGAGAAGATGAAAGTAAGGTTCTAGAAAGAGATGAATGCATGGCCCCATGTGACATAGTGATTGAAGGAGTGAAGGTTCAAGGAGTAAAAGAGTTTGTGTATCTGGGAACATTGTTTACAAGAGATGGGAAGTATGAAAAGTACATAGAAAAGAGGGTGAATGCAGGTAATCAGGTGAATGAGGCACTACACTCCTTTACAAGTAGTCGGAAAGTGTCTGAAAAGGCACGACTCGCCGTGCACAATGGAGTGTTAGTACCAACTCTAATGTACGAAAGCGAAAGTTGGGTATGGCAGAAGAAGAATGAGAGTAGAATAAATGCAGTGGAGATGAGAGCTGTAGGAAGTATGTGGGGTATAACTTTGAAAGATTTGGATGATATTTGAGAGTAAGAAACAGTGTAGTTAGAGAACGATGTGGTGTAAAAAAAGATATATTATAGTGACTAAGATTGAAAAAGGAATGTTAAGATGGTTTGGACACGTAAAGAGGATGGATGAAAGCAGGATAACAAAAATTATATATATGGCGAGCTAGAATAGTACAGTTGGGGTAGACCTCGTCGAACGTTCTCTGACTTAATGAGAAGTTCTCGAGTAAGGTCAGGTTAGAAGTACCCTTAAGCGACGTGCATGTATGAGGGATAAAATGACAGTTAATGAAGCAAAAAGGGTGAGCAAGGATCGTGGCAAGTGGAAATCGGTTGTCTCTGCCTACCCCTCTGGGAAAAAGGCGTGAGTCTATGTATGACTGTATTAGGCTATATAGGCGTGTCTGAATACAAAAACATTTTTTTTTGTCTGTTTGTTCGTTCACGCGCATCACATTTGTGTGCTACTAAACGGATTTTGATGCAACTTCTTTTATTTGATAGCTCTTGGTTAGACTTAAAAACTGGTATACACATTTTGATCTATATTTTAGCACTTGACATGCTCAGCTACTCTTAAAGTACAAATTATAATTTGTGAATAAGGAAAAAGAGTATTTTAGTACAGGCGGGAATCGAACCTGCGTCCCTTCCTATCCGGGGAAGTGCTCTAATCCACTGAGCTACAGTACTATCTTTTAGACATTCCCAATCTCCTTATCACATTTGTCTTAACGACCAACGACCTCTATCGGAACGCATTTACATGCATTAATCCAATATAGTAAGTTTAATTTTGCAATTAAAATTCATACTAAATATTAAACTTACTATATTGGATTAATACATGTAAATGCGTTCCGATAGAGGGCGTTGGTCGTTAAGACAAATGTGATAAGGCACTGGTATACATTTTATCCCAATACTATGTAGGAAATCTGATATAATCTAAATATTTGGGTGGACCACCCTTGTCACTTAGGGGTATGAAAAATAGTATACATCCTACTCTCAGACTTACTGAATATACACACAAAATTTCATAAGAATCGGTCTAGCTGTTTCAGAGGAGAATGGCCACAAACACTGCGACACGAGAGTTTTATATTACTCTTTTATTTTTCAGTTACCACCATACAGTTATACATTGTGGAATGCGAAAATAATGTAATGGATGAATATGAATATATGTGCAACCGACCTGATAATTGGTTCTGCCTCTCATCAAACCCACTGCCTACTTTATGTATGTAAACTGAATTTCAGATCTTGCTGGCCATCAAAGAAGATGGTGTCAACGTAACACATTACACGGCGTGGTCACTCTTCGACAATTTTGAATGGGTAGATGGATACACGTATGTATAAAGGTTTTGACCCTCAAGGGAAACGCACTGCTTTTTATTAATGCCTAAAAGTTTTTAATTTTCCAGGAAAAGATTTGGTCTTTACGAAGTGAACTTCACGGACCCACTGCGGACACGTGTTGCTCGTGCTTCTGCATCATACTACGCCAGTGTTATAAGGAACCACTCGCTAAATGTATCAAGGCCACTAGCTTAAATACCACATCAATTCAATCGTCAATAAGCTCGCCCCCTATTACGTGAGACTTAATCATAGCTGACGAATCGTGGGTGTGCCTACCCCTTCGGGGAATACAGGCGTGATGCTATGTTTTAAATACCATCAATTTATTACTATATTACTGGTACACAAGTGGATTGATTGTTATCTACCTCAGGAACTTTAATTATATTTCAATTGGTGTCCTAAATATTGTTCGATCTAAATCAAGGTCAAGTAAAAATTAATAATTTTAAAGTAAATTCTCGAAGTTTTGTTAAAAGTAAATTATCGAAGTTTATTTAAAAATACATTAATACTGGCAAAAAGCTGAGCTGTGTGAGGGCTCGCGAAGTTTTCTACTTAATTTATAATTTTCGACAGATGGTGTTAAGAATACAATAAAATTCTAATAAAATTATGGTAATAAAAATGATTATATTTTTATGTGTATAAAATACTATAGTTTACGATAGATAACAAATCTAGAAATACTTTGGAAAATCCAAAACTGCACGACTCATAATCTTCATTTTTCACAATAAAATTGATTATTTGATAAGTAACTAATAATGTATTGGTCTTACTAAGTAGTTTTCAATAAATCACATAGATAGCGCTAATTTCAAAAAGTACTAATGTGGGTTTCATGTTTTATACGCCATCTAGCGCTAATTTTAAGAAGTACTTCTATATTGGTCTATTGAAATAGTTCTCATCGCGTTGAGCGTAAATATTCAGTATATTTTTTTTTATTTAATAACAATTAAACCACATCGAATAAGACCGTGAAAAGTAATAGGGCTCTATTCGTAGTAATACTTAAGTTAAAAAAGAAAAAAAATCGCGCCATCAAATAGTACGAATTTTAATTGCAAAATTAAACTTACTATAGTGGATAATTGCATGTAAATGCGTTTCCGATAGATGGCGTTGGTCGTTAAGACAAATTTGATAAGGAATTTGGGATGATCGAAGGATCTGTACTATAGCTCAGTGGTTTAGAGCACTTCCCCGGATTGGAAAAGACGCGGGTTCGATTCCCGCTAGTACAAAAAAAAAACTCTTTTTCTTTATTCACTAATAATTGGTACTTTAAGTTTTTTAACTAGTTTAAATAACAAAAATGGTATAAAAATTATCATGAGTGTCAAAAATAGTGTTTTTTCTTGATATGTGTATGTATATATTGTTTTACAAGTGCAATATATGATAAATAGAGAAATTTTAAGTTTGAAAAATCAGTTGTTCTGTGTAAAACGGGAACAGTACCCACCTCAACGCTTCGCTTATGAGTCGTGCAATAAATTGAAATTACTATGTCAAAGCCCAAATCTGAAAGTGTGATAGTTTCTCAGTAAAGTGTACTACAATATACATAGATTGTGGAATAGTACTACTACTAATTAATATATTATATACCTACATTTATTTGTAATTAATTTATTGCTGCTATAAATTGTTACTAATATACCTATAGGTGTTTGTAATTTATAGCAACTAGGTTTATTTTCCAACTGTGGAATGCATGATAACAATTAACTTGTTATTGGAAGATGTTATTGAAAGATAATAGAAGATGTTATTGGAAGATGTCTTAGTTTTGTTAGGAATAAAACAAACTTATTAAAATATAATTAAAAATGTTAAAGTATTTTCTTTTTGGAAGTTCTTTCTCAATACATTATTCTACATTCATCGTTTTGGAAAATTTATAGAGGATCTGCAGGGCTAACTTGTATTATTCTTATCATTCATTCCATAATATGTTTTATGATGATAATTTTATTGATATTAATAATAAAATCCTCAATGAATTTCGGTAAGAGCAGCCATATACTATGTCGTGAAGACTGTTAAAGTGTCGTGGCTTGTATACTTAAATGGAGGTATTCAAATAGAGGAAGCCGTGATTAAATGTGGTCCACGACTTGTTTTTGCCGTGACGGCACATTGTCGAGCTAATGAGAATGGCTATTACGTTACGACAGTCATAAAATGATAAATAATCGTGTGTCATTAAACACAAAGTGAAAAATGTGACATCGAAAATAACAGTCAGGAGCAGGATTTGAACCTGCATCTTCTGGATACCGTCCAGATGCTTTAAAGCAATAATTAATAATAATAATAATTTGCTTTATAGTGCTAAGCATGTCAAATGCTAAAAATATATATAAAAATATCTAAAATATTTAAAGGGTTTGCGTCATTATTAGGTAAAATCTTAATTGTAAACTTAAGTTTACCTGGTCGGTATAATGTATGAAAATACTTCCGACAAATGGCGCAGGCGTCACCCAAAGACGTTAAGTATGATGTGTTATCGAAATTAGCAGTCAGGAGCAATTGTCAGGATTGCTGAATTGGCAAAGCATCTGGACGGTATCCAGAAGATGCAGGTTCAAATCCTGCTCCTGACTGTTATTTTCGATTTCACATTTTTCACTTTGTGTTTAATGTATAGTGCTAAGCATGTCAAATGCTAAAAATATATATAAAAATATCTAAAATAATCGTGTGTCGTTTCTTGCAACTATCCTATCATAGCCACGATACAATGGGAACGGCTAGATATGACAGAAAAAAATCGACTATGCAATGATGACAAACAGTCGTTATATGGGAACAGCTAAACACGACAATATAACGAGCCATGGCTCATCTATACCGAGAGTATTGTCAAGCCGCTGCGCACCATTTCATTTCTCAGATATGAAATGAAAGAATAAACGGCTATTTCTGCTCCAGCCAAAATACACTAACGTGCTTCATGACCGGTCACACAGACACGGTGGTATCAATAGCAAGTCAGTACTCTCACTTGGTACCCAGCCCTACCACCAACCATACAATGGTGATAATTGCTCCCTTAATCGTCTTTTACGACACCCGCGGAAAGGATGAGGTGGTGACATTTGTATTCTTAGTCCGTTACCACACGGACAAAATTATAAAACTATATATATAAACTTTCACCAAAAATTGGTTTGAACGAGATCTAGTAAGTAGTTTTTTTAATACGTCATAAAATTAAACCGCAATTTACCCTTCATACACTATTGTTAAAACATCGATCAAAGTTACAACAAACTACAAGAACTTTTATACATTATGTTACTTGCTGCTACGGAACCCTTCATGGGCGAGTCCGACTCGCACTTGTATTTTTTTTTTGATTTACACTGGTGATAGTGTTTGATATCACGTGTTGTTAGCATATTTATAATATTCTTACTAATATTGTAAACGCGAAAGCAAGTTTCTTTGTTTGTTTGTTACGCTTTTACGCCGTAACTACTGAAACGATCGTAACGAAATTTTCCATGCATACATATAGTTTGCAAACATCCGCTACATTTTATCCAGAGAAATGAAAAGATCGTGTGGGGTAGCTTTTGCCAGGATAAAATGTAGCATATTTCCTTTTTCGGATTATGGCCTATGCTTTAGCCCATTCTTGGGGAGGCCTATGTCCAGCAGTGGACTTTAAAAGGCTGATGGATGGATGGATAGACGTGTGTGTGTGCAAACACAAGTGTACTCTTGTTTCCTTCACTCTCATAGACCGACGGAACGGTATTTCGACACGATTGAAAAGGGATAAGGTGCAGGATTAACGGCATTACGTGTTTTTCGAGGCATACGAAACACAGCCAACTTCGTAACTCTAAGCCACTCTGGAGAGTTTACCCATTGTCCTAGGTGAACGACAAATTCGACGAGCACTTCCGCCAGCTCGCACCGAGACTCGTCGGCACGGCGTCCGCCCTTAGGCGTCTTTTACCGAACCTGGGCGGGCCCAGCCCCGCATTGCGTGCCGACAGCTGCACGCGGGAGTGCACCCGTGTGGGCGGAGTCTCTGACCGCCTGCAATAGAGCTCTTCTGTGGAGACCGCAGAGAGTCGTGGCGGTCAGAGCAATCCGCGGCTACCGCACGGTGTCGTGCGAGGCCGCATGCGCTATGGCTCTCGCTGACGCACGCTGCGCCATCATCGCGCGTTGGAGGATTCGGCTGGAAACGCCTCGGGCCGGTCTTCGGACCGTAGGGGCGCTCCAGCCGATTTTAAAGGTATGGGTGGCTCGGCGGCATGGGGTCCTCTCCTTCCGGCTGGTGCAGGTGCTGCCGGGACATGGTTGCTTCGGCAAGTACCTGTACACAGTCGCTAGAAGGGAGGAGACTCCCTGCTGTCACCACTGCGACTGCAGCGCGGACTCGGCGCAGTACACGGTCGAGTCGTGCCCGGCCTGGGCTGAGCAGCGCTGGGATCTCGCTGCAGTCATCGGAGAAGACCTGTCGCTGCCGGTTGTCGTTCGTTCGATGGCAATCTCATGACTGCTAATTTCGATAACACATTCATACTTAACGTCCTAGGTGACGCCTGCGCCATCTGTCAGAAGTATTTTCATACATTATACCGACCAGGGTAAACTTAATTTTACAATTAAAATTTTTACTTAATAACGACCTATAAATATTTAGATATCTTTATATATCTTTTTAGCATTTGACATTTTGGCAAAGCATCTGGACGGTATCCAAGAGATGCAGGTTCAAATCCTGCTAAAACTATTATTTTCGATTTCACATTTTCACACTTTGTGTTGGTAGATATATAAGTCATAAAATAAACTAGTAATTCTTGTTATCGTGGCATTAGCGTTGAGTCGTACGCTATTTAGAACAAAGGCCTGCGGAAATGTTCAAGCGGTTTTTTCCATCAATAACCCGTCGTCCTAGGTAAGCGACACGAGGCGACACGGCGGCCGCCTATTGCGGCTAATACTTTTAGCGTTTCGTGGCATTCATATTATGCGACAACGTAGGCCATAAGCACAGAAGAGATACTAGTCCTACGGACAGAAACATCAATTCCATTAAAACTTGTCCAAAATCTCTCTATAATAGCCTACAAAATCTTAATAATAATAGCAATTGCTCGTAGTGAGAAGAAAGGTACCTTATGTACACAGAAATACAGTTGAGATTGTTTTGCCCGCCGCATGATCCACGGGCAACCGCGTTAGGCGACGAATGCGCTAGGGTTGCACCTATGATTATTTTCCTTACTTACTTATCATCACGCTATCTCCCTTGTGGGGTAGGCGGAGAGAACAGAATGACAAAAAGCTCTATTCTTGCATACATCTCTCGCTTCCTCAACATTCATAATTCTCTTCATACACTCTCCGGTTTCCGCTCGCCGGTTTCGGAGACTCCTGACTCCACCGACAGCAACAAAAATATTTTTCTAGTAGATTCTACTTGATTACTTTTTATATCATTTTAAATGTTATTTTCAAACCGGATTTTTTTTATTAATAGATTTTTTTATCATATACATTTATGGCCTTTTTCATAATAACTTATCGGAGGTTTAAAAGCTCGCAAAAATTAAATTGTCAAAAAGTGTTATTCATAATCGTTCGATAACGCTAAAACGTTCATTAACTCTCCGATATATTCTCTTTGATTTATACAAGCTACTATAAAATTACTATAAACCTTCGATAAGCGTAATTAGCAAAAAAATTTGGCTGATTTTGGTCAGCTGATTATTGTGTATGTATATGTGTTGCTCTTTGATTGTGTATTGACATTGATTTCTAATAGGTACATCCAACACGCATAATCTCATTTTTATTGATAAGAAGTTTAGTTATTGATAAGAAGTTAGTGTTTTTTTGTTACGACAGGAAAAAGTGTTCCTAATCGCACACCCCAGGGTATTGTGGGGCCTTCACCCACTAAAGAAACTACGTTACATTCCTTCGGTGGTCTGCCGGCGGTTTACCCTTTCGGGTACCCTCTACTGAGTGATGCATCCGCACACGGAGCGTCGCACCTCCTCGGGTACCTCCCTGGGTAGGTAGGGGGCGTACACCAAGACATTTTAGTTATTGGAGGTTTATCAAACGATTATGAATAAAGATTTTTATCGAACGTTTGATAGGCTTAAAAGACGTTTTAACTAATATCTATATACCTTCGATAAGCATTTTGTTATGAATAAGACCATTAGAGTTCTAGCTCTGAATTTTCGGTTATTAAATTTTATTGTCAAAATACCCTAAATCTAAATAATAATTAATACTACAAGCGCGAGGTGCGCGTGCGACAGCCTTCTGTCGGTTGTACCGTGGGCGGTACGCGAAGCCGTAGGCATTTAACTCGAGGCCTTTTTTTTAGGTGGACAAAAATGTACCTACCACACACCCCGCTGCCCGGGGAGACAGCGGGGTAGTGTGGGGCTCTCACCCACTAAAAACCCACCGTGCACCGTCACCTACCCATACTCGGTGGACCACTGGTACCGCGTATATTCACTTCAGTGGTCCGCGCGGCGGCTAGCCCTGTTGGGCTTCCTCTCTGAGCGACGTCCCCACGCACCTGGGGCGTCGCACCTTTGCGGAGGACAATCCCCAGTGCAACCGCCTGCAGCCTCGGCTAGAGCGGCATTAAGCGCAGATATTCGCGCCCACGCCGCCCCGCGCTCCAGGCAGAATCTCATATCTCTCATGTCGATGGTATATTACTGTGATTGGTTGAGAGAACACCGTGATTGGCCAACGGATTATTGTAATATCATGCGTCGGTTTCTCAAGCAATCAGTGATCTCGATACGGTCGACACGTGAAATATGACATTCTGCCTAATCCCCCAGAGGAGAGATCAGCCTCCCTGGCCCTCTCCGCCACCTCCTTCCGCAAGATGACATTATCGCAGAAGTTGGCGACCGCGATCCAGTACCTACAGCCGCCGACCATCGAACGAACGACAACCGGCAGCGACAGGTCTTCTCCGATGACTGCAGCGAGATCCCAGCGCTGCTCGACCGTTTACTGTGCCGAGTCCGCGCTGCAGTCGCAGTGGTGACAGCAGGGAGTCTCCTCCCTTCTAGCGACTGTGTACAGGTACTTGCCGAAGCAACCATGTCCCGGCAGCACCTGCACCAGCCGGAAGGAGAGGACCCCATGCCGCCGAGCCACCCATACCTTTAAATCGGCTGGAGCGCCTCTACGGTCCGAAGACGCTACGGCCAAATTTAAGTATGGTGATCATCACTCAACCCATCATTATGCAATAAATTGCTAAAGCATAGGCTATAATCCGAAAAAGGAAATATGCTACTTTTTATCCTGGCAAAAGCTATCTTTTCATTTCTCTGGATAAAAAGTAGCGGATGTTTGCAAACTATATGTATGTATGGAAAATTTCGTTACGATCGTTTCAGTAGTTACGGCGTAAAAGCGTGACAAACATACAAAGAAACTCGCTTTCGCGTTTACAATATTAGTAAGAATACTATAAATATGCTAACAACGCTTGATATCAAACAGTACCAGTGTAAATCAAAAAAAAATACAAGAAGTGCGAGTCGGACTCGCCCACGAAGGGTTCCGTAGCAGCAAGTAACATAATGTATAAAAGTTCTTGTAGTTTGTTGTAACTTTGATCGATGTTTTAACAATAGTGTATGAAAGGTAAATTGCGGTTTAATATTTATGACGTATTAAAAAAACTACTTACTAGATCTCGTTCAAACCAATTTTTGCTGAAAATTTACATTGTAATGCACATCAAATATATATTTTTAAGTATTATCAGTCTCTTATTTTAGAAGTTACATGGCGCACATTTTACCACTTTGAAAGTGTTTCTCGCGCAAACTATTCAGTTTAGAAAAAAATGATATTAGAAACCACAATATCATTTTTGAAGACCTATCAAAAGATCCCAAAGGCATGGGCTTGATGAAAAAAAAAATTATTGAGTTTCAGTTCTAAGTATGGAGAACCCCCAAAATTTATTGTTTATTTTTTTTCTATTTTTGTATGAAAATCTTAACGCGGTTCACAGAATACATCTACTTACCAAGTTTCAACAGCATAGTTCTTATAGTTTCGGAAAAAAGTGGCTGTGACATACGGACGGACAGACAGACAGACATGATGAATCCATAAAAGTTCCGTTTTTTGCCATTTAGCTACGGAACCCTAAAAACAGTAAAGTTATATTAAACTAGATACCACCCGCGACTGCATCCGCGTAGATTTCAGAATATAAATACACTAGTACAGCAATAATATAAAAAAAACAAATACCATATACCAAAATAATACCAAATCGATCATGTATTGAAGGAAGGTAGAGTCAGGAGTCTTCGAAACCGACGAGCGTGTATGAAGAGAATCATAAATATTAAGGAAGCGAGAGGCCGTGTGGAGCCGGCTTTAGAATTGCCCCCTGCCAAGCGTAGCGATTACGGCACTATACCTCCAATTTGGGGAGGCCTATGTCCAGCAGTGGACGTCGAAAGGCTGATGGATGGATGGAAGGATGGAGAGATGTATGCAAGAATTTGAGCCTTTTGGCACTTTGTTCCTCTGCCTACCTCGCAAGGGAGATGGCGTGATGATAAGTAGTAGTAGTATGTAAAATTAGCTATCTCACTTGAAGCATTCATTTTTCTGGGATACGTCCTTTTCTGGACTAATTTAATGATAGTCTGGAACTAATTTGTTTTCTGGACTCCAGACTACATGTATTACAAATTTAATGATGATTGGTTCATGAGTTACGGCGTGAAACCGTAGCAAACAAACACACTCATAATATCATTTATAATATAAGTAACAAGGTCCCCCTGTGCTACAAGAGTTATTCCATCCATCCATCCATCAGCCTTTTAAAGTCCACTGCTGGACATAGGCCTCCCCAAGAATGGGGGATAGCGCCGTTATCGCCACGCTTGGCAGGCGGGTTGGCGATCGCAATGTGGATGTTGTTAATACTCGAAGGAGTGCTGCTGCCCACTCCCCCGGTATTCCCTCAGTCGGCTTTTACTACTCCCATAGGTGGAGAGGGGTGGGAAAATTCTAAAGCCGGCCCCACACGGCACAAGAGTTATTATGATTATTGTATTTTTATACAACAATATTTCGACACATTATAAGGTCTATAAGTTATCGCTACTTGATGAATTATGTAAGATTTATCTTCGTTCGACAGGTTATGTAAATATATGTAGAGACCCTTTAACATGTAAATAACATTTTAATGTTATATCTCAGTTCTCATAATGTCGTTATATCTGGTGGTCGTATTAAGGTAAGACCATTTTTTAAGATAACGTGCACTAGCGAACAATTTGGTAAGATAATTTTGTATCGCGGAGGACTTTAGTAACATATAATTGACAGAGACAGTGAATATTTCTACGACCATGGCTTGTGAGAGTATGATTTAAGATGGATGTTGTGGTATGCCAGTGTGTACAAACTCAGAATAACCATGTATGGATCACAAAATGAATTGTCCTGTACGGGAATCGAAACCACGTAACTCGGCAAGGGAGATCGGTATCTAAGCCGATCCGTCATTTGAGCAGTTCATTTGAACTTGTTATTTTTATAATAAATTTTATATAAATATATATATTTATGCTACTATACTAGAAATCTGTGAGCTGTCTGCAAATACTTTTTTTCATCGCAATCCTTAATTGAAATTGCTTGAATTGGCAAAGCATATGGGACGGTATTTGCCGCGTGGGGCCTGCTTTAGAATTGTCCCACCCCTCTCTACCCTAGGGAGTCGTAAGAGCCGACTGAGGGAATACCGGGGGAGTGGGCAGCAGCACTCCCTCGAGTATTTACAACATCAACTGCAATCGCCAACCCGCCTGCCAAGCGTGGCGATTACGGCATTATCCCCCATGACGGGACCGCTCGCTGTGGCGTTCTCTTGAGGAGGCCTATGTCCAGCAGTGGACGTTGAAAGGCTGATGGATGGATGAATGGGACGGTATCGCAGGAGAAGCAAGTTCAAATCCTGCTCGTGACTGTTACTTTCTATTTTATATTTTCGCACTTTTTGTTGAGTTACATACATACATAGACTCACGCCTTTTTCCCAGAGGGGTAGGCAGAGACAACGGATTTCCACTTGACACGATCCTTGCTCACCTTTTTGCCTCATTCACTGTCATTATATCCCTCATACAGCACGTCGGTTAAGGGTACTTCTGACCTGACCTTTCTAGAGAACTTCTCTGATTTAGTCAGAGAACGTTCGATGAGGTCTACCCCTCCCAACTGCACCATACACGCTCGCCATATAAGTATAGCCATATAGTCGTTTTTGTTATCCTGCTTTCATCCATCCTCTCTACGTGCCCAAACCATTTTAACATTTCTTTCTCAATCTTTGTCAGTATATCTTCATTTACACCACATCGTTCTCTCAATACACTGTTTCTTACTCTATTGTGTTAACAGAATGTTATTTAACTGCGGGGCCCCACTGATTACAGTCCAAGGTATGGAGGAGATCAGATGCTCAGAAACAATCCATCCATCCATCAGCCTTTCATCGTCCACTGCTGGACATAGGCCTCCCCAAGAGAAAGCCACAGCAAACTGTCCTTTGCCACCTGCATCCAACGACAGCCTGCATTCTTGACCAGGTCATCGGTCGTGACGTCGGCCAATGTATGTTTGTGTGCATTCGTATTACCATAACTGCCACGCTTGGCAGGCGGGTTGGCGATCGCAGTGGATGTTTTTAGTATACAGGGGAACGCTGCTGCCCGGTCCCCCGGTAATCCCTTTGTTGACTTTTACGACTCCCATAAGAAGAGACGGGGTGGAGCTATACTTGATGTCGACCCCACACGGCATTCAGAAACAAATAGGTGCGTAATTGTGCAGTTATTTTATGAATTCATATTTATACCTACAGTGCTCTCCTCGGTGCAGTACAATGCACTGAAGACTGGACTTTTCCTCCCGGATTCAAATTTGGGGCAGCCACTGCAGCTTATCAAGTGGAAGGCGCCTGGAATGTGAGTGGTGAGTGAAGAGGTTTTATTTAAAATAAATATAAATTATTTGTTAATAAGGAAAAAGAGATTTTTAGTACGAGCGGGAAATGAACCCGTGTCTTTTCCAATCCGGGGAGGTGCTCTAAGCCACTGAGCCATCGTACTGACCTATTCGGTCATCCCAATCTCCTCATGACATTTGTCTTTACGACGAAAAAATCTCTTTTTCCTTATTCACAAATAATTTGTACTTTAAAAAGTAGCGGAGCATGTCAAATGCTAAAAAATATAGATCAAAAATGTTTAAAATAAAATATAGTTTAAAAAAACTAAAAAACACGCTTACATCGAACTAAAAAGTGAAAATAAATATAAAAATAAAATCTGTGTGATCGAGCCAAAGAAAGTACCAAGGTAGACGGTACGCATGCGTAGACCACGAGATTGTTTTATCTCTCTTGCTGTCACACAGAGGATATGTGAGAAAATTATTTAATCCTGGCGATCCTGATCAGGATAATGAGACAAATTTATCAAATTATTGTATTGTCACCGGTTCTTGATAAGTGTACGAAGTTTAAATTAAATCCGTCCCCTCATATTAGGTCAAAATTGAGTTTAAAGGAGTCGGTTACAAAACAAACAAACATACAGGTGAAGCTAATATAAAGCGTGTAAAAATAATATTGTGAATATAAAAGGACGTATTTGTTGCCAGATAAAGGGGAAAGCATATGGGACACCTTCACGCACAATCACCCAGAGACGATAGCCGACCACAGCAACGGGGATGTCGCCTGTGACTCCTATCACCTGTGGAAAAAAGATATACAGATTGTAAAGGAGTTGGGCTTACATTTTTACAGGTAAATTTTTTAATATTCTACCGGCGATTAAGTATCCGTGGACTTCAGAATAGAAATACATCACTCTTTTTTTTTATTGCATGTAGTGGCAGACGAGCCACGGCCCATCTGATGGTAAATGGTAACCGTCGCTCATGGACTCAACTATTACCGAGAGTATTGTCAAGCCGCTGCTCACCATTTCATTTCACAGATATAATATGAAAGAATAAACGGCTATCTCCTCCTACACTACAACCAAAACAAATCGATGTGGTTCATGGCCGGTCACACGGGAGATGGTGGGTACCAAGTGAGCACTCCCACTTGGTACCCAGCCCTACCACCAGTCATGCAATAGATGACAATTGCTTACTACCCTTAGTCGCCTCATACGACACCCGTGGGAAAGAATGGGGTGGTGACACTTATATTCTTAGTTTAATTCTTAGTAGAAATGGTGAGCAGCGGCTTGACAATACTCTTGGTATAGTTGAGTCCATGAGCGACGGTTACCATTTACCATCAGATGGGCCGTGACTCGTCTGCCAGTACATGCAATAAAAAAAAATTTAAAAAAATGTTTCATGGACACATAGTACACCAACACTCAGAACAACCATTTGTGGATCACAAAAAGAGTTCCTGTCTCGAACCCACAACCCTCGGGTGGGTCCGGTATCTAAAACTCCGCCATCTGTGCAGTCTGTCTGTTTGTGATAGCGAAATGTAACAAACTTATTTTCGCATTTATAATATTAGTGTGAATGTTGACAAATTATCATTAACGAAAAAACCTGTCTCGGGTTCGATCCCCAGGTCGGGCAATGTTATTGAGCTTTTTCATAAAAAGAATAATTCTCAGTAGCAACCCGGAGTTTGGAAATGTGCCCGGTAGACGTCAATAGGCTCGCCCCCTATTACGTGGGACTTAAACACAGCTGGCGCACCGTGGATGGATAATACATGTCTGCCTACCTCTTCAGGGAATACAGGTGTGATGCTATGTATGTCATGTTATATTAGTTTGGATGTTGACAAATTATCACCAATGAAAAAAACTGGCTCGGGTTCGATCCCCAGCCCCCTTAGAATGAAAAACGAAGCGTTAGATGAACTTTCGTTTCGCTTCATTGTGATTGGTCGAATGAATCATGCATCGAAATCTCGACTAATCAGGAATCACGCGTTGGACTGTTGATCATATCACAATGGCTCGAAACGAAAGTTCGTCTAACGTTTCGTTTTTCATTCTAAGGGGAGGTCGGGCAATGCTTTTTCGTAAAAAGAAACATTCTCAGTAGCAGCCTGGAGTTTGGAAATGTGCCCGGTAGACGGCAACAGGCTCGCCCCCTACTACGTGGGACTTAAACATAGTTGGCGCACCGTGGATGTGTAATACACGTCTGCCTACCCCTTCGGGGAATACAGGCGTGATGCTATATGTATGTTTATCGTAACGAAAAACATCGTGCGGGAAAAAAAATATTATTTTATATAAAAATTGTAGGTTTATAATTAATTTCGATAAATAGCTGTAGGTATCTAATGAAAACTTGATATTGTGCGTTTTTATCTTGTAATTATTTTAATGGTTGCATAATTTGTATATAAAACATGTTGGTTTTCTATATAAATAGTGACGCTCGAACCGAACACTTGACCCACGAGATATCGTATTAGTGTTTTTTTTTATATTTCGTGGTTGGCAATCAAGTATACCCAGCCCACCTGATGGTAAGCGGTTACGTAGTCCACTAGCAACATTAGAGGCATCACTCGCGCGTCGCTATCTGCGAGGAAGGAGATAGGAATTGGTTAGGAAGGATAAATAAATAAAATAATAAATATTCACGGACATTTTCACACAACGTCATCTGGTCCCAAACTAAGCTTAACGCTTGTGCTATGGGTACCAGATTACGGATATAATACTTAAATTACTTTTTTTTTGTAAATACATACATATAATACATAGAAAACACCTAGACGCAGTACAAATATCAGTGTTCATCACACAAATAATTGTCCTGAGTGGGAATCCGACTACGCCACGAGGCCCGTCAAATTTATATTTTAAGGATATGATATGATAGTAGGATACTAAGGAGAGGATAGGAAGGATAATAAGAAGAGAATTGCAATAGAGATCTTGTTCGTGTGGTGACAGACCAAGAATACAAATGTCACTACCCCATTCTTTACCACGGGTGTCGTATGAGGCGACTAAGGGAAGTAAGCAATTATCACCCATTGCATTACTGGTGGTAGGGCTAGATAGCGATTGGGTGTACTCACTTGCTATCCGGACCCGACCGGGTTGGTACCACCATCTCCTGTGTAACCGGCCATGAACCACATTAGTGTGTTTTGGTTGTAGGAGGAGAACAGTTAATTCTTTTATTTCATATCTGTGAAATGAAATGGTGAACGGTGGCTTTACAATACTTCTGGTATAGTTGAGTCCATGAGTCATGAAATGGATCAGGCGGCTCCTTGCCTTAACTAGATCTTCAGTCCACAGTCAGGAGGCACTCCAACACTTAACTGTAAGATAGTGGTCGCCATTCAAGAACACTTTGGCCTTTGACCTTGACCTCAGTTGTTTACACTTTCGCTTATCGTTAGTGAACACTGTCACGAACGGGTTATCTCTCGTATGTTTTATAAATAACTGACTGGCATATCAACGCACAGCCCAAACTAAGGAGTTTAGCCTAAGGAGGCTAGGGTCGAGAACCACTGAAGTAATGTAACATAGTTCCAGTGGTCCGCCAATAAAGGCGGAGAGACGGCACACGGCGGGTTTATTTAGTTGATGAGGGCCCCCCACTACCCTGTTGCTACCGAACGACGTGGTGTACCGTTATGTACATTTAATTCCGCCTTAACAAAAAAAAAGCTAGGATCGTAAAAATTTACATATGAAAGAAATTTTTATACTAAGTAAGGATTTTACGCAAATCCTATCCAAATTGGATATTTTTGACGAAAGTCTAAAGCTTGATTCGGTGGTGTTGGATTACTAAGACAGAATACATCCATCCATCCATCCATCAGCCTTTCGAAGTCCACTGCTGGACATAGGCCTCCCCAAGAGAACGCCACAACATGTGTTTTGCTCATATGGGGGATAGTGCCGTAATCGCCACGCTTGGCTGGCGGGTTGGTGATCGCAGTGGATGTTTTTTTTTTTATATTGGCTGGGACTCGTAACCCGGCCTCTATTTCTACCCCTGATAAGGGTGGTCAGAGACCTTGTACTTTTTACAATCATATCATTAGCTCAGAGGTTTTTGCTTACATTACTTCCCTCTAAACATATAACTTAGGTTTTTAATATATCACATAATAATTATTGTCCTTTGTTTACAAATCAACATATTTAAATTCCCTAAAATTAAAATAATCATATCATAATATAATGTTGGTTTCATATTTTAATTTATCATTTACATCGTCAATTTGAATATCATAACGTGAAAAAATAGCATTGAGAAATAATAGGAAATACAGGTATATTATATACTAGCTGTTACCCGCGACTTCGTCCGTGAGTAATTTCATAAAAATAAATAAAGCAACCCTTGAAATTGTCGGTAATACAGTGCAACGGTATTACAGTACTCGGGGTTGGAACTTCATTACTGAAATGCTAGATGGCGTTGAAGTTGCTAGATTTTGAGATTTTGTGGCAAACAATTTTTATTATTTTTCGTATTTTTTTTAATAAAAAGTATCCTATGTTACTTCTAATACCTCCGAGAATATGTGTACAAAGTTTCATGATGATCGGTTAAGTAGTTTTCACGTGAAAGCGTAACAAACAAACTTACATTCACATTTATAATATTAAGTATGATGATTATACAATTATAATTATATTGGTGGAATTATATTTATACTATTAGAATTATTAGTTGAATTAAATTTATACAATTAGAATTATATTAATAGAAAAATAGAATAGGGCAGACAGAAATAGGGTAGAGTGAAACTTATAAGATTGTTGTGAAACCGTAGATTTATGTATATGTGTAATTATAGCTTCAGATTTATTTTTTTGTATTACAATTTTCGCTACTTTAATACAGTACTTTAAGAAAGGATCCCGAGTTTCTTTTTTATTCATTAATTCGCTAGCTATATATTTCTAAAGCTAATGAGATTGGTTTAGCAAAACTTTTTTATTATTTTAGCATTTGCAATTTCTCATTTATTTATTTATTTTTTTCAATCTTAGATAGTTTTCTGTTCTTTAGGTGGTAGGCAATAGTAGGTACTCTATTTTCGTTGATTGTATTTTTTATGTTTTTGTAACTGTAATTAATGCCGATTGTAGATAATGGTTGGTATTCTGTTTTTTATTGTATATAATTTTATATATAAGTACTGCTTATTTGACGTCCGTACGTCACTAACGCAGGCCGCACTGAAAATCAGCGTTGCAGTGTGTTTTAATATGATGCACTGTGACATAAGTTGCGGGCCTTATTGTCACCTCGATATTAAGTATGTGTCCAATTTTTGTTTTATCCCTTATTACTAGTGGCAATAAAATTATTTTCTTTCTTTCTTACTTTCTTTCTTCTTTCTTTCTATACTAGTCCGTATGGGCATACCCAACTCCATTTCCAAGTTGTATCTCAGTACGCTGTGAGTGGGACATTCAAATATTATATAGATAGTGCTTTCCGGTATATCCGGCGCACAGATGCACGATGGGCTCCCCTTACACTTGAATCTATGCAAGTATTCGGAGAACCCACCGTGCCCCGTCAAGACCTGCGTTATAACATTGTGCACCCCCATCTCCCTGATTACTTTGTGAGCATTTCGCACCTCGGGGAAGTATATTTTTGTTAGGCTAGCTGTTGTTCCCTCCTGATATCTCCGGTTCCACTCACCAAGGGACTCCTCTCGGATCTTCCTCTTGATGAATGAAACCGGACACTTATCGTAATGATGCCTTGTATGGCTCCGTAGGGCCGCCTCCTTGGCCAAGCAATCCGCCATTTCATTTCCCTCCAGGCCTGCGTGGGCTTTAACCCAGAATAGACATATTTCTTTGCCCCGAGCAATCCCCTCACCAATGTGTGCTCTTGCCTCGCAAGCTAGTGGGTGTAGGGAGTCATTATTGACTATCGTTGCCAACGCAGCACGGGAGTCACTTAAAATGGCATAACTAGCTTCCTTACCCTGAGACGCAGTTTTCGCTGCTGGCTATATGCCAGCAATTCAGCCTGGTAGACGGTGCAGTATGACGACAGTTTAAATTTGCGCGATAGGGCTTCGGCATCACCAACCCATAATGATAGTGATGCCCCCACCTCGCCCTCAATTTTACTGCCATCTATGTATATTTTTACTGCACCGTCAACCTTAGCTGCGATAACTTCCCGACTGTTCAAAGGCCTTGTAGTTGCTTATGTGATGTGGGGTACGGCCTCTCCTCATATGTTATCGGCATTTCTATCTCTCTTCCAGCCGGTATTATCCGGGAGACCCCCCTCCTGGCCTCATACAGTGCTGCGTTTTCTCGTATACGGATATCCAGAGGGAGTATCCCGGCCAACACCAGTGCCACATTAAGGTAAACAGTTTTATATGCTCTCGCGATTCTTTGGGCAAAAAGTCTTTGCACAGAATTTAGGTTTTTCTGTACTGTGACCTTTTTAGTCGCCGGAGCGCATACGCTTGCTGCGTATGTTATTACAGGCTCTACGGAGGCTTTGTAAATAGTTTTTATAATTTCCGGATGGAGGCCCCAGCTTGCCCTGGCGGCTGATGACAGTTTCTTTTAAATCCCCAGCGCCTTACTACATATATTTGCCGAATGGGAGTTGAAAGTTAGACCATTATCAATTGTTAATCCCAATATCTTTATTTCGTTAGACATGGCAATGTGGACCCCACCCGTGCTCAGTCTTGGGGTGTCGTATTTAAGTTTATTAGTTACAGCCATAGCTCGAGTTTTTTGTGGTGCAAACTTCAACTTGTTAGCGACACCCCAATCCCGAACACGTTCGAGGGCGGCATTACCACGTCTCTGGATATCCTCTGCTGTGTCCCCAGAGAAGAGGAGGACCACGTCATCAGCAAAAGCCTGACAGTAGTCCCCTCCTCCCGTGAGATCTTTCAGCAGAGGATCCAGCAGTAAATTTCAGTGAATGTTGTTAATACTCGAGGAAGTGCTGCTGCCCACTCCCCCGGTATTCTCTCAGTTGGCTCTTACGACCCCACACGGTTCAGACAAAATACATAAAAACACATAATGGACAACACAATGATGGGAAAAACCCACCACCGAACTAACCTTTGCCCGCGGCTCCGCCGCAGCCAAAAGCTAGTTTCTAGGTTATATCTAAGGTTCCCGACATATTAGCGAGATAATATGTGAACCAGTTTTTAAGTCTAATCAAGACCTCTAAACTAAAAAAATGCATCAAAATCCGTTCAGTAGTTTTAGCGTGATGCACGAACGAACAAACAGATAAACAGACAAACATTCTAAAAAAAATTGACACGCCTATATAAATAAAATAAATAAATAAATATTCACAGACATTTTACACAACGTCCTCTGGTCCGAAACTAAATAAATAAGTAATTTATGTATTACCTATATCCGTAATCTGGTGCTATGGGTACCAGATTACGGATATAATACATATTATAATACGTTTTTTTTTGTGAATACATAGATACATATAATAGATAGAAAACACCCAGACGCAGGACAAATATTTATCTGTGTTCATCACACAAATAATTGTCCTGTATGGGAATCGAACCCACGACCTCGTGCACGGAAGTCTACGCCACGAAGCCCGACATATAGCCTAGTATAGTCATTTTTTCACAAATATCTTACATGTACAGACAAAGCTCTGTTACAGTTTTATAATAGTACCTATAGATAGATAATAACTGACTAACTGATATATAATATCAACGTAAAGCCATTGATGTATAAAAAAGGGAAGATCCACAAATTAGGCACTAAAAGTGTTCACTATAAATGAGCGCAGATTACGCTTTCCTGGGGCTCATTTCGTTTAGTGTAGTTTCGACGCGTAAATTCTCTTTTCAAAAACTCATTGTCTGAATTAACTTGAAGTTGTTACTATTTTATACAATTAATGCGAAATGAATGTTATACATTTAAGTAAGATTATATATATTATTATACAACTTTTACCATGATTTCTAAATACAATTGTGTATCCTTAATTTATAGTTTAATGCGTACACCCCAAACTCCTGGAGCAATAAAATTTAAGTACATATGGGTTTCTTTGATACTGTGTGAGCTAGTACAAAATAAAAATTTAAGCTCGATGTTTTACAGATTCTCAATATCGTGGTCCCGTCTACTTCCGACGGGTTTCGTAAATTATATCAGCAAAGATGGCCGCCAATACTACAATGATTTAATAGATGGTTTGTTGGCTGAGGGCATAGAGCCAGTCGTAACTATGTGCCACTATGATTTGCCACAAAGATTACAAGATCTCGGTGAGTATGTAACGGAAAAATATGCGCTGGAATTTTATTGATCAGTACAAATGATTGATTAGCGCATTATTTAAAAAAATATTCAATATAGGCGTGATGACTGTTTTCAAAATCTATTCTATGATATTCAAACATAGCATCACGCCTGTATTCCCCGAACGGGTAGGTAGAGGTGTATGATATTCAACAGTATCTAATAACTAAAAAATATATCATATTTCCGTAAAAATAATGTTTTTTATGCAAAAAAATTAAGTATAAATTTTAAATTTCAAACACGTCAAAACGCACGCCTTTTATCATGACGTCACGCCTCAGTGCGGCAACAGTAAACATTAGAGTCAAAAGACACTATTTTACAATAACGTTCAGAGCGAATGACGTCACGCCTTATTAGTACGTGGCGTCATTCGCCTTATTAGTACGTGACGTCATTCGCTCTGATTGGTGTTTAAGCTATCATGGCGGATTGTTGTATTTTGTAGGATTATTTTATCAAATATATTATCTATTAATCTCTCCATTAAAATAAGAAATATATATTTTTCGAAATGCTTGAATCCTATTTCATTAGATCACTTCAATGTTTTGGCGATACTTGATTACTGTCATCAAGTCTATTGCATCATTTCCTATCCGATCCATTATTGTTTTTCGTGCTGCAAAATATGACCTCATCTTTAAAATATGCACAAACAATTTCATTCTAGTAGTAAAGCCTTGCTTATCACAGTACGAATACACTTGCAGTTACAACGATTTGCAAGGTTAAGCAACTTTCACTCGGCTGTCAGTCAGATGGGTGACCAAAAAGTGCCAACTATTTGTGGGCGCGTGACCACCCCTCATGCTTCGGAAGGCACATTAAGTACGTTACAGGTCGTAGGTACTTAAATGAAAAATCTGACTTCGGTCTTGAAAATATCAAATCGGGAAAATACTTTTTTTTCATAGGCCTACTCGTAGGTATATTGCCGGCCTATTTACACTGAAAATCGTCAAGAATTCGCACCTGAGGGAAGTGCATCCGCAACAACAAAGAGGCATTAAGGTCGCCAGTTGTCTATTTAGTTAGGTCAGGGAGATTAGGCAGTCGCACCGTGTGGATCAACTGAAAACAATGAGATCGAATGCCGATCCCAATTAAAAAGATTGGGATAGGGCCAGTGAGTGGATGACATACGAATTTTAAGTCTCGAACTATTGTCGCGCTTCTGTACAGATCTCCTCAGAAAATGAGATTGATTTATTAAGGCCACAGTCCACCACGCTGGCCTGTTCAAGTCGACACTGAAGGAGTATTCAATCTTAAAATGCCATTTTCAGGTGGCTGGACAAACCATATAATTACTGACACGTTTGCGGACTATGCAAGGCTTCTGTACACTCTCTATGGCGACAGAGTAAAGATATGGATGACCATCAACGAACCTATTATAGTCTGTGACTTGTCATACAACACCGGATATTTAGCACCAGGAATTGTGGACCCAGAAGTAGGGGCTTATTTGTGTAATAAACACATCTTGCTGGCTCATGCGAAGGCTTACAGAATATACGATGAAGAATTTAGAGCTAAGTATCATGGTAAATATAATTTTGTTAATTTAATTACTACTACTAATATTTAGATATTTTTATATATATTTTTAGCATTTGACATGCTTAGCACTATACATTAAACACAAAGTGAAAAATGTGAAATCGAAAATAACAGTCAGGAGCAGGATTTGAAACTGCATCTTCTGGATACCGTCCAGATGCTTTACCAATTCAGCCATCCTGACAATTGCTCCTGACTGCTAATTTCGATAACACATCATACTTAACGTCTTTGGGTGACGCCTTGCATCATACTTAACGTTTTTCATTTTGTGTTTAATACTACTACTAACTTATTTTTTAAGGGCCCAAAGGTCAGGGATGATTAGCCTTTCAACACGGTTACGGGTAGTAAAGCTGGGTCTGCGGGTGGCGTCCGCCAACCGCGAACGTGCGATCCGTGTGCGGATGCGTTGCTCAGTGGAGGTACCCGTAAGGGTAGGCCGCCGACGGACCACTGAAGTAATGCAACATAGTTCCAGTGGCCCGCCAACACAGGCGGAGAGACTGCACACGGCGGGTTTATTTAGTGGGTGAGGGCCCCACACTACCCTGTTTGTTACCCCGAACGAGGCGGTGTGTGATTAAGTACATTTTTTCCCGCCTTAACAACTGAGAAAAAGAGCTGGGTACCAAGTGGGAGTACTCACATGGTATCGGGCCCGAGCGGGTTGGTACCACCATCTCCCGTGTGACCGGCCATGAAGCACATGGGTGTGTTTTGGTTGTAGCAGGAGATAGCCGTTAATTCATTTATTTCATATCTGTGAAATGAAACGGTGAGCAGCGGTTTGACAATATTCTTGGTATAATTGAGTCCATGGGCCATGGTTACCATTTTCAATGAAGTGGGCCGTGGCTCGTCTGCCCATCATGTGCAAATAACATATTGATTAATGAAGACAACATTTTCTCCATTTCTGTCTTGTTGGCAAATTCAGATAATCATAAATCCTCGTCAAGTCGCCCTGATAAACGTATTATTCGTCGTTTAATATTTTCGGGAAATTTACAAACATATATGTTAACGGACACAAAGTACACTCAGAACAATCATTTATGCATCATATAAATAATTGTCCTGTTTGGGAATCGAACCAACAATATTCCGCACGGGAGTTTGATATAAGATATTAAGATAATCAAATGAATAGCACCACAGCACTATGCGCGAGAAGTTGATTCCCAAACCACTATCCCATTTGTGCAGTCAAATAAATTAATGACTGAATAAAGATATGGATTTACTTGTTTCTCAGGTGAAGTATCAATTGTAAATCAAATGTTATGGTTTGAACCCGAGACCGCAGAAGAGGCGATGCTGACTGAATTAGTGCTACAAAACGCAGTACGTAAATAATCTCTTAGCTTCACCTAGAGTCTTACAGTATAATTACGTCTCAATAACTACCTCGGTGGTTCAGTATTTTATGCGACTAAGGATCACGAGATCACGGGTTCGGTTCCCGAGTCAACAAATTTTGTTTCGGATTTGCGTCAAAAAAATCTTAATACTTAGTAACTCGGAGTTACGAAGGTTCAACCCGTGACGCTTTATGTTCTTTGCATTTTTGAAGTGAAAACTTCTTTTAGCGCGGTATGCATATTTTTAGATGAGATAAAATCTCTGAACTCGCGACACCGTTACGAGACGCAGCTATAGTGTCTGCATTGGAAATTAAATTTGACACACTTCCCGGTTTCCGATTGAGCTGAAATTTTACACCCATATGTATATCGCGTGACAATGCAATATTATGATGACATGGAGCTGATCTGATGATATAGCTGGAAGGTGGACTTAGGAACTCTATAATGAAACGGCGCAACCCCATCGAGTTTGGGCTTGTATGATTCGTCTTGACGAGTACTTTGTCTCTAGATGATATCCAGGGTCTGAGGATAAAGCTGGAAGGTAGCCACAGTAACTCTTATAATGAAACGACGTAACCCCATCGAGTTTGGACTCGTTTGATTCGTCTTAATGAGTACTTTGTCTTTAGATGGTATCTAGGGTCTGATGATGGAGCTAGAAGGTGGCCATTCGAAACTGTAATTAAATGGCGCAACTCCATCTAGTTAGGGCTCCTTTGAAATGTCTTGACTAGTACTCCAGATGATATCCAGGGTCTGATGATGGAGCAAGAAGATGGCCACAGTAACTCTGTACTGAAATGACGAACCCCATCGAGTTTTTTTTATTTACAAGTTTTAATTTAAGATTATAAAATTAATTCCAAAAATAATAACTGTTATTAGCTTTAAGTTTTCACTTCTCTTGGCAGTCCTCATGACTGCTTTCGTTTTTATTACGTTCTTAATTAGGTATTGTTTATTTCCGCCAAATAAATGTTTTTCTTTCTCTATGTCCTTTTCTGGAGACTTTTTTCAATAACTGTAAGTTTATATAGTAGTCACAACGAACCTTTGTGTCTCTGAAGATAGGCATAGAGCGCGAAGTGGGAATTTTGACAGAATCATACGATAAGTGCTGATCAATTCAAATGTTATTACTCGATTAACAAAACAATTGAATGAGATCATAATGTTTTCATATCTAAGTATTCAGGTTCTTTTTATTTTTTTTATATTCAATAAAAAGTGTACGAGAGATTTCAGTGAATCTTTAATCTAGATTTAGAAGAGTCCACATCTTTTAGTACGATCGATAAATTATATAATTATCGATTACATTTTTTTAATTATAATCGAACATTTTTGGATTAATGTAAACTGTAGAAGACACACATGTCTTGCGTCACAAAAATGGCTACTGCGCAGCGTCTTGCAGCCAACTTCAGAGACACAAAGATCCATTGTGACTATTGTAAATATGTATGCAATTATCAATTTCATAGCTATCGGTTAAGTGTTAAAGCGTAACAAAAACAAACACACTTTCGCATGTTTACTAATATTATAAACTTATTATTATTTATTATACTTACCAGTATTTTACTCGGAACAAGAGTTATAAAAAAATCCTCAAGTTTAATATTTTTCTTGTTTCATCTACATCTACCGGGTAGGTAGTTTTTGCGTGATGTGGCACAGATATAAATTATTAAAAAAAATGTTTTTGCTACAGAGACCTATAATAGATAGATAGCCTAATTGAGTCATTTTCTTTTTTTTTTTCAATGTGTATACTACAATGTACAGCTTTAGCACAGATACGAAAGTGCGTTTGCATACATTTAATATGGAACCCTGAAAAGAAAATAGCCTATCTCGAAAACTGGTTATTTCCTGTGTTACAACTATTTTTGCATAGAGTACTATTTATATTCTGAATCCCACGCGAACGAGCTCGCTGAAACTAGTAAATAAATAAATTAAATAATATTCCTTCATGCTTCCAGGCAGGGAGGTATTCACACCCAATTTATTCCAAAGAGGGTGGCTGGCCCCCAGGTATCGAGAGTATTATGGCCGAAAACAGTAGAGCTAAAGGATACCCAAGGTCTACATTTCCTGCTTTCACTCAAGAAGAGATTGATCTCGTCAGAGGTAATATAAACCCAACATCTTAACAACTTAATGCATTAACTTGGATTAATACATGTGCATGTATTCCGATAGGTGGCGTGGGTCGTAAAGACAAATGTGATGAGGAGATTGGGTATTTGCCGAAAGGTCAGTGCGGTAGCTCTCTGGCTTAGAACACTTCCCCGTATTGGAAGGGACGCAAGTTCGATTCCCGCTCGCACTAAAGTTCTCTTTTTCCTCATTCACAAATAATTTGTACTTTAAACTTAAGAGCTATTATTATATTAGCCACATAACTTGTTATTTTCTAATGGCCACTTAATAGAAAATTATTTGGTAAAATTACAAAACGATTAAATAGTAATTATTATTTAATAGTAGCCTGATTGGTGCTGCATGCTCTTGCCCAATAAGACAGTAAAAAATATTATGATATAGAAAATAATCGCTGCGGATACAACTAGTTGCGTATTTTCTGAAAGACTGCAACTTCAACAAAAATACCGACCCTTACGGTGTCATAATTCAAATTCAAATTCCAAAATATCTTATAGCACTTAAAATCGTCAAAGTTACTAGTAACTAACACGAGCGCTTGAGGCAAGTGCATCCGCAATGTCGCGATTGCAATCGCCACAAGCGGCCGGATTCCGTAGTAAGGCTTTCATGAGAAGAATCCGTTAAGAAACTGATGCGCCACCTTTTTTAATTTTTTAATTTCATACAATGTTTAAATTTATAAACTAATGTAGGTGCTAATAAAAATAAACGGCAAAGGTAGATACTCGTACCTGCATCCCCCTGTCGGGCATAATCATCCTCCTCCATATAATAATCACAACTACTTGCCAAAGTGATTACTGTTATTTTTTTTATACTATGCTGGTGGCAAACAAGCATATGGCCCACCTGATGGTAAGCGGTTACCGTAGCCAATAACAGCTAGCAATACCAGGGGGATTAGACGGAATCTCGTATCTGTTATCGTTGGTCAATCACGGTGATCTCTCAACCAATCACAGTGATCACGATACGATGTCGATTGTGAGATATGAGATTTTGTCTGGGGGGTCCCAGAGGAATTACTCGCATGTCGCCAACTCCAAGGAAAGCAAGTAAAAATGAAAGGTAGTAAGGAAAGGATAAGGAGTCGGATTGGGCCTCTGACGCTCTCACTCACCGTACGATACAGGAGTACCTTCCGTTGTTTCACGCTGATATTTAGTGACAGAGTTAATTGTTTATGATGGTTTTTTTTTTAATTAAACTGCTAACGCTGTAAGCTATAACAGAGATCCGTGGGTCTTGCCAAGTTGCATTCTATGATCGCTAACGCTTATAGAAAACTACTAAAATGTATGGAAATTTGACATCTCTAACGTTAAGTCACGTAGACTTAGCGTTATAGATACTATTAAAGACTTAGATAAATATAGGTTCTTTATTTAAGGTTAAATATGTCAAATTCCCATACTATATTTAGATATATTTTTAGCACTTGATAAGCTTAGCACTATACATTAAGCACACGCTTTGTGTTTAATAAATTCCCATACATTTAAATAGTTTTCTATTAGCGTTAGCGATCATAGAATGCAACTTGGCTAGGCCCACTGTACATTAAAGAAAGATATTTGAGAAAAAAAATAGGGAATGTATTTGTAATAAATGTTTGTGTATTTGTTTCTTCGCACATCGTGCAAAAACTACTGAACAGATTTTAATGAACCTTTTTTTGTTCGATATCACTTGATTAGACTTAAAAATTGGCATAGTTTTATCCCTCTACTATATCGGTAACCTGAGATATGTTAGTTATAAAAAATGGTTGTCTGTAAAGTCGGTTTACGGACAATCATTTTACGTAATTGAGGCTTAGGTCCATCGTGCCTCTCTGTCGCTTGTTCTTGCACGCTCGGCTCAGGCGGAACGTGATACTTTTTCGTGCGTGCAGCCGGCGTTCATCGATTTATAAGACGTTATCACGTTAAAAAATAAATTGTTTTATCAGGTACATCAGACTTTTATGCATTGAACCACTACACAAGCCGAATTGTCAGAAAAGCGACTGATGGAGAAGAACTGAGCTCCTGGCCTCTCGGAGACGCTGCAGATCTTAAAGCCGTCGCGAGACCTCACAAAGATTGGAAAGTTACTGCTTCTAATTGGTTTTCTGTAAGTTATATTTAAACTGAATAAATTATATTTAAAAAGGCAACATTACACTGGGGATTGATCTCTGTGTTGTTTGTATTAATCAGGTTCGATCCCCGGGTCAGGCAGTGTTATTAAAATTATTCGTAAAAAGAAAAATTCTCAGTAGCAGCCCGGAGTTTGGAAATGTGCCCGGTAGACGGCAATAGGCTTGCACCCTATTACGTGGGACTTAAACATAGCTGGTGAACTGTGGGTGTGTAATACACCTCTGCCTACCCTTTCGGGGAATACAGGCGTGATGCTATGTTTATTGTACTCGTATTAACATAGAAAGTACAAAAGTATGAAATCGAAAAAAAAAGCCACGAGCAGAATTAATCAATTCAGCCACCGTGACATTCACTCGAGACTACTAATTTCGATAACACATTCCTTCTTTATGTATTCCATGAGACGCAGTTTCAGATCCGTTTCAAATCCAAATCAAAATTCGAATCAAATCATCCAAATCAGTTTCAATATTTCCGATTTCACATTTTCACACTTTGTGTTCCTTTGTGTCGAGCATGTCAAGTGCTCATCAAAATATTAAAATATTGTATTCATAATGTTGATAATTAATTAAGCGGTGTTGATTTTTAAGTAAGCAGCGAGTGAACCCACGGGCTACAGCTTAGTAACTACACACAATTTCTAAAATCGAAAGATGTGATCCTTACAATGTGTCAACCGTAGTCCACATTATGGCGGACTGGGAATCGAATACTTTCGATCGAGTGTCTTTGCAGTTCTTGGTTTATCTAAGATACACTTAAAACTTTTATTTTAGTTACATAAGATTTAAATGTGTAACAAATGTGCGTAACCAGCTCAGTTTTTGTTGTGCTAAGTGTATTTCACTTCCCTGGCCACCGAAGCAGTGGCCAGAAAGGAAGACGTTCTCGCAGTCTCCCTCGACATCGAGAACGCGTTCTATAGACCTCACGAGCCGTTGAAGGAGGCACTTCGGTTTCATGGAGTGCTTTCGTATCTCCGGAGGCTGTTGGAGGCGTACCTAGAGGGGAGACACGTGCTCTGGGAGGGGGACGACGGGTGCCAATACCGCCATCGGGTGGAGCGCGGCGTTCCAAAGGGATTCGTTCTTGGCCCGATCCTGTGGAAGGCTGGCTCCCTGCCGGGATGGGGGTCGTCTGGCCAGTAGGCCATCCGCCTGGGGCGTCAGAGTAGAATGTCGAAAGACGACCCTCTGGCACTCCGCTAATAGGCGTGGAAGCGGCCGCTGTGGTTTTAGTGAGTATTCCGGGCGCAATTAAGATCCGTGTGCCCGGTGAGTCCTATATACCCCTTATTTCTCACCGGAGGGATGCTTAAAGGCATTTCCACAGCGAAACAAAAAAAAAGTGTATTTTACTTAAAAAAATAATTAAATGCACATATAATTAGTTACCATTATGCCATTACAACACATAAAATAAAGTAACAATAAACAAACAAAAAAACTTCCTTCTTACCTCTAAGGTACAATTAATTATGCATCAATGATTAAATCTTATAATTAATTTTTCACAGGTGTATCCTCCAGGTATCCGTCGTCACCTCGTCTGGTTAAAGAAACACTACGGTGATATGAGGTTCTTTATCTCGGAGAATGGCTTCTCTTCGTACATTGGGTTAAATGACCAAGACAGAATAAATTATTACGAGGCATATTTAAAACAGGTACGAACATATACTCTTCAGCATAAAATATCACTTTTTTTATATAGGTCGTCTTAGTCCGTGTGCTGACGGACTAAGATTACAAGTGTCACCACCCCAACCTTTCCCGCGGGTGTCGTACATGGCGACTAAGCGAAGTAGCTAAGCAATTATCACCTATGGTATTACTGGTGGTAGGGCTGGGTACCAAGTGGGAATACTCACTTGATCCGAAAGGTAGTGCAGTAGCTCAGTGGATTAGAGGACTTCCCCGGATTGGAAGGGACGCAGGTTCGATTCCCACTCGTACTAAAGTTCTGTTCTTCCTCATTTACAAATAATAATTTGTATTTTAAAGTAGCTAGGCATGTCAAGTGCTAAAATACAGATCAAAATGTCTAAAACTAAACTACTAATATTTAAAACTAAACTAAAATGCAGCACACGAGTCAAATGCTTAAAATGCGCCGTCCCGCTACCCTCCGCTTTGTGCCCACCGCTCGACTCCGTTCCGTACGGCACGGGGCCGCGTGTTCATTTATTTTATTTGAAAATCCGCTCAGCTCCGCTTACACTGTTTTCACTGATGCGGAGTGGAGATTTCGAGCACTGTGATTGGCCAATACACGCCGCCCAGCTCCACGTCAAGGAAAACGCACCTTTAGAGGCGTCGAAGCGGTAATTGCTGCTCATCAAAGGCTCTCCTAACGTGTGTACAATAAAAAAACTTAATTTCAGATCTTGCTAGCAATCAAAGAAGATGGTGTCAACGTAACACATTACACGGCGTGGTCACTCTTCGACAATTTTGAATGGATGGATGGGTACAGGTATGTACCTATATTGGCCGTGTGGGACCGGCTTTAGAATTATCCCACCCCTCTCTACCCATGGGAGTCGTAAGAGCCGACTGAGAGAATACCAGGGGAGTGGGCAGCAGCACTCCCCCTAGTATTCACAACATCCACTGCGATCGCCAACCCGCCTGCCAAGCGTGGCGATTACGGCATTATCTCCCATTCTTGGGGAGGCCTATGTCCAGCAGTGGACGTTGAAAGGCTGATGGATGGATGGATGGATGGATGTACCTTTATATAATATCTATGTAAACATCACAAAAAAAACGACTTCAAGTTAAGTCTTATATAGTTTTCTCATAGACGCCATTGTCAGAACTGGACCAAATTAAAATGGGACCACACGGGAATACCAGCTTTCAAATAAAGAAAGAATCATCAAAATCGGTTCACCCAGTCGAAAGTTCTGAGGTAATAAAAATAAACATAAAAAAAACAATCAAATTGAGAACATCCTCCTTTTTTGAAGTCGGTTGAAAACAAACACTAAACTCTGTGACTAACACTGCACAGATGGCGGAGTGGTTTAGACACCGGCCTCCCGGCCGAATGTTGTAGGTTTCATTCCCACACAGGACAACCAAGGATTATTCCTAAGTACAGGGTGTTGTATATATTTTCCCGCTTACACAAAAAAATATGTGGGACAGTCTTTGGGGACTGCCGATAGAAGTGAAAACTAAGTAACTTGTGAATTGTATCTTCGAGCTATTAAATTATTATTTATGAATTATTTTTGGTTTGTAAATTGGAATGAAAAAAACAATTCACAAGTTACTTAGTTTTCACTTCTATCGGAGCGTTCGGTGACGATGACGCAAGTTCCATGATTTTTGTTAAACAAAAACGCGCCTAAAGAAGTTTCCACTACAAAAAAAAAGGTGTTGTATATATTTAAAAAAAAACACTCTTTTATATGCCATGTGACTAAAACTAATTACTACTTTAAACACCAGCTACAAAAGACCGCGAATCGCGTTAACACAACTATACAAATAAAATTAAAGTGAAAAGTTTTATACATTACAAATAATGTATAAAACTTTTTACTAAATGTAAAAAGCAATTTTTAAGAACTATTATTACATTATTAAATTTTTATCTGTCGTTTGTTCCGGCTAATCTCATGTAAACTGCTGGACCTGATTTGTATAGGACTTTCACTGGCAGATAACTAATGTTATACGGAATAACTTAAGTCCCCGCAGAAAAATAACTAAAATCTACGCGGATAAACTCGCGGGTAACTACTAGCTATTACCCGCTAATGTATCTGCTAAACCTATTCATGCCTTAAATTATTATTCATTTTCCAGAGCGAGATTTGGTCTTTACGAAGTGAACTTCACGGACCCACTGCGGACACGTGTTCCTCGTGCTTCTGCATCATACTACGCCAGCGTTATAAGGAACCACTCACTAAATGTACCAAAACCACTAGCTTAGATACCATCAATTTATTACTATAGTGACGGAGCTCCAGGGATTTCAGCCTGTACTCACTAGTGGAATGACTGATTTCATATACCTCATTTGTATGCCAGGAACTTTAATTATTTTCCAGGTTTCCTGAATATTATTCTACCTGAGTCAAGTCCAAGCTAAACATTATACTTCTAAAATAAATTCTTGAAGTTTGTTAAATTTTATTTTTATAATTTGTTTATACGTAGGTACAAATTATTAGTGAATAAAGAAAAAGAGATTTTAGTGGTCGTATGACAAATGTGATTAAGAATGTGGGATGATCGAAAGATCAGTAGGATAGCTTAGTGGTTTAGTGCACTTCCCCGGATTGGAAAAGATGCGGGTTCCTTTCCCGCTCCTACTAAAAATCTCTTTTCCTTTATTCACTAATAATTTGTACTTTAAAAAGTAGCGGAGCATGTCAATTGCTAAAACAAATAGATCTAAAATGTATACGTAGGTACATTAATTTATTGCTGTTAGAAATTGAATTGTTACTAATATGCCTATAGGTATTTGTAATTTATAGTAATTAGATTTATCTTCAGACTGTTGAAACAATTTAACTTCAACTGTTAATATTAGAAGAGGCCGAAAAGTGTGTGTATTAAGAAATAGTCAAAGTATTTATTAAAAATATATAATTTAAAAAATAAAAGCTTATTTCTTTTGGAAAGTTCTTTACCAATACCTACGTTATTCTACTTTACGTTCTACTAGCCTTTTCCCGCCGCGCCGCAGCCAAAAGCTAGTTTTTATGTTATATCTCAGGTTCCCGATAGTACCTACCTAGCGGGATAAAATGTATAACAGTTTTTAAGTCTAATCGAGATCTATAAAATAAAAAAGTTGCATCAAAATCGTTTCAGCAGTTTTTGCGTGATGGGTGAACAAACATAGCATCACGCCTGTATTCCCCGAATGGGTAGGCAGAGGTGTATTACACACCCACGATTCGCCAGCTATGTTTAAGTCCCACGTAATAGGGGCGAACCTATTGACGTCTACCGGGCACATTTCCAAACTCCGGGCTGCAACTGAGAAGTTTTCTTTTTAGGATAAAGCTCAATAATATTGCCCGACCCGGGGATAGAACCCGAGACCTGATGATTAGCAGTTGCATACACAGGCGAACGAACAAACAGACAAAAATCTAAATAAAGTTGTTTTGTATTTAGATATTTTTATATATATTTTTAGCATTTGACATGCTTAGCACTATACATTAAACACAAAGTGAAAAATGTGAAATCGAAAATAACAGTCAGGAGCAGGATTTGAACCTGCATCTTCTGGATACCGTCCAGATGCTTTACCAATTCAGCTATCCTGACAATTGCTCCTGACTGCTAATTTCGATAACACATCATACTTAACGTCTTTGGGTGACGCCTGCGCCATCTGTCGGACGTATTTTCATACATTATACCGACCAGGTAAACTTAATTTTACAATTAAGATTTTACCTAATAATGACGCAAACCCTTTAAATATTTAGATATTTTTATTTATATTTTTAGCATTTGACATGCTTAGCACTATACATTAAACACAAAGTGAAAAATGTGAAATCGAAAATAACAGTCAGGAGCAGGATTTGAACCTGCATCTTCTGGATACCGTCCAGATGCTTTACCAATTCAGCTATCCTGACAATTGCTCCTGACTGCTAATTTCGATAACACATCATACTCAACGTCTTTGGGTGACGCCTGCGCCATCTGTCGGACGTATTTTCATACATTATACCGACCAGGTAAACTTAATTTTACAATTAAGATTTTACCTAATAATGACGCAAACCCTTTAAATAATGTCAGGATAGCTGAATTGGTAAAGCATCTGGACGGTATCCAGAAGATGCAGGTTCAAATCCTGCTCCTGACTGTTATTTTCGATTTCACATTTTTCACTTTGTGTTTAAAGTTGTTTTGTGTTTAGACACGCCTATATAGCCTAATAAAGTATTTTTTTCTCAAATATCTTAAATGTACAGACATATTTAGATATTCTTATATATATTTTTAGCATTTAAAATGCTTAGCCATATAAATGAATACAAGTGTGAAATCGTCACCCAAGACGTTAAGTATGAATGTGTTATCGAAATTAGCAGTCATGAGCAATTGTCACGATGGCTGAATTGGCAAAGCATCTAGACGGTATCCAGGAGATGCAGGTTCAAATCCTGCTCCTGACTGTTATTTTCGATTTCACATTTTCACACTTTTTGTACAGACAGCTTTATTACAGCTTTATAATAGTATAGATATTCATTCCATATTCCCACTCATTAAAATTGAAAATGTAATTTTGGGCAGTTATATCAATCAATAATATATCAAAGATTTAAAAAATATACCTATTTCAATTCAATTCAATTCTTCATTCTGGCGGTCCCGATGATTTCGCCAGTCAGGTATTTTTTTTTTTTTTAATTTTATTGAATTGATAAATATATTTTTTTTGTTTAAACTTTGGCTTTGTGAAAGATCATGAATAAATCGAAAATGCAGACGTAGAAAAGAAGATCATAATTTAATGTTACTGTTGATAATAAAATCGCTGAGTGTATGTATAAACGGAGAGTCAACATAACGTAAAAGAGATTTGAAGTCAGAAGGAAGAGGAATAGATGAAGGAAGAAGATCATAAAGAGAATGAGAATTATAGGGGCAGTTAAAAAAAATATGGTCGGGTGTTCCTTCGTCCAGTCCACATTCGCACAATGATGAATCTCTAACCCGTATTTTGGCCAGATGAACAGGAGTACATGAATGTCCAAGGCGTAAGCGACAAATTACTGAAGTAGCTCGTTTAGTAATTTTATGATATTTTGAAAACCATGGTTTTGTCGGAATTACTTCTTGAATCGATTTATAATATTTTCCTTTTATGTAAGAAGACTCGATCCAAGATCTGTTCCAACTATATATATAGATACTGTTCTGCGTCCACCATGTTTTTCGACATACCTAAATCAACGATATTTGGTTGGTAAATAAGCGATTCATATGAAGTTCCGAAGAGAGGATTCAATCTGCATTGAAAAACTGGGCAAGGTATTCGAAGAAGTGAGATAAAGCTTTTAAATATGCAGGGGGATTCTTTACGAGCCCAGTAATCGCAAGAAGAAATAAATTCAGATAGTTGGTGTAATTTTGGAATAATAGGATGCGTTGAAATTTGAAGGGCCTTAAAAATAAATCGGTCAGACAGATATTGCCTTCTTAACCTAAGGGGAGGGTCTACACATTCCACTTGTAGAGCGTTAATTGGGGTAGATTTCATTGCGCCAATTATAATACGTAGACATTTAGATTGTATTTTATTTAAAGAATTTAATGCAGATTTATTACACGGCTCTAAAAGGAATGATCCGTAATCTAAATGACTTCGAATAAGGGCATTATAAATAAGCTTCTGACAGAATGGATGAGAACCCCACCATGCTCCCGACAAGGCTCGAAGTATATTTATGTTTTTTTCACACTTTGTAATTATGTGATTAATATGATGGCTACCAGTTAATTTAGAATCTAGAATGATACCTAAAAATTTTACCTTATTAATAACCGGAAAAATTTGACCATCAAAAGAAATCTCAATATCTGGTGTTATCCTACGCCGCGAAAAAACAACTACATTACTTTTTGGCACTGATATTGATAATCCATGGTTGTGTAACCAATCTTGCAGATATGATATAGCAGAATTAAGACGATTGGTTGCCGCAGAAATATTATCTGCAGTTACATATAACGCTAGATCGTCTGCATATTGAAGTACCTCACAAAAGCAATTTACAGAAAGGTCTAAATCAAATGTGTAAATATTATATAAGAGAGGACTAAGCACTGAACCTTGTGGCAACCCTCTAGATACAATTCTAGGAGGATATGATAAATTTTGTACATTGATTATAATGGACCTAGTCGAAAAGTAATTTGAGATATAGTTAACTATTCTACCTGGAATGCCTAGTCGAAGCATTTTCTGCCTAAGTATAGGCAGGAGTACATTGTCATAGGCTGAAGCAATATCGAGGAAAACTCCAACCAGATAATTATTTTTAGAAAAAGCTATCCGTATATCTGTGACGAGAATGCTCAGACTATCCATTGTACTTAATCCTCTTCTAAAACCAAATTGGCTTTTAGGCAGCGTACCTCTACTTTCCAAAAACCACTCTAAACGATTTTTAATTAAGTGTTCTAATATTTTTGCCAGAGTACAAGATAAGGCTATTGGCCGGTATGCTGTAGGATCTGAAGCTGCTTTACCAGGTTTTAAAATGGGGATCACTATATATGATTTCCACTCTTCAGGAGGAATCCCAGAAATAAATATATTGTTAAGAATTTGTAAAATGATATCTTTAGTATTAGGCCTACTGTTGACTACAAAAGAATACGGAATTCTATCTATTCCCGGGGAGGAATCATGTAAGTTTTCTAAAACCATATTAAATTCCTGTTTTGTAAATGGTGAATCAAATGTGTTCGTGACCTGAGGGTTATTAGTAAATATACAAGATTTCTCAAAAGACATAACTGTGTCTGGAGCCAATTTTTGTGCAAATTGTTCAATCCATTCTGAGGAATCATTGGACGAGATATTCCAGTCATGCATAGCATTCCGGAACCTCCTAACATTTTGCCAAACCATGGATCGTCTCGAGCCGGGTGAGAGAGACTCACAAAATTTTCGCCATCCTGATCTCTTTTTATCTGAGAGCAATTTTACAGTTGTTGCTGCAACGTTTTTATATTTTAAATAATTCTCTAATGTCATATTCGAAGAATAAACTCGCTCAGCAGCCTTTCTTTTTTTGACAGCTGAAGTGCAGTCCTGATCCCACCAGGCTGGAGAAGAAATATACTTACTATGTGGTTTTTTATAGGGGATAGTACTGTCAGCAGATGAAATTATAATATTTTTCAATAGTGTATATATTTTATGAATATTGCTTTGGTCAACTGAAGGAAGTAGAGATGAATTAGCATCAAGGCAAGCAGAAAATTTAGACCAATCAGCTTTAGCAGTATTATATTTTAATCTGGGATTGCACTGGGTTGTCGGAATATTAATGTGGGATGATATAATGGATAAGAGAATAGGATAATGGTCGCTCCCAAAGGAATTAACTAATGTCGACCACGAGATTGACGAGGTAATACTAGGGGAACAAATAGATAGATCTACGGCACTATTTAAATTTTGCATGGGAGACACTCGACGCGTGGGAGTTCCATCATTGAGGATACATAAGTTTAAGTTGTCAATTAATTCTAAAAACGTTTGCGAAAGTCCGTCACATTGTTGTGAACCCCATGAAGTGTGATGTATATTAAAATCTCCGAGTATCATAATAGGAGAGGGAAGGGAAGATATCATATTAAAAATACGATTTAAAATTGATATATTGGGATCAGGAATGTAAATGGAAACAAATGTGATATTTAAAGCATGTATAGCAACAATATGAAAGGTGTCTGGGTGAATAGGGAGATTAATTTGAGAAAAAATAGTTGATCTTGAAATGAGAATAGAAGAGCCAGCACGTCCGTCGCTCCTGTCATCCCGGAGACATGAAAAACCTGGTACTCTAAAGTAGGTGCCAGGACGTAGCCATGTCTCCTGAATAGCAAGAACAACAGGCTTGTATTTGTTAATCAAAAATATGAGATCAGCTTTTTTGTGACGGATACTTCTACAGTTCCATTGTAGGATTACTGGGAACATTATTAATCAATGAAATAAGCTTAGTAAGTTTTTGAGGAGTACTAGAAGGAAATTCAGAATCACTAAACTTGGAAAGTAATATACCTATTTCTAAACGCATAAAACTTCAATCAAACTTTTGACAGTCAGGTTGTCAAATCTCAAATGTCAAAATCACATTGTAAATGCGAGGTTATGTGTTTCATTACTAATACGCTTTACAATTTATTAAAATATTAAAATAGCACTATTAAAATGAGTAAGAAGTTAAACAACATGAAATGGGAATCGGTAGCCTTAGAAGGCTTCCCGGTGTCCATGACAGACAGCTTGCAGACTTTTGTGGGCTTAGAAGAATGCACAGATTACGATCTTGATAAAGAAAACAAGCGATCCAAAAAGGTTTGTTGATTTGATGAACAGGTAATAATTATGATAACATTCGCGTTGGCCTGTACATTATAAATATGTCACAGCAGGTCATAGGAAATTTACTAATATAAGGTAGATCAGGCTTACTGGAAGCGCCGGCCTTAGTCTCAGCCTTGTGTAAAAAAAACACAAAATAAATAAAAGCATTTATTAGGCTTACATTTCGTGGAGGGCAGAATATTATTAATGATGATATATCTTTTATGGTCACTATCTATGCCTGTAATTCCGCTGGCATAGCTTACGTTACATACATGTATAGATCTTTTTAAGTTCTAAAACATTGTTATAGAAAGCGTCGTCATTTACCATTAAGGCAGTGTTCATATAAATAAAGCACTGATTCTGGTGATTTTGTTGCAAAAAAGCACTTTTTGTGTTTGGCAGGGTAGTATCTATATTAGCCTATGATACTCCTCAAAGTCCATTTAATTATTTATTATAAATTAGAAGAATAGTAATTTTTGAAATTAGAGTAGTTTTGGAAACAACCTTTTGTGGATGCAAGAGGTGAGTGTCGATAATACTACTGACTGTGTTACACTGCATTTATTTATAGTATTTTTATACAATATTGCTAAATATTAGATAAGAATTGTGACCACTCTCCTAGTGTATGTTTTTTAGTAATTAATTTCCGTTTTTTATAATTACAGAACAAACTAAAAGAATGGAAAGAAAAAGCCAAAGCCAGAAAAGAACTAAAGAAAAAAAGAAAATTAGAAACAGTGTCTAAAGAGGTTCCAAATAAAAAAGTAAAACTAAGTAATGGGTTTGTTGTTGAATCATGTGTAACAGCAACACCATCACTTACAAATTTTATAGATAAAAATAAGGTTAATAATGAAACAAAAAAGGTTGCAACAAATAATAAAAATGCCAATACAAAAAACAATAGAAATTCTAAAGACAAAACTAAACAAAAGAGTAACAATAATGTTAATAAACCTAAATTGGGTGATTTGCCGCAATCAAAATCAGATTTAACTGATGAAGATATGCTGACATGGGCTGAATTTAAATTGCAGGAGCCTATTATGAAGGCTTTGACGGAATTGGGCTTTAAACAACCTACAAAGATACAGCAGTTATCCTTGCCTGCAGCCATACATGGTGAGTAAGTTATTTTACATTATTACTGTTTAGTATGTAAACTCTCTTAGGAATTGTTAAAGTATTTTAAAGAAGATTCCAATCTTGCAGAGATTTAATTACTTTTGCTGACAAATGGGTCTGCACATTATGAATCTTTAATATTATAAATGTGAAAGTGAGTTTGTTTACTTGTCACGTTTTCACACAGTAACTACTGAACCAATCATCATGAAATTTCGCATACATATAATTTGGAGCCCAGAAAAGAATATATAAAAGTAGCCTACTTTTTCATCCCATAAAAATCAATGGTTCTTATGGGATAACTATTTTATATAGATATATAGCAGTTAATGAGTATAATAATTAGTGAGTTTAAGAGATTCCCGGAAGTTTTACAGGAAAAACAAATATAAAATCTAATTTCGGATTCACCAGATTCTTACGCTGTAATTTTGTCAGCAAAGATACCTAGGAAACCCTTGAATTGGACCAATCACTTTGCAAATGCAATTTAACTTGCATATTCTTCTCATCTCACCTAATCTAATCTAGGTATTCAAAGCATGCTAAAGATTATTTTCGTATATATTAGTCCAGCAGTGGACTTTAAAAGGCTGATGGATGGATGGATTGCACTGCTGTACAAAACTACTGCAATACTACTAATTTTCAGTTCAATTTAACTATCTAAGATTTATTATTTACAGGTCGCAGGGACATCCTGGGTGCTGCCGAAACAGGTAGTGGAAAAACTCTAGCATTTGGTCTACCAATACTTTCTGGTATACTAAAGCTAAAAGAAAAGGCTGAACTCAATGGCCTAGATGTCTATGATATTCCATACAAAAAGGGTTCAACAAAAAATAAGACTATTAAAGAAGATACCAAAAACAATAAGATTAGTAAACAACATAAACAAATATTGAAAAATAAAAAGAATATGAATCAATTAAAAGAGTCTTCAGAAGATGGTTATAGTAGTGGAGAAGATAGTGATAAAGAAGTTAAAAATATATCAGAACAAAATGACAGTAAGGATGATGATTATTTAGAAGAAATTGAAGTTCCTATTAGAAAGAGAGATGCATCTGTTGATGAGGGCAATGATAGCGACGATGACGACAATTTTATACATTTGTCTGATATGTTAGATTCTGACGACTTGGCTGCAAGTAGTGATGAAAATGATGCAGATAATAGTGATAATTCGGGAGGAGAAGAAAGTCCTGAAGCCGAACTGGAAGGGGAAGAAAGTCCTGAAGCCGACCTAGGTGGAGAAGAAGTTGAAACTGATAATGAAGAAAATGAGTTAGATGAAGTAGCTGATGGAAGCATTACTGAAGATGATAATCATATTGATAAAGATGAAAACGAAGAAGGTGGGTTTTATACACAGAGAACCAAGTAACTAATACTTAGCTTTGCTTTGGATTCAGTCATCACATATATTTGCATAATAACAAGACAGTAATATAATAAGGCAGATAAATAACCAATTTAGCTGATGGCACAAAAACATTGATCTATAAATTAAAGATACACCATTACGTTAAGAAATCGAGGCAAAAGTTATATATTATCTTACTTAAATTCATTCATTTCGCATTAATTTTATAAAATAGTAACTACTTTTAACTGCGTGCGTGAGAGTAATGACATTATTCAGAAAGAACGAGAGAAATAGACAACGTAAATTTTTTACTAAGCATTTGATATGTTGCGGACGTCGCGGCTGGTCGCGCGTCGTAACAACACTAAACGAAATCAGTGCAGGAAAGTCTAATCTGCACTCATTTATAGTGGCTACTTTTAGTGCCTCATTGTGGATCTTCTCTTTTTTATATATCAATGCACAAAAACTATAAATTATTTATTAATCAATTCAGTGTCAGTAATCATTTTAAATGTTAAAACTAGTCTTGGAAGTACCAAAATCAACGTTATGGCAGAATATCCAGTCATCACAAACCATGCTGCATTTGACATTGAGTTAAATACTTTTTCAGGTATAGGCTGCGTAAAAGTTATAGACAATATAGAGATACCAGGGCATGTGTCAATGAAGACTGGTAAGCCTCTGTATGCGCTTATACTGACCCCCACGCGAGAATTGGCCATTCAGATTAGCAGACATCTCATCGCAGCTGCTAAATATACTGGTATGTATTCTCATTAGCGTTCTGCCTTAGAGTTACCAGTACCCCTAGCATGAACATTTTGCTCAATTCAAATTCAAATATAACTTTATTTCATAGGCTTTTTATAACAGCACTTAAAATCGTCAAAGTTACTTAGTAATAACTAACACGAGCGCTTGAGGCAAGTGCATCCGCAATGGAACGATTGCAATCGCCACAAGCGGCCGGATTCCGTAGTAAGGCTTTTAAGAGAAGAACCCGGCAAGAAACTCATGAGCCACTTTTTTAAATCTTAAATTTCTTACAATATTTAAATTAATACTTAACTAAAGTAGGTGCTCATCAGAAAATACAATATTGTGGAAAAAAAATACAATATAATAAAATAAAAAGGGGTATGTGCTTATTTTAAAATGAGGAGCAGTTCAAAGCCATTTTGTTTTATCTTCCAGATAATCCGAAATTGTATAATAACCTTTACTAATTAGTTTAACTTTTACTGTTTTCTTAAACTTATTTAAAGGCATGTTTCGGATATTTTCGGGAATTTTATTAAAGAAGAAAACTCTGTTCGATGTTTTTGTCCATTATGAAATTCGCAATACACACTAGATATGATATAACTAAAAACAGCACTGTATTTAATATAAATAACAGATTCAACTCAAACTCCGCGCCAAAATGAATAACAGTTGTGCCAATCTAAAAAACAACAAAAAAAATCAAAAATTTGAATTTGAACCATAAACAAATCATCCATTCCCAATACTTTCTTGACTGAATGTATTTACTTCAAATAAATATTCACGGACATTTCACACAACGTCCTCTGGTCCCAATCCAAGCTTAACGCTTATGCGTACAAATATTACTTTTTTTTTAAATACATACATATAATAGATAAAAAACACCCAGACGCAGTACAAATATCTGTTATTATGTTATGTTCATTACACAAATAATTGTCCTGAGTGGGAATCGAACCCATGACCTCAGCACGGAAGTCGAATACACTACCGACTACGCCATACGGTCCGTCAACTTGTCATGATGACACTTTATTCGTTGTCTTTAATAATAAATAAGTCGACGTGAAATGCCTTAATCTAAACTATTATAAAGCTGTAACAGGTCTGTGGCTGAACATTCAAGGTATTTGAGAAAAAATGGCTGTAATAGGCTATATATGTGTGTCTAAACACAAAACATTTTTTTTAGAATTTTTGTCTGTCTATCTGTTTGTTTGTTCGCGCATCACGCAAAAACTACTGGACGGATTTTGATGCAAGTTTTTTTTATATGAAAGGCCTTGATTAGACTTAAAAACTGGTATACATTTTATCTCCCTACTATATCGGGAACCTGAGATATAACCGAAAAACTAGTTAACTAATATAATTTATCCATCCAGGAATCAGAGTAGCCACAATAGTGGGTGGCATGGCGGCAGTTAAACAAGAAAGGGTGCTCCGCTCTGGTCCTGAGATCGTAGTGGCTACACCGGGGAGACTGTGGGAACTTATAGGGCAGGGTCAACCACATTTGCAGCAACTGGATACAGTCAAGTGAGGATATCTCTATATACTTATCTCATAACTGTCTCGGTGGTGCAGTGGTAGTGTGTGCGACTGCTGATCATGAGGTCTCGGGTTCGATCCCCGGGTAGGGCAGTGTTATTAAGCTTTTTCCTAAAAAGAAAAATTCTCAGTAGCAGCCCGGAGTTTGGAAATGTGCCCGGTAGACGGCAATAGGCTCGCTCCCTATTATGTGGGACTTAAATATAGCTGGCGAACCGTGGGTGTGTAATACACTGCCTACTCCTTCGGGGATACAGGCGTGATGCTATGTTTTTTTTTATATTATATGATACCCGTGACTTGTAGTGCATTGCTTATTATTTTAACAGAAAACATACGTCACCGACCACCTATTTTATAGTACCTACTTATAAAAATCGTTGTTTCCAGAAACTTTAAATTAAACTTCTCGAGACATCTCCAATTCTGCCGTTAATTCTTTCATTTCATATATGTGGAATGAAATGGTGAGCAGCAGCTTGACAATACTCTCGGTATAGTTGAGTCCATGAGCGACGGTTACCATTTACCATCAGGTGGGCCGTGGCTCGTCTGCCACCACAAAAAAAAAAGTCGGTCAGAGAACGTTCGGCGAGTTCCCCTCCCAACTGCACCATTCAGTCTTTGAAGAAGAAGATTTATTCTTTTATTAATCGCATGGACATATACTAGGTTCCTAGCAATTGATGAGACGGACCGGATGGTGGAGCGAGGTCACTTCGATGAGCTATATCCGTTACTAGAGCGGTTGAATGCCGATGAATCTCAAAGGGCATCGAGACAGAATTTTGTCTTTTCCGCTACTCTGACGATGGTGCACGACCTACCCAGTCATATGAAAGGGAAGAAGGTATGACAATTATTTTTATTCAGTATTTTTTGGTCTTTTCATTATACTAGTAATATTTAGTGGTAGAACCTTGCTTATCGTAGCATGAATGGGGAAGTACCAATATCTCTCAGAATATCGGCGTGAAACGAGAAAGTACCTAGTCTAAACCGCTAAGCTATTGCAGTCACCTAACGACGATTCCAAATTTCCACTTCCCATTTGTTTTTAATGTCTTTACGCACTTCCCCGGATTAGATGGGATGCAGGTTCGAATTCTGCTTGCAGTAAAAGTTCCCTTTTTCCACTTTCACAAATAACTTGTTCAAGTAGCTGAGAATGTCAAGTGCTAAAATACCTACAGATCAAAATAAAATAGTATATTTTTATTGCTTGTAGTGGCAGACGAGCCGCGACCCATCTGATGGTAAATGGTAACCGTCGCTCATGGACTCAATTATACTGAGAGTATTGTCAAACCGCTCCTCACTATTTCATTTCACCAATATGAAATGAAAGAATAAACGGCTATCTCCTGCTGCAGCCAAAACGCAACGTTGTGCTTCATGGCCGGTCACACTGGAGATGGTGGTACCAACCCGCTCGGGCCCGATACCAAGTGAGTACTCCCAATCGGTACCCAGCCCTACCACCAGTCATGCAATGGATGATAATTGCTTACTTCCCTTAGTCGTCTCATACGACACCCGTGGGAAAGAATGGTTTGGTGACACTTGTATTCTTAGTCCGTCACCACACGGATAATATATATATAAAACTATACTCCTCTTTATACAAAGAGACTTACGGACCCAATTTGAAGCTCATTTTGAAGCGCCATCTGGATTTCCGCTCCGCAATTCGCGCTTGTAGCGAATGTATCTATATACATATAGCTCTCTATATAGCTATATATGTAATGTACTATACATTGCAATAGACTTCATATAATTTAAATTTAATTTGAGTCATATCGCTTTTTCTAAGAATCGTATCGGAATCAGATTTCGATTTTCAATATCAGATTTCAAAATCTTATATTTTAATATCTAGATATTTTAATATCTAGATATTTTACGTTCGCGTATCCATCATACGAGTAGATTCAGATTTCAGAAATCAAATCCGATGCGCATCTTTAAATAGGATACGACAATATCATAGATTTCAATACAATTCGGTATTGTAGATATACTCGTACTTATATAATAGATGTTTAATTCGGTATTTATTTATCACTGGCTGGTCCGGCAAACGTTGTTTTGTCATATAAATTATATCTAGAGTATTTTTAGGGAATTTCTAGCGTAGAAAAAAATTACTAATTGTAAGTTTGGGAGGATGTGGACCTACCTACATATTAATTAAAAAATCCATTAAAACAATCCCCAACGTCCATAATACACAAATCTTTCTAAATTTTAGAACGCGAAGGAAATTAAAGGAAATGAAACTTTCTTACGCAACTATTCGGACACAATTAAACAATAAGTACCTAATAAAACTATTACGTGCATAATGGTCCATAAGTACCAAAATTCGCTCAAGTTCAAGGCTAAATAATTAAAATTTTAGACATCATTGATATCATGATTAGTACTTAACAGAAAGTAAGCTTTACATAGCATTAAGATTTAAAATTACTTATTTATAATATTTCTATAAAATCTGTTCAAAAATCTGATATTGTAATATTGCTGTACCGCACTAACTAGTGTAATGTTTGTATCTCACGCGCTTTGTCGCACGCATGCGGCCGATGCGTATCGTATCGCGTAGGTACAGACGAGTGAGCGAGCATTCAGTACATCGCAAATCTGATATTGTAATATTGCTGTACCGCTCTAACTAATGTAATATTTGTATCTTACGCGCTTTGTCGCACGCATGCGGCCGATGCGTATCGTATCGCGTAAGTACAGAGGAGTGAGCGAGTATTCAGTACATCGCAAATCTGATATTGTAATACATAGATTTCGAAAGAGCCAGTAAGGGATTTTTAGATATTGTACCAATATCAGATTTCGTATCTTTATACGATTTGTATCGCCCACTTCTAAAGACAAAATCGACTCAATCAACATCGCTAGTTTCACATGGGTGGAAAGTATAAACGCGATAATGTTATGGGTGTATCTTATAAACAGCAACTGCGAATAATGATAGCGGCATTTAAAATTGCCACTAGCGACATCTAGGGCCGTATATGTCAATATCTCTTACTTTGATATCATTGTAATGTAATAAATTTTGGAATGGTGATAAAGGTGGCGCTTTTGTAAGGAACTTGCCTGTAATAAAGGGAACTGTCCCCCCCGTGTATTTATATTTTAAAGTTAAATTAGTATGCTTATTTGCCACCTTCAACTCTAACAATAACTTGCAGGTGACGAAACATGGTAAGATAATCAACCGCAAGATAGAGAAGATGACTCCTCAGCAGAAGGTGAACAAGCTAATCAAGATGATCGGCATGACTGAACCTAAAGTTGTTGATATCACCACAGAGAACTCTGGTAAGAATTTAACTTCACCTCCAATCCCTTTCCTTGGAGTTAGCGACGCACGGGTGATGCTTCTAGCTTTGCTAGTGCCTATAGGCAACGCTTACCATCAGGTGGGCCGTATGCTTGTATGCTACCCTCGTCGTAGGAACGACTTATAGGAATAAGGAAATTTCCCTTTTTTATTTGACAATATTCTATCTATAGTATTAATATTGGCAAAAAGTAATAAAGCTTCGTTAAGGCGGGAAAAAATTTACCTAACCGCACACACCGTCGTTCGAAACAACGAACATTGTAGTGTAGGGCCCTCATCCACTAAATAAATCCGCCTATCCACCGCCTATCCCATTCCTTGGATTGACGTAATAACCGCTTACCATTAGGTGGCGCCGTATCCTTGTTTGCCACCCACGTATTATAAAAAAAGTCGTATTTTATCCAAAATAGGGGGAATGAACAGTTGTAGGCCACACTTCATTGTTCTTTGTATCCTTACACTAGTGTCATCCTAATCATATAAGTATTATAAAGCTGTAACACAGCGAGACAGATTATTTAAGATATTTGAGGAAAAACGCCTGTATTATTACACATATAGGCGTATATAGCCCAATACAGTCCCGTGTCTGACCACAAGTGTTGGGCCGTGAGTGGGCAGCAGCACTCCCTCGAGTATTTACAACACCCACTGCGATCGCCAACCCGCCTGCCAAGCGTGGCGATTACGGCATTATCCCCCATGACGGGACCGCTCGTTGTGGCGTTCTCTTGGGGAGGCTTATGTCCAGGAGTGGACGTTGAAAGGCTGATGGATGGATTTTTTTGTGTTTATCTGTTTGTTTGTTCGCGCATCAGGCAAAAATTACTGAACGGATTTTGATGTAACTTTTTTTTAATTGATAGCTTTTGATTAGACTTAAAACTAGTATACATTTTATCCCGAAATTTTATCTCGAAGCTGAGATATAATCTAAAAACTAGTTTTGGCTGCAGGCAAATGCTTGTATTTATACTAATAAATAAATATATATATATTTTTGAAATCTTCCTGTGTATGTAATTCACATATTAACACTGTTTATCGTCACAGGTACAGCAGAAACGTTGACCGAGTCTCGAATAGCATGTTCTTTAGAACATAAAGATGCATATTTATATTATTTACTGAAGAGGCACCCGGGTCGAACTATAGTCTTCTGCAATTCTATTAGTAGTGTTAGAAGGTAAAGTATTAATAAATTTACATATAGAGTTTTGATCTGTATTTTATCACTTCATATGCTCAGGTACTATTAATCATCGCAATGACCGATGGCCATACCCCAATAATAGAGCCTTTTGGCACTCTGTTCTCTCTGCCTACCCCGCAAGGGAAATGGCGTGATGATATGTATGTAGATTCTGCTTGAAATAAACAAAAAATGATACAATCCATTTTTTCCAGATAAAAAATTGTCTTTTTCCTAATTCTGTCTTTTTTAAGACAAAACCCTGCACTAATGAATAATCCTTGTGACTGGTGACTTTACAAACATATAATTTTACGGACACAAAGTAGACCGAGACTCAGAACAACCATTTGTGGATCACACAAACAGTTGTCCTGTGTGGAAATCGAACCCGCAACACTCGGGCGGGCCGGTATCTAAACCAATCCGCCATTTGTGTTGTCAAATCTTTATATCTCTTTTCACTATCACAAATTTTTTATTTGATTATTCTATGGCAGGTTGGCACAACTATTGACGTTGCTCAAGTGTCGCCCTCTTCCGTTGCACGCAAACATGCCTCAAAGACAGCGACTAAAGAATCTAGAGAGGTGAGTATGTATCAGGTATTTTTTTTTTGCCGTGTTGGTCTGGCTTTAGAATTGTCCTACCCCTCTCCACCCATGGGAGTCGTAAGAGCTGACTGAGGGAATTCCAGGGGAGTGGGCAGCAGCTCTCCTTCGAGTATTAACAACATCCACTGCGATCGCCAACCCGCCTGCCAGGCGTGGCGATTACGGCACTATCCCCCATATGAGCGAAACACATGTTGTGGCGTTGTCTTGGGGAGGCCTATGTCCAGCAGTGGACGTCGAAAGGCTGATAGATGGATGGATGGATGAAGTTATTTATTTAAAAGATCCACCAACTTAGTATAACCGTGCCGTCATATGGAATTGATAAGCTCTAAATTTGTAATTATTTTGATCTAAGATATTTTGTTAAAAGCCATACATTTGTGGGCATTCTGCCCAGAAATGTATGGCTTTTATTTCATATTGATAAAACTTACCTTAATTTATGGTGTTTTAAGTTTACATACAATTATAAATAATACAATATCCCTACTTCGCCGGATTTTAGAGAAAAAGACTAATTAAGTTCATCAAATTAGGTTATATTTTACGTGTTTGTAAAATATAACCTAATTTGATGAACTTAATTAGTACACTTAATTAGTAACATAGATCTTCTTTCTTTCTTCAATTATTGTTCGAGTCTTATATAATTCTTGGTAGGTCTCGTTATCCATAGACGTAATTCGTCTATCGTCGTAAACTGTTATTGGTTTATTAATTAACATTATACTTCAGTTGATGATTTTGTCAACAGTTGGCGTTGGAACGAATTAAATAAATTGGCGTGGCGATGTCGCCACGCATTTTTTCTCGCTTTAGAAAAAAGGAGCTAGTAATTGTAGTTTGTGTCATAGATTCGTAAATGTCTGTGCCAATAGTGACTTTATGAGCAATAAAAAGTAACCGAAAAAGAAATTATGCTACGCGTTTTTCATTATAAACTTGGAAAGTGTTGTGTAAAACCCACGTGATCTTAACAGAAGTTTTGTAAAAGCCAAGTGATCTTAAGGCCTAGGTCACGAACTCAGCGTGAACGGGGCAACGCAGGGAGCGGCGCTTTTCAATGCATACATTTATACGGCCTCGAGGGTAGCGGGGCGGGGAGCGGGTGGCGAGCGGCATACGAGCGATGCGTATCAATCTATTGGCACCCGCGCGTCTGTATTGACGTAGTAACGTAGTAGAATTTACATCTTCTTTTGCCTGCAGTAAATCAAACTTTAGGAAGGAATTAGCTTATCAAAAAATAAATTGGCCGTGTGGGGCCGGCTTTAGAATTGTCCCACCCCTCTCTGCCCACAGGAGTCATAAGAGCCGACTGAGGGAATACCGGGGAAGTGGGCAGCAGCACTCCCTCGAGTATTAACAACACCCACTGCGATCGCCAACCCGCCTGCCAAGCGTGTCGATTACGGCATTATCCCCCATGACGGGATCGCTCGTTGTGGCGTTCTCTTGGGGAGGCCTATGTCCAGCAGTGGACGTTGAATGGCTGATGGATGGATGGATAGTATCAAAAAGATGTTGTCCTCGCTGTTTAGACATTTCGTTCGCGGACAAAGATACTAATTTCTCGTAACACAACACTACGCCCCGCTCTAGCACCGTGCGGTCTGCACGCTGGGTTCGAGACCGGGTACAGCGTTGTCACGCCGCTCTCGGCACCGTCGCCCCGCTCCCGCTGAGTTTGTGACCGAGTCCTAATAGAGGGGCTTCCAGTTACAATGGAAGTTTCGGAACATAAATAAGTATACTGCGGGGACAAAACCATTGTTGGTTATCAAGTTTGAGAGGTTTGGAAAGGCTTTTAAAATATTTACAGCATGTTTAGGACACGCTGTTATAGACAATACGATAAGGTATAATAGTACATCTTTTATCGATAAACGGTCACTTATTAATTAAAACCTAACACCAGTGGAAAAATATTCTTTTTATGTTGATATTTTTATATATTTTAAGCACTTGACATGCTCGGTAGTTTCCAATCCATCAGCCTTTCGACGTCCACTGCTGGACATAGGCCTCCCTAAGAGGGGATAGTGCCGTAATCGCCACGCTTGGCAGGCGGGTTAGCGATCGCAGTGAGTGTTGTTAATACTCGAGGGAGTGCTGCTGCCCACTCCCCCAGTATTTCCTCAGCCGGCATTACGACTCCCATGGGTGGAGAGGGGTGGGACAATTCTAAAGCCGGCCCACACGGCAAAGGTCGGCTCGGTAGTTTTCTAGAACAAATAGGTTTGAATAGAAAATTATAACTGCGAGTGGGGATTTAACTCGCACCTTCTGGTGTGGATGTCCGTCCAGACGCATTGTGATTAGTTTTTATAGTAATTTTTATAAATACTTACCATCACGCCATCTCTCTTGCGGGGTAGACACAGAGAACAGAGTGCCAAGAGGCTCTACTCTTGCATACATCTGGCTTCCTCAACATTCATAATTCTCTTCATACACGCTCGCCGGTTTCGGGGACTCCTGACTCCATCTTCCTCCAATACATGACCGATAGGTTAGTCTCGGTCGCCCCCTGTACCCTGTTTGCACTGTATATCTTTTTAACCAATCGCTTGTCCGATATTCTTTCCACGTGTCCGAACCATCGGAGCATTCCCTTTCGCATCTTTAAACCAATACTCTCTTTCATACCTACTCGCTCTCTTTACAAATGCGGTCAGTCAGCCTCACTCCCGTCGTCCAGTACGCCGTGTGGGGCCGGCTTTAGAATTGTACCACCCCTCTCTACCCACGGGAGTCGTAAGAGCCGACTGAGGAATACCGAGGGAGTGGGCAGCAGCACTCCCTCGAGTATTAACAACATCCACTGCGATCGCCAACCCGCCTGCCAAGCGTGGCGATTACGGCATTATCACCCATAATAAGCACACAGTTCTCTTGGGGAGGCCTATGTCCAGCAGTGGACGTCGAAGGGCTGATAAATGGATGGAGCTTCACTCCACAGATTCTTCGCAGAGATCGCATTTCGATCGCATTTATTTTACTCTCATGCTCCTTTTTCCATACCTAACTCTCGCTTCCATATAATAACAAGGACAATCACTGCGTTGCTTATTGCGGCACGTACCTTCTGGCTGAGGTGGTGATTGCTAATTCACCTCCCGCATTTACTCTTCTCTCTATATCAGTGGTATACCTTCCATCCCGACTGAATCCACATCCAAGATATAAACTTTTTTACAAATTGTTGTAAAAAATATACTCGTAGTCAAGGGCAGATGTGGTAGTGTGAATTGGCAATTGTAATAATAGCGATACGCAGTCCAAATTTAGTTTTAATATTTACACATGGCATTAGTAAAGATTCTAATTTCGATATGTGAGAATGATCGCCTAAGCGATTAGACTTGCATTTTAGATGTGAAAACATCTAATGCGGAGGGGGGGTAAAACCGGCATTATTGTTGGCGTAGTTGGCGTAATTTGTCTATGGATAACGAGAGGGCGCTTACCAAGAATTATATGAAATTCTAACAATATTTGAAGAAAGAAAGAAAATTAATGTTTTCACATCTACGAGACGTCCCGTAACGGCTATTCTTTTTATATTGAAAGGGCCGCTGCTTCTCCCTGCTCCCCCCTAGCGATGCCTTTTACTCTACTCATATATATATATATGAGTACTTCCCCGGTTAATCTTGATCCTGGAATCTGCATTTTGGTTTGTGCCGTTCCAGATTTCGTGATGACCCTCAAGGCGTATTAATCGCTACAGACGTCGCAGCACGAGGTCTAGACATACCGTGTGTAGAACACGTGATACATTATCAAGTGCCTCGCACTGGAGAGAACTACGTACATCGCAGTGGACGCACCGCCAGGGCTTCCAGGGAAGGCCTGACTATACTGATGATGGAACCAGCTGAAGCTTATCTCTACACTAAATTATGCAGGACGCTGAATAAAAGTAAGTGTATACAATTTTTTGTATATACTGATTTTACCGTTTTGTGTATTACACATATACTATTGATTTTTTATCGTCATATATATGATTACTAACTGCCTCTGTGGTGCAGCGGTAGTGTGAGCGACTGCTGATCATGAGGCCACGGGTTCGATCCCAGGGTCGGGGAGATATTGACCTTTTTCGTAAAAAAAAAGAAGGAAAAATTCTCAGTAGCAGCTCGGAGTTTGGAAATGTGCCCGGTAGACGGCAATAGGCTCGCCCCCTATTACGTGGGACTTAAACATAGCTGGCGAACCGTGGGTGTTCCCCTTCGGGGAATACAAGCGTGACGCTATGTTATTTTTTGTTATTGTTTTATATATGATTACCGCATCGAAAGTTATTGCATACAAACCAGGTGGGTTAGAATGTATCTCATTAAATCGTATCGACATCGCATCGTGTCACTGTGATTGGTTGAGATAGCGTGATTGGCTGAGGGATTATTGCGATATCACGCGTCTGTTTCTCTACCAATCACAAGAGAGACGACACGATGTCTATATGATTTAGTGAATCACATTCTAAGGGGGCAGGTGTTTTTGATTTTTGTGTATACATAATAATATGATTTTTCTCAATGTATACACAAAATTTTTTAATGTCCGTGGATAACCCTAGTCCCAAATAAGGATAACGGATATAGGGCTAAATAACGTATTAGAAACCTGCGTTTTTTTTTTTTTTTTTTTTATATTACGCGTGTGGTAAACAAGCATACCGCCCGTCTAATAATAAGCGGGTACCTATAGATAGGAGAGGAAGGATAATAAGGAGATGGTTTACGTTTATGGCCTCTACAAACAATTGCAAAATAAATACTAAATATTACGAATGCCGAGTTTCTTTTTTTGAAAGGAATACGTTAAATTAAAATATATGGTGCAGGAGCCGCCGCCTATTTTTTTTTTAGTGATTAATAACGGGCTAATTATTTGTGAGTAGGTTCCGTTCGATGAGACATGCAATTTTTTCTTAGTGAAAAATCTTATAAGAGGTAGCTATTAAGTGTCCGTGAATTCGACAACTTCCAAGCGTGGAACAGAGAAAACGTACCACTAAATTTGTAGGACTATATGGCCATTTCATTATACAAATATTTACAAAGCTGCATTCATAAAATCAGATCGTTAATAATTTGAATTACCTCTTTATTTATATTTGTCTCTCTATATTTGTAGAAGAGCACGCTCCTGTCAAACTACCCATTTTGTAGAACAATTGTTATTTTGAGTTTATTATCCAATTATCTTAACATTTAAACTTACTGTTAGTCAAACAATTTCGACACCCCACCAAATCGAAATGTTTTATACCTGCACTTTATTAGCTACCACTATCGAGATTTTTCACAGAGAAAAAGTTGGGCGTCTTGTCGAACGGAACCTACTCACAAAGATTGAACCTGTTATTAATCACTTATAAAAATAGGTGGCGGCTCCTGTACTATAACTAAAAAAAAAACATTTTAAAAAGAGAATGTTTTTCTACTTCTCAATAAAATTATTAATCAAAATATACATTACATTGACGTAGAAACCGCAACCTAATACTAAGTTTTCTATAGCTCACAATTTATCTGCACATATATTTTGACTGCACAGATAGGAGTGGTTTAGATACCGGCCTCCCGCCCGAGTGTTCTGGGTTCAATTCCCACACAGAAAGAGTTGCTTTCTGAGTCTGGGTGTACTTTGTGTCCGTGAAATTGTATGTTTGTAAAGTCAGCCATATAAATTCAGCGTCACCCAAGACGCTAAGAATGAAAGTGTTATCGAAATTCGCAGTCCCGAACAATTTTTTTTGTCCGTGTGGTGACTGACTAAGAATACAAGTGTCACCACCCCATTCTTTCCCACGGGTGTCATATGAGGCGACTAAGGGAAGTAAGCAATTATCATCCATTGCATGACTGGTGGTAGGGCTGGGTACCAAGTGGGAATACTCACTGGTATCGGGCCCGAGCGGGTTGGTACTACCATCTCCCGTGTGACCGGCCATGAAGCACATCATTGCGTTTTTGAGTAGCAGGAGATATTCTTAACTTATGGTAAGCAGCGGTTTGACAATACTCTCAGTATAGTACACTCAGTATTATGAGTCCATGAGCGACGGTTACCATTTACCATCAGATGGACCGTGGCTCGTCTGCCAATTTATGTAATAAAAAAAAATTGTCACAATGGCTGAATTGGCAAAGCATCTGGACGGTATCCAGGAGATGCGGGTTCAAATCGTGCTCGTGACTGTTATTTTCGATTTCACATTCTGTGTTAATCTTGTAATTTCAGCATCTGAAGTACCGACATTCCCAGTGGACCCTCAGGTTTTGTCTCCGCTCAAGGCTCTAGTGGTTATAGCTCGGCAGCTTGATGCCTTGGAGCTGAAGAAGAGACGGACGGCCCAGGCTGTGGGTTGGAGAGAACGCGCCGCCAGAGAAATGGATATTATCATTGACGAAGATGACATGTATCCTTTTTTATAGCAAGATCCGCTCGCAGTCATACTCAAATTGTAATTTCATTTGTGTCTGCAGACGTTTGGTCCAGGGTTGGCCATAATATAGTATATTTTTATTATAAAATTAGATAATTAGAAAACGAATGTCATCTAAATGACCATCTTGATTTTTACATTCTTCTAAACGTACCTACAGGTACAATAATTTTCGAAAGTTTGTTGCGTGAGAGGCCGTAATCATCTCTTCTCTATTTTCTAACCGACTGCAGTATTCAAGTAAAATAAGCGCCACAGAGTAATGAGCGAATTATTATTTACATAAAGATGTTTAACACAATGGCGCGCTGCGGTCCTGGAAGCGATCCATTGCTACTAAATTTCCGAGAAATGCTTGTGTGGCCCTTCCCCGCACTGTCTCTGTTTACGCGGGAAATTAGATTTTATTATTTACGAATTCTTTGCACTCTCTGTATTTTGTTACTCATGAATATAAGTAAGGTCTTGCAACCCCGGAGTCTTTACTGAATCTGAATGGTCAACTACACCTCACTGAGTAGCAAATTAGCACAGCCCGAAGAAGTGAATAGTAATAGTTTCCCCGATAGTCCGAATACATGTTATAAGACGGCGCATGTCGGATCATTCAGTGGAGAACTATATCTACCCCATTGTTATCTGAATCGCAGGATAGTGGCGTCATATAGATACCACAGAAAAAATGTTTTATATTGATGATATTTGGTTTTTATTCATTTCAGCGGTGATTTAAGCATACTCGTATTATAGTTGAGTTCATGAGCGACGGTTACTACTCACCATCAGGTGGACCGTAGTTTGCCACCATAAGCAATAAAAAGTAATAGAATTCCTTAACTCTTCTCTTCAGTCCAGTAACACAAGTGGATACATCTTTAGACAAGGCGTTGAAGGCGAAGAGGAAACAGTTGGATATGTTACTATCCCGTCCAGTTTATCCCAAAGGATTCTCTTTTAAATATCCAACCTTAAATGACCCCAATGCGTTAAGAAGTACAGAGGAAAATGCTTTACAGGTACATCAATTAGTTGATCTAATGCTTATACTAAAATTAGTGTCAAAATTTGTGAATAAATCACAAAATATTTTGAATTCGTGTCAAGGTATTAACAAACAAACATACTCAATTTAACATTTTATAATATTAGTAATTACTAGCCTTTACCCGTGGCTCTGCCGCAGAGGATTAGGGATTTTAAGCTATCTCAAGTTACCAATATAATATCGGGATAAAAGGTATACCAGGTTTTCAGTGTAATCAAACAAAAATGTCTCATAGTATTGCGTTGCGTAGTTTTTGTGCGTACAAACAGACAACATTTTTTTTTGGTCACGGCACCCTTGGGCCGTTTTTCATCAAAGCATAGGTGAATGGAGATGTGGGGAGACGAACAGCATAACGGGCAGGTTATTTCCACCAAAGCGAAGCAAAGTGGGGATATGCGGAGACGAGGGTGTGGAGGTGAGGGGAGACAAGTTTCTCGACCCCACTCCGCTCCGTACCGCTATCTAGTGCGATGTATTTTGTATGGAAACACCGCACATATCTCCTCCGTAACGTGCTCAACAGTTTCCACTGAAGCTGTGCGGAGACGAGACGTGCAAATAACAAAATTCTATTGGTTGCTTAAAAACATGTCGTTTCGTCTCCGCTTTGGTGGAAAACGAGCCTCAGTCTAAACGTAGTATTTCTTTTTCTCAAAAAAGTGCTGTTATAGCTTTCTAATATAGCTTTTTATCTTTCTCTCCCTCGAGTATTAACAACATCCACTGCGATCGCCAACCCGCCTGCCAAGCGTGGCGATTACGGCACTATCCCCCATATGAGCGAAACACATGTTGTGGCGTTGTCTTTGGGAGGCCTATGTCCAGCAGTGGACGTCGAAAGGCTGATAGATGGATGGATGAAATCTTTTGGGGAAACAAAAAAAAAATAGTGATAAAAGACATTTTAGGGAACCTAGGGATTATACGAAGCGAAATTTACGCATTTTTATATGACAGCTCTTGCTTATTTTATTTCAGGTGATGAAAAAGGCGATTGAATCCGGCCAATTGAAGAAAGACAAAAGGACAAGCAAAAATGCGCCTTTACTACAACTGCAAAAGAAATTTAAGAAAAAGTAATTTTGTTTTAATAAATAAAATAAATATTTCCACTATATTGGTATTTCATTTCAAAATTACTTTACGTTCCGCATAAGAATTTGTTTTTGTAATTGAGCACAATTTGTTGCTTTTTAAAGTAGATGTGCAAAATATTTGTCGCACACGCAAAAGTAGTTCGTCTTTGCTGTCGAGAACATCTGTAATAAAAGTTGGGGGTAGTTAGTACCCTTACTATCTTTACATAATTTGGTCTAGGATCAGAATATATTATCTTTGGTTGCGGAAGCCAATAGTCGCCTAAATTAGTTTAAAACAGTCACAATTAAAAAACCCTTTGAGCGGGTGAAACATGTCATTCCTAGCTCCCGATGTGAACATCCGTATTATACAGTCTTCTGCGAGGTTCACAGACATTCCCGGCTCATTCAATAGCACAGATGGCGTAGTGGTTGGAACACTGGTAGACCACTGGATTAGATTCCCATACAGGACAACTCTGTGTGGTCCACAAGCGGTAGTTGTTTTTTTTTTTATTACGTATGATGGCAGACGTGCCACGGCCCATCTGATGGTAAATGGTAACCGTCGCTCATGGCCTCATAACTATACCGAGAGTATTGTCAAGCCGCTGCTCACCATTTCATTTCACATATATGTAATGAAAGAATTAACAGCTATCTCCTGCCACAACCAAAACACACCGATGTTTTTCATGGCCGGTCGAGATGGTGGTACCAACCCGTATGGGCCCGATAGCAAGTGAGTACTCTCACTTGGTACCCAGCCCTACCAACAGTTATGCAATGAGTGATAATTGCTTACTTCCCTTAGTTGGGTCCCTTAGTCTGGATGTACTTTGTGTCCTTGACATTGTATGTTCATAAAGTATGAACGAATTAATGAATGTATACTTTATTGTACTTATACCAAAATACAAGATAAGATAATTAGACAATAATGAAACTTACAAGTAAATGTACAATGGGCGGTCTTATTGCTAATAGCAATTTCTGCCAGACAACCTTTGGATGGAGTTGTAGGTGTACTTGAATAGACTACATAAAAATATATCTACATATATAAATAATAATCTTATTATAAATATGTACATATGCATACATACTTATACCATACACAAACTTAATATGTGACAGGTGATCTGTAACCATTTTCAAAAATAAATCTTATACAAAAATTTTGGAGTCGCTCTAGTTTATCAAATTGGTTCTCGGTAAGATCTGGATAGCTAGCATCGGCATAGTCGAGGATGGGGAGGAGAAGAGAATTTGCAAGCGCAGTTTTGGTGGCAGTGGGAAGAAAATTACGCAACCGTCTTAGTGACCCAGCTGTTGCGAAAATTTTGCGACTAACCTCCTGTAGTTGTGGATCCCAAGAAAGGTTTCTGTCAACCAGTACACCCAGGTTCTTAACCTTCCGAAGCCGGGGCGAACGCCGGATACGGTCGGGGCCTTTAGGCCCATCGTGCTGCTGGACGAGGCGGGTAAGCTGCTGGAGAAAATCCTCGCTGCCCGCATCGTCCAGCACCTGCGCGACGTCGGACCCGACTTGTCGGACGCCCAGTTCGGCTTTCGCGCTGGGCGTTCGACGGTCGGCGCGATTATGCGCCTGAAGGCCGCGGCCACGGCGGTCGTCGCCAGCGGTGGAGTGCTGTTGGCGGTATCGCTTGACATCGCCAACGCATTCAATAGTCTGCCATTCAGCTGCATCAGGGAGGCGCTCCAGTATCACGGGGTGCCTGCATACCTGAGGCGGCTAGTGGCAGACTATCTTGAGGGCCGCAGCGTACTCTATGAGAGCCGCATAGGGGACGTTGTGAGGAGACCCATGTCGTGCGGTGTCCCGCAGGGTTCGGTTCTAGGGCCGCTCCTGTGGGACATCGGTTACGACTGGGTGTTACGCTGTCGGCTCCCGCCCGGGCTTGCGGTTATCTGCTATGCGGATGACACGCTGGTCGTGGCCCGGGGTGGAAACTTCGAGGAAGCGGCGTTCCTGGCCACCTTAGGGACCTCGGAGGTGGTTAGGAGGATCGGGGCGCTGGGGCTTAGGGTGGCCCTGGACAAGTCGGAGGCTCTACTTTTCCATGGGCCCCGACGTCGGCCACCTGCTGGCGCCTCGATCACGGTGGACGGGGTCCAAATTGGGGTGCAGGCCCGGATTAAGTATTTGGGCCTGGTGCTGGACGGGCGGTGGCGCTTTCGCGAGCACTTCCGTCAACTGTCCCCGAGGCTCGTTGGTGCGGCGTCCGCCCTTGCACGGCTCATGCCGAATATGGGCGGACCCAACAATGCGTGCCGACGGCTCTACGCGGGGGTGGTCCGGTCGATGGCGCTGTACGGCGCACCCGTATGGGCGGAGTCCCTGGACGCACTGAACAGGGCTCTTCTGTGGAGGCCACAGAGAGTCGTCGCGTCCAGGGTCATACGTGGGTACCGCACGGTGTCGACAGAGGCGGCCTGCGCGTTGGCCGGAACCCCTCCGTGGGACTTGGAGGCGGAGGTGCTTGCCGAGGTGTATCGGCGGGCGTCGCAAGAGCGGGAGGGGGGTGCACGTCCCCCACCAAGCGTGGTGGCCAGATGGCAAGGTGACGTTCGCCGAGCTGCCATGGCCAGCTGGAGGGCGCGGCTGGAGGCGCCCCGGGCCGGTCTTCGGACCGTAGGGGCGCTCCAGCCGGTGCTGGAAGAGTGGGCAGGGCGACGGCACGGAGTCCTTACCTTCCGACTGGTGCAGGTGCTGTCGGGGCACGGCTGCTTCGGCAGATATCTGCACATAGTCGCAAGGAGGGAAGCGACTCCGGGCTGTCACCATTGCGGCTGCGACGAGGACACGGCGCAGCACACGCTCGAGTCGTGCCCGACTTGGGCCGAGCAGCGCCGTGAACTCGTCGCGGCAATAGGGGGGGGACCTCTCGCTGCCGAGCGTCGTCAGAGCGATGCTTGGCAGCGACAGGAATTGGGCCGCAGTCGCTGCCTTCTGCGAGGAGGTTATCTCGCGGAAGGAAGCGGCGGAGAGGGCCAGGGAGGCTGATCCTTCCGCAGACCCAAACCGCCGCCAGCGACTGGGGCGGCGCAGGCGCGAGTATTTGCGCCTAATGCCGCCCTAGCTGGGGCTGCGGGTGGAGGGACCGGGGAACGTCCGCCACCCGCAAGGCCTCCCGCGAAGGGGCGACGCTCCATGCGTCGCTAAGTTGAGGGTACCCGAAAAGGTAAGCCGCCGGCTGACCACTGAAGGAATGTAATATAGTTCCGGTGGCCCGCCAATAAAGGCGGAGAGATGGCACACGGCGGGTTTCTTTAGTGGGTGAGGGCCCCACACTACCCTGTTCGTTGCCCCGAACGACGGGGTGTGCGGTTAGGAAAATTTTTTCCCGCCTTAACAAAAAAAAGAAAAAATAAGATTCTTAACCTTATCACTGACTGGTAATACAGTGCCATCAAACACAATCAAGGGTAGCTGAGTTAAATACACTTTTGATACTAACCTAGAGCCACCCACAACAATAACCTGTCTTAGACGGATTCTCTTCAATACCATGAGACTTACTCCAGCTACTGATATACTCTAGGTCCGAGTTTATAGTGTTCACAGCATATGATAGGTCTGCTAATGGTGCCTGAGTATATATCTGAAGATCATCTGCATAAAGGAAAGAAGTCGATTTGAAATAGTATTTATAAATACTGAGAAAAGTAAAGGGGAGAGCACGCCACCCTGGGGAACACCAACAGTTGTAGTACACCATGACGAGTAATTATTTTCGATACGAATACGTTGTCGGCGTCCACACAGGTAACTGCCAAACCAGCCAATCACTGTTGGAGATATGTTAAGAGAGCTAAGCAAGCTAAGTAGAATATCGTGATCCACTGTGTTAAATGCATTAGTGAAATCTAATAATGCTAGTACTGTGAGATTGCCTCTATCCATGCCAGTTCTAATGTCATCGGTAACGTTAACTAAGGCTGTAATAGTGCTATGACAAGAACGAAAGCCCGATTGGAAAGGGTTGAAGAGGTTATTTTCAAGAAGAAAGGAACTAAGCTGTTTGTGGACAAGGCGCTCGAGCACTTTGGAGAGGAAGGGTAGTATGCTAACGGGACGATAGTCAGAGTAGGAAGAAGGTTTTGGTTTCTTTGGTAGAGGAGTGAGTTGAGCTTCCTTCCATTGGGTTGGAAAGATGCCACGGGAAACAGAAAAATTTAAGATAGAACAAATTATAGGAAGGATTTGGTCGTTGGTTGCGGCTCAAGAAGTCGCTACCAATGGCATTAGATGTCATGGATAGGATGCTTCTTTACCCCCTTCAGTACCCCGCGAAATGAGGATTATTCCTTAGTACACATATCTTTAAAAAAATCAGACATTTATTTGAAGGATTCGGACAGAATTATGGGTATAAAAAACAAACTACATTATAGATTAGAATTATTTGATATAATTACCGAAAATTGCCTTCCAAACCTTTTTTTTATAATTAACTAGTCATAACAAAATTATGGGAGTAGGTACATGTCATTTCACCGTTTCATATACAAACTAATGTGGACGTACGGCGATGAAACAATAATACTTAGAGGTCCAGACTATAGCCCCAAAACACGTGACCCCGAAGCCTTAAATAAGGCCTGGGAAAGACTAGTTTCGCCTGTAACCTGCATTAACTTACACACTTAATTATTGCTAAGTTCCATCTTAGTCTTTACGGCATGGACTCCAAACGGGCGGGGATCGGCAACCTTTTAGCGTAATACACCAGTAAAGCTAAATTTATTTGACTTGATACCAATTTTCAATGACATTAAAGTACACAAATGCCACAAGTATAATTCCACTTATGCGGCCCTCAAACCTCAGCTTACCAACCCCTGCCTTGTAAATTTATCTATCTAGAGTACAGGCCGTTTTAAAGACAATTTCCTTAACTACTATATAACTAGTACAATGAAAGCTAACATCCAACTTTAAACTTACAGGCCAATATCGTCTTTTGAGCTATAGTCTGGTATGATAACAGGCCGTTAATGTGAATCCCAGTTTTAAATGCCTTATTTATGAAAGCTATGAATTCCCCTAAATTACGCTTCCATACAGTACGATGACGCACCTATATTTATTAATAATGCTTGCTCACTACCAATCTCACGTTGAAAAATTAAGGAACACTGAATCACCTTATTTAAATATTGTTTTCACTAAAGATTATTCAACTTTGCCCACTAAGTTTCTTCCATAAGTCGAAGCGACTGTAGGATATTGAGTCCTTACGTTATTGACTTTGTGACATCCCTTAGAAAAATTTGTGTCCTTTACATTTAGACTTGACAGTATTGACAGCAACAACAACGAAGGGTGAATTCGCGACTGTTCGTTTCGCTTACTAGTGATTGGTCGCGTGAATCAAGTGTCGATCTCCCGACCAATCAGGACTCACGCATCGGACTTACGAGCAATCACAATGAAGCGAAACGAAAGTTTATCTCTAACGTTTCGTTTTACATTCAAAGGGCTTGTCATTTGTCTAATCTCATTGAACGATCTAATAATTTATTTGTATTGTGGCAAACATACATACTGACGACACGTATTTGACTAAACGCTGTATTTGGAGGCTGTCATACTAGAGCAATTGATTGACTGATAACCTAAATCCACCCTTGGACATAAATCACTAGTGGATTAACCAACAAGGCTTGATTGTAATCATACTTTAGACACTGATAATGGTAGAAATAAGGGCGGTACTACACGTGCCTATTTATATTAGTAGGTACCCATTGATTATGAGGGTGTCCTATCGAATTAATGATGTGGATATATGAATGGTAAAAAGAATATCTTAAACATAATTTTCTATATTGTCACATAATGAAAAATGTTCAATGAGTCATACAAGCTAGTTACATACAAAATCAATGAACAATACACTTGGCAGACAACTTTCGAAAGATTAAGTCTTAGACCTATTAGCAGTCTAGAAGACACAGTCTTTCGAAAGTATCCTTTGATATGGGCAATGTTCTAACTTCTGAATGTATTTTCGATAGTTATTATCACCAACAAAAACCTTAAGCCGAAACGTCATAAGTTACAATTCGCGTCAAGTAAGTTGAGTAGTTTTTTTCGATGCGTAGGTGCATCTGAGTGCGGCCGCACATTCCAAGCGATCGAAAGTTACAGCTTATAAACGCTAATTTTTATATCAAAACATTAATTATTTGATCAAACTAGTTATAATAGTCCAAACATTACCCAACAACAAATATTCATATAAATTGATAAATAAAATTTCACTGGAGAATATTTCCATAGATTTGTTTAGGAGAATAGAACCATTTTAATGCTAAAAAAATTAATATAGGTACATAGGTACACAGCAAACATTAAACCGTTACGAAATATCCTTACTACTCGTGCAGATAAAGAATGGGATTATAAATGGCATCGCCACTATTTACTTCTCGCTCATACACTATCGCCGTCTATACTCACACCTAACGGTATAGACAAAAAAAAAATAACGGTATTCATGTTGCGTGAACTATTGTTTATAGTTACGCACGCCGTAGTATGCTGACAGTACAGGCTCAATGTGCCGCCATTTATAATCCCATTCTTTATCTGCACGAGTAGTAAGCATGCATATTTATTTTTTATATTATTGATGTCGCTAGAAATGAAAATTTATAATACTTCCTGATATTTACGCGAATTTTACACATTATGAAATAAAAGGGTATCTCTCGCGTTTACTTGATTTTTACTATCCCGATGTTTGGAGTACTTTACAGCATTCATGACCACGCGTGGACTTATATGTTAGACGTCCAATGTCTGATATAATGTTTGGAAACATATATATATATATATACCTAAACGTAGTTTTACTTCATAATGACAATTTTATATTTTCAAGTCATTATTTATGTATGGCAACCTAAGATAAAATTGATTGCATACAGAAAATATTACATACTAATTGTCTAAGTTACTCCATATAACATCAGCTATCTGCTTGCTGCTAAAAACTTTAGAAAAGTGCTATTATGTTATAGGTAAATGCATTAGTAAAAAGCTGTTAATTAGACATTACAAACAGACACTTCAATTTTATTTATTTATATATACTTAGATCAAAGATAAATCCAAATATTGTATAACCTGAATGAATACTTAATATTCTGAAACTCTGCCTTCTTCTTTTTATTAAGTCCATGCTTCAAAGTGACTGGTCTAGAGACAAAAGGTAATATCACAACAGATTAATAAGACCTAACCAGTAGTATCAGTAGAAGTTGTGATAAAATTTTACATAGTCTATAAATCAAGAAGTCAAGTTAACCATCTAGCACTTTTATATTCAGGTATCATCTTAGATACTATTGTCTGGAGCATAGCACGCTAGAACTGTTGAGACACAGAACAAAAGTCACTAGAGTGTCTCACTCAACTCACTCACACAACGATACCATACATACAATATCAACATCTCCAGGTGTAAATTTTTAACCACTGAAGTAATCTAATATAGTACCAGTGGCCTGCCAACACAGGCGAAGAGACGGCACACGGCCGGTTTCTTTAGTGAGTGAGGCCCCACACTACCCTGTTCGGTGCCCCAAACTACGGAGTGTGCGGTTAGGTAAATTTTTTCCCGCCTAAATAAAAAAAAAAATTTTTTATCTGTAATTTCTATTTTATAACACATACCTATCATACTTAGCTAAACATTGTCATGTTTTATTCAATTGTTATGATTTATATTTATGGCTAAATGATCATACCTATTAAAGTTCAAAATTGCTTGAATTATATACACTCATGTTATATAATTTTCTATTAAATTTTCATTTCTAGCGTGAATCTAACACTGGTGTTACACTAAGTAGTAGCCTATCACCTAATAAGCCATAGGAATATAATGCTCTGCTATGACATAAAACAGAAAATTTATATTCTGTTAAAATGGCAAGTTTTGCTGGCATAATACGCCAGAGGAACAAGGCGACATTACAAAAATGTCAATAGAGAAAAAAATTCACTAAAAAGTTTACAAACTCAATTCAACCTGTCATAAAAAAAAACAATTTATTACTACATCGAAAAAACAGGAAACAAATGCTCCACAAAAATATTGCCAGAATACAAAGTAACTGTACTAATAATAAGTGGAATTAATAGTGTTATAAACTTTTTGTTATGTTTTTCTATGTGCTAATTATATCAGCTGCCAGTTTCAAAGTAGTATCAGTTTTGCTAATTTGTAATACTACTATTAAATTAACACTTGCACCAATTTGCAGACTATAGTGACTGAAGAATCAAGACTACAAAACTGTAATGCATCTATTCAATAATGTTGTAGGCCAATTTCATTCTTACTGTGGAGGATACTTAGCTTACTGCAGTAATGTGGGTTAGAAATATAAGAAAGAATTATTGCTCTTTACCCTGTAAGCATGGGAAGAGGGCAAGTTTGAAGATAACTATCACTTTGAAATATTGATGGGATGTAAACAGATTTATCACCAATTAATAACATCCACTTCTTACCAGCAATGACAAAATTATATTTTTTTAATTTGGACATCTTCCAAGAAATGTACAGTGATTAATATATTTATTAATACACCAAACAAGTCTTCCAAACATGATTTTTACAGATTACTAACACAATTCATCCCACTCATTCTAAATTGTGGCAAATCAATATCATCTTGATACAAAACTGTGATGTTGCTAAAAAACTATGCTGTAAGTGAGCAATTTCATGAATTTATACTATGAATAAGAAACCAGGATCCCTAAAAATTAAATTCCTTTAAGCTAATAATGATTACTAAGAAACAAACTTTAGCCTATATCAGAGATACAATTGTCTGCCAAATCATGAGGTAGTTGTGTTGTCTCAACTATTTATTTTTGTGCAAGAAGCAAGCACCCATGTCACTACAAGAATTACAAATCTTGCACACTACAGATACACATATAAAATTCATAGTATTCATAAGTTTAACAGTAAAAGTAAGATTGAACACAAGGTACTGATTGTTCATTAATTATTTCCCGGAATAAGTTGATCAGTTTAGCCTATATTTACAAAAGTAGTCATACATAATATACTAAAGCTAAGGTGCAGTGTATAAAAATATTTGACGGAAGTAAATTTTCATAATTGCAAATGCTAGTACTGACTGGCAGACATAGTATACTGGACTAGTTCCTCTAGCCATCCAAATAATTGAGCCTGACTCCAGTAATGATTAATGAGTATTGACAATGATAAAGCATTATCATCAAAATTCAGCACTTATTGCTTATACTAAGTGTACTTGGGCTATATTTAAAGTATTGGCAAACTATTTGAGACTACGTATGTAGTCTTGCCCATCCACTTTCCCGTAATTGGAATATATACATCAAATTTTTCATGACCTTCCTTATTTATCAAGATACACAACAAGTGTTCAAATAACACTAAAGCGTTGGTACCGCCAAACTAAATGTATCACTGAGAATGCTCCAATTATTGCCTTTAATTACGATTTTTACTTAATTTACAAGGCAAGTAGTCTCTACTTATATGATTGTGTCACTGTGATGTATTATAATAAATAAGTCCGCTTACACACTATATATAAGTCTGAACGGAAGATTTTTCACAACCGATTACGGCGGTTTCTTATAGCCTTAAGGCGCGCACGGCGCGACTTTGCGGATTATATGTCCCCATTTTGACTTATCCCAATCCTTTTGATAAACTCCTCTTGGAGCATTACTGTCTTGATCATGTTGGGGTGAGCTCCATAAGCAATTGTCTGATCGGGAGTTGAACAGTACTGTTGTGTTGCATCAGTCAACATTACCCCCTGTCCATTGCTTAAAGGACCTGTTGATTCGATGGAATTCCAGTATGTTTCACTTGGAGAACTGTTGTTGACACCTGGAGGAGGAGCTGCCGGTGCTCCCGTATACCTAAAATAGGGATTCTTGAGGTCTAGAGTATTAGATGATGAGATGTTAGTACCTTCTAGATTTATATCCATGGTAACATCATAACTCTGACGTTTGTTTGCCAAAAGTAACACACGCCCAGTGAGTACCTGACCCTGTTTAGCAAAAATCGGTGTTTCTAACAAACAACGCACTTGGTACCAATGTGTTAAAGGTTCCGTGGGGGCAGTGGAGAGCCATATATGCTGAGTAGCACCAGCAAACAAAACATCAAACCAGAACGCCAAGCCGTGACACGTCCCTGACTGTGTGAGTTCAAATCTAAAAGGTATTTCAATTCTATGCAAGTCCGTTTCATGTGCATTTAGAAAATCCACTACATGTCTTTCAGATCTTGACATACAAATTCGAATGTCAAATGTATCTACTATTGGCTGTCTGAAATATTCTTTCATAGCAGCTGTACGGAGTGCACTCAAATCTACACCATGGAAGCAAGTCTGATACCAGAAATTAGCCTTATTATATTGCTCCATAAACAGGGCATCATCAGTGAATGGAGCTATGTGGAGGTCTCCTCTTGTTGGGTACATGTTGCCGTTGGGTTTTAGCCACTTCTTTGCATGTAAATACGTTTCTAACATTCGCTCATTGTAAAGCATGTAGCCCATCGGCTCAGAGATAATAACATCCACACTTTCTGGTAACTCAATTTCTTCTATTTTCCCGGCAACTACTGTTATGCGATCGTGTAGACCGTTCGCTCTTACCAAGGCTTGTGCATGGTGAGCCATGTTACTAGCTTCTACAGCGTAAACTTTACGGGCGCCTGCCTGAGCGGCAAAAAACGATAGAATACCTGAGCCTGCTCCCACATCCAGGACAACTTTGTTTTTGAAGTCATTTATGTTAGACAATATAGCACGCTGATATGTACTTGTTCTAACGTAATCTTGCATCATATTCTGTTGTTGACTCAGGTACCCATAGAATTGGAAATATTGCATAGCCGACGAATCCTCTGTACGAACAGTAAACACAGAGGATGACCTGCCCGCCTTGATCTTTGTGACGAGCAAGTGAAATGTCTGACAGTCAGCGTCTGACGCAAACTTGAAGAATAATGTTTCATTGTCAATTGTGAATATGTACGATTGGCCAGCGACGCGCGAACACTCACTTTGACTGTGGACGGGAAATTCAAGCACCTCCTGCGCGAGCACTGGGTCTGCACGAATCACTTTTACACTCAACCCTTGCGGGTCGTAATCCACGTTTACGTTTGTAGGGAAATTGAAGCGCGGCGTAAGAGCACCCTCACCACTCACAGCCGACACCAGCACCGCGCGAAACATGTTCGCCATTTTACCGATTTGTACGCGAGCTCACCGCTAAAATTATATTGTCCACGCGCGTAACGGCAAACAAAGAAAAATGTCGTTGATAAGTTCGGACAGGAGCCCGGCGTAAAATCGATCATTCACAATCTTCCTCCCTCTTTAGTCTATGGTTAGCAGCGTGCTGCTCTTAAATTTAACTTTTTAAACCTGGATTTTATAGGGGCATTGACTTGTTGCACACAGCCAAGGCTAAATCAACATTTTATTTTACAATGAGCAATGATTTAATTTTATCTTAATTTTGAATTAAGCTTATAAAACCATAGTTATAACTATTACATGTTTTTACATGCCATTATTAGTAATTTTCTTTCCGTATATATTATTTTACTCTTTGGTAATTTTCTGAGAGCAGATACTGGCAAGCCTTAGACAAAGGATATTTAAATAATACTTAGCTCCTCAGACTAACTAGACGGAGCTACGGCGTGGTCGCACTTGAAACAGCAATATTTTTAGATATTTTTATATACATTTTTATCATTTGACATGCTTAGCAACATACATTAAACACAAAGAGAAAAATGTGAAATCGAAAATAACAGTCACGAGTAGGATTTGAACCTGCATCTCCTGGATACCGTCCAGATGCTTTGCCAATTCAGCCATCGTGACCCTTGCTCCCGACTGCTAATTTCGATAACACATTCATACTTAACGTCTTTGGGTGACACCTGCACCATCTGTCGGAAGTATTTTCATACATTATACCTCAGTAGCAGTCCGGAGTTTGTAAATGTGCTCGGCATACATAGCTGGCGAGTCGTGGGTGTGTAATACACCTCTGCCTACCCCTTCGGGGAATACAGGCGTAATGCTATGTTTTTGAAGTTACAAAGACTTTAAAAGCTATACTTACATGAACATATTCACTGGCAATGATTTTGCTCCCAACGTTACTATTTTCTTATTATGTATAATGAAACATCAACAAAATGTCGTGGAACATATTTTGGGTATTTCGTAGGTTGCCTCGTTTTCCCGTAGCATACACCCATTTCGATCTCGCATCTGGATTAGAGGGAAACCTAAAATAGTAAATATTTATCATCATCTCATAAATTACATAAAAATTTTAGTAAAGTGAAAACTGGGAAAATTATATTAGCAATAAGGCAACACCGAAACAATTCTCAGTAATAGAAAGTTAGCTAGAAAACGTGTTTTGCAAGTGTATCTTAGTAGCAATTATTAATTTTGAGTAAAAAAGCCCATTTTATATCACTTTATAGCATTCAATCATTAATATTTTTCATTTCCGACTACATATGAATGAAATGTTATAACTGTATTTTTTCGCTCGCTGTAGCTTTTGTAGCATAGTACACTATTTTACAACCACTATTATCACGTAGTATTTTTCTCAAAACACTCATTAACACAAATTAACATTAAATTTTAATTAAAACCCGAATTTTTATACAAATTTTCGATTATGTCAGTTGAATCGTAACAGACAAAGCATTTTGACATCGTGACAATACCAAAAACTGGCCACGGCGACAAAGACGAAAATCTATGACTGTCTGGTTTTTGCACCAGTAAATTGTATCTTACGTTCTCGCTCATACATGTTAAAGAATTTTCTTCGCTCTGTCTAGGACGTATTTAGTCTGAGCTTAGATCATTGAGCTAGAAAACAGAAGGAGAAGAAATAACTACAGATTTACTGTGCCATTTCTATGTCTTAGAACTGAAAATAGCGGACATTGCTAGGGAAGGGCGTAAAAAATATCGATATCGATACTTCAGTGCTTCAAGCGATCAATAAATTTTTGGGTGGACAAAGGTTTTTTAATTGCGTAAATCTTTATCTACCTGTATAATTATATCTATTTGTGTCAAATTGTAACCCAATCCATTCTGTAATGTGAGCTAGTGGTTGATAGATCAATTAAGGATGCCTTCTTTTTAAACAAACAGAAAAAAATAAGGGCATAGCACTCCATAAACAGATTTTGATTGTAAAAAGCATAAAGATATAAATTTAATCCTGGGTATAGACGTTCATTCTAAGTACAAACATACCTATATAACTTTGTGATGTGATGACTTCAGAAGAAAAAGATTTAAAGGTGAGGTATTAGCATAAAAAAACAACAAATATATAATAATATTTTATTCCATCCATCAGTAATTCGACGTCAACTGCTCTACATAATAGGTCTCCCTAAGAGAACGCCACAAAAAGTGGTCCTTTTTTTGTTAATACGGTCCAAATAGTAAGTTTACGCCATTGATGTATAAAAAAGAGAAGATACTCAATCAGGCAGCAAAAGTGTCCACTATAAATGAGTTCAAATTACGCTTTCCTGCACTCCTTTCGTTTAGTGTTGTTTCGACGTGCGAGTAGACGAAGCGTATCAAAATGACCAATTGTTCGATGAAGAAATGCCAAAATATTACATTAAATGTATAAAAAAAGGATGACGTTTCTTATTTTCGGTAAGTAATATTAGACAGCATTTCTATTTCATACATATTTTGTTGCTTTAAAGTCGCATTGTTTTGTTTTTCAATATATTTTGTTTCAAATTATCGACGATGGCCCTGTATGAACCAGTCAAATAGAGTAGTATTTTAAAACAAAGACAGCCTTGAACTATGCTCATACTTCAATATTTGATCGCATAATACGATGTTCTCGGTTCTAAAAACGAATGGAGCCACCTTGTTGAATGTATTTTTTTTTATTTATTAAGTAATTAGTTGACATTGTTTTATTTACAGTTTTAATATCAATAACATTGTCATTGAAATGATGATTTTTGTTTTAGTTTTCCTAGGGACCCAATCAGATGATAAAGCTTGCTCTACATTATATATAAAATTGTTTTTTTTTTTAATTAAACGGCAAGTTAATTCGAAGGGCACAGCTAGTATTTTATAAGATGATTAATTAAATTGTTGAATTTATGGATTTTATGCTTCAATAATGAATATTGATGTGTTTTATTTGTAAATAAAAGATTGTTGATTGATTGGTTACGCAGTAATTATGTACGTACAATGTTCACATTTTGAACTATTTTGATTTGTGTATGTCTATTTTGTTACTTATAATTATAATAAATAATAAATAGTTTAATGTTATAAAATATCATCATTCCGCACCTTGCTTGAATTGCTTCAGCTCGTAACATCATCTGCATGGATTTAAAGTTTCAAATCTATTGAATTGTTTGCGCATATTCCATAGGAACTCCCCTTATCGGGATAAAAATGTTGGTGTTTTAGGTCTATATGCCAAAAATAAATATCCTGTGGTAACTTGATTTTTTGCTATAAATATTATTAAGCTATATATTTAATTCAATGCCTTAACTGTCTGACCTACCAATTTTTTAATGTAGTACTACACTAACATAAAATTTAAAAACTACTACAAGGATGCCTTTGCTCCGTTGACTGGAATAATGCTTGATTTCAAATAACAAAGTTAGACCTGTCGGTATCTACTTATTTAAAAATCACCCTTGCTCGTATTGATATAAGATTGAAATTACTAAAAAAAAATTTAAATGCTAATGCTATACATTTAAGTATGATTATAAATACAACTTTTGCCATGATTTGTGAACACAATTGTGTATCCCTAATTAATATATCAATGATTTACGCACGTCACTGGGGTACCAACAGGATCCGGGGGGAGTGTCCGACCTGATGTCATACAGGCTCGACTCTTGTGTCGAGTTTATTTTAAAAATAAAGGATATTTAATACATCAATATTTTTTAAAACATCGATATATCGATAGTTTTTGGTTCCTCCTTCATCCCTAATTGACAGCCGACATACAACAGATAAAGGCCGTATTCCGATATACACTGCTAGCACTGTGATATCACGTGATCAACAGCATCTAGAAATATAACAACTTGCACTATGGAAAATTATTATTATTATTGAATATTGTAAATCAAAGATACCGAAACATGGAAAATGTAAAGAAATTGTGTTTATTGCAGTGTAAAACCAATACTTTGTATGAAATGAAAGTAATGACAGATCAGTATACTGGACTGCATTCCGTTATAAACAGTAACCATTATAGCTAACTATAAAGGAACGACTTCACAGTTTACTAAATTGACATCACACCTTACAGTGCTCGCAGTGTATATCGGAACACACCCAAATTACTCTGTCATCGTAACTATTAAGATGGCGGACGACAGCCGAAGTAAGTCACTTTTACTAATGAAGATTAGGTTAAATCACTAATTGATTAATACATTAGATAATATCAATGACTTATTTACGAGTATATTATCCTGATTAATATTGTAATGCAAAATTATTTGAGAGTTTAGAGATAATAAACTCTCACAAAATTTTAACGTAACTATTTCAAAAAGGTTTTATTTTATATGTTAAACACTAAAATCCTACAAAATCACTTAATCCATCATCATTATCATCAATCATAAAAGAAAATCTATCACACATATCCTAAACTATTCTCTTGTGTAGTGTGTTTAAAGTAAGCTTTTATTTATTGTTTTAAGTAGAATAAATAAGTATCAGTGATATCAGACAGTTATAATTATATATGATGATGATGATTTCAATAAATTTAGTGAAGTTCAAATAAAGTTTGGCTATCTGACATAGTTTTATAGATTATGTACGGAAACCTTCTTTTTAATCACTGTAACTATAAGAAGAACATGTAATTAGGTGCAAAAGTCTACTTTTTGAATAAATTTGTCTGAGACACGGCATTTTTTCAACCTCACAACACAGCAACTAATTTTCCTTTTAATGGGCGTCCTGGTAGTAATGGTGATAGCACTTGTATGGCGAACTATTTACAGTTCGCAAGTTAAAATAAACTGCACATCATATTAGACAGTACGATATTTGGTCTCAATTTTCTTAGGTATTTCGTATATGCACTTCTCACTTCCACACTTTCTAATGTATCATGGCTACATATATAGGTTCTTTATTTAAGACTAGACCACACGACTGAAGTAAAACTTAACATATATATATATATATATATATCTATAAATCCATCCATCCATTCATAAGCCTTTCGACGTCCACTGCTGCACATAGGCCTCCCCAAGAGAACTCCACAACGAGCGGTTCTGTGCCGACCGCATCCAACGGCTCCCCGCTGCTTAGACCAGATCGCCGGACCATCCATTTTTTTTGTTTAGGCGGGAAAAAATGTTCCTAACCGCACACCCCGTCGCTCGGGGCAACGAACAGGGTAGTGTGGGGCCTTCACCCACTAAAGAAACCCGCCGTGTACCGTCTCTCCGCCTTTATTGGCGGGCCACTGGAACTATGTTACATTCCTTCGGTGGTCGCCGGACCATCCTACCCTGCGCCGTCCGATACGTGGTCGCCACGAGAACCTTTCTTCCCTAACGGTTGTTGGTTCGTTGAGCGATGTGGCCTGCCCATTGCCACTTAAGCATGGCAACCCAGCGAACTATGTCGGTCACTTTCGTTCTCCTACGGATCTCCGTATTACGGATTCGATCACGTAGGGAAATACCAAGCATAGCCCGCTCCATGGCCCGCTGAGCGACTTTGAGCCTTGATACGAGGCCAACATTCAGAGACCACGTCTCTGTTCCATATGTCATCACTGGCAACACACACTGGTCGTAGACCTTCGTCTTCAGACACTGCGGAATATCGGGCAAGAAGATCTTCCTTAGCTTCCCGAACGCTGCCCAGCCGAGTTGGATTCGTCGATTGACCTCTTTCTCGAAGTTGTGCCTACCTAACTGGACTATCTGTCCCAGGTAGACTTAGTGGTCGACAACTTCGAGAAATGCACTCCTGACTAGGACCGGTGCTGAAATGACATGGACTTAAGACATGACTTTCCTCTAGTCCATGTTCATTTTGAGACCCGCTAGTCGAAAATCCCTGCTGAGATCATTGAGCATGTTGCCAAGGTCCTCCAGCGATTCTGCCATGACTACGATGTCATCGGCATATCGAAGGTGAGTGATGTATTCGCCATTGATGTTGATGCCGAATCCGGTCCAGTCCAAGAGCTTGAAGACATCTTCGATGCAGCGGAGAAGAGTTTCAGGGACATAACGTCTCCCTGTCTAACACCTCTCTGCAGTTGGATCGATTCGTACTCCTGTCCTGAACACAGACTGACATGGTGGCGTTTCTATACAAACACTTCATGATGATTCGATGTACCTATAGTCAATTTGGCACCGCTGAAGGGACTGCAGCACCGCCCAAGTTTCGATTGAATCGAAGGCTTTCTCATAGTCCACATACGCCAGACATAGAGGCCGATTATAGGTTTTCTGTATAATCTGGCGTAGCGTATGGATGTGGTATATGGTACTATAGCCTTTTCGGAAACCGACTTGCTCGGGAGGTTGGACGTCATCAAGCCTGCGCGTGAGTCGATTTGTAATGACCCTCGAAAACAACTAATAGAAGTGACTCAAGAGCGAGATGGGTCTTTAGTTCTTCAAGAGGGTTCTGTCACCTTTCTTGAAGAACAGCACCACCATGCTTCTGGTCCACGACTCTGGAACGTCGCCCCCGAGAACGACGGAATTGAACAGCATCTGAAGAGCTTTTAAGATCGGCTTTCCGCCTGCTCTCAGAAGCTCTGTGGTGATTCCGTCATCTCCCGGTGCCTTTCCGTTCTTTAGTTGTTTGAGAGCCATTCTGATCTCGTACAGGCTGACGTCCGGGATATCTTCGGTAAAGTGCCGAGTTAGCTGGGATCTGGGATCTTGGACCAAGCCGACAACAGGACTTTGAGATCTGTACAACTATCCATAGAACTGGTGGACCTCTATCAAGAACTCATCTCGGGATGAAATGACAGTGCCGTCATTGGTCCTCAGCTTAGTCAACTAGCTTTGGCCGACAAACAGATCTCTTGCGAACACTTTCAAGCCTTGATTCCGCTCTATAATGCGGACAGCATTAATTGGCGAATATCATGTCACACAGCCTTGGAGATCTGTCTGTTTAACCATCTCAGGCAGGACCAATCGGCTGAAGACTGGACTGTCATTTCTTTTCTCTTTTCCATGAGCTTAAGAGTACGGTCCGAGAGTTCACCGAGTCCTACTACCGCGACGGGCCTTGAAGTAGGTCGACCCAACCGTGTGGACAGTTTGCACGAACCTGCTGTTCAGATCGCTCGCTGATTCGCACTCATCTAGAAGAAGGAAGCGATTTTGTAGTTCGAGCTGTAAGCTCTCGGGGTTCTGGTATTGGGCAGGTGTTGGTCGGAGCGTAGACTTCATCAAGCGTGACCTCTCGGATTTCGTGCTAATATTCAAGATGCCCCTGACCAGTCGGTGATCACTCCCAGTTTTAATCCTGCTGCTCACTGAGACATCATTGAATATGTGTCGTTGGTCTGACAAGATGAAGTCAATCTCGTTTTTTACTGAACCATCAGGGCTTATTCAGGTTCATTTAAGCTGGAACTGGTTCCTGAAGAAGGAATTCATCATGTAGAGGCCTTTCTTCTCCAAAAAATCAGCCAGCATCTGGTCCCTGTGATTCCTCTGCCCGAAACCATAGTGCCCCACTTTCAGCTCCTCGTCTGTCCTTTTGCCTAGTTTCGCGTTAGTCTCCCATAACCACCGTGAAGTAGGTTTTAGATAAGTGGATGGCCTTCGAGATATCCTCATATAGGGCCTCCACCTCGTCGTCGGAGTGTGTCGAGGTCGGTGTGTAAACCTGTATGACCTTCAACGAATACTGTTTCGTTATTCTGATTATAAGGTACGCTACCCTACTCGACACACTCTCAATCCTCTTCACGTTGCCTACGAGAGACCGGCGAACGATAAACCCGACACCTCCTTGGGACTGGTGGTCACCCTCCCGGTGGAAGAGCAAGTTCCCGGACTGGAGGATTGTCGTGCCCTCACCCTCTCTTCGGTCTTCTGACAACCCTATAATGTCCCAGTGGATCTTGCTGAATTCCTCTTCCAACTCGGTGATTCTCTCGTCGGTCCGAAGTGCCCCAACGTTGTGCGTTACCAGGCCCAGAGGTCGCTGTTTGTCGTAGCCTTTCCGTGACCGGAGATTCTTCGCACCCCCTGCTCCACCTTTACCGGGCCCGCTACCGTTAGGCCACGGAATAGCGGAGCTGCCGTGACTGGGGGCCATTTTGTATTGTGCTCGTCATGGGGGATAATGCCGTAATCTCCACGCTTGGCAGGCGGGTTGGCGATCGCAGTGGATGTTGTTAATACTAGAGGGAGTGCTGCTGTCCACTCCCCCGGTATTCCCTGAGTCGGCTCTTACGACTCCCTTGGGTAGAGAGTATAAGTATAGAGAGTAGAGAGAGTATACCTATAAGTATATTTTTATAAGAAATCAAATGTTATGTGGTTAGAAATTAATTAGAAAGGCATAAAGAAAGTCTATTTTAGATATTTCAATAACAATACATTATAGATTACTTCGTAAAAATAAGAAATATTTTGAAATCTGAATTTCTTCATTTTCGTACGAAAACAGGCTAGTGTTGTAGTGATTCGCTGCGTCCACGATCGACATATCGATGCGTGCGATCGATAGAATCGTAATATCGTTTTTTAACTGTATGTGCTATAATTACTATTTAGACTTATATGTAGTACCTTTTTTTTTTAAGGCGGGTAAAAATGTTCCTAACCGCACACCCCGTCGTTCGGGGCAACGGTAGTGTGGGGCCCTCACCCACTAAAGAAACCCGCCGTGTGCCGTCTCTCCGCCTTTGTTGGCGGGCCACTGGAACTATTATATGTAGTACCTAGATGTGTATTAGTAAAACATAAAAATCGTTATTCTAAACATATTGTTTGATTTGGAAACCGCCTTATAAGTAAATAAATATTATGATATTTATATATAAATATATTATTATTTTTATATAGAGAGATTTTTATATTGTTCTGGCTCGCTGTAGGTTGAGTGAGAAGCGGGCGGCATCCAGTGTGATGTGGACCTAATATAAATACATTTCCATTAGTATGTAGTGGCAGACGAGCCACGGCCCACCTGAAGGCAAGTGGTAACCGCTACTCATGAAATCAGGCCCGAACGGGTCGGCACCACCGTCTTCTGTGTGACCAGTCATGAAGCACGTCAGTGTATTTTGGCTGTAGCAGAAGATAGCCGTTTATTCTTTCATTTCATATCTGAGAAATGAAATGGTGCACAGCGGCTTGACAATACTCTTGGTATAGTTGAATCCATGAGCGACGGTTACCACTTACCATCAGGTGGGCCGTGGCTCGTCTGCCATCATAAGCAATAAAAACAAAAAAACAAACCAGAATGAAGTACTCACTGAGACTGTCGCCATGGTGGCGTAAGGAGAGTGTATGGTGGAGGCGACGGTATAGAAGTCTGACGATCAACTAGATTTCCCTAAAAACACGTTAGCAGGCCCGTGGTAGCCACAGGACGCTCTGTCAATTCAATGATAATAATTACTGACTATCCTTACATAATTAAATAATATAAATATGAAACATAAATTTGAAAGTTATTAATATAAATATGAAAGTGAGTTAGTTTGTTATGCTTTCAAACTGCAACTACTACTGACCCAATCTTCAAGAAATCTTGCCAATCTGAAAGTGCCTACGGCCCTTTATTATTATTGCCAACGGTGGCAGACGAGCAAACGGCCTACCTGATGGTAAGTAGTAACCACCGCCCATGGACTATGGCAACACCAGGGGTACAGCCAAGTCGCCGCCTACCGTGAGTTAAGTGCTCTTCTCAAACATCGTTTAAAGAGGGACAAGTCGTAACGCTGGGGAAACACCGCAGCAGGAAGTTCATTCCAGATTTTACACGTACGTGGTAGAAAAGAACGCTGAAAACGAACCGTCTTGGACGAGATAATTTCCAGGTGGTATGGATGAACCCTAATACGGCGTCTAGTGGTCCGGTGGTAAAACGGCGATATTGGTACCACCTCAAACAGTTCCTCAGAGCACTCCCCGTTGAAGAGTCGATAGAGCACACAGAGAGCCCTCTGTCTCTCTGCCGCCCCAACGACTCAAGCTCATCCGTGAGATTGGGATCATCAACAATTCGAACAGCGCGTCTTTGCAGGGAGTCAAGTGGGTTGAGCTGGTATTTTCCCAGTTTCTTGCTCGCCAATTTGGCTTTGCCCTCCAAATGACTCCCGAACTGGACTTTACTAGATATGTCGATGCCAAGGATCCCAATACTTTCGGAGACCGGAAGAGTTACCCCTTGGAACTGGGGCGTCACGACAAATGCGTCCTTCTTTGCAGTGAACGAGCAAACCTGTGTCTTAGTAGGGTTGAATTGAACCAAGTTCTTTTCTCCTCATTCCGAGGCCCGCCCTAGAGAACGCTCGACTTCATACACAAGTTGGATCCGCCTCTCCTCCAGCATGTTCCGAGGGACTTTCTGATGGCCGGTATATCGCGCATCACCCGTACTGTCATCCGCATAGCAATGCATGAGTTTCGCATGGCCACCTTCCACCTTCATCATCAGACCCTGGATACCATCTAAGTACTCGTCAAGACGAATCATATGAGCCCAAACTCGTTGGAGTTAGATCGTTCTATATTGGAGTTCCTATGGCCACCTTCTAGCTCCATCATCAGACCTTGGATTCCATGTAAAGACAAAGTAGACTCATCAAGACGAATCACACGAGTCTAAACTAAATAGGGTTGCGCCGTTTCATTATAGAGTTCCTATATCCACCTTCCAGCTTCATCATCAGATCGGTTCCATGTCATCATAATATTGCATTGTCACGCGATATACATATGCGTGTAAAATTTCAGCTCAATCGGAAACCAGGAACTTTTTAAGACAAATTATTCAAAGATTTCATAAAATAAAACACTATTAATTGTTAATACTTTGTATAGTTTTTAAAATTAATCAAAGACTATTATACATTTATGATTTTACATAGTTATTAACAGTTATATTAGAAACAGATACGGTATTTTTATGTGGTAGCACACTACACAGATTAAGCTACATATTTATTGCACAACAAGACCACAGAACATTTGTATTCGAAGGCCGAGTGTGCGTGCCGTGTGTTGTGCTCACAGGACACCGCAGCCTCGCCTCATTCGTGGTAGCACAGTGTGCTACCCACAGAACAATATTACTCAAGAGGTGCTACCACACTTAATAAAACGAGTGCCTCGCACGATCCTCATTTTAAAAGAGTGTGCTACCCATGACTACTCGAGATAGTCAACAAACAACAATTTGACATAATGACATATCGCTGATATCGCCCTTCAACTTATACTACCAAAAACACGTGGCGTCAATTCAAATCTGACATTAAACAAACTTATCCATTAGAAACGCAAAGGAGACCATACACATGTTATAACACTTCTACTTATTATATAACTTCGTGTATTAACTATCGCTAAATCAAGAAAAGTGTCATTTAACATGATATGACAGTTCTATTCCCTAATTTTAAAATACGTAGTTAGAATAACTCAAAAATATGGTCACTTCACATGATGCGACTGTCTTTTTGCAGAAATCAAAGCAATTAAATGAGAATTACTTACAGTATTAGGGTCAATACACAGGTTATGACAGTACTACATGCACTATGTGTACGCCCGCTGTGTATTAACTTTAATATGACACTATTTACGCTGCAAAAGGCAGGAAGGTGGCGCAGTGAAAAAGGGGATTTAATGACAAATCGGTGAGGAATCAAATAACCACTATAATTATGACGTTTTTTTAGTAGATTAAGGTTGCATTTGCTATTCTTAGAGTTACTTATCTCAATTTACTACTTCGCTACTGTACTTATCTCAATTTCGTATTTTTATGTGTTGTGACACTGTCGTTGAAGATGTGCGATTTGTTGGTCTTGGGGCGTAGCCGTAAACATCCTGGCTTCACTTCACTAACATTAAGATTGATCCCGAGTTGCGCCAGTTGACTTTTTGAGAAATATTTAATCAACATTGAATGCAATGTTTTTTGATATGAAACATCTAATGCGGAGGGAGGGTGAAATCGGCTGTTAGCGTGGCGACGCTTTTATTTTACTTGTCCCGTTCAAATCTTGCAAGTTAAATGAAACGGCGCAACCCCATCGAGTTTGGGCTCGTATGATTCGTCTTGACGAGTACTTTGTCTCTAGATGGTATCCAGGTCCTGATGATGGAGCTGGAGAGTGACCATACGAAACTCTGTACTTAAATGGCGCAACCCCATCGAGTTAAGGCTCGTTTAAAATTGACTAGTACTCCAGTCCTAGATGACATCCGGGATCTGATGATGGAGCTGGAAGGTGATCACAGTAACTCTGCAATGAAATGACGCAACCCCATCGAGTTTAGAATCTTTTGATTCGTCTTGACGAGTACTTTGTCTTTAGATGGCATCCAGGGTCTAATGATTGAGCCAGAAGGTGGCAATAGGAACTCCGTTATAAAACGACATAACTCCATCGAGTTTGGGCTTGTATGATTCGTCTTGACGAGTACTTTGTCTCTAGATGGTATCCATGGTCTGATAATGGACCTGGAAGGTGGGCAAAGTAACTCTGTAATGAAATGACCCAAACCCATCGAGTTTATTATCGTTTGATTCGTCTTAAGGTATACTTTGTCAAGTTAAGAGCATTTTATTTCTACAAAATAATTTCAATGGTTTCACATCTGGTAGACGTCCCGCGACGTCTAGTTTTATTCTGCAAAATTGAATATTAAAAGCATAAAAAATACAAATAATGAGAAAGAGAGAAAGAAAACCTCTCTTTCTTGCCCCCACAGGAATATACGAAACGTAACTTTCTCTCTTTCTATCTTTACTTTTCGATTAAAGTCGATTCTCGATTGCGCCCGGTGCTTAGTATTGAAGTGTACGGAAAAAGTGGCAATGTGTTAGTCGATACTGGTGCAAAGCATTGTGTGTAGGTAGTATTAGTTAAAGAACTTTATTAGTTAAGAACGAACATGTATTTCAAAATATTTTTACCGAATTAAAATACGCTGATGGTCGCGTTTGTGCACACCGCGTGGAAGTAGCGAGCGTTAGGGTAACTGTACCAGGGATAACCCACGTAGTAGATTTTATCATGTTGCCTAATGCATGCATGCATATAACATAAAAAATACTAGTATATATGTCAAAAAAAAGGTACAATCCCATATTTTTTTGACATGCAGAAAAAAAATTATGACTTGAATAAAAAGCCAAAAAATGTACAGGACGATACATTTTTTCGTATCGAAACGTAAATGTACATTGTTTCACCAAAATATTGCCGGTATCTTAAATAAAAGAAATATCATTGTTAGAACTAGAGAAAAATTCAATAATATAGATATTTTATGTTATAGTGAAACTTTTATAAAAAAAGGCTCAGAAAGTAATTTAATATTAAAAAACTATAAACTGGTCTCGTATTTTTCAAGACCTCACCAACGTAGAGGTGGAACATGCATAATGGTTAAAAAAGACCTAGAGTGTAAATCAATGCACAATTTGTTCGAGCCCTTACCATATCATTTCGAGTATTGTGCTATAGAAATTATCACATTAAAAGTCTTTGTTATCTGTATCTATCGTACGCCAAACACAAACATAAATCTGTTCTTATTAAACTTAGATAACATTTTAAGAAAAATAACAAATAGAAATAAAAATATAATAATACTATGTGGGGATTGGAATATTGACGCAATGAAGATAAATAAAAACTTTCAAGAATTAGAAAATATTTTGCAAAATTATAATATTTGTAATCACATCACGAAACCTACAAGAAAATTAATAGATCTCATTGCTAGCAATATACCCAATACTGAGCCCCAAATACATATTCTTGCATTATCTGACCACGAGACTGGTCAATCTAAATGTTTCGATTGTAATGTGGATACTGTAAAATGCAAAAAGCAATTTTGGTTTGAGAAGAGAAAAGACTTTTGCCAAGATAATATAGATAAATTTATATCATGCATATCCTCACTTTCTTTTTCGGAAATATATGAGACAGCAGATACTCATATAGCATTTGATCATTTCCATGACACACTGTCCCTTTTTTATAATCTCTGTTTTCCTATCTTAAAGGTTAAAACTATAAATAAACCGGTTAAAAATAAATGGATCACAAAAGGAATACAAAGATGTTATATCAAGAAACGAAGTTTATATCTAAAATACCGATTAACTAATTACAATAAAAACCAACACCTTAAGACCTATAATAATTACACTAAGGTCTTGAAGCGTTGCATTATGCTTGCTCAGAAAATTGATAACACACGCTATATACATCAATCTAATAATAAATGTAAAGCGGCCTGGAGGATTATAAAAAATAACAGCGTAGATAATTATGACGTACCTGAAATTGCTCCTATTACCATGAACCGATGTACATGATGGTGATGCGATAGCTAATGCTTTTAATGACTTTTTTATTAATTTGACCAATAAATCTACTGACTCAAATCCAAAAACATACATTTGACTATAAGCATGTTATTAAAGATGTCTCTAATAGTATTTACTTGACCCCGACGAATGACGCTACGGTATATAAAATTATTAATTCTCTTAATGCAACAAACTCAACTGGTTATGACGACATAGAAACTAAAATTCTAAATCGTTGCTCATTATTTATATCTCCCCCAATCAGCCATATTATTAATATGTCCTTCATTCAAGGCCTATCTCCCACAAGACTAAAATTTTCTATAGTTAATCCACTACACAAAAAGGGTGATAAAAAAGATATCAATAACTACCGCCCTATAACCCAAATACCCGTTATTTCAAAAATTTTCGAAAGAATCGCGTTTTATAAGCTTTACTCATTTATAACTAAACATAAGATACTAAAAGAAGAACAGTTCTGTTTTAGGAAAAATAAATCAACCACACTTGCATGTTTTACTCTCATGAAACTAATGACTACCAGTCTTAATGAGAAAAAGCCAATATTATCTATATTTTTAGCTATGTCAAAAGCGTTTGACTTTGTGGATCACAAACTGCTTCTTTTCAAACTGAATCATTATGGTATAAGGGGAAACGCGTTAAAGTGGTTAGATAGCTATCTACTTAACTAATAGGCAACAATGTGTGGAAATATCCAGATACACGGTATCTGAGAAAAATATACACAGATCCTACTACCACCACAATTCTTGTGGGGTTCCCCAGGGCAGCATATTAGGACCCTTTTTGTTTTTGCTTTATATCAATGATTTGCCCAATGTTACAAAGCACAAGTGTATACTATACGCGGACGATACTACGCTCAGTATTGAACTTACAGATAAAAATATAATTAAATATCAAAATGAGATTAATGACACATTAGATAAAATAATAAAATGGCTAAAAGATAACAATCTACAAGTAAATATAAACAAAACCAAAATGATACAGTTTCAAACTTATAATAGCAAACGTCCCCAATTACACATAAGATACGGAAATGACACTATTGAAGAGGTTGAAAGTGCAAGCTTTTTAGGTATAACAATAGATAAATATTGTAATTGGAAACCACACATTGACGTATTGTGCACCAAGGTACATAGATTTATATACGTTCTAAGCAGAATAACTCGTGTGGCTGGTATTGACGCGGCATTGTATGGGTATCATGGGTATGTCTCGTCAATTCTACGCTATGGCATTATAATATGGGGTAACTCTGTAGATATGATTAAAGTTTTTCGAGCACAAAAAAAATGTATTCGATGTATATACAAAGCACAACCATTAGACAGTTGTGTCCCTCTATTTAAAAAGTTAAATATATTGCCTCTTCCAGCTTTATACATATACGAAATCTGTATTTTTGTACATAAAAATATAAACTTATTTGAGATGCATAATGATGCTGTACTTAGAAAAAGTCGAAAAATTCGTAAACTATATGTACCCCAACAAAAAATTCAATTATTCGCCAATAATGTGTTTTGTATGACAATTCGCCTGTATAACAAATTACCAGATACATTTAAAGAACTTAGTTTTATGACATTTAAAATAAGTTATTCAGGTTCCTATTAGATAATGTTATTACTCAATTAATGACTTTCTGAATGAAAAATTTGACCCAAAATTAAAATTGCATTAAGACATGAACTATTCTTTGACATTGTATTATTATTATTTTTTATTTATAATTATTGACATATTTGTAATACCGATATTTAAAAACCTGTTAACATTGAAAAAATTTGTACGCTGGAAACGGCAGAATATTATGGACATATTAATATTTGTAACACCAATGTAACAATATTCTGACAAATAAACCATTATTATTATTATTATTATGCAACGGATAGTTTACTAGGAATTAATTTTATTCAGGACATTGGTATGGTGTTGGACTTTCATCGTAATGTACCATACATTATGTGAGACATGATCGGACGCCGCAAACTATTGAATTTGAATTACGTACTAGGCCTCTTTTCCGTGTGGGGTCGGCTTTAGAATTGTCCCACCCCTCTCCACCCATGGGAGTCGTAAGAGCCGACTGAGGGAATACCGGGGGAGTGGGCAGCAGCACTCCTTCGAGTATTCACAATATCCACTGCGATCGCCAACCCGCCTGTCAAGCGTGGCGATTACGGCACTATCCCCCATTCTTGGGGAGGCCTATGTCCAGCAGTGGACGTTAAAAGGCTGATGGATGGATGGACTAGGCCTCTAGTCGGCTGCTCGTCTGTGGGACTCCGCGACTGCGAGGGTTGCCATCTTAACCCGGACGATCGTCAGTAACTGTCTGAACTCCTGAAGTCCATGAGGATATTTTTGCTCCAGGGGGAGGACCTACTCCGTTTGCAATCATCACATAGATACAGGTGATGCCACCCCAGTCGCTAGTCCACCGTATCGGGTGACTCCTGCTAAAAAGGAAATTATGCGTAAAGAGATTGAAACTATGTTGGAAGACGACGTTATTGAAGAGGCCGAGTCAGAGTGGGCTTCGCCTGTGGTTTTGATACCGAAGAATAATAGTGAAGTGAGATTCTGCGTAGGCTATGACCGAGGCTATTATCTCTGCCAGGGCATATTGTATCGATGCGATCCGGAAGGAGAATCCGAAGAAATACAACTGTTTGTACCAGAGTCCCTTAAGGCCGAACTGATGAAAGAGTTCCATGATACTGCTGGTCACTGGGGCTTAGAGCGCACCTTACAAAAGACAAAACAGCTATACTACTTTAAGAACATGAGAGCTTTTGTAGCTCAATATTTGAAGTCATGTGACCTCTGTCAAAAATATAAAGCGTCCAACTTGAAGCCTGCGGGGTTGCTACAAACTCCAGTGCCCCAACAGCGATTTGAGGTACTTGCGATGGACATTTTTGGACCCTTATCCGAAGGAGATGGCGGGGAGAAGTGGATTTTCCTAGTGGAGGATATAGCCAGTCGATTGGTGAAATTATTCGCCTTGTGCGATGCTACTGCTGAGTCATGTGCAAAGGTGCTTTTAGAAGAGGTTTTCTTGCGGTACGGCTTTCCTCGTCGAATAATCTCAGACAACGGGACGCAGTTTGTCTGCAGTGATGCAAAAGGCAATGTTTGTGCTTGTGGTGCAGCAATCCTTAATTCCTGTCTACCACCCCGAGGATTAGCCGGTTGAGCGCAAAAAATGGGAATTGAAGGCGCGTCTTGCGATTCTTGTGGGACCAGCGGGTCTAGCCAAGTTGCATTCTATGATCGCTAACGCTAATAGAAAACTATTTAAGTGTATGGGAATTTGATATCTATAACCTTAGATAAAGAATCTATATTTATCTGAGTCTTTAACAGTATCTACAACGCTAAGTCACGTGACTTAACGTTAGGGATGTCATATTTCCATACATTTTCACAGTTTTCTATTAGCGTTAGTGATCATAGAATGCAACTTGGCTAGACCCGCAGAACAACGCCGATGGCCGGCCGTTCTACCGACGATACGTTTTTCGCTCAACAGCGCGTACAATCACGTAACGGGTCATTCTGCCGCATATCTCACGTACGCGCGGGAAATGCGTTCCCCACTAGAAGTGCGTACGGACTTACGAGCAATTGTATCGGAACAAAATTTTGTGCCACAAGTAACTCCCTATTTAAATAAATTTGTCCATGGCTTGTACGACGTAAAACAACGGATGGAAGAGCAGCAGGATAAGCGCAAGTCTGAAGGTGATAAACATCGTCGTGACGCCGCACCTTACAGAGAAGGCGATCTAGTACTCGTGGCGTCTCACGTGGCGAGTAACGCTGCTAAGGGTTTTTCTTATAAATTGGCTCTTAGAAGAGAAGGTCCGTATCGTGTCTCACAGGTTGTAGGTCTTACCTCATTCATGGTTGTTGACAAAAATGGAGTGCCTAAAAGAAAATACCATATCAGTGCCTTAACCCGATACAATGGGCCATCTGCAGTTATTGTTCACCCACGCCGCCGTGGTCGACGACCTAAACCCAAGCCACAAACGGGTCGTCCTTGTGACTTGGAGGGAGGCTATAGCGCGTACCCCTGTGGTAAACTCCCGCGCTCCCGACTGCACACCCTACGCGAACCACAGGCGTTCTCCACGCACCCCGCACCCAAATGCCTGCCTATGCGCCGAAAGCAATATTCGGACGAAGTAGGAAGTAGTGTGTAACTAGACAGCTTGCCGGCTGTACGTGCTGCGGTACACGCGCTGGCACTTACGCGATCACCGTTTAATATCTAACTCTTGTTTCTTTTATTAGTGTACGTAAAAACACCCCTTATACTACGCGTATTAAAGAGGCGATAGAGCGGAACCAAGGCCCGAAAATGTTCGCAAGAGAATTGTCTGTTGGCCAAAGCCAGTTGACTAAGCTGAGGACCTGTTATTTCTCCTCGAGATGAGATCTTGAGAGAGGTCCTCTGTGGACAGTTGTAAAGATCCCAGAGTCCTGTTGTCGGCTTGGTCCAAGATTCCAGATCCAAGCTAACTCGGCAGTAATATCTAACTCTTGTTTCTTTTATTAGTGTACGTAAAAACACCCCTAATACTACGCGTATTAAAGAGGCGATAGAGCGGAACCAAGGCTCGAAAATGTTCGCAAGAGAATTGTCTGTTGGCCAAAGCCAGTTGACTAAGTTGAGGACCTGTTATTTCTCCTCGAGATGAGATCTTGAGAGAGGTCCTCTGTGGACAGTTGTAAAGATCCCAGAGTTCTGTTATCGGCTTGGTCCAAGATTCCAGATACTAGCTAACTCGGCAGTTTACCGAAGATATCTTGGACGTCAGCCTGTACGAGATCAGAATGGCTCTCAGACAACTAAAGTACGGAAAGGGACCAGGAGACGACGGAATCCGCAGTCTCTAGAAATAGTGCTAGCCATGTTGCATACTGTATATGCAACATAGATGGCACTAATAGAAGAGCCCTGATAAACTTAGGTGCTACAGTAGAAAAAACATATTTTATTTATAGTAATTCAGGATATTGTAACAATATTTGATCCTCCACATATTTTAAAATGTTTTAGAAATGATGAAAATATTTAGGTATGAAAGAGAGTATTGGTGTAAAGATGCGAAAGGGAATGCTCCGATGGTTTGGACATGTGGAAAGAATGCCGGACGAGCGACTGGTTAAGAAGATATACAACGCGAAAGTGGAAGGATGTAGGTACAGGGGGAGACCGAGACTCACCTACCTAGACCAAATCGGTCATATCGCACATCGGCAAGGAGAGTGTCATAACATGTAAAAATACGAAATTGAGATAAGTATGCCATGAAATCGGCAATAGCGAACTTTATCTGCTAAAAAAAGATCGTAATCATAGCGCGCCTCCTTGCTGAGTGATGGCATTAAAACCCTTTTTACTAAGCCAACTTTCGATCTCTTGCCACACCAATAGTGTCATATCAAAGTTAGTACAGGGCGGACGTGCGTTATGTGAGTGAAGTAGTGTCATAATCCAGGTAAAGACCTTGTTACGGTAAGTAACTTGCATACTTTAATATAATTGCGGCAAAAAGACAGACATAACATGTGATATGACCATATTTATTGAGTAATTCTTACTAATTATTTGAAAATATAACAGTTATACAAATATAACATCCCAATTCAGGTACGCTTTTATTGTTATGAAATAGATTGACATCGTGTTATTATATGTGTGTAAGGGTTATAACATGTAATATGACTGTACCACTGACTAAGATATGTTAATAGTTAGGTATTATTTAATGATGTTTCTCTATTTATGCTTTAAAAAGTGGTTTTAATCTATGTTACAACGCATTTTAATTACAATATTTTTTTTAGTTAATTAGATTACAATGAAACGAAATTCAAGAAACAAGTTCATCATTGATTTAGCGTTACGCAAAAACACTTCACAAATGCCGTCGACGGTGATGAATCTGAAGCGCTCAATGATGTTATAAAACAAGGGGTTAAAAATCACATCAGCTCAATACCAAGGATGGAGAGCCATTATATTCAGAAAAATACATCATGAAATTTCATAGATGGTGGTAAGACACTGGCAGATTTATAAAGACTATAAAAAAGATTCGTGAATCAAAGCAGGAACCTTACGCTAACGAAAATATGTATTCTAGAATATTCAATAGAGACTTTAATATAAGTTTTTTTACACCAAAGAAAGACCGAAGAAATATTTAAAACATTTAGAAGATAAAGAAGAATCTAAAAGAGAAAAAGAACGTGATAAAGAAGGTATCAGTCCAGATAACGTAGTTGCTGTATACGACTTACAAGCTGTTTTGCAGCTACCCCGTGGGAATACTTCAGTCTTTTATTATAAGTCAAAATTGAATAATTTTAACTTCACAATTTCAGAAAGAAAGAAATTTTCGATACGAACGAATGTTTTTTTTTTGGCATGAAGTGGAAGCCATTCGTGGAGCCGATGAAATTGGCTCGTGTGTATTTAAATACATTTACAACGAAATGCTGTCTTATGATGGACCTGGACTTGATTTGATATTCTATTCGGATAACTGCTGCGGCCACAATAAAAACAGGATTATTTTATCTATGTATTTATATTGCCTTCTTAAATATCCAAAAAATAAAAACCCATAAATTTTTAATAACTGGGACACACAAAAAACGAAGGTGACGCAGTACATTCAACAATTGAAAAACAGATACAGAGAAGATTAAGATCTGGGCAAATTTACGTACCAAGCCAATATGCTGAAATAATAAGGTCAGCCAAGAAAAAAGGGAAACCGTATAACTTGATTGAGATGAGTTGTAGCGATTTTGTATCGTTAAAAACTTTAGCAGAAAAAGGATTTCGTTTGAACATCCATATCCTGAATATGGGCGTTCAAACGAAATCCTTTAAGATATTGGACGTGAAAATATTGAGGTTTGACTAAAGATTCCCCGGCAACATTATTTTATAAATCTTCATTTAATGAACCAGAGTTTTCGAAAGCAGAACTGTCGCGAAAAAAAAATCAATGAAACATGTTTGAAACAAGCCTATAGAGCAAAACCTAAAATTAAAGCAAATAAAATAAATGACCTGATAATGAATAACTAAGCTTTAGTTCAAAGCAATCATATTCCACGATTATATGAGTCGTTTTACAGATCTCTTAGTAATAACTAATTTATGATAAGATCTCAATTACTTGAAGACTGTTGATTCTACGTTCCTATTAATCTTAAGTACTAATTATTTTCATAGAATTAAGTAATGGAAATTATTTTCTTTTGTTGGATTATTGTAGTTACCTATAGCAATGGAACTGAGTTTGGTATATTTAGTGTTTTAATTGTTGATTATGATTTACGTGATACAAAGGACTTTGATATATTTTTATTTTGAGATTGATGTTCATACGAAATACGCCGAATAATAAATATCAATCGAAATTTAATTGTGAATGTTACATTATACGACTTAAAATATTAGATGCCTAGTAATTTTGATACAGATTATTGTTTAAAACATTGTGATATTATTTTTATATGAATAGTTTTAAAACTATTTCGATTACAAGTGGTAATAAGTACTCACCTACAATGCCTGCAATACAACTTACTGACTTAAAAAGTGTTTTATTTCATGTGATCCTTGATCATTTTGTCTAAAAAAGTGACACAATACCGGAATTTAATATAAAAATATAATTTAAAATAGCACGATTGTATCCAAAATTTTACTTCTTTAAAAATATAATAATGTATAAAATGGTCTTCCTAAATACATTTTAGGTAGTAATGTTCATTAAAAAAAAATCTAAATTAAACTAAGTTTAAAAAAAAATTAAATCGTGATTTCCCAAAAACTAGGTTTTTTGTGTTATGACACTCTCCTTGCCGATGTGCGATGTATTGAAGGAAGGTGGAGTCAGGAGTCTCCGAAACCGGCGAGCGTGTATGAAGAGAGTTATGAATGTTGAGGAAGCGAGAGATGTAAGCAAGAATAGAACCTCTTGGCACTCTGTTCTCTCTGCTTACCCCGCAAGGGAAATTGCGTGATGATAAGTTAGTTCAAGTTAGTATTGTAGCTACGTGTGTGACGGGCTTTAATGTTATATTATTTTTTTGACAACCCTGGGGGGTTAGGCAGAATCTCATCTCACATGTCGATCGTATCGTGATCACTGTGATTGTTTAAGAAATAACCTTGATTGGCCAACGGATTATGGCGACATCATGCATCGGTTTCTCAACCAATCACAGTGATCACGATACGATCGACATGTGACATATGAGATTCTGCCTAACCCCCCAGATGACATTCACCCGTTTCTATAATAAATTTTGAATTCTTGAGGCCACTTTACCTATGTATTGGTAGTGCTTAGAGAAACGAAGACTAGCTTCAAAAATAAATACATCGCTTTTTATCGCCAGGTAACTTTAAGTAGCGTGCACTCTAGTATACCCTTTCAATGCAACCTGATTTGGTATATCAAACAGTATGCCCCGTACTAACCTGTTCGTTGGTTAATAATGGTGGTTATGAAAATTTCAAATCACCAATAATGTGTTAATTTTACACCGCTTATAAACTTGTGAGATTTAGCAAAATTACAACAAATCAACGTCAAATAGACCACACATTTTTTACAAAATGAATAAAAACTTATACAACTAGCTCCACGTTGAAGTAAATTGTTTAAAAGTAAAAAAAAAATGGAGATTTACCTATTAACGGTACGTAATATTATTTTTATAATGATTACTATAAGTAGAAATATAATAGCAATAACGTCATTAGCAATGTGGCATTATAGTTATTTCACTTGGCATTATATAAGAACAAATCTAACCGTATTTGTAATTTGAAATTCAAATTTTGTTTATTATTTACATTGTTCCATCGAATATCTAACTGTTTACATCTTCGATCAACAATGCAATAGCGTCGGCCCAAAAAACCTTCTCGGTAAATACCAGCACTTGAGAAGTGAGCTCTTATTTTGTTTAGTTCAATATTTACTTTTATTTTTTGAAGTTATACTTCTAATGCAACTTCCAGCAACGTTGCGTTAAACGTTTAACGCTACCATGGAGGGGTTTTAATCAGACACCTAAACTCTTAACATCGACTTATAAGAAATTTAAAAATTTTACTAACGCCATCAAGTGGCATTAGACATAATTACTTTATCGAACAAGGTATTTAAAAACATAACTGTGACAAGTTTTGCAGTTACGAATTTAATAATTACTTTATTTATTAATGATGCCAAAGAAGTATAACTTCTCACGCGCGTACATAAGTACACGCATTTTTTATTTGTTCCTATTTAAGCTTGATTTCACAGTAAACGTTATTTGTCTTTTCACTTTTAAGTGGCAGTAGCAAATTATTGCTTTGCTCTTTTTTTGTGACGATCGATCGTAAATGTAAGTTAATATTTTAAAGATTTGTGATTATTATTACTAAGTGCCATAATTGTAATTACGTTGAACTTAAAACTGTTTATAAACATTTGTCTCAGTTCGTTAGTAAAAGGATATAGCTGTATAAGTATATATTTACACAGACAGTTTTTAGCTTAATTTTGTTCGTGACACTGTATCTTGTTGGTATTGATGATCGAATGTTTACATAGAAGGGACTTACAACTTGAAAACTGAGTACAATAAATTATAAATATTTTTTTAAGCCAGACCAGAAAAATACGCTCAATTGCACAAGCATATTTTTTTTTACATAGTATTAAATGTTGTCAGTACAAAGTCTTTCACAACTCTAGTGAATGTTTTTTATTATAAGACTTGAAAACTGATTACAATAATATACATAAATATTTTTCAGCCTGACCGGAAAAATACAACAAAATTACAAAAGAAATTTTTCTTACATAGTGTGAAATGTTGCCAATAAAAAAAATCTTTCACAACTCTAGCGGATGTTTCATTTTTATTTTTCTGGCCAGTCTACCAAGGAGTATGCATGAGCAGTATTAAAAAATATTTAACTTAATTTCAAACATTCTAGAACATTAGGTATTGTATCACTTTTATATTTACATAGCATTCTTAATAAATTAAGTTTCTTTTCATTAGTTTTGGATGATTCTAGTTCATACAACGTGCATAAATTGATTAATAGGGATTCGTTTAGTCCTCTCTCGGGGTCTGAATTGATTGCCTTTTGGAGGACGGCGATAGCTTCCTTTAGACGTCCCATGTAGAGAAGGCACACCGATAAGTTATTTGCTACCTGAAATTTATTTATATACTACTATTTTAGAAGAAACATGTGACGTGTGAGATTGGAAAAAGAGATATCACCGCGAACAGAACCTGAACCCGCTTATCTCCCCATTGCCGGTGGGAAGGCTGCAAACCACTAAGCCATCGCGATGGCTGTAAAATAGGCTAAGCATGTCAAATAAATAATAATCACAAAATTAAACAAATATTGTTTTATTATCACACACAGGAAACTGTAAATAGCTATTATACAGGGTGGCGCAATAGAACGTGCATTTATAGGCTAAAAAAAATTAATACAAAAGGTATAGTTGAAATAAAATATAAGATGATTAGGTAATTAAATGTAGTTTAGTTTTTAAAAATAACATCATCTAAATGACGGCCCTCTCGAAGACGGCACTCCTCTAAACGCGAACGCAGATTTGTGAAAACTTTCGTCAATAAATCTGGGGTGATAGCTGCCATTTCCCCACGGATATTTTCCTTTAGCTGACTGATGTTCCCTGGATTGTTCATGTAGACTTAATGTTTGAGTTATCCCCACAAAAAAAGTCAGGAGGCGTCAAGTCAGGGCTACGTGGGGGCCAAGGGATATCACCTCTTTTGGAAATTAGTCTTGCAGGAAACATCTGTCTCACAACTGCCATAGAGTCATTTGATGTGTGACAGGTCGCTCCGTCTTGTTGGAACCAAGTCCTCGTATTCGTCATTCTCGATCTCGAAGTTCTGCAGTCAAATATCCCTCTAACATTGCAACATAGCGGTCGGTGTTAACGGTGATGTTTCGTCCTCGTGAATCATCAAAGAAGAAAGGGCCAATCATTCCTTTGCTTGAGATTGCTGCCCATACCGTTACTTTCGGACTATGCAGTGGTTTTTGATGTTTCATTTTTGGATTCTCGTCGTTCCAATAGCGACAATTTTGTCGGTTTACGAACCCATTTAAATGAAAATGAGCCTCGTCAGAAAAAAGGATGTTGTCAAAGGTGGTAAATCGACTAAGCATTTTGACTCATGGTTACTAAAACTCCACGAGTGCCACTATCCAACCACGCTAGGCTTCCCCCACCCGCGCACTCTTTACCCCGTGAAAAAAGATGACGCAATATGCACGTTCTATTGCGCCACCCTGTACTTATGAAAAATATCTGACCAGTTAAGCCTAATCATTAGCATTATCATACAAAATAAAGACACCTGAAAACAAATGAGAAGCGGATATTGGGTGCGATAGCTTAGCTATCCAGAACACTTCCCCGGATTGGAAGTGTGGTGACGGACTAAGAATACAAGTGTCACCACCCCATTCTTTCCCACGGGTGTCGTATGAGGCGACTAAGGGAAGTAAGCAATTATCATCCATTGCATGACTGGTGGTAGGGCTGGGTACCAAGTGGGAGTACTCACTTGGTATCGGGCCCGAGCGGGTTGGTACCACCATCTCCCGTGTGAGCGGCCATGAAGCAAATCGTAGCGTTTTGGCCGTAGCAGGAGATAGCCGTTTATTCTTTCATTTCATATCGGTGAAATGAAATTGTGAGCAGCGGCTTGACAATACTCATCTCCTTGATAATCATGAGCAACCATTTACCATCAGATGGGCCGTGGCTCATCTGCCACTAAATGCAAAAAAAAAAAGGTTCCAATCCTGCTCGCAGCAAATCTTTTTTTTTTTCACTTATACACAACAATATCGGCCACGTTCTTCGATGTCGTCTGGGGAGCTTTTAAAATCCTATATATAGATTTGCCCCTGGCCATAAGCAACAGAAGTTAGTTAATAATCAAAAAAAATTACCATTATATTGGTAGGTTCTTGATCCGCAGCCCTGGCAAAATTGTTATATGCGTCTTGATACTTGCCATGTGCAATGTCAATGAGACCTAGGTCTACATATTCACGGACATCTGGGGTTGGACAGCTGCAGACAGAATAATTAAATATATATATAATTGTAGATTTATACTTATTTTTTTATGAACGGTGGTATTGTTTGTCATCTTCTGGATAGAAAAAAAATATTGTTTATAAAAATAAGTAATTTAATTTACTTAGGTGAAGGAACAAAAATAAAAACTAGACGTCGCGGGACGTCTAGCAGATGTGAAAACATCGAAATTATTTTGTAGAAATAAAATGATCATATCTTGACAAAGTAGGTACTCCTCAAGACGAATCAAACGAGTATAAACTCGATAGGGTTGCGTAATTTCATTACAGAGTTACTATGGCCACCTTCCAGCTCCATCGTCAGTCCCTGGATACTATATAGAGACAAAGTACTCGTCAAGACAAATCATACGAGCCCAAACTCGATGGGATTGCGTCGTTTCATTACAGATTTACTGTGGCCACCTTTCAGCTCCATCATCAGACCCTGGATATCATCTATGACGAAGTCAGGACATTTCTAACGAGCCCTAACTCAATGGAGTTGCGCCATTTAATTATAGAGTTTCGCATTGCCACCTTCCAGGTCCATCATCAGACTCTGGATACCATCTAAAGACAAAGTACTCATCAAGACGAATGACACGTGCCCAAACTCAACGGGGTTGCGTCATTTCATTATAGAGTTACTGTGGCCACCTTCCAGCTTCATCATCAGCCCCTGGATACCATATAAGTACTCGGCAAGACGAATCATTCGACAACGACCTCCCATCCAAGTGTTGTGGGTTCGCTTCCCACACAAGACAACTCTGTGTGATCCACAAATATTTGTTCCGAGTCTGGGTGTACTTTGTGTCCGTAAAATTGTATATTTGTGTCCCCCGCGACACAAGGATTATTCTTTAGCGCAGGGTCTTTTTTTGTGGCCGTGTGGGGCCGGCTTTAGAATTGTCCCATCCCTCTCTACCCACGGGAGTCGTAAGAGCCGACTGAGGGAATACCGGGGGAGTGGGCGGCAGCACTCTCTCTAGTATTAACAACATCCACTGCGATCGCCAACCTGCCTGCCAAGCGTGGCGATTACGGCATTATCCCCCATGACGGGACCGCTCGTTTTGGCGTTCTCTTGGGGAGGCCTTTGTCCAGCAGTGGACATTGAAAGGCTGTTGGATGGATAGGATGGATTTTTCTTGTCTTAAAAAAAATTGTGAGCAGCGTCTTGGCAGTATTCTAGCTCTATGAGCGGCGGATACCACTTACCATCAGGTGGGCGGTGGACAATAAAATAGACTCCCTTCTGCATATAATAATATTAGAAAAGATTTTATTTTTATACTAAACGAACAAGCATAAGGCCCACCTGATGGTAAGCGGTTACCGTAGCCTATAGACGCTAACAACGCCAGAGTTATCACTCACGCGTCACCATCTCCAAGGATAGGACGGATAATAAGGAAGATAGGGCTTCCGGCGCTCTCACTCACCATACGAAAGACAACGGTAGGCGTAACTACCGTTGTTACACGCTGATCTTCTGTGAGAGGGTGGTACTTCCCCGATCGAGCCGGCCTATTCATGCTGGGATAAGCAAGGTTCTACCACTAGACAAATTCGGTGTATATATGCATGCATAATATTAAACTTACATGTGGTGTCTAACCTCCCTCGCCAGTTCCAAGCTAGCGGTAGCGGCCTTCACATGACCAGCCAACAGCCACACCCGGCAAAGAGCACTACACATTGCACGACGGTGCGCAGGAGAACTACAATTCTCCTGCAATTCAAACAGGATACGACCTGCTTGTCTGTAATCCTGCAAACGTAATACAAAGCCTTTGTCCGTGGCTCCACCTCAGATAAAATCTAGCTTTGAGGTTATATCTTAGATTTACTATATACTAACATAGTATCACGGCTGTATTCCCACGTAATTGAGGGCGAGCCTATTGACGTCTACCGAGCACATTTCCAAATACAAGGCGGCTACGGAAATTTATTTTTTTTGAAAAATCTCTATTGCTCTGCCCGACCCGGGGATCGAACCCGAGACCAGATGATCAGCTGTCGCTTATAATACCGCTGCACCACAAAAGTAGTAGCCAGATAAAACGTAAACCCGTTTTTAATTCTAATCAAGAGCTACAAAGGGGCGTTCCTATGGGGTATTTTATTTTTCAGTAGTTTCATAATCTGATTTGGCGCGCACCGATGCAACGTAATAAGCCCGTCTCAGTCTAATTTATCTATGGTCTAATACATGGATCTACTTCATTAAAAAAAATGTCATTCGAAACAGTGTACATTTCTAAATTCATAAAAATTTCCAAATTCAAAAAAATTTGGTATACACAAAGTGTGAAAATGTGAAATCGAAAATAACAGTAACGAGGAGGATTTGAACCGTCCTAGATGCCCCAGGTGCTTTACTAATTCAGCCACCGTGACAATTACTTGGTATTGCGAACACTCGTCCGTGTGGTGACGGACTAAGAATACAAGTGTCAATACCCCATTCTTTCCCACGGGTGTCGTATGAGGCGACTAAAGGAAGTAAGCAATTATCATCCATTGCATGACTGGTGGTAGGGCTGGGTACTGAGTGGGAGTACCACTTGGTATCTGGCCCGAGCGATAGAAGATAGCCGTTTATTCTTTCATTTCATATCTGTGAAATGAAATGGTGAGCAGCGGCTTGACAATACTCTCGGTATAGTTGAGTCCATGAGCGACGGTTACAATTTACCATCAGATGGGCCGTAGCTCGTCTGCCACTGCAAGCAATAAAAAAAAATTAACAATAATAAAAGTGAAAAAAAAGAGAAAAAAGGGTATTTGCATCCGTTGTACCGATGAGGTAAGCTTAATTTTACAACGAATCCTGCTCGCGACTGTTATTTTCGATTTCACATTTTTCACTTTGCGTCATTATTAGGTAAAATCTTAATTGTAAAATTATGTTTACCTGGTCGGTATAATGTATGAAAATACTTCCGACAGATGGTGCAGGCGTCACCCAAAGGCGTTAAGTATGAATGTGTTATCGAAATTAGCAGTCAGGAGCAAGGGTCACAATGGCTGAATTGGCAAAGCATCTGGACGGTATCCAGGAGATGCAGGTTCGAATCCTGCTCGTGACTGTTATTTTCGATTTCACATTTTTCACTTTGTGTTTAATGTATGTTACTAAGCATGTCAAATGCTAAAAAAATATATAAAAATATCTAAATATTTATAAGGTTTGCGTCATTATTAGGTAAAATCTTAATTGTAAAATTAAGTTTACCTGGTCGGTATAATGTATGAAAATACTTCCGACAGATGGTGCAGGCGTCACCCAAAGACGTTAAGTATGAATGTGTTATCGAAATTAGCAGTCAGGAGCAAGGGTCACAATGGCTGAATTGGCAAAGCATCTGGACGGTATCCAGGAGATGCAGGTTCGAATCCTGCTTGTGACTGTTATTTTCGATTTCACATTTTTCACTTTGTGTTTAATGTATGTTGCTAAGCATGTCAAATGCTAAAAATATATATAAAAATATCTAAATATTTATAGGGTTTGCGTCATTATTACGTAAAATCTTAATTGTAAAATTAAGTTTACCTGGTCGGTATAATGTATGAAAATACTTCCGACAGATGGTGCAGGCGTCACCCAAAGATGTTAAGTATGAATGTGTTATCGAAATTAGCAGTCAGGAGCAAGGGTCACGATGGCGGAAATGGCAAAGCATCTGGACGGTATCCAGGAGATGCAAGTTCGAATCCTGCTCGTGACTGTTATTTTCGATTTCACATTTTTCACTCTGTGTTTAATGTTTAAGTAGTTGTTAGGTCTATATGCCAAATAGCTACCCTTCATAAACTATTCGGTTTTTCGGAGTAAAAACTATCCTTATATTAATTCTTGAGTTGAATTAACTGTGCAGATGGCGGAGTGTTTTAGATACGCCCCACCCGAGTATTGTCGGTTCGATTCCCACACAGGACAACTCTTTCTGTCCACAAATGGTTGTTCCGAGTCTGGGTGTACGTTGTGTCCATGTAATTGTATGTTTGTAAAGTCTCCCACGATACAAGGATTATTCCTTAAGCAAGGTGACGTCCTTAAAAAAATAAATTCATAATCCAGTCATCTACCTGTTTTTTTTTTTGTTTAGGCGGGAAAAAATGTTCCTAACCGCACACCCCGTCGCTCGGGGCAACGAACAGGGTAGTGTGGGGCCTTCACCCACTAAAGAAACCCGCCGTGTACCGTCTCTCCGCCTTTATTGGCGGGCCACTGGAACTATGTTACATTCCTTCGGTGGTAGTGTCTCATCTACCTACCTATAAAATTTTACCAAATCCGTTGGGTCATTTAGGCGTGATCCACAGGCAAATACCCAAACATAACACAATTATATAGAGGTCAGTGATTTTATTCCTGCTCACCTTCATAGCTATAGAGCAATTAACAATAGAGTGCATTACTCTCGTCTCTCTGCCCATCCATAACCGAAGGGATTCCGTCTTATCTTTTTCTGTAATCGTAGAGGATCCATCTTCAGTTTTACCTTCACGGAGGTTTGATAACAACTGTAAAAAAAAAAAACATAGTATCACGCCTGTATTCCTCGAAGGGGTAGGGAGAGACGTATTACACACCCACGACTCGCCAGCTATGTTTGAGTCTCTCGTAATAGGGGACGAGCCTATTGACGTCTACCGGTCACATTTCCAAACTCCGGGCTGCTACTGAGAATTTTTCTTTTTAGGAAAAAGCTCAATAACATTGCCCGACCCGGGGATCGAACCCGAGACCTCATGATTAGCAGTCGCATAACTACCGCTACACCACCGAGGCAGTTTAAAAAAAAATATCCAAGTTTATAAAACAAAGGGAAAATTCGAAATGTGTGAATCTTTTAAAAACATCAGCGTCTTTCGACATAAATATTATTGTATAAGTAACAACGATACATTACGGCCGTGCCACAGTATTACATCGTGAAAAAATAATTACCGTTTGTATAATATCTAGCATCGCATACAGCCTGTCAAGAGCCTCTTCTGGTTTCCCAACATGCTGCGGTAGTTCAGCTACTAACAGTCGCAGGGAGAACGGCACTAGACTACCAGTTCGATTCTCATACATGTCTGGGTAGAACTGAAAAGAGAAAATATGTAAAAAACGGACTTTTTTTATTGTTAATAATGGCAGACGAGCCATTGCCCACCGATGGTAAGCGGTAACCGTCGCTCATGGACTTAACTATACTGAGAGTATTTTCAAGCCATTGCGCACCATTTAATTTCTCAATCTCTCAATAAACGGCTATCTTTTGCTACAGCCAAAACACACTGATGTGCTACATGACCGGTCACACAGGAGACGGTGGTACCGACCTGTTCGGGCCTGATATAAAGTGAGTACTCTCACTTGCTCTACCACCAGTAATGCAATGGGTGATAATTACTTACTTCCTTTAGTCGCCTTGTAAGACACCGCGGGAAAGGATGGGGTGGTGACACTTGTATTCTTAGTCCGTCACCACACAGACAACTGACTGACCTGTTCTTAATTTCCAAACATATTTCATTTTGTTTTTCGTAATACATTGTTGCTAAATCACTGATTAGCGTACTTACTTTTCGAAGCACAAAGCATGCATTTGTCACATTTGGCCACACATCATATGTTGACTGCGATAAGTGCACAACTAGGCTCATTTCGTCAAATAAGATTGAAGGTAACTTACTTCATAAAACATATCAGGCTTGCTGAAATTTCCGAACGGCTCAGCTTCCTTCAGCAACGTGTCATAGAGCTTAATCCTCGACATGACAGCGAATCTCGTCAACCAGAGCTGCAGTGACCTCGGAGTATGTTTAGTAGGACGATGCATGCGTCCTACACCTATATTAACAATCGGTTATTTTAGTCATACCTTTATCCCTAAGGGGGGTAAAACATAACTAAGACTAAACCCCCTCCATATTTTCTCTTTTTGAAGTTATACTTCTTTTGGCGCGTTAGGGAAAAATGATGAGAGTAAATTTTTACGATGCGCCCGCACACCGTCACGAAAAACCGACACCCTGGAGTTAGCTATAGTCAACATTTTAGTTTTTTTGTGATATTTAAATAAACTTTATTTAACTAGATAATGCGTTATAATAAAACTTTCAATGTATTAAATACCTTTTTTCTATTGTTAGTGTAGTAGTTTTTTTCTACAAACGTAGAATAAGGCGAAAGATAAAATTTTTGAAAAGATTTTTATCTTGTTACGCCAAAGAAGTATAACTTCTAACGCGTGTACATAAGTACACACACAATTTTTTTATCCTTGCTATGCTCTTTGTTACCCTTCCTACCTACACTAGGATAAGCATGGCTCTGGTAGTAGAGCCTTGCTTATCCTAGCATGAATAGGCCGGCTCGATCGGGGCTGTACCACCCTCTCACAAAAGACCAGTGTGAAACATTGCGTATGGTGAGTAATAGCGCCGGAGGACCATTTGATCTCGGTTTCCGGTGGTACAAATTTGCCTCAGTGGTCTAGCAGTAGTATATGGGAATGCAGATCAATAGATCTCAATGTGAATCCCGGGTCGGGGAAGCAAAAAGTTATATGGGGTTTTCGTCAAGAAAATTTTAGTCGGCTTTAACGGTAAACTTGGGGTAGGATGGGGTGGTGACACTATATAAATAATTAAATAAATATGCACGGACATTTCACACATACTATATAAAATATATATATATACTTAGTGCATCTCACGGCTCACGTCATAAAACACAAGACATAAGAAGGCCATAATCGTCGACTAATTACGGCCTATTACAAGATAAATGTAATATAAGATATTGGAACCACCATTGTAACCATGCATCTACATAAATTACAATAGCATTTTATAAATTAACGTAATGTAAAGTTCTATAGCGCGATTTACAATCAAATAATGACATCTATTGTTGGCAATTGTAAATAAATATGATTGAAAATATCGAAGTACCCACAAAACAAAAAGTCACCTATTAGAATTTTAACGTGATAAATTAATTTTTATCATCCACCCCCAAAAATGGTAATAATTTTCCAGTAAAATAAAATGGTTTTGCTAGCTATGATTGTATTAGGTATAAATAGGTACTTTAAAAATTATTCACAAAATTTAAATCGAAAGTGCTTGCTAATCGAAACTTTAATAAAACCACAGTATCGTCGGCAAGTGTTGAAAAAACTTGTCATTTGTGCTATAAAAGCTTGCGAATTTATTGCATTTTAAACACGTATTTAAATGAGCCCCAAATGTAAATTAATATTATGCACGTAAATATATAATTTTACTGTTTTTAAGAGTGCGAATAGATATTTTTGATCTGTATCTGCCAATATATATGTGCGATGGATGTATCATTGGTATTTTAGACTGTATTAAGACAATATTTTGTTTAATTGTAAATGTATTAAGTCGTTCAAATATATATGTACTTTAAATATTATTAATAGGTACTATATAATGTGTTATGTGAGCAAATGCTAATTGTGTGTCGAGACCGTGTAAACAAGAGTATTTATTTTCTTTCTTTCCTTCCTTCTTTCTTTCCTTCCTTCTTCCAATCCTGGAAAGTGCTCTAACCGTTAAGCACTACACACGGGTAGAGTTCTTCGGTTCAAATCACAGGCTTTCTACTGGAGTGATAATCTACGTCTGTGATTGCTCGTCATCTAAATAAAGATCTTGTTTAACACGCTTAAAGATTTCAGGCGCTATTTCAGTCAGTGGCTGATACAATACCGACATTCACCGTATTACCAGTTCAGCCTGTTAATGCCATCTACTTGATCACATTCCATAAACACATATTATGTTTTATTTATTGCTTAAGGGTGGTAGACGAGCTAACTGATGATAAGTGGTAACCGCCGCTAGACTCAATACTCATTTCAGGAATGGGAAATGAATGAATGGACAGCTACCTCCCACTACAACCAAAACACACAGAGGTGTTAAAGTTGCATCAAAATGCGTTCAGTAGTTTTTGCGTTATGCGCGAACGAACAAACAGAAAAAGACAAAAATCTAACGCTCCTTTTTAAAGTACTAATTATTAATACAAACAATATTAATTATTCCCGCCCCTACTAAAAATCTCTTTTTCTTTATTCACAAATCAATTGCCAATTGCTAAAAGAAATAGATCTAAAATGTTTGAAGAAATCGCGCCATCAAATAGTATGAATTTTAATTGCAAAATTAAACTTACTATATTGGATGCATGTAATGCTTGCCGGTAGAGGGCGTTAGTTAAGAATTTGGGATGATCGAAGGATCAGTAGGGTAGCTTAGTGGTTTAGAGCACTTCCCCGGATTGGAAAAGATGCGTGGTTCGATTCCCGCCCCTACTAAAAATCTCTTTTTCTTTATTCACAAATAATTTGTACTTTAAAAAGCTTTATAATAGGATAAAACCGATGATTCCTGTGGGGCAGCAATATTTGTACAGAGATCAATAGTATGCTGTAAAGTGACGCATTTATTTATTATTCAGAAATCCACTGGGACGAAGTATCCTCACCTTGACCTGCAGCGCTGATCAGAACCGCTGTAAGATTGATTGCCGCACGTAAATACCCAGTTCGCAGTAGTTCTCTCAAGCCAGCCTCGTCCCGACTGACATGTTCAGCTCTCACCACCCCACGGCTGCCGGCAGAGCTTACCCCTAAGTATTTCACTGCCACTTCTTGGAGGGCATCTGCCTAAAAGTTAAATCTTATAATAATTATCTTCAAACCATATGTTCAAAATAGGTCTTTTCACAGAATGATGAGAGGACTTAGAACATAGATAAATAGAGATTTAGAAACTGTCACACTGTGACAGTGTGTGTGTGTGTGTGTGTGAACTGCCTCGGTGGTGTAGCGGTAGCGTATGCGACTGCTAATCATGAGGTCTCGGGTTCCATTTATGTTCAGCTATGTTTAGGTCCCACGTAATAGGGGGCGAGCCAATTGCCGTCTACCAGGCACATTTCCAAATCCGGGCTGCTACTGAGTTTTTCTTTTTAAGAAAAAGCTCAATAACATTGCCCGACCCGGGGATCGAACGCGAGACCTCATGATCAGCAGTCTTTTTTTTATGTTAAAGCGGGAAAAATATACCCAACCGCACTCCCTGTCAATAACATAACATCATCATCAACACAGGGCACGAACAAGGTAGTATGGGGCCCTTGCCCACTAAATAAACCTGCCGTGTACCGCATTTCCACCTGTATTGGCAGACATTTGGGACATTACTTCACTTGTTTTTAAAAAAAACTGTCTTGTCATCATGGATGCTATTTTAAGCATTTTAAAGGACTGCTTTGTATTTTTTTATAGGTATGTAATTAGAATTTTTATCTAATACTGGAATGAAGTACAGTGTGGAGTTTTCAATAAATAGAATTTTAATTTTTTAATTAATCACACAATACTCACCAGTTCTTCTTCAAGAACAAGCCCTGGCATGGTCAGTACTTCTCTTTCAGGAAAGAATGAACCTTTTGGTGAGGATTTAGCCTGTCAATAATAGTTTCTTATTATTTGTAACTTTCATCTTTGATTAAAACTAAATAGTTTTGTTATGTTTTGCAAACTACAAAGCAATGCAATAGCTTTTTTTTATTTTTTTTTTTAAATTTTTAACGGATAGTAGAAATATCAGCCAGTTTTTTTAAATAGATACCCAAATGTCTAATTCTATATTTAAATCTATACTCTATACATACATATACTAAAATGGTAGAATCCAGTTTGTCTGTATATTATATGTATGTATCTGTATAGGTACTTGTATTATATGTATGTATTCAGAGATTGAGTGTGGCAAAACCGGTGTCTGTTCCACAGTTAAAATTATATGGTATATGGAAAAGGACAGTGATTAATATGCCCATGTAAACAATTTCAAACTGAGTTCTCAGGTTCGAATCCTGGGTTGCAAAATGCTATTATTTTCCATCAGGAAAATATCACTACTAGAGCTGTCTTGAGGCACCCTATGTTGCATCGAAACTAAGCCACAAAGCTGAAGTATAGGTGTTCATTCATAGCAGTTTTTTTTTTAAATACTGAATTTATTTTCCTAATATGTGTACTGACTTTCATAAGAGTCTTCTTAGCTTCATTATTTGGTATCCAAGCATCCCTTCTGCGATCAGCTTCCTTATCTATAGGTTGATTCTAAAAAGATATTATCATTAGACATACATCACAAGAAAGGTAGTAAAGCAATCCAGCAATATCCTACTATTAATATAAATATGAAAGTATGTATATTTTCATAGTCACTCAATCATGAAAAATGGCTGAACAGATTTGGATGAAACCAAACAGATTTGCAACCAGATAGTTTATTACCTAGATTAACATATAGAATACATACATTATTATATCATGTATCCTGTAAAATGTTGGGTTTTTGTAGGGTAGGAAATTTGCATAGTTATAATTAATAAGCCATAGAGTGATATTTATTATATTGACACAATTCTGAGGTTGACACAGAACAGGAGCGTTTTAATAACAAATTTAATACTATACAAAATAGACAATAACTTGTTTTTCTGAAACAATTACATCTCGATATTGGGTAATTGCTAGGACAGTTATTCCAGTTTCAATATCAGAGATTCTTTTTTTAAATATACTAGCTGCTATCTGTGCCTCCGCCAGTTAAGAAATTTTGACTTTATAATGTAGTTCAGTACAAAATAATTGTATTTATAAAAGTGATTAAATTTACAATATATAAATCTATTTGCTCTTGAATGTTCCATCATAATTGGTCCAGTTCATTGACTAACTAGAACAAGCTACTACTAAGCTGTAATGTTACCATTTTGACATTAGAAAAAGACACTTAAATTTATTTGTATCTTTTACTCTTAATATTAATTTCCAAATTCAAATGTAGGTATTGTTACTTAGTCCATGAAAATACGATTGCAGTAACATTTATAATATGGCCTATTTTTAAATGTTACTGCAATCGGTTTAATAATATACAGAGCTTTACCTTAATACTCAATCCATCCATAGCTTCAGTTAGTATTGCAGGATGAGTTATCCCACTTTTTGATGGTATAATCTGGGGTTCAGGGCCGATAGTATCAAAAAACGTAGAAGGGTCGGGGAGACTTGCTGCTGGGACCGAAGCAGATCCACTCACAGTGGGCACAACATTGGAAAAAGTTAATTCATCTGTCATTTTGTGTTGGGAGAATGACGTGTTCATGTTTTGTGGAAACACATTCGATGCCGATATTGATTTGTCTTAAAACATAGGATAAGTCTTTAATAACCTAAATTAATACTTACACATGCATCAATAAGTTATTAGAAACGCAAAATTAAGATAGCCGTGGTTGGTACCTTCATTTTCACCTAAATAAATGCTCTGAATCATTTCAGATGGTGATGTACCAATTTCATCGAAAAACTGAGAAGCAGGAGGCACTTCCTTATCACCAAAATATTGGCTTAGAGTAGGTTTATTATCCATAGTGATTTATTCAATTAAATTTTTGTTTAAATGACCGTGCTCTGTTTTAGTATGATTACTTTACTCTATGGTCTCTAACAAAACAATTGACAAGAGCAGAGCAGTGCTGCCATACTGTAGGAACTAAAAATCCGTATATCCGACAGCAAAATCCGTGCGTGCAATAAATCTAAAACTCCATACGAAATGAAACTATTATCCGTAATCTGGTACCTATAGCACAATCAGTAAGCTTAGTTTGGGACCAGAGGACGTTGTGTGAAAATGTCCGTGAATATTTTTTTTTTATTATTCTTCTCTTTCAACGTTACATTCTACGTGCTTTCTTTGTATATCCACTCTTAACCTCTCGAATTCGAGGCCGGGCGCGCCGCGCGCCAAGGCTACGCAATAAAAAAGGCTCCCCGGGCCATTAAAAATCTTCACGCTCAAAATTTAGTTAGAGGTCAAGGTGTTTTTAATGTTTCAACACTTCTATTAGTCTGTATTCTAGGTTATAGTTAAAATTATTCAAGCCAATATAAACTGTATTTTTGTAAAAGCTGTTAAATCGCTTACGCCCGGCCATCAAAATGAACCAAAACGTCATTACGTCAAGGTTGACATTTCAGTGCCGTAAAAATTGTGGAATGTAAAATATGTTTTTTAACGTTGGTGTGTTATTATTGATATGAAACATCTAATGCGGAGGGAGGGTAAAACCGGCTGTTAGCGTGGCGACGCTTTTATTTTATTTGTGCCGTTCAAATCTTGCAAATTAAATTCGACACACTTTCCAGTTTCCGATTGAGTTGAAATTTTGCACGCATATGTATATCGCGTGACAATGCAATATTATGATGACATGGAGCTAATCTGATGATGGAGCTGGAAGGTGGACATGGGAACTCTATAATGAAATGGCGCAACCCTGTCGAGTTTGGGCTTGTTTGATTCGTCTTGACGAGTACTTTGTCTTGAGATGGTATCCAGGGTCTGATGACGGATTGTTTTAAACATGTCATAATTTTATACAAGCATACTTTGAAAAAGTTATAATAATAATATTTCTACAAAATAATTTCGATATTTTCACATCTGGTAGACGTCCCGTGACATCTATTTTTTTACGTGTGTTTAGTGTTTTTAATTACTGTTATGGATAAAATAGTTATTATACTTGACAAATATCATCAGTTCGTCATCAAAAGGTAAGAACTTTTTTTTAACAAAAAACAATGCCGGCCGGGCGAGCACCGTTTTTTGTATCTCGGTCGGGCCACTTGTCGCCACTGGTGGTGAAGGATAAGCGATTAGAAATTACATAAATAAGGTGGTTTCTCAACACAATTATACAGCGTGTATGGTTAGACGAGGTATATATTAAAACGCACGGTAATTCATGCTTACATGTACCTAATAAAAATATAAACAAATAAAAAGTACTTATAAATAACCAATGAATCCGTTTTAAAAAATTTTTGATAATCTCGCTCCGTGTGGACACACTTGCGCTAGGACCTACCTAAACTTATTAAATGAGTTGAATGACCTTAAGTTATAATCCGTTTTATCTTCATACTTCAATGGCTTATGGATTATTACTTACCTTTTAACTTTGTGGCGTTGTTTATTACACATGTAATCACTCCTATTTACAACCGATTTTCAACGATTTTCACTTATTTAGACTTTAAGTTAATCTTAAAAATTGTTCAAAATGATCACCTTCACGTAAAATACATAGTTCGGCACGTTTTCTTAAATTGTCTTTTACTCTGTTAAGAACAAAAGGATCATTCCGTACAGTATTAAAAGCACTCGTAATTCGTTCCTTTAACTCCTCCCTATTTGAGTACTCCGTAGAGTATACAAGTCTTTTAACTTCACCCCACAAATAAAAATCTAATGGTGTAAGATCTGGAGAGCGGGCCGGCCACGGCACTGGCCCCCCGCGTCCTATCCATCTATCACCAAAATTGTTATTCAAAAACTCACGTACACGCAACTGATAGTGCGCGGGCGCTCCATCGTGTTGGTAGAACAAGAGTCGGAGAGCAATAATGGGTATATCGTCTAACATTTCATCCATAACCTTTTTTAAAATGTTTAGGTACGACGCACTATCGAGTCTTCCTTCAATAAAGTAAGGGCCTAGTAAGCAATTGTTCAAAATACCTGCCCACACATTGACACTGAATCGGTGTTGATAAGCGTCCTGTTTGGTAACATGAGGATTTCCACTATTCCACCAATGTTCATTGTGCACATTAAATATTCCCATTCTCGTAAAAGTAGCCTCATCCGTAAATAGAATGTTTTTATCTAAATTTGATAAAAACCAGCGACAAAAATCAACTCTTGGCTCGCGGTCATTGACCCCAAGTTCTTGGACCGGTCTAAAGTGATAAGGGTGCAGACCTTCGTCATGAAGCAGCTTCCACACTGTCCAATGAGACACACCAAATCTTCTTGCAGCTTTACGAGTACTTTCTTGCGGGTGCTGCTCGAAGTATTCGAAAATAGCCTCTTGTAGGTGGACGGGGTATGGCTGACTGCCGCGACCTTGTGCATGCGACGGCACGGTAAATTGTCCAAATGTGCGTAACCGCTGGTTGATACCTAGCATGAGGTGGTATGACGGAATTTGACGGTTCGGAAACATGTCTCGGTACAAATTGATCCCTCCGCGCACACTATCGTTGGCTAGTGCGTAAGCACGAACCATATCCCAATACTCCTCATTGGAATATTGCTGAGAGGACATTTTATTTTACTTTAACTAATGTTAGTAAGTACACTAAAACACGCGAGATAGCTTTGCAATACGGAAATACACGAACTTGCGGATGCGTCGGCGCATTTGCATAAACTGCGGTCAGCGCGGGAGCGGGGAAGTAAAGTCCAGTGGCGCTGGCGGGTACATCAAAAGAAAAGGGTGGGACCAGAGCGCTTATGTACCTACCTACTTTGTCAGTCGATCGGCAGATCGGCACGTGTTTGTTGACGTGATAATTTACAAAATTTGTGTCGCGCGCCGGATGCATATGAATAATGTATATTAATGGATAATTTTGTAAAAAATTAAGGTTATGATTTTTTTACATATTTGGGATGAGAAGCTATGACTGAATGTCCTCCTTTAATATGTACCACGTCTTACCTAACATACTGTATATAATTAACAAAAATACTTAACGTCACAAGTTCAAAATAGAAACAAAATAGAACCGTTCAAAAGAGAAATGCATCTAACCAGAAACATGCAAACAAATAATGCGTATTGCGCACAGAGTAAGGAAACTTATAGTATGAAGGAAACACTTTCTTACTATGAGGTATTGCGCAATTGAGCAAAGAATTAAATTGGTCACTATCATTCATCCAATATTACAAACACAATAAAGCGTAATACATTTATCTCTTTCATGTAATACTACTATAATCAACGTCAACCATCTAATATGCTATCGTTGTCAGTCAGTCATAGAGGAAAGATCATATGGTAATTCCTCGTCATAGACAATCACGTACTTACGTTATATATAGTATATTCTAATCTGTGGTTTTACTTTTAGGGAATTTTGGGTGTTGTATTTGAAAACGTGTACATTTTATATATTATTGGAAATCCATACATATATCCGTACACAATTTTAATCCGTACGTAATACTCCAAATTCCGTACCTGTACGGACAAATCCGTACATATGGCAACAGTGGACAAGAGTGACAATTCTATTCTGATAAAAAATGTTCTGTGAATCTGAGCCACTGAGCTGTAAACAGGAAGAGAGGAAATAACTACAAATTTACCGAGCCATTTCTAAGTCTTTGAACTCTAAAAATGGCGGAAATTACTAGGGAAGCGCGTGAAAATATCGATATCGATACTTCAGTCCTTCTAGGGATCGATAAACTTTTGGGTGGACAAAGGTTTTTTTAATTGCGTAAATCTTTATTTACCTGTATAATAATATCTATGTGCGTCAAATTGCAACCCAATCCATTCAGTAATATGAGCTTGTGGTTAATAGATCAATTAGGCATGCCTTTTTTTAAACAAACAAAAAAATAAGGGCATAACACCATATTGAATAGATTTGGGTTGTAAAAAGCATAAAGAAATAACTGATAATTTAATCCTGGGTATAGACGTTCATTTTAAGTCCAAACATACCTATATAAGTTTGTGATGTGATGACATCAGGAGAAAAAGATTTGAAAGTGAGGCATTACGATGAATAAAAACAAGTATATAATAATATTTTATTCCATCCATCAGTCATTCGACGTCCACTGCTGTACATAATAGATCTCCCTAAGAGAACGCCACAACAAGTGGTCCTTTTTTTTGTTAACACGGTCCAAAATGCAAGTTTATGCACGTCACTGGGGTACCAACAGGATCCAGGGGGAGCGTCGGGCTTGATGTCATACAGGCTCGACTCTTGTGTCAAGTTCATGAGCCACAATACCGACTAAAACATGACCGCGACGCCTTTTTCCGTCATAATGAAGAGTCATAGGATTGTCTACAGATATTCCACACCAACGCTCTAGTGACTACATCCAAGGGTGCCTTGAGGTTTTGACCAGGTCAGCATCAGTCCTTCTGGCGGGAGGCCGTCCTATGCTGCGCCTTCCTGTGAAACATCTAATGTGGAGGGAGGGTAAAACCGGGTGTTAGCGTAAAGACGCTCTTACACTGTGATCGTAACTCTTAAGATGGCGGACGACAGCCGAAATAAGTCACTTTTGCTAAGTATATAAAGATTACTAGGGCGCCGCCTCCTGTTTACAGCTCAATCATCTGAGCGTAGTATACTTAATCTATGATCTGAGCTGACAAATACGAAATATTATTTTTGTCTTTTTCTTCTTTGATCTTTGGCACAGAATAAGTAAACAGTAGAAGTGAAAATAACTACAAATTCACTGTGTAATTTCTAAGTCTTTGAACTAAAAATGGCAGACATTCATTGTTAGGGAAGCGTGTAAAAAATATCGATGTCGATACTTCCGTCATTAAATTTTTGTTATTTCGATTTCGTCCAGTTTTGACAATGGCATCTATGAGAAAACCATAATAAAAGTCTTAAATTGACGTTGGTTATTTTTTTGTTAAAATGTTTATTCATCCGAGAAATAAATAACGGCATAGCAATCTATCGAACAGATTTGGGTTGTAAAAGCCTAGCGAAATAAATGTAATGCTGGGTATGTATTCTTCCCTACTGTAATTCTAAGTCCAAACATTTTAAGTTTAATTGTGATTTTATTAAGATATTGAGAAACAGATTTAAAAGTAAGGTATTACGATAATAAAACCAATTATATATTACGGCTAATTAGCACATGCAACAAATCAGGAAGTCCCATATCATACCCCTAACAAAATAATGCCCCTAAAATAGTTCGTAACCTTTTATTTTCCTCCAAAATTTTGGGGGCAAACCCCTAAGCTGAGAATCCTGGCGTCGAGTTTATCAGCTGTCGTAAATTTCCGCCGTGACTAGGGATATCTAAATGAAATGGCGTTGAGAGACTTCATATAATTTTAATTTATTTATTTCTTACTTATCCAAAAAGCCGACAAAAAGGCAAAATCGACTTAATCGACGTCGTTAGTTTAACGTAGGAGGAAAATATAATCGCGATAATGTTGCGGCTGTATCTTATAAACAGCAACTGCGAATAATGATAGCGGCATTTAAAATTGCCACTAGCGGCATCTAGGGCCGTAATATTTACTATTTTAGGTTTCCCTCTAATCCAGATGCAAGATCGAAATTGTACACCCATTTCGATCTGCTACGGGAAAACGAGGCAACCCACGAAATGCCTAAAATATGTTCCATGACATTTTGTTGATGTTTCATTACACATAATAAGAAAATAGTAACGTTGGGAGCAAAATCATTGCGAATGAATATGTTCATGTAAGTATAGCTTTTAAAGTCTTTGTAACTTCAAAAAACATAGCATCACGCCTGTATTCTCCGAAGGGGTAGGCAGAGGTGTATTACACACCCACGTCTCGCCAGCTATGTATAAGTGCCACGTAATAGGGGGCGAGCCTATTGACGTCTACCGGGCACATTTACAAACTCCGGGCTGCTACTGAGAATTTTTTTGTTTTGAAAAATCTCAATAACACTGCCCGACCTGGGGATCGAACCCGAGACCTCATGATCAGCAGTCACTTATACTACCACTGCACCACAGAGGCAGTTGTAATTTCATCTTTGTAAGTAAATCTCAATTCTAGATTATGACTACCGCTGTAGTCATAATCTAGAATTCAGAGAAACTGATTTGCTCTAAGTTCCTATTCAATTAGTTAAATCAGCGCTGGAAGGAAGGTAATTATTTTCTTATTTGACCCAGAAAAGAAAGAAAAGATAATTTAATTATATTATTGTGTACTATTATTTTATTAAATATAAGTTATTATTATTTACCAGATGAGATATCGAACAGAACGGCAATTTATGGAGCAGCAATACTTACCTTTTATCAAGGCTCAAAGTCTTAGTATTTCCCTACGTGATCGAATTCTTATTACGGAGATCCGTAGAACGTGAATATCCGACATAGCCTGCCAGGTTTGCATGCTGAAGTGGCAATGGGCAGGCCATATCGCTCGACGAGCTGACAACCGTTGGGGAAAAAGGTTTTTGAGTAGCGACCACGTATCGGACAGCGCAGCGTAACATGGCCACCCACCAGATGGACCAAATATATGGTCGAAGCTACAGGGAGCCGTTGGATGCAGTCAGCACAAGCCCGCTAGTTCTGGTGCTCTCTTGGGGAGGCCAATGTCCATCAGTGGACGTTTATAGACTGATGGTTGGATGAATAGAAGGGGTGGTAGATTTACTTTTAAATAATTATTTTGATAAACGCTGTGATTTTCAATTAAATATTTGTTACGAAGAGTTTCTTATTTACGATCAAGTTACAGACCTCATTCTAACTATCGTTTATTTTGCCTAAATATGGTTAAATATTTGTCAACCTGACCATTAAAAAAAAATATTGCTGTTTCAAGTGCGGCCTCGCTGTGGCTCCGTCTAGTTAGTCTGAGGTGAGTGGGCTCTCTTTTCCCTTAGTATTACTTTACTCTTTGCTGTAGTATTACTTTACTCTTTAACCCAAAGCGTTGACGACTAGGCGTGGGTCGTATCGCTTTATCTGAGAATCGTATCTGAATCAGATTTCGATTTTCAATATCAGATTTCTAGATATTTTACGTTCGGGTATCCATCATACAAGTAGATTCAGATTTCAGAAATCTAATCCAATGCGCGGCTTTAAATAGGATGCGACAATATCATAGATTTCAATACAATTCGGTATTGTAGATATACTCGTACTTATGTAATAGATGTTAACCGCTTTCGCCTACGCGAAGCTGATCCCTATTGCAAACCTGGGAGTTTCTATCCGTTTGTTGAGGGGATAGCTGACCCGGCAAACGTTGTTTTGCCGTATAAATTATATCTAGAGTACCTATTTTTACGGAATTTCTAGCGTAGAAAAAAATAACTAACTTGTTGTAAGTGTGTCAGGATGTGGTAAAAATTAAAAGAAACGAGACTTTTTTCCGCAGCTATTCAGACACAATAAAATTTTAGACATCATTGATATCATGATTAGTACTTAAAAGAAAGTAAGCTTTATTTGTATAGTTTTAAGATTTAAAATTACATATTTATAATATTTATATAAAATCTGTTAAAAAATCTGATTTCGTGATATTACTGTACCACTCTAACTAGTGTAATATTTGTATCTCACGCGCTTTATCGCACGTATGCAGCCGATGCGTATCGTATCGCGTAGGTACAGACGAGTGAGCGAGTATTTACATCGCAAATCTGATATTGTAATATTTAGATTTAGAAAGAGCCAGTAAGCGATTTTTAGATATTGTACCATTATCAGATTTCGTAACTATATACGATTTGTATTGCCCACTTCTATTGACGACATAATGACACAAGAAACGGATGCTAGCGCCCGGCCTGTACATTGATTTTTGTTAAAAAAAATATTGTTTTTCAAGTATCACAACTATTTTATCCATAACAATAATTAAAAACTCTAAGCACACATAAATAACAATACACCAACGTTATAAGACTAGGTTATTTATCTAAGTATAAAACACAAAAAAAAACAAATTATACATCCACAGTTTTTACGACGCTGAAATGTCATAATGCATTGACATAATGACGTTTCGGTTCATTTAATGGGCCGTGTGCAAGCGATTTTACAACTTGTTGTTACTAGGATACAGTTTATATTGGCTTGAATAATTTTAGCTATATCCCATGGAAGTAACATGGTTGTATTATAGGTCTATGCTATAACCTAGAATACAGCCTAATAAAAGTGTATCAACATTAAAAACACACTGACCTCTAACAAAATTTTAAGCGTCAATATTTTGACTGGCCTGGGGTGCCTTTTTTTGCGTAGCCTAGGCGCGTGCGTGGGCCGGAATTGAGAGGACCATAGAGAGCACCCAGCTTTTTATTTTAGCTATGAATTTCAGGGTGTGTTCCGATATACTCTACGAGCACTGTAAGGTGTGACGTCTATTTAGTATACTGTGAAGTCGCCTAGAAATTATAGTTAGCTATATACTGGTAACTGTTTATAACAGAATGCAGTCCAGTATACAGTATCTAGGATCTGTCATTGCTTTCATTTTATACAAAGTATTGGTTTCATACTGCATTATACACAATTTATTTTCATTTTCCATGTTTCGTTATCTTTGAATAACAATATTCAGTAACAATAATAATTTCCAATAGTGCAAATTGTTATATTTCTGGACGCTGTTGATTACGTGATCAAACCACTTGCGAGAGCACCTTACCTCGTAAACTCCAGTGCTCATAGTACAAAAATGGCGACGATTTATGACGTCATTATATTACCCTTGAATACTGCGGCAGTATACTGTCAGTATTTAACGGAACAATTTTTCTCCAGTATGAGCAGTGGAACATGCTCGTAGTGTATATCGGAACACAGGCTCTATTGTCAATCAAAGTCATAGAGTAACTTATAGTCAAATGTCATGTCAGTCAAACTCAAACTGCACTGTTTTTACTGTTTTAGCTACACTGCCGTATCTTTAATTGGATTAAATTTATCCTTACGAAAGTGTTATCGGTGATTCAGTGACTTTGGTTATACTCGGTTAATAACACAGGTGCGTTGCGAAATGTTTTGTCATCAATTACACGTTGAACAATCCACATGGAGCTCGTAAACCACCCATTTCTTTATATATGGTCGACAGTCAGTAGGTTTTAAAACTTATCATGTAATTTTATCTGAATTGGTGATTTATCTATTTATGTTTTAGGCACAAATGACAAACCAATCTTCCCCCGTAGAGGAGCAAGAGAAACTCCTGGATGATGCCTTGAATTTAGTCGTCAAATCCCAGGTAAATTATAAGTAAATAAGTAATGCATGATGAAATAAGCGCTGCATTAGATTTTTGAAGTATTTGTACTGATTAATTATCATAAGTATATTAAAATTATTATCAAAATACATGCAAAAAAGTATTATTTAGATGAAAAGACTAAGTATATATTATATTTATGATATATGAGGACACTTCACATTATAGTATATTTTTAAGAGAGCTCTCTCGCTTTCGTGCATTTTGATACCAACTACATATTCCTAATGATTTTCAAGAATGTTCAAAAAAGCATTTTGTTCAGTGTCAATAGAACTTACTTCTTAGTGTTTTTATACTTTCAATCCATCCAAATATTCATGATGAAAAAAGCCTTGTTTAAAAGTAACTTTATAATTTTTTGTGTGAACCGCAAATCATTATCCAAGTTTGGGGGTACTTTGTGTACTAATTTAGGGTGTTCTTGTATGTCTCCATCCATCCATACATCACCCTTTTAAAGTCCACTGCTGGACATAGGCCTCCCCGAGAATGGGGGATAGTGCCGTAATCGCCACGCTTGGGCAGGCGGGTTGGCGGATCGCAGTGGATGTTGTTAAAACTCTTAAGGAGTGCTGCTGCCTACTCCTGCGGCATTCCCTCAGTCGGCTTTTACTACTCCCATGGATGGAGGGCGGTAGGACAATTCTAAATCTGGCCCTACACGGCTTGTGTGTCTGCCTGTGTGGAATTTCGTAATTCATTTTAAACTGAGCTAGAGCTAGATACCTAACTTCCCAATGAGTTAGATACTTGAAATTTGGATAATAGAAGTGGATGACAATGCATGAAAATGCGAAAAGAGATGACGAAAATAATTAATAAAAAAAATTATGTACCATGGTTTTGCAATGGACCATTTTATACTTTTTAGTCGATTATAAAAACATGGTAATAATTTTTTTTTGTGTTAGTACATATTTGTTTTTAAATAAAATATAAGGAAACAAATACAATTCAGCTTCATTTCTATGTAAACCTCATTACAGGCGTTTCAGATGAAGAGATGTTTAGACAAGTCAAAGTTGATGGATGCTCTAAAGCATGCCTCCACTATGCTTGGAGAGTTAAGAACATCATTGCTGTCACCCAAAAGTTATTATGAACTTTGTATCCTTTGAAATTTGAACATAGTATATGAAACAGGTACCAATTGGGAGTACTTTTTAGTATCAGCACTAAATAAATAGTTACAGAAGGCAAAATACATATAATACGCGGACGAGCAACGCACACATAGACATCACTGACATGATATTTCAGGATGGCTAGGAACAGTGCGAGAACGAGTGCCGTCCGCTTTAGACACGCATTTTGTGATGTTTTTTGTGCAAAGATGGAGCAACAAAAAAAGAGTTTCAGTTGATGAATGTTTAATTTCTACTGTAACGGTTATTTTGTGGTATCAGGCCCAAGATGGTCAGTACTACTGTCTACCAAAAACCGTCTTGGTGTGCGTTGACTGTAGTAGGAGAAAGCTTTCATTGATTTCCCATCTGAAAATGAAATGATGAATGTGCAGTTTATTAGTATTGTTGACTCTAACCAGCGGATACCTCTTACCTCTGGTACTGTTGCTCATCTGCCATTAAAGAGAGAGAGATAAAGACAAGATAAAAAGGTCATAGTATAATTAATTTCTTAAACACTGTTGTTATATGGTAGTATTAATAAAACCATGAACAAAAATAAAACAAAAACAACTATATGGTTGTCTGTAAAGTCGGTATGGACGATAATTTTACGTGATAAAGTCATATATGTTTTCTGAGAGTTTCACAAATGTTAGCGACATAAAAAGTTTGAAAATGAAGAAATTAAGTTTGTACTATTTAAACAATGTAATACTGATAGAAATCGAATGGTACATATAAAAAGGTACGATCGCGCGTGCTGCTATACAATAATTGAGATTCGCGTGTTGCCCAGGACGCGTTCGGGCGAGGATTGTTATGTCGGTCGGTGACTCGGTTTGTCGCAGGCGGCGCCGGCCGCCTACGTCCCGCAGACGCTCTTCAGCCCGCGGCTCTCTTGTGGGCACGAGCATCAAACAATGCATCGGTAGTCATACATTTTTCGGAACGTGAGACTTTTTCGTGCGTGCAGCCGGCGTTCATCGATTTATAAGACGTTATCACGGCAAAAACCAAACTAAAACTATATATACAATGGATGATTTGTTCATGGTTCCAAATTCAAAGGAAGCGGGCCTAAACGTTACTCAAATGAAAAGTTCATCAATATTTCTTTCTATATTTTTTATAGTCAATTGCGAAATATTCAATCGTAAAAATATGGGATAGTAAATAAAATGATAATTAAAAAGATTAATGATTTCCTTCATTTCCAGTTTTATAATGTTGCCAAATGAAATAAGATAATCGATTTGTAGAATAACATTTTTAAAATGATTTTATATTTTTTATAGTGATACACTTATTTTTAGTATATAAAGAAGTTTGGAACATACTTTACTTTAAAAGTACATAATAGTAGCTTTATTTAAGGCAATTATATTTAAGTTTTAAAAAGAAGTTGTAAAACATTGATCTCAAAATCGATCAGAAAAATCGAGAATCGATTTTTTTTAAAACAAACACTAAAGTGAATAATGTCAAAATGGCATGTCAAACGTCAAGTGATTCACTTCGTTTAGCTTGACCTTGCTCTAGTGGATAATACTGCTGTTTTCGTGTGAGTTGAAAATGAAAACGTGAAAAATATTCTGACGGTTATTGCTTTGACGAACGACCCATGCATTTCTCTACGGATTTTGATAACTTGCCTACTTACCTGACAGCCTGATCTACCGGATTTCGAATTTATTTATTCATACTGTTTTAATACCTACTAGGTACGTAGGTACCTACCTCTTCTTTTATTTCTAATAACTTAGGTGTTATTATTAAGTAGGTACAATGCAGTTGTTTGGTATCCTGTGTGCATAAAAAGTACAGTGGGAGAGTCAATGAAAATTACGTTGTTTATGTGCCTAAGATATATATTTTTAAGACCTATATTTTTTTTGCAATATTATATTCATAAACTTATTAGTTATTTAGATTATGCATTAATATATAATTCAAATTATGCAGGAATCTACACAGTAACGTCAAGCCCAACTTTCTATTAATTTTTTACCCGCTTCCTTTTTGTTTTTTTTGTTGTTGTTAGATTGGCACTACTGTTATCCATTTTGGCGCGGAGTTTGAGCTGCACCTGTTATTTATGTTAAATACAGTGCTGTTTTTAGTTATATCATACCTAGTGTGTATTGCGAATTTCATAATGGACAAAAACATCGAACAAAGAGTTTGTCTTAAATTTTGCATCGCCAATGGAATTTCGTGTTCGGAGTCACTGAAAATGTTACAGAAGGCTTACGGTGAATCGACTTTATCAAAAACACGTGTTTATGAGTGGTACAAAGCGCTTAAAAGCGGTCGAGATGTGATGGATGATTTGCCTCGCTCTGGTAGGCCATCAACGTCTACTACTGAAGTTAACATTGCAAAAGTGAAGGAAATAGTGACTGAAAATCCTCATTCAACTTTGAGAGAGATAGCCGCCGAACATTCTGTGTCTCACGAGTCGATCCGTACCATTTTAAATAATCACTTGGGTACGAAACATGTTTCCGCTTGGCTAGTCCCAAAAGACCTGAATTTTCTCCAAAAACTCAATCGCATGAGAGTCGCTGAGGACATGCTAGAACGAGTCAATTCCGACCCAACATTCATGAAACGCATTGTTACTGGTGACGAGACGTGGGTTTACATGTTTGACATGCAAACTAGTCAACAAGCTTCGGAGTGGCGACTTCCAACTGAACTGAAACCCAAAAAACCACGCCAAAGTCGATCAAAAGTCAAAATCATGTTGACTGTTTTCTTTGACTATCGCGGTGTTGTGCACTCGGAATTCTTGCCAGAAAGTCAAACGGTAAATAAAGAATATTATTTGAGTGTTATGCGGCGTTTAAGAGAGCAAATTCGACGAAAAAGGCCAGATTTGTGGAAAGAAAATTCTTGGATTTTGCACCACGATAATGCGCCTTCGCACAAAGCCATCATTGTGAATGAAATGAATTTTTGTCCGAACACAAATACTATCGAGCAACCACCTTATTCACCAGATATGGCTCCAGCCGACTTCTTTCTTTTTCTAAACTCAAATTACCACTTCGTGGCACCCGTTTTCAATCGGTAGAAGACATAAAGGAGAATTCGCGGCGAGAACTGAACTCAATTCCGGAAACAGCGTTTAAAAAATGTTTTGATGATTGGATTACTCGTTGGTACGCCAGTCTATGGTTTCTGAAAAATTTTGTGCATTATTGATCTTTTCCCGGTACTTTCTTGACAGAGTAGTATAAACTAAGACTATAAAAAGTGACTACGTGTTGGACAATTCTATTCGGTGACCTTCGTATTCTACTGGCATCCGGTGGACTCAGGCACCTGCCCTTCAGCACACCACAATAAGTACCTTCCAATTATCTGACGGTTGGCCATTCTAGGGTATTTGGTTAGGTTACTTTAGGCATGGTGGACCTTTCACGCCGCGTTTGGTAAGTCCTAAGTAGACCTTTATTAGCCTTGCGTATCGCAAGGCCGCTTGTTGTTACCCCTTTGGTACCCTCACTGGTCTGGTGATTTTTTCCACTGCTCATCCGACGGTACACAACAAGAGCCTTTTGGCACTCTGTCCTCTCTGCCTGCCCCGCAAGGGAGATGGCGTGATGATAGGTAAGGTAAGGTACTGTTATTCCTCTCCCACCATTAGTAATAAAAAATATTGTCCATAACTCAAGCTATAACAGACATGGCAATAACAGATGAACTTCGTCATCTCGAGCTGTATCTTCTAGAAGAGTTCCAGAAGGGTCGTAAAGTTGCAGATTTATATGAACTAGTGCAATATGCTGGCAACATTGTGCCTCGTTTGTACTTATTAATCACTGTTGGTCTTGTGTATATTAAGACTAATACCAATCTTAGGAGAGATTTGCTGAAGGTAAGTCCTTTTATTTTGAAAATTTGATTAATTAGACCTACCAAAAATAAATCGGAGTCTGTCGTAAGCTTTAGTCTCCATTTTACATAATATAACAACTTTTGATGTGATACTATGATCTAATGCAGAGGGAGGGTAAAATCGGCTGTTAGCGTGGCGACGCTTTTTTTGTACTAGTCCCGTTCAAATCTTGCAAGTTAAATTTGACACACTTCCCGATTTCGAATGAAATTTCAGCTCAATCAAATTTTACACGCATGTGTCTATCACATGACAATGCAATATTATGATGACATGGAGCTGATCTGATGATGAAGCTGGAAGGTGGATATAGGAACTCTATAATGAAACAGCGCAACCCCATCGAGTTTAGTCTCGTATGATTCGTCTTGCCGAGTACTTTGTGTATAGATGATATCCAGGGGCTGAAGATGAAGCTGGAAGGTGGCCACAGTTACTCTATAATGAAACGACGCAAACCCATCGAGTTTAGAATCATTTGATTCGTCTTGACGAGTACTTTGTCTTTAGATGGTATCCAGGGTATGATGATGGAGCTAGAAGGTGGCCATGGGAACTCCGCTATAAAATGACATTACTCCATCGAGTTTGGGCTCGTATGATTTGTCTTGACGAGTACTTTGTCTCTAGATGGTATCCAGGGTCTAACGATGGAGCTGGAAGGTGGCCACAGTAACTTTGTAATGAAACTACGCAACCCTATTGAGTTTATACTCGTTTGATTCGTCTTGAAATTATCATAACTTGACAAAGTACTCCTTTGTCAAGTTATGATAATTTTATTTCTACAAAATAATTTCGATGTTTTCACATCTGCTAGACGTCCCGCGACGTCTAGTTTTTTTGAACACTGTTTTTTCACTGGCTTTAATAGTTGTCGATCGTAGTCATCTATAAAAAAGATGTAGCGTGTCTTATTAATATGAACTACTATTATTTCTGCCGCGATGGTGCAGCGGTAGTGTGCGCGACTGCTGATCATGAGGTCTCGGGTTCGATCCCCGGGTAGGGCAATGTTTATTGAGATTTTTCGTAAAAAGAAAAGTTCTGAGTAGCAGTTTAAAAAGTTGTAAAATTTACCCTGTAGATGGCAATAGGATACACATAATACAGACGTGATGACCGTTGTTGATTAATGGTTGAACATTGATAGTAATGTGTAAAATATACCGTCTCTTTAGGATCTAGTAGAGATGTGCCGGGGTGTCCAGCATCCACTGCGAGGATTATTCTTAAGGAATTATCTACTTCAATGTACAAGGAATGTGCTCCCTGACACAGCTGAAGCGGAAAACGACACTGAAGGCACTGTGAGTATAATAATTTCTTCAGGACATTTTGTTATATACCGCTTCATGGTCAAAGTATTCGAAACATCGGGATAGTAGAAAATCAAGAATGCTCCATAGATTCCGTTAATAGAAAAATACGTACGAAAAACGTATTTTGACCAGATCGGAGACGTTCTTAAGGAAGGCCAGGAAGAGTACTCGAAATCAATAAGCATACATGAAAGCGCTTATGAAAGTAGATTAAGCGGAAGATGTGTGTCGATTATAGATAGAGAAATGGAGACCACTTCTCTCCACTTGCCTACCCCTACGGGAAAAGACGTGAAAATATGTATGCATGTATGTAAAAATAGGAAATGATAACTACTTATTAGGATTGAACCCGCGTCTTTCCTTTTGCTATTCCAGATGTATATTATTATAACAGTTTCCTTTTTTGTGAAGCCATTTTAGAGTTCATATATAAAAACCACATGATTTTTATATATTAGATTGCATACCCAAAATGCACCTTTTTATATACTAATTACTGACACTGAAGGAATGTAGTATAGTGCCGGTGGCCCGCCAATAAAGGCGGAGAGACGGCACACGGCGGGTTTCATTAGTGGGTGAGGGCCCCACACTACCCTGTTCGTTGCCCCGAACGACGGGGTGTGCGGTTAGGAACATTTTCTCCCGCCTTAACAAAAATAAAAAACAGGCGCAGAGACGCCACACGGCGGGTTTATTTAATGGCTGTGAGTACATTACCCTGTTCGTTGCCCCGAACGACAAGGTGTTTGGTTAGGTACATTTTTCCCTTAACAAACAAAACAAAATGGTGGTAAACAAGCATATGGACCGTCAGATGGTAAGTGGTTACCATAACCCATAGACGCTAGTAATTTCACACTGTAACTATGGAACTAATCATCACACAAGTTTGAATACATTATAGTCTTAGAGCCTAGAAAAGTATATTTTGATTTTTTTGTTTATTTATTAAGCATATGGTCCTCGTGGCATAGTCGGTAGTGTAACTGACTTCCGTGCACGAGGTCGTGGGTTCGATTCCCATTCAGGACAATTTTTCGTGTGATGAACACACATATTTGTACTGCGTCTGGGTGTTTTCTATCTATTATATGTATGTATTTACAAAAAAAAGTAGTATATGTATATTATATCCGTAATCTGGTACCCATAGCACAAGCGTTAAGCTTAGTTTGGGACCAGAGGACGTTGTGTGAAAAATGTCCGTGAATATTTATTTTATTATTTATTTATTTATTTATCCCTGTGATAGTTTCTATGGGATAGCTCTTTTTGCATGTGCCATAGAGTCATACTAATACGAGTATTTGCATTCTGAAGTCCAGGACGAGGTTGCAGGCAGCATAATGTTTATTACTTTTGCTACAGGTAAAGGATGCTATTGATTTCGTTTTGATGAATTTTGCCGAAATGAACAAGCTGTGGGTTAGAATGCAACACCAAGGCCATTCCAGGTACTTAATTTTGTATTTTGTTATGACATAGAGCAATCTTAAGCTAATAACTAGATATGTTAGGCACTCACTTAAATTCATTACAACAGTTTTGGCACACATTTAATCGATGTAATAGGTAATTATTTAGATATTTTTATATATATTTGTAGCATTTGACATGCTTAGCCATATACATCAAACACAAAGTGAAAAATGTGAAATCGAAAATAACAGTCACGAGCAGATTTCGAACCTGCATCTCCTGGATACCGTCCAGATGCTTTGCCAATTCAGCAATCGTGACCCTTGCTCCTGACTGCTAATTTCGATAACATATTCATACTTAACGTCTTTGGGTGACGCCTGCACCATCTGTCGGAAGTATTTTCATACATTATACCGACCAGGTAAACTTATTTTACAATTAAGATTTTACCTAATAATGACGCAAACCCTATAAATATTTAGATATTTTTATATATATTTTTAGCATTTGACATGCTTAGCAACATACATTAAACACAAAGTGAAAAATGTGAAATTGAAAATAACAGTCACGAGCAGGATTCGAACCTGCATCTCCTGGATACCGTCCAGATGCTTAGCCAATTCAGCAGCAGGTTCGAATCCTGCTCGTGACTGTTATTTTCGATTTCACATTTTTCACTTTGTGTTTAATGTATGTAAATACTTCTGGCAGATGGCGCAGGCGTCACCCAGGATGTTAAGTATGAATGTGTTATCGAGATTAGCAGTCGAGAGCAGTTGTCGCGATGGCTGAATTGGCAAAGCATCTGGACGGTATCCAGGAGATGCAGGTTCAAATCCTGCTCGTGACTGTTATTTTCGATTTCACATTTTCACACTTTGTGTTGAGAATACAAGTTCACCACCCCTTTACTAGTAGTAAGTTTGGTACCAAGTGGGAGTACTCACTTGTTATCTAACCCGAGCGAGTCAGTGGTGTTTCGTGTGACCTGACCGGCTGTGAAACACCTTGGCGTGTTTTTAGTTGTAGCAGGAGATAGCTGTCAACACATTCAATTCCCATCCGCGAAATGAAGTATTGACGGCTTGTCAGTATTCTTAGTGTTGTTGACTCCACGAGCGATGTTTACCACTTACCGTCAGGTGGGCCGTGGCTCGTTTGACACCATAAGTAATGCCAATAAAAAGAGAATTTCCTGTTAAACTACTATTACTTATCATATCTAGGCTCTATTCTTGCATACTTCTCTCGCTTCCTCAACATTCATAACTCTCTTCATACACGCTCGCCGGTTTCGGAGACTCCTGACTCCACCTTCCTTCAATACATGACCGATTTGGTCTAGGTATGTAAGTCTATGTATAGTGGATTTCAATCAAAGATGAAAACTTAGTAAACAAAGAAGTCAAAAAAAAACGTCAAACGAATACAAATTTTATAAATTCGATATTTATTACATGTTTTAGTTTCAAATGAGTGTAATATGAAGGCAACAGTATTTTCGAAGATACCGACATCAGAATTTAATGTAGTGAAAACGAAATAAGTATGAAATCGACGATTTATGTTGAGGGATGGTTTGTTTACAAAGTTTTCACTTTTGATTGAAATGTACTATTCCTACATCCTTGCACTTTTAGTTCCTATTATCATAAATTTAAATTAGCAAATCCTGCTCGTGGCGTTTTCAGTTTTCGCACTTGGTGTTCTGACATGTCAAATGCTTAAATAAAATAGTCTCACGCCTATATGCCTGAAGGGGTAGGAAGTGTATTACACACCCACGGTTCGCCAACTATGTTTAAGTCCCACGTAATAGGGGGCGAGCCTATTGCCGTCTACCGGGCACATTTCCAAACTCCGGGCTGCTACTGAGAATTTTGATAAACGTATACTAAAAAGATTGCTTAAATATGTGATACAAATAGTGAAAGTATTCATAGTGCGAAATTCCAATTGGAAATTACGAAATTATGAAAATACCACCACTGATTTGGAGAAATTATGTAAGTGCTCATATATATATTATAAATTATAATGTATTTCATCTAATCACATACTATACATACATATATAAAGCTAGTACATTTACCTAGGACTCTTGTGATATATAAAACATAGTATATAATTATAACAATATCGAGATATAACCGTTTTACCAAATTTATGTTTTTGCAAAAAAAAAATAGATAACACGTTGGACGTTCCCGGGAATCTCGCGATTTTTTTATGTCCACGTCACGGGTTAAGTTCTCCGTAATAGGGGGCGAGCCTATTGCCGTCTACCGGCCACCTTTCCAAACTCCGGGCTGCTACTGAGAATTTTTATTGTTACGAAAGCTTAATAATACTGCTTGACCTGGGGATTGAACCGAGACCTCGCGATCAGCAGTCGCTCAAACTACCGCTTATATATGTATAAGTATGTACTCAATCATCGAAGACCAATTACGTTAATGATTGTTCGAGGGCTTTCAGAGTCAATCTGATTTAAAATTAATCATGCAAAAACACGATAATAATGCATTTTCATATTGTTTTTCCTCCCACTCGCCGCGTTAGTATATAATAGATTTTTAAACAATTTTCCTCCCGTATATTCATGTGACAGTAATGGCGTACTTTCTGCATCATTTTCAAATAAGAAAGAAGGTATACTATAGCTGCTGCCCGCTACTTCGTCCGCCTGGAATTTAGTTGTTTTCTTTTTTTGTGCGGAACCCTAATTATTTTTTCAAAATAAAAGTAGCCAGTTACTCTTTATAAGATCCGATACATATGCCAGTAAAAATCTCGTCCGAATCAGTACAGCTGTTCTAGAGATTAGCGGTTTGAACTGCGACCGCTGGCGAATATTTCGTACTGGTTATCATAGCTTTTTTAGTGCTTATAGTTACACTTAAAATATAAATGGTTGTTATCCCCCGTTACAAAGAATATTTTCTAGTGAAGTAAAAAAAACACAACATAACTTTTGAATAAATCAAATGTTAAATAAGCTTAATTCCACAATTATACTGGACGGTGATAAAGTTATGCGGTAACCTAGCAACAGTCTGTTTATCACAATCCTGTAACCTAGCAACGGTATGTTTATGTCAATTTACTAAACTTTGATAGATAAAAGTGATATGTTGCAACTAGCAGTGTCAGTGTTTAAAGCTTGATGCACATTACAGGATTAACAATATTTTTAACAAAAACCATTAATTCTAAGATATTTCCCAAAAATAACATTTTTTGAAAAATAATATTATGACTGGCACAGATGGCGGAGTGGTTTAGATACCGGCCTCCCGCCCGAGTGTTTTGGTTTCGATTCCCATACAGGACAACTCTTTGTGTGATCTACAAACGGTTGTTGAGCCTGGGTGTACTTTGTGTCCGTGAAATTGTTTGTAAAGTCCCCCGCGATATAAGGATTATTACTTATGCAGGTGTAGTCTAAAAAAAATAATAAAGAATTTTCTGCTGCCATTCCTCGAGTAGGTTTCACATTTTCCTCCCATTGAAGTACCTGACCAAAACCTATTTTATCCAATCCTCACTATTCTGAACTATATTGCTGTGCCAGTCATGTTCAGTCATGCTCATACAAACAGCAGTTGCTGCTTAGCATCCGATATTCCGAAGCTCTATTGTTAATGAAAAATTATCTACATTCAGAGGTGGTGATAACTTGCCTACTTACCTGACAGCCTGATCTACCGGATTTCGAATTTATTTATTCATACTGTTTTAATACCTACTAGGTACGTAGGTACCTACCTCTTCTTTTATTTCTAATAACTTCGGTGTTATTAAAGTACAGATTATAATTTGTGAATAAGGAAAAAGAGTAATTTAGTACAGGCGGGAATCCAACCTGCGTCCCTTTCTATCCGGGGAAGTGCTCTAATCTACTGAGCTACAGTACTATCTTTTAGACATACTCAATTTCCAATGTGATGGTGCAGCGGTAGTGTAAGTGACTACTGATCATGAGGTCTTGGGTTCGATTCCCAGGTCACCCTGCCCCCACTGCCCGTGTTACAGAGATTTTTCGTAAAATCAAAAAATCTCAGTAGCAGTCCGGAGTTTGGAAATGTGCCCGGTAGACGCCAATAGGCTCGCTATCTATTACGTGGGACTTAAACATAGCTAGCGAATCGTGGGTGTGTAATACACCTCTGCCTACCCCTTCGGGGAATACAAGCGTAATGCTATGTTTCAGAGATAAAGAGCGTCGTGAACGCGAGCGATCAGAGCTGCGTATCTTAGTCGGCACCAATTTAGTGCGGCTGTCGCAGCTGGAGTCTGTGACGGTGGATGACTATGGACGTCTTGTGCTGCCTGGTATTCTGGAACAGGTGGTCAGCTGCCGAGATGCAATAGCCCAGGAGTATCTTATGGAGTGTATAATACAGGTAATCACCATAGAAGTTTGATTTTGAACCTATTAACCTAAGAATAGGTCGAAATGTAGTTAGACGTTGGTAGGATTAAAGCCCGTTTTAGGGTCAATTCAGATCAGGCGGAAAAATGCTCGAGCACTTTTCAAGTGTTAATTAAATCTAAACCTTATTTCCAATTATATAAACTTGAAAATAGTATATATATATATATATCATCAAAGTTTTATCTAATAAGACAGTATCCTCTACGCGTCTGTTTGATCATGTATTAACTTGCTCTCACATTTCTTCTTCTTCTACTAATAGTGCAATTACTATTTTGATCTGTATTTTAGCACTTGTCATTCTTAGCTATTTTAAAGGACAAATTATTTGTGAAAGTGGAAAAAGGGAAATTTACTACAAGTAGGATTCGATCCTGCGTCAATCGTCGCTTGGCGACTGCAATAGCTTAGCGGTCTAGAGCACTTGCTTACCTTTTTCCACTTTCACAAATAATCTGTTCTTCAAAGTGCAATAACTGCTAAATTCTAGTCGTCTGTACTCTTCAAATCCCAACTGCGCACTGGCTTAAGCACGAGCAGATCGAACATCTGTGATAGGGTTCGAATATCCGTGAGACTGATCGAGCAAATGCGAGACTGTTCGAGTATCTGCGCTAAGTGTGGATGACGACCGAGAATAGAATCGAACATACGCGAGGATTTTCCCGCCTGATCTGAATTGACCCTTATATGGAATAAATTAAAATAATTAGCCATTTATTTTAAGTGATCTAAGGATGCGGTCAGCTAGTATACCGAAATAGATCTTATAAGAATAGATCTTAGTTTGAATACACGTATATTTGCTATCTTAGAGGGAAGGTAAATTTTCAGGTATTAGGTGCTAAAGAGACGTAAAACATTCATTACTTTTGCTTTAACATGGATATTTTAGGAGGAAAGCCCGTCACTCACCCAAGAAAGATCATAAGATTGCTAATCCGCACTCTCACAGATAGAGGAGAATGTGATAATAGCAGAGTAGCATGCACGATAATGACAAAAATCTTACCAACGCGACGCAACCATGTGATAGGCAGGACTGTCAGAACCACAACGTTGCAATATTCCGCAAAAATTCGAACACAAATTCGACATGTGTTTCGCCTCTAAACGAGGCATCCTTAGAAATGCTCGGCAATAAATGAGCCTATACAAACTGTTTTAATGTCCATTTCAAAAGAATTTTGTTTAAATAATAGTATTAACATGTAGGTGTTCCCGGATGAGTTCCACCTGGCGAATCTGCAACCCTTTCTGAAGTCTTGTGCGGAGTTACAACCTGGTGTCAACATTAAGAACATCATCATAGCTCTTATTGAGAGGCTTGCCTCTTATAGCCAGGTAAATCAATATCAAAATCCCAAGTTTTAATAGGTAAATCAAATGCAAAGAGGATTTATTAATTAAATATTTTTAGTAGTTTTTTATATTCATAATTTTTTCTTTATCCAAAATCTCATCGGGGTGAAGGCCTAAATTATTATAATTTTTTTTTACTACATGGGTGGCAAATAAGCATACGGCCCACCTGATGGTAAGTGGTTAACATAGCCTGTAGACGCTAGCAGCACCAACGGCATCTTCAAGGAAAGGGTGGTTGAGGAGAAGGATTATAAAGAAAAGATAGCTAGGTTACTAAGAATAGGGTAAGAAGGATGAACGACGGGGTGTGCGGGAAAAAAAGGAAAGGAAGGTTAGAAAAGATATTAAAGAGAGAATAGCAAGTATATTAAGCATTCACTCACCATACGAAACAGAACGCTAGGTACCTTTTTTTTTGCATGTAGTGGCAGATGAGCCACGGCCCATCTGATGGTAAATGGTAACCGTCGCTTATGGACTCAACTATACCGAGAGTATTGTCAAGCCGCTGCTCACCATTTCATTTCACCGATATGTAATTAAAGAATAAACAGTTATCTCCTGCTAAAATGCAACGATGTGCTTCATGGCCGGTCACACGGGAGATGGTGGTACCAACCCGCTCGGGCCTGATACCAAGAGAGTACTCCCACTTGTTACCCAGCCCTACCACCAGTCATGCAATGGATGATAATTGCTTACTTAGTCGCCTCATACGACACCTGTGGGAAAGAATGGGGTGGTGACAATTGTATTCTTAGTCCGTCACCACACGGACAAAGCTACTGTTGTTCATGCTGATCGTCTGTGAGAGGGTGGAACGTCCCCGATCGAGCCAGTCCGTTTATACTGAGATAAGCGAGGCTCTACCACGTATATGGACATACATTTAAAGTAATAATATTGGACCTTAACTTTATGTATTATTCAGTCAGGTCATATTTTAAACATACATATCTTCTTTACAGCGAAATGAAGGCAATATAAACTTGAGCGTTGTTCTAGAAGATGGCAAGGAACAGGAAGTGCAGCTCTTTGAGGTGTTCTCCGACCAGGTGGCAGCCATCACACAGGTAAATAATTTATCTATTTAAATATTTTTGTATTTAAAAAAGTGTGATGCGATTCATATTAACAGTAATATAATTCCTTTAATCAAGTTACCTGATCGAAACAATGTATCCGACAGATGGCGACGCGACGCCACGCCAATTAATTTAATTGTTTTAACATCATCTGTTGACAAAAGCATGTAACAAGGAAGCATAATATCAATTAATAAACCAATAACAAGTTTAATTCGTCTATGGATAGCGAGAGAGCATTTACCAAGAATTATATGAGACTCAAAACAATATTCTCATTTATTATATATTATAATAATAGGATATATTAACTAATAAAGTTCATTTCCTTATGTCCATTTCCATTGTTTTACAGATGTCATAATTTTAAACAAGCACACATTGAAAAATAACTTTTTCAAAACGTACTTGTATAAAATTATGATCATTTTATTTCTAAAATAATTCAGATGGTTTCACATCTGTCAGACGTTATGAGACTGCAAATTTTTTTTAACATTTGGAAAAATTATTGTTTTAGAGTCGAACTGATATGCCGCCAGAAGACATGCTAAGTCTGCAGTTGGCACTACTGAAGTTGGCACAGCGCTGCCACCCCGACAAGCTGAACTATGTGGATAGAGTGCTCGCACACACGGACAAGATATGCGTTGATATACATGCGGCCAGGTACGTATTGCCTTTACTGTCGTAATTGTGGGTTGGGCGGGTCTTCTCCGAAAACGATGATGATCATCACTTTATTATGAAGAGAGAGCAAGAAATCATTGATCTATAAATTAAGGATACACAATTGTGTTTAGAAATCGAGGCAAAAGTTGTATATATAATCTTACTTAAATGTATAGCATTCATTTCGCAATAATTTTATGAAATCGTAACTACTTTTACCTGACTGGCGTGAGTGTAATGACACTATTCAGAAAGATCGAGACAAAAAGAATAAAGTGAATGAGTTTTTTAAAAGAGATTTTAGTATTATTAGCCATGTAGGTACGTTGCGGGCGTGGCGGCTGCTCGCGCGTCGAAACATCACTAAACGAAATGAGTGCAGGAAAGCGTAATCTGCACTCATTTATAGTGGACACTTTTAGTGCCTCATTGTGGATCTTCTCATTTTTATACATCAACGCATGTAATTTCTAGAAAACAAATGTATATAATCATCTCTTACCTACATTGTATTTATTATTTTATACTAGCAATTTTGCATTTTTGTTGCTGTTTATTTTTTATGTTTTTGTTGAATCACAGAATGATAACATAAAAAAAAACTAAATTGTTTAAATAATCTTTGTATCGCGGGGGACTTTACAAACATACAATTTCACGGACACAAAGTAGATCCAGACTCAGAAAAGAAGACAGAACGAGTTGTCCTGTGTGGGAATCGAACCCACAAGACTCGGGCGAGAGGCCGGTATCTAAATCTCTCCGCCCATCGAACAGACAGCGCAGTTGTTTGTGCATACACAAGTGCGCTATTATATCTTTTATGCAGTTGGTTAGTGTGCTTCTGGCCGTCGTGAGCAAAATCGATCACAAGATCATTATTCACGTTTCAGTGGTAAAACACACTTGGAACACAACACACCGGTCTTCAAGGAACTCATGAAGATATTGAAGCTCCCAGCTGATCACTACAAAAACATCCTCACGCTAATAAAACTGCAGAACTACGCGCCTCTCATCAAGCACTTGAACCATCCTGGCCGGGTGATGATCGCTGTGCATCTGATCACCGATGTACTCGAAACTGAATGTATGATATCCACGCCTGAGGATGTGAGTCTTTTGATATATTTTTTTGAAGTGAAAACTTCTTTAGGCGCGTTGAGTACTTTTTGGGTGAACAAAAATCATGGAACTCGCGTCATCGTCACCGAACGCTCTGATAGAAGTGAAAACTAAGTAACTTGTGACGAGCTATTAGATTATTATTTTTGAATTATTTTTGGTTTGTAAGCAGTGTTAATGACCAATTAATTGGTCATTAATTTTCACTTCTATCGGCAATCCCCAAAGACTGCCCTGCATGCTTTTTTTATCACAATTCTTTATTAGAGTGAGATAGTATTGGATATATGATTGCCTCAGTGGTGCAGCGGTAGTATGAGCGATTGCTGATCATGAGGTCTCGGGTTCGATTCCCATATCGGGCAGTGTTATTGAGCTCTTTTGTAAAAAGAAAACTTCTCAGTAACAGACCGGAGTTTGGAAATGTGCCCGGTAGACGGCAATAGGCTCGCTCCCTATTACGTAAGACTTATACATGGTTGGCGAACCGTGGGTGTGTAATACGCCTCTGCCTACCCCTTCGGCGATATAGGCGTGAGACTGTAGTACTGGGCACGGGTCTGCCCTCAAGTAAGAACGATTTAGTCCATAGACCACCACGCTGGTAAAATTCACAAGGTTTCGAGAAAATCTCTCACGCTTGCATTGGATCACGATATATCGCGGGTGGTAAATAAGCGTACGGCCCACCTGATGGTAAGCAGCTACCGTAGCCTATAGACGTTAGCAATATCAGAGGTATCACTTGCGTGTCGCCTATTCCAAGGAAAGGGATAGGGAGTGGAATGAAGGCTAATAAAGGATTAGATCTCCGGCGCTCTTACCTTGCAAAACACATCAGTACAGTACCTACATACCGTTGTTTCTCGCTGATCTTTTTTGAGAAGGTGGTACGTCCACGATCGAGCCAGCCCATTCATGATGGGACAAACAAGGCTGTACCCATGGAATAAAAGCATCGCCACGCCAACAGCCGATTTTACCCTCCCTCCGCATTTGATGTTTCACATCAACATAGAAAAACTCCTTTTTGTATTGCTTTTAATGGCAGACGAGCTATGGCCCAACTGATGGTAAGTGGTAACTGTCGCTCGTGAACTCAACTATACTGAAAGTACCGTCAAGCTGCTGCGCACTATTTCATTTCTCAGATATAAAAAATTAAAGAGTAAACGGCTGTCTTCTGCTACAGTCAAAGCACACTAAACGTGCTTCATGACCGGTCACACAGGAGACGGTGGTACCGACCCGTTTGGACCCGATAGCAAATGAGTACTCTCACTTGGTACCCAGCTCTACCACCAGTAATGCAATGGGTGATAATTGCTTACTTCCCTTAGTCGCCTTGTACGACACCCGCGGGTAAGGATGGGGTGGTGACACTTGTATTCTTAGTCCGTCACCATACTGAAGGCGCCACCACGCGGTAGCAGTCACCACACGGAAGACCCACACCTTTCACTTTTATTTTCCAGGTGGAGTCAGTGCTAGCTATGTTAGATGTACTGGTGAAAGACCAACCAGATCAAACAACTGCGGAGCCCGATGTTGAGGACTTCATGGAGGAACAGGGTTTGTTGGCGAGGTATGTAGTAGTCACATTATGGAACACTAGATATAAACCTCGTGGCGTGGTTGGTAGTGTAACCGACTTCCGTGCACGAGGTCGTAAGTTCAATTCCCACTCAGGACAATTATTTGTGTGATGAACACAGATATTTGTACTGCGTCTGGGTGTTTTCTATCTTATTATATGTATGTATTTACAAAAAAAAAGTAATATATGTATTATATCCGTAATCTGGTACCCATAGCACAAGCGTTAAGCTTAGTTCGGGACCAGAGGACGTTGTGTTAAATGTCCGTGAATATTTATTAGTATTATATTTAGATATTTTATATATATTTTTAGCATTTGACATGCTTGGCACTATACATTAAACACAAAGATACCGTCCAGATGCTTTGACAATTCAGCCAGGCTTCAGCTGAATTGGCAAAGCATCTGGACGGTATCAAGGAGATGCAGGTTCAAATCCTGCTTATAACTGTTATTTTCGATTACACATTTTTCACTTTGTGTTTAATATTATTATTATTATTAAATACGTCTCTCTCTACAGCAGATTATTTTCTAGTATAATTATGCTCTTTTCTGGCCTCCAGAAAATATACGGATGTAAATAACATCATATTTATAACTGAGGGTAAAGATGTCACACCAAATAACGGTAATTATATGCCCCTTACCATTTTCGTCGACAACGACGGGTTACAAAGTTAGCAATTTTTTAGCCGCCATCGAATCATTAACAACGTGACTAAAAAACATGACGAAGGTTTCAATTCATTGTGGTTTTTGGAGTAAATCGGTGATTAATGGGTTGATTACCTAAAATCCAATTTAGATAGAACAATATAACGATTATATCGCATAAAATGAAAAAAATAATTTGCTATTTTCATGAAAAGACCGATGCAAATTTCCACCACCATTTTTTTTGTTGTTAAGGGGGAAAAAATGTTCCTAGCCGCACACCCCGTCGTTCAGGACAACGAATAGGGTAGTGAGGGCCCCTCACCCACTAAAGAAACCCGTCGTGTGCCGTTTCTCCGCCTTTATTGCCGGGCCACCGGAACCATATTACTTTCCTTCAGTGGTTAAATTTCCACCACCTGGAGTTTAAGAATCGAGTACTGATCTCATGGTATCAATTATTGGTACGATGCAGGGTTGGAAACTGATTCCATAGCCGAAAATACTGATTTTACTGATTAAAACTATCTAAAATACTGACCATTTACTGACCAATTCTAAAATACTGAGTCTGTCAATTTAACATCGAATTACTAATATTAGTCGCTGTTAGTATGTTAATAGTATTATGGAGAATGTTTGTAAGAAAAATGTTTTTTTCTGTTTGGCCTCCACCATCACCATAGCCAACCTGCACCGCCCTTTATTATTAAAAATTAACGTAAAGTTACAATGTCAACAAAACAGTACTTATATTATTTTTTATTAAAAATAGAAGTTATTAATTTATTTTTCTTATTGTCGACATATTTTTGTATCTTTTCTGCCTCTTTAATTTTCTTTTGTTCCTCTTCTCTTTCGTTGGCTATTATATTAAGCATCACGTTGGCCATATTTACGGCGATCATATCGTTGTCTTTTAAGCCTTTTTTTAGACATTCAGTTGCTGATTTCAGTAATCTGGAATAAAAATAATATGTTACATCTTGTTTTTAATTGAAGTTTCCTGATCACTTATCTATTTACTGTTTTTCTTTTTAATTACTCTTCCTCTTTTACTTTTTTTATGTTGTCTCTGACTATGCTGATATTTTCCTGTTTTTTTTTTAATTTCTTATTTTACAACTTTTAAACATAATGTTTATGTCAGTTGACTACAGTTGGCTTATTAACTAGTACAAAATATAACTTTTTAGCCAAACATAAACACAACTATTGAAAATTAACAAGTTTATACAATAACTTAGCTTCTCTACTCGTAGGCTGTGACAAGATGTGGTGGAGAACCCCAATATTCATAATATTTATATTTAGTTTCCGTATAACAAGCTGCCGCTCACTCTAGTTCCGGACACATTCCATCAGCACATGGTACGCATCCTCTGGTTTGTCGCACACTTCGCAGAGAGGTGATGATACTTTACCCATCATATAGGCGAATTTTCGGAGTGGCATGTGTCCGGAACGAAGTCTGTGTGCAGTAACAATGTGTTTCCGACTTATATCTCCCATGAATCATGGGGAACGATGAGGTTGACTCTGGATAATTTTATACCATATATATACCTTTATTTTTTGAACGCTCATCGAAATATTCTCGCCAAAAATCATAGCATATTTTCCTATATTTGGGCAAAAGCTCTGAGTAAAAATTTATTATATAAACTTCGATTCCATCTAAAACAGCTGACCTAGCTAATCGGTCTGCCTCTTCGTTCCCCGATAGCCCTATATGAGACGGGATCCATTGTAGGATTACTTCAACATTGTTCACGTTGCAATCTTTTTTTACAGAGTATATGATAGGCAAGCTTAGTCCCTCGATTACCTAAAATACAACTTTTTATGTGCTGTAAGGCGCTTTTACTATCGCTGTATATTACAGTAGATAGTTGAGTACCTACACGATATTTAATATATGTCAATGCTTCCGATATGCCGAATAGTTCCATCGACATTATAAATACATCAGACACGTTTCTATAACATTCTCCGTGTTTAGACAAGGGATCATAAAACGCAGCGTCAGATGCGACAGCACTCTTTGAACCGTCAGTGTAAATTTTAAACCAATTTTTGTATTGTGCATCCAATTCAACTAATATTTCTTTTTTTAATAAATATTGGTTATAGTCTTTATTTTGCCCTTTGAACGGAATCTAAACTATCTCTAATTATGTATTTTAAATTAAATTTTGATGGCCGAATTTCTAATAAAAACATTTGAAGCGGGTTTGACGATGTGATTTTTTCTTTATCTACTATATTAAAGGTATTCATTAATAAAGATTTCTTTTTATTCCTCCAATAAAAACTTTCCCGACAAGCGCTGAGTGATTTCAGGGTATTTAGTGTCATGCCGTTTGTCCATGATTTTGCTTTCAGACGGAATTTAAAAGCCAAATATTGTCTTCTTACCGCTAGTGGAGGAATGCACAGTTCGCTTTCCATTACGTGAATCGGTGTTGTTTTTATGAAACCACCTATGATTTTAAGAGCTTGATTTTGTATTTTATCTACTTTGTATGTATGAATTTTAACGCTATTGTCATATAAGTAACTACCAAAATCAATACGGCTTCTAATTAAATTAATGTAAAGCCTCCTTAAATGTTTAGGGTGGACTCCCCATCCAGAGCCGGTTAAAACTTTTAAAATATTTAAAAACTTTCTTGTTTTCTCACATATCTCATTAATATGTCTTCCCCAGCGTAGTGATTGATCTAGCCAAATGCCCAGATATCTAATGTTTGTTTCGCAAGATAACGGTACATTATTTATGTTCAGGTTTATTTGATTTTTCCTATGCCCCGTACTGTATAAGCAAAATTTGGATTTAGTGGCTGAGATTTCTAAACCGATTTCAACTAAAGTTTTAGACACAATATTTAATGAATTTTGTATATTTAAAACGCAATTTTCTACATTCTCATCACTTGTAAAGATCACAAAATCATCCGCATGTTGTGCAATTTCTGAGGTTACACTCTTACAGATTTCAAAAGTTGCAATATTAAATAATAAAGGGGATATGGGGTCACCTCAGGCCAAGCCCTTGGAGGTGCACCTCACCATGCTGGAATCACCCGTATCATCAATATCGTCTATAATTTTTAAATGACGTTCACTCAAATATTCATATAAATAATTAATTATGGTAGATCCCACATTCAAGCGATCTAACGTCTCCGAAAGCTTGTCCACTAAAACGTTATTATAGACGTTTTCAAGGTCAAGGTAACATGTAAGGTTTTAGTAAAAACATACCAAATGTTTTTACTAAAACCTTCTTGAATAGTTAACACTAATCGAGTAACTGAGTCCAAGCAAGACTGAGCTTTTCTAAATCCTGTTGTGTATGCCGATAAAATTTTATTCTTTTCGATAAACCATTCTAATTTTTTTGTTAACATTAAATGAAAAATTTTACATAAACACGATATTAATGATATGGGTCGCAGCTTCATGTTTAAAGGTTCAGAGCCTACTTTAGGAATAGGAACTACTTTAATTTCCCTCCATTGATTCGGTATAGTTCCCGATACAAAAATGTCATTATACAAATCAATTAAAATATTTTTTCCGAATGTGGGTAAATTAAAAATCATAGAATAAGTAATATGCAGAGTCTTTCTTTTTTAAACATACCTCCAATTCCTGTAGAGTGAAATATTGTTCCAATAGAATAATTACGTGATACGAAATTGGGTTTACGCATTCTAACAAAATCGGGAGCGAGGTTACGTAATAATTCTTGTTTTTGTAAGTGGGTGCTTCAAACCGGTTTTTGTTTCTATATCCTTTTAGCCAACGCATCCTACTATGTGTGTGTATGTGTGTGTGTGTGTGTAAACATAGCTGGGGAATGCCGGGTCTGTAATACACCTCTGCCTGCCTACCCTTTCGGGGAATACAGGCGTGATGCTATGTAATCCAGCAGTTGTAGTACAGGACATTAAATAGACATGTCTGACCATCTGCAAATTACCTGGGGATTCGATCGCGTTTGCTTTTGATGGTAAGCGGTTACTGTAGCCTTTAGGCGATAGCAACACCAGAGGCATCACAACACACCATGCCAACTCCCAGAAAGGATAACAGGGACAAGATGGAGGATAAGGAGGGGGTTTGGGTCTCCGGTTCTCAGTCGTCATACGAAACACAACAGTAAGCGTAGCTACCGTTGTTGCACGCTGATCTTCTGTGGCCGGCCCATTCATGCTGGGACAAACCCATCCTATATGACTAGTGAAGAGACCGATACCGAAATTTGTACTTTAAAAGAGTAGCTGAGCATGTCAAATGCTAAAATATAGATCAAAATGTTTGAAAAATCACGCCATTAAATAGTATGAATTTTAATTGCAAAATTAAACTTACTACATTGGATGAATGCATGTAAATGCATTGCCGATAGAGGGCGTTGGTCGTTAAGACAAATGTGATGAGGAAATTTGGTATTTCTAGAAATGGTACGATAGCTCAATGGATTAGAGCACTTCCCCGGAAAGGAAGGGACGCAGGTTCGATTCCCGCTCGTACTAAAATACTCTTTTTCCTTATTCACAAATTATAATTTGTACTTTAAGAGCCCCTTGAGAGATATTTTTAACGGATCGTGAAGTCTGCCAACACTTGCTTCATTTTTTTCTGTTCACTCACGGGAATTAATATTTCCAGACTTATCCACCACTTCAGATCAGACTCAGCGGATCTCCAATACCTGATACTGAGCGCCGCTCGGAAGGCGCTCCAGGGCGGAGGAGCGAGACGGATACAACACACGTTTCCACCTATTCTGTTCCATGCGTATCGACTTGCCTTCTTATATAGTGAGCTGAAAGACCAGGTCTGTATGTTAACATCCCGATTTGTGATAAAAAGCAGCTTTTCTTGCCGGATCCTTTCAGTGAAGGCCGCGGGATCTATTGATGGCCTTAGATAAGTAGATTATTACGTAAATAACATCCCGATGTATGATAAATTTGCCGGATCATTTCAGTGAAGGATGCGGGATTCATTGATGTCCTTAGGTAAGTAGTATTACGTAAATAACATCCCGATGTGTGATAAAAAGCAATGTTTCTAGCCGGATAATTTCAGCGAAGGCCGCGGGATCAGTTGATGACCTTAGATAAGTAGTATTACGTAAAAATGTTAGGTATGAAATGTTCCTACAGGGTTTATACGTAACTAGCTGTTACCTATAGTTTACTTGAAGTACCAGCCATGATAATTCGGCTCTACTTTGCTTACTCGCTTATTGCTCGGCTTATAAGGGTCATAGGCCTGTCGTACCGTGCATCGTACTACGATACGACATCGTGTCATAATTTTTACGAGACATTCTTCGTAAATTTTCGTATCGTGTTATTATAATATGGCCTTTAGCAATAGTCAATTAACAAAATGGGGATAACGGGAAAAAAATATAATATAAATATAATAATAATAATAAATGCCTTGTGGGCCCGGCTTTAGAATTATCCCACCCCTCTCCACCCATGGGAGTCGTAAGAGTCGACTGAGGGAATACCGGGGGAGTGGGCAGCAGCACTCCCTTGAGTATTAACAACATCCACTGCGATCGCCAACCCGCCTGCCAAGCGTGGCGATTACGGCACTATCCCCCATTCTTGGGGAGGCCTATGTCCAGCAGTGGACTTTAAAAAGCTGATGGATGGAATCATAATAAATAATATCAGCGCAGATGGCGCTATCAGCGAGATGGCCACTGTCAAATTATAGTTACTTTGTTTACCTGAGAATTGCTTACTATATTTTGTGTTTAATTCGGTTGATCAGCGATATTATTAGTACCTGGAAGATTAAAGAATTGAAATCGTTATGCTGTGTAGCTACAACGTTTTTGTGATTATTCCCACTTTTTTAATGTTGGATCGGGGTTATTACATCTTGGTAAAGCGCACAGAGGCATATTACGAGAAAATTACAGGATACAAATTGTATGGAAACGACAGTTTTCAATGGCCATGTCGATAATGCACTATCTGCCGTGAAATGATGGCAGTAAACATTCCCATTAGCTCGGCCTGGAAGGCCTATATATTTTCACAGGTATTTAAACTTTACTGCCTGTGCTTTGAGTTCAAGATTACATGTATTCTTTCAGGATGACATGTGGGAGAAGAAATGCCATAAGATCTTCCAGTTTTGCCATCAAACTATCAGCATGCTCGTCAAAGCTGAACTTGCTGAGTTACCTCTGAGGTACGTATAATTTTAAAACCTTTCTTATTCAATTGCGACGAGTGCGCAGCGGCGTTTGCGAGCTCCCGGTGTGCACCGTATATTTTGTGATCTGTATCTTAGCACTTGACATGCTCAGCTACATTAAAGAACAAATTATTTGTGAAAGTGGAAAAAAAATCCGATAGGTGGCGTGGGTCTTAATGACATCAAAAACAAATGTGAAGTGGAGATTGGATATCACCATTAGGTGACTGCGATAACTTAGTGTTCCAGAGCTCTTCACGGGATTAGACGGGACGCAAGTTCGAATCCTGCACGCAGTATAGCTCTATTTTCCTTCAAATAATTTCTTCTTTATATAAATTTTGTAGCTATTGGCATTGGCGTTATCTTGCTAGTCCAGCCAAATCGATATCGAATTGTTGTGTTTTTGTTGTAGCCGAAGATAACCTTATTAATTTCCATCCGTGAAACAAAACGGTGAGCAACCGCTTGGCATTATACTTAGGCGATCTTTGGCTCGTCTAATATTAAAAAAAATATTTTCGTCAGGCTATACCTGCAAGGTGCTCTTGCCATAAGCGAGATAGGCTTTGCGAACCACGAGACTATTGCTTACGAGTTCCTGTCGCAGGCGTTTTCTCTGTATGAGGATGAGATATCCGACAGCAAAGCTCAACTGGCCGCCATCACTTTAATCATAGCTACGTTTGAACAGATCAACTGCTTCGGTAAGTGTTTTTTTTATAACTCATTACTGTCCTACCCTTGGGCTTGGGCTGTACTCGGGCAGCAACCAGTGCGGATTGGCAGACTTCACAAGCTATTGAGAAAATCTCTCAGGCTGGTAGGTTTCCTTGGGTGGATGGACCGGGGAACGTTTGCCACCCGCGAATGTGCGACGCCTGGTTGCGGAAGCGTTGGTCAATAGAGGGTACCAAAAACGGGTAAGCCGCCGGAGGACCACTGAGGTAATGTTTCTTAGTTCCAGTGGTCTGCCAATACAGGTGGAGACGGCACTCGGCTGGTTTACCCCACACTACCTTGTTCGTTGCCCTGAACGATGGGGTGTGCGGTTATGTACATTTTTCCGCCATAATAGAAGGCTTGTAGGTTTCCTCACAAATTTTCCTTCACCGACCAGTTATAATTTTGTGTGCAAATTAAATAAACATTATTTCGAAAATTCCAAGCCGTGTGAAACAAAGTGCTGTACAAAAAGCTTGTACTGGGATCGAACTCGATACCACTGTCTTTCCAGTCATTGTTTTTATCACAAAGATGTCACTGCTTTTGAGTTACCCACAGCAAAATTGCGCCGTCACATTCTGTTATAGCAACGACTGATTTAATATAAATACAAAAATTACGATAGCGACTCAACTCTACTATTACGGCCTGTGGCGGCCATAATGTTTTCAATATTTAAAATTAAACTAATAATTTATAAAATCCGTCAGTGGTTTTCTTTTCTTTATAGAACTTCAGAAAAAGATTATAGTTTAAAAAGCTATTGTTTTTAATTTGTACTTTATCGTAATGGTTATTAGTGAATTATTGTTATCTGTTGACAATCAAATAGGATATTGCCGCTACGCTGAATTGACAACATTAAAAACTTTGGTACTATTATATTACAAAACAATATTACGTAGTTATTTCTTAAATAATTTCGTGAGAACAGTAATATGACTATTTAAGAAAATATTTTTTATAATTATTTGGTGTAAACTGATATTATTTCTAATCAAGAGTAGCAATTATGATTCAAAATATTGGCAAAACATTTTACATCTTTATGTCATGTCATTCTACTCATCTAATGTTGTTATTGTATACTTATTGTGTATCGTGAATATTGTATTGTGATTTTATGAGTGTAAGTTATATATTTAGTGATTTTAAGCCTCATTATTTGTTTATATATGTAGATATTATTTTATTTATTTATAATTATGGTGTTATTTTTGATCATATATTCGAGTTTGAGGTATTTCAATTTCAAAATTATATCCATCTTAGATGTCTTTTATCTCATCATCCAGTTTTAGTGTGAAAAGAAATACACAGGGCAATAGAGTAGTCATTTATCTTCAAAACACATATTGTTTAATGTATGTCCTTTCCAGGCCGAGATTGTATGGGCATTTGGTACATCTCTTTACAGGTGCGGAGAACGTAGAACCAATGCGTACCCAATGTGCGTTAGCCGCTAGCAAGCTCCTCAAAAAACCAGATCAGAGTCGCGCAGTGGCGCTGTGTGCTCATCTCTTCTGGAAAGCCGCTAAAGATGGAAAACAGGTATAAATTATATCGTAAAGGGGTTTTTGGCTGGACGTCATGTGGAGCGGTTGAAATCCTATCAGAAACTACAGTAAATTTACTGAAAATACACAACACGAATATATTGTGAACAATTAACGTAAGTCATCATCACACTTGCTCTTATAGATGTATTACTAGTATATTCACCGCGGCTTCGCTCGCGTCATAGTATTGTTCATGAAAAATCAAATTTTGGATAGGATTCCAATTATTAGGTATAAGCGTCGCCACGCTAACAGCCGGTTTTACCCTCCCTCCGCATTAGATGTTTCACATCTAAAATATAGGTTCCGGATAAGTAATAATCACCAACATCATATACTAAAACCTTCTCCGAAACACGCTGCATCTTATGCTATAAGTATTATTCCAATCGGTTCAGTAGTTTTCGCAGTATAACCGAACAAAAAAACCGGTTCTGCATTTAGTATAGATTATTTTCTGGTGAAAAAGCCTTGTTTATCCCAGCACGAATGGGCCGGCTCGATTGGGGAAGTACCATCCTCTCACAAAAGATCAGCGTGTAACAACGATAGTTACGCTTACCGTTGTGTTTCGTATAGTGAGTGAGAGCGCCGGAGGCCCAAACTCCTCCCTATCCTCTCCTTAGTATCCTTCCTATCCAAATTCCTTAGACATGGCGACGCGCGAGTGATACCTTGGTGTTGCTAACGTCTATAGGCTACGGTAACCGTTTACCACCAGCTAGGCCGTATGCTTGTTCACCACCCATGTACTATAAAAAAAAAATACTAAACTTACTGTGGCCTGCAGGTTCACTCGCCTAAAGGAGAATGCCCACCACCCATACAAAAAAATGCCTGAAACGAACAACAATGAAATATACGCCAAAACGTACTACAAATCTTAGAGAATCCATTATGATATCAATTATTATCAAAAAACTAGGTAGTTTTTTAAACATAGGTTAAGTTATGGTAAGGATTGAATATGCAACAATAAAACAACAATAGGTAAACATTTTTGTTGTTTTATCATTAAAAAACTAATATCATCATCATCAACAAACTGAGCAGGAGGATAAATATTAATTAAGTGCCGCGCCGGTCCTGCAAAGTATAATATAAGTAATGCAATTGTCTTTTTTTATTTATTCTACTCCTTGTTTTATTCTACTCTTTGATATGTTAAAATGTCCCACGATACATTTTCTATTTTGAAAATAATTTGATTTTAATTTATATTGACACGAATATATTATTTTAATTAGATTTACAGTACATATAGGTTGAATTATATCAAAATAATGATAACTGTGGACTAATTCTATCCTACTCCATAAATCAATAAGAATGAATTAGACGGATATCAAGTTTAATATTTTAATGGTTGTTATATTTTTGCCCTAGTCGAACAAACTTGAGAATTATTTCATTATACATATTTTATTCTAAATAAAATTAAGGACTATTAATAGTTACTGTCCATTTCAGGCATTTTTTGGGCATTTCCCTTTAAAGGAAATATGGATATTTATATATAAATAAAGCATTTGAAACAGTTTTCCAGAGACGCAGGCTCAAATCCTGCGTGAATGTTATTATCGATTCGAACTTCGAGCTTAGGCTTCTGATAAATAACAGAGTATTTCAAGTGCTTACAATATACATGAATTATTATACCTAATATTAATACATAAAACTCGGACTAATTAAAAAATAAAGATGCCGCAACTACAAAGTGAAGCCACTTTTTTAAAGATGTGTGCGTGAAAGTGTTATCAACGGAAAGAAATAATCTATATAATTTGGGTAATTTTTTAAAAGTTTTATGTTTAAAATATAAAGAAAGTAAAAGTATAAAGTAAGTTTACTGCAATTCGTGGATTCGAGGCCGTGTGGGGCCGGCTTTAGAATTGTCCCACCCCTCTCCGGAATACCGGGGGAGTGGGCAGCAGCACTCCCTCGAGTATTAACAATATCCACTGCGATCGCCAACCCGCCTGCCAAGCGTGGCGATTACGGTGTTATCCCCCATGACGGGACCGCTCGTTGTGGCGTTCTCTTGGGGAGGCCTATGTCCAGCAGTGGACGTTGAAAGGCTTGATGGATTACTGCAATTCATATAGGGAATATTGTGGCGCTGACGACGTTTCGTGTACGTAACGTACGGACGAAATCGTCAAGTCATTAGGGGTAATTTTAAATCATATTCTGGTAACACCTTTGGTTTATGATACTTTATTTTTTTTTTATGAGCGCATATACTTACAAGTGTGGCCTAGTTTTATATAAGACTTTACTGGATTGTTCGTAATGCTCCGTCTATATTTTTTAATTAGTCTGAGACAAATTTTGATTGGTTTATGATTTCCCTGAATAATTTTGCCACCTGAGCTCCAAAACTCAAAAGATCATTACTAACTTGTATAATGTTTTTTGGAGTATTTAAAAAATCAAAATGTATTTAAAGTACAAATTACAATATGTGAATAAGGAAAAAGAGTATTTTAGTACGAGCGGGAATACTCTTTTTCCTTATTCACAAATTGTAATTTGTACTTTAAGAGTAGCTGAGCATGTCAAATGCTAAAATATAGATCAAAATGTTTAAAAAATCACGCCATCAAATAGTATGAATTTTAATTGCAAAATTAAACTTACTACATTGGATGAATGCATGTAAATGCATTGCCGATAGAGGGCGTTGGTCGTTAAAACAAATGTGATGAGGAAATTCGGTATTTCTAGAAATGGTACGATAGCTCAATGGATTAGAGCACTTCCCCGGAAAGGAAGGGACGCTGGTTCGTTTCCCGCTCGTACTAAAATACTCTTTTTCCTTATTCACAAATTGTAATTTGTACTTTAAGAGTAGCTGAGCATGTCAAATGCTAAAATATAGATCAAAATGTTTAAAAAATCACGCCATCAAATAGTTATGAATTTTAATTGCAAAATTAAACTTACTACATTAGATGAATGCATGTAAATGCATTGCCGATAGAGGGCGTGGGTCGTTAAAACAAATGTGATGAGGAAATTCGGTATTTCTAGAAATGGTACGATAGCTCAATGGATTAGAGCACTTCCCCGGAAAGGAAGGGACGCTGGTTCGTTTCCCGCTCGTACTAAAATACTCTTTTTCCTTATTCACAAATTGTAATTTGTACTTTAAGAGTAGCTGAGCATGTCAAATGCTAAAATATAGATCAAAATGTTTAAAAAATCACGCCATCAAATAGTTATGAATTTTAATTGCAAAATTAAACTTACTACATTAGATGAATGCATGTAAATGCATTGCCGATAGAGGGCGTGGGTCGTTAAAACTAATGTGATGAGGAAATTCGGTATTTCTAGAAATGGTACGATAGCTCAATGGATTAGAGCACTTTCCCGGAAAGGAAGGGACGCTGGTTCGTTTCCCGCTCGTACTAAAATACTCTTTTTCCTTATTCACAAATTGTAATTTGTACTTTAAGAGTAGCTGAGCATGTCAAATGATAAAATATAGATCAAAATGTTCAAAATGTATTTATTAAACCTTTTAAACTTGTGTTAATCTTACATCATAAATTTTACAGTGGTCCTTGAACGATGCATCCCGGGCCTTAGACTGTTTGAAGAAAGCGGCCCGGGTCGCTCAACAATGCATGGATGGTGGCGTACAAGCCCAGTTGCTAGCTGAACTGCTAGGCCGATATGCTTTACTGAGAGAGAGAGGCAACCCAAGTCTCACCACTAACCTCATAGAAGCGGTAAGTACCATCAATCCCATCATGCAGATGAACAGCACACCTGTTAGAGGTATGATGAGGTATGATTACTGAATCACAACGGATCTTGTGGTTTTGAATTTGCGTTGTAGCTATATTTGTGTCGCAAGGGATGTGTGTCTTCTACAGTTTACATTAATCGAAAAATGTTCGATATAATTTAACAATTGTAATCGATAATCATATAATTTATCGATCGCATTAAAAATGTAGACTCTTCTATATCTAGATTAAAGCTTATTCACTCAAATTGCTTGTATACTTTTTATTGAATACTGATCTTATTCGATTGTTTTGTTAATCGAGTAATAACAAATTAGTCAGCACTAATCGTGTGATTCCGGTACAATCCCCACTTCTTGTCTGTGTGCATATCTTTATAGACACAAAGATCCATTGTGACTACTATACCTACGTTTGTGAATTCCGCAATACCAGAGCCAAAGCCAAGGCGCTGCCTATACATGCTTCAAATAGCTGAGAGTGCTTATTTCTTACGTCTTGCTCTGGGAGACGCTTAGGATTAACCAATGCCAGGAACATTCCAGGTCGCTGCCTACGAAGTACATCAACTACTATGTTCAAAAGAAGAAAGTTACTGTTGCTAATTTTTTGAAGTTTTTTTAGAGGAGAATAGGTTGAGTCTGTAATAGTTTATAAAACCGTAACAGACCTGTGTCTGTACATTATAGATACTTTTCTGTACACGTATTTTTTAACGGCCCCATACGTGTACACATAATCTTAGTAGCTCATCCAGTAGTACACACGGTTCGTTGTCCAGTGGAAAAAACTGATGCATCAAAATCAAATATAATTTATTAACAAATTAACATTTCAGAATGTTGGTATCCGGTGGCCCCACACTATTCAAGCCTGTCCTGTGGGTACCTGTTACGATTTACAATTTCTCGGTACCATTACAATCTTGACTCGATCGACATCAAATGACTTATTGATAGAATTTAGCATAAAGAAGGCCTTAGGCTATATAGGTGTTACCACTGAAGTAATGTAACACAGTTCCAGTGGTCAGCCAATAAAGGCGGAGAGACAACATACGGCGGGTTTATTTAGTGGGTGAAGGCCCCACACTACCCTGTTCGTTGCCCCGAATGTGTGTTGTAATTTGGTGAAACCCAGTGGCCCGTACACAGCAGAATAATATGCTAGCATCTCTTTATAAATTTAGTTCTATTATGTGTGTTAAGTCACTGATCTCTGTTTTTCGGTGGGTCCCTCGATAGTTAAGATTGACATTTGGATATGGTAGATGGCCCTACGTTCATATTTCAGGATTGTTTTCTTTTCTTGTCAGAAATTTGTATGTTTTATTTTTTTGCACAATATATAATCACAAGTTTTGAAAATTGTTTCTGGATAGTATTCTTAAATTCCAATAATGACAAATTACCGGAGTCGCTAACAGTCCATCCATCTATTTATTATCTATTTATCATTCTATCCTTTCAACGTCCACTGCCGGACATAGGTCTCCCCAAGAGAACGCCACAACGAGCGGTCCCGTCATGGGGGATAATGCCGTAATCGCCACGCTTGGCAGGCGATTGGCGATCGCAGTTGATATTGTTAATACTCGAGGGAGTGCTCCTGCCCACTCCCCCGGTATTACCTCAGACTCTTACGACTCCCGTGGGTAGAGAGGGGTGGGACAATTCTAAAGCCGGCCCCACACGGCCTATCGCTAACAGTGTCTACTAGTATTATTTAAGAAAATGCTTTTATGATGTTATTTTGTCCAGGTTATCCAAAAAATCCGTGAAGAATTAGCCAACCTTGACCAGTCGGAGGAGGTGGAACAAATCACGAAGCATTTCCATAACACACTCCAGCATTTGAAGAACAGGATGGAGTGTCCAGACCCAGAAGGTCTCGGGTATGAGGGCCTTACTTTGTCTTAGTGAGGAGGTTTTCATATCTATACTTTTGTTATTTTTTAACAGCTTAGGAGGAAATCTGTCAGCCACAGATTATTTTAAGTAAATTTTATGTCTCCGGAATGAAGTGTAACCATTGTTGTAAGGACGTATTCAGACCGTGAGCTATAAATTAGGAGATGTGCTAGTGAGGTTATATCCATCCATCCACCCATCAGCCTTTCATCGTCCACTGCTGGACATAGGCCTCCCCTAAGGGGGGTATTGCCATAATCGCCACGCTTGGCAGGCGGGTTGGCGATCGCAGTGGATGTTTTTAGTACACAGGGGAACGCTGCTGCTCGGTCCCCCGGTAATACCTTAGTCGGCTTTTACGACTCCCATAGGAAGAGAAGGAGTGGAGCTATTCTTGATGCTGGCCCCACACGGCTATATGGAAGGTTATATCAGTGAGCTTTAAATATGAGTATAGTGTGGCTACTTAAGCCACAACGCTTGGCAGTCATACTAGCTAACTACTACATAGAAATAATTAAACTAAGTACTGCGAGTGGTAGCATGACGTAAAGTTTAGCTATAAATATTAATAGAGGTGAGGTGCACAACGAGTATCTATCCTCGTGTTACAAGCTGAGTTGGAATCTCAATAGCTCAAAATGTGAACTGATAAGTTAAGCAGTTAAGCTATTATATAGACAGTTTGCTCTGAGCTAGTAAATCAAATGAGTTTGTTTTTCATGCGCTATTAAATATCTATTACCTATAGTAGTCACAATGGATCTTTGTGTCTCTGAAGTTAGGGACAGAGCAAGGAGTGGGGATTGTGACGGAATCATATGATTAGTGCTGACCAATTCAAATGTTATTACTCGATTAACAAAACAATCGAATGAGATCATAATGTTTTCATATCTAATTGTTTAGGTTCTATTTATTACTTTTATATTCAATAAAAAGTATCCGAGCGATTTGAGTGAATAAGCTTTAATCTAGATGTAGAGGTGTCCATATTTTTTTAGTACGATCGATAAATAATGTGGCTATCGATTACAATTGTTAAATTATAATCGAATATTGTTCGATTAATGTAAACTGTAGAAGACTTACATGCTTACTCAAAAATAGCTACTACGCAGCGTCTTTCAGCCAACCTCAGAGATACAAAGATCCGTTGTGACTACTGTAATAGTTTATAATAAGGCGACGGAAAACATCCTGGATGCCTGAGAGATTTTCTCGAACGGCGAAATCTACCAGCACCGAAGCAATGTGGTGCACTAAGGCCTATAAACCCCTCTCACTATAGGAGTTAAGTAAATTGTTTGTAGTATCGCGATCTGATGGCGTCCTAACTTAATATTGTGTGTAAAAACAAATAATTGTATGAAATTATATGAAATAAATGGTTAATGCAATCTAAAGAACATTAATTCTGTAAATTAAAAAAAAACGTGATTTCTCTTAATAATTTATTAATCTGTGGTTTACCCATATAATTTCTTTTTAGAATCAATTTCAAATAGAGATCTTAAAATAATTTTTGATAGGTTTTTACCTTTATTTACTAATTTGTTTCGTATGTACCAAATAAAACTAATAAGGTTTATTTATAGACTACAAAATTATGTAGGTAAGCACATGATATACTATATCTACAGTAATATTATATAGAGAATATAGAGTAAAAATATATTTGTAAATAATTATTTCCGATGTTAACGCGAATATTAGACATAATTAAATAAATGTTATTTTAAGCATTATATTGTTTGCATTATTTTAGGGATAAGGTTACCCTAGCTTTTCTTTAGTGGGTGAGGGCCCCACACTACCCTGTTTGTTGCCCCGAACGACGGAGTGTGCGGTTAGGATTTTTTTTTTTCCGCCTAAACAAAAAAAACTGGTTTCCCTAGCTGACCACTAAAGTAATACAACATAATACCAGTGGCGCGCCAATACAGGCGGAAAGACAGCACACGGCAGGTTTCTTTAGTGGGTGAGCGCCCCAAACTACCCTGGTCGTTGCCCCGAACGACAGGGTGTGCGGTTAGACACATTTTTCCTGTCTTAACAAAAAAAAAAGGGTTTTCCTAGCTTTTGCCACGCCCTGAGTGGTGTTGGCGTGGTAGCCTATAAACCAAAGGCAACCTTCGCGAGTAATCCACCCCAAGAAAAGCTGTAGGACATGAAAAGGAATGATGATATAGAGGAGATGAGAAAGTGGTCAGCTAAAATAATAGGAAGGGAAAGAAGGGGTTGGTAGGTTTCTAATTTAGAGATAGAAACACATATTTAGACATTTTTGAATTAAGAATTTTAAATTTAATTTTATATTTGATATAGGATAGGTACAAAAGTAGCCTTTAACTGCGGCGGAGCCGCGGGCAAAGGCTAGTTGTGTAATAATAGGGGTTAAAGTATGAAACTGCCGTTTTATTGTAATAGGTACTTCGAATTGACATAGAACTTTCATGATTTGAGATTTTTGAGTGAAACTTTTTTCAAATATGACCTATGAGGTTCTTTTTTTTAAAAAATGTGCAACATTCGATTATCGACTTTCAGTTGTTTTTTTTATTCAGCTTAGACAAGAAAGATGGTTATTTCAAAAATTCGAGTGATTTTTGAATACGAGTTCCGACGCGGAACTAACGCCGCAGAAACAGCTCGCAATATCAATGTTGCGTTTGGAGAGGGGAGTGCTAATGAACGCACCGCCGACTCATGAATCCATCTTCACCATTATTGCTCCATGATAACGCGAGACCTCATACAGCACGAGAAACCGTTTTAACTCTACAGGAACTGCAATTAGAAAGCATTCGTCACCCTCCGTATTCGCCAGACCTTGCTCCAACGGACTACCATTTTTTTCGTGATTTGGACAATTTTCTACGTGATAAAGTTTTCTTCCCAGGAGTCAGTACAAAATGCTTTCACACAGTTTGTAGAATCTAGATCACCAGAGTTCTATTGCAAAGGCATAAACGACCTTCCTATTATATGGCAGCAATGTATAGATAATAATGGTAGATATTTTAATTAAATATGTTAAATAAAAAAAAATGAAGTTCATTTTTTCAGTACAAATCGGCAATTACATACTTTAACCCCTAATACAATAAGTAATGCTGCACTTGGACCTCTATCTTTAGACATCAGAGCCCGTAGAATGTAACTAACTAAATCGTATCGACACCGTATCGTCTCGCTTGTGATTAGTTGAGAAACCGACGAGTGATGTCGCCATAATCTCTCGGCCAATCACGGTGATCTCACAACCAATCACAATGACACGATGTCATGTCGATACGATCGAGTTAGATACATTCTAACCCCCCAGTATCGTGATTATTCTCTTTTATATTCGATTTTATTATGTCGCGCACGAAAATTCTCATTTAATATTATGACAAAGTAGATTTGTTACGCACTCACAATGTTTTCATGAATATCGGTCGTGTAGTTCATGACCGATCTTCATCAAATTTTGCATTTATAGGTACCCAGAAACGGATGCAGATCATTTTATACCGGAAAATATACGGTTTCTATGTGTGATAACTATTTTTTATAGAGATAGTTAATGTACAATAATGGTCAATTCATATTAAGGCGGAAATGTACTCGAGTATGTTAGAGTGTCCGTGTGGTGACGGACTAAGAATACAAGTGTCACCAACCCATTCTTTCCCACGGGTGTCGTATGAGGCGACTAAAGGAAGTAAGCAATTATCATCTATTGCATGACTGGTGGTAGGGCTGGGTACCAAGTGGGAGTATTCACTTGGTATCGGGCCCGAGCGTGTTGGTACCACCATCTCCCGTGTGACCGGCCATGAAGCACGTTGTTGCTTTTTGGCTGTAGCAGGAGATAGTCGTTTATTCTTTCATTTCACATCTGTGGAATGAAATAGTGAGCAGCGGTTTAACAATACTCGATATAGTTGAGTCCGTGAGCGACGGTTACCATTTGCCATCAGATGGGCCGTGGCTCGTCTGCCACTACAAGCAATAAAAAAAACGAGCTTGCTCTTGGCCGCCATTCACACTAGTCTCGCGCATGTTCGATCAGCTCGTGCTTAAAGCCAGTGAGCAATTGGGATTAGAAGAGTACAGATGAAACATTCATTCTTTATTTTTTTTAAAGGCAACTCCCTGCACTTAGGAATAACCTTTTTATCGCGGGGGATTTTACAAATATACAATTTCACGGATACCGTTTGTGGATTACACAAAAGTGTTGTGTGGGAATCGAACCCGCAACATTCGAGTGAATTTGGCAGTTATTGCGCTATTAGCAGAAGAAAAGTGGGAGCAAGTAATACATGTTCGCGCAGACGCGGAGATCATGTTCGAACACGCGCTACTGTATTTTTGAATAAGATTTTAATGTTGCATACTATTTTCAGCTTTGTGTAAATGGAATAAGGTTGATATTTCATTACAACTTCTTTATACTACGTGGGTGGCAAACTAGCATACGGTTCACTTGATGGTAAGCGGTTACCGTAGCCTATAGACGCTAGCAACACCAGAGGCATCACTCGCGCGTCGCCATCTCCAAGGAAAGGGATAGGTAGTATATTAAGGGGAGGACAGGAAGGGGGTTCGGGCCTCCGGCACTCTCACTCACCATACGAAACAACGGTAGTTACTACTACTGTTGGTTCATGCTGATCTTTTGTGAGAGGGTGGTACTTCCCCGATCGAGCCGGCCCATTCATGCTGGGATAAGCAAGGACTAGCATTTTCCCGCCGAAAAAAAACCGGTTTCTGAATTTCGCACAAACGAAGTCGAGGGTAGAATTTAGTTTTACAATAAAACACAGTCATGCTTATAATAACAACAATATAATCTTATACATTAAAATAATATATCTCACAAAATTTTGTTCCCTTGAACATTATTCCTATTATTCATCATGATCTTCTCTTGTCTCTTCTTCTCTTCTTTAAATGCTTCTTTGTTTGCTTTCTTCTCTACTCTCCTCTCTTTCCTGTACTCTTTTAGTAAACGCTTACGTTCTTTCTTTTCTTCTGGTGTTTCATCTTTCGGTCTGAAAGATATAATATCGCTATATTACAATCCGCTGCTTGTGATTATCCTTACTAATATTATAAATACTAACACATTTAAAAAAAAAAAAGAAAACCGCCTTCAAATGCACCCAGGAACTAAAAAGCAATAAATAATTGGTATTTAGATACGATTTCCGTGCTAGACACCTACTGATGTATTGATGGGGAGGCCTCCCTAAACGAAAAAAAATCAGACAGAAAAAACGTTAATATTGCCTATAAAATTTTAAGTATTCCACCAATTTCTCAAAGATACCATCATCAGATCCTTACCTGATGACTATGGGACCACCTGGGAAGTATACCCTATCAAACCAAAAAAATAATTTTGCAAATCGGTCCAGGCGTTGAGTAATCGGTGAACATACATAAAAAAAATAAAAACCGACGAATTGAGAACCTCCTCCTTTTTTGAAGTTGGTTAAAAATGCGTTTTGTTTGTAACGCACACTGTAACTACTCAGCCGAGCATCATAATATTTAGCACATTTATAGCCCTGGACCTACAAAAAGATCATTGGCTACTTTTTGTCCTGGAAAAATTAACGGTTTCTGTGACTCGCTGTCCTAGGTGAGCGACAAACGCGTTAATACTAAGCGACGCGATGCTACGCGTTGCGACGTATTGTGGCTAGTACTTTAATCGCTTTGCGTCGCGTTCATATTAGGCGACAACGTAGGCCATAAGTACATAAAACCTCTATTTGATATTTTCGTGTCGCGTCGCCTAGCGTATTATTAACGCGTTTGCCGCTGGACAACGGGTAAGCCGTTGTCCGAGCTGAGGTTCGCGACGCGATGTGACGTATTGCGGCTAATACTTTAACCGCTTTGCGTCGCGTTCATATTAGGCGACGACGTAGGCCATAAGTACATACAACCTCTATTTGATATTTTCGTATCGCGTCGCCTCGCGTATTATTAACGCGTTTGCCGCTGGACAACGGGTAAGCCGTTGTCCGAGCTGAGGTTCGCGACGCGATGTGACGTATTGCGGCTAATACTTTAACCGCTTTGCGTCGCATTCATATTAGGCGACGACGTAGGCCATAAGTACATACAACCTCTATTTGATATTTTCGTGTCGCGTTGCGTCGCGTAGTATTGACGCATTTGTCGCTCACCTAGGGCAACGGGTTAGATAGAAATGTTTGCTTCCAGATAAATTATGTGACCTATTTATATTGTTTAACTTAATTCTGAAGTCCATGTAGACAAAAGTCGCATGTAGAATGTACTCCTTACTAATGTTATAAATGGCAGTGATTTTGTTGTTTGAGCTTTCAACAGCATCGCGCTTGTATTCCCCGAAGGGGTAGGCAGAGGTGTATTACACACCCACGATTCGTCAGCTATGTTCAAGTCCCACGTAATAGGGGGCGAGCCTATTGACGTCTACCGGGCACATTTCCACACTCCGGGCTGTGCTACTGAGATTTTTTCTTTTTAGGAAAAAGCTCGATAGCAATGCCCGACCCGGGGATCGAATCCGAGACCTCATGACCTCATTTTAAGCTTTCACACCGTAATTATCTATATAATCTCTTCCTTTCCATCTCCTATCCCTTTCCTTGGAGTTTTTTCGTTACCAGGTAGGCCGTATGCTTGTTTGCCAGACATCCTAGCTATTATAAATCTGTAACAGTACCCCTAGTACGAGTTTTTGATAGTTTTTGAATACGATATGTAGTTTCGACTCATTCCATACATTTACGTGCAGCGCCCCATGCGGAAACGTGGTGGAATTAAAATTGGTAGTACGGGCTCAATAGAATCACAGTTATCGAATTCATGATGTGATGTTTTCGAGCTTATTATTGCATTTTGGCAGTATGGGTCCGACTTTGACAAGTCGTTGTTAGTAAACTTTCGACGTATTCGAAAACTTTTATAGTTATAGTACTCACTATGTAAATCTTGGTGTGTAAAAGAGATGAAGATAATAAAACGAAGTTCGTTCAATCATGCTAGTCGATGGTCGATATTGTGTAGACTCCATTCAATAACTTTAACTCGTGCTACCGATTACATATAAAACCATAGATATAGTATAACGTATAGATCACCAAAGCGTGTGAGCGAGAAGAAAATCTTGTACGGCAACATAGCAAGATGGAAGAGGAAAGCAAATCTAATGTCATTGCAAACCATTTGAATGATAGGTAGTCTACAGTCTTCTGGCTTGAAATTAGCTTCGCGGTTTTTTGATTTATTTGTGTTATAACTCTTGTTTATTATATGATGATAACTATTAAATACAATGGTTGTTTGTTCCGTGAGTGCCTGTGATGTAAATCATGCAAACAATCCTGATAATTGCATGTTTCACAGGTAAGTTCTCAGGATGTTATCACAACTTAAATGCTTTTATTCATAATTACTGATATTTTCTGTTTCAGTTACGGATTAATTTCAATTTCATTGTTACTTTTTATATTTTACATAGAAATATGTCGCATTGTTACATATTTGCAAGATTTTAGTTGAAAAGTTTTTAGGTACATATACACTAGGGCTTGACTTTATCGACAAGGTATATTGTCCACAAAGTGAAAAATGTGAAATCGAAAATAACAGTCACGAGCAGGATTTGAACCTGCATCGCCTAAGTATTTTCATACATTATACCGACTAGGTAAACTTAATTTTACAATTATGTCACGATGGCTGAATTTGCAAAGCATCTGGACGGTATCCAGGAGATGCAGGTTCAAATCCTGCTCGTGACTGTTATTTTCGATTTCACATTTTTCACTTTGTGTTTAATGTATAGTGCTAAACATGTCAAATGCTAAAAATATATATATAAATAAGGTATATTGTCGATATTTATCCTAAATGTTTGGAACATTTTCTCCTAACACATTAATGGAAAATATGCAATAAAAGTTCTACAACAGATATTGTCAGTCAAGTCGATTTATGCCCGGTTACTATAATAATAAAACGGGTCGTTTTATTTACAATCGGTAGAATATTCTACCAAGCGTAAGTAAAATCTGTTCCTATAAAATACGAGTCGTAAGTGAATTAACTGACAGTTTGCGACTAACGGATGGGAGGGTTTTCAGTTACAATCCGTAGCAACAATCTATGGAAACGATAGTTTGTTGTCAAGTATACCAACCGAAGATGACATGTTTACCGGCCAATTTCGGATGGTTTTGAGAAGTCGTGTGCTGGTATATGGTTATGGAGGCTTAAAAGGGAAAATATATCGAACTCTGAGAGTGAAATGGAGACTGCATTTACTCTCCGATACTGATATCACAGCGATTTTGAATCAGATGAAATTTGTTTTTCATTTTAGATGTTTGGTTTAAAGAAAATCTCGAGCCTTAAATTCGGGTGGTTCATTGAATCTAGGGCAAAAGCATCGGAAAGGAAGCTTGGCGTACCTATTTGTGAAAGTGCGACAGTACCTACTTTACGTCAGGGCAGCCTTTTAATGTTATATAAAACCTAAGTCCGCTCATGCATGGAGCAGTATTTTCTGGTTATACGCATTACTCTTTGAGTACTTAGTTGTCACGTTTGAACCGATGCTGCTAAATATCATCTATATTTTTACTGACCATCAGGAGGGTAAGCATTCGCTTAGAACAAGTTAAAAAATTCAAAATCGATCAGTAATAAATACTACGTTGTACGTAGTATTATTACTTTCATGAGCTTTATAGGTATAAGGGCCATAGATTATAGAAAAGAGAATCCTGTGACTATTGTTGTTGTCATAATTATGATTGTTGTTCAAGTTGACTGTAGTATTTAGTGCGTTAGCGTTTCGTTTAGATATAGGTATTAAATAGTTATAATGTTTAACATAGATTATTAAGATCTAAATTGTGTCTAAGCTATTTAATTGTTAATAAACAATAATTTTATTATTTGTATTACAGTTTTGTATATAAATATCTACATTTATTTTTAAAAAACACCTTTTTTTCAGAACATCATGTGAAACGATTGATGTAATAATGAAACGCAAAGAGGGTCATTGGTATTCTTAACTGACAGGTCTTCGTTACTGCTAGACATGATAATAATGTTGTGAAGCTTCGGTATCTTGAAAACTTCTGGTAGCTGTCATACAATGACGATTTGTTGAATATAAGAACCGGGCATTAGTTAATTTAAAAATTATAAGTAGGATTATGTTGCTAAAAGCTGTGTATAATTCTCTTATAAAATGCATAATATCGTTGACTGATGTTGCTGGTGAAATAAATAAAAACAAATTAATTATGTTCGTTTTAATTTATTATGTGTGTTTTGTTTCATTAGTTGAAGATGATTATTTGAATGAGCGAGTTCGTTAAAGAAACTGTGATTTGTTTTATAATTTTATCGATAGTCAGTCTAACTCTTAAAACTTACATCACTAACCAACGCACACATTGACAAATCAAAATTGGTTACGCGTTATCGAGCTACCAGGTGATCTATACGTTACTATATCTATGTCTAAAACTCTACCTAACCAAAACTATAATCGTTTTTATAATTTGTAAACTCGTACTAGGGGTAGAGCTGTGTCTATACATTTTTAAGATATTTGAGAAAAAAAAAATACTGAATTAGGCTATATAGGAGGCGTGTCTAAGCACAAAAGGTTTTTTTTTAGATTTTTGTCAGTTTGTTTGTTAGCGCATCACGCAAAACCTACCGAACGGATTTTGATGCAACTTCTTTTGTTTGATAGCTCTTGATTAGACTTAACAACTGGTATACATTTTATCCCGCTACTATATCGGAAACCTGAGATATTACCTAAAAGCCAGCTTTTGGCTGCGGCGGAGCCGCGGGCAAAGGCTAGTATAGTATAAAATAGATATTAAATTCCTAGTTTACCTTATAGACAAGACACTAAGCGTAGAAAGTACAGATTCCGCGCAAGTCTTCTCGTCTTCATCCCCACTAGAATCACCGTTTTGCATCGCATTGAACTTCGCGAGGGACTTGGCAGTCAGTCTGTTGTCGTTGCCAAGTGCGTCCTTTGGCAGACCCGTTTTGGCACTGATCTGAATCTTTCTGGGTTTCTGTTGGTATATAAAGGGTATCTTGCTTCAGTTAACTATTAATAGTATTCTTATAACATAGCACCTCGCAAAACTATGGCACAATTCCAATCTTATTGATGAGAGCTATGACTATAATGAGTATTTTATATTAGTAACTCACCTTAGGTTCATCAATTACTTTCGGATGGTTATACAGATTTGAATAAGTGGAGAGTATCGTCTCGCAGTCCCACTTCTCTTGTGGTTTCACTTCCACAGTCACCAACTCTTCTTCCGATTCTTCTTCTATTTCTTGCAGACGTTTCATCCTGTACAAACATTATGTAATATGTACATTTATGTGTGGTGATTACTGGCCATACGCAATTATTAAAAAAAGAAAACTCAATCCAAGTGATAATTTTCAAGGTCTGAGAATTGAAATGTCACCACCCCATCCTTTCCCGCGGGTGTCGTACAAGGCGACTAAGGGAAGTAAGCAATTATCACCCGTTGCATTACTGGTGCTAGGGCTGGGTACCAAGTGCGAGTACTCACTATCGGGCCTGAGGGGTTGGTACCACCGCCGCCTGTGTGACCGGACATGAAGTACGTCAATGTGTTTTGTCTGTAGCAGAAGTTGTATTCTTTCATTAAGCGGCTTGACAATACTCTCGGTATAGTTGAGTCCATGAGCGACAGTTACCACTTACCATCAGGTGGTCTGTGGTTCATCTGCCATCATTAGCAATAAAAATAAAAATGGTATCTGCCACTTATGGACTAAGCAACACCGAAAGCACCGGCAAGACGTTATTAGAAATCAACCATTGCGCTCGAGAACAATTTGAATACCCTGATTGTATAACGAGGGTTGAGAGCACTTTACTCACCATAGGTGTTAGCTATGCCTCAGTTATTGTTTAAGTCCATGAACGGCTGTTACCATTTACCATCAGGTGGTCCGCATATTCGTTTGCCATTGTCAGCAATATAAAAACAAACCGGATGATTCAATGGTGTGGTCATACATAGCATATGTATTCTGAGATCCTCATCTATATTATGATAAAGCCATGACAAAGTTATGTCTGTACATTTAAGATATTTGAGAAAATATGATTATATTAGGCTTTTTAGGCATCTCTGAACACAAAATAAGTTTTCTTATTTTTATTTTTGTCTGTTTTTTATTGTTCGGGATTGACGAAAAAACTACTGAACGGATTTTGATAAAACTTTTTTGTTTCATAGTTCTTGATTAGACTAAAAAACTGGTATACATTGTCCTGCTACTACAAAGGGAACCTGATATACAACCCAAAAGCTTTTGATTGATATTTTCAAACACGGCAAGGACTCACCTAGCAATTTCTCTCTCCTTATCAAGGTGATACCGTCTCCGAGACTCTTCGAAGTCCTCAGCGGCTCTCAGCAGCATGTCATGTGTCTCCGGCATGAAACCTTCAATCTCTTCCAAATCAAGCGCTCCTACTTCCGTATCATCGTATTCGGCAAACATCTGCGTGCAATTTTTTTTTATACTACGAGGTTAGAATACAAGCATACGACCCACCTGTTGGTAAGCGGTTACCATAGCCTATAGACACTATACGCATCACTCGCTCTTTGCCATCTCCAAGGAAAGCGATAGAAAGTGGATAGGAAGGACAATAAGGAGATGATAGGTAGGATACTAAAGAGAAGATAGAATGGATAATAAAGAGAGGGTAGTGAAGGGGGTTGTGCATCCGGCACTCTCTCTCGCCATACAAAGCAACGCTATGAGTATATAGTGTTGTTTCACGCCGATCTTCTGTGAGATAGTGATACTTACGCATATATTTTTAAAAAGGCTAATTGTTATTTAGGATCATTTTAAGAATTACACGGCGGGTGAATTTTCAGGTAACATTTTACCCCTAAATATATAACAACCAGAGGGGTTAGAACGTAAAACGATAGAGCCTTGCTTGTCTGAGCATGAATGGGCCGGTTCAATTGGAGAAGTAGCACTCTATCATAGAAGAGGGGTATCTAAGGTGCTTAACTGTGCTGTCAAATAAAACGTACCTTTTCAAACCTATTGTCCAACAAGCTCAGGCCTTGGTTACGACGAATCACGCTTGACGACATTGAATACTGGGAGAAGCGAGATTTCGTGTCATCTTTATCTGCAGCATCCCATGTAGGCATACGGCCACCTCGCCTTAGATCACCATCCTGAAAAAATTAGAGTTTGTATTAAGTTGGGTTCTTACAGATCAAGTTTTTTAATGAATCCAATGATATCCAAGGTAAAAATCACGATAACACAAAATATTTCTGACGGATTTGAATTAAATAAGCTGTAAAGTTCGACCGAAACAGAATTACTAGTCGAAACCGAAACTTGCGTCTCAGTGTCGGACGAAGCCAAAACTTGCGCCTCAGTGTTGGATGAAGCAGAAACTTGCACCTCAGTGTCATACGAAGCCGAAACCTCGCAGTGTCGGACAAAGCCGATACTTGCGTCTCAGTGTCGGACGAAGCCGAAACTTGTGGCTCAGTGTCGGACGAAGCCGAAACTTGCGGCACAGTGTCGGATGAAGCCGAAACTTGCGGCTCAGTGTCGGACGAAGCCGAAACTTGCGTCTCAGTGTCGGATGAAGCTGAAACTTGCGTCTTAGTGTCGGACGAAGCCGAAACTTGCGTCTCAATGTCGGGTGAAACCGAAATTAAAATATATAAAAACTGCACGAAAACGGAATTTTAAGGGACATAAACCGATGTTTCGAAGTGGCCGACTGTTGTCCAAAACCCATGAATAGATATTTTGGCCGAAACCGAATCTTCCATCGGTTACTGGTAGAGCCTATAAATTACTATGAAAATAGAAAAGATTATTGTGTATCAGTGGGGAAATTTCGAGAAACTTTATTCTAAACCCTATGAATGCAGCAGCTGTTGAAATATTACTGGCTGCAATCATTTTTGCCGTCTATCGGAACAGGGGCGGATCGTAAAATCCCCTTTTTCCCCTTTCACAAATAATTTGTTCTTTACATATTTTTCTTTATTCAAACAGGTACCGCGTATTTTTTTAAATGGGGGCCGGGGGCTCCTTTTTATCACGGAGCCCTGGGCTGCATACCAAAAAGCCCTTAAGTAGATCCGCCCCTGTATTGGAATATCTTTTTATATTACGACAATAATTTAATTCTATTAAAAAGGTGGTAAATTTATTCCTCACAATCAAATTATAATTACCTGAGAGTCACTGTCATCATCGGAATCCTGGTCTGAAGCGAAAGCTTTGTCAGAACGATCATTTTCTGAGACACTTTCATCATCATCCTCTTCATCATCTTCCTCATCACCACCTGTACAAAATATGAGGTTATGATAGTTCAACTAAACAACAGTTGGGTACAAAATTAAAATCGTCACTCACCTTCGCCCATAGCGAGTTCAATAAAATTGTCTTCAAGCTGATTGTCAGGGTCATCAAAATCGAAGTCTTCATCTAACGCGGCTATCACTTCAGGGTCCAAGTCAAGGCACAACCCTGGAGATCACAATGAAACTATTAGGTCTCAAAAGAAAATCTATAATATTAACTGGCTGACCTGGCGACCTTCGTACCGCCATATATTTTTTCATGAATATTGTGATAAAAATAACGTGAATAAAAAATACGTGACAAAACTATCCTATCTTAGGCACGCCAGCAAACACGCAGTTAAAAAAACAGCGTGAAAATCGGTTAGATAGTTTCGGAGTTCATAGTGAGCAACAACGTGACACAGGAATTAAGTGTAATAGATATCTATTCTATACATACTGTCTGTTCTGAAAGTAAGTTAACTATATATAAAAACTTCGTGTCACGTTGTTTGTCCATGATGAACTCCCTAAGCTCATGAACGGATTTTAAAGAAGTTTTGCAAACAGTGTGGAATTTATTCCAATTTGAGAGATAGAATAGTTTTTATCACGATTATTTTTTTATTGCAAAATTAACGAACGAATCATGTTCAAATTCAAATTCAAATTCAAAAATATCTTTATTTCATAGGCCTATTAAGTAGCACTTAAAATCGTCAATAATACACTAATAATTAAAATAATTAACACATGTGTGCCACAGCAACGCGTGGCCGGGTCTAATAGTAATAATATATATAATATGAAATTTTGTGAAGATGTTTGTACGCCAATCACGCCGAAGTGACTGTGCAGACTTGGGTAAAATTTGGAAGGTAGATAGATGGGACACTGGATTAACATATTGGATACTAATTATCTCGAAAAAAGCAATATTAGGATTCTTATTTTTCGCAAATCTAACTAAACGAATTTGTAAGAATTTTTTGGTATACAGATAATAATGGCCTGGATAAACATACAAGAACATTTTTACCCTGATAAGGAAATACTGAGCTAGTTCTGCCTGAACCTAAAATTTTTTTAGAATGTTTGTGTTTGCTTGTAACATTTTTTTAGAATGTTTGTGTTTGCTTGTTCGCGAATAACGCAAAAAAACTAGATACTGAATCGATTTCGGTGTTTTTTTTATGTTTGATAGTCTCTTGAATAAAATTCAAAACTGGTATGAGTAGGTACATATACTTAACTTACACATTGTTTTTTTTCATAATAAAATTAAGTGATAGTTTAATTACTAAAGTAAATTTACTTATTGTAATGTATTTATACATGTTATTTAGTACCTTGTGGAGCTGCTTTATTCAGTAAACCGACGTCCTCTTCAACCTCGGAAGCAAAAACTGAACTAGGTAATGTTAGGGATTCTGTCACTGGAACGGTTGATGATTCTTCATTCTCCTCTGTTGTTGCTTTCTCTTTTCTTTTGTGGATTGGTTTCTGAAATTCAGAGGTCTCTTGTTTAATTTTAAGAACACTATGAATAATAATTACTAAGCTTTTTAAAGTATAAATTATTAGTGAATAAGGAAAAGTAGCGGAGCATGTCAATTGCTAAAAAAATAGATCTAAAATGTTTAAAAAATCGCACTATCAAATAGTATGAATTTTAATAGCAAAATTAAACTTACTATATTGGATGCATGTAATGCTTGCCGATAGATGGCGTTGGTCGTAAGACAAACGTGATTGGGAGATAGGGATGATCGAAAGATCAGTAGGATAGCTTAGTGGCTTAAAGCACTTCCCCGGATTGGAAAAGACGCGGGTTCGATTCCCCCTCCTACTAAAAATCCCTTTTTCCTTATTCACAAATAATTTATACTTTAAAAAGTAGCGGAGCATGTCAATTGCTAAAAAAATTGATCTAAAATTACTAAGCTTTCTACTATACCTAAGTCAACACAGTGTAAAAATGTTAAATTGACAATTTATTTTCGATTTCAAATTTTCACACTGTTTTAATTTATATGTCTAAGCATGTCAAATGCTAAAAATATATTTAAAAATATAAATATATCTAAGTCAGTAAAAATGTTTAATAATTTCATTTTTTTTCTGGTGTAGATATTTATTTTAAATTTCAGGACAACTAACAGCTAGGTAATTTGTTTAGGTATTAACCTAAACATAAGCAACTGAAGTGCGTATGTGATATGTATGAAAGCCAGTTCTATTCTTCCACAGACACAATAATAATTAAAATAGAGAACAAATAAAAAAATAATAATGTATTTTTTATTGCTTATGGTAACAGACTAGTCACGGCCCACCTGATGGTATGTAACTTAAATACTAAGAATACTGCAAAATTGCTGTCCCTTATTTCATTTTGCATATGAGAATATACAAGAGATTACAGATTAAATCAGTCATTAGATTTTCCGATACAGCTGTTCATGCCCTGTTTGTGCCGGCATTTATGGGGTGGTTCGGGGAAGTACCACCCTCCCCCATATCAGCCTGAAACAATGGTAGGAATTTCTACTGTTGGGTTTCACATGGCAAGCGAGTGCCTGAAGCACGAACTTCTTATCCTTTCCACCTCCTAACCCTTACCTTGGAGTTGGCGATGTAGGAGTAATGCATCAGTTGTTGCTATTAGCTGTAGAGTACAGTTACCGCTTAACATTAGGTGGATTGCATGTTTGTTTTGCCACCCATATAAGGCATCACGTAAATAATTATTTTATGTGGGATTCAACCCCACAACACTTGGCACAGGAGATATCTAAACTACTACACCATTAGTGGATCAAAGTTGTATGTGGCTTATTTTAAATAAATACTTACAGGCTGTACAACAAGGGTGACTTCTCTTGTATCTTTGAGATGTTGAAGATAGTTGTAATCATCATCAAAATATATGCCATATTTTATCTGTTCCTCTCTTCGCTGTTCTGGAGTTAAATCCTAAAATAGGAGATAAGAAAAAATACAAAACTTTTTACATAGCATCACGCCTGTATTCTCCGAAGGGGTAAGCGAGAGGTGTATTACACACCCACCACTCGCCAGCTATGTTTAAGTCCCATGTAATAGGGGGCGAGCCTATTGACGTCTACCGGGCACAATTCCAAACTCCGGGCTGCTACTGAGAATTTTTGTTTTTAGGAAAAAGCTCAATAACATTACCCTACACGGGGATCGAACCCGAGACCTCATGATTAACAGTCGCATGCACTACCGCTACACCACCGAGGCAGTAAAACATTAAATTTAAATTTCTAAAAATCCTACAACAATTATTACAACAATATTTTAAAACTATACGAGTTGGTGTTGTGAACAATTTATAAGCATACTTATTAGCCTTGCCTGTATCTATATATGTAACTGAACCTTTGAACGTGATTTTGACTTACTTCAAAATGTCAGATTAAATTAAAACTTTGCACAATTATCAAGGACTAATGACAATACAATAATTTGTAAACTAGTAAGCCAAAATGAATTAAGCGGTCACTGGTTATAAAATTCCCAATAACAGGACATCTATACATATAGACTAAACCTAGCCGGGGCTTTTCAGACAGACCACAGCGACGGTCCGTTTGCGAAGCCTCGCCGGTCCCAAGCCCGGGTAAATAGGGAGGGTCTTTATATGTATCATATTCATGTAGTTTATCCATTAGTATTATATCTCTGTATACATGGTCCCTTCTTTTCTATTTCTTCCGTTATGTATAGAGAAAGCCGCCTTTGTGTGGGTGCGAAGACGGTTTTATTATGGTATTTATACAGATATAGTATATCTTTAGGTATATATTTCATATGTTTAATGTGCTAAGGGCAGGCACCAACCACAAATATTGCCCCTTTATCTATGCAGTTTATATAGTTACTACGCTCGCACAAGCACACAGCACCCACCTGCGTCGGTCCTGCGCAGTTGATCGCCGTACGCGAAGAAGAGGGAGTCCTGGAGGGCTGAGTGGAACGGGGTCGGGGTTGATACTTCCGGGAGACAACACGCCCTCTTTGGTCCGGATTTCTGGCTAAACGGTACCCCTGTTGCTAGCCACTATAGGGGAATGGACACGCGTCCCGTATGGTTGAGGAGGGTACGGGCCGCAGGCGAGACACGGGGGGGTCCTCTGGGGGGACATGAGGTTCGGCTGACGGGGCAAGGGCGTGTGGAAACACTGGGGGTACTAGGATCGGTGCCCCCGGCCATATGTCTGCAGCTCCCGATGTCGCGCATGAATCCCAACCAACCGTGTCTATATCTCTCGGGTAGTCCTGGTGTCCAAAGTGACATCCCCAAAGGTGCGGGCTCCGTGGAGGGTGGGAAGCTCGAGAGACGAAATATAAACAATCACGTGGTATGGATAAAACCAGATCCCAAACCCCACGGGCGCCTGAGGTAAACCCCACAGGCACCCAAACACACGGAGGAGACGGTGCGGCTCACGCTGTGCCCGACACCTCCACATTCCCCATACAAATGGGAGGTGCTGTTCCCACAGTGCCTACCCCACCTACACATGCCTTGAGGGACGCGAAAGTGGCCCGGAAAGGCGCGAACACATCACAACATAACACAAACAAGACACACACAAACAAGACACACACAAATAAGACACTCACTAACACTGCACTCACTAACACTGCTCACACTAACACTGCTCACACTAACACTGCTCACAAAGAAGGTGCTGTTTCCACAGTGCCTCGATACACCAAGCACAGTGGCGGTGCTGTTTCCACAGTGCCCCCCCGCAAAAACCAGTCCGTGCCGGGTAAAAAGGCTGCTGGGATCCCGGCGCCTCGAATACCCGGCACGTTGACGACACCGACGGGCTCGGGGCAGGTTCATGACCGTACCCAGCCAACACCTAGTGCCGAGGGAGCCGTAAGGGAGGACGCTCCGTCAATGGAGAAATTCGTTGAACCGGAGCGGACACCAGCGGTACCCCCAACGGACGCTACACCCGCGCTGCTCGATGCAGGTTGGACAGTGCCGGACTTTAAGTGGAAGACGCACAAAAATAAAAAACAGCGTCGCAAGTCCAGGCAGAGGCGAGCTGCATTGGACAACACAACAGCCCCAGCGCCTCAACAACAACAAGGTGCTTCCAAGCAAGAGCCGGCGAAGGCAGCCGCTGGAACCCCAGTAGCACGCCGCGGCGGCCGTGCAAGGAAAAGGGCTAGGAACAGGCCTGCAACGACCGCAATCCCGGAATCTCGAGCTTCGGCCAAAAGGAATCGCCCGGATGAGACCATCTCTCCTCGAGGTGAGACCAAGAGGCTGAGACTCGAGCCTACGGGGGATACTCCGAAGATGGCGTATGCGGATGCTTTGAAGGCGGACCTGCTGGTTGCTGTTACCACAGTGACCTCAGGTCACCTCACTCCGCAGCTGTCTGAGGAGGTTCAGAAACAGCTGCAGGCACTGCTGATGCAGGAAGCCATGCAGCCTAGCAATAGCCAATCCTCTGGCCCACTATTCCGGGGAAAGCCGTTGTTATCCAACGGCGCCCTACGGCTATGGTGTGAGGATCAGGCTACGTTGGCATGGCTCAGGCGGTGCACGGCGACTATGACCCTGTCTACAGGGGACAAGGTCACCGTGAAACGCCAGAGTGAGCTACAGCGTAGAGTACGCTGTGGCGTACTGTCCCGGGGGTCTGGGAAGATTTCCGCGCCGTAGCGCGAACACTTCGGTACCAGAACCCCTGGGCGCAGATCGACCAGTGGTTACTCCACAAGACGGAGCGACAGGAGACGGACACGTTTGCTGTTTTGTTAGTGTACCGGAGACGGTCGTGGCGGTCCTTGTAGAGCGCGAACGCCGGCTTGGCTTCCTGCTAGGCTCGGTGTACGTAAAGTTCCAAGGACCGCGGGGCAGGTACGTGGAATACCCACCACCCAGCGACACCGTCTCTTGGGAAAACATGGCACCTGCTGAATCCGAAGCTATGGACACTTCCGTGGGGACCAGGGCAAGCACTGTAGGAGTGGAGGTGTTGCCCGGGTCTCAGACGTCGGCGCGGACTGCTCCTGCTTCTGAGGGGGACGAGGAAGAACTTCTTCGTGATCCCTCGGAGGCTGGGGGGGACTGCGCCCGGGGTCTGGAGAAGCTGGCCATAGGTGAGGAGGAGGCGGAGGGAGGATCGGCGGAGGAGGATGACATTAACAGTGTTACCCCCTTCTCCGCTTTGTAATATCCTCCAAGCCAACCTCCACCACAGCGAAACCGCGACGGCTCAGTTACGGAAATGGTTGGAGGTCAACGACACGGCCATAGTCCTGATCCAGGAGCCGTGGGTCAGAAATGGCACCGTCTGCGGACTCCGGAACATCGGAGGTAAGCTTATTGCACAAACAGGACCGGTCAATCCCCGAGCCTGTATTTACATGTCTAGAAATATACACGCGCAACCCTTAACGAGTTTCTGTTCTAGAGACCTGTGCGCCATTATAGTGCACGGGGCGCCGGATTCAAGCCTTCAGGAGGCGGTTATTGCATCCGTGTACATGCCGGAGGCTGACGATCCGCCACCCCACGAGCTGACACGGCTAATCACCTACTGCGAAGAGACCGGGCTCGAAATTATCGTGGCCACTGACGCAAATGCACACCACCCCCTATGGGGGATGAAGACAAGTAACGAAAGAGGTAAGAAACTTGTTGAGTACCTTTTCACAACTGACCTTAATATACTTAATACAGGCTCAGAACCGACATTTGTAAACAGACGTAGCAAGACAATCATTGACTTGACGTTGGCAACCGAAGAGGTTTCGAATCACATCTCGAACTGGCATGTATCAAAAGATCTATCATGCTCAGACCATAGGTGGATTCGATTCGATATTCAAGTAAAGACAATCGCAGCAACCCCGTGGAGGAACCCCCGCAGAACGGATCGTATCCGGTACGCGGAACAAATGTGCCTAGCCCTGGTGCAGACAGAGGTTCCCACTAAACTGGAAGGTGCTGCAGAAATAGAGAGGCAGGTAAGCGTCCTCACAAATACCATGTTGGATTGCTATCACCAGGCGTGTCCCTTGTCCACTCCACCGCCCAGTCGAGGCAAAAAAGCGGACTGGTGGGGACCCGAGCTGGATAGACTCAGGAAAAGGATGAGGCGACAACTCAACAGAGCAATGAACACAGGTACTGACCAGGACTGGGATAATTATAAGTCAACTAAGTCTAGGTACAAGAAGCGTCTCAGGTACAGAAGCAGGTGCTCATGGCGCAACTTCTGTTCCGATATAGAGAATGGAGCACAGGCTAACAGGGTAAGTAAGGTTCTTTGTAACCAGCTCACGGTTACGTTGGGATCTCTACGTAAGCCAGACGACACCCTCACTAGGTCATGGGAGGAAGCGGAATACATCTTAGTACAGACGCACTTCCCCGACTGCGAGATGGTGCAGTCAGTCCGCTGGACAGATGAGGAGGTCATCCCATCTGAAGCAGAATGGCACCAAACACTTGATGTAGTTAGCCCACAAAAAGTACGGTGGGCCATTAACAGCTTTAATTCATACAAATCACCTGGCCTGGATGGAATTTTCCCTACCTTGCTGAAGTGGGGCGGGGAGGAACTCATTCAAATACTCACCACTATTCTGGCTCATAGGTACGCCTATCTTGCTCATAGGTACGTGCCGAAAAGTTGGAGAGAAGTCAAGGTGATCTTCATACCCAAGCCAGGTAAGAGCGATTACTCGGACCCCAAATCCTACAGACCTATCAGCTTGACCTCTTTTCTGTTGAAGACACTGGAGAGGTTGTGCGATGGGAACCTGAGGGAGGGGGTTCTACTAGGCCTGCACGCGCATCAACACGCCTACTGTCAAGATAAATCTACAGAATCGGCACTTCATGCAGTGGTATGCAAAATTGAAGAAGCGATTTCAAGCAAGTCTATATGTCTAGGCACCTTCATAGACATTGAGGGGGCCTTTGACAAGACCAAATTTGCTAGTTACAGCTACAGTCAATCCAAAAAAGACGGAAATGGTGATGTTCACTAACAAACCAAACCTGGGCAACTACCGACTGCCCAAATTATTCAAAACAGAACTCCAGTTATCAACACAGGTTAAGTACCTAGGGGTAATTCTTGACTGTAAGTTGAACTGGAGTAATCATTTAAATAGTAAAATAGATAAAGCCACGGTCGTATTTTGGCAATGCCGCAGAATGATAGGTAAAAGGTGGGGCCTAGACCCTAAAATCGTTCTATGGCTATACCAGGTGGTGATCCGACCAATGATTAGCTACGGTGCGGTGGTGTGGTGGCCACAGACCGAATTATCCACTGTCATAGCTAAACTACAGCGACTCCAGAGATTGGCCTGTATGGCGGCCACGGGATGCATGAGGACAACTACAACTGCTGCTCTGGAAGCTATTCTTGGCCTGCCGCCACTGCATTTGTTCATAAAACAAGAGGCAGCAGCTACAGCGGTAAGGCTTAAAAACCTGAGTCTCTGGAGACTAGCAAGGGTACCGCACACCGAAATCCTCAGTGAGGTAACAGGTAAGGAGCCGCTCATGGCAGCGGTGACCGACAGGATACCCAAGCAGTTTGTATTTGACAAGAAGTATAAGACACAATTGCAAGAACAACCGGGTGAAGGTCTTAACCCAAGAGAGATGAGTATCTTCACAGATGGATCTAAAACAAGGTCAGGTACTGGTGCGGGTGTATTCTCCGAGGACCTGAACATTCAGATATCTACACCATTAGGAGCTCATAACACGGTCTTCCAGGCAGAAAGTGTGGGCATCTTAATGGCAGCGTATGCAATCGACTCTAGAAAGGTAAAGAACCAACAAATCCGTATACTCTCTGATAGCCGATCAGTTCTACAGGCCCTTCAAAGGTACACTATAACCTCGGGTCTTATATACGAGTGCCATCGAGCCCTGTCACAGGTATGTATCGACAAGGATATAACCCTCAGTGGATCAAAGGACACAGCAACTCACGCGGTAATGACGCTGCCGATGAATTGGCAAGGGGGGGTTCGGAGATGATAGTGGAAGGACCTGAGCCCATTCTACCCCTGCCGTTCGCTTGGCTCCGAAACACACTACGACGAAACACCAAGGTAGAACACCAAGAATACTGGTCTAACTTAGGTACATGCAGGAAAGCCAGAGAGGCCCTTCCGACAATCTACCCCGGATTGTCACTAAAGCTGCGGCATTTGAAGAGGCCTCAGCTCCGGCTCCTAATGGGAGCCATTACTGGACATGCTTTATGGAATAAACACTTATTTACTCTAGGTGTTACTGATAGTCCTCTTTGCAGAGCTTGCATGGAGGCAGACGAAACGGCCGCCCACGTCTTCCTTGAATGTCCGGGGGTGGCGGAATACCGGGCACAATACCTCGGCTCTCCGAGGTCGCTCCCAGAGGTCGTCGGCAACGTTAAGGGTCTGCTAGGCTTTCTGGTGATGCTGGGTTGGCAGGAGTAGTGCCAGCAACCCGTTACGCGAAATAGGCGCACATACGACGTCGAGTTGCGGAAAAATAGCCCGCGTTTACAATACAATACATATAGACTATTGGACAAGTTCCAGTAGGATGTAGAAACATGACAAATCTGCCCAATCTAAGACTTCGACTTGAACATAATATATTAACTAATAATACTAATATAAAACAAATTACTTACAAAAGTAAAACTAGAAAAGTAAGGAAAACGAGTATTGGAAAAAAAGTATTGGTGTAAAGATGCGTAAATGCTCCTGATATGTGGAAAGAATGTGATTGATTAAGAAGCTATACAATGCAAAAGTGGAAGGACGTAGGTACCGGATTAAATTAGTCACGTATTTAAGGAAGGTGGAGTTGAGAGTCTCCGAAAACCGGTGAGTATGTATGAAGAGAATTATGAGTGTTGACAAATGAGATGTTTGCAAAAATAGAGCTTTATGGCACTCTGTTCTGTCTGGCTATCACGCAAAGGAGATAGCGGCATGATAACTAGGTAAGTAAAACTAGAAAGGCAGTAGAAAAGAAAAAAACTAATAAAATTAAAATTTAAAATAGACTATTTGTGTGTAAATAAGTCATTCGGTCTATGCCGATGCAGGCTGGTCGAATTTACCAATTTATTCAGTACTAGAATTAACTAATCTGATAGTAAAATAAATATACTAACAGGCTGATTTTCTTTCTTTGCTGGGATGTTGGCATTAACAGGCACTAATACACGTTGAGGAGCTGTCTCATCAGCAGCTAATGGATCTCTTTGCGAACGATGAACCAGGTTAAAAGTCACGGCTTTCTTCCGATCTATAAACTTCTTTTTTGTCTTAGGCTGAAATGAGGTTATAAATGTTACACTCGCGATACTGAGGAAGTTATTAAAAAAGATACGATAATGAGGATCTCATGACACGAATTACCATTTTGTTACGTCTGTTTTAGCAATATTTAAGTTAAAAACGCTAAAATGCGCATACAAAAAGTACAAAAACACGACGTGTTGTTTTGGAAAGTATTAGTTTAGTAAAGTGTACGTCAAAAAAGATACGTTCAGAAATTAGAAATAATGTTAGGTATTATTAGGTACTCATAGGGTTTCCTTGTATTGGTAGGTGATTATTTTCTTACATTTTAATTAAATTTAGATTTGATTTATAAACCAAAATAAATCTTTTGAATTAAAAGTGCTATCTACAATAAACAAATGTTGAACTACTTTAAAATGTCAATGTCAATCAAGTTCATCTCAACTGACAGTGACAGTTCAGCAGTCCAAAAAAATAACCTACAATGCTTATTTACATAAATATTTTAAACATTAATTTTATAAAAACTGCTAGGAAATGGATTTGGGTAGACTATATACGCTCAAAAAGTACTTCGGTTCCAAAAATTAAAACATATTCTCATACGATTCTCACCCCGAAAACAAATTTCCCGGCTCGCTCTACTAACGCTATAAAAGAACGAATTTATAAGGTAAAATCACACTAAGGCTATATGATATTAACTTATTTATAAAATATATGAATAATGTTAATAGTTAATAGCACTAGGGTAATTATAAGAAAGTCCTAAACCGTTAAAACCAATCGGGAAATGATAGATAAATGACTATCCTATAGTTAGCATAATATTGGATATTTTTGCAGACCGCACAGTTTACTGAGCTTTATAACTGGCAGAGAGAACATCTAAAAGGTCCAGAATTTGTTCTTCATGACGGTCCACCTTATGCGAATGGAGATTTGCACATGGGACATGCAGTCAATAAGGTAAAATAGTACTAAGTATTTGTGAATAAGGAAAAAAGATTTTTAGTACGAGCGGGAATCCTTATTCACAAATAATTTGTATTTAAAAAGTAGCGGAGCATGTCAAATGCTAAAAAATATACATTAAAAAAGGTAAAATAGTTCTACATGAATTAATATTCTAAGAACTCAAGTAAAAGTTTTCTTGTGCTCCGTTAACATAAATAGGTACCAGATATTAAAGTATGTCTGTCTCCCTTTGTGACACTATAAAAACCCTCTCCACTTTTATGCGAACATAATATCTATTATATATAATTCCAGTGTCACAATGTTTGTCCGGGATGAACTCCGAATCTACTGAACCGATTTTAACTTTTTTTGTATATGTATGTATGTTTTGTCTCAACTTAAGAAATAGAATACTTTATATTTCAATTTATAATTGCAATATTTATTCATGAAAAAATATATGGCGGTACAAAGTTTGCCGGGTCAGCTAGTAATTATATATATTTTTTAAACGGTCCCTAACCTCCTCAGAGACATTGTCATAGAGCATTATCGAGCAACAAATTATAATTCCATTTAATAATCTGGAACTCCGAATTTTTTGAGCATTTGACATGCTAAGACAGCATTAAAAAATTATAAGGTGGGTTTTCAAAATAATATCATATTTCATTATATTAGTTTTAAAGGGCATTCCATCTCACAGACAAAACAATAAAAAGCAACTCTCTTTGATGTGGAACAGAATATTGGTTCTCACACTCCCCCCTATTCTCTATTTCCTCCTTTTCTTAGTATTCTTCCTATCCTCTCCTCATTATCCTTACTCTTCACCTCATATCCCTTTACTCCGAGATGGTGATGTGCAAGTGATGCCCCTGGTGTAGCTAGCATCTATAGGCTATGGTAACCGCAAACCATCAGCTGGGCCGTTTGCTTATTTGCTATATAAAAAAAAAATATTGAAAAACATGAATGGGGAGGATCAAACTGCACTTAACAAAAGGTTTTACCAAAATGAGAAATATGCCCTTTTATAAACATCAATTATATTTATTCCTAATTAAATTGTAATTTTCATTTATGTTGGATTGTAGTGTATAATACACAACATTTGTGAATGAATAATGCAAATCAAACAAAAAATGAACATAATATTTTACAGATAATCAAAGACATAAACAACCGTAGTCAAGTACTGCAAGGTAATAAGGTCCATTATATCCCAGGATGGGATTGCCACGGACTGCCCATAGAGTTGAAGGCTTTACAAAAATCTAAAAAGACCAAAAAAGATAAGCAAGCAAGCAATGCACTTGAAATACGAGAAATTGCTAGAAATTTCGCGTTAGAGACAGTCGAGAAGCAAAAGGAAGCATTTAGGAAATGGGGTGTCATGGCTGATTGGGATGAGCAGTGTTATTTGACATTAAATAAAAGTTATATACAGAATCAGTTGCATCAATTTTATAAAATGTTTAAATCAAAGTTGATATTTCGAGCATTAAAACCTGTATATTGGTCACCATCATCTAAGTAAGTAGAATTTGAAGCTTTATCTTAAATTAACACAAAGTTCGAAAATATGAAATCGAAAATAACAGTCACGAGCAGGATTTGAAACTGCATCTCCTGGAGTATCGTCCCAGATGCTTTGCCAATTCAGCTATCGTGACAACTGCTCAGGACTGCGAATTTCGATAACACATTTCTTCTTAATGTATTGGGTGACGCCTGCGTAATCTTTGGGATGTATTTGCATACATCATTTTAAACAGGTAATCTTAATTGTAGCAATTAAGATTCATACCAAATAATGACGCAGATGAAAGTGCGAAAACATTAAATCGAATATAAAAGTCACGAGCAGGATTTGAGCCTGTATCTCCTGTAATACCGTCCCAGATGCTTATTGCCAATTCAGCCATCGTTCGTTTTTACGTAATCTATTACCGATATTGGCCCAGTTGGCAAACTTAACAAATATATCGGGCATGGTTTCTTGCACCTTATTTGAAAAAGTGTGTGCCTTGATATTTTACTGGAATTCAAACCCAATACCAAAATTATTGGTCATAATAGTCTGTCACTGCATTATTAAAGCTTTTACTACATCAGATTTGCCAAAAGATAGTGTGCAACATATTAGTCAATTTGCTACCCATATTAAAGAAGCGATTGAGGGGAACCAAGGCTCGAAAGTGTTCACAAGAGATCTGTCTGTCGGCCAAAGCCAGTTGACTAAACTAAAGACCAACAACCCTGTCAATTCATCCCGACATGAGATGTTGAGAGAGATCCGTTCTATGGACAGTTTTAGTCGTGTTGTCGGCTTGGTCCAAGATCCCAGATCTAAGCTAACTCGGCACTTTAACGAAGATATCCAAGATGTCAGCCTGTACGAGATCAGAATGGCTCCCAAACAACTAAAGAATGGAAAGGCACTGGGAGACGACGGAATTATCACAAAATTCCCGAGGGCAGTCGGAATTTCGTTTCTAAAAGGCCTTCAGAAATTGTTTAATTCCGTCATTCTTGGGGGCGACGTTTCATACTCGTAGACCAAGAGAGTGATGGTGTTGTTCTTCAAGAAAGGTGACAGAACCCTCTTGAAAAATTATAGACACATCTCGCTCTTGAGCTATCTATAAGTTGTTTTCGAGGGACATTAGAAATAGAATTCAGCACCGGTTCCAGTCGGGAATGCGCTTCTCGAAGTTGTCAACCACTATGTCCACTGGGACAAACAGCCCAGTTAGGTATGCTCAACTTAAAAAAAAAAAAACATAGCTTACGCCTGTATTCCCCGAAGGGGTAGGCAGAGGTGTATTACACACCCACGACTTGCCAGCTATGTTTAAGTCCCACGTAATAGGGGGCGAGCCTATTGACGTCTACCGGGCACATTTCCAAACTCCGGGCTGCTACTGAGAATTTTTCTTATTTTTTTTTTACGAAAAATCTCAATAACACTGGCCGAAGAAAGAAGTTAATTGACGAATACAGCTTGGAAGGGCATTCTCGCGGGACGGGGACATATATCTCGTTCAAAATTCCGCAGTGTCTAAAAAGAAAGGTCTACGACTAGTGTGTGCTACCAAAGATGACATACGGAACAGAGACCACGTCTCTGAATATTGGCTTAGTATCAAGGTTTAAAGTCGTTCAGCGTGCCATGGAGCGGGCTATTTGCTCGGTATTTCTCTACGTGATCGAGTCCGTAATACGAAGATCTGTAGGTGAACGAGAGCGACATAATCCGCCGGGTTAGCATGCTAAATGTGGCAATAGGGCAGGCCACATCACTGACAACCGTTGGGGAAAAAAGGTTTTCGAATGGCCTCCACGTATCGGACGGCACGGCGCAGCGTGTAGCGGTGAATGATCTGGTCAAAGCCGCAGGGAGCTGTTGGATGCAGTCGGCACAGGACCGCTTGTTGTGGTGCTCTCTTGTGGAGGCACAGGTCGAGCAGTGGACGTCAGAAAGGCTGATGGATGGATGGAGTGTGCAACAATCGTCTGCAACATATTTGTAGTTACTGATGAATACATTGTCTAGTCTTCTTCCGTTGTAGAAAGAGATCATCCTCAACAGAGGCTGAAGAAGTAATATTAATTGAAAAATGTTTTTTTAGTAATACCTTCTTACTTTTCAAGTTCTTTATTCATTTAAAATTTTAATTTCAGAACAGCATTAGCAGAGGCCGAACTAGAATATGACCCGCAATACAAGAGCAAAGAAGTTTATGTTACATTTCCTATAAGTGAACTGCCTGACGCGATACAAGAAGCTGCAAAAGGGTTTGTACATTTTTCATCTACCCATCTCAATTTGGCTCCACACTTCGGAGCCAACACTCGCCGAACACGCTACCAATAAAAATATTGGGGCGAGCGATGGCAGATGGGTGGCTTGGCCCTAACATGCAGAGCCGAGGTCATAGTAGGGCAGAGAGAGATACATATACTCGTATAATATATTTTAAAGATTTTTTCATAACACATTCTTTTTTAACGTCTTGGATGACGCCCGCGCTATCTGTCGGATGTATTTACATACATTGTTCCAATTAGGTTAGCTTAATTGTTACAATTAAGAATCATATCAAACGATGACACGGCCCTATAAATATGTTATTATTTAAACACTAGCCTTTGCCAGCGGCTTCGCCGCAGCCAAATGCTAGTTATTCGGTTATATCTCAGGTTCCCGATTCCCCTACTATAGCGGGATAAAATGTCTACCAGTTTTTAAGTCAAATCAAGGCCTTTCAAATAAAATAAGTTGCATCAAAATCCATCTAGCAGGTCTTTTAAATAAATTCTAAAAAAAAATCTAGTTTAATAATTTTCTAGTTTTTCGGTTATATCTCAGGTTCCCGATATAGTAGCGGGATAAAATGTATACCAGTTTTTAAGTCTAATCAAGGCCTTTCAAATAAAAAAAGTTGCATCAAAATCCGTTCAGTAGTTTTTGTGTGATGCGCGAACAAACAAACAGACAAACGGACAAAAATTCTAAAAAAAATTGTTTTGTGTTTAGACATGCCTATATAGCCTATTACAGTATTTTTTTCTCAAATATCTTAAATGTACAGACACAGCTCTGTTACAGCTTTATATATAGGAGAGACAACATGCTTGGCCATCACCATGTATGTGGTAGCCTATAGACGCTGGCAACACCAGAGTCAGTCGCCACCTTCAAGAAAAGGGATACCGATTAGAACAGATTCTAGAAGAAGTAGAACAAGGATAATAAAGAGAGGATGGAGGATAAGGGAAGGGTTTGGGCCTCCAGCGCTCTCACTCACCATACGAAATACCATTGTTACATGTTGATCATTTGTGAGAGGGTTGTACTTCTCCGATGGAGCCGGCCCATTCATGCTGGGAGATGACTCTACCACTAGACCTTCTCAGTATTAGCGAGATCTATTTTATAATTGGACATAGTTTCTGAAAAACGTTCCAACCCACAATGTCAAGTTTCGAGAAAATTAAGTTATTAGGTCAAGATATACGAGTATACTACCACCACCGAATGAAACATAGTTCCAGTGGCCCGCCAATAAAGTCGGAGAGACGGCAGACTGCGAGTTTCTTTAGTAGGTGAAGGCCCCACACTACCCTGTTCGTTGCCCCGAACGACAGGGTGTGCGGTAAGGTACGTTTTTTCCCGACTTAACAAAAAAAAAAGGTCAAGATATATACTCACATTTTGCATAATCTATTATATATATACTCGATATATAAGTACTCGATTATGCAAAATGTGAGATGGTAATACATAACCTAAAAACTCAATTTTCTCGAAACTTGACATTGTGGGTTGGAACGTTTTTCAGAAACTATGTCCAATTATATTATGATACCTACCTAGACCAAATTGGTCATGTATTGAAGGAAGGTGGAGTCAGGATTCTCCGAAACCGGCGAGCGTGTATGAAGAGAATTATGAATGTTGAGGAAGCGAGAGATGTATGCAAGAATAGAGCCTCTTGGCACTCTGTTCTTTCTGCCTACCCCGCAAGGGAAATGGCGTGATGATAAGTTAGTTAAGTTATGTCCAATTTAGCTCATATGTTCCAGTCAAAAAGTCTCAGCCATTATCTGGACGACTACTCCATGGACTTTGATGGCGAACCGTGCGATTTGTTATAATTCTCAAATGAGATATAGTATAGTGTCTCTGAGTAATAAATCCGGGGAACTGTATCTTGTCGGTACTGGACTTATTGAGGGATTGGAGAAGATCTTGGGTGTGGAGCTCACCAGAATTGTGGAGTTTGATGGTGAGTCATATAGACTGTATAAATTGTTGTAGTGACGCCCCTCTGATAGTAAGCGGTAACCGCATTTGGAGGCAAATTTAAGCGGCCTGCGATAAATAGTTATTTTGTTCGTGTGGTGACGGACTAAGAATACAAGTGTCAGCACCCCATTCTTTCCCATGAGTATCGGTTATCGTATGAGGCGACTAAGGGAAGTAAGCAATTGTCATCCATTGCATGACTGGTGGTAGGGCTGGGTACCAAGAGGGAGTACTTACTTGGTATCGGGCCCGAGCGGGTTGGTACCACCATCTCTCGTGTGACCGGCCATGAAGCACATCGTTGCGTTTTGACTGTAGTAGGAGATAGCCGTTTATATTTCATTTCATATCTGTGAAATGAATTAGTGAGCAGCGGCTTGACAATACTCTTGGTATAGTCGAGTCCATGGGCGACGGTTACCATTTACCATCAGATAGGCCGTGACTCGTCACCCACTACATGCAATAAAAAAAAAGAAGCAGGCCCTCATGGCGTAGTCGGTAGCGTAACCGACCGTCGTGGGCTCCATTCCCACTCAGGACAATTATTTGTGTGATGAACACAGATATTTGTACTGCGTCTGGGTGTTTTCTATCTATTATATGTATGCCGTGTGGGGCCGGCTTTAGAATTGTCCCACCCCTCTCCACCCATGGGAGTCGTAAGAGCCGACTGAGGGAATACCGGAGGAATGGGCAGCAGCACTCCTTCGAGTATTAACAACATCCACTGCGATCGCCAACCCGCCTGCCAAGCGTGGCGATTACGGCACTATCCCTCATTCTTGGGGAGGCCTATGTCCAGCAGTGGACGTCAAAAGGCTGATGGATGGATGGATATGTATGTATTTACAAAAGAAAAGTATACTATATCCATAATCTTGGTACCCAAAGCACAAGCAAAATTGTCCGTGAATCTTTATTTATTTACGTTACGTACATGAATACGTTGTCAGCGCCATAATATTCCCTATATGATTTGCTGTAAACTTACTTAATCTATACAACTGCCTCGGTGGTTTAGTGGTAGTGAATGCGACCGCGTTAGGCCGTGTGGGGCCGGCTTTAGAATTGTCCCACACCTCTCTACACACGGGAGTCGTAAGAGCCGACTGAGGGAATACCAGGGGAGTGGGCAGCAGCACTCCCTCGAGTATTAACAACATCCACTGCGATCGCCAACCCGCCTGCCAAGCGTGGCGATTACGGCATTATCCCCCATGACGGGGCCGCTCGTTGTGGCGTTCTCTTGGGGAGGCCTATGTCCAGCAGTGGACGTTGAAAGGCTGATGGATGGATGGGTGGATGGATGGAATGCGACTGCGGATCACGAGGTCTCGGGTTCGATTCCTGGGTCTGGTCAACAAAAAGTTATTGGGATTTTCCATCAAGAAATTCTTAACAGCAGCCCGAAATTAAGGAGTTGGTGGTCATTGATCTCTTTCCGGTCCTGTCGGAACGTCGTCCCATCGGACGATGAGAGTGGGAGAACAAAAAGTGCACTTGTGCATACGTCCGTGCACTATAATATCTCCGTACACGTGGCTAATGTCTGTTGATGTTCCGGTGAACATTACGAGTATGTTATTTTATTTGTATTTATTGTCCGTATGGTGACGGACTGAGAATACAAGTGTCACCACCCGATCCTTTCCCGCGGGTGTCGTATAAAGCGACTAAGGGAAGTAAGCAATTATCACCCATTGCATTACTGGTGGTAGGGCTGGATACCAATTGAGAGTACTCACTTGCTATGGGCCCGAACGGGTCGGTACCACCGTCTTCTGTGTGACCGGTCATGAAGCACGTCTGTGTGTTTTGGCTGTAGCAGAAGATAGCCGTTTATTCTTTCCTTTCATATCTGAGAAATGAAATGGTGCGCCGCGGCTTCACAATACTCTCGGTATAGTTGAGTCTATGAGCGATAGTTGCCACTTACCATCAGGTAGGCCGTGGCTCGTCTGCCATCATAAGCAATAAAAAAATAGATTAACCCTTGAATCACAAAGGTTAATCGATCAATAGGTTAAACTCTAAATTATACCGAGTCCTTTTATATTCAGGTCACCACCTTGAAGGGGTTCAATATAGAAACAAACTAGTCGATCAGACCTTACCATTCCTGGATGGTGAACACGTCACAGAGGGTAAAGGCACTGGCTTGGTTCACACAGCACCAGCCCACGGCCCAGAAGATTTCCTAATTGCGTTAAAGAATAACATGGATATTGTAAGTAAATATGTTTGGTGTTTAAGGCAGCTGGGTGGTATTTCTACCATTGAAAAAATGTCATATGGTTCCGGTGGCCCGCCAATAAAGGCGGAGAGACGACACACGGCGGGTTTCTTTAATGGGTGAGGGCCCCACAATACCCTGTTCGTTGCCCCGAGCGTTGGGGTGTGTGTTAGGAACATTTTTCCCGCCTTAACAAAAAAAAAAGGTTGATATTTCTGGTTATATATTAAAGGCAATAAGTTTCTTTTTCTTATGGTGGCTGATGAGGTACGACCCACCCGATATGAAATGATAATCGTCTGGTCATAGTGTAGTGGTAAGACCATGGACTGCAAGGAACAGTGGTATCGAGTCCAATACCCAACTTACCAAATCTTCTAGAATACGCCGCTGATTTTTAGGAATTATATGGGTATTTGTTTGCACTGATGAAGGAAGTTTTGTGAATTCGGCCAACTCATACTAGGCCAGCCTGGTGAACTGTGGGCTTAATCCCTCTTGCATTAAAGAGAGCTCTGACTAGCAGTACGGCAATAAGAAACCGTTCAAGGTGGGGAAGGGTCTATCGCTTGGTATGACTAAATGTGACAAGGGGGAACAAGTCTAAGGAAGCTTTATATTCGTAATTAACTTCGATTTTTTAATCGAAATCAATTGGATACCAGGTAAGGAAAGGGGAGGCGATCTAGCTTTCGTGATGTAATATTTACGGGGGATCCCAGAAATTTGAACGTAGCGGGACAAAGAGAAAGGAAAAGGTCTCAAAAAGTGCAGAATTTAGGGAGACGTAATTTATGAATGGCCCCTAATGTATTGTGGAACTGTCGCTCCATGGACTCAATATCAGAAGTATAGCCACTGAACTTGTCTATTGTCGATAAATACTCCTTATTGAGGACTTCGAGGAATAATAATGGAAATTTTCTCACACCAGGAATGCAATGTCGATGAATCAGGCTGTTACTCGAACTTAGACCACGAGCTCAATGGTCAGTACGTGCTGTCCGAGGGGCAGGAGACTGTCATCAACCGCTTAGGGGATGACGTCATCCACCGTGGGGAGTACATCCATTCTTACCCACTGGATTGGAGGACGAAGAAGCCGGTCATCATCAGGGCCAGTCAGCAGTGGTTTATCGATACTGCTGCATTAAAGGAGAAGGCTTTGGTAAGGTATTAATATATCTGTCTAGAAGGAATGTATTATCGAAATCAGTAGTCCCGAGCGTATGTCACGATGGCTGAATTGGCAAAGCTTTTGTAATGGTTTTCCAGCACATGGTGGTTGAAATCCTATTATTTTCGTTTTCACATTTTTGCACTTTGTGTCCCGATAAATGGCCACGCATGTCAAGTGAAGAAATGGCGTGATGATAAGTTAGTTAGTTAGTTAGTTAAAAGACCACTTTCACAAATAATTTGTTCTTTAAACTGCTTCTGTAGTGCAGCGGTAGTGTGAGCCACTGCTGATCATGAGGTCTCGGGTTCGATCCCCGGGTCGGGCGGTGCGCTATTGAGCTTTTTCGTGAAAAGAAAAATTCTCAGTAGCAGCCCGGAGTTTAGATATGTGCCCGGTAGACGGCAATAGGCTCGCCCCCTATTCACCTCTGCCTACCCCTTCGGGGAATACAGGTGTGATGCTATGTTTATTTGTTCTTCATAGTTTAATCTAAAAGATGCACGCTAAGAAATCATTTATCATCTAGCAAGCTCTAGAAAAGGTGGAGATTTTGCCATCTTCAAGCAGCGAGCAGTCCCGTCAAGGCTTCAGAGCCCAGCTGGAGAAGCGGCCGTACTGGTGCATATCGCGGCAGCGAGCTTGGGGCGTGCCTATACCCGCATTATATAACGGGGATGAAGTTATAATCGATCAGTATGTATTTTATTGTACAATTACCTTTCGCAGCATGAATGTGCCTGACCGGAGAGGTAACACCCTTGTATCGATCGCTCATATAGAATCTTCTATGCTCGATGTGAAGGAACGGTATAGTAGATATAACGAATCTTTGTGTCTCTGAAGTTAGGCACGGAGCAAGAAGTGCGGATTGTGACAAGTTAAACGCTCTCATTATAAGTAAAGATATTAGTAGAATTCTTGACCTCTACATCCTTCACACGTTATGCCTTAGTATCTATTAATTATTATACATTTGCATTTTAAACCTTTTGATAATAATTATTGCGTTCATTTATTACATACATATTGTTACGCCTTTTTCCCGTAGGGGTAGGCAGAGACCACTTCTTTCCACTTGATCCTGACACACATGTTTTTATTACAGACGCGTAATAAATAAATTATGTGACCTCATTGAAGCCAGAGGACCTGACGTTTGGTGGACGTGTGACGTTAAGGAACTAGTGCCTGATGACGTCATCAAAGACCTTGACCTCAATATCAAAGACGTTAGCAAGGGACAGGTGAGAAGACAGACCTCACATAATACCAAGAGATTATTTTCGTTGCTAACATGCACGGATAGTTACCACCATTTTCATCACTAACTGCCTCGGTGGAGCAGCGGTAGCGTGAGCGACTGCTGATCATGAGGTCTCCGGTTTGATTCCCGGGTTGGGCAGCGCTATTGAATTTTTGATAAAAAGAATAATTCTCAGTAGCAGCCCGGAGTTTGGAAATGTGCCCGGTAGACGGCAATAGGCACGCCTCCTATTACGTGGGACCTAAACATAGCTGGTGATTCGTGGGTGTGTACTACCTACGGGGATAAAGGCGTGATGTTTATTTTCATCATTTTCAACACGGGCCCGACGTTCCAGGAATCAAAAACAGTGCGGTAGCTTCAGCAATTGACTGTCACGATAATATTGAATTATATATTATTCCAGGATATAATGGATATATGGTTCGACTCTGGTATATCTTGGAGTACATTGGGTGGACGAACAGCTCAGTTGTACTCTGAGGGTGTGGACCAGCTGACAGGATGGTTTCAAGCATCTTTGCTGACCTCAGTAGCTCTTAATGGTGTAGCACCTTATAGGTAAGACTCTTTCTCTTTTTTCTCATTTTCGCATCAGCTGCCTTAGAATGTAAAACGAAACCTTAAGCGAATATTCGTTTCGCTTCACTGCCAGATTGGTTGTGTAATCTCTCGACCAATCAGGACTAACGTGACGGACTTTTTTTTTATTGCCTTTGGTGGCAGACGATACACGGCCCCCCTGATGGTATATGGTAACCGTCGCTCATGGACTCAACTATACCGAGAGTATTGTCAAGCCGCTGTTCACCGTTTCATTTCACAGACATAAAATGAAAGAATAAACGGCTATACAACCAATGGCTATCTCCTGCTACAGCCAAACCGCAACGATGTGCATCATGGTCGATCACACGGAAGATGGTGGTACCAACCCGTTCGGGCCCGATAGCAAGTGAGTACTCCCACTTGGTACCCAGCCCCTACCATGAGTAATGCAATGAATAATTGCTTACTTCTCTTAGACGCCTCATTCGACACCCGTGGAGATGGAATGGGGTAATGACACTTGTATTCTTAGTCCGTCACCACACGTACAAACTTTTGACCAATCATAAAGAAGTTCCTAGTTGTAGAGCCTTGCTTATCCTAACATAAATAGGCCGGCTTGACCTGGTAAGTACTAACCTCTCGCAGAATTTTGACTTGAAGCAACTGTAGGTACTTCTACTGTGGTGTTTATTTCGGTAAGTGAGAGCGCTGGAAACCCAACCCCCTCTCTATCTCATCATACCATATTTTGATATATTTTTTTAGCATTTGACATGTTTAACCATATAAATTAATGTAGTGTGAAAATGTGAAATCGTAAATAACAGTCACGAGCAGGATTATTTTACTGTTGGTAGGGCTGGTTACCAAGTGGGAGTACTCACTTGATATCGGGCCCGAGCGGGTTGGTGCCACCATCTTCCGTGTGACCGGCCATTAAGCACATTGTTGCGTTTTGGCTGTAGCAGGAGATAGCCGTTTATTGTTAATCTTCATACTAAATTCATCTCAATATTTTTATATTTATTCCTCTCGTGTCTCCCTGCTCGGGGATGGCAACAAGTAAGTAATGCCCCTGGAGTTGTTGGCAAAATTTGAGCTGGAATTGCGACCAAGAGCAATAAACCGGCTCGTAGCTCGTATTGCATAGGCAAAATGTGTGTGTGTTAAACCGCGGTGTGAGCTCCTTGGGGTGAGACTGTACTAACTCCTTGATTACAGGTCGATATTCGTACATGGCTTCGTCGTGGACGATAAAAAACGTAAAATGTCAAAGTCTATTGGCAACGTCATTGATCCCACGACGATAATAGATGGAGGGAAGGACAAGCACAATCAGCCCGCATATGGTGTTGATACACTCAGGTATGAAGTCACATATCACCACCGAAGGAATGTGACATAGTTCCAGTGGCCCGCCAGGAAGGGCGGAGAGACGGCACACGGCGGGTTTCTTTAGTGGGTGAAGGCCCCACACTACCCTGTTCGTTGCCCCGAACGACGGGGTGTGCAGTTAGGAACATTTTTTCCCGCCTTAACAAACAAAAAAAAAAAAAGGTATGAAGTCACATCAAAAAAGGCCATCTAGCTAAATTTTAATTATTATATTTAGATTACATCTCAGCTTCTCTATAGCGGATAAAATGTATACCAGTTTTTAAGTAATCAAGAGCAATCAAACAAAGAAGTTTTATCAAAATCCGTTCAGTAGTTTTTACGTGATGCCTGCACAAACAAACAGACAAACCAACTAACGGACCAAAAATAAAAAAGAAATGTTTTATGTTTAAAGATGCTCAAATAGCCTAATACATTATTTTTTTCTCAAATATCTTAAATGTACAGATATAGCTCCGTTATCTAATATATAATATGCCGTGTGGGGCCGGCTTTAGAATTGTCCCACCCCTCTCCACCTATGGGAGTCGTAAGAGCCGACTGAGGGAATTACAGGGGAGTGGGCAGCAGCACTCCCCCGATTATTAACAACATCCACTGCGATCGCCAACCCGCCTGCCAAGCGTGGCGATTACGGCACTATCCCCCATATGAGCGAAACACATGTTGTGGCGTTCTCTTGGGGAGGCTTATGTTCAGCAGTGGACTTCGAAAGGCTGATGGATGGATGGATGGATCTAATATATAAAATTCTCGTGTCACAGTGTTTGTCGCCATTCTCCTTCAAAACGCTTTGACCGATTCTTACGAAATGTTGTGTGTATATTCAGTGAGTCTGAAAATAGGATGTAAACTAATTTTCATATCCCTAAGCGATTAGGGTGGTCCACCCCAAAATTTTTTTAATTATTTTGTAGACAATATTTTTTTTTTTTTATGATTCGGCATTAAAAAATACATACAAACTTAAATTTTCATCCTTCTACTGCCAACCCCTATTTTTTAATAGCAATATTAGAACTTTAATAATTGTTCGTTAATACAAATGTGATGAGGAGATTGGGTATGACCGCAAGGTAGTACGGTAGCTCAGTGGATTAGAGCACTTCCCCGGATTGGAAGGGGCGCAGGTTTGATTCCCGCTCGTATTAAAGTTCTCTTTTTCCTCATTTACAAATAATAATTTGTACTTTAATAATTTTCATTGCAAAATATTCACGAAAAAAAAATGGCAGTACTAAGTTCGCCGGGTGAGCTAGTAGCTTTATAATAGTATAGATGTCTACATACATACGACTTTTTTTACAGATGGTGGGTAGCCAGTCATTCTACGCAACATTCTCAAATTGTCATCAGCAAAAAGCTTCTAGACGACTGTCAAGCAGAGCTAATTCGGATCAGAAATATAATGAAATACCTGCTTGGAGTGATAAATGACTTGCCCAAGACAGATTTCAACAAAAAACCTACTTTAAATTATTTTGACAGTTATATGGTTAAAGAAACGGAAGATTTTGTCAAGCAAATCAATGACAGTTATAGTAATTTTAGGTACAATCACGTAGCACAGAGTACTCTCCATTTTATAAGTAATAAAATATCCGGATTATATTGTCATTGCATTAAAGATAGATTATATTGTTCTAGAAAAGATTCGGACGAAAGAACAGCCGCCCAATTAGTAGTTCATACAGTTTTAATATCGTTATGTAAAGCTCTTGGGCCTATTTTGCCCCATTTGATTGAGGAAGTCTGGCAACACCACCCTTTACATGAAAAACCGTTTTATTTTACCGAAAGTGTACCGATTTTGACAGTAAACGACATTGATACGCCATTAATGGATGTCATTTTGGAGATGAAAAAAGAAATATGCGTGTTAGCCAAAAATGAAACGTTGAAAAAGTTTTCTGCTAATATTAAATTAAGTTCGGAATTATATAATAAATTAAATGGTTTAAACGTATGTGTTCAAGATAATGATAGTGTTTTGTGTGAAATTTTTGAACTGTCATCTGTCAGTATGGAGGTTAGAAATAGCGGGAAAGATTGTCAGATTGTGTTGTCACAGAGTAACAACGATCAGTGTTTGCGATGTAGAAAATATAATGTTATTGGTGACAAAGAAAAGTGTAATAGATGTGAAAGAGTGTTAGATTGTTTATAGATGTTATTTCATAGAAAATAATAATAAAAAATTCATTAATACCTTAGAAGTAAGATGTACCAAGCCCATCATGCAAATATTTTTTTTTTGCTAACTTGAATCTAGATGTGCTTTGGGTTGTTCTGTTGGATCTTGCCATTAGGTTACTATCCAGGTTAGGTTGGTAATGAGTCAGTATTCATCTTAAATATCACTAGACAGTTTGAGACAACGAGCCACGCCGATTTTTTTTTTGAAGTGAATACTTCTTTATAACCGTTGTGTTTTGAAACTCGATGAAACGAAAATGAGTCACGAAAAAGATTCAAACAGATAAATGCATATAGCATTGACAGTCAGTTGCAGAAAAGTCCATTAGATTGTTTTGCCCCAAATGTATTACTTGGTAGTTGATTTGAAACCTCGGTCTCCAGTTTGTGCGATCAATACTTAAACCATATGACCACGGTGTACACAATATTAAGTTTGATGAAGGGATATGCATTCAATAATAAACTAATATCTCTGTTTTGCTATGTTCACTTGGTATTCCCATGCCAGTTATAAAGTATTTTTCATTACTCATACTCTGAAAGTAGGCCTGGAGTTGCCTGAGGAGCGGGTTGAAAGTAATACTTTTCAGCCCTAGGGAGAATTACTTTCAACTGACAGCTGAGTAATTATAAAAAAAAACAGTTCTATTTTCTTTACAGCCAGTCAATTACAGCGCGATGTAAAATTGAAATAACATAAAGTTAAGTATTTATTAAAGAATTTGTTTCTTATATGACTTTATTTCAATATAGTTGCAACTATATCTTTAAAATAACGAAGATTTATTATTTTATTTGGCTGAATAGCTGACAGGCCACAAAAAAAAAAACAAAATCGGCGGGAAAACGGCGTTTTCAAATTCAATTTTTTAAAGTCTCCCATTTTTTCTTTAGCTAATTCATGATTTTTATATTTAGTTTCCTCGTATTCGTAATGAAAAGCTCAGTGTTTACCTCGGGATAAAGAGCCATTGGATGCGGTCGGCGCAGGCTTGAACTATTGGAGCCCTCGCTACGCTTGGGCGCCAAACCCCGTCCCGGGACTAAATAATCTTTATCCCGTTGCTTTCATCCCTAGGGTAACAATGTACTATTTCTCACCTACCCCCGAAGTGAATCATATACTTATGTTATAGATGATAGCAACACTAGAGGCATCATTAGTGCGTTGCCATCTCCATGGAAAAGGATAGGGGTGGAGAAGAAGGATAATAAGTAAGTAAGAATAGGTGGGATACTAAGGACAGTATAGATAAGATAACAAGGAGGGGATAGAAAGCATAATAAAGAGATGATAGGAAGAATACTAAGGCGGTAATAGGGAGAGTGATGCCGTGTGGGGCCGCCTCAGGTATACAGGCACCCCGTGATACCGGAGCGCCTCCCTGATGCAGCTGAATGGCAGACTATTAAATGCGTTAACGATGTCAAGCGACACCGCCAACAGCATTTCCCCGCTGTTGACGACGGCTGCGGCCACGGCCCTCAGACGCATGATCGCGCTGACTGTCGAACGATCAGCTCGAAAACCGAACTGGGCGTCCGACAAGTCGGGCCCGACGTCGCGCAGGTGCTGGACAATGCGGGCAGCGAGGATTCTCTCCAGCATCTTACCCGCCTCATCCAGCAGCACGATGGGCCTGAAGGCCCCGACCGAATCCGGCGTTCGTCCCGGCTTCGGCAGGAGTACCAGCCTCCCCTCCTTCCAGCAGTCAGGAAACCGTCCGGACACCAGGCTCGCGTCGAACAGTCCCCTGAGGCGAGGCTCCAGGTGGTCCAGAGCCAGGGCCAGAGCCCGGGCAGGTATCCCGTCCGGGCCGGGGGCGGTGTTCTTGGAACGAATCCGCGCAACAGCCGCCCCCATTTCCGAAGCAGTAACGGGTGGTACACTGAAGTCAGCCTCCCGGTCGCTATCTGGCGGTGCCATCACCGGGGGCGCGTGCTCCACCCGTCGTGGGAATAAGCCCTCGACCACCTCGGTGAGGACTCGAAGTTGTGCCTACCTAACTGGACTGTTTGTCCCAGGTAGACATAATGGTCGACAACTTCGAGAAGCGTAGTCCCGACTAGGACCGGTGCTGAAATGACATGGACATTAGACATGGCTTTCGTCTTGTCCATGTTCATTTTGAGACCCACTAGTCGGGAAACCCTGCTGAGATCATCGAGCATGGTGCCAAGGTCCTCCAGCGATTCTGCCATGACTACGATGTCGTCGGCATATCGGAGGTGAGTGATGTACTCGCCATTGATGTTGATTCCGAATCCGTCCAGTCCAAGAGCTTGAAGACATATTCCAATGCAGCGGTGAAGAGTTTCGGGGACATAACGTCTCCCTGTCTAACACCTCTCTGCAGTTGGATCGGTTTCGTACTCCTGTCCTGAACACGGACTGACATGGTGGTGTTTCTATACAAGCACTTCAGCACTTCGATGTACCGATTGTCAATTTGGCACCGCTGAAGGGACTGCAGCACCGCCCAAGTTTCGATCGAATCGAAGGCTTTCTCAAAGTCCACAAATGCCAGACACAGAGGCCGATTATATTCCTCGGTTTTCTGTATAATCTGGCGTAGCGTGTGGATGTGGTCTATGGTACTATAGCCTTTTCGGAAACCGGCTTGTTCGGGAGGCTGGAAGTCGTCAAGCCTGCGCGTGAGTCGATTTGTAATGACCCTCGAAAACAACTTATAGACGTGGCTCAAGAGCGAGATGGGTCTATAGTTCTTCAAGAGGGTTCTGTCACCTTTCTTGAAGCAGCACCACCACGCTGCTGGTCCACGACTCTGGAACGTCGCCCCCGAGAACGACGGAATCGAACAGCCTCTGAAGAGCTTTTAAGACCGGCTTTCCGCCTGCTCTCAGAAGCTCTGTGGTGATTCCGTCGTCTCCCGGTGCCTTTCCGTTCTTTAGTTGTTTGAGAGCCATTCTGATCTCGTACAGGCTGACATCCGGGATATCTTCGGTAAAGTGCCAAGTTAGCTTGGATCTGGGGTCTTGGACCAAGCCAACAGCAGGGCTCTGGGATCTGTACAACTGTCCATAGAACTGCTGGACCTCTCCCAAGATCTCATCTCGAGAAGAAATGACAGTGCCGTTGTTGGTCCTCAGTTTAGTTAACTGACTTTGGCCAACAGACAGATCGCGAACACTTTCGAGCCTTGGTTCCGCTCTATGGCCTCTTTAATACGGGTAGTATTAAATTGGCGAATATCGTGCCGCACAGCCTTGGAGATCTGTCTGTTTAACCGCCTTAGGCAGGAACAATCGGCTGAGGACTGGACTATCATTTCTTTTCTCCTCTCCATGAGTGAGAGTATGGTCCGAGAGTTTACGGGTCCTACTGACGCGACGGGCCTTGAAGTAAGTCGACCCGACCGCGTGGACAGTTTGTACGAACCTGCTGTTCATATCGCTCGCTGATTCACACTCATCTAGACATTGGAAGCGATTTTGTAGTTCGAGCTGAAAGCTCTCGGGGTTCGGGTTTGGTATTGGGCAGGTGTTGGTCGTAGACTTCATCAAGCGCGACCTCTCGACTTTTGTTCTAATATTCAAGATACCGGTCGGTGATCACTCCCAGTTTTAATCCTGCTGATCACTGAGACATCATTGAATATGTGTCGTTTGTCCGACAGGATGAAGTCAATCTCGTTTTTCACTTAACCATCAGGGCTGGTCCAGGTCCATTTTCGCTGGGGCTGCTTCCTGAAGAAGGAATTCATCATAAAGAGGCCTTCCTTCTCCAGAAAATCAGCCAGCATTTGGCCCCTATGGTTCCTCTGCCCAAATCCATAGTACCCCACCTTCAGCTCATCGTCTGTCCTTTTGCCCAGTTTCGAGTTAAAGTCTCCCATAACCACCGTGAAATAGGTTTTAGACAAGTGGATGACGTTCGAGATATCCTCATATAGGGCGTCCACCTCGTCATCGGAGTGTGTCGAGGTCGGTGCGTAAACCTGTATGACCTTCAACGAATACCGGTTGGTTATTCTGAGTATAAGGTACGCTACCCTACTCGGCACACTTTCAATCCTCTCCACGTTGCCTAAGAGAGACCTGCGATAAACCCGACACCCCCTTGGGACTGGTGGTCGCCCTCCCGGTGGCAGAGCAAGTTCCCGGACTGGAGGATTGTCGTGCCCTCACCCTCTCTTCGGACTTCTGACAACCCTATAATGTCCCAGTGGATCTTGCTCAATTCCTCTTCCAACTCGGTGATTCTCTCGTCGGTCCGAAGTGTTCGAACGTTGTGCGTTACCAGGGCCAGAGGTCGTTGTTTTTAGTAGCTTTGCCGCGACCGGAGATTCTTCGCACCCCCTGCTGCGCCGATACCGGGCCCGCTACGGTTAGGCCACGGAATAGCGGAGCTGCCGTGACTGGGGGCCGTTTTATGTTGGGTGCTCATTTCTTTTTTTTGGGGGATATTGCCGTAATCGCCACGCTTGGCAGGCGTGTTGGCGATCGCAGTGGATGTTATTAATACTCGAGGGAGTGCTGCTGCCCACTCCCCCGGTATCCCTCAGTCGGCTCTTATGACTCCCATGGGTGATGGGTGGGACAATTCTAAAGCCGGCCCCACACGGCTTAAACGTTGTGTGAAATGTCCGTGAATATTTATTATTATTCGTATTGTCGAGTCCATAAGGGATGGATACTACTTACCACCAGGTAGGTCGTGACTCATCTATCGCCATAAGTAATAAAATAATTTGTTCGAGAAACCCCATTGTGTACCTACTGCTTTTATTTTTAATTTTTGTCTGGTGACGGACTAAGAATACAATTGTCACCACCCCATTCTTTCGCACGGGTATAGGTGACTACGGGAAGTAAGCAATTACCAATTAACATCCATTACTGGTAGGGCTAGGTATCAAGTGGGAGTCTCGGAACTCACTTGCTATCAGGGCCGAGCGGGTTGGTACCACCATCTCCCGTGTGACCGGCCATGAAGCACATCGGTGTGTTTTGGTTGTAGCAGAAGACAGCCGTTTATTCTAACATTACATAAGTATCTGTGAAATAAAATGGTGAGCAGCGGCTTTACAATACTCTCGGTATAGTTGAGTCCATGAGCGACAGTTACCATTTACCACCAGGTTGGCCGTGGCTCGTCTGCCACTACACGCAATAAAAAGAAGGGGTGTAACCTGAATATGTATGATATTCAATGATTCCAGAGGCTGTATGTTAAATATTGATTATGATTGCCATTTCGCTGCCATCTTTGTACAAAACCCCTTCGTCTCTGTACATTTTTAGTGTAAAAAAACATAAGCTGTATAAAATCCATTTCTTTGATAAATAATTCTCAAAGGGCTGACGAATATGGAACTTGAATTTGAATAACTACAATGTTTCCATGTACAAATGTTTGAACGGAAGTTTCGTTAAACAATTTTCTTTTAAAACATACTTCATACTAGATGTTATATTAATTTCTGTGACTGGAGACTTTAGGAGCGATGAAAGAGCTATCTCCATTTTGAGTAAGAACTGTCACAAAGTGTTTTCGGTTTAAAAATTAGATTTCGCAAGTGCCTTAGGCCTGTTGAAATATGTTATTATTCCATAGGGAAAAATAGGTTTAGGATGGGATTCTTAGTGTGCGTCTATGTTCGCAAAAGAATAAATAAGCCAAATTTCAAGTTTTTTTTATTGCGTATGGTGGCAGGCGAGCCACGGCCCACCTGATGGTAAATAGTAACCGTCGCTCATGAACTCAACTATACCGGGAGTATTGTCAAGCCGCTGCACACCATTTCATTTCGCAGATATGAAATGAAAGAATAAACGGCTATCTCCTGCTACAACCAAAACACACTGTTGTGCTTCATGGCCGGTCACACGGTAGATGGTGGTACCAACCCGTTTGGACCCGATAGCAAGTGACCACTCCCACTTGGTACCCAGCCCCACCACCAGCAATGCAATGGGTAATAATTGCTTACTTCCCTTAGTCGCCTCGTACGATCCTCGTGGGAAAGAATGTGGTAGTGACACTTGTATTCTTAGTCCATTACCACACGAAACATAAGTCAATCGTACGTATGGCTTTTGAGATATCGTGATGTGGTGTGGAGGGGGATTTCGCTTTTGTATTAAGAAATATTAAGGTACGTTACCTACCTAATTTTTGATAGTAATAGTAGACTTACAATGCTCGACACTGTAGGCCGTGTAGACAGCAAAAATGATGCTTATGTATGCATTATCCAAAAATCCCTAATATCCATTTACTTACTACATTTTTGATCTGTATTTTAGCACTTGACATACTCAGCTACTTTAAAGAACAAATTATTTGTGAAATGTGGAAAAGGAGAACTTTAGTGCGAGCGGGATTCGAACCTACGTCCCTTCAAATCCGGGGAAATGCTCTAACCGCTAAGTCATTGCACTGACCAACGGCCATTCCCAATCTCCACATCCATTTGTCTTTACGACACACGCCATACCGCCTATCGGATACATTTAAGTAAATTTAATTTTGCCATTCAAATTCATACTATTTCATGGGGCGATTTTTTAAACATTATTGATCTGTATTTTAGCACTTGAAATGCTCAGCTACTTTAAAGAACAAATTATACTTACTTACTTATCATCACGCCATCTCCCTTGGTAGGCAGATAGAACAGAGTGCCAAAAGGCTCACTTCTTGCATACATCTTTCGCTTCTTCAACATTCATAATTCTCTTCACACACGTTCGCCGGTTTCGGAGACTCCTGACTCTACCTTCCTTCAATTTATGACCGATTTGGTCTAGGTAGATTAAGGCTAGTTTAGAGGATGCGAGCTGCTGACCAGACAGTAGACAGCTACTCGGCTTGTCTACTCGTACGCCAGTAGCTCGGCTCGCCTTTGCCGTCTACACGACACTAGTAGTTACTGTCCAGTCTTGCGAGTTGCCGCGATGTCGAGTGAACGTGTTATAAAAATAACCGGCCAAGTGCGAGTCGGATTCGCGCACGAAAGGTTCCGTACCATTGACTAGGTTACATTACACTTTTGTAACTCTTTGTAACCACAGAGCAAAAACGAGTAAAGAAACACGTTTGTGTATAGGAGCCCTCCTTAAATGTTTGTTTTATTTTAATTTAATTATTTATCTTTAAAGTGAATATAATATAAATAAATATTCTGTGAATATTTCAAGCGTTTAACTGTTGCCGTTATCAATATCGAGCAAAAACGAGTAAAAAAATCACGTTTGTTGTATGGGAGCCCCCCCTTAAATATTAATTTTATTTTCATTTAATTATTTATTTTTAAAGTTAATATATTACTAAATATTCTGTAAACATTTCAAGCGTCTACCTGTTGCTGTTATCAATAGCGAGCAAAAAAGGGCAATAAAATCACGTTTGTTGTATGGGAGCCCCCTTAAATATTTTTTTATTTAATTTTAGTATTTGTTGTTATAGCGGCATCAGAAATACATCATTTGTGAAAATTTCAACTGTCTAGCTATCGCTGTTCTTAAGATACATCCTGGTGACAGACGGACGGACAGACAGACGTTGTATGGGAGGCCTCCTTAAATATTATTAATTTTTGTTTTTAGTATTTGTTGTTAAAGTGGCAACAAAAATACTCATACATCATTTGTGAAAATTTCAACTGTCTAGCTATCGCCGTTCTTGAGATACAGCCTGGTGACAGACGGACGGACAGACAGACAGACATCGAAGTCTTAGTAATAGGGTCCCGTTTTGACCCTTCGGGTACAGAACCCTAAAAACGGTGATACGAAATGATATGATATATCCGCCGCCATTTTGAATTCGATAAACACTGTATGCAGGCACAAAACACGGGTTCCGCTCACGACGACGGTCCCGCTCGCACTGGGACTGGCGAGCTACTGCCGAACGCGTCTAAACGATGCGAGCGACGGCCGAGCTGCTGTCATGTACAAGTTGCTGGCGGGCGAGCATGCGAGTGAAAACAAAAATCTTGAAGTAACTCGGATGCGAGCTACTGTCTAACTCGCACGTGCGAATTACTCGTAAGTGACGTCCAAACAGTGCAAGTTACTGCAGTGCAGCTACTCGGCAGGCTGACTCGTACGCTAGCTCGCACTGTGTAAACTAGTCATAGTCTCGGTCTCCCCCTGTAACTGTACCTACATACTTCATCTTGGATCGGTTTTTCAATAGAATAGTAGATGTATTGTTTGTATCTCTATGTATATATTTTTTTATCTTGTATGATAGCGACTGGCTGAAGGGAAAGGGATATTTTACTTGTGGTGCTATAAAATAAACTAGCCCCTTTTTAATACTACACGGATGGAGAAGCATGCTGCTTTTTTTTATTGTGTGTAGTGGCAGACGAGCCACGGCCCATCTGATGGTAAATGGTAACCGTCGCTCATGGACTTAACTTTACTGAGAGTATTGTAAAGCCGCTGCTCACAATTTAATTTCAGCGATAGGAAATGAAAGAATAAATGGCTATCTCCTGCTACAGCCATAACGCAACGATGTGCTTCATGGCCGGTCACACGGGAGACGGTGGTACCAACCCGCTCAGGCCCGATACTAAGTGAGTACTCCCACTTGGTACTCAGCCCTACCACCAGTCATGCAATGGATGATAATTGCTTATTTCCCTTCCCCGTGGGAAAGAATGTGGTGGTGACACTTGCATTCCAGAGTCCGTCACCACACAGACAAAAGCTGAAGCGTGTCTGAAGTTAAGCGGATACCGTGACCTATAGATGGTAGCAACATTATAGGCATCTCTGGCGCGTCGCCAACTTTAGTGAAAGGGATAGGAGGTGGAGTGAAAAGATAATAGAGGATGAGGAGGGGGTTTAGGCCTCCGGTACTCTCACTCACCGTACGAATCGACAGCAGGAGTACCTAAAGTGATTTCACGCTGATCTCCTCTGCGAGTGTTCAAGCTGGCCCATTCATGCTGTGACAAGCAGGGCTCTACCACCGCTGTAGAGCTCATCCATTAAATAAATAAATAAATATTCACGGAGATTTCACACAACGTCCTCTGGTCCCAAACTAAGCTTAACGCTTGTGCTATGGGTACCAGATTACGTATATATATAATATATATATTAAATTTTTTTGTAAATACATACCTATTTATATAATAGATAGAAAACATCTAGACGCAGTACAAATATCTGTGTTTATCACACAAATAATTTTCTTGAGTGGGAATCGAACCCACGAACTCGTGAACGGAAGTCGGTTACACTACCGACTACGCCACGAGGCCCGTCATATTACGTAGAACACAATAACATCTTGTACTATAAAAAATCTTAGGCAGTAAAAATGATATGCCTAAGTCTTTTGGGTCAATGTACTCCTGTGACGTATAAGTATATATTTGTTGTTAGGTATACAGAAACTGGACTGCACATTAATTGCATGGGGGCACCCGTCGAGATAGTCTTTCGATTAATCGGGACTGTACGTACCTTATTTAAATTAATACCGGATTCGAATCACTAGTGAAAACGCATACTAGTACCGATAGCAGAATAATATAAATAACTTAAAAAATCACAATAAAATTATGACATGATTGGCATGACTTGACATGATCGAAATTATTTGTGTGTGGAAAAAGAGAACTTTAGTGCGAGCGGGATTCGAACCTGCGTCCCTTCCAATCCGGGGAAGTGCTTTAAGCCGCTAATCTATTGCACTGACCAACGGTCATACCCAATCTCCATATCACATTTCTCTTTACGATCCACGCCACCTATCCCCGGATTGTACTTTAAAGTAGCTGAGCATGCCAAGTGCTCAAAATGATGAAATGATCAGTTATTTTACTAAAGACATTTTTTTGTGAAAGTGTCACACCTTCGGTTCATGGTCTTATAAGACTACAAAGTGAAGGTAGGTCTTATGAGATTTAGCGGGCTTAAGTATATGATAGATTAGTGGTATAAAGCATCCTCCCGGATAGAATAAGATGCAAGTTCGAATCCGGCTCGTAGAAAATTTATCTTTTTCTGCTTTCACAAAAATTTGTTTTGAGCAGAATAATAGCCAAAAAAATATCTAAGTAAATTTTAATGAAAATAACATGCGGTAAATAGTGCGAAATTTATACACATTAAGAGGGAATTACATAATATATGGATTTGTTATACTTTTTTTTAAAGATAACACACTACACTTAGTTACAATCCGTACATCCCGGGGACTATAAAAATATACAATTACGCAAATACCACTAAAACTAAGAACAACCATTTGTGGATCACACAAACAAAGCGACCGCTCCAATTAATGGCTGGTTGGCGATGATCCAAAGGTGACACTAGAAGATGCAAATTGAAACGTGTTCACTAAAATGTAACGCAGAAATCATATTCTGCATTACAGGATTAACAGGATCCCCAAACTACACAACGCAATATTCCGAAAATAAAACAAACCTTTCTTCGCCTCTACATCGAGGAACATTTTCAAGATTGCGCGGCAACCAATTAATAACATTATAAATATATCACCGGAAATAACTCACGTTGTGGAATAAATAACATTAAAAGGTATTTATTTCTGATCTCAGTCTTTATTTGGTACATTGTGTCAGTTACATAATAGTAGGTACTGTGTGAGACTCGTGACCAAGATACGCTTGAGGCTTGTGTTTCAGGACATCAGGATTTCTCCCCTTATTTTATACTAATTAAATAAGAAACCCTCTCCACCCATGGGAGTCGTAAGAGCTGACTGAGGGAATACCGGGGGAGTGGGCAGCAGCGCTCCTTCGAGTATTAACAACATCCACAGCGATCACCAACCCGCCTGCCAAGCGTGGTGATTACGGCACTATCCCCCATTCTTGGGGAGGCCTATGTCCAGCAGTGGACTTTAAAAGGCTGATGGATGATGGATGAAATAAGAAACCTGAATCTGATGTTAGCACAGGGTGACAGCCCTTTGCACTAAGCTGACTGTGTCGTAGCTGCAGGCAGTACCTAATTACTACGCAATTAAAAAAAAACTAGACGCCGCGGGACGTCTATCAGATGTGAAAACATCGAAATTATTTTGGAGAAATAAAATGATCATAACCAAACGATTATAAACTCGATAGGGTTGCGTTGTTTAATTACAGAGTTACTGTGACCACCTTCCAGCTCCATCGTCAGACCCTGGATACCATGTAGAGGCAAAGTACTCGTCAAGACAAATCATACGAGCCCAAACTCGATGGATTTATGTCGTTTTAAAACGGAGTTCCTATGACCACCTTCTAGCTCCATCATCAGACCCTGGATACCATCTAAAGACAAAGTACTCGTCAAGACGAATCATACGAGCCCAAATTCGAGGGGGTTGCGTAGTTTCATTATAGAGTTCCTATGTCCACCTTCCAACTCCATAATCAGATCAGCTTCATGTCATCATAATATTGCATTGTCACGCAATATACAGATGCTTGTAAAATTTCAGCTCAATCGGAAACCGGGAAGTGCGTCAAATTTAACTTGCAATATTTGAACGGGACAAGTAAAATAAAAGCGTCGCCACGCTAACAGCCGATTTTACTCTCCCTCCGCATTAGATGTTTCACATCAAAAATCATGATGCATATCGATGTATGTATTAAAAATAATTTTCGAAATACATCACTTTTTCTGCTGCCACTACCTTACGTCAATTATAAATCGAGTCTGAATGTGGGGTTGATACCTATCGACGCATCGTACCAGTACGATATAGCAATTACGGTGCATGGGATTATAAATATATATATTTATTGGTGCGAATGAATTTCCTTTTTAATGATCCTTCAAGTGCTCTCAAATTAATGAAAGATATTTTTGTTTGATTATGATAGCAGATACTATAGCATAAGGACTCAACTGTATTATGAGTACTGTAGAGGCCCTGCTCAAAATTTTACGGATATGAAATATAGAGTAACGCAGCCCGTAGGGGGTCCGCGTATGGTATGAAACGCCAGTCACGAGTAGGATTTTAACCTGCTCCTCCACTCTCCTGGAATACCGTCCCAGATTCTCATCGCATCTGGGCCCGTAGAATGTAACTCACTAAATCGTATCGACATCGTATCGTCTCGTTTGTGATTGGTAGAGAAACCGACGCGTGATGTAACAATAATCCCTCGGCCAATCACAATGACACGATGGGATGTTGTTACGATTTAGTGAGATACATTCTAATACCCCTGAATATTTTCGATTTCACATTTTCACAATTTGTTTTAATTTATATGGCTAAGCATCTCAAATGATTAAAAAATATATAAAAATATCAAAATATTTATACCCTATAAATATTTTGATATTTTTATATTTTTTTTGGCATTATTTAGTATGAATCTTAATTGTAACATTAAGCTTACCTGGTCGGTATAATGTATGCAAATACTTCCGACAGATGGCGCAGGCGTCACCCAAGACGTTAAGAATGAATGTGTTATCGAAATTCGCAGTCCCGAGCAATTGTCATGATGGCTGTTATTTCCTTTCTGGTTAGAATTTGTCATTTTACATATATACCATGGGAATACATTGGATTTTATCTCTGTCTACCCTCTGGGGAGTAGGTGTCAGTATGTACAGTTGTCTTAGCATAGTCTCGACCTCAGGCTGGGGATCGAAATCCATATATCTGATGTGACAGTCCAAACACTTATCACTGATTTAGTAGTAGAAACCATGTACCTATAAATGTGTGTGAAGCTGTTTGTTTGTTCGTGCGTCAATCACTGCTTTGCCAATTCAGCCATCGTGACAATTGCTCCTGGCTGTTATTTTCGATAACACATTCATACTTAATGTCTTGGGAGATGCCTGCGCCATCTGTTGGAAGTATTTTCATACATTATACCAGGTAAACTTTAATTTTACAATTAAGATGTTTACCTAGTAAATGACGCAACACTACGATGGCTGAATTGGCAAAGCATCTGGCCGGTATCCAGGAGATGCAGGTTCAAATCCTGCTCGTGACTGTTATTGTCGATTTCAAATTTTCCACTTTGTGTTTAATGTATATGGCTAAGCATGTCAAATGCTAAAAATATCTAAAATATTTCTGAAAATTTTGCAAAGTAACTTACGAGTATAACTCTACAAAGAGGCACTTCAGTTTTATTATATGTATAGATTCTATATCCCCAGCTCGTTAAGTTTTTACTTACAACTTAAATAGATTTGTACGACAGATAAATCATACCCTTTTTTTTTGATAAGGTGGGAATAAAATGTACTTAACCGCACACCTCGTCCTTTGGGGCAACAAACAGGGTAGTGTGGAGCCCTCATCCACTAAATAGACTCGTCGTATGCCGTCTCTCCGCCTGTAATGGCCGGCCACTGGAACTGTTTTATATTACTTCAGTGGGGATAAATCACAACCTGGATAAACACATCGATTATTTTTATCCCGATAAGGAGTTCCTGTGGAATTGGGCCAATTCCATGGGACAAATTTTGTTGTCCATGTAGGCGAAGTCGCAGGTCTAAGCTTGTTTATAATAAATAGTACCTTTAAAGTGAAACTTACCCGAATTTCGCAAATATCCGCCGGAGGTGATTTGTGGGTTACAGAACGGCCGAACCGCAGTCCATGGCCCTATAAATTTAATAAGGGAAGAAAGGTTTATTTATGTGTGAAGGTTTAGTGACCACGTACTAGTTTTCAGTAAGAATTGATATAAAACAATTGTTAACAGTGTCTATCTATCTATTATATATAATTTTCGTGTCACGGTGAACTCCGAAACAATCTAACCGATTTTCCCCGTTTTTCTTAAATGTGTGTTTGCTGACGTGCCTTAGATAAGATAGATCACGTACTTTTATAAATTCATTGGAAAATATTCACGAAAAAAAAATGCCGATACGAAGTTTGCCGGGTCAGCTCTATTATAAAGCTGTAACAGAGCTTATGCCTGTATATTTTTGATCTATATTTTTTAGCATTTGAAATGCTTCCCCACTTTTTGTACTTTACAAATTATTTGTGAATAAGGAAAAAGAGACTTTTTGTGCGATAGATGGCGTTGGTCGTAAAGACAAATGTGATAAGGAGATTGGGATGATCGAAAGATCTGTACGATAGCTCAGTGGCTTAGAGCACTTCCCCGGATTGGTAAAGACGCGGGTTCGTTTCCCGCTCGTACAAAAAGTCTCTTTTTCCTTATTCACAAATAATTTGTACTTTAAATATATCTGTACATCTAATATATATATATAGGGTTTGCGTCATTATTAGGTAAAATCTTAATTGTAAAATTAAGTTTACCTGGTCGGTATAATGTATGAAAATACTTCCGACAGATGGTGGAGGCGTCACCCAAAGACGTTAAGTATGAATGTGTTATCGAGATTAGCAGTCAAGAGCAAGGGTCACGATGGCTGAATTGGCAAAGCATCTGGACGGTATCCAGGAGATGCAGGTTCAAATCCTGCTCGTGACTGTTATCGTACTGTATTAGGCTATATAGGCGTGTCTGAACACAAAACATTTTTTGTTAGATTTTTATCTGTTTCTCTGTTTGTTCATTTGGGAAGGGAGCTGAGTGCCATTTTGGTATATGATTTGTTCATCTTTCATATTAATACGGATGAAATTTTATGCCAATACAAACCGATTTGGTCCTGTTAATGAAAGTCGTATGTCCCTGCGTTTTCAAGTTACAGCGATCCAAAAATGTAAAAAAAAAAGTGATACTAAATCATTTGTTCGCGTCTGCCTCTTGGACTGATGGTCAAAATCATCCTTAAAACTATAAACATAGAAGAGGCAGATGTGCAGGGCTCTGTTTTATCACGGGATGTAGGTGCAAAAATGTAAAAAAAATAGCTGTACTAAATCATTTGTTCGTCGTTCTCGTTGCGTCCATTCGATTCATTGGGACTCCCAGAATAGGAAAAAAAAGTTAGCAGACGTCTAGGTCGCTGATTTTTTTATGTACGATTTTTCAAAGATTTTTCAGGAATTAAGATAAAGCGGGTATCACGGTTTATTATTGATATTACTAAGAGTTCTTACTTGTGCCGTGTGGGGCCGGCTTTAGAATTGTCCCACCCCTCTCCACCCATGAGAGTCATAAGAGCCGACTGACGGAATACCGGAGGAGTGGGCAGCAGCATTCCCTCGAGTATTAACAACATCCACTGCGATCGCCAACTCGCCTGCCAAGCGTGGCGATTACGGCACTATCCCCCATATGAGCGAAACACCTGTTATGGCGTTGTCTTGGGGAGGCCTATGTCCAGCAGTGGACGTCGAAAGGCTGATGGATGGACTAAGAGTTCACGTAATAGTGTATTATTCTGTCTTTTATGAAAGGAAATAAAATTTAAATCAATTAAAAACTTAAAAAGGCTTATTTAAAAAAACATAGCATCACGCCTGTATTCCCGAAGGGGTAGGCAGAGGTGTATTACACACCCACGACTCGCCAGCTATGTTTAAGTCCCACGTAATAGGGGGCGAGCCTATTCACGTCTACTAGACTATGTAATGTAATTTTATTATTGCTCGAGTCACTTACCTTCAATATTTTGAAATAAAACTACGTTTACGGAATCTATCGCGTTTACTTGATTTTACTACTATCCCGACGTTTCGAATACTTTACAGCATTCATGATCACGGGTGGACTTAGATGATAGACGTCCAAGGTTGATATGTTATTTCAACGGTTTCATCTACCCACAGTATATGATTTTACAAAATTTTTGGTTTCCGTTGAAATAACATATCGACCTTGGACGTCTATCATCTAAGTCCACCCGTGATCATGAATGCTGTAAAGTATTCGAAACGTCGGGATAGTAGTAAAATCAAGTAAACGCGATAGATTCCGTAAACGTAGTTTTATTTCAAAATGTGTAACATTCGCGTAAATATCAGAAAGTATTATACCTTCAATATCTTATAAATGTCTTCAAATTATAAGTGTTTAGTTGGGATGCGATGACAGACGTCAGGCGATAGGTGACGGCTGACAGATAGCAGTTAGTCATTTTAAAAGAGGACATACGTCCTACGAGAGATTCGATTGGCAAGAACGTGAACACAGTCGGTCGTGGTCGCCATACAACTAACCTGCACTCTATGTGATTATTTTGAGAGTTACATCCTAACATATTGTGAGCATCACTTGTTATTTTGTTACCAAAACTAAACAATCCATAAAGATTAGTGTATTGAACAATAACGTCGTGTGAGTTCAAGACTACCCTCATGTCTGACCATCATTCTGATGAACCTGAAAATGAAGATAAGCCCCTGGCTTCGTTAAATATTTAGATATACATATATTGTACACCATAGTACATTATATATATAAGAGAGGATCACCACATAAATACGTCTACGAGAGAGCAAGACAGTACTATTCGGAGCGAACGAAGGGAAACGATCGACAGTTCTCACAAGGTTGACCTCGTAAAACAGCCGTCTATAGGGGGATTTCACGTCAAATCAGGCGGTAAAATAATTACTATAGATCGAAAATGTTTAAAATATATACTATAGATCAAAAATCTTTGTTTTTTGTCAAATTAATGCTTTTTTAGCTCGGACAACCCTAATAAAAATAAAATAAACATTTCTAAACATTTTAAATAATATTTGGAGCCAAACGAAACCCACGATTCATTGGACATCAAAATCCGAGGGTTCAGGCCAATGACCGTGTGATTGGACGCGGAATACCCCATAGGTAAACGCCAACTACCTGGGGAATTATACCGTTGTCACTCTCTTCTCTCTAAGAAAGAAAGACAAAACTTTCGAAAAAAAAAATTATATAAAAATGCTCTGCCCTTGGAAAATCAGAGGTCTGGACCTCTGCCTCTTCGATGTTTATCGTCTTGAGGATGATTCTGACCATCGGTCCAAAAGGCAAATACGAACAAATGACTTAGCAGACATTTTTATTTACACTTTTAAAGCGCTGTCGATTAAAAACGCAGCGCTATCATGGTGGCAGACTATTTTTCTGTTGTTCTTTATATCGTCATTAATCGAACAATTCGGGTCTGCCAAGCGAACAATTCATATACAAATTTTTAAATCATAAAAAATTGTTTAAAAATTAATTACTTAAAAAGTCAGAAGGCTGGACGTCTGCCGCTTCGATATGCCTCGTTTTGAAAGTGTTTCTGACCATCGGTTTAAGAGGCAGAGACGAACAAATGATTTAGCATACTGTTTTTTTTTTACATTTTTAAAGTGCTGTCAATTGATAACGCAGGCATGTTATGGTAGCAGACGCGGTCCTTAATGCTTTTTATGGTACAATCATCAATATTAATCATGTCTGCCACACGAACAGATCATATAGAAATTTTGGCATCCAGCATCCAACAATATTTCGCATTTTTTTAGACTTTTTGTCTGTTTGTCTATTTATCTGATTGTTCTCTCGCGCAAAAACGAACGGGTTTTGATGCAACATTTTTTATTTGATAGCTCTTGATTATCCTTAAAAATCCCGTTACTATATCCGCAATCTGAGATATAACCTAAAAAAAGTCCTTTATAAAATCAGGTTTTCTAGAGAAAATTGTGTGAAAATCTATCTCTAATATTATAAAAAAATGACAAAATCTAATTCTATAATCTATAATAATGACCAGCTAAACCTGGCCATATCGTTTAAATGTCAACGTTTGATGGAATATCGATCCACGTTTGACCATTTCACCATTATCATGAACTTATTAAAATACTTATTAATCATAGAGTCGTTTCATGAAATGGTTGGTCACATAATGAAGTGACCAATTATGATATATGGTCACGACATATACATTGACCGACTGACTAACATATTAACGGCTAGGCTAATTTTCTTGGTTCTCAACCCGGAGTTTGCTCCGGGTTGAGAACCAAGAAAATTATGTATAGATTTCTTTGATACTGTAGGTGTGTATTAAGAAACCACTGAAGTAATCCAACATAGTGGTCCGCGAACACAGGCGGAGAGACGGCATACGGCGGGTTTCTTTAGTGGGTGAGGGCCCCACACTACCCTGTTCGTTGCCCCGAATGACAGGGTGTGCGGTTAGGTAAATTTGATCACGCCTAAACAAAACAAAAATGTAACTGCGAGCGGAGATTGAACCCCTATCTTCTGCAATGAGATATCGCAGTTACTCGAATCCACCACACGTTTCTCATCCCTTACATAAGGACTCACTGTGGGGTACGTCCATTATCATCATCTTCTCAAATTAATGATACATTTATCTCATTGATGTATAAAAAATAGAAGATCTACAATGAGGCACTAAAAGCATTCACTGTAAATGAGTGCAGATTACGCTTTCCTGCACTCATTTCGTTTAGTGTTGTTTCGACGCGCGAGCAGCCGCAACGCCCATAACATGCCTAATAATACTAAAATCTCTTTTGAAAAACTCATTCACTATTTCTTTTTCTCTCGTCCTTTGTGAATAGTGTCATTACACTCACGCACGCTGTTAAAAGATTTTACTATTTTATAAAATACTAGCCTTTGTCCGCGGCTTCGTCGCAGCCAAAAGCTGGTTTTTGGCTTATCTTAAACGTACAGACACAGCTCAGTTACAGCTTTATAATAGAAAATAAATAGAAATGCGAAATGAATGCTATACATTATAGTAATATTAGTTATTAATTTATTAGTTTTCAGGCTATATCTCAGATTCCCAATATAGTAGCGGGATAAAATGTTTACCAGTTTTCAAGGCTTACCAAGAGCTATCAAATAAAAACAAAGTTGCATCAAAATCCGTTCAGTATTTTTGCGTGATGCGAGAACAAACAAACAGACAAATAGACAAACAGACAAAAAATCTAAATAAAATCGTTTTGTGTTTAGACACGCCTATATAGCCTAATAAAGTTTTTTTTTCTTAAATATTTTAAATGTACAGACACAGCTCTGTTACAGTTTTATAATAGTATAGATACTACTTTTGCCACTATTATTATACGCAATTATTTATCCCTAATTTATAGATTTTAACAAGACACAAGTGTCACCACCCCATTCTTGCCCACGGGTGTCGTATGAGGCGACTAAGGGAAGTAAGTAATTATCAGCCATTGTATGACTGGTGGTAGGGCTAGGTACCAAGTGAGTACCACTTGGTATCGGGCCCGAGCGGGTTGGTACCACCATCTCTCGTGTGACCGGTCATGAAGGACATCATTGCGTTTTGGCTGTAGCAGGAGATAGCCGTTTATCCTTTCATTTCATATCGATGAAATGAAATGGTGAGCAGCGGTTTGACAATACTCTCGGTATAGCTGAGTCCATGAGCGACGGTTACCATTTACCGTCAGATAGTAGCTTGTCTGCGAATAGGACATGCAATAAAAAAAAGATCAATTTATTTATGCAATATTTCGTACTATTATAGGAAATAATTACTATTCTGCCGAGGAACGCAACGGCAAAACGTTATGCCAGACTCAATTTACCACCTATTTTTTTAGCGTTAACTGCGTATCCTCATAAAAAAAAACCTATTATAATAAACACAGTCATAGTTATAATAAATTATCACAGATAAGATCCATATCTGTAAATTATAGTTTATATTAATAAAAAAACACGCTTCATGTTACGAACTAATAAAATAGAAAATAATGTCATCTATCTTTTATATTATAAAGCTATAGCTATAATAGAGCTATGTCTGTACATTTAGGATATTTGAGAAAAGAGGAAGGTTGTAGGCGTCTTCGAACACAAAAAACTTTTAATTACTCCTTGTGTCTGTATGTCTGTTTTTTTTTCATTCGTATCAGTATCACTTAAAAACTACTGAAGGATTTTCGTTTAAAAGATTTTGATTGGACTTAAAAACTGGTTTTCATTTTATGCCGTCACTATACCGGGAACATGAGATAATTATAACTTGTGATAATAATAATGATTGTAAAAAAGCACACTCACGCTTTTGACATCAAATTAATTATTAAGATTATAATAACAACACCTCACGTGCCATAGAGTGACGTATTTATATTATTTTGTCGCGATTCTTAATTTCACACACACGAATTCGCGCGCAGAAGCTTAAATTTTTCACCACACACTAAAAGTTCAATAGTTTTAGCAAATATTTATTACATAGTATATTATGGACCCTACCTGCTTAGGGTATTAAGTGTATTAGTGGAAACTCTATATCCGAGAAGGGTATACTTTCACGGGTATTTATCGTCTACACTTCAGGTGAGCAGAAGTAACGGTTTTTAAAAGACAGATGGGGTAATTTATGCGTGATGTTTATTTTGATCTGTATTTTAGCACTTGACATGCTCAGCTACTTTGAAGAACAAATTATTTGTGAAAGTGGAAAAGCCGAGCTTTATTTTTATGCGACCAGGATTTGCAGATGATGTTTATGTTGGATTACGGACTATTTTTTGCTTACAAATATATAATTGATGTAATTTTGTTTTAATATTTGTTTTTTTTTTTTTTTTTGGATTTGACATGTCTAGCCATATACATATGTATTAATTTAACAGTGTGAAAATCGAAAATAACAGTCACGCGCAGGATTTGAACCTGCATCTTCTGGATACCGTCCAGATGCTTTGCCAATTCAGCCATCGTGACAATTGCTAAATAGGATGATGACGAGCATGATTTGAACAATTTTTTTTGTTAAAGTGGGTAAAAATATTCCTAACCGCACACCCTATCGTTCGGGGCAACGACCAGGGTAGTGTGGGGTCTGCACCCACTAAAGAAACCCGCCGTGTGCCGTCTCTCCACCTTTATTGGCGGGCCACTGGAACTATGTTACATTCCTTCGGTGGTCCGCCGGCGGCTTACCCTTTCGGGTACCTTCTACTGAGCGACGCATCCACACACGGAGCGTCGCAGCTTCGCGGGAGGCCTTGCGGGTGGCGGACGTTCCCCGGTCCATACACCCGCAGCCTCAGCTAGGGTGGCATGAGGCGCAAGTACCTGCGCCTGCGCTGCCCCAGTCGTTGGCGGCGGTTTGGGTCAGCGGAAGAATCCTCCTCCCTGGCTCTCTCCACCGTTTCCTTCCGCGAGATGACCTCCTCGCAGAAGGCAGCGATCGCGGCTCAATTCCTGTCGCTGCCAAGCATCGCTCTGACGACGCTCGGCAGCGAGAGGTCCCCTCCTAATGCCGCGACTAGTTCACGGCGCTGTTCGGCCCAAGCTGGGCACGACTCGAGCGCGTGCTACGCCGTGTCCTCGCCGCAGCCGCAATGGTGACAGCCCGGAGTCGCTTCCCTCCTTGCGACAAAGTGCAGATATCTGCCGAAGCAACCGTGCCCCGACAGCACCTGCACCAGTCAGAAGGTAAGGACTCCGTGCCGTCGCGCTGCCCACTCTTCCAGCACCGGCTGGAGCGCTCCCACGGTCCGAAGACCGGCCCGGGCGCCTCCAGCCGCGACCTTCAGCTAGCCATGGCAGCTCGGCGGGCGTCGCCCTGCCATCTGGCCACCGCGCTGGGTGAGGGACGACCCCTCCCGTTCTTGCGACGCCCGCCGATACACCTCGGCGAGCACCCCCGCCTCCAAGTCCCACGGAGGGGTTCCGGCCAACGCACAGGCCGCCTCCGTCGACACCGTGCGGTATCCGCGTATGGCCTTGGACGCGACGACTCTCTGTGGCCTCCACAGAAGAGCCCTGTTTAGTGCGTCCAGGGCCTCCGCCCACACAGGGGCACCATCCATCGACCGGACCACCCCCGCGTAATGCTGTCGGCACGCATTGTTGGGTCCGCCCATATTCGGCATGAGCCGTGCAAGGGTGGACGCCGCACCTACGAGCCTCGGGGACAGTTGACGGAAGTGCTCGCGAAAGCGCCACCACCCGTCCAGCACCAGGCCCAGATACTTAATCTGCCTCCTCCTCCTCCACCTCCGAGGTCCCTAAGGTGGCCTCGAAGCACCTGCGTCTTATAGATATCTGGGGAAGAGGCTGATAAGCTACCGCAGAAGTCGCTAAAGCAATTTTCTACCAATAACTAAGCATTTAAATGCCAAAAAAGAATACAAAATTTATATTTTTGAATTGTTTAAAAAAAAAATTATAGAAATTCATAATATTTGGCAAATTAACACGATGTGCGAAAATGTGAATCGAAAGTTATTTTCACGTCACACGTAGTCACGAGCAGGATTTGAACCTGCATCTCCTGGAAAACGGTCCTTTCAATGCCAAAGACGTTTCAGAGAAACGTCTTTGGCAATTCAGCCATCGTGACAATTGCACACACTGCGAATTTAGATAACACATTTCTTCTTAATGTCTTGGGTGCGCCATCTTTCGGGTGTATTTGCATACATTATTCCAACTAGGTAAGTTTAACTATTACAATTAAGATTTACTAAACAATGACCGTTGGCCGTGTGGGGCCGGCTTTAGAATTGTTCCACCCCTCTCTACCCACGGGAGTCGTAAGAGCCGACTGAGGGAATACCGGGGGAGTGGGCAGCAGCACTCCCTCGAGTATTAACAACATCCACTGTGATCACCAACCCGCTTGCCAAGCGTGGCGATTACGGCATTATCCCCCATTTGACCGTTTGTTGTGGCGTTCTCTTGGGCTCCCCAAGAGAACGCCACAACAAACGGTCCAGCAGTGTGTCCAGCAGTGGACGATGAAGGGCTGATGGATGGAAATAATGACGCAGGCGTTTAAATATTATGAAAAATCATTTCGTATGGCTAAGCATGTCAAATGCTTAAAAACGCGTTGGCGCTGGTCGTAAAGACAAATGTAATAAGGAGATTGGGATGGTCGAAGGACCTGTACTATAGCTCAGTGGCTTAGAGCACTTCCCCGGATTGGAAAAGAGGCGGGTTCGATTCCCGCTAGTACAAAAAATCTCTTTTTCCTTATTCTCAAATAATTTACACTTTAAAAAGTGGCGGAGCATGTCAAATGCTAAAAAATATAAATCAAAAATGCTTAAAAAATATCAAAATAATTGGCAAAGTTTTTCATTGTATAAAATTGTTTATACCCTAGTTAGATATTCTTAATTAGAATACCTTTACCTTCCAAAGAATGGGCTCTAAGTACCTACTAAAACTTTTAATTGGACTCCTGTTTTTGACAACGCTAAAGTAGTGTCTTACATTCTCTTTGGACTACGCTCGTGAGGCACGCTGTATAATCTCTCAAAAGGACGACTTTTTACAGCTTTTACAGCGTTTTACGCGTGAACATTTTTGTTCACTCTACCTACCCCGCAAGGGAGATGGGGTGATGAATAAGTAAAGTTTATAAGTTCCAGCGTTTACCCCTTCCAAAACCAACAAATGTATGAATATAAGTATACATACGTATAAAACGTAATCTATATATTAATAGCTCGGTATCAAGCCATCATGCAGCTGTTTCTGCCTAAATTGACTAAATACCAAGAGTATTTTCACACTCTACCACCCATAACAGTTGATATAAAATGCACATCACTAACAGTTCCGCTAGTCGCCTAACCGACGCGATTGCTTGCGTTTCGAATAGCTAATCGGCTTCATCTGTGATATGTGCAGGTTTGTTTACCAGCATAAGATACACTATAGCACACGTAGACAGAGGATATAATAGACTCGCTACTATGTTAATACTAAGGATGGAGAAAGGATTGCAAATATATATATATTTTTATATGACATGGGTGGCCAACAAGTATACGGCTCACCTGATAGTAAGCGGTTACGTAGCCCATAGACGCTAGCAACACCAGGGGGGTTAGACGGAATCTCATATCTCACAATCGACATCGTATTGTGCTATATATTATCGCTTGTGATTGGTTGAGAAACCGACGCGTGATGCCGCAATAATCCGTTGGCCAATCACGGTGATCTCTCAACCAATCACAGTGATCACGATGCGATCGACATGTGAGATATGAGATTCTGCGTAACCCCCCAGAGGTATCACTCGCGTGTCGCGATCTCCAAGGAAAAGGATAGGAGGTGGATAGGAAGAATAATAAGGAGGGGATAGGTAGGATACTAAGGATAGGGTAGGAAGGATCATAAGGAGAGGATAGGGGGTTTGACCCTCCGGCGCTCTCACTAACCATACGAAACACAACAGTAGGTAGGTAGTAGTACCTTTGTTACACGCTGATCTTTTGTAAGAGGATGGTACTTCCCCGATCGAGCTGGCCCATTCGTGGTGGGATAAGCAAGGCCTCTACCACTAGAATATATTAGGTCATAGCAAGAGTGAGCGAGACGCATGTATACGTTTTTTATCCTTTTTGCGTATGCGTTATTTTTGTTGGGACCCAGTTAACAAACAGACAAAACACCTACTCGTAAAAAAAATGTTTTGTGTTTAGACACGCCTATACAGCCTAATACAGTCATTTATTCTCAAATATCTTAAATGTACAGACACAGCGCTGTTACAGCTTTATAATAGTAAGGATTATGTTATTTAGAAATTACTAGCCTTTGCCCGCGGCTGAGCCGCAACCTAAAACTAGTTTTTCGATTATATCTCAGGTTCCTGATATAGTAGCGGGATAAAATGTATACCAGTTTTTAAGTCTAATCAAAAGCTATCAAATAAAAAAAGTTGCATCAAAATCAGTTCAGTAGTTTTTGCGTGATGCACGAACAAACAAACAGACAAACAGATAAAAATTGTTTTGTGTTTAGACACTCCTATATAGCCTATTACAGACATAATACTTTCTGATATTTACGCGAAACAATTAAGAAAAAATGTGTTTCTAAACGAATATTGGTGGGATAAAATAGATAAACCAAAAATTTAGTAAAATCTGTAATCCCACTACTGGTAGATGAAACCGTTCAAACAACATATCAGCCTTGGACGTCTACCATCTAAGTCCACCCGTGATCATGAATGCTGTAAAGTATTCGAAACGTCGGGATAGAAGAAAATCAAGTAAACGCGATAGATTCCGTAAACGTAGTTTTATTTCAAAATGTACTGACACAGCTCTGTTACAGTGTTACTTTATAATAGTATAGATACATATACTTCATTTTTATATATATTTAAGCTTGCAGTGTGCTACAAACTTAACCGAGTAAGGTAGATAGATACGCCTAGCTCACATGCAGACCTGGAGAGATATCTCGGGCTGCCTATTGTGGCTGTACCAATTGATTCCTGCGGGAGCCATCATTGAATTGAAATTAGTAGCTAACCGACTCCAGCGCTTGTCGGCTGAGGTAAATGTCGGCTTTCGGTACGTAGAATATATTACCTATGTGGTTTGGGGTTGCGATTTTAGGGATGAGGGTTGTGAAATAATAAATCGTTTTGCATTAAATTGTACATATAAACATGGTTTTATTGGAAACCATGCTGGTCTCTGCATGAATGCACCGGTTCGTACGCGGAAGTACCACCCTCTCACAAAAGATCAGTGTAAAACAACGGTCTGTATCTCATGAGGTCTCGAGTTCGATCCCCGGGTCGGGCAGTGTTATTGAGTTTTTCGTAAAAAGAAAAATTCTCAGTAACAGCCCGGAGTTTGGAAATGTGTCCGGTAGACGTCAATAGGCTCGCCCCCTATTATGTGGGACTTAAACATAGCTGGCGAGTCGTGGGTGTGTAATACACCTCTGCCTACCCCAGTTCAGGGAAAACAGGCGTGATGCCATGTATTGTTACTGTTGCGTTTCGTATGTTCAGTATCGGAGGCCCTCGGAATCTCCTTATCCTTTTATAATTATCTTTAATCTCCACCTCCCATCCCTTTAAGGAACAAATTATTTGTAAATGTGCAAAAAGCTTACCACTGAAGTAATGTCACACAGTTTCAGTGGTCCGCCAATACAGGTGAAGAGACAGCACACGGCGGGTTTATTTATTTATTTAATACTTTAATTGTACGTAGAAACTTATTGTAAACTTAATATTAAAACATATGTATACAATAGGGCGAACTTAACTCAAATTTGAGTTCTCTACCAGCTAAGCTTTTAAAAATCGAATGAACAATTGTACAGCAACAAGATAGGAAGATATTATTACCTATTTATAAAATATATATTTAACATTATGATATAATACATATATCTAATTATTGGTTTATTTAGTGGGTGAGGGCTCCACACGACCCTATTTGTTGCCCTGAACGACGGGGTGTGCGCTTAGGTACATTTTTTCCCGCCTTAACAAAATATAAAGGATTAAGATCTTAACCCGAATGTGTGTTTATTTATTTATTTATACTTTATTGTACACCATATGTTATAAAATTTTAAGGTACAATGCGAAGAAAGAAAAAAAGAAATGTTAAAACCCATAAGTGGTACAATGGGCGGCCTTATTACTAATAGTAATTTCTTCCAGGCAACCTTTGGATGGACACAACTTTTAATTGGACAATGGTGGTTGTAGGTGTTGGTACCTATATAGACAAGAAAAAAAATATATTTATATATATAAATAAAATATGATAAATATAATACATACACTTACATGCAAATACATAAACCTCTGTACAAATAAACTACACCTACATACATACATATAATTATTACACAAACAATACATTAATATTTATAAAAAAAATAAAAAGAAAATACACATTCAGTGAGGATGAGATCATAGCTTGATGGTATATTAAAATTCATGGTTGCAAGCTCAAATAGTAATTTTTGACCATTATTTTAAATTTAGTTAGGGTTTACCTTGCCTGCATAACTTCGAAGCTACTTATCCTAGCTAGAAAAATGAGTTAGGTACTCATTCGTTAGATGCGCCTTGATTGCCTGCTAGTTATGGGCTATGAAATTTATTTATTTTATTTTATGACATAGGATACAAATATTTTTTTTTGGTAGGTTCTTTAATGAAAGGGCGTATTTAGTTACATTTTAAATATATATATATATATATATATAACTCCGCCATTGACGATCCCAAGCCCGTATGAAAGGAGGAGGGTTGGTTGCTGGACAGGATAGATCAAACCAACCGAAAAGATTAACGTCGAGCCTCGGGCGACGGTTAATTATCCCGATTGTGTACTAGCAGAGGTAGAAAATGACCACTGCAACCCGTATCTTTGCTTCCACTGTGCTATTCAAGCGAAATCGGGGGTCTTGGCTTAGCCGCCTGGGCCAAGAGGTAGAAAGCCTCCATAAAAACTCACCCGAATCCGGAATACGGTGGGATACGCGCCAATAGGATGAATGACTGATGGGATATCAGCCGCGAGCGCCAACCTCAGTGGACCTGGCTCACACTATTGTATTGTGCCTTCACATGGGAATGGGCGTTACCCTGTGTGCGACCTGTTATGTCGACCCTACTCGTGGGGACGTTATGGAAAATAAAGAAACAAACACTCTCTCTCAACCTGAAAACCCCAAAAATAAAATACTAGTCCATCAAATTTTTCACAAATCCTTTTTTAATAACACCAGAGCTCAGTTACTGAATAACCTCGACAACCTAACATCAGCCGAAACGGAAATAGGTACAATTACAGCTGATAGCGAGCAATGGACAAAAATTCCTGAAAGAAAACGTCAGCGCGAAAGCCCTGAAACAAACAAACTCCAAAAGCAAACGAAACTTGACACCTACTGGTTCTTTTTTATTTTTTTTTATTTTAGGTGGGCAAAAATGTCCTACCGCGCACCCCACTGCCCGGGGAGACAACGGGGTAGTGTGGGGCTCTCACCCACTAAAAACCCACCGTGCGCCCTCACCCGCCCTTGCTACGGCGGATCACGGGAACCGCGTCGTTTCACCGCGATCCGCAGGCGGCAACCCCTTCGGGCACCCTCTCTTGTGCAACGCCCCGCGCACTTGGGCGTCACACCTTCGCAGTAGGCTTCTGCGGATGGCAGGGTACTCCCCGACCCCACCGTCCGCAGCCTCGGCTAGGGCGGCATCAGGCGCAGGTAAGCGCGCGCTCGCCACCCCGCGCGCCGGCGGCGAATCGGGTCCGCGAAGGAGGATTCCTCCCGGGCCCTCTCCGCCGCCTCCTTCCGCGAGATGACAGCCTCGCAGAAGGCGGCGATCGCGGTCCAGGCCCTGTCACTGCCAACCATCGCTCGCGCAACGGCCGGCAGCGACATGTCCACGCCTATGACTGCAGCGAGTTCACGGCGCTGCACATCCCAGGCCGGGCACGACTCGAGCGTGTGGTGCGCTGAGTCCTCGCTGCAGTCGCAGTGGTGACAGCCTGGGGTCGTCTCCCTCCTAGTGATCGTGTGCAGGTATTTGCTGAAGCAACCGTACCCCGACAAAACCTGCACCAACCGGAAGGTGAGGACCCCGTGCTGCCACCTTGCCCATTCTTCCAAGATTGGCTAAAGCGCCCCCACGGTCCAGAGACCAGCCCGGGGCGTCTCCAGCCGAGACCTCCACTTTAGGACGGTGGCGCGGTGGGCATTTTCCCGCCACGCTGAGATTGCGCTTGGCGAGGGGCGGCTGCCCCCCGCCCGCGCCATCGACGCCTGTCGATAAACGTCGGCGAGCACTTCCGCCTCCAGATCCCACGGGGGGGTTCTGGCCAATGCGCAGGCTGCATCGCACGAGACCGTGCGGTACCCGCGTATTGCCCTGACCGCTACGACCGTCTGTGGACGCCACAGGAGGGCCCTATTGCGAGCGGCCAGGGACTCCGCCCACACGGGCGCGCCGTACAGTGCCATTGACCTTACTACCCTCGCGTAGAGTCGTTGACACGCGAGACTCGGTCCGCCCAAATTCGGCATCAGTCGCCCGAGGGCGGACGCCGTGCCGACGAGCTTTGGCGCAAGACGGCGGAAGTGCTCGTCAAAGTGCCACCATCCATCCAATACCAGGCTACCTGGGCCTGATGTTTGATGTGGGCCTGGATTGGAAAGTCCACACCGTTGACCATTATCGAGGCGCCGGCGGGTGGGCCACGTCGGGGCCCATGGAAGAGTAAGGCCTCCGACTTTTCAAGGGCCACCCTAAGCCCCAGCGCCTCGATCCGCCTGACCACCTCCGCGGTTCCTGAGGTGGCCAGCGTTGCCGCCTCCTCAAGGGTCCCGCCCCGGGCTGTGACGAGCGTATCGTCTGCGTAGCAAATTACGCCCAGCCCGGGGGGGAGCCGGCCACGGAGGACCCAGTCGTAGCCGATGTTCCACAGGAGCGGCCCTAGAACCGAACCCTGCGGGACGCCGCACGACATAGCCCTCCTCACAACGTCCCCTTCCCGGTCCACGAAGAGGACGTTGCGGCCGTCGAGGTAGTCCGTCACCAGCCGGCTTAGGTAGAGGGGCACTCCATGGTACCGGAGTGCCTCCTTGATGCAGCCGAATGGCAGACTATTGAAGGCGTTGGCGATGTCGAGCGACACCGCCAACAGCACTTCCCTCGAGGTGACGGCCTTCGCAGCCGCGGCCTTCAAGCGCAGGATGGCGTCGACCGTAGACCGACCAGCCCGAAATCCGAACTGGGCATCGGACAGGTCGGGGCCGACCGCACCTAGGTGCCGGACGATGTGGGCAGCGACTACCCGCTCGAGCAGTTTGCCCGCCTCTTCCAGCAACACGATGGGCCTGAAGGCCGCGACTGTATTCGGAGACCGTCCCGGCTTCGGCAGGAGCACGAGCTTCCCCTCCTTCCAGCAGTCAGGAAACCGTCCGGACACCAGGCAAGCGTCGAACAGTCCCCTGAGGCGGCGCTCTAGGTGGTCGAGGACCAGGGCCAGCACTCGGGCGGGAACCCCGTCCGGCCCGGGGGCGGCACTTCTCCGCATACGCGCCGCCGCCGCCCCCATTTCCGTCGTCGTCACGGGCGGTACCTCCACGTCGTCGGCCTCCCGGTCGTCATCTGGCGGAGGCGTGTGCACCGCCCGTGAAGGGAATAGTCCCTCAACCACCTCAGAGAGGAAGCCCGGCTGGAGGGTCTCCGTAAGGGGGGGGCCCTGGGCGCGGAGCTTGTTGAGTGCCGCGCGGTACGGGCGTCCCCAGGGGTCACGAACCTATACCAACCTTAAATAGGTTTTCCGAGTTAGATAGTGGTACGCAAGATACAGAAACTAATGAAATCGTTGAAAAACCCGTTAAGGCTCCACCCTTATATGTAGACCGGGTCAGCAATATCCAACCAATACTAAAAATGCTTGACGAGGTAGCTGCTATAACTATGAAGTAAAAGTTCTCAGAAATGAACAAGTTAGAATTCAACCCAGATCTAAAGATTTATATACAAAAATAGTGAAAAATCATAAAGAAAAAAGTACTGAATTTTATACGTACAGACCCAAACAAGATCGCTGTTTCAAAGTAGTTCTCAAAAATCTGCACCATTCCACTGATATTGAAGAAATTAAAGCTGAATTAAAAATGCAAGGACATAATGTCACTAATGTTTGGAACGTCAAACAAAGAAGTACTAAAAACCATTACCAATATACTTCATAGAAATATAACCCAATAGCAACAACAAAGATATCTATGGCATCAAAAGTATTTTGCACTGCAGAGTCGTCTTTGAACCACCAAGACCTAAAAGGGAAATTCCACAGTGTGGCAATTGCCAACAACACGGACACACAAAAAAGTACTGCTTCAGGAAGGCTAAATGTATAAAATACGCTTGAGACCATGCATCGTCCAAGTGCGAACGTAAAGAAAGGTCCGACTCAGTCAAATGTGTACTTTGTGATGGCAACTATCCCGCAAATTATAAAGGGTGCTCAATCTATAAGGAGCTCCAGAAAATAAAATATCCTGCTCAACCTGTAAATCACCGACATATAAAGCCCATTAATCGTCAACCAATCAGAGACGTCACAACTAAGCAACAAGACCAGCTATCTTATAAGGAAGCATTAACATCTGATAGACCTTCACACGCACCTGCCAACAAGCATAGTCCAAATGAATTGACAAACGACAATGACATTAAAGAAATAATGAATACTATGACACAACCAATGCAACAATTAACTTCAATGACAAAACTCCTAATGGAAATCATGACCAAACTGACACATTCTATTCATTAAAAATAGCCATTAGGAATGCCAATGGGCTTTCACACCATGTCCTAGAAGTAGAGATATTTTTAAAAACAAACAAGATTGATATCTTACTAGTATCTGAAACACATTTTACAAATAAAAACTATTTTAAAATCTTCAACTACAAATTCTACCAAACAATGCATCCAGATGGTACTGCTCACGGAGGATCAGCAATACTCATTAAGAATAATATTAAACATCATGAGGTTGAACCATTCAAAACTCCTGAGATACAAGCTACAAGTATCGTTATTGGGAATGGCGAGGACACTTGTGTGTCACTGCACTGTACTCCCCCCCTAAACATGCGATCAAAAAAGACGACTATGTATCATTTTTCAAAACATTAGGATCAAGGTTTATAGCAGGTGGAGATTGCAACTCTAAAAATATACAATGGGGCTCTCACTTAACTACCCCCAAAGGATGTCAGTTACAGGCAGCTATAAACGAGCCTAGACATAATATCGACCGGAGAACCAACTTACTGCCCGACTGACCCAAAAAAAATCCGGATTTGGTAGACTTCAGCGTGATAAAGGGGATTCCTACTGACTGTTACAAATGTACTTCCCTTCAAGATCTCTCATCAGACCATAGTGTAGTTCTACTAGAGGTCTCTCAGGAATTCGTACACCTTAAACCTACAGCAAGATTACATGAACGAACTGGGATACATTCCGATTCATAGTAGAGTCTACAATTAACACTAACCTGCCTCTTAAAACCATAGAGGATATCAAAATAGCGGTTGAGCACTTCAACGAATGTGTCCAAAATGCTGCTTGGGATAGCACTCCTCCTGCCAAGAAACACTCTGAAGCAAACTGTTCCAAGCCCGTTCGTGAACTATTAGTCGAAAAAAGAAAGGCTTGTAAATTGGGGCAAACTACTCGATTCCCCGGAGACAAAACGCGGCTGAACTACCTAACAACTAAACTTAAAAATCTACTGCGTAGTGAAAGAAATAAAGAGGTACAGCATTACATACTTAATCTAGATATAACTGCTGCTAGTGACTATTCCATTTGGAAAGCAACTCAATGACTCAAAAGACCCATTACCTTTGATCCGCCGATATGTAAAAAGGATGGTTCCTGGGCAAAAAGTGACCTTGAGAAAGGTGAAGCCTTTGCTTTTCACCTAGCTGATGTCTTCGTACCAAACACTGCCCAGAACGCATCGAAAATTAATAGTGACACGCTCATTAACTCGCTTAACGAAACTTGTCAACTCGATCTGCCTATTGAAAGGATAAGATACGTGAGGTCATTGAGACAATTAGAAATTTAAATAAAAAGAAAGCCCCGGGATACGATCTAATTACTGCAAAGATACTCTATGAAGTACCTGAAAAAGCTATACATTTTATGACAAACCTGTTTAACTGTATACTGAGTAGAGGCATTTTCCCACCTCAATGGAAAGTAGCTCAAATTAAAATAGTCCTTAAACCCGGTAGAACACCAGAAGATGTGTATTCCTACAGACCGATCAGCCTACTACCCATCCTGTCAAAAGTTATGGAGATACTTTTTCTAAAACGACTAAATAGAGTTATAAAAATAAATAAAATCATACCTGACCATCAATTCGGATTTAGAAAAAATCACAGCACAATAGAACAGGTGCATAGACTGGTAGAAGAAATCCACAAAGCTTTTGATAATAAAAAATATTGCTGCGCGGCATTCTTAGATATTTCCCAGGCCTTTGACAAAGTTTGGCACGAGGGTCTATTATACAAAATAAAAAAGGAACTCCCGACAAATTATTATATTTTCCTAAAATCATACCTAGCTGATCGGTTTTTCTATGTTAAGAAAGGAGAAGACATAACCAAACTTCACCGGGCTCATGCAGGAGTGCCACAGGGAAGCGTGCTTGGTCCGATACTTTATCTGATTTTTACCGCAGACTTGCCCATGACAGATGGCGTCGTGATCGGTACCTTTGCTTATGACACAGCAGCCCTAGCTACTCATGAGGAACCGACACAAGCAAGTAATATGCTTCAACGCTCCCTAGTTAACATCACAGAATGGCTAAATACTTGGGGAATAAAAGCAAACGAGACTAAGTCGATACAGGTGACTTTTACGACGCGACGCGAAACATGCCCCTCGGTGACGCTCAACAGAGTACCGATACCCCAAGCAAATGAAGCCAGATACCTTGGACTTTACTTGGATTGCCGTCTTACCTGGAAAAAACATATATTCAAAAAACGAAAAGCACTGGGGATCCAACTAAGGAAAATGTACTGGTTACTCGGCAAAAAATCACAGCTGTCGCTGGGAAACCTTCTGCTGTACAAATGTATCCTGAAACCGATCTGGACTTACGGAGTTCAACTCTGGGGTACAGCCTCCAACTCAAACCTAGAAATACTCCAGAGGTTCCAGTCCAAAATGCTAAGGATAATTACTAATGTCCCTTGGTTCATTACACACCTTCAATTACACCATGACCTTAGAATTAGAACAGTCCATGAAGAGATTAAACACTCAATGAAATCGTACAGGAACAGACTAGACGACCACCCAAACATACTGGCAACGCACTTAATGAATAGTAGCTCAACATTCAAAAGGCTAAAAAGAAAATCTCCTAGAGATTTATAGGATAAAGGGTGCACGTCGCTGGACTGAATACCCTGCAAGATATTTAATATACTCTAACCTTATGCTGAATGTTCACAAGTAACAGATTGCAAGAATAATACAAAAAAATAAAAAAAATAAAAAAATATATATCTACTATTATAAAGCTATACCAGAGCTGTCTGTATATTTAAGATATTTGAGAAAAAAATTAATGTACAGTGTAAACTCTTTTTAACGTTATCCTTTATAACAATAAAGTTTATTGAATAAACTCCCTGTAACGTTGAAGTGAGCCCAACTTGGTTGGTTTGCGTTAAAACCCACATATTGAAACACTCTTTATAGCGATACGCCATTCTCTATTACGAAGACATGTGTTCATGTTTTTAGACAGTAAATATTTATTATCGGTATTATTGTTTATGTTATGCTATCAGGTAACAAAAGACTTTGAAGCTCCAAAACATCCGAGGTCGGTCTAGCTTTTGTTATCCTTAATTACCTTGAACACGTGAAGTATGACGCATTGTTTTCTCGGAAGTGATGGTCTTCGACCAAGCATACTGGGTACCTATCGTATTATCAGTCATAAACCTACTTTGAAACTGTTAACATGGCCAGTAAACGGAAAGCGATTAGTGTTGACGAAAAAGTTTGTGTGATACGTGCGATTGAAAAGGGAGAAAAGAAAAGTGACGTTGGAAAGCGTTTTGAACTAAGTCAATCCACTGTTGCTACCATTTGCAAAAACCAAAAAACAATTCTACAGGCGGCGCTGGAAGGAAACTCTTCTAAAAAATTAAGAAAGCCAAAGAAGACTTAGATCAGGCAATGTTGTCATGGTTTAACAATCAGCGGCAGAATAATGTACCCATCTCGGGGCCAATTGTAAAAGCTAAGGCTGAAAAGTTTGCCAACCAACTTGGCATAATTGACTTTAAAGCATCTGAAGGTTGGCTCGGAAAATTTAAGCACCGTCACTAAATTACGTACAGTAAAATGAACGGAGAGGCGCGGGATGTCGATATGAATGTGACTAACAATTGGATTAGTACAGTGTGGCCTAAATTAAAGATGAAGTACTCACCACAAGACATTTTTAATGCAGATGAAACTGGGCTTTTTTTCAAGTTGACTCCCGACAAAACTTTAAAATTCAAAGGGGAAAAATGTGTTGAAGGAAAACTGTCTAAAGAGCGTATTACAGTTTTAGTGGCTGCCAATATGAGTGGCACAGAAAAACGAAAGCTCTTAGTTATAGGCAAATCGAAAAACCCTCGGTGTTTCAAGAACATAAAACAGTTGCCAGTTACGTACAAAGCAAACAAGTCAGTTTGGATGACATCGCAGATTTTTGAAGAGGAAGTGAGAAAATGGGATGCTGAATTAAAATCACGGAAAATCTTGCTTCTAGTAGACAATTGTCCTGCTCACCCAATCATATCTAATCTTAGAAACATAGAGTTAGCATTTTTCCCAGCTAATACAACCAGTATTTTACAACCAATGGATCAGAGTGTAATTAAAAGCCAAAAGGGTCACTATAGACGGAAAATGTTGATGGATATGATCGAAACTGACGGCAAGGTCTCGATCAACATGCTACAAGCAGTGAACTTCTTATCAAAAGCCTGGCAAGAGGTAACAGCAGCCACTATCCAACATTCTTTTCGACATGCTGGATTATGTAGTAGCCAAGAAACGAACCAATTTGACAGTGAAGACAATCTACCACTGAGTGAATGGATAAGCCAGTTCAACATACCAAACAATTTTAACGAAGATCTACAATCGTACGAAAATATAGATGAGGATGTAGCCACAACTGGTACACTTACAGATGAACAAATTGTTGATTTAGTGTCAAAAAGTCAGGAAACACCCAAAAATCAAGATGAAGAAGATGATCAAATGGACAAAGCCGAATCACCACCAACAATTCAACAAGCCCTAGATGCCTCTAAGTTGGTAGAAATTTGTTTGTTGTTTATTCAAGACGATTCCACCACATATCTAGATATGAATAGAATACATAAAATAATACAAAACAAGTACTGGCATAGCAAAAAACGTCAGACAAAGTTATCAGACTATATGTGTAAACAATAATTTATAATCATTTATTATCTAAGATACATATTAAAAATTCTTGTTAATTTGGTTGGTTTTTTGTTCACTCCATATAACGATAACTCTCTGTAACGACAAAAAATGCTCAGTCCCTTGAGTTTCGTTATAAAGAGTCTACACTGTATTAAAAACAATATTTTGTTTGTGTGTTTGTCTGTGTGTTTGTTCGGGCTTTAAAAACTACTGAATGAATTTATATGAAACTTTTTGTTAGAGCATATTCAAAATTCAAAATAAACTAGCTGTTGGCTGCGGCGGAGCCGCGGGCAAATACTAGTATGGTATATATTTAGTGAGATTTTAGTTTTCAAACTAATCTTGTTAAATCGTTTGATATATTTTATATATTTTTAAGGATTTGACATGCTATTTTATATGGCTACATAAAAATTAACATAAAGTGCGAAAATTTTAAATCGAAAATACCAATCACGAGCAGGATTTGAACCTGCATCTCTCTGGAATTCCGTCCCAGATGCTTAGCGAATTCATTCATCGTGACAATTGCTCGGGACTGCAAGTTTCGATAACATATTCCTTCTTGTCTTGGGTGACGCCTGCGACATCTGTCGGATGTATTTGCATACATTATTCCGTCTGGATAAGCTTAATTATTATAATTAAGATTTATACTAAATAATAACACAGCATGATGTCAAGAATGGAATGACTGGTTTAAAACAATGATGCCATTTTTCAGTTAGTAGGTACTTTAATAAACAAAAACACGATATATTTCGCCTTTTGTTAAGAAAATTACATTTAACAAATCCGCTTTCTGAAATAAATCACACTTCCAAAGTTCTAAAGTCATTACAAAGCGTATTACTCCAACAAAATATTTTCATAACAATAAACTCATCAAAAACAATAAGTCCTAAATATCAATCACTGGGCACATTTAAAACTCGGAGAATCTAAATTCAAAATTTGTCCAAGTTCTAATTTTGAAAAAGGTTCTGTTCTATATTCAAAATGGATACGTTTTAATTGACAGCGATTCATTTTGGCAGGAGACTGTTATTTTAAAGCAATTGAAATTAATAATTCAATGGAGGATGGCGGATGTAATTATAATGCCTATGGCTTAGAACATTTTACGTGCTGAATTACACTGTATTCAGGAATTTTAATTATAAGCCTTTCATTGTTGATGAGAATAATATTTTATTATAATATTTTTTTATAGTTTTCGCTGGTCCGATTAATGTTATTAGATGTATAAATATACCATACTACATTATCATATAAAAACTATTTAATTCAATAAAGTTTTTTAAAAAGGCATCTTCCATCCATCCTTCAAAGTCCACTGCTGGACGTAGGCATCCCCGAGAGAATGCCACAACGAGCGGTCCTGCGCCGATCGCATCCAACGGTCGTCGGTGCATCTGTGGGCGGCCGTCCTACGCTGCACCGTCCGATACGTGGTCGCCACTCGAGAACCAACCTTTTTTTCCCAACGATTGTCAGTTCATCAAACGATGTGGCCTGCCCATTGCCACTTCAGCATGCCAACCTGACGGGCTATGTCATTCGCAGTTCCATATGTCATCACTGGTAACACACACTTGTGGTAGACCTTCGTTTTCAGACACAGCGGGATATTTTTAATTAAAAAGGCTTCACGCCCTGAAAAAATGCACAAACCGTCAACTTTTTAATACAATAAGTATTAAAAAGTTGACGTGAAATAAGGTATTATAGAAGCCCAAGTTAAAGGTACCCATCATCAAGCTTCTGATGTAAATAAAAAAATGGGGTTTCATCGTTTTATCCCAAACCTATTTAAAGCAAAAAAAGAAACTACATAGTGTAGAATATAAATACATCACCCTACGGTCTGACTGCCTCGGTGGTGCAGCGGTAGCGTGTGCGACTGCTGATTCGATCCGCGGGCAATATTATTGAGCTTTTTCGTAAAAAGAATTATTCTCAGTAGTATTTTTTTTATTGAATATAGTGGCAGACAAGTCACGGCCCATCAGTAGTATTTTTTTTATTGAATATAGTGGCAGACAAGTCACGGCCCATCTGATGGTAAATGGTAACCGTCGCTCATGGACTAAACTATACTGAGAGTATTAATAATAATAATAATATGTGTTTATTTCAGGTACAACAGTCCCATAGTTACAATAAAATAAAATAATTATTAAGTACAATAAACTGTAAAGGAGTGTCAAGTAATAAATAAGATACATCGATAAAAAGAATTAAAATACATAAAAAACACACGTAAGAAATACACATTACACAATTGTGTTGAGTCACTTTTTATTTCGATCCATGTGAGTAGACACCCAGTGTTTAAACAAAGGGCTACTGAAATCATCAGAGATAGCCACAAGTATTTTGCTGGCAGAACGGCGTAATAGTCGTACGTGATCTAATAATGGCAAAAAAGTCAGGGATCCTTGCCTCAGTGAACATATTCGACGCACTACAGTAACGCGGCAGCTTCATAAAAGTACGGAACGCATCGTTGTACTGCACTCTTATTCTGCTCGTTACTCTTTGGATGTACTTTACCCATAACTGGCAGGTATACATGCATAAGCAGTAGGTTTTAAACAAGGTGGTATTTACATCGTCACTGCACTTAGCGAATCGACGACCAAGCATGTTGCCTCTCACTGCAAGGGCCCTGCGCTCTCGCTCGATGTCACAGTCATCCTGGAGTCGTTCTGTCAAGACGTGCCCTAAGTACTTGAACTGCTTAACAACCATAACTATATAACAACTACTATAACATTCAAATATACCATAGGTACCCTTTCCGGACCTCGTCCTACCGCAAACACCATCACTTTTGTTTTAGAAACATTGTATTTCAGCCCATGATCATGGCAATAATGTTCACAGACTGAAAGCAGCTTCCTGAAACCCTTGATTGAGGGACTGAGAAGCACCATATCGTCCGCATAACTCAGATTGTTAACACACACGTTACCCAAATGACAGCCGATTTTAGTGCTCCTTAGCTCCTCAATCAGACCGTTCACATACAGGTTAAATAGATCAGGAGAAGTAGACACCACACTTTAGCCTATACTAGAAGTTGCGTCGCCCCACTTAACATAGTTAGTTTGGTTCCCGTACCAGAATTTCAGCAGATTGACCACTCTTCCAGGCACTTTTGATGTTAGTAGCTTGGCCCAGAGGATGTCATAATTTACTAAATCAAATGCGCTGCTAAGATCTAGAAAGCAAGCGTATATAGTAGTACTACGAGCTGTATAATAGCTGACAGTGCCTTTTAGACTAACAATTGCGGCATCCGTCGAAAGCCCGGTACGGAAACCAAACTGTGCATCATCAATTTTAATATTTTTAAGCAGCTCAGGATGAAGCAGACGTTCTAAAATTTTACCCAGTATCGTTCCTAATGAAATAGGTCGGTAATCACCACCAAGGCACCAAGGCCACCAGTTTTATTTTTTATGATAGGAACTACTATCGTTCTCATCAGAGGCTCAGGCAAATAGCCTAACTTTATGCACAAATTATAGAAATTACATAGATGTTTATAAATTTTATCGCTAGCGAAGAGTATGTGCTCAATACCAAGCCCATCATGTCCCGGCGATTTACCACGTTTCATACTTAGTATGACTCTAGAAATATCTTTACACGTAAATTCTATGACATCATCATTATTAGAAGCTTGGGTATCACGCACACACTCTGCGGCTAGCGGGGGTAATGTCAAGCCGTTGCTCACCATTTCATTTCACCTACGCTATCTCCTGCTACAGCCGAAACGCAACTATGTGCTTCATAGCCGGTGACAAGGTAGATGGTAGTACCAACCTGCTCGGGCCCGATACCAAGTAAGTACTCCCACTTGGTACCTAGCCCTACCAACAGTCATGCAATGGATGATAATTGCTTACTTCCCTTAGTCGCATCACACGAAACCTGTGGGAAAGAATGGGGTGGTGACACTTGTGTTCTTAGTCCATCACCACACGGATAAAGGCGGAAAAAAAAGTAGCCCGGAGTTTGAAAATGTGCCCGGTAGACGGCAATAGGCTCGCCCCCTATTACGTGGGACTTAAACATAGCTGGCGAACCGTGGGTGTGTAATACACCTCTGCCTACCCTTCGGGGATACAGGCGTGATGCCATGTTTTTTTTGTTACGGCACATTAATTATCTTTATATGAAAATAGCTATTTACGGGAACCATCTATTTTTACGAGTGAAAAGTAGTATACAAAATTTCATGATGTGTGGTCCAGTAGTTACGACGTGAAAGCATAAGAAGCAAAGAAATAAACTCGCATATTTCTCACCCATAGCGCAGAATATGACCAACAGCCTTGTTTATGTTCGATTTATTATAGTAATGGTAACTCCATGACCACGGTATTTCAAGACATACAGACGGAGGTACTACTTTACATTTATACATTTTTTAAATTTAAAATAACAAAATTTTTAAGTCAATAGACCATATTGTACAGAAATTATCCAACCCACAAACTGGATAAAATTAAGGTTTTAATGCCAAGTAATCGAAAATCATCTCTATTTCTCGGCCAATCACAAATATTTTTTTTATGATAGGTTATACCAGCCCCTCTTCCCGCCATGTTCTCTCCGCATGTTACTTATGTTTTTTTGTGGATTAGCTCATTTCTGCTTAACACGGTCCAATTAATACATTAGTTTTATTTTAAGGCTAGAGGCAGCGCTTTAGAGATTTTTAAAACAATCTGCGGCATAGAAAATAGTGTTCTAAATTCTGAAAAAAATATATGTATTAATTAAGTAGTTAACTGCCTCGGTGGTGTAGCGGTAGTGTATGCGACTGATAATCATGAGGTCTCGGGTTCGATCCCTGGGTCGGGCGGGTCTGATTGTAAGTAGTTACCGTAGCTTATAGACGCTAACAACATTGGAGGCATCTCTCGTGCGTCACCAACTCCAAGGAAAGGAATGGAAGGTGGAGGGGAAGGATAATAAGGAGGGGATGAGGAAAGGTTTAGAGTTTATACATGTTTCTAAGATAACCATAAACATATATTGTTTTTTTTATCAAGTATTTGAGATTGGTTGGTGTATAACTGTAAAATATCGTTGTAGGTCAGTGTATCGAGCCATAAGATCTCCAAGGAGTAATAAAATAGAACAACTAGTCGTATTGTCAGCCGTTGAACACAGCCGTGCGCTTCGGGGCATAGCGCTAGGATTTACTTCTATTGAAGTGTGAAACTCGATAAAATACTGGAGGAATTGATGTGAATATAATGTTAAAAAGTGAACAAAGGACCACTAAAGGGATGAATACAGTACAAGTGGTCCCCTAACCCGTTGGCCGTGTGGGGCCGGCTTTAGAATTGTTCCACCCCTTTCCACCCTTGGGAGTCGTAGGAGCCGACTGAGGGAATATCGGGGGAGTGGGCAGCAGCACTCCCTCGAGTATTAACAACATCCACTGCGATCGCCTGCCAAGCGTGGCGATTACGGCACTAACACTACCCAATTTGGGGAGGCCTGTGTCCAACAGTGGATGTAGAAAGGCTGATAGATGGATGGATGGATGGTCCCCTAACAATTATCAATTTAGAGATGATTATTTTGCTTGTTGCCCCAAACGACAGTATGCGAATAGCAACATTAATTACAGTTTTAACAAAAAAAAATATAATAGGCAGGAGGATGACCTTAGAAATTTAAAAAAACAAACTTCAAAGAAAAAAGAAATGCGTAGTTATACTATTTTGGCATCATTAATAAATAAAGTAATTATTAAATTCGTAACTGCAAAACTTGTCACAGTTATGTTTTTTGTTCGATAAAGTAATTATGTCTAATGTCATTAGTTGGCGTTAGCTAAATTTTGAAATTTCTTATAAGTCGATGTTAAAAGTTTAGGTGTCTGATTAAAACCCCTGCATGGTAGCGTTATGCGCTAACCCAGACGGCCCGCAGTCGCAGCTGCGCGTGAGCACAGTCGCTTGTGCCGGTGCTCGGCAGTCTGATGTAGGCATGGGTCGTTGACGGTTTTTTCGTTAATGTAATTTAACTGTTAATCATCAATGGTCAACAGGTTAAAAAAACTGTTAAATAAATAACAGGTTTTGAATGTTCAGTGTCAATTTTATGTCAACGTTTTCAATGTCAATCATTGACAAATGGTCAACAGAGTGAAAAATGTGAAATCGAAAATAACAGTCACGAGCAGGATTCGAACCTGCATCTCCTGGATACCGTCCAGATGCTTTACCAATTCAGCAATCGTGACCAGGCTCGTGACTGTTATTTTCGATTTCACATTTTTCACTTTGTGTTTAATGTATGTTGCTAAGCATGTCAAATGCTAAAAATATATATAAAAATATCTAAATAAATGGTCAACAGGTTAAAAAAAGCTGTTAAATTAATAACAGGTTTTGAATTTTCAACGACAATTTATTCCGTTGATCCGTTAACGTAAATAAACAGTTTATATTTTCAACTGTTTTTTTTAACTGAATAAAATAATGATAGTCTTAGGCGTTGACGTAAATTAACAGCTAATATTTTCAACCTGTTTTTTTATTGATGATTAACAGTTAACTCGTTGACGAATGAAAAGCCGTTGAAAAAAACAGTTTATTGATTCAACGGCCAACTCTAGTCTGATGAAACAGAACAGGCAGGACCCGTTTGTATGGAGTTTGCGTGTCTAAGTGCAATGGTGCATTTCGCCACCTTCGCACTTTTAGCGCCCTGGTTGCCGGTCTGCCACAAGCGGCAAGCCCCGGGGCTTGGGCCGGAGGGTGTCGGCGCGCCGGGGGCGCGGTCACGGACCGCACCTTGGTGGCTATTGCCCCCCTCCCCAGCTCACCATCCGCGCCGCGATAATCGGCGGGGCATAATGCCAGCCCCGCCCGCACACCCGCCACTTAGGTGTTTTTTTGGCTCTACTCGTCCTGCCTTATACCGAGGAAAGGTGTTCGTGCGTTCACGAGTTGTGAACCCCAGCGCCTCCCTCGGAGCAGGCTTGGATGCTATTGCCGCAGCCGGACAGGCAACGATTGTCACCCGATCACGGCAACCAGCCTTACCACCGGACATCGGAGCCGCTGAAGAGTTCGTCAACGACGTTTTTCTTTGGCGAGCCGCCTCATGCGAACTCTTACCCCATCGCCGATATAAACGCCGCTACAACCGCAGCCGCATCCTCTGTGACCCCCGTACTGCAGCTGACTAACACCGTCGCTGCGCCTGCGGCGCTGCTCGCTGCGCTCAACGCTCTGGCCGCGAAGATAATAATAATAATAATAATAATAAATAATAAAATAAGATCTGGCAACACTACATCGGATAGTTGTGTTTATGAAGAGATTTTTTGGAAAATAATAATTTAGCTAATTTATATGTCCTTTTTAAGGTGTAAATCATTAAAATTGTTCAAGAGTTCAAATTTAATTTATTACACATTCAATTCGCCTTATCAAACATATTTTTAAACCGAGAAATACATATTTAATATAAAATGACATTTGACATACATGTCAAAATGAAAATAATTTACAAAACTAAAAGAATATAGCTATCCAAAAAATGTTAACAAGATCCAAGACACTAGCAGCACGCCTACCATCCCCGGACTTGTCACATAGCTCCGTGTGCCAGCCACCGGCTACCGCATCAGCAGAGCCGGTCATATCGCACGCGTCGAGCTCAACTTCAAGTGACGAGTATTTCTCTCCACCGACGTCGCCACCACCAGTACGCCGGCGTGAGAGAGGCCGGCCACCGGACAGCTTGGGACCCCGAGGCCCACTGGCCTCAAATAGGGTCCCCACTGCCAGTGGTTATGTGCGGCGCATGAAATGGACAAATTCTATAAATGAAAATGTCATGCGCGCGTATTTTGGGGCCACAGAGGGGGGAACTAACCTTACTGCGTACCGTGACCGCATGCTGCTTCTGTTTCAGGGCCTGGAACCAGCCGTCAACGTATCAGCTCAACGATTATCGGATCAAGTACGGGCGATTCAGCGTTCTCGCATGTTGGATAGTACCGTGCTTGATCGGCTACGCTCAGAGTTTATACAGACTAGCCCTATTACCCCCGTCCCTGCGCAAACAGCAATTACAACAGCCGTTCAAGTCTCTGTTCTACGAGGACCATGTGCGGATGAGGGTGATGGGACTGTCTCTGTGGACACTCAGTACCATGAGGAGGTAAGAAGTGCTTTGGAATATGCGATTCATGAGTTTCGATTCATACCTCTAGAGTTCAGGCCACATCTGCCTCGATTGCCCATGCATAGAAAGAATGTGTTATTGATTGGTGCCCTTGACTCACTTTTGTCTAAATACTTAGACAATAGTGACAATCTCGCCGATACACACTCCATCTTGTATTGTGCAGCTGTTGCGGCTTGCCGCAAAGCTGGATTAAGGATACAAAATAAAGAACCCACTATGCGGACATTAAATGCGAAACCGGCATGGCAGTACAGGATTGAGTGTCGTATCGCCGAGACAAGGGTACTAATCGGTAAGCTCAGTAGCTTCAGCATGGGCAACACACGCCCACGGGTGATGCGCTTCGTGAAGCGGGCTTTCTTGGGGACTGGAGTCAGGCCTCAAGACTATATGGCCAGAGTTACGGAGCGCATTGACCTACTGAAGCAAAAAGTCTATGCATAGGCAAATCGAATCCGCAGATACAAAAAACGAATGGATCGATTTACAGTGAATCGCATGTTTCAGAGAAATGAGAAGTCAGTCTATAGAAGCTGGGAACGATCTCGTGAAGTTGTGTGTGATGTGCGGCTACCGGATGCTGAAGCTACAAATACGTTTTGGCGCAGCATTTGGTCGGTGCCCATCATACACTCTGAAGGTGATTGGATGGGGGTTGTTGAACGAGCATGTGAAAAAATCACTCCTATGGATAATATTGTAATCGATCATAAAGACGTAGCATGTGCAGTCCGTACGCTATCAAATTGGAAATCTCCAGGACCGGACGGACTGCACAACTTTTGGCTTAAATGGCTACGCAGTTCACATGCTCGTTTGGCTTCTCAGTTCCAATCGGCCTTAGAATCGGGGTCGTTGCCGGATTTTATGACGACTGGCATCACTCATTTGCTCCACAAATCAGGAAGTACCACGGAACCAAGTAATTATAGACCAATTACGTGTTTACCCACGATCTATAAGCTACTTACATCTATTCTGAGAAGCAAAATTGTCAAACATATTGAAACAAATTCGATCATATCTATATCTCAGAATGGATGTAGGAGCGGGAGCCGTGGTACAAAGGAGCTCCTCCTTATTGATACGGCCATCAGCCAACATGCTCGCCGTAACAAGAGGGATCTGATGACATGTTGGATAGACTATAAAAAAGCTTTTGATTCTGTGCCACATGCTTGGCTCTTGAGGGTGCTAGAGTTGTATAAAGTCAATGCTACTTTATGCGCCTTCTTGCAGTCATGCATGGGGCACTGGAGAACAGCTCTTAGCTATCCAGTATGTCGGCAGACCCCGGGTAATTGCGGTGAGCTCATAAGGATTGAGCGAGGTATATTTCAGGGTGACAGCCTGAGTCCTCTATGGTTTTGTTTAGCCATGAACCCTCTCAGTACACTGTTAGAGGGTTCAGGGCATGGCTACAGGTTACGAAGAGGTGGTTGGGAAATATCCCACCTGTATTATATGGATGATCTTAAGCTATTTGCTTCCACCAGATTGCAACTGATAGAGTTACTGAAATTAACTGAATCTTTTAGTAATTCTATCGGTATGAAGTTTGGTGTAGACAAATGTGCGGTCATGCATGTAAAACGGGGAAGGGTAGTGGAATCTGAGGAAATTCAGCTCACGGATTCTACTAATTTACGACCACTTCTCGTAACTGACACCTATAAATACCTGGGTATGTCGCAAGCCTTAGGCATAAATGAGGTGGATATGAAACAATTGCTGCGGGAACGTTTCTTTGGCCGCCTGAAAAAAGTACTAAGTAGTCTTTTATCAGGTGGCAACAAGGTGCGAGCCTGCAACGGTTGGGTCATGCCACTTCTTATGTACTCTTTCGGCATACTCAGGTGGACTCAGACTGAACTTGACGCCTTGGATAGAAGGGTCCGTAGTCTTTTGACCGCACATCGTATGCATCACCCTCGTTCGTCAGTAATGAGGTTGTACATTCCGCGAAAGTGTGGAGGTCGAGGATTCCTAAATGCCAAGACCTTGCACAATCGTGAGGTGTACAACCTTAGGGAATATTTTCTCTGTGCTGACAGGGTTATGCATCGCGATGTGGTCGCTGTAGATTCCGGACTCACCCCGCTCTCCTTGGCTAAGAAGAACTGGCGCAGACCTGTAGTACTCAGTACTGATGACCGCAAGAGTGTATGGCAGAGCAAGGAGCTCCACGGAAGGTTCTATCGGGCTTTACATGGGCCCGACGTAGACTTTTTAGCTTCCGTGGCCTGGCTACGTTTCGGCAACCTCTTTGGAGAAACCGAAGGTTTTGTCTGTGCAATTACTGACGAAGTTATCATGACGAACAACTACCGGAGACATATCCTAAGGGACGGAACAGTAGACATCTGTCGTGCCTGTCACCGCCCAGGTGAGTCCCTTAGGCATATAGTCTCGGGTTGTTCTCGTCTTGCTAACGGCGAGTATTTGCACAGACATAATCAAGTAGCCAGGATCATTCATCAGCAGCTTGCTCTGAAATACGGGCTTGTGGAAGTCGAGGTCCCGTACTATAGGTATGTACCTGAGCCAGTTCTCGAGAATGGCCCTATCACACTGTACTGGGATCGATCAATCATCACGGACAGAACTGTTGTAGCCAACAAGCCTGATATTGTGGTGGTTGATCGAACTGAGCGCCGGGCAATGATTGTTGATGTCACCATACCACATGACGAGAATCTCGTGAAGGCTGAGAAGGAGAAACAGATGACATATCTGAACTTGGCCCACGAGATCGTTGACATGTGGGATGTGGACTCGGCGATCATTGTACCGATAGTGGTTTCAGTTAATGGACTGATAGCCAAGAGCCTCGACCAACATCTTAAGAGGCTCGCGTTGGATGGCTGGGTCAAGGGTCTGATGCAGAAGGCGGTACTTCTGGATACGGCACGCATTGTTCGGAAGTTCCTATCTCTGGGGCCCTAGCCATTGGCAGTTTGGTCCCTGTACCCGTTGCCAGTGGGTCTACACACTTTTTATATTTTTAAATGTTGTGTTATTTTTTATAATATACTATTTAAAAATGTATCTAGTGATGTTATGTTAATAAATGAAAATAATAATAATAATATATGTATTTATTCTCTTCCACAAAGGTTTCTTAACAACTAATTTTACATAATAAATTAATAATTCCAGCCTCTGTGGGAGACTGGTATCTGCACTAGGAAACCCTGTCACACAGATTACCAGGCCCTCCCATAGAACAGCGTGTTAGCGTCGATACCTTTGATTACAACACATTTTAAGTTTTATAAACAAAGAAAAAGAAAATTAAAATAAAATTGTATGTGTGTCGGTGTGAGTGAGTGTGTGTGTGTGGTGGTGTGTGCATGTATGTGATTTGGGTGTGTGTAGGGGTGCGTGTGGGGAGTGTGTATACGTGTGTTTGTGTGTATTTGTATGTAGATAATGAGAGATCTCGGCTGCGCTGGAAACAGTCGCGACCGAGTCCTAGCAACGTGCCATCTAGCGAGCCGGCGAGAACTGGACGGGCATCCACCGCTTCTGCCGCCGCTTCTCAGGGAATCCATCTCCGATTAGGCCCCTCCTGGCCGGTGACGGAACCCCACGTTACCGTGCCGAGGACCGAGCGGAGACCTTCGCCGATTACCTGGAGACGCAGTTTCTACCGAATCCTGCCGAGGACGTGCAGCACACAGCAGAAGTCCAGCAGCACTTGGAGACATACTTCGAGTCACCGATAGCCCCCACTGAGGACCCCGTCGTGTTCTCCCCAGGACAAGTTCAGCGGATGATCTGACACACTAAACTCCGGAAAGCCCCCGGCCCATACCTAGTGACCAACGAAGCCCTGCGTCACCTACCTCCGCGAGCAATCGCGACGTTGACGCACCTATTCAACGGTATCCTCCGCACCGGGCACTTCCCCGCCTCGTGGAAGATCGGTCGGATCATCATGCTGCCCAAACCCGGCAAGAACATCTTGCTGCCTGGGAGCTATCGGCCCATCACGCTGCTGTTCACCACCTCGAAAGTCTTCGAGAAGCTGTTGCTGCTGCACATAACGCCCCACCAGCCTTTCAGCCACGCGACCAACAGTTCGGCTTTCGCGCGGAACACTCCACCACACTCCAAGTTGCCAGGGTGCTGCACCACCTGGCTGCGGCCCGGAACAAGGGAGAACGAGTTGTCACAGTGTTCCTGGACATGGAGCCTTCGATTGCGTGTGGCATGTCGGCCTGCTGCGCAAGCTGTCTACATCTACTATTCCTCGTCGAATAGTCAAAACTGTGGCCAGCTTCCTGCAGGACAGGCGCTTTCAAGTGGGGGTTGAAGATGCCCTGTCCACAGAGCGCCCCATCCGTGCCGGCGTGCCCCAGAGAAGCTGCCTGTCGCCCGTCTGCTATAGCAGATACACGGACGACATTCCAGTTGCTGGCGGCGCCATGCTGGCGCTATACGCCGATGACGCTGCTCTCATCACCACCTCGCTTTCCTCCGCTCATGCGGCCGTCAAGATGCAGTAAGCACTGGACACACTTCCCTGTTGGCTGAAGGCCTGGACACTGAAGATCAACGTGGCGAAGACTCAGGCAATCTCCGTGGGAGGCCGGGCTTTACCGCCCCCGCTGATGCTGCTGGGAGAACCCGTCAGTTGGTCCCCGACGGTGAAATACCTCGGAATGATCATTGACCGCAACCTCACCATGCAGTCCCACGTGAGACATGTGGTCTCGCAGACGCGCACTGCGCGCGCTCTCCTGCGCCCTGTTTTGGCATCCCAACTGCCTCTCCGCGCGAAGCTTGGCGTGTACACGCACTATATCTACTCACGCCTCACGTACGCAGCCCCGGCGTGGTATGCGCTGGTCAGCGAATCCAACCGGAGGCTGCTGCGTGCCCAGCAGTCGCTTGCGCTACGCACGATCACGGATGCCCCGCGCTATGTGCGGAACAAGATGATCGCCAGGGATCTGCGCATGGAGAGCCTCGATGACTACATCAGACGCCTGAGCACCTCGATGTTTGAGCGGGCCGATGGAGCGTGAACCCGCAGCCTGCGAGGCATCGCGCCATACCATCGGCGACCGCTGGACAGAAGAGGCCTGCCCCGCGACCTCGTCTCTGGGGACGTCACAGCTCCCTGACTAGACCGCTCCTCACCGCTGGCTGATGGGCGCTTGCCGGGGTTTGCTCCGGTGAGCTCGACATTGCCAACCTCGCTGAGCGGTGGGTTGTAGTCCACGGATTGAACAAGGTTGTTGCCGGCCGCTGATCGCTCGCGGGACCTTCCTGTGGGCTCGATCGCGTTGTGACGACCTTCCCTAAATTTGATGTTTTGGAACTCAGTTCCCACCCAGTGACCTGCCTGTCGTAGCAGGCGGCGTTGCCACCACTGAGATGGGCCAACGCCCATATAACAGTTACCCCGAGGCCCCAATGGGTCTGTGTGGAAGACCTCGATGTGTAAGCGTTAACGCAACCCTCTCGGAAGCCCGGCAGCCGCATAAGGGAGGAGTATAACTATTAGGCACGGGCTGTTGACGGCTTTTTCGTTAATGTAGCTTAACTGTTAATCATCAATTCATCAATGGTCAAACAGGTTACAAAAGCTGTTACATTAATAACAGGTTTTGAATTGTGAGCGTCAATTTATTCCGTTGAGCCGTTGACGTAAATTAACAGTTTTTTATTTTCAACTGTTTTTTTTTAACTGAATAATATAATTATAGTCTTGGGCGTTGACGTAAATTAACAGCTAATATCATCTATTGGCTTAATGCATGTAAATACGTTCCGTTAGATGGCGTTGGTCGTAAAGACAAATGTGATAAGGAGATTGGGATGATCGAAACGATATCAGATCTGTACGATATCTCAGTAGCTTAGAGCACTTCCCCGGATTGGAAAAGACACGGTTTCGATTTCCGCTCGTACGTCTCTTTTTCCTTATTCACAAATTATTTGTACTTCAAAAAAAGGCGGAGCATGTTAAAAATATTTAAAAAATCGCGCTCTCAAATAGTATGAATTTTAATTGCAAAATTAAACTTACTATATTGGTTTAATGCATGTAAATGCGTACCGATAGATGGTGTTGGTCGTAATGACAAATGTGATAAGGAGATAATGGGATGACCGAATAGATCAGTACGATAGCTCAGTGGTTTAGAGCACTTCCCCGGATTGGAAAAGACGCGGTTTCGATTCTCACTCGTACAGTCTCTTTCCTTATTCACAAATAATTTGTCCTTTAAAACAATGTTACAACTTGGAAATTCAATCGTTTCTCAATGATACATACATAGCATCACGCCTGTATTCCCCGATGGGGTAGGCAGAGGTGTATTACACACCCACGATTCAACAGCTAAGTTTAAGTCCCACGTAATAGGGGGCGAGCCTATTGTCGTATATATCTGAATGATAACCTCGACATTCTGTAATAGTGTGTCATATAATTTTTAGCTATAATTCAATGTGGTGTGTATTATATTAGCTGAGCTTATATATCTATCGAAGTATCTCTGTCTTACTATTGTAAGCTGAAAAATCTCTAGTGACTTGAGAGTAAGTTGTATTTGTTCAGGAAAACTAACATGACACGAATTCAATTATTCGTTGTCGAGCACAGCTAAATTTAAAAGAAATGTTTGTTGATCACGTAGTAGACATCTGAAGCACTACTATATTATTCAGTACCTATTTAGCCATTTGTTGCGCTAACTTAATAGCATAATATACTATATCTATATTTTATGTATTATTATAAAGCTACAACAGAGCTGTTGTTGCGGGGAAAATACCTAACAATTAAATAAAAAAAAACTATTTTAAATTTAACAATTTAATTAAAAAAAAAATACTCAACAGTAATAATTAAATAATCAGTTAATTAAAAGGAGAGAGAGCAATGAGAACTCAGGGGGGAGGTTCGCAACTCAGGGGGCATTCCCCAAGACGGTCACCTACGGGTACTCAACTACGGGCCGGCTATAATTGGGCCGAAGGGCAGGCCCTCGTCCCTCGGGCGTGCGTAGATATATGCTGGCAGGCGTATAAAGCCGGCGCAACCGGCGCCAGAACTCGTAGGGCAGCCGCAACCCGGAAGGTCGTAACCCGGAACTTGATTGTAGCCAGGAACAGTCGCCCCAGGAGCTTTTATTCAGATCTTAATTATTTATGGGGGCGGGGTATATATAAGACACGACGCTCGCTATAGCTGAGTTCTTTGGGGTTTCCTAGTCACACACTTTTACTTTTAAATGCCCTAGGCAAAAATAATATTTTATATATATTCACGCAGCGTTATATTTCTGCCGCGACACACACAATAATTGAGAGTCAGAGAAAAAAGATTCTACCCGCTCTGAACTCTTATATTTTTTATGATAATACCCCCTTCTAAGATTACTATCGCGATCTCTCTCTCGCGCCATTGCATCCCGACTTACTCATTGGTGGATAATTTTTTGTTCTAGAACTTTTCCTATCTATACGCTTGCGAATGGAGTAGCCATAGAACGTTCTCGAACCCTGGCATACTCTGCTCGCATCCGGGATCTTATGCTGGTTGATAAGTCAATAATATTTAATTCTGGCCTTTGTGGGAGTGGAATCATGCGACCCATTGGCGATAATCTAACTGGGTAGAGGCCTAGACAGCCGCGCGCATTTTATGTTTACGGATATCGTATTATGGATTCGACCACGTAGGGAAATACCAAGCATAGCCCGCTCCATGGCCCGCTGAGTGACTTTGAGCTTGATACGAGGCCAACATTCAGAGACCACGTCTCTGTTCCGTATGTCATCACTGCTAACACACACTGGTCGTAGACCTTCGTTTTCAGACACTGCGGAATATTGGACGAGAAGATCTTCCTTAGCTTCCCGAACGCTGCCCAGCCGAGTTGGATACGTCGATTGACCTCTTTCTCGAAGTTGTGCCTACCTAACTAAACTGTTTGTCCCAGGTAGACATAGTGGTCGACAACTTCGAGAAGCGCACTCCCGACTAGGACCGGTGCTGAAATGAAATGGACTTTCGTCTTGTCCATGTTCATTTTGAGACCCACTAGTCGGGAAACCCTGCTGAGATCATTGAGCATGGTGCCAAGGTCCTCCAGTGATTCTGCCATGACTACGATGTCGTCGGCATATCGAAGGTGAGTGATGTATTGGCCATTGATGTTGATGCCAAATCCGGTCCAGTCCAAGAGCTTGAAGACATCTTCCAATGCAGCGGTGAAGAGTTTCGGGAACATAACGTCTCCCTGTCTAACACCGCTCTGCAGTTGGATCGGTTTCGTACTTTGTCCTGAACACGGATGACATGGTGGCATTTCTATACAAGCACTTCAGCACTTCGATGTACCGATAGTCAATTTGGCACCGCTGAAGGGACTGCAGCACCGCCCAAGTTTCGATCGAATCGAAGGCTTTCTCATAGTCCATAAACGCCAGACACAGAGGCCGATTATATTCCTCGGTTTTCTGTATAATCTGGCGTAGCGTATGGATGTGGTCAATGGTACTATAGCCTTTTCGGAAACCGGCTTGTTCGGGAGGCTGGAAGTCGTCAAGCCTGCACGTGAGTCGATTTGTAATGACCCTCGAAAACAACTTATAGACGTGGCTCAAGAGCGAGATGGGTCTATAGTTCTTCAAGAGGGGTCACTTTTCTTGAAGAACAGCACCACCACGCTTCTGGTCCACGACTCTGGAACATCGCCCCCGAGAACAACGGAATTGAACAGCCTCTGAAGAGCTTTTAAGACCGGCTTTCCGTCTGCTCTCAGAAGCTCTGTGGTGATTCCGTCGTCTCCCGGTGCCTTCCCGTTCTTTAGTTGTTTGAGAGCCATTCTGATCTCGTACAGGCTGACATCCGGGATATCTTCGGCCTTTCCTACCAACGCGACGGGCCTTGAAGTAGGTTGACCCAACCGCGTGGACAGTTTGCACGAACCTGCTGTACAAATCGCTCGCTGATTCGCACTCATCTAGGCATTGGAAGCGATTTCGTAGTTCGAGCTGAAAGCTCTCGGGGTTCTGATATTGGGCAGGTGTTGGTCGGAGCGTAGATTTCATCAAGCGTGACCTCTCTCCTCTTCCTTCTCCAGAAAATCAGCCAGCATCTGGCCCCTGTGATTCCTCTGCCCGAAACCATAGTGCCCTACTTTCAGCTCATCGTGTGTCCTTTTGCCCAGTTTCGCGTTAAAGTTTCTCATAACCACCGTAAAGTAGGTTTTAGACGAGTGGATGGCCTTCGAGATATCCTCATATAGGGCCTCCACCTCGTCGTTGGAGTGTGTCGAGGTCAGTGCGTAAGCCTGTATGACCTTCAACGAATACCGTTTGGTTATTCTGAGCATAAGGTACGCCACCCTGCTCGACACACTCTCAATCCTCTCCACGTTGCCTACGAGAGACCTGCGAACGATAAACCCGACACCTCCTTGGGACTGGTGGTCGCCCCCCCGGTGGAAAAGCAAGTTCCCGGACTGGAGGATTGTCATGCCCTCACCCTCTCTTCGGACTTCTGACAACCCTATAATGTCCCAGCGGATCTTGCTCAATTCCTCTTCCAGCTCGGTGATTCTCTCGTCGGTCCGAAGTGTCCGAACGTAGTGTGTTACCAGAGTCAGAGGTTGTTGTTTATGGTAGCCTATCCGCGACCGGAGATTCTTCGCACCCCCTGCTCCGCCGTTACCGGGCCCGCTACTGTTAGGCCACGGAATAGCGGAGCTGCCGTGACTAGAGGCCATTTTGTATCGTGTGCTCGTCATGAGGGATAATTTATATCCTTAAGAAATCTTAATTTCTCTAAGAACTGATATCCTTGTCACGTTTACTTGACACTCAGCCGTAAACGGCACAATAATATCCCATTTTAACTATAAAAACATTGCAGATTAAATAAAAACTTGTAATAAAATAACTGTCAACAGGCCGTCGCGGCTCGTACTTACTCAAGTCAGTACCTCAACAGTGAGGAAGACGGGACTTCTTCACCTCGCCACACTCACTCTAGTTGCCATTCTATAGTTGACACCTTGACACTATTATATGATCTGTGCCCAAGATATAATCTAAAAAGCTAGTATTTACTTGTGGCAGACCCGCGAGCAATGGTTAGTCATTCATCAATCATCCAAAATATTTCACATTGTTTTAGAAATATGTTGACTGTTGATTGATATTAATTTCGTCTAATTAATCAGACACGCCAATCATTTCATTCTAATAATAAATTATGACTAAAATGGCAGATCAAAATTAATATTATTAATTATTAAGGTTGAAATTGTGTTTTGATTTAAAGAGACATATGAAAAATTTAAAGGGTATTTTGGTAAATACCCCCATTTACCCCATTTAGACCCATAGGAGAGGAGATAGAGGGGAGTACTTTTTATTATTACCAGAAGACTTGGTTCACAGCTTGTTAATTGGTAAAGTAGTTATTCCGAATTAAACCTTTTTTTTTGATAAGGCGGGAAAAAATGTACCTAACCGCACACCCGGTAGTTCGGGGCAACGAACAGGGTAGTGTGAGGCCCACTAAATAATCCCATCGTGTGCTGTCTCTCCGTCTGTATTGGCAGATCCTGGAACTGTGTTAAATTACTTCAGTACTCCGAATTAAACTTTTTTTTTTTGTTAAGGCGGGAAAAAATGTTCCTAACCGTACACCCCGTCGTTCGGGGCAACGAACAGGGTAGTGTGGGGCCTTCACCCACTAAAGAAACCCGCCGTGTGCCGTCTCTCCGCCTTTATTGGCGGGCCACTGGAACTATGTTACATTCCTTCGGTGATACTCCGAATTAAACCTACAGAGCGATTTTCTTTTAGTACCTTTTGTAAAGGAAATAAATGCTTATTTCCTATATTTGGCTTTCACCTCCATGGAAAAGAATGAGGTCGTGATGCTTTGTATCCTTAATCTATCAGACCTGCTAAAATCTTTATATATATAATTTTAAAAGTATTTCTGTGGTCTTGAAATTTATCTACCTTTGCTGAGTAAAAAATAATGTATGATACACCATTTTGAATATGTTAACTCTCATAATAATCATAATAGTATGACAAGCTACGTGTGTGTGGTGTTCTCTTCGTGAGGCCTATGTCCAGCAGTGGACGTTGAAAGATGGATAGATGGAGTCAGGTGTCTCCGAAACCGGCGAGCGTGTATGAAGAGAATTATGAATGTTGAGGAAGCGATATAAATGCAAGAATAGAGACGGGTCTCTTGGCGTAGTCGGTAGTGTAGCCGACTTCCGTGTACGAGGTCGTGGGTTCGATTCCCACTCAGGACAAATATTTGTGTGATTAACACAGATATTTGTACTGCGTCTGGGTGCTTTCTTTGTATGTATTTACAAAAAAAAAGTAGTATATGTATTATATCCGTAATCTGGTACCCATAGCACAAGCGTTAAGCTTAGTTTGGGACCAGAGGACGTTGTGTGAAAAATGTCCGTGAATATTTTGGCACTACTCTCTCTGCCTACCCCGCAAGGGATACCTGACATAAGATAAATATTCAACAAATATTGAAATATAGGTAGGTACAAAGGTATATAGGTAGGGATATAAATTGAGGTTTCTATATTATAATACCCTATTTTCGTCAATATATCGTTGAAACTTCTTTATTCTCAATAAGTTCTAGCAGTTAGTACATGAAAGCGTGTATGCCTGGATAGTTCTTGACAATTTCACGTAGACGACATTTAAGGAAAACCCTTGTAAGTTATAAAGTAAAATATGTATTTGAAGGGCAATTCGTTCTGATATAAAGAGCTCACTACGACTTTGTAAAACTGCCAATAAAATACATTTCAACTTCAGCAATATTACAGTTTAGACTGATCTCCAATAGTTAAGAATTGCCCGGGCTATTTCTTCACCGATGGAGTCCCGGGGGAGGACTAGCGTAATACTTATGGACATGAGTCATCCCAGAAGATAGTTTTATTATAATAAAGTTTCAATTTTGGAGTGTCTTCATACTTAACGAATGTTTAGATATGTTGAGTGGACAAACAGAATGATTTTAAGTAGAAGAATTTCTAAAGAAATAAACTGTTATAAAAACCATAACCTCTTAAAGTAAAAATTATTTGTGAATAAGGAAAAAGATTTTTTGTACGAGCGGGAATTGAACCCGCGTCTTTTCCAATCCGGGGAAGTGCTCTAAGCCACTGAGCTATCGTACAGACCTATTTGGTTATCCCAATTTCCTCATCAATTTGTCTTTACAACGCGAGTTCCATTCCCGCTCGTACAAAAAATCTCTTTTTCCTTATTCACAAATAATTTGTACTTTAAAAAGTAGCGGAGCATGTCAAATGCTAAAAAATATAGATCAAAAATGTTTAGAAAATCGCGCTATCAAATAGTATGAATTTTAATTGCAAAATTAAACTTACTATATTGGATTAATGCATGTAAATGCATTCCGATAGATGGCGTTGGTCGTAAAGACAAATGTAATGAGGAAATTGAGATGACCCAATAGGTCTGTACGATAGCTTAGTGGCTCACTTCCCCGGATTGGAAAAGACGCGGGTTCCACTCCCGCTGTTACAAAAAATCTCTTTTTCCTTATTCACAAATAATTTGTACTTTAAAAAGTAGCGGAGCATGTCAAATGCTAAAAAATATAGATCAAAAAAATCTTAAACTCTTTGATAATCATTGAAAATGTGGAAAAACGAATTGTTTTTTTTTCCTTTACCAAAATAATAAATAAGCCCTTTTTTGAATAAAACACTCTTCATTATTATTGATATTAAACTTGTTTTTAAATGAATTAATTTATCTATCAATACATTTATGTTAGTAAAAATAATAATGTGTCCGCTACTATAAAATAATGTATCCACACTATCGGGGCATCTGTATGTTTGTCTCCTTTCTTCTTCTAAAACACGCAACCGATTTGAAACAGTTTTCACATCATCGTCATTTAGGTAATCATTTTCCAAGAAAATTTACAATTGTGTTTTGTATGATGAGTAAGAGTGTCCTAGGCCCAAAACCCTTTTCACCCCCTTCTTATTATCCGTTCTTTTCACCTCCTATCCCTTTCCTCGGAGATGGCAACACGCGTGTGATGTTGCTAGCGTCTATAGGCTACGGTAACCGCTTACCATAAAAGTCGTATGCTTTTTTTTAAAAAGTAGCGGAGCATGTCAATTGCTAAAAGAAATAGATCTAAAATGTTTAAAAAGAATCGTGCCATCAAATAGTATGAATCTTAATTGCAAAATTAAACTTACTATATTGGATGCATGTAATGCTTGCCGATAGATGGCGTTGGTCGTAAGACGAATGACGATTAAGAAGTTGGGATGATCGAAAGATCAGTAGGATAGCTTAGTGGCCTAAGCCACTCACGAAGTGCTCTAAAGCACTTCCTCGGATTGGAAAAGATGCGGGTTCGATTCCCGCTCCTACTAAAAATCTCTTTTTCTTTATTCACAAATAATTTGTACTTTAAAAAGTGGCGGAGCATGTCAATTGCTTAAAGAAATAGATCTAAAAGTCGTATGCTTGTCTGCCATCCTCGTAGTATGAAATAATGATCACGGATAAATCTAAAAAAGGCACACGCTGGGTAAATATTAAAGAGATAAATCAAAATAATGAGACTTGTAATTTTTCAAAATCGTAGAGATAATAACAGTCAAGAGCAGAATTCGAACCAGGATGCTATGCAAATTCAGAATTGGCAAAGCGTCTAGGACTGATTTTCAGATCAGAGATGCAGGTTCAAATGTTGCTCGTAACTGTTATTTTCGATTTCACATTTTCTTACTTTGTGTTCATTTAAACTGTAAGTCATATCCTTAAAAAAATTGTAAATTGTTATATTAGTAAATTACATGCATATTTAATTAGATTTATTTTTCTTTTTTGTGAAAAAGAGTATGGCCAAAATGAAATAAAACACCCTCAAAAAATATGACTCGTGAAGGATTTGCACCTCCGTCCTCCGCCGGCGACCCATCCCCTTATCGAAACCATCTACAGCACACGCCATGTCTGTAAGACTATTTCTAATATAAACAACGAATAAAGGCGGATAGGTTTCAACCGTACGGTGCTCTTAACTACTGAGCTAACGAGTCTGGTGATAGTTGAGGCGAAATAACGGTACTCTAGAGACGATACGAGCATAAAAGTATTCCAAAAAGTGAAATTTATGGGTCGGGATCGATCTTGATACCCTCGTCGTACATATTGCTTACTGTTTCTTAGCTTGGGCTATCTGTAACTATAGAATTGTTGTCGAAAAACTTGCTTGCTTTGAATTGTGTAGATTCCATATTGGAATTAATACCTTTAACAACAAAATTAATGAAGCGATTAGCGATAACTTTGTAGAGTATTTAAAACGTCGTCGTTGAGTCAAAAATCAAATAAACGCGATAGATTCCGTTAAACGTAGTTTTATTTCAATGAGTTTTATAACGAAGTTTTATTTTAATGTCATTTGATATAGTATTCGTATCACGATTAAAGGTTAAACTGATCGTAATGGAATAGGTAAGTACAGGTTTTTTGGGAACTTGAGAAGGAAGTCTCCTATAATTAATTGAAGATGTATAATGCGGATGAAGCTTCGAGTGTTTTGTAGTTGATATAGGTATTATTTTGTTTTGTAATACGTAGGTGGCAAATAAGCATATGGCCCGCCTGATGGTAAGCTATTACCGTAGCCTATAGATGCTAGCTACACCAGAGGCATCATTCGCGCATTGCCATCACCAAGGACAGGTATATGAGGTGTATAGGTAGAATACTAAGGAGAGGATGGGTAGGTTACTAAGGAGAGGATACAAAAAAAGTAAGGAGGTTTGGGCCTCCGGCGCTCTCAATCACTATACAAAACACAACGAGTACCTAACGTTGTTTCACACTGATCTTTTGTGAGTGGGTGGTACTTCCCCGATCGAGCCGGCCCATTCGTGCTGGGATAAGTAAGGCTCCATTTTACTTTAATAATTACTAGCCTTTGCCCGCGGCTCCGCCGCAGCCAAAAGCTAGTTTTTTGGTTATATCTCAGGTTCCTGATATAGTAGCGAGATAAAATGTATACCAGTTTTAGATATTTTTATATATATTTTTTGCATTTGACATGCTTAGCACTATACATTAAACACAAAGTGAAAAATGTGAAATCGAAAATAACAGTCAGGAGCAGGATTTGAACCTGCATCTTCTGGATACCGTCCAGATGCTTTACCAATTCAGCAATCCTGACAATTGCTCCTGACTGCTAATTTCGATAACACATCATACTTAACGTCTTTGGGTGACGCCTGCGCCATCTGCCAGAAGTATTTTCATACATTATACCGACCAGGTAAACTTAATTTTACAATTAAGATTTTACCTAATAATGACGCAAACCCTTTAAATATTTTAGATATTTTTATATATATTTTTTGCATTTGACATGCTTAGCACTATACATTAAACACAAAGTGAAAAATGTGAAATCGAAAATAACAGTCAGGAGCAGGATTTGAACCTACATCTTCTGGATACCGTCCAGATGACCGTCCACATTTTTCACTTTGTGTTTAATGTATACCAGTTGTTAAGTCTAATCAAAAGCTATCAAACCAAAAAAAATGTTGCATTAAAATCTGTTCAGTAGTTTTTGCGTGATGCGTGAACAAACAACCAGATAAACAGACAAAAAATCTAAAATCAATCGTTTTGTGTTTAGACACGCCTATATAGCCTCCATCCATCAGCCTTTCGACGTCCACTGCTGGACATAGGCCTTCCCAAGAGAACGTCACAACGAGCGGTCCTGTGCGCTCATATGGGGGATAGTGCCGTAATCGCCACGCTTGGCAAGCGGGTTGGCGATCGCAGTGGATGTTATTAATACTCGAGGGGGTACTGCTGCCCACTCCCCCGGTATTCCCTCAGTCGGCTCTTACGACTCCCATGGGTGGAGAGGGGTGGGACAATTCTAAAGCCGGCCCCACACGGCTATATAGCCTAATTCAGTCATTTATTTTTCAAATATCTTAAATGTACGGACGCAGTAGTATGTTGTCTTGGTTTGCGGCAAATTGCATGCCACTTTAGTTTGCTTCTTTTTTATTAAAGCTATTGCCCACAGCTCCACAGCAGCCAAAAGCTAGTTATTAGACTATATTATCTTAGCTTCGCGATATTATAGCGGGATAAAATATATACCAGTTTTTAAGTCTAATCGAGATCTAACAAACTTAAAACTTATTTATGAGTAGTAGTATTTGCGTAATGCCCGTACAAATAACCAGATAAACAGACAATATTTCTAAAAGAAAAGGTTTTAGGCTCGCCCCCTATTACGTGGGACCTAAAACATAACTGGCGAATCGTGGGTGTGTAATACACCTCTGCCTACCCCTTCAGGGAATACAGGCGTGATGCTATGTTTTTTTTAAAGAGTTTTGTTATCAGAGACGCCGAAATAGCCTTTCTTTGTTGATGCAGGAAAAAAAGGCTATTTAAACTTACTTAATATTCTTGCTTTGTTTATCTTTACACTTTATTATTGTTGTGTTAATCTTTATACTATATTATAGCCTCAACTACGTCCGCGGAATTCAGAATAATTTATTCAGGCGCTTTAGTTCATCTCAAAGGAATATCCACTTTTCTAAAATATAAAGCAGCCTATAAATTTTGGGCTTTAGACTATACTAGCCTTCAGCCGCGGCTCCGCCGCAGCCAAAAGCTAGTTTTTTCATTATATCTCAGGTTTCCGACATAGTAGCGGGATAAAATGTATATCACATTTTAAGTCTAATCAAGACCTATTAAATAAAAAATGTTTCATCAAAATCCGTTCAGTAGTTTTTGCGTGATACGCGAACGAACAAACAGACAAAAAATAAAAATAAAATCGTTTTGTGTTTAGACACGACACACGTAAATATATAGCCTAAATTCAGTCATTTTTTTCTCAAATACCTTAAATGTACAGACATAGCTCCATTACAGCTTTATAGTAGTATAGATGTATGTAAAACTTTATGATAATTGTTTTAGTGGTTAGGTGCTTAGGTGGTGAAAGCGTTAGAAACAAACTCACATTCGCAATTATAATTTTAAGGTTACGATTGAGGCTATAGATGTGTCAACTCGATTTAATAACTCGAGTTAACTCGATTTGGGCTAAACTCGAATTAACTCGAGCTGATTTCTTCTAACTCGAATTGGTTTGGCGCGGAAAATTAATTAATGAATATACGCGAACGTTTGTAATGCGTAAATCGTTTGTATGCGATGTATTTGAATCGTCAGTTAGTGCACGTGTTAGGCGTAAACAGTGTTCGGATTTATTCAAATATATTGGAAATACGACAACATTGTTAAACCATATTAAAAAGAGGCACCCAAGTGTTGCCTTTGTAAAAACGAATAATTTAAATTAGACTAACTTCATCGTCAGCAAATCGATACGGCAATTCGCACGGGTCATCTAGTTTACTATGAATTTGTTTCATTTATTAAAATGAAAACTTCTTTAGGCGCGTTGAGCACTTTTTGGGTGAACAAAAATCATTGAAGTCACGTCATAGTCACCGAACGCTCCGATCTTCTTTAGGCGCGTTGATTACTTTTTGGGTGAACAAAAATCATGGAACTCGCGTCATCGTCATCGAACGCTCCGATAGAAGTGAAAGTAAGTAACTTGTGAATTGTATCGTCGAGCTATTAGATTATTATTTTTGAATTATTTTTGGTTTAATAAAGAAGTGTTAATGACCAGTAATGGTTCGATACAATTCACAAGTTATTTAGTTTTCATTTCTATCGGCAGTCTACAAAGACTGCCCCGCATGTTTTTTTTTTAAATACCGTTTGGAGGTTAGTTAATTAAATTGGTACAAATAAAACAAATCATTCTTCACTCAGTTACATCCATTTAACCCGAGTCACGTAACTCGAGTTAATTCGAGTTACGAGAATTTAAACTCGGGTCAAATCGAGTTGTGTTTATTACGAGTTGGCACATCTCTAATTGAGGCTTTCATAATTAACACGTAGGTAAGATTTGGAATTGGATTGCACGCAACGGAAATACTGATAAAAAATTATGAAATAAGGCTTAGCGTGTACAACTTACTTAGTATTAGTAGTAGTATCGCCGTCGCGGCTATTTATTTTAAACTAGCTGCTACCCGCGGGCTCTTGCAGTGAATTTAGTTAATTTTTAACCGATTTCAATTGAAGTTATACTGCTAACATGAATTGCAAAAGATTACGTTAAACGTTTAACGCTACCATGGAGGGAATATGAAAGCACTTAAACTCTTAACATCGACTTATAAAAAAATTCAAAATTTTACTAACGCCATCTTGTGACATTAGACATAATTACTTTATCGAACAAGGTATTTAAAAACATAACTGTGACAAGTTTTGCAGTTACGAATTTAATAATTACTTTATTTATTAATGATGCCAAAGAAGTAGGTATAACTTCTCACGTGCGTACATAAGTACAAGCATTTTTGATGTGAAACATCTAATGCGGAGGAAGGGTAAAGTCAGCTGTTAGCGTGGCGATGCTTTTATTTTACTTGTCCTGTTCAAATCTTGCAAGTAAAATTTGACACACTTCCCGGTTTCCGATTGAGCTCAAATTTTACTCGCATAATGTAGGTATATCACGTGACAATGCAATATTATGATGACATGGAGCTGATCTGATGATGGAGCTGGAAGGTGGACATAGGAACTCTATAATGAAACGGCGCAACCCCATCGAGTTTGGGCTCGTATGATTCGTCTTGAAGAGTACTTTGGCTCTAGATGGTATCCAGGGTCTGATGATGGAGCTGGAAGGTGGCCATGGGAACTCTGTTATAAAACGACATAGATCCATCGAGTTTGGGCTCGTATGATTCGTCTTGGCGAGTACTTTGCCTCTAGATGGTATCCAGAGTCTGATGCTTTAGCTGGAAGGTGGCCACAGTAACTCTGTAATGCAACGGCCCAAACCCATCGAGTTTATACTCGTTTGATTCGTTATAAGTCAAATTATGATAATTTTATTTCATTTTGATCTATATTTTAGCACTTGACATGCTCAGCTACTCTTAAAGTACTAATTATAATTTGTGAATAAGGAAAAAGAGTATTTTAGTAGAGAGTATATATTATTATATATAATAATAATAATTTTATTTCTACTAAATAATTTCGATGTTTTCACATCTGGTAGACGTCCCGCGACGTCTAGTTTTTTTTTTTACTTGATTGAAGCCATAATTATTTTTCCAAAACAAAAATAGGCTGAACATCAGCTATCTGCCTGAAAGCCCCGTCCAAATCGGTTCAGCTACCTATTCCGAGAGTTAATTGAAATAAATAGACAGGCCCAAACTTTAAAAATTGGTATTTTATTTTAGGTAAAATAAATATTTACTTTCACATGCATTTAGAAAAAAGCTCTTATTTTGACTACCTCGGTGGTGCAGTGGTAGTGTGTGCGACTGCTGATCATGAGGTTTTGGGTTCAATTCCCGGGTCGACAATGTTATTAAGCTTTTTCGTAAAAAGAAAAATTCGCAGTAGCAGTCGGAGTTTGGAAATGTGCCCGGTAGACGGCAATAGGCTCGCCCCCTATTACGTGGGACCTAAACATAGCTGGCGAATCGTGGGTGTGTAATACACGTCTGCCTACCCCTTCGGAGAATACAGGCGTGATGCTATGTTTTTTTTTACAGTAACTATCTATTTCTCCGAAATAAGAATTTCATAATAATCAGTTGAGTAAATGAGCGCGAAAGCTTACGAAACAAACAAACGAAAGCACTTTCGCATTTATAATTATAGTAAGGATTTAGTTGTGCCTAAAATCACGTACAAAATCCGAATAACACGTTTGTCAACACATCTGTTCCCTCGTGCCATGGATACCCTCACAAGTTATGAATTTCTGTGGCAACTTGGTTTCGTGCGGTATATTAAAGAACAACATGTTCACTGGTACCTGACGATGAGCTCCATGATATTTTAGGACCAGTTTATACAACGAAGTGTACTGCTACAAACTAAAACAAAGCTACTGGTGTGAATATACTGTATAATTCTATTATAATATTTTTTCTAAGGTACCAGCTGATCTGTTATACCGGGACCCGGATTACGTATCTTGCAGACGATTAGCAATAGCCGAAAATTGTGCAATAGCTGCTGTCAAATGTCAGTTTCGTATCATGTAATAGTTTTGTAAATAGCCATGTAATAGCAAGCAACCAGCGATTGACAGTGCTGCCTCTACTGAGCAACTAAAAAACTAAAAATGCATTCGTCGATTGACTTAGACTAAGTATACTATAGACTCGCTACTATTTGGACACTAAAAAGAAAAGGATGATGACGAAAAGAATGCACATATTAGGTTTTAACAAGAGTGAGAGACACATGTATAAGCATTTTATCCTTTTCGTGTATAGCGTTACTTTTATTTGGACCCAATCAACTGGGTCCCAACAATAAGGTGGCCAATCGACCCCATCATCGGTATGTAAGCTTGTTTTTGTATTTACGCACAAAAACCCTTAATTAATCACGTCATTAACGCTAATGTTACACGTTCTAATAAATTTTAAGCAAAATATAAGCATAACTGCAATTTCTTTTGCCCTGTCATTCTTGTATCCGGCTAAAACAGGTAGTACATTTTTAGTTAACAAAGTTATAATTATAGTTATCTTTTAAAATTATTCCGGTTATCATAATGTCAGACTATTGCTATCTCGACACTACATACGCTGATAGCGTGTCTATAATATCCTTTGCTAAGTCGATTGAATAATTTAACAAGACGCTGATGGCTTACGTGGTACTTTTTTATTTGACTTTTTGTGACCGGTTGCGCGTCTACTGCACAACTGTCGCGTGGCGGTTGCTGTCTGCAAATTTTTACGTAATCATCCCGCAGGTGTATGTGACATCATAGCGATAACTTCGAGCAAAGATGTCACCAAATAACTAATAACCCCTACACCATTTTGGTCAACAATGACTTTGTAACCTAAAGTTAGCAATTATTTAGCCGCCATGCGCCAATGCGACTAAAAACATGACGAAGGTTTCAACTCATTGTAGTTTTTGGAGTAAATCGGTGATTAATGGGTTTATTACCTAAAATCCAATTTAGATAGAACAATACTTACTTATCATCACGCCATCTCCCTTGTAGGGTAGGCAGAGAGAACATATTGTGTCAAAAGATTCTATTATTGCATACATCTCTCACTTGTTCAACATTCATAATTATCTACCTACATACACGTTCGCCGGTTTCGGAGACTCCTGATTCTACCTTCCTTCAATACATGACCGATTTGGTCTAGGTAGGTGAATCTCGGTCTCCTAGATTTTGAATGTGGCTTGCAAAGGCCAATTGGACCATGTTGTACAGAAATGATGCAACCAACAAACTGGATATAATTAAGGTTTTAATGCCAAGCAATCGAAAACAATCTCTATTTTTGTCTCACAAAGATTCGTTTTATTGTGCCAACTACAAATATGTTTTTATGATAGGTAATACCAACCCAAGACTACGAATAACACTGAAAATATGGCAGCAGAAGTGCTTCAAATCAGCACAACTTTTATTTATGTTTTTGTGGATTTACTCATTTCTGCATAACACGGTCCAATTATAAAAAAGGAAATTATTAAAGAGCTTTTGACATAGGTTAGCAACCACATCACACCTGTATTCCCCGAAGGGGTAGGCAGAGGTGTATACACACCCACGATTCGCCAGCTATGTTTAAGTCCCACGTAATAGGGGGCGAGAATATAATAGCTTTTGACATTAGTAAAATATAATACTTTCTGATATTTATACATAAAAATGGACCGTTGGACCGTTGGATCGGTGGACGTCCAACATCTCAGGCCACCCGTGACCATGAATGCTGTAAAGAATGGGTCGGCAACCTTTTGGCCGCCAGGGGCCACAGGTAGGGCTATATAAAGTAACCACTGAAGGAATGTAACATAGTTCCAGTGGCCCGCCAATAAAGACGGAGAGACGGCACACGGCGGGTTTCTTTAGTGTGTGAATGCCCCACACTACCCCGTTCGTTGCCCTGAACAACGGGGTGTGCGGTTAGGAACATTTTTTTCCCGCCTAAACAAGGGCTATATAAAAAAGGGCTATATAAAGTAAAGCGGGCCGCATTTGTCATATTAAAAAGCCCGTTAGTCGTGTGGGGCCGGCTTTAGAATTGTCCCACCCCTCTCCACTCATGATCGTAAGAGACGATTGAGGGAATACCGGGGGAGTGGGCAGCAGCACTCCCTCAAGTATTAGCAACATCCACTGCGATCGCCAACCCGCCTGCCAAGCGTGGCGATTACGGCACTATCCCCCATTCTTGCAGCAGTGGACGTTAAAAGGCTGATGGATGGATGGATACTAAAAAAACAATCCCGGGCCGCAAGATGGTAGCTTGCGGGCCGCGTGTTGCTGACCGCTGCTGTAAAGTATTCGACATGGCAGGATAGCAGAAATTCAAGTAGACGCGATAGATTCAATAAAATATCTAAATCTGGAAAACACCACCATCTAGCTTTAACCGTAGACAAGTAACCATGTAAGTATGAAAATAAACGCACGATAAGCTTTAAAATTAGTAAATCGTGGATTTTGATAAAGGAATAAGGAAGATCTCGCGGGCCGACAGAAAAACAGGCTAGAGAAATAATATTATATAAGATTGTCCTTGTGGTGACGGATTAAGAATACAAGTGTCCCCACCCCATTCTTTCCCACGGGTGTCGTATGAGGCGACTAAGGGAAGTAAGCAATTATCATCCATTGCATGACTGGTGGTAGGGCTGGGTACTAAGTGGGAGTACTCACTTGGTATCGGGCCCAAGCGGGTTGGTACCACCATCTCCCGTGTGACCGGCCATGAAGCACATCGTTGCGTTTTGGCTGTAGCAGGAGATAGCCGTTTATAATTCATTTCAAACCTGTGAAATTAATTGGTGAGCAGTAGATTGACAATACTCTCGGTATAGTCGAGTCCATGGGCGACGGTTACCGGAAGACGTTAAGTATGAATGTGTTATGGAAATTAGCAGTCAGGAGCAATTGTCACGATGGCTGAATTGGCAAAGCATCTGGACGGTATCCAGGAGATGCAGGTTCAAATCCTGCTCGTGACTGTTATTTTCGATAACACATTTTTCACTTTGTGTTTAAACAGAACAATATTAAAAAAAAAATGGTTTTGTGTTCAGACACGTCTATATAATCATTTCTTCTCAAATATCTTAAATGCACACAGCTCTGTTACAACTTTATAGTAGTATAGATGTTCCATTACGGAAAATTACATTACTGTGTAACAAATTCTACGGGAGTGGAGTCAGTTGAGTTATGAAGACGTCTCGGCAAAATTGCATATTTCTCTTACCGAGTGGGTAAGATTTCCCCTTGAGACACAAATTTAACCCCACGTTTGAAGATATTTGAATGACAAACAATACAAAAGTTTCAAGTGTACAAGGAATTTGTTTAAGTGCCAATATTTAAATTATACGAAGAATACTTAATAATATTATAGTTTTTTGAAAAAAAAAAAAAACAATATATCAGCCTTAGACCTCCGCCATCTAAGACCACCCGTGATCATGAATGCAAGTATTCGAAACGTCGGAATAGTAGAATATCAAGTAAACGCGATAGATTCCGTAAACGTAGTTTTATTTCAAAATGTGTAAAATTCGCGTAAATATCAGAAAATATTATAAATGCTGTTTAGTCCGTGTGGTGTTGTTTTTACTTTTTAACAAATCTCACCTCGGGAACATCTTACACAGCCAACATAATTATGTGTTGGTCACATTTACTGTGGGTGGGAATTGAACACACGACCCCCGGAGTCAAAGAGTCACTACCAACTACGCCGCTATGACAAGAATAGGAGGTTCAGGGGAAGAATACTAAGAAGAGGATAGGAAGGATGTTTGGGCCTCTGGCGCTCTCACTCACCATATGAAACACAGCGGTAGAAGTACTTAGTACCTACTGTTGCTTCATGCTAATCTTTTGTCAGTGGGTAGTACTTTTTTGATCGTGCCGGCCCATTCGTGCCCACAAGCGAGATTCTACCACTAGCTATTTTGCTGTTTCAGACTGAACTACTAAACCAATCACCATGAAATTTCACACACATAATATATAATCTGGAGCGCAGAAAAGGGCATAGGCTACTATTTATTCGACCACTGAAGGAATATCTACCCTGTTCGTTGCCCCGAACGACGGGGTGTGCGGTTAGGAACATTTTGTCCCGCCTTAACAAAAATTTATTCCGGATCCTTATATCCCTAATAAATCTAAAAATATGTACCTGTGCATATTTTTCTGCTGTGCCTGCACTCTCTGCTGTAGCGGGTAGTGTAAGCGGCTGCTGATCATGAAGTCTCAGGTTCGATTCCCGGGTCGGGTAGTATTATTGAGCTTTTTCGTAATAAGACAAATTCTCAGTAGCAGCCCGGAGTTTGGAAATGTGTTCGGTGGACGGCAATAGCCTCGCCCTCTATTACGTGGGACTTAAGCAGCCGGCGAACCGTGAGTGTGTAATACACCTCTGCCTACCCCTTCGGGGAATACAGGCGTGATGCTATGTTTTTTTCTTACTTTATGCCAAATGCCAAGACATTAATGTGGAAAGTTCCTAAATAAATTCTAGCAATTTCTCCGTGCTTAATTCTTATATATCGTGTCATCAATAGCACGCGTGTTAATGGTTCATTATTACTGAACTAAGAACTATTATTATATTGTTAAACTACACAACATAAAGCTTGAAAACTTAACTAATTGAGTTTGAAAACTAAACGCCTACGACTAGGTATTTTCATACCTTCTTTTGTTATGACGGGAAAACAATGTACTTAACCGCACAACCCGTCGATCAGGACAACGAACAGGGTAGTGTGGGGCCCTCAACCACTAAAAAACATGTGTTGACTCTCCGCCTGTGTGGAAGTTTTTTCATATAATGTGTGTTAAATTAAGCCCTTTCATTTGGTATTAAATATACATCCATTTGTAAGAAAACATATTCATATATGATTTATAATAATAAATTAATAAGTCGAAGCCAACACTTATTTGTAACGTAACGTGTTTTTTCGTGTTGCCTCCAAAACTCCATAGAAGCTTCCTGTCAAGTCACCACCACTTTGCTGTGGCGCGACCGACTTGACTAGACTATGACTAACTTTGTATGATTTTGACTGTTTGACAAATTATTTTTATTAAACATACTTGATGCAAAATGAAACGTGACACTAGCAACAATGGATTAGGTTGATTTCCATAATCAAAAAAGACGAAGAAGAGAGCGCTATTTTAAAGCGAGTGTGACATGATATCCTAACTAGGTATTATAAAGCTGTAACAGAGGTGTGTCTGTACATTTAAGATATTTTAGGAAAAATAACTGTATGTAAGGCTATATGTCTGAATACAAAAATATATTTCTTAGATTTTTTGTCTGGTTATCTGTCTGTTCGTTTGCGTACCACGCCAAAACTGTTAAACGGATTTGGATGCAACTTTTTTATTTGATAGCTCTTGAGAAGACTTAAAAACTGGTATACAGCTTTATCTTCTACTATATCGGAAACCTCAGATATCACTTAAAACTACCTATGCGTGCAGCAGAGCCGCGGGCAAAGGCTATAAAGCCAGCGCAAAATAAAGACGCTTCGAAGGATTTTTAATATTCTAGCAGGACAAGGAGTTTAGCATGTCATGCAGGAACAGATAGCCATGCATAGATACATACACGCTGAAATCATTGCCCTCTTTTGGCTTCGCGGTAGTCGGTAAAAAAATTGGCTTTTCATTTCTAAAGACCTTCAATTTTACACTTCTTCTGTTATCAGGCGTTGGTATCATTAAAGGGCGGTATGATTTCCCCAGAGCGCAGGCCGTACCGTAGGTTAGATGATATTAAAAATTGCGCCTAAATTATGAACGAGTGGGGCTTAAGATATTTTTTTACGTAATAGAAACATGAAATATTGTTAGGAACCGATTATTTTGAAAGCTTTCGTGTGTTCAGGCCAAAATAATGAAAATTTATCGTTTAGTAGTAACAAAATAAAGGTTATTACACTTAATAATTAATGTATTGCATAAATTCGTTTTGTAGAAAAAATGTACCTTACCGCACATATCGTCGTTCGGGCCAGCAAACAGGGTAGTGTGGAGCTCTCACCCACTAAATAAACCCACCTTGTGTGGATCACTGGAAATGCCGTGGCTGACAACTGCAACTGTGTTACATCTCTCTCTCTGTGTTCCTTCCATTACACCACGACCGGAGAGAGATTAGGCGTAAGACCAACGGCTTTACGCGCTCTCCAAGGCACGAGCGGGAAACACTGCCATCTACCTAATTCCAAGTTGCTATTGAGAATTCCTTGATGGCAAAATCACAAAAAATGTTGACTGGATATATTAACGACATGTTGTGTGGTGGACTTGAGGTTGTTTAGTATATTAATATTTAATTATGATTATTATGTATATTATTTGTAAATAATACAGGAAGTTCTCTTATAATGTCATTTTATAATATTATACCACACATTGAAGTTAAACATTTCAATTATTGCAAAAGAGAGAAACAGGCCTGTAAATTTTAATCTTCTTTGAGATCTTAAGAGCCCCTCAAAATTTAGAGCAACATATTAAAAAAGTTGACACTTTTTTACTTTTAAATAATTTCACACGAAATATATTGCGATTATAATCAGAACTGGCTCTGTGGTGCAGCGGTAGTGTAAGCGACTGCTGGTCATGAGGTTTCGGGTTCGATCCCCGGGTCGGGCAGTGTTATTGAGGTTTTTCGTAAAAAGAAAAATTCTCAGTATCAGCCCGGAGTTTGGAAATTTACCCGGTAGACGGCAATATAGGCTCGCCCCCTATTACATGGGACTTAAACATAGCTGGCGAATCGTGTGTGTAATGCACCTCTGCCTACCACTTCGGGGAATACAGACGTGATGCTATGTTTTATTATAATCCGAAAATATTAATCACTGAACATTATTGCAGTGTACATTTTTATCTTCTTAGTACAAAAATGTGGTGAGCAGGTAACACATAAATATCGTCAATTTTCTCAAAGAGCATCTCCGCAGGCCTCGGTTACTAGGCACATATTGGCTTAGGTTAATGGTACTTAACAATGGAGGGCCAGGAGGGAAATTAAAAAAGTTGCGCCTTCACAAGAGGGCGTCGTGAACCAATTGCGGCTGGCAGGCATTGTTTTTTTAACCCGTAATAGGGAATAAAAATCAAAGGCTTTTTATGTTTTATTACTACCCGAGGAGTTTTAATTAGTTTATTTTATATAATAAGACAGATATTTTATTTATACAATAGAATACTTGCTAATGATGGCAGACGAGCCACGGCCCACCTGATGGTAAGTGGTAACCGTAGCTCATGAACACAACCATACCAAGAGCATTGTCAAGCCGCTGCGCACCATTTAATTTCTCAGATATGAAATGAAAGAATAAACGGCTATCTTCTGCTACAGCCAAAACACACTGACGTGCTTCATGACTGGTCAGGCGACGGTGGTACCGACCCGTTCGGGCCCGATAGCAATTGAGTACTCTCACTTAGTACCCAGCCCTACCACAAGTAATGCAATGGATGATAATTGCCTACGTCCCTTAGTCGCCTTATAAGGCACCCGCGGGCAAGGGTGGGGTGGTGGCACTTGTATTCTCAGTCCGTCACCACACGGATGAAACCTATTATGTATTGACTTGGAAGCGCGTAGTACGTTGATTAATATACTATTTTACTACTAATAATTGCAGAAGAGTCCACATGATGGTAAGTGGTAACCAGCGCTCATGGAAGCAGCCACTACTATCCTCAACAGTGAGGAAAAGGAAAGAGTGGTGCTCGATCGATTCCTACCGAACAAACCGAGACTACTTCACATTATTACTTTTGCAAACATCATTAAGCACTATTGCATAAGTTACATAACACGTTTTATATTGTGGAGACCTCTATTATGTTAAGGCGGAAAAAAATGTGCATAACCGCACATTCCGTCGTTCGGAGCAACGGACAGGGAGGTGTGGGGCTCACCAACTAAATAAACTCGCTGTGTGCCGTCTTTCCGCCTGTATTGGCATTGGCAGACCACTGGAACTGTGTTACATTACTTTAGTAGTGTATTGTAAAGCCCTAACCGTATTGGCTAATATATTTATTTAGTACGAGATTTGATACCACAGTACTTCGAAAATAACAGTTAAATTCTTTAAAGAAATTCAGCCGTTGTCACGACAGTTCGCATATAAATAATATATGTGCAAAAGTAATTCTATTGATGTAACTTAAGGTATATGAAACAAGTTACAATAACATTTCAATTTATATCCAGCAAGGGTATTTGAGTAGTGTTACTACACGTCGCTAGATACGTAGGATAGTAGATTAACACAAAGTGCGAAAATGTGAAAGCGAACATAACAGTCACGAGCAGGATTTGCACCTGCATCTTCTGGAATACAGTCAGATTGCCTATCTTCACTCCATGTAAATATTGGAAATTTGATGATTTTAGATTTTTAGGAACCGAATATATTGGAAGGTGGCCTCAATAAAGCTTGGGATACGACTAGGAAGAAGAAAACAGAAAAATTTTGCTCTATAACAGCCAGCTGTTATAGAGCAAAATTTTCACATTCTCTTCAAGAGACTGGTCTCTTGAAGAGAATGTGTAGCTGTCAATTCTAGCCCTGATGCCTTCTCGAAATAAAGAAACCCACCTGTATCAGTCATAATCAGATACCTAATAACATTTTACTTAAAATGATATTTATAATTATCTACAATATATAGATTTACAGGCTTTTATCGGCTAGCAGCTGGCTAGTTTTTTTTTTATATTAGGAAATGCATTACGTATAGCTCTATCGCTAGGGCATGCAAAAGAGGTTATGTCAGAATCTCCCTGAAGGATCTACCAATAAAAATCACCACGATGGCCTACCTCACGATGCCTTAAGGGACACCGGGAACGCGGCTTCAGCAGCTCCGGTGGCCTCAACGCGCCTGGCCCTACTGGGACGTAACACGGGGAGGGCAAAAATGGCAAGCAAGATTTCAACAGCAGGGGCTATGTTGCCACAGCGGAACTACCTCGGAACAGCCTGCCATCCTCTTCTGGCTCTGCCATATGGTTATCCAGGAGATAAAGGTTCAAATCCTGGTCGTGACTGTTATTTTCGATTTAAAATTTTTCACTTTGTGTTTAATTTACGGACTTTTCACACAATGTCCTCTGGTCCCAAACTAAGCTAAACGCTTGTGCTATTGGTACCTGATTACGGATATAATACATATAATATATATTACTTTTTTTAAATACATATAATACGTAGAAAACACCCAGACGCAGTACAAATATCTAGGCATTAAGTCCGCCTTGCACACTTATTGTGCAGAAGTTGTAAAATAAATAAATAAATATCTGTGTTCATCGCACAAATAATTGTGGAGTGGGAATCAAACCCACGACCTCGTGCACGGAAGTCGTTTACACTACCGACTTCGCCACTAGGCGCGTCGTAGTTTAGTCCTATATTAACATATGACGTTCAAAGTTCGTTATAAAATTACCAAAGTTAAACTATTACACCCTTTGTACGGTTGATTCATACGTTATGGTCCAGGAGCCGCCGCCTATTTTTTTAAGTGATTAATTTAAACAGATTCAGTCTTTGTGAGTAGGTTCCGCTCGACAAGACACCCAAGTTTTTCTATGTGAAAAATCTCGATAGAGGTAGCTAATAAAGTGCGCAGGTATAAAACATTTCGACTTGGTGGGGTGTCGAACTTACTGTTAGTCAGACGACTAACAGTAAGTTTAAATGTTAAGATAATTGGATAATAAACTCGGAATAACAATTATCCTACAAAATAGGTGGTTTGACTACTGCGTACTTCACTACTAATATAGAGAGACAAATATAAATAAAGAGGTCATTCAAATTATTAACGATCTGATTTTAATGAAATGGCCACACAGTCCTACAAATTTAGTAATACGTTTTCTTTTCCCCACACTTGGAAGTTGTCGATTCCACGGATACTTAATAGCTACCTCAATCGACATTTTTCACTGAGAAAAAATTGCGCGTCTCATCGAACGGAACCTACTTACAAATATTCAGCCTGTTATTAATCACTAAAAAATATAGACGGCGGCTCCTGGACCATTATCAGTTTAACCACACAAAGTCAAAGGAATGCGTTCTCTGATACAAAACTGTTGGTCACCCTACATAACCTATTTTTACGTCAACAGAGCGTTGTTAAGGAAGTTTTATTTTTTCCCCAGTAACCATAGGAAACTTATATTAGTTTTTGTTAAGTGTATGAGATTTAAGGCTTTGTGGTCACCAAAGAAGAAAATATAAAAAACTCGAATATAAGTAGAGTTATGGTAATTTTCCTTTTGAATATACTTAAAGATGGCGCTTGAGATTCATAGGTCTGTCTTGTTTTTTATTTTTGATGTGAAAATTCGACTTCAAATAAACTTCAGAACCTATCATAAGATAATTGACATATTTGGGACGTATCCACTTGAAATTTGGTATAGCTGTGGCTTTTGGAATACTAGCTTTAGCTTGTTCTCAATAATGCTTTACAGCTTACACTTGAAATATGGTATTGCTTTTAAAATTCAGAATTACGCTATTTTATTTTGTTTCTGAACGAATACTGAAGGTGGGTTAGAATGAAAAGAACAAACATTTTTAAAATAATTTTAATTGTAGGTAACCAGAACCGCTGTAAGATTTCCGAAATCCAGAAAATCAATAAATTATGATAGTTGTATGTATTATCTTCTCGTCCAATATTCCGCAGTGTCTGAAAACGAAGGTCCACGACCAGTGATGATATATGGAACAGAGACGTGGTCTCTGAATGTTGGCCTCGTATCAAGGCTCAAAGTCGCTCAGCGGGCTATGGAGCGAGCTATGCTTGGTATTTCCCTACGTGATCGAATCTGTAATACGGAGCCCACCGGGTTGCCATGCTGAAGTGGCAATGGGCAGGCCACATCGCTCGACGAACCGACAACCGTTGGGGAAGAAGGGTTCTCGAGTGGCGACCACGTATCGGACGGCGCAGCGTAGGTCGGCCCCCCACCAGATGGACCGATGATCTGGTCAAAGTCGCGGGGAGCCGTTGGATGCGGTCGGCACAGGACCGCTCGTTGTGGCGTTCTCTTGGGGAGGCCTATGTCCAGCAGTGGACGTCAAAAGTCTGATGGATGGATGGATGTATGTATTATTAAGTAGATTTAACATTCATTTTTTTTATATTATCTGTATGTCTGTTTTTTAGCACACCACGTAAATGTGCGATAGCTCTTAATTAGACTTAAAAACTTGTACGTTTTATTTCACTACTATCAGATATCTGAGATATAACCAAAAACCTAGCTTTCACACGCGGTGCAGTGACGGAAAACCTCTAGTTCGAGTGTGTAGGGCCCTTAATACTTTGCAGTCAGAAAGTGAGGGTAGTTGAAGATACTCTCACACAATATAACTGACGAACACCTGCTCTCACCAGTCTACTCGTGACCACGGCTGGTGCAACTCAGCCGAAACATCGAGGTTAGTGAAAATAATAGTATTTTAAGAAGTTTAATGCGCGTATAGGCCCGTTAAATGTGTTATAATGAATATAAAACGCGAAGGTACGGGTCGCAATACACAAGGCAGTGCTTATCCCAAACTTTGATTTGTGCTAACGTTACTATATGGAAGCGAGAGTTGGGTATGCAAAAAGGAGCATGAGAGTAAAATCAATGCGGTCGAAATGCGATCTCTGCGGAGAATCTGTGGAGTGAGGCTGACTGACCGCATTCATGAATGATAGTACTAAGAATTATGAATGTTAAGGAAGCAAGAGATGTATGCAATTATAGAGCCTCTTGGCACTCTGTTCTCTTGGTGTCTGTTCTCTGCCTACCTCGCAAGGGAAACGGCGTGATGATATGTAAGTAAATAAGTAAAACGCGAAAGTTTAAAAATTACAACCACTAGTCCTTTAGTAGATTTTTGTTCTCTACGTATTTTGTTAGTAACAGAACAAGTAGAGTAAAATATATATTTAGTAAATATAATCTGGCAATAATGAACAGCATTTGTCGTCACTAGTGGAATCAATAATGCAAGGTTATTAGTGAACCCGTTTGTTTGTGATGTTTGTTCATTAGCCATACTCATTAGCAGAGTGACACATAGATTAATGCGATGTTGAGAGAGTTGCATATCTTTTTTTCTTCGTGGATGAATATCCATAGCTCAGTGATCGACACTTGTGATTATAGCAGCACCCAAGAGAGAGAGAGAAAGTATACTTAACTCAATGTCTGGCGTAAAAGTTAGCCACTACATTTGATGGATGTTGTAGTATTTTTTATCACAAAATCCACTATATTCGGTACAGATCTCCTTTCATTTAAATCCACCATATATCCAGTGCGGGTCGTTAAACTTGATATTCTGTTACATCAAGAATAACAAATAATAATATTTTACTGAAATGTTCGTGTGGTGTGGACGGACTAAGAATACAAGTGTCACCCCATTCTTTCCCACGGGTGTCGTACAAGGCAACCAAGGGAAGTAAGCAATTATCACCCATTGCATTACTGGCGGTAGGGCTGGGTGATAAGTAAGATTACTCACTTGCTATTAGGCCCGAACGGGTCGGTACCACCGTCTTTTGTGTGATCAGTCATGAAGCACGTCAGTGTGTTTTGGCTGTAGCAGAAGATAGCCGTTTATTCTTTCATTTCATATCTGAGAAATGAAATGGTACGCAGCGGCTTGACAATACTCTCGGTATAGTTAAGTCCATGAGCGACATTTACCACTTTTACTTTCATTCTGGTCATCAAATAATGTTAAAGTTAACGATTTAATCATCATTCGATGACACTGTCTTTTGCAACTATTTTTCTTTATTAAATTATTATTCTCAATCGTTAATAAAATTTCTTAGTTAATTTTTTATTTCGCTCTTGATTTGAACGATGTCGTGGGCACCAAATAAACTCATATAATATAGTTTTATGAGTTTATTTGGTGTATATTGATAAACTCAAGATCTTTCCATTTTTTACTACATGCTTTCGGGAAGACAAAATACTTATTTCCTGTGTAACAACCGTTTACATTAACATAACCTCTGGTTATTGCCTACTCTGTGTCACCCGTAAATTATAGATGCACTGCACGTGACTATTTGCGACAGGCTACTTGCTAAGACCTTACAGGATCATGTAGAACTTACCTAATGGAACAGAGCCTGCTGATGACGTCACCGTCAAGGAGAGTTCTTTGACGACCCTTTCATCACATCAAATATTAATAATAGTCTACATTTTTTCTTCCATTAATATTCTAACGTTGAGCACGAGCTTCCTCTCAAAGTAATTTAGGCAGTAGATACAGTGTACAGAATTAGCTGTAGGTAAGATGTACACTTTTGATTTGATTTGATTTGATAATTTCGAAAAATGCGATAAGTCAGAGGTGCGTGCCGTACGAGGTGATCGTGATCGAACTCGATACCACAGTCTTTGCAGTCTTTGGTTTTACCGTTAAGCTATCGCTGCTTGTATCATAATTACACGATAATATGTTTTTCAAATACGGAGTTACTTAACTTTACGCTCGTAAAAAGCTTTTAAGTTTTTCAAATATACGTAAAATTCAATACATAATTTTGCATACTAAAATATCTATGAAGTGGTGAAATATTGGATGCACGTTGAAGAGTTGCCCCGGGGCAGTTCGACGAATGTCTCTCAACGCTTGCAAATATGTTCTGAATTTTTCGACATTTACTGCTTCAAGAGCGTGTTTTTTGACACATCGCTTTTGCCCGTGACTTTGTCTGCGTAGAAGTACATACGTTTGTCAATTATAATATTCATCACTCTAAGAAACTTCAAAAGCCTAAGAGAAATCGACATTTTTAGAGATATAATATCTTTTTCTGTATTCGGGACAGTAAACTTCATGATGAATGTTTATAAAGTTCACAGTTTCACATAATGTTAAGAAAAATACCAAAAATGAAGATAAAGTGCGAAAATGTGAAATGTAAAATAATAGTCACAAGCAGGATTTGAAACTACATTTCCTGGAAAACCGTCCCGGGTGCTTTGCCAGTTCAGCCATCGTGACCATTGCTCAGCACTGCAGATTTTGATAACATATTCCCTCTTAAGGTGACACCTGCGCCATCTGTCAGATGTATTTGTATACATTATTCCGACCAGGTAAGGTTAATTATTAAAAATATGATTCATACCAAATTAATAATGACGCAGTCCTATATAAACCTTTTTTTTTTGTTAAGGCGGGAAAAAATTTTCCTAACCGCACACCCCGTCGTTAGGGGCAACGAACAGGGTTACATTCCTTCGGTGGTAGTCTTATATAACTGTGACTGTTATTTTCGATTTAACATATTCGCACTTTGTGTTATTTTATGTCATATCAAAAGCTTAAAAATATATGGTAGAGCCTTGTTTATCCCAGAGCCAATGGGCCAGCTCGATCGGGGAAGTATCACCCTCTCATAAAAGATCAGCGTGTAGCAACTGTAGTTACTACTACTGTTGTGTTTCATATGGTGAGTGAGAGCGCCGGAGGCCCAAACCCTCTGCCTATCGTCCCTTTATTATCCTTCCTATCTATCTCCTATCCCTATCCTTGGAGACAGTTGGTGGAAGTGCCCGCGACAGTAACAGGTCTAGTATCAGGCCCAGATACGATCTAGGCTCAGACCCTTAGACCCCATCCACCGTGATCCCCCAGCAAGTGGCCGACATCGGGGCCCAATTGCTACCGAATTATCTAGGGGCACTCTCAGCCCCTGTACCCCGATGATAGCGCGGAGCTTATTTAGTGTCACACGGTACGTTCGACCCCAGGTGTCACGGTCGAGACTGCCCAGCTTCTCCTGTTTTAATTTCGGTTTGTCGCAGAAGATGGCCATCTTCTGCCCGAATGGATAGGTATATCAGATCAGGCGGGGGTTTAACAGCATCACGTGCTTTTTAAGGTATGGAGATAAAACACCACCATGCTCTTGAGAATATGGAAAAAGCCAATGTAATTTTTGAAGTGAAAACTTCTTTAGTTGAGCACTTTTTGGGTGAACAAAAATCATGGAACTCGCGTCATCGTCACCGAACACTCCGATAGAAGTGAAAACTAAGTAACTTGTGAATTGTATCGTCCAACTATTAGATTATTATTTTTAAATTATTTTTGGTTTGTAAAGAAATGGTAATGACCAATTAATTGTTACTATCTCGACGATACCATCAAATTCTCAAGTTTAAGTAGTTTTCACTTCTATCGGCAGTCCCTAAAGACTGCCCCGCACGTTTTTTTTTTGTCTCGATTCGGGATTCGAACCCAAAATCCTCTAACATATTATAAAGAATTATTTTCTTACTCATATAATATACATTTAAAAACAACACCCAGTGCTAGGTACCCAGTAATATCGCGTGGTACAATGTCTCTGTGGTGGTTTATATAATAGACCGACACAGAGTACAATAAGACTTAGAAAACCATTTGTAAATCACACAAATAATTGTCATATGTAGGAATTGAACCCACACTTATTTTTCTCTTGCTTTGGGTTTATTTTCTGCTAGATTTTGCCCACGACTTCGCCCATCGTCGTAGACTTCGGAATATAATTAAATACTATTGCAATATTTTAATTGATAGCTTCTGGAAACGATCTCGTCCAAAACTGTTCGTTTCCAGCGCTCTTTCCTATTTTGTACATGTAGCCTTTTGAATGAATTCCCTGCTACAGTGTTTCCTCGGCGCTACGACATCCTTATTTAAACGAGTTTTGTAAAGAGCTGTTAACTCACGGTAGGTGGCGGCTCGGCTGAGGTGTTGCCAAAGTCCATGAGCGACGGTATTACTATTTCCCATCAGATGGGCTGTTTGCTCGTCTACCACCATTGCCGATAATTTAAAAAAAAAGGACTTGTAGTTTTTCAAAAATCCGTATTCGGATTATTCAATTGCATGTGTGCAAACCAGAGACGGGTGTCTAGTTAATAAATAATTTCAGAAGATATCAAAATACCTCTCGATAATTTATTGAGGAATAACAAGAAATCGTATAAACGAGAACTACAGCGCATTTGAACTGCTGAACAAGCTAATTACTTACTCAAGCATTTCCAAGTCTTCCTAGAAATTAATTACATCTATTATAGAATTGCAGTAGTTATACCACGTTTAGATGCTTAAGAAACTTAATTTGGCGTTAAAATATAATACTTACTATTATAAACTAGTCTGCCTAAGGCTCCGCCGCAGCCAAAAACTAGTTTTTTTAGGTTATATCTCAAGTTCCCGCTATAGTAGCGGGATAAAATGTTTACCAGTTTTTAAGTCTACTCAAAAGCTATCAAATAAAATTTGCATCAAAATCCGTTAAGTAGTATTTGCGCGATGCGCGAACGATCAAACAGACAAACAGATTATAAGACAAAAAATCTAAAAAAATTGTTTTGTGTTCAGACACGCCTATATAGCCTAATACAGTATTTTTTTCTCAAATATCTTAAATGTACAGACATAGCTCTGTTACAGCTTTATAATAGTATAGATGTAAATAGAGTTTGTTTGTTTATATGAATGTTTGTTACCCCTTGGGCATCCGATTATCATAACATTTTGTATATGAATCAGATCTACAGACATTGAACGTGTCAGCCAAAATAATATTATTCTATTAACTGTATATTATCTAGTATATTCATATCGTACCTACGAAAGAATGCGATCGCCGACACGGAGAGACAACTATAAAAAAAAACTTTGTTTTTTTTTATAGTTACACTGGATATAAAAAAAATACTTTGTTTCTTTTTATATCCAGTGGCTTGTTGGAGAAACATGAACCACTAAAAATTAAAGAGTTCGTCAGGGAATATACGTTTAATTTTGGTTATAATGCTTTCAAACTCCTATTTACTCATCCTTTTTTTTTTGTTAGGGCGGGAAAACATTTTCCTAACCGCATACCCCGTCATTCGGGGCAACGAACAGGGTAGTGTGGGGCCTTCACCCACTAAAGAAACCCGCCGTGTGCTGTCTCTCCGCCTTTATTGGCGGGCCGCTGGAACTATGTTACATTCCTTCGGTGTTCCTATTTACTCATCCAAAAATATTTGCATTATGTTCATATTCATATTCATTTATTTTCGCATTCCACAATGTATATAGTAGGTGGTAACATAATGATAAAAGAGTAACAATTATGGACCCTGTTGGGCACAGCGAAAAGTAGAAAAGAGGCTGACGTAAAAGATATTTTTGGTAATTATTCGTATTGTTTATTGCTATTATATTATTTTTTGTTAATATTAAATGTATTATTCATTTTAAATATTTTTATCATCCATCATCCATCCATCAGCCTTTCAACGTCCACTGCTGGACATAGGCCTCCCCAAGAGAACGCCACAACGAGCCGTCCCGTCATGGGGGATAATGCCGTAATCGCCACGCTTGGCAGGCGGGTTGGCGATCGTAGTGGATGTTGTTAATACTCGAGGGAGTGCTGCTGCCCACTCCCCCGGTATTCCCTCAGTCGGCTCTTACGACTCCCATGGGTGGAGATGGGTGGGACAATTCTAAAGCCGGCCCCACACGGCCAAAAAATAAATAAATATTATTATCATTATATATATTATTTATGTAAGTAAATGATACTTATATATTTTAATTATGTTTATTATATATTGTATTATAATTTAATTACATAAGATATATTTTTTAAATCATCAGAATCTCTTCTCATCGTCGTTCTATATACTTATAGTATCCCTATTGTTGATAATTTTTTCTTATTTCTAAATCCTAGCTTTAATAATACTTAAAATGTATGAGAAGATTTTAAGATTTTCTCAACAACATTCGCCATTGAAATCGATTTAATTTTTTTTTTATTGCATGTAGTGGCAGACGAGCTATGGCCTATCTGATGGTAAATGGTAACCGTCACTCATAGACTCAACTATACCGAGAGTATTGTCAAGCCGTTGCTCACTATTTCATTTCACAGCTATGAAATTAAAAAATAAACGGCTATCTCCTGCTACAGCCAAAACACAACGATGTAGATGGTGGTACCAACCCGCTCGGGCCCAATACCAAGTGAGTACTCCCACTTGGTACCCAGTCCTATCACCAGTCATGCAATGGATGATAATTGCTTACTTCCCTTATTCGCCTCATACGACACCCATGGGAAAGAATGGGGTGATGACACTTGTATTCTTAGTCCATCACCACATAGACAATAAAGTAGAATGTCACAGCATTAAAAACTGAAACTATTGATAAATTAATTAAAATGTTATAGCGACCCTATTTTATGGGGCTAATTATAAAATGATAATCTATTAATCTTCAAAATAACTACACGCCGGAATCTACTTTTTTTATTTTATTCAGGACCTAACCTAACCTATAACAACTACTAGGATAACAAATTATTTGAGAAATGTGGAAAAAGAGAACTTTTAGTGCGAGCAGGAATCAAACCTCAAGTGTCAAGTGCTAAAATATAGATCAAAATTACTACCAGGATGTTAATTGTTAGTTGGAATCCACTACCTATTGTACCTTCCAAAGAAGTCCATTTTGGTTGCCCAGCTGATGCCGCCTGAGCGAAAGTTGTTCTGATCATTTAAGTAAGAGCGCAGCTTGGTAACGATATGGTCAAATGAAAAGTAAATCATTTGAAAATATATGACGTGATGGACTAAGAATACAAGTGTCATCACCCCATTATTTCGTCGTACGAGGCGACTAAAAATGAAAAAAAGGTAAACAGCGGTTTGGCAGTATTTTTAATATACTTGGAATTCATGAGCAGTTGTTACTTAACATCAGATGGGCTGTGTCTGTCACCAACAGAATTCTATTCCGCATCAAAAAGACTTACTGTATTTGTTCATTAAAAATTTTGTTACTGGTAGGGCTGGGTACCAAGTGGGAGTACTCACTTGCTACCGGGCCCAAGCGGGTTGGTACCGCCATCTCTCTTATAACCGGACGTAAAGCACATCGTTGCGTTTTGGCTGTAGCAGGATATCGCCATTTATTCTTTCAATTCATATCTGTGAAATGAAATGTTGAGCAGCGGCTTGACAATAGGTACTCTCGGTATAGTTGAGTCGAAGAGCGACGGTTACCATTTACCATTAGGCAGGCCGTGGCTCCTCTGCCGCCATATGAAATAAAAAAAACTGTTTATGTACTGACATGCAGCATTTTAACATAGGTATATACGGTTATACGGTGCATTAAATGGGTTTGTACATTCACAATGTTTATTTTTGATTGATTTTTACGTAATCCAAAACCTCGTGGCGTAGTCGGTACTGTAACCGACTTCCGTGCACAAGGTCGTGGGTTCGATTCCCACTCAGGACAATTATTTGTGTGATGAACACAGATGTTTGTACTGCGTCTGGGTGTTTTCTATCTATTATATGTATGTATTTACAAAAAAAAAGTAGTATATGTATTATATCCGTAATATGGTACCCATAGCACAAGCATTACGCTTAGTTTGGGAACAGAGGACGTTGTGTGAAAATGTCCGTGAATATTTTATTTATTATTTACATCCAGTTACGTTGTTAGTAAAACCCCCATTTTTGGGAGGCCTATGTCCAGCAGTGGACGATAAAATAATAAATAAAAATAAATAGTGTGCCGTTGCAGTGTACGGCATGCTACGGATGCCACGTGGAATTCAGAATATAGATACATCACTATGTATTTATAAGCATTACTAGTCTTTGCCAGTGGCTTCGCCGCAGCCAAAAGCTAGTTTTTCGGTTATATCTCAGGTTTCTGATATAGTAGAGGGATAAAATGTCTACCAGTTTTTAAGTCAAATCAAGGCCTTTCAAATAAAAAAAGTTGCATCAAAACCCATCCAGTAGTTCTTTTAATTAAATTCTACAAAAAATTTTAGTTTGAATAATTTTCTAGTTTTTCGGTTATATCTCATGTTTCCGATATAGTAGTGAGATAAAATGTATACTAGTTTTTAAGCCTAATCAAGGCCTTTCAAATAAAAAAAGTTGCATCAAAATCCGTTTAGTAGTTTTTGCCGTGTGGGGCCGGCTTTAGAATTTTCCCACCCCTCTCTACCCACGGGAGTCGTAAGAGCCGACTGAGCGAATATCGGGGGAGTGGGTAGCAGCACTCCTTCGAGTATTAACAACATCCACTGCGGTAGCCAACCCGCCTGCCAAGCGTGGCCATTACGGCATTATCCCCCATGACGGGACCGCTCGTTGTGACGTCCTCTTCGGGAGGCCTATGTCCAGCAGTGGACGTTGAAAGGCTGATGGATGGATGGATGGATGGATAGTTTTTGTGTGATGTGCGAACAAACTAACAGATAAACAGACAAACAGACAAAAATTCTAAAAAAATTGTTTTGTGTTTAGACACGCCTATATAGCCTGTTACAGTAATTTTTTCCCAAATATCTTGAATGTACAGACACAGCTCTGTTACAGTTTTATAATAGTATAGTAGATAATAGTACCTATAGATGGAGTGAAGGAGTAATTTAGTATTAAGTATAAAAAGAGAACAAATTATTTGTGAAAGTGGAAAAAAGGGAACTTTACTGCGAGCAGGAAAGTGGAGCAGGAACTCTGCTCTGGCCGCTAAGCTATTGCAGTCGCCCAACGACAATTCCAAATCTCCACTTCACTCTTTTGTCTTTACGGTAGCTTAGAGATCTAGAGCACTTCCCCGGATTGGATGGGACGCAGGTTCGAATCTTGCTTGCAGTTAAGTTCCATTGTTACACTTTAACCCCGGCCGTGTGGGGCCGGCTTTAGAATTGTCCCACCCCTCTCCACCCATGGGAGTCGTAAGAGCCGACTGAGGGAATAACGGGGGGAGTGGGCAGCAGCACTTCCTCGAGTAACGTATTAAGAACATCCACTGCGATCGCCAACCCGCCTACCAAGCGTGGCGATTACGGCCTATGTCCAGCAGTGGACGTCGAAAGGCTGATGGATGGATGGATGGATGGTTACACTTTCACAAATCATTTGTACTTTAATGTAGCTGAGCAAGCCAAGTGCTAAAAATATAGATCAAAATATATAAAAACAGAGTAAAATATATGCGATTAATTTACCAGTGACCTTTACAAAGGGGTCCCTTGCTAGCTAAACCTATATTCTTATAATCAAAGGTGAGTTTGAGCAAATCTAATCAACCTAGCTCCCGCTAGTGTCGTATCTACTGTGTTGACGGTAAGAGTAGTCAGTGTCACCTCAAGTTTAATTATCATATCTATTATTAACGGCGGGAAACTTAGTTTGTTGATTTTAGTAGGAGATGGTACAAAATGAAAGGTTTTTAGATTTTGAGTACTTTTACCATTGAGACAATAAAATCGGAAAACATCGTTACTTTTTGACAATTACGTGCGTACAACGGCTTTAATAACATTTGAAAAGATGATTAGTTACGAGTTGTTTACGCAATAAACAATAGTACAAAAATATTGAGCGTGTACACAGCTGAACCTTTGTTGACGGCCGTGTTTCGTCTGCTAACAACAGCAATAAATATAACCTTCTCTATATTTTATGTCTTCCTAAGATTAGTTCTTGACGGGCCTCGTGGCGTAGTCGGTAGTGTAACCGACTTCCGTGCACGAGGTCATGGTTTCGATTCCCATTCAGAACAATATTTTTGTGATGACTACAGATATTTGTACTGCGTCTGGGTGTTTTCTATCTATTATATGTATGTATTTACAAAAAAAAAGTAATATATGTATTATATGTATACGTAATCTGGTGCCCATAGCACAAGCGTTAAGCTTAGTTTGGGACCAGAGGACGTTGTGTGAAAATATTTGTGAATATTTAAAAAAAGAATGTTTGAATGTTGTTCTGGTGTTTCTAGGCTACGGTAACTGCTTATCATAAGGCAGGCCATAGTCTCATTAGGTACACTCACTTACTTACTTACTTATCATCACGCCATTTCCCTTGCAGGGTAGGCAGAGAGAAAAGAGTGCCAAGAGGCTCTACTCCTGCATACATCTCTCGCTTCCTCAACATTCATAACTCTCTTCATACACGCTCGCCGGTTTTGGAGACTCCTGACTCCACCTTCCTTCAATACATGACCGATTTGGTCTAGGTAGGTGAGTCTCGGTCTCCTCCCCCTGTACCTACACCCTTTACTCGCATTGTAAATCTTCTTAGCCAGTCGCTCGTCCGGCATTCTTTCCACATGTCCGAACCATCGGAGCATTCCCTTTCGCATCAATACTCTCTTTCATACCTACTCGCTCTCTTACGTCGTCGTTACGAATGCGGTCAGTCAGCCTCACTCCACAGATTCTCCGCAGAGATCGCATTTTGACCGCATTGATTTTACTCTCATACTCCTTTTTACATACCCAACTCTCGCTTCCATACAATAACGTTAGGACAAGCACTGCGTTGTGTATTGCAACACTTGCCTTCTGGCTGAGGTGATGACTGCCCAGAAGTTGTCCCAATGCTCCGTTCACTCTATTTCCCGCATTCACTCTTCACTCTACATCAGTGGTGTTCCTTCCATCCCGACTGAATCCACATCCAAGATATACAAATTCATCCACTTGTAGGTACACTCGATGAATAAAAAAAAAACTATCCATCCAGCAACTATTTTTAGTCCTCTAATGTACATAGGCTTCCCCAAGAGAGCGCTATAACGAGCGGTGCTGTGCCTCCAACGGCTGCCACCACTTCTTTTTAAATTAATTTAAGACTTTTGTTTTGCACAATCATTAGCTTAACAGAAATTTAAAACCAATCTTGTTATTCTCTAGGTAAGTTTAATGTGTCAAACAACTCACAGTCTATGTCGGTCATATAAAATTAGTCGTACACAAGTCAAAGTCATGCCTCAGTATGGTGGTGGTCGTTACTAGAAGCTTCTCTGGAGTTTTGAAGGCAAAAAAAAAAATACACTTTATGCTGCTTGCCACATTCTATGCACATACACAAATGGTTAGCAAAAAGGCCCTCACTTTTTTACACTTTAATACTTGGAGTGACACAGATTGGAAAACTATACAGAGCGGCGATCTTCTTTATATTCCTGGCAAAATTCAACCTGCAAATTTCACCATCAGTCTACAGATAAAATGAAAAGAACATAACATAGCATCACGCCTGTATTCCCCGAAGGGGCAGGCAGAGGCGTATTGCACACCCACGGTTTGCCAGATATGTTTAAGTCCCACGTAATAAGGGGCCAGCCTATTGCTGTATAGCGGACACATTTCCAAACTCTAAGCTGTTAATAAAGTAGCTGACTATGTCAAGTGCTAAAATACTGATCGAAATGTTTAAAAAAACGTGCCATCTAATAGTACGAATTTTAATTGCAAAATTAAACTTACATATTGGATTAATGCATGTAAATGCATCCGATAGGTGGCGTGGGTCGTAAAGACAAATGTGATGTGGAGATTGGGTATGGCCGAAGTGCGATAGCTCAGCGGCTTATAGCACTTCCCTGGATTGGAAGGGACGCAGGCTCGATTCCCACTTGCACTAAGGTTCTTTTTTTCTACATTCACAAATAATTTGTACTTGAAAGAGGGGCTTGAGAGGACTCATGATCAGCAGTCGCTTACACTACCGCGGCACCACAGAGGCAGATAAAAGACGAGAATGTTCGTGTAATTTTGTTTGAAATAAAACCTATTATAGTACAAGAGCTTGTAACTTAATCCATTACATGTTAAACTAATTGCTAGTGTAGCAATAATTAATCTTAACGAGCACTTCATGATGAGTATGTGACCTTATTAAAAGTTTTGATTGTTGCAACAATGTGGGTCTCAGGCGTCAACAGTTTGAAACATTATACATTCCTTCAGGAGCAGGTCGTGTACTGACCCAAAACGATTATTAGTTCGATGCGACATGTTAATCTTCCCTAAAATTTATAATTTAAATATTTAGCATGATGGATAAATTAACAAACAGACGCTGCACAGATGGCGTAGTGTTTTTTTTTTTATATAATATATGGTTGGCAAACAAGCATACCCACTTAATGATAAGCGGTTACCGTAGCCTATTATTGCTAGCAACACTTGCGCGTCGCCATCAAGGAAAGGGTTGGTGGAGAGGAAGAATAATAGGGAGAGGTCAGGAACAAGAATATGTAGAGTATAGGAAAAATACTTTGGAAAATCCAAAAGTGCACGGTTCATAATCTTCATTTTTCACAATAAAATCTATTATTTTGAAATAAAACTACGTTTACGGAATCTATCGCGTTTACTTGATATTATCAAGTAACATTCGCGTAAATATCAGAAAGTATTATAAAATGTATTATTTGATTAGTAACTAATAATGCATTGGTCTTACTAAGTAGTTTTCAATAAATCACATAGATAGCGTGAATTTCAAAAGTACTAATTTATATTCAATTTTTTATATTTCATGTCTTATACACCATCTAGCGCAAATTTTTAGAAGTACTTCTATATTGGTCTATAGAAGTAGTTCTCATGAAATAAGGTACAGCGCTGGTTTTAGTGTCGAGTTGAGCGTAAATATTCAGTATTTTTTTTGTTTATTTAATAACAATTAAACCACATCGAATCAGACCGTGAAAAGTGATAGGGATCTATTCGTAATTATACTGAATTGTAAAAGAAAAAAAAGAGTCAATTAGTAAAGTATTTCCGTCGTTATCGTGTTAACATACATTATTTGAACATACCTACAACACACGGACGTCCAAGACAAAACTTTTTTAAACAGTTTTTTAACTAGTTTAAATAAAAAAAATGGCATAAAAAATATCATGAGTGTTAAAAATAGTGTTTTTTCTTGATATGTGTGTGTATATATTATTTTTCAAGTGCAATATATGATAAATAGAGACAGTTTAAGTTTGAAAAATCAGTTGTTCTACGTGAAGCGAGAGTAATACCCACCTCAACGCTTCGCTTATGAGGCGTGCAATAAAAAGAGGATAGGAAGAAGGTTTAGGCCTCCAGTGCTCTCACTCACCAAACGACAGAAAAACGGTAGAAGCACCTACCGTTGTGTTTTGTTTCACGCCGATCTTCTATAAGAGGGTGGTACTCCCTTGATCTAGTCGCCCTAATCTAGCCGGCCCATTCATGCTGGGATATGCAAAGCCACTAGATAATAGATTTATATGCCAACCTCCCATACGGAATGTTGTAAGTTCAATTCCAATGCAGGACAATTCTTTGCGTGCTCTACTAATGATTGTTCTAAGTCTGGGTGTACTTTGTGTCTATTAAAGGCATAATTATGAAGTCCTCTGTATAATATCTAGATATTTTTATATACTTTTTTTTTATATGCATTTGACATGCTTAGGCATATACATTAAACATAAAGGGAAAAATCCATCCATCCATCCATTAGCCTTTTAAAGTCACAGACATAGGCCTCCCCAAGAATGGGGGATAGTGCCGTAATCGCCACGCTTGGCAGGTGGATTGGCGATCGCAGTGGATATTGTTAATACTCTAAAGAGTGCTGCTGCCCACTCCCCCGGTATTTACGACTCCCATGGGTGGAGAGGGGTGGAACAATTCTAAAGCCGGCCCCACACGGCACAAAAGTGAAAAATGTGAAATCGAAAATAACAGTCACGAGCAGGATTTGAACCTGCATCTCCTGGATACCGTCCAGATGCTTTGCCAATTCAGGACAATTGCTCCTGACTGCAAATTTTTTTTTTACTTTGTGTTTAATGTACATCCATCCGCTGTTTTCCAAAATTTTGTGATCGTTACACTTTTCGTTACATAAAATCCAATTCACTCCGTCCCAAATTAAGTTCCACTTCAAAAAAAAGAGTTCAGAGCTTAGCTTAATACCCTTTTTTTATTAAGGTGGGAAAAAATGTACCTAACCACACACCCCATTGTTCGGGGCAACGAACAGGGTAGTGTAGGGCCCTCACCCACTAAATAAACCCACCGCGTGCGTCTCTCCACCTTTATTGGCCACTGAAATTGTGTTACATTACCTCAGTGGTCCGCTGGCGGGCGCTTAAATTCTCTAATATAATATTTTTTCTCAAATATGTTTCATGAACAGACGTACTTCTGATACAATCTATATATATAATCTGCCGTTGTGCGCGTATGACGGAAATACTACTGGATAGATTTCAATTAAGTTTTCTAAACTGTATTTCTTAAACACTTGGCCCTTATCTAAAAAAAACAATTGTGTGTACTTATGTACACGCGTTAGAAGTTATACTTCTTATTATTCTTTATTTAAATATCACAAAAAAAACTAAAATGTTGACTATAGCTAACTTTAGGGTGTCGGTTTTTCGTGACAGTGTGCACGCGCATCGTAAAAATTTACTCTCATCATTTTTCCCTAACGCGCCAAAAGAAGTATAACTTCAAAAATATTGCGCTCATTGAATAAAAAGTTAAAAGAAACAACGATTTTTAATAGCAAGTAATAAGCAACGCATACGTATTCCCGGGTATCAGCTAGTTTTATAATAGTTGAGGTAATCAAATAAGTTCGTTGTATCAGTAGTAAGACGTGTTAAAAGTTTATCTGATTCGAATACCTGCTCGTTGATGTAGTCTGTCTGTGAAGTTACTCGCGTTACACTCAGTTGTTATTCCCTAAAGCAGAATGTATAATGGATTTTCCAAAAAGCATGTTGCTCTAAGGAATATTCGAGACGTCTTCACTAGATAACGGCTACTTGTTATTTTATTAGGGTGGAATATTTAATAACTAGTTGTTGCTTAAAACAAGCTAGTGTTTAACTATTTTATAAATAATGGTGTGATATTATTTTGTTCTTAAAAGGCAAAGGTTATTCACTTAGTAAATTTCATTTTTATTTTTATTAACAAATTGCTCGGCAACATAAAACATAGGTTTTCCAATACATGTGAGGACACAACATTGGCTCAATGGGACACAAGAACGTGACATCTATACTATTATAAAACTGTAACAGAGCTGTATCTGTACATTTAAGAAATTTTAGAAAAAAATACTGTATTAGGCTATATAGACGTGTCTGAACACAAAAAATATTTTTTAGATTTTTCTCAAATATCTTAAATGTACAGACACAGCTCTGATCTGTTTGTTTGTTTGTTCGTTCGCGCATTATGCAAAAATTACTAAACAGATTTTGATGCAACTTTTTTTTATGATAGATCTTGATTAGACTTAAAACTGGTATACATTTTAACCCGCTATTATATCGAGACCCTGAAATATGACCTAAAAACTAGCTTTTGGCTAGATAGTAAAAATATATTATCTGTATTTATAAAAATCTATTGCCGTATCAATCAACTCAAAAATGTGTTTGGTTGAGTGGATCCCTGGTTAGTTTAGATTTACAATCGGGTTCAGTAGATAACGCTTCGATTATGTGGTAGGTATTTTATTTTTTTATTTTTAGATTTTTTTATTATTTTCTAATTTCACTCACGTCTAACGTCGAATCCGCACCATCGAAAGAAAAAAAAAAAAAAACTAGACGTCACGGGACGTCTACTAGATGTGAAGACATCGACATTATTTTGTAGAAATAAAATGATCATAACTTGACAAAGTACTCCTTAAAACGAATCAAACGAGTAAAATCTCGATGGGTTTGGGTTGTTTTATTACAGAGTTCCTATGGCCACCTTCTAGCTCCAGCGTCAGAGCCCAGATACTATCTGAAGACAAAGTACTCGTCAAGACGAATCAACTCGATGGGGTTGCGTCATTTCATTAAAGAGTTACTGTGGCCACATTCCAGCTCCATCATCAGACCCTGGATATCATCTAGGACTGGAGTACTAGTCAAGACATTTCAAACGAGCCCTAACTCGATGGAGTTGCGCAATTTGATTACAGAGTTTCACATGGCCGCTTTCCAGCTCCATCACCAGACCCTGAAAACCATCTTAAGACAAAGTACTCTTCAAGACGAATCATACGAGCCGAAACTCGATGGGGTTGCGCCGTTTCTTTATAGAGTTCCTATGTCCACCTTTCAGTTCCATCATCAGATCAGCTTTATGTCATCATAATATTGCATTGTCACGTGATATACATATGCGTGTAAAATTTTAGCTCAATCGGAAATCGGGAAGTGTGTCAAATTGAACTTGCAAGATTTGAACGGGACACGTAAAATAAAAGCGTCGCCACGCTAACAGTCGATTTTACCCTCCCTCCGCATTGGATGTTTCACATCAAAAAATCTGTGAAATTTCAAATTTGGAATAAAATTCTGAGGCACACAAGCTAACATTCGTGTAAGTCAGAGTCCTCCGAGTTTAGCTAGTATTGAATAATGAAGATTAACTCCAGTCATAGCTTTTTTAATACATTACCCTGTAGGTACTTAATACGTGTAGATTCGCATTTTATGAGGCGCAGGACATTCGTGCCGCTGTGTTTCGTGCGGTGAGTAATTGTAGCTGAGGCCCAAATCCATTGGAATTAATTTCTCCTCCTACCCTATTCTATAGTATTCGCTTGAGTGATGAGACGTCTCTAGCTGTCAGGTGGGTGGAATGCTTGTTTATTACCGTTGTCTGAGTGATGTTTTGTATGCTGCTGGTCTATCAATAGACCTGCATCTACCACTGAAGCAATGTAACATAGTTCCAGTGGCCCGCCAATAAAGGCGGAGAGACGGCACACGGCGGGTTTCTTTAGTGGGTGAACCCCATACTACCCTGTTCGTTGCCCCGAACGACGGGGTGTGTGGTTACTACTAAACGGATTTTTATGAAACATTTTTTATTTGATAGCTTTTGATTAGACTTAAAAACTGGTATACATGTAATCCCGCTACTATATCGGAAACCTGAGATATAACCTAAAAATTTACTTTTGGCTGCGGCGGAGCCGCGGGCAAAAGCTGGTATACATATATAACTTATAATCTGTCTGCATCTGAATAAATGTATCTTCCGATTAGTGAAAAAAAATTTAGAATTGGCTCAGCAGTTCCAGAGCACAAATTCTCCTAAAGACAAAACTTATCCCTTATGTTACTCACTTACTTATTATCACGCCATTTCCCTTACGCAGTAGGGAAAGAGGACAGAGTGCCAAAAGGCTCTGTTCTTGCATACATTCGCTTCTTCGACATTCATAAATAATTCTCTTGATACACGTTCGCCAGTTTCGGAGACTCATGACTCCAACTTCCGTCAATATATGACTGATTTGGCCTAGGTAGTTTAGTCATTAGTATGTTAGTACACATTAAACGTAACATATAGATAATGAACATTAATAAAATCTATTTATATAAATTAAAAAGCCAACATACTCGTATTTACCAGAACATATAGTGCTAAATGTAAAATAGAAAATGACTTTACTTGAGCGAAATATCTTAAACCGGGGTCTCAAATTAAAACTTAAAACATCCATTGTAAGAGACAGTGCCATAAACACGTAATAAAGTTTAAAAAATACAGTCGTTTCACCAGAAAAGAGTATTAAACCAAACGCGAGCCTCAGAAACGGGTCCTAAAATTTAACTTATATACACTAGACTTTGCCCGCGACTGCGGTCATATGGCCTTCACAATTGAGTCAAATAATATAAATACTTACAAACATAACATAGCCTCACGCCACGCCAAAGGGGTAGGCAGGATGTGTATAATATTGCACACCCACGGTTCGCCTGCTATGTTGAAGTCCCACGTAATAGGGGGCGAATGGTGAGCAGCGGCTTGACAATACTCTCGGTATGGTTGAGTCCATGAGCGACGGTTACCATTTACCATCAGACGGGCCGTGGCTCGTCTGCCACTTCATCCATCCATCCATCAGCCTTTCGAAGTCCACTGCTGGACATAGGCCTCCCCAAGAGAATGCCACAACATGTGTTTCGCTCATATGGGGGATAGTGCCATAATCGCCACGCTTGGCAGGCGGGTTGGCGATCGCAATGGATATTGTTAATACCCGAGGGAGTGCTGCTGCCCACGCCTTGGTATTCCCTCAGTCGGCTCTTTCGACTCCCATGGGTGGAGAGGGGTAGGGCAATTCTAAAGCCGGCCCCACACGGCAAGCTGGCTACACACTGCAAGTCGTCTGCCACTATATGGAATAAAAAAAATACCATTTAAATAAGTCACTCTATGGTATACTAATTATATCATGCACATTGCTATCACATAGAAGCCCTGCCTTATTCCTGATAAAAAGACGGATGTCGTTTTCTAGATTCTGGAGTCCATGTAGGTATGCTAAATTTCATGTTGATCGGACGAGTCGTTGCAGCGTAAAAGCGAAACAAACAAATACACCTTGCTTAATTATAATATTATAAACCATAGATATAAACCCTCTTTCTAATGTGGAAGAGTCACTAGAGTTTCATTATTATAAACATGATGGTATGATATAATGTGTTCTTGAATAGATGATTGATTTTGATCTATATTTTAGCACTTGAAATGCTCAGCTACTTTAAAGAACAAATTGTTTATGAAATTGGAAGAAGAGAGCTCTCTCTTTTCATATTTATTATATTACTAGCCTTTAGGCTATATCTCAGGTTTCCGATATAGTAGCGGGATAAAATGTGTATCAGTTTTTTAGTCTAATCCAGAGCTACCAAATAAAAAAAGTTGCATCACACTCCGTTCAGTAGTTTTTGCGTGATGCGCGAACAAACAAACAAACAAAAAATCTAAATGAAATCGTTTTGTGTTTAGACACGCCTATATAGACTAATAAAGTCATTTTTTTCTTTTATATTAAATGTACAGACACAGCTCTGTTACAGCTTTATAATAGTATAGACTAGCTTCGGAGGCCAAAATACCCTCAATATTCTCTCGTTATTATTCTTCCTAAACTCTCCTTAGTATCCCAACTATATTTTTCTTACCATCCTACCTATCCACCTCCTATCCCTTTCTTTGGATATGGCGACGCGCAAGTGATACCTCTGGTGTTGCTAGCCTCTATACTATCACATTTTTCACTTTGTGTTTAATGTATAGTGCTAAGCATGTCAAAAGCTAAAAATATATATAAAAATATCTAAATATTTATAGGGTTTGCGTCATTATTAGGTAAAAATCTTAATTGTAAAATTAAGTTTACCTGGTCGGTATAATGTATGAAAATACTTCCGACGGATGGCGCAGGCGTCACCCAAAGACGTTAGGTGTGATGTGTTATCGAGATTAGCAGTCAGGAGCAATTGTCAGGATGGCTGAATTGGTAAAGCATCTGGACGGTATCCAGAAGATGCAGGTTCAAATCCTGCTCCTGACTGTTATTTTCGATTTCACATTTTTCACTTTGTGTTTAATGTATTGTAGGCCTAATTATATTATAAGCAAGATTTATCCTCAGTTTTAGTATAATAGTTTCTTACTATAATATCGATTTATAGAACTGTCAACATTATTCAGTATAATCGATTAATGTCAACCGTCATATGAAATTATAAAATGATATGATCTGGGGGGTTAGGCGGAATCTCATATATACATGTCGATCGTATCGTGATCACTGTGATTGGTTGAGAGATCACCGTGATTGGCCAACGGATTATTGTGACATCACGCGTCGGTTTCTCAACCAATCACAGTGATCTCGATACGGTCGACACGTGAGATATGACATTCTGCCTAACCCCCCTGATGTTCTGTCGGTTGGTGAGATTCGTAGTGAAAGCATTAAAACTATAAATCTAGAAGTATTTATTGCGTTTGACTGAGCACGTCCTAGCAAGATATTACACTATCAGGTGATCCATATGCTAGCTTAATTTAGCATAAAAAAAAATTAAGGAAAGAGCAAATTTTTAACAAAATAATTTCCTATTTTTCTTACGTAACCTACCTACAACTCTACCAACCCGCACTGGGCCAGCGTGGTGTACTACAACCTGAATACCTGTCACTCTGAGAGAGGACCCGTGCCCAGGCAGTAGAGATTTTGTTTTTACATAGCCCTAGAGAAAATAATCTTAGGTAAGATCCGGCCCCACTGAAGGAATGTAATATGGTTCCGGTGGCCCGCCAATGGGGGCGGAGAGGCGGCGCGCAGCAGGTTTCTTTAGTGGGTGAGGGCCCCACACTACCCTGTTCGTTACCCCGAACAACGGGGTGTGCGGTTAGGAATGTATCTTCCCGCCTTAACAAAAAAAAAGGTAAGATTCCTTCCCTTAATCGCCTCGATCGGCGATCGATTAAGGGAAGTAAGCAATTATTACCCATTACATTACTGGTGGTAGGGCCAGGTACCTAGTAAGAATACTCACTTGTTGTCGGGATCACGCGTATTATCATCTTCTCCTGCGTGACCGGTCTTGAATTATGAGTCCATTAGCAGCATTTACCACATACCACAAGATCGGGTGTGTCACCTGCCACAGTCAGAAATAAAATAATAAAATTTACTGTTTGGCTAAATGCATTACATAACTCTCCGAATTCAGACGACAAATATTAACCGTATAATTTAGCTACAAAATCCAAGCTGGCAACAGCGAGTAACATATTGAGACTCCACTCAAAAGTAAACTACTTTGAATTAATTACGGCAATGTTTGTTCCCCTTCCGTGTATTACATCAATCACGCAATATTAATCTAGTACCCAGCAAGTTTGTCGTAAGCCAGGAGTTGACTTAATGGAAATGTAGCATTTTATATTTATATAATAAAGTTTAGGCATATCATATTAACGTAGTGATAGCCTAGCGGTAAAACCAAGGACTGCACAGTGGTATCTAATTCGATCCCCAGTCCTAGGTTCAGACCTCGTAAGGCACGGCACACACCACGACATTTCAAGATTTTTCAAAACGTATGTATTTGTTTACAATTTATCACTGCTCGGTGAAGGAAAAATCGTGAGGAAACCTGCATGCCTGAGAGATTTTCTTGACAGCCGAAGTCTGTTAACTCGCACTGGGCCACCGTGATGGACTATGGCATAATTCCTGTCATCTTTAGAGAAGACCCGTGCCCAATAGTGGGACAGAAAAAGGGTGGATAAAAATTTCATATTATTGGAAAGAAATAAAATCAGTTTATATAACACACATATACAAACAATATAAATATATAGAACAAAGTTTTGTAGTCAGACATTAAAATCTTATTAGTTAATGATTTACAGAAAATATTTTAACTTGTATCTCTTTTTTTGTTAATAACACAAATATTATTCTTAAAAGTCGGTCAAGAAAATAGCTCGAAAGCATTGGGTCTTTTGGTGAATGATTATACTACCAGAATGCAATCACGTCATGACATGATATGAGAAATGGACCATCATCATGTTTATAAATTCTAGATTAATATATTGCTTAAAAGTTTGTGTAAAACATTACGTGCAATTGTATCGTTTAGGTAAATTAGATTTAAATCCAATATTTATGTAATTTTTAATACCCTATAACAAAAAAAAAAAATCTATCTACAACATTACCATACAACGTGGTAATATGTGCATACAATTCTGATATTCTTACGTATAGTGCACATCGATGCGTAATAATATAAAGCATCCTAGTAAATGTCTTAAAAAAGATTTAAAAATCCGCAACTTGCCTCTGTAATTACTTATTTCTAGTGGAGAGCCTTATTCTGGTTGGTTAGCTTTGTCCATGTGGTGACAGATTAAAAATACAAGTGTCACCACCCCATTCTTTCCCATGGGTGTCGTATGAGGCGACTAAGGGAAGTAAGCAATTATCATCCATTACATGACTGCTGGTAGGGCTGGGTACCAAGTGGGAGTACTTACTTGGTATCGGCCCGAGCGGGTTGGTACCACCATCTCCCGTGTGACCGGCCATGAAGCACATTGTTGCGTTTTGGCTGTAGCAGGAGATTGCCGTTTATATTTCATTTCATATCTGTGAAATGAATTGGTGAGCAGCGGCTTGACAATACTCCCAGTATAGTCGAGTCCATGGGCGACGGTTACCATTTACCATCAGATGGATCGAGGTTCGCCTGCCACTAAATGCAAAAAAAAAGGTAGTCTTACGATTGTGTTTAGTATGGTAAGTGAGAGCGCCGAAGGACCAAATCCTCTCCTTATTATGCTTCCTCTCCACCTCCTATTCCCTTCCTTGGAGATGGCGATGTGTGTGCGAGTGATGCCTCTGGTGTTGCTAGCGTCTATAAGCTACGCTAACCGCTTACCATCAGATAGGCTGTATGCTTGTTTGCCACCCACGTTGTATAGAACAAAAATAATAAAAAATGCTATATAACTGTTATTAGACAATACAACTGACACTACAATTGATATGTATTTATATTAAGATGTCTTTATAAAAGTGTACGTTGGCTCTCTGACTATGTTATCCCAGGCTCGGAAACACTGTGTCATCGTATATCATTTATACCGACTACACCTGCGTTGGCTACGATTTTAGATGCGTAACTCCGAATTCTCGGTATCTGTGCCTCTACACTAATAATTTATGTCTCGACGTAAACTCGAGTTTATTACTTGTTAGCCTAAAAGAGTTTTATAATATACTAGCCTTTGCCCGCGGCTCACAACAAAAAATATTGTATTGTTTTGATCTATATTTTAGCACTTGACATGCTCAGCTACTCTTAAAGTACAAATTATAATTTGTGAATAATTTGTGAATAACTACATTGGATGAATGCATGTAAATGCATTGCCGATAGACGGCGTTGGTCGTTAAGACAATTGTGATGAGGAAATTCGGTATTTCTAGAAATGGTACGATAGCTCAATGGATTAGAGCACTTCCCCGGAAAGGAAGGGGCGCAGGTTCGATTCCCGCTCGTACTAAAATACTCTTTTTCCTTATTCACAAATTATAATTTGTCCCTTGAAGAACATTTGTTGTCGTGTCTGTTAATTTTATATTGTTATGTTGTATTCTTTTGAATTTGAAATACCTAGTTTTTGTTTGAAAATTTTGAAGTATCTCGTAGTACTTGCTAGTCGCATGCAATTTATAATTCTGAAAATAAAACAGTTTTGTGGCACATTCAAACGTAAAATTTATGTTTTAGTGACAAAATATTAAGTTCCTCGTTTTTTTGGTTAATTTTATTAACCTTCGTTTAAAAAAAAACATAAATCACAACATGCTTAAAATGTAAATAATTTGACAACATTTGGATATAACCGTTTATTCTTTCATTTCATATCTGTGAAATGAAATGTTGAGCAGCAGCTTGACAATACTCTCGGTATAGTTGAGTCCATGAGTGACGGTTACCATTTACTATCAGATGGGCCGTGGCTAGTCTGCCACCACATGCAATAAAAAAAGCTTTTTTAGTTTGGTCACCCATCTGATACCGGCTGAGCGATTCACTTGACCTTGCTGATCGTTCAAGTAGCGACTCCAAAGCTAGGTACAACATTCTTTTTATATTTATTGCGAGTGTACCGAAAGCCCAAACCCCTTTCCTACCCTCTCCTTATTATCATTTCTCTCCCCCAGCGTCTATAAGGTATGGTAACTGCATACCATCAGGTAGGCTGTAAGCTTAATAGCCACTCAGGTTGTTTAAAAAAAAATTAAAAAGGCCTAAGTAGTATACAACATTGTAAAACTATTGGCAGATAATTCAATCATTTGGCATTCCTCTGCCTACTCCCAATTATTAATTGATTAGTAGTCGTTAGTAAATAAAATATGAAATCCAAAAAAATGTCTGAGCAGTACTTCCACTAATTAAGATAATGCAAAATCTTGTAATAAATATGTCTCAATACACATCGTAAAATCTGATTGAAGTACAGAGATATGGCCATGTAAAGTGATACGTTATTTATCGAGGACAATGTATACATGCTATAGGAGTATAAATATGTGAGATAATATATATATATATAGATATTAGAAGAGGTCGTAGCCTACTTGTGCACTCGCAGTTCGAACGGTCGGCAAGGTTAAGCAACTTTCTCTCGACTGGCAGTTAGATATATAGACCAAAAAGTGACACTTATTTGTAACACCTGACCTCCTCCGTACTTTGAAATATACATTAAGCATTGAGTTCTGGCAACATTCTCGCAGTCATTGCAGATTCTCAGCCCTGAATAAAAAATCGGACTGCGGTCTTGTTCTAAGGTCACCTTAGATTGGTTGTAAAGGTTAGATAGGCAATCGCTCCGTGTAAATACTGAATGATTTGCTAAAACCGAAAAGATCGGAAGCCGACTCCAATGAAAAGATTGACCCAGATGACCAGGGAGATGATGAATGTATCTTTACAATGAATGTTTTTTTTAGTATTTAAAATTTTTGTATTCCCTACAACTCGACGACGGGCCTCGTGGCGTAGTCGGTAGTGTAACCGACTTCCGTGCACGAGGTCGTGGAGGAAAATTATTTATGTGATGAACACAGAAATTAATTGATACACAACACCCAGATGCAGTACAGGCGTCTAGGTGTTTTGTATCTATTATATGTATGTATTTACAAAAAAAAGTTAGTAACATATGTACGAGTATTATATCCGTAATCTGGTACCCATAGCACAAGCGTTAAGCTTAGTTTGGGACCAGAGGACGTTGTGTGAAAAATGTCTGTTAATATTTATTTATTTATTTATCTATGTTTTACAAGTAATGTGTAAATGTACTCACGTGAACGTAGAAAAAATATACCGGAAAGCAGGATTGAAAAGCTACTCTAGATCTCTAAGTCATTCTGCATTCTGCAGAAACTACTAACATTTTAATTATATTGATATTCGCATAATCGCGTTGTGTTGCGAGATTTAAACTCATTGTATGATAAGTATCCTTTATATCCAATGATAAGTATAATTTTATTGTTATTCCGGTAGATGGCGTTTGTTAGTAATATATTATATTATTATAGTCAGGCTCTACATTGATTTATGACCCTAATCTATACAATTATAAAGCTGTAACAGAGCTGTGTTTGTACATTTAAGATATTTGAGAAAACATTACTGTAATAGGCTGTATAGGCATGTCTAAACAAAAAACATTTTTTTTAGAATTTTTGTCTGTTTGTCTAGTTATCGGTTTGTCTGTTTGTTTGCGCATCACACAAAAACTACTAAACGGATATTTATATATATTTTTAGCATTTGACATGCTTAGCACTATACATTAATCACAAAGTGAAAAATGTGAAATTGAAAATAACAGTCACGAGCAGGATTTGAACCTGCATCTCCTGGATACCGTCCAGATGCTTTGCCAATTCAGCCATCGTGACAATTGCTCCTGACTGCTAATTTCGATAACACATTCATACTTAACGTCTTTGGGTGACGTTTTTTCACTTTGTGATTAATACTAGACTTGATTAGACTTAAAAACTGGTATACATTTTATCCCGCTACTATATCGGGAACCTGAGATATAACCGAAAAACTAGAAAATTATTTAAACTAGATTTTTTTTAGAATTTATTTAAAAGAACTACTAGATGGATTTGATGCAACTTTTTTATTTGAAAGGCCTTGATTTGACTTCAAAACTGGTAGACATTTTATCACGCTACTATATCAGGAACCTGAGATATAACCGAAAAACTAGCTTGGCAAAGGCTAGTAGACTATATAGGCGTGTATAAGCCCAAAACAATTTTTTTTAGATTTTTTGTCTGTTTGTCTGTTTATTTGTTTGCGCATAACGCAGAAACTACTGGACGGATTTTGATGCAACTTTTTTTATTTGAAAGGTAATTAGACTTTAAGACTGGTATACATTTTATCCCGCTACTATATCGGGAATCTGAGATATAACCGAAAAACTAGCTTTTGGCTGCGGCGAAGCCTTGGGCAAAGGCTAGTAATATTAAAAATGGATAGACTACATTATCCCTGATATTGAACTAAAATTTTGTTATTGATTTTGATGCCAGTCGAGCTTTTTTTTTTGTTAAAGTGGGAAAAAATGGGCCTAACCCCACACTGCGTCGTTTGCGGCAACGAACACAGTAGTCCTTCACCCACTAAATTAACTCACCTTGTGCCGCTTCTCCACCTGTATTGGAGGACCACTGGAACTATGCGGTGGTCATGCCAGACGAGCCTACCTGATGGTAAGTGATACTACTGTTCATGGACTCAACAAGAGTACTGTCATGCCTCTACTCGCCATTTTGTTTCACTAATCGAAAATTAAGGAATGCTCGGTTATCTTCCACCACAATTAAAATACCCCAAGAAGCTTCATGACCGACCACGGTGGAGTGCCCCACTGGGTTACCAACCCCACCATCAGTAATGCAATGGTTGAGAATTGCTCACTTACCTTAGTAGCCTCACATTATACCAGCGGGAAAAAATGGGGTGGTGAGATTTGTATTCTTAGTCCATCACCATAAAGACAAAATACTCTTTACATTTTAGTAGAATACTTTCTTACATTTACGCGAATTTTACACATTTTGAAATAAAACTACGTTTACGGAATCTATCGCGTTTACTTGATTTTTATACTATCCCGACGTTTCGAATACTTTATTTTAGTAGGTTTACTTGTTGCAATCATAAATTTTGACAGATAATATTGACAAGTTGGGAGTTGTATCAGCACTATTACAGCAATAACGAATGCTGATGGTTTGCAAATATTTATTTAGAATTTATTTTGGTTGGAGATCCCACCAGTTTTTTTCAAAACTCACCTGGTTTTCGATTAAACACAAAGTGAAAAATGTGAAATCGAAAATAACAGTCACAAGCAGGATTTATTTTTGATTTCACATTTTTCACTTTGTGTTTAATGTATAGTGTAAATGTAAAATGCTGAAAATATATATTGTATTGTATTGTAAACGCGGGCTATTTTCCGCAACTCGACGTCGTATGTGCGCCTATTTTGCGTGACGGGTTGCTGGCACTACTCCTGCCAACCCAGCATCACCAGAAAGCCTAGCAGACCCTTAACGTTGCCGACGACCTCTGGGAGCGACCTCGGAGAGCCGAGGTATAGTGCCCGGTATTCCGCCACCCCCGGACATTCAAGGATGACGTGGGCGGCCGTTTCGTCTGCCTCCATGCAAGCTCTGCAAAGAGGACTGTCAGTAACACCTAGAGTAAATAAGTGTTTATTCCATAAAGCATGTCCAGTAATGGCTCCCATTAGAAGCCGGAGCTGAGGCCTCTTCAAACGCCGCAGCTTTAGTGACAATCCGGGGTAGATTGTCGGAAGGGCCTCTCTGGCTTGCCTGCATGTACCTAAGTTAGACCAGTATTCTTGGTGTTCTACCTTGGTGTTTCGTCGTAGTGTGTCTCGGAGCCAAGCGAACGGCAGGGGTAGAATGGGCTCAGGTCCTTCCACTATCATCTCCGAACCCCCCCTTGCCAATTCATCGGCAGCGTCATTACCGCGTGAGTTGCTGTGTCCTTTGATCCACTGTAGGGTTATATCGTTGTCGATACATACCTGTGACAGGGCTCGATGGCACTCGTATATAAGACCCGAGGTTATAGTATACCTTTGAAGGGCCTGTAGGACTGATCGGCTATCAGAGAGTATACGGATTTGTTGGTTCTTTACCTTTCTAGAGTCGATTGCATACGCTGCCATTAAGATGCCCACACTTTCTGCCTGGAAGACCGTGTTATGAGCTCCTAATGGTGTAGATATCTGAATGTTCAGGTCCTCGGAGAATACACCCACACCAGTACCTGACCTTGTTTTAGATCCATCTGTGAAGATACTCATCTCTCTTGGGTTAAGACCTTCACCCGGTTGTTCTTGCAATTGTATCTTATACTTCTTGTCAAATACAAACTGCTTGGGTATCCTGTCGGTCACCGCTGCCATGAGCGGCTCCTTACCTATTACCTCACTGAGGATTTCGGTGTGCGGTACCCTTGCTAGTCTCCAGAGGCTCAGGTTTTTAAGCCTTACCGCTGTAGCTGCTGCCTCTTGTTTTATGAACAGATGCAGTGGCGGCAGGCCAAGAATAGCTTCCAGAGCAGCAGTTGGAGTTGTCCTCATGCATCCCGTGGCCGCCATACAGGCCAATCTCTGGAGTCGTTGTAGTTTAGCTATGACAGTGGATAATTCGGTCCGTGGCCACCACACCACCGCACCGTAGCTAATCATTGGTCGGATTACTACCTGGTATAGCCATAGAACGATTTTAGGGTCTAGGCCCCATCTTTTACCTATCATTCTGCGGCATTGCCAAAATGCGACCGTAGCTTTATCTATTTTACTATTTAAATGATTACTCCAGTTTAACTTACGGTCAAGAATTACCCCTAGGTACTTAACCTGTGTTGATAACTGGAGTTCTGTCCCGAATAATTTGGGCAGTCGGTAGTTGCCCAGGTTACGTTTGTTAGTGAACATCACCATTTCCGTCTTTTTTGGATTGACTGTTAGTTCGTTGATAGTACACCACCGTTCCACGATGACCAGCGCAGAGCGTGTAACGTCGCATACTGTACTTGTACTGTTTCCGCATGTCAGTATCACCAGATCGTCGGCATAACCGACCGTATAATAGTGATTGTTGTTCAGTGTAGCAATTAGATCATTTACCACTAAATTCCACAGTAGTGGTGAAAGCACACCCCCTTGAGGGCATCCTTTGGCCACCAGTGCCTTGTGTGTTCCGCCTGTGCTAAGCTTAACGATCCTTTTGCTTAACATATTATCTATCCATTGGATCATAACTGCATTTGCTCCATGTCTTTCAAGTGCTGCAGTTATGCTAGTAAATTTGGTCTTGTCAAAGGCCCCCTCGATGTCTATGAAGGTGCCTAGACATATAGACTTGCTTGAAATCGCTTCTTCAATTTTGCATACCACTGCATGAAGTGCCGATTCTGTAGATTTACCTTGACAGTAGGCGTGTTGATGCGGGTGCAGGGGGGCGCCTAGTAGAACCCCCTCCCTCAGGTTCCTATCGCACAACCTCTCCAGTGTCTTCAACAGAAAAGAGGTCAAGCTGATAGGTCTGTAGGATTTGGGGTCCGAGTAATCGCTCTTACCTGGCTTGGGTATAAAGATCACCTTGACTTCTCTCCAACTTTTCGGCACGTACCTGTGAGCAAGACAGGCGGCCAGAATAGTGGTGAGTATTTGGATGAGTTCCTCCCCGCCCCACTTCAGCAAGGCAGGGAAAATTCCATCCAGGCCAGGTGATTTGTATAAATTAAAGCTGTTAATGGCCCACCGTACTTTTTGTGGGCTAACTACATCAAGTGTTTGGTGCCATTCTGCTTCAGATGGGATGACCTCCTCATCTGTCCAGCGGACTGTCTGCACCATCTCGCAGTCGGGGAAGTGCGTCTGTACTAAGATGTATTCCGCTTCCTCCCATGATCTAGTGAGGGTGTCGTCTGGCTTGCGTAGGGATCCCAACGTAACCGTGGGCTGGTTACAAAGAACCTTACTTACCCTGTTAGCCTGTGCTCCATTCTCTATTTCGGAACAGAAGTTGCGCCATGAGCACCTGCTTCTGTACCTGAGACGCTTTTTGTACCTAGACTTAGTTGACTTATAATTATCCCAGTCCTGGTCAGTACCTGTGTTCATTGCTCTGTTGAGTTGTCGCCTCATCCTTTTCCTGAGTCTATCCAGCTCGGGTCCCCACCAGTCGGCTTTTTTGCCTCTACTGGGCGGTGGAGTGGACAAGGGACACGCCTGATGATAGCAATCCAGCATGGTATTTGTGAGGACGCTTACCTGCCTCTCTATTTCTGCAGCACCTTCCAGTTTTGTGGGAACCTCTGTCTGCACCAAGGCTAGGCACATTTGTTCCGCGTACCGGATACGATCCGTTCTGCGGGGGTTCCTCCACGGGGTTGCTGCGTTTGTCTTTACTTGAATATCGAATCGAATCCACCTATGGTCTGAGCATGATAGATCTTTTGATACATGCCAGTTCGAGATGTGACTCGAAACCTCTTCGGTTGCCAACGTCAAGTCAATGATTGTCTTGCTACGTCTGTTTACAAATGTCGGTTCTGAGCCTGTATTAAGTATATTAAGGTCAGTTGTGAAAAGGTACTCAACAAGTTTCTTACCTCTTTCGTTACTTGTCTTCATCCCCCATAGGGAGTGGTGTGCATTTGCGTCAGTGGCCACGATAATTTCGAGCCCGGTCTCTTCGCAGTAGGCGATTAGCCGTGTCAGCTCGTGGGGTGGCGGATCATCAGCCTCCGGCATGTACACGGATGCAATAACCGCCTCCTGAAGGCTTGAATCCGGCGCCCCGTGCACTATAATGGCGCACAGGTCTCTAGAACAGAAACTCGTTAAGGGTTGCGCATGTATATTTCTAGACATGTAAATACAGGCTCGGGGATTGTCCGGCCCTGTTTGTGCAATAAGCTTACCTCCGATGTTCCGGAGTCCGCAGACGGTGCCATTCCTGACCCACGGCTCCTGGATCAGGACTATGGCCGTGTCGTTGACCTCCAACCATTTCCGTATCTGAGCCGTCGCGGTTTCGCTGTGGTGGAGGTTGGCTTGGAGGATATTACAAAGCGGAGAAGGGGGTAACACTGTTAATGTCGTCCTCCTCCGCCGATCCTCCCTCCGCCTCCTCCTCACCTATGGCCAGCTTCTCCAGACCCCGGGCGCAGTCCCCCCCAGCCTCCGAGGGATCACGAAGAAGTTCTTCCTCGTCCCCCTCAGAAGCAGGAGCAGTCCGCGCCGACGTCTGAGACCCGGGCAACACCTCCACTCCTACAGTGCTTGCCCTGGTCCCCACGGAAGTGTCCATAGGTTCGGATTCAGCAGGTGCCGTGTTTTCCCGAGAGACGGTGTCGCTGGGTGGTGGGTATTCCACGTACCTGCCACGCGGTCCTTGGAACTTTACGTACACCGAGCCTAGCAAGAAGCCAAGCCGGCGTTCGCGCTCTACAAGGACCGCCACGACCGTCTCCGGTACACTAACAACAGCAAACGTATCCGTCTCCTGTCGCTCCGTCTTGTGGAGTAACCACTGGTCGATCTGCGCCCAGGGGTTCTGGTACCGAAGTGTTCGCGCTACGGCGCGGAAATCTTCCCAGATCCCCGGGAACAGTACGCCACAGCGTACTCTACGCTGTAATTCACTCTGGCGTTTCACGGTGACCTTGTCCCCTGTAGACAGGGTCATAGTCGCCGTGCACCGCCTGAGCCATGCCAACGTAGCCTGATCCTCACACCATAGCCGTAGGGCACCGTTGGATAACAACGGCTTTCCCCGGAATAGTGGGCCAGAGGATTGGCTATTGCTAGGCTGCATGGCTTCCTGCATCAGCAGTGCCTGCAGCTGTTTCTGCACCTCCTCAGACAGCTGCGGAGTGAGGTGACCTGAGGTCACTGTGGTAACAGCAACCAGCAGGTCCGCCTTCAAAGCATCCGCATACGCCATCTTCGGAGTATCCCCCGTAGGCTCGAGTCTCAGCCTCTTGGTCTCACCTCGCGGAGAGATAGTCTCGTCCGGGCGATTCCTTTTGGCCGAAGCTCGAGATTCCGGGATTGCGGTCGTTGCAGGCCTGTTCCTAGCCCTTTTCCTTGCACGGCCGGCGCGGCGTGCTACTGGGGTTCCAGCGGCTGCCTTCGCCGGCTCCTGCTTGGAAGCACCTGGTTGTTGTTTAGGCGCTGGGGCTGTTGTGTTGTCCAATGCAGCTCGCCTCTGCCTGGACTTGCGACGCTGTTTTTTATTTTTGTGCGTCTTCCACTTAAAGTCCGGCACTGTCCAACCTGCATCGATCAGCGCGGATGTAGCGTCCGTTAGGGGTACCGCTGGTGTCCGCTCCGGTTCAACGGATTTCTCCATTGACGGAGCGTCCTCCTTAACGGCTCCCTCGGCACTAAGTGTTGGCTGGTTTCGGTCATGAACCTGTCCCGAGCCCGTCGGTGTCGTCAACGTGCCGGGTGTTCGAGGCGCCGGGATCCCAGCAGCCTTTTTACCCGGCACGGACTGGTTTTTACGGGGGGGCACTGTGGAAACAGCACCGCCACTCTGCTTGGTGTATCGAGGCACTGTGGAAACAGCACCTTCTTTATGAGCAGTGTTAGTGAGTGCAGTATTGGTGTGTGTCTTGTTTGTGTGTGTTTTGTTTGTGTGTGTCTTGTTTGTGTTATGTGGTGTGTTCGCGCCTTTCCGGGCCACTTTCGCGTCCCTCAAGGCATGTGTGGGTGGGGTAGGCACTGTGGGAACAGCACCTCCCATTTGTATGGGGAAAGTGGAGGTGTCGGGCACAGCGTGAGCCGCACCGTCTCCTCCGTGTGTTTGGGTGCCTGAGGGGTTAACCTCAGGCGCCCGTGGGGTTTGGGATCTGGTTTTATCCATACCACTTGATTGTTTATATTTCGTCTCTCGAGCTTCCCACCCTCCACGGAGCCCGCACCTTTGGGGATGTCACTTTGGACACCAGGACTACCCGAGAGATATAGACACGGTTGGTTGGGATTCATGCGCGACATCGGGAGCTGCAGACATATGGCCGGGGGCACCGATCCTAGTACCCCCAGTGGTTCCACACGCCCTTGCCCCGTCAGCATGGCCGAACCCCATGTCCCCCCAGAGGACCCCCCCGTGTCTCGCCTGCGGCCCGTACCCTCCTCAACCATACGGGACGCGTGTCCATTCCCCTATAGTGGCTAGCTACAGGGGTACCGTTTAGCCAGAAATCCGGACCAAAGAGGGCGTGTTGTCTCCCGGAAGTATCAACCCCGACCCCGTTCGACTCAGCCCTCCAGGACTCCATCTTCCTCGCGTACGGCGATCAACTGCGCAGGACCAACGCAGGTGGGTGCTGTGTGCTTGTGCGAGCGTAGTAACTATATAAACTGCATAGATAAAGGGGCAATATTTGTGGTTGGTGCCTGCCCTTAGCACATTAAACATAAAAAATATATACCTAAAGATATACTATATCTGTATAAATACCATAATAAACCGTCTTCGCACCCACACAAAGGCGGCTTTCTCTATACATAACGGAAGAAATAGAAAAGAAGGGACCATGTATACAGAGATATAATACTAATGAGTAAACTACATGAATATGATACATATAAAGACCCTCCCTATTTACCCGGGCTTGGGACCGGCGAGGCTTCGCAAACGGACCGTCTCTGTGGTCTGTCTGAAGAGCCCCGGCTAGGTTTGAAAATATATATAAAAATATCTAAATATGGTTTTCGATTGTCTGCATAATATATTGTTATGTAAATATTTATATAGATTTTCTTTTGACAAGACAAAGAAATAATTCTTGATCCCGGGGGACTTAATGAACTTAGAATTTCACGAACACAAGATACAACCAGACTCAGAACAACCATTTGTGAATCACACAAAGAGTTGTCATATGTGGGAATCAAACCCACAATACTCGGGTGGGAGGCCGGTGTCTAAACCACTCCACCATCTGTACAGTCATCTGTATAGTTAAAAACAAATAAGTTGCCAGCAGAATATTAAAAAAAAAACTGGATTCTAATTGTGTCTTCGTTCACGTGCCACTTTAGAATATAAACACTTCGCTCTAGACTTAGAGTATGCTAAAAATATTTTTGCGAAAATCGAGGAGAACGATCCAGGAATAAAAATAGTCTATGTCCTGTTTTCGATTCTAGACCATAAGTATTAAAAAAAATTCGTTGATTGCTTTAGTAGTTATAATATACACCTAGCGCACTTTCGTACTTATAATATTAGTAATGATATAGCTGCATGTATATTTAAAGTCTTGAAAAATTGTAGCGACAACAAAGAATCGAATGGTGAACACATAATGTTTTAAATTATTAAAAAATAGAAGCTGTGTATACTAGGGGATATATTTTTAAAAGACATTTTGATGAAAACTTCGATGAGTGTAGCAACCAAGCGTTGGGATTTTGGGCTATATGAACATAGAGTAATAAAAGAAACAGTAGTGAAACAAAAGGGAAGTTTTACTTCTTCTTCTCGTTTTTTTCGCTCTCCATCCATCAGCCTTTCATCGTCCACTGCTGGAGTTAGGCCTCCCCAAAATGGGGGTTTTACCATAATCACCATGCTTGGCAGGCGGGTTGGCGATCGCAGTGGATGTTTTTAGTACACAGGGGAACGCTGCTGCCCGGTCCCCCGGTAATCCCTTAGTCGGCTTTTACGACTCCCATAGGAAGAGACGGGGTGGAGCTATTCTTGGTGCCGGCCCCACACGGTGCTTTTCGCTCTACGTCAAGTTTAAGGCAAGGGGTAAAGCAGCGAGTATTGATATGGTGTCTGCTGAGATGATCAAGCTTGGAGGCTCATGTGTCTGGGAATCCTTCCTGATGCTTTTCAATTTATGTTGGAGCTCAGGAATAGTTTCCAAGGACTGCAGAAACGCAGTCATCGTGCCCTTGTTTAAAAACAAGGGTTCACGTTATGACTGAGCAAACTACAGAGCCAAAAGCTTGACAAGTTTGGCAGCCAAAAAAAAAAAAAAGATTGTTGAAAGGAGAATGAGGATGGTGTCTGATGAATTTTTGTGTGAGGCACACAGGAGATTTCAGGTGTGGACGAGGATGCATGGATCAAGTGTTTTCTCTGCGCAACATTATGGAGAAGCATCTGGCTGTAGGCCAGAGGGTTTTCTGCAGTTTTGTGGATTTGGAGAAAGCATTGGACACTGTTGTACGAAAGGAACTTTGGGACATTTTGGCGGAGTATGGTATTAGCGGTAGACTGCTTCAAGCGGTGCAGTCCAACTACATGGACTGCAGAGCTTGTGTGCGGCTGGATGATGGAATGTCACCCTGGTTTGACGTCAATATCGGCGTTAAACAGGGCTGCGTTCTATCAGCCAGACTGTTTATCATATATCTGGATAAATGTCAACAAAGGTTGAATGAAATTAATGTGGGAGTTCAGATGGGCGACTCAGTGGTTAACTCGCTGCTATATGCAGACGATGCGGTCCTATTAGCGCAGTCTGCGACTGACCTGCAAACCCTAGTCGACGTAATGGCAGAAGATTGTAAGAAAAGAGTAGCAATAGGAAATGGTGTGCTAGAACAAGTGGATGAATTTGTATATCTTGGATGTGGATTCAGTCGGGATGGAAGGTTCACCACTGATGTAGAAAGAAGAGTGAATGCGGGAAATAGAGTGAACGAGCATTTGCATTTTTTTAGCATTGGGACAACTTCTCGGCAGCCACCACCTCAGCCAGAAGGCACGTGTCGCAATACACAACGCAGTGCTTGTTTCAACGTTATTATATGGAAGCGAGAGTTGGGTATGTAAAAAGGAGCATGAGAGCAAAATCAATGCGGTCGAAATGCGATCTCTGCGGAGAATCTGTGGAGTGAGTCTGACTGACCGCATTCGTAACAATGACGTAAGAGAGCGAGTAGGTATGAAAGAGAGTATCGGGGTAAAGATGCGAAAGGGAATGCTCCGATGGTTCGGACATGTGGAAAGAATGCCGGACGAGCGACTGGCTAAGAAGATATACAATGCGAAAGTGGAAGGATGTAGGTACAGGGGGAGACCGAGTGGTTGTGTATTTTGTCACTAGGCCGATCTATGCTGACTAGGACGGTAATGATAGACTTTAGACGTCTTTAAAATAACTGTAATGTTCAATGAAAGATACAAGGTAAAAATATTAGGCGCGCGCGACCACTGCGTTGCTCTGTCTCTTCGGCGAATGAATCGGGTGGGGGCAAGACGCGCCAGCGCCGCGGCCGGCGGCCGCGGCCCCCTCATCCCTACCCCTGCACCTCGTTGGCCTGCGCTGGAGAACCGGTCGCTTACGATGCGACCACCGAGACTTACCTACCTAGACCAAATTGGTCATGTATTGAAGGAAGGTGGAGTCAGGAGTCTCAGAAACCGGCAAGCGTGTATGAAGAGAGTTATGAATGTTGAGGAAGCGAGAGATGTATGCAAGAATAGAGCCTCTTGGCTATCTGTTCTCTCTGCCTACCCTGCAAGGGAAATGGCGTGATGATAAGTAAGTAAGTAAGTCAAGTTTTTCTCTACGATAGTATTCCTGTATATTTCAGAGTAGATGAAAATACACCAGTACTTACTCCCACAATGTTTATCATTTAAAGTAAAGAAATAGAATACTTATGCCATAGCATGTTACCTGCTACGTTACAAGTATCTGGCGTAGCACTGCTACGTTTGATATATCGCACGTAGCACTGCTACATGTGATATATCACACGTAAAATTTTGATTCTGCCTACTTTGCATTAAGCTTCCGGGGTGTACAGATGAACATGCATCATGAATTATAATATGCATTCAAAAACCGGTTCAGTCCAAAATCTTGAAGACATCTTCTCATCTAGTGCATTGCAATTTAAATACTGTTTACGTATATAGGCTACGACAAAAAAACTTATTGCTCGATCCCGTAGTATGTTATGTTGCTTAAATTTATAATTGCCCTGAAATAAACTTACTAAATGTAAGTCATCGTTTCCAGTTTATTTATATGCCATCCTATTCATTTCAGAAGCGATAAGTATTAGCTGCCTCTATGGTGCAGCGGTAGTGTCGACTACTGCTGATCATTAGGTTTCGGGTTCGATCCCTGGGCCGGGCAGTGTTATTGAACTTTTTCGTAAAAAGAAAAAGTTTCAGTAGCAGCCCGGAGTTTGGAAATGTGCCTGGTAGGCGGCAATAGGTTCATTAAGTGGCACTTAAACATAGCTGGGGAACCGTGGGTGCGTAATACGCCTCTGCCTACCCCTTCGAGGAATATAGGCGTGATGATATATTTTTTAAGTATTGATACACCTAATGTATGGATTTATCATTCACGTCTAGTGAAGTTTACAAACTTCACTTGTTAATTTTATTCTAGGCCCAGTGGGCCTAGCCAAGTTGCATTCTATGATCGCTAACGCTAATAGAAAACTATTTAAATGTAAGTTCTATAACGCTAAGTCACGTGACTTAACGTTAGAGATGTCAAATTTCCATACATTTTAATAGTTTTCTATTAGCGTTAGCGATCATAGAATGCAACTTGGCTAGACCCACAGGACTTATACATTTCACGATTAAGAGTTACAAATTTAGATCATTAGACTAACAAAGCAGTCCAATCGAGTCTATTTTGTCAATGTTTTACTGTTCGTACACTGTAGCCGTGTTTATTACTCTGTGATCGATGTAGACAAATGTTAAATTGGCAGTTTTTAAGCCTTTCATGGACCGTTAACAGTTTTATTGAGTGCCTTCATTATTTATGTAAAAACTGCACTTTGCTTGTAATTTATTTTCATGGGAGCTAAAAATTTACATAAATAGGTTCATGATTTTACTATGGATATAGAAGTTAGTTCATGGTGAGTGGTAACTACTGTTCATAGACTAATTATAAAACATAGCCATCGATCCATCCATTCATCAGCCTTTTAAAGTCCACTGCTGGGCATAGGCCTCCCCTAGAATTGGGGATAGTGCCGTAATCACCACGCTTGGCAGGCGGGTTGGCGATCGCAGTGGATGTTCGTAATACTCGAAGGAGTGCTGCTGCCCACTCCGTCGGTATTCCCTCAGTCGGCTCTTACGACTCCCATGGGTGGAGAGGGATGGGACAATTCTAAAGCCGGCCCCACAGGGCAAATATAACATTACGCCTGTATTCCCGAAGGAGTAGGCAGAAGTGTATTATACACCCACAATTCCCTAGCTATGTTGAAGTCCCACGTAATAGGGGGCAACGTCTACCGGGCACATTTCCAAACACATTCTTTTTTTTAGATACTGAAAAATTGTTTTGTTAATACGCAGGTGGTAAAAATGCATACTTCATATGCATATTTCACCTTTTGGTAAGCGGTTATGACAGACAATAGACGCTAGCAACACCAGAGGCATCACTTGCACGTCGCTATCTCCAAGGAAAGGGATTAAAGGTGGATAAGAAGGATAATAAGGAAAATATGGGCAGGATACTAAGGAGAAGATAGGAAGGATAATAAGGAGAAGATAGGGAAGGGGTTTGCGCCTTCGGCTCTCTCATACCCTATACGAAACACAAGCCGCGCATCTTTTGTGAGAGTATGGTACTTTTCAGATCGATCTGGCCCATTCATGCTGTAATAAGCAAGGCCCTACCACTTGAAAAATAATGAGATGTTTCATCTAATATAAATAGTAAACAGTGTTAAGCTCTCGAGTCGAGATCAAACCTATTGTCATTACCAGACACGATTCTAGGCTCAACGGCCGTCCAGTTATTAAGACTATCCTAGCGGAATACCTAATAATATAATTTTTCTCGTTCTAGTTAGAACTCTCTTGGTTAAAAGTATTTACCATATATACTTACTAGTATAATAGCTTAGTAATTTCATGTTACTACTAGCCTTTGCCCGCGGCTCCACTGCAGCCAAAAGCTAGTTTTTAGCTCATATCTCAGGTTTCCGATATAGTAGCGGGATAAAATGTATACCAGTTGTTAAGTCTAATCGAGAGCTATAAACACTGAAAAAGTTGCATCTAAATCAGTTCAGTAGTTTTTGTGTGATGCGTGAACAAACAAACAGATAAACAGACAAATAGACAAAAATCTAAAAAAAATCATTTTGTTCCACCTATATAGCCTATTAGTCATTTTTTCTCAAATAACTTAAATTTGCTAACATAGCTATGTTACAACTTTATAATAGTATACGAGTAGATAAGCTTAGTAGCATGGTGCCTACGAAATGATATAAAGATGTTTTCTCTAGCTACGTCGTAGCTACATGTGTGTAAGGTTGCCTACGTCGTAGCCTATGACGTCGTAGCATATTGATTGTGAATTTGTGATTTATATGTACGTCGTAATACAAGGATTAGATACATCGTAGCTAAGATAGGATTACAATTACAAAGAATGGCGTGATGAAACATTTGCTTCAGTAATTATTGTTTTTTTATTGCCACACTACGCTTTTGCCACGAACAGCCGTGTGTACGGTTAAGTACATTTTTTCATGCCTTTTATAAAAGGAGATGAATGATATCTTTCGTACAAAAAGATTTTTTTATCAAAGATATATTGAAAAGGTTTAGAAAGTTCATCAGTTTTTATTACTTTAATATACCATTGAAACGTTGCCGGTACTTCTTCGACCTAAATAAGGATCTAAGCGTTTTGATAAATGGGTCTTTAAGGCTGTTTATCTTCATCTAGACTTGGAGGTTGACATATGATTTATTCATTTCTCAAATGATCTTATAGACATCAAATTATAATTTGTGAATAAGGAAAAAGAGTATTTTAGTACGAGCGGGAATCGAAGCTGCGTCCCTTCCTTTCCGGGGAAGTGCTCTAATCCATTGAGCTCTCGTACCATTTCTAGAAATACCGAATTTCCTCATCACATTTGTCTTAACGACCAACGCCATCTATCGGCAAAGCATTTACATGCATTCATCTAATGTAGTAAGTTTAATTTTGCAATTAAAATTCACACTATTTGATGTCGTGATTTTTTAAACATTTTAATCTATATTTTAGCACTTGACATGCTCGGCTACTCTTAAAGTACAAATTATAATTTGTGAATAAGGAAAAAGAGTATTTTAGTACGAGCGGGAATCGAACCTGCGTCCCTTCCTTTCCGGGGAAGTGCTCTAATCCATTGAGCTATCGTACCATTTCTAGAAATACCAAATTTCCTCATCACATTTGTCTTAACGCCCAACGCCATCTATCGGTAAAGCATTTACATGCTTTCATCTAATGTAGTAAGTCGTACTAAAATACTCTTTTTCCTTATTCACAAATTATAATTTGTACTTTAAGAGTAGCCGAGCATGTCAAGTGCTAAAATATAGATCAAAATGTTATAGACATCATTTTTCGTTTAATCGCTTTTTTTAATATGAACGGTTCCCAATTTTGGATTTGTTCTTTTAATATAAAAGAAAATCAATATTTATGTATTATTCCCGATATAGTAGAGAGAGCATTGTAGGGTCCTTACCCACTAACATAACCCACCGAGTGATGTCTCTTCGCCTATGTTGGTGGACCACTGGATCAACTTATCTCTCTGTTTATGAGTTTTTAAATTTGAATGGAACGTAAGTAATAACCGTCAGTCACAGAGTAAGTAAGAACCGTCGCCCATAGAGTAAGTAAGCAATAACCGTCCCTCACAAAACTAACCGTTCTGACAAGCTGCCTATCGTAAAACTTTACCACTTCGCTCTCTTCTCAAACAAAAAAGTTTACAAACAAACAAATACGCACCTATTTAATCAGTACATATCAAAGAAAACCCACATCTCGGCACGATATCCACGGGTAGAAGAAACTTTAATACGTTCAATTTAACTTTTATCGTTGTTCGAGATGCTTAAAGTCATCCAAGTTATAATTAAGTATTGTAATAACTTGCTTATCGACATATTCTTTTATATGAAAGGTATGTTGTACTTTATATATATAATGTTTTTTTGTATGTCTTACCACCAGAGCTATATTATATTTCAAGTATAGAATTTTGCGACGAAGTTTTCGTTTTAATGTTTGTCTGTAAATCCCTCGTAAATGACTGAACGGATGTGGATCAAACTTTTACTCAATAAAATAAACTCACTCAAATAAAATAGTTTCCATAGGATAGCTGTTTGTGGCATATAGACCTACACTAAACAGATTTGATCGAAATCTGGTATACAGATAAGTTGTGGCTTGGATTAACACACAGGGTATTTTTTTTATTGCATGTAGTGGCAGACTAGCCACGGTCCATCTGATGGTAAATGGTAACCGTCGCTCATGGACTCAACTATACCGAGAGTATTGTCAAGCCGCTGCTCACCATTTCATGTCACCGATATGAAATGAGAGAATAAACGGCTATCTCCTGCTACAGCCAAAACGCAACGATATGCTTCATGGCCGGTCACACGGGAGATGGTGGTATCAACCCGCTCGGGCCCGATAACAAGTGAGTACTCCCACTTGGTACCCAGCCCTACCCCCAGTCATGCAATGGATGTTAATTGCTTACTTCTCTTAGTCGCCTCGTACGACACCCGTGGGAAAGAATGGGGTGGTGCCACTTGTATTCTTAGTCCGTCACCATGCGGACAAAAATTATCAAGAAAACTAGTTCCTGTGGGATGCGTATAAATATACTGGATTTGTATTTTGAAGTGCATGCAGGCGAGTCACCGGTGGAAACTAGTAATATAATAATGCTGAAGTGTGCGTTTGTTTTTGTTTAAAAACGCTAATCACTTGCACTACCAACAGGATTAGAAAATATTATTTTATGTTTATTATAAAATTTTCGAAATAGGCTATAGGTATTTTAATATCACGCTACAACCCTTAGGGACCGAACGCTAAGCAAAAAAAGGAATGGAAGAAATGCTTACTATAGCTTCGGCAACATACTCTAAATTATTTATTTATATACAATCAAATTTCTTTTAAACGATAAGAAACCGTGGGTCTTTATGTTAATGGGATTTTGATGATAGGTATGAAAGAGAGAATTGGTGTAAAGATGCGAAAGGGAATGCTCTGATGGTTCAGACACGTGGAAAGAATGTCGGACGAGCGACTGGTTAAGAAGATATACAATGTGACTGTGGTAGGATGTAGGTAAAGGGTGAGATAGTGACTCACACACCTAGAGAAAATTGGTCATGTATTGAAGGAAGGTGGAGTCAGGAGTCTCTGAAACCGACAAGCGTGTATGAAGGGAATTATGAATGTTGAGGAAGCGAGAAAATGTAAGTAAGAATAGAGCCTTTTGGCACTCTGTTCTCTCTGCCTACTCCGCAAAGGAGATAGCGTGATGATAAGTTTTTTTTATTCCATGTAGTGGCAGACGAGCCACGGTCCATCTGATGGTAAATGGTAACCGTCGCCCATGGACCCGCCTATACCGAGAGTATTGTCAGCCGCTGCTAACCAATTCATTTCACAGATATGAAATGAAATATAAACGGCTATCTCCTGCTACAGCCAAAACGCAACGATGTGCTTCATGGTCGGTCACACGGGAGATGTTGGTACCAACCCGCTCGGGCCCGATAACAAGTGAGTACTCCCACTTGGTACCCAGCCCTACCACCAGTCATGCAATGGATGTTAATTGCTTACTTCCCTTAGTCGCCTCATACGACACCCGTGGGAAAGAATGGGGTGGTGACACTTGTATTTTTAGCCGTCACCACAAGGATAAAAAGTTAATGAGTGATTAGATTTTGATGATACTATTCCATCGATCATCATGAAAATTGGCTCATCATGTTTTTGCCAAATTGCGTGATGCTAGAGCAGTAACTGTGTAAATAGGTAACACAATCAAACTCACTTTCACATAATATTAGTAAGGATTTCTTACGTTCATATTCAATTCTAATGGGCAAAGTTTTACAATTTGTAAAACAGTTAATTGTTTTCCCGAATATGGAATTATTTGCTCCCATAACTAATAAAAATAGAAACACGCGATAATCCTATTTGAGTAATGCGCTAAAATTGTCTTTCTTTGGCTTTCAATGAATAAATTAAGGGCAATATCGTTAATTATTGCTATAAGAATTAATCGAATATACCATGGGCTACCTCATAACATTTTTGTATTTATCAATCGTAACTTATTTTCTAATACAATATAACTGAAAACTTAGGTACTTAACGATAGAGCCTAAAGTAGCATGTGATAAACAGCATGATGTTACGTTTTGTATACTTAGAACTGGCTCTCTAGGTGTTCCATCATTTACTCGCGCCCTCAGTTTGAGCTCGGCGCTTCAGCACATCAGACGTGTCGGTGAACAAAGTCGTTTATTCTCGTGGCGTCGTATTTGAAATGTTCGCGTAATCTTTCTGAGATAAAGTAATAAATAAAAAAGATATAATCTAAATTTTTGGTGACACAAATGTGCTAGTTTTATATCAAGAGAAGAATAATTATTTCAAGAACTGAGATCTTCTGGAAAAGGTAAAATACGTAATAAAATTTCCTTCTCTTTCGTATGATTAATTTCTTCAGAGGGTCTTCTAAGTTTGAGAAAATCAAATGATTTACTTGTAATCAAATACTTTTTTTACAGATTATACTTTACACACATTACTTTAAACTTAATTATTTATAGAATAAATTATAGGTTTTATTGTTGAAACTGAACTACTTTGAACAGTTAGAATAAGAGAGAAACACCGTTATATTTTATTAAATAACTTTATTTAAAAAGGGAGGACACAGTTTATATATATATATGTATATATTTCTCTTATATATAAATATCAATCGCTGTTCTTTAGTCTCGCTACAACTCAAAACTGGCTTGACCGATTTGCATAATTGTTTTATTGTCGGGTGGATTAAAAATAAAAAAATAGGGGAACCCGATAAAAAAAGTTGAAAAAAAAAAATGGTATTTTGTATGGGTATTTGGCTAACACACGACAAAATGACTGCTACTGTAATTATTTCTAATTAATATGCATTACAAGCAAGTTTAATTTAATAATCTATCTAAATTCAAACCTTACACGATGTAGATTAATTAGGATTGATATTTATAATCGTTTATAAAATAAATTGTAGGTAATAGGAAGTTCATCAGGTAATCTAGTTTTATATAAATATTCACGGACATTTTTCACACAACGTCCTCTGGTCCCAAACTAAGCTTAACGCTTGTGCTATGGGTACCAGATTACGGATATAATACATATACTACTTGTTTTTTGTAAATACATACATATGATATATAGAAAACATTCAGACGCAGTACAAATATCTGTGTTCATCACACAAATAATTGTCCTGAGTGGAAATCGAACCCACGACCTCGTGCACGGAAGTCGGTTACGCTACCGACTACGCCACGAGGCCCGTCAAATATAAAAGAAAAAAGAATAAGTGCCTGACTACTGATATCGACGCACAGCCCTAACTCCCGGGGCTAGAACCCTTAAAATGTAAAGGGTTTCTTTGATACTGGAAGTGAGGACTAAGAAAGTATTTTACGCAAATCCTCTAAAACGTATTGATCACATTGACGCGAGTGAAGTATTATTGCGTTAGTTCAAAATGTTACAGTTATTTTAGTGATGATGAGATTAGCTCATTCCATATATAATATTCACTTTTTTTTTGATAATGCAAGCGTAAAGTGGCCAGCCATATTTCGCTAAACAAGAATACACAAACTTTTTCCATTACATTATTTAATTCGGTTACCTACATATGCTGTAAAATCTCCTTATATGGTATGGTGGCTTAGGCCATAGTCCACCACGCTGGCCCAATGCGAGTTAGCAGACTTCACAAGCCGTAGATAAAATCTCGGAGGCATGCTTTTCTTACATTTTCCTTCATCTAGTAGTGATAATTTAAAAACAAATGCACATATATGTTGATCTGTATTTTAACACTGGACATGCTCAGCTACTTTAAAAAACAAATTATTTGTGTAAGTGAAAAAGAGAATTTTGAAATAAAACTACGTTTACGGAATCTATCGCGTTTACTTGATTTTTATACTATCCCGACGTTTCGAATACTTTACAGCATTCATGATCACGGGTGGACTTAGATAGTAGATGTCCAAAGCTGATATATTGTTTCAGCGGTTTCATCTACCCAAAGTAATATGATTTTACAAATTTTTGGTTTATTTATTTCAACCCGCATAATATTCTTAAAGTACAAATTATAATTTGTGAATAAGGAAAAAGAGTATTTTAGTACAGGCGGGAATCGAACCTGCGTCCCTTCCTATCCGGGGAAGTGCTCTAATCCACTGAGCTACAGTACTATCTTTTAGACATACCCAATCTCCTTATCACATTTGTCTTACCGACCAATGCCCTCTATCGGAACGCATTTACATGCATTAATTCAATGTAGTAAGTTTAAATTTGCAAATAAAATTCATACTATTTGATGGCGTAATTTTTTTTTAAACATTTTGATCTATATTTTAGCACTTCACTTGCTCAGCTACTCTTAAAGTACAAATTATAATTTGTGAATAAGGAAAACAGTATTTTAGTACAGGCGGGAATCGAACCTGCGTCCCTTCCTATCCGGGGAAGTGCTCTAATCCACTGAGCTACAGTACTATCTTTTAGACATACCCAATCTCCTTATCACATTTGTCTTAACGACCAACGCCCTCTATCGGAACGCATTTACATGCATTAATCCAATGAGGATCGAAAGATCAGTAGGATAGCTTAGTGATTTAGAGCACTTCCCCGGATTGGAAAAGATGCGGGTTCGTTTCCCGCTCCCACTAAAAATCTCTTTTTCTTTGTTCACAAATAATTTGCACTTTAAATAGTAGTGTTCGTTAATACTGAGAGTAAATTATAACTACTTTTTAACACGCTTTTATCGAAGTTTCAGATTAAGTTGAAACTTTGCAAACTTATCAAGGACTCTTGACAATAAAACAATTTGAGGAGTAAAAAGGAAAGGGTATTTCTAAATAGAAATACTTTTGATACTGTTTTAAGACCAAAAAAGAATAAAGTGAATTATAGTTTAAAAATAATTAAAAATAAAACACATGAACATAGTCTCACGCCTGTATCCGCGAAGGGGTAGGCAGATTATTTCACACCCACGGTTCGCCAACTATATTTAAGTCCCACGTAATAGCGGGCGAGCCTATTGCGCCTATACCAGGCACATTTCCAAACCCCGAGATGCTGAGAATTTTTATTTTTACGAAAAAGCTCAGTGGCCTGTCTCGGGTTGGTCAGTATTATTAAGCTTGTTCGTAAATAGAATAATTGTCAGTAACAGTCCAGAATTTGGAAATGTTATGTTATTACGTGGGACTCAAACATAGTTGATGAATCGTGGGGTTGTAATACACCTCTGCCTACTGCCTACTATACAGGCGTCGGACTGTTTTTTATATAGATAAATATTATGCAATTTTCTTTTTTTGGTAATAAATAAATATTTACGGACATTTTACACAACGTCCTCTGGTCCCAAACTAAGCTTAACGCTTGTGCGTATATAATACATACTAGCTGATACCCGCGACTTCGTCAGCGTTAATGATTTATTTTCTAAATTCGACACCTAATTTACCCGCGATTTTATAAAACCATTGAAATGTATGTGAATCCTATGTCAAATATAAAACGAAATTTAACATTCTTAATTCAAATAAGTCTAAATACATGTGTTTCTATATCTAAATTAGAAACCTACCAAACCATCCCCTCATTCCGTACCTATTATTTACTTAACTGACCACTTCTTCATCTCCTCTATATCATCATTCCTCTTCAAGTCCTATAGCTTTTCTTGGGGTGGATCACACGCGAAGGTTGTCTATAGGCTACCACGCCAACCACTCAGAGGGTGGCAAACTTAGCGTCTTACTCACCATCAAGCCGTACAGCCTAGTATAATTAATAAATAAATAAATATTCACGGATATTTTCACATCCTCAGGTCCCAAATACCGCCAATTAACACACTAAAAGTGTCCACTATAAATTAGTGCAGATTATGCTCTCCTGCACTCATTACGTTTAATATTGCTTTCCGCAACGTATCAATATTAACTTTTAAAAGATTCGCGAATTGTGCACATATTTAAAGTAATATAAACGGTTTTTTTTTTCGCATATAAATTAGGTGAAGTTGAGAGTTGTCCCGTGACCGCGGCTGCTGCAACGCAGTTGAAACGTCGGGCTAAAGGTAGTTAATAATTTCACCTAATTTATACGCGAAAAAAGACTTGTTTATGTTACTTTAAATAACGTATCAATATGCCTAATAATACCAAAATCTCTTTTGAAAAGCTCATTGATTGTCTCTTTTTCTCTCGTTCTTTCTAAATAATAATTAAGCTCAAGCTCGCAGTAAGTTGTTATTATTGTATAAAATCATACATACATATTGTCACGTCTTTTTCCCTCAGGGGTAGGCAGAGACCACTTCTCTCCACTTGCTACGATCCTGACACGCATTTTCGCTTCATCTTCTTTCATCAGCGCTTTTATGCATGCTCGTTGGTTTCGAGTACTCTTAACCTGGCCTTCCTTAAGAATGTCTTCAATCTGGTCAAAATACGTTGCATCCGATAGGTGGAGTGGTAAAATACGTTGCATCGTAAAGACAACTGTGATGTGGAGATTTGGTATGACCGTTGGTCAGTGCGATAGCTTAGCTACTTAGAGCACTTCCCTGTGTTGGAAGGGACGCAGTTCGAATCCCGCTCGCACTAAAGTTCTATTTTTCCACATTCACAAATAATTTGTAACCTAAATTATAAGTCTTTAAAAAAACTATTAAACTAATGCCAACTATTTAACTCATAAACATAACTAAAATTTAATAACCACATCCATGATTACTATAGCAACGGTTGACATGACATGTTATTTTGTGATAGTTGGTGTTATTGTGATAATGAGTGTAGAAGTCTGAATACGATAGCAGATAAAAAAATATATTTTGGATAAGAGTTTCGTAAAATCCTTTCTTAGTGAGCGTCTACGTCATGAAATGAGCATCTATGCAACATTTCAAGTCAATCGCACGTACTGTTTCGGAGATATCGTGATGAGCCAGTGAGTGGTAAATCGCTTATATATAATTATATAGATATATATATATATATATATATATATATATATATTTTGTAAACAGATACATATAATAGCTGGAAAACACACAGACGCAATTCAAATATCTGTGTTCATCACAGAAATAATTGTCCTGAGTGGGAATCGAACTCCCGACCTCGTGCACGGAAGTCGGTTATATTACCGACTACGCCACGATAAAATGTTTTTAAGTCTAATCAAATAAAAAAATGCATCAAAATCCGTTCAGTGGTTTTTGCCTAAATCTAAAATAAATTGTTTTGTGTTCAGACACGCCTATATAGCTTAGTACACTATTTTTTCCATAAATATCTTAATTGTACAGGCACAGCTCTGTTACAGCTTTAAAATAGTTAGGAAATAGAATCGTACGATCGAAGTGGAATGGCATCACGCGGGGAAATAAATTGCTATTTATATTGTGCTGTGTTACTGTACATAAGTTACAAGCTACTGAACATAACTTTGAACCGAACTGGTTGATTTAACTTCACCCATTTTTGAGAAAGGTCAATCAAGTTTAGCCTTGAGTCGAGCTAGGTCTCCAGAGGGATTCATAAATTAATCAGTAGGTTAGTCCACCACAAGCAAATTAATAATCCATACGATATTAACTCCGTTAATGAAATAACAAGATTGCATAATAAATCGCCTTGTACCATAGACTAAGTATTATACTATAGACTTACTACCATGTATTTTAATACTAAGGATGAAGAAAAGGATGCACATATTAGGTCTTAGCAAGAGTGAGCGAGACACATGTATAAGTTTTTATCCTTTTCACGTATGCGTTATTTTTGTTGGGACTCAATCAACTGGGTCCCAACAATAAGGTGACCAACCGTCCCCATAATCGGTATGTAATCTTGTTTTTGTATTTACTTAAAAAAAACGTTTATTAATCACGTTATATAGGCTAATGTTACACGTTCTAATACATTTTAAGCGAAGTATAGGCATAACTGCATTTTCTTTTGTCCTGTCATTCTTGTATCTGGCTAAATCAGGTAGTACATTTTTAGTCTACAAAGTTATAATCATAAATAGCTTTTAAAATTATTCCGGTTATCATATATCAAATTATTGCTATCTTAATACTTTTTAAACTTTCGCGTTATATATATCGCAGCCGTCAGCCCGGCAAGTGAGCAATTGCGGAGCATCTACTGGAATCCGGTACAAATCACTGGATAGCGTTTCACGACCCTAAAATCCTTTCCACGGAACGCCATTTCTACCCAAGGCTGGTCCGTGAGGCGATAGAAATCAAAAAGTACCGAAATTTCAATGAGGAGATGGTTTTAAGTTGTCATCGTCTTGGAACCCTGTAGTGGCCAAGAGTCCGCGTCGCGATTTGTGTCTCAGAAAAACGGTCGACACCGTTGGTGTTGTGTGTAGGGACCTTAATACTTTGACGTCAGAAAGTGAGGGTAGTTGAAGATACTCTCACACAATATAACTGAGGAACACCTGCTCTCATCAGTCTATTCGTGACCACGGCTGGTGCAACTCAGCCAAAACGTCGAGGTTAGTCAAAATAATAGTATTTTAATGCGCGTATAGACCCGTTAAATGTGTTATATTGCTATCTTGACACTGCATACGCTGAGAACGTGTCTATTATATCCTCTGTTTACGACTTGTACCTATCTACTCCTAAAAACAAAGAGCAACTCCGGTTCACTGGTGGACTGCATTGATCTATGCGTAAAAAGTATACGTAAGTAAAGTTTATTTAAAATTTAATAAATACTGACTACGTATATTGAATTTTAAATTAAAAATATGGAAATAAGATTACCTACTTCTATCTCCTATCATATGTAGTGTATAATAACAATAGGTCTTATTGTTTTTATTGCACTTTAGCGCCCTTTTTGTTATTTTAATTTTAGTATATAAAAATAATAGTAGATTGTGAGTGAGGGTTTGTTCGCGAAACCATAACGGAGATAATAATTCTCAAGTCGAATCATTACACTAGAGAGAGATTCAAACTACGTAACTTTAGCTTAAAACAGTGTTGCTCTTGAGGTGGACACTCTACTTTTTATCACTAATATTAGAATAAATAATTAGAGGTTAAGGTTTATATTTGAACAATTATATAAATCGTAACAATTTTATTAATACCATCCGTTATAGTTTAACCGTTTAAATTTAAAAAAAAACATTTTTTTTTTATTTGGCTCGCGCATTGTTTACCTTATCATTCAGCCTGTTACTTGTTCGTGCATATGTCTATGTGACTTTTTAAAAATGATTATCCACATTCCAAATTCAAGTCTCTTTTAGTCTCTAGGGCTAAGAGCTATTTTGGTCCCTGTTTACGAAGAAGAAATCTATTTTCGAATAGATGTGATAAAAAAACTTGTTACGTAGAAATCAATTATTCCCCCCTTTCTTCCTCTTTACAAACCCTTCTCTCTTGGGATGGTAATGTGTGAGTGAAGTCTGTATACTTATTTGGCATTATTATATAATAAATGAATAACAAAAAGTAAGAATCCATTAAACAATCAAAAACATTTGTGATTCAAAGCCTTTTAATGTATCATAAATATAATATAATATTCATATATTATGCCAGAGCTTATATAGCATGGAGAAGCTTTGACGTCTCATAAGACATTGAAAAAAATACTTTTGTAGATTACAAGAAAACTAGAAACCCGTCCTGACTTCACACGATGCAACCTATCTACTGGTGAAGAAAATACTTAGGATTTTTGATTTTTTAATATTAGCAATCTTTACATGCCTACATTGTTTTTTTTATCGGCGCTCGTCTGCCACCACATGCAAATGGTAATCGTCACTCATGGACTCAACTATAATCAGAGTATTGTCAAGCCGCTGCTCACCATTTCGTTTCACCGATTTGAAATGAAAGAATAAACGGCTATCTCCCGCTGTAGCCAAAACGCAATGATTCATGGCCAGTCACACGGGAGATGGTGGTACCGACCCGCTCGGGCTCAATACCAAGAGGGTATTCCCATTTGGCATCCAGGCCTACCACCTGTCATGCAATGGATGATAATTGCTTACCTCCCTTAGTCGCCTCATACGACACCCGTGGGAAATAATGGGGTGGTGACACTTGTATTCTAAGTCCGTCACCACACGGACAAAACACCGACTTACATGTTTCACGAAGCAGTACGCGACGTCAAAGGACGTCCCGCAGACCATTGAATATACGCGGTACCAGTGGTGCGCCAAGTCCGGGCGGATGAGGGTCCACGTGGGATTTTAGTGGGTGAGAGCCCCACACTATCATCCCGTTGTCTCCCCGGGCAGCGACGCGTGCTGTAGAACATTTTTGCCCACCTAAAAAAAGGCAAGGAAGACAAGGGAAGGCCACTTAATTTTAAACTACACTTAACTTTACATTTAAAAAAATGTTATTCCAATGCCCGCTTTTAACCATCATGGGAACGAGACGTTACAGGTAGCGAATTACGTCACTGCCATTCGAATGATTTTTACAAAAATCTCCATTGCATTCAAAATTGAAAAATAAAATGGTGGAACCCAATCCCAGCGCCACTGCGTCCAGTTGTGCATCTATACCATCCATGGACCCACTCAGATACTCACAAAGAAATAACAAAATCAATGCCGCCAACATAAATTTTTGTTACGCATCCAGAAAAAATATATCTATGTTTCTACAAAGATATAAATGTTTTTGTAAGAAATCTTTGCCAAAGAAATAAAGACTCTTCGTTACATCGGTGGTATGAAGGTTACAGTGGCCACTTCTAGTAATTTATGGTTTCTAATAACACGATTCTGGAATGCTCGACGGTACTTTCTCGTTGGTCTCAACAAATTGGTTGAAATTTGAATATGGAAACACTGCATTCGGATTTCAAAATGTTGCTTTTGCCTTATTTATTACTATGGTTGTACTCGTATTATCAGTTAATATTTGACGAAATAGTAAATATATTTTATACAGATTGATTACAATTACCTTTGCGGCATAAATGTGACATTTGTTTGTAATATTCCTGAAGTCCTAAGTTAGAATCCTGACCAGTGCAAAAAGTATCAGTAATATGAACATAGCTTACGTAAAACTAATAATTTATGAGAAATGTTGGTGACCTCCTTACGTCTGATAATAAAAGCGTGAGTCTGCAACAAATATTTATGGATTCCGTTGTTAGTGTAATTAAATGGCTTACTTTTTACGTGCCTCTGAAAAGGCTTTCTTTACAAATAACCAAAGTATACCTAGAAACGTCATGACTGGTGACATCAGATATTATGATGGTACTTGGAAACGATCTCGTCCAAGACGGTTCGTTTTTAGCGTTTTTTTCTACCACGTACGTGTAACATCTGGAATGAACTTCCTGCTGCGGTGTTTCCCCAGCGTTACGACTTGTCCCTCTTTAAACGAGGCTTGAGAAGAGTACTTTACTCACGGTAGGCGGCGACTTGGCTGTGCTCCTGATGTTGCCATAGTCCATGGGCGGCGGTTACTACTTACCATCAGGTTGGCCGTTTACACGTCTGCCACCGTTGGCAATAAAAAAAAAGAAACTTGTTTGGGGTCAACTTTTTTTTATTGCTAATAGTGGCAAATGGACAACGGCCCACCTGATGGTAAGTGGTAACTGCCGCTCATGGACTGAATGATAATAAGAGTACTGCCAAGCCACACGCTATTTCATTTCACGGAAGCACCAGATTTCAAATAAAAAAAGAGTCACCAAAATTGGTTCACCCAGTCGGACGGTATCCAGAAGACTTTGTGTTTAATGTATGTTGCTAAGCATGTCAAATGCTAAAAATATATATAAAAATATCTAAATATTTATAGGGTTTGCGTCATTATTAGGTAAAAATCTTAATTGTAAAATTAAGTTTACCTGGTCGGTATAATGTATGAAATACTTCCGACAGATGTCGCAGGCGTCACCCAAAGACGTTAAGTATGAATTTGTTATCGAAATTAGCAGCCAGGAGCAATTGTCACGATGGCTGAATTGGCAAAGTATCTGGACTATCCAGGAGATGTAGGTTCAAATCCTGCTCGCGACTGTAATTTTCGATTTCACAATTTTCACTTTGTGTTTAGCAATAATAATTACTTTTTTTTGTAAATACTTACATATAACAGATATAACATACCCAGACGTACAGTACAAATATCCGTGTTCATCACACAAATAATTGTCCTGAGTGGGAATCGAACACATGACCTCGTGCACGGAAGTCGGTTACATAACCGACTACGCCACGAGGACCGTCATTATTTCTGGATTGCTCAAAATATACTGCGTGGGGATCGATCCCGCAATATTTTGTATCAATATTAAGTACCTAGGTACTATTACACAGCCACCGAAGGAATGTAACATAGTTCCAGTGGTCCGCCAATAAAGGCGGAGAGACGGCACACGGCGGGTTTATTTAGTGGGTGAGGGCCCCACACTACCCTGTTTGTTGCCCCGAACAACGGGGTGTGTGGTAAGGTACATTTTTTCCCGCCTCAACAAAAAAAAAAAAAAGGTACTATTACACACCAGTACTTGTATTTTCAACCTGCAGTATAGATAACCTTATCACGGAACTACTTTTAAAGTAAGAAAAAAATCTCATATAAGTTTTAGAGATAAAGTGCGCACCAAATTTTATGACAAGCAATAAAGCCGTTGAGACGTGAAAGTAGGACAAACAGGTGAACAAAGTTACACGTTTATAGCATGTGAGGGTTGGGTATTTAATGGCACTTCTGACTTAATATTGAACCTGGAGATCGACCATCCTTTTGAGCGTATTTTAACATGCAATATCCATCCAGCCATTGGAACAAATCTAGGAGTCCATAGTAGTCTTCGTTATTATTTATATTTCTTTTATACAACGCGGGTAAACATATTAACTCGTGGCGTAGTCAGTAGTGTAACCGACTTCCGTTTACGAGGTCGTGGGTTCGATTCCCACTCAGGACAATTATTTGTGTGATGAACACAGGTATTTGTACTGCGTCTGGGTGTTTTCTATCTATGATTATGTATGTATTTACAAAAAAAAGGTAGTATATGTATTATCTCCGTAATCTGGTACCCATAGCATAAGTGTTAAGATTAGTTTGGGACCAGAGGACGTTGTGTGAAAATGTCCATGAATATTTATTATTATTATTAATTATATTATACTATTATAAAGCTGTAACATAGTAATTAAAAGTAAAATATATATTATATAATTTTAGAAAAAAATGACTGTAATGGGTTATATAGGCGTGTCTAAACATAAAAATTACTGAACGGATTTTGATATTTTTATTTTATTTGATATCTCTTGATTAGACAACTTAACAACTGGTATACATTTTATTCTGCTACTGTATCGGGAACCTGAGATAAAACCTAAAAACTAGCTTTTGGCTGCGGTTAGTTTGGATCATAAAGTTAAATTAAATAAATAACTCATAAAATTAAACAATTGTAGTTTTTCAATTCTTTTGGATTAATGCATGTAAATGCATCCGATAGGTGGCGTGGGTCGTAAAGACAAATGAGATTTGGAGACTGGGAATGGCCGTTGGTCAGTGCGATGGCTTAGCGGTTAGAGCACTTCCCTGGATTGGAAGGGACGCAGGTTCGATTCCCGCTCGCACTAAAGCTCTCTTTTTCCACATTTCACAAAGAACTTCTTCTTTAAAGTAGCTGGGCATGTCAAGTGCTAAAATACATATTTAGATATTTTTATATATATTTTTAGCATTTGACATGCTTAGCACTATACATTAAACACAAAGTGAAAAATGTGAAATCGAAAATAACAGTCAGGAGCAGGATTTGAACCTGCATCTTCTGGATACCGTCCAGATGCTTTACCAATTCAGCCATCCTGACAATTACTCCTGACTGCTAATTTCGATAACACATCATACTTAACGTCTTTGGGTGACGCCTGCGCCATCTGTCGGAAGTATTTTCATACATTATACCGACCAGGTAAACTTAATTTTACAATTAAGATTTTTACCTAATAATGACGCAAACCCTTTAAATATTTAGATATTTTTATATATATTTTTAGCATTTGACATGCTTAGCACTATACATTAAACACAAAGTGAAAAATGTGAAATCGAAAATAACATTCAGGAGCAGGATTTGAACCTGCATCTTCTGGATACCGTCCAGATGCTTTACCAATTCAGCCATCCTGACAATTAGTAAAGCATCTGGACGGTATCCAGAACATGCAGGTTCAAATCCTGCTCCTGACTGTTATTTTCGATTTCACATTTTTCACTTTGTTTTTAATGCTAAAATACAGATCAAAAATGATGATGTCAATATTTATTATGAAGCCATTCATTTACTGAGTACACTATTTTTGTGCTATTAAGTGGATATTCGAAGGTTACAGTCAATAAGCTATTTCATAACTAGTTTTATTATCCAAAGCCATAGGTGCTCAACATTTTTCGATCACTACCCCACATCAGAAAATCAAGTCCCCTATTTATTTTATTATGGCAGCAGACGAGCTAGCCCACATGATGGAAAGTGGTAACCATGACTCATAGAGTTAGCAATAACAAGAGCACTGTTAAGCTGTAGTCCACCTTTGTAGGAGCTCAAGCTTGGTAGGAGTCGGAATGGATTGTCTTTATTCTGCAACAGAAATTCATTAGGATATTTTGCGGTCGCTTTAACGGAAGAAGACGATGGTACTTACAATTTCATGTCTAATAACAAGTGATGGCTCTCAATTAGTACCGAACCCTACCACCACTTCTATTAGTATTTTGCCAGGCCTACTGATTTTTTATGAGGCAAATTACGTTCACAAGGTTTGCAATTAGGAGTTCATTTATTAATTTACTATTTCCACTATTTGTTAATTCAAAAATGTGTTAATGACATTTAATTATCCTCTACTATCCCTATGAAAGATTCCAGTATTTATAAGGGGACCCCGTCACCCACATTGAGAAACACTGCCCTAAACTAATAAAATAATATCATACTCGTAGGTTGTGCTTCCGGCAATAATTCTGTAAGCACTTAAAATGAGACCCGGTACGTATAGAAATTCAAAAAGTTTAACGACTTGAAACTCCATTTAACAATCCAGTTAGCAGTTTCAAGTATTTTCCAAGTAATGACGTATAATTTGTTCTAGTAATCTTAAAGTTCAGAAGTATATGACCTCGAAACAGACTAATTCATTATAAAGTTCAACTGTACATATTTGTGAATCAGGATAATTCAGTTATTATAACACTATTTGCGAAAATAGTTTATAGTTTGCAAGGTTTCATTGAGGTTAAGGGCCTATTCGAGTTAAACTATATTGCTTTTTATGATTGCGTATGGTGGCAGACGAGCCACGGCCCACCTGATGTAAATGGTAACTGTTGCTCTTGGACTCAACTAAACCGGGAGTGTTGTCTAGGCTGCTGCTCACCATTTCATTTCACAGATACGAAGTGAAAGAATAAACGGCTATCTTCTGCTACTACCAAAACATACCGATGTGCTTCATGGCCGGTCACCGGGAGGTGGTGGTACCAACCCGCTTGACCCTGATAGTAAGTGACTACTCCCACTTGGTATCCAGCCCTACCGCCAGTAATGCAATGGATAATAATTACTTACTTCCCTTAGTCGCCTTAATAAATAAATAAATATTCACGGACATTTTTCACACAACGTCCTCTGGTCCCAAACTAAGCTTAACGCTTGTGCTAGGGGTACAAGATTACGGATATAATACATAAATACTTAGGAAAATCCAAAACTGCACGCCTCATAATCTTCATTTTTCACAATAAAATTGATTATTTGATAAGTAACTAATAATGTATTGATCTTACTAAGTAGTTTTCAATAAATCACATAGATAGCGCTAATTTCAAAAAGTACTAATGTGGGTTTCATGTCTTATACGCCATCTAGCGCTAATTTTAAGAAGTACTTCTATATTGATCTACCTCTCTCTCAGTTCCGCGCCGCCGTCAAGGCTACGCAAAAAAAATAGTGGAATGTAAAATATGTTTTTTTCGTGTTTTATAACGTTGGTGTGTTATTATTTACGTGTGTTTTTAAATATTCTTATGGATACAATAGTAATTGTACTTGACAAATATCATCAGTTCGTCAAGCAAAGGTAAGAACTTTCTTTTAGCAAAAAACAATGTACCTACGGGCCGGGCGAACGGCGTTCTGTTGACGATAGTAAAAACATCGGTGGCTATGCGTACGTAAAAAGGTAGTGCTCATGAAAGGCGCTGGTTTTGGTGTCGCGTCGAGCGTAAATATTCAGTATTTTTTTGTTTATTTAATAACAATTAAACCACATCGAATCAGAACCTGAAAAGTAATAGAGCTCTATTCCTGATCATAATAATTCGTAAACAAAAAAAAAAGACTCGATTAGTAAAGTATTTTGGTCGTTATCGTGTTAACATACATTACCTACAACTCACGGACGTCCACGCTAGATTTTTTTCAATACAGTTTTTTAACTAGTTTAAATAACAAAAAGGCATCAAAAATATCATGAGTGTTAAAAATAGTGTTTGTTCTTTATATGTGTGTGTGTAGATATTATTTTACAAGTGCAATATATGACAAATAGAGACAATTTAAGTTTGAAAAATCAGTTGTTCCGTGTAAAACGGGAGTAGAACACACCTCAACGCTCCGCTTATGAGGTGTGTAATATACTTTTTAATTTTTGATATATAATTTAAATACATACATATAATAGATAGAAAACACCCAGACGCAGTACAAATATCTGTGTTCATCACACAAATAATTGTCCTGAGTGGGAATCGAACCCACGACCTCATGCACGGAAGTCCGTTGCACTACCGACTACGTCACGAGGCCCGTCATAATTACTAAAAATAAAAAAATCATTTGTTTCATATCAATCAACATTAAATCAATTAATCCATATTTATGTTAGTAACAATTCAATATAATCTATGTTAATAAAACACTATTTCTACCCAGTGCTTTAATATAGGGCTGTCGGAGCGCTCAGCGATTACCTTTAGAACGCTGTTATTACTGACACGCACCCGTTGCAGAAGCAACGCTAACCGTTTACGCATAAGTCTTTATTATGCCAAATGTCTCTGCGAACATCCCTGATGCACTGCAACGACGTGGCAGTTCTAACAGCATCCTAAATATATGTGTGGCAAAACAGCACATAGAACACTCTGATGGTAAGTGGTTACGATTGTATGATATTTGCATTAGGGTGTGAACAGATATAGCTAACGCAAATAAGCTAAGTAGTTTTTGATTTCGATGTATTAGCGGAATAAAATGTACACCAGTTTTTGATTTTAATCAAGAGCTATCAAATAAAAAGAGTTGCATTAAAATCCGTTCAGTTGTTTTTTGCGTGATGCGCGAACGAACAAACAGATAAACAGACAAAAAAAATGTGTTTAATCACGCCTATAATACGAGTAATATAGCCTAATACAGTCATTTAATCTCAAATATCTTAAATGTACAGACACAGCTCTGTTACAGCTTTATAATTGTACTAGCCTTTGCTAGCGGCTCCGCCGCAGCCAAAAGCTAGTTTTTAGCTTATATCTCAGGTTCCCGATATATAAGCAGGATAAAATGTATACCAGTTTTTAAGTCTAATCAGACAAACAGATAAACAGACAAAAAATCTAAGAAAAAATATTTTGTGTTTAGACACGCCTATAATACGAGTAATATAGCCTAATACAGTCATTTTATCTCAAATATCTTAAATGTACAGACATAGCTCTGTTACAACTTTATAATAGTATATAGATTATAGATTTACGATTAGAAATTACATAATAATGTTATTACTGGATTCTGCCCGCGACTCGTTACGCGATGTTACGCGACACTTTACTCCAGTAAATTATTCCAATTATATTTTATGGTGATAAATATATCACTCCACGATACATTAACTATCGCAGTGTAAAAATAACTATCCCACGGGAACTATTCATTTTTCCGGGATCATAGATAGCCTATATCCTTTTCTGAGCTTCAGATTATATGTATATAAATTTTTATGGTGATGGGTTCTGCAGTTACGGCGTGAAAGCGTAACAAACAAACTCACTCTTGCGTTTATAATATTATATTAAGGATAATAAACATGTTCATTTACAAAGAACTCTTTAATTTGAGCGTTAAGAGCCTGCTACACGTTTGTAAACCAACTCCAAACAGAGGTCACCTTGCTAGATTACAACCGTGTAGACAGCAGTTTGCAACCAAATTTCGTTCGATATTCAAATGTCCTTGGTTATGAGAGCTGCGCTAACGACCATGGTCGTTTGAAGGGTGTTAAGTTAGCGCTTGGCCGTGTAGCTGGTGTTTTATAACAGCCTGAACCGCAGTCGCTGTGCGTCAACTTGTGCATGTGTGGCCGATAGAATGCCGGACACAAATTAACTATAAAGGAGTTTATAGAGCAAGATTCAAGTAAATTTATTATATTAAAATGACTTATTGGTTTTCTTACTTTGAGCCATCGCTACATCCATAGTCTTCTTTAATTTCCTCACTCGAAAACATTAATGCCAAAGCCGCTCCATCACTTTCAAAATTAGTTAAATTAAGCTCCATGACAAATCTTTCTGCTTGAATATCACATGACATAATGCTGTTAGTCCGTGGTTAGCAACTACAGTTGGCAAACATGTAGTTAAATACAGATAATCGGCCGCTAACCAAGGTCACCTCTATTAGGGCGTTGGTTTACAACTGTGTAGCAGGCTTTTTCAGCGTCCACCGAAGGAATGTAACATAGTTCCAGTTGCCCGCCAACAAAGGCGAAGAGACGGCACATGGCGGGTTTCTTTAGTGGGTGAAGGCCCCACACTACCCTGTTTTCGTTGCCCCGAACGACGGGGTGTGTTTAAACAAAAAACAAATAGCCTTCCCCATAAATTAACTATATAATCCAAAAAGTTTTTATCTAATTCACTCGCTAATCCCAGAGATTATTTGAATATATAAAATCTTTCGAAATTTTATATTACTAACTTTACATATTAATAATATTAAGAAAGGCCGCTACCACGTCTATCTGTCGTGATCACAATAAATTCGAAAACTGAAATTGAGTGAATCATGAGCAAGGTTTGTGTATTAATAATAATTATTGAAATAGTTAGATATTTTTATATATATTTTTAGCATTTGACATGCTTAGCACTATACATTAAACACGAGCAGGATCCTGCTCCTGACTGTTATTTTCGATTTCACATTTTTCACTTTGTGTTTAATTATTGAAATTATCGTTTCTAATGGTAGAGGCTTGCTTAACCCGGCTCGATCGGGAAAGTACCACCCTCTCACAAAAGTTCAGCGTGTAACAACGTTAGTTACGTCTACCGTTGTGTTTCATACGTTGAGTGAGAGCGCCGGAGGCCCAAACTCCCTCACAATCCTCTCCTTAGTATCCTTCCTATCCACCTCCTATTCCTTTCCTTGGACATGGCGACGCACGAGTGATACCTCTGGTATTGCTAGTGTCTATAGGCTACGGTGAATGCTTACCATCAAGTGGGCCGTATGCTTGTTCCATCCATCCACCAGCCTATCAACGTCCACTGCTGGACATAGGCCTCCCCAAGAAATGGGGGATAGTGCCGTAATTGCTACGCTTGACAGGCGGGTTGGCAATCGCAGTCAATGTTGTTAATACTCGAGGGAGTGCTGCTACCCACTCTTCCGGTATTCCCTCAGTCGGCTCTTACGACTCCCGTGGGTAGAAAGGGGTGGGACAATTCTGAAGCCGGCCCCACACGGCAAATATGCTTGTTGGCCACCCATGTATTTAGTATAAAAATACAAAAACTGGCACAGCGTTGGTTAGCAGACTTCACAACCCGTCGAGAAAATCTTTCAAGCATGCGTGTTTCCCCACAATGTTTTCCTATTTTTTTTCATTGCTTGTAGTGGCAGATGAGCTACGGCCCGTCTGATGGTAAATGGTAACCGTCGCTCATGGACTCAACTATACCGAGAGTATTGTTAAGCCGCTGCTCACCATTTCATTTCACAGATATGAAATAAAATGGCTATCTCCTGTTACAGCCAAAACGCAACGACGTGCTTCATGATCGGTTACACGGAAGATGGTGGTACCAACTCGCTCGGTCCTGATACCAAGTGAGTACTCCCACTTGGTACCCAGCCCTACCACCAGTAATGCAATGGATGATAATTGTTTACTTCCCTTAGTCGCCACATACGACACACGTGGGAAATAACGGGGTGGTGACACTTATATTCTTAGTCCGTCACCACAAGGATAACTGATCCTTCACCAAGCAGTGATAAAATGTAAAGAAATACACGCATAATTTCGAAAAATCTCGAAATGTGTAGAGGTTGGAGGTTGGGACCTTGCACTCGGGATCGAATTCGATACCTGCCTTTGCAGTCCTTGGTTTTACTGCTATCACTGCTTATTATATCTAGATATTTTTATATATTTTTTTAGCATTTGACATGCTTAGATATATACATTAAACACAAAGTGAAAAATGTGAAATCGAAAATAACACCATCGTGTGGAATCCCCGAGGGGCTCTGCAAATGGATCGCCGGCTTCTTTCATGGTCGCAGCATCAAAGTCGTTGTAGACGGATGCTGCTCTGATACCACGGAGATTAATGCTGGCGTTCTTCTAGGCTCGGTGCTCTCCCCAACGCTGTTCATCTTGCATATCAATGACTTGCTCTCAATAGAGAGTATGCATTGCTATGCGGATGACAGTACGGGTGATGCGTGTTATACCGGCCATCAGAAAGTCCCTTTGAACATGCTAGAGGAGAGGCGGATCCAACTTGTGTCTGAAGTCGAGCGCTCTCTAGGGCGGGCCTCGGAATGGGGAGAAAAGAACTTGGTTCAATTCAACCCTACGAAGACAAGGTTTGCGCGTTCACTGCAAAGAAAGACACATTTGTCGTGACGCCCCAGTTCCAAGGGGTAACTCTCCCGGTATCCGAGAGTATTGGGATCCTTGGTATCGATATATCTAGTAAATTCCAGTTCGGGAGTCATTTTGAGGACAAAGCCAAATTGGCGAGCAAGAAACTGGGCGTCCTAAACAGAGCCAAGCGGTACTTCACACCGAGGCAGAGACTTGTGCTGTAAAAAGCACAAGTCACGTGGAGTACTGTTGACATCTCCGAGCAGGCGCACCAAAATACCAGCTCGACCCACTTGACTCCCTGCAAAGACGCGCTGTTCGAATTGTCGATGGTCCCAATCTCACGAATGAGCTGGAGTCGTCGGGGCGGCGGAGAGACTTTGGGGCTCTCTGTGTGCTCTATTGAGATTGATCACCCGTTGATCTGAGGAACTATTTGAATGTTGTATGGTACCAACATCGCCGTTTTACCACAGGACCACGAGACGCCGTATTAAGGTTCATCCATACCACCTGGAAATGATCTCGTCCAAGACGGTTCATTTTCAGCGTTTTTTTCTACCACGTACGTGTAAGATCTGGAATGAACTTCCTGCTGTGATGTTTCCCCAGCGTTACGACTTGTCCCCCTTTAAACGAGGTTTGAGAAGAGCACTTATTTCACGGTAGGCGGCGACTTGGCTGTATTCCTGGTGTTGCCATAGTCCATGGGCGGCGGTTACTACTTACCATCAGATGGCCGTTTGTTCGTCTGCCACCGTTGGCAATAAAAAACTGCATCTCCTGGATACCGTCCAGATGCTTTGCCAATTCAACCATCGTGACAATTGCTCCTGACAGCTAATTTCAATAACATATTCATTATCAATGTCTTGGGTGACGCCTGCGCCATCTGTCGGAAGTATTTTATACCGACATATATTAGTCGATTTCACATTTTTCACTTTGTGTTTACTGCTTATTATATTTAAAGCCATCAAATTTTATCGATATAATGGGTTTCTTATTTCAAGGAAACAAGTGCGTAGGCGTAGCAACAATTTCAATTAAATATTTCTATCCACAAAAGCCACCCCTAAGACTCTTAAGAAAACCTTCAAAAGTCAAATTCATAGAGAATTTACGCCCCTTTGTTATTCTTTGACGAAAGAAATAAAAATATTGGTCTGAAAATAAAGCCAACATGACAATGGTCTTGAAGTAAAGCCGCCAATTTTAGGGCTGATTCAGACTTGATGAAGGAAAATGTCGATGTATCATAATGTCCATTGTAACTGCAAATATTACATAACATCACAACTGTATCCCCGAAGGGGTAGGCAGAGGAAGGACACACCCAAAAAAATAAATATTATCTATCAAATTGCTGTTTGAAAGACTCCTAGCGCCGTCTATTGAAGATCTGCGACAGACGTACCATAGCAGGCGTTGTAGCAGTTTTTTAGGGTTCCGTACCCGAAGGGTCAAAACGGGACCCTATTACTAAGACTTCGCTGTCTGTCTGTCTGTCCGGCCGTCTGTCACCAGGTTGTATCTCAAGAACGGCGATAGCTAGATAGTTGAAATTTTTTAAAATTAATTGTGTGATCAGTATAAGTCATCTCTGAAATAAAATTTTAATTCTATATATTGCACGCCTCATAAGCGAAGCGTTGAGGCTACTCTCGTTTCACGCAGAACAGCTGATTTTTCAAACTTAAAATGTCTCTATTTATCATATATTGCACTTTACATTAAACACAAAGTGAAAAATGTGAAATCGAAAATAACAGTCAGGAGCAGGATTTGAACCTGCATCTCCTGGATTCCGTCCAGATGCTTTACCAATTCAGCCATCCTGACAATTACTCCTGACTGCTAACTTCGATAACACATTCATACTTAACGTCTTTGGGTGACGCCTGCACCATCTGTCGGAAGTATTTTCATACATTATACCGACCAGGTAAACTTAATTTTACAATTAAGATTTTACCTAATAATGACGCAAACCCTATAAATATTTAGATATTTTTATATATATTTTTAGCATTTGACATGCTTAGCACTATACATTAAACACAAAGTGAAAAATGTGAAATCGAAAATAACAGTCAGGAGCAGGATTTGAACCTGCATCTCCTGGATTCCGTCCAGATGCTTTACCAATTCAGCCATCCTGACAATTACTCCTGACTGCTAACTTCGATAACACATTCATACTTAACGTCTTTGGGTGACGCCTGCACCATCTGTCGGAAGTATTTTCATACATTATACCGACCAGGTAAACTTAATTTTACAATTAAGATTTTACCTAATAATGACGCAAACCCTATAAATATTTAGATATTTTTATATATATTTTTAGCATTTGACATGCTTAGCACTATACATTAAACACAAAGTGAAAAATGTGAAATCGAAAATAACAGTCAGGAGCAGGATTTGAACCTGCATCTCCTGGATTCCGTCCAGATGCTTTACCAATTCAGCCATCCTGACAATTACTCCTGACTGCTAACTTCGATAACACATTCATACTTAACGTCTTTGGGTGACGCCTGCACCATCTGTCGGAAGTATTTTCATACATTATACCGACCAGGTAAACTTAATTTTACAATTAAGATTTTACCTAATAATGACGCAAACCCTATAAATATTTAGATATTTTTATATATATTTTTAGCATTTGACATGCTTAGCACTATACATTAAACACAAAGTGAAAAATGTGAAATCGAAAATAACAGTCAGGAGCAGGATTTGAACCTGCATCTCCTGGATTCCGTCCAGATGCTTTACCTTGTCAGGATGGCTGAATTGGTAAAGCATCTGGACGGAATCCAGGAGATGCAGGTTCAAATCCTGCTCCTGACTGTTATTTTCGATTTCACATTTTTCACTTTGTGTTTAATGTATAGTGCTAAGCATGTCAAATGCTAAAAATATATATAAAAATATCTAAATATTTATAGGGTTTGCGTCATTATTAGGTAAAATCTTAATTGTAAAATTAAGTTTACCTGGTCGGTATAATGTATGAAAATACTTCCGACAGATGGTGCAGGCGTCACCCAAAGACGTTAAGTATGAATGTGTTATCGAAGTTAGCAGTCAGGAGTAATTGTCAGGATGGCTGAATTGGTAAAGCATCTGGACGGAATCCAGGAGATGCAGGTTCAAATCCTGCTCCTGACTGTTATTTTCGATTTCACATTTTTCACTTTGTGTTTAATGTATAGTGCTAAGCATGTCAAATGCTAAAAATATATATAAAAATATCTAAATATTTATAGGGTTTGCGTCATTATTAGGTAAAATCTTAATTGTAAAATTAAGTTTACCTGGTCGGTATAATGTATGAAAATACTTCCGACAGATGGTGCAGGCGTCACCCAAAGACGTTAAGTATGAATGTGTTATCGAAGTTAGCAGTCAGGAGTAATTGTCAGGATGGCTGAATTGGTAAAGCATCTGGACGGAATCCAGGAGATGCAGGTTCAAATCCTGCTCCTGACTGTTATTTTCGATTTCACATTTTTCACTTTGTGTTTAATGTATAGTGCTAAGCATGTCAAATGCTAAAAATATATATAAAAATATCTAAATATATATTGCACTTGTAAAATAATACTTATATACTCACAAATATCAAGAAAAAACCTACATTTAACACTCATGATATTTTTGATGCCATTTTTGTCTTTTAAACTAGGTAAAATTTTTTTTTAAAAAGTTCTGTCTTGGACGTCCGTGTGTCTCTAGGTATGTTCGGATAATGTATGTTAATATTATAAAGACCAAAATACTTTACTAATCGAGACTTTTTTTCTCTCTTACGCTTCAGTATAATTACGGATAGAGCCCTATCACTTTTCACGGTCTGATTCGATGTGGTTTAGTTATTATTAAATAAACAAAAAAATAGTGAATATTTACGGTCAATTATATGGTACAGTGGTACACTAAAACCAGCACTATACTAAGGTTACTATTTGCAGACATTCGGTTATTCTTCCCCACTTTCACCCCCCACAACTTTTAAACGACTCAACCGATTTTCATCAAACATGTCTAAAAACACTCGCCCGTAACTCACCTTTCATACAAAAAAAACCGCTTGTTTAAATTGAAATCGCTTCATCCGTTCGCGAGCTACAGAACCACAGACAGACAGACAGACACGTGAAACTTATAACACCCCTCTTTTTGCGTCGGGGGTTAATTAGTTACTTATCAAATAATCAATTTTATTGTGAAAAATGAAGATTATGAGGCGTGCGGTTTTGGATTTTCCAAAGTATATTTTTTTATACTATGAGGGTGGCAAACATGCTGATAGTAAGTGGTTATCGTAGTTTATAGACGCTAGCAACACCAGCGGCATCAGTCGCACGTCACCAACTGCATGGAAAGTAAAAGCAGGTGGCGAGGAAGTATAATAAGAATGAAGAGTGGAGTTAGAGGATTTTTTTAATTTTTTTTATTGCGTTTAGTGGCAGACGAGCCACGGCCCATCTGATGGTAAATGGTAACCGTCGCTCATGGACTCGACTATACTGAGAGTATTGTCAAACCGCTGTCCACCATTTCATTTCACAGATATGAAATGAAAGAATAAACGGCTATGTCCTGCTACAGCCAAAACGCAAGGATGTGCTTCATGGCCGGTCATACGGGAGATGTTGGTACCAACCCGCTCGGGCCCGTTACCAAGTGAGTACTCCCACTTGGTACCCAGCCCTACCACCAGTCATGCAATGGATGATAATTGTTTACTTCCTTTAGTCGCCTCATACGACACCCGTGGGAAAGAATGAGGTGGTGACAATTGTATCCCTAGTCCGTCACCACACGGACAAGAGGAGTATCGTTGTTTCAAGCTGATTTTCTGTGAGAGAGTTGTATTTCACCGATCGATCCGGCCCATTTATGCTAAGATGAGCAAGGCAAAACTACTGTAGTATTATTAATATACATTAATATGGGACAAAATATTTTTTATCAACACATGTCTTGAGTATGCGGCAGCCTGAGTTTACGTAAACATTCAGGGTATTCCGTTACCATGCGATATCAATATATTCGTGGTATATTCGCAATACGCAGGTCTAAACCAAGCCTTAATCAAAACGCGACAAGCCATATATTTGATGGGATTTCTTTTATTTTTTCTCTTTGTGTTTTAAAGAAGCGATAACAATGAATTTGGTTTTTGATCGAATTTTTATATTAGATTAGAAATAGGCAGTGGTTGTTCGCTATTTATTTTGATAAATTATGTTGCAAAATATTTTCTTCTGAGAAAATAACGGTTATTCTTGGTTAAAATTCTTTTAGAAAATGTAATTAAGGACGTCAGATGCAAGTTTAAATCTTGCTCACGAACATTTTTTTTTATACACAATTTGTTTCGCGTGTAGACGAACACGTCTAGTGCTAAAAATTGCAAATCATTCATTTATGTCGTGGCCAACTATTAGAATTGATCATGGTCATCAATTCTAAGAGCCACGTTCACGATATGTTATTTTTTTTTTTTTAAAGACCAGCTCTAAGGAATAATCCTCATATCGAGGGGACATTACAAACATACAATGTCACGGACACAAAGCACAACCAGGCTCAGCAACAAGCATCTGTGGATCGCACAAATAGTTGTCCTGATTTCCGTTCCGTTGTAGTTTTAAGTTTTCGCTTCTGTCAGCAGCCCTCATGACTGTTTATTTTTATTATGTATTACATAAATAAAATAGTCATTAATATTATTAGATTTTTTTCAAACACTTCTTTACAGCTTTAAATACTGATTTCTTTCCGCTAAGCCTTTGAAATTGCCTTTTTTGCACACAATGGTCTAACGCATAGTACCGTGATATGTATAACATGGCAACTATATCGTAATTGGAACGACATGACTGGCAGAAAGGGCGCTTCCAACGGCTAAATGGGGTACTTTGGTTATTAGTTTTTTCATGTTCTATACGTGGATTTATATAGAAAGGTTTAAATATGAAATCATTAATCAATTGACATACACCAAACAAATTATGTGTGTATTTATTGATAAATTGACACTGCTCGGTGAAGGAAAATGTCGTGAGGAAACCTACAGTCCCAAAAGATTTTCTGGACGGCTTATGAAATCCGCCAGCGTGATGGATGCCTATTTTTTTATTTTTTTTATTGCATGTAGTGGCAGACGAGCCACGGTCCATCTGATGGTAAATGGTAACAGTCGCCCATGGACTCGACTATACTGTGAGTATTGTCAAGCCGCTGCTCACCAATTTATTTCACAGATATGAAATGAAATATAAACGGCGATCTCCTGCTACAGCCAAAACGCAACGATGTGCTTCATGGCCGGTCACAAGGGAGATGGTGGTACCAACCCGCTCGGGCCTGATACCAAGTGAGTACTCCCACTTGGTACCCAGCCCTACCACCAATTATGCAATAGATGATAATTGCCCACTTCCCTTATTTGCCTCATACGACACCCTCGGGAAAGAATGGGGTGGTGACACTTGTATTCTTAGTCCGTCACCACACGGACAAAATCCTGAGAAGAGACCTATGCATTTTGATCTGTAGTTTAGCACTTGATATGCACAGCTACTTTAAAGAACAAATTATTGACACAAGTATCGGGAAAATGTACCTAGCCGCATGCCCTGTTGTTCGGGGCAGCAAATAGGGTAGTGTGGGACACTCACCTCCTAAATGACCTCACCGTGTGCCGTCTTCCCACTTGTATTGGACGGTCACTGAAACTATTTGAAATTTTTCTCCCTGCCCTCTCCACCATTTTTTTGCGAGATGCCGTTCTCGTAGAAGGTAGCTACAACAACGCAGTCATGAAGTTAAGCATAGGCTAGAATGCATTAATTTATTAACACCTGCTTTATTAATGTAGATTCTTGACTATAATGTTCTAGACTAGATTCTGGAGACTTCTCTAGACAAGACTCTAAACACTAGATGTACTTATAAATGCAACATTTATGGGTGCTGGTTTGAATCCTGATTTGAGGAAATTGTTATTGTCAGAGTCTGGAATAGTGTCCAGTAAACAATAAAAGACCTTTTTAAGTGGAAGAAATACGTGAAAATGTAAGTATATCTCTGCTTATACAAAAGATTTATTCGTGGTCTTACGTAGCTGGCACAAGCAGATATTAGTGCGGTCATCCATCCATCAGGCTTTTGACACAGGCCACAACGAGTGGTCCTCCGAAGCCTACAACCAACGGCACCCTGCGGCTTTAACCCAATCATAGGTCCACCTGGTGCGAGGCCTTTCATGCTCTGCGCTGCCACACACGTGGTGGCTACTGGAGAACCTTTCTTCTCCAAAAGTTGTTAATTCACCAAGCGATGTGACCAAAAGTGTACATAAATCAAACGAGAAATAAAACTATAATGCATTTATTTAGAATTTTATTTTGGTAACTTGTTTGATTGACAGACCTTTACATAACTGGGCTAAGGCTTGATCTAATAACAAATATATTATAAGCTTTATAATTAAATCGTACTAAGTTGATGGTCTCATTTCGCATAACGTAGCTTGTAATAATATATACATCATGTTTAGCAAACGTACTGGAATTCTTCCGCGCTGTTGAGCGTGAAATGTAATGTAAAGCTAATAACGCGCGTGGTTTAAAGGACCATGTACATTATTAACCAGACAAATAATTCCCAGATTGCCTGTTTTTGTAAGTGTTTTTTTTTATTGCTTACCTGATAAAAGTTGGTAACCGTCGCTCATGGACTCAACTATACCGGAAGTATTGTCAAGCCGCTGCTCACTATTTCATTTGTCAGTTATGAAATTAAAATAAAAACGGCTATCTTCTGCTACAGTCAAAACACACTGATGTGCTTCATGACCGGTCACACAGGAGACTAAGTGTAACGACCCGTTCGGGCCCGATAGCAAGTGAGTACTCTCACTTGGTACCCAGTCCTACCACCAGTAATGAAATGGGTGATAATTGCTTACTTTCCTTAGTCGCCTTGTATGACAGCCGTGGGAAAGGATGGGGTGGTGACACTTGTATTCTTAGTCTGTTGCCACACGGATTTTATAGGTTTCTTCACAATTTTTTTATACAACACGCGTGGCAAAAAACAGCTACCATCTAGACTAATAGTATAAACTAGCTGACCCGGCGAACTTTGTACCGCCATAATTTTTTTTCGTGAATCACTTATAAAATCCTGAAAGGCGTGTTTTATTATTTATTATTATATTACCTACCTCGGGTTCATACGGGTGGGGTACAGTCACGGATTAAGGAAATGTAATACTACCGGTAAATTCTAATCAGTCGGATTATCAATAATTCCAGACACGTTTGATGTATCGAAAGTAACTCACAGTCTTCGGTCATTCACTTTGCATACTATGATTTAAAAAAAAAATTAGTTAGATTTTTTTAAATTTTCTTTTAAACAACCTTGTGCTGACTATAACGAACACAAAAAAGAATTATCCAATTTGGTCCAGACGTTCGGAAGTTACGCGCGTACATACATTTCGGCTATTCATTTTTATTTATAGGTACTAAATATTAAATACTTTGGAAAATCCAAAACTGCACGCCTCATGATCTTCATTTTTCACAATAAAATTGATTATTTGATATGTAACTAATAAAGTATTGGTTTTACTAAGTAGTTTTCAATAAATCAAATAGATAGCGCTAATTTCAAAAAGTACTAATGTGGGTTTCATGTCTTATACGCCAACTAGCGCTAATTTAAGAAGTACTTCTATATTGGTCTACCTCTGTCATTTTGAAAGGCGCCATCTGGCAATTAGTAAGAACAACAATCCCTGAGTTTACATATATACCTGCATAAGTGCATATAATAAATAAATAAATATTAACGGACATTTCACACAACGTCCTCTGGTCCCAAACTAAGCTTAACGCTTGTGCTATGGGTACCAGATTACGGATATAATACATATACTACTTTTTTTTTGTAAATACATACATATAATAGATAGAAAACACCCAGACGCAGTACAAGTGTATGTATTCATCACACAAATAATTGTCCTGAGTGGGGATCGAACCCACGACCTCGTGCACGGAAGTCGCTTACACTACCGACTACGCCACGAGGCCCGTCTATAATATATATAAACATGTAAAATTGAATAATTTATTAAACTGTAAACAAAAACAATTTAAGAAAACAAAAAGACATCGCTAGTTTCCTTACAAAAAAAGCAATATTGTGGTTCTATATATACAACAGCAACTGAATACATCTAAAATTGCCACTTGCGACATCTAGGGCTGCATTTATTTTGTCAATATCTCTTTTACTTTAAAACAGTGACATCTATCAATAGAAAATTGCAACTTTGGACAATATTATACGACTTTAAACACAAAGTGAAAAATGTGAAATCGAAAATAACAGTCAGGAGCAGGATTTGAACCTGCATCTTCTGGATACCGTCCAGATGCTTTTACCAATTCAGCCATCCTGACAATTGCTCCTGACTGCTAATTTCGATAACACATCATACTTAACGTCTTTGGGTGACGCCGATTTTTCACTTTGTGTTTAATGTATAGTGCTAAGCATGTCAAATGCTAAAAATATATATAAAAATATCTAAATATTATACGACTTATTTAAAAATCAATGAGTTCAACAAGAAATCTCTAAACCATTTATCTTCCTAACTTGGTTGCCTTATAATTTTATACTTTGTTCTAAGTGAAAACACCAAGACGCCAAGGCCACGCAAAAAAATTGTGGAATGTACAATATGTTTTTTTCGTGTTTTATAACGTTGGTTTGTTATTTACGTGTGTTTAGTGTTTTTACTTATTGTTATGGATAAAATAGTTATTATACTTGACAAATATCATCAGTTCGTCAAGCAAAGATAAAAACTTTCTTTTAACAAAAAACAATGTACCGGCCGGGCGTACGGCGTTCTGTTCTGTTGACGATAGTAAAACCACCGGTGGCTATGCGTACGTAAAAAGGTAGGTAGTTCTCATGAAAGGCGCTGGTTTTAGTGTCGCGTCGAGCTTAAATGCCGTAAATATTCAGTATTTTTTTTGTTTATTTAATAACAATTAAACCACATCGAATCAGAACGTGAAAAGTAATAGGGCTCTATTCCTAGTCATAATAATTCGTAAACGAAAAAAAAAAGACTCCATTAATTAAATATTTTGGTCGTTATCGTGTTAACATATACCTACAACTCACGGACGTCCAAGCCAGATTTTTTTTAAACAGTTTTTTGAACTAGTTTAAATAACAAAAATGGCATCAAAAATATCATGAGTGTTAAAAATTGTGTTTGTTATTTATATGTGGGTGTAGATATTATTAGTAGTAACATAGGATACTTTTTATATAAAAAAAAAATTGTCAAAAAATCTCAAACTAAATAATTTATATGGCGAAACAACGTTTGCCGGGACAGTTAATATATAATAATATATGATGTGAAAATAAGTGTGGTGGTTTGTTTGTTACCTTTTGCCGCCGTAACTACTTAACTGATAATCACAAGAATAGACATACATATAGCCCGGAGTACAGAGAAGGGCATAGACTCAGAACGCTTCCTGTGGGATTGTTATTTTTGTGTAGATAATATTTTTGTCCCAGAGAGTGACGTGTTAAGATTAGAGGTGGCTAGTTTTTGTAGGAAGTGCAACTTATTTTCTAATATATAAAATTCTTGTGTCACAGTGTTTGTCGCCATTCTCCTCCAAAACGGCTTAACCGATTCTAATGAAATTTTGTGTATATTGAATATATTCAGTAGGTCTGAGACATAAACTATTTTTCATACACCTAAGTGATAAGGGTGGTCCAACCCAAATATATTTTATTAGTAAAATTTTTTTATTTTTATTTTTTTATGATTCACTATTAAAAAATACATACAACCCTAAATGTTTACCCTTCTACTGTTAACCCCTATTTTTTAATAGCTATATAAGTACTTTAAAAATTTTCATTGCAAAATATACACGAAAAAAAATATATAGCGGCACGAAGTTCGCCGGGTGAGCTAGTTAACTAATAAAAGTTAGCAATAATAGCGGCATCGCTCGTGCATTTCCAAAGCCAGGGAAAGGGGTAGAAAGTGGATCTGAAAAATAATAAACAGGAGCTTTAGACCACACTTAATAAACAAACGTAACACAGCAGTTGGAGTGCCTATCGTTAGTAGGAGTATAATTAATGAATGTATAATATAACTTGTGGCTAAAATAAATGCTCCTTAATTTGTGACGCGAAACGTATTGTGTCAGCTGTGCCATGACGAATACGTATAATTATAAAGGTGTTAGGAAATTATGTATATAAGTCTGGTTACCTCTACTAGTACTAAAGGAAGGCGAGTATAAGGCAGCAACATTTTATAGAATACATTATTTGAGAGCTGTAAGATTTGAGAAATGGTAAATTATTAGGGTCTAAAAAGTAATTAAGAATCCTGAGAATGGGGATCCATGCGCAAAACTGAGCGCAGATGGCGCTATATCTACGAGATGGCCATTGTCAAACTGTAGTTGCCCTGCTTGCCTGAGAATATTTTGCTATTTTTTGTTATTAATTCGGTTGATCAGCGATATTGTTAAAATGTATAGTACCTAGAAGGTTAACGAATTGAAAGACGCTATGCTGTATAGCCATAATATTTTTGCGAATTTTGACACTTTTTTAATATTGGATCTTTGAAAAATATATGTACATCGGGATTATCAAATTTTGGTACAGCACACAGAGGCATATTAAATTATTTACCAAATTACAGGTTACAAACTGTATGGAAACGACAGAATGTTTATTGGCCATGTCGATAATACACCATCTGCCGTGAAATGATGGCAGTAAACATACCCATACATATGATACCAGCCTTTGCTTGCGGCTCCGCCGCAACCAAAAGCTAGTTTTTAGGTCGTATTTCAGATTCCCGATACAGTAGCGGGATAAAATGTATACCAGTTGTTAAGTCTAATCGAGATCTATCAAATAGAAAAAAAAATGCATCAAAATTCGTTCAGTAGTTTTTGCGTGATGCACGGACAAACAAACAGATAGACAGACAGACAAAAATCTAAAAAAAAATGTGTTGTGTTCAGACATGTCTGTATAGCCTAATACAGACATTTTTTCTCAGATATATTAAATGTACAGACACAGCTCTGTTACAACTTTATAATAGTAAACTCATAGATTCAACAACGTTAATGTCAGCCTTAAAAATGGCACGAGAAACTGTGTGGTAAGTTTTGTCACTACTCTCTCTCTCTGCCTACCTTGATATATTGTGAAACTTTCCAACAAATACTACTACTACATATCATCAGGCCATCTCCCTTGTGGGGTAGGCAGAGAGAACAGAGTGCCAAAAGACTCTATTCTTGCATACATCGCTCGCTTCCTTAACATTCATAATTCTCTCGCTTCGGAGACTCCTGAATCCACCTCCTAGATTTGGTCTAGGTAGGTAAGTCTCGGTCTCCCCCTGTACCTACATCCTTCCACTTTCGCATTGTATATCTTCTTAGCCAGTCGCTCGTCCGGCATTCTTTCCACATGTCCGAACCATCGGAGCATTCCCTTTCGTATCTTTACACCAATACTCTCTTTCACAGTTATTGTTACGAATGCGGTCAGTCAGCCTCACTCCACAGATTCTCCGCAGAGATCGCATTTCGACCGCATTGATTTTGCTCTCATGCTCCTTTTTACATACCCAACTCTCGCTTCCATATAATAACGTTGGGACAAGCACTGCGTTGTGTATTGCGACACGTGCCTTCTGACTGAGGTGAAGTTGTCCCAATGCTCCGTTCACTCTATTTCTCAATTTCTTTTTTAATAGAGTAATGAAATGATTTTTTTAATCAAGTGAAATTGTGGCAATGCTGGATATGTTAAAATTCTTAAAACGAGTGTTATAGTTCTTCATAAATCCAAATATATACAAATATGTATTAGTCAAATGATAGAAGCAGTGACCTAGTAGTAAAACTAAGGAATGCAAAGAAAGTGGTATCGAGTTCGACCCCGAGTTCAAGTTTTAGTAGTAGTATTTTAAACCTCGTATGGCAAACACCTTTACTTTTCGAGATTTTTAGAAATTATGTGTGTATTTGTTTACAATTTATCATTTCTAGGTGAAGGAAAATATCGTGAGGAAACCTGCATGCCTGAGAAAATTTCTCGACGGCTTGTGAGGTCTGCCAACCCGCATTGGGCTAGGGGGTGGACTGTAGCCTAATCCCTCTTACTTTCAGAGGAGACCCGTGACCAGTAGTGTTACAAAAGTCAAATGTATCTGTGCCAAGCAAGAGCGGGTCACAAGTTATTAATAGTCTTGTTTGAGTAAGTGGTTGCTATATGTACCGAGTAGCGCATGAGAAAAAGTACCTAAATCTAATATATACTCGTAAAATTCTCGTGTCACAGTGTTTGTCGGCCATTCTCCTCCGAAAGGGCTTGACCGATTCTTATGAAATTTTGTGTATATTCAGTAGGTCTGAGAATAAGATGTAAACTATTTTTCATACCCCTAAGTGATAAGGGTGGGCCAACCCTGTTTTTTTTTATTTCTTTGTCAATTTTTTTTATTTTAATTTTTTATTATTCGAAATTAAAAAATACATAAAACTCTAAATTTTCACCCTTCTTCTGCCAACCCCTATTTTGAAATAGCGATATTAGTATATAATTTTCATTGCAAAATATTTGGAAAAAAAAAATGGCTGTATGAAGTTCACCGGGTGAGCTAGTATTACATAGAATAATTCTGAACATTAATCGTTCAGATGTTGGCATTGTTCAAACTATCTTGGCCAAACAAACGTCGGACGCTGCAAAGCGATTATGTGAGTTGGTTATTCTTCGTATTTCTTAGTCATAAGTAGTTTTGAAGTAAAATAAATTTTAAGTCTGTATGTTTAGGTTACGATGGGACTAACATGTTCCCAATGAATAAAAGTCCCAAAAAAAAAGAAATAATAATATTACAGATTAATATTATTACATTAAAAAAAAGTAAATAAATTATAAAGATACACGGTGAGTCATAAAATACAGAGTAGTTTATATTCCACAAGGACCGAGAATGCAGTGAGAGTAATTTTACTCAACTGACTTGACTTTTAACTTATTATTTCATAACTTTATAGAGAACCGAAGCTTCTTAGAGCGCATTGGGAGAACAAATTTAATTAAAGAATACTGTTCACCTTTTGAATGAGTTGCGCCACCTGTGGACGATTGCAGTTACTATTCACTTTTGGTGGGTGGGTTACGAAATGGTAAATGTATTTAGATATTTTTAGCATTTTACATGCTTAGCACTATATTATTTTCGATTTCACATTTTTCACTTTGTATTTAATGTATAGTGTATATATATATATTTAATGTATATATATTTTATATATATATATAATATTTTTTTTATAAATAAAATATCTAAATATTTATAGGGTTTGCGTCATTAGGTATTAGGTAAAATCTTAATTGTAAAATTAAGTTTAACTGGTCGGTATAATGTATCGGTGTTCAAATCCTGCTCGTGACTGTTATTTTCGATTTCACATTTTTCACCATGTGTTTAATGTATGGTGAATGTATCCATTCATTCACTCATATTCATGTTGCATTCTCTTCAATGAATTTTAAACGCATCCTGCTATCAGTTTTACGCCTGCCTTACTACATAATTACGCATAAGATTTAATAACATGTTAAGATCTCAACTCCCAGTGCCATGTGATGTGGATTTGATTCTTGGACAAGAACAATTGTTTGTGTAATACATAAATGGATGTTTATCTTCTATGATTATAAACTGATAGGATAATAATCCTGTGAATACCCTTAAATGAAAAAAAAGAGCAATGTTAGCTGAAGTAATTTTAAAAGCAACAACACAGATATAATATATTAAAAATTAAATATAATATTTGTTCTAAAATTAAAAACATAATTAGACTGTACGTTTTGCTTGTACGTAAGGCATTCCGGATAAATTAAAAATTTATTAACTTGGGCGTCAAACGAGGTAACTTTGAGTATTCTGCATTATGAACTTTAATTACAGAAGTCAATAAGGTTGGTATCCCTGAATTTTATTTTTGTTGTGGAATAAGGCAGCGGAAAAAGTGAGCTAATCAGCTTAGGGCTGATTCGACCAAACTCGAATATATACAAGAATAACTATACCGAGAATAATTTATTCCACGATTTTATTCAGCTTACATAATCAGCGTTCGTTTTTCCACGCAATCTGACTTATAGCTATAATTGGAACAGCTATTCGCGAACAGCGAATACCCGGCAAAAAGAAGTTGTTCTACAAACGAGACGGTGTATAGCTTAACTCATCTCAACTCTTATTTGTCGTATATAGCGTGGGAGTGTAGCTGTCACTGAACGTTTCGAATTAAACTGACAGCACGAAAAAGTTGACGCCATTTTTTTATTCTTGGTTTAACTCCTTATTCGATGCTTATCGGTGGTATAGTGACTATTGCCGAATAGGCTCGCTATTCTTCGAATTGTTAGTGGTAAAACGTAAAATTTATTTATTCTCGAGTAAGTAGCGATTTATTCTGGGAATATAATTTATTCTTGTTTGGTCGAATCCGCCCTTAATCGCTTATACTGTTTAAAATTTTTAAACAATATGAATAATAAAATTGAATTTCTGTTTCTATTTAGCTTCTATATTACACAAGCCAGTTTCTACAAAAGCCCAGTGGCGCCCTCTATTAAAGTTCCTCGTTTACCTCTTCTATATTATTCAACAAAATTTATATTATGAGACGTCTAATCTGTTGTTCGTTTACCATCACCCGGGTTGTACCTTTGTTGCCATTTAAGTAGGATTAAATCGTGCGTAGAGGTCCGAAAAGTTAATGTAGTATGGCCATGTGATGAGTTAGGTTTGAAAAGTTTTGGCAACGACAGGCGAAACCCAAGAATAGATTAATTAGGTACGTGAAGGATAGTATGCATAAAAAAGAGGTGAATAAAGAAATCACTTTCGGACAGGAGTGTGTAAGATAAATTGGATGGGATGTATGTAAAATGAATACTATAGTATCTGTACTATTATAAATAAATAAAATAAGTAAATATTCACGGACATTTCACACAATGTCCTCTGGTCCCAAACTAAGCTCAACGCTTGTGCTATGGGTACCAGATTACGGATATAATACATATATTACTTTTTTTTTGTAAATACATACATAATTATAATAGATAGAAAACACCCAGACGCAGCACAAATATCTGTGTTCATCACACAAATAATTTTCCTGAGTGGGAATCGAACCCACGACCTCGTGCACGGAAGTCGGTTACACTACCGACTACGCCACGAGGCATAAAGCTGTAACAGAGCTATAGCCATATACTTTAAAATATTTGAAAAAAAAAAATAGATATCTTTCTGTGTATTACTGTTATGTGGTTGTGTACACGAACCGAAAAAAAAATACTTTGAATTTTTGACTCTATGTTGGCATATCACGCAAAAAATACTGATTTCTTTTTTATAACTCTTGATTAGACTTAAAAAATCATATACGTTTTATCTCGTTAGTATATCGGGAACCTGTGATAGATTATAACTTAAAAACTAGCTTTCGTTTGCGGCGGAGCCGCTGGCAAAGGCTCGTATTTTTGTCCGAACTGCAACAGTTCAACTAAATTACAACATCCTGAGAAATAAGATGAGTTCTAATAAATTTCATTTATTTAACATAGCATAGCATCACGCCTGTATTCCCCGAAGGGGTAGGCAGAGGTGTATTACACACCCACGACTCGCCAGCTATGTTTAAGTCCCACGTAATAGGGGGCGAGCCTATTGACGTTTACCGGGCACATTTCCAAACTCCGGGCTGCCACTGAGAATTTTTTTTGTTAGGAAAAAGCTCAATAACATTGCCCGACCCGGGGATCGAACCCGAGACCTCATGATTAGCAGTCGCATACACTACCGCTACACCACCGAGGCAGTGTTTTTTATTCATATATAATTATTAACTTAGGGGGTAGTAAAGTAAGATAATTATTATATAGGTACAAAGAGAATGCCTATTATTTCGTACAAGCTTTAACGCTTCAAATTCTTTGATGTAGTTCTTTTAGTATCGCGAGACATATTGCAATTATTTCTTTTGAGTCCCAGTATCTTTTTTGAGCTCTATAAAGGAGTGATTACTGTATAAAACTATAGAAAAGTAATGAAATTTTCAAAATTATTTGTCTTTATAGAACAAAATGTCTGCGAAATGTGGAAAAAGGGAACCCTAGTAAAAGTGAGAATCGAACTCGCGTCCCATCCAATCCGGGGAAGTGCTCTAACTGCTAAGCTTGGATTGCATGTAGATGCATCCGATAAGTGGTGTGGGTCGTAAAGATAAATGTGATGTGGAGATTGGGAATGACCGTTGGACAGTGCGATGCTTACCTAAAGTTCCCTTTTTTCCACATTTTGCAAATAGTTTATTACAGTTAAAATACAGATTAAAATGATATTTATCTTAAATTTTTTTTATACTAATTGAGTAGCAAACAAGCATACGACCCACCTGATGGTAAGTGGTTACTGTAGCCTATAGACGCTAGCAACACCAGAGGCATCACTCGCGCGTCGCCACCTCCAAGGAAAGTGATAGGTGTATGGGAGGGATTACTGAGTAGAGGATAGGGAGCTGGTTTGGCCCTCCGACGCTCTCACTCACCATACGTACACAACGGTAGGAGTACCTATGGTACCTATACTACAATGGCGCAGGTCTTATAAGACTACAATATGAAGGTGGAAATTGGGAGTTTTAGCAGGCTTCTACGATAGCTTCCCCCTCTTTATATCCTTCCTATTCACCTTTCCTTGGAGATGGTGACGGGTAAGTGATGCCTCTGGTATTGCTAGCATCTATAGGCTACAGTAACCGCTTACCATCAGGTAAGCTGTATGCTGGTTTGCCATCTATGTAGTAAATAAAAAAAAAATACCGTATGTATTTGCATATATATTTGTTGCTACACAGTCTCTTTGTTTTTGTTAAGGCCAAAAAAATGTTCCTAACCGCACAGCCCGTCGTTCGGGACAACGAACAGGATAGTGGGGGACCCTCACCCACTAAAGAAACCCACCGTGTGCCGTCTCTCCGCCTTTATTGGCGGGCCACCGGAACCATACTACATTCCTTCAGTGGGGTTGCTACACAGTATAATTATTACAATTATGAAACATACTAAATGTTGGCGCGATACACGAAATATATTATGAGTAATTACAATGTGTATATGCTACTGTAAAAGCCCGAACTACGGTAGATCCCAAATACTTTGTAAAATCCAAAACCGCACGCCTCATAATCTTAATTTTTCACAATAAAATTGATTATTTGATAAGTAATAATTTATTGGCCTTACTAAGTAGTTTTCAATAAATCACATAGATAGCGCTAATTGCAAAAAATGCTAATGTGTTTCTCATGTCTTACTAGCGCTAATTTTAAGAAGTATGAATATATTGGTCTATAGAAGTAGTTTCTACGAAATAAGGTATAGGCTATAGCGCTGGTTTTAGTGTATGAATGTGCCATTGAGTCGAGCGTAAATATTCACTATTTTTTTTGTTTATTTAATAACAATTAAACCACATCGAATCAGACCGTGAAAAGTGATAGGGCTCTATTCGTAATTGTACTGAAGTTAATAAGAAAAAGAAAGACTCGATTAGTAAAGTATTTTGGTTGTTATGTTGTTAACATACATTACCTACACGAAGCGGACGTCCAAGTAAAATTTAAGTTTTACCAACTCACCATCAGCCTTTCAACGTCCACTGCTGGACATAGGCCTCCCCAAGAGAACGCCACAACGAGCGGTCCCGTCATGGGGGATAATGCCGTAATCGCCACGCTTGGTAGGCGGGTTGGCGATCGCAGTGGATGCTGTTAAAACTCGAGGGAATGCTGCTGCCCACTCCCCCGGTATTCCCTCAGTTGTCTCTTAAGACTCCCGTGGGTAGAGAGGAGTGGGACAATTCTAAAGCCGGCCCCACACGGCAACTTTTACCTGTGTACGGTAAATCCTAAAATTTTCCAGTAAAATTTAAGTTTTACCAACTCTTAATGGTAAAAGTCCAAACCGTTCTATGATCAACTACAAGTTAATAACATCATGAGAAGCATATTAGGGATTTAAAAAAAGTACCCTGACATCCATCCATCAGCCTTTATCGTCCACTGCTGAACATAGGCCTCCCCAAAATGGGGGGTTTTACCATAATCGCCACGCTTGGCAGATTGCAGTGGATGTTTTTAGTACACAGGGGAACGCTGCTGCCCAGTCCCCCGGTAATCCTTTAGTCGGCTTTTACGACTCCCATAGGAACAGATGGGGTGGAGCTATTCTTGGTGCCGGCCCCACACGGCAAGCAAACCCTGTATGGGTACCTATTCAGCACTCCAACAAGTAGTTAATTGATAATCGCGTTCCTTTTTTATAAAACAAAAAAAAAATACATATCATCACGCCTGTATTCCCCGAAGGGGTAGGCAGAGGTGTATTACACACCCACGACTCGCCAGCTATGTTTAAGTCCGACGTAATAGGGGGCGATCCTATTGACGTCTACCGGGCACGTTTCCAAACTCCGGGCTTTTACTGAGAAATTTTCTTTTTAGGAAAAAGCTCAATAACATTGCCCGACCCGGGGATCGAACCTGAGACCTCATAATTAGCAGTCGCATACACTACCGCTACACCACCGAGGCAGTTTATATATTCCTTTTTTATATATTCTTATATTTACCGACTTGTGTTGGTAAAACCTAAGATTAACCAATATTCGGGCTTTTACAGTAACATATACCTACACTACAGACGTTCGTTATTCATTACGCCTTACGTGCCAACTGTAAGATGTTCCGCTGACCAGTTTTATTACACACATCTAAAAGTGCGCATCTCGGCTCCAGTCTCAAGTTTATGGCTGAAACTAACTGAAAGTAATTAAATACAACGTAGTTCGGTGCAGAGTATGGAACTGGTTTATAGTTTTAATACCATAGAGTAAACTTTATGTGCGTTGGAACTTATATAGTGTGTTTGTCACATTTTGTCTGTGATCTTTCATGATGGCTTTGCTAACTTTCCCGTTTCCCACATACTTTCCCATATTTTTCATAATGGGTTGTTTAAAACGCGAAGGTATTTTCAAAAAACAAAATAAATAATTCAATATGTCATCTATAAATCTATACTATTATAAAGCTGTAATAGAGAGCCTGTGTCTGTACATTTAAGATATTTGAGAAAAAATGACTGTAATAGGCTATAAAGGCGTGTCTAGATACAAAACATTTTTTTTTAGATTTTTTATATGTTTATCTGTTTATTCGTTCGTGCATTGCGCAAAAACTACTGCACTTTTGATGCAATTTTTTGTTGATATCTCTTGATTAGATTTAACACATAGCATCACGCCTGTATTGCCCGAAGGGGTAGGCAGAGGTGTATTACACACCCACGACTCGCCAGCTATGTTTAGTCCCACGTATTAGGGGGTGAGCCTATTGACGTCTACCGGGCACATTTCCAAACTCCAGGCTGCTACTGAGAATTTTTTTTGTTAGGAAAAAGCTCAATAACATTGCCCGACCCGGGGATCGAACTCGAGACCTCATGATTAGCAGTCGCATACACTACCGCTACACCACCGAGGCAGTTAGTTAAGTAAAAGCTGGTAAAGTTTTATCTGACTACTATATCAGGAACACACTTTTCCGTGTGGTGACGGATTAAGAATACAAGTGTCACTACCCCATTCTTTCCCACGGGTGTCGTATGAGGCGACTAAGGGAAGTAAGCAATTATCATCCATTGCATGACTGGTGGCAGGGCTGGGTACCAAGTGGGAGTACTCACTTGGTATCCGGCCCGAGCGGGTTGGTACCACCATCTCCCGTGTGACCGGCCATGAAGCACATCGTTGCGTTTTGGCTGTAGCAGGAGATAGCCGTTTATATTTCATTTCATCTGTGAAATTAATTGGTGAGCAGCGGCTTGACAATACTATCGGTATAGTCGAGTCCATGGGCGACGGTTACCATTTACCATCAGATGGAACGTGGCTCGTCTGCCACTACAAGCAATAAAAAAAAGGAACCTCAGATATAACCTAGAAATAACCTAGTACTTTATGATTTAGTTAATATAACCAACACATCTATTATATATAATTCTAGTGTTACGATGTTTGTCCGGGATGAACTCCGAAACTACTGACTGGATTTTAACTTTTATTTTTTTTGAATGTGTGTTTTGTCCCAACTTAAGAGATAGGGTACTTTATATCTCAATTTATAATTGCTATATATATTATATTCATGAAAAAATATATGGCGGTACGAAGTTCGCCGGGTCAGCTAGTATCCTATATATTATTTCTCAAGCCAGTTTCTCTGTCGGTCCGCGAGATCTTCCTTATTCCTTTATCATTCCATGATTTATCTCTCACTTTAAAGCTACCGGTTGGTGACGAAAAATAGACCCACGGTCTAAATAAAAACTAGACGTCACGGGACGTCTACCAGATGTGAAAATATCGACATTATTTTGTAGAAATAAAATAATCATAACTTGACAAAGTACTCCTCAAGACGAATCAAACGAGTATAAACTCGACAGGGTTGCGTCGTTTCATTACAGAGTTACTGTGAGCACCTTCCAGTACCATCATCAGACCCTGGATACCATCTAGAGACAAAGTACTCGTCAAGATAAATCATTCGAGCCCAAACTCGATGGAGTTATGTCGTTTTATAACAGAGTTCCTCTTGTCGCCTTCTAGCTCCATCATCAGACCCTGGATACCATCTAAAGACAAAGTACTCATCAAGACGAATCAAACGTGCCCAAACTCGATGGGGTTGCGCCGTTTCATTATAGAGTTCCTACGAGACGCTTTTATTTTACTTGTCCCGTTCAAATCTAGCAAGATAGAAGCGTCGCCACGCTAACAGCCGATTTCACCCTCCCTCAGCATTAGATGTGTCACATAAAAATGTACCATTACTCTTAAATTTGAGATTTAAAATCATCTAACCAGAGGCCCTCTAATGGATGCGGAACTCCGCACCTATCGAGCAATATATAGGTACCTTTGTTAAACCTCCTTTCCAGAAAACTCTATCGGAACGCGTCTGTTGTTTTTAAACACATTAATCTTCTACCTTTGTACACGGTTTGTTTATAATAAAAAAGTGTTTTGAAGAAGTTGAACCCTTCCAGCCGCGTACCCTTTCGTCGTTAACGTCAACTCGAAATACTCCACTTTGAGTAATTACGCCTCTTCATTGTTTAATATACTTTAAGAGTATCATGCTTGAGGAATAACGTTATTATACCTATTATCTATACCAGATAACAACGAGAGAGCGAGTAGGTATGAAAGAGAGTATTGGTGTAAAGATACGAAAGGGAATCTCCAATGGTTCGGACATGTGGAAAGAATGCCGGACGAGCGACTGGTTAAGAAGATATACAATGCGAAAGTGGAAGGATGCAGGTACAGGGGGAGATCGAGACTCACCTACCTAGACCGAATCAATCATGTATTGAAGAAAGGTGGAGTCAGGAGTCTCCGAGACCGGCAAACGTGTATGAAGAGAATTATGAATGTTGAGGAAGTGAGAGGTGTATTTAAGAATAGAGCCTTTTGGCAAAAATGTGATTGTCCTTAAAATTTGAATTACTAAGTATATGTTTTTTGAAGTTATACTTCTTTTGGCGCGATAGAGAAAAATGGTGAGAGTGAATTTTTACGATGCGCGCGCACACTGACACCTAAATTCTACATCGTGAAGTTAGTTCTAGGTGGCATGCATGAAAATTGATAACTATGTTCAAGTTGTATATTCTAGTATTTTTATATTTAGAACACGTGTTTCGTAAGAGTACAATTAAACAGTGTGAATAAATAAATATTATTTTGGTGTTTTTATTAAATCAATTTCATATACGACGGTGATACTAATAATTTATTATTTATTAGTATATCTATATATATTGAATATTAGTGATAAAACTGATTTGAATAAACTGTTTTGAGTGCATTTACAGATTTGAGGTTAATTGTCGGTATGTATAATTTATCAATATAACGATTACATCGTTAATTAAAAATTATTACATTATTATCTAAAAAAATATTTTTTTTTCGTTTTGTTTTATTTCTGGTATATTAACAAATTTTATGCATAAATAAAAAAAAAAATTCTATACTTGTTTATATTAACCTTAAATGCTGAATGTTTATTTTATCTTTGATCTTAACTATTTGTTACAATTTGATTTATTGATATTTCAATTATTTTTTTAATGACGGTTTAAATCTATTAATTAATAATGACTCTTCAGTTTCAACAACACGGCATGGCACTACTATTGATTGTGTATTCACAAGATACTTATCTACAGTTTCAACGAGACCATTTATATCATATTTTAGCTACCACAAACCTCTTGTTACTCACGTGCCTATTCAGTCACTACGAGAAGAATCTACGAATGTAAAATAGTTTATTTGAAATATTTATTAATATATTTGATTCATTGCCTTAATGATAAATGATTGTATATTTTTACTGTGTTGTCATATTTTTACGTTAATAAAACCTTTTTTATTTAAATAAAATCTTTTTGATTAATTTTAATATTTATCGTTAATAACTACTGCATTTTAGTTATTATTTTTCCATACGCCAAAGAAGTATAACTTCTAACGCGTGTACATAAGTACACACATTTTAATTTTTATTCAAAATGCCAAAAGGCTGCCAGTTCGTCTTTTATTTTTTGTATCAATGTTTTTTTTTTCAGACACAAAAGTTAGGTACTACAAACCATGAATTGCGCAACTGGTTTCAAATTTAAGCAAATATTTTAAACCCGTTGGTCTACGGGAAAAGTTAAGCTCCAACTAAAACTTCGTTCTAATTTGAAATAGTCGCTCTGTATTTGACGTTCTTTGATGTCAGGGAATAACAAATATTTCACGGAACTTGTTCAACCAAAATTGTAGTGTTGAACAGTAGAATGTTAAAGTAATAGTCTATTTTCAAATATCTTTTTATTTATCATTCTATTCCAGGCTTGGCAATGGCCTCCTTGTATTTTTTTTACAGGCGACTCTTTTTATTGATAGCTGTAAAGCGTAAGAGAATGACGCACAAAGCATTAAACCAGCTCTCTGTTCTTACATTGCACTGTTCCTCAAACTTAAAAATCCCGTTCAACCCCAAACAACCACAAAAATGCACCATCCTTACTAATAATAGATGCGAAAGTGTTTTTGTTTGTTTGTTACGCTTTCACGTAACAGCTACTTAACTGATCATAAAATTTAGCATTATATATAGACCAGAACCCAGATAACATTAAAGGCTACTTTTTATTCCAGTATAATGGAATTAATTGTTCCTGTGAAGAGCAATTATTGCATAGCGATCGTAGAGTGACGTATTTATATTCAGAGGTTCACGCGGGCGAAATCGCGGGCAGAATCTAGTTATTTATACAATAGTTTTATAACTTTCTCTAAAGTAAAAATTGCTGATGACGAGTTTTTATGTTATTATAGAACAGACTATATTTAAAATATGTCTTGGATTACAAAGGATGGCGTTGTAGCTTAGATAAAGAACTTTAAAGGACTGAACAGATTTGGATGAATTTCGATACTTAGATAGTTTATTAAAAACTACTAATTGAAAAGAGCAGTGATGCTTAGAGGTAAAACCAAGGACTGCAAAGAATGAATAATATCGACTTGGATTCCCAGTCCAAGGTCACTGCACGTATCTCAGAATTTTGATATTATCTGGTCCTAAAACAGCCATTCCATACTAATAAAATTGTCACTGCTTGTTGGAAGAAAACATCTAAGGAAACCTGCATGCCTATTTTTTTTACTACCGGTCGTTCGGGGCAACGAACTGGGTAGTGTGGGGTCCTCATTCTGTAAATAAACCCATCGTGTGACGTCTCTCCACTTGTATTGGCGACTGGAACCGTGTTACATTACTTCAGTGGTAAAGAAACCTGTTTGGCTCAGAATTAATTTAAACTTAATTAAAAATCAGTCTGCCAACTCTAACTGGGCCTCGTACTGTGTAATAGACTACCGCCTAAATTCCTCTCCCTCTGAGAGGAGACCTGTGCCCAATAGTGGAACTGTAAGGGGTTAGAACATAATTTTCATTTGTCTCTGCAAACAAACAAAGTACTACACAATCGCTAGTATAATAAACATATAAGAGAGACCCCGCGGGGTTTGTTAACTACACATTGAGTATCTCTGTTTTACTTTAACAGAATCAACATAAAACGAACCAAAGTACATTACAACTATCTCATAAAACGTTATACGTTACCAGCAAGACCTCGGATGTCTTAGACGAAAGCCAGACATCGTCGGAACGGAAATTAAAATAATGTTTTGTTGCCAAGATATTAAGGCATCATTTAGATCGTAGATAGATGTGGTAATGCCTTCGTGTTTCGTAATAAGGCTTTGGTAGATGAATGTGCGGAGATTTAGGTTGAGTGGCGATGTGATAATTACGTGGAGTGATAACATGATAGATGTATTGGTATTGTATTGTATTGATTTCGTATGTGGAATAATATTATAGTTTTGATCTGTATTTTAGCACTTGACATGCTCAGCTACTTTAAAGTACAAATCATTTGGGTATGGCCGTTGGTCAATGCGATAGCTTAGCGGCTTAGAACACTTCCCCGGATTGGAAGGAACGCAGGTTCGATTCCCGCTCGAACTAAAGTTTTCCTTTTCCACATTCACAAATAATTTGTGCTTTAATATTATAGTCTTCGTGTTTTCAGTTTGTTTGGCTTGACTTATTATTTTTTATATAACGTGGGTGACAAACAAGCATACGGCCCATCTGATGGTAAGTGATTACAGGAGAGGATAGGTAGGATACTTAGGAGTGGATAGGAAGAATAATGAGGAGAGGAGAGGGAGGTCTGGGTCTCCGGTGGTCTCACTCACCATATGAAATACAACGGTAGAAGTATCTACCGTCGTTTCACGCAGATTTTCTGTGAGAGGATGGTACTTCCCCGATTGGGCCGGCCCTTTCATGCTGATATAAGCAACGCTCTACCACTGATTGAAGATCGAAGCAGCAGTCACATCATATCGGTATACCGATTACTATATATAGTAACAGAAGGTATTTATGTGTTGTATTTCATTCAATGAGTAAGACCTGTATCCTGACAGATGCTTCAGACCGCTAAGTTATCGCAGATATCTGCTAAAACTCCCTATTCCGACATTCACATTTTACAAACATTTCTTATAGAGAGCTAGCCTATAAATAATTTTGACAGGCCTCGTGGCGTAGTCGTTACTGTAACAGACTTCCGCGCACGAGGTCGTGCGTTCAATTCCCACTCAGGACAATTATTTGTGTGATGAACACTGATATTTGTACTGCGTCTGGGTGTTTTCTATCTATTATGTATGTATTTACAAAAAAAAAGTAATATATGTATTATATCCGTAATTTGGTACCCATAGCACAAGCGTTAAGCTTAATTTGGGACCAGAGGACGTTGTGTGAAATGTCCGTGAATATTTATTTATTCTCAAGATTAGCTTACAGAAACCCTCTGATGCTTCATGTAGATTATTCTAGAATACATTACGGGGTTTAACGCGCCATCATATCATATAAGGGGATTTGCGATCACGATACTACACATACCGCTGTCATCCACACTCCGAAGTACAAAGCAAAGCTGCCCTGATGTAATCTCTTTGCCGTCTCACATGAGATGGGGGATTCACAGTTAGTACCTATACAAAGTAATCGGGCATGGGTACTTAAATATCTATTGCTAGTGGTAAGTTTTGGTACTAAGTACCACTGAAAAAATGTTATATATTTCCGGTGGCCCGCCAATAAAGGCGGAGAGACGGCACACGGCGGGTTTCTTTAGTGGGAGAAGGCTCCACACTACCCTGTTCGTTGACCCGAACGATGGGTTGTGCGGTTAGGGATATTTTTTCATGCCTTAACAAAAAAAAAAAGGCTTGGTACTAAGTGGGAATGCTCACTTGTTATCTGCTCCAGGCGGGTCCGAACATAAAGCACCTCAATGTGTTTTGGTTGTATTGGAACATAGCCGGTCATTCATTCATTTCCTTTTTACGAAATGTAATGGTGACTAGCTTGTATTCTTCGTATAGTTGAGTCCATTAGTGCCAGTTATCATTTGGACCAGATGGACTTTGCCTGCCACTATAAGCAATAAACTTTCCGTGTGGTGACGGACTAAGAATACAAGTGACAATACCCCATTTTTTTTCCACGGGTGTCGTACAAAGCGACTAAGGGAAGTAAGCAATTATCACCCATTGCATTACTGGTGGTAGAGCCGAATAACAAGTGGGAATACTCAGTTGCCATCGGGCCCGAGCGGGTTGGTACCACCATCTCCTGTGTGACCGGCCATGAAGCACATCGGTGTGTTTTAGTTGTAGCAGGAGATAGTCGTTAATTCGTTCATTTCATAATTATGTGAATAGATGGTTACTATTTACCATTAGGTGGACGGGGGCTCGCCTGCCACCATAAGCAATTAAAAAAACGAAAATTAAAAGCCAAAGCTTTATTTGATTGATCAATAACACTTTCTTCAGATTAGCGTTGCCGGCATCAGATTTGTGACCAAAAAGAGGTGATACTTTTATTACTTATATTTTATGTGAATAAGGCACATTAAGCTGGGTTCCGCCTGTTCAATAATACCCTGGCAGTCACTACAAATTGTGAGAATCCTGAATAAAAATCTAACCCCGATATAGTTCTGAGGTCACCAGTGTACCCACTAGTTTAATCGTGGCGGTCAGATAGGCAGTAGGTCCATGTAAACACTAGCGGATCGTCTAAAACCGATCAGATTGGAAGCCGACCCCAATAATAGGCAGCCTTAGCCAATTTTTAGGAATTAGTAAATTCTACAAATAAGTTTTTTGGAGTGCTTTTAGTTTTAATGAATCTTTAGAGAGATATTTATACAGTGTATTTCATTCAAGGTTTTGTCTATGGTTAGTTACAACTTGTATACATATACTAGGTAGCATATAGATCCCGCATCCAAATACAATTTTCGTTTTAATGCGGTCAAAGAATGGACCTAATTTTTTGCCAGTCATCGACTGATATTTCGTAGGCTTATTATAGTATAGCACTTAAAAATTGTCAAAGTAACTAACACGAACGCTTGAGGTAAGTGCATCTGCAATATCGAGATTTCAATCGCCACAAGCGGCCGGATTCCGTATTAAGGTTTTTCACGAGAACAACCCGGCAAGAAAATTATGAGCCACTTTTTTAAATCTCAAATTTACGAGTATTACAATGTTTAAATTTATATAAGAAGGTACTTAACTAAAGTAGGTACTCACCAAGAACCAAAAGAAATGGTAGTCTAAACGAGCAATATCTGGCGAATATGGCGGGTGCGGTAAGATAAACCATAGAAGCGTCTCCAAAGTGTTTTTAACTAATATTGCAACACATGATGTGTCATCGTTATTTTCATTACCTATATATGTACATATATAAAATAATAACTGACTTATTTACTTACTTATCATCACGCCATTTCCCTTGCGGGGTAGGCAGAGAGAACAGAGTGCCAAGAGGCTCTATTCTTGCATACATCTCTAGCTTCCTCAACATTCATAACTCTCTTCATACACGCTCGCCAGTTTCGGAGACTCCTGATTCCACCTTCCTTCAATATATGACCAATTTGGTCTAGGTAGGTAAGTCTCGGTCTCCCCCTGTACCTACATCCTTCCACTTTCGCATTGTATATATTTTTAGCCAGTCGCCCGTCCGGCATTCTTTCCACATATCCGAACCATCGGAGCATTCCCTTTCGCATCTTTACACCAATACTTTCTTTCATACCTACTCGCTCTCTTACGTCATTGTTACGAATGCGGTCAGTCAGCCTCACTCCACAGATTCTCCGCAGAGATCGCATTTCGACCGCATTGATTTTGCTCTCATGCTCCTTTTACATACCCAACTCTCGCTTCCATATAATAACGTTGGGACAAGCACTGCGTTGTGTATTGCGACACGTGCCTTCTGGCTGAGGTGGTGGCTGCCGAGAAGTTGTCCCAATGCTCCGTTCACTCTATTTCCCACTCTTTATCCCGACTGAATCCACATCCAAGATATACAAATTCATCCACTTGTTTTAGCACACCATTTCCTATTGCTACTCTAACATCTGTTCTGGCTTCTTCTCTTTCAAAAACCATAACTTTGGTTTTGCTCACATTCACACGTAGGCCCCTTTTCTTACAATCTTCTGCCATTACGTCGACTAGGGTTTGCAGGTCAGTCGCAGACTGCGCTAATAGGACTGCATCGTCTGCATATAGCAGCGAGTTAACCACTGAGTCGCCCATCTGAACTCCCACATTCATTTCATTCAACCTTTGCAGACATTTATCCAGATATATGATAAACAGTCTGGCTGATAGAACGCAGTCATGTTCAACGCCGATATTGACATCAAACCAGGGTGACATTCCATAATCCAGCCGCACACAAGCTCTGCAGTCCATGTAGTTGGACTGCACCGCTTGTAGCAGTCTACCGCTAATACCATACTCCGGCAAAATGTCCCAAAGTTCCTTTCGTACAACAGTGTCAAATGCTTTCTCCAAATCCACAAAACTGCAGAAAAACCTCTGGCCTACAACCAGATGCTTCCCCACAATGTTGCGCAGAGAAAACAATTGATCCATGCATCCTCGTCCACACCTGAAACCTCCTTGTGCCTCACACTAAAATTCATCAGACACCATCCTCATTCTCCTTTCAACAATCTTACCATACACCATGGCTCTGTAGTTTGCACAGTCATAACGTGAACCCTTGTTTTTAAACAAGGGCACGATGACTGCACTTCTCCAGTCTTTGGGAACCATTCCTGAGCTCCAATATAAATTGAGAAGCATCAGGAAGGATTCCCAGACACATGAGCCTCCAAGCTTGATCATCTCAGCAGACACCATATCAATACCCGCTGCCTTACCATTTTTCAAACTTCCAATCGCCCATTCAACTTCATCCATACTAATGTCATCAGAGGATGCCGGTACCGAATGCTGATCTGTTAGATCACATGTGGTACCAGCATCACCCTGAAAATCCGCAAGCATATCTCCAAAATATTCATTCCATCGGCTTAACACATCTTGTGTTTGCGTAAGAATGTCTCCACCTTTAGACCTTATTTTATTTATTCTGAAAGCTGACCAACCACTCCGAAATTTTTTCACCTCCACTTCAATAATAACTGACTGACTGATATATCAATGCACAGCCCAAACTCCCGGGGCTAGGACCACTGAAACTATTAAACATAGTTCCAGTAGCCCGCCAACGCAGGCAGAGAGACACATGGCGAGTTTATTTTGTGGGTGAGAGCCCCACACTACCCAGTTCACTGCCGCGAACGACGGGGTGCGCAGTTGCGTAGATCTTTTCCCGCCTTAAAAAAAAAATAAGGGTTCCGTTTTTTGCCATTAGGCTACGGAACCTTAAAAACGACCGTAAACTGCAAAACACAATACAATTGCTACCCGTAAGTTTCCGTTAATAAATTGATGGATTTGCAATTTGATGTAAAGATGTTGCGTGCAGAAGTTAGTAGGGCTATACTACGAATCAGTACTTCCAAAGATTTGTGAGTTAAATCAAACGCAAAAACAAAATCGTCGGCTTAATTGCATTTGCACAGATAATAATTATATTATTTGTAGTTAATACTTTCTGATATTTACGCGAATGTTACACATTTTGAAATAAAACTACGTTTACGGAATCTATCGCGTTTACTTGATTTTACTCCTATCCCGACGTTTCGAATACTTTACAGCATTCATGATCACGGGTGGACTTAGATGATAGACGTCCAAGGTTGATATGTTATTTCAACGGTTTCATCTACCCACAGTATATGATTTTACAAAATTTTTGGTTTATTTATTTTAACCCACCTAATATTCGTTTAGAAACACAGTGAAAATATCTACTTCAAATGTTTATGCTTACAATGTATGAGACTTTAAATTAGTATATTAAAATGAGTATAATACTCCTCTTTAAATTGTAAAATTTTTGTTTTTATTTAGTGCTCAAGAATTCTACCACAAACTACCAATTACTACCAGTAAGAAGACAATCTTGGTTATTAGTTTATATTATTAAATCTATTGATTTTGCCAAAAGCTAAGACTAAGAAGCTACCACCGGATCGGAACGCGGCCTGACTGAGAAAGATCCGGCCAGAAAACTCAGTAGGCAACAACTGTTATTATATATTACGGAATTACTGAGATCTAATAAATTTATTAGATCTCAGTAATTCCGTACAAAATTTAATAATCCATAACAGTTGTTGCCTACTGAGTTTTCTGGCCGGATCTTTCTCAGTCAGGCCGCGTTCCGATCCGGTGGTAGCTTCTTAGTCTTAGCTTTTGGCAAAATCAATAGATTTAATAATATAAACTAATAACCAAGATTGTCTTCTTACTGGTAGTAATTGGTAGTTTGTGGTAGAATTCTTGAGCACTAAATAAAAACAAAAATTTTACAATTTAAAGAGGAGTATTATACTCATTTTAATATACTAATTTAAAGTCTCATACATTGTAAGCATAAACATTTGAAGTAGATATTTTCACTGTGTTTCTAAACGAATATTAGGTGGGTTAAAATAAATAAACCAAAAATTTTGTAAAATCATATACTGTGGGTAGATGAAACCGTTGAAATAACATATCAACCTTGGACGTCTATCATCTAAGTCCACCCGTGATCATGAATGCTGTAAAGTATTCGAAACGTCGGGATAGGAGTAAAATCAAGTAAACGCGATAGATTCCGTAAACGTAGTTTTATTTCAAAATTTGTAGTTAAATCAAATACAGAAGTAATTTCGAGAACGGTTTCGTCCACGATCAATGGTTTCGTCTATGTTTCAGGCAGACTCTTAATTAACTTCGTTATATTACATGTACTTTGATATCTCATAACTGATGTTATCTTATACCTGGATATCTTATTAAGGTTGATGCTTATGAAAATTGGCAATCGTGTTTTTAGCAGCGGCAGCATATTGGAGAGCTAAATTAACTGCCAAATACTTGCAGTTAATTCATGTTTGACTGCACAGATGGAATGCGCAGACGGAATGGCTTAGAAACCGGTCTTCCGCCAGAGTGTAGTAATTTCGGTTCCAATACAGGACAACTCTTTGATTATTCCTTAGAGCAGGGTAATGTAAAAATAAATAATAAAAAATGGTGACTTTATAAACATAAAATGCCCGGGACACAATATACACCCAAACTTAACAACCAACCATTAGATTGCACAAAGAGTTGTCCTGTGTGGGAATCGAAGTCACAACATTTGAACTGGAAGCCAATAACTAAACCACTCCACCATCTTTGCATTAAATACACTGCTGGTGGACATGACAATAATGTTGTGAAACATCTATGAAGCCTCGATATTGGTATCTTGAAAACTTCTCGTTATACAATAACGTTTCGTTCAATATTTGACGGGCCTCGTGGCATGGTCGGTAGTGTAACCGACTTCCATGCACGAGATCGTGGGTTCGTATCCCACTCAGGATAATTATTTGTGAGATGAACACAGATATTTGTACTGCGTCTGGGTATTTTCTATCTATTATATGTATGTATTTACAAAAAAAAGTAGTATATGTATTATATCCGTAATCTGGTACCCATAGCACAAGCGTTAAGCTTAGTTTGGGACCAGAGGACGTTGTGTGAAATGTCCGTCAATATTTAGTATTTATTTAATATAGAAACCAGGCGCAAATGTGCAGCAATAAAAAAAAAACAAATATTAGCACGCGAATGTAGACTCTATCACTATGACACTGGCCCATGATCAGAGGACGGTAAATAATGAATTGTGAAAAAGAGAGTTATCATTATTTTTAAACAAGATACATCATTATTAACAAACTCCATTTTACTTTGAGATTAAATTTCATAACCTTTAATTTTTTTACTGAACTTTCATCCGGATTGAAATTCAAGAGGATTGGTAGACATCAGTCACGGCTGCCCATTCATATTACGCATGGGTTCAAAGGTATACGCTAATCATTTTACCCTCGATAAAAGATACCGTTGTCGGAAAAAAGTACAAAAAAACATCATCTTGATAGAAAATGGAATTGCAACTATAAAGTATTGGATTAATCTAATATGTATGAACGTTATTTTTGTATTTTCATGAGATTTTTGTGATACCCGGACGTTTGGGAGGCTAATATGGGACATGGGTCATACTTTGAGAGATGATCTATCCGTATTCAGGTACACGGGTAGCTGTAGGGATAGAGGCAAAAGGTAAACAACCCATAAAGGTTTTTTATATGTCAGTTTTATATTTCAAAATATTAAATGAAATGATGTATGGAAGTAAGACACTTATAACGCTGTGGGTAGTATTTTAGTACTATTTATGCAGGATACAATGTATTTTTTAAACTGATTTGAATTTGAATTTCACAATGCCTAAAATGATTTTTATTTATCCCAGCATGAATCGGCTAGATCAGGGAAGTACCACCCTTTTTTTTTGTTTCTTTTTTGTTAAGGTGGAAACAAATTTTTCTAACCGCACACCCCGTCGTTCGGGGCACGAACAGGGTATTGCGGGGAAGTACTACCCTTTTTTTTTTGTTAAGGCGGGAAAAAGTGTTCCTAACCGCACACCCCGTCGTTCGGGGCAACGAACAGGGTAGTGTGGGGCCCCACTAAAGAAACCCGTCGTGTGCCGTCTCTACGCCTTTGTTGGCGGGCCACTGGAACTATGTTACATTCCTTCGGTGGTCCGCCGGCGGCTCACCCTTTCGGGTACCCTCTACTGAGCGACGCATCCGCACACGGAGCGTCGCACCTTCGCGGGAGGCTTTGCGGGTGGCGGACGTTCCCCGGTCCATCCACCCGCAGCCTCAGCTAGGGCGGCATGAGGCGCAAGTACCTGCGCCTGCGCCGCCCCGGTCACTGGCGGCGGTTTGGGTCAGCGGAAGAATCCTCCTCCCTAGCCCTCTCCGCTGCTTCCTTCCGCGAGATAACCTCCTCGCAGAAGGCAGCGACCGCGGCCCAATTCCTGTCACTGCCAAGCATCGCTCTGACGACGCTCGGCAGCGAGAGGTCCCCCCCTATTTCCGCGACGAGTACTACCCTGAAAATATCAGCATGAAACAACGGTAGGCACTCCTATCGTTGTGTTTTGTACGGTGAATGAGAACGCCGGAGACCACATTTTTTTATCATTTTCTTATTAACCTAAATTCTTGTTTTTTTTTTATATTCGTGTCCTATTCTTTTTTTTGGAGTTCGCGACACGCGGGTTATGCCTCTTGTGTTTCTAGCGTCTATAAGCTACAGTAACCGCTTACCACCAGGTGGGGCCGTATGCTTGTATGCCATCTACGTAGTATATGAAAAAATATCACCCATTGCATTACCGGTGGAAGGGTTGTGTATCAAATGTGGTAGTCATTGTAATCGGGCTCGAACGAGTCAGTACCACCGTCTAACACGGTAACTACTGTAAAGTACCTCGGTGTATTTAGGTTGTGGCAGAAGATAGCCGTCGATAAATTTATTAATTTCCTTTCTACTAGATTATTACTTAAACTAAAAAAAATGGGTTGTTTCAGGGATCTTTTTTTTTTGTTTTCTTTCAACCCTTAGGCCACAGCGCACCACGCTGGCCCTGTGCAGGTCTTCATAGGGCGTCAAGAAAATCTCTCAGGCATGCAGCTTTCCACGCGATGATTTTTTTGGGTAGAGCTCCATACCAATGTCTTTGCAGTTTTTGGTTTTATCGCTAGGCTATCACCGCTTACAACTGAAGAAATGTAACATAGTTCCAGTGGTCTGCCAATAAAGGCGGAGAGACGGCACACGGCGGGTTTATTTGGTGGGTGAGGGCCCCACACTACCCTGTTCGTTGCCCCGAACGAGGGGTGTGCTATCACCGCTTTTTGGGCTATCACTGGTTTTCAGGAATACCTACCTAAATAGTATTTTTTTTCTGAAATATACGGACATAACTCTGTTTCAGTTTTATAATAATTAGTATAGATTTATGAAATATTCTATTAAGTATGCGCGATAAGTCTAAAGAGATTTTATTTAGATTTGAGGGCCTTTTGAACCAACCCTCATTTTACGATTTATCAACAAACAAATCCATACATCAATGGATATAACTGAACAATAATTGAGAATACAATAACATTTAGAAATGTCAACGTATGCTACATCGGAATAAATATATTGATTAATTTAAGATTGTCGTCCATCAACATGGGATAGCGAGAATATATTATAGTATCGTCTATAAGAGTGCATATGCCTCTACTAAAGGTCACCAAGGGCATTAAGTACAACTCAAAGTAAGGAAAGGGATAAGAAGTGGAGAAGTACAGGGATACAAATGTTTTGCAACTTCAGAGTTGAGCAAACTCTACTCGTTACTTTAAGAGAATAACGTGACTTATAATCTGTTTTCTTGACAAAAGTATACATTATATAATTATATAGATACGAGTTTACGCCGTATCCGTCTACATAGCCTTTTTGTTGCTAAGTCTTCTATACTCCTCTGAGACATAGTGTTTGCCGTCACCACATACGCACGTTAGATTAATTTCACCTTAATGCCTCCGTTTCATACTAAAGATTTTATGGTCTAATTACGTATTTAATACTTCAGTTTTGCGATGTTGGTATCGTGGAGTCCTAGCATAGCTCCTAGAGGGTAAGCGAAAACGTAGTGGCCAACACCTCACACATAAAAAAGTTCACAAACCGCAATTGAAAAGATGCAATATCGAGCCCTTTAAGAGGCAGGGATTGGCAGCGCAATGCCAGGAATGACGAGCTTGGCAAGAAGCTAATACGCGTTTTTGAGGAGCACCAATATGCAGAACTCGATATGAAACGCGATGAGTTGAAAACCCAACAACCCATGGTTAAACCAATCAAATTATATTGATGGTAAACTCATGTGCGCTCAGAGCGTATAATAGTTTTCTAAGAAGATTGGCTATGTCAGCCATCTTTGTTGTTCTTCATAATCAGCGCCGTACTGGCTAGGAGTCGAAGTGGTTGCCATGATTGAAATCGGACGGATTAAACATACATAATATCATACGTAACTTGTAAGAAAATATAGCATAAATATACTCAAATCACTTGAGTAACTACTTGAAAAAAATGTTTCTCATCTATTTAAATAACTTATGAAATCTTTTACGAGACTGCCCAGCCATTTTATATTACCAATTTGCTTATTTTTTCACATATTTGCCATCAAATATTTAAAATTCCCTAACCTTTCAAGTTATATTCAAAGGATTTTCTCCAGTACATTTCTTTCCGGTTCTAGTAAAGGCACGCAGTTCATTTTGTTTTTTTTATTTGAGCTTTTGCCCACTTAAATTATCTGAGCTGGAGGGATGTCTTTTTTCACGTATAGCTCAGGTCAAATTTTAACTACCTTTAGCCTGACGTTTCAACTGCATTGCAGGGGTCGGGGGTCGTCCCGTGACTACGGCTTGACCTAAGTTATACGCGAAAAAAGACTCGTTTATGTTATGTACTGTAAATAATAAAAATTGTACTATATGTCACGTGACAATGTTTTGCATTGGCGTGTCGCTAGTATATTTATATTGAATTCACACGCACTGTATATCGTGTTATGGATTATTTGTCTTTATATCAATAGACTATTTACGTGCTATTGATTTAAAGCTTACTAGCTGACTCGGCAAACGTGGTTTTGCTAATTAAATTATAAAAAAACATTATTCCTAAGTCAAAAAAATATAGGTTCCGGGCAACGATATAGAGATTATTCGTAAAAAAAAATCTCAGCAGCAGCCCGGAGTTTGTAAATATGCCCGGTAGACATCAATAGGTTCGCCCCCTATTACGTGGGACTTAAACATAGCTGGCGAATTGTGGGTGTGTAATACACCTCTGCCAACCCCTTCGGGGAATAAAGGCGTGATGCTATGTTATAAGTAATCACCAACATATCATATACTAAAACCTTCTCCATAAGACGCTGCAACTTATGGTATAAGTATCATTCCGATCGGTCCATTAGTTTTCGCAGTATAACCGAACAAAAAAAAACGGCTCTCCATTTATTATATTATAGCTAATATCGCTTTCAATTTAGTGGCTAACAAGCATGGTTTCACAAATTTAGATAAACTTATTTAATTATTCAACAGTGCATGTTTCACTAGCAATCGAAGCTGTTAATTAGTTTATTATTTTGTTTAAAATTGAATAAATGTCTGATAATAATTGCGTTTGAACTATAATTCTAATTAATTATGCATTGGAATAATTCTATTCGATTTAAGCTTTGCACTGTTAGAATTGTTGTGTGGCCTTTGCCCGCTGCTTTGCCGCAGCCAAAAGCTAGTTTTTGGGTTATATCTCAGGTTGCCGGTATAGTAGCGGAATAAAATGTATACCAGTTGTTAAGTCTAATTGAGAGCTATTAAATAAAAAAAGTTGCATCAATATCCGTTCAGTAGTTTTAGCGTGATGCGCGAACAAACAAACAGATAAATAGACAAACAGACAAAACATCGTTTTGTGTTTAGACACTCACTACCACCACACAAAAAAAATCTACCACCGGATCGGAACGCGGCCTGACTGAGAAAAGCTTTTTTGTTTTTTAGTCTTAACTTCTATTAAAATCAATATATTTAATAATATAAACTAATAATCAATATTGTCTTCTAACTGGTAATTTTTTGATTACTTCAAATTTTTATTGGTAGTTTGTGGTAGAATTTTTAAGCACTAAATATTAACAAAAATTTTTAAAACTTAAAGAGAAGTATTATACTAATTTTATTATACTAGCTTAAAATCTCATACATTGTAAGCATAAAACTTAAAGTAGATATTTTTAATTGTGTTTCTAAACGAATATTATGTGGGTTGAAATAAATAAACCAATAATTTGTAAAATCATATTACTGTGGGTTGATGAAACCGTTGAAACAACATATCAGCTTCGGACGCCTACCATCTAAGTCCACCCGTGATCATGAATGCTGTAAAGTATTCGAAACGTCGGGATAGTATAAAAATCAAGTAAACGCGATAGATTCCGTAAACGTAGTTTTATTTCAAAATGTGTAAAATTCGCGTAAATGTTAGAAAGTATTATATAAATACTATAAATCTATCGGCTCAGCCATAGATATAGTATAACCGTATAACGTACTCAGCAACGTCAATAACATTAACAAAAAAAGTATTTATTCCATCGAATATGTAACCTCTTTAAAGTTTAGTTAGTGAATAATGCAAAAGTCTATCCTTTAGTATATTCAGATTCAAATTCACTTCGGACCCTCAGTCTTCGCTTTCTCTACTAAGAAATTGCAAAGGGACTAAAGACGACACTTTAAGTGTCAAAGGCCTACCTTAAAGGATTAACATTGCCGTTCCGAATGTTAAGTTTCTGATACTATTTAATATGTTTCTATTTTTGAAGTGAAAACTTCTATAGGGAGTAAATTCATGTAAGTCGTCATCGACATGGCCACGTGACGTGTTAACGATGAAGTGAAATCTTAAAAAATGTTTCATATAGGTATCACAAGAGTCCTTGTTAAATATACTAGCTTTATATATATAAATGTATAGTATGTGAGTAGCTGAAATATGTTATTCATAATATATATATGAACACTTACATAATATCTCCAAATCTGTGGACCTATTTCAAACAATTATTTAAGATCAAACAATTAATTTGGACGTCCAAAAATAACAACGGTTTGTTTATAGTTTTAAGTTTTCACTCCTGTCAGCAGTCCTCATGACTGCTTTTTTATTGATTTAGGCGGCAGATGCGCCTTGGTTCATCTGATGGTAAGTGGAAACCACCACTCATGGACTTAACAATAATAAAAATATTGCTAAGCTACTGCTCACCATTTTATTTCGTGAATGGGAAATAAAACTGGTAACTGCCTCGGTGGTGTAGCGGTAGTGTATGCGGCTGCTAATTATGAGGTCTCGGGTTCTATCCCCGGGTCGGGCAAAGATATTGAGCTTTTTCCTAAAAAGAAAAATTCTCATTAGCAGCCCAGAGTTTGGAAATGTGCCCGGTAGACGTCAATAGGCTCGCCCTCTATTACGTGGGACTTAAACATAGCTGGCGAGTCGTGGGTGTGTAATACACCTCTGCCTACCCCTTCGGGGAATACAGGCGTGATGCTATGTATTTTTTTTGTTTTTGTTTTGTGGAAATAAATAGGATCAAGGTGCTCGACGGTCGTCACAGGGAAGAACCCGTGAGAACTCTCACTTGCTACAAACCTTACCACCAGTAATGCAATGGGTGATAATTGCTTACTTGCTTTAGTCGCTTCGTACAACACTCGCGGGAAAGAATGGGGTGCTCTTAGAGTATGAGGAGTAGCTGGTAGGTCTACTAATTTATAAATGGAATTTTGGACCATAGTCCACATTACTAAACTTCACTAGCCCTTGATAAAAATCTATTGGGCATGCAGCATCATTATTATATTAAACATACCAGCCTTTACCCACGGCTCTGCCGCAGCCAGCTAGTTTTTAGGTCATATCACAGCTTCCCTTTATAGTAGCGGGATAAAATGTATACCGGCTTTTAAGTCTAATCAATAGCTATCAAATAAAAAATTATGTTGTAAAGTAGTATCAAAATCCATTCAGTAGTTTTTATGTGACGCGCGAACGAACAATAACACATATTTTTCCGTGACAGACTAAGAATACAATTGTCACCACCCCATTCTTTCTCACGAGTGTCGTATGAGGCGACTAAGGGAAGTAAGCAATTATCAGCCATTGCATGACTGGTGTTAGGGCTGGGTACCAAGTGGGAGTACTCACTTGGTATCAGGTCCGAGCGGGTTGGTACCACCATCTCTTGTGTGACCAGCCATGAAGCACATCGTTGCGTTTTAGGAGATAGCCGTTTATTCTTTCATTTCATATCGGTGAAATGAAATGGTGAGCAGCGGCTTGACAATACTCTCGGTATAGTTGAGTCCATGAGTGACGGTTACCATTTACCATCACATGGGCCGTGGCTCGTCTGCCTCTACATGCAATAAAAAAAAACACAAACAGATAAAAAATCTAAAAAAAATTGTTTTGTGTTTAGATACGCCTATATAGCCTAATACAGTATTCTTTCTTAAATATTTGAAATGTACAGACATAGCTCTGTTGCAGCTTTAATAGTATAGATAGATAACTCTGATATCGACGTAAATTTGAAATAGTTATTGTATACTAATAATAATAAACAAAAATAACAACCTTGCCTCAACTGTGTTTATAAACTATGCAAATTCGGGAGTAAATTTCAGCACCGAACAACACAAGCTACGTACGTTCGTAATTTTGCAACTTTATAATGAAGGGGTCGCGTAAATGACGTTGAATAAAACCGTTTGCAACCGACAACTTAAATATAAACAAAGTATTGCTTAGTGAAATCTAATCGTGTGACGTAATTATAATAAATATATATATATATATATATATTTATTATGAATATGATGCGGTTTGCTTCGATGGATACGAGTTGTCCCGTGACCTCGGCTGCAACGCAGTTGAAACGTCGGGCTAAAGGTAGTTAATAATTTCACCTAATTTATACGCGAAAAAAGACTTGTTTATGTTACTTTAAATGTGTACAATTCAATCAAAATGCCAACGAACAATTATTGAATTTTTCTTTCAACAACATCTTCATAAATTAATAATATTCTCGGACATTTTCACAGACCGGCTTAACATACCAATATTTTTTAAATTTTTTATCTGTTTGTTCATTCATGAATCACGTAAAATCTACTGAACGGATTTGATGCAACTTTTTTATTTGATAGCTCTTGATTAGACTTAAAAATTAGTATATATTTTATCTCGCTACTATATCGGAAACCTGAGATATAACCTCAAAACTAGCTTTTGGCTTTGGCGAAGCCGCAGGCAAAGGCTAGTTTTTATTATGAAGACTGCTTGAATATTATGTATGTAGTTCTTGATTATTTTAAAGCACATCTCCTTTCAAATAACTTGTAGTGGTTCTTCGAGCTAAATTGAATAACTTTGTATTATTTTAACTCGTTACTAACAACGGATAACGATAAAGCAATATTTACCGATGTTGTTTGTCTTGTTATAATTTGATCAACTTGACTCCAAATCGCAAAATAATTAAGCAATATTGAAATTTATTTTCCATTATTTAGTGAACGCACATTCAATCGTTAAAGTATTATTAGGTGTAATTAAAGTTTTGCTCTGTATGAGCAAACGTAATAAATACTCCTAAAGTAACCCTGGGTGATTCTAATGTAATTTGAAATCTACTTCAAACTGACTGGTAGGGGATTATTTGCCATTTCTGTCCCGGTATTCGGCACGGGTCTCTTTTCCGAGAGATAGAAATTTGAGCCGTAATCCATCACAATAGCCCAGTGCGGATTAACTTCATAAGCCTTTGAGACAATCTCTCAGGCATGCAGGTCCGTGTGGTGACGGACTAAGAATACAAGTATCACCACCCTATCCTTTCCCGCAAGTGTCGTACAAGGCGACTAAGGGAAGTAGGTAAGCAATTATCACCCATTTCATTACTGGTGATAGGGCTGGGTATCAAGTGACAGTACTCACTTGATATCGGGCTCGAACGGGTCGGTACCACCGTTTGTTGTGTGACCGGTCATGAAGCACGTCATTGTGTTTAGGCTGTAGCAGAAGACAGCCGTTTATTCTTTAATTTCACATCTGAGAAATGAAATAGTGCGCAGCGTTTAAATGGATCGCCAGCTTCCTAGATGGTCGGAGCATCAAAGTTAAAGAAAGTCTTAAGAGCTGCTCCGATACCATGGGGGTTTATGCTGGCGTACCACAAGGCTCGGTGCTGTCCCCAACACTGTTCATCCTGCATATCAATGACTTGCTCTCAATAGAGAATATTCATTGCTATGCCGATGACAGTACGGGTGATGCGCGATATACCAGCCGTCAGAAAGTCCCTCGGAACTTCCTGGAGGAGAGACGGACCGAACTTGTGTCTGAGGTCGAGCGCTCTCTTGAGCGGGCCTCGGAATGGGGTGAAAAGAACATAGTTCAATTCAACCCCACGAAGACACAGGTTTGCGCGTTCACTGCAAAGAAGGACGCATTTGTCGTGGCGCCCCAGTTCCAAGGGGTAACTCTCCCGGTCTCCAAGAGTATTGGGATCCTCGGCATCGATATCTCGCCCTCATATGGAGTACTGCTCACATCTCTGGGCAGGTGCGCCTAAGTACCAACTCGACCCACTTGACTCCCTGCAAAGGCGTCCTATTCGAATTGTCGATGATCCCGATCTCACGGAGGGTCTGGAGCCGTTGGAGTGGCGGAGAGACTTCGGGTCGCTCTGTGTGCTCTATCGGCTCTACGATGGTGAGTGCTCGGAGGAGCTGTTTGAGGTGGTACCAACATCACCATGTTACCACCGAACCACGAGACGTCGCGGTAGGGTTCATACACACCACCTGGAAACGATTTCGTCAAAGACAGTTCGTTTTCAGCGTTCTTTTTTACCACGTATGAGTAAGCTCTGGAATAAACAACCTGCTACGGTGTTTCCCCGGTGCTACGACATGTCCCTCTTTAAACGAGGTTTGAAAGGAGCACTTAAGTTGCGGTAGGCGGCGGCTTGGCTGTGCCTCTGGCGTTGCTAAAGTCCATGAGCAGTGGTTACCACTTACCATCAGGTGGGCCGCTTGCTCGTCTGCCATCGTTGGCAATAAAAAAAAAAGCGGCTGGACAATACTCTCGTTATAGTTGAGTCCATGAGTGACGGTTACCACTTACCATCAGGTAGGCCGTGGATCGTCTGCCATCATAAGCAATAAAAAAAATAGGTATATTTTAAATTTACGAGTAAACCCGCGGAAAACACTGGGATCTCTTCTGCCTTCATGACATCTTTCGTGAATTGGAAATAGAATACATTTGCACCCTTAAAAAGGGTCTAAGAGTGCTTGCTTTTACCTAGGACCGTAATAAAATTTTAATATAATACGCGAAATGGTTAATCCCTGTGGTTAATCCCATAGAAATTGTATCTACAGTGAAGACCAGGTTAATTTTCGGTAAAGTTTAAGGAATATTTTAATAGAGATGTTTATTTTGGATTCGCGTTATTCGGTTAATGCGCTTAAATAATAAATTCACGGGGTCTTTGTTGGAATAATTTTTAGCTTGATAAGGGACGACACAAAAGGGTACTTTTGAATGAATATGGGAAACGGAAAATGAGCATAGGATTTGAACCGTGATGATATAACAGTTATGGGACTACTGACTGTTGTAATGTAATAATAATAACCCTTTTGTGCCGTTATCTGTTTGTAATATTAATTCTTAGCTTAAGGTCAGTTGTTGCTTTCCTACTTACTTATCATTAACAGAGTGCCAAAAGGCTCTATTCTTGCATACATCGCTCGCTTCCTCAACACTCATAATTCTCTTCATACACGCTCGAAGGTTTCGGAAACTCCTAACTCCACCTTCCTTCAATATACGATCGATTTGGTCTAGGTAGGCGAGTCTCAACACCGAAGGAATGTAACATAGTTCCAGTGGCCGTCTCTTCGCCTTTATTGGCGAATAAAGGCGAAGAGACGGCACAGGGCGGGTTTCTTTAGTGGGTGAAGGCCCCACACTACTCTTTACGTTGCCCCGAAACCGGGGTGTGTGGTTAAGAACATTTTTTCCCGCCTTAACAAATAAAAAGGTAGGTGAGTCTCGGTCTCCCCTGTACCTCCTCCTCCTTTTTTTTATTTATTACCTATCTATCCTTCTACTTTCGCATTGTACCAGTCGCACGTCCGGCATTCTTTCCACATGTCCGAACCGAACAAATTTTGCTTCCCAAAATCTTTAAAGAACAAAAAATTATTTGTGTAAATGGAAAAAGAGATCTATACTGCGAGCGATATACGAACCTGAGTTCCTTCAAATTCGGGGAAGTACTCTAGACCGCTCGCAATAAAGGTCTCTTTTTCCACTTTCACAAATAATTTGTTCTTCAAAGTAACTGAGCAAGTCCAGTGCTAAAATACCGATAAAAATATTCCCAAAGTATGTCAGTATAACTTAATAAAAGTATCTTTCAGTTTTCTATAGAGTCTATAAAATAAAGCAATTTGTGGTGGTCTGAATGACAGTAACGACACTGCAATCTGAGCTGAGCTTCGGCTAGAGCCCCATATTCAACTTACCTTCAGTGGTTGACTAGACATCGAACGGTTTCCGCAGGAGACAACTTTGTCTTGCTTTTATTAGCTGCTTCGAGAAAGATCGTTATACGAAATGGCTAAGGAAGCCGGACACAATGTAATGCGCCTTCCACCCTACCATTGTCAATACAATGCCATAGAATTGATTTGGGTGTAAATTAAAGGTAAGAATTTAAACAAATCTTTTTTATAATTATTTTTACCTTATTTAACATTTTATCTGTTGCTATATTAACAAGCAAACCTTTATTTTAGGTGATGCGTCTCGTAAAAATACCAGCCCACCGTTTACTGCAAACAAAATGCTGTCATTGTTGCAGAAGAAGCTTGTGATAGTGGTACTGCCGCGAATTGGGAAAGTGTAGTTTTACCTCAGACTAAGAACTTAATAGACGGAGCCACGGCGTGGCCACACTTGAAACTGCAATGTTTTTTTTTAAATGTTGCCAGGTTGACAAATATTTAACCATATTCGGGCAAATTAAACGATAGTTAGAATGAGGTCTGTAACTTGGTCGTAAATAAGAAACCCTTTGTAACAAATATTTTACTGAAAACACAACGTTTATCAAAATAATTATTTAAAAGTAAATCTACCACTCCTTCTATTCATCCAACCGTCAGTCTTTAAACGTCTGCTGGACATTGGCCTCCCAAGAGAGCACCAGAACTAGCGAGCTTGTGCTGACTGCATCCAACGGCTCCCTGCAGCTTTGACCAAATATTTGGTGCATATCACGCTGCGCTGTCCGATACGTGGTTGCCACTCGAGAACCTTTTTCCCCAACGGTTGTCAGTTCGTCAAGCGATATGGCCTGCCCATTGCAATTTCAGCATGCAAACCCGGCGGGCTATGTCGGATATTCACGTTCTACGGATCTCCGTAATAAGAATTCGATCACGTAGAGAAATACCAAGACTTTGAGCCTTGATGCAAGATAAGTATTGCTTCTCCATAAATTGCCGTTCTGTTCGATATCTCATCTGATAAATAATAATAAGTTATCTATATATATAAAAATGAATCCCTCATCCTTGGTCACGCCATGATGCGGGAACGGCTGGAACAATTTCGCTAATTCTTTTTTTGTTGTGTTTGTTATTGTCAGGAGAAGGTTCTTATAAAAGAAAAAAAAGAAAATTGCGCAGAAAATTAGAAACTTTAAGGATATTTAACCACCATATAAAATTATATAGCGCTTTGCCTGGAAACTTTTTTAATGTAACCTTATGACGTTTGACAAATAGAATTGACAGAATGCGTGCTGCAAATATCGTCAGAGATGTAAAAAACTATATCTCAAAGAGTAATACGTATAACCAGAAACTATATCTTTTAAAACAGATGCTTCGGTCGGAGTTATTTTATTGATAAAATACATATAAAATAATTAATTTATATGTAAGAACACTGAATTTCTTAGTGCACATCACGGTTAGTTTCGAGCCGTCACGCCTAATATTAAAAGTTCAATTTTATATGGAGTTTTGGTAAGTTTGGATAGACTAACATACACGTTACTAACATAACAAGTGATATACAAACATAGCATCACGCCTGTATTCCCCGAAGGGGTAGGCAGAGGTGTATTACACACCCACGACTCGCCAGCTATGTTTAAGTCCCACGTAATAAGGCGAGCCTATTGACGTCTACCAGGCACATTTCCAAACTCCGGGCTGCTACTGAAAATTTTTCTTTTAGGAAAAAACCCCAATATTACAGTTCAATTTTCGTTTTTGAAAAAACGAGCTATTAGACGTACAAACTTAAGTCGCAGAACTTGCAATGCTGCGAGTCAAATATATACAAGAGCGAGTCAAACTGACGAGCAACGCGATGAGCGGAACGAAGTTGAACGGAATCGATGGAATCGAAATCAACGACATAGAAATGTTGCGTTTAACCCCTATCGAGCTGCATTCCATTATAACGTGGAAATCGATTACAGTTCACAACAAATCGTTGCTATTGGACCAATGAACGTTGTGTGCCAATATTGCAAGGCATTTAAGTTTAAAAATAAAGCTCTTGGATTGTCTTGCGCGAGCGGTCAAGTCAAATTGACGCCATTGGTACCACCACCAGAGCCACTACATTCATTAGTTTCCGGAAATGGGCCAGATTCTAAACATTTTTTGACTCATATCCAGCAATACAATAATTATTTAGATATTTTTATATATATTTTTAGCATTTGACATACTTAGCACTATACATTAAACACAAAGTGAAAAATGTGAAATCGAAAATAAGAGCCAGGAGCAGGATTTGAACCTGCATCTTCTGGATACCGTCCAGATGCTTTACCAATTCAGCCATCCTGACAATTGCTCCTGACTGCTAATTTCGATAACACATCATACTTAACGTCTTTGGGTGACGCCTGCGCCATCTATATATATATGTATGCCGTCTGATAATCACAAAATTGTCATCAAAGCTGATAAGACGCCTGCAGGACAACACGCGAGACGTTTTAAAGCGCCAACAAATGACGAAGTCGCTATTGTCGTCGTGAATGAAAATTTAGAAAACCGAGATATTGTTTTACATAGGCGTACCAATCAACTGCAGCGTGTGTCCGAAACACATCGATTGATGCGTTACAATATCCTATCTTATTTTGGCAAGATGGATATCATTTTTCAATGAAGATGATAAATCCAGTTACAGTTTCCGAAACTAACAAAAAAGTTAGTTCAATTAATTATTATTCATAAAGACTGATGGTTCGGAAAAATGAGGAAAATCATATAAAATGTCGGCGTCTCTTCCACCAATATGCTGTGGATATGTACGTGAAAGTTGAAACTGAGCGATTGACATTTATCAGGTTGAACCAGGCAAAACTGCGTTCTGGACAATACAGTCATCTAAAGCATGGCATCAATGCTGATGGAAACGCACAGAATGTAGGTAGAACAAATATTCTCCCAGCAACATACGTCGGAAGTCCGCGACATATGCATGAATACGCTCAGGATGCTATGTCGTATGTACGTCATTATGGCACACCAGATTGATTTATAACGTTCACATGCAATCCACAGTGGATCCAATTCGACAAGAATTATTTCTTGGCCAATCACCCATTGATCGCCACGACATTACTGCAAGGGTGTTTAAAAGAAAGTTAAAATCACTCATGGACTTCAATGTTAAGCATCGCATATTCAGTGAGACGCGCTGTTGGATGTACTCAGTCGAGTGGCAAAAACGCGGATTACCACATGCACACATTCTCATTTGGTTGGTAGAGAGGATAAGACCGAATGAAATCGACTATGTGATATCTGCGGAAACTCCTGATAATGATGAAGATGTTGTATATCATAAAACATTAGAATAATGGACACTTTTTTTAAATATTTTTTTTTATTAATTATACCAATTCGTATTCAATATTCATAATTAAGACAGGGCAACGTCTGTCGGGTCAGCTAGTATTTAATAAAATAAACGGATGTCATATCAGGTGACTAAGGGAAGTAAGCAATTATCATCTATTGCATGACTGGTGGTAGGGCTGGGTGCCAAGTGGGAGTACTCACTTGGTATCGGCCGCGAGCAAGTTGGTACCGTACATAAGAATGCAATTAAATTATATTTTCTTTCTTTTCTGGGTAAATAAGTAAATAATTATCATTCTTCCAGCCTATACCGGTATTTTTTCGCTTACTGTAGCTTTTGTAGCATAATACACTATTTTACAGGCACTATTATCACGTTGCCTTTTTCTCAAAACACTGATTAACATGTAAATATATGTAAAACCCGAATTTTTATACAAATGTTCGAATATGTCAGTTGAATCGTGACAGACAAAGCATTTTGACATCGTGACAAATACCAAAAACTGGCTACGGCGACAAAGATAAAAATTTATGATTTTGTCTGTTTTTTGCACCAGTAAATTGTATCTTGTGTTCTCGCTCATACATGTCAAAGAATTTTCTTCGCTCTGTCTAGATGTATTTAGTCTGAGAGTTTTACGAACAAAAAAATTTATTTTCGCTGATTGGGACAGAGACACACATATATCGATATGCCATAGATAACCAAATTATAATAAATACAGGGGATTCTACATACAATGATGAGGGTGATGACGACGATGCCGACCATGAAATATTTATTTCGGCTAGTGATGATGAATAAGTTCCATCTTGATAAAAATATTATGTAATATTATCTAATTAAATTTAAAAAACAAAGTTTTATAAATTTTAATTTGATGCTAATCCTTTTTCTATCAATACGATTTTAATTTGTTCGTTATAGTAATCGAAGACCAATATCGTCGACTTGATTATTGACATCTGTCAAACGGGACTGCGTAATTGGAATAGAGTATATAGATGTTTGCTTAGCGTGAAAATACAATTGTTATGGGCATAAATATAAGCAAGGATATAAGTACAGGGGGAGATCGAGACTAACCTACGAGTATCTACCAGATTGGTGTTATGTACTGAAGTAAGGTGGAGTCAAGAGACTCGGTAATCAGCCTCACGTTACTTAGCGATATAGATATCGTTACAGACTTAGATAAATATAGGTGCTTTATCTATGGTTAAAGATTTAAATATTTTTATATATATTTTTAGCACTTGACTTGCTTAGCAACATACGTTAAACACAAAGTGAAAAATGTGAAATCTAAAATAACAGTCACGAGCAGGATTCGAACCTGCATCTCCTGGATACCCTCCAGATGCTTTGCCAATTCAGCCATCGTGACCCTTGCTCCTGACTGCTAATCTCAATAACACATTCATACTTAACGTCTTTGGGTGACGCCTGCAAAATCTGTCGGAAGTATTTTCATACATTATACCGACCAGTTAAACTTAATTTTACAATTAAGATTTTACCTAATAATGACTAAACCCTATAAATATTTAAATATTTTTATATATATTCTTAGCATTAGACATGTTTAGCAACATACATTAAACACAAAGTGTGTTTAATGTATGGTTAAATATGTCAATTAAAAAAAAAACATTTAAATAGTTTTCTATTAGCGTTAGCGATCATAGAATGCAACTTGGCTAGGCCCACAGGTTACTTATTTGGGGTAGAGACAATGTGCCTCAGGGGACTTGGCGCCTTTGAAATCTTAGATTTAGCAGGGACGCTTGTAGAGTCTACAAGTGACTAAAATGCTGGTTTATATTATACGTTGGCCAAGAGGATTCGCCTAGCTATTCAGCGATGTAATGCTGTCATAAATAAAAATCCAGCGATGTAATGCTGTCATAAATAAAAATCCAGCGATGTATTGCTGCTATAATTAAAATCCTACTGACTGATGATAAGTGTCTATACTTTGCTATAGTTAACCAGCATTTGATTTTGTGAAGAATTTTAATTATGACTACAATATAAAATTACGAAAATTTAATGCAATAACTCTACAGATTTCTGCGATATTTTGTCCAGAGATAATTATGTAGATTTTATGTTACAGCGTATTATCTCCTTCAGGTATAAAGTTTTTAATTAACACTGGATGTTTGCAACCACTCCGAGCTCTTAATACGGTATTATGAAAAAATGCTAATTTACCACAATTTTACTACTTGGCTGGCAACACAGTGTCATTGCTGAACATAATTATAATAAAACTTTGATGAAAACAGCTTTGTTTTAGAATGTGATATTTATATTTTGTTTATTTCGCGTTTTATTAAGTTAGAAGAATAAAGAAGTAGTGCATAAAGATTAAACATAATTAAGTATGCAGAGAGTTGTTCTACTGTTAGTTGTGTACTATAACGTTGGCATCACCCCATTTCTTCCTAATAGAAATAAACTTTTATTTACTACGAGGACGGAATAAAGCATACGACCTGTTTGATAGTACGAGTAGATATGTTACATCTATCGAGCATCATTCACGCATTGCTAAATCTAAGGATTGGTATAGAAAGTGCAGAGGATGTATGATATGGGCCGGAATGAGGCTTATGGGCCTCCAGCGCTCTCACTTACCGAATAATAATAGGAATACTTACTGTTTCTTGACGCATCATATTTACTAAGACTAAGGGAAGTAAGCAATTATCATCTATTGCATGACTGGTGGTAGGGCTGGGTACCAACTGGGAGTACTCACTTGGTATCGGGCCCGAGCGGGATGGTACCACCATCTCCCGTGTGACCGGTCACGAAGCACATCGTTGCGTTCTGGCTGTAGCAGGAGATAGCCGTTTATTCTTTCATTTCATATCGGTGAAATGAAATGGTGAGCAGTGGCTTGACGATACTCTTGGTATAGTTGAGTCCATGAGCGACAGTTACCATTTACCATCAGATGGGCCGTGGCTCGTCTGTCACTATATGCAATAAAATAAAATAAAAAGCTCATACATTTAACTTATGAACTGAATGATATTATTCAGAAACATTTGTGTATTTGTTTATAAATTAACAGGGATCGGTGAAGGAAAATATCGTGATTCCTCACATCACCTGAATGTTTGAGAGACTTTCATGGTGGCTTCTGAACTCTATCAACATGTAATGGGCTAGGGTGGTGAATCTTAATCCCTCCCACTCTGAGAGGAGACATGTGCGGGGGATGTATCGGAACAGTAATTTTTTGGAGGAAAATAAAATACTACTTTCACCCTTCAGGCTCCAGGCTCATCAAGGCCTTAAACTGAGGATTTTTTATTTTTATTTTGTTATTTATTAACCACCATAAGTAATTGACATAATATTATAATGATGATAATATTGTTATTGTGAGGGTGGATTGGAGCCCAAACTAGGGAAACCCTGTATTTCAGGATTCCAGAACACTCACTCGCAGCTATAGGTACATTGATTGCAACTTATAAAATAAATAAATAAATATATTCACGGACATTTCACACAACGTCCTCTGTTCCCAAACTAAGCTTCATGCTTGTGCTATGGGTACCAGATTACGGATATAATACATACCTATATTACTTTTTTTTTGTAAAAACATACATATAATAGATAGAAAACACCCAGATGCAGTACAAATATCTGTGTTCATCACCCAAATAGTTGTCCTGAGTGAGAATTGAACCCAGGACCTCGTCCACGGAAGTCGGTTACACTACCGCCTACGCCACGAGGCCTGTCATGGGGGATGGAACTTTATACCGCTTTTGGAATTCACGGTATATTCTAACTTCTTCGATTCGTTCGGTGAGTGAATCACTTCCTCATCGCTCTCTATCGTTATTTCTCTTACCTTATATCTATTTACCTGAGGTTGGCAAAGTGCGAGTTATTCCCTAGCGTCTATAGGTTTTTCTGTCACCATACTTATATAAATAAAACATTATAATACCTAGTCATAAAAAATACTATGACATAAATAAAAAATAGAGCTAGTTTTACCGTGAATATCGCACGCTGTCCAGACCGCACCGTTCTAACTGGAATAACTCATCACCCTGCACTCGCCACAGTTAATAAATGTAGTGTTGCAGTACAGAATTATGCCCTAATCGGGTGGGAATTTAGTTCAAAATTAAAGTTTTTTATATCCGTTATATGTTGTAAATATTTTTATTAAGAATTATACTAGAGATGAAGTATTTTTTTAATTAGATATGTTATTTCGAATGGGCGTATGGTAATTTATATTTATTTGAAAACATGTTTTATTATGTTTCGTTCGTAATTATTTGGGTTAATGAAATATTATTTATGAATATGGAAAAAGAGAACTTTACTGCGAGCGGGATTCGAACCTGTGTCCCTTGCAACCCGGGGAAGTTCTCTAGACCGCTAAGCCATCGCATTGACCGACGGCCATTACCAATCTCCACATCACTTTACAACCCACGCTACCTATTGGATGCATTTACATGCATTAATCCAATATAGTAAGTTTAATTTTGAAATTATTATTCATACTATATGATGGCGCAATTTTTTAAACATTTAGATCTATATTTTAGCACTTGAAATGCTCATCTACTTTAAACAACAAATTATTTGTGAATATTGCGCAGAAAGGGTTTTTATTCGAAAGAAAAATTTGTTGTGAGCGTACACTTCTATTCATACTTTTGGTGATGAAAACATAAGACATAAAAATAGCGAGGTTAAGCATCTCATCGCCACGCTTAGTCTTAGCCACTGTAATTATAAAATTATGTTTGAAATCTTAAGTTTCTGGTGCATATTTTGATATCAAAATATCGTTATGAAATAAAACTACATTTACAGAATCTATCGCGTTCACTTGATTTTCTGATAAGTGTCTAACATCTAAGTCCACCCGTGATTATGAATGCTGTAAAGTATCCGAAATCTCGGGATATTAGAAAATCAAGTAAATGCGATAGATTTCGTAAGCGTAGTTTTATTTCATAAAATGTAAGATTCGCGTAAACATCAGGAAGAATTATTAAAATATCGTTGAAGTATATTTAAGCCGTTTGATCTGTATTTTAGTAAAAGAGAACTTTAGTAAGAGCGGGAATGCCCGCTCGCACTCCAATAGGTGGCGTGGGTCGTGAAGACATTGATGTGTAAGTGGAGATTGGGTATGGCCGAAAGGTCAGTACGGTAGCTTAGTGGCTTAGAGCACTTCCCCGGATTGGAAAGGACGCAGGTTCGTTTCCCGCTTGCACTAAAGTTCTCTTTTTCCTCATTCACAAATAATTAGTGCTACATTTAAGCACTTAATATGCTCGGCCATTTTCCACAAAATGCGAAAATATGAAATCGAAAATAGTAGTCACGAGCAGGATTTGAACCTGCATCTCCTGGGAAACCGTCCTAGATGTTGATGTATGTTATTGCTAATTCTTCGATTTTTGCACTTTGCGTTCTTGTAAATAGTTGTGTATGTAGAAACTCAACCTCAACTCAGAAAATTAAATGAATCACCGATTACATAGATATTTTTTCATATAATTATCACAGTAAAGTTAAGTACCTATATGCGCTCTGTTCAAAGGTTGAAACACAAGCGATCTTGATTGCCAAGTTAAAGACCAGTTCAAAATATAGCGGAAGCAAAAGATACCACTCCCCACAGCCAAACAATGTCTGTTAATTTAGTCGATCGCTACTTTAGCGTCAGTGTTACCATACGAAAACTACAACACTGTTTAATGTCTATGATAGCTAACAGATATTCGTCACTCCTACAAATAGCAATCTGGTATCATAAATAATTATTTTTTTCATTGTTTGTAGTGGCAGGCGAACCACGATCCATCTGATGGTAAATGGTAACCATTGCCCATGGACTCGACTATACCAAGAGTATTGCCAAGCCGCTGCTCACCAATTCATTTCACATATATGAACGATGTGCTTCATGGTTGGTCACACGGGAGATGGTGGTACCAACCCGCTCGGGCCCGAAACCAAGTGAGTACTCCCACTTTACCAAGTAGGGGTACCCCCCTACCACCAGTCATGCAATGGATAATAATAATTGCTTACTTCCCTTAGTCGCCTCATAAGACACCCGTGGGAAAGAATGGGGTGGTGGCACTTTTATTCTTAGTCCGTTACCACACGGTTACATGTATGTTAAGTGCTTATTTTAAGCATTGTCAGCTTGTATTCGGACCATTGTTTGTTCAAGCGAAACCGTGCTTAGCAGGTTAGTATTTCTACTCGTCTAACGAGTAATCCATCTACGAGGCCAACCGTCCATTGTGTTCCGACATGTAACGATCCATCATTAGCAATGTTCACTACGATGACGGCCAAAATGACCCATCTATGTCAGTAAATGATGCAGCTAAATGGATGGCACTTTAGGGTTAACTACATATAATGTTATGTCATAGCTTAGAATTTACCTTACGGAAAGAATCGATTATTTTATTTTATGGTTGAAATTCGATTACAAAAATAATACATTTTCGAAGATCATTTTAAACATCGATATAAATTTGGCATAGTGAAAGTTGTTTTACATTGAAAGATGTTTGCGTGAAAGTGTTGTCATTGCAAAGAAATAATCTCTATAATTTGGGTAAATTTTTAAAAGTTTTATATTTAAAACACAAACGAGGCAAAAGTATAAAGTAAGTTAAACACAAAGTGAAAAGTTAGCAGTCAGGAGCAAGGGTCACGATGGCTGAATTGGCAAAGCATCTGGACGGTATCCAGGAGATGCAGGTTCGAATCCTGCTCGTGACTGTTATTTTCGATTTCACATTTTTCACTTTGTGTTTAATGTATGTTGCTAAGCATGTCAAATGATAAAAATATATATAAAAATATCTAAATATATAAAGTAAGTTTACAGCAAATCATATAGGGAATATTAAGGCGCAGACTACGTATTCATGTACGTAACGTATATACGAAATCATCGAATCATTTGGGGTAATTTTAAATTATACTCTGGTAACACTCACTCACTGTTTGTATTTGTGTGCGTGAGTGCGTGTAATTACAAGTTTGGCATGGTTTTATATGATTTCACTGGATTGTTCGTAATCCACACTACCCTGTTCGTTGCCCCGAACGTCGGGGTGTGCAGTTAGGAACATTTTTTCCCACCTTAACAAAAAAAAGGAACATGAAAGAATGATTTTATGCTCTACGTTATTTTCCAACACTTGTGTTACTTCAAGTATTAATGTAAAAGATCACGTTTTACAAATGCTGCATGTTTTTAAGTGTTGCCTCCAAAACTCCATAAAATATTCCACCACTTTACTGAGGCATGACTGACTTGACTATGATTAATATTGTATGAGTTTGACTGTCACTCGTTTGGCGAATTAATTTAATTAGACTTACTTGATGCAGCAAGATACTGGCAACAAAAATTAGGCTGATGGCCATAATCAAAAAAGAAGAAAATGTTTACAACATTCGGCAAAAATACGTGGAATGAATTGTTATTCTTATTAATGGAACTTGTTTTCCATGTTTAGTTGATATTAATCTAAAAAAAAGACTGCACAGATGGCAGAATGGTTTAGATACAGACTCCCGCCCGAGTATTTTGGGTTCGATTCACACATAGGACAACTCTTTGTGTGATCCACAAATGGTTGTTCTGAGTCTGGGTATACTTTTTGTCCGTGAAATTGTATGTTTGTAAAATCCCCAGCGATACAGCGATTATTCCTTAGAGCAAGTCGTTGTTTTTAAAAAGCATCCAACTATAACGGGCGATGCTATTAACTGCCTCAGTGGTCTAGCGGTAGTGCACGTGATTGCGGATCATGAGATCGTGGGATTGATTCCCGGGTCGGCTCAACAAAAATTTATTGGGCTTACCCGTCAAGTAATGCTCAATAGCGACTGAGAGTTAGGAAGTTGACGGTGTGATCTCAGCGTCTCTGAAAGAATATAAAGCCGTTGGTCGTTTTTTTAAGACGGAAAAAAATGTATCTAACTACATACCCCGTCGTTAGGGACAACGAACAGGGTAGTGTGGGGCCCTCACCCACTAAATAAGCCCGCTGTGTGCCGTCTCTCTGCGTGCGGGCCACTGGGACTATTTTGCATTACTCTAGTGGTCCACCGGCGGCAAAGGCGTTGGTCTTGCGACTGATTTATCTCCGGTGATGTCAGAATGCAGCGAGCAGTTCCAACAGAGAATTCATTTTTGTTTGCCCACACATTCGTGCACTATAATATCTCCTGCGTTCATGGCTAGTGTCTGTTGACAGCAGACTTGCTATTACAGAGGAGTTAATCAGATTATAGTTACTAGCCATAAGTCTAACCCGTTAGCCTAGGTGAACGACAATCGCGATAATAAGACGCGATGCGACGCGACACGAAAATATCAAATACTTCGGAAAATCCAAAACTGCACGCCTCTTAATCTTGCTTTTTCACAATAAAATTGATTATTTGATAAGTAACTAATAACGTATTGGTCTTACTAAGTAGTTTTCAATAAATCACAGAGATAGCGCTAATTTCAAAAAGTACTAATGTGGGTTTCATGTCTTATACGTCATCTAGCGCTAATTTTAAGAAGTACTTCTATATTGGTCTTTAGAAATAATTTTCATGAAAGGTATAGCGCCATTCACATCAATTCAGCCACATCGAATCAGACCGTGAAAAGTAATAGGGCTCTATTCGTAGTTATACTCTAGTTAAAAAGAAAAAAAAGATTCGATCAGTAAAGTATTTCGGTTGTTATCGTGTTAACAAACATTACCTACAACAAACGGACGTCCAAGACAGAACTTTTTTAAACAGTTTTTTAACAAGTTTAAATAACGAAAATGGCATAAAACATATAATGAGTGTCATAAATAGTGTTTTTTCTTGATATGTGTGTGTATATATTGTTTTACAAGTGCAATATATGATAAATAGAGACATTTTAAGATTGAAAAATCAGATGCTCTGTGTAAAACGAGAATAGTACCCACCTCAACGCTTCGCTTATGAGGTGTGCAATAGAGGTTGTATGTACTTATGACCTACGTTGTCGCCCAATATGAATGCGACCGCACCGCGCGTATTAGCCGCAATACGTCGCATCGCGTCGCGTGGCGTCGCTCACCTAGGATAACAGGTAATAATCTGGAAAATAAGTGGATGCTACCACTACAACAGAAAAAACTCAATACGATACCACACTGATGGTAATGTTGATACTTTTAAATAAATAAAATAAATATTCACGGATATTTTTCACACAACGTCCTCTGGTCCCAAACTAAGCTTAACGCTTGTGCTATGGGTACCAGATTACGGATATAATACATAAACTATTTTTTTTGTAAATACATACGTATAATAGATAGAAAACACCCAGACGCAGTACAAATATCCGTGTTCATCACACAAATAATTGTCCCGAGTGGGAATCGAACCCACGACCTCGTCCACGAAAGTCGGTTACAGTACCGACTACGCCACGAAGCCCGTCTTTTAATGTGGTGGTAGAATAATGTGGCACTTGCGACTATAATACGGGCCTTAAAATAGGTGTAGTGCGTAGGCACTTCAATAGTGTAAACATAGCGATAAGAGTTCTTAGTTAATGTAAATAAACCAAGCCCTATTGTATATTCATTTCCAAATTCCAAATATTAAAACAGTCATTGAGTTGCTAAAAAATATAGATCAAAAATGTTTAAAAAATCGCGCCTTCAAATAGTATGAATTTTAATTGCAAAATTAAACTTACTATATTGGTTTAATGCATGTAAATGCTTGCGATAGATGGCGTTGGTCGTAAAGACAAATGTGATAAGGAGATTGGGATGATCTAAAGATCTGTACTATAGCTCAGTGGCTTAGAGCACTTCCTCAGATTGGAAAAGACGCGGGTTCGATTCCCGCTGGTACAAAAAATCTCTTTTTCCTTATTCACAAATAATTTGTACTTTAAAAAGTGGCGGAGCATGTCAAATGCAAAAAATATAGATCAAAAACAGTCATTGAGTCTCGGACACTGAATACGCTTTTTATTTCTTGACCAAACCTTCTGATAAACTTCTCATTTATACCAAACGCGTGGTCACCTACTATAATCAAGGTGGTGACTAACAAATTAACAATCCACCAACTGCAAATAGGTAAAGCATTATTTAAGCAAAATACTCCAGACTTATTGAACTGCTATTTTAACTTTTATTAGAGCATAGGTATATACATAAAAACAAATGAGAAATACAACAAACACATTAGAACAAACTTCGACCATTACGCTCCACAGGCAATTACGACATGTTCCTGTGTGTTGATTCTGAATTAGACATATTTGGCAAAAAAATTTATAGAATTAAAGGATGATGATATGTTGGTACTTATATATCTATACTTAATTTAAGTTAATTTGTTTTATTAAAAGTCGTCATGTGTTTTTTAAATATCATTGTCGGTATAAATATAATAAGTGAACAAGCAAATAAAAGTGACGAGGTTGAGTTTAGGAAAGCTGAGACTTCCTATATTTTTTAATAAGTCTTTTTTTATTAAGCTATATTTTTAGCATTTTACATGCTTAGCACTATACATTAAACACAAAGCGAAAAATGTGAAATCGAAAATAACAGTCACGAGCAGAATTGAACCTACGACGGTATCCAGGAGATGCAGGTTCAAATCCTGCTCGTGACTGTTATTTTCGAATTCACATTTTTTGCTTTGTGTTTAAAGTCTTTTTTTATTCATGCCAGCATGAATTGGCTGGCTCGATCGCGGAAGTAACACTCTCTCGCATAAGATCGCGTGAAACAATGGTAGGTATTCCTATCGTTCTGAGGCAGCTAGTGGCAGACTATCTTGAGGGCCGCAGCGTTCTCTATGAGAGCCGCATAGGGGACGTTGTGACGAGATCCATGTCGTGCGGTGTCCCACAGGGTTCGGTTCTAGGGCCACTTCTGTGGGACATCGGTTACGACTGGGTGCTATACTGTCGGCTCCACCTCGGGCTGGCGGTCATCTGCTATGCGGATGACACGCTGGTCGTGGCCTGGGGTGGAAACTTTGAGGAAGCCGGCGTTCCTGGCCGCCTTAGGGACCTCGAGGTGGTCAGGAGGATAGGAGCGCTGGGGCTTAGGGTGGCCCTGGATAAGCCGGAGGCCCTACTTTTGCATGGGCCCCGGCGTCTGCCGTCGGCGACCTGCTGGCGCCTCGATCACGGTGAACAGGGTCCACATGGGGCGGCGCAAGCGCGAGTACTTGCGACTCATGCTGCCCTAGCTGAGGCTGCGGGTAGATGGACCGGGGAACGTCCGCCACCCGCAAGGCCTCCCGCGAAGGTGCGACGCTCCGTGTGTGGATGCAACGCTCATTAAAGGGTACCCGAAAGGGTAAGCCTCCGGCGGGCCTCTGGAGTAATCCAACACAGTACCAGTGGTCCGTCAACACAGGCGGAGAGACGGCACACGACGGGTTTCTTTAGTGGGTGCGGGCCTCACACTACCCTGTTCGTTGCCCCGAACGACGGGGTGTGCAGTTAGGTACACTTTTTCCCGCCTAAAAAAAAAAGGGTATTCCTATCGTTGTGTTTCGTATGGTGAGTGAGAGCCTCCGGCGCTCACCCCGCCCACACCCCGTTCCTATCCTCTCCTTATTATCTTTCGCAACTTCTTCTTATGTCTTATCTCTCTCTATTTTCTATCACTTTGTTTGGCGATGCGCGAGTTGAGGAGTTGGCGTTTATAGGCTAAGGTGACCGCTTAACATCAGGTGAACCTTACACCTGCTTGCCATTCGCCTAGTATAAAAAAATGGCAGAATTTGAGGGCCTCTTCGATCTTCCTTGAAAAATGAGCATAGAGATAGGCGTGTTTTTGCTTCAAAGCAAGTGGTCGATAGTCTTGGTTAATCTTTTGGTACAGCTAAGACCTTGAACGGCCGTAACCATATCCTACAAGATGGGTTGCTGATCATTTTGCATAGCAACCACAAATAAATACAGTAATAAATTGAGAGTAAATATTACCTTCTCAAAAGCCTTAGTATGTTACGTCATATTTCTGATTTAAAACTCAGATAAAGTGTACGCAAAAAGTTCTAGAAAGCTTTGGAGAACGTTGGTTATTTAAAAACTTTCGTGAAACGCTAAATACGCTGTGAAATTTTATTCATTTCAATTTTCATACGTTTTCGTGGAATGAGAAATTATTGCATAAGGAGTTTGTTGAAAGGAGTCAAAGGATTTATAGTTTGAAAATAGTGCAACTAACTGTACTGTAAGACAACTTTTCGGGGGTTGGGCTTTTGACGGGCCTCGTGGCGTAGTCGGTAGTGTAACCGACTTCTGTGTCCAGGACAATTATTTGTGTGATGAACCCAGATTTGTACTGCGTCTGGGTGTTTTCTGAACATGATGAAATTAATGAAACAACGGTAGGTAGGTACCCCATTGTGTTTTGTAAGGTGAGTGAGAGCGCCGGAGGCCCAAAGCTCTCCCTATCCTCTCTTTATTATTCTTTATATCCTCCCTATCCACCTCCTGTAATTTTCCTTGGAGATGACGACGCGCGAGTGATGCCTCCGATGTTGTTAGCGTATATAGGCTACGGTAACCGCTTTTTTGTCCACGTAGTATAAAAGAAAAACTACATTCACAATATTTTTTACAGTCTCGCCATCTGGATACCCCTTCGAAAATAAATACAGAGAAACTTCTATTTCTATATGTTCACAAAAAAAAATCTAATAAATTATCATCTGATCATGTGAAATGCTAAAAATCACCATCCATCCATCCATCCATCAGCCTCTCAACGTCCACTGCTGGACATAGGCCTCCCCAAGAGAACGCCACAACAAGCGGTCCCGTCATGGGGGATAATGCCGTAATCACCACGCTTGGCAGGTGGGTTGGCGATCGCAGTAGATGTTGTTAATACTCGAGAGAGTGCTGCTGCCCACTCCCCCGGTGTTCCCTCAGTCGGCTCTTACGACCCCCGTGGGTAGACAGGGGTGGGACAATTCTAAAGCCGGCCCCACACGGCTAAAAATCACCAAATAATCATATTGTGAATCGCGTCATCATTTAGTATGATTTTTAATTGTAAAAATTAAGCTTACTATATTCGAACAAAAATCTATGCACATGGTATGTATATGCTACAGTAATTGAGAGTTTTAGCAGGTTTCTAAGATAGCTTAGCGAAAGAAAACGTATATTTTTCCACTTTAAAAAAAGATTGTTTCAAGTAACATCGTTGTACTTTTAACCGACTTCAAACACATCAGTAGGTGTCTAGCACGGCGCCGCCGGCGGACCACCGAAGAAATGTAACACAGTTCCAGTGGCCCGCCAATAAAGGCGGAGAGACGGCACACGGCGGGTTTCTTTAGTAGGTGAGGGCCCCACACTACCCTGTTCGTTGCCCCGAACGACGGGGTGTGCGGGTAGGGTCATTTTTTCCCGCCTAAAAGAAAAAGGTGTCTAGCATGGAAATCGTATGTAAATAACAATTATTTATCGCTTTTTAGTGCCTGTGTGTCTTCCGAAGGCGGTTTACTTTTCTTTTAAATAGTTTATTTTATACAAGAACAAATAAAACAAGCATACAGCCTGATGTAAGCGGTTACACTCCAGAGGCATTTCTTATACCTACTATTTTTACCATATGGAAAATTTATAGGAGGTGGGGGGGAGGATTATATAGCCCATTAACCAAATAAAATAAGTCGTAATAATGAAAATAATTCTTGAAGCAGAACCTAATGGAACTTTTTATTTAATCCAGTATTTAATTTTCCAGCTCACGATAAGAATTCGCACAGCTAGGCAACGTATGCAAATATAGCAAAGATATCTTTCCTCTTTTTTATGTAAAGGCGGGAAAAAAATTACCTAACCGCACACCCTGTCGTTTGGGGCAATGAACAGGGTAGTGTGGGGCCCTCACTACATAAACCCGCCGTGTGCCGTCTGTCCGCCTGTGTTGGCGGGCCGCTGGTACTATGTTGCATTACTTCTGTGATAAAGATCGCTAGTTGAGTGAGGTCGTTAAACGGTGACAAAGTATTCATCTTCTGCACTAAGGAATAATCATTGTATCGCGAGGGACTTCAAAACATACAATTCCACGGACAGAAAGTACACCCAGACTCAGAACAACCATTTGTGGATCACGCAAAGAATCGTCCTGTGTGGGAATAATTACTCACAACATTCGTGCGGGAGGCCGTTGTACTAAAAAAAATAGTACTTAAACACTGAGCCAGAGAATCCAGAAAAAGTAGACTACGAAAGAAACCGAAATCGCAGGGAAAAGCTAGTACTACTTTAGATATATAGTTTCCTTTAATAACGTTCGCTGCAGTTTCAGCACGATGTACGGAAGTGCCAAACTTTCTCAACCGACGTCCCTCCGCAATATCGCGGGTTCAAAACTTATGACAATTTCAAAAGTCCCACTTAGTGAACAATTATTTTTGAATCTTCTTCGGCAAACTTTGGTAGAATATGTTTTTTTTTTCCATTCCTTACCCTCTTAATTTCAATTCGTCGTCACCCAAGATATTAGGAAGGAAGAATGTGTTATCGAAATTCGCAGTCCAGAGCAATTCTCGTAACGGTTGATTTGGCAAAGTATCGGGAACGGTATTCCAGGACATGCTGGTTCAAATCCTGCTCGTGACTGTTATTTTCGATTTCACACAGTATTGTGAATCAATAATAAAAGAAAACACAGTATTTTTTGTGAGGTTAAATATAGAAATATAAATAATAAATAAATAATATTCTCGGTCATTTTTCACACAACGTCCTCTGGTCCCAAACTAAGCTTAATGCTTGTGCTATGGGTACCAGATTACGGATATAATACATAATGCTACTTTTTTTTTTAAATACATACATATTAGAAATCTCTCAGATGCAGTACAAATATCCGTGTTCATCACACAAATAATTGTCCTGAGTGGGAATCGAACCCACGATGAAATGACTTGATCCTGCCCGCAATTCCGTCCGCATGGACTTCAGAATATAATCGCTCTACGGCAAGTTAATTATATTTATGTAATAATTAGCTATTTTTCCCACGGGAACAATTCACTTCTCTGGGATGAAAAGTAAAAATGCCTATGTATTTTTCTGGGATCTAAACTATATACATGCATAGATTAATGATTATTGGTTTAGTAGTTACGGCATGTCAGCTTAACAAACAAGCAAAATAATTTTAGGAATGAAGTCAAAAGCAGCTTTGCTAACGTTAAATTTAAAATATATACCCCATTTTCCAGATCCTCATAGGTCATAGGGAGCCGTTGGATGCAGGTGACACAGGACTGCTCGTTGTGCTACTCTTTTGGAAAGGCCTATCTGTAACAGTGGATAGAAGGATTTCCCGATCCAATAAAAAACATAAAATAAATATAGAGACAGACAGATTGAGAGAGAGAGAAAAAGCTAGGTAGATTTCCAACAGTAATTGTTCATTTTCCACGTTAGCTTATGTATAATATTTTCTACAATACGTGCGCTAAATTTTATGATGATCGCTTTAATAGTAACTTTGTGACGGCATAACACACAAACAAACTCACTCTCACGTTTGTTAATAATGTTAGTACAGACATTCTTAAGAGGAAGACCTGTATGATTATTCAGCTTTCCACACGTCTGCGGACCCTTTGTCGTTCAATATTAGGGTTCGCGAGCTGACTTATAATGCTGGCATTGTTATTCTGTCTGCGGTTAACCTGTTTTTAAATAGGTTTCAGATGCAATATATGAATTACTGATGGCGCGATCTAAGTAGAATTATTGATGTCGTGATCTAAGTGGAAGTCTCTTCATTATAATCATGGACAAAGTCCTGGTTATATTTCAATTAAGTTTCTAAACAACAAATTATTTGTGAAAATGGAACAAGAGAACTTTCTTAAGAGAAATTTATTTTCAACCGACTTCCGAAAAGGAGAAGGAGCCAAAATGATGTTAGTGTCATTATAAGTAGGTATATATACCTACTTATTGTTTTTGTTATTAAATGAGTATAAGTATTGTTTCGTTATTTTTAGACTAGGTACCGACTTCAAACACATCAGTAGGTGTCTAGCACGGAAATCGTATATAAATACTAAATTATTTTTTGGTTTTTAGTTCAAGGTGTCTTATGAAGGCGGTTCTTTTTTATTTAAATATAATTTATTGCAATTATAATTCATACTATTTAATGGAACGAATTTTTAAATATTTTGTTATAGAACAAAATTTTGAAATGATTTTTGAATGCACTTGACATGCTCAGCTACTTTATAGAACAAATTATTTATGAAAGTGAAAAAACAGAGCTTTTCTGCAAGCAGGATTTGAAACTGAATCTCATCCAGTCCGGGGAAATACTCTGGACCTCTAAGCAATAGCAGTCACCTAACGGTGAACCCAACCTTCACAATTGTTATAGATGTCTTTTCGACCACTTCCAGTTTCTACTTTCACAAATAAATTGTTCTTTAAAAATTAATAATATTTTTATTTTATAAAGTCTAGCAGTTTGTCCGTATGGTGACGGACTAAGAATACAAGTGCCACCACCTTATTCTTTCCCATGGGTTTCGTATGAGGCGACTAAGGGAAGTAAGCAATTATCATCCATTGCATGACTGGTGGTAGGGCTGGGTACCGAGTGGAAGTACTCACTTGGTATCGGGCCCGAGCGGGTTGGTACTACCATCTCCCGTGTGTTCAACCATGAAGCACATCGCGTTTTGGCTGTAGCAGGAGATAGCCGTTTATTCTTTCATTTCATATCGGTGAAATGAAATGGTGAGCAGCGGCTTGACAATTAAAGATAAAGATAAGATAACGATGACTTTATTGGAAACACAATAAAAATATTACACTTATTACTGTGTGTGTGTTAGTGTGTGTGTGTGTGTTTTCCATTTCTTCATAGTTTAAGGAACTGAGCCATTTATGCAAGACTGACCTATATTTACGAGAAGTAAGAGAATAAATTAGTAGCTTTTTATTAGCTCTGTTGTATAGAAAATTAATTAATTCATTCCATAAATTCTCTCAGTATAGTTGAGTCCATGAGCGGCGGTTACCATTTACCATCAGATGGACCGTGGCTCGTCTGCCACCATATGCAATTAAAAAAAAGCAATTTCACATACTATAGGTATAATTTTAGTGTGAATGGCATTTTCCATTAAATTAATATTATATGTTTTTTCTTGTTTCAGGTAAATTGGTGTATGATGAACGGATAACAGGTTATTTAGATATACCTATAGTTATTTTAAATAATTAAAATACATGATATTACGAGTATTGCAGTTTTTAAGCGAAATATTTTTTTAACTGTATTTTAGCACTTGACATGCTCAGCTACTTTTAAAGAACAAATTATTTGTGAAATGTGGAAAAAGAGTACTTTAGTGTGAGCGGGAATCGAGCCTACGTCCCTTCCAATCCGGCGAAGTGCTCTAACCGCTAAGCAATCGCACTGACCAAAGTCCATTCCCAACCTCCACATTTCACAAATAATTTGTGTTTTATTTATTGGATTATTAGTATATTTTTTATTTATTTTATTATTATTCCTTTATTTAAGCAGTAACTACTTAACAGTTTATCGAATTGGTGTTTATTTATAACATGAACGCTCGTATAATAAGTCTTCCTTTGAAAGTAAAATATGTAGGTGATAATTATGCACATTAAATTTGTTATACGTACCTATAGGTTTACATAATTATCATGACGTATTTCCCCGTTACTTTGAATTTATCCACTACCATATATCAAATCGAAGTTCAAATAGCAGTTTCAATCATAACGAATAAACGAAAATGAATTAGGTACGTACTTATTTATATAAAACCCCACCTGAAACTGGTTAACGTAGCCCTGTTTATTTTTACACAACACACTGCACGAAGAAATAATCCTTATATCGCAGCGGACTTTACAAAACTGCAATTTCAAGTCCACTCAGAATAAAAACCATTTGTGGATAGCATAAGGGGTTGACGTGGACATCGAACCCACAACACTCTATCGGTCGGTATCTAAACCACTCCGTCATCTGAATAGCCGTCAGTGTGACGTGTGGCCTTCCATAAGCGGCCCCGAATTTTGTTAATTGACATGTGAATTATGGGAAAGAGACTTGTCAGGATTTCGAGGTGAAATTTTGTAACTTATTCTTCTGATATGTCACCTATAAGTAAGTAAGTATTTATTTGTATAAACATGGTGTAAATTACAGATAGAAATACATTTGCAATAAAGTTTCAACATGTTTTACCTCAAGTATACAAACTATTATAATTTTTAAAATTTTATATAATAAAAATCAATGTCATTCAATCCATCCATCCATCAGCCTTTTGACGTCCACTGCTGGACATAGGCCTCCCTAAGAGAACGCCACAACGAGTGGTCCTGTACGCTCATATGGGGGAATAGTGCCGTAATCGCCACGCTTGGCAGGCGGGTTGGCGATCGCAGTGGATGTTGTTAATACTCAAGGGAGTGCTGCTGTCCACTCCCTCGGTATTCCTTCTGTCGGCTCTTACGACTCCTATGGATGGAGAGGGGTGGGACAATTCTAAAGCCGGCCCCACACGGCATTCAATAATTTATAAAATTAAAATAACCAGTTTGTCAATAAATAATATTATAAAATCTAGAATTAAAATAGTCAATTGCAACATTTCATTTGATATCAATAAATGAGTCATTTATGAACTCGGCAATTGTATAGTAACATGTATTAATAAACATATTCTTTAATTTGTGTTTAAAATCATTTGTATTTAAGTATTTAATTGATTTCGATATTTTATTATAATTTTTGGTGATATACGGAATACACTATTGCTCATAAGGGCCGTTTTTGCATTTTGCATACGTAATAACTGCCTCGGGGTCTTCCGGAGCTTACCTACCGTTTTTACATGCTGATCTTTTGTGAGAGGGTGGTACTTCCCCCGCCAACCCCCAAACCACCGAAGGAATGTAATATAGTTCCATTGGCCTGCCAACAAAGGCGGAGAGACGGCGCACAGCGGGAACAATAAAAAAAAATAACGGTAGTATTTCTCGATTGAACAGGCCCATTCATGCTGGGCTAAAAGCTCTCATTCATCAGCCTTTAAACGTCCACTGCTGGACGTAGGCCTCCCCAAGAGAACGCCACAATGAGCGGTGCCGTCATGGGGGATAATGCCGTAATCGCCGCGCTTGGCAGGTGGGTTGGCGATCGCAGTGGATGTTGTTAATACTCGAGGGAGTGCTGCTGCCCACTCCCCCGGTGTTCCCTCAGTCGGCTCTTACAACCCCCGTGGGTAGACAGGGGTGGGACAATTCTAAAGCCGGACCCAAACAGCCAATAAAAAATTGGTGATAATTTGTAAAGAAATGCACGCATATTTTATCTAGTGCTAAAGGCTCTAGCACTAGATAAAATATGTGTGCATTTCTTTACAAATTATCACCGTTCGGTGAAGAAAAACATTTTGAGGAAACCAGCATGTCTGAAACATTTTTTTCGATTGGCTTGCGAAGTCTGCTAAACCACACTGGGCCATCATGTGGACTAGGGCCGAAATCCCTGTCACCCTTACCACCAAAATTAATGTTTGTATTGTATGACGGGCCTCGTGGTGTAGTCGGTAGTGTAACCGACTTCCGTACACGAGGTCGTGGGTTCGATTCCCACTCAGGATAATTATTTGTGTGATGATGATGATGTGTTTTCTATCTATTATATGTATGTATTTACAAAAAAATAGTAATATATATTATGTCCGTAATCTGGTACCCATAGCACAAGCGTTAAGCATAGTTTGGAACGCAAATTCAGGTAGCGTAGACGCTGTGGATGTGAACAAACCCGTTTCAAGCAATTGGCTCACGCTCGAATACGCTAAAGGGTTTGATGAACACAAAGGGATTTGCAATTGCTTGAACATTGTAGAACAGTCACAGTAGCTGTGTAATTAATTGACATCTTAACCTCCTCGGCGTTTAACCTTTTTTGACGATCTGTTCACAAATTCATTGAGAAGGCATCATAATTGCCTCATGCCTTACAGATCTTCACACAGGCTTATAAAGTCTGCTGACATTGGGCCAGCGTAGCTTAATTCTGTGGTGACGGACTAAGAATACAAGTGTCATTCTTTCCCACGGGCAACGTATGAGGCGAGTCAGGTAAGCAATGTCTGGTGGTAGGGCTGGGTACCAAGTGGGAGTACTCACCTGCTACCGGGTCCCCCGTGTGACCGACCATGAAGCACAGCGGTGTGTTTTGGTTGTTGTAGGAGATAGCCGTTTAATCTTTAACTTCATATCTGTGAAATTGAATGGTGAGATCGGCTTGACAATACTCTCGGTATAGTTGAGATACTATGAGCTACGGTTACCATTTACCATCAGGTGGGCCGTGGCAAGTCTGCCACCATACGCAATAAAAAAAATCTGAGATCAAATCCGTGATCAACATTGTGATTGTAATCTTGAGAAAATGGGAATCAAACTGTAATCGTACAAATAACATTTAGGGCAATAGCGCACTGGGGGCCTGGCAGCGCCGCTATGACGCGCGACCCGGCCGCAAGAGCTGCGTCTATGCATCGAGGCCAATGCACGATGATGATGAGCACAAATCACGCTGTAGCTCCACAGCTCGTCCGGCGTCCGCGGCTTGTTCGCGCACCATAGATAATTCACTTGACGCGCACACTGGTGTTTATCTACAATTCAACTTAACTTAATCTCAGTGGCCGCAGCAGCCAGCGACCAACCACGGGCTGCAAATGCGTCGCTGCTATCTCGTCGGCCGCCGCGGCTTGGTGAGGCCGGTTGCCGCATGCGGCAAGGTGCGCGTGCTCCCTGGTGATTTCACACTAATGTATCTATCTTGGTCATGTGGGACCGGCTTTAGAATTGTCCCACCCCTCTCTACTCACGGGTGTCGTAAGAGCCGACTGAGGGAATACCGCGGGAGTGGGCAGCAGCACTCGCTCGAGTATTAACAACATCCACTGCGATCGCCAACCCGCCTGCCAAGCATGGCGATTACGGCATTATCCCCCATGACGGGACCGCTCGTTGTGGCGTTCTCTTGGGGAGGCCTATGTCCAGCAGTGGACGTTGAAAGGCTGAAATGGATGGATGGTATCTATCTCGCTGGCTGCTGCGGCCTGGCCGCCAATCCGCTATTGACCTAACTCATACCTCGTGAGGTCCGTATTTAAAAACCACAGCGAAGTCCGCGCAGCCTCAGATGTATTATATGTTCTAGATATTATGATGAACGTATTGTATAATCTATTACTATTAAAGCTGTAACAGAGCTGTGTCTATACATTAAAGATATTTGAGAAAAAAAAAACTGTATTAGGCTATATATAGCTGTGTCTGAACACAAAACATATTTTTAGATTTTTGTCTGTTTGTTTTTTTTGTTCGTCTGCGCATCACGTCAAAACTACTGAACGGATTTTGATGCAACTTTGTTATTCAACTTTGTTTTTCTTGCTTAGACTTAAAAACTGGTATCTATACATTTTATTCCGCTACTATATCGGGTACCTGAGATATAACCTAAAAACTAGCTTTTGGTTGCGGCGGAGCTGCGGGCAAAAGCTAGTAGTTCCATAAAAATAGCCTCCGTTGGAGAACTTGATGATATACAGCCTCTAGTTTCGTAATTAATAGCCAAAGCTTGTGTGAGTTTGCTGTAACGGGCATAAGTGTCGATATTTTTGATTTATTTGGATATTTGTGCGATTGCTTTCTGTTATGCTTTCTGTTTTGTACGTACAGGCCTGTAGTTCAGTAGTACACAATTCAAGTTTGGAATAACATACCTATATAATAATAAAATCATAAACATAGCATCACGCCTGTATCCCCGAAGGGATAGGCAGAGGTATATTACGCACCTACGGTTCGCTAACTATGTTTAAGTCCCACGTAATAAGGGGGCGAGCCTATTGCCGTTTACCGGGCACATTTTTAAACTGCGGGCTGCTACCGAGACATTATCTTTTTTTTCCCCGACCCGGGGATCGAACCCAAGATCTCATGATCAACAGGCATACACACTACCGCTGCACCACCGAGACAGTTAATAATAAAAACAACAACAAAAAAGATCTAATAAATAATTATATTTAAATAATTATTAAATAATGTAATAAATAATTCAGTACAAGTTTCCAATCCCCCTCCCAATCTCCAAATCCGACAATAAAGAGGTGAAAATGGACTGCATAAATGAAACTTGGATTCTTATATTTTATATAGCAGTTGAATATATATAATAATATCTTGATATTTTGATCTGTATTTTAGCACGTGACATGCTCTTGACAGCTACTTTAAGGAACAAATCATTTGTGACAGTGCAAAGGAGTACTTTTACTGCGAGCAGGATTCGAACTTGCGTCTCTTCCAATCCGGGAAGGTGCTTTGGACCGCTAAGCTACCACAGTCATCCAATCTCCACTTCACATTTGTTTTTAGACGTCTAGACACACGCCACCTATCGGATGCATTTACATACAATATATCATCAATATTATCTAATATAGTAAGCTTTCTTTTCCTTTTTTACAAATCATTTATTCTACATCAATACAAACTTTCACATTTTTAATGTTAAGTAGCAATAAGGTTACATACCAATTGATTACGCATCCCTAAAAATCATTCGTTACTTTTTTAAGTACCTAATGCTCTACTTTCTAAAATAAATTATGAAAAAGTTTTTAATCTCAAAAAAAACAACGTATTTCTTTCTCTTTAGAGGGTATAGGCGTGATATTATGTTGTGTGATTGCGTAAACAATGCATAGATATCGATAGTAGCAATTGCGGTTGGTTTTCTGCCATTTATTAAAGAGTTTTGTCTGTCTCCAAAACTCATCATCAGATCTTTATGAAATTTAAATGTGACCATTTCGGAATAAACCTCTTTGACACAAAAAAAATATTTTATAAATCCGTCTATATATCTTAGATTTATACCCAAATTACAAAAAAATGTATAGGTACTTATATATAGGTTTCCTGTACACCTCTTCTTTGAGGCAGCCCAATTTTTTATAAAATTCAGGAAACCTGTACGTTCCTTTGAAGACTTACGAAGCTATGTCAGAGCAGCCGCATCAAAAATAAGTGATCGACGGTACACAAGATTGCTCAGAAGATCATTCATCCGCAGATGTAGGGCTTGCATAAGAATGGGGGGCCAAAAATTTGAACATTTGTTGTAAATGAGCGTAAAATAAAGTATTCTTAGGGCCGATTGTTTCAAACGATTGATTATCGTAACATACGTACGTCAAAAAATAACGATTACGAACGATATTTAACGTACGTTAAATACAAAGCGTTGTTTCATTGCCTAAAAAATCAATTGTCAAAGTTATTAGGGATGCAAGCACATAGCAACGTATTTTCATAATAAAAGTACATGGGAGAATTTTCTAGTATGCCCGTATACGTCAGTTTATCTTTTTTTATCATAGACAGAGGATGTTATAGTCTATGTTTTTTGGTTTTTGTTATGGAAGTAATATGTAATGTATATAAGTATATACTATATATCTCAGACTAAATATATCTAGACAGCGAAGAAAATTCTTTGACATGTATGAGCAAGAATACAAGATACAATTTACTGGTGCAAAAAACAGACAAAGTCATAGATTTTTGTCTTTGTCGCCGTGGCCAGATTTTGGTATTGTCACGATGTCAAAATGCTTTGTCTGTCACGATTCAACTGACATAATCGAACATTTGTATAAAAAATCGGGTTCTAATTAAAATTTAATGTTAATTTGTGTTAATGAGTGTTTTGAGAAAAAGATTACGTGATAATAGTGCTTGTAAAATAGTGTACTATGCTACAAAAGCTGCAGCGAGCGAAAGAATACAGCTATAACATTTCATTCATATGTAGTCGAAAATGAAAAAAATTAATGATTGAATGCTATAAAGTGGTATAAAATGTGCTTTTTTACTCAAAATTAATAATTTATACTAATATACACTCGCAAAACACGTTTTCTAGCTAACTTTCTATTACTGAGAATTGTTTCGGTGTTGCCTTATTGCGAATTTAATTTGCCCAGTTTTCACTTTACTAAAATTTATATGTAATTTATGAGATGATGATAAATATCTACTATTTTAGGTTTCCCTCTAATCCAGATGCGAGATCGAAATGGGTGTATGCTACGGGAAAACGAGGCAACCCACGAAATACCCAAAATATGTTCCACGACATTTCGTTGATGTTTCATTATACATAATAAGAAAATAGTAATGTTGGGAGCAAAATCATTGCCAGTGAATATGTTCATGTAAATACAGCTTTTAACGTCTTTGTAACTTCAAAAAACATAGCATCACGCCTGTATTCCCCGAAGGGGTAGGCAGAGGTATATTACACAACCACGACTCGCCAGCTATGTATAAGTGCCACGTAATAGGGGGCGAGCCTATTGACGTCTACCGGGCACATTTACAAACTCCGGGCTGCTACTAAGGATTTTTTTTGTTTTGAAATATCTCAATAACACTGCCCGACCCGGGGATCGAACCCGAGACCTCATGATCAGCAGTCGCTAACACTACCACTGCACCACAGAGGCAGTTGTAATTTCATCTTTGTAAGTAAATCTCAACTCTAGATTATGACTACCGCTGTAGTCATAATCTAGAATTCAGAGAAACTGATTTACTCTAAGCTCTTATTCAATTAGTTAAATCAGCGCTAGAAGGAAGATAATTATTTTCTTATTTGACCCAGCAAAGAAAGAATAGATAATTTAATTATATTCTTGTGTACTATTATTTTATTAAATATAACTTATTATTATTTACCAGATGAGATATCGAACAGAACGGTAATTTATGGAGCAGCAATATTTACCTTGCATCAAGGCTCAAAATCTTGGTTTTTCCCTATGTGATCGAATTCTTATTACGGAGATCCGTAGAACGTGAATATCCGACATAACCTGCCTGTTTGCATGCTGAAGTGGCAATGGGCAGGCCATATCAACGAGCTGACAACCGTCGGGGAAAAAGGTTTTCGAGTTGCGACCACGTATCGGACAGCGCAGCGTAATATGGCCTCCCACCAGATGGACCAAATATATGGTCAAAGCTGCAGGGAGCCGTTGGATACAGTCAGCACAAGCCCGCTAGTTCTGGTGCTCTCTTGGGGAGGCCAATGTCCAGCAGTGGACGTTTAAAGACTGATGGTTGGATGAATAGAAGGGGTGGCAGATTTACTTTTAAATAATTATTTTGATAAACGCTGTGATTTTCAATTAAATATTTGTTACGAAGAGTTTCTTATTTACGATCAAGTTACAGACCTCACTCTAACTATCGTTTATTTTGCCCAAATATGGTTAAATATTTGTCAACCTGGTAACATTAAAAAAATATATCGCTGTTTCAAGTGCGGCCACGCCGTCGCTCCGTCTAGTTAGTCTGAGCTATATATACATATTACTTATTTATTTTATTATTTATGACGCGAATGACAAAACTTTGAATGATTCCTTTATTATTAGTTGTGAATTGTGACAATATTATTAGGTAATATAAAGAAAAATAAGCTATTCGTGTAGAATTCAATGCCGGTGGAGACCAACCGAGGACTTCACGTCTGTTAAAGTTTGATTTGAAATCTAGCTATATTATAGAAGTCAGTTGCACCACACACACAGCCAATTTTTCTTCTTCGTTAGATGGAATGTTTATGTAATGAGGACGTCATTTATCGATAACCCGAGTCACTCGATGAATAATATGACACACTGTTGATTTCTGCAAACCTGATACATGCGCAACACATCTCATAAGCGATCCTGAACCATAACATTGTAGAATAGCAAGTACCTGATCTATAGGTAGGCTAGGTTTTACTGCCAAGCTTCTGAAATATTGTAGATAAATAAATTTTAAATCAAAGTATTCTTATGAGAAATTCTACTTTTCTGTAACAAATTTTATATCGTCTCCGATACGACGTGTCAACAATAGAGCTACTTCCTTTATTAGGTACACGATAGTCTCACGATACCTTGCAATGAATGAATTCCAACATATGAATTCCTGCTCATCCCAAAAATTTAGGTTGTTAACAGGTGTTTTAAAGACATTTTTCTTCCTTTCTACATTGTTTGTTTTATCGCCAGATGAACAACTATCGTAGAATAAAGACGAATACAAAAGAATCTCCATAATGTTGTAGGTACCTACTGTTTGTTAGACGCATCCATATAGTACCTATATGCTGACAGTATATATCATATCTATGGCTAGACGCACCGAAAGTGACCTTAACCAGTGGGCGGGACATCTGTTACCGTAATCGTTATTATTTAACGTACGTTAAGGACCTCATTTCGTGAAACAACGCTTTTTTTGGTTTGACGATGGTTAACTCCATATTTGACGTTTACGTGTGCGTCAAGTATAGCTGAAACAACCGGCCCTTAATGTTAAATGTTGTTTTTATTAACCCCCAATGGTTAGTTATTATAACTGAATTAAAAAAACAGTTCCCAAATTACATTTTTTTTGCTTCTGTAATATTTTCTCCTTATCTACATTAATAGCAATAATTCACTAATTAAGGCAGATACAATTATGAATTGTACCATTATCAAATCTACTTGAAACCGATATTATTTTTAAATTATTGGTCACTCATGTTCATACATATTATTTTTACCCAAATGTTTATTTTTTAAACTTTGTTTAAAAAATAAATTTTTTAAACTTTGTTTAAAAAATAAATTATGCTAATTTTCCAAAATAAATGAACTAGCATATTTAAAAAAAAGAGTATAAAAAATAGTTATACTATTTACTATCTATCTATCAGAATAGTATAAAATTAAAACAACTAAAACCCGATGAATTTCATTCATTTCTCGTCGTAGGTTTCAATAAAGTAAAATAAGGCAAAAAGAATCTATAAAACGGTTGACCCTAAAGGCCATCCCTGCAACTTCCCGCTAATTTGATTCTTAAACGCCCAAAATTGCACGTATTACGTTTTTGAGCTCTTGAGTTCAAAAATGACTTATGAGCTCGAAGTGCTCGAAGAGCTGAAAAGTATAATTTTCGTGTCATTTTCAGCTCTTCGAGCTCAAAGAGATAACTGTTCTATACTTTTGAGCTCTTCGAGCTCTTCGAGCTCAAAAGTCTGATAGAGGTTTAATAAAGCACTATGCATTGAATTTTCAAATTGCAATTTTGAATAAGTGAACCGATTTTCTCGTAGTTTACGGTATTCAACACAGCTTTTTGAGCTCTTTGAAGAATCTTAAAGCTCAAACTGGTCAGACTGAAGATTTTTCTTTTTTTTTCGACTACGATCTCACGAACGAATCAACCAATTTTGACATAAATGGCGGCGATCGATCCAGTTTTTTGATGTTAAGAGCTAGTTAGTTTTTGGAATTGATCGGTAAAAACCGTAAAGTTATTCCAAAAAAATACATTAAAAAAAAAAAAATTGTAGTTTTTTTGAGATTTCTCAAGATCTACCGGTTCGAATCGGTCCTAATTGTATTCAAAATCTAAATTTGGTCAAGTCCTTTCGAATGACGCCAACCCCGATTTTATTTATTTATATATTTTTTTTAGGGTACTACTTATTATAGATTTTTTTTTCATATTTTTTTTCTGAATGGCCATAAGTTCTACTATAAGCCATTTCAAGGTTATCCATTAATTACCGGACACCCAATACCTATAAAAATAACCAATGTAAATTTTGTTAATATTACAATTTTCACGCTGATGAAACAATACTTATTAATTCCTAAGTAATTCAGTCACTCCGGTGTGCACTTAACATAAATTATAGAAGACAGCGAGAGGGTCTGAAAACACTTCACACGGCAATTGTCTCGTTAATTTATTGCACAATCAGTAATTTTATGAAGTGGACACTAAAATCTGAGGTCAACATAATATTGAGATCTTTTTGTTATTAATACCAACAGAACAGTCCCTGTATCGCGGCGGCAAAGAAGTCTTCTATTATTATCCCTTCATGTATCCTACCAAATTCTTACTTGGCATGTTGGGCTTTTCACTCGAAGTGAAAATAATCATGGATTATCCATGACCAGCTCGTTACCGGCTGCAAAATTCTCAGAGGATTAGTAGACTCAATACACACATTGTGCAATTTGTCTGTTTCTAATATGCCCGGTGTGAATAGACGGGGTCGATTTCCTGATTTGTTTTACATGGAACTACCTAGTACGACTGCGTTCCATGTACACGTACTAGTTCGCGATCGTACGTTCTATGTCACCGCTAGTACGCGGTCACCATCACTTTAACGCACTTCTCATTGCCAACACCGATCTCGAGATTTTACTTGACAATTGGAATCAATTAAAAACCTTAATTTGAACATATTGCCTCGATAGACGCAGACTTAAATTTCATAGAATAATTTGTTGACATAATATTAAATATGTGTATCCTAATTTTTATTTGTGATTAATTATTTTAAATTTGCAGCACTCCCTCGAGTATTAACAACATCCACTGCGATCGCCAACCCGCCTGCCTAGCGTGGCGATTACGGCACTATACCCCCAATTTGGGGAGGCCTGTGTCCAGCAGTGGACGTAGAAAGGCTGATGGATGAAGGATGATTTTAAATTGTTCGCGATTTGTGATATATGTAGGTAAATGGTACATTACATAAGGCGTTTTTATCTCAATAAATAAATACAATTTACACACAGTACACCTCGTTGCCCATACTCAGATCATCCATAACGTGGACCAAATAAAGAATTGCCCTATATGGGAATCGAAACTAGAACAATCAGCATAGGATCTCGGTATCTCATCCACTCCGCCATGTGTGCGGATGTAATGGAGATTTTTAGTAACAATTATCCGAATGGTGGCAACATGGTTCGCTTATTGTCACGTCTCATTCCTATGGGGGTGAAAGGTGGGCAGCGGAAGTGACAAATGATAATGGCCTCTCTGTAAAAATTGTTATCTCACAGTAAATATAGGTACATTTTTCTGGAATAATATATAATATTTTGACGGGCCTCGTGGCATAGTCGGTAATGTAACCGACATCCGTGCACGAGGTCGTGGGTTCGATTCCCACTCAGGACAATTATTTGTGTGATGAACACTGATATTTGTATTGCGTATGGGTGTTATTGTGTGTTAATGCCCATGAATATTTATTTATTTATTATTAATAAAAAGTAGCCTATGTCGCATATGGACTATGTGTGCTAAAGGATAATAGCAGAATATTTTTATATTTACGAAAAAAAAAAAATTGCATTTTTTAAAGGTAGTGGTAATTCTCGTAGTAATCTAAAAAAAATTAAAGTAATTTTTTTAAAATTGTGGTAAATTATTTACCACAATTTTTTATACGTTGACTTTATTTGTCAGTCTGTATAAAAATAAGTGTTTTTATCAACTTATTTGACTTACCAATTACTGTACTGAGTTCCATTTTACTCTCTGTATTATGTACATACTCTTTACTCTTGGGTTTTTTGCGAATTCTCTTGGCGTAGCCTGACCTTACATAATCCTATCCACTACTTCTAATATCTACCCATGGAGGTAATAAGTATGGGAACCTGCCATTGTTATTTGAGGATGATCGGTTGAGTATTTATAGCGAGACAGCATAACAAACAAACAAACAAACATAGGCACTTTTGCATTTATAATATTAGTGTCAAGCTTCGTTGAAATACAATCATTGTTTTCGTCTATCAGGTACTCTACTCACGTGGCTCGAATGCACGTACAACTCCCTCGATTTCAGTTCGAGTTTAATTTCCATTTTAATTATACACTGTACGCATATTGGAATGCACGATGTAAAATTCTCCAATGTTTGGATGGAGAATATTCCTTATGATGTGTAATATCTATCTATCGTTAACGTTCATGATTAATGGAATTCCTCGGTAGGAAATTTATGTCGTGACTCGACATATAGAATTAAAAAGATTTAGGTCATATTCGTTGAGAGACTCCCAGACAGTACCTACGCATGTAATTTAAAAAAAGAAATAGAGTTACCTTGCATAATTTCAACGTTTTTTTTATGTCCCAAACTAAGCTTAACGCTTGTGCTATGGGTAACAGATTACGGATATAATACATATTACCCCTTTTTTTGTAAATACATACATATAATAGATAGAAAACACCCAGACGCTGTACAAATATCTGTGTTCTTCACACAAATATTTGTCCTGAGTGGGAATCGAACCCACGGCCTCGTGCATGGAAGTCGGTTACACTACCGACTACACCACGAGGCCCGTCAACTTCAGACTATCGATCGGATTTTATAAGCCTGTCTTGAATATTCTCGGTTGAGGGTGTGTTTCATTATTGCTATATTGGTATGCTCCTTATGGTAGTATACCCTTATAGTTGTTGCACCCTATTAGTATAAAAAAAAAACCCATATGTGTGTAATTCACAAACGGCAGAAGTGAAACTTCTGAAAAGTAGTAGAGATTGAGATGGAAATAGAGTTTCAGGAGTATTGGGATAAATGTAAGGTTTATTATATTTACCAAGCTTAAAATGACCTTTTTGAAATAATACTACGTTTACGGAATCTATCGCGTTTACTTGATTTTACAACTATCCCGACGTTTCGAATACTTTACAGCATTCATGATCACGGGTGGACTTAGATGATAGACGTCCAATGTTATCATCTAAGTCCACCCGTGATCATGAATGCTGTAAAGCATTCGAAACGTCGGGATAGTAGTAAAATCAAGTAAACGCGATAGATTCCGTAAACGTAGTTTTATTTCAAAATGTGTAACATTCGCGTAAATATCAGAAAGTATTATTTAAAATGACCTCTCATTGATTAAATTTAATGGAGCAAATTCATTTAAATTTTGTTTTCTACAACGATATAATATACATAGCAAAACAGAGATATTAGTTTATTATTGAATGCATATCACTTTTACAAACGTAATATTATGTACACCGTGGTCATATTGTTTAAGTATTGATCACGCAAGGGCTTATACATTTATGTGTTTGTTTCTTTATCGTGACGAATTTTCGTTTCATCAAGTTTCAAATCACAACGATTATAAAGAAGTTTCACTTCAAAAAGCAGAATCTGACCCGTTAATAGAACCTGAGATCTTGTTCTCAGAAGTAGCGTTAACAAACAATGATACATTTAAATAATAAATGCGTATTGATTATCTTACTTGTACTAACGTGACTATTATACAGCTGTAGCAGAGCGGTCTGTACATTTAAGACATTTGAGGAAAAAATACTGTTTTATGCTATTTAGGCGTGTCTGAACACAAAACACGTTATAAAATTTTTGTCTGTATCTTTGTTCGGGCTTCACGCAAAAATTACTGAACGGAATTTGATTAAACTTTTTTTTTTGATAGCTCTTGCTTAGAATTGAAAGCTTGTATGTATATGTATTTTGTAATTTTCAGCCGTGTGGGGTCGGCTTTAGAATTGTCCCACCCCTCTCTACCCACAGGAGTCGTAAGAGCCGACTGAGAGTATACCGGGGGAGTGAGCAGCAGCACTCCCTCGTGTATTAACATCATCAACTGCGATCGCCAACCCGCCTGCCAAGAGTGGCGATTACGGCATTATCCCCCATTCTTGGGGAGGCCTATATCCAGCAGTGGATATTGAAAGGCTGATGGATATGTATTTATGCCGCTACTATATCCGGAACTTGAGATATAACCTAAAAACTGCTCTTACCTTCGGTAGAGCCGCTAACAAACGCTAGTAGTACCTAATATACCTAATATTAGACCGAAGTCAAAAAAAGGTACCTTCTTAAAAAAAAGAGAGTTTCTGTAAAATTGCTATTTTTGCATGTATTCAAACTCAAACATAGGCTTTATTTGATAGACTTATTATATAGCACTTAAAATCGTCAACGTTACTAATAACTAACACGAGCACTTGAAGTAAGTGCAATGTCACGATTGCAATCGCCACAAGCGGCTGGATTCTGTAGTAAGGCTTTTCATGAGAAAAACCTGGCAAGAAACTCATGAGCCACTTTTTTAATACTCAAATGTCGTACAATGTTTAAATTTATATAAGTACTTAACTAAAGTAGGTGCTCACCAAAGACAAACAACATTGTGTAAAAAAAATATAATAAAATAAAATGGGATTTAATACAGTATTACAATGAAGAACAGTTCAAGGCAATTTTCACTTGCATAGAGATATATAATATACCGTAGAGGGACTTTTTTTATCTATATAAATAAAATTAGCCTGTGCCCGCGGCTCCGCCGCAGCCAAAAACTAGTTTTTAGGTTATATCTCAGGTTCCCGATATAGTAGCGGGATATAATGTATAACAGTCGTTAAGTCTACTCAAGAGGTATCAGGTATCAAACAAAAAGTTTCATCAAAATCCGTTCAGTAGTTTTTGCACGATACGCGAACAGACAAACAGACAAAAATTCGAAAAAAATTGTTTTGTGTTTAGACACGCCTATATAGTCTATTACAGTATTTTTTTCTCAAATATCTTAAATGTACAGACACAGCTCTGTTACATCTTTATAATAGTATAGATAGATAGATGTAAAAATGTATCCCTATTTCCCTTGGTCACGCCATAACTTGAGAACGACTTTACCAATTTAATTCATTCATTTTTTTAAGTTTCTTTATACTTTGAAGAAGGTTCTTACGGAAAAAGAAATAAGAAAATTGCGGAGAACATTTTAAAATTTCAGGAAACAACGACTATTTTATCTTCGCGCGTTTGACAGTTCGCATATTATTCTAAGAGTTCGCAAGTAATTTAATATTCATAGCTAAGACATGGCAACGTCTGTCGAATCAGCTAGTTTAAGATAGATATGAATGTCCGTAAATAACTGAAGTCACAGGAACTCAAATGCATATTGTACAACAAGGTAATTTATATTGCACACATGGCATATCCCTTCGTCAATCATTAAATACGGTCGAGGCGGAAAAGGTCACTATCCAGCTGTTTTCAGGTGTATATACACCGCTATAGATTGTTGAACTACAACTAATGTTCCATGGAGTTTTTCATGATGTTATATAACATAAGATACTCATGGATAATATAGCGTAACAATGGCCAAAGAAATACTTAAAATTAGTTATTATCTAAATATTAAAATGAGTTTATTACTTTTAGAGTATATAGATTCAAATAAAAAAAAAGATCGGAAAAAGAGAACTTTACTTCGAGCAGGATTTGAACCTGCGTATCTTTCAATCCGAGGAAGTGCTCTAGAACTCTAAGCCATCGCAGTCACCGGCGGCGACACCCAATCCCCACAATTGCTGTCTTTACGGCTCACGCCACCTATCGAATGTATTTACACCACTAACACGCATTATTCCAATATGGTAGCCTTAATTTTATAATTAAAATTCATACTATTTGATGGAGCGTTTTTTTAAATATTTTGATCTGTATTTTACATTTGACATACGCAGCTACATTAAAGAATAAATTATTTGTGAAATGTATTAAAAATATATTGTTAAATACTACGCCGTTTATAATAATTTGTCACCCTGGTGATATGAAGCAACTCAGGGAAGCACATAAAATCTTCGTAAGAGTAAGAAGTCACAATAAAATCACTTTATGCTGCCCTGGAGGTGGCCTCATTTGCAAAAAAAGTAATTGTTTTTGAATTTAGCGCAGTTAAGCAAAAAAATATAAGTATGATTTTAAAATATGAAAGTTTTTTTCATGTTACGTGGATGCCAAACCATGGATGGTGGTCATGGGAGTCGTAAGGGTCGACTGAGGGAATACCGGGGGAGTGGGCAGCAGCACTCCCTCGAGTATTAACAACATCCACTGCGATCGCCAACCCGGCTGCCAAGCGTGGCAATTACGGCACTATCTCCCATCCTTGGGGAGGCCTATGTCCACCAATGGACGTTAAAAGGCTGATGGATGGATGAGTGCCAAACAAGCATACGACCCACTGGATGGTAAGCAGTTACCGTAGCTTATAGACGCTAGCAACACCAAAGGGTATCCCCATCTCCAATGAAAGGGATATGAGGTGGAAACGAAGGGTAATAAGGAGAGGATAGAGAAGGGGTTTGGGCTTCTGGCACTCTCACTCACCATAAGAAACACAACGGCAGGGGTACCTACTGTTATTTCACGCTGATTTTCCTTGAGAATGTGGTACTTCCCTGATTGACCCGGCTCATTCATGCTGGGATACGCAAGTAGAGACTTACTAGGAAAGAATGAACGAAATAAGGCAACATGTATTCATACCATACAGTACTTAATTTAAAAATAAATAGTATTCATACTATTTAAATATCAGCCAGTTTTCATAGTATTATTTTATCTGCATAATCAGGGAAATGTAACAATGTATTAGTGTTTGTATTCCGAATGGTGCAGTCAACAGTTGCGGGAATATTACAATTTAAATACTATTTTAAATTTAAATTTAATTGCAAATAAGCAAAGAGCTCGATTATCATATAACTTTAGGTGTAATGATTTTAGTAATATTATGCTAGACTTTGTTCACGGGTCCGTCACAGCCGAAAGCTAGTTTTTAGGTTATATGTATATCAGGTTCCCGATATAGTAACGGTATAAAATGTATACCAGTTTTTAAGTCTAATCAAAAGCTATCAAAAAGAAAAGTTGCATCAAAATCCGTTCAGTAGTTTTTGCGCGATGCGTGAAAAAACAAACAGTAAAAAAATCTAAAAAAAAATTGTTTTGTTTTCAGACACGCCTATATATCCTAATACAGTATTTTAATTCTCAAATATCTTAAATGTATAAATTTTAATTTTTATTCTTTAATTTTTATTCTCAAATATCTTAAATGTAATAAACTGGGGGAGTGGGCAGCAGCACTCCCTCGAGTATTAACAACATCCACTGCGATCGCCAACCCGCCTGCCAAGCGTGGTGATTACGGCACTATCCCCCATATGAGCGAAACAGCACAAGAGCTAGCAGTAGACGTCAAAAGGCTGATGGATGGATGGATGGATGGATCTTAAATGTACACAGCTCTGTTACAGCTTTATAATAGTATCGAAATAGCAGTGACAGCCTAGCGATAAAACCAAGGACTGCAAAGACAGTGGTATCGAGTTCGATCCCAGATTCAGACCTAGTATGACACACACCTCTGACCTTTCGAGATGTTTCGAAATGATGCGTGTATTTGTTTACAATTTATCACTGTTTGATGAAGGAAAACATGCATGGTGGGAGATTTACTCGATGGCCAGTGAAGTTTACCAAACCGCATTGGGCCAACGTGATGGACTATGGCCTAATGCCTTTCAACGTGAGAGGAGACGCTTGCTCAATAGTGGGACGGAAAAATGGTTGAAAAATAAGATGATTTTCGGTTCGATCAGAGCGGGTTGGCAAGCTTCACAAGTCGTTGGGAAAATCTCTCAAGTTTACAGGTTTTCTCATGAAGTTTTCTTACACCGAGTCGTGGTAATTTGTTAACAAATACACACATTACTTCATAAATTTTGATATTAAGAGTTGAGCGTTGTGAGCTGTCGGCCTTGGCCTGAGGGCCAAATTGTATACTACCTACTGTCTTTGTAACCCACTAATAAAATGGCCACAATACTGTATAACTATAGCATGGCGATAATACGGTATTTTATGCCTCATATTTTAGAAAATATGGTTTTTAGAAAATATCTCAGGTTCCCGATATAGTAGCGGGATAAAATGTATACCAGTATTTCTAATCAGGAGCTATCAAACAAAAAAATGCATCAAAATCCGTTTGCTAGTTTTTGCGTGATGCGCGAGCAAACAAACAGAAAAACAGACAAAAATGTAAAAAAAATCTTTTTGTGTTTAGAAACGCCTATATAGCCTAATTCAGTCATTTTTTCTTAAATATCTTAAATGTACAGACATAAACACAAAGTGAAAAATGTGAAATCGAAAATAACAGTCACGAACAGGCTTTGAACCCGCATCTCCTGGATACTGTCCAAATGCTTTGCCAATTCAGCCATCGTGACAATTGCTCCTGACTGCTAATGCTGATGCAGGCGTCACCCAAGACGTTGGGAATGAATGTGTTATCAAAATTAGCTGGCCGTGGCTGTTATTTTTGATTTCACATTTTTCACTTTGTATTTAATGTATGCCTAAGCATCTCAAATGCTAAAAAAGTATATAAAAATATCTAGATGTACAGACATAGCTTTGTTACAGCTTTATAGTAGTATAGATATTTGTTATTACTTAAATAAATTACTAAGTCCAATGGATTTATTTTTAAACTACTTACCGTAATCTAAACAGTGACAGTACAGCCATAATTAAAGTAAGTAAAACAATCATTTTTAAATAATACTATGCAATTTCCGTCGTCATTGTACATTCACAGCTCACGAGCAATCAGAAAACCAATTTGACCACCGACATTCGCCAGATATCACCTCATTGGCAAAATAATGGCGGGTAATATAGCGTTATCTCTCGGCGCCAAGTAAGATATTTCACGTGCCTGTGTTTATTTTGTTAAATTATTGCGCTTTAAATATCTTACTTATACCAGTAATAGCCATTTATTTTGTTAAGACGGGAAAAATGTACCCGTCAGGTAGTGTGGGGCTCTCACCCACTAAATAAACCCGCCGTTTGCCATCTCCGCCTCTGCTGGTAGACCCACTAGAACTAAGTAAGACATTAATTCAGTAGTATATCAGAAATATAGCCTAGTGGTACTAGTAATATCAAGAATTGTCTAAGCCGAGGGTCGGTACTGTTCGTTGCCCCGAACGACAGGGTGTGCGGCTAGGAATTTTTTTTCCCGCCTTAACAAAAAAAACAAACTAGACGTCCCGGGACGTCTAGCAGATGTGAAAACATCGAAATTACTTTGTAGATATAAAATGATCATAACTTGACAAAGTGGAGTACTTCAAGACGAGTCAAATGAGTATAAACTCGATAGGGTTGCGTAGCTTCATTAGAGAGTTACTGTGGTCACCTTTCAGCTCCATCGTCAGACCCTGGATACCATCTAGAGACAAAGTACTCGTCAAGACAAATCATACGAGCGCAAACTCGATGGGATTGCGTCGTTTCATTACAGAGTTACTGTGGTCACCTTCCAGCTGCATCATCAGACCCTGGATATCATCTATGACTTAAGTTCTAGTCAGTGGGCCTAGCCAAGTTGCATTCTATGATCGCTAACGCTAATAGAAAACTATTTAAATGTATGGGAATTTGACATCTTTATCCATAGATAAAGAACCTATATTTATCTAAGTCTTTAACAATATCTATAACGCTAAGCCACGTGACTTAACGTTAGAGATGTTAAATGTCCATACATTTTAATAGTTTTCTATTAGAGTTAGCGATCATAGAATGCAACTTGGCTAGACCCATAGAACATTTCAAACGAGCCCTAACTCGATGGAGTTGCGCCATTTAATTACAGAGTTTCGCATGGCCACCTTCCAGCTCCATCATCAGACCCTGGATACCATCTAAAGACAAAGTACTCATCAAGACGAATCAAACGTGTCCAAACTCAACGGGGTTGCGTCATTTCAATATAGAGTTACTGTGGCCACCTTCCAGCTTCATTATCAGCCCCTGAATACCATCTAGAGGCAAAGTATTCGTCAAGACGAATCATACGAGCCCAAATTCAATGGGGTTACGTCGTTTCATTATAGAGTTCCTATGTCCACCTTCCAGTTCCATCATCAGATCCGCTCCATGTCATCATAATATTGCATTGTCATGTGATATACACATGCGTGTAAAATTTCAGCTCAATCGGAAACCGGTAAGTGTGTCAACTTGCAACATTTAAACGGGACAAGTACAATAAAAGCGTCGCCACGCTAACAACCGATTTTACCCTCCCTCCGCATTAGATGTTTCACATCAAAAAGTATCCGTAGGTTACCGTACCAGAAGCTCTGCCAACTGAGCTATCGTGACATACTACTCTGTCAAGAAAGTACCGGGAAAAGATCAATAATACACAAAAATTTTGTTATTCATCCAAATTTATTTTATCACCTTCAAAGTATGCTCCTTCAGAAACGATAGACTTACGCCAACGAATAATCCAATCATCAAAACAATTTTTAAACGCTGTTTCCGGAATTGAGTTCAGTTCTTGCCGCGAATTCTCCTTTATGTCTCCTACCGATTGAAAACGGGTGCCACGAAGTGGTAATTTGAGTTTAGGAAAAAGAAAGAAGTCGGCTGGAACCATATCTGGTGAATATGGTGTTAGTAGGTATTTGTTGAATGTTTGGACAAAAATTCATTCACAATGATGGCCTTGTGCGAAGGCGCGTTATCGTGGTGCAAAATCCAAGAATTTTCTTTCCACAAATCTGGCCTTTTTCGTCGAATTTGCTCTCTTAAACGCCGCATCCATCCATCCATCCATCCATCAGCCTATAAACGTCCACTGCTGGACATGGGCCTCCCCACGAAGGGGGGGGGGGAGGGAATGTCATAATCGCCACGCTTGGCAGGCGGGTTGGCGATCGCAGAATGGTGTTAAACATTTCCCAGGAGTATGCTGCTGCCCATTCCCCCGGTGCTCTCTTAGTCGGTTTTTACGACAAGTAAGGGGTGGTGACATATCGTACTCTTAATCCGTCACCACGCGGATAAGCCAAATAAGAAAACGCTCAAATAATATTCTTTATTTACCGTTTGACCTTCTGGCAAGAATTCTGAGTGCACAACACCCCGATAGTCAAAGAAAACAGTCAACATGACTTTGACTTTTGATCGACTTTGGCGTGGTTTTTTCGGTTCATTTTGAAGTCGCCACTCCGTGACTCTTGTTGACTAGTTTGCATGTCAAACTCGTAATCCCACGTCTGGTTCGTTTATAATTACTCTACTTTACGTCTGGTAGTTAAGGTGGGAAAAAATGTGCCTAACCGCACACCGCATCGTTCGGTGCAATGAACAGGGTAGTGTGGGGCCCTCACCCACAAAATAAACCCGCCGTGTGCTGTCTCTCCGCCTTTATTAGCGAGCCACTGGAACTATGTTACAATACTTCAGTGTAGTTATAAATGTAATTTTTTTTTGTTAAAGCGGGAAAAAATGTTCCTAACCCCACACCCCGTCGTTCGGGGCAACGAGCAGGGCAGTGTAGGGCCTTCACCCACTAAAGAAACCCGTCGTGTGCCGTCTCTCTGCCTTTATTGGCGGGCCACTTGAACTATGCTATATTACTTCAGTAGTCATTATGAACGTAACTTTTTTTGTTAAGGTGGGATAAAATGTTTCTAACCGCACACCCCGTCGTTCGGGGCAACGAACAGGGCAGTGTAGGGCCCTCACCTATAAAATAAACCCGCCGCTGCCGTCTCTCCGCCTGAATTTGCGGACCACTAAAACTATGCTACATTACTTCAGTGGTAATTATAAACGTACCTAATAAACGTGACCTATTTCTTTTCAGATATCTGAAAAAGGAAACACTAATATTTCTTAAAGATTTATAAGTAAACTCTTATAAGTGTGTTTTCCACGATATTCTTAAATCTTATGAATTTAAGAGCTAAACTAATTTCCTCCAAATCCCGTAATACTTTAGGCGAAGATTAATTAATAGTTACTATGTATTAACTTGATTTTTTGAGAGGGATTTGGGAGAAAATTTCTCAAATATGTACATTTCGCCGTGTGCCGTCTCTACTGACAGACCACTGGAACTATGTGACATTACTTCAGTGGTCCGCCGGTGGCTTACCCTTTTAGGTTCCTTCTCGCGGGAGGCCTTGCGGGTGGCGAACGTACCCCGATCTCAGCTAGGGCGGAATCAGGCACAAGTCCGTGTGGTGACGGACTAAGAATACAAGTGTCACCACCTTCATTCTTTCCCACGGGTGTCGTATGAGGCGACTAAGGGAAGTAAGCAATTATCATCCATTGCATGACTGGTGGTAGGGCTGGGTACCAAGTGGGAGTGCTCGCTTGGTATCGGGCCCGAGCGGGTTGGTACCATCATCTCCCGTGTGACCGGCCATCGTTACGTTTTGGCTATAGCAGGAGATAGCGGTTTATTCTTTCATTTCATATCGGTGAAAAGAAATGATGAGACAAAAATGACTTTTGATCTATTCAGATAGCGATACTGCTTCAAGTACAATTGAAAGTTTTTCGGAGAAACACTTGACCTCTAACTAGGCTAATACATATTCGACAAGAACCTTTAATCCATTAGAAACAATTTAGCCTTTGTTCCAAGTTAGCCTTTGTCAAAATAAATCACTAGATAATTATGAAAATTAGGCTGAAACACGCCGGCAAGTCTAGCTCTAAGTAGTACTTTATTCAGATTGTAAAACATAAAATTATTCTTATTAAGTTCAATACAGAACCATGACATTTTCTATACTAGTTATACTTTTACTAAATAATTTTATTCATAATACTTATGTTAGATAAGGGCTGAATGTGATTTTAACCGAATACAAACTTCGGTGTGCTTTCTCGGGAGTAACATGTCGTGTTTGTGTCTATTTTTATGAAAGACAACGTTGTGATACAATACAAAAACAGCCAGTATAAGGGTGTCACTAGTATTTCAAATATAATTATTGTGTTTATTAATTCATAGACTCCTAAATTGTGAAAAAAACTAATCCATTTGTTTATTCTATTTATCTATAATAATAATTAAAATTTAACAAACAGCTGACCTCATATGATATAATGACTCTAAGAGTATTGGTATATGTGACTTATTTTACAGCTGTGATAGATTTGATTTCTCTAAATTTTAATAGAAACTTTAACTTTACTTTTTTTTTAACTAACTTATATTGCGCCGTGTGGCCGGCTTTAGAATTGTTCCACCCCTCTCCAGCCATGGTAGTCGTAAGAGCCGACTAAGGGAATATCGGGTGAGTGGGCAGCAGCACTCCTTCAAGTATTAACAACATCCACTGCGATCGCCAACCCGCCTGCCAAGCGTGGCGGTTACGGCACTATCCCCCATTCTTGGGGAGGCCTATGTCCAGCAGTGGACTTTAAAAGGATAGATGGATATTGACAGGCCTCGTAGCGTACCACTGAAGGAATGTAATATGGTTCCGGTGGCCCGCCAATAAAGGCGGAGAGATGGCACACGGCGGGTTTCTTTAGTGAGTGAGGGCCCCTCACTACCCTGTTCGTTGCCCCGAACGACGGGGTGTGCCGTTAGGAATATTTTTCCCCGCCTTAACAAAAAAAAAGCCTCGCGGCGTAGTCAGTAGACTTCCATGCACGAGGTCGTGGGTTCGATTCCCACTCAGGACAATTATTTGTGTGATGAACACAGATATTTGTACTGCGTCTGGGTGTTTTTATATGTATGTATTTACAAAAAAATAAGTAATATAATGCATTATATCCGTAATCTAGTACCCATAGCACAAGCATTAAGCTTAGTTTGGGACCAGAGGACATTATGTGAAACGTCGTGAATATTTATTATTATTATAAACATTCAAGCCTTGAACTGCATCGTTGGTCTATCAGTAGTTAAAACGGTTCCCGCGTCAGACCAACAAAATGATTAGATTTTTCGTTAAGAAGTTCTTCTTAATAGCAACCCTGAGTTAGGAAGCTGATCTCTCTCTGGTAGTGTTAGAGTAATGGAACAGGGAACAGGGAGTGTACTTGCTTGCACCCATATTTGTGCACTATAATATCTCCTGCGTACACGAAAAGTACCAGGGTCCGCATGATGAAGTGGCAATGGGCAGGCCACATCACTCGACGAACCGACAATCGTTGGGGAAGAAAAATCCATCCAGTAGTTTTTTTAAAGAAAGAAAAATTGCCATCCTATGACTATGGCCGAGTCCGTCCTCTTTTAGAGAGGAGACTCGTGCCCAAAAACAAAAAACGTGTTGGAAGAAAAAACTAATCAAAACAACAATTTTGACACAAAGAAGGCATAGCGTGCGCAGGTGCCCATTACAGTTACCGTATTATAAGTAAGTAAAGTAATTAAGATAAAATCTAATTATATTTACAAGTTCCTACTGTAAATATAATATATTATAAGATTAGCGCATTTTTGTTTTAAAAACGCACCAGATTTAATTCTGGACAAATAAAAAACTAATTTTTCGTTTAAGTGGAAATATAGAGCTTTACTGCGAACAGGATCCAATCAGAGGAAGTGCTTTGGATGACTAAGCTATCGCAGTCACCTAAAGATGGCCCCAAACTTCACTAACATTTGTTTTAAATGTATTTACGACCCACAGCATCATCTATCAAAATATCTACACTTTTTTATTGTTAATGATGGCAGGCGAGCTACGGCCCACCTGATGGTAAGCGGTAACCGTCACTCATGGACTCAACTATGCCGAGAATATTGTCAAGCCGCTGCGCACTATTTCATTTCTCAGATATGAAATCAAATAATAAACGGCTATCTTCTGCTACAGCCAAAACACACTGACGTGCTTCATGACTGGTCACACAGGAGACGGTGGTACCGACCCGTTAGGGCCTGATAACAAGCGAGTACCCAGCCCTACCACCAGTAATGTGATGGATGGTAACAGCACACTTCCCTTAGTCGCCTGGTACATTACCCGTCTGAAAGGATGGGGTGGTGACACTTGTATTATTAGTCCGTCACCGTGCATAGTTAAAAATGTCAAAACATTATTCTAATGCTGCTTAGAAGGTCTTTCATAATGTAACATGGCATAAGTTCCGCAAAATCGTTAACACTTATTAAAAGTTGTTTAATTACAACGGCCCACCTGATGGTAAGGGGAAACTACCGGACTCAACTCACCATATCACACATAGACTCAACTCTAGGTACTAGAAGTACTATGTCATTTCGCTATTGTAAAATCAAAGACTGCATAGTGCCAAAAGGCTCTATTCTTGCATAAATATATTGCTTCGTCAACATTCATAATTCTCTTTATACACGTGACCGTGTATGGAATAAGTGAGCATAATGTGGTCTACTGGCCACTATTTCAATAAGCCAGCAAACTAGAAAATATACAAAGTACTCTGTTGCGCTACAACAATAACGTCCAAAACAAGTAATAATTTAGTCGCCTTGACTTAGCGGGTTCTAGTTAAAAAGTTACAAGCACTTGGCGAGCAGTTTGGCCACGTTGCGGCCAATTTAACTTGGCTAACTGCCTCGCTTTCTGACAAAACGTTACCTACTTGAAAAGTCACACCAGGGTTTAATTGTTCGTGTATTAAATAACAGGTTACTTAAGAAATAGGTTTTGTTTTATTATTTTTTATTTCTGCAAAATATGTATTGTTTATGATATTATTTACCAAATTCTAAATTCTGCACAGACGTAGTGACATTTAAAAGTCGGTATAAACTCCTTATTATCCTTCCACTCCACCACCCATCCCTTTCCTTGGAGTTGGCGATGCGCGATTGATGCTTCTGGTGTTGCTAGCGTCTATATGCTACGGTAACCGCTTACCATTAGGTAGTCCTTGTTTTCCACCCACGTAGTAAAAAAAGATCATTTAACAACTATCACCACCACAAGAATGCGGTGGTATCACTAGTATTGCTAATCCATTACCATACGGATATACATTTTTAACTTTGGAAGACTGAAAATTAAAAAAATAATCAAAATGCAAACCTGGGATCATAAAGGTTTAGAAGCCCTGAATAAAGCATCCGCACTGAATCAACGTGACAATATTATTACCAAACTTCTTGATACCCACATAAGCTACCTGAAGGCTTTGTAATTGACAATATGACAGTTATCTCAAAAAGTAAAGTTGGAGTGACGACTCACGAAAAAGCCACCCTCTTTCCCTCCCCTAATACTGCCATTCCCACAATCAATAGACAGGAAAAGTTTAGAACTTTTACCACAGATGAACGATAAAAAAGTTCGGAGCACAGATTTTGACGTTTCGAACGTAGTTTTTGTACGGTAGATTTTTTTTATTACTAGCTAAAAAGCCGTCAACTTTTATTATTTTTAATCAATAAAAAATGTTGGCAAAAATCAAATAAAAATCGGCCATGATTGTTAGTCCAGGAAAACTATGTAAGGAGGTTATAACAAATTCAAAAGAAATGTTTTAAACAAAACTATAATGAAGAATTTAATTTGCAGGAGCCCTAGCTTTCTTTTTTGTTAAGGCGGGCAGTGGCTCTAGCCTAGGTCTAGTTTTATGACCATGTTTAACTGAATATTAATTCAAAGTAGGCAATTATTTGTAAATTATTTTTTGATTGATTAGTATTATAATTCTTTACACATACGTCGATTTCTTTTAAATGTATAGCTATTTGTTCTTACTCATGTAACGAAATGTGTGCTTAAACGTGACACGTCCACCAACTGGTTAAGTAAAGCATCATCTTCTTTCTTGATCGTTCGTAGGAAAAAGAAAACTTTATTTGATTTTTTCTTTTATTTGTTTAAGGCTTTGGCAGAACAATCAGCCCTTTTTTTTGTTTAGGCGGGAAAAAATGTTCCTAACCACACACCCCGTCGCTCGGGGCAACGAACAGGGTAGTGTGGGGCCTTCACCCACTAAAGAAGCCCGCCGTGTGCCGTCTCTCCGCCTTTATTGGCGGGCCACTGGAACTATGTTACATTCCTTCGGTGGTCCGCCAGCGGCTTACCCTTTCGGGTACCCTCATCTGAGCGAGCATCCGCACACGGAACGTCGCACCGTGCGGTATCCACGTATGACCCTGGACGCAACGACTCTCTGTGGCCTCCACAGAAGAGCCCTGTTCAGTGCGTCCAGAGACTCTGGATGATGCGGGCAGCGAGAATTCTCTCCAGCAACTTACCCGCCTCATCCAGCAGCACGAAGGGCCCGAAGGCCCCGACCGAATCCGGCGTTCACCTCGACTTCGGCAAGAGTACCAGCCTCCCCTCCTTCCAGCAGTTAGGGAACCGTCCGGATGCCAGGCACGCATCGAACAGTCCCCTGAGGCGGGGCTCCAGGTGGTCCAGAGCCAGGGCCCGTAACTGGGCGGGTGTCCCGTCTGGGTCGGGGGCGGTATTCTTGGAACGAATCCGCGAAACAGCCGCCCCCATTTCTGACGCGGTGACGGGCGGTACACTGACATCGGCCTCCCGATCGCTACCTAGCGGTGCCATGACCGGGGCCGTGAGCTCCGCCCGTCGTGGGAATAGACCCTCGACCACCTTGGTGAGGAGGCTGGGCTGAAGGGTCTCTGTGAGGGGGGGGGGGGGGGCTCTGAGTGCGGAGCTTGTTAAGCGCCGCATGGTATGGGCGACCCCAGGGGTCACGGTTGAGACCGTCCAACATCTCCTGCCTTTTCTCAGCTTTGGTGCGGCAGATGAACGCGGCCCGCGAGGTGCGGTACGCCTCGTACAGCTGGCCCTCCCGCTCCCCATCACAGTTGCGCTGCCGACTGCGGGTGTAAGACCGCGAAGAAGAGGTCCGCTAGATCCTGGGACCACTAGTAGAGCCCCTTCCTCGGAGTAGGACGCCGCACATGGGGCATGGCCGAGTCGCACACCTGCGTAATCGCAGCGTGAAATCGGCCAGCCTCAACGTCCACCCCCTCGGTCAGGGCTAGTGAGGACAGCCACGATTCAACGATGGCTGCCTCCGCCAGTAGGTCCCTATCCAGCCTGCCCACACCCCACCGCAGGAACGTGGGAGTGGCACAACAATCAGCCTAACAGAAACTTATAAACATCGTTATTCTCTGATCACAGGTAAGTTTAATTCATCAAACAAGTCGTAATTGAGGTCAGTCATATAAAATTAGTCTGAGTCAAGTCAAAGTCCCGCTGCAGTAAAACGGCGGCAACCTTACTGACGCTTCTATGGAGTTTTGGAAACAACAGTAAAAAACACGTTATGTCGCATTACATCACTTGCCAACACTTATGCACATACACAAATAGTTAATAAGCAAAAAGCCCACCACTTTTATACATTAATACTTGAAATAACGCAAGTTTAGGAAAATAATGCAGAGCAAATACATGATCTTCTTCATGTTCCCGCCAAAACTCTGCTCTATTTGAAGTCTTCACCCACAGATAAAACAAAATGTCACAGACTGTTTAGATTGACGTTTTACGCGACCATAGAGTTTATTATAGACATCGTAAAGTTGGTGCATCAAATTTTATAATTTTATGACTTTACCTTGTTGCCTAGCGTTGTTTACGTTGAAAATTTTGTTTGCTTTTATGAAGTAGTAAAGTACCTACATCTTTAGTGCTTTTGAAGTTGATTTAAGAAAGGCTTTAGTTACTGCAGAAAGACTTATATTATAAAATATACATAGTGTCCATAGATGAAATAAACATACTTATTTAGCAATTTAAAAAAGTCTAAAAAATATCTACCAAAAAGTATGTAATACCTTTTTTTTGTTTAGGCGGGAAAAGAGAGTATGCAGTACCTATGGTAATATCTACAAAAACAAAATACATCATCAAGCAGATGAGTCATACTTTTGATGTGAAACATCTAATGCGGAGGGAGGGTAAATTCGTTGTTAGCGTGGCGGCGCTGTTATTGTACCTACTTGTCCCCTTCAAATCTTGCAAGTTAAATTAGACACACTTCCCGGTTTCCGATTGAGCTGAAATTTTACACGCATGTATATATCACGTGACAATGCCATATTATGATAACATGGAGCTGATCTGATGATGGAGCTGGAAGGTGGACATAGGACCTCTATAATGAAATGGCGCAACCCCATCGAGTTTGTGCTCGTATGATTCGTCTTGCCGAGTACTTTATGTCTAAATGGTATCCAGGGGCTGATGATGAAGCTGGAAGGTGTCCACAGTAACTCTATAATGAAATGACGGAACCCCGTCGAGTTTGGACTCGTATGATTCGTCTTGTCGCGTACTTTATGTCTAAATGGTATCCAGGGGCTGATGATGAAGCTGGAAGGTGTCCACAGTAACTCTATAATGAAATGACGGAACCCCGTCGAGTTAGGGCTCGTTTGAAATGTCCTGACTAGAACTTCAGTCATAGATGATATCCAGGGTCTGATGATGGAGCTGGAAGGTGACCACAGTAACTCTGTAATGAAACAACGCAACCCCATCGAGTTTGGACTCATTTGATTCGTCTTGACGAGTACTTTGTCTTTAGGTGGTATCCAGGGTCTGATGATGGAGCTAGAAGGTGGCCATAGGAACTCCGTTATAAAACGACATCACTCCATTCAGCTTGGGCTCCTATGATTTGTCTTGACGAGTACTTTGTTTCTAGATGGTATCCAGGGTCTGACGATGGAGCTGGAAGGTTGCCACAGTAACTAATGAAACGACGCAACCCTATCTATGATGGAGCTGGAAGGTGGACATAGGACCTCTATAATGAAATGGCGCAACCCCATCGAGTTTGTGCTCGTATGATTCGTCTTGCCGAGTACTTTATGTCTAAATGGTATCCAGGGGCTGATGATGAAGCTGGAAGGTGTCCACAGTAACTCTATAATGAAATGACGGAACCCCGTCGAGTGTCAAGTTAGGATCATTTTATTTCTACAAATTAATTTCAATGTTTTCACATCTGCTAGACATCCCGCGACGTCTAGTATTTTTTTCAGCTTAGACAAGAAAGATGGATACTTCGAAAATTCGAGTGATTTTTGAATACGAGTTCCGACGCGGAACTTACGCTGCAGAAACAGCTCGCAATATCAATGTTGCGTTTGGAAAGTTTCGCAAAAATCATGTATGACAGAATTGTTCCCCTTTAAAAGTTCTAAAAAGAAGTCCGCGACAGCATTTTTAAGGTTGGCTCACTATAACCTTATTTATTCTAAGCTATTTTTTTCTAAAATAATGCATTATTGGCGAAGGTGTTCTTCCAACCATCAGCCTTTCGAAGCCCACTGCTGGACATAGGCCACCCCAAGAGAACGCCACAACAAGTGTTTCGCTAATATGGGGGATAGTGCCGTAATCGCCACGATTGGCAGGCGGGTTGGCGATCGCAGTGGATGTTGTTAATACTCGAGGGAGTACTGCTGCCCACTTCCCCGGTATTCCCTCAGTCGGTTCTTACGACTCCCATGGGTGGAGAAGGGTGGGACAATTCTAAAGCCGGCCCCACACGGCGTGTTCTTATAAACATGATATTTATCCTTATCCAAATAAATACGTTATTAATCACAAGTATTTAATTTAAAACAAAATTTCCCTTTACATCATTCGATTTCAATGAATATATTAGCAGATATCGCAGTTTTAAAATAACATCGCAGCAACATAATGATAAAGTACTGCGCGCGCATTTATGATGTGGATAGTCCACGACTGTAACCCGTGTGAAACTGTGAAGCCGAGACGGGCATAAATAGTATACCACGTCTTTTAGGATTTTAGAAATTATTCACGAAAAAACATATATGGTGCTACGTAAGAGTCGCTCTCTTACGTATAGGTATGAAAGAGAGTATTGGTGTAAAGATGCGACAGGGAATGTTCTGATAGTTCGGACATGTGGAAAGAATGCCAGACGAGCGACTGGTTAAGAAGACATACAATGCGAAAGTGGAAGGATGTAGGTACAGGGGGAGACCGAGACTCACCTACCTGGACCAAATCGGTCATGTATTGAAGTAAGGTGGAGTCAAGAGTCTCCGAAATCGGCGAGCGTGTATGAATGTTGAGGAAGCGAGAGATGTATGCAAGAATAGAGCCTCTTGGCACTCTGTTCTCTCTGCCTACCTGCAAGCGAAATGGCGTGAGTAAGTAAGTACGAAGTTCACCGGGTCAGCTAGTATGCTTATACTTGTGCAAGAATGGATCAGAAAGTAGGTAGGTAAAGTAGTAGGTTACCTACATTTTTATTATAATACTAGCTGTTACCCGCGACTTCGTCCGCGAGACTTTCATAAAAATAACTAAAGCAACCCTTGAAATTGAAGTCTTGAATTTAAAGGGAAAAATATCGACGGTATTATGGGAATTCGTAGTATAAATACCATCTCACTTTTTCCACATCCAGACATATACTCGTAAAGTCCTTTTAGAACGTTTCCTTGTATTGATACTACTCGCAATCTAGTACCATTGCAAAGTTTTGGTGGGTTTAAATTACGGAGCAATGTGATAGGTACGCCAGTCTTAGGTTCTAGTTTATAACGGGGTAGATCAGGCACATTTATAGTATTTAAAATTCTATTGGATAATTAATAGCTTCATCCAGATTGCAAACTGAATTGTTGGAAATATATGTTTGTGATTCACCAGGAAGTTTATTCACTACTTTAGTTGACTACGTTTAATAATTAATTTAAGCAAGTAAATAAAAATTAAGAATACTAACTTATCATCACGCTATTTCCCTTGCGGGGTAGGCAGAGAGAACAGAGTGCCAAGAGGCCCTATTCTTGCATACATCTCTCGCTTCCTCAACATTGATAATTCTCTTCATACACGCTCACCGGTTTCGGAGACTCCTGACTCCGCCTTCCTTCAATACATTATCGATTTGGTCTAGGTAAGACATCAAGCTGTCTGTCCAACATGACGGTTACCAGCTCGTGTAACTTACCTTCCACACCACCTCTTACATTCCACGTACCTGCTCGACACTCTGCTCCCCTCGACTCGCCAAACTGGGCAAGGCGTGATGGATGGCGGCCTCCATCGCCGCATCTTCCATTGTTCGTACCGACGGAGGCGGGTCGGTAGTCGTCGCCTCTGGGGCACGCCCTAACCCATTCAAATATTCGAAAATTAAGTGTCTATTTATAATGTTTAAATAATAACATTTTACTAAACGTGTATAAAAATATAATAGCAGTGACAGCCTAACGGTAAAACCAAGGACTGCAAAGACGGTTTTTTATACTATTTAAAATAGAAAACAAATGCCGCCTGTCTGTTATTTGACGTGAAATGTTTTAATTAATTTCCTACCTGAGCTATTATAACCTTGTAGAAGGTGGCGAAATTAACCTTCGTATTCCAATAATATTGTAGCAGTTTTTCATTGTCTGAAAACCCGGATAAAACGACGTTTTCTAAAAATGAAACCTAGCTAGATCGATTTATCGCTCCCGAATCCCCCTGCATACTAAATTTCATGAAAATCGTTGGAGACGTATATATATATGTGTATATATACAAGAATTGCTCGTTTAAATTTTTCGTTTAATAGCGATGATTTTTTTAATAACGACGCCAGAACCAAAATGTTCAGTATTGGAAACTAATTTCCTAATAAGTCTTCTAGAGTAAATAGTTATGATTAGTAACGGAATTATATATTCTGTGTTTACTCATAGGTGTAATATAAAGTTGGAATTGTGATTACAAATCTCTGGTATTTTTAAACAGCACTCACATATTTATTTTAAAAATAAATAAAAACATAGTCTCACGCCGCGAAGCAGTAGGCAGATGTGTATTAAGCACCCATGGTTCGCTGACCATGTTTAAGTCCCACGTAATAGGAGCCAATACTATTGCCGTTTACCGGGGACATTTCCCAACACTATTGTTTAATTTTAAAACAGCATCAAACTTATTTAGATACTTGTATTCAAAAGATCCTATTCGTTTTTTTATTGTAAGTGTGACAATAGTACTGATTTCAATTAAAAAACCCGATAAACTTCTCAAATAATGCTATTGTCATAAGTCCTTGATAAGTGTGCAGTTTTAATTTAAATCAACATTTTGTGTGGGTCAAAATCACGTTCGAAAATCCGTAACATACTGTTTTATTCCAAGGATTTAATTTTAGAGTAATTATGTTTTAGAAATTTGAATAGATTGTTTTTTTTTATAAATTTTAGCAGTTTCGACTGTATTTTATAGAATTAGTTTAACCATATATTTGATATTAAATAGATACAAACGAAACTAATAACAATAAAAGGATGCTAAACAAGCGAAACTTATAAAAGCGTTTTAATAACTGCTTAAATCACTGCCTTGCCTACGCCGTGTGGGTCCGGCTTTAGAATTGTCCCACCCCTCTCTACCCACGGGAGTCGTAAGAGCCTACTGAGGAAATACCGCGGGAGTGGGCAGCAGCACTCCCTCGAGTATTAACAACATCCACTGCGATCGCCAACCCGCCTGCCAAGCGTAGCGATGACGGCATTATCCCCCACAATGAGCACACAGTTCTCTTGGGGAGGTCTATGTCCAGCAGTGGACGTCGAAAAGCTGATGGATGGATGGATGGATTCACTGCCTTAGTTGATCTTACGATACCATTGGAGTAGGATCATGTAACTATAAATCTTACTTATCTCACAAACAATATTTGATTACAACATTTTCCTTGAATTTCGAACCTATAGCGTCCGCCAAGACAAGGTTACTGCGACATACGATCTTTTCCAAAACCAATCACATTTTCTTAAGTGCAAATAAACAAAATGGAAGGCTCCCTTCGATTTACTCAAACCTTTTCTAGGTTCAAACACGTAAGAGTGAAACAGTTACTTTAACAGTTTTAGGGAAGACTTGGTTGAGCGAAAATATCTTGAACCAATTGGTTGAGGTTTTTTTCGTATTTAAGCTGTGGTATGCCTTTGCTTAGCAGAACCTAGTTTTTAGGTTATATATCAGGTTCTCGATATAGTAGCGGGATAAGATATATAACACGTTATTGTTATTGATGCCACCTGTTAGGACTAACCTACTAGCAAAAAGTCCTATCAATCGCGCATTAAAAAATACTAAATACAGTACACGAAAACGTTGACTTTTTCGCAATTGTTACAGTGAATTCGCAAATAATTAATTACATGTTTGTTGTAATTTGTAAATGTAGTTACAATTAAGGTTAGTTATTTGTTCAGTTATAATTTGTAAAATGGCCCGGCTATTGCATTGGGTTTTTCATTTAACATGTAAAATAAGGGATGTAGAGTAATAAATAAATAAATAAACACTTTTTAAGTCTCACCCAGAATGATCAAAAAAGTAAGTTTTATTGAAATTATTTCAGTAGTTTTTGCGTGAGCCCTGAAGAAACAAACAGACAAAAATTGTAAAAAAAACTAGACGTCGCGGGACGTCTAGCAGATGTGAAAACATCGAAATTATTTTGTAGAAATAAAATGATCATAACTTGACAAAGTACTCCTCAAGACGAATCAAACCAGTATACACTCGATAGGGTTGCGTCGTTTCATTACAGAGTTACTGTGGCCACCTTCCAGGTCCATCATCAGACCCTGGATACCATCTAGAGACAAAGTACTCGTCAAGACAAATCATACGAGTCCAAACTCGATGGAGTTATGTCGTTTTATAACGGAGTTCCTATGGCCACCTTCTAGCTCCATCATCAGACCCTGGATACCATCTAAAGACAAAGTACTCATCAAGACGAATCAAAGGTGTCCATACTCAGTGAGGTTGCGTCGTTTCATTATAGAGTTACTGTGGCCACCTTCCAGCTTCATCATCAGGCCCTGGATACGATCGAGATACAAAGTACTCGGCAAGACGAATCATACGAGCCCAACTTCCATGGGGTTGCGCCATTTCATTATAGAGTTCCTATGTCCACCTTCCAGCTCCATCATCAGATCAGCTCCATACTAATACTGCATTGTCAAGCAATATACACATGTGTTTAAAATTTCAGCTAAATCGGAAACCGGGAAGTGTGTCAAATTTAACTTGCAAGATTTGAACGGGACAAGTAATATAAAAGCGTCGCCACGCTAACAGCCGATTTTACCCTCCCTCCGCATTAGATGTTTCACATCAAAAAAACAACAATAAATCTTTGTATTTAGAGACGCCTAACCTAATACATTAATTTTTTCTCAGTTATCTCTATGTTACAGTTTTATAACATTACTGGCCTATGCCTGCGGCTCCGCCGCAGCCAAAAGCTAGTTTTAAGTATATCTTAAGTTAGAGGGACAAAATGTATACCTCCATCCATCCATCCATCCATCAGCCTTTCAACGTCCACTGCTGGACATAGGTCTCCCCAAAAGAACGCCACAACGAGCGGTCCCGTCATGGGGGATAATGCCGTAATAGCCACGCTTGGCAGGCGGGATGGCGATCGCTGTGGATGTTATTAATACTTGAGGGAATGCTGCTGCCCAATTCCCCGGTATCCCTCAGTCGGCTCTTACGACTCCCATGGGTAGAGAGGGATGGGACAATTCTAAAGCCGGCCCTACACGGCATCTTATATATATAGCTCTTGATTATGTTTAAAAACTGGTAAGTATATGTTTTGTCTCGCTACTAAATCAGGAACCTGAGATATGACCTAAAAACTATCATTTTGATATTATTTGTTTATGATAAATAACTTAATGGAATTAAAGAATTGTAATTTAAAACAAGGCTCGAGACATGTACGAAAGTAATTCTTATTAATTCCACAAACGCTCATTACAAAACATGTTTTGTTTCCACAGAAATATAACAGCGTGCCATAAAAACAAAATTAATATATTAAAAGACGCGCGTCAGTAAATTAAGTGGCTAAGTGCGGTGGTTATTTTGACACTCATTTTAACTTGAGCGTTTCCCGCGCTAATGAAGTTAGTATAACTAAGTTTTCAAAGATTATTTAGTCTGATATCGCTACATCACAAGGCATACATACGCCTCTGATATTTCAAGATAAAGTGTACAATTTAAAATACATCGCTGCCTTTTTCTTGTAGAAATATTGACTTTACGGACCTCGTGGCGTAGTCAGTAGTGTAACCGACTTCCGAGCACGAGGTCGTGGGTTCGATTCCCACTCAGGCATATTTGTGTGATGAACACAGATATTTGTACTGCGTCTGGGTGTTTTCTATCTATACATATACTCGAAGGAGTGCTGCTGCCTACTTCCCCGGAATTCCCTCAGTCAGCTCTTACGACTCCCAAGGGTTGAGAGGGGTGGGACAATTCTAAAGCCGGCCCCACACGGCTTAGCTTATCTTAGCTTATCTACAAAAAAAGTAATATAATACATTCAGTCAAGAAAGTATTGGGAATGGATGGTTTGTTTATGGTTCCAAATTAAAATTTATGTTTTTTTTTGTTGTTAGACTGGCACATTTTGGCTCGGAGTTTGAGTTGCATCTGTTATTTATATTATTATAAAACTGTAACATAGCTGTGTCTGTACATTGAAGATATTTGAGAAAAAATGGCTGTAATAGGCTATATAGACGAGTCTAAACTCAAAAGATTTTTTTTTAGAATTTTTGTCTGTTTGTATGTTTACCTGTTTATCTGTTTGTTTGTTCGCGCATCACACAAAAACTACTAGACGGATTTTGATGCAACTTTTTTTATTTGAAAGGCCTTGATTAGACTTAAAAACTGGTATACATTTTATCCCGCTACTATATCGGGAACCTAAAATATAACCGAAAAACTAGAAAATTATTTAGGTATACTAGATTTTTTTAGAAGTTATTTAAAAAAACTACTGGACGGATTTTGATGCAACTTTTTTTATTTGAAATACCTTTATTGGACTTAAAAACTGGTATACATTTTATCCCGCTACTATATCGGGAACTTGAGATATAACCGAAAAACTAGCTTTTGGCTGCGGCGAAGCCACGGCGCAAAGGCTAGTTTATATTATACAGTACTGTTTTTAGTTATATCATATCTAGTGAGTATTGCAAATTTTATAATGGACAAAAACATCGAACAAAGAGTTTGTCTTAAATTTTGCATCGTCAATGGAATTTCGTGTTCAGAGTCACTGAAAATGTTACAAAAGGCTTACGGTGAATCGACTTTATCAAAAACACGTGCTTATGAGTGGTACAAAGGGTTTAAAGCGGTCGAGTTGTGATGGAAGATTTGCCTCGCTCTGGTAGGCCATCAACGTCTGCAACTGAAGTTAACATTGCAAAAGTGAAGGAAATAGTGACTGAAAATCTTCATTCAACTTTGAGAAAGATAGTCATCGAACTTTTTGTGTCTCACGAGTCGATTTGTTTCTTGCCCGAAGGTCAAACGGTAAATAAAGAATATTATTTGAGTGTTATGCGGCTTTTAAGAGAGCAAATTCGATGAAAAAGGCCAGATTTGTGGACTACGATAATGCGCCTTCGCACAAGGCCATCATTGTGAATGAATCTTTGTCCAAACACTCAACAAATACCATCGAGCCCCCGTTTTCAATCGGTAGAAGACTTAAAGGAGAACTCGCGGCGAGAACTGAACTCAATTCCGGAAACAGCGTTTAAAAAATGTTTTGATGATTGGATTATTCGTTGGCGTAAGTCTATCGTTTCTGAAGGAGCATACTTTGAAGGTGATAAAATAAATTTGGATGAATAACAAAAATATTGTGTATTATTGATGTTTTCCCGGTACTTTCTTGACAGAGTAGTATGTGTTATATCCGTAATCTGGTACCCATAGCACAAGCGTTAATCTTAGTTTGGGACCAGAGGACATTGTGTGAAATGTCCGTGAATATTTATATCATGCAGAAATTAACACAAAGTGTAAAAATGTAAAATTGAAAATAACAGTCACAAGCAGGATTTGAACCCGCATCTCCTGGAATACCGTCCCAGATGCTTTACCAATTCAGCCATCGTGACAATTGCGGGACTGCGAAATATCGATAGCACATTTATTCTTAACGTCTTTTGTTAAGCCTGCATCATCTGTCGGAAGTATTTACATACACCATACCGACTAGGTAAACTTAATTTTGACAATTAAGATTTTTACCAAATAATGACGCAGCCCTATAAATATTTTGATATTTTTATATATATATCTTTTAGCATTTGACATGCTTAGCCATATAAATTAATACAAAGTGTAAAAATGTGAAATAGAAACTAATAATAATACCCAATACGTCCCGAGCATGTCACCGTCATCGGTGACGCGAATCCATATATTTTTTCCTTACCAAAAATTGCTCAACGCGGCTAAAGAAGTATTCACTTCAAAAATTGCTATACTTAAAATAATAACTGATATTCTTTCCGAAAATTTCTCTATTCTCATTAGTAAACAACTGGAATATTCTTGCCATGATAAAAATATTTAAAAGTTTTCAAAAGTTCGTCAGTTAAAGACGCGATGTCTTACGTGTTTTGTATGACAAAAAAGGCAAGTTTAAAAAATGTCCTATTTTGAGACAGTGAACGTCAGTTCTAAGGTCCAAAATATTAAAAGATTTTCCCGGTCTTTTTGACTTATGTATTTTTTTATTTGAGGCTATGTATGATATCATGTATTCTTTATAATATGCTATTATTTATAGTTTTTTGAAGTGAAACTTCTATAGGTATAGACGAGGTATTAGGATTTTTTCTGTAACGAAAAAGCGTTACGGCCCACAACTTATATATAATATATATAGAGGTGTTACATCTGCTCTGTTGGTATTCTCCCCGGTGTGTAAGTACACATATATAATTATTAGCATTTCCCCGCGGCTTCGCCGCAGCCAAAAGCTAGTTTTAGGTTATATCTCAGGTTCCCGATATAGTAGCGGGATAAAATGTATACCAGTTTTTATGTCTAATCAAGAGGTATCAAATAAAAAAAGTTGCATCAAAATAGTATTTACGTGATGCGCGAACAAACAAACAGATAAACATACAAACACACAAAAAATCTAAAAAGATCCTTTTGTGTTTAGACACGCCTATATAGGTAATACCTAGTATAATTTAGTATTTTTTTCTCAAATATCTTAAATGTACAGACATAGCTCTGATACAGCTTTATAATAGATCGTTAACATAATGTTTTTTTTTCGAAATATCTTTCTTTTTGATACATTTTTCTTTGAAATATCCACTTCCCAGCATACATTTTACACTTTTTTTTGTTGAAGCGGAATAAATGTAAGTACCTAACTGCACACCCCGTCATACGGGACAACGAACAGGGTAGTGTGGGGCCTTCACCCACTAAATAAACCCGCCGTGTGCCGTCTCTCCGCCTGTGTTTGCGGACCACTGTTACTGTGTTACGTTACTTCAGTGGTCCGCCGGCGAGTTATTAGGTACAATCAGCATCAAAAGTCGATGACCACATTCAGATTTTCAAAACCACTATACACAATATCATACATCGCTTAACAAGATAAGCACTAATATCGAATGAACATCGTTAAAATTCAAAAGTAACTAAACAACACATTATCAAAAAATACTGATCATTATATTTTTTTTTTTTCATTGAACTTTTCAAAAGTCACTGAACAATTATAAATGCTTGCTTCGGCTATCTAGTGTAATCACGGCAATGTCCAAAAATAACTTGTCATCAAAAATAACAAAAGTTACTGGACGTACGTGGGGATCGTGCAGTCTATGGGGCTTCAGTTTGGGCAGGATCCTTGGTGGCCGCAAATGCTGCAATCCTGCGGCAGCCACAAAAGATAATGGCTGTCAGGCTTATCAGAGGGTACCATACAATCTCCTACGAGGTAGTGTGGCTCCTCGCTGGAAATCCGCCGTGGGATCTGGAGGCAAGATGCCTTACTTGCCTATACCATAGGCGTAGGGAGGCTCGAGAGCAGTGAATTGAACCAGTGACCCGCTCAATTAAGGGTCACCGGGCAGAGCACCAGCGGATACTACTGGCGGAATGGCAGAAATGGCTTGTGCGACCGAGCGCAGGGTACATCACGATTGCGGCGATAAGTCCCGTTATGGACAAGTAGCTGGACAGACGAAATGGCACCCTCTCTTCCCGACAGAATCAGGTGCTTTCTGGGCATAGTTTTTTTGGGAAGTAGTTACCTGTATCACATAGGCCGGAAAGAGTAACGTCAGCCCGGTCTCATCACTGCGGGGACTCCATCCATCCATCAGCCTTTTAAAGTCCACTGCTGGACATAGGCCTCCCCAAGAATGGGGGATAGTGCCGTAATCACCACGCTTGGCAGGCGGGTTGCAGTGGATGTTGTTAATACTCGAAGGAATGCTGCTGCCCACTCCCTCGGTATTCCCTCAGTCGGCTCTTACGACTCCCATGGGTGGAGAGGGGTGGGACAATTCTAATGCCGGCCCCACACGGCAAAATGCCGGCCCCACACGGCAAACACGGCACGGCGGGGACTGCCCTGAGGATATGGCGCTGCACACGCTGGTGAATCATGCCAGCATGGACAGAGCAGCGCCGTGAATTCAACACGGCAGTTGGCGTGGTCAACCTTACCTTCTCGGCCATGGTCCAGACCATGCTTCGGAGCGAAAGTGGGTAGAACGCCACCGTCTCCTTTCACGAGGTGATGATGTATGCAAAGGAAGCAGCATAGTGGAAACGGGAGAAATCCAGCAATCTCCCTTCACGCAAAAGACGCACTGGGCGCCAGAGGGCGACTCCCATAGGCGCTGGCCTGTGGGTGACACGCCTAGGGCAGTCGGTCACCCTAGCAGAAGCAGGCTCGAGACGGCGGCGCACGTGCTCCGTGAGCGCCTCATTGAGGGAGGGCTTGGCTCTCCAAAACAGACGGGGTCACCAGGAATGGAGGCCCAGACCCAGATGGACCGATGATCTGGTCAAAGCCGCAGGGAGCCGTTGGATGCGGTCGGCACAGGACCGCTCGTGGTGGCGTTCTCATGGGGAGGCCTAGTCCAGCAGTGGACGTCGAAAGGCTGATGGATGGATGGAACCAAAATTATCATTTCAGTATGTTAAGACTTTTACTCAAGTAATCGCTACTACTTGTATATAGTTACGATCGTAAGACTCATTACTGTTCAATGTAGCAATTTATCACCTATTGCATTTCTGGTTGTAGGGTTGGATAACAAGTGGGGTTTCTACCAGGTACCCACTCCTACCACCAGTAATGGAATGGGTAACAACTGCTTACGTGCCTAAGTCGGGGTAGTACCACCCTTTCAAAAAAGATCAGCGTGTAACAACGGTTAATTACACCTACCATTGTGTTTCATATGGTGAGTGCCGAGACCCAAACCTCACCCTATTCTCTCCCTATTATCTTTCCTAGCCACTTCATATCCCTTTCCTTGAGATGGCGAAGCGCGCGAATGATAACTCTGGAGTTGAAAAAAAAATCGGACTACCTTTAGCAGTTCAGTCTTCAGTAGAATAATTCTCAATATATAAAGTTCGATGCATGTCTCAGTTTGTAATACGATATTTATTAATGTTTCAGCTATATTTACAGCTTTGGGGTGAGACTATATAGAGAGTATTATTCATAAAATTTATCACTTCATCTCAAATAGCTTTTCGTCCATCAAAACAGTTATAGCACATCGACACCATTTGGTACAAATTATCTCTTTATCGCTAAACCGTAGTAAGCATGATAAACGAAAAACTGTCTTCATAAAACTGCAATTAAGCTGCAGACACACTGGCGGATATACAAGCAGTGATAGCTTAATAGCAACATCGAGTAATTTTACTGAAGTGATTGAGTTCCAATCCAATCTTGGGAAAAGTAAGGCAGTACATCTAATATCTTTAAACGAACAATTCTTTTATATATATAATCTGAATCTCGGAAACGCTAGTAACAAAAGAGACATCACTCGCTCGTCGCCAAGTCTAAGGAAAAATATAGGTTGAGAGCAAGGATAATAATGAAAGCATTTCTAGTAGCTTAGTATCCTACCTATCCTCTCCTTCCTATCCCTATCCTTGGAGATAGCGACGCGCGAGTGATGCCTCTGGTGTTGCTAGCGCCGTTTATTCTTTCATTTCATATCTGTGGATTGAAATAGTGAGCGGCTTGACAATACTCCCGGTATAGTTGAGTCCATGAGCGACGGTTACCATTTACCATCAGATGGGCTTTGGCTAGCCTGCCACAACAAGCAATAAAAAAGAAAAAAAAATGTTGCTTTTTTTGAGTTTGTGCAAGTTGTTGAGTGTCCTACCATAACGGGCAGTGTTGAACCATGGTTGAACCTATTTTCTTCTAGTCTTTTCTATTTTTTAGATTGTGTTATATTCAGATATAATAAGAGACTGAAGTGCTAAGGCTAACATGCTTTAGGTCGAAGGTTACCCTGATTTATACCTCAGATTCCAGGTAGTGAAACTCTCAACAATTCGGTTTATGTATTATTCTTTAAAAGGATAATTTATCCGGGGCAATATTTTGTTTTAAACTGGTGTGTCTCCAGCTTAAAACGTAAACTGCGTCTTAAAGTATAAGCTGTGCTTACTCGTTCTTCATAAAAATCATCTCAGCTTTTAATAATAGCTTTAAAATCGCCTCAGCAGCTATTGATGAAAACGTAACATTTAAGTACGCTCAGTTAAAATTTACTAAATTAAGTTTTTACAATTAATTTCTGATATAATGTACAATTAAATATAATTATAAAAAAATAACACCGATAGAATTACTGGTACATGAAAAACAAAATTTTTAATGTTCTCTTACACTCAATGTTGTTTTTCATCAAAGTCCGAAAATGTTAATGAAGCCACCAACGGGGTTGTATGAAATTTAGCACATTATAAAATGAAATTAAATGTAGCACATTTAAGTAACCATCGTACCGGAGTGGAGGCCCGAAGTGGATCCGACGGTTTCTCACAAGGGGCCCTTCTATGCTTCGTGTCAGCTCATCTCAAAATCCGCCGTATTGCCAGGCACTAAGCACTTCTTTTTTTCTGTATACTACTGCCACACATCATCAATTGTTCTTTTAATAACTTCATAATCGAAGTTATCGCCTTATACAATCCCAGAGGAATTTTACACATGGATCGCCAGCTTCTTGAATAGTAAGATCATCAAAGTGTGAGTAGATGGTTGCTGCTCCGTTGCGCTATACCATGGCTAACTCTAGTGTACCACAAGGCTCAGTGCTCTCTCCAACGCTTTTAATTTTTCATATTGATGAAATATTCTTGATTGAGTATACGTATTACTATATGGATGACAGTAGGGATGATGCGCAATATAACCACCAGAAAGTCCTTCGAAATATACTGCAAGGAAGACGAACCCATATGTTGTCTAAAGTTTAGCGCTCTCTAGGTGGGCTTCGGAACGGAGTCAATAGTACTTACTTAACATTATGCCATTTCCCTTGCAAGGTAAGCAGGGATAACAAAGTGCCAAGAGGCCCTATTTTTGCATACGTCTCTCGCTTCATCAACGTTCATAATTCTCTTCATACACGCTCACCGGTTTCTGAGACTTACCTTATCTACATCGTTCCACTTTCGCATTGTATTTCTTCTGCGCCAATCGCTCGTCCCGCATTCTTTCAATATGTCCGAACCATCGGGGCATTCCCTTTCGCATCTTTACACCTATACTCTCACTCTCTTACGTCTCATCCTTAAAAATACGGTCAGTCAGCCTAACTCCACAGATTTTCCGAAGAGATCGTATTTCAACCGCATTAATTTTACTCTCATGCTCCTTTTTGCATACCCAACTCTCACTTTAATATAATACTGTTGGGACAAGCACTGCGTAATGTATTGTGACGCGTACCTTCTGGCTGAGATGATGGCTGCCGAGAAGTAGTTCCAATGCTCCGTTTACTCTATTTCCCGAATTTACTCTTGTCACTATATAAGTGTTGTACCTTACATACCAACTGAATTCACATCCAAGATAATATACATATTAAACATCCACTTGTTCTAGCACACCATTGCCAAAAAATATAGTTCAATTTATTATAAAATACAACATAATATAAGACAAACAAGCAATATATTTTGTTACCGTTTAACCCCATTTTGCCTTTCAGAAATATATGAATCGGAAAGTGCCTTTAGAATTTTTAGTATGTACGAGTACATTCACAAAATGGTGCATGAATGTTTTAAAATGCGATCTGCTGTAATGCAACTCGAATGTGTTTTGAAATTTGATGTAGTTTTTCAAAAGAAGTACTCGAATACCCTCTATTACGATTGAATAATGCAATACCCTTTTTATTCCCTAATACATATGTAAAGTACACGTAGCGCTATTTTTTGAAGTATCTTTATTCAAAATGAGCTAAGTTCACTGATCGGTGAGTGATTCACTGACTGATATTATTTCAAAGCTGTGTGTGTTAAGCGAAACAAGAAATTATAAATATTTTTTATCCCTTAGAATAAAAATTTTTTTTTTTTTAAATGAGCCATAACGGGCCGTTTTGCAGATGTGAACACATCGATTTTCTTTCTTTCTTCAAATATTGTATGAGTCCTATATAATTCTTGGTAAGCACCCTCTCGTTATCCATAGACGAATTAAAACTGTTATTGGTTCATTGATTGACATTATAGTTCCTAGTTAGATGCTTTTGTCAACAGATGGCGTTAAAATTAATTAAATAAATTGGCATGTCGACGTCGCCACGCCCTCAGCCGGTTTTACCTTTCACATCAAATATAGTTATCAGGCAGCACCATGTAGTAATGAAAATTATGTAACTTCTAAATCTGTATTTCTTACTAATATTACAAACGCGACAATGCGTTTTATTTTAATTATTTTCCTAGGTAAGTGACGTGTATCACTCATTGACTCCGCAACGCTAAGAATACTGCCAAACCACTGCTCACCATTTCGCTTCACATAGCATCATAATTATATCATCACGCCTGTATTCCCCAAAGGGGTAGGCAGAGGTGTATTACACACCCACGGTTCACCAGCTATGTTTAAGTCTCACGTAATAGGCGGCAAGCCTTTTGCCGTCTACCGGGCACATTTCCAAACTGCGGGCTACTACTGAGAATATTTCTTTTTAAGAAAAAGCTCAATTATATTGCCCGAACCCGAGACCTCATGATCAGCAGTCACTCACACTACCGCAACTACCGCTGCACCAAAGATGCAGTCACTTCACATATGGAAAATGAACCAAGTAAATACAGATTATCATGAAATTTTGCAATAGTTTGGTGTCCAGAGAAATAGAAAGGCAACGATTTAGCTCGTGTAGGATATCTGTGTTTGGTCACAGATCATTATTGTGACGTATTTATATTATATTGATTTAATTCTGAAGTCAACGTGGACGGAGACGCGGGCACAATTTAGTTATAGAGTATATTAAAGCCATCCTATTTCTCAGAATAAAAAGTAATTTATCGGCTAATTTAGATTTTTTTTATTGCATATGGTGGCAGACTAGCCACGACCCACCTGATGGTAAACGGTAACCGTCGCTTATGAACTCAACTATACCGGGAGTATTGTGAAGCAGCTGCTCACCATTTCATTTCACAGATATAAAATGTAAGAATAAACGCCTACCGACTGCTACCTCCAAAACACACTGACGTGTTTCATGGCCGGTCACACGGGAGATAGTGGTACCAACCCTTTCAGGCTCGATAGCAAGTGAGTACTCTCACTTGGTGCCCAGCCCTACTTAACAGTAATGGAATCTTACTTCCCTTAATCGCCTCGTACGACCCCTATGGGAAAGAATGGGGTGGTGATACTTCTATTCTTAGTCCGCCACCACAGCTAAATTTCACTCAAATTCATCCATCCATCCATCCATCAGCCTTTTAACGTCCACTGCTGGACATGGGCCTCCCCAAGAATGGGGGATTACAATTCTAAATCCGGCCCCACAGGCGGACTTCACTCAAATGAAGTCATTTTGCGTGATTATATGTATCTGGAAATTCTCCTACCTATGATGACAAGGTGCATGCATACCAATGGGACGCTAAAAGAGCTATAAATTAAAATGTGAAATTATTGTACAGAGAGTATCTGTGATGTATATAAAATTCCGTTACTTTACAAAGAAACTTCATTCTAGCTTCTGTTCCATGAAAGTCGGATTCCTTTAAGAAATCCCAATTTGAAATTCCTACAGATCTTTATGGTGCTCTTAAAAGCCAAAATGGCATTTTCCAACGGATTCACTTGAGTTCGAACTTCGAATAGGTACAATACCTTTTGTACGTGTTCAGGTATCTTTTTATGAACCATAATTTCCCGCCGTCGAGCTGATATTGCTCTGCAAGGCTCTGATAGTCCTTTGAGAATATTATGCCTTGATATTTTCAGCTTTATACTATATCTGGGGTTGCCAGTCACCGCTCTTGTTACGCCAAATGTGAGAGTTTTAGCATTATTGTATCAATAGCTTATAGGCTAAAGCTAAAATTAAATATAATATATTATGAACCTTTAGCAGAAAAATAATCTCCAACCACATAACACCCACCGGATGCACGCTAGCAACACCAAAGGCACCACTCGCGCTTCACCAACATCAAAGAAAGAAACTTTTTTTTTTTTTTTTTTAAATGTTGCTACCCGCACACCCCTTGTCTTTTGGGGCAACGAACAGGGTAGTGTGGGGCCCTCACCCACTAAAGAAACCCGCCGTGTGCCGTCTCTCCGCCTTTATTGGCGGGCCACCAGAACCATATTAGATTTCTTCAGTGGTACATCAATGAAAGGACCTAGGACAGAGCACTCTCACTCACCATACAAAACAGAACTTTTTATTATTATGCGGATTATATTTGAAAGACTATTCGTATAATGTTTTTCGCATATGAAACTGCAAATTTTCGAATTTCGATGTAAATTACTTTTTGTTTTAATATGAGAACACAAAATAGCTGTGAATTTTCAACGTTATGGGTTAATTAAATATTTTGGTACAGTTTAATTGATTAACACAAAGTGTGAAAATGTGAAATCGATAATAATAGTTACGAGCAGGATTTTAACCCGCATCTCCCGGAATACCGTCCCAGATGCTTAACGTCTTGGGTGACGCTTATTGCTAAGCATTTCACATTCACATTATATGGCTGAGCAATTCACATTCACATTATATGGCTAAGCATTTCACATTCACATTATATGGCTATGCATTTCACATTCACATTATATGGCTAAGCATTTCACATTCACATTATATGGCTAAGCATGACGAATGCTAAAGAAATATATAAAAATATCTAAATGTTTACAGAGCTGCGTCATTATTTAGTAAACATCTATGTTTACCTGGTCGGAATAATGTATGCAAATACTTGCGACAGATGGCGCAGGCGTCACCCAAGACATTAAGAATTAATTTGTTATCGAAATTCACAGTCCCGAACAATAAAATTGTCACGATGGCTGAATTGTGTGTCTAAACTATTTAATTGTAAATAAAGTATAATAATTAAATTATTTGTATTAAAGTTTTGTATACAAATAGCTACATTTATTTTTAAAATACACCGTTTATTCTGAATATCATGTGAAACAATTGTCGCAATAATGAAACGTAAATCGCCATCGTTATTCTTGTTCGTTACTGGTAGACATGACAATAATCTTGTGAAACACCTGTGAAGCCTCGGTATCGGTAACTTGAAAACGTCTCGTAGCTGTTATACAATAACGATTTGTTCAATATAGAAACCGGGCATAAATCAATCACTTGTAGGTAAAATAGGGCCGGTTAAAAATATCACTGAAATCACAATAGCAGAATAAATTCAGTTTTCTGATCTTCATCGTCTGAAAAGTTCGCCTAAGAGACGTTTTATATTATTCTATAAAAAATACTCCATCGTAACTCTAAGTCTACTTAGGAACCCACTTTTCAGAAAACCCAAAAATAAATTGTAACTACTTGAAACCAGATTTACTACCTAGTAACGTACCCCTGTGATTTAATATGTATGCGCCAAGCTGTGTCCTGCTTCCCTCGGGTCCGTGCAAGTATAAATAAATGACGAGGACAATTGTGAAATAGCCTCAGGGGATTTAAATATTGATGTTTACTTTGTACATTCAACAAACAAACAGCATTTCTTGATGCTTGTGGTGACCGACAAAGTAATTAAATAATAAAAAATGTGAAATCGAAAATAACAGTCAGGAGCAGGATTTGAACATGCATCTTCTGGACACCGTCCAGATGCTTTACCAATTCAGCCATCCTGACAATTGCTCCTGACTGCTATGATTCACATTTTTCACTTTGTGTTTAATGTATAGTGCTAAGCATGTCAAATGCTAAAAATATATATATAAATATCTAAATATTTAAAGGGTTTGCGTCATTATTAGGTAAAATCTTAATTGTAAAATTAAGTTTACCTGGTCGGTATAATGTATGAAAATACTTCCGACAGATGGCGCAGGCGTCACCCAAAGACGTTAAGTATGATGTGTTATCGGGATTAGCAGTCAGGAGCAATTGTCAGGATGGCTGAATTTGTAAAGCATCTGGACGGTGTCCAGAAGATGCAGGTTCAAATCCTGCTCCTGACTGTTATTTTCGATTTCACATTTTTCACTTTGTGTTTAATTGTAGAAGTTTTTCATTGCCTGAAAACCCGGATAAAATGGCGTTTTCTAAAAATGAAACCTAGCAATTATCGCTCCCGAAACCCCCTGCATACTAAATTTCATGAAAATCTTTGGAGCCGTTTCTGAGATTCAGATTATATATACAAGAATTGATCGTTTAAAGATATTAGATAGATAGAGAGATATTCTTCAGATCGGATCAAATTGGTTACAACAACCAGTATCACCGGTGACAGGCTAACTATGCAGGAAATGAACACTGATTGCGAAAATTGAAAATCATAGTCACGAGCAGGAATTGAACTTGCATCTCCTGGTAACCAGTTTTAACATCCCGGTCCACCAAGATTGGAAAGATAATAAGAAAGATAATGGAAGTTTTGAGCCTCCAGCGCTTTTACTCACCATACGAAACACTACGGCAGGAGTACGTACCGTTGGTTCACGCTGATCTCCTGTGAGAGGGTGGTACTTTTACCGATCAAGCCATTCTTGCATCCTTGGGATAAGCAAGGCACTACCATTAGAAGAAAAAAACTACTGGACGTAACTAAGGTTACAAGGTAGTAAAATATAATAAAAATTAGCTACGTAATCGTTGTACTTTTCACAGTGCCCCAGGGTGACACTAAGGGTGATTACGGCCCATGGATTAAGTGAGAACTTTACAAAACTGTCATAAATCATGATAATCTCACGTAAATATTGACGTCGCATATAACCAGCTGTGATCACTAATCTGTGTCTGATAGTGAGAATAAACAATCTCGATACTTCGACGATTATAGACGGACTAGCCTATGCCCGCGGCTCCGCCGCAGCCAAAAGCTAGTTTTTTGGTTATATCTTAGATTCCCGATATAGTAGCGGGATAAAATGTATACCAGTTGTTATGTCTAATCAAGAACTATCAAACAAAAAAAGTTGCATCAAAATCCATTCAGTAGTTTTTGCGTGATACGCGAACAAACAAACAGATAAACAGACAAACAGATAAAAAATCTAAAAAAAACGTTTTGTGTTTAGACACGCATATATAGCCTAATTCAGTATTTTTTTCTCAAATTTCTTCAATGTACAGACACAGCTCTGTTATAGCTTTATAATAGTAATAGATAATTGCTTAATTAATTTATTATGCTACTAATATTATAAATTACTTTCTTTTAATTAATATTATAAATTACTTAGTTTGAACTACCTCTCTCGGGTTATATCCCCGGATCAGGCAGTTTTATTGAGGTATATTGTAAAAAGAAAAATTCTCAGTAGCAGCCCGGAGTTTGGAAATGTGCCTGATAGGCTCGCCCCCTATTACGTGGGACTTAAACATAGCTGACAAACCGTGGGTGTGTATTGTACACCTCTGCCAACCTCTTCGGGGAATAAAGGCGTGCTGCTGTTTTTTAAAAATATTATTAATTATTTTTGGATAAGCTAGCGGTATTTTAAAAATATATGGTTATTATGCTGGCTAGTAAACAACTTTGGAATAAGACAAACGCAAGTAATATTCAACGATGAATAAGGAAGCTTGAATCGCAACTCACCCTAAATCCAGCAGTAGACACGCTCCTTAGGGCTTCGATGTACTTAATCACCAGATATCAGGATATCATAGAGGAGTCCTCGAGGTTTACCGTAACACCATAAGAGTTCGTTGGTCATGGAGATTCACAGGAGAAAAGTTACTATAATAGGCACCGAGTAGCCGTGCGCGCGCGCGTTACGCTAATTCAAGATATACAATATGGCGATTTATTCGATATTGCCACACTACTGTTACGGTATGGTGAATTTTGCCCGTATAAGAGGTAAATCAATCCACCCGAAGTAAACGATCATCACGATCTCAAGAGAGCTGAGGTTTTTCCCTCGTTGAATATCATAAATTAAAAACTTATAAAATTACTTATACAATTTAAGCCGATGGGCGTAACCAACTTTCTTTCGGATAAAAAATATCCTACCTGAACGATTTATTTCATCAAGATAAAAAAAATATCTTAGTGGAAAGCCACTGCCTCATTTACATACATCACCTCCTCGTAGAACGAGGTGATGAACTGCCGTGCGGTTTTACTTCGGATCGTGTACAGAACCCAAGTCTGTAGCGAGAGTACTTTCAAGTCTGTTGCCGCGAACATATCACGGCACTGACTTGTCCACGCTAGGCACTCCATCATCGTATGCAGTGCCATGTCCTCCAGGCAACTCTAAGAGAGAAGATATGATAGAATCCAATTCTTAATATATTACAATAGTCCAATTATCTCACCTCGTATGTCGTGTAAATATTATGCATATCACTCATTATTTAATTGTTATATCACAATTGTTATATTAACGACTGGTTAACCACAAATAGTAAAGCAATTATATTATAATTGTAGGTTAAAAGTTAATGAAATGGTGACACTGAATAATGTATGTGTGTTAATTTAACAAAGGGTTGTTCTAAGAGGGTTAGATGTGGACTGTAGCTTAGCGTGGACTAGATGAGAGCAAAATTTCATCAGCGAGACCCTTTTATTTCAGTATCTTTTCCCAAGACCAATACAAAGATCCTGCTATATTAATAATAAATAAATAAATAAATATTCGCGACATTTCACACAACGTCCTCTGGTCCCAAACTAAGCTTAACGCTTGTTCTATGGGTATCAGATTACGGATATAATACATATATTACTTTTTTTTTGTTAATACATACATCACAAAAGGCAAATTCCTTACGCGCGCGCTCAGCGTACGGTCGCGTGTTACTTATCGAGCTTAGCTTACACATTTGTATACGTAAAATGGTTCAATGTAAAAAGTGTAAACTGTTTGTGTCTCTCACGAAAGATGATGTGTATAAGTGTAAAGTGTGTGATGCGGTCTTTCACGGAAATGCGTTCAAAACAATAAGCAATTCATGCAAGCGTTAGTCTGTGAGGACTGCCAGAAACCCAAAGGTAGTCCCATGCATCCAGCACAGGATCCAATAATTACACTAAACCCCACTGAAGCATCAGGTGAGAAGGTGCTAGCAAAAGTAAATAGAAAATTAGTGGTACTTTATAATATGGAGAAAAAAATCGAAGAGCTCACCAATAGCGTGGAATTTTATGCTGATATGTATCAAACACTGATAACATATAAAGAAGAATGACAGAAAAAAATCAAGGCAATAGAACAAGGAAATGTTTACTTGGAGAAGTGTAACAAAGCGTTAGAAGAGTGAGTGTAGGAACTGGAGCTGAAAGAAAAGGAAAAAGGTATTGAAATCCATGGGCTAGAGATGATAATATAATAAATCTGTAATACAAAATCTTGTCCGAAAGCTTAACCTAAGCCCAGATGGAATTGTAGATGCACAGAGGGTAGGAAAAGAAAAACCTGACCAAATAAAACCTAGAATAGTACTGGTTACCCTTCAATCAAAAGATATCCGTAATAAATGGATGTTAGCCAAAAAGGAAATTAAGCTAACTAACAACAAATTTATGGTAATAGCAGTGACAAACAAATATTCATCAATGAGGATCTGCCGAAGTACAAACGGCAATTACTTTGGATCGCAAGAAATAAACTAAAAGCAAAAGGATTTCAGTATATTTGGGTTAAAAATGGCAACATTCTGGTGAAGAAGAATAGCGAAGAAAAAAAGATATATAACGTCAAATCGGAAGATGATTTGAATAAGCTGGAGGATTATAAATAAATATGCGCTTTGCGCAGTGAACACACACTAGGTGATTTTAGCAATAACATTCGATCAACCGGATGACTTTTTTACTGATGTTGCATTTAAAAGATACTACAACATAAACTTATTGTATAACGACTTCACTCAAAATAAAAGCTATACTAAAATATTTCATATAAATATCAGGTCATTGCGGAAGCATTTTAATGAATTACTAGTTTTACTGGAAGAAACTAATTTTGAATTAGATATAATAATATTAAGTGAAATAAATATAAGAAAAGAAGAAGTTTCATTCTATCAAATATCTGGTTATAATGCATACTTAACTACAAGAGAAACGAGAAGGGGAGGAGGCTTAATAATATATGTAAAGGATAGACTTGACTTCAATATTAAAGAAGTAAACTCAGAAGCTCTATAAATGTTGCACGGACAGCTAAAATCAGGAAAACATATATCACATATAATTGCTGTATACAGACCACCTAAATGTAATAAAATAACATTCTTGGAGCAGTGGAGACCACCTTAAAATATATCCCGGCCGCTGACGACATTATAATAATAGGCGACACAAACATAGACACGCTATACGAAAAAACTAATCCGACTACGACAAAGTACAAAAACACCATGTGTGGTTACGGCCTGCAGCTTGCTGGCACGCAAATAACACGCGCGGCGATAGTGAATGGGAGGCGAGAGGAGGCATGCTTAGACCACGTGTGGATACGAGTGGGACGGAGTGAGTGCGCGGCGTTGTCGTACGTTGTCGAGACATACATTTCTGATCATTACGCGTTAGGAATAGCGCTGGACACATTTGCTAGTGATAGCTCATTAGTGCAAATAAAGAACACTACGCGAGAAGTGATTAACGAAAAACTCGTTAAACAAAAACTTTGTGCATATAACTGGGCGCAGCTGCTTGACATAACTTGTCCTGTAACGTTGTATCAGACATTGTGTACGGTATTCGGTAATATTTATAAGGAATGCACAGTAGTTACAGTCATAAATTGTAATAAAGAATAAGGCAACCATGGATAGATAAACAATTGTCTAAAATGTTACTGCGACGAGTTTATTTATTTCGAGTGTGGAAGCATGAGCCAAAGAATATGAATAAGCGATTAGAAAATTTAGAAACAAAGTAAATAAGTTAGTTAACCGGGCAAAAAATAAATACAATCAGTTAGAAGTAAAACAATGTAACGGAGATTTTAGGAAGATATGGGCGAAAATTAATACGTAGCTAGGTAGGAAAAAAGCTAGCTTAGACGACGAGATATTAAAACATTTAGGTAAGACGCAAAATATTAGTCAAATATGTTCTAATTTTACAAAAATATTTACTGAAGAAATCAAAATAATAAAACATCAATGCAATATAAAATTTTTAGATAGAAGTCAGTATGTGATGCCGAGTAAGATGAGTTTTAGATATAGAACAGTGGATTCGGTAGCCGTAGAAAAAGTGATTAATGAGTTGTCCATTCAAAAGGCACCAGGTCTGGATGGGATTAGGGTCAAAGACATAGTGTATATGTGTAAACAGTTGAGTCCTATCTTAGCGAAATTTATTAATTTGTGTCTAGCTAAAGCTATTTATCCTGACCAGTTGAAGACTGAAATTATACGTCCTATATTTAAATCAGGCAATTATTTAGATACAACTACCGGCCCATAGCTATATTATCTGTTATTGATAAAAATTGTGGAAAAACATGTTATTGGCCAAATAAGTAAATTCCTAGAATGCCATAGTATACTCTCAGACACTCAGCACGGGTTCCGCCCGGGACGAGGTACAGTTTCAGCCTTGAATAATTTTTCTGATGACATTAATGAATCATTGAACTCAGGTAAACAGATAATAGCACTTTATATTGACTATAAAAAAGCGTTTGATACTTTGGATCATAATATCTTATTACGTGCGATGAATGAGTGTGGAATTCGAGGGCCAACGCATGAATGGTTTAAAAATTACTTAGCTAATAGAAAAATATGTACAAATATAGCAGGTGTGTTTAGCGATGAAATGGTTGTGGTTATTGGGGTGCCGACTGGGTCAGTTTTCGGTGCAGTGGGTTATGTGATGCATGTGAACAGTGTATCTAATGTTGTGAGCAAGTGTCGGGTGTACATGTATGCAGACGACATGTGTCTGGTATATGCCTCGAAGGATATAGTGGAGGTACAAAATAATATACAAGAAGATTTCGAATGTATAACGAGGCGCATGACAATGGCATCATATTGAATCTATTAAAAACCAAATGTATGCATATATACTCGACACATAACCAACGAGCAAAAAATGTGAAAAAAGAACAAATACGTATAATAGGACATTCATATAAATGCCTACACGATAATAAAACTAACTGTAGTTGTAATAACTTAGAGTATGTAAGCTCATTTAAATATTTAGGTCTAACTATTGACAAACATTTTAATTGGAAAATGCATATAAATTTTATATGTAGCAGATTAAGCTAAGATTAATTATTAAGTTTATGGGCGCGTCTCGCGATTAAACGTTAAAGTTGGCGAGTACATTGAAGCTTGCAATTATGTATTATGATATTGAGATACAAATATCTGTGTTCATCGCACAAATATTTGTCCTAAGTGGGAATTGAACCCACAACCTCGTGCATGGAAGTCGGTTACACTACCGACTACGCCACGAGGCCTGTCTTGTTTTAAAGAGCGCCGGAAGCCTGAATCACCTTTCTATTCTCTCACACACAGTAATCGTTTACCATCATGTGGGCCGTATGTTAGTTTGTCATCCACGTAGTTTAAAAAAAAACACTCCAGCTGTGTATATTAATCAGCCTTTGAAATCTCAAACATGTCGTCTACAGCAAATTTGTAACTTTCATATTATTATGACTGTCAGCTTGTGCCAACGTAAATTATATTTCCAGCAGTTTTAGTGTCGTCGCCGATGGCTTCATATGTAGTTAAAATTTAGAACCCTTCTTAATGCAATGATACTTGCTAAAGTTGTCTTTGATAAGGGTTGTCAGTAAGTCTTGAAGATGAAAACCGGATTTGAAATGCGGGCGTACAATTAATGTAATTAATTTTGGAAAACTCGTTCTGATAGAAATATATACATAAATTCATAGAGGCTTACCTCCTTAATAAGCAGAGTCCGGTGCAGTACTAATAGCATCCTACAGGTTATTGCGGGTAGGCAGGATTCAAATACCCTGAAAGCATTTTATTCGTGCCCATGTCACGTAATTTATAATTATATGTACTTATAACTAACTAACCTTTGCCTGCGGCTCCACCGCAGCCGAAAGCTAGTTTTTTAGGTTGTATTGCAGGTTCCCGATATAGTAACGGGATAAAACGCATACTAGTTGTTAAGTCTATCAAGAGCTATCAATCAAAAAAAGTTGCATCAAAATCCGTGCGGTAGTTTTTGCGTGATGCGCGAACAAACAAACAGACAAAAAATCTAAAAAAAAACCCTTTCAAAACGTCGAAATATCGTGCGTCATGCAGTCTATATAGCGTGCTAGATGGTGTAAAGAGATTGTGACGCAAGGTGATTGCACATTAAAATGGATCACGAAATGTTAACTAGGTTTATGAAAAGATACAAGCGCCACAATTGTCTGTGAATTGTCTCCTGTGCGAACTACATGAACAAACAAAATAATTTTTAATACAAAATCTCTTCTTATTTGTTTCCTTCTGATCTTGTCAGCAACATCAGAAGAACTCCCATTTTTTGTAGAACTGTTAAGACTGGTGGCATTTTAAATATGTAACATGAAAATATTGTTCCTAAAGCATGTGCGTTCAGTTTATTCATTCGATTACATCTAGCATGGGATGCGCGCACGATGATGATATGGCTGGTGCATAAGGCGCTTTAGGCTAAAAAATAACTTTATCCGTGTGGTGACGGACTAAGAATACAAGTGTCACCACCCCATCCTTTCCCGCGGGTATCGTACAAGGCGACTAAGGGAAGTAAGCAATTATCACCCATTCCATTACTGGTGGTAGGGCTGGGTACCAAGTGAGTGTACTCATTTTCTATTGGGCCCGAACGGGTCGGTACCACCGTCTCCTGTGTGACCGGTCATGATGTACGTCAGTGTGTTTTGGCTGTAGCCAAAGATAGCCGTTTATTCTTTCATTTCATATCTAAGAAATGAAATCGGCGCAGTGGCTTGACAATACTCTCGGTATAGTTGAGTCCATGAGTGACGATTACCATTTACCATCAGGTGGGCCTTGGCTCGTCTGCCATCATAAGTAATGAAAAAAATCTCCGTGCACGCCCCGCCCCGCTGGATGCTCGATTAGAACGGGCACTCAGGCCGTACACTTAGTCACCTTATCTGACATCCTCGGAAGATGATGCCAGTAAAACATCGATGTTCAGAAGCTTAACAAAACCGACTATACGAGTAAGTTCGAAATATGTCACCGTATTTCGGTATTAAAACTGCGCGCCCCTAGCGATGTTTTAAAAGCAAAATTACTTTTTTCTCGAGATTACATAACAAATTGAACCATTACAGTTTGCTACGGGGAAAATGATTACTATACCACTAAACGAATTGAGGGGATAAAAAATATTATTTAACCGCCAATATTGATGGGTCCCTAAAATGGGTGATGTGCGTTCTTGCAATATTTAAAGGGAAGAAGAATAAATTGGTTGCGTTATATGAAGTGGTAGATTGATTTTTGTTCAACTTATAAAAGGAGAAAATTGTTTTGTGAGTTTTCGGGTAATATCATTGAAAAGTTTGACGATTTTTATTTTGTATGACTTTGTTTTTATGATTTTTATGATTTGTTTGTTTTTGTTTTGTATTTATTTACGGTTCTTGTAATTATTTATTTATTTATATGACACAGCTATAGAGAAAAAACAAAATTACGATGCATTTATATAAAACAATGATGAAAACAAAAGGAGTTTTACAAACCATATTTCAAACTAGTATAATCTTCGCGTCCTACCGTTGGAAGCAGCTATGCTTCTCCTCTAGGGACCCTGACGTCTGTGCGGATTGCATCACGGAAACGGTAGTTATGGGGATGGATGGATGGATGGTTTAGCAAAGCCTGTAGACCTCATGATTAGCAGTCGCATACACTACCGCTACTCCACCGCGGCAGTTATAATAACTTAAAATTTAAAAAAAAACTAAAATAACACCCATTAATAGCTAGTTGCACTAAAAGGTAGAAAATAATATTATAATATTTACAAATAGGCTAATTCTAGGCATCGAAGAATTCCTCCGCCTCACTGTCATTAGGTAACGTGCCCAGAAGGCTGGCAGCATTGCCACGTTGTATGGCAATGCTTATTCTTTGTGCAAAGTAAAGACCAGCAGATTTTTTTATATTTCGATGTATAACGAAAGTGCACTAGGACCCAATGACCCAAGCGTCTCAAAAATTGCTCAAAAACATAATCTTCAATAAGATTATGATATTTGCGCCGTTTGAGATTCTCCGCTGAAGCAGCAGCAGCACCGGCACATACCGCGGTACTTGGAAGATGCGATGGCGCTAGGATGTCTACGCATGTGGCGTCCCACACCAGAGACCTACCCAAAAATATTATAATAAATAATGATTGTAAAAATAACTTGAGGTACTATATCAATGAACTATTTGCAACTTTATCAATGAACTATTTGTAACTATATCAATGAACTATTTGTAACACAGTTGATGTCAAGCACACCTACTGTATTACTTTAAATTGAATTGTTTGTTGTTCAATTTAATTTATAGTATGTTATTTTTTTGCAAAGGTCATAAAACGCTGATCCAACCCCTTGACCTCTATGGCTACGAAACCAAATATTCTTTCTATTTAAATACGTGGCTTGTGGCAAGTAATGAGCGGGTATGTGGATCGCATTTTATGGTTTTTTTTTAATGCATGTAGTGGCAGACGAGCCACTGCGCATCTGATGGTAAATGGTAACCGTCGCCTATGGACTCAACTATACCAAGAGTATTGTCAAACCGCTGCTCACCAATTCATTTCACAGATATGAAATGAAATATAAACGCCTATCTCCTGCTACAGCCAAAACGCAACGATGTGCTTATATGGCCGGTCACACGGGAGATGGTGGTATGAACCCGCTCGGGCCCGATACCAAGTGAGTAAGTACTCCCACTTGGTACCCAGCCCTACCACCAGTCATGCAATGGCTGATTGCTTACTTCCCTTAGTCGCCTCATACGACACCCGTGGGAAAGAATGGGGTGGTGACACTTGTATTCTTAGTCCGTCACGTCCGTTGCATGATAAATGTATCTGATCGCATACTCCGTCGTTTAGGGCAACGAACAGGGCAGTGATGGGGCCCTCTTCACTAATTAAATAAAGTCGCCAACCCGCCGTTCCAATAGAACTGTGAGATATTACTTCAGTGGTCTTAGTAATCCAATACCTAACAGATATTCTCAACAGCAAAGTGACAAGACACGCATCTCGAATCTCGTGGATAGAAGTACTATTTTAATGGCACGCACAAAGTATGTAATATAACTAAAATAACATAACAAGAATTTGTAGGCAACATTAGACGCATCCGCAAACCGCGCATGTACCCACACTAAAACTTGTCGGATATCCGAGATTACATTTGTAATCTCACCACGCATGCGAGTAATTCAAATATACATAAGTTTGTTCCACTTCCTTATAACAGTTGTGTACACACGGTTAAGTCGTGTTTGTTCTGACAATTATGTAGATAGTATTCATCGTTTTAATGGTAGTAGAAATTAATATTTGATACACCATTTTTAATTGATCATAAATTTTAATGAAACTTTGGTTAGAATGTATGTTTAACAAAAGGTATACATGTTATCTCGCTACTATATCGGGAGCCTGAGATATAACCTAAAAACTATTAACTTTTGGCTGCGGCGGAGCTGCGGGCAAAGGCTAGTTATTTTATAAAGCTAAATATATAAACGACATTACATGTACAAGTTACTGTCCTATAAATGTTCCAACCTTTTTTATCAGAAACCACAAAGATAAGCTACTTCGTTTTTCTTTTTATCCTCCTTTTGGCGTGTATCATAATGTGCCGACACATCAAACGAGCGCCACGGATATAGGGTCCGATTGTAACCTTACTGTCCTTTGCCATTGTGGCTGAAAGCTGTAGTAATGATAGCGAAATTGCCCTTTAAATGTCGGTGTGTATGATGTTTGGCGCGTGAATGAAGGGCTCCCATTGTCTGTTAAATTCGTGAAATATTAGCTTGTTTCGGAGTGAAAGTAAAAACTTCACGTTTTGTGTAATGTTTATTTTTTATACTACAAGGTTGTTAAAAAAGCATACGGTTCATCTGATGGCAAGCAGTTACATGTAGTCATGCCATGGACTTGATTTGTGGGGACGTCGAGGCGAGGGAAACCGTCGGGCTAGCCACCGCGCGGACTGAAGTATACTCTCACTGGTCTGCCAATTACGCACGACGGGTTGTTAGTAGATGTGACCCTCACTCTTTCCTGTTTTCTCCGCAATCAAGAGGATGCGCAATAGGTACATTTTCAAGTCTTAACAAAAACGCTTGATTACCAACCACGAAAAGGTGATAGAAGATCAAGAGAAATGATGTTACAAAGAAAAAATGTAATTGAGAGTGGGGATGATTTCAATGGGCATAGTGGTTGGACCTCCAGTACTGTAGTTAATGTATTTCTCGCCAGTTTTGTTAAACTGCTATAAATAAGCCCTAATAAAAAAGAAACGATAGGTCATTTATCATATCGTAAATCGAATGTACCAAGAACTGGCCCGTTATAAATCTTAATATAACCTGGACATCGATCCCATGACCTCGTTGACCTGTCACTGTAGTTCAATCGGTTGACCTGTTTAACAAAGGTCAACATTAGCTAATTCATGTATAACAGCGCCATTTGTTTGATGAATGGGTTATATTTTTGGTTATAGCAGTTGGCTTTTGTGAAATTGTTTTAGCAACGATGATTTTCCATATCACGTATATGGAAAATCATCATCATGTGATTTTGATATAATGACCATTTGTGTGATTGTTAGGTGACTGCAATAGCTTAGCGGTCTAAATCACTTCCCCTTATGAGAAAGGACGTAAGTTCGAATATTGATCGCAGTAAATCTCTCTTTTTCTCCACTTTCACAAATAATTTGTTCTTTACGCGATATACCAAATCGGTCATGTATTGAAGGAGGGTGGAGTCAGAAGTCTCCGAAACCGGCGAGCGTGTATGAAGAGAGTTATGAATGTTGAGGAAGCGAGAGATGTATGCAAGAATAGGGCCTCTTGGCACTCTGTTCTCCCTGCCTACCCCAAAAGGGAAATGGCGTGATGATAAGTTAAGGTTTTTTTTTTACGCAATTTACTTAATTCCTGCATTGTTTAAGGGAGCAGTTTTAAATACAACACTCATAGGTGCAATAATGCTCCAAGAAACGACGGGCCTTGTAACCGACTTCCGTGCACGAGGTCGTGGGTTTGATTCCCACCCAAGACAATTATTTGTGTGATGAACACAGATATTTGTACTGCGTCTGGGTATTTTCTATCTATTATGTGTATGTATTTACAAAGAAAAAAGGTAATATAATGTATTAAATTCGTAATCTGATATACATAGCACAAGCGTTAAGTTTAGTTTGAGACCAGAGGACGTCTTGTGAAATGTCCGTGAATATAAAATAAATAAAGACACAGTCTTCATTTTCCACACAATCAATTTCCCGACCTAACTGATATTCTTCCTGTCCTACAGAATGAACACGTTCAAAACTGAACAACTACCCGGTTCGGTAACAGAATATATTCTGCTGATCTAGTCTCGACTGTGAACGCCCACGCTTGATTTAAAACTGAACCAAATTGATAAAATTATACTGCTTTAGCCACAGTTGTGTGAATTTAGTATATATGAACAAAATCTACTTTAGTTGAGGTCTTTTTCTTATGTATATCGGATAACAATTCCTTTAGAAGTTATTAGAACGTAGTACGTTCTTCTTTTCTCAATAGCTCGCCGTTCGGCACAATTACTGCGGTACCGCACTTTTTTGTTAATGTGTTATAATTTAAGATCATAATATGTAAACTACTAACCCTTAACTAAAACCCACCTAATATTCGTTTAGAAACAATATTGTTTCTAAACGAATATTGGGTGGGCTATATGGTTTATTTATACCAAAACTGTAAACTCATATAACTGTAGGTAGATGAAACCGTTGAAACAACATATCAGTTTTGGACGTCTACCATCTAAGTCCACCGGTGATCTTGAATGCTGTAAAGTATTCGAAACGTCGGTATAGTAGAAAATGAAGTAAACGGAATATATTCCGTAAACGTAGTTTTATATCAAAATAATACTGTTATCAACAAAATTCTAGTTGTAGACTCTTAGGCCCGACCACTGAAGGAATGTAATATGGTTCTGGTGGCCCGCCAAAAAAAGGTGGTGAGACGGCACACGCTGGGTTTCTTTAGTGGGTGAGGACTCCACACTACCCTGTTCGTTGCCCCGAGTGAAGGGGTGTGCGGTTAGGAGCATTTTTTCCCGTCAAAAAAAAATACTGGGCCGGCTCAATCGGTAGTACAATCCTCTCACGAAGATCAGCGTGAAAAAATGTGGGTACTCTTACCGACGTCTTTCGTATAGTGAGAGATTACAATATTGTTTCTAAACCAATATTAGGTGGGCTAAATGGTTTATTTATACCAAAACTGTAAACTCATATAACTGTGGGTAGATGAAACCGTTGAAACAACTAGTGGTAGACTCTTAGGGCTGACCACTGAAGGAATGTAATATGGTTCTGGTGGCCCGCCAAAAAAAGGTGGTGAGACGGCACACGGCGGGTTTCTTTAGTGGGTGAGGGCCCCACACTACCCTGTTCGTTGCCCCGAGCGACGGGGTGTGCGGTTAGGAGCATTTCTTCCCGTCAAAAAAAAATACTGGGCCGGCTCAATCGGTAGTACAATCCTCTCACGAAGATCAGCGTGAAAAAATATGAGTACTCCTACCGACGTCTTTCGTATAGTGAGAGATTACAGGAGGCCCATACCCCCTATCCTCTCCTTATTATTCTTTCTATCCTCTCCTTATTATCCTTCCAACCCACCCCTTATCCCTTTGCTTAAAGATGGTGACGTGTGAGCGATGCCTCTGTTGTTGCTAGCGTTTATAAGCAATGGTAACCTGTGTTCTTTTTTTAAATATTTGCATGCAGAGGAGCAGTTCAAGACCTCAAAATAATCCGAAGTTGTATAATAACCTTTACTATTAAGTCTGATTTTTATAGATTCGGGTATATTCAGAAGTTTTACTGAAGTAGCGTATGTCCCATGAAAGATCTACTAATTCTATGGAGACGAGTACTGTGTGCAGTAAGATTGCTCATGTTCCTAGTATTAATTTGATCAACGATACGATACACGACGATTTATAAAACCTATCGATATTTTTCTTGACTAATTTTTCATTATGTATATTGAGGTTTATATTGTGTATTTAAGTATATTGTGACACAACAGTTAGAATATTTATTTCTTTGAATTTCTGTCTAAGGGAAGCTCTTGGGCTTCGATTATAAATTGCACGAAACCTTTTCTGAATTGTAAATATAGAATTTAAAGCTGTGGTGCAACTCTACTTTGTGTTATATAATACTAATTTACTGAAGTATGTGTTTAAACATGAGTTCACGCCTAGGAAGGAAGCTTTGTTTATAGTTTAAAATGGATTATGATATTCTAACAATGTTTTAATTAGCGATTTGTATTCAGGGCTGAGGTTCTCGTAATTTTTACTTGACCCCTCGTAAAGGTATTGGTGCAAGTTAAACTCCAAAGCGATACCAATTACGGCAAACCCTAAATTAATTAAAATTATTAGTCAACTAGCATTACGAAATTCAAATCTTTCAAGTCTTGGCGCGAGTTCCCTAAGAACTTTTTATAGAGTAGTAGTATAGTATTTAGGCCGTATGAGGCCGGCTTTAGAATTGTCCAACCCCTCTCTACCCACGGGAGTCCTAAGAGCCGACTGAGGGAATACCGGGGGAGTGGGCAGTAGCACAACATGCACTGCGATCGCCAACCCGCCTACGAAGCGCGGCGATTACGGCATTATCTCCCATGAAGGGACCGCTCGTAGTGGCGTTCTCTTGGGGAGGCCTATATCCAGCAGTGGACGATGAAAGGCTGATGGATGGATGGATGAATGGATTTAGGTAGATGTTGCAGGTCTAAGTTCCAGTAGAAGGTGGCACTGTTTTTCTTTTTTTAATGCGTATAGTGGCAGACGAGCCACGGCCCACCTGATGGTAAATGGTAACCGTTGCTCGAATCCATTGAGAGTATTGTCAAGCCGCTGTTCACCATTTCATTTCATATAATCTCCTGCTACAACCAAAACACACCAATGTGCTTCATGGCCGGTCACACAGGATATAGTGGTACCAACCCGCTCGGGCCTGATAGTAAGTACTCCCAGTTGGTACCCAGCCTACAACCAGTAATGGATGTTACCAGATGGTAGGTTCCTTGGAGATAGCGATGCGTGAGTTTTGTTTCTGGTGTTGCTGGCGTCTATAGGCTATGGTAACCACTCACCATAAGTTATAATGCTTGTTTGCCACCCACGTAGTATATATATGTATAAAAAAATGTATAACTTTTCGAAATTATGTGTGTTAAAAATTATAAACGCTTTTTGTGTGTGGTTTGTAGTGTCAGCCACCCTGCAAGGCTAGACTATGAATATGGTCTAATTACCTCTTATCTTGATAGGAGACTTGTAAGACAATAATTAGATGCGGAGGAAAAATGTGGAGTGGCATGTGGTGAACAATTTATTATAAATAAATAAATATTCACATTTCACACAACGTCCTCTGGTCCCACACTAAGCTTAATGCTTGTGCTATGGGTACCAGATTACGGATATAATACATTTATGAATTACTTTTTTTTTTGTAAATACTTACATATAATAGACAGAAAACACCCAGATGAAGTACAAATATCTGTGTTCATCACACAAATAATTTTCCTGAGTGGGAATCGAACCCACGACCTCGTTAATGGAAGTCGGTTACACTACAGACTACGCCACAAAGTCTTAGTCTTAATTGTTTCGTGAACCCATACATTAAGTATTAAATAAATCCAAAATGAAATTAATGAATCCCGCGCTCCTCTCATTACTTTATACGCATATCATGTTTTCACAGTACAATATAAAATACATTTACACAAATACAAATACAAAGCCTATCATAATATTAAATACACAACAGAGATTGGTATCAAGTTTAATGAGCGCACGAAATTAATGTACAGACTTTTGGTTTATAAATAAATAGTAAAAATGGTTATATTACGCAAATTAGTGTTCGTTGAAATATTAAACGTTATGAATGGCGTAAAATAAATATAAATTGAATAAAATATAACGTTTTATATCTAAATATTTTTATATACTTTTTTAGCATTTGACATGGCCGTGTGGGGCCGGCTTTAAAATTGTCCCACCCCTCTCTACCCATGGGAGTCGTAAGAGCCGACTGAGGGAATACCGCGGGAGTGGGCAGCAGCACTCCCTCGAGTATTAACAACATCCACTGCGATCACCAACCCGCCTGCCAAGCGTGGCGATTACGGCATTATCCCCCATGATGAGACCGCTCGTTGTGGCGTTCTCTTGGGGAGGCCTATGTCCAACAGTGGACGTTGAAAGGCTGATGGATGGATGGAGGCATAATACATTAAACACAAAGTGAAAACTGTGAAATCGAAAATAACAGTCACGAGCAGGATTTGAAACTGCATCTCCTGGATACCGTCCAGATGCTTTGCCAATTCAGCCACCCAAGACGTTGGGAACGAATGTGTTATCGAGATTAGCAGTCAGGAGCAATTGTCACGATTGCTGAATTGGCAAAACATCTGGACGGTATCCAGGAGATGCAGGTTCAAATCCTGCTCGTGACTGTTATTTTCGATTTCACAAATTTTTCACTTTGTGTTTAATAACGTTTTATGTTATAATAAATACATATAGTCTTTTTATCATGAATGCAGTGATAGCCTTTTTTTAAAGCGGTAAAAATGTACTTAACCGCACACCCTGTTTTCGGGGCAACGCTACTTGTGCTTGCGTCGTCCCAGTCGCTGGTGGCGTTTCATGTCAGCGAAGGTATCTTCCTCCCTAGCCTTCTTCGCCTCTTCCTTCTCCGAGATGATTTCTTCGCAGAAGGCAGCGACCGCGGCCCAATTCCTATCGCTGCTGAGGATCTCTGGGGCAACGCTCGGAAGTGAGAGGTCCCTACCCATTGTCGCGATGAGTTCACGGTGCTGTTCAGCCCAAGCCGGGCATGATTCAAGTGTGTGGTGCGTCGTGTCCTAATGACAGCGTGGAGTCACTCCCCTTCTTGCAACTATGTGCTGGACACTGTGCCGTCAGCTGGAGCAACCCTACGGCCCTAGGACGTTTCTAGCGGTGTCTTTCAACAGGCCTTGGTAACTCGGCGGGCGTCGTCCTGCCATCTGGCCACCTCGCTGAGAAGGGAGTGATCGCTCCCCTGGAGCTCTTGCGAACCCGCCGAAGCATCTCGGCGAGCATCTCCGCCCAGTATTATCCAAATAATTATTTAAGCACAATTTTTGAAATAAAAAAGGGGCTTAAAATTTCGTACTTTCTATATTTTGGATGTGTCGCTTTTACTATAGCAAATTGATCTTGATGTGTAATTTCTTCAACATTCTTACAACCCTATTTTTTTTGTTTAGGCGGACAGAAACGTACCTTACCGCACACCCCGTCGTTCGGGGCAACGAACAGGGTAATGTAGGGTCTTCATCCCCTAAAGAAACCCGCTGTGTGCCGTCTCTCCGCCTTTATTGGCGGGCCACTGGAACTATGTTACATTCCTTCGGTGGTCCGCCGGCACCAACAATAGGTACTCCTACTGTAGTTGTGGTACGTATTCCTCCTCATCCTTTCCTTATTATACTTCCTCTTCACCACCTATCCCTTTTCTTAGAGACGAAAACGTGCAAGTGATGCCTCTGGGGCTACTAGTGTCTAGCGACACCCTCGTGATGTAAGAAAATTTAAACCAGCCATAATTAACTCTCGTTCATTCAAATTGGATTTCGTTCGTTGAAATCTCAATTCTTTTTTCAAAATATGCCGATTCAGCATTATTCATAAATTCAAACTCTTAAATATTGCGTCCATTGCTAATATTAATATTTTCCAGCCAATTTATTGGATTAAGATTCGAGGCTTTTCGCCCATTATGTAAAAATTCTAGTATTGTAAATTAGACTTACAAATTACTTTCGTAGTTTCTTATTTTTTCATGGATCCCTAAAAAGTTATGATATTTTTTTTTTTATATTTAGCTATATAAATGAACATAACGTGCAAAAAAGTGAAATAGAAAATATGAATTATTTGTGAATAAGTAAAAAGAGATTTTTAGTACGAGCGGGAATCGAACCCGTGACTTTTCCAATCCGGGGAAGTGCTCTGAGCCACTGAGCTATCGTACTGACCTATTCGGCTATCCCAATATCCCTATCACATTTGTCTTTACGGCCAACGCCATCTATCGGAATGCATTTACATGCATTAATCCAAGGGAAGTGCAAGTAAAAAATATTTTTTTTTTAATTTCCCTTCAAAACTCAATTACGTCACAAACCGCTATACAATAGTCGTGCGTGCGTGGTCTTTAGTATTTTGTTTCTGTCAGTTTCATACAAACATGACGTCGTGCAGCGTTCGTGGTCGCATCACATGATAATGTGTATTATTTATAACATTTTAAAATGATTTGTTTTTTTTAAAGTAACCAAAATAGTTTAGATATTTAAATTACTTTTAATAGTTTAAATATCAATTAACATTAATTTTTAACTAGTACTAATATCCGTATTATAGAGACTCGCGAGTGTTTTCGCGGGCTGGTATAAAATTAAGCATTATTTTTCCGTCAAGTCGTTTAATGTCACCTAAACGGAGGCTCCGTTTAGGTGACAACCTAAACGGAGGCTCCGTTTAGGTGACATTATTAAAGTTAAAAATAAAAGAATATAAAACCGATAAATGCCTTTCTCTAAGGTAATATCAACCGGAGACCCATTAGACTATACCATCAATCAACCATTGATGACGTCATGGCTTTTTATTCGTGCTTGTCATCGACTTAGGGTTGTTATACATTGTAATGGTACGTAGATCATTCCCCTATTCTTACATTTTTTCGTAATCGTTAGTAGGTTACCAGTGTGTGAGAGCGCCTTTTTTTTGTTAAGGCGGGAAAAAAATTACCTAACCGCACGCCCTGTCATTTGGAGCACATAACATGGTAGTGTGGGGCCCTCGTCTACTAAATAAACACGCCGTGTGCCGTCTCTTCACCTGTTTTGGCGGACTACCTACTGGAACTGTGTTAAATTACTTCAGTGGTCCGGCGGCTTTGTGTGAGGGCCAGAGGCCATCGTCCATAGGCTGGTCATCTAAAAATTTTACAGGCGTGCAGGTTTCCCCAGGATGTCGTTCTTCACCGGGCAATAGTATTATTGTGACTAAATATCACAGCGTCTCTTGCGTGGTATCTACCTTCTACCTGTCCTTGCAGTTCTTAGTTTCACCACTACATAAGACTATGACTGCTAGTTATGGGTGGTTAAATAGATTCCGAAAAAAAAAATGTTTTGTTATATTTTCAAGCATTTGACATGCTTAGCCTTTAAAAAGAACACAAAATGTGACAATGTGAAATCAATAATAATAACCACGAGCAGGATTGGAACCTGCCTCTGACAGAAAACTGTCTCAAATGCTTTGCCAATTCAGCTATCATGACATCACCCAGTTTTGAAAGGAACAATGCCCATTTTTGGTATGAAGTTTTCTCACTCCTTAACGTAAAAATACAATAATAATTTCCTTATTATTGCTTTTAACAACTTTTTGCTTACTACTTGGGATTCTGTTTTCGAATAGGGGATTTAATTTAGCATAAAAAAGTTGTTTAATATTCTTTTTCCACTTCTAAATTTTCGTAAACAAATATTGCATTCCATTACATGCGTAAATACATAATTTGCTTTCTTAAAAATTATAAAAAATAATAGTACCCTGCGAAGTCGAAGTATAATACGTTATAATAACATATTCCTTCTTGGGTGACGCCTACGCCATCTGTCGGGTGTATTTGCATACATTATTCCGACCAAGTAAGCTTTATTATTTCTACATGGTTTACGAGTTTTCGTTAAGAAAGGTCGTTAGCCCGCCATGGATGATATATTAATAGATATATCAAAAGTTAGGTCTATCAAGTTCCATCCATCCATCCATCAGCCTTTCAACGACCATTGCTGGACACAGGCCTCCCCACAAATGGGGTTTTACCATAATCGCCACGCTTGGCAGGCGGGTTGGCGATCGCAGTGGATGTTTTTAGTACACAGGGGAACGTTGCTGCCCGGTCCCCCGGTGATCCCTTAGTCGGCTTTTACGACTCCCATAGGAAGGGACGGGGAGGAGCTATTCTTGGTGCCGGTCCCACACGGCTATTAAGTTACTAGGCAATAATCCTAGCACCTAGGGGGACTTAAACAAGTACACCCAGATTTAGAACAACTATATATGTGGTACGCGCAAAGAAGAATTCCGTTCTCCGTGTGGTGACGGACTAAGAATGTAAGTCTCACCCCCTTATTTTCCATGGATGTTGTACAACGCGATAAAGAGAATTAAACAATTATCAAATATTGCATTATTGGTGCTAGGGCTTGGTACCAAGCTTGTTATCTGGCTCAAGTGGTTTGATACCACCGTCACCCGTCTGAGTGACCATAAAACACATCAGTGTGTTTTGGTTGCAGCAGGTGAAAGCCGTTCATTTTTTTAATTCATACCCGCAAAATGTGCTAAGCAGCAGCGACAAAAAATTTCTTGTTTGAAAATCGAACACAAGATAAATATTATGAGCTGTATATAGCACCCGACGTGCTCAGCTACATTTATATAAGAATTTATTATTTGTGAAAGTGGAAGAAGAGAACTTTACCGCAAGCAGGATTCGAACCTGCGTCCCATCCAATTCGGGGAAGTGCTCTGGACTGCTAAGCTATTGCAGTAATAGCTTATCAGTTCCCTCTGGCCCTGGTTGCAGTAAAGTTCCCCTTTTCCACGAAAACAAATAATTTGTGTTTCGAACACAAAATCTTAGGCAAAGGGATTTGTTTAAATTATTAACACAATATGAATGTAGAAGTTTATTCTAATAATGACAGATGTCATGAATCACTATAAATGTTTTATAGATTTTTTTTCTCAGCTAATGGATGATAAAACAGAGCTGATATTGTCAAATAAAACAATGTAATTTGATAGAAACATCACGAGATATGATTCTTATTTATATTGATGTCTCATAAAGACGACGCCATATTTGACGGCCATTTTAAATAGATGAGTCTGTACATATATGGTTACTCTTGCCCCTTTCGCCAGGTTAGTTAAGCGCGAGTAATGCCTCTGGTGTTGCTAGCTATATGCTGCGGTAACCACTTACCATAATGGTGAGGCATATGCTTTTCTACCATCCATCCATCCATCAGCCTTTCACCGTCCACTGCTGGACTTAGGCCTCCCCAAGAAGACGCCACAACGAGCGGTCCCGTCATGGGGGATAATGCCGTAATCGCCACGCTTGGCAGGCGGGTTGGCGATCGCAGTGGATGTTGTTGATACTCGAGGGAGTGCTGCTACCCACTCCCCCGGTATCCCTCAGTCGGCTCTTACGACTCCCGTGGGTAGAGAGGGGTGGGACAATTCTAAAGCCGGCCCCACACGGCACACACGGCTTTTCTACCATCTTTGTAATATACAAATATATAAATATATTCATCAAAAAAAAAATAGAAAAATTATCAGTAGTAGCCCGGAGTTTGGAAATGTGCCCGGTAGACGTCAATAGGTTCGTCCCCTATTACGTGGGACTCAAACATAGCTGGCGAATCGTGGGTGTGTAATACACCTCTGCCTACCCCTTCGGGGAATACAGGCGTGATGCTATGTCATATTCATCAATGAACTTAAAAGAGCCTCTGACTTTGTGCATTCAATTTAGACGAGGTAAAATTTAAAGCCTGGTCGTGAAGAAACGAATGAAATTATCTATTCGTTCCTATTTTTGAGAGTCACGTCACGTGTGAAAGAAAAATCTATATCTTATATTACTTGGGGCCCAATTCGAAAGGTTTAAAGTTAGGTACACACCAAGCTTGTAAATGGCTGTATTAACTTTTGCTTTAATAGAAAAGGGCCCATCCCTTCTATTGTCTGAGCAATCTCATTTGGTTTTGTTATAATGAACTGATAACTCTCCACATAAGCTTGACTGCAGAGATAACTCAGTTGTTAAAATTGGAATTACACTGAATTGCAGTTAAAATAGAAACTTCGGCCTGGGTGTCAATTTAATATAAGTATACCTAATTTTTTTTTTGCTTCTGATGGCAGATGGGCCACGGCTCACCTAATAGTAAGTGGTAACCGTCGCTCATGGACTGAACTATACCGATAGTATTGTCAAGCCGCTGAGGACAATTTCATTTCTCAGATGTGAAACGAAAGAATAAATTTGGAAAATCCAAAAGTGCACGGCTCATAATCTTCATTTTTCACAATAAAATTGATTATTTGATAATTAACTAATAATGTATTGGTCTTACTAAGTAGTTTTCAATAAATCACACAGATAGCGCTAATTTCAAAAAATACTAACTAGGTTCTCATGTCTTATACGCCATCTAGCGCTAATTTTAAGAAGTATTAATATATTGGTCTATAGAAGTAGTTCTCACGAAATAAGGTATAGCCGGTATAGCACTGGTTTTAGTGTACCACTGTGCCATCAAGTTGAGCGCAAATATTCACAATTTTTTTGTTTATTTAATAACAATCAAACCACATCGAATCAAACCGTGAAAAGTAATAGGGCTCTATTCGTAATTATACTCAAGTTAAAAAGAAAAAAAGACTTGATTAGTAAAGTATTTCGGTCGTTATCGTGTTAACATACATTATTATAAATAGAGGCATTTTAAGTTTGAAAAATCAGTTGTTTAAGGTAAAACGAGAGTAGTACCTCAACGCTTCGCTTATGAGGCGTGCAATAAACGGCTATCTTCTGCTTCAGCTAAAACACACTGACGTGCTTCATGACCGGTCATATAGGAGACGGTGGTACCGACTAGACCCGATGGCAAGTGAGTACTCTCACTTAGTACCTAGCCCTACCACCAATAATGCAATGGGTGATAATTGCTTACTTCCCTTAGTCGCCTTATACGGCACCCGCAGAAAGGATGGGTTGGTGACACTTGTATTCTTAGTCCGTCACCAGACGGATTAAATTTATTTGTTAAGGAGGAAAAAATGTACCTACCTTAACCACAAACCCCGTTCGTTCGGGGCAACGACCTGGGTAGCATGAGGCCCTCACTTACTAAATAAACCAAACCAAAAATTAGTGTATAAGGAATAATCCATGTATCGCGTGGGACTTTACAAGCATGCAGTTTCACGGCCACCGGTTTCGGCTGGTATGTAAACCACTCCGCCATCTATGCAGTCCATGTCCTATAATAATAAAATAAATAAAGTCCGTGTGGTGACGAACTAAGAATATAATTGTCACCACCCCATTCTTTCCCACGGGTGTCGTATGAGGTGACTAAGGGAAGTAAGCAATTATCATCCATTGCATGACTGGGGGTAGGGCTGGGTAACAAGTGGGAGGACTCACTTGGTATCGGGCCCGAGCGGGTTGGTACCACCATCTCCCGTGTGACCGGCCATGAAGCACATCGTTGCGTTTTGGTTGTAGCAGGAGATAGCCGTTTATTCTTTCATTTCATATCTGTGAAATGAAATGGTGAGCAGCGGCTTGACAATACTCTCGGTATAGTTGATTCCATGAGTGACGGTTACCATTTACCATCAGATGGGCCGTGGCTCGTCTGCCAAAATAAATAAATAAATAACATGCAAGAAAAAAAAAATCTAAAAACGTAATATAGAAATTGATCACTGTGAGTCAACCACTATTATAGAATATGTAGTTATTATAGAATATGTAGTTATTATACAATATGTAGTTATTATAGAATATGAAGTTATTATAGAATATGAAGTTATTATAGAATATGTAGTTATTATTTTTACTATATTTCACATTTTACTGACAATGTTTTAGTGGTCTAGCGGTAGTGTATACGACTGCGGATCATGATATCTTTTCTTTTCGGGTTAGAATCCCGGGTCGAACCAGCAAAAGTTGTTGGGTTCATCACCCAAGAATTCTCAATTTTAGTTCGGAGTTAATATAGAATTATTATTCTTGAATAGTATCGATAGAAGGCGTGGGTGACGACATGGGCTACGCCAAGTAAAGTAGAAATTGATTGCTACGATGCGATATATATTTGACTCTAAAGGTGGTAAAAGTAATTTCCTTTTATTTTCTGAATATAAGTCTATTTTATCACCTCAATAAATTTGTATTTGAACATATTTAGGGTAAATAGGAGTATGTATTCGTAAGAATTTCCTTGTAGAAAGTTTGCTCAAAGAAAATTCTATTCATGTTCATTGTTCATTATTCATGTTAGTAAATGGAACATGAATAGAATTTTCTTTGTTATCATCATGCCATCTCCCTTGCGCGTTAGGCAGAGAGAACAGAGTGCTAAAATGCTCTATTCTTGCATACATCTCTCGCTTTCTTAACATTCATATTCTCTTCATACATGCTCGCCGGTTTTGGAGACTCCTGACTTCACCTTCCTTCAATTCATGACCGATCTGGTAGGTGAGTCTCGCTGCCCCCCTGTACCTACATCCTTCCAGTTTCGCATTGTATATCTTCTTAAGCAGTCGCTTGTCTGGGTTCTTTCCATATCTCCAAATACTACTCCGATTAGTAACCCTTTGGAAAATTATAAATGTTTCTTATACAAAGATTGAGATTAACAAAGAATAGTTTCCTATGATTTTACGAGTATTCCACTTTATATTTGCTATATTGAACAAACTATACCGATAGTATTGTCAAGCCGCTGCTCACACATATAAAATGAAAGAATTAACTGCTATTTACTGCTACAACCGAAACACACCGATATGCTTCATAGCCGGTCACACGGAAGATATACCAACCCGCTCGGGCCCGATAGCAAGTGAGTACTCCCACTTGGTACCCAGCCTTACCACAAGTCATGCAATGGGTGATAATTGCTAACTTCCCTTAGTCGCCTCGTATGACACACGTAAGAAAGAATGGGGAGGTAACACTTGTATTCTTAGTCCGTCACCACACGGAAAATATTATATCTGAGAAAATATAACGGGAGTATCGAGCACTTAAATATAACGATTTAGTTATACCTATATTTTATAACAAACTCTAATAAGCCTCCAAGTAAAACGGAATTCTTCAAGCAAAATATTTAACAAATAATTTCCAAGGCAGATGACTGGTATCATTACCGATACAATTACTCGAAGTACGTTCAAGATTCATTTCAACGTGACAAAGAACGAATTCATTCCAACCCAGTCTCATGAAACGTTATAATTTCTTCAAAATTGAAGTCGAATGAGTTTGTTACGAATTAAATGCTTTGTTTTTTAGTCCTTTGAAAACATCTTTGCAATAAATAGAAGGTTGATAAAGTTAGATTGATCAAAATGTTTCTACTAAAGAGGTTCTTAATAAAATAATTTAGTTCTTATTGAGCATCCAATAAATAACTTGACATGCTCAGCTACTTTAAAGAGAAAATTTTCCTTTTGTTTCGAACCTGCCGCCCTTCCAATCTGGGGAAGTGTCTCGACCGCTAAACCATCGCAGTGACCGACGGGCATACCTAATCTCCACATCACATTTGTCTTTACGACCCAAATTCTCTTTTTCTACATTTTCACAAATATGATTTTATAAGCTTACTAGCTGACCCAGCAAACGTTGTTTTGCCATATAAATTTTTTCTACATCGGCAGTAGAAGGTTGAAAATTTTGGGGTTGTATGTATTTTTTAATGCCGAATCATAATAAAATAAAAATAAAAAAAAATATCTAAAAATTTAAAAAAAAAAATTGGTTTGGACTACCCTTAACATTTAGAGGGATGAAAAATAGATGTCCGATTCTCAGACCTACTCAATATGCACACAAAATTTCATGAGAACCGGTTAAGCCGTTTCGGAGGAGTACGGTAACTAACATTGTGACATGGAAATTTTATATATTAGAATATCTACTCGTAATCTATATATAATGTAACTTGTATTTCAAACGTCGAATTAAATTAAAACTTTGCTAACTTGTCAAAGGCCGACTACAATACAATAATTAAAGACCTTTGTCCGTTCTTTTTTTATTACATATCAGTATAATTAGCACACCTAATGTTACAAAATAAATAAGGTCTTAATAGAAAAAAATAGACATTTATATTATTAGACGAAAATAATCGTCTAAATAGAAGATTTTTGATGCTGTTTTGATACTAAAAAAGAAGAAAATTTATTATAATTTAATATTAATTATTTATTCTCTCACCACAATATAGTAAACAACATTAACGTTGTAGGTACATAATAAGAGTATTAATATATTGATATACCTATTGTGGGAGACTGGTGCCTAAGTTAAGCTCAAGGCTTGTGCTTCGGGACACCAGGAAATTTGAAAGAAACGCGCTTTAATAGCTAGATAAACTAAAAGTAGAAAACCCAATTTCCATATCACAACGCCACCTACCAGATGCATTTACATCCATTATTTATATAATTGGGTATGGCTGTCGGTCACTGCGATGGCTTAGCGGTCTAGAGCACTAACTTCCCCCGATTGGAAGGGACACAGGTTCAAATCCCGCTTGCAGTAAAATTGTCTCATTCCACATTATCACAAATAATTTGTTCTAAAGTAGCTGAGCATGTCAAGTGCTAAAATACACATCAAAATATCTAAAACAAATCAAAAATCTAGGCATTTTATAAACTTTTATTTATTTTTTAATGTCAATACTTTTATGCCTACCGATTATTATTATGGCAACTTGAAGTTTAAGCAATTCTACAAAATTACACGCTTGTCTGACATACAACTGACAATGTAAGCAAACTAAGCAAGGTTCCATGGTTTTATAGAACTACAAGTAAATAAAGTTCATATCATGTTTGTATAACTGTCTTTCATTTGATAACGGAGGTGTTCTCTTCACCCTACTCTTCAAGGAATATTCACTGAATCGAAAAAAATCTTGAGGCGAATATTTTTTGTAAGTATAATTGGAGAATAAACAGTAAAGCAAGTTAATGCTTGTGATGATGGACAGGGTTCGGATATGTGGAAAGAATGCCAGACGAGCGACTGGTTAAGAAGATAAGCAATGCAAAAGTGGAAGGATGTAGGTACATGGAGAGACTGAGACTCACCTACATAAACCAAATCGGTCATGTACCATGAAACCAGCGGGCGTGTATGAAGAGAATTATGAATGTTGAGGAAGCGAGAGATATAATATATGCAAGAATAGAGCCTTTGGCACTCTGTTCTCTCTGCTAACCTAAACTAACCTACCCCGCAATAGAAATGGCGTAATGATATGTAAGCTTGATTCACTAAGAGTACAAGTGTCAGCACCCCATTCTTGCACGCAAGTGTTATACGACTTCTTTGGGAAGTAGGGAATTATCACCCATTGCATTAATGGTAATAGGCCAGAGTATTATGTTTAAAGTATTTGAAAAATTAAAACAGTTTTAAGCTATTTAGACATCTCTGAATGCAAGACTATTTTAAAAAAAATTCTGCCTATTTGTTTCTTCGCACATCATAGTAAAACTGCTGAAGCGATTTTAACTGAACTTTATATGTTTGGTAGATTAGACTTAAAACTGGTATGCGTTTTATCACGGGTAAAGATTAGTTGTCTAATAAAATAGCAAAATACTTTGGAAAATCCAAAACTGCACGCCTCATAATCTTCATTTTTCACAATAAGATTGATTATTTGATAAGTAACTAATAATGTATTGATCTTACTAAGTAGTTTTTAATAAATCACATAGATAGCGCTAATTTAAAAAAATGCTAATGTGTTTCTCATGTCTTATACGCCATCTAGCGCTAATTTTAAGAAGTACTAATATATTGGTCTATATAAGTAGTTCTACGAAATAAGGTATAGGCTATAGCGCTAGTTTTAGTGTATCACTGTGCCATCGAGTCGAGTGTAAATTTTCAATATTTTTTTGTTTATTTAATAACAATCAAACCACATCGAATCAGACCGTGAAAAGTAATAGGGCTCTATTCGTAATTATACTGTAATTAAAAAAAAAAAAGATTCGATTAGTAAAGTATTTCGGTTGTTACCATGTTAACATACATTACCTACAACACACGGACGTCCAAGACAGAACTTTTTTAAACAGTTTTTTAACTAGTTTAAATAACAAAAATGGCATAAAAAATATCATGAGTGTCAAAAATAATGTTTTTTCTTGATATGTGTGTGCATATATTACTTTACAAGTGCAATATATATGATAAATAGAGACATTTTAAGTTTGAAAAATCAGTTGTTCTGCGTAAAACGAGAATAGTACCCACCTCAACGCTTCGCTTATGAGGCGTGCAATAAATTACTTACGTGCAAATAGATATCCCTATGTTCAAATAGTAGGTATCAGGGTTTGTGATTTTGTTTGGAAATAAATGCTCTGTGAGTTCACAAACAATCATTGATCATTTTTGGTGCCCTTTCAGACTATATCGATATGAAAAACGCATAAAACTCCAGCCCGTCAGCTTTCATTTAAAGGTGATTTATGACGGGAAATTAAAAATACTAGCTCGTTAATAGGTACTCCAGTCCCATGAAGTTAAACTTTCTGTTTATTTATATAAACGGCCGATTGCGAGAGGCACCTCAACGACATACAGAAGGCGTAGTTATTTACACAATTATCAACCGTATGTGGTTTTCATTCTTCTTATTATACAGTGAATAAGTTTCACATATGGCGCGGGCGTCGCCCAAGACAATGAGAAGGAATGTGTGGCTCTGTTACATTTTCGCACTTCATATTCTTTCGTAAAGCCAACCATATCAAGTGCCTTAAAATGTAAAAGCAAAAACAGTGAATAAGTTTTTGCATTAAACTGAAAATAATTACAAAAATGCAGCCGCCGCATTGAAAATACATGCAGCTTTTCTTTATAGGATTAAGTTCCGTCGCGCACACGTGCATTCGACAATCTGAAGGAACCTTTCTGAAGTAATAACTTTGATTGGCGTGTGATAAAAATAGCAATAAATATATTTGTAAAAGAATATACGAATTGGAGGAAAATTTCACTATAAATGCCAATGCTCAGGAAGAGTTTTAATAAGTACTGCATAATTTAACCAGTATTAACATCATTACTCCATACGTCATGCCGTAATATTACATGATTGTATAGTTTATTTTGCATCTGGAGAAGCTCTAATGATTAGAGATGGGCCGAATGTTATTTCAACCGAATACAAACTTCGGCCGAACATTCGGTAAACATACAAAATTCGGCCGAAATTCTCGGGAGTAACATGTCGTGTTCTGTGTGTATGTTTCATGAAAGACAATGTCGTAAAACAATAAAATAGTAGTCAGTGTGAGGGTGTCACTAGTATTTAAAATTATTGATTCATAGACTCCTGAATTACGAAAAAACTAATTCATTTGTTTATTATACATTTCAATTTATCTATAATAATTAAAGTTTAACGAATAACTTACCATGATTAAATGACTCTAGAAACTTCTGCTGAATGCCGAAATTCGGTCCAAGCCGCCGAATTTCGATTAAACCGAATGTAAAATGAATTTCGGTCCATCCTACTAGCAATATTGTCTTACTTATTGCAGCACGAATGGGCCGGCTCGATCGGCGAAGTACCACCCTCTCACAAAAGATCAGCGCCAAAGAAGCATACGGCCCACGTGATAGTAAGCGGTTACCGTAGCCTACAGACGCTAGTAACACCAGGGGCATCACTCGCGCGTTGCTAACTCCAAGAAATATATAGAAGATGGAGAGGAAACACCTCTATCTCGAAAAAAAAAATGATCTGTATTTTTTTTCAATGTTCTCAGTAGTTATGGAAGATAATTATCTGGGCGATATTTAAATTTTTAAAGCCTTTTTCATAAAAGGCTTTAAAAATTTAAATCCTAAAATGATAAACAAAATACTATATATTTAATACATCATATCCCTATAATATAGTTTGCAAAACTTTTTTGAAGTTATACTTCTTTTGCCGCGTTAGGGAAAAATGATGAGAGTAAATTTTTACGATGCGCGCGCACACCGTCACGAAAAACCGACACCCTGAAGTTAGCTATAGTCAACATTTTAGTTTTTTTCTATTATTTAGATATTTTTATATATATTTTTAGCATTTGACATGCTAAGCACTATACATTAAACTCCTCCTGACTGTTATTTTCGATTTCACATTTTTCACTTTGTGTTTAACATGTCAAATGCTAAAAATATATATAAAAATATCTAAATATTTAAAGGGTTTGCGTCATTATTAGGTAAAATCTTAATTGTAAAATTAAGTTTACCTGGTCGGTATAATGTATGAAAATACTTCTGACAGATGGCGCAGGCGTTACCCAAAAGACGTTAAGTATGATGTGTTATCGAAATTAGCAGTCAGGAGCAATTGTCAGGATGGCTGAATTGGTAAAGCATCTGGACGGTATCCAGAAGATGCAGGTTCAAATCCTGCTCCTGACTGCTATTTTCGATTTCACATTTTTCACTTTTTTTCTATTGTTAGTGTCGTTTTTTTTCATTGAGCTCCCATGTTTTTTCTACAAACGTAGAATAAGGCGAAAGATAAAATTTTTGAAAAGATTTTTATCTTGTTACGCCGAAGAAGTATAACTTCTAACGCGTGTACATAAGTACACACATACTTTTTTTTTAATTGGTAACTTTGAAAGGTATTATTTGTCCCCAATTTCAACTCCACCGGTACAGTAGTGTCAGAGAGAATTGGTTGTAATAGACGGACAGACAGACGCGAGTGACTCTATAAGGGTTCCGTGTTTTCCTTTAGATGTGTGGGACCCTAAACAGGGAATCAGGTGATAATATCCGTGATGTTCACTCTGACTCTCAGTCCGTAGGACTAGTATCTATTCTGTGCTCTCGGCTTATATCATCGTAGAGATGTGTGTGTTTATACTCCCAAGTGCGGTCAAAGAATTTTCCGGAAAAGAGGCTTTAGTAAACTTTAGTCTTGTGATGTCGACAGAATGGGTATCCAACTTTTTTCGTTAACAAAAGATATAAAAATACGTTAAGTTCTCTTTGGTATTGTGCAATTCAGTGAAAACGGACCTTTGGAGATTTTGTTGCGGATTACAAGTAACCTTTTTGACAAAAATAATATACTCTGGTAATTTATTCATGAAAGCTTGTACGCTCTTGAAATTAAATCTATTCAAGAACAGTGTAATAATGTGAAATAGAAAATGGTATACCTTATATCTCTCTCAGTCGGTCCCTCATGTCTGAGGATCGTGGTCAGCATCAGGGTTGCATCTGGAGCGGATGATCTGCCTCCACCGGTTTTTGTCCAGCGCGTCCCTTACGACCGTGTAAAATTTGGAGGACGACGAGTCTTTTACTTGATCGGTCCATCTGGTGGGGGAACGGCCGCATGATCTTTTGCCTTCGGTGTTCCCAAACACAATCAGTCTTTCCAGATTCTCGTCGCCTCTGCGCATTGTGTGGCCGAAATACGAAAGAATGCGTTGTTGGCATATAGTGGACAAGTGAGTTTTTACTCGGAGTTGAGTCCGGATCGATGCATTGGTGCGTTTCGCAGTCCACAGTATTCTCAGCGTTCGCTTCCAACACCACATCTCGAATGCATCAATCCTTTGTCTCTCACGGGCCAGGATTGTCCATATTTCAGCTCCATACAGGAAGATGGGGAATACCAAGGCTCGTTCTAATCTAATCTTGGTTTTGATACCCATTCCTCTCTGCTTCCAGATGTTGCTTAAACGGGTCATCGCATCCTTTGCCATCCCGATTCGCCTCTTTATCTCGGGGACACAACTGCCGTCATTGCAGATTTGGGAACCCAGGTAAACGTATCGGTCGACGATATTGATGCCAGGAATGTTGCAGGTGACATTTGCTAGCTTTCCGGCTCTATCCACTATCATCACCTTGGTTTTCGCTCCAATCGCCACTTTCCAGCTCGAGTCTTTGGAACAACTCACTTAAATCTTCTATGGACGTTGCCAGAAGAACGGTGTCGTCGGCATTTCGGAGATTTGATAATCTTTTTCCACCTATAGGAAAACCTTTCTCCCAATTTTCTGTCGTCTTCCGGATAATGTACTCTCCATATATGTTGAAAAGTGTAAGGGATAAGATGCAACCCTGTCTCACTCCTTTTTTTGTTTGGAACATATTGGAGCATTCAGTGCCCATCCTGACGAAAGATCGGTTTTTAGCTTGCAGAATCTGGATTAAAGCAACGAGGTGTTCAGGAGCTCCCATTCCGAGTAGCACATTCCATAATTTGTCCCATTGCACGCAGTCAAAGGCTTTTGTGTAGTCGATAAAGCATATGACCACGGGGCTGTTGAATTCCCTGCTCTTTTCGATTATTTGGCGGATGTCAAGTATTTGCTCCCGCGTTCCCTTACTCTTAACAAAGCTTGCCTGCTCTTCGGGTATATGTCGGCTTAAAAAGTTGTCAAGACGTCGATTTATGACATGGAGGAGGATCTTACTTGCATGAGATATTAACGCAATTGTCCTGTAATTTCCACAATCCTTTGAAGAACCTTTCTTATGTAAAGAGATAAAAACCGATTCTGTCCAGTCTTTTGGCCATCTTCCAGTACTACAGATGGTATTACAGATCTCGGTGATAGCCTTTGTACCTTGCTGACCTAGGTTTTTTAGAATTTCAGCTGTAATAGCATCTTTGCCCGGTGATTTCTTGCACTTAAGAGTTTTGATGGCTTGCTCAATTTCCGATGGTAAGATATCAGGTTCTTCTAGTGCCCATGTACTATAAGCGCTAATAGGCTCTCCCGTATCATATAACTCCGCGCAGTAATTCCTCCAGCGCTCTAAAACTTGAGCCACATCCGTAATTAGACGCTCATCTTTATCTTTAATGGCACAGGTTCTCGGTTTACGCGTTCCAGTAAGTTCCCTTACTTTCTAAAAGAGATATCTGGATTCGTTTTTTAGCGAGTGTTGCTCGAGTTTGAGACAGATTCCGTTGATGTGTTTGTCATGATCTTTACGACAGCATAGTTGAACTTGGCGGCTCAGTTCAGCATATCGCTGCTGATCTTCAGTTGAACATATGCCTTTCTCCTTTAGTTCACGTCTCTCAAGGATGATTTTAGCCGTCTCAGGTGTGATAAAATCTTTCATAACAGGTTTCGCCAGCTTATTATCCCTAGCTGTTTCCTCTATCAACCTTTTGAGGTATTCCCATTTGCTGTCGCTGTCTGTCATGTAACTTGGAATGTCTCCCATTCGCCGCTCAAAACCTTCTCTGAAACCACTGAAGTTTATGCTTTGTATGTTCGGAACTGCTTTGGGTTTCTGTATCCTCTTTAGCCGCACTTGAATTGTTGTTACAAGAAGCTGGTGATCGGAGCCGCAGTCAGCACCAGGGAGAGTTAAGGCGTTCGTCACTGAGCTTCTTCATCACGTCCCCACTAGTCACCAGGGGACACCCAGGTGTATAATCTGCGGATATTATGTCTGAAGCAGGTGTTGGTGATAGTAAAATTTTCTTCGCAACAGAACTGTAACAGACGCTCACCCCTATCATTACGTACTCCGATTCCATGTTTGCCCGCAACACGAAGAAGGTGGTCATCGCCTGTGGTATCTCCGACTTTGGCATTGAAGTCCCCCAAGATGATGGTAACTTCTCGTTTTGGAAGTCCTTTAAGTGTCGCAGTCAACGTATCGTAAAAGCCCTCCACTTCTTCTTCAGTCGATTGTGCTGTATATACCTGCACGATGTTAAGCATGCACGGTATGGTATTAAATTTGAGTGCTATAATACGATCACTGACTGCCTCATATCCCTTTACGCACCTGTTCAGTACTCGCGGCACGATGAAGGCCACTCCTCTGCTGCTATCGTGTTCTGGGCCTGAAAAATACACTGTATTTCCGAGGTCAGATATAAGGTGACCCTGTCCTTTCCAGTGTGTTTCGCTTAACCCTAGCAGGTGAACGTTCTTCCTCTGCATTTCGTGTTCCACTATTCGCAGTTTGCCAGGTTGGTTAAGTCCGCGCACATTCCACGTTCCGATGCGATGGGGGTGGCGAATCGAATAAAATTCATCAGTAGCTAAATTTCCATGCGGCGCCTGACGAGTTACGCGCGCATGGCCGGTAGCACATTTCACACCATCTCTCCCGGGAAGATGGCGCCGGGCGTCAGCCGGATCGCCAGACATACCATTTATTGTTCTTAAACCTTCCATGCTGACTCTCTTGGGAAAATAGAAGCAGTGGTTTCCCGTTGCCTTCTGCCCCAGACATTTTAGAAGTTATTTAGACTCCAAGGCCGCTGTTACCTCTTCAGTTGGTTGCCCAACCGGTGATATGGTTATCCCGCCATTGCTCGGTCGCCAGAGCCTCGTCCGTTATCTAGCAGGGAGCACCGCGGCTCCTAATGGACACCACTGCCAGCTATCCATAATGAACCACCGACGCGTGCAGGTGAGGTCGACTTTTGGGCCGGATAAAGGTATTATTTCCGTTCTCCCCTTACCCCCCCTTATATAGCCTTTACCGATATAGCCTTTGCCAAAATATAGTTTTTGGGTTATATCTCAGGTTCCCGATATCATCCATCCATCCATCCATCAACCTTTCATCGTGCACTGCTGGACATAGGCCTCCCCAAGAGAATGCCACAGCAAATGGTCCTGTGTCGCCTGCATCCAACGAATGCCTGCGACTTTGACCAGGTCATCGGTCCACCTGGTGGGAGGCCGGTCTACGCTGCACTGTCCGATATGCGATAGTCACTCGAGAAGGTTTCTTCCCCATCGGTTGTCGGTTCCCGATATAGTAGCGCGATAAAATGTATACAGGTTTTAAGTCTAATCAAGAGCTATCAAATAAAAAAAGTTGCATCAAAATCTTTTGTGAAAAAATGTTTTGTGTTCAGACACGCCTATATAGCCTAATACAGTATTTTTTTTCTCAAATATCTTAAATTTACAGACACAGCTCTGCTACGGCTTAACACGTTCGGTGCGGTATCGGGTTGATTATATCCGATGCTCATCTTTCCTCCGATGCGGGGTAAAAATTACTACCCCGCACCAGCGGTTGGGACCGCTGGTGTGGGACAGATATATTTGGTCTCCCTGTGAACATGAATGAGACAGTTATTGTTTTGAAATCGCCTCGTTAAATAATTAATATAGGTATGAAAAAACGTATCGGGTTCTTACGACCCGCTGCCGACTGAAGCAAAATTTTTAACGTCTAGTGCTTTTATCGGTTCTAAACGACCCGATACCCGATGACCCGATAGCCACACTAGATAACAAGCTAGTTGAGCTAGAGATATCTGTGTGTTTCGATAAGTTTCTATGGTATTGAGAAGAGAAAGTAAATAAAATATGAAACAATCCAGGAAATGTTAATTAAGTCATGTAAGGGTGAAAAGCCAATGAAAAATAAAGCACGAGAAGATTCTCCAAGACATGAGTCCAATAAGTCCAAATCATGGGTACCAAAAAACTAAATTATTCAAGATGTTACGATAAATTACGCCTAACACTAAGTAGCAAAATAGCCGGCAATAAAGTTAAAAAGGTTAAAACCATGTGTAACGCATGTAAAAAGGCATTATGTTGAGAATGCTATATTGAAAATCATACGTCTAATATTACGTAATAATTTATTTTTATATGTAATCAACGGATCTACTAAATATATTATTATATAGCCAAATTTTATCACTATCGATGTTTTTTTTTTGTCATCCACAGCACTAAAAATGTATCGACACTTTAACAAACCAGTGCGGATAACGGTTTGTAAAGATCCGACAGGTAATCCCTATATTTATAAACAAACCATACAGTGCATCTACCTACGATTTCAGCTTTTTATTAAGTATTTATTTGTCAACATATTGCTTTAAAGGAATATGCTTTATTCATTATATCTATAAAGTAAGTCCTCCTAAACAGATGTAAGTCAAACGGGTCTTTTCAACCCAGCAACGACCAGGAACAATTCGTGCTTCAGATATAATCGACCCCATGTCGCACCAACTGAAAGTCATGAAATTTGCCTAACGCTGCGAGCGTGTTAAAGCAATATTATAGATTAAGCGTTTAAATTAAGGCCGGTCAGCATTGACAAAGTACCACCTTTTTTTGTTTTTTTTTTGTTAAGGCGGGAAAAATATTCTTAACCGCACACCCCGTCGTTCGGGGCAAGGAACAGGGTAGTGTGGGGCCTGCACCCACTAAAGAAACCCGCCGTGTGCCGTCTCTCCGCCTTTATTGGCGGGCCACTGGAACTATGTTACATTCCTTCTGTGGTACGAAGTACCACCCTCTCACAGAAGATCTGCATAAAACAACGATAGGAACTGCTACCGTTGTGTTTCATATGGTAAGTGAATACGCTGGAGGACCAAATCTTCTCCCTATACTCGCTTATTATCTTTCCTCATCCATCCATCCATCCATCAGCCTTTCAACGTCCACTGCTGGACATAGGCCTCCCGAAGAGAACGCCACAACGAGCGGTCCCGTCATGGGGGATAACGCCATAATCGCCACGCTTGGCAGGTGGGTTGGCTATCGCAGTGGATGTCGTTAATACTCGAGGGAGTGGTGCTGCCCACTCCCCCGGTATTCCCTCAGTCGGCTCTTACGACTGCCGTGGGTAGAGAGGGGTATTATCTTTCCTATCCTCTCTTTATTATCCTTCCTATCCTGTCCTTATTATCCATCCTCTCCACTTGCTATCCCTTTCTTTGGAGATGGCAAAGCGCGAGTGATTTTGTTGCTAGCATCTATATGGATACTGCTTACCACCAGATGGATACTTGTTTGCTACCCACGTAGTATAAAGAAAAAATGCCTTTGCAAAATTATACCGTTAGTTTTTCTAATATACCCGAAATATATACTGTCAACTAGTTTAAGTGACTTTCGGGACTATATATACCAAACCATAGATAGATTTTTATCGTTACCAAAAAGTAGTACCTATAAAGCAGTGTATTTATTGCCAAGAAAATAAAACTGGCGGCGCGGTGACCCGAATATTTAGTTACGGGGCTATCATCTTAATCCAGACGAAATAAATTAGATTTTGTAAAACAAAGCACGCTTCTCACTATCTGTGACAGTCTGCTCTCAAGACCACTTTTGAAGTGAAACTTTTATATAGACGGGGGGCTATTAGGTTTTTTTCTGTCACGAAAAAGCGGTACGGCCTTAGACAGATAATATTACAGACAAGCTATTAGCGTATGCAGTGTTGAGATAGCAATAGTTTGACATATGATAACAGGAATATTAGCCCTTATGAGCGACGCTTTCGCATACCCAAGCGTCACACATTCGCGGGAGGAAATGTCCTGTCGAATCGAACTCATAATAGGTACTATATACTACGCCTTCTATGCCGTTAAATTAATCATACTCTTTGTTAGATGTACATTCAGTCAAGAAAGTATTGGGAATGGATGATTTGTTTATGGTTCCAAATTCAATTTTTTGTTTTTTTTGATGTTTTTAGATTGGCACAACTGTTATCCATTTTGGCGCGGAGTTTGAGTTGGATCTGTTATTTATATTAAATACAGTACTGTTTTTGGTTATATCATATCTAGTGTGTATTGCGAATTTCATAATGGACAAAAACATCGAACAAAGATTTTGTCTTAAATTTTGCATCGCCAATGGAAATTCGTGTTCGGAGTTACCGAAAATGTTACAGAAGGCTTACGGTAAATCGACTTCATCAAAAACACGTGCTTATACATATGAGTGGTACAAAGCGTTTAAAAGCGGTCGAGATGTGATGGAAGATTTGCCTCGCTCTGGTAGGCCATCAACGTCTGCAACTGAAGTTAACATTGCAAAAGTGAAGGAAATAGTGACTGAAAATCCTCATTCAACTTTGAGAGAGATAGCCGCTGAACTTTCTGTGTCTCATGAGTCGAACCGTACCATTTTAAATAATCAATTGGGTATGAAACATCTTTCCGCTCGGCTAGTCCCAAAAGACCTGAATTTTCTCCAAAAACTCAAAGTCATGTTGACTGTTTTCTTTGACTATCGCGGTGTTGTGCACTCGGAATTCTTGCCAGAAGGTCAAACGGTAAATAAAGAATATTATTTCAGCATTATGCGGCGTTTAAGAGAGCAAATTCGACGAAAAAGGCCAGATTTGTGGAAAGAAAATTCTTGAATTTTGCAATACGATAATGCGCCTTCGCCAAGGCCATCATTGTGAATGAATTTTTGTCCAAACACTCAACAAATACCGTCGAGCAACCACCATATTCACCAGATATGGCTCCAGCCGACTTCTTTATTTTTCCTAAACTCAAATTACCACTTCGTGGCACCCGTTTTCAATCGGTAGAAGACATAAAGGAGAATTCGCGGCGAGAACTGTACTCAATTCTGGAAACAACGTTTAAAAAATGTTTTGATGATTGGATTATTTATTGGCGTAAGTCTATCGTTTCTGAAGGAGCATACTTTGAAGGTGATAAAATAAATTTGAATGAATAACAAAAATTTTGTGTATTATTAATCTTTTCCCGGTACTTTCTTGACAGAGTAGTATATAGTATATAGAAATATAAAAGTGATTCATGAGTTTCTTGCCGGGCTCTTCACATGAAAAGCCTTACTACGGAATTCGGCTGCTTGTGGCGATTACAATCGCGACATTGCGGATGCACTTGCTTCAAGCACTCGTGTTAGTTATTAACGAATGACGATTTTAAGTTCTATATACCTAATAGGCCTATAAAATAAAGATATTTTTGATGTAGATATATTTGCTGTTAAAAGAGGCCGTCGGGTTTAGTAAATAGAATTATTTTTCTTTGTAAATAGAGACAGGTTAGTCCATTGGGATTCATATTTTCAATTCCATTTCATGGTTTTCTGTGACGCAGCGACCCTTTCCAGTTACACTTTTTTTCAAAATGTTATTTTTTTATTATTTTTAATGTAATGACGAAGAAATCTGAATCCTGTCGAGGGTTGGATGAAGTTTTATGCTCAAACATCATGAGCTAAAATTACGGCGTTCTACGCGAAAACCTATGGCAGGAAAAATCAATTTAATAATCAGAATTATATGTTAATTTTTATTTTGCTTACAGGTAAGTGGGTTGGCTGTTAACCCAGGCAACTGACATCGACACACACCGCATACCTCATGGTAAGCAGCAGTATTAGCTTATAGACATTAGCTAGTGGTAGATCCTTGCTTATCCCAGCATGAATGGGCCGGCTCGATCGAGGAACAAAAGATCAGCGTGAAACAACGGTAGATAATCCTGTTGTCGTGTTTCGTGCGGTGAGTGAGACCGCCAGAGGCTCAAACTCTCTCCATAGCCTCTCCCAAACCCCCTTTCTATCATCTCCCAAAGCCCTTCCGTGTCCTCTCCAATACTAAGAATGGTAGCGACACAGCATCACGCCTGTTTTCCCCATAGGGGTAGGCAGAGGTGTATTACACACCCACGATTCGCCAGCTATGTTCAAGTCCCACGTAATAGGAGGTGAGCCTACTGACGTTTTCAATATTTCCAAACTCCGAGCTGCTTCTGAGAATTTTTCTATTTATGAAAAAGCTCAATTATACTGCTCCCGGGTCGAACCCAAGACCTCATGTTCAGCATTCGCTTACACTTGTATTCTTAGTCTGTCACCACACGGAAAGCTTTTCTTGATGAAGCATGGGAGTTTCTTTCATGAACTCTGGTTTCTATAACATTTAACAAAAAGGCTTTTTAACTGTCAAGAGTACTCGTTCAGTTTCAGCTTCTAAAAAGATTACACAAAAATAATGATATAAGAAACGATTTATCAAAATGTCATTTAAACCTCCAAAATACGCGTCGTTTAAGGATCAAGTGGATTCAAATGTACCCGTAGGCAAATATTAGGCCGTGTTACCAGAATGTAGGCGAATTTCCGTTTAGAATTTTTCAGATTACAAACACATCCTTACTTATAATATTACTAGCCTTTGCCAGCGGCTTCCCTGCAGCCAAAAGCTAGTTTTTGGGTTATACCACACAGTTTATCTTTGTCAAAATTGAAATATTAACTTAATATTATGTATAATATGCAGTAAAAAAAATTGAGAACTATGAGGGAATTACAGAAAAACTACGGTAAGCAATTTAAGTATTTTTCTAGTACTTTCAAAAAACATCTTAGAAAAAAATACAAAAACACTTGTCTCTTTAAAATAAAAAAATACTTATCATTATGAAATTAGCATTATGTATAGAACCAAAAAAAAAACAAAAAAGAATATATAGTTTACGCAGACTGCCTCGGTGGTGCAGCGGTAGTGTGAGCGACTGCTGATCATGAGGTCTTGGGTTCGATCCCCGGGTCGGGCAGTGTTATTGAGCTTTTTCATAAAAAGAAAAACTAAACGTTCTCAGTAGCAGCCCGGTGTTTGGAAATGTGCCCGGTAGACGTCAATAGGCTCGCCCCCTATTACGTGGGACTTAAACATAGCTGGCGAATCGTGGGTGTGTAATACACCTTTATCTCCCCCTTCGGGGAATACAGGTGTGATGCTATGTATCCTGCTAAATAGGCCTGCCATGTACCGTCTCTTACCGCCTGTATACAGAAAGAAGAAAGAAAGAAAGAAAACTATATTTTATTATCACTTGAGAATAATACATATCTTAGGGTTAACACTTTTAGTACAAGAATTAATATTACATATTTACAGTCTAACTAAACAGGTACACAAAATAAAATAAAAAATATTCAAGTGACAACAAGGCCCCCATTCAGCTATGATGCTGCAATGTTACAATATCACACTGCAGCGCTGGTTTTCAATGGAAGCCCTGGTGACGCACGGACGTACAAAGTAAAGTAATTAGAGGCATGTAGGAACATAACTAAACCTATGTGTAAAATAAAGAAAGAAATACTTAACGTTAAAACAAAAAATAAATAAAAATAAAATATCTTTATCTCCCTGCATTATAAAATAGCCAACACATAATAAGAAAGATTCTACCATACATAGAGAAGCATCAGACTAATCACCATGCATTCAAGGTAAGTAATTCTCTTTTTGTTTTGTAAGTAGGTAGCATTTAAAACTTAATTTAAAGGAAAATTTATTTGTTTTAGATTGGCAGGGTGGTGGAATGTTATTCCAACACTTGGTGGCAGCATATTTGAAACTTCCCCTGAATGGGGATGTTTTAAACTGAGGAATGGATAACGAATTCGTCACCGTCCGGGGACAGTACCTAGCATAGTCTCGACGCCAACGTAATTTATCAAATAGATATTTTGGCTTTTTATTTGTAATGAGACCAAACAGTAGCGTAGCAAAATGAAGTTTTCGTCTATTTTTCCTGCTACCCGCCACCATAAACTTGGTTTTGTCAGGGTTTAGGACCAGGGAGTTCTGCTCAGACCAGGTGACGATTCCCTTAAGCTGCTCGTTTATTTTTTGTACTGATTTAGAAGTTTCACTTGCTTTAAATGACAAATATATTTGTATATCTTCTGCATACATGTGGTACTTGCAGTCTCTGATACAGTTACCTATATCTGCACTGTAGAGGATGTATAATAGCGGACCGAGCAGGGAACCTTGAGGAATACCTCTGGGCACTGGCTTCACTGTTGAACATACTTTGGAGTCATCATTTGTCTGTATTTCTACGTATTGTGTTCTATTTTGTAAATAATCAGCGAACCATTTAACAGCGTTTGCTTCAAACCCATAGAATGCCAGCTTGGACAATAAAAGCGATATGTTGATAGAATCGAAAGCCCGGGAGTAATCTAGTAATGTGAGTATCGTACCCTCGCCACGGTCCCGAGCCTCAAGGATGTTGCCCACAACGTCTGCCATAGCAGTCGCCGTACCACGTCCCGACCGAAACCCCGACTGCAAATCAGGTAAAATATTATTGGCCTCTAGATATGACACTACCTGATCATAAACTACCCGCTCTAGTATTTTAGACATACAGGGGAGAATACTAATAGGTCGCAAATCTTTATAATCAAGTGGGTTGTTATTTTTTGGTAATGGCCGTACGATTGCGCAGCGCCAAAATGACGGAAAAGAATAAGCATCTCCTGCCTTTTCTCAGTTTTGGCGCGGCAGATGGCCAGCTTGAACTCGGCCCGCGAAGTGCGGTATGCCTCGTACAGCTGTCCCTCCCGCTCCCCATCGCGGTTGCGCCGCCGACTGCGGGTGTAGGACCTCCGGGCACGAATGCACGCCGTACGGAGGTCTGGCCGCTTCTGGGACCACCAGTAGAGCCCTTTCCTCGGAGGAGGACGTCGCACACGGGGCATGGCACACCTGCGTGATCGCAGCGCAAAATCTGCCAGCCTCAACGTCCACCTCCTCAGTCAGGGCTGGTGAGGACAGCCACGATTGAACGATGGCTGCCTCCACCAGTAGGTCCCTATCCAGCCTACCCACAGCCCACCGCGGGAACGCGGAAGTTCTGCGCGCCGCGTGACCCCTGCTGGAGCCCTGGAGGGGCCGGGAGACCTCAATCCAGATATACCGATGGTCGGACAACGTCGCAACCTCCTCCAGGACACACCAGTTACTCACTTGTGCTGCGACGTCGGGGCTAGCGAACGAAAGGTCCACTATCGACCCGCCCCGTCGCCACACGCACGTGTTGATGGAGCCTCTGTTTAATAAACAGAGGCCCGTCGACGCCGCCCACTCAACAACCGCCGGCCCGCGAGCATTGGTCGCAGAGGACCCCCACGCCGTGGATTTGGCGTTGAAGTCCGCTGTCTCTGATCGACAAGGGCGGGGAACGAAGCGCCGTGGAGCTGACGATTGCCACGAAGCCATCGCGGCTGCTCGCCCAATTAGGGCGGTCAGGAACGCAATAAGGCTCCGCAGCTACGGCTACACCAATCAACTGCTCCACCATGATTTGCAGGAGAAGATCCTGCGCCCTGGCGGAGTGGTTGAGATTCGCCTGGAGGAGGACAGCGTTACGGTTGAATGTTAGGCCTTAATTATATCCTCCTCCACCCGGGCCGGCGGCGAAGCCGCGCTAGGGGGGCAGCCTGGGCCGATTGGCTGCCCCCCCCCCCTTTTTTGAGCCTGTAGTGGCTGGAGGTCTACAACACCCCTCCCGCCCCATGTAGTGCTTCGCAGGTCTATTGCCTGCAGCACACGCGGGGCAGTGGGGGGGGCCTGATGCCCTGCCTGACCGCAGCGGAAACAAAGGCCGCCGCAATCAAAGCAGTTAGTGCACGTCGGTCGGGTGTGTCCGACCGCCATGCACTTATAGCACCTCGCAGGTCGGGGCTTCAGCACGGTAACCCACGCGGAACTCCAGCCCACAAGGAGCCTGCCTGCGTCAGCCAAGATTTCAGCCGACGCGACAGGGCAACTCACCCAGACGGTACCTACACCGACTGGTACGGTCCTAATGGAGCCCACTCTGACGGCATCCGAGCATCCGGTTTTCAAAGCAATGGCCTCCCGGACGTCGTCAGCCGTCACCGAGTCGTCCAGACCGGAAATGCGCAGTTCAGCGCACTTCACCGGTCTGGCGATGCGGACTCCACTACCTTCACCGAACAGACCTCGCAGCCTCGTGGCTATCGTATCAGCCATTTTGGGACCATCCGCCCCAGAGAACTCGAGGATTCGAGCCCCGGTCCGGGCTTGGCGGGTCCGGGCAGCGACGCCTCCAAGGACGGAGACGTCGATCTCCGCCCGGGCCTTCCTCAAAATGGCCTGATAGGTCAGGCTCGCTTCCGCCTCCGGCAGCATGGTGATTACCACCGCTGCTGTTTTCTGCGTCTGAAGCTTGCGCTTGCGTGACTTCTTTTTAGAGCTAGGCTAGCCCCCCGGCGCTACAGGCTCCACCGATTGGGCAGCAGCCCCAGCCGCAGATCACCTCTTCTTTTTACCCCGGAACTTCTTCTTCCCGCCGTCCACAGTCTGCCAGCCCACGTCAGAGGGTGCAGGGCCGGAATTGGCGGATGGTGGGACTTGACAATCCCGAGGTATGTTTGCTGGGGCCCGCGAGGGCTGGCCAGCACGTGGAAGGGGAGGGTATTGCTTCTTGGGCTGGCCCTTGGGGCGCTGCCCAGCTTTCTGCGCCGTCTTTGGTTTACTAGCCTTGGGAGCTTTGTCCTGCCCCTTGGGCGGCGTAGCAGCCGCAGCCGCGGAATATGTGCCCACGCGGCTACCCTGGCAGGGCAGCGGCGTTGGGGCCGAAGGCGGCGTGGCCTTCCTATCCGCGGCCAGAGCTGGACGGAGTCTTGGCTCCGGCGGCACCCTAGTGCTCAAGGAGTCGATGCGCGGGTCATAGATGACACTAATGCGATTGATGACTTGGCGCATCTTGTCCTCTGTTAGGAGACCAGGTGCCAGAGGCCCCACACCCACCGTTGAGGCAGAGGTTTCCGGCCGGCCTTGGTGAGACCTGGGTTGGCTCGCCGGCCGGCGAGCTCCTTACGGGGCTCTGCCACCTCTGCCTCGAGGCACCTGCAGCGGCAGGGCACCTCCAGCTTTCTGGTCCCCCCTGGCACCGAGTACCGTCGGAGAGACTCTATTGCCCAGTATGCTACTTTAGTAGCATTGTTTAGGGCCTCCGCAAGGTTGCCCCGAAGGCTCCGCGACCCATTAGCCACCGTAGAAACGACGGCTAGGGCATCGGAAACCTTCTGGGCAATCTGGTCTACCGTAGGCGGACCGTCCGTGTCCGGAGGCTCCTCACGGAGCTTCGATGTAAGGAGGGTTACCCTCTCCTCCACCGAAAGCCCCACTGCCAAACCCTGAAGTATGGCCTCATCCACTAGGGTCGAGGCTCGGGTCGCCATACACCCGCTAGCGCCTCGACCCCTCTTGGCCGACCTACCCGGTCTTCCCGGCGGGGGCATCTCCGTAGAGCTGCCCTCCGACTCCGATGACGCGCTTGTACTCCTCGAAATCGGGCGCTTCAGGAGACGCGCTGGCTCGCCCGATGAGGTTGGCTGCTCCTTCGATGCATCTGGCTGCTCCGACGTTGCGGCTGGCTGCTCCTTTGATGTGGCCGCGCTCTGCTTGGACCCCTGTTTCGGCAGGCATACGCTCGGCACCTTGGCAGAACTGTTGCCGCCATCGGAGGTCTCCATGTCGGCGGTAGAGCCGCTGCCCTTGGCAGGACTACCCACGGGTGTGGGTTTCTTCCCACGGGTCTTCCGCTTCTTCTTCTTCTTACCTTCTTTTTTATTATCGGCGTTGGTTGCCCCCCTCCGATACGCGGGGCTGACAGGGCTGGTCTTGGTACTCGGCCCTGTGAGGGATTCTCCGGACGCGTTGCGCCCGGTACCCTCCGGAGGTACACTAATTTTTTGCACGTCCGCCATGTTTGAGTTTTGAGTCCTTCGACTATGGGGTGCCACCCTCGCGACTGGATACCCTTCAGCCATTCATCCCTCGCCGGGCGGCAAAGCTTAGATTGGGGTAATTTTTTATAGGGGTTTTCTTCCCCGCAGCCCGAAGACCCCCGGTCCTATCCTCCAGGATTACGGGTCGGGCCGAACGGTGGTCTGTATCAGACCATGCTCACCCCTTGCAAGCAAGTAGTAAGCCCGTCGCCCCTCGGGATGAAGAGCCCCGTCTCCGTCTCCCAGGGCCGGGAGGGCCACTATGGCCCCGCTGGCCATCCACGGCAGACGTTCGGCCCACTGCTACCAGTGAGCCCGTCGCCACTCGAGCTAAAAGCCTCGTCTCCGGGGACGGGGGGGTCACTGTGACCCCGCTGTCCCCCTTCCAGATTCGGGGGGGCCACTATGGCCCCGCTTACCCTCCACGGCGGATGTCTGGCCTATCCACTGTGCCCTTTGCTAGTCAGAGGGACACGCGGAGACCCGTCCCCTGCCGGGATTCAGCCGCCGGCACCAGAGTGCCGACGTTGCCCGGGGTGCATCAACGTGGTGGTATCCCGACCCGCACCCCGGGGGATGAAAATCCTACGTTCTTTTATATCCACTATAATACAAAATTTAATGATGGTTTATTAGTTACATTTTTTATCATTTTTTATTTTATTGCTTACCAACAATAGTTTACACATAAAATGGTTAATTATTAATTAACAAAATATATATATAAATAATAGAATTAAGTCTAGTTGTGTAACAATTAATTATTATAGGTAGGTACCACATGCACTATAAACAACAGACGGTTTAAATAAGACAAAATTGAAACATATATAACTACATAATTTATTATGTACCTACATGTATAATATTAAAAAAATTAACAACTATGAGACAATTACAGAAAAACTACAGTAAAACTGCATTTCGTGTCATTTTGCTAAATTTGCGCAATAAGTCGGTGTAGTTACGGCGTAAAAGCGTACTAAACAAACTTTCGCATTTATAATATACTAGCCTTTGCCCGCGGCTCCGCCGCAACCAAAAGCTAGTTTTTAGGTTACATCTTAGGTTCCGGATATAGTAGCGGAATAAAATGTATACCAGTTTTTAAGTCTATTCAAAAGCCATCAAAAAAAAAGTTGTATCAAAATATGTTCAGTAGTTATTGCGTAATGCGTGAACGAACAAACAGGTAAACAGACAAACCAACAAAAAATCACGCCTATATAGACTATTATAGTCATTTTTTCTCAAATATCTTGAATGTACAGACATAGCTCTGTTACAGCTTTATAATAGTACAAAAGTAAAGATTGAATTCGACCTCTTTTAGCTGTGTAATGGGACATTTATTACAAAACAGTTTAAAGATAAGTGAACTAAGAAAATATTACGTCTCACGGGAAATCAAGATTGTCACACCGTTTAGTGACTTTATTTTACTTTTTTTGCGCGCCTCATAAGCCAAGCGTTGAGGTGTGTATTACTCTCGTTTCATGCAGAACAACTGATTTTTCAAACTTAAAATGTCTCTATTTATCATATACAGTACTTGTAAAATAATATATACATACAAATCAAGAAAAAACACAATTTTTAACACCCCGGATATTTTTGATGCCATTTTTGTTATTTAAACTATTTATAAAACTGTTTAAAAAAGTTCTGGTCTTAGACGTTTGTTGTAGGTAATGTATGTTAACACGATAACAACCGACATACTTTACTAATCGAGTATATTTTTTCTTTTACAATTCAGTATAACTACGAATAGAGCCCTATCACTTTTCACGGTCTAATTTGATGTGGTTTAATTGTTATTAAATAAACAAAAAATAGTGAATATTTACGCTCGATTCAACATAAAACCAGCGCCTCCTTATTTCGTGAGAACTATTTCTATAGACCAATATAGAAGTACTTCTTAAAATTAGCACTAGATGGCGCATAAGACTTCATGTCTTATGCGCCATCTAGTGCTAACCACAATACTTTTTGAAATCAGCGCTATCTATGTGATTTATTGAAAAATACTATTAGTTATTTATCAAATAATCAATTTTATTGTGAAAAATTAAGATTATGAGGCGTGCACTTTTGGATTTTCCAAAGTATTTTGTTTATTAAAGCGGGAAAAATGTAAGGTACATTTCAGAGAGATGAGAATGTGAGACCATCACCTGCTAAATAAACCCGCTGTTAGCCATCTCTCCGCCTGTACTGGCGAATGACTTTTTTAACTGGAGATAAAATCAATACATAGTATTAACAGCCAGCAAGTATATACTACTGACTGTAAACTGTAGAATTATAATGTTTTAGATTCAGTCCGCAAGTCTTAATTGTGATTTATAAAGTAAATCGTATTTGTTTTTCTTTGAATGCATGTTATTTTTTTATATAAAGCCAACAAGCTTACGACCTACCTGATGGTAAGCGGTTACAATAGCTTATAGACGCGAGGCACACCCTGAGGCGATACTCGCGCATCGCAAAGGATGGATATCATTTACTTATTTTTTTTTTGATATTTTTTTTGATTATCCATAAGGAGAGAATGGTGGCACTATCCCCCATTCTTAGGGAGGCTTATGTCCAGCATTGGACTTTAAAAGGTTGATGGATGGATGAACTTAGAAATACGGTGCAGACCAGTATATATGACACAAAAATATGATCAAAAATGTTGTCTATGCTGTAGTACCTACACTAAATTATTTATAAATGATCAGGAATATTTTTTGTAGTATTTGATAACTGAATAAGCTCTATCAGCGAAGTACCGTCTCCTTATGATGGAGCATAATCTATAAAATACTTGAACATAAATTGCGAAAATGTGAAATGGAAGATGATAGTCACGAGCAGGGTGTGAACCTACGTTTCTTGGGTCGGTTATCCAATTCTAGACGCTTTACCAAAGTTATCATGACATTGGTGTAAAGATGCGAAAAAGAATTCCGATCTCTGTAGAAAATCCGTGGAGTGAGGCTGACTGACTCAACTGACTGTAACGACGATGTAAGAGAGCGAGTAGGTGTGAAAGAGAGTATTGGTGTAAAGGTGCGAAAGGGAATGTTCCAATGGTTCGGACATGTTGAAAGATTGCTGGACGTGCGGTTAAGAAGATATACCATTCAAAAATGGAAGGATGTAAGTACAGGGACAAATACTCTACTACTGATTTGGTCTAGGTAGGTACCTAGACCAAATCAGTCATGTATTCAAGGAAGGTGGAGTCAGAAGTCTCCGAAACCGGCGAGCGTGTGTGAAGAGAATTATGAATGTTGAAGAAGAGACAGATGTATGTAAGAATAAAGCCTTTTGACACTGTTCTCTCTGCTTACCCCGCAAGGGAGATAGCGTGATGATAAGTAAGTAATCATGACATTTGCTTGCGACCTCTCCGTTTACGTCAGAGGTTAAAAATAATGTGTGCTAATACCTGATAAATGGCGTGGGCGTTTCTCAATAAACGTTATTGGAAGACGCCCACGTAATTTATAAAAGGGGAAGTAAATGCCCATCAGTAAAAACATTTTTTTTTGCCGCGTGGGGCCGGCTTTAGAATTGTCCCACCCCTCTCTACCCACGGGAGTCGTAAGAGCCGACTGAGGGAATACCGCGGGAGTGGGCAGCAGCACTCCCTAGAGTATTAATAACATCCACTGCGATCGCCAATCCGCCGGCCAAGCGTGGCGATTACGGCATTATCCCCCATGACGGAACCGCTCGTTGTGGCGTTCTCTTGGGGAGGCCTATGTCCAGCAGTGGACGTTGAAAGGCTGATGGATGATGGATCGAAGTACAATTTACGGTAATTTGGTGTTTAAAGCATTTGGGAAGGAATTCCAGAAACTGCTGGGTTTCATTCCGTCCTTAATTTTTTACTTATTACTACCAGCCTTGCTCCTGTTTCTTTGTTTCGTCTTCTATATCTATATATTTTTTGTATATACTACGTTAGTGGCGAACAAGCATACAGTCACGTAATCATCCCCATCCATCAGCCTTTCATCGTCCACTGCTGGACACAGGCCTCCCCAAAATGGGAGTTTTATCATAATCGCCACGCTTGGCAGGCGGGTTGACGATCGCAGTGGATGTTTTTAGTACATAGGGGAATGCTGCTGCCCGATCCCCCGGTAATTCCTTAGTCGGCTTTTACGACTCCCATAGGAAGAGACGAGGTGGAGCTATTCTTGGTGCCGGCCCCACACGGCCAACGGCTGGTCTGCAACATATGCTATATAAATACAACACACATCTGGCGTCTCAAAGAAATCTAGTACATACACTTTTCTACTAAGCCATCGCAGGTACAACTAGTAACACCACAGCAATGTAACATAGTTCCAGTGACCCGCCAATAAAGGCGGAGAGACGGCACACGGCGGGTTTATTTAGTGGGTGAGGGCACCACACTACCCTATCCGTTACCCCGAGCGATAGGGTGTGCGGTTAGGAACATGTTTTCCCGACTATACAAAAAAAGACACAGTCAGTAACAACCGATTTCTATATCACTCCCTATCTTAACTGCAGTTATTTATTTCTCGTCAGTCGCCACATCGACTGAACTAAATCTCAACTGGAACCGATCTAGGTGTTAAATATAGTGCAAACTAGATGACAAGTTTCTGGGGCACTTAACAACCTCGCTAATTAGGTGCCAATGGAGACACTGAAATATGCTTTTGTTTACAAACTTCCTTTGGATGTGCGCTTCAGTATTTAATGAAATCAAAAGTTTTTAGGAATTGAATCTGTTATTAATTTAGGTAATGTAAAGTCAAAAATATTTTCACTTTTTGAGATTTTCTATGTTTATTTAATGTCTGAACACTTATCATCCATTGCATAACTGGTGGTAGGGCCGGGTACCAAGTGGGAGTACTCACTTGGTATCGAGCCCGAGCGGGTTGGTACCACCATCTCCCGTGTGACTGGCCATGAAGCACATCGTTGCGTTTTGGCTATAGCAGGAGATAGCCGTTTATTCTTTCATTTCACATCTGTGAAATGAAATGGTGAGCAGCGGCTTGACAATACTCTCGGTAGAGTCGAGTCCATGAGCGACGGTTACCATTTACCATCAGATGGGCCGTGGCTCGTCTGCCACTACATGCAATAATAAAATAAAAAAAAACAAAAATTCACCTACAATGTCAAAGAATTGTTAGAAAGATTGGGCTGTGCGTTGATACATAGTCAGTCAGTCAGTCAGTTATTCTATTATAATCGGCTTCGCCGCAGCCAAAACCTAGTTTGTAGGTTATATCTCAGGTTCCTGATATAGTAGCGGGATAAAATGTATACCAGATTTAAGTCTAGTCAGGAGCTATGAAATAAAAGTTGCATCAAAATCCGTTCAGTAGTTTTTGCGTGATGCACGAACGAACAAACAGATGTCCGTGTGGTGACGGACTAAGAATACAAGAGTCACCACCCCATTCTTTCCCACTGGTGTCGTACAAGGTGACTAAGGGAAGTAAGTAATTATCACCACTCACTATAGACCACTCGTATTAAGTCGCAGGCAGTATCTATTAATAATATAGCTATAGGGCCACGTCATCTTATTCATTGTTATGACTGTTAACTATAATAATTAAGCTTATCTGGTCATAATGGCGGCGACGTGGCTCACAACCCATCACGTCAATCCCACGGGAGCGAAAAGTGGGCAGCGAAAAGCCGCTTCATGATAATTGGTAATTCGTTGTCTCTGCCTATCCCTCTAGGAAGAAAGCGTGAGTTTGTGTATAATTATATTGACGGTAGGTGTAGGATAAGCCTCGTGGCGTAGTTGGTAGTGTAACCGACTTCCGTGCACGAGATCGTGGGTTCGATTCCCACTCAGGACAATTATTTGTGTGATGAACACAGATATTTGTTCAGCGTCTGGGTGTTTCTATCTATTATATGTAAGTATTTACAAAAAAATAGTAATTTTAGTATTATATCCGTAATCTGGTACCCATAGCACAAGCGTTAAGCTTAGTTTGGGACCAGAGGACCTTGTGTGAAAATGTCCGTGAATATTATTATTATATACATGTATTATTAGTAACAAAAATGATAGTGACGTAGCGTTTTTTTTTATTATCTAATACAAGATTAATTTCATATAACAGAGTGCTGTCACAAAAAAGCCGTGGAAATTTTTTGCTCAGCATCTCAGGTGCACTGTCATACTTTTATCTCAAATCATTTTGTCAGATCGGTGGCCTCGACGAGTGTTTTAGTAACATTTTATATGGAACGGAAGCTTGTAACTGAAATAGAATATGAAAAAGTGTATTAGATTTTTCTTACATTTAAACTGAATCTATACTATCCTAAAGCTCTATCAGAGCTGTGTCTGTACATTTAAGATATTTGAGAAAAAAAATAGGAACTTTATTAGGCTATTTAAGCATGTCTGAAAACGAAATAATTTTTTTTAGAATTTTTGACCGTTTATCTGTTTGTTCGTTCGCGCATCACGCAAAAACTACTCAAGGGATTATTATGCAACATTTTTTATTTGATAGCTCTTGATTAGGCTTAAAAACTGGTATACATTTTATCCGGCTAATATATCGGGAACCTGAGATATAACCTAAAAACTAGCATTTAGCTGCGGTGGAGCCGCGGGCAAAGGCTAGTCTTATATATTATTTCTCTAAACTGTTTTTCTGTCGGTGCGCGAGATCTTCCTTATTCCTTTATCAAATTCCGTGATTTAACCTTCACTTAAAAGCTTACCGTGCCGGCTTATGACGTAAAATAGATCCATGATCTAAAAATGTACCAATTTTCTGAAGTTTGAGATTTAAAATCCTCTAAGAAGAGGTCCTTTAATGGATGCATCGATTTTTTGACAGATATCGAATTGGATTCAATAAATATATTGCAGAATTCCACACTAGTCGATTAGTATGTATAATATATAGAATGAAAATATTGATTGAAAAATCATTTAAATCCCGTGAAGACATTTGTCCGTGTGGTGACGGACTAAGAATACAAGTGTCACCACCCCATTTTTTCCCACGGGTGTCGTATGAGGCGACTAAAGGAAGTAAGCAATTAACATCCATTGCATGACTGGTGGTAGGGCTGGGTACCAAGTGGGAGTACGCACTTGGTATCGGGCTCGGGCGGGTTGGTACCACCATCTCCCGTGTGACCGGCCATAAAGCACATCGTTGCGTTTTGGCTGTAGCAGGAGATAGCCGTTTATATTTTATTTCATATCTGTGAAATGAATTGGTTAGCAGCGGCTGACAATACTCTCGGTATAGGCGAGTCCATGGGCGACGTTTACCATTTACCATCAGATGGACCGTGGCTCGTCTGCCACTACATGCATGCAAAAAAAAAGATACTAGATATCTGTGCCACGGTAGTAAATACTTACTCAACACCTGGCTCTTTTTATTCGACAATAAAATAAAGAATTCAACGAATTACATTCCCTTTGCCAAAAAAAAATGTTTCACATTGTTGCTAATTCTACCACATATCTGTCAAAACATGTTCTATTTAGATGTTATTCATTAGTCTGTGTCAAAACAACCATTTGAGTTATAGTTACAGCGACAATCGTCACGACGGGGCTCACTGATTATTTTACAGTAGGTTTTTATAACACTGAAGTAATGTCACATAGTTCCAATGGTCTGCTAATACAGGCGGAGAGACGGCACACGGCGGGTTTATTTAATGGGTGAATGCCCCACTCTAACCTGTTCGATGCCCCGAACGATGTGGTGTATGGTTAGGTACATTATTCCTGCCTTAACAAAAAAAACAAATCATGCTCGTGGCTGTGTTATATTTCACATAAATATATTTGTATTTATAAGAGACAGTAGACTAGTCTTCCTACGTAAGACAAATGTAATTAAGAATTTGGGATGATCGAAGGATCAGTAGGACAGCTTAGTGGTTTAGAGCACTTCCCCGGATCGGAAAAGATGCGTGGTTCGATTCCCGCTCCTACTAAAAATCTCTTTTTCTTTATTCACAAATAATTTGTACTTTAAAAAGTAGCGGAGCATGTCAATTGCTAAAAGAAATAGATCTAAAATGCTAAATTACCAATTTAGATTTTTTAATTTGAAACTATATTTTTATACGTTTTTCCTATTTTGTCTTCTTTTAAACCACCCTTTTTTTCGGGGCAACGAACAGGGTTGTGTGGGACCTGCACCCACTAAAGAAACCCGCCGTATGCCGTCTCTCCGCCTTTATTGACGGGCCACTGGAACTATGTTACACTCCTTCGGTGGTCTTTTAAACCACCCTTGTATTAGAGCGAATAATACAAAAAAAAAACAATTAAGTATCCAAATGATGGCTACGAGTATTATTTAGTTTTAGCGAGACTAACGAACAGCAATTAATTTTTATATTTATAGCTTAGATTAATAATATGTTTAGATGGAGTGTAATTTTTTTAAAAGTCATAAAAAATGGGCGCGAATTATTATGCTAGCGAGTGTCACAGCTATCATTACGCAATCAATCGAGTACTTGTATTGTTTATTTACCTGCTTACCTTTATTTTCTAATGAGTAGGTAAGTATTACGTATCTATACTACCTACGTGTTACATACATACGACATATTTGTTATTTAAATAAATAAAATAAAAATTGTTTCTTTACTTAAATTTCAAAGCTTTTGTCCAGCAGTGGGAAAGTTTATTATATAAGACGCTTAAAGTTATTTGAGTTAATAACGATATCTTAAATACCGACCTAATTATTTGGCAAATGTACCTTAGCAGGTACCTAACTACTATTTTTATACTACGTGGGTAGCAAACGAGCATACGGCCCATCTGATGGTAAGTGGTTACGGAAGCCTATAGACGTTCGCAACACCAGAGGCATAGTCCACGCGTTACCATCTCGAGGGAAAGGGGTAGGAGGTCTCCCGAGGTAGGAGGCTCTGGCGCTCTCACTCACCATACGATACATAACTGTAGGATTACCGACCGTTGTGTCACGCTGATCTGTGAGAGGTCGCTACTTCCCCGATCAAGCCGGGCCATTCATGCTGGGATAAGCAAGGTTCTAGCAGTAGAACCTAACTACCTATCAAACGCGAAGTAGATCTATTTACTAATCTATTTAAGTTATCTTATCTATCATATCTATAGTATTATACATCCTGCGAGTTTATAAATAACGTGTTTCTGGGCTTTTAAATGTTATGATAACACTTGTGGGTGTACTTTAATACTTAACCTCACTTTTATATAATCTTCCATATCTCGGCTCCTAGAATGCCAAATCTCGCAAAATTTTAGGTTATGAAATGTTTAGATGTAAGCTTTCAAATAGTGCATATTTCATCTTGTTAACACCCGAGCCTAAAAATGTATGGAAGCGTTTCTATCTCCTTTTGTGTATTATTGATCTTTTCCCGGTACTTTCTTGACAGAGTAGTAAATATAATAATTATAATCCTACCTATTATAAAGCTGTAACAGAAGTGTCCGTACATTCAAGATATTTAAGAAAAAAAATCCTGTCCTCAGCTCTGCATGTTTACTCGGGAAATTTAAGTTCATAAAATGGTATCACACAAAAAATTACGAACTAAAATTAATTTGTTTTCAGAATATTTAAATGACCTATTTAGCCAGTAATGTTATGAAATAATGTTACTTGGCGTTGATATTACAGATCTTAAGTGCTGTTTTTCCGATTTTCGTAGTTTCGGTACACTTTACTTACATACGTTGACATTTTAAGAAACATATTTTCAATACAACCGTGTCATTCGACGTCACGATTGACACTAAAAATATAGGGATGAAAAGTTCACCCCTATTATTTTTGACGCGGTCGCAACTCCGAGTGTCCATCTTGACATATTATTAATCTAAGATTTAGAGATTATTTTTTCTGCTAAAAATAATATGACTTCATTAAAGTCATAAGAAAAATAACGCTAAACTGGAATAATTTTTTTTTAAACATAAGTGATGTGATGAATCTTATATTTTTGGACCCATTACTGTCATATTGGGCAAGGGTCTCTTCTCAGACTGTGACGGAATTAGGTGGCAGCCCACCAGGCTGACTCAGTGTGGGTTGGCAGACTTCACAAACCGTTGAAAAAATCCTCACATGTTTTCTTAGTGCGACAAAGTAGTGACAATTTGTTCTGTCCATGTGGTGACGGACTAAGAATACAAGTGTCACCACCCCATTCTTTCCCACGGATGTTCTACAAGGCGACTAAGGGAAGTAAGCAATTATCATCCATTGCATGACTGATGTTAGGGCTGGGTACCAAGTCGGAGTACTCACTTGGTATCGGGTCCGAGCGGGTTGGTACCACCATCTCCCGTGTGACCGGCCATGAAGCACATCGTTACGTTTTGGCTGTAGCAGGAGATAGCCGTTTATGCTTTCATTTCATATCTGTGAAATGAAATGGTGAGCAGCGGCTTGACAATGCTCTTGGTATAGTTGAGTCCATGAGCGACGGTTACCATTTACCATCAGATGGGCCGTGGCTCGTCTGCCACTAAATGCAATAATAATATTTAACACACAGCTCGGAAAACATCATAAAATCAGAATTGTATGCAAGGTGTATACATGTGATATGTATGGACTGGGGATCGAACTCGATACCATTGTTTTGACAGTCCTTGGTTTTACCACTAGGCTATTACTGCATATGCTATACATTATTTTATAATAATTTACTGATTGTTTTTTACCATAATAAAGTATGAAGAACGGCCATTTCTAGGACATAATTACATGTATAAGAGCATGTTTTATAATTTGTCGTATTGTACATAAAATATTTTAAATATTGGAATGAACAGAAACGTCTTGTTATTCCAAGTATGAATAATTAATTTTCATAATAGCGCTATTAAAATGAGATTTATTAACGGATACATTATTATTTTACATTTCAGTAAAATTTAAAACAGAGGAAATAGGTTTTGTTCTAAATATTAATATGAGTCTGGTACTCACCAGTAACCACGTATCGTTAGGCCACTCTAGTTTGGTCAACTTTTATTTTTACTTTTGACAACTCGAGAGAACTGATCAATTAGGCATGTCTTAATACGTTTCTTTAACAATTGACTTTATCTATACTATTATAAAGCTGTAACAGAACAGAACTAAATCCTGCTCGTGACTGTTATTTTCGATTTCACATTTTTAACTTTGTGTTTAATTTATGTCTGTACATTTAACTCCTCAGCATACAGACAGAATCTCCCAGGTTTGCAATAGGGGTCAGCATCACGTAGGCGAAAGCGGCGTGCCGAGAGCGCAATCGCTAAAAAAAGAAAAATTTTGGCGCTAAAAATTGATTTCCTACTCCTTCACTTTCAATGCTATCTACTCTTGAATTTTTGCCCGATACAGTCTGTTCATTCTATAATCTGTGTATAATTTTTGCCTACGCCTATATATACTGTATCAACGAGAAATAATTCCCAAACATAAACGTCATCCAGTTGCGCCAATGGACTCAAACCGTGCGGTAATAAAGTCGAGTTTTCAACGGGAAAGTGAAATAAAATTAAAATTTGTGGAAAATTTTCGTTTTATAACGTCAGTGTTATTATAATAATTAGTGGATAGTTTTTTTTAGTGTTTTAGTGCATAAAATAGTTATTATACTTGATAATAAACATGGATTTTTCAACAATGGGTAAAAAGTTTTTTTTATATTTTTTTTCATAAAAAGTGTCCACCCGGCGTTACGGCGCGTGGCCTTGCGCGGCCTCGGGTGGCCTTGGCACTGTTTCGCTTGGCACGCATAAGACTCCCGGGAGTCTAACGCGATTCAATCGAGATTTGAGAAAAAATAATTGAATTAGGCTATATAGACGTTTCTAAACACAAAACGATTTTTTTTAGATTGTTTGTCTGTTTATCTGTTTGTTTGTTCGCGCATCACGCAAAAACTACTAAATGGATTTTGATGCAACTTTTTTGTTTGATAGCTCTTGATTAGACTTAACAATTGGTATACATTTTATCCCGCTACTATATCGGGAACCTGAGATATAACCAAAAAACTAGCTTTTAGTTGCGGCGGAGCTGCGGGCATAGGCTAGTTAATAATAAAGTTTTAATCAATTTAAAACATCAGTGCTTTATTTTTGCTCAATGTTTTGTATTTTTCAGAAACATATTAATTAAATATATTTACAATCTTATACTATTTTACAAACGCTACATTTATTTTTCTTCAAAAATAAATAAGAAGATACAAACTAAACTAATCTTATTCTAATAAAAATAAATATACCTACTATTATAATAAACATATAATAAATTAATATCGCTCGACGAACCGATAACCGTTGGGGACGAAAGGTTCTCGAGTGGCGACCACGTATCGGACGGCGCAGCGTAGGACGGCCCCCCACCAGATGGACCGATGATCTGGTCAAAGCTGCGGGGAGCCGTTGGATGCGGTCAGCACAGGACCGCTCGTTGTGGCGTTCTCTTGGGGAGGCCTATGTCCAGCAGTGGACGTTAAAAGGCTGATGGATGGATGATGGATGAAATTAATATACATACATTATAGAAAATGGTTATTGTGTTAAGGAAAAATATATCAATATATGGCAACTAAGGTAAATCAACCAAACTGTAAAGTTAACACGAAGTGTGAAAATGCGATATCGAAAATAACAGTCACGAGCAGGATTTGAACCTGCAGAAGTGATTAGGTATGCATGTCAAATGCTTAAAAATATATAAAAAATATCAAATTGAAAAGTGTACTTTAAAGTATTTTTTTTTGTTACAACGAAGACTGATAGAGGGTTTTGAATAGAGATTCCACGAATAGTGATATGGCCGAATACCGAATATTCGGCGAGGATCTTGGCCGAAGCGCCTAACTAGCCAAATTGGCTAGTTACGTGAGTCTCGATCTCCTCTGTACCTACATCCTTTCACTTTCGCATTGTATATCTTCTTAACCAGTCACTCGTCCAGCATTATTTTTACATGTCCGAACCATCGGAGCATTCATTCCCTTTCGCATCTTTACACCAAATACTCCCTAAAATCTTTTGGAACACTCTGTAAACTGTAATTCCCTACTAAAAATATAGACAAAAATAATTGTTCCAGACTTAATTTCGTAGACGCTATTACGCTCTCGGTGCAACCGGACCTATTTGGCGATCAGCCAATTTAAATTTACGCAATAGAGACTGGACCGGCCGTACATTCAGTACGGTAGTAAAAAATTTTATTTCACCTCAGAACATATTGTGATTTTCATCGTAAACCTGGTGAATGTCGGATATCGTTGGTAGTTTGATGTACAGTATGAGAATATCTATTTTAATTTAGTTGTGTAAAACATTTTAATAACATTTTTTACGTATGATATTTGTGTTTTATTGCATTCAGCATAATTCCCGCCATTAGAAAGAGAGAGAGACAAAGAGCAGCCCTTTCGAAGTTTCGATTTTGAATTCGACCTTAAAGACAAACTCGTTCGGAATTTTGTACTAACTAAAGAAATTTTGCAAAAAAGATAATTATGTCTTTTAATGTAATTTATTGAATTTTTAACTTATTGTTGTATTTTAACGAAAATAAGTATTTACTGCAAATAAAACTGATATTTAACCTGTTAATATTAAATATTTAGTCTAGTTTCAAAAATGTTATATGATATTTCGTTAGAATAGTTTCAGTAAAGTCTTCCCGTAAATAGAAGATTCAATGTATTTGACAAATTAAAGGGTTTTGTCCGTGTGGAGATGACTAAGGGGAGTAAGCAATTATCTCACATCATGATGGTAGGGCTGGTTTCCATCCGATAAGTGGCGTAAGTTGTAAAGACAACTAAAACAAATGTGAAGTTGAGATTGACTGTGACACCGTTAGGTGACTGGGATAGCTTAGCGGTCCAGAATACTTCCCCGGATAGGATAGGGCGAAAATTCGAATCCTGCTCGCAATAAAACTATCTTTTTCCACTTTCACAAATAATTTTATTCTTTATAGTGAGTAAAATTAATTATGCAACTTTATTTTTGATATATTATCTGCTAGCTTGGTTTACGTAGATGTATAACTTGTTTTAGAACCTTTTAATATAAAATCTTTAGGAATTTTCAAGCGATATTGGCGCACTCATTCTTTTGATAAAACATTACGAATGTCACATTTTTAGTGATTATAATAATATATTTACTGCTAATTTGTAAAACAGCACATAAAATATTAACATTAAATAAATGTAAGTTACATTCAATAATTCAAGTTTGATTTAAATATTTTTTTTTGTATTAGGTATTTTACTAATATACGTCTTTTAAATCATCAAAGGTATTCGAAAAGTAAACAAACTTTGTATAATCACAAAATACACCCTTATTTAGAGGCTTGGCTCGTGTAAATAAAATGTCTTTCAGTTTATTTAACACTGGCAATTATTCATGTGTAGCTACAAAATAGTTTTAATTTAACGCAAACACAATTACTCCAATTTTCGTATTATGTATCTAACAAAATGAACGCAGAATATATAAAATTACACCTAAAATTTAAGTTAAAGACTGTCTGTGCCAAATTTATTTTATTCGTCATTCATTTGCTAAATAAGTTTAGTTAAAATATGTGACTTGTTAATACAAATTAATGGAATGGACGTTTGAAAACTGTCTATGATGAAACGATTGTCATTTGATTCTAATTTTACGATTTTAAAACTAGTAAATAATACACATTATTTAATTTACGAAGGTTTTAATTTGTTTTTAGAACTGGCTACGTTAATAAAAAATTAAATTGATACTCTTTTGATAGATGCCAAAAGAAAAAAATGTTTATTTTGATATCTCTATTCAAAGCCCATTTCATCAAAGAGTATATACTAAAGATATTTCACTGTTGGCAGACTGTGTGGTGATGGACAAAGAATACAAGTGTCACCACCCTATTCTTTCCCACGGGTGTCGTACGAGGTGACTAAGGGAAGTAAACAATTATCACCCATCGCATTACTGGTGGTAGGGCTGGGTACTAAGTGGAAGTATTCACTTGCTATCGGGCTCGAGCGGGTTGGTACCACCATCTTCTGTGCGACCGGCCATGAAGTACATCAGTGTGTTTAGGTTGTAGCAGGAGATAGCCGTTATTTCTTTCATTTCATAATTATATAAGGGAAATGAAATAGTGGGCAGCGGCTTGACAATACTTTTGGTATAGTTGAGCCCATGAGCTACGAGGGTTACTATTATTTTACCATCAGGTGGTGGGCCAAGGTTTGTCTGCCACCATAGGCAAAAAAAAAGACCACATTGGACTGCATGCCTGAATTGGAATCTCAAGCATGAAAGTATGCTATCAGTAATGATTACTGAACAAATACGCATACTATTTAAAAAAAATAAAGGATTCAGGCCTCAGAAGGCTTTGTGAAGTCTCGACCTCATATCGAGGTCTATACTCGATATCTTTTTTTGACACTTGACTATTGACGTGCTTTTGCCAGCACTTCATAGAAAAAATTAACAGCCAGGTGTATCGCAACACTACGGTCAAATGAAAACTTTTGTGACACGATGACTTATATAGAACACGTGTATTAGCGGTTTTTTCTCGAGAATAAATAATATTGTTTTCCAGAGCGGTTTTGCGGTATCCGTTGGCTGGAAATAAATTTTAACGCGGTCTCGCGCTAAGTGCCAACACTACATTAAAAAGGTGAGATAAAAAAGGATTATATCTAATTAGTTGGAAGTTATAAATAGATATGAATTTTTTTATTGATAAAAATATCTTCGCCCATCTGGAAATACTCGTCTCTGTCATATAAAATCCTGTCTGTCATATCACCAAGTGCGAATATATGAAATCGAAAATGGTAGCCACGAGTAGAATTTGAAACAGCTTTCTAGAAGCTTTGAATATCAAGCTATGGTGACATTAGGACTATCAACTCGCCCCTGGCCACAGGTAGTCTGAAGGAACACCGCGGGGTTTTAGCAGGTACAAAAAATCAGGAGCCTCTCTGCCCTCCCGGCAGGAGATATCCATGCAGGATTTCCCCGCGATAAGAAAAGGACAAGTATCAATTTCCATAACACATTCCTTCTTAATGTCTAGGGTTTCAATTACAACCACCGAACAACCGGCAAATGTTGTAAGTGAAAGCCTTTTTTTTTTTGTTAAGGCTGGAGAAAATGATCCTAACCGCACACCCCGTCGTTCGGGGCAACGAACAGGGTAGTGTGGGGCCCTCACCCACTAAAGAAACCCGCCGCGTGCCGTCTCTCCGCCTTTATTGGCGGGCCACTGGAACTATGTTACATTCCTTCGGTGGTCAAACGGTTTTACCTACGAATATTCAATTACTTGCGAACTTTCAAACGCGCGAAGTTAAAATAGCCGTTAATTTTTCTGAAATTTTCCAATTTTTTTTAAGTTTTCTTTCCATAAGAACGTTTTACAAAGTATTAGAAAACTTAAAAAAAAGATGAAGATGGTAAATTCGTTCTTAAGTTATAGAGTGACAGAGGGAAATAGGTCACTAGTCATCCCCTTAATTGGGTAGTGGAGGTCAAAGCTATTGCTCCGTATGTACTGGTGATCATATCAAACAGGTCGGAAGCTCCTGAAATGTTTGGGATAAAGCTCAAGCTCAATCAAGATGACCTGATGATGATTTTTTCTTTTAAAGGTAAATTACCATAATTGATTACAATCAGTATGGTGATATTATGGTTGCTACCTTTATAAAAAGTGTGTATATATTTTTTTTATAGCCCGCGGGTGGCAAACAGACATACGGCCCACCCGAAGGTAAGCGGTTACCGTAGCCTACAGATGCTAGAAATACCAGAAGTATTACTCACGCGTCAGCATCGCCAGAGAAAGGGTTAGGAGTTGGAGAGCAAGTATAATAATAAGAGGATAGGAAGGATAATAAGGAGAGTATAGGAAGGATAATAAGGAGAGTATAGGAAGGATAATAAGGAGAGTATAGGAAGGATAATAAGGAGAGTATAGGAAGGATAATAAGGAGAGTATAGGAAGGATAATAAGGAGAGTATAGGAAGGATAATAAGGAGAGGATAGGAAGGATAATAAGGAGAGGATAGGAAGGATAATAAGGAGAATATAGGAAGGATAATAAGGAGAGTATAGGAAAGATAATAAGGAGAGGATAGGAAGGATAATAAGGAGAAGATAGGAAGGATAATAAGGAGAGTATAGGAAGAATAATAAGTAGAGGATAGGAAGGATAATAAGGAGAATATAGGAAGGATAATAAGGAGAGTATAGTAAGGATAATAAGGAGAGGATAGGAAGGATAATAAGGACAATATAGGAAGGATAATAAGGAGAGTATAGTAAGGATAATAAGGAGAGGATAGGAAGGATAATAAGGAGAATATAGGAAGGATAATAAGGAGAGTATAGTAAGGATAATAAGGAGAGGATAGGAAGGATAATAAGGAGAATATAGGAAGGATAATAAGGAGACTATAGTAAGGATAATAAGGAGAGCATAGGAAGGATAATAAGGAGAGTATAGGAATGATAATAAGGAGAGTATAGGAAGGATAATAAGGAGAGTATAGGAAGGATACTATGGAGAGGATGGCCAGGATACTAAATAGAAGATAGTAAGGATAATAATATGAAGATAGGGAGGAGGTTTGGGCTTCCAGTGCTCTCACTTACCATACGAATCAACGGTAGTAGTACCTACTATTATTTCACGCTGATCTCTGATCTTCTGTGAGGGTGGTACTTTCCCGATCGAGCCGGCGTATACGTGTTGGTATAAGCAAGGCTCTGACACTATATAATAATTTTGAATGACTTGCGCTGTATAAAAATCAGTAGAAAAACGTAGAACGTACGGATTATTAACTTCAACGTAATTAATTTCCAATCCGTATTACAGTTGGCACTATGCCAAGTGTATTGTCGAACAGTTCTTGGGATTTGAAGAAATTGGAAAATTGAAAGTTAGGTGAATATATTTCGTAGATTCTTTTGTTCAGATTTTATTATTGGCCATAAGGGTCGAGAAAGACGGATTTTATTTTATTAAAATCCTGACAAAGCTGTAACAGAGCTGTGTCAGTACATTTAAGATGTTTCAGAAAGAAATACTGTATTAGGATATATAGGCGTGCCTGAACACAAAATTATTTTATTTAGATTTTTGTCTATTTGTTTGTTGCAAATCACGCAAAAACTACTGAACAGATTTTTATGCAACTTTTTTATTTGCTAGCTCTTCATTAGATTTAAAAATCTGTATAAAATTTATCCCACTACTGATATAGTAGAACCTGAGACATGCCCTAAGAATTGGGCCACTGCGGGTAAAGGCTACTATATTCAAAATTCGTGATTTATATTTGTCATTGTATTGCTATCGTGTGGTGATTGCTTAAGAATACACCACACCCTATCCCTTCGCGCGGGTGTTGTACAATATGACAAACAGTAGTAAGCAATTATCACTTGTCATCATTTTATACAAGCACACATTGAAAAAGTTATGATCAATTTTTTTCTACTAATCATTTCTATAAAGTAATTTAGATGTTTTCACATCTGGAAGACGTCCCGAGACGTTTCGTATTATATTTGTAAGCATATGATATGCTTAGGCGAAAATCAAATTGAAAATCGTCAAATCGAATATAACAGTCATGAGCAGGATTCCAAACTGTATCTTTGGTAAACCGTACCAGATGCTTTGCCAATTCAGTTATCGTGACAATTGTTCGTCACTGCGAATCTAGATAACACATTCGTTCTTAATGTCTTGGGTGATGCCTGCGCCATCTGTCAGATATATTTGTATACATTAATCTGACCAGGTAAGCTTAATTATAACAATTAGGATTCATACCGAATAATGATGCAGGCATATAGGTACATATTTTGATTTTTTAAGCATTCGACATGCTTGGCTATAGTAATATTGCAAAGTGCGAAATTCGAAAATAACAGCCACGAGCAGGATTCGAACCCAGATGCTTTGTAAACTCAGTCGATTACTTTCTCGAAATTTTGTCAAGACAACTTACACTGCTCGGCGAAGGAAAGCACTTGACAGCTTGAAAAGTCTGCCAACCCGTATTAGGTCAGCGCGATCTACTACTAAATTGCTCTCAGTCTTCTTTAAAAAAGTGATTAATAATAAAGCGGAACAACGTAAAAGCAGAGTCACTTACGTTTTAATACACTTGAAAACGCTCAATATAATTAACTTAGAAAGGCAAACTTATAATCAAATGTATAGACAGTGTTTGAAGTCAAACGAACTGATTCGGCCTAAACAGATTATTAAGATTGGGTTGGGTCTTTGTCCATTGCATTATAGGATAGTGATTTAATGATCAAAGGAGAATGCCCATACATGGTTTCGTTTTGTGTCAGACTCAAATTGGTCTCAAAAATTAATTTTATAATATCTATAATACCTTCTCAAATATCATGTCATGTTTTCGACGGATAAAAATCTGCTAATCAAAAAGTAATTTACTTACTTTGATCGTTTGAGAACTACCTACGAGGAGGGACGAGACTATTTCCATCTACCGGGCACATTTAAAACTAGTAATATTTATTATTTAATACATTCAAAAACATTGTAAGTGTATTTGTTTTTCTTTAAAGTGATAACTATTTGTCACATCAAATACCTATAAGTAAAAACTTGATGAAATACAAAATATTTGTATGATTGTTAGTACTACACGTAAAATATAACCTTTTTTGACTTCATTAGCCTTTTTCCCGAAAATCCGGTGAACTAGTGATATTGTACAAATTATTTGTGAATAAGGAAAAAGAGATTTTTTGTACGAGCGGGAAATGAACCCGCGTCTTTTCTAATCCGGCGAAATACTCTAAACCACTGAGCTATCGTACAGACCTATTTGGTCATCCTAATTTCCTAATCACTTTTGTCTTTACGACCGAAAAAAATCTCTTTTTCCTTATTCACAAATAATTTGTACATTAAAAAGTAGCGGAGCATGTCCAGTGCTAAAAAAATATAGATAAAAAATAGTGATATTGTTTTATTTGTATGTACACTTAAAACAATTTATATTAAGGTAAGTTTCATTAATATACAACATGATACAATTTGAAACTAAATCCCTTACATTTGTGGGCAATCTCCTTTCCATTCTTAATAGGTATATGTTTGGTACGCATTGTTAATACTTGACACATTATATGATACTTTGAATGGTAGGTCATTTTAAGGCGACCTTACGTGTTGGATAATTATAAGTCGATGACCTTCGCTTTCTACTCGCATTCGGTGGATTCAAACATCTACCATTCAGCCACGATAAGTGCCTCCAACTATCTGACGGTTGGCCCATCTAGGGTATTTGGTTAGGTTACTTAAGGCTTCGTGGCTTTGACGCCGCAATCGTTAAGTCCACTTACTCTTTTGTTAGCCTTGTGTTTCGCAAGCCCGCATATGTTTGCTTGGTAGCTTGGTATCCTCACTGGTCTGGTGTTTCCTTCCACTGCGCATCCTGGGCCAGCAGAGGAATGGTACACAACACTATACTTACTATATTATAAACAGGAAAGTGCCCAGAAAAGAGCACAGGCTATCTCGTTATCCCAAAAAAGTTGTTCCTGTGGGATAGCTATTTTTGTATAGATATAATTAATGTACAATAGAGTATATTTTTAAGTGAATTTATTCCATTTTGGTATTTTCTCTTTTTGGGAGTGAGAGTAACAGGGTGTAAAGTTCCTTATCCACCATTGAAAAGGGAGGATCCTCCGACCAGACGGGTGTTGTGACTGGTGGGCTACTGCCCGTTGGTTGTTGTCGGGTTCTTGTATATATGTTCAATCGCTATATACGTCAGTATTTAGTTCGTATGTGGCGAGATAGATCTTCATCAGGCCAGGTGCATTACATATATTAGGTATGAAGTACCCTGTGTGCTCGTTTTGTCGGGCCTATTCAGTGGTCAGCCGCGCGCCTGCCTCAGTTACTCAAACGCGATTAATGCGTCGAATTCGGCTGCTTAAATATTAACAAGGATCCTTACCATCGAAAGGCACTCTACCTATAGTTAATTAATAATTAGTGACTATTTTATCTATGGTGGAACCGCCAACAAAAGACGCCATATTACTATTTTTATAAGTTAAATTACCTATGAAATTGTGACGATTATAAAGTTATGACTGAGCTATGTCTGTACATTTAAGGTATTTGAGGGAAAATGAATGTATTAGGCTAGGCTATTTAGGCTTACCACTGAAGTAATGTCACATAGTTCTAGGGGCCCGCCAATACCGTTGCCCCAAATGACGGGGTGTGCGGTTAGGTCCATTTTTTCCCGCCTAAACAAAAAAAAGCTATTTAGGCTTATCAGAACACAAAACAACTTCATTAGAATTCTTGTATGGTTGCCGGATTTATTGCAACTCTTTTAATACCTGCTGATGATTATGAAATAAAACTAGGTTTACGGAATCTATCGCATTTACTTTACATCGTTCATGGTCATGGTGGTCAACATTTCAGTGCACCCGTAAGTACGTAGCTTAGGTATATTTGAAACGATATTAATTAAACACAAAGTGGAAAATGTGAAATCGAATATAACAGTCACGAGCAGGATTTGAACCTGCATCTCCTGGATACCGTCCAGATGATTTACCAATTCAGGCATCATGACAACTGCTCTTGACTGCTAATTTCAATAACACATTCATACTTAACGTCTTGGGTGGCACCTGCGCCATCTGTCGGAAGTATTTGCATACATTATATCGACTAGGTAAACTTAATTTTACAATTTAGATTTTTACCAAATAATGACGCAGCCCTATAAATATTTAGATTTTTTTATATAGATATATTTTTAGCATTTGACATGCTTAGCCATATACATTAACTTACATTTGTTATTTCCATTTCACATTTTCCACAATGTGTTTAATGTATATGGCTAAGCATGTCAAATGTTAAAAATATATATAAAAAATTCTAAACGATATTAATTGTTCACAAAGTAGAGTAATGCATAATAAAATTGGCCATTAAATATTCAGCGTTTATTATTATTTAAAACACCACAACCCTAATATTTTCAGAAGAGAGAAGAGTTACGCGATGGAAAGAGAGGCAACATCTAGGTAATTATATCTGTAGGTAATTAGCGCTGTGTGATCTGAATTCTACTTTATTGCGTCGGAACAAAAGTCGTTATTAATTTAAATGATTTTTACGGAGTAAATCTTCTGTTCCTATATATAATTATGTATTCTGTCTTGGTTTAAAATAAATGTTACTGTTTTAGGCCTAAATTGTAATCTATTCGTATAAAATGTACGAGCTGAACATTTTGTGTTTTCCTGAAAGATAAACTAGAAAAAATATTTTGTAAAGCTGGGATCGTGTTTCTGAAAAGTCAGTTGTTATTGAACATTACGTTACTACCTTTAAGAGCAGAGTATTAGCGAATACGTAATTGGGATGAGGCTAGAAGAAGATTGGTTATGTTCACTGCATCATTCATTCATCAGCCTTACAACATCCACTGCTGGACATAGGCGTCTTTAAGAGAACGCCACAACGAACGGTCCTGCATCGACTGCATCCAACGAATCCCCGCGGCTTTGACGAGTCGTCGGTTCAGCATGCCAACCCGGCGGGCTATGTCGGTCACTTCTGATTTCCTACATTAATTTTTTACACCATCATTCACGGCATATCTACAGTTAATATATTATAGAGTTACTTGCAGCTGTCTGCAACTTTATCCAAAGCGTGGTGTTAGGGGAAAATAGTTGCAGTATTCTTCAGAGCTATCTAGTGTTTAAAAAGATTATTTTAACAAAAATATAAATCGATAACAGTCGGTAAACCATTCCCGGGATTAACAGTATTTTATGTGTTAATCTAAGTTATAATCTACGTATTAAATTTCATCCAAGTCTTTTCAACCGTTTTTGAGTGATTGAGTTAAAAAATCGTGTATTCCACTCCTCTATATAATGGATGTAATATTATGTATTTGCGTGCTATACAAATGCCTTTAGTACACGTTTATAAGAATTTATGACATCTTTACAAATTAAAATTACTTTGCAAAAATGTGATCTTACATTTATATTAAATGACATACGAGTACATACACTGTGTGTGTGTGTGCGTATGTCACCACACACAAACATATATCTACAATCTTCTACAAGAGCTATGTTATTCATACTAAAAAGCTGTAATACAGCTATGTCTGTACATTAAAGATATTTAAGAAAAAAAATATGTATTGGTCTATTTAGGTGTCTCTTAACACAAAGTATTTTTTTTTAATGTTTGTTTGTTTGTCAGTTTGTTTGTTCAGGCATCACGCAAATACAACTGAACAGATTTTGATGAAACTTTTTTGTTTGATAAGTCTTGATTAGATTTATAAAACTGGCATACATTTTATCCCGTTACTATATCGAGAACCTGAGATATAACCTAAAAACTAGAGTTTAGCTGTGACGGAGCCACGGGCAAGGGCAAGTTATCTATATATACATCTATAATCTGTCACATTATTAAGATTTTTTCAAAAACAAAATGGACTATTTAAGGGTCTAGGAACACTAAACATTTTTTTAGAATTCTTGTCTGTTCATCTGTTCGCTTGTTTGTACATTACTCAAAAACTATAAAACGGGTTTTGATGAAACATTTGTTTATCGATTTATAGGGAGGATAATTACCTAAGACTCAAAAATTGGTACACGTTTTATGTCACTACTATATCGCGCACCTGAAATATAACCTAAAAACTTAGTTTAATTGTCTGTGGTAGAGCCGCATGTAAAGGCTAGTTTATAATAAAATACACCATATAAATTAATCCTTCATCAAGATCATTTACGAGTACAACAAATGAGAAACAAAATGAAATAACAAGATATCTGCCATTGAAAGTGATTCAAAGGAAAAAAATATCTTTGTGATTTCATAACGATAAATTCTAAGAAAAATATAATACTAGTCATATCTTGTCTGGTCTATATTTAAAGCAAAATATGATATATGTCGGTTAATAAAAGCATTAGGAAAAATTTCGTTACGTTTTCTTACAGTGAAAAACGTGACGGGAACTTTGCCAAATCACATGCACGGGAGTTGGGACATAAAAAATAATATCATTCTAGTTTAATACTATGTATGCTTTGAGAAATCGATTTGAAAACCTCATCCATCCATCCATGAGCTTTTGAAGTCCACTGCTGGACATAGGCCTCATCAAGAGAACGCCACTACATGTGTTTTGCTTATATGGCGGATAGTGCTGTAATCGCCACGCTCGGCAGGCGGGTTGGCGATCGCAGTGGATCTTGTTAATACTCGAGGCAGTGCTGCTGCCCACTCCCCCGGAATTCCCTCAGTCAGCTCTTACGACGCATGTGTATAGCGTGTAAAATTTCAGTTTCATCGGAAACCGGGAAGTGTGTCAAAGGAGATGTACCAAATGCCCATACATTCTCGGCCTGGAAAGGACATACATATAACAATATGTTTTTTGAAGATAAATGATTACCCTATTGCCCTGTGTATTTCTTTTCACACTAAAACTTCTGGATGATGAGATAAAAGACACTTAAGATGGATATAATTTTGAAATTGAAATACCTCAAAATCGAATATTTGATCAAAAATAACACCATATTATAAATAAATAAAATAATATCTACATATATAAACAAATAATGAGGCTTAAAATCACTAAATATATAACTTACACTCATAAAATCACAATACAATATTCACGATACACAATACACAATAACAATAGTAGACGAGTAGAATGACATCACATGACAGATGTAAAATGTTTTGCCAATATTTTAAATCATAATTGCTACTCTTGATTAGAAATAATATCAGTTTTCACCAAATAATTATAAAAAATATTTTCTTAAATAGTCATATTACTGTTCTCACGAAATTATTTAAGAAATAACTACGCAATATTGTTTTGTAATATAATAGTACCAAAGTTTTTAATGTTGTCAATTCAGCGTAGTGGCAATATCCTATTTGATTGTCGACAGATAACAATAATTCACCAATAACCATTACAATAAAGTATAATACAAACTCAAAATAATAGCTTTTTAAACTATAATCTTTTTCTGAAGTTCTATCAAGAAAAGAAAACCACTGACGGATTTTATAAATTATTAGTTTAATTTTAAATATTGAAAACATTATGGCCGCCACAGGCCGTAAATGGTACATGTCCTTTAACTTGCAAGATTTGAACGAGACAAGTAAAATAAAAGCGTCGCCACGCTAACAGCCGATATTACCCTCCCTCCGCATTAGATGTTTCACATCAAAAAGTTGCATCAAAATCCGTTTAGTAGTTTTTTCGTGATGCGCGAACGAACAAATAGACGAAGAGATTAAAAACTATAAAAAAATGTTTGGTGTTCAGACACGCCTATATAGCCCATTACAGTAATTTTTCCTCAAATATGTTAAATGTACAGACACAGCTCTGTTACAGCTTTATAATAATAGATAGATGTAGTTTGGAATCTAGAAAACGATATAGGCTTAACGCTTGTGCTATGGGTACCAGATTACGGATATAATACATACTATACCATTTGTTTAGAAAACGTACATAAAGAAAACACCCAGACGCAGTACAAATATCTGTGTTCATCACACAAATAATTGTCCTGAGTGGGAATCGAACCCACGACCTCGTGCGCGGAAGTCAGTTACACTACCGACTACGCCACGAGGTAGTAAAACGTCAGAATCACATCCAAAACTCTGCAAATATGTAACAGAATTTATGCACGTTCGTCGAACATTAACATATAAACGTGTTATTCTAGATCCAGCTGCAATTTATCTGCTTTACTTAAGCCTCCGTAAGCTCTGTAACAGACTGATCTCCTTAAATTTTATGACGTGCAAACAATTTCGGCAATAAAATCAACAAAATCTCTTTAACTTTATTGTGCTGGAGATTGACGACGGACTAAGAATATAAACATGTTCTGCGTACATGTTTTACTCTGTCCCTCACTCTCTTCTATCCACCTCGTCTCTTAGATGGCGTTACCGGCGAGATGGCCACTGTCAAATTTTAGTTGTTTTGTTTGCCTGAGAATTGCATAGATGCCCATAGGACAGAAAAACCACAACTGGAGCTCGGCAAATATCTAGGTATACTAACTTAGTAGCAATTTTCGTATTGAAATTATAGTGAGATTGATACATATTAGAAATATATTACCGGAAATAACTCACGTTGAGGATCGATTTAATCGACCCGGGTTTCGAGCATATTCGATGCTCATCATCAGGGCGAGCGCGCAGCGGTGTCAACGAGCAGTGCCCGCCGGAAACTCGTATATGCTCGAACTAAAACTAAATCGATCCTCAACGTGAGTTATTTCCGGTGATAAATTCTAACTTAGTAGCATCCATTCTCAAATTGTGTAGTTGTCGTACAGCCCATCTGTTGGTAAGCACTTACCGTAGCCGCTAACAACACTAAAGCCATCATTCGTGCGTTATCAAGGAAGATAAAGGATACTATGGAGAGTGGTTACGCCAGATCGGCATTTAATTAATTATGTTTTATATTTCTGGTGCATGATCTTTTTCCAATTTCCCATACCTTTAAAAAAGTACTCTCGTCGTTGCGTGCGGGCAACACTCGACACACACGAGATGACCGATCGCCGGTCGAGCCGTTGAAAAACGAAGAGAAATAAATTCGCAATATTGGTGTCGCGCGATTCAAGTGTCGTGTAATCGCGTAATTACATCAAGGAACGGTAGGTCCGCTGAGATCAGTGTGAATTGTGCCTGAACTCATATCAATTTATAAACTACTAGCTGTTTCCCGCGGCTTCGCTCGCGTAAATAAATGACTATTACATTATTTTTTTTAAAAAGAAAACGGCCTCACGTCCCACTACCACTACTATTACTTATCATCGCACCATCTCCCTTGCGGGGTAGGCAGAGAAAACAGAGTGCCACGAGGCTCTATCCTTTCATACATCTCTCGCTTCGTCAACATTCATAATTCTCTTTATACACACATAGCTGTTACCCGCGACTTCGTCCGTGAGTAATTTCATAAAAATAAATAAAGCAACCCTTGAAATTGTCGGTAATACAGTGCAACGGTATTACAGTACTCGGGGTTGGAACTTCATTACTGAAATGCCAGATGGCGTTGAAGTTGCTAGATTTTGAGATTTTGTGACAAACAATTTTTTTTATTTTTCGTATTTTTTTTAATAAAAAGTATCCTATGTTACTTCTAATACCTCCGAGAATATGTGTACAAAGGTTCATGATGATCGGTTAAGTAGTTTTCACGTGAAAGCGTAACAAACAAACTTACATTCACATTTATAATATTATAGTATAAAGTATATACACGCCAAAGATATAACCTGAGAGTGAAGTGACCTTCGTGTGCCGTGGTACGTGGAAGAAGCTACCTACATCAGACGGTGAGTACTTCCTTCCATCTTATCCTGTCCTCGTTGTTACATGCACCAGGTTGTCAAGCTATCGAATTATCCAAAAAATACAGTCCACTCAGCGTTGGCACCCCCAGAGAGGAGAGTAAGTATAATAAGGCCAGGATAGGAAGAATCGCCACTGAAGTAATCCAACACAGTACCAGTGGTCCGTCAACACAGGCGGAGAGACGGCACACGGCGGGTTTCTTTAGTGGGTGAGGGCCCCACACTACCCTGTTCGTTGCCCCGAACGACGGGGTGTGCCGTTAGGTGCATTTTTGATCCGCCTAAACAAAAAAAAAAGGATAGGTAGAATTATAAGGAGAGGCTAGGTGATTTGGGCCTACGCCAGACGGGCCTCGTGGCGTAGTCGGTAGTGTAAAAGACTTCCATGCACGAGGTAGTGGGTTCGATTTCTACTCGGGACAATTATTTGTGTGGTGAACACATATATTTGTACTACGTCTGGGTGTTTTATATCTATTATATGTATGTATTTACAAAAAAAAGTAAATAATGTATAATATCCGTAATCTGGTACCCATAGCACAAGCGTTAAGCTTAGTTTGGGACCAGAGGACGTTATGTGAAAAATGTCCGTGAATATTTATTATTTATTTATATTTATTTAGTTTGCCAAAAGGGTTCCGTCACCAGAACAGTTTAAGATCCCTTTTTTTACAGATCTATTAGACAACGGCAGCACGTTCAGGCTAGCCAAAATTTTATGATCGATTTTAATTGAGAGTTGCGTTAAGCATCGGGAATATTATGTTGGTTGGTTGGTTTTAAAATCATCCTGGTATTAAAATCAGCAGCGCATGGCGTCCGGTTATTACAGCTGCCCCATTAAAATATACTCCTAGTTAATTATCGTTTAGAAATAATTTGCTATTTTAGCACAATGACTGCATAGGTATGTTGAAATATTGTTAACATTGTAAGGCCGTATTTGACGGAATTTATAGATGAGATTACAAATATATATACTGATCATACTAACTACTGTCAAGGCAAAGGTAACGAGTTTTATTCCCAAACAGAGGCTTAAACTCTGTTTTTATACTACCCGAGGGGCAAACAAGGGTACGGCCCGCCCACCTGGGGGTTAGCAGTTACCGAAACCTATAGTCGCTAGCAATACCAGAGGCTTCACGGGCGCGTCGCCAAATCCAAGGAAAGGGATTGGAGATGGAGAGGACGCATAATAAGGAGAGGATGGAATATAAGGAGGGGGCTTGGGCCTGCGGCACTCTCACTCACTATACGAAACATAGGCCTATGTCCAGCAGTGGACGATGAAAGGCTGAGGGATGGAAGCTTTTTTTAATATTTAAATACAAACATACACCGATTCACGCCTGGTTTCAAGTGGGGTAGGCATGAAAATTGCTATGATCCTATTCACATCTGTTGCCTCATTCACTTTCATTATATTCTTTCGTATATATTACATGACGTATAATTATGTATACAACAAAAAAAAAAATGTAAAGACATTTTTTTTAAATCAACCTTTCCATCCATCCATCCATCCATCAGCCTTTTAAAGTCACTGCTGGACATAGGCCTCCCCAAGAATGGGGGATAGTGCCGTAATCGCCACGCTTGGCAGGCGGGTTGGCGATCGCAATGGATGTTGTTAATATTCGAAGGAGTGATGCTGCCCACTGCTCTGGTATTCCTTCAGTCGGCTCTTACGACTCCCATGCGTGGAGAGGGGTGGCACAATTCTAAAGCCGGCACCACACGGCAATAACACGGGAATAAAGAAACCATGTTTTAATAAAAAAAATACATTTAATTTCTTAGAAACTTCATTAGCGTTTGAATTACTAACATTATTTTTTACAGGTCTGTGTAGCACCCATCTCACTTTTATTTACATACTCAAAATATCGTTCATTATTATTTTACGATTCATAAAACATAAAAGAACACTGCGCGCAAATAGCTCGGCTCTCGGACTACGAAACATTTGTAAAAATAGTTTGAAGTCAAAGCGAGTTTGCTTCCTTCAGTTTATTGTGAACCGCGGACGAAGACGGTTCAAAGATTCCATATTTTTGAATTGAGAATATCGAAGAGATTCGTAATTTAAAATTATTTAGAAGTTGTTATTAAAACAAAAACGGTGTCTGTGTTTTTTAATATAGTGACCTAGTGAACTTACCTTTGTGGTTACAGTGTTATTTTTTTTTGTCGTATTGTATTGCCTGTGGCTTTCGTCTTCATATAAAATAAGGTAATTTCTTATTCTTCTTTTTTGATTATAGCAACCAGCTTACACCATTATTGCCAGTATAATGTTTCATGTTAATGTAAGTAAAAATAATTCGTCAAACATGTCACATACAAAGTTAGTCATAGTCAAGTCAGTCATGCTTCAGCAAAGTGGTGGCAACTTTACTGAAACCTTCTATGGAGTTTTAGTGGCAACATGAAAAAATATGTTACGCTGTATTATATCACTAAGTAGTATAGGTACTTATGTAAAAAAAAGGTAACTACATTTAAAACTCCTAATTTATATCGTTTGCAAGAAACAAAACGTGTTTTATCAAAGCTTATGTTATTGGTGAGAAATGATTGTTAATTTCACTAGTACGTGTTCTGACGTAACATTTTTATTTAAAAATGATAGATCCTCTCCGGAACATCTTTTGAAATTAATGCTCTCCTGGGCCAAGTAGACTAGAGCAAAACATTCATCAATCTGTCCACTTAAGTTATAAAGACTCGAGCAAGTTACACAAGTAAGCTCCACCAAGTAGCTCTATGCCAAATTAGGGTAAATTTCTAAGCGCAAGATGAAAATATTTCCTTATTTCGTATACCTCATTAGGCGAGGGGCCGCTGTAATGAGGAGAGAAGTGCCCGAATAATGACCGGTTGGATAAGATATCTGGATAACAGAAGGTTTTATCGGGGACAAAGGATTATAAAGCAATATAAAGCGTGTGAAAAGCTTCAGTCGACAACAAACATATTTTCAACCATTTTTTTCATATTTTATATGGTGTGGGCATTCATACTGATAACCACTATATATTGCACACAGTGCTCGTCTCCACAGAATTAGTAGATCTTTCATGGCGCAATATATACGCTTGTTTAATAAACTCCCGAAAATGTGCGAAACAAGCCTTTTAATAAGTTTAAGATAGCAGTAAAAGTCAGACTATTTCCATCCATCCATCCATCAGCCTTTCAACGTCCACTGCTGGACATAGGCCTCCCCAAGAGAACGCCACAACGAGCGGTCCCGTCATGGGGGATAATGCCATAATCGCCACGCTTGGCAGGCGGGTTGGCGATCGCAGTGGATGTTGTTAATACTCGAGGGAGTGCTGCTGCCCACTCCCCCGGTATTCCCTCAGTAGGCTCTTACGACAACCATAGGTAGAGAGGGGTGGGACAATTCTAAAGCCGGCCCCACGCGGCTTCAGACTATTTAGTATAGGTCAATTTCGGATTATCTTTAAGATAAAACAGTTTAAGGCGAACTGCTCCTCATTTTAAAATATTGTTTTAAATAAGCACATACCCCATTTTAATTTATAATATTGTTTTTTTTTTCCAGAATATTGCATGTTCTTGGCGAGTAGCACTCCCTCGAGTATTAACAACATCCACTGCAATCGCCAACCCGCCTGCCAAGCGTGGTGATTACGGCATTATCCCCCATTACGGGACCGCTCCTTGTGGCGTTCTCTTGGGGAGGCATATGTCCAGCAGTGGACATTGAAAGGCTGATGGATGGATGGATGGATTATGTTTTAACATTAGAATAAACTTGATAAAAAGTCCTGAAACTCAATCGCGGCGCCACTTATCAAGTCCAATAATGAATCTCAATCCCCGTAAATCAACTTGAAAATACACAAAAAATATCATCGAAATTTGTCCTACTCTTTAGGATGAGTTCAATTACAGACTCGGACAGAAGATTTTTATACATAACGTTAAGGATTAGTAAAATAAAACATAGCATCACGCCTGTATTTCCCGAAGGGGTAGGCAGAGGTGTATTACACACCCACGAGTCGCCAGCTATGTTTTAGTCCCACGTAATAGGGGGCGATCCTATTGACGTCTACCGGGCACATTTCCAAACTCCAGGCTGCTACTGAGAATTTTTCTTTTTAGGAAAAAGCCCGATCAAGGATTAGTAGATACTAGATATTAGGTACCTGTGCCAGTTCCAGACTTGATGATATAACCAGCACGCGATGAGAATGGAATGGAACCTTGTCAAGGTACATGAAAAATTACATTTCTCAAGTTGCGTTAGCAAAAAAATCTGATTATTAATTATAAATTAGTTATTTCTACGATCTACATAGGGTTTGAAATTACAGAAAAATGTTACATAGTTGTAATCCTTTTAATAATAATGTAGGTAGGTATATTATTTTACAGTTATTCGCTATATAAATAATAATAAATAATAAATATTCACGGACATTTTTCACACAACGTCCTCTGGTCCCGAACTAAGCTTAACGCTTGTGCTATGGGTACCAGATTACGGATATACTACTTTTTTTTTATAAATACATACATATAATAGATAGAAAACACCCAGACGCAGTACAAATATCTGTGTTCATCATACAAATAATTGTCCTGAGTGGGAATCGAACCCACGACCTCGTGCACGGAAGTCCGATACACTACCGACTACGCCACGAGGCCCGTCCTCCCCTCACCTCCGTATATACCTACCTATAATGTCATTTTAGATTTAGATTGACAATGTTCCATCCCATTCTCATCGCGCGCGGGTTACAATACCCTTGATACGCCCCTTACATGATTTTAAAATCATAAGGAGGACCGGCAGCTCATTTGTCATCATTTACCACAGAAAAAATAAATCTCCAAACGCATCATTAATCTAGTTATAAATCAATCCCTAGCTTACTAAAATTGATGTTTAAATCATGCCTGTCAGAATGGTTGGCACACGTAATAAGTGTGCCATGCAAACAATATTATATCTGGCCGCACATACTCCCACAACCATTAAATAGCTAACTAGTGACCGACCGAAGATTCGGTTTCGCTTTCGGTTTCGGAAAGTTTCGGAAAAGTTTCGCTTACGGCAGAATCTTTCGACCGCACCGAAACTGTGCGCTTGTAAATTATCACGCGTCGCTCGGTTGACTTCGGGAGAGTTCATGTCTCGTGTGTCACCTGCCATAGTCAGCTGTCAGTCCTGTCAGTTCCTCAGCTGGTCCTTTATTGTCAATGCCAATTATTGTTTTTTATTTCATTACTCGTTTTAACTGTCTGTTATAAGTGTATGAAATAAGGCAAATTTAATTAAACAGTACGTACAACATGTCTGAAAAAGTTTCGGTTTTGGATTAGGTTTCACCCGAAACTGAAACAAATACCGAAGATTTGATTTCGCTTTCGGTAGAAATTCCAGTTTCGAGCGGATACTATAGTTAACCTTCGGAACTATCAGCTATCCATGGACTAAATGATCTTAGTTATACCAAAATGCACCAACTGAATAACAATGATTTGGAGGATTATGATTTATATAATCTGGTTTATACATTATGTCTTGAATAGATTTTTGGGTTGTTTCTGCCTGATCACCATCAGGCATCATGCACCATAATTATCCTGATTAATTTAGTATCAATCACTCATTTTTGGACAATTTGAGGGTGGCTAATAATAGTAATAGTGGCTACCCAATTGAAATACTTCAACGTCCTGCATGGTTTTGAGATGGACACATTCAAGCTGGTCAAGAATCGTTTTTGTTGAGCAAGTGAAACTTCTCGCATATTATTATTCAACAACTACCATCAGTGATATTATTATTAAAATCTATATCATTTTCTAAAGTCACATCAAGGGGAAGGAACAAATGCAATGCTGTATCGCCCAGCATGATGGGCGGGTTCGACCAATGAAGTACCACTCTCTCACATAATCATAAAACAATGGTTTTTGTCCGTGTGGTGACGGACTAAGGATACAAGTGGTACCACCCCATTCTTTCTAACGGGTGGCGTACGAGGCAATTATTACCCATTGCATTTTCTATGCTAGGGCTGGGTACCAAGTGGGAGTACTCACTTGATATCGGGCCCGAACGCGTTGGTACCACTGTCTACTACTGTGTGACCGGTCATGAAGCACGTCAGTGGGTTTTGGCTATAGCAGGAGATAGCCGTTTATTTCATATTGGTGAAATAAAATGGTGAGCAGCGGCTTGACAATACTCTCGGTATAGCTGAGTCCATGAGCGACGGTTACCATTTACTATCAGATGGGCCGTGGCTCGTCTGCCACTACAAGCAATAAAAAAAATGGTAGGTAATAGTACAACTATTGTGTTTTGTACGTTAAGTGAGAGCGCCGGGGCTTAAACCCGCTCCTCATCCCTTCCTTTTTTTATTTTCTCTCCATTCCTTTTCACCTCCTTAGCATTTCTTTGAAGTTTGCAACATCCAAGTGACGCCTCTGGTGTGCCGAGTATACCTAATAAAATAAAAATTACAATTGAAGACGACACATTTAAAGCGCATCTGTCAGAGTAATTGGCACGCGCTCCTACTGGTGTAGAATATGCGCTAAGACGTTTATAGGCGTGTACATTACGCATTTGCAACTGTTGCATCCGTTATATCTAGTATTATTACTTTTATTGCTTGTATGATAAACTTTTGTAGTTCATTAAATGAAGTTTTGGCTACGCCTTTTGGTTTCTTTATAAATAAGTAGACTGAAAATAATATAAATGCGAACGTTGGTAAAAATATTTAGATAGAAAGAAAGTATTTACGGTTTTGGAGATTACTTACTTATCATCACGCCATTTCCCTTGCGGGGTAGGCAGAGAGAACAGAGTACCAAGAGGTTCTTTCTATTCTTGCATACATCTCTCGCTTCCTCAACATTCATAACTCTCTTCATAGAGCGAGCGTCGCCGGTTTCGGAGACTCCTGACTCCACCTTCCTTAAATACATGACCGATTTGCTCTAGGTAGGTGAGTCTCGGTCTCCCCCTGTACCTACATCCTTCCACTTTCGCATTGTATTTCTTCTTATCCAGTCGCTCGTCCGGCATTCTTTCCACATGTCCGAACCATCGGAGCATTCCCTTTCGCATCTTTACACCAATACTCTCTTTCATACCTACTCGCTCTCTTACGTCGTCGTTACGAATGCGGTCAGTCAGCCTCACTCCACAGATTTTCCGCAGAGATCACATTTCGACCGCATTGATTTTACTCTCATGCTCCTTTTTGCATACCCAACTCTCGCTTCCATATAATAACGTTGGGACAAGCACTGCGTTGTGTTTTGCGACACGTGCCTTCTGGCTGAGGTGATGACTGCCGAGAAGTTGTCCCAATGCTCCGTTCACTCTATTTCCCGCATTCACTCATCTCTCTACATCAGTGGTGTACCTTCCATCCCGACTGAATCCACATCCAAGATATACAAATTCATCCATTTGTTCTAGCACACCATTTCCTATTGCTACTCTAACATCTGTTCTGGCTTCTTCTCCTTCAAAAACCATTATTTTGGTTTTGATCACATTCATACGTAGGCCCCTTTTCTTACAATCTTCTGCCATTACGTCGACTAGGATTTGCAGGTCAGCCGTGGACTGCGCTAATAAAACCGCATCGTCTGCACATAGCAGAGACCACCACTGAGTCGCCCATCTGAACTCCCACATTCATTTCATTCAACCTTTGTAGACATTTATCCAGATATATGATAAACAGTCTGGCTGATAAAACGCAGCCCTGTTTAACGCCGACATTGACATCAAAACAGGGTGACATTCCATCATCCAGCCGCACACAAGCTGAAATTAACTGGAACAAATAGATAGGTTTTGTAAAATAGCCCTTTTTGAACTAACTTTAACCGAAAGTGTAACCCGCCGGCGGGCCACTTAAAGTAATGTCACACAGTTCTATCTGCCAATACAGGCGGAGAGACGGCACACAGTGGATTTATTTAGTGGGCGACGCTCCCACACTACTTTGTTTGTTGCCCCGAACGACGGGGTATGCGGTTAGGAAATTTTTTTGCCGCCTTAACAAAAAAAAGGGTGTTTGTCACCGAGACAAAGACGAAACTTCAAAATTCATCCATCCATCTATGAACCTTTTAACGTCCATTGTTGGACATAGGCCTCCCCCAAGAGAACGCCACAACGAGCGGTCCTGCGCCGATCGCATCCAACGGCTCTTTTTTTATTTTTTATTTTGATTGTGTATAGTGGCAGACGAGCCACCGCCCACTTGATGGTAAGTGGTAACCGTCTCTCATGGACTCAACTATACCGAGGGTATTCTCAAGCCGTTGCTCACCATTTTATTTCACATATATGAAGTGAAAAAATTAACGACTATCTCCTGCTACAAACAAAACACACCGATGTGCTTCATGACCGGTCGCATAGGAAATGGTGGTACCAACCCGCTCGGACCCTATAGCAAGTGAGTACTCCCACTTGGTACCCAGCCCTACCCCCAGTAATGCAATAGGTGTTAATTGCTTACTGCACTTAGTCGTACGACACCCGTGGGATTACAAGACTCTTGTATTCTTAGTCCATCACCACATGGACCACGAGCTTTCACCAGATCGTCTTCCATCTGGTGGAGGACCGTCCTACATATCTCTGTTCCATTATGTCATGACTGGTAACACACACTGGTCATAAACTTTCGTTTTCAGGCACTGCGGAATATTGGGCGTCCTTAGCTTCCCGAACACGGCCCAGCCGAGTTGGATTTGTCGATTGGCCTCTACTCGAAGTTGTGCCTACCTCATCCATCCATCAGTCTTTTAAAATCCACTGCTGGACATAGACCTCCCCAAGAATGGGGGATAGTGCCGTAATCGCCACGCTTGGCAGGCGGGTTGAATATCGCATTAGATGACTCGAGGAAGTGCTGCTGCCCACTCCCGCGGTATTCCCATAGTCGGCTCTTACGACTCTCATGGGTGGAGAGGGGTGGGACAATTCTAAAGCCGGCCCCACACGGCAAACCTGTGAGCCTACCTACTTTTTTTTTTGTTAAGGCGGGAAGAAATGTTCCTAACCGCATAGCCTATCGTTCGGGGCAACGAACAGGGTAGTGTGGGGCCTGCACCCACTAAAGAAACCCGCCGTGCACCGTCTCTCCGCCTTTATTGGCGGGCCACTGGAACTATGTTACATTCCTTCGGTGGTCCGCCGGCGGCTTACCCTTTCGGGTACCCTCTACTGAGCGACGCATCCACACACGGAACGTCGCACCTTCGCGGGAGGCCTTGCGGGTGGCGGACGTTCCCCGGTCCATCCACCCGCAGCCTCAGCTAGGGCGGCATAAGGCGCAAGTACCTGTGCCTGCGCCGCCCCGGTCGCTGGCGGCGGTTTGGGTTAGCGGAAGAATCCTCCTCCCTGGCCCTCTCCGCCGCTACCTTCCGCGAGATGACCTCCTCACAGAAGGCAGCGACCGCGGCCCAATTCCTGTCGCTGCCAAGACGAGTTCACGGCGCTGCTCGGCCCAAGCCGGGCACGACTCGAGCGTGTGCTGCGCCGTGTCCTCGTTGCAGCCGCAATGGTGACAGCCCGGAGTCGCTTCCCTCCTTGCGACTATGTGCAGATATCTGCCGAAGCAACCGTGCCCCGACAGCACCTGCACCAGTCGGAAGGTAAGGACTCCGTGCCGTCGCCCTGCCCACTCTTCCAGCACCGGCTGGAGCGCTCCTACGGTCCGAAGACCGGCCCGGGGCGCCTCCAACCGTACCGTTCATCTGGCCATGGCAGTTCAGCGTGCGTCACCCGGCCACCTGGCCACCTCCCTGGGTAGGGAGCGCACAAATACGGCTGCAACGCTGCTCTCTGTGGCCTCCACAGAAGAGCCTTGTTTAGTGCGTCCAGGGCCTCCACCCACAGAGGGGCGCCGTACAGCGCCATCAACCGGACCACCCCCGCGTAAAGCCGGTCGGCATGCATTGTTGGGTCCGCACATATTCGGTATGAGCCGTGCAAGGGCGGACGCCGCACCAACGAGCCTCGGGGATAGTTGACGGAAGTGCCCGCGAAAGCACCACCGCCTGTCCAGCACCAGGCCCAGATACTTAATCTGGGCCTGCACCCCAATTTCACTAGCGCTGCGAAGTCGGGGGAACGAAAGGTCCACTATCGACCCACCCCGTCGCCGCACGCACGTGTTGACGGAGCCTCTGTTAAGCAGACAGAGGTCCGTCGACGCCGCCCACTCTACCACCGCCGCTCCACGGGCGTTCGTCACAGGGGACCCCCACGCCGTGGATTTGGCGTTGAAGTCCCCCACGACCAGAACGTGGCTAGGTGCCAGTCACCGTATCGAGGTCTCTAGGCTGTTAAGCCAGACCCCGAAATCAGCCAGCCCCCGGTTGGGGGAGAAGTATACGCCATACAGCTTTACTCCTCCCCAGTCGGCCGCGACGTATCCCGTGCCCCTGTCTCTGATCTACAAGGGCGGAGAACGAAGCGCCGTAGAGCTGACGTTTGCCACGGAGCCATCGCAGCTGCCTGCCCAATGAGGGTGGTCAGGAACGCAATAAGGCTCCTCGCCTACGGCTGCACCAATCAACCGCTCCACCATGGTTTGCAAGATTAAATCCTGCGCCCCGGCGGCGCGGTTGAGATTCGCCTGAAGGAGGATAGTGCCACGATTGAATTTAAAGCCGTAACCATATCCTCCTCCACCCGCGATGGTGGCGAAGCCACGCTAGGTGGGACAGCCTGGGCCGATTGGCTGGTCCCCCCCTTTTTTGGGCCTGTCGTCGGGGGTTTGCATCCCTCCCACCCCATGTAGTGCTTGGAAGGCCTGTAGCCTGCCGCGCACGCGGGGCAGTGAGGGGCGGCGGTGCAGGTTGCCGCCCGGTGCCCTGCCTGACCGCAGCGGAAACAAATACCGCTGCAATCAAAGCAGTTAGTGCACGTTGGCCGGGTGTGTCCGACCGCCATGCACTTAAAGCACCTCGCGGGCGAGCCCTCCAAACCTTCGGACTCCAAACCTTCGAAGGCCACCTTGGTGGCCTTCTTGAGGGCCTCGGAGAAGGTGCTCCGAAGGTCCCCTGACTCATCCGCCACCGTAAACACGATGGACAGGCCATCAGAGACCTTTTCGGCAATCCGGTTTGCTGACTGCAGATCGTCCCTCTCCAGAGGCTCCTCTTAGAGCCTCGATGTGGGGAACGTTAGCCACTCCTCCACCGAGAGCCCCGCTCCCAAATCCTTGATTGCCACCTCGTCCGCCTTGGACAAGGCGCGTGGCACTGTGCGCCTGTTGGCGCCTCGGCCTCTCTTGGACGGCCTTCCTTTCCTTGGTGGAGCTGCTCTCCGATTCCAATGCACACCCTTCCAGTACCATGGTACGCTTCAGGTGCCGTGAAGACCTCTCCGTCAACCCAGCGGCAACCTGTTGAGACCCCGAAGGTTTCGGGGATCGAGCGCCTGCAGTAGGGTAGTGCTGTCACCGCCGTCCGTCTCCATGGCTAGTTCGTCAGCAGAACTCCCACTGCCCTTCCTGGGACTACCCGCGGGCGTCTGCTTCCTGCCACGGGTCTTCCCTTTCCTCGCCTTTTTCTCCTGCTTCTCTTCTTTGTTATGGGTGGTGTCAGTTGCCCCCCTCAAATACATGGGGCTGACGGGGCCGGTCTTGGAACTCGGCCCCGTGAGGGTTTCTCCGGTGCATCGCACCCGGTACCCTCTTGAGGACTAGACGTGTTTTTTACTTTCACCATTTTTGTTAAGTTTTACGTCCTCCGACGTGCCAACCCTCGCGACTGAGCTCCCCTCAGCCATGCATCCCATGGCAGAGCACGGGATTGGGGTAATTTTTTATAGGGGTTTTCTTCCCCGCGGTCCAAAGACCCCCGGTCCTGTCCGTTCAGGATTACGGGTCGGGCCGAACGGTGGTCTGCATCAGACCATGCCCACCGGTCGCAAAGCAAGCGGTGAGCCCATCGCCCCTCAGGCTAAAAGCCCCGTCTCCGTCTCCCAGGGCCGAGGGGGCCACTATGGCCGCGCTGGCCCTCCACGGCAGACGTTCGGCCCACTGCAAGCAGTAGGCCCGTCGCCACTTGGGCCGCCTCCGGGGTCGGGGGGATCAATGTGACCCCGCTGTCCCCACCCCAGAGTCGGAGGGGCCACTGTGGCCCCGCCAACTCTCCACGGCGGACGTACGGCCTATCCACCGTGCCCTCCGCTAACCAGAGGGACACGCGGAGACCCGTCCCCTGCCGGGATTCAGCCGCCAGCACTAGAGTGCCGACGTTACCCAGGGTGATGTGCCTACCTACCTGGATTTAAAAATTAGGTTTTGGCAAAGGCTATCAAGTAACATAAAAGCAAAGTATAACTGTATACTTTGATTGATAGGCTTCAATGTCGCCATCGGACAAGCGCTTATGACTACTTCAAGTTATCTGACCCTGGTCTCTGTTTTCCAGGTAAAGTGCAGTGCCGTGCAAAGTTATGTGTAAGTAAAGTCATAAGTGAAGTGAATATGGAAGCGCCTCCGCTATTGGAAGTCGATGAGGAGGGAGTTCCGCAGCAAGGGTCCTCAACAGGCAGTGGCTCTTCATCCGGTACTGGATATTATGGACATAAGAATGGTGAGTCTAGATTATATTAACGCGTTGAAATTTTTGTGTAGTTTATTACCGTATCTTATTACTCTTGTGAAGTTGCGTTAGTCTCCAAATAACTCAAAAACAGTCCAGCCGTTTTTGGGTTTCTGCTGAAATTTGTTATTTTTTTAGTGTGTTCCTAGATCGTTTAGATTCAAAATTGGACTTGGTATATGGCGCTGAGATCGTGGATTATCAATTGAGTGCTACCCGCGGCTCTTTTTTTGTGCGACACCCTAATGGTTTTCTCAAAATAAAAGTATCCAAAGTTACTTTTTATAACATCAGCTGTGAAAGTCTCATCCAAACCGGCCAATCCATTCTGGAGAATAGCTGAAACAAACAGAGAGACAAAAACTTTAAAATTGCTATTTGTATATACTTTCCACATTCAGTCCATCCATCAGCCTTTTAACATCCACTGCTGGACATAAGCATCCCCAAGAATGGGGGATAATGCCGTAATCACCATGCTTGGCAGGCGGGTTGGCGATCGCAGTGGATGTTGTTAATATTCGAAGGAGTGCTGCTGCCCACTCCCCTGGCATTCCCTCAGTCGGCTCTTACGACTCCCATGGGTGGAGAGGGGTGGGACAATTATAAAGGCGGCCCCACACGGCCACATTCAGTAAAAAGCTGTTATTTAGAAATTACAAACAGACACTTTGATTTTTTGTAGAGCATACTTATAAAAAAATTAGCCTAAATCTTCACCAACAAAAACCCTTAGGGAAAAACCGCATATCAAAAAATACTGGGGCCGTTGATAGCAGACCAATGTTCGTGTAGGACAACATCGGCCAGGTTCGGCTTGTTTAGTAATAAAACATGTAGAAGGGCTTCCAAGTACTTAATAACAGTAATTCCACTTCATGTCACGACCAACTTGTAACCGTATATTACGTAAAAGTCAACACAAAGTTCAAGTTTATCAGATTCGGTTTTATGAGCTTGTGGCCGAATCTAATCGGTGAATTGTGGACGGTATAGATTTAAGATAGAACTTTCTAGGTCATCATAACTAGACGAAGTCGATTGGCATGTAGTAAAATGTTAAAATAACGATATAACATTTGTGAGTTCACGTTTATGTTAATTTTGGTAATAAAAAAACTGAAATGTTCCGGGATAAAAGGTTTTTTAAATAAAGATAATTATTAAGACTCACCTACCTATACCAAATCGGTCATGTATTGAAGGAAGGTGGAGTCAGAAGTCTTCGAAACCGACGAGTGTATGAAGAGAATTATGAGTGTTGAGGAAGCGACGGTTGTATGCAAGAATAGAGCCTTTTGGCACTCTGTTCTCTCTGCCTATCCCGGAATGGAGATGGCCTGATGATAAGTAACTGAGATAATGAATGTGGCGTAGAGTGACATATTTATATTCGAAATTTACTAGTTTAATACAAAAACTTAACTGACTATTATAAAGCTGTAACAGAGCTGTGTCTGTACATTTAAGATATTTGAGAAAAAAATACTGTATTAGGCTATATATATTAGGTGTCTAAACACCAAACTACTTTTTTAGATTTTTGTCTGTTTATCTGTATGTTTGTTCGCGCATAACGCCAAAACTACTGAACGGATTTTGATGCCACTTTTTTATTTGATAGCTTTTGATTAGGTTTAAAAACTGGTATACATTGCCATGTGGGCCCGGCAAAAATGCCGGAATTGTCCTACCCCTCTCCACGTCGTAAGAGCCGACTGAGGGAATACCGGGGGAGTGGGCAACAGCACTCCTTCAAGTATTAACAACATCCACTGCGATCACCCGCCTGCCAAGCGTGGTGATTACGGCACTATCCCCCATTCTTGGGGAGGCCTATGTCCAGCAGTGGACGTTAAAAGGCTGATGGATGGATGGATACATTTTATCCTGCTACTATATCGCCAACCTGAGATATAACTTAAAATGCAGATTTTGGCTGCGGCGGAGCAGCGAGGAAAGCCTAGTCAGGCTTGAAAAAAAAAAAACTTTCGTTTTAGATTTTTTTGTTCGCGTATCACACAAAAACTACAGAACGGATTTTGATGCATATTTTTTAATTTGATATATCTTGGTTAGACTTAAAAACTGTTGTATATTTTATCCCGCAACCGTATCGGGAATCTAAGATATAACCTAAAAACAGGGGTAGTTTTGTTATTAATTCAACTTTTAAAACGGTGGTACTAATTACTGTGTTACATGAAAATGTTTCTTAAGGTTGTTGGTCCACGTCATTAGAGAGTAATGAGCTTATGATGACCATGGATTCGGTCAAATTATAGCTAAATCGCGCCAAGAATTATTCAAGGAAATTACTAAGAGTCAAGGTTATAGGGAAAATTGTATTTTATTGTAATTTTTTATTTAAAAATCTATGGTTTTGTCCGTTATAACTAAGGTTATAGACTCTAGGAGCTTAGCGGCGAATTATTTCAGAGGAGCATTTAGTCCATGTGGTGACGGATTAAGAACACAAGTGTCACTACCCCATTTTTTCCCACGGATGTCGTACGAGGCAACTATGGGAAGTAAGCAATTATCCCCCGGTGGATTACTGGTGATAGGGCTGGGTACCAAGTGGGAGTGCTCACTTGCTATCGTGGGTTGGTACCATCATGTCCTGTGTGACCGGCCATGAAGCACATCGGTGTGTTTTGTTTGTAGCAGGAGAAGAAGAGAGCCGTTAATTCTTTCATTTCATAAATGTGCGGATTGATAATACTCTCAGTATAGTTGAGTCCATGAGCGACGATTACCACTTACCATCAGGTGGACCGTGGCTCGTCTGGCATTTTGAGCAGAAGAGAAAAAATATTTTTGATCTAGAATACTATGGTCAGTACCACGATTTTGACCGATATAACTAAGGTTATATAGTAGACTCTAGCGGTTTGCCAGGGCCGCGAGTCGCATAAGTGAAGCAACATGACTTAAAAATCTTTTGTCCTTGTGTTTATGACAATACCTTGCATATTTTTAGCTGCAAAACTTGCAGTGCAGTGATGTACTGCTACAATATGCCTTGAACTTAAAACTTAGGTATATGTATCAGAATTTACATAATCAATATTATTCAAATTAAAAGCATAGACCAGTCATACTCCTCCGTGTGTTTCGCGGGAACCTGGGGCTCCGCAAAACTCTGTAAAACGCTAGTTATAGTGAAAAATTTACTACATAAAAAATGACTATGACATAGCATCACGCCTGTATTCCCCGAAGGGGTTGGCAAAGGTATATTACACACCCACGTTTCGCCAGCTATGTTTCCAGCCATCCATCTATCAGCTTTTTAACGTCCACTGCTGGACATAGGCCTCCCCAAGAATGGGGGATAGTGCCGTAATGGCATCAGCTATGTTAAAGTTCCACGTAATAGGGGGTGAGCCTATAGCCGTCTACCGGACACATTTCCAAACTCCGGGCTGCTATTGAGAATTTTTCTTTTTACGAAAAAGCTCAATAACGAGACCTCATGACCGAACTAGAATTTAAGAAAAATAAATAAATGTTTGAGAGCCGCTGGAATAGACATACCCCAAATTACAATCACATTCATTTATCATCTATTATCGAACGCAAATGAAGCAAAAAAATAGTAATCCGTCTCAAATTGAAAGCTTTTATAATTACAGTGGTAGTTAAGATACAAAGAGATTAATGTTCTGTGGCGCAGTTACCGACACCTGTTCCTAATACCTTTTAGATTTAGCCGTATTATATCTAACCGCTATTGTATTAGAATGCCATTTATTATTTTAAATAGTAAAATATCATGTAAAGGAACTGTGAAAGGTAAATTGATACACTGAAGATTATTTTGCCTCGGTGGTGTAACGGTAGTCTATGCGACTGCTAATCATGAGGTCTCGGGTACGATCCCCGGGCCCGTCCCGGTAGTTATTGAGCTTTTTCCTAAAAAGAAAAATTCTCAGTAGCAGCTCGGAGTTTGGTTATGTGCCCGGTAGACGTCAATAGGCTCGCTCCCTATTACGTGGGACTTAAACATAGCTGGCGAATCTTGGGTGTGTAATACACCTCTGCCTACCCCTTCGGGGAATACAGGCGTGATGCAATGTTTTTTTTAATATTGTTTTGCTGCAAGGTATTTACTCGTATGTTATAAGCTTAGATAAAATAACGAAAGCTTTAAAATAACAAATATTACACATAAAAAAATTAACTACATTAAACACAAAGTGAAAAATGTGAAATCGAAAATAACAGTCACGAGCAGGATTTGAACCTGTTTCTCCTGGATACCGTCCAGATGCTTTGCCAATTCAGCCATCGTGACAATTGCTCGGGACTGTGAATTTCGTTAACACGTTCATTCTTAACGTCTTGGGGACGCCTGCGCCATCTGTCGGTAAATACATTTTCACACATTGTGTTAATTTATATGGCAATTGTCACTGGTATACATTTTATCCCGCTAATATATCGGAAACCTGAGATATCACCTAAAAACTAGGTTTTGCTCAAAGGCTAGTAATAAAATAAAATTAACCTACTTACGGGAGTAGATGTATGTCAAATATTAGTAGGTATTTTCTACTAGACTATCAAAATTTTTGTTATTCGTCGCTATATTTTATGACCGATAAAAATCGAAATATCTCGTAGATTTAGTACGAACATGATATACGTTTATTGTCTAAGATACCTCGTTGAAATATCAACAGGGATTAAAATAAAATCGCGTTTACATTCTCGATCTTATTCTTTGGAATGTAGAGTCTGAAGTTAAGCGATGATATCTTAGGTTAATGACAAAGGGTTTACTAATTTGTTTGTTTGTTCGAGTATTTGTTGAGTCAACTTGTTTGTTTGTTATGACTATCATAGTTTTGTTACAATAAAATGTGACAAAATATACGATTTAATGAATTCCATCAGCAAATCTTCTCTAAATTATATAAAACTACGTCACTCTCCGCACCTGTCAGTCTTTTCGCTCGCTTCTTCTAAGTCACGTTATAATAGATTCTAATACCATCGTCATTACTAATGATTTTAAGAGGATAGTTTTACTTACAACTATATTCTACTTGCAAATTCATCTGTGGACTAAATGTAAATACATCACTCTACAATGTGCTAATTATATCTGTGTAAAAAAAGCTATCCAACGGGAACCATTCATGTTTTCCAGTAGCCTATATTCTTTTCTATGTAAAATTTCATGATGATTGCTTCATTAGTTACAGCGTAACAACAAATAAACCGCACATCGGCAAGGACAGTGTCACAACACAAAAAAAGCATTTTTCGGGAAATCACGATTGTATTTTTTTTATAACTGATAACTCCATTTATTTTTTTCTGGGTATGCGTATCGGATAACTTAAGATATATTTAAGAAGACTGTTTAATGCTCTATTATGTTTTTATGAAAATAAATATCTAAAGATATTTTTTTCTATTTTATATTTATTTATTACTTTTAAATTCCTCTAATGTGTCACTTTTTTAGACGAATTATTCAAAGATTTCATAAAATAAAACACTTTTATTTGTTAATACTTTGTATAGTTTTTAAAATAAATAAAAGGCTATTATATATATACATTTATGAATTACATAGTTATTAACAGTTATATTAGAAACAGATAAGGTATCAAAACTATACATATACTCGTATATAGCAAATTTTCTGACAAAAGATAATGTGACCATTCGAAAACATATTATTAAACAATATTTCACGCAAACAAAATGAAATTGTTTAGCATAATTCGTGTGAACTTAAGCCCAGAGGTGAAAAATAACAAAAATAGATGTTTGTACTTGCGTAATACTTGATCTAATAACTAAGACATTCTAAAAACAGTATCAGAAAAAAACACAATGTAATAACAAAATGATATAAATCAACCTTTAAATTTTCTATTTGATTAAACGGTTTTATAAAATAATAATCTAGATGCATCTTTCATTATCATATTGTCACGGCTAATATTGTAATAGATTTCGTTTGGATGCCCAGGCGTATAATGTGCTAAAGTTTTGAACAACACAAAATCGCAAGAACTAATTTCAGTCAATGTTTTCTTCCTTTTCCTCCGCTGACCTGATCACTCCAGGGTACTGGCTTGGTACGTAAATATGCCCAGATTTTAACCTTTTCTGTATCTGTTTGGACAGCATCACCTTCGTTCAAAAATAAAATAAATAATTAACACTTACACCCATCCCTGATGGATTTTAACATCCACTGCTGGACATAGGCAATACACTTACTTCGTGTATTGCCACAGCTGCGGCATTTAAATTAGGTGTTTAAAGCTTGTAAATGGAGATGCTGAAAATTCATATGAATAGAACGTTCATAAACGTAATGTAAAATTAGGAAGCACGGGTATTTGAAAAAAAAAAACTTTTCTTTCAAATTTTCAGATTCATCCATACCAACGCATGCTTATGGAGTGTTATCGCGTAAAACTATATCAATCATGAACTTGAGTTCCGCTTCATTTTGTCCTAATAAAGTAAAAAGTAAACATTGTTGCAACAGTTGTAACGCGTCCTAAGATAAATTATAAATGCTATATAAATCAGAATTAAAGACACATTATTAAATAATACTCAATAAAATACTTGTCTTAACCGACAGTACAGTTATGTCACATGTTATATAACACTTCTACTTATTATATAACTTCGTGTATAAACTATCGCTAAATCAAGAAAAGTGTCATTTAACATGATATGACAGTTCTATTCCCTAATTTTAAAATACGTAGTTAGAATAACTCAAAAATATGGTCACTTCACATGATGCGACTGTCTATTTGCAGAAATCAAAGCAATTAAATGAGAATTACTTACGGTAATAGGGTCATTACACAGGTTATGACAATACTACATGTATTATATGCACGCCCGCTGTGTTCACTTTGATATGACACTATTTACGCTGCAAAAGGTAGGAAAGTGGCTAAGTGAAAAAGGGTATTAAATGCCATATCTCGGTGAGGAATCACACTATAATTATGAGGTTTTTTTAGTAGATAAAGGTTGCATTTGCGATTCTTAGAGGATGCTTATCTCAATTTCGTATTTTTATGTGTTGTGACACTGTCGTTGCCGATGTGCGAAACTCTCTTTTGCAGTTTTACTAAGAAAGATATAATTATATTTAAATATTTTTATTAATTCTGTGTTTTTTTTACTTTAACATATGTCTCTGTACTAGGACCAGCAGTACGATAAGCTGTATAAAGCGTGTCGTTTAAATTTAATAATTTATTTTAACTCTTCCTATGTATTCTGTGTTGCCAGCGTTTGAGGAATATACCTACAAAATCTACCAACAAAAAATATATCCTACATCAGATAAGTAAATTATTAAGGAGAGGTTAAGGAAGGGTTTTAGCCTGTGGCATTCTCACTCACTATACGAAATACAACAGTAGGTATTACCTACCGTTGTTTCATGCTGATGACCTACAAGAGAGTGACACTTCCCCGATAGAGTCGGGGCCACCTCATGCTGGGAAACATGTTCTAATTGAAGCTATCATTGGGCCTCTAAGTTCATCACTGCTGTGTGGGTCCGACTTTAGAATTGTCCCACCCCTCTCTACCCACGGGAGTCGTAATACCGGGGGAGTAGGCAGCAGCACTCCCTCGAGTATTAACAACATCCACTGCGATCGCCAACCCGCCTGCCAAGCAAGGCGATTACGGCATTATCCCCCACAATGACCACACAGTTCTCTTGGGGAGGCCTATGTCCAGCAGTGGACGTCGAAAGGCTGATGGATGGAAGGTCATTTAAGGGGCAATAAAATTTCAACTTATCGGTCCAATTGATGAAAAATGGCGAAGTGGTTTAGATACCGGCCTCCCGCCCGAGTGTTGTGGGTTTGATTCCCACACAGGACAACTCTTTGTGTGATCCACATATGGTTGTTCTGAGTCTGGGTGTATTACATGTTAGTCAAATCCCACGCGATACAAGGATTATTCCTAAGCGCATGGTGTAGTCTGTTCAAAAAAAAACTATATTTTTTGGGTTTACAGGTTCTTCAAACGAGCATAGATGTTTGATCAAGTTTTCTTCGAATATATTTTCTCGATGGCAGGATTATCTTTTTTCAGGGTGTTAGGGATAAATTGCTGCTGTCTAAAGAGATCGATCAGGATTATTAATAGCTTCTACGTGTTTCGTGTAAAATGTCGGTGTGAATTTTCTTGACAAGTGTAAGCTTATGCGTGGCCAACGCCTAAGTGTTTGTGAAATAAAAACATTTAAAAGGTGTCCAATAAAATATTAGGAACGAAAACAAATGTATTTAAAAAAAATCTCCGGCGTAAGTTCAGTTTTTTTCATGGAATGATGTAACGAGTATTAGTATAATTTATAGTTGCGTACGCAGTTTTCGGTATTTAAAATATCGCTTTTCTATATATTCCTGAATTTCGCGCTATAGTATATACGTGAATTTATTAAAAAACAATAAGAAGTTGGTATAATTTTCATATTGCACGCCTCATAAGCGAAGCGTTGAGGTGTGTTTTACTCCCGGTTGACACGTCACAGCTGATTTTTCAAACTTAAAATGTCTGTATTTATCATATATTGTACTTGTAAAATAATATCTACACACACATATAAAGAACAAACACTATTTTTAACACTCATGATATTTTTAATGCCATTTTTGTTATTTAACCTAGTTAGAAAACTGTTTGAAAAAAATCTGGCTTGTACGTCCGTGAGTTGTAGGTAATGTATGTTAACACGATAACGACCAAAATACTTAATTAATCGAGTCTTTTTTTTCGTTTACGAATTATTATGACTAGGAATAGAGCCCTATTACTTTTCACGTTCTGATTCAATGTGGTTTAATTGTTATTAAATAAACAAAAAAATACTGAATATTTGCGGCATTTACGCTCGACGCGACACTAAAACCAGCGCCTTCCATGAGAACTTTTTACGTACGCATAACCAGAGCCACCGGTGGTTTTACTATCGTCAACAGAACGCCGTTTGCCCGGCCGGTACATTGTTTTTTTTAAAAGATAGTTCTTACCTTTGCTTGACGAACTGATGATATTTGTCAAGTATAATAACTATTTTATCCATAACAATAATTAAAAACACTAAACACACGTAAATAATAACACATCAACGTTATAAAACACGAAAAAAACATATTTTACATTCCACATTTTTTTTGCGTGGCCTTGGCGTCACGGTGTTTTCACTTAGAACAAAGTATAAAATTATAAGGCAACCAACTTAGGAATATAAATGGTTTAGAGATTTCTTGTTGAACTCATTGATTTTTAAATAAGTCGTATAATATTGTCCAAAGTTGCAATTTTCTATTGATAGATGTCGCTGTTTTAAAGTAACAGAGATATCGACAAATGCAGCCCTAGATGTCGCAAGTGGCAATTTTAGATGTATTCAGTTACTTTTGTATATACCATAGAATTACAATATTGCTTTTTTTGTAAGGAAACTAGCGATGTCTTTTTGTTTTCTTAAATTGTTTTTGTTTACATTTTAATAAGTTATTAAATTTTTATATGTTTATATATATTATATGCACTTATGCAGGTATATATGTAAACTCATGGATTGTTGTGCTTACTAATTGCCAGATGGCGCCTTGCAATATAGAAGTACTTCTTAAAATTAGCGCTAGATGGCGAATAAGACATGAAACCCACATTAGTACTTTTGAAATTAGCGCTATCTATGTGATTTATTGAAAACTACTTAGTAAAACCAATACATTATTAGTTACTTATCAAATAATCAATTTTATTGTAAAAATGAAGATTATGAGGCGTGCAATTTTGGATTTTCCAAAGTATTTTTTAGTGTTTTAAACTATAATTTATGTTCTTCATTTTAATCTCAAAACAGCATTTTACTTCAATTTAAAAGTAGTAAAGCCTACTTAGCTGTGATAATTTTCCTTTCAATTTCATCAAAATATATACAGTAGTATCGTGATTTTTGTTACATACATCATTAAAATTATTTTCACAAATTCACAAAAATTTACTAATATGTATCCATCAGCCTAATATGTATCTATCAAGGCTCATGCGCTGGCTTGACGACTTCCAGCAGAACAAGCCGGTTTCCGAAAAGGTTATAGTACCATAGACCACATTCACACGCTACGCCAGACTATAGAGAAAACCGAGGAGTACAATCGGCCTCTGTGTCTGGCGTTTGTAGACTATGAGAAAGCCTTCGATTAGATCGAAATTTGGGCGGTGCTGCAGTCCCTTCAGCGGTGCCAAATTGACTTTCGGTACATCGAAGTGCTGAAGTGCTTGTATAGAAACGCTACCATGTCATCCGTGTTCAGGACAGGAGTACGAAACCGATCCAACTGCAGAGAGATGTTAGACAGGGAGACGTTATGTCCCCGAAACTCTTCACCGCTGCATTGGAAGATGTCTTCAAGCTCTTGGACTGAACCGGATTTGGCATCAACATCAATGGCGAATAAATCACTCATCTTCGATATGCCGACGATATAGTAGTCATGGCAGAATCGCTGAAGGACCTTGGTACCATGCTCAATGATCTCAGCAGTGTTTCCCGACTAGTGGGTCTCAAAATGAACATGGACAAGACGAAAGTCATGTCTAATGTCCATGTCATTTTAGCACCGGTCCTAGTCGGGAGTGCGCTTCTCGAAGTTGTCGACCACTATGTCTACCTGGGACAAACAGTCCAATTAGGTAGGCACAACTTCGAGAAAGAGGTCAATCGACGAATCCAACTCGGCTGGGCAGCGTTCGGGAAGGTAAAGAAGATCTTCTCGTCCAATATTCCGCAGTGTCTGAAAACGAAGGTCTACGACCAGTGTGTATTACCAGTGATGACATATGAAACAGAGACGTGGCCTCTGAATGTTGGCCTCGTATCAAGGCTCAAAGTCGCTCAGCGGGCCATGGTGCAGGCTATGCTTAGTATTTCCCTACGTGATCGAATACGTAATACAGAGATCCGCAGGAGAACGAGAGTGAACGACATAGCCCGCCGGGTTGCCATGCTGAAGTGGCAATGGGCAGGCCACATCGCTCGACGAACCGACAACCGTTGGGGAAGAAGGGTTCTCGAGTGTCGACCACGTATCGGACGGCGCAGCGTAAGACGGCTCCCACCAGATGGACCGATGATGTGGTCAAAGTCGCGGGGAGCCGTTGGATGCGATCGGCATAGGACCGCTCGTTGTGGCGTTCTCTTGGAGAGGTCTTTGTCCAGCAGTGAACGTTGACAGGCTGATGGATCCTCTTGGGGAGGCCTATGTCCAGCAATGGACGTCGAAAGGCTGATGGATCATCCATCCATCCAACGCCAAAACGATATTGCCGTAATCGCCACGCTTGGCAGGCGGGTTGGCGACTAATATGTATATTCAAACCTTAAAAACGGATAAACTTCTCAAATTACTGTATTGTCATCGGTCCTTGATAAGTTTTCAAAGTTTTGATGTTATCCGACGATAATTCATATGAAATCCAGAGCACGTGTAAGAATATATGGGGCATACACCGAATGCTTTAATATTGAAAAGGGTGTTAGACAGGGATATGTAGGATCTTCGTAGCTGCTTATTCTACTTATATTTAGATAATTGTGTGCAAGAATTGAAAGAAAGTGAGTATAGGTTATAGATGAATGGGTTACTCATCAAATGTTTTCTCTACGCTGACAACCAAGTAAACGAAGTTACAGGAGATGGTAACAATAATGAATATGAGTTTTTAAAAAACAAATGTTGTTAAAATGTAAGTGATCGTTCTTGAAAGAGATGAAACCATGACAGCGCGTATTTTTTTTTTTATTTTTTTTTATTGCATTTTATGGCAGACTAGCCGCGGTCCATCTGATGGTAAATAGTAACCGTCGCCCATGGATTCGACTATACCGAGAGTATTGTCAAGCCGCTGCTCACCAATTCATTTCACAGATGAAATGAAATATAAACGGCTTTCTCCTGCTACAGCCAAAACGCAACAATGTGCTTCATGGCCGGTCACACGGGAGATGGTGGTACCAACCCGCTCGGGCTGGATACCAAGTGAGTACTCCCACTTAGTACCCAGCCCTATCACCAGTCGTGCAATGGATGATAATTACTTCTTACTTCCCTCACTCGCCTCATACGACACCCGTGGGAAAGAATGGGGTGGTGACACTTGTATTCTTAATCCGTCACCACACGGATGAAATATTTTTTTTTTGCTTATAGTGATGGAAGGAATTAATGTGGAATAAATAAAATAATTTGTGTATCTGGGAACGTTGGTTACTAAAGACGGTTAGTATGGAAACGATATTGAAAGAAAAGTGTATGCGGGTAATAAGGTGACCCTTTACTCCATAACGAGTGGTCGGCTAGTTTAAAAAAAAAGCCCAGCTGAAACGGTGGAGGAGGGTTGATCTATGGCATATAGTACCCACCCATTTATGTTCGTGGTTTTACTAAAGTCGAAACCCCTACTATCTCCCCCTCGGGTTTTATATTCAAATAGGTTTTGCTCGTATATATATATATATATATATAAATACTGGTATTTTTTCTAATCTCATTGATAAACTTATGAAGTTGTTAGGCGGATGACATGCATATGACTAAATGCCGTTATTATATTTAATTTACTTTGTATTAATGTGCTCGTTGGTAAATTTGACAAACCATCGAGAAATTTTCTGCAGGATCCCTCATGACGTTTTCTTCACTGAGCAGTGATAATTTGGAAACACACACATATTTTTGAAAAAATCTTGAAAAGTCAGAGGTATGTGTCATGTAAGAACTTCAGATTTACTGGAGATCGAACTTCATACCGCTTTGTAGTCCTTCGCTTGTTTATGTGAACAAATAAATGGTCTCATCTAAGAGTGAATGGATTTCAGGCCATAGTCCACCACGCTGGCTAAAGTGGTTGAAAATTTCTCAGGCGTACCACTTCATACACTTTCAGTGGTCTGACAGTACAGGCGGAGAGACGCCACACGGCGGGTTTATTTAGTGGGTGAGGACCCACACTACCCTGTTAGTTGCCCCGAACGACGGGGTGTGCGCTGAGATACCTTTTTTTTCCCACCTTAACTAAAACAAAAGGCTTTCAAGACTATATGTAAGTACTATTTTTAACTTTGTCTTATACGACATAGCTATGATACTGCCAAAAGCTTGTAAAATTTCTAACAAAGTTTTGGAAATGAAATCTCATATAAAAATATGTACTAAGGTAATATAAAAACGAACAAAGTTGTATTCCAACAATGTAGTTATTATATTCTGCAACGAGGGCCCCTTATTTTATGAACTACAAAGCAACTGCCAATTATTTTCCAGCGCCATATTGTAACGATCACTAACTGCAGTCTAAAACATTGTATTATCTCTGTGTCAGGATGTTTATTTTTATTCATGTTTATTACATTTTAATAAAAGTATTTTCCTGCTCGTGTTCGTCTACAAATATTATAGACGCAAAGGTTATAAAATGTTTGGATGTTTCTCCGTCAATGACGCCTAAACGACTGAACAGATTTATATGAAACTAGCTTTTGGCTGCGGTGGAGCCGCTTAGGTTTTAGGTTATATCTCAGGTTCCCGATATAGTAGCGTGATAAAATGTATGCTAGTTTTTAAGTCTCATCAAGAGCTATCAAATAAAGAAAGTTGCATCAAAATGCGTTCAGTATTTTTGTGTGATTCGCGAATGAACAAACAGACAAACAGATAAACAGACAAACAGACAAAAATTTAAAAAAATATTGTTTTGTGTTTAGACACGCCTATAGGTATTACCCATTACAGTATTTTTATCTCAAATATCTTATATGTACAGACAGCGCTGTTACAGTTTTATAATTATATAGATTAGGTCATTGAATTAACATAATAGAATATTTTTGTCCCAAAAAAGGAATAGGCCGCGTTTGATAGCTATTTTTGAGTATATAAATATAATCATTGAGTGGTCATATACGAAATTTTTGTATACAGACAAATAATAGCGATAAAACGGCCCTATAGGTTCTCGCTAAACGAGTCTTTGGCGATTTCTCGATTATGAGGTCTCATGTTCAAATCCTGGGCAACAAAAAGTTCTTGAGTATTTCTAATAAGATTTCGGAGTTAGGAAGGTGGCAGTGTTTCACTCCCACGTCTCGGAAAGCACATAAAGCCGTTGGTCTTTCACCTGATCTCTCTCCGGTGGTGTCGGAATGCCGTCCCATCAGACTATGAGAGCGAGAGAACGGAAAGTGCACGTATGTTTGCGTTTCTCCACTATATCTCCTGAGAAATCGGTCTAGAGATCATCATCATAAGAGACGATACAAAACTATTTAATATCTTTCATTCTTACCAAGCAGTCTAACTTTTATTTCTATAATAAATATTAAGTAGGATACCACGAGAAAAAAATATCTGTCATATTTCCCGCCATTTTTGCTACAAAAGTCTCTTTGTCTTTAATTGTGTTATGTGAAAGTTACGAGCTAACTACAGTTGGTTCTTTGAAAGTGTCATTTTGTGTATTTTCTCTTATATTGAGGTTGTTTTATTCTCGACTGACGTTATGAGACTGACGGTAATAAGATAAATATAAAATAAGAAAAGAATGGACGATTTTTTTTTCCTAATAAAATGGTATGAAAACTTTAAAAAAATAAAAGCATATCTCTTCAAATATTAAAACCTTCATAGTCAGCTCTCGTTCTAGAATTATTTAAAAAAATATTTTTTGGTGTTGAATTTATTCTTAGATAAAGTATTATCTGATGACACTTCTTAGTAACGTCACAATATAACAGTTATCATTTAATTATGTAGTACCTACGGATCTGTAGAGTCGTATAATATTCATTAAATATACCGACCCCTAATTACCCCTCCCCTGAACCCTCTTCATCCCCAATTATTATCGTCCACATCCATCCATCCATCAGCCTTTCATCGTCCACTGTTGGACATAGGCTTCCCCCAAGAGAACGCCACAGCAAACGGTCCTGTGTCGCCTGCATCCAACGAATGCCTGCGACTTTGCTTACTCTGCGCCGTCCAATACGCGGTCGCTACTCGAGAATCTTTTTTCCCCAACGGTTGTCGGTTCGTTGAGCGATGTGGCCTGCCCACTGCCACTTCAGTATGCTGACCCGGTAGGCTATGTCGGTTACACCCGTTCTCCTACGGATTTCCGTGTTACGGATCTTATCACGTAGAGAGATCCCAAGCATAGCCCACTCCATGGCAAGCTGAGCGACTTTGAGCCTTGATATAAGGCCAACATTCAGAGACCATGCTTCTGTTCCGTAAGTTATCACCGGTAACACACACTGGTCGTAGACCTTCGTCTTCAGACACTGTGGAATATTGGATAAGAAGATCTTCCTCAGCTTCCCGAACGCTGGCCCTCTCCACATCGCATTCTTTTTCTTGGATTTGGCGACGCGTGAGTGATGCCGCTGCTCTCTTAGCCACGTTGCATAAACGTTGTAGAATAGAATAGAAATATAATAAAATAGAATAATCAATGTATTGAGGGTCGGTTGCGCTTACGTTGTCGTAGCCTTATGTCAATCTCCATCCATCCATCCATCCATCCATCCATCAGCCTTTCAAAGTCCACTGCTGGACATAGGCCTCCTCAAGAGAACGCCACAACGATTGATCCCGTCACGGGGGATAATGCCGTAATCGCCACGCTTGGCAGGCGGGTTGGCGATCACAGTGAATGTTGATGATACTCGAGGGAGTGCAGCTGCCCACTCCCCCGCTATTCCCTCAGTCGGCTCTTACGACTCCCGTGGGTAGAGAGGGGTGGGACAATTCTAAAGCCGGCCCCACATGGCCAATGTCCATCTCATACATTTATTATTCTATTCTACAAGCATTCATGCCGCCTGGCTAGGGGGACTGGTGTTGCTAGCGTCTATAAGTTATGGTAATCGTTTACCGTAATGCCTTTATGTTTGTTTGTCAGTCGCGTAGTATACAAAAAAACGTCTATGTATATAGTATGTATATAGGTACTACAGAACCGGACCGGCAGTCATTAAATAAATAAATAACTTATCATGGACATTTCACACAATGTCCTCTGCTGCCAAACTAAGCTTAACGCTTGTGCTATGGATAACAATTTTTTTGTCATTTTTTTTATTGCATTTAGTGGCAGACAAGCCACGGTCCATCTCATGGTAATAGAGTATTGTCAAGCCGCTGCTTACCATTTCATTTCAACGATATAAAATAAAAGAATAAACGGCTATCTCCTGCTACAGCCAAAACGCAACGATGTGCTTCATGGCCGGTCACACGGGAGATGGTGCTAACCCGCTCGGGCCGGATACCAAGTGAGTACTCCCACTTGGTACCCAGCCCTACCACCAGTCGTGCAATGGATGATAATTGCTTACTTCCCTTAGTCGCCTCACTAACCCGTGGGTAAAATTACGGACATAATACATAATGATACTACTTTTTTTTTGTAAATACATACATATAGTAGATAGAAAATACCCAGGCGCAGTACAAATATCTGTGTTCATCACACAAATAATTGTCCTGAGAGGGAATCGAACCCACGACCTTGTGCACGGAAGTCGGTTACACTACCGACTACGCCACGAGGTCATTGCATTAATATTGACAAATGCGACATCTTGTATCTTGTTTTGTATCGATTAAATAGATTTGTTTTTGATGCTTTTTTTCGCCTTCAATTCAGAGATACAATAATCTAAAACTAAGTATTAAGCAGGCGAAGGATAGCCTCAAATAAAATAATTAAACATCCCTATGATAACAGAGCACTGCCTCTATAAATAATTTTAACAAAAGAAAACAAACTTGTCTTTATGATCTATATTTTTTAGCATTTGACATGCTCCGCCACTTTTTAAAGTCCAAATTATTTGTGAATAAGGAAAAAGAGATTTTGAATGTAGAATTTAATGCATGTAAATGCTTTCCCATAGATGGTGTTTGTCGTAAAAACAAATGTGATAAGGAGATTGGGATGATCGCAAGATCTGTACGATAGCTCAGTGGCTTAGAGCACTTCCCCGGATTGGAAAAGACGCGAGTTCGTTTCCCGCTCGTACAAAAAATCTTTTTTTCCTTATTCACAAATAATTTTTACTTTAAACCTTGTCTTTAGTTTGAATAATATTCAATCCTTTAAGAATCATTTATAAACACTATCAATTTCTTACGAGTTACGGGGTCATTTCCTTTGACCACGACAACGTCCAAGCGCCTTCCCATTTAGCATTATCCCAAATCCAAAAAGCTCTTTAAGACTTCTGTTATTATTTATGTTAATATTATAGCCTACTTTCGTAAAAATTTATCAATTTATGCGGATCGGGGATTTATTTTTTTAAACCCGTTGCTGTTTCCTGTTGGGGGTCTCGCCTTTTCTTTTGTTAGCCTTTTACTTTATAGTTCATCATCCTAAATGGTTTCTAGAGGTAGATCCTTGCTTATCCCAGCACGAATGGGCCGGCTCGATCGGGGAAGTACCACCCTCTCACAAAAGATCAGCGTGGTAAACACTTACCATTAGGTCCGTATGCTGGTTAAAAAAAATTATATACTCGTAATACATGTCTGACGGGCCTCGTGGAGTAGTCTGTAGTGTAACCGACTTCCGTGTACGAATTCGTGGGTTCGATTCCCACTCAGGACAATTATTTGTGTTGTACTGCGTATTTACAAAAAAAAAGGAGTGAGTATATGTATTATATCCGTAATCTGGTACCCGTAGCACAAGCGTTTATCTTAGTTTGGGACCAGAGGACGTTGTGTGAAATGTTCGTGAATATATATTATTATTATTAAATAATATAACGAGTATGTATTTTTATTAGCGTACATTCAGTTCGCGTGTTTGTACACAATTAAGGATCTTACATGCGTAACGCCACTATAGTTGATTAAGGATATATTGCAGTCGTTAGACGTACACCGGAACTCATTAGTGGGCTTAATATGAGGGACTCAATATTTGGTTTTACCTTTAAGAAACGAATAGTATATTAAAAATTCGTCAACAATAAGTTATAATAACCTATGATTTGGAATTTCTCAACCGATTCTAATAATACTTTCGTCGATAAATGTAGTTACTTTTGAGACTACGGCATACACTACGTAGCTACGCGAGCTTGTTGTGAGGTAAAAATTGATCACTGCGAATACTATTTACGGTAATTAAGATATTGAAACACATTTTCAGAAATCATGAATTCAAATTATATTAATTGTTAGTATTTTTTTCTAGTAAATAGCCGATATATTATTATTATTATTGTAAGTAAAATTGATATGAATCAAGAAGAGTTAGACTGACTGTCCGCATTCGTAACGACGACGTATGAGAGCGAGTATGTATGAAAGAGAGTATTGGTGTAAAGATGCGAAAGGGTATGCTGTAATGGTTCAGACACGTGGAAAGAATGGCGGACGAGCGACTGGTTAAAGAAGATATACAATGTGACTGTGGTAGGATCTAGGTAAAGGGTGAGACAGCGACTCACCTACCTAGACCAAATTGGTCATATATTGTAGGAAGGTGGAGTTAGGAGTCTCCGAAACTGCCGAGCGTGTATGAAGTGAATTATGAATGTTGAAGAAGCGAGAGGTGTATGCAAGAATAGAGCCTTTTGGTACTCTGTTCTCTCTGCTTACTCCGCAAATGAAATGGTACGATAAGTAAGTAAGAAAAGAGAAGTTTCAAAAAAATTTATCACCGATGACATTAAAAATACTGTTTTGCTACCAGAGCAAATATTATCGACAGTTAATCAATTATCAAAGAAGCTTGCCTATCTACAGAATAAATCAAAGTATATTTTTATATCAAATATTGTAAATTAGCTTTGCTCAGTGGTGCGTCAATTTTAATAATGATAAGTAACTTACTTCCATTTAAAAAACAAAATGTTACAAATAATGCTACTTTGACAGTGAAATTATTCACGAAAACAACCAAATTAATATCAAACAAGCCGCATAATTCTCCACTTTGGCGCCAAAAACGGGCGGCCATATTGGAAATGTTGTCGTGACAAAATAGAATTAACATAAACCACTCTGATTGTATGAATATTTACAAAGCGTCGATCTTATGCTTTATTATATTCAAATAAGACAAAATTTCCTTGTAATCTGCATCATGTTACTTTCCCCCAAAGAATTCTAAACGACCAGTTTATTTAAACACATTGCCTTAACCCCAAAATGAAGAGTTCATTCTTAAAGTACAAAGTATGAAGGGCCAACTTTGAATGGTTATACAGCACCCTGTTACGGATGTTGTTAGCATAAAAAATAAGTAACTCTTCTTTTTTTAACAAACAGGGTAGGTAGTAAAATTATAGCAAAAACTCTATTAATTTAGCGCTTGAAAAAAATTACTTTGTTTTAGGGTAATTTAATAAATGCGCCCTCCAAGAGCGTTATAAAAATGTGACATGAAATATTCTGACTCGGATGAAATTATTTTTGTTAAATTAATTCAAAGTTGGATCATAAAGATTAAAAGGATTAACTTTTGTGAGACTACATTTCTTGAAATTTATATAACGAATGTATTTAGTGTTATATTTGTTGTTTTTAACTTTTCACATTGGTATTTTTTTTTATTTGTGAATCTTATTGTGTGTATAAGTGAAAGCAGAGAATTTTCGTAGAAGCTGAATTCAAACTTTCGAATTGCCATCATAGAAACCTACTTATTTAAATAACCGCTTCAAAGTATTAAAGAAAACTAATTATTGATCATATAAGGGTCACGCAGTCTTCAAACAGAAGGAAAACATCTTAAATGAACAAATTGATTGTGAAAGTGCAAAGAGGGAGATTTGTTACGATAATGGGAGTCGCCATAGGGACGGCGATAGCTTACACTTCTCCGAATTGGATCTGAAGCAGGTTAGAATCCTGCTCGCAGTAAAGCTAGAAATACCACTTTAACAAATAATTTGTTAAAGTGGTATTTAAGTTGTTCTTCAAAGTGGCTGAGTATGTGAAGTGCTAAAATACAGATCAATAACGTATTTAGTTAGCCTGAATGTCTAGGATATATTCTCAACGACTAGTGAAGTCTGTCCGCACCAGCCAGCGTATTGAAATATGGGCTGAATCTTTCTCAATTAGGGAAGTACCCCCAAAAAACGGGACAGTAATGGTTTGAATAAAATACCGTTTATGAAAAAACATTCATTGAAATATTTAATCAACATTGAATTCAATGTTTTTTTGGCAAAATTGAATATTGAGAACATAAAATATATAACAAATAATGAGAAAGAGAGAAAGAAAATGTGTGCTAGCACCTCTCTCTCTTGCCCCTACAGTAATATACGAAACGTAACTCTCTCTCTTTCTATCTTCAATAACTTATATTTCCCTCACAACTTCCGTTCGCCTCGCCCGATCAGCAGTTTTCGTAACGCTGGCGTCATGCATTCACCAGCTTACACCCCAAATCCAGCATGCGTAAAGAAGTATTTACTACTTTAGAAGTATTTACTAAAGGGTGCTAGACATCATCTGTTACAAATGTGTGTATACATATGTAGCTGATAGAGTAAAATCACCCCACACTTTATTACAATCCCAATTTTTATATAATCATATTTTTTTATACTTTTTAGTTTAACTAGCTATTAAAGTGTGTTATTTTACTATAATTTTAATTTTCTTTCTTAGTCTCAAAACAGCATCAAAAGTTGTCCGTGTGGTGACGGACTAAGAATATAAGTGTCACCACCCCATTATTTCCCACGGGTGTCGTATGAGGCGACTATGGGAAGTAAGTAAAGTCATCCATTGCATGACCGGTGGTAGGTAAGGCTGGGTACCAAGTGGGAGTACTCACTTGGTATCGGGCCCGAGTGGGTTGGTACCACCATCTCCCGTGTGACCGGCCATGAAGCACATCGTTGCGTTTTGGCTGTAGCAGGAGATAGCCGTATATTTAATTTCATATCTGTGAAATGAATTGGTGAGCAGCGGCTTGACAATACTCTCGGTATAGTCGAGTCCATGAGCGACGGTTACCATTTACCATCAGATGAACCGCGGCTCGTCTGCCACTACACGCAAAATCACGTTCAAAGATTCCGTTACATAGATAATAGATACAGGCGATTCTATAATAAACGCGTGGTAAAACAGAAGTTCATTGCTTGTCCATTACTCGAATTACCTACAATCGATCAGTGGGAGTGCGGTGAGTAATGAATATAACAAAAGGTTTCGCTACTTCAGTTCCTTTTTTTTCTTATTGCGTACCGTAACGCTGTCGTCGATACTGTCATGGTAAATTTTCATAGTCGCTAGTGATGTCTTAAATGCGTACCCCGTAAACATTTTCTACACTGATGGTAAGATCGGGGATGGGATTAAAAAGTGAGATTATCCGAAATATGGCATTAAATTATAATGACTGACCGCATTCGTAACGACGACGTACCTAAGAGAGCGAGTAGGTATGAAATTATAGTACTGGTGTAAAAATGTGAAAGGGAATGCTCCGATGGTTCGGACATGTGAAAGGAATGCCGGAGTATCGACGGGGCAACGAAGAGAGTATTCTAGATCAAATCGGTCATGTATTGAAGGAAGGTGGAGTCAGGAGTCTCTGAAACCGGCGAGCGTGTATGAAGAGAATTATGAATGTTGAGGAAGCGAGAGATGTATGCAAGAATAGAGCTTTTTGGCATTCTATTCTCTCTGCTTACTCCGCAAGGGAGATAGCGTGATGATAAGTATAATAGGCCTATAAAATATATACATTTTTGAATTTGAATACTCACTTGTTTTCGGGTCCGAAGGGTCTGCAACACCGTCTACCGAGTGATCGACCGAAAAGGGCCTCGGTGTGTTTTGTGTGCATAACTATTGACTGATCATCATAAAATTTGCCATACATATACATAATCCGGTGTACAGAGAAGGACATTGGTAACTGTGTTCAGAGAAAAAATTAAGGGTTCCTGTAAGTTTGATTTTTTATTCTGCAGGGTTCCTGGAGACTGTAACTATCGCTCATGGACTCAATTATAATATCGGGAAAGGTCGGGGTGGTGACACTTGTATTCTTAGTCCGTCACCACACTTTTAATATAGTTTTTTTTTTTTTGCCAAAGGCCGAATTTATATTAAAGGCGGCTAGTTCTTTCCGTGGTAGAGGCACATAAGCTATTTTATTCTTAGCTGATTTTTTATTAAGACATTATACATTAAATATATCTTATGTAATTAAATTATAATACAATATATAATAAACATAATTAAAATATATAAGTATCATTTACTTACATAAATAATATATATATAATGATAATAATATTTAAAATGAATAATAAATTTAATATTAATAAAAAATAATATAATAGCAATAAACAATACGAATAATTACCAAAAATACCTTATACGTCATCCTCTTTTCTACTTTTCGCTGTGCCCAACAGGGTCCATAATTGTTACTCTTTTATCATTATGTTACCACCTACTATATACATTGTGGAATGCGAAAATAAATGAATATGAATAAATACAAGGATCTTAGATAAGTATTGTGGGGGACTTCAAAAAACACATGAAACGAATACAGAGCATATGTAGTGTCTCCGATAAACTATAGTATAAACATATTAAACATTCCAACATATTAATATTCGCAATAATATTGGTCCAGTCAAGTTGGTACAATAAAATTGGTTTAATAATAATTGCTCCAACAATTTGTGTCATTTATCGGTCGGAGTAGGGTTGTCCGTTGCCGGCATTCTTCATGATAGTAGATATTTTTAATTTTAAAGTTATTTAGTTCTTATCTTTCTTCTGTCTTTTTTTTTCGTTTGTAGTAAGCCACAACTTAATTTATACTAACTAACTAACTTATCATCACGCCATTTCCCTTGCGGGGTAGGCAGAGAGAACAGAGTGCCAAGAGGCTCTATTCTTGCATACATCTCTCGCTTCCTCAACATTCATAACTCTCTTCATACACGCTCGCCGGTTTCGGAGACTCCTGACTCCACCTTCCTTCAATACATGACCAATTTGGTCTAGGTAAATAAGTCTCGGTCTCCCCCTGTACTACTAAAGCTGTAACAGAGCTATTTTCGTACATTAAAAAAATTTGAGAAAACAAAATGGATGTTAGGTTGTTTAGGCGTCTCTGAGCATAAAATAATTATTTTAGAATTTCTGTCTGTTTATACTTATTAATTACAAAATATATTTATGCTAGCTCTTGATTAGACTTAAAAACCTACTAGCTACACGTTATATATTATTACGCTACTAGATAGGGAACTAACTAAAATAATTAACATTAATTTGACTGCATAGATGGCGTAGTGGTTTAGATACTAGCCTCCCATCTGAGTGTCGTGGGTTCAATTCCCACACAGGAAAACTCTTTGTGTGATCCACAAATGGATGTTCTGTGTCTGGGTACTTTGTGTCCGTCAAACTGTATGTTTGTAAATTCCACCGCAATACAAGAATTGTTCCTTAGTGCAGGATGTAGTCTTTTATAAAATAAATATATATATGTCTGAGGAGTGAAGTAATAGGCTTGTTTACGTACTATTAACGCCATCTGTTAGCGTTTGAGATACCTTAGTCGATTAATCAGATTGACATCAGCTGTCATTAAATCAGTAGTTCGAGCCGAAGTAGTCAACTTTCGTGAGTGACACGACACATTTGACTCCCGGAGCTCGACCGCGCCGGGTGTGCGCACTGATTTTGCTTGACAACGTACAACATGGCAGACACCGATGATACCTCGGATAAAAATCCCTCTGCGTCTTCGACATATATATAACATATACTAACAATAATATAATAATATTTTGATCATTTACTTTTAATCATATTGATACGTTTGACATACTTATTACATCGAATTTAATTTAATAAATATTATTATTAATACATTTCTATACAAAATTTTAACTTATTACATTAAACACAAAGTGGAAAATGTGAAATCAAAAATAACAGTCACGAGCAGGAGCAGGATGTTTAATGTATATAGCCATATAAGCATGTCAAATACTAAAAATGTATATAAAAATATCTAAATATTTTAACTTATTAGTAAAGTAATTGCTTATTTGGTCTGTATAATGTTATATGCTGTGGCTACCTATAAGTAAAGATATACATGTTAATTTCTATAATATAATAAACTAAATATACCTAAACCTAAAATAGATTTTAACCTAAAATAGATTTTATATTAGATATTTTTGATGTATTTTAAATATCGTACAATCACGATTAATATTCAATTTGACATTATTAGGAGTTTACAAAAACAGTATTTTATAAATTATCTGTGAGGAGCACAGCTCAAGGCCCTTTCTTCAGAGTAGACAAATTATTATAAGTCGTCTCCCCATTGTATTTACTACCGCTAAATCTATAAGTTGTTTTTTTTCCTTACTTTATAATAAATTATGTTCCACGCAATAGGCTCACCCCCTATTACGTGGGACTTAAACATAGCTGGTGAACCATGGGTGTGTAATACACCTCTGCCCTTCGGGAAATACAGGCGTGATGCTATGTGTTTTTTTATAAAAATTTACAAACATTATGTTGTTAAAACGTAAAAAAAATTCTCATCTGCACACCTTGCCACTCGTGGCAAGGATATTATGGGGCACCCACTCACTAATATAACCTGCCATATGCCATCTTTCCACTTGTATGGGCACAATATTTGCACTGTATATTATTGTTTCAGTGGGCAAAAAAAATTGACAACCCTACGACGAGGGGTTACGTAACGAATTAATGCGGTTCAATGAGTTTCAATTAAAAACGTTATTAATTTATAATTTAATTACTTTGGGTATAAGACTGAATGATCGTGGTTATCGTTGTTTAATGAAATGTTTTAAGATGTATTATTGCCAAACAATGGAAATGACATCACTGCATTTTTACCATAGTAATCGTAATTTTATTAGGCCCTTTCACCACTGAAGTAATGTGACGTACTCATAGTTATTTATATATTTTTATATATATTTTAGCAATTGACATGCTTAGCACTATACATTAAACACAAAGTGAAAAATGTGAAATCGTAAATAACAACCACGAGCAGGATCAGGATCAGGATCCTGCTCGTGGCTGTTATTTTCGATTTCACATTTTTCACTTTGTGTTTAATATACTCGTAGTTCCAGTGGTCCATCAACACAGGCGGAGAAACGGCACACGGCGGGTTTATTTAGTGGGTGAGGGCTCCACACTACTCTGTTCGTCACCTCGAACGACGGGGTGTACGGTTAGGAACATTTTTTCCCACCTTAACAAGAAAAGGCATTTCCTTTTCGCAAATTTTTGCTTTTGCGGTGTCTATGAGCGGTGATCACTGCATACCATCAGGTGGCTTTGATTTACTTGTGGTAGAGCCTACCTTATCCTAGCATACATGAAAGTCCGGCTCGATCGCAGAAGTACTTACCACCCTCTCAAAAAAGATCAGTGTGAAATAACGGCAGGCACTCCACTTTCACGGAGAGACGGCACACGGCGGGTTTGTTTAGTGGGTGAAGGCCCCACACTACGTTCGTTGCCCCGAATGACGAGGAGGGCGGTTAGGAACATTTTGTCCCACCTTAACAAAAAAAAACTACTGTTGAGTTTCGTGTGGTTAGTGAGAGCGATCCGAGGCCCAACACCCTTCCCTATCTTCTCCTTAATATCCTTCCTATCCACATCCAATCCTTGGAGATGGTGACGTGCGAATGATTCCTCTGGCGTTGCGAGCGTCTATAGGCTGCGATAATCGACCGAATCGAATCTTACCATCAGGTGGGCCGTATGCTTGTTTCCCACCCGCATAGTCCTTCCATAGTATGAAAAAGCCGCTTTCCCCGTCTATCTGTATATCTGGCAACTCCTCCTAAACCACTAACTAACGAATTTGGTTGCGGAACTATCCGTCAGCAAGAAATTTCTTTAGGTTTTTATGTATAATATAACCATGTTTTTTTTTTAACTCTGGTCCCAATATAAGCTTAACACTTGTGCGAGGGGTACCAGATTACAGATATAATAGATATAGTACCTTTTTTTGTAAATACATAGATATAATAGATAGAAAACACCCAGACGCAGTAAAAATATCTGTGTTCATCACACAAATAATTGTTCTGAGTGGCAATCGAACCCACGACCTTGAGCACGGAAGTCGGTTACACTACCAACTACGCCACGAGGCCTGTCAAATTGCACCCGTGTGAAGCCAGGATGGATCACTAGTATAATAAAACATTTTTTCATTACTCATACTCGGAAATTAGGTTCGAAGTTGCCTGAGGAGCGGGTTGAAAGTAATACTTTTCAGCCCTAGAGAGAATCGTTTTCAACTGACAGCTGTCAAATTATTTTAAAAAAACCTAGTTCTATTTTCACATTTCTATTGAACCTTATTCTAACTTACTACAGCCACTCAATCACAGTGCAATGTTTAATTGAAATAATAAAGTTAAGTATTAAATAAAGATTTTTTACATCGGCAACTTAACTAGCCGATTCTGGTGCCGATTTAACTGTCAATAAAAGGCATGGAGGTTGGAAGTCGAGTAAAGTAGCTGAAGGCTACATAGAAGAGTCAGTGGAAAATAAAACTAAGATATCACACAGAGTAACAGAAATGATAAATCTGCATTCCACTGACTCTCCCTTACCAAGCACTTCCAAAGATTATCCGGTGCAATCCAAAAATATTGCAGTAACAGCTCAAAAAAATACACAAATATCAATGTCCCCAACATTCACCCAAGAACCCCTGGATACTGTAGAAACTCAAGTTTCCCAGAAAATATCAAATATCAATATACCCGGAAGAAACCTTTCACTAACTATAACTAGTTGCTCTAATTTTACTATGAACTTTAAATAAATAATTATATTTATTTTTATTTTTTATATAATTATTTATTTTTAATTATTGCCGTGCGTTATATACACGGCAATAATTAAGACCAGCACCAAGCACCAAGAATAGCTTCACCCCGTCTCTTCCTATGGGAGTCGTAAAAGTCGACTAAGGGATTACCGAGGGACCGGGCAGCAGCGTTCCCCTGTGTACTAAAAACATCCACTGCGATCGCCAACCCGCCTGGCAAGCGTGGCGATTATGGTAATATAAAAAGTAATTTCATTTCCCCCATTTTGGGGAGGCCTATGTCCAGCAGTGGACGATGAAAGGCTGATGGATGGATGGATGGAAATAATTATAGCAGCAGTTGATGTAAATTTCACTCATTTTTGCATGTTTTTATTTTTACTTTCCTTGTATTCGTAATGAAAAGCACAGTGTTTACCTCGGGTTAAAGACTTATTTAGTCCCTCGAACTATAGGCGCCTAGGGTAACAATGTACTATTTTAGCAAAAAACTGACTTCTTTCTTTCCCTTTAGAGGACACACGCGTAATTTTTTGTTATGAGATTGCGCAATTAATGCATAGATATGCGATAGCACTAATATATAGCATTTATTGAAGAGTTACGTTGACCGTCTCGGAAATCAGATCGTTACGAAATTTCGGAACAAACCTCTTTCGAAAAGAATTTTTAAAATCCGTTGGATTTATGCCCGAAAATACATAAAAATATAAAATAATGTTTTATAATACTTTCTGATATTTACGCGAATGTTACACATTTTGAAATAAAACTACGTTTACGGAATCTATCGCGTTTACTTGATTTTACTCCTATCCCGACGTTTCGAATACTTTACAGCATTCATGATCACGGGTGGACTTAGATGATAGACGTCCAAGGTTGATATGTTATTTCAACGGTTTCATCTACCCACAGTATATGATTTTACAAAATTTTTGGTTTATTTATTTTAACCCTACTTCAAATATTTATGCTTACAATGTATGAGACTTTAAATTAGTATATTAAAATGAGTATAATACTCCTCTTTAAATTGTTGTGTTATTTCAAAAAATAATGTTTTCTTTAATTCAAACATTATCAATAACTTGACTCTATTCAATTATTAGACCATTCGATATACAAACATATTTTATAACATTTTAAGTCGTCTCAAAATTTGCGGATCGCCAGATGGTCGTAACGCACCAATTTCTTGCGCCATCGCCCAAACTTTGATTAATTTTAACACAGTACCTTAAATCAAGGGCCCTTCAAATTTATAAGTTGGATTCATTAAGAAATATTGCCTCTTTGTTCCTATAAAGACAGTCTTAAACAAAATTTTGTATCAAGATGGTGTGAATTACAGATACTTGATCTCTTTTTTAATTGCAAAAGACGGATAATTTATCAAGTGTCTATAATCTAGAATTAAATTCACGTTGTATATATACCTATTAGTTTTTCCTTTACTGATTCAAATGGATGAGCTCTGTAGGTATACATACAACCACTAAGATTTATAATTCAATTTACATTTCTACACTAAAATAAGCACAGACCTCATTTTACTACAATAAATTTATGTTATCCTGGTAGAAGCAAATTCATGCCATTTTTGTAATAAGAAACGATATAGGTACGAGTATATTTCTAGCCTTACCCCAGCACGACTGGGCCGGCTCGATCGGGGAAGTACCACCCTCTCACAAAAGATCACCGTGTAACAACCGTAGTTACGCCTACCGTTGCATTTCGTCTGATGAGTGAGAGCGCCGGAGGCCCAAACCCCCTTCCTATGCTCTCCTTATTATCCTTCTTTTCCTCTTCTTAGTATCCTTCCTATCCACCTCCTATCCCTTTCCTTGGAGATGACGACGCGTGAGTGATACCTCTGGTATTGCTAGCGTCTATAGGCTACAGTAACTGCTTACCATCAGGTGGGCCGTATGCTTGTTCGCCAACCATATAGTATAAAAAAAAATAAAAAAAAATATAGAACTGTAACAACTTGGCGTTTTTCGAAGCTGACCCATAATTTTCTCGCTGGCTTCTTCTCATGAAAGGCTTTACATCGGAGTCCTATGCTGTTTCAATTACAATCGCGACATTGGTGCTGCGGATGCGCTGGCTTCAGACGTTCATGTAAGTTATTAGTGGACACTCTTGACAATGTTAAGGCCGACGAAATAAAAAAAATCGAATTAGAATTTAAAAAAATATAGTCTTATTGCACGTAAAAGTTTTATATAAAGAAATCCTAAACATTCCAATGTTGCACAGAATTTATTATTCATATTAAAGCTAAGACCATAAATGTGGATGCAGAGGCGACAGTAAAAGATTTACGATACATCCAATGCTAGGCTTGAAGCTCAAATTAGATACAAATTGATGTATTGTAGCTGTCTTTTGTTTTCATTCAAAGAATCCCTGATTTTATGAAGGTATTTGAAGGCGACATAGGATTTTATTTGCATTTTTTCTTTGTACTGATTGTTTTGTTCCGATACTGCACGCAATTCGATTGGGAATTATTTTGTTCTTCGATCACAGTGTCATGTCAGCATTCTCTTATTTAATCATGACATAAAATTTTTCATCCAGGGTCTCTACTGCTCATATTTTTTCTAAATTTTCATTGTAATAGGTTATTTTATAATACTTTCTTATACTTACGCGAATATTACACATTATAAAATAAAAATATTTTATGAACGTGACACATATCACGTTTGATTTTCTAATATTTGGAAAGGGATATGCCCAAAAAATGCCTGAAACGGATATTAACTATTAATAGTCCTTAATTCTATTTAGAATAAAATATGTCTAATGAAATAATTCTCAAGTTTGTTTAACTAGGGCAAAAATATAACGACCATTAAAATATTAAACTTGATATCCATCTAATTCATTCTTATTTATTTTTGGAGTAGGATAGAATTAGTCCACAGTTATCATTATTTTGATATAATTCAACCTATATGTACTGTAAATCTAATTAAAATAATATATTCGTGTCAATATAAATTAAAATCAAATTATTTTCAAAATAGAAAACGTATCGTGACTGTATAAAACACATGTCCTTTGCCTTACTGACAGTTTGATATATTGCATCAAAGAGTAGAATAAATCAAGGAGTAGAATAAATAAAATAGATAATTGCATTACTTATATTATACTTTTTAGGACCGGCGCGGTACTAAATTAATATTTATTGTCCTGCTCAGTTTATTGATGATGATGATATTAGTTTTTTAATGATGAAACAACAAAAATGTTTACTTACGTATTGCTGTTTTATTATTGCATATTAATCCTTACTATAACTTAACCTATGTTTAAAGAAATGTTTGTAACTGGTTACTACCTAGTTTTTTGATAATAATTGATATTATAATGGGTTTCCTAAGATTTGTAGTACCTTTTGGCGTATATTTCATTGTTGTGCATTTCAGGCATTTTTTTGTTTGGGTGATGGGCATTCTCCTTTACAACATTCTTGGTCACCCATAATCTGTGAAGTATCCGAAAAATCTAGGCCAGCGTGGTTGACTGTGGCCTAGTATTTCTTTAACCATTTTTCTGTCCCACTATTGGGCGTGGGTCTCCTATCATGGTGAGAGGGATTAAGCCATAGTCCAGCACGCTGGCTCATTGCTGTTTGGCAGAATTTACAAATTATTGAGAAAATCTTTCAGGTATGCAGGATTACTCACGATGTTTTCTTTCACCGAGCCACAGGTCGGTTACCACTATAAATTATAAATAAATACACACATAATTTCGAAAGTCAGAGGTGTGTGCCATACGAGGTCTGAACCTTGGACTCGGGATCGAAGTCGGTACCATTGTCTTTGTAGTACTTGGTTTTACCGTTTAGAATATGTACCGCAGTGCGGGTTAGGGCGTGCCCCAGAGGCGACGCGTACTGACCCGCCCCCGTCGGTACGAAAAACGGCAGATGCGGCGATGGGGGCCGCAACCCATCACGCCTTGCCCAGTTTGGCGAGTCGAGGGGAGCAGAGTGTCGAGTAGGCACGTGGAATGTAAGTGGTGGTGTGGAAGATAAGTTACACGAGCTGGTAACCGTCATGTCGGACAGACAGCTTGATGTGCTCTGTGTAACAGAGACCAAGCGAAAGGGTAGCGACGCCTGTGATCTTCCTGGTGGCGGCATAGCTCTGTGGTCTGGTGTACCGCAGAGCGATCGGGCCAGCATGGGAGTGGGGGTGTTGCTATCCGTTCGCTTGGCCTCAGGTGTGAAAGACTACGGAATGTTCGATCCCAGACTTCTATGGGTCCGAATAAAAATAGGTGTCACCAGGGTCTTCATGGTCGCAGCTTATGCTCCCGTAGGCTCTTCGGTGGCGTCGGATCTAAGTTCTGGAATAATGTTAGGGAAATTCTGGATTTGGCAGAAGCCAGTGAACGCGTGATCGTATGCGGAGACTTGAATAGATGGGTTGGGACCAAGCGTCCAGACTTCGAGGACGTGCTTTATTATTTGGTGATAAGAGAGTAAACGATGCAGGTAGGCTCATTGCGGATGTATGTATGGAGAGAAACCTTATTGTGTCAAACACATTTTTTCAACATAAGGACATCCATGTTTACATGGAGAAGGAATGAACAGAGAAGTATGATAGATTTAATTCTGGTAGACAGTCGCCTCCGAAGTAAAATTCTGGATACAAGAGCCTACAGGAGTCCCACTGTCGACGCGGACCACTATCTCTTTATTGCGAGATTTAGTGGTCTGTTCAGAAAGTGGAGACACTGGCGAGAGCGTGTCCACTTCGAAGAGCTTGAAAGAATAAAGATTGTAAAGTTGCAAGAAGAGAGTGTAAGAGCAAAGTATGCAGAGGCTGTCTGTGAACGGCTGACAATGGCAAGTCAGCCAGAATGCTGGAGAGTATTGAAAGATAGTATGGTATATACAGCGAAAGAAGTATGTGGATGCTCAAAGAAGCATAGGAAAGTGAAAGGTGATGCATGGTGGGATACGGAAGTAGCAGCTTCCGTAGACTAAAAGAAGAAAGCGGGCTGGACTATGTATCTTCTTTGAACATGAGTGCAAGTATGAAAGAACAGAAGAAAGAAATATACCGGCAACGTAAGAATGACACCAAAGCCTTAGTGAAAGAGGAGCGTGATAGAGAAAATATGATTGCCGAAAAAAAACTGACCAAAAACTTCGAGAGCAACACCAAACTTTTCTGGAGGGAGGCGAAGAAATCTCGGAGTGGTTGGTCAGCTTTCAGAATGAATAAAATAAGGTCTAAGAGTGGAGACATTCTTACGCAAACACAAGATGTGTTAAGCCGATGGAGTGAATATAATGGAGATATGTACCACATGTGGTCTAACAGATCAGCAATCGGTACCGGCGTCCTCTGATGACATTATTTTGGACGAAGTTGAATGGGCGATTAGAAGTTCGAAAAATGGTAAGGCAGCGGATATTGATATGGTGTCTGCTGAGATGATCAAGCTAGGAGGCTCATGTGTCTGGGAATCCTTCCTGATGCTTCTCAATTTATGTTGGAGCTTAGGAATGGTTCCAAAGGACTGGAGAAGCGAAGTCATCGTGCCCTTGTTTAAAAACAAGGGTTCACGTTATGACTGTGCAAACTATAGAGCCATAAGCTTGACCAGTTTGGCAGCCAAAGTGTATGGTAAGATTATTGAAAGGAGAATGAGGATGGTGTCAGGCACAAGGAGGTTTCAGGTTTGGAAGAGGATGCATGGATCAAGTGTTTTCTCTGCGCAACATTGTGAAGAAGCATCTGGCTGTAGGCCAGAGGGTTTTATGCAGTTTTGTGGATTTGGAGAAAGCATTTGACAACAGTGTACGAAAGGAACTTTGGGACATTTTGCCGGAGTATGGTATTAACGGTAGACTGCTACAAGCGGTGCAGTCCAACTACATGGACTGCAGAGCTTGTGTGCGGCTGGATGATGGAATGTCACCCTGGTTTGATGTCAATATCGGCATTAAACAGGGCTGCGTTCTATCAGCTAGACTGTTTATCATATATCTGGATAAATGTTTACAAAGGTTGAATGAAATGAATGGTGGAGTTCAGATGGGCGACTCAGTGGTTAACTCTCTGCAATATGCAGACGATGCGGTCCTAATAGCGCAGACTGCGACTGACCTGCAAACCCTAGTTGACGTAATGGCAGAAGATTGTAAGAAAAGGGGCCTACGTGTGAATGTGAGCAAAACCAAAATAATGGTTTTTGAAAGAGAAGAAGCCAGAACATATGTTAGAGTAGCAATAGGAAATGGTGTGCTAGAACAAGTGGATGCATTTGTTTGTGGATTCAGTCGGGATGGAAGGTACACCACTGATGTAGAGAGAAGAGTGAATGCAGGAAATAGAGTGAACGGAGCATTGGGACAACTTCTCGGCAGCCACCACCTCAGCCAGAAGGCACGTATCGCAATACACAACGCAGTGCTTGTCCCAACGTTATTATATGGATGCGAGAGTTGGGTATGCAAAAATGAGCATGAGAGTAAAATCAATGCAGTCGAAATGCGATCTCTGCGGAGAATCTGTGGAGTGAGACTGACTGAGCGCATTCGTAACAATGACGTAAGAGAGCGAGTAGGTATGAAAGAGAGTATTGGTGTAAAGATGCGAAAGGGAATGCTCCGATGGTTCGGGCATGTGGAAAGAATGCCGGATGAGCAACTGGTTAAGCAGATATACAATGCGAAAGTGGAAGGATGTAGGTACAGGGGGAGACCGAGACTCACCTACCTAGACCAAATCGGTCATGTATTGAAGGAGGGTGGAGTCAGGAGTCTCCAAAATCGGCGAGCGTGTATGAAGAGAGTTATGAATGTTGAGGAAGCGAGAGATGTATGCAAGAATAGAGCCTCTTGGCACTCTGTTTTCTCTGCCTACCGCAAGGGTAATGGCGTGATGATAAGTTAGTTAGTTAGTTTTAAAAGGCTCGTGCTCATATTTAGAAAAAAATCTGTCAAAAATAACACAACCGCTACGTTGAAATGACACGCCATTAAAGCTATTTGTTCTGAATGACGCGCCGGGACAAAGTAATATGATCTCGAATTGTTTTGCAGCGCAACAATGGGGAAAGACATTCTCTGACATTTAATATCTTTTCGTTGGCTATAAATAATTCTATTTTGCCCTCGGAATTGCCTCATAGGACGCACAATGCAATGTTATTTTGAAAACACGGTCAAATTAATATTTTAAGTATGAAAACCGTAAAAAAACAACAAGATTACCATGGTCAGGAATAAATTTGTGATTTGTTTGAAATTAGATTAACTGGTATAACCACTTAAGCCATCATGCCACCAAATTTTATTTCATAATCGCCTTAACACTTCGTCTTTAAACTTTATGACGCCATCTTAACTTCTTCTTTTTTTTTTATTGCATATAGTGGCAGACGTGCCACAGCCCATCTGATAGTAAATAGTAACCGTCGCTCATGAACTCAACTATATTGTCAAGCCGCTGCTCAACATTTCATTTCATGAATATGAAATAAAAGAATAAACGGCTATTTCCTGCCACAGCCAAAACGCAACGATGTGCTTCATGGCCGGTCATACGGGAGATGGTGATACCAACCCGCTCGGGCCCGATACCAAGTGAGTTTTCCCACTTGGTACCCAACCCTACCACCAGTCATGCAATGGATGATAATTGCTTACTTCCCTTAGTCGCCTCATACGACACCCGTGGGAAATAATGGGGTGGTGACACTTGTATTCTTAGTCCGTCACCATACGAACAAAATTAATGTATCTTCAAAGCCACCACCTTACCTGTATAGTTGCCTGTAGGGCCCATCTGATGGTAAGCGGTTACCGTAGCCTATAGATACCAGCAACATCACAGGCATCATTCACACGTCACCATCTTCAAGAAAAGGAATAAGTCAAGGAGAAGGAGAATAAGGAGACGATAGGAACGATAATAAGGGGAGGATAAGGAAGGGGTTTGAGCCTCCGGGGCTCTTAATCACCATACGAAACACAACGGTAGGAATATCTACCGTACCACTGAAGGAATATAACATAGTTCCAGTGGCCCGCCAATAAAGGCTGAGAGACGGCACACGGCGGGTTTCTTTAGTGGGTGAGGGCCCCACACTACCCTGTTCGTTGCCCCGAACGACGGGGTGTGCGGTTAGGAATATTTTTTCCCGCCTTAACCAAGAAAAAAAGGAATATCTACCGTTGTTTCACACTGATCTTCTGTGAGATGGTGGTACTTCTTCGATTGAGCCAGCCCATTCCTACTGGGATAAACAAGGCTCTACAACTAGAGTCACCACATATGAGTCACGATATAGTCGGCTAGTCAGTTTTGCAACTATTATGTAAAACATAGCATCACGCCTGTATCCCCGAAGGGGTAGGCAGAGATGTATTACACACCCACGGTTAGCCAACTATGTTTAAGTCCCACGTAAGGGGGCGAGCCTATTGCCGTCTACCGAGCATATTTCCAAACTCCGGGGCTGCTACTGAGAATTTTTCTTTTTACGAAAAAGTTCAATAGCACCGCCCGACACGGGGAGCGAACCCGTGACCTCAAGATCAGCACTCACACTACAGGCAATTAAAATTAGCTAAAAAGCGCTTATAATCTACTTATCATCAAAATTCATAGACAATTATAATGCAGGTGTGTTGTCTGTTAGAACCATTAGTCTCGCATGGTTGAACGTGGCTCGATGCCAAATTTAATAGTCTAGTTAATTATAGTGTGTCATCACGAAATCTTGATGTACACTTTGAAAAAAAATCAAATCTATTGCTTTTTTGCACTGGAGAAATACTTTTTATACTGCAGACCCGCCCACGTGTCGCTGTGCCACACTTAAAATTCGTTAAATTATTACTTACTAGTGGTCGTCCAGTGGTTAACATTCAACATTCGACCATACATACAATTAATCCGACCGTACATACAATCAATCCATAAAAAAAGCTTTAAGATCGGTTAAGTAGTTTCAGAGTGCATTGCGGACGTTTGTCCGCAATGCGTGACACAAAACCGATCAACATGCGTTAGACTCCCGGGAGTCTCATCCTTATTTTTTAATAATATTATAATTGTTTTATGTTTGTCTGTTTCTTTGTTTGTTATGCTTTCACACCATTTTGCCGTAACTACTGAACCAATCCAACTATAAGACATTTTGTATGCATGGAGCCCAGCAACAGACATAGGCTACTTTTGTAGTAGCCTGGTTTTCTTTTTATCAGATGACCCCACTAAACGAATGTAATATAGTTCCAGTTGCCCGCCAATAAAGGCGGAGAGACGGCACACGGCGGGTTTCTTTAGTGGATGAGGGCCTCACACTACCCTGTTCATTGCTCTAAACGGGGTGTGCGGTTAGGAACATTTTTTCCCGCCTTAACAAAAAAAAACAAAAAAAAGGGGTGCTCGGCTGTCCACCCTCTAGTTGGTATACACGATCCTTGTAGGGTTTTCCCTACAAATTCACGACTACCTAAGTTCTCCGCCTGGGTTTTTCTATCAAAGAAGCTTTTGAAGTTTATTTGCTGATCAAATATTCAGCATAAAGAATTACACTCTAACAAAGAAACCAAGATGTCTCATAGCAATGGGATAAACTTTAATAATTCTAACGAAAGTATCACAAGCAGTTTATATAATTAAAAATAGATGCAGGTTTTTATCAAAATATTCTCAAAGAGATTCAATTAAAACCTGTCTGTGTTACCTGCTCAAAAAATATCACGATAATAATTTGCTGCATGCCTTTTCAGTGAGAAATATATTCAAACTCGTTTCATCCGGAAACTCAAAGGAGTATAAATATAGAAACGGTTTTATATTTAATGAACAATTTTGAATGTAGTTTTTTTATTTGGGTTTCAGTGAAAAAATAAGTAAAGGCATACGTTTCGATCTATATTTTTAGCACTTGACATGCTCAGCTACTTTTAAAGTACAAATTATTATTTGTGAACGAGGAAAAATAGATCTGTAGTACAAGCGGGAATCGAACCTGCGTCCCTACCTTTCCGGGGAAGTGCTCTAATCCACTAAGATATTGTACTCCCTTGCGGACCAATTTCCTCATCACATTTGTCTTAACGACCAACGCCCTCTATCGGAACGCATTTACATGCAATTACCCAATATAGTAAGTATAATTTTGCAATTAAAATTAGTACCTATCCATCGCTCTTAATACCAGATGCATAGACGTGCTGATGGCTACTGACAAGCTTGTCTAAAATACTTGAAAGTGAGTGGAGGTGGAACTTGTCTGCCTTGAATTTTATATTCCAGTAACCAATTAGAGGCTTATCCTCTGCTACGTAAATATACATTCAGTCAAGAAAGTATTGGGAATGGATGATTTGTTTATGGTTCCAAATTCAAATTTTTGTTTTTTTTTTGTTGTTGTTAGATTGGCACAACTGTTATCCATTTTGGCGCGGAGTTTGAGTTGCATCTGTTATTTATACTAAATACAGTGCTGTTTTTAGTTATATCATATCTAGTGAGTATTGCGAATTTCATAATGGACAAAAACATCGAACAAAGAGTTTGTCTTAAATTTTGCATCGCCAATGCAATTTAGTGTTCGGAAATGAAATTTTTAAGATACTAAGAAAATACACGTGGTATTGGGGGGAGGAGGTTAGTCTTAAGCCTTACCACGTATGACCTTGGGAGAGGCGGATTTCAAAAAATGCTAAAAAAAACACCACATGATTAATGGACTATCCCCAGCCGGCCGTCCTGCATTCCAACCAAATACCTGTCAGATAGGGATGTCCACGTGCAAAAAATATCGATATTTTTGTCGATATAATATATTGTAGTGTTCTATCAATACTTTGTGATAATATCGTACAATATATTGATATTTCCGATATATCGTATGTAATTTGTTTGTATTTAAAACAAACTATTGGGGAATTTAATATAAATATTAAGGCAGTTCCGTTATTTATTATTTTATACTGTCAAATATTGATATATGATAGGGCTATTAAATCCCGTTATACTTACTGTATGAATCGCAAACTGTATTAAATAATAGAGATAATAATTGTCTTGTTGTGTGAATGTCGGAATGGTTGGCACGCCGGCCTAATTATGGTCGGAAGCAGCCAAGTCGGAAAGTCTGTTAGAAGTTTTAGGCTAAAAACGCAATTAAACTCTCAACGACAGATTTAAGACTAAAACTTTTTGAAAAGGCAGCTTTTCTAGAAAAATACTATTTAAAAAACATATAATTGTATAGGTACTAACTATTATAAAGCTGTAACAGAGTTGTTCTTATACATTTAAGATATTTGTGAAATAATAATGTATTATGCTATAATACGGCGTGTCTGAACACAAAAAAGTTTTTTAGATTCTTGTCTGTTTTTCTGTTTGTCGGTTGGTCTGTTTGTTCGTTCGCGATGAAATATAACCTACTAAGCTACGACCAAGGCTAGTTTAACAATAAAATACCTTCCTACTTGCTACTTACATAAAGTACCGAGCCTTTTTCGTGAGAGGAGTAATTACCAAATTAAAAAGTATAATGTGTAATAATATGCGGTACCGTAATGGAGGCGCGACATGGCACGGTAAAACAATTTTCGCGCCAAAACTTCGTGGACATTTGCAATTTGTTACTGAGATTTTGTTTTATAGTGACATACCGCTGGCTTGCTAGGCTTACAAAATGTCGTATGTAATCATAGCATAAACTGTTTATTAATTTGTATTATTGTGGTTAAAACTGATTAAATATGTTGTAATTCTGATTAATTAATACTTTCACATTTTTCACTTTGTGTTTAATGTATAGTGCTAAGCATGTCAAATGCTTAAAAAATATATAAATAATTAATACTGTAATTTTAAAAATTACTACAAATATATCCTGGGATCAGTCTAACATAGGACTCAAGCAATTCCATCTATTCTCTAAGTCTTGGCTATATTTAACCGATTTCATAAAAGGAGGAGGTTCTCAATTCGACTGTATTTTTTTTTAATGTTTGTTGCCTCAGAACTTTCGACTGGGTTGACCGATTTTGATTATTATTTTTATATTTGAAAGCTGGTGCTTCCCGTGTGGTCCCATTCTACTGGCTCCCAGTCTGACAATGGCATCCATGAGAAAACCATATAAATCTTAGATATGTCAGTTTTTTTTTTGTTAAAATTTTTGTCAGTATAAGCACAGAATAGATACTATTCCTACGGACAGAAACGTCATTTCCATTAAAACTTGTCCAAAATCTCTCTATAATAACCTAAAAAATCTTAATAATAATACTAATTGTTCGTAACGAGAAGAAATGTACCTTATGGGCACAGAAATACAGTTGAGATTGTTTTGCCCGCCGCATGATCCTTGGGCAACCGCGTCATTCAACAAATGCGCTAGGGTTGCACCGATGATGATTTTACTACATCACGCTATCTCCCTTGCGGGGTAGGCAGAGAGAACAGAGTGACAAAAGGCTCTGTTCTTGCATATATCTCTCGCTTCCTCAACATTCATAATTCTCTTCATACACTCTCCGGTTTCCGCTCGCCGGTGTCGGAGACGCCTGACTCCACTGACAGCAGCAAAGCTGTCGTTTATAAAACTTAAAAATTTATTTTTCTAATATATTCTATTTGATTACTTTTATATAGTTTTAAATGTTATTTTCAAGTCGGAATATGTTTTTATACATTGTTTTTTTTTTTGTTGATCGTATGCGCTTTGAGTTTTAGCTTTGAATTTTCGGTTATTAAATTTTATTGTCGAAATACCCTAAATCGCGTAAATAATTTTATTATAATCAGTACTACAAGCGCAATCGCATAGGCGTGCTTGTCAGGCTTCTGTCGGTTGTACCGTGGTCGGTACGCGAAGCGGTAGGCATTTAACTCGGGGCCTTGAGCGAGTGATGTACGCCTGGTATAAGTATGAGTATGACATGGGTTGACTGCAAACCCCTCTCTACCCACGGGAGTCGTAGAAGCTGACTGAGGGAATACCGGGGGAGTGGACAGCAGCACTCCCTCGAATATTAACAACATCCACTGCGATCGCCAACCCGCCTGCCAAGCGTGGCGATTACGGCATTATCCCCCATGACGGGACCGCTCGTTGTGGCGTTCTCTTGGGGAGGCCTATGTCCAGCAGTGGAAGTTGAAAGGCTGGTGGATGGATGACTGCAATTATGTCGTGTTTTAAATAAAAACTATAAAAAATATAAATACTTAGCTTAAGACTTAAGTTATATTAGATTACTGGTGGTAGAGCCATGTTAACTCAGAATGAATGGGTTGGCTTTATCGGGGAAGTACCATCATCAGCGTACAACAACGGTAGATACCTCCTACCGTTGTTTCGTATGGTTAGTGATCGAGCCCGACGATTCGTGCTGTGTTAAACAAGGCTCTAATCTATATCTATATAGGTACTATTATAAAGCTGTAACAGAGCTATGTCTGTACATTTAAGATATTTGAGAGAAAAATACTGAATTAGGCTATATAGGCGTGTTTTAGAGACAAAACGATTTTTTTTTAGATTTTTTGTCTGTTTGTTTGTTCGCGAATCACGCAAAAACTACTGAACGGATTTTGATGCAACTTTTTTTATTTGATAGCTCTTGATTAGACTTAACAACTGGTATGTATCTTTATCCTGCTTTTATATCGGGAACCTGAGATATAACCCAAAAACTAGCTTTTGGCTGCGGTGAAACTATTATTATAAAGCTGTAACAGAGCTGTGTCTGTACATTTAAGATATTTGAGAAAAAAATTACTGTATAGTCGTGTCTAAACACAAAACTGTTTTTTTTTGAGATTTTTTGTATATTTGTCTGTTTATCTGTTTGTTTGTTCGCGTATCATGCAAAAACTACTGAACGGATTATGATGATGCAACTTTTTTTATTTAAAAGGCCTCGATTACACTTAAAAACTGGTATACATTTTATCCCGCTACTATATCGGGAAACTGAGACATAACCGAAAAACTATCTTTTGGCCGCGGCAAAGCCGCGGGCAAAGGCTAGTCCGAAATAAACGGATTAAAATCTTAGAATAATCGACCAGTGTACCCAATATTGGTACATGAACTATTAAGACGAAAAGCACAAATTTATACGAATTAAATTTACAGCAATTTCATAACTCCATTTAAATGAGCCTTCAGCCTTATTTCACCAATTATCTCAATAAAGCGAGGCCGGTTACCCTTTAGCTCTATTATCATAGCTACTTTTAATTGAACAGAAGCGTTTAACGAGCGAACGCTTTAAATTTAAACAAGCAGATGTTAATTCTCCATTGGGTCATAAATGCTTCGGATTAATAGTGATTAATAGGTAGGGCTTCGTGCCAAAATGTTTACGGAAATCTCTAAACTGTATTAAGAATATTTATTCGTTTCTATGCTTATTTAAACAATGATTTATTAACTATCAATCTGAATAATTCACTGAATAATTCGTACTATTTTCTTATACTGCGGGACTCGTGGCGTAGTCGGTAATTTAACCGACTACGCCACGAGGTCGTGGGTTCGATTTCCACTCAAAACAATTATTTGTGTGATGAACACAGATATTTGTACTGCGTCTGGGTGTTTTCTATATATTATATGTATGTATTTACAAAAAAAAGTTATATATTTATTTTACCCATAGCACAAGCGTTCAGCTTAGTTTGGGACTAGAGGACGTTGTGGGAACATGTCCCTCAATATTTATTTATTTAAACTAAGCGGGTGGAAAAGACGCATACGGCCCACCTGATGGTATGACGGTTGCTAGGAACTCCAAAAGCATCATTCACGCGTCACCAACTCCAACGGAAGGAGGTGGTTTGGGCCTTTAACGCTCTCTCACGAAACTCGATAGTAGGAGCACTTAACGTTATTTCACGCTAATCTTCTGTGAAAGTGTGGATCCTCGATCGAGTCAGCTCATCATCATGCTGGGACAACCAAAGCCGTTAAAAAATACCACTAATGCCGTAACTTTAGGATTTTGCAACAAGAAATTTGTTTTTAAATCAAAATAAAATATTAAATTTAGATGATAATGATTCAAATTTGTATTGTATTACAATAAGTAAGGTTTGGCAATTATGAATGATAAATAATATCTGATAAATGTCCGCCACGACCACGGTTACAGCCACCGAAACAATGAATTTATTGCAAACTAAATTTGTCGATCGTATAATTTCACGAAATTCCACTGTTAAGTGGCCAGCTCGAACATGTGATTTAACACTGCTGGATTATTTTTTGTGGGGTTATGTTAAAAACAGAGTCTATACGAAGCCAATCGAATCGATTGCAGCCTTAAAACTCAAAATTCGTGAAGTGATTTAACGAAATAAACCCACCATTTTGTCAAAAAATGATTGAATCGACATTAATTGTAACCGTGGTCGTGGTGGACATTTATCAGATATTATTTGGCATTCATAATTGCCAAACCTTACTTATTGTAATACAATAAAAATTTAATCATTATCTAAATTTATTGTTTTATTTGATTTAAAAACTGTTGAAAAACACTATAATATAGTCAGAAGTCCAGAAAAGGATAGAGAATACTTGTTATTTCTGAAAAATAGATGTGGGCTAGCAATATTTTTTACGGATCAGTAGTATGCCACAATATGGCGTATGTATATTCTGAACACAACACAGACGAAGTCGCAGGCATGTTACATACCATATCTTCCCACAGTAATCGCTGATACCAATAACCTCATTACATGGAATATTGCGATATCTACTTCCACGAGGCGCAAAGTCAGGGAAACGTGATCGATGTGTCATCGTCACTTTTGCAATCCCCTATTCCCACACTTTCTGTTCTAACATCGAACGATCGGCACTAACTTTAGGCTAGGATTAATATTGTAATAAGTTTATTTTAAAATATAGTTTTATTTAAATTAAATTTTGTTTTTTTTCAATCTCCGGCGGCAGCCTACGTAATTGGCAGAATCTAGTAAATTATACTTTTATTTAAAACATAAACATAGCATCACGCCCGAAGGGATAGATAGAGGTGTATTACACACCCATGGTTTGTCAACTATGTTTAAGTCCCACGTAATAGGGGGCGAGCCTATTGCCGTCTACCGGGCACATTTCCAAACTCCGGGCTGCTACTGAGAATGTTTCTTTTTACGAAAAAGCTCAATATCAATTGCCGTATTCATATAAATATAATAAATATTATTGTTTGCAATATTTTAAAGGCGTGTGTATTCGGTAGTCTCTCTCGTTGGTCAATCTTTAGATACTGATTACATTTAATGCTCTAAACAAACTTTACTAATTCAAATCGCAGCGTGAGATGGGACAAAATACAGTTTTAACAATATCAACTCACAATATTAATGTATCAAACGTAAATATGTTTATTTGTCTGTGTATGCCTCATAAGCGAAGCGTTGAGGTGGGCATTACTCTCGTTTCACGCAGAACAACTGATTTTTCAAATTTAAAATGTCTCTATTTATCATATATTGCACTTGTAAACTAATATATACACACACATATCAAGAAAAAACACTATTTTTAACACTCATGATATTTTTGATGCCATTTTTGTTATTTAAACTAGTTAAAAAACTGTTTAAAAAAGTTCTGTCTTGGACGTCCGTGTGTTGGAGGTAATGTATGTTAACACTATAACGACCGAAATACTTTACTAATCGAGTATTTTTTTTTCTTTTATGATACAGTATAACTACGAATAGAGCCCTATCACTTTTCACGGTTTGATTCGATGTGGTTTAATTGTTATTAAATAAACAAAAAAATAGTGAATATTTACACTCGACGCGACACTAAAACCAGCGTTATGCTTATTTCGTGAGAACTATTTCTATAGACCAATATAGAAGTACTTCTTAAAATTAGCGCTAGATGGCGTATAAGACATGAAAACCACAGTAATTTTTGAAATTAGCGCTATCTTGGTGATTTATTGAAAACTACTTAGTAAGACCAATATATTATTAGTTACTTATGAAATAATCAACAGTTTAGGTACCTAGGACATATTGTCTGCGAGGACCTTTGTGATGAGGCAGATATGGACAGAGAGCGTAGGGCGTTGACGGTTAGAGCGAATATGCTGTCCAGAAGATTTGCATTTTGCTCATACAAAGCAAAAATTACACTTTTTAAAGCCTACTGCCAATCATTCTACTGCAGTAGCTTGTGGACGGCATACACTCAGAAAGCCCTCAACGCTCTGCGTGTGCAGTATAACAATGCTTTTAGGGTGCTGATGCGGCTCCCGCGGTTCTGTAGTGCGTTCACCATGTTCGCAGAAGCACGCACCGATGGCTTTGCGACTATCATGCGGAAAAAGATTGCCTCACTGCTGAGTAGAACACGTGCGAGTAGCAACAACATACTGAAGGCTATTACGGATAACTTTAGCAGTCCAATTCTGCGTCACCACATTAGGATTCTTATAGCATAATGTAATATAGTAATATAATGTAAGATATATAGTAACATAATAATAATTGTCTTGTTGTGTGTATTATGTTTAATTTAGTTTTGATTTTGATTCTACCATTTAATGTAATTTATAATTTAATTTAATTTATTATTTCATTTAACTTAATTTGTCAATATGTAATATGGATCTAGAATCTGAAATAAATTATATTTGATTTGATTTGATTTGAAAGGCTGCGGCGGAGCCGCAGGCAAAGGCTAGTAAATATTATAAGTGTAAATTTGTTTGTTTCACTTTCACGCCGAAACTGCTAAATCAATAATCATTTAATTTAGCATAAATATAGCTCAGAACCTGGAAAAGGTGCTGTGCTATTTATTATTCCTGAAAAATGGTTAGTTTCTGTGGTATAGTAATTATTGTATAAAGATCATTAGCGTGCCGTAGAATGGCGTATTTATATTTTGAAATCCATGCGAACCAAGTCCCGGGAATAATAAAAGAAAACCGGCCAAGTGCGAGTCGGACTCGCACACGAAGGGTTCCGTACCATTGACTAGGTAAACAACATTACACTATTGTAACTCTCTGTAACTATGGTGTTTGGCTGTTACCAAATTTTGCAAGTAAAATTTTACTCATTTCGTGGTTTTCAACTTAGACTTAGATGCGCATAACGAAACAGTTTTAAATATAAGGAATTATGTTACCATTAGAGTCATTCGAGGTAACTGTGCGCCGTGGATAAGCGTGCGCAATCCCATATATTTAGGACTAAAATGAATGGGTATGCGCACTTTTACCCACTGCGCACATTTGCCACGAATGACTCTAAGTAGGCGCCATCGTGGATGAATTTTTATAGTGTTAATTCCATCAGCTTTTTAAACTTTTATTATTATCTGTAAGGGCGTAAGAATTAGGTAAGTAATATAAAGAAAGTGGTGTTAACAATTACTTGATAGGTAGGTATGTAGGTAGTAGGACCGCCCACTTTTGTTTTATTTATTTATTTTTTATTTTATTTAACCTTCATGCACACTATACGTACAAAGGCGGACTTAATGCTAAAAGCATTCTCTACCAGTCAACCTTTAGGTCATGCAGAAAAAGAAGTAGGTAGGTCAAAAGGGATAAATATATCTATATAAATACGTAAGCGATATATAAATATACGCATTACACACTAAATACATACTATATACTTATAAATATAACACATATATACATATATATATATATATATATATATATATATATATATATATATATATATGAATATAAATAGATACATATACATACATATATTACATGAAAAAAAAACTTACATGTGAGGGTCTAGACTGATTCATCCGTTGTCAATAGATCAATGTATAGCTTCCGAACATTTAATTTAAACACATTCCGATTTGAGGACATCCTGATTTCAAGAGGGAGAGCATTCCAAAGCAGTATAGATTGGATATAGAAGGAAGAGTGAACAAGACTAGAAGTATGTGAAGGGCAGGATAGTAGAAGATTATGTGAAGACCGAAGATTTTTTTTATGACAAGAATAAAGAAATTTAAGTCAGATAATGGGGGACATTGGGAGAATTCAGTAGAGAGTAAAGCATCGTTAGCGTATGTAAGTAAGCTACGTTGCTGTCGAATGCGTAGCCAGCTTAGCTCTCGACGAAATTTAGAGACATGATCATATTTACGAAGGTTGTAAACGAACCGAATGCAATTATTGAGAAGTTGGTCTAGCTTATTGAGTAGATCTGCATTCAGGTCGAGATAGCACACATCACCATAGTCGATAATTGGAAAGATTAAAGTTTGCACGAGCATTTTCTTTGTTTTGCAAGGCAGGAAATTTTTAAGCCGATATAGAGAGCGTAGGGAACCAGTAACTTTTCTGCTAACATTTGTAACCTGAGTTCGCCAATCTAATGTTGCGTCAATATGTAGACCAAGGTTTTTAACAGAAACAGTTACAGGAATAATAGTACCATCAAAGATCACAGGTGGCACAGATGACCCGTCGATTCTATTTGTTATCTGAGAACTACCTATTATAATGGCTTGGCATTTAGATGGATTCACACTAAGGCCAAACCGGTCAGACCATTGTTTTAGTGAAGCCAAGTCCCGGTTGATGGCATGAATTGCTGTCGAAAGGTCATCGATTCCCGTTTGTGTATAGAGTTGCAGATCATCGGCGTAAAGATGATACGCACATTGAAATTCTTGAGTGACCGTATTGATAAATAATGAAAACAGAAGAGGAGAAAGTATACCGCCTTGAGGAACACCGCAGTCAAGAACACGCCAGTTAGAAGTGACTTCCTCATTGCGAACTGACTGCCGGCGACCCCGAAGATAAGAGGAGAACCAACCCAGTGCCTCAGGTGAGATCAAAAGATGGGAGAGGATAGAGAGAAGGATATCATGATTGATCGTATTAAAAGCATTTGAAAAGTCCACCAAGACCATCAATGTTACTTTAGTCTTTTCAATTCCCGACCTTACGTCACCAGTTACTTTTAATAAGGCTGAAATTGTGCTGTGCCCAGGTCTAAAACCCGAAACGAAGAGAGAATGTTATTATGTTGGACAAAACTAGACAGTTGTTTGAGGACACATTTTTCCAGAATTTTGGATAAGAAGGGAAGGATAGATATAGGGCGAAAATGAGAAACAAGTGTAGGATTAGGAATCTTAGGCAAAGGACAGACAAAAGCCATACGCCAGAGGGAAGGAAAAGAGCCAGAAGAGAGCGAAAAATTTAGAATATGAGCTAAGGGCAATAAAAATTGATCCAAAGCGGTGACCATCATGCGACGGCTGATGTTGTCATATCCCATGGCCTTGGACTTTATAGAAAGAATTGTTTTTTTAACCTCACCTGGAGAAATCGGGGAGAACTGAAATTGATTATAGTTGGGACGTGGTAAACTGCCTACATAGTTAATAGTACTATGTTTGGTTGTAACATGGAGAGTATCCGTAGTCGTTAAATGACTGTTAATATCGTCTAAAGTAATTGTTTTAGGCAACTCTGAGTGACGTGATTTGCCGATCCCTAGACTCCCTAAAAACTTCCAAACATCAGCAGGAGAAGTGGAAGAAATACTATCAAGGATATGTCGGCGTTTAGCATTGCGTATCATCTGATTGCAATGATTCCTAACTTTCTTAAACCTTGTCCAATTACCGTCACAAAGATTTAGCTTAAAGTTACGAAACGCACGATCCCTACGTCTCATTTCGGTTCGAATCTCATCTGACATCCATGGTGCCGGCAGTCGCTTCAGCTTAACTCTTCTGATTGGCGCATGAACATCGTAAAGATTGACGACTGCATTGTTAAAAATGCTCACCTTCTCATCAACCGTAGTAGCCGCCATCAAGGGCTCCCAATCAATGATAATAGCATCCAACTGTAGTTTATTGATATCCATCCGCTCAAAACAATGCAAATGTGCAACCTTGGGCTGAAGTTAGGGAGGTTTCAGGATGATCTTACATCCTCCAGATGTCAGTAACTTGGTAGAAAATACGGCTATTAGGCTAACTTATAAATTTAGTAAAATTGTAGCAATGTTAAAAAAGTACAATCAACTATGGACGAATAAAACAACAAAAAGGGCAAAAAAATCACGTTTGTTGTATGGAACCCCTTAAATATTTGTTTAATTTTGTTTTTATTTAATATTTGTTATTATAGCGGCAACAGAAATACATCATTTGTGAAAATTTCAACTGTCTAGCTATAGCTGTTCTTGAGATAGATTCTGATGATAGACGGACCGACAGACAGAGTAAAAACGAGTAAAGAAACACTTTTGTGTATGGGAGCCCTCCTTAAATATTTATTTTATTTTAATTTAATTATTTATTTTAAAGTGAATATAGAACTAAATATTCTGTTAATATTTCAAGCGCTTAACTGTTGTCCTTATCAATATCGAGCAAAAACGAGTAAAAAAATTACGTTTGTTGTATGGGAGCCCCCCCCTTAAATATTAATTTTATTTTCATTTAATTATTTATTTTTAAAGTTAATATATAACTTAATATTCTGTAAACATTTCAAGCGTTTACCTGTTGCCGTTATCAATAGCGAGCAAAAAAGGGCAAAAACAGTCACATTTCCCCCCCCCCTTAAATATTGTTTTTTTTTTTAGTATTTGTTGTTATAGCGGCAACAGAAATACATCATTTGTGAAAATTTCAACTGTTTAGCTGTCGCCGTTCTTGAGATACAGCCTGGTGACAGACGGACGGACAGACAGACGTTGTATGGGAGCCCCCCTTAAATATTATTTTTTTATTTTTAGTATTTGTTGTTATAGCGGCAACATAAATACATTATTTGTGAAAATTTTAACTATCTAGCTATCGCCGTTCTTGAGATGCAGCCTGGTGACAGATGGACGGACAGACAGACGTTGTATGGGAGCCCCCCTTAAATATTATTATTTTTTTGTTTTTAGTATTTGTTGTTATAGCGGCAACAGAAATACATCATTTGTGAAAATTTCAACTGTCTAGCTATCGCCGTTCTTGAGATACAGGCTGGTGACAGACGGACAGACAGACAGCAAAGTCTCAGTAATAGGATCCCGTTTTGACCCGTAAAACTAATTTGAATTCGTCTAAAAACTGGGGAATCCTTCATACCTTCATCATCTCGCTAGCTTTATCCAGAAAAAAGAAGAAATATAGGAAGAAAGACTTACACACATTGTTGGGGTCGTCTTCTGATCTGACCCACCAGTATTTCCATGAATGATTGCCTATCTAACCTCCACGACCTAACCAAGTGCACGACTGCTGACCTTAGAACAAGGGTGGAGTCAGATTTTTTAATCAGGACTCTGACAACCTGTAACCCATAGTCCTAGGTGAACGTCAAACGCGATAATGCGACGCGACACGAAAATATCAAAAAGAGGTTGTATGTGCTTATGGCCTTTTTTTTTATTAAGGCGGGAAAAAATATTCCTAATCGCACACCCCGTCGTTCCTAGTAACAGACAAAAATCCTAATATAGTTTCTTTTTCTCAAATATCTTAAATGTACAGACACGGCTCTGTTAGATCTTTATAATAGTATAGAAAATCAGGAATACTTTTATGAAAACAGCGTTGAATACAGCTCTCAATCAAGGCACGCTGTTATCAGCGTCACTCCGGCTTGTTGACGTTGATAGATTCTTCTACACGTTTGTGCGCATTCTAAAGTTGATAGGTACATGATAGGTAGATGTTGGCAAGCATCTTTGCATGCCGTCAACTGAGTTACTTTTGGAATGAAATATGTTGTTGTATGTATTAGGTTACGTAAACGTGTTTTTGGCTATTTTTATTATATATAATATATCATCCATCCATCCATCAGCCTTTTAACGTCCACTGCTGGACATAGGCCTCCCCAAGAATGGGGTATAGTGCCGTAATCGCTACGCTTGGAAGGCGGGTTGTTAAGTTAGTTAATAGATAGATAACATATAATAGTTCAGATATTTTTATGTATGTTTTAAGCATTTGACACATAAATTAACACAAAGTGCGAAAATATGTAATCGAAAATAACAGTCACGAGCAAGACTTGAACCTGCATCTCCTGGCTGAATTGACATAGCATCTGGGACAGTATTCCAGTAGAAGCTGGTTCAAATCCTGCTCGTGACTATTTTCGATTTTATATTTTCGCACTTCGTGTATATACTTCGTGTACATTTATATACGAGTATTTAGTTCAATAGTAACAATAAAAATTCTATGACTGATTTTTACAAAAATGGTTTTTCGTCACAATAATCTATAGCCAAACTGAAGCCTTGGAAGACTGAATTATTTACCAGCCGCTACAAAGTTTTAAACCACTTATTAAAAAGGGCTTTTTAAGGTCCTGCTAATTAGAAAACTCGGGACGTCTTGCAAATGTGAAGACATCGAAATTATTTTATAAAAATAATGAGTATAAATAAAATGGTTATAAATTTTTCAATGTGTACTTATAAGAGGTGATCCATTTCGAGTTTCCCTACTTTTTTAAAGAAAAAAACACATAAAATTCAAATTTAATGGAGAATGTTTATTATCATTTGAAAGAACATTCTTTGGCATTTATTTTTTGAAGATTATGTCTATCAAATGTTGGCCGTTGCTACGTCGCAGATGGTCCATCCGTTGAGTCCAATTTTCGATGACTCGTTCGAGGATTTCGACTGGTAACTGGCGAATGACATACGTGATGTTTTCCTCCAAGGCCTGAATCGAAGCGGGTTTGTCCACATAAACTTTAGACTTTACATATCCCCACAGGAAAAAGTCTAACGGTGTGATATCACACGATCTTGGTGGCCAATCGACCGGCCCAAAACGTGAAATTATGTGCTCACCGAAATGTTCACTCAATAAGTCCATTGATTGATGCGATGTGTGGGAAGTGGCGCCGTCTTGCTGAAACCAAATGTCGCCGAGATCACGAGCTTCAAACTACTGAAGCCTACAGCCGTGACATGTGCTGTTTGAAGTCCATCTCAGAATAGAAAAGGCCACGACCGCAGGCAAAAATGCGATCACACTGCAGCCGCAGTCCGCAATGCAATAGTAGACTTACAAGCTGGAGAGAAACTCTAAGTCTTGCAGGTTTCCTCGCAATATTCCACGTTGTCTTCTTATAGGACTATAAAACAATTTGACATGAAAATCGCTCAAATTGACTATGTACTTCCGACAGCTTACCGATAAAAGCGAGTTCTTGAATTTTACAAAAAAAAAAAATTGTTTCGTTATTCATACTCTGAAAGTAGGCCTGAAGTTGCCTGAGGAGTGGGTTGAAAGTAATACTTTTCAGCCCTAGGGATAATTACTTTCAACTGACAGCTGAGTAATTATAAAAAAAAAAACAGTTCTATTTTCTGTACAGCCAGTCAATTACAGCGCTATGTAAAATTAAAATAACATAAAGTTAAGTACTTAATTATTAAATAATTTGTTTTTTATATGACTTTATTTTAATATAGTTGCAACTATATCTTTAAAATAACGAAGATTTATATTTATTTAATGATTAAAATGAAAAATAATGGCTGAATAGTTGACAGGCCACAAAAAAAAATAACAAAATCGGCGGGAAAACGGCGATTCCAAATTCAATTTTTTAAAGTCTCCCATTTTTTCTTTAGCTAATTCATGATTTTTATTTTTAGTTTCCTCGTATTCGTAATGAAAAGCACAGTATTTACCTCGGGATAAAGACTTATTTAGTCAGTATTTCATCCCTAGGGTAACAATGTACTATTAACGTTAAACAGTTTGTTGTACTCGTACATGAATTCTAAATTTAAAAGTATCGTTAAATGTTTGTACAAAGTAGATATTATTATTCCTTAACCACAACCGCAGGGAGAAAATTTAAAACAAACTCTTACATGGAGTTTGGGCTTTGAATCAACCACATTTGTTATACATAGGTACTTGTTAAGCTGGGTGCTGACCGTCGATAGTTCGCAATCTAACAATTTTATTCCTACACAGTAATCTTAATTATAACAATAAAATTAAGAATCATACTAAATGATGGTGCGAGTCACGAAATAATTTTACTGTGATTTTTAGCATTTGACATGATCAACAATTTTTTAAACAATTATTTGTGCTCGCAGAAAAAATCTCTTTTTTTCCAACTTTCACAAAAGATTGTTTCTAGTAAAATAGGTGATCATTAATTTAAACGAAGTTGATGTTGTTTAGTACTTTGAAGCTCCGTAAGTGAATTAGAATCCGCGATATAACTTATTATATAAATTTCTAAGTTTTAACTTTGAAACCCTTACGCTGCGCTGTACCAAAATTTTACATAATTACTAATTAGCGAAACTCCTAACATGTTGTTAACTAAGTTATCAAGCTTAATTAACCCTTATTTCTTAAATATATTATCTTGGATACTTTATTAATGATGTGGTTGCGCAAAATATACCAACCAAGGTAATTCGCCAGCGAGCCGCTCAAGGAATTTCGTACTGTTCCTGTGATCCATCAATAAAGGCGGAGAATGGGGCCACACACTACCATGCTCATTGCGCCGATCAACAGGATGTGTAGTTGCGTACTTTTCAGCTTTAACCAAAAACAGTGTATTAATAGCATCGCTGGTGTCATGGTATGGTCTGCATGGTGTCGTACAATGCAACTAAGGGAAGTAAGCAAATATCACCCATTGCATTACTGGTGGTAGGGCTGGGTTCGAGAAGCGCACTCCCGACTCGGACCGGTGCTGAAATGACATGGACTCTCTGCAGCTGGATCGGTTTCGTACTCCTGTTCTGAACACGAACTGACATGGTGGCGTTTCTATACAAGCACTTCAGCACTTCGATATACCGATAGTCAATTTGGCACCACTGAAGGGACTGCAGCACCGCCCAAGTTTCGATCGAATCGAAGGCTTTCTCATAGTCCACAAACACCAGACACAGAGGCCGATTGTATTCCTCGAATTGAACCTGCGTCCCTTCCAATCCGTGGAAGTGCTCTAATCCACTGAGCTACCGCATCACCATTCGGCCATACCCAATTTCTTTATCACGTTTGTCTTAACGACCACGTTTCTTATCAGTTTTCCCTAACGTACTCTTCATACAAGCAATAAAGTCTCCGTATAGGCGATTCCATCAAACGAACATCAGCGCACAGGTGTCCCACATTACACGTCTGCAACCAAATAGAATACAACCACATGTTCATTCAATATTTCTACGTGATATACATACATTAGCAGCAAGTATGTTGGGGTAAAATGGTAACGTGGGCAGCAAGGCAGTAATTTTGAGGTTACGGACTGAATTTAGATTATCCACGTGTAAGTAGTAATAGTCTGTAGAACTAGTATCTTCTCTGTGGTAATAGCCTAGCGGACCAAGGACTAAGTACAAATACTGCGGTATTGAGCGTCCAAGGTCCAATCTCTGAACTCGTACGGCACACACCTCTGATTAATCGTGATTTTTTGAAATTATTTGTGTATTTTGATATTTTTATATATTTTTTTAGCCATTTGACATACTTAGCCATATAATTTTTTTTTATTGCTTATGATGGCAGACGTCCTACGGCCCACCTGATGGTAAGTGGTAACCGTCGCTCATGGACTCAACTATGCCGAGAGTATTGTCAAGCCGCTACGCACCATTTCATTTCTGAGATATGAAATGAAAGAATAAACGGCTATCTTCTGCTACAGCCAAAATACACTGGCGTGCTTCATTAATGGTCACCTAGAAAACGGTGGTACCGACCCGTTCGGACCCTGATTACAAGTGACTACGCTCACTTGGTACTCAGCCCTACCACCAGTAATGCAATGGGTGATAATTGCTTACTTCCCTTAGTCGCTTTGTACGACACCCGTGGGAAAGGATGGGGTGGTGACACGTGTATACTTAGTCACCACACGGATGAAAAAAAAAATTAGCACAAAGTGTGAACATGTGAAATTGAAAATAACAGTCACGAACAGGATTTGAACTTGCATCTCCTGGAATACCATCCCAGATGCTTTGCCAATTCAGCCATCGTAACAATTGCTCGCGACTGTGAATATCGATAACACATACATTATTAACGTCTTGGGTGACGCCTGCGCCATCTGTCGGAAGTTTTTACATACATTATAGGTACCGATTAATTTATATGGCTAAGCATGTCAATTGCTAAAAAAATATACTAAATATCAAAACACTTATAGGGCTGTGTCATTATTTGGGGGTTGTCAAAGTAGAAAAAGAGAACTTCACTGCGAATATTCGAATCTGTGTCCCATCGAATCTGCGGAAGAGCTCTGAACCGCTAAACTATAGCAGTCACCCAATGTCCACTACACATTTGTTTTAAATGTCTGTACGACCCACGCCACCTATCGGATGCAATTACAGTCAACACGTACATTATTTACATACATTATTCCAATATAGTGAGAAATATAGTTCCCTGTGGAAACCTGCATGCCTGAGAGATTTTCGATGACTTATAAAGTCTACTAACCCCAACTGCGTCAGCGTGGTGGACTATGGTCTAATCCCTCCCACCACGAGAGGAGACTTGTGCCTAATAGTGAGACAGAAAAAAGGTTCAGTAAAAATTTTTGGTAATATCACAGATGTAAGTTAAGTTTCAACAAAAATAAGCAGGTACTATTTCCAATTTCAAGAACTTTTAAAGGCTATACTCGTCAGCAGTTAATTTATTGTTTTAATCTTATTTCAATTAAAAAAAAAACAAGAAAATTTAAACTTCACTTGAAGTTAGATCAGAAGAGGTTGTTACCGCCGACTTCTAAGTATCTTTGTACTTGACACGCTCAAAAAAATATATTTTCTTTCTTTCTGTCTCATTTTCTTTCCGTCTTTCTTTTATCTTTCTTTCTTTCTCTCATGACAGCAATTTCTCCGGTTCCTCTGGCTTGTGAACATTTAATTGGTGAACCCAAATATAATGTTTTTTTTTCTATACGATCATATATCAAGTCAACCCTACGAGATGTGAGCTTGGAGTGAGCAAAAATAATGACGTAATTGATGACGTTTATTCAGAAAAGATATAATAATAATTAACATTTGGAAGATAGGCGTATCCGAAGTGGGTTTCCATGTAAGTACAGGTTATGGTTCTAGTCACAAAACTAAAAAAACTGTAAAAATCACACATTCATTATAAGGGAGAATTTTACAAATTTTAATTGACAACTACCTACTAGATGTAAATACAACTTGCTTCATATTGAAATATTATTATCAAATAGATTTGGAAATGCACTGATCTTTTTCTAATTCACTTGAATTAGATTGTAGAGCACTACCAACAAGAGTTTAAATTTAATAAACGTCCATATACACTCTTACATCTAAACCAGCTTCCTTTTAATATTACGGCTGACTGAACATAAATACAGCCCATGTTAGTCTGTCACTCGCGTGGTCCTAAGCAAACAGTGGTAAGTCAAAACATAATAAGAGGCGGAATGAAAAATAAGACCATCTGTAAGGTCAGCAAAATAACAAAACAAAAACTCCTTGTTTTACGTAAAAACATTTATTTCAACATATGTGTGTTTAGTATGTATTTTTGTATGTTTTTTATGAATAGTAGATAATGGTAACGAATATATTTTATTGCTGGCCAGGGCCAGTAAGCTACGCTTTATATGATCGTAAGAGGTATCTGCCAATCCTATAATTGGTACACAAGACCAAATACGCAACTACCCCGCTGCTTTTATTTGATTTATTGTCCATCAACACCATCTATAAAAGATAGGGATATATTATCTATCCTTATCGTAACTATTATAAAGCTCTAACAGAGCTTTGTACTTACATATATAAGATATTTGAACAAAAAATCTGTAATAATCTATATAAACGTGTCTGAACACAAAACATTTTTTAAGATTTTTTGTCAAATTATTTGTTCAAATGCTAGAAATTTGAATCACAAAGACAAATTGAGGATTTTGTTTGTATGGTGATGGACTAAATATACAAGTGTCACCACCCCATTATTTCCCATGGATGTTGTACGAGGCGACTAAGGGAAGTAAGCAATTATCAGCCATTAAATTATTGTTGGTAGGGCTGAAGCTATCGGGCCCGAGCGAGTTGGCACCACCATCTCCTGTGTGACCGGTCATGAAGTATATCGGTGTGTTTTGGTTGTAGCAGGAGCTAGCTGTTTATTCGTTCATTTCATATATATGTAAGATGAAATGGTGAGCAGCGGCTTGACAATACTCTGGTTATAGTTGAGTCTATGAGCGGAAGTATTTCATCCATCCATGACGTCCATCCATACATTCATCAGCCTTTTAACGTCCACTGCTGGACCTAGGCCTCACTTTTTTTTTGTTTAGGCGGGAAAAAATGTTCCTAACCGCACACCCCGTCGTTCGGGGCAACGAACAGGGTAGTGTGGGGCCTGCACCCACTAAAGAAACCCGCCGTGTCTCCGCCTTTATTGGCGGGCCACTGGAACTATGTTACATTCCTTCTGTGGTCCGCCGGCGGCTTACCCATACGGGTACCCTCTATTGAGCGACGCATCCACGCACGGAGCGTCGCACCTTCTCGGAAGGCCTTGCGGGTGACGGACGTTCCCCGGTCCATCCACCCGGAGCCTCAGCTAAGGCGGCATGAGGCGCAAGTACCTGCGCCGGGGCGGCCCCGGTCGCTGGCGGCGGTTCGGGTCAGCGGAAGAATCCTCCTCCCTGGCTCTCTCCACCGCTTCCTTCCGCGAGATAACCTCCTCGCAGAAGGCAGTGACCGCGTGTAATCCGCATAGCAGATGACAGCCAGCCCGGAAGGGAGCCGACAGTGCAACACCCAGTCGTAACCAATGTCCCACAGGAGTGACCCCAGGACCGAACCCTGCGGGATACCGCACGACATGGGTCTTCTCACAACGTCCACTATGTGGCTCTCATAGATGACGCTGCGGCCCTCTAGATAGTCCGCCACTAGCCGCCTCAGGTATACAGGCACCCTGTGATACCGAAGCGCCTCCCTGATGCAGCTGAATGGCAGACTGTTAAATGCGTTGGCGATGTCAAGTGACACCGCCAACAGCATTTCCCCGCCAGTGACGACCGCCGCGGCCGCAGCCCTCAGACGCATGATCGCGCCGACTGTCGAACGACCAGCTCGAAAACCGAACTGGGCGTCCGACAAGTCGGGCCCGACGTCGCGCAGGTGCTGGACAATGCGGGCAGCGAGGATTCTCTCCAGCATCTTACCCGCCTTATCCAGCAGCACGATGGGCCTGAAGGCCCCGACCGAATCCGGCGTTCGCCCGGCTTCGGCACCTAGGCCTAAAAATAGAGGTTAGTGCCGTAATCGCCACGCTTGGCAAGCGGGTTGGTGATCGCAGTAGATGTTGTTAATACTCTAAGGAGTGCTGCTGCCCACTCCCCCGGTGTTCCCTCAGTCGGCTCTTACGACTTCCATGGGTGGAGAGGGGTAGGACAATTCTAAAGCCGGCCACACACGGCTAAGTAGTTAAGGGGAAGTATCTAGAAGGCAATAAAACAGATAACATTTCATCAGTACCTTTGTATATCACACAAAGTTCACTTATTCTCTTATTAACTTGGGCCCTCTTCCATTTTTAGTCCTTATTAATCCAATTTTAGAATCTTTCCAAAACTAAAACTATTTAATATGTTTTTTGCAATGGCCTAAAACCATAAGGAACTAGCTTTTACCCGTATAAACCGCATGTTTTCATAATCTATTGATTTACTCGGCGCAGGTCAGTAAACTCCTTGTTTTTCCTACATATTCAACAATTATCATCATAATTAAGCTAATTTGCAAAATCTAACTAAACTATTGTACTCCTAAACCTTTTATATTCTGTCTGTTGCGTTGTTTTGGGCTTATTGCGTTCAGACAGACAGACAAGATGGGGAAACTTTATTTTATTGTATGTATAGATAGACATGTAACGGTAAATATCGACAAAAGACAATAAAATATCTAAAAAAAACTATATGGTTGTCTGTAAAGTTGGCTTACGGACGATAATTTTACGTGATAACTTCATATTATATATTTTCTGAGAGTTTCACAAACAATGCATCGGTCGCCATACATTTTTCGATGTATATGTAAATACGAAGCTTCTAATTATACCTAAATATTACTTAAGTACACACTAAATCATCGTCAATTTAACAGATCATAGGCTGGTCTCATAGTAACTCGGTAAATCCACCACCTTAAGAACCGCAGATGAAGCACGTAGTCAGATTACTTTTAATACCGCCATTTATTTTTATGTTTTAGCATCCCTGGGCCGAACGTGACACTTTTTCGTGCGTGCGGCCAGCGTTCATCGATTTATAAGACGTTATCACGTCAGAAGTTGAAACTGAATCTATACTATTATAAAACTGTAACAAAACTGTCTATACATTTAAATTTATTTACATACATTAAGAAAAAATACTGTAATAGGCTATATAGACGTGTCTAAATAAAAAAAGTTTTTTTATAATTTTTGTCTGTTTGTTGGTTCGCGCATCACGCAAAGACTACTGAACGGATTTTAATGAAACTTTTTTTATTTAAGAGCTCTTGATTAGATTTAAAAAATCGTATATATTTTATCCAGCTACTATATCCGGAACCCGAGATATAAGCTAAAAACTAGCCAAAGGCTAGTAATCTATAAAAGGCTTCAGTAAGAATTATTATCAAGCACTTAAATTATGGATGTATCTATGCAAAGTTGATAACTTTTATCAGTTACTCCATCAGTCAAATAATATTTTTTTTATTTAGATATTTTTTATATATATTTTAGCATTTTACATGCTTAGCACTATACATTAAACACAAAGTGAAAAATGTGAAATCGAAAATAACAGTCACGAGCAGGATTTGAACCTGCATCTCCTGGATACCGTCCAGATGCTTTGCCAATTCAGCCATCGTGACAATTGCTCCTGACTCACTGGCGTCACCCAAAGACGTTAAGTATGAATGTGTTATCGAAATTAGCAGTCAGGAGCAATTGTCACGATGGCTGAATTGGCAAAGCATCTGGACGGTATCCAGGAGATGCAGGTTCAAATCCTGCTCGTGACTGTTATTTTTGATTTCACATTTTTCACTTTGTGTTTAATGAATATTTTTTTTGTCAACGGTACCCCAAAGTGGCACTCTAACGTAAACAAGTATTTATTGACTGTTCTGAATTGTAGTAGAGCGTCTGAACTAGCACATTTTTATTGTTTGGTATTTTGACCTTTGTATAAGTTAGATGTTTTGTATTCTGAAACCCTGAGTAGAAGCGTTTCATATTTTTTACGCGGGATGATTCAATTATACGTCATTTTTTTAAGAAACATCAAATATATGTTATATTTTTTAGGTTTTTATAATTTATACGTTTTGTGTTTTGAAGCCAGTGTCATATTTGCGTCAGATAATTAAATTATACGCCATTTTTTTAAAAGAATAGTTTTAGTAACAAATAGATGTTATACTTTGTAGGTTAATGTAACTGTATTGCTGTTCAATGAACATGTAATGGTAAGTCAAAATTTCACGTATTAGTAGGAATGCTATTATTAAATTATACTATAAATAGCAATGTACCTGACTAACACATTTATTGTATATTTATATTAACCCGGATTTTCACCAGCTATTAAATTTAAAAGATATCTGATTATAATAGATAATTCAGAGTATTTTCATAAAAGCGCTATTTATATTTAACATATCTACGTCCACTTTTTAATTCTTAACGTCAAATATCCGTGTGGTGACGGACTAAGAATATAAGTGTCTAAGGGACTAAGGGAAGCAAGAAATTATCACCCATTGCATAACTAGTGGTAGGGCTGGATACCAAGTGAGAATACTCACTTGCTATCGGGCCCGAACGGGTCGGTACCACCGTCAACTGTGTGACTGGTCATGAAGCACATCAGTGTGTTTTGGTTGTAGCAGGAGATAGCCGTTTATTTTTTCATTTCATATCTGTTAAATGAAATGGAGAGCAGCAGCTTGACAATACTCCCGCTATAGTTGAGTCCATGAACGAATAGGACTATTACCATTTACCATCAGGTTGGTCATGGCTCGTCTGCCACCATATGCAATTTAAAAAATACCACTTATTTAATAAGATTTTTTGTTCGGTCCCAAAGGGTCAAAATGTGATGTTTAAATACTATAAAATAGCCTTATTCAAATGCAAATAGATTTTTTAACCCGCTTGATAGTTCCAGCGATTAGCGCTTTTAAATAACACTAGCTTTTGCCCACTAGTTTTTAGGTTATATCTCAGGTTCCCAATATAGTAGCGAGATAAAATTTACCAGTTTTTAAGTCTCATCAAGAACTATCAAACAAAAAAGTTAATTTAAAATCAGTTATATAGCCTAATACAGACATTACCTATATAGCCTAATACAGACATTTTTTCTCAAATATCTTAAATGTATAGACATAGCTCTGTTACAGTCAAATGTTGTATACATACATACATATATATATATATATATATATAGTCTAGAGCCCAAAACAGGACATACTCTTCATCCCGGAAAAATTAATGGTTTCCGTGTGATAGCTATTTTTACATAGAGATAATTAATGTATCGTGATGTCTTTTTGGCCGTGTGGGGCCGGTTTTAGAATTGTCCCAACCCTCTCCACCCATGGGAGTCGATCGAAGCAGCCGTTGAACCGCTGCTGACCAACAACCAGTACGGCTTCCGGAAAGGGAGATCAACCCTAGACGCGGTCAATCTTGTCGTAACAACAGCTAAGGATGCAATTGCAGGGACCAGATGGAATGGAGGTAAGAAAAAGTACTGCTTGGTGGCTACATTGGACATTAAGAACGCCTTCAATTCCGTTAACTGGGAATGCATTATGTGGGCCTTTGAAGAGAAGCGCGTACCACGATACCTGCGTGGAATGGTTGCGAGCTACTTTTCAAACAGGCTCCTGAGGTATGACACGAATGACGGGCCAAGGGAATACAGAATAACTGGAGGAGTACCTCAAGGTTCGGTACTAGGCCCTCTCTTGTGGAATATCATGTATGATGGTCTACTAAGGCAAATATTGCCAGGAAATATTCAAGTCGTCGCATATGCGGATGACGTGGCCATAGTGATCGTTGGAAAGCATCTCGATGAAATAAATCTTGCGTTTGACATCACCTTCGAATGGGTCCATCGGTGGATGAATAAGGTGAATCTGCAATTAGCACAACATAAGACCGAGGCAGTGCTCATCACTAGCAGAAAACAGGTAGAGACCATCAGGCTGAAATTTGGAGAGCATTATATTACTTCACAGCCGTTCATTCGTTATCTGGGAGTAATGATTGATGCCCGACTCAATTTCAAACAGCAGATAGAGCATATAAGTGCCAAGGCGTCGGTAGTCAGGGCAAGCTTATCACGGTTGATGCCTAATGGCGGAGGACCGAAACAGGGCACTCCTGCCCTCATCACTGCTGCATCACTGCTGTTGTCGGTGGTGACGACAGTGTTAACCTATGGAATTCCCATTTGGGCTGGCGCCCTCGGAACGCATGGAAGTCTCATCAATATATCGACTGAGCGCTCTGAGAGTGGCCAGTGCCTTCCGCACGGTTTTGGAAGAAGCTGTGTGTGTTATTGCCGGAATGCTACCTTTTAGAGTGCTTGCTGAGGAAAGACAAGCCCTGTTTGAGCGACGAAGATTATGTATGTCGAGTTCTGATGAACCCATGGGAAAGGAACGGCAATACACCATACGTAGATGGCAAACGCAGTGGGGTACCACAACAACTGGTAGATGGACGCACCGTCTCATACCTCAAGTAGATGCCTGGCTGAACTGAAACCACGGTGAGGTCAACTATTATCTGACCCAGATGCTCACAGGACATGGCTGCTTTCGAGCATATCTCCATCGTTTCAAACACGATGATTTTCCAGAGTGCCCGTCCTGCCCCGGAGTCACTGAAAACGCGGAGCATGTGTTATTTACGTGTCCTTGTTTCAACTCGCTGCGCAATGACATAGAGCTTGTCCTTAAACTAAAAATGTATCCAGAAACACTAGTCAATGCGATGCTCTCCTCAAAGGAAGCCTGGAATGCGACCAGTACGTTTGCCATGAAAGCCCTCCAAGATCTTCGTTCTATAGAAAGAATGCGAGCGAAAAACAGGGAGAGAAATACTTAGAAGGAAAGAAGTAGTGTCTTCAACCACTCGAAGGAAGAGTGACAGCTAGATCCTCCCCCCGTGAAGTAATGCCTAGCGGCGGTTTCCGCGGGGGAAACAGAGGCTAGAGAAAGAGGAGGTTTTTAGTCGGTATTAGAGATTCTGAGTCCAACATAGCAGGCTAATTCTGACGATAAGTAAAAGTATTTTCCTAACTCTACAAAAAAAAAAACTTCACGCGTGCACACACACACACACACACACATACACACACACACACACACACACACACACATACATACACACATACATACACACACACATACACAGAAAGAAATTCTTATTATACTGTCAACTTTTGTACGACTGAACACTGTCGTCCAAGATACAGACTTTAGCCTAGTTTGGGAAACAGCCTCATTAATATAAATAATTATGCAAAGATATGTACTTACTCTTAAGATCAATAATGTACGTAAGTTTTGAGACAAAAGAACTATTTTTATTTTTTTTTATTTGATAAACCATAACAATTAGATATGAAAGAAAGAAAGAAAGAAAGAAAACTATATTTTATTATCACTTGAGAATAATACATATCTTAGGGTTAACACTTTTAGTACAAAAATTAATTAATATTACATATTTATAGTCTAACTAAACAGGTACACAAAATTAAATAAAAAATATTCAAGTGACAACAAGGCCCCCATTCAGCTATGATGCTGCAATGTTACAATATCACACTGCAGCGCTGGTTTTCAATGGAAGCCCCGGTGACGCACGGACGTACAAAGTAAAGTAATTAGAGGCATGTAGGAACATAACTAAACCTATGTGTAAAATAAACAAAGAAATACTTAACGTTAAAAACAAAAAATAAATAAAAATAAAATATCTTTATCTCCCTGCATTTTAAAATAGCCAACACATAATAAGAAAGATTCTACCATACATAGAGAAGCATCAGACTAATCACCATGCATTCAAGGTAAGTAATTCTCTTTTTGTTTTGTAAGTAGGTAGTTTATCGCTTCGAAGTTTAAAATTGTTAAGTATATTTCCATCGCGGCGAAGACGGCTTTTATCAAAGAGTTTACTGGCACGTGTAAGGCTAGTTTAAGGCATCGGCTTCTAGAAAGAACTTTCCGACTGATGACTTTGTTTCGCACACGAATTTGCTTTTTATGTAATAATTTCTAACGCATAAACATGATTCAACCTCGGGTCTCGGCCTGCATTACGCGTACATGTGTGTGGATTTTCTTTAAAATAATCTAACACCCAGTCTTCTGCTTCGGCTTCACCGTGTTCTGCCGATATCTTTAGAAGCAGAACTAAAAGCACTACGGTCTAACAGTCTCGGGTATGCTCTGAATATGGTTTCTGCAGCCCGCACACGTCGTTTGTCAACCATACAGTGCTTGGTACCAATCCCGTGCTAGTAGTTAAACTATCGCCACTGTCAACGTAATACGCTATTATGTTCAAATTTTCGTGATTGGTAAAAAAAGGTATGATGATTTCCATATTCCTATTTTTTTATAGGCACAACACCCTGCTCTAAGGAATAATCTTTGTATCGTGGGGGACTTTCAATCATAAAATTTCACGGACACAAAGTGTACTTTGTGGCATTCTCAGAATTATCTTATGTAGAAATCGAACCAAGAACACTCGCGAGAGGCCGGTATCTAAGCAATTTTGCTATCTGTGCAATTGCTGACAGGCCCTTTTCGCGCAACCTACAAGGATAACCTTACCAAGTGCATATATTGGCAATGTTTCCATGCTGAGTAACAGTAAGCACAAGTAATATCCAGAGTTAATAAAGAAACAGCCTGTATAACTACTAAAATATCGCGTTGCAAAACTTTTGAAAGTCAAATGAGTTATGACGCTTTTGGAAACTTTGTCATCGTAATTTGTCGTAGTATTGCGTAAAACTTTTTAATGAATCTAATGAAATAATGCGTTGATACTATTACGCAATTATAATATGTTCATCTTAACTTAACAACTGCGAATACCAATGGGTAATAATTGATCAGAAAAAGTGCCATTGCGCAAGTATTGACTTTGGTAGGCCCCCAGTATTTCTTTTTATAATACGCGGGTAGAAACAAGCGTACGGCACATGAGGGTAAGCGATTACGTAGCTCGTATATGCTAACAACATCAGATACATAATTAGCGCATCGCCATCTCCAGGGAAGGGACGGGAGGTGTAGAAGAAGGATAATAAGGAGAGGATATTGAGATAGTTTGGGTCTCCAGCGCTCTAACTCATCATACGAAACACAACGATACCTGTTGTTGTTTCACATAGATCTTCTGTGAGAGGATAAGCAAGGCTCCAGTAAAACCCGTAAACTAGCTATAACCTGTGGCGAAGCCGAGAGAACGAGAAATATAATACAGAATAGTAATTTATCTTAGCTTAATATCTAAGCTGTAAATCTAAAAAACAAAGGACACATTTTGTCTGTAACCCTACGTGTTTTACCAAAACTTATATGTAAACTTTGAATTGTACTAATAAACGCATTAAGTATATTATTATTTTAATTATATAAATATAAATTTAGATTATTAATTTACTTTCCAACTTAATTCCATTTTGTTTTATTCCCAGGTAAGTTGTGAAATATTCAACGCAAAGGTAAGGCAGATTAACCATATAATTTGTCTTGAGGACACCTCCTATATAATACCAACGGATATAGCATAATTTTTTACTAATAATATAGCATAGTAGTAGGTAGGCAGAGGTATATTACACACATTACTAATAATATAAATATGAGCTTTTTAGTTATTTTTAACCACTTACGTTAATATATTGGGTGTAGTAGAAGGCGACTAAGGGAAGTAAGTAATTATCACCCATTGCATTACTAGTGGTAGGGCTGGGTACTGAGTGAGAGTACTCACTTGCTATCGGGCCCATTATCTCCTATGTGACCGGGCATAAAGCACGTCAGTGTGTTTTGGCTGTAGTAGAAGATAGCCGTTTATCATTTCATTTCATATCTGAGAAATGAAATGGTGCGCAGCGGCATAACAATACTTTTGGTATAGTTGAGTCCATGATCAAGAGTTATGTATATATATATATATATATATACCTATAGTTTGAAATATATAGAAGAACGGGCTACTGTCTGTCAACCTGCACGGGGCCAGCGTGGTAGATATGGCCTAATTCCTCTCATCATGAGAGAAGATCCGTGCCCAATAGTGGGACTAAAAAAGGGTTTACACAAAAAAAGGCTACTGTTGTGTTGAGAGGATAGGAACAATAATAAGGACAGGATATTGCGGGAATTTGAGCCGCCGGCGTTCTAACTCATTATATGAAACACAATGGATATATTCTTTGTAAAACCCTACCTCAGCATAAGGAAGGCCACGTGACATGCACTGGTATTTCGAGGCGGCGTTTGATGATGTCACAGACATGCGTGTAAGGGCCTCCGTGCCTAACAACCTAACAGTAATGCTTATGAATATTCACTAGGTACATAAAATACACTCTTTTCAATCCAAGCGTGAAGTCTCGCCGAAATGACACCAATTTTATGATTCAAATTGTGTTTATTTGACATTTAATGATAAATGCCAAACCATCATTAACATTTCTTTATATAATACTACCAAATAATAACCGAATAAGAGCCGAACATTATAGCGATGCTCAATATCTAAATAGTAACTATTTTTAAAAGCTTTTATATAGTTTCAGCCGTCGTTGGGGTGATCATAGTCCGGGGGGTGATCATAGTCCGGAGCGTGCTCGTCACGATCCCTGCCAGCCTGCAATCCGGCTCGAATGCGTACCGCAGTGCGGGTTAGGGCGTGCCCCAGAGGCGACGCGTACCGACCCGCCCCCGTCGGTACGAAAAACGGCAGATGCGGCGATGGGGGCCACCACCCCTCACGCCTTGCCCAGTTTGGTGAGTCGAGGGGAGCAGAGTGTCGAGTAGGCACGTGGAATGTAAGAGGTAGTGTGAAAGATAAGTTACACGAGCTGGTAACCGTCATGTCGGACAGACATTTTGATGTGCTCTGTGTAACAGAGACCAAGCGAAAGGGTAGCGACGCCTGTGATCTTCCTGGTGGCGGGTTAGCTCTGTGGTCTGGTGTACCGCAGAGCGATCGGGCCAGCATGGGAGTGGGGGTGTTGCTGTCCGCTCGCTTAGCCTCAGGTGTGAAAGAGTACGGAATAAAACTAGGTGTCACCAGTGTCTTCATGGTCGCAGCTTATGCTCCCGTAGGCTCTTCGGTGGCATCGGATCTAGAGAAGTTCTGGGATAATGTTAGGGAAGTTCTGGATTTGGCAAAAGCCAGTGAACGCGTGATCGTATGCGGAGACTTGAATGGATGGGTTGGGACCAAGCGTCCAGACTTCGAGGATGTGCTTGGTTCATTTGGTGATAAGAGAGTGAATGATGCAGGTAGGCTCATTGCGGATGTATGTATGGAGAGAAACCTTATTGTGTCAAACACATTTTTTCAACATAAGGACATCCATATGTATACATGGAGAAGGAATGAACAGAGAAGTATGATAGATTTAATTCTGGTAGACAGTCGCCTCCGAAGTAAAATTCTGGATGCAAGAGCCTACAGGAGTCTCACTGTCGACACGGACCACTATCTCGTTATTGCGAGATTTAGTGGTCTGTTCAGAAAGTGGAGACACTGGCGAGAGCGTGTCCACTTCGGAGGGCTTGCAAGAATAAAGATTGAAAAGTTGCAAGAAGAGAGTGTAAGAGCAAAGTATGCAGAGGGTGTCCGTGAACGGCTGACAATGGCAAGTCAGCCGGGATCTGACATAGAAGAATGCTGGAGAGTATTGAAAGACAGTATGGTAGATACAGCGAAAGAAGTATATGGATGTTCAAAGAAGCATAGGAAAGTGAAAGGTGATGCATGGTGGGATACGGAAGTAGCAGCTTCCGTAGACCAAAAGAAGAAAGCGGGCTGGACTATGTATCTTCTTTGAACATGCAAGTATGAAAGAACAGAAGAAAGAAATCTACCGGCAACGTAAGAATGACACCAAAGCCTTAGTGAAAGAGAAGCGTGATAGAGAAAATATGATTGCTGAAAAAAAACTGACCAAAAACTTCGAGAGCAACACCAAACTTTTCTGGAGGGAGGTGAAGAAATCTCGGAGTGGTTAGTCAGCTTTCAGAATGAATAAAATAAGGTCTAAAAGTGGAGACATTCTTACGCAAACACAAGATGTGTTAAGCCGATGGAGTGAATATTTTGGAGACATGTATGCGGATGTTCAGGGTGATGCTGATGCCACATGTGATCTAACAGATCAACATTCAGTACCGGCATCCTCTGATGACATTAGTATGGATGAAGTTGAATGGGCGATTAGAAGTTTGAAAATTGGTAAGGCAGTGGGTATTGATATGGTGTCTGCTGAGATGATCAAGCTTGGAGGCTCATGTGTCTGGGAATCCTTCCTGGTGCTTCTTAATTGAGAAGCATCTGACTGTAGGCCAGAAGGTTTTCTGCAGTTTTGTGGATTTAGAGAAAGCATTTGACACTGTTGTACGAAAGGAACTATGGTACATTTTGCCGGAGTATGGTATTAGCGGTACACTGCTACAAGTGGTGCAGTGCAACTGCATGGACTGCAGAGCTCGTGTGCGGCTGGATGATGGAATGTCACCCTGGTTTGACGTCAATATCGGCGTTAAACAGGGCTGCATTCTATCAGCCAGACTGTTTATCATATATCTGGATAAATGTCTACAAAGGTTGAATGAAATGAATGTGGGAGTTCAGATGGGCGACTCAGTGGTTAACTCGTTGCTATATGCAGACGATGCGGTCCTATTAGCGCAGTCTGCGACTGACCTGCAAACCCTAGTCGACATAATGGCAGAAGATTGTAAGAAAAGGGGCCTACGTGTGAATGTGAGCAAAACCAAAGCAATGGTTTTTGAAAGAGAAGAAGCCAGAATAGATGTTAGAGTAGCAATAGGAATTGGTGTGCTAGAACAAGTGGATGAATTTGTGTAGCTTGGATGTGGATTTAGTCGGGATGGAAGGTACAACACAGATGTAGAAAGAAGAGTGAATGCGGGAAATAGAGTGAACGGAGCATTGGGACAACTTCTCGGCAGCCATCACCTCAGCCCGAAGGCACGTGTCGCAATACACAACGCAGTGCTTGTCCCAACGTTATTATACGGAAGTGAGAGTTGGGTATGTAAAAAGGAGTATGAGAGCAAAATCAATGCGGTCGAAATGCGATCTCTGCGGAGAATCTGTAGAGTGAGGCTGACTGACCGCATTCGTAACAATGACGTAAGAGAGCGAGTAGGTACGAAAGAGAGTATTGGTGTAAAGATGCGAAAGGGAATGCTCCGATGGTTCGGACATGTGGAAAGAATGTCGGACGAAGGACTGGCTAAGAAGATATACAATGCGAAAGTGGAAGGATGTAGGTACAGGGGGAGACCGACACTTACCTATCTAGACAAAATTGGTCATGTATTGAAGGAAGGTGGAGTCAGGAGTCTCCGAAACAGGGGTGCGGGTCGGGATACCTCCGCGTTGGTGCACCCCGGGCAACGTCGGCACTCTGGTGCCGGCGGCTGAATCCCGGCAGGGGACGGGTCTCCACGTGTCCCTCTGACTAGCAGAGGGCACAGTGGATAGGCCGGACGTCCGCCGTGGAGGGTCAGCGGGGCCATAGTGGCCCCCCCGACTCTGGGAGGGGGACAGCGGGGTCACAGTGACCTCCCCGTCCCAGGAGACGGGGCTTATAGCCCAAGTGGCGACGGGCTCACTGCTTACAGTGGGCCGAACGTCTGCCGTGGAGGGCCAGCGGGGCCATAGTGGCTCCCCTGGCCCTGGGAGACGGAGACGAGGCTTTTAAGCCTGAGGGGCGACGGGCTCACTGCTTGCTTTGCGAGCGGTGGGCACGGTCTGATGCAGACCACCGTTCGGCCCGACCCGTAACCCTGAACGGACAGGACCGGGGGTCTTCGGACCGCGGGGAAGAAAACCCCTATAAAAAATCACCCCAATCCAAGCTCTGCCGCCCGGCGAGGGATGAATGGCTGGAGGGTATCCAGTCACGAGGGCGGCACAATAGTCGAAGGACTCTAAGCTTAAAAATGGCGGAAAGTATAAATACAATTATTCCTCAGGAGGGTACCGGGTGCAATGCACCTGGAGAATCCCTCACGGAGCCGCGTACCAAAACCGGCTCCGTCAGCCCCATGTATCTGAGGGGGGCAACCTACGCCAACGAAGAAAAAAAGACGGAGAAAGCAAAAAAGAGGAGGACCCGTGGGAGAAAAAGCACTCCCGCTGCAAGTCCTAAGGGGAGCAGTTCTGCCGCTGACACAGTGGAGACGTCGGACGCCAGTAGCGCTCGTGCTGCGGTCGCGGATGTCTGTCTGCCGGAGCCGTCAGGGTCCCGTACGGACGCAGCCGGTGTGGTGAAGCGGCCTTCGCGGCTCCTGAAGCGCTCGATTGCGCGCGAGGGCGACGCTTCGGAGTCCGAGGGCAGCTCTACGTCGATGCCCCCACCGGGCAGACCGAGTAGAACGGCTAAAAGAGGCCGAGGGGCTGGTAGGGGCCTGGGTTCGGTGCCGCGATCCACATCGCAAGCGGACGAGGCCGCAGTTAGGGCATTGGGAGCGGAGCTCTCGGTGGAGGAGAGGGTAACCCTCCTCACATCGAGGCTCCGAGAGGAGCCTCCGAACGAGGATGGTCCACCTACAGCGGACCAGGTTGCCCAGAGGGTTTCCGACGCTCTGGCCATCGTTTCAACGGTGGCTAATGCGTCGCGAGGCCTTCGGGGCGACCTCGCGGAGGCCCTCAAGGAGGCTACTAAGGTAGCCTTTAGCGCGGTGGAGTCCCTCCGGCGTAACCCAGCGCCAGAGGGGATCAGCAAGCTGGAGGCGCCCTGCCGCTGCAAGCACCTCGAGGCGGAGGTGGCAGAGCTCCGGAAGGAGCTCGCTGGCCTGCGATCTAGGCCTGATCTCGCCAAGGCTGGGCCGGGAGCCTCTGCTTCAATGGCGGGTGCGGGGCCTCCGGACCCTGATCTCCTGACGGAGAAGCAGATGCGCCAAATCATGGATCGCGTCAGTGCGGTCTATGACCCGCGCACCGGCTCCCTAAATGCCAGGATGCCGCCGGAGCCACGACTCCGACCGCCACTGGCCGCGGATGGGAAGAAGGTCGCGCCGCCTTCAGGCCCAACGCCGCTGCCCTGCCAGGGCGGCCGCGTGGCCACCTACTCTGCGGCTGCAACCACGCCGCCCAAGGGGCTGGGTAAAACTGGCCCTAAGGTAAAAGCGGCGCAGAAGGCTGGGCAGCGCCCCAAGGGCCAGCCCAGACAGGAATTCCCTCCTCTTTCGTGTGCTGGCCAGCCCTCGCGGGCCCCAGTGACCTTGCCCCGGGACTCTCGTAATTCACCTCCCGCACCGTCTAACCCTGCACCCTCTGATGAGGGATGGCAGACAGTGGATGGCGGGAGGAAGAAGTCCCGGGGCAAGAGAAAAAAGGGCGTAGCGACCGGGGCTGCTGCCCGGGCTGCGGAGCCCGCTGCGCCTGGGAGCAAGCCTGGCCCTAAAAAGTCGCGCAAGCTTAGAGCGCCGAAAACGGCAGCGGTGGTAATCACCATGCTGCCGGAGGCGGAAACAGGCCTGACATATCAGGCCATCTTGAGGAGAGCCCGGGACGAGATTGACGTCTCTGACCTCGGAGTTATCGCTGCCCGGACCCGCCAAGCCCGGACAGGGGCTCGCATTTTGGAGTTCCCTGGGGCAGAGGGCCCCAAGATGGCCGACACGGTAGCCGAAAGGCTACGGGGTCTGTATGGCGAGGGTAGTGGAGTCCGCATCGCCAGACCCGTGAAGTGCGCTGAACTGCGCATTTCCGGTCTGGACGACTCGGTGACGGCTGATGACGTCCGGGAGGCCATTGCCTCCAAAACCGGATGCTCGGAAGCCGTCAGAGTGGGCTCCATTAGGACCGGTCCCGGTGGTGTAGGTGCCGTCTGGGCGAGTTGCCCTGTCGCGGCGGCCAGTACCTTGGCTGCCGCAGGCAGGCTCCTTGTGGGTTGGAGTTCTACGCGGGTCACCGTGCTGGAGCCCCGGCCCGCAAGGTGCTATAAGTGTATGGCGGTAGGACACACCCGGCCGACGTGCACTAACTGTTTTGACTGCAGCGATCTCTGTTTCCGCTGCGGTCAGGCAGGGCATCAGGCGGCAACCTGCACCGCTGCCCCTCACTGCCCCGCATGCGCGGCAGGCAATAGGCCTGCCAAGCACTGCATGGGGCGGGAGGGATGTAGACCCCCGACGTCAGGCCCAAAAAAGGGGGGGACCAGCCAATCGGCCCAGGCTGCCCCCCCTAGCGCGGCTTCGCCACCGTCTCGGGTGGAGGAGGATATGGTTACGGCTTAAAATTCAACCGTGACACTGTCCTCCTCCAGGCGAATCTCAACCACTCCACCAGGGCGCAGGATCTTCTCCTGCAAACCATGGTGGAGCGGTTGATTGGTGTAGCCGTAGCTGCGGAGCCTTATTGCGTTCCTGACCGTCCTCATTGGGCGGGCAGCCGCGATGGCTCCGTGGCAATCGTCAGCTCCACGGCGCTGCGCTCCCCGCCCTTGTCGATCAGAGACAGGGGCACGGGATACGTAGCAACCGACTGGGGGGGAGTTACGCTGTATGGCGTGTACTTCTCCCCCAACCGGAGTCTGGCTGATTTCGAGGTCTGGCTTAACAGTCTGGAGACCTCGATACGGCGACTGGCACCTAGCCACGTCCTGGTCGTGGGGGACTTCAACGCCAAATCTACGGCGTGGGGGTCCCCTGCGACGGACGCCCGTGGAACGGCGGTGGTAGAGTGGGCGGCGTCAACGGGCCACTGTTTGCTAAACAGAGGCTCCGTCAACACGTGCGTGCGGCAACGGGGCGGGTCGATAGTGGACCTTTCGTTCGCTAGCCCCGACGTCGCAGCACGAGTGAGGAACTGGCGTGTCCTGGAGGACGTTGAGACCTTGTCCGATCATCGGTACATCCGGATTGAGGTCTCCCGGTCCCTTCAGGGCTCCAGTAGGGGTCACACGGCGCGCAGAACTACCGCGTTCCCGCGGTGGGCTGTGGGCAGGCTGGATAGGGACCTACTGGTGGAGGCAGCTATCGTTCAGTCGTGGCTGTCCTCACCAGCCCTAACTGAGGGGTTGGACGTTGAGGCTGGCCGATTTCGCGCTGCGATTACGCAGGTGTGTGACTCGGCCATGCCCCGAGTGCAACGTCCTCCTCCGAGGAAGGGGCTCTACTGGTGGTCCCAGGAGCTGGCGGACCTCCGTGCGGCGTGCATTCGTGCCCGGAGGTCCTACACCCGCAGTCGGCGGCGCAACCGCGATGGGGAGCTGTACGAGGCGTACCGCACTTCGCGAGCCGCGTTCAAGTTGGCCATCTGCCGCGCCAAAACTGAGAAAAGGCAGGAGATGCTGGATGGTCTCAACCGTGACCCCTGGGGTCGCCCGTACCGTGTGGCGCTGAATAAGCTCCGCACTCAGGGCCCCCCCCTCACGCAGACCCTTCAGCCCAGCCTCCTCACCGAGGTGGTCGAGGGCCTATTCCCACGACGGGCGGAGCACACGCCCCCGGTCATGGCATCGCCAGGTAGCGATCGGGAGGCCAACCTCAGTGTACCGCCCGTCACTGCGTCGGAAATGGGGGCGGCTGTTTCGCGGATTCGTTCGAAGAACACCGCCCCCGGCCCGGACGGGATACCCGCCCGGGTGCTTGCCCTGGCTCTGGACCACCTGGAGCCCCGCCTCAGGGGACTGTTCAACGCGTGCCTGGCGTCCGGACGGTTCCCTGACTGCTGGAAGGAGGGGAGGCTGGTACTCCTGCCGAAGCCGGGGCGAACGCCGGATTCGGTCGGGGCCTTCAGGCCCATCGTGCTGCTGGACGAGGCAGGTAAGCTGCTGGAGAGAATCCTCGCTGCCCGCATTGTCCAGCACCTGCGCGACGTCGGACCCGACTTGTCGGATGCCCAGTTCGGCTTTCGGGCTGGTCGTTCGACGGTCGGCGCGATTATGCGCCTGAGGGCCGCGTCCGCGGCGGTCGTCGCTGGCGGTGGAGTGCTGTTGGCGGTGTCGCTCGACATCGCCAACGCATTCAATAGTCTGCCATTCAGCTGCATCAGGGAGGCGCTCCAGTATCACGGGGTGCCTGCATACCTGAGGCGGCTGGTGGCGGACTATCTTGAGGGCCGCAGCGTTCTCTATGAGAGCCGCATAGGGGACGTTGTGAGGAGACCCATGTCGTGCGGTGCCCCGCAGGGTTCGGTTCTAGGGCCGCTCCTGTGGGACATCGGTTACGACTGGGTGCTACGATGTCGGCTCCCCCCTGGGCTGGCGGTCATCTGCTATGCGGATGACACGCTGGTCGTGGCCCGGGGCGGAAACTTCGAGGAAGCGGCGTTCCTGGCCACCTTAGGGACCTCGGAGGTGGTCAGGAGGATCGGGGCGCTGGGGCTTAGGGTGGCCCTGGACAAGTCGGAGGCCCTACTTTTCCATGGGCCCCGACGTCGGCCACCTGCTGGCGCCTCAATCACGGTGGACGGGGTCCAAATTGGGGTGAAGGCCCAGATCAAGTATCTGGGCCTGGTGCTGGATGGGCGGTGGCGCTTTCGCGAGCACTTCCGCCAACTGTCCCCGAGGCTAGTCGGCGCAGCGTCCGCCCTTGCACGGCTTCTGCCGAATATGGGCGGACCCAACAATGCGTGCCGACGGCTTTATGCGGGGGTAGTCCGGTCGATGGCGCTGTACGGTGCACCTGTGTGGGCGGAGTGCCTGGACGTGCCGACCAGGGCTCTTCTGTGGAGACCACAAAGAGTCGTCGCGTCCAGGCTCATACGTGGATACCGCACGGTGTCGACGGAAGCGGCCTGCGCGTTGGCCGGAACCCCCCCGTGGGACTTGGAGGCGGAGGTGCTCGCCGAAGTGTATCGGCGGACGTCGCAAGAGCGAGAGGTGGGTGGTCGTCCCCCACCCAGGGAGGTGGCCAGGTGGCATGGCGATGCCCGCCGTGCTGCCATGGCCAGATGGAGGACACGGCTGGAAGCGCCCCGAGCCGGTCTCTGGACCGTAGGGGCGCTCCAGCCTGTGCTGGAGGAGTGGGCGGGGCGACGGCACGGAGTCCTTACCTTCCGACTGGTGCAGGTGCTGTCGGGGCACGGTTGCTTCGGCAGATATCTGCACATAGTTGCAAGGAGGGAAGCGACTCCGGGCTGTCACCATTGTGGCTGCGACGAGGACACGGCGCAGCACACGCTCGAGTCGTGCCCGGCTTGGGGCGGGCAGCGCCGTGATCTCGTCGCGGCAATAGGGGGGGACCTCTCGCTGCCGAGCGTCGTTAGAGCGATGCTTGGCAGTGACAGGAATTGGGCCGCGGTCGCTGCCTTCTGCGACGAGGTCATCTCGCGGAAGGAAGCGGCGGAAAGGGCCAGGGAGGCTGATCCTTCCGCAGACCCGAACCGCCGCCAGCGACTGGGGCGGCGCAGGCGTGAGTATTTGCGCCTAATGCCGCCCTAGCTGAGGCTGCGGGTGGTTGGACCGGGGAACGTCCGCCACCCGCAAGGCCTCCCGCGAAGGTGCGATGCTCCGTGTGTGGGTGCGTCGCTCAGTAGAGGGTACCCGAAAGGGTAAGCCGTCGGCGGACCACCGAAGGAATGTAACATAGTTCCAGTGGCCCGCCAATAAAGGCGGAGAGACGGCACACGGCGGGTTTCTTTAGTGGGTGAGGGCCCCACACTACCCTGTTCGTTGCCCCGAACGACGGGGTGTGCGGTTAGGTACATTTTTTCCCGCCTAAACAAAAAAAAAAGGAGTCTCCGAAACAAGCGAGCGTGTATGAAGAGAGTTATGAATGTTGAGGAAGCGAGAGATGTATGCAAGAATAGAGCCTCTTGGCACTCTGTTCCTTCTGCCTACCCCGCAAGGGAAATGGCGTGATGATAAGTGCAGCCGTCCCGTTGTCTGTCTTTAACGAAATCTTGCAAGTTAAATTTGACCTCCCAGTTTCCGATTGACCTGATTTTTTATCCAAATGTAAATCGGGGAACAATACTATATTATAATGATATGGAGGTGATGATAGTGCTGGACATGGCAAGTCAAATAAAAGGACTCTTTGATAAGAACTAGCCTTAAATTATACCCAGGATGTGACACAATGGATCAGGAAGGTTGCCATTTGAGCTTAGTAATAATATCCATCATAGCCCTATCGATTTGGGTCCTTTGCTTTAAATTATAATTTGTGAATAAGGAAAAAGAGTATTTTAGTACGAGTGGAAATCGCACCTGCGTCCCTTCCTATACGGGGAAGTGCTCTAATCCACTGAGCTACCGTACTATTGCCGTGTGGGGCTGTGTGGGGTCGGCTGGCCGTGTGGAGCCGGCTCTAGAATTGTCCCACCCCTCTCCACCCATGGGAGTTGTAAAAGCTGACTGAGAGAATACCAGGGGAGTGGGCAGCAGCACTCCCTCGAGTATTAACAACATCCACTGCGATTGCCAACCCGCCTGCCAAGCGTGGTGATTACGGCACTATCCCCCCATATGAGCGCACAGGACCGCTCGTTGTAAATACCCAATCTCCTTACCACATTTGTCCTAACGACCAACGCCACGTATCGGAAGCATTTACATGCATCTAATGTGGTGGCTTAGAGCACTTCCCCGGATTGGAAAAGTCGCGGGTTCGATTCCCGCTAGTACAAAAAATCTCTTTTTCCTTATTTACAAATAATTTGTACTTTAAAAAGTGGCGGATCATGTGAAATGCTAAAAAATATAGATCAAAAACATGACGAAGGTTAGGATTATTAGGAAGGCAATATAACGATTTAATCTCACATTCAGTTAAAAAAAAATGAAAAGCAAATTAAATTTTTCATGTAAAGACTAATGCAAATTTCCACTACCTTGGTGTTTAGATCGAGTACTGAACTCATCGTATCAATTTATCGGTGCGATGTCATTTAGTACACTCTGTATGTTTCTACTGTAATATTCAACTCACTCCATCCGCTGTTCTAAGATCATTAAATTCTCAATTGCGAAGGATGAGATTCTTAACCATCCACTGATAGACTCAATTAAAACAATTAGTAGATATTACAAAATGATTAAAAAATAAACAGGATTTATTAAAAAAAAAAACTCCCAAAGATTATTAATTAAAATATGTTGTAGGCGACAGAAAATTACTCCACATTTACAAATAATTTGTTGTTTACACGTAAAATTAAATTAAAATTGCTTAAACTTAATATACTCATTTTATTTTACAACTAGCCTTTCTCTCTGCTGGTGAAGTGGCGAATAACAATCAAATATACATTCGGGACAATCTATTCAATTCATCGGCCCGTAGTAAGATATATAGCTCACGTTCAGAGACAAAGCCAAGCTCCATGACTCAAGTCCGATAGAGCCGCCCGAACCCTTTAGAAGGCTTATCACTTTAATATGAATGAATGACTGCAATAGTTTTAGGGATGGCATGGAAGATAAATATTCTGTAAGATCACACATACACACATAGTATTTTAGGTAAAGATCTGACAAGTGAAGTGGGTTCGATTTATATCTGCAGAATATAGGTCCGTGAACTTCAAAATATTAATACCAGACTTCATTTTCGAGATAATACTCTGTATCTAGGATGATATCACCAGGCATAATAAATAAACTTTAACTAAAGGTGATAATTTACCAACAATAGAAGCATTTAGCATGCAATTATCTATATTAACATTTACTTAACATAATATACTACATATACTATTAAAACAACATTATTGCTGGCTTGAAACTGCCTCTGTGGTACAGCGGTAGTGTAAGTGACTGCTGATCATAAGGTTTCGGTTTCGATCCCCAAGTAGGGCAGTGTTATTGAGCGTTTACGTCAAAAAAATATTCTCAGTAGCAGCCCGGAGTTTGGAAATGTGCCTGGTAGACGGCAATAGGCTCGCCTCCTATTGGTGGGACGTGGACGTGGGACTTAAACATAGCTGGTGAACCGTGGGTATGTAATACACCACTGCCTTTTGTTTTTGGCGGGAATAAATGTTCCTAACCGCACACCCCGTCGTTCAGGGCAATGAACAGGTTTGTGAGGGGCTTTCACCCACTAAATAAACTCACCGTGTGCCGTCTCTCCGCCTTTATTGGCGGGCCACCTACCATATTACATTCCTTCAGTGGTAATACTCCTCTGCCTACCCCTTCAGGGAATACACGAGTGATGCTATGTTCAACATTTGACTCTGTCTCTCAAACTAGGTTAACCTAAATCACGAGAGACGGACACAGACATATAATGATAATAAAATTTAAAATTCAATAGTTAAACTACAAATCAGTCAATCAATCAGTCAGGCTATCGCAGTCCTTTTGATTCTCCACGCCCTACATCCAGTCTGCATCCCATTACTTTTTAGGTCATTATACTATAATACGAGTATGTTTAGTACCAAGCGAATGGGTACTTTTAAATAAATAATTATTACGGTGTGGAAGGTCATTGATCGGGCTTACGAGTAGCAGATTTGCTTTTGAGTAATACAAGTCAAGAGAGCTAGAACAAGACGCAGATTAACTTATATATAGACCAATTAAATTACCAATGCGTTAACTTACACAGAATTCCAAAAGAAAGCCTTAGATATTACTGGAAATTACTTCGCGAGCTTTTAAGCTACGTAAAAAAAGTAATATAAGATCTTTCACTACAGACCTCTACAAATATGCTACGCCGTAGCGAGCGTAGAGCCGTAGCAGCACTTAAAATTAATTTAAAGCAGTTGCTGACCTTATAACTTAGTAGTGCTTCACTCTTCTCGCATTTTATTATAATTATATCAATTATGCATACAATATCGAAATATAATGAATTAAGTACTAGATTTTGCCTGCGCCCCCATCCGCGTGGAATTCAGAATATAAATACACCACTTTACGGTACTAAGGTACTGGTAGTAGGGCTGGGTACCAAGTGAGAGTACTCACTTGCTGTCAGGCCCGGACCGGAGATCACCGTGATTGGCCAACGGATTATTGCGACATCACGCGTCGCTTTCTTAACCAATCACAAGCGAGACGATACAATCGACATGTGAGATATGAGATTCTGCCTAACCCCCCAGGTTATGGTCGAACATAAAATAGCACATAAAAAAACATGACGAAAATGCTCGTTACAAAACGACACTGACTCAGCATTTGCAGGCTCTGAAAATCAGCGCTGATCTTCCGTCAGGCCGCAGTTGTGACGTCACAGATGACAAACAATTAGATAAAAACAAAACAAAAAAGAAAATAAAGACTAATAGAATAAAACAGTAAAATAACAAAAATATAATTATAAAATACATGTGTGTAAATTATTAACCTTATTACCAAAAGACTTGGTCTCAGAGAAAATACAATAGACAATTAATTTTGACACAGACAATACAGACATAGACTAGAGAGATATAAAGTCATACGATTACAGATTAACACATCAGCAGTTCAGCACATATAACCTAAAAATTAAAATATTTAAGTCAGTAAGACATCCCCAATAAAACACAGCCCGTTTTATTTCTTCTAATATTGTCGCAATTTACTTTCTATTTCATTTTTCATTACACTGCATAGCAAATAATGTCCTTTCCATTCAATTTTTGTACAAAAACCATGAAATTCCAGCTCTGTATTTTGTAGTAATAGAATTCAAATTCGTGTGTGTACCCTAACCTATTGTTATTCGCATCAGACGTTTGCTTTTATTTAGTTTCAAGGGATAATCTCTTTGTGTGATCATTTTGTTTGGCTCCGCCGTATTGGGTCGATTGTGTACTGCTTATTGTGCTTAGAAACAGTGTGAGAATTATTCGGTGATTTTTCCTTTATGTAGATATACGCGATTTATATGTATACTAGATTAAACTCCCGGCTTCAGATATAAAAACCATACTTCGATCCAAATCTCGAGCATATGACCTCATGGTTGTAACTTAGTTGAATACTTACTAGTAAGACACCGGACCAATGTAAAATATAGTTACAAGCCTAATATACTATTATCATTTGTGATAGCAAGAAAATGTTTCTTATTGCGGTTTAGTACTTATCGCAAGAAGGCTCTGCTTTTCACTGTTGTGTTTTTGATTAATTACAGCAGAATTAATATGTTGTGCAAATTTATTCATTCAATTATTTTTAAACACACGTTTTTTATTAATTACTTCCTGGTGCTTTGAAATCCACGTTGAATAACTTGCAGACATACTTGAAATATTATATTTATGCTATCCTTTGCCCGTGACAGTATAAATCTAGTTTTTAAATTATAACATAGATTCCTGATACAGGGTAAAACGTAAACCAGTTTTTTAGTTTAATCAAAAGCTGTATGTACAGATAGTTTATAGCAGTTTAAATATTATATATATATATAAACGTACATTTTTTTGTGAATGCAAGACGAATTTCTGACAGTAATTTTACATCTAATTCACATTTAGAGTGCAAGCCTGCAGCAAACTTAATATGCTTGAGGTTTTGATCTAAGAGAAACCTTTAGAGTCTGTGGTTATTGCGATGAAGGGGTTGCTCGTGCATAAATGTTAGTACATCTCCTAAGGTTGTATATATATGCAAGCCTTTTAGATCAAATCCCATTTTAACGTCACTAACTACATTGCCTGTTTTCTCTAAAACACGAGACGTCATTGAAGGATTGACCCGTACCTCCAGGATCTTGCCCGAAACGGTTCATTTTGGGTACCCTTTCTTACCACTTTAGGATGAAATTCCTGCTGCGGTGTTTCTCTAAAGCTACGACATGTCCTTCTTTAAACGAGGTTTGAGAAGAGCATTTTACTCATAGTAGGCGATGGCTAGGTGTTGCCAAAGTCTATCAGGTATGTCGTTTGCTCGTCTGTCACAGTTGGTAATAAATAAAACTATGCAGCAGAGCGTCATTATATCCGCAGGCTCGATTCAATCCCCTAGCTGAGGCTGCGGGTGGTTGGACCGGGGAACGTCCACCACCCGCAAGGCCTCCCGCGAAGGTGCGATGCTCCGTGTGTGGGTGCGTCGCTCAGTAGAGGGTACCCGAAAGGGTAAGCCGCCGGCGGACCACCGAAGGAATGTAACATAGTTCCAGTGGCCCGCCAATAAAGGCGGAGAGACGGCACACGGTGAGTTTCTTTAGTGGGTGAGGGCCCCACACTACCCTGTTCGTTGCCCCGAACGACGGAGCGTGCGGTTAGGTACATTTTTTCCCGCCTAAACAAAAAAAAAATTAAGGCTCGAATCAATCAAGCCACTTCCAAATCCCTGCATATTTCAACCCATTAATCACTGTATTTGTGCTTAAGTGTGACTCAACCCACAAAAATGTGCTCATTTTGGAAATCTTACGACATTTAAAGTACAAATTATTTGTGAATAAAGAAAAAGAGATTTTTAGTAGGGGCGGGAATCGAACCACGCATCTTTTCCAATCCGGGGAAGTGCTTTAAGCCACTGAGCTACCCTACTGACCTTTCGATCATCCCAAATTCTTAATCACATTTGTATTACGACTAACGCCATCTACCGGCAAGCATTACATGCATCCAATATAGTAAGTTTAATTTTGCAATTAAAATTCATACTATTTGATGGCGCGATTTTTTCTAACATTTTATCTATTTCTTTTAGCAATTGACATGCTCTGCTACTTTTTAAAGTACAAAGTATTTGTGAATAAAGAAAAAGAGATGTTTAGTAGGGGCGGGAATTGAACCACGCATCTTTTCTCTGGGGAAGTGCTCTAAGCCACTGAGCTACCCTACTGACCTTTCGATCATCCCAAATTCTTAATCACATTTGTCTTACGACTAACGCCATCTACTCATCACTTTTTGATGTGAAACATCTATTGCTAAGGGAGAGTAAAATCGGTTGTTAGCGTGGCGACGCTTTTATTGTACCTACTTGTTTCGTTCAAATCTTGCAAGTTAAATTTGACACACTTCCCGGTTTCCGATTGAGCTGAAATTGTACACGCATGTATATATCACGTGATAATACAATATTATAATGACATGGAGCTGATCTGATGACAGAGCTGGAAGGTGGACATAGAAACTATATAATAAAACGGCGCAACCCCATCGAGTTTGGGCTCGTATGATCCGTCTTGCCGAATACTTTGTGTCTAGATGGTATCCAGGGACTGATGCTGAAGCTGGAAGATGGCCATAGTAACTATATTTTTGATTATTATGTTATTGAGCTTTTGCGTAAAAAGAAAAATGATCAGTGCAAGCCCGGAGTTTGGCAATATGCTCGCCCGCTATTACGTGGAACTTAAACATAGCTAGCGTATCGTGGGTATGTGTTATATACCTCTGCCTACCCCTTCAGGGAATACAGGCGTGACGATATGTTTTATGTTTAAGATATCCTCCATAAAAATTATCAACAATCAAACAAATTCAACACCGAATCAGTACCAACTCAACGAGATACAACGATAAGCTGACATTAATCTCGTTTAAATTGGACCTCAAAAATGTCACTCCACCCTCAACCATGACCTGTGACCCTAAAAAGTAATTACGTCACCGAATTACCCCGAGCCTCGTATAATTTTATTAATTTCGATTGTCATAGCTTATAATACCATTTTGCAGGATTAAAAATATTATTGGTGGTTATGTAAGTATTACTTTTACAACAAACTTTAAAAAGGAGAGACGGTTCTCAATTCGACTGTAAGTTCCTTTTTTTTTGTATGTTTTTACACGATTATTCTGCGAATTATGAATTTGATTTAAATGATTTTTTTGTTAGCTAGGTTCTACTTCACAGGAAAGAGGAAGGTGCCTAGTGAATAAATAACAAATACATAACAAAAACAATGGATAATATTCATCTATTAGCCTTTTGACGTCCACTGCTGGACATACGCCTCCTCGAGAGAACGCCACAACGAGCCACCCTGTGCTCATATGGAGTAGTGCCGTAATCGCCACGCTTGGCAGGCGGGTTGGCAATCGCAGTGGATGTTGTTACTACTCGAGGGAGTGCTGCTGCCCACTCCCTCGGTATTCCCTAAAGCGGCTTTTACTACTCCCATTCTTTAAGAGGGATGGGACAATTCTAAAGCCGGTCTCAAACGGTTAATAGATAATATACTTAGTATATAATAACATTAACATCATTTTTGCCACCGACTTCAAATACATCAGTAGATGTCTAGCACACTGACCACTTAAGGAATGTAACATAGTTCCAGTGGCCCGCCAATAAAGGCAGAGAGACGGCACATGGGGGGTTTATTTAGTGGGTGAGGACCCCGCACTATCCTGTTCGTTACCTCAAATGACGGGGTGTGCGGTTAGGAACATTTCTAACAAAAAAAAAAAAAAAAAAAAAGGTGTCTAGCACGGGACTCTTATGTAAATACCAACTATTTTTTGCTTTTTAGTTCCTGGGTGTCTTTTGGTGGCGTTTTTTTTATTTAAAAATATTTTTAGTTTTATGTATCTTTTAAGCATTTGCCATGCTCCACCATTTACCACAACATAAAGTGCGAAAATGTGAAGTCGAAAATAATTGTCACGAGAGGGTTCTGAACCAATATCTCCTGGAAAACCGTTTGAGACGCTTTGGCAATTCAGCCATCGTGACATCTGCTCGGGGCTATAAATTTCGATTATACATTCCTTCATAATGTCATGAGTGACGATATTTTTGCATTTTGTATTCGCTTAAATTAAACATTTTTCCTGACACCCCATTGTGCTTTATCACATTCCTATCTACCCGTAAAAACTACATTTAAGTCAGTAGTAGTAGTATTTTGTTTTTTAATTCCTTTGAATCTCCGACGCTCTCACTTACTGAATAAAAAGCAACAGTAGGATAGCCGATATAGTTGTGCTGGAATAAAAAAACAACTCTACCATCTTCAAGATTCATACAGGTGTTATAGAATATCTGTATATTGCGGTTACTGTAGATCTCGATGGTACTTGAAGTTCTAAATATGTTTATTTACAACAAAAAATGTTCTATTATCTATGACGTTAGATAAACCATGGTCCTCTTGGTGGTAAGGGGTGACTGCCGCTCATTGACTCGCCAATACTAACATACTGCGAAGCCGCTGCCTATGAATTAATTTCGCGGAATTTCTAAAAGTAAGAAAGTAAATATTAGATATTTCATTTTGTAATATAAAAGATAAAACAATGTAATTACCAGTCAAATTTCCACAACACAGCCTTAGAAGTGCGACCTTACAGACCACAAATCACTTCACAAAACAAAATCTTGAGGAAATGAAAAGAGGGACAGTCTCTACACAAGTCAAGCATTTTAAATTCAATTTTCTCTTGAGGCAACGCAAAAGAGCCTTTCAAAAAAGACCAAGAGAATCAGTGGTTCGAACACACCCTCATTTCTTTGTGATGAACCATTCTGTGCTGTATATATACTACATTGGCTACAAGTTTCAGTAGCAGCGTTTTGAGAGTAACGTTTTTACAATTGAAGAATTCGTTTTAATACGTCTTCTGAATTTATGTAGCATAAGTCTTTTGGGATAGAAATAATAATGAAATTTATGGCTTTATATGTGATATATTTGTGTCTATTGTAGCATGTGGATTAAATGCTATAAGTAAATTAAATGCTGATCTTGGCATTCACTCACTTTTTTACTTTTTATTGATTATACAAATAGCCTGCTGTGTGGGGCCGGCTTTAGAATTGTCCCACCCCTCTCCACCCATGGGAGTCGTAAAAGCTGACTGAGGGAATACCGGGGGAGTGGGCAGCAACACTCCCTTGAGTATTAACAACATTCACTGCGATCGCCAACCCACCTGCCAAGCGTGGCGATTACGGCACTATCCCCCATATGAGTGAAACACATGTTGTGGCGTTCTCTTGGGGAGGCCTATGTCCAGCAGTGGACTTCGAAAGGCTGATGGATGATTATATATATAATTTTGCACACGTTCTATTTTTTGTGTGAAATGTTAATCTTTAATTCGCGATTGGCACTGCACAGATGGTGGAGCGTTGTAGATACTGACCTCACATCACAACGTTGTGGGTTCGATTTCCACACAGAATAACTCTGTACGATCTACAAATAGTTGTTCTGAGTCTAAGTTTACTTTATGTCCGTGAAATTGTATATTTGTAAAGTTTCCCAATATAATCAAAGTATTATTCCTTAGAGAACAGTGTTGTTTTTAAAAAAAATATTTTTTAAATAATACAAGGGGATGGTTAATGGTCACAGGATGACTGCCATCCTGTGGTCATGGCTGCTGCAACGCAGTGGAAACGTTAAATTAAAGGTAATTAAACTTAATGTAGGTATTATACGTGAAACATACCCATCGTCCTATTTAAGTAATCAAGTAAGTATAGATATTATAGTGAAAATAAAAAAGAATATTATGGATTCGTTTCCTAGTTAATGTATTGTTAAATGGTCTAAAAAAATTAAAGTATATGCCCACACATAAATTAATTACGTCTGTCCCCTTCTTAGCACGAAGGATCATCCATCCATCAGCCTTTCAACGTCCACTGCTGGACATAAGCCTTCCCAAGAGAACGCCATAACGAGCGGTCCCATCATGGGGGATAATGCCGTAATCGCCACGCTTGGCAGGCGGGTTGGCGATCGCAGTGGATATTGTTAATACTCGAGGGTGTGCTGCTGCCCACTCCCGCGGTATTCCCTCAGTCGGCTCTTACGACTCCCGTGGGTAGAGAGGGATGGGACAATTCTAAAGCTGGCCCCACACGGCCTTTAGCACGAAAGGTAATTAAAAAATATATAAAATATGTATAATATACTTATGTAAATACAGCCTCGAATCTTGATAATCTTTATACTTTTATTTATAATATTCAACTTCATATGAAGTTACTGTTTTAAGTGACATCCTTTATGGATTTTTTTTCTTTAAATTTTTCTCCTCTTTGGACACCGACATCAAGCACCGGTTGTCATTCAAATTGTTAATTGTTCCAATCAAAAATAAATAATCATAAAATAAAAAAATATAATGTAGGTACAAGTATAAAATAAATTGATGCATTAATAGCCCCATGTATTTCGTTTCCAATCTTACAAGTATTTCAATTATTTTATACTTTTTAGTCCGTTATAAAAACATGGTAATTTTTTTTAATTTCTGTTTTTAAGGCAACTTTAGATACTTCTTCTTTTTTCACATTTTCATGCATTGCCACCCACTTCTGAGCTATGGTCCAAATTTAAAATAAACATCATCGAGAAGTTAGTTTAAAATCAATTACAAATTCCACCCGGACAGACATGAAAGCGAGATAATAAGAACATAGTAAAATATAATGTATTATATCAACACGCACAACTTCATCGCACGCCAAAAATGGTGAACATATTAAAGTATAAAAGGAAATTATAACAAAAAGAAAATTTTCTCAAATTCCAACACATGACATATTTATACTTAGTGACAATATATTTCTAACACAAAGCGCGAAAATGTGATATATTTCTAACTTTTCCAATAAGCTACGCACATCAATTCAAAAGCAATCACTTTCAAACACATATTCCAATCAAAAGTCTTCGTCCATAACAGGGGTTGAGAATTATTTGATCAAAATGAAAGCTTCATTTGTATGCGTCGCTGTGTGGTGTGTGCCAATTTGTGTGCGGTGGAAAATATTGCTTTTAAGAAAACTCTGCACTTTTTTAGAGGGGATTACTAAAAATTACTTTACTGTTTACTGAATAGTAATATGCTATAAAATCGTTATATAAATAACTCTCAAAAGTTGAATTGTACTATAACTTTTTGTGAATTTTTTAGCATTTGAAATATTCAGCTATTTTTTTAGAAAACTTGCCTCTGCCAGCGTCTCTACCGCAGCCAAAAGCTAGTACGTATTTAGGCTATATCTCAGGCTCCCGTTACAGTAGCGGGATTCAATTTTCACCAGTTTTTAAGTCCAATAAGAAGCCTCGTGGCATAGTCGGTAGTGTTACCGACTTTCGTGCACGAGGTCGTGGTTTCAATTCCCATTCAGGACAGTTATTTGTGTGACGAACACAGATATTTGTACTGCGTCTGGGTGTTTTCTATATATAATAAGTATGTATTTACAAAAAAAAAATTGTATTATATCCGTAATCTGGTACCCATAGCACAAGCGTAAAGCTTAGTTTGGGACAAAAAAAAGTTGCATCAAAATCCGTTCAGTAGTTTTTGCGTGATGCGCGAACGTTTTGGGTTGAGACACGCCTATATATGCAGAAAGAAGAGAGTGCCAAAAGGCTCTATTCTTACGTTAATATCTCGCTTCGTCAGCATTCATAACTCACTTCATACATGATCGCCCGTACATATATCACTAAATTAAAGCAAAAAATCTAATTATGCACACACAAATGATGTTCGTTTACAACTGTAGTAACAGCGAAGCCTATTTAAAATTTTATCGTCCGTCGTGCTGGCCACGCCACGTAACTAGAATACGTAATTCACCCAATTCAGGTCACAATATGGTTAACTTGCGCACACGTAACGCTCCACACTCGCTTATATGTTTAAATGCCTATGTGAAAACAGACTTGGCCAAATATAAAATACTTATATACTTTTATAAAGCTGTAACAGAGCCGTGTCTGAACATTTAAGATATTTGAGAAAAAATGGCTGTATTAGGCTATATAGGCGCGTTTAAACACAAAACATTTTTTTTTTAGAATTGTTGTCTGTTTGTTCGTTTGCGTATCACGCAAAAACTACTGAACGGATTTTGATGCAACTTTTTTTTTGATAATTCTTGATTTCACTTAACAACTGGTATACATTTTATCCCGCTACTATATCGGGAACCTGAGATATAACATAAAATCACCATTGGCAAATGCTGGTAATATCTATTAAAAAAGCGAAAGTGAGTTTGTTTATTTGTTACACTTGAACCAATCATCATTACATTTAGCATGTATAAAATCAGATCACAGAAAAACCTAGGCCTTTTTTTATATAATACATAATTGTGTGGCGAACAAGCATACGACCCACCTAATAGTAAGCGGTTACTGTAGCCTATAGACGCTAGCAACACCAGAGGCATCACTCGCGCGTCGTTATCTCCAAGAAAAGTGATAGGAAGGATAACAAGTAGAGGATAGGTAGGGGGTTTGGGCCGTCGGTGCTCTCACTCAACATACGAAACACAACGGTAAGCGTTACTACCGTTGTTACACGCTGATCTTCTGTGAGAGGGTGGTACTTCCCCGATCGAGCCAGCTCACTCGTGCTGGGATAAGCTTGGCTCTACCAGAATACATCCCGGACTAATACTATAAGACCGCTACTTTACATCCCAGAAAAATGAATGGTTCCCATGAGATAGCTATTTTTACATAAAGAAAATAAAATTGCCGTAAGTGATATATTTATATTCTGAATTCAGCACGGAGGATAGTAGTAGTAGCGGATAGATAGTGGAGAAGACTAATAGATAGATAGATGAGATTTTTGATTAACATAATATAGGATTTAATTTGACTGCATAGATAGCGGATTAGTTTAGACACCGGCATCCTTCCTGAGTGTTATAAATAAATAAATATTCACGGACATTTTCACACCAGGTCCTCTGTTCCCAAACTAATCTTAACGCTTGTGCTATGGATACCAGATTAAGGATATAACACATAATCATGTCACTTTTTTTTTGTAAATACATAAATATAATAGATAGCAAACACCCAGACGCAGTACAAATATCTATGTTCATCACAAAAATAAATGTCCTGAGTGGGAATCGAACCCACGACCGCGTGCACGGAAGTCAGTTACACTACCGACTACTTCTCACACAGGAAAACTCTTTGTGTGATCATCAAAATCGTTGTTCTGATTCTGAGTGTACTTTGTGTCCGTGAAATTATATGTTTGTAAAGTACCCCGCGATACAAGGATTACTCATTAGTGCAGGGTGCTGTCTTTAAAAAAAAACCTACGTCAAAATTTTACTGAAGAAAATTTTCAATTTCGTACTCATTTATGTTCTAGAAATTGAATTTCCCAGCCATCACAAGCTTTGATTGCCGTACAATTTTCTTCACTTCAAAATCGCGCAATTGAAATAGTGTGACGCTGTTGTTCATAGAGCCACAAAATATGCGATTTTATGACGATGGCGATCGGGGAAGTACCACCCTCTCACAAAGGATCAGTGCGAAATAACTGTTGGTGCTCCTACATTTGTTTCGTATGAAGACTGAGAGTACGGGACGCCAAAAGCCCCTTCATATTCTCTCCTTATTATCCTTTATATCCTCTGCCTTTCCCTTTACTTAATAAAAAATATTCACGGACATTTTTCACACAACGTCCTCTGATCCCAAACTTAGCTTAACGCTTGTTCTATGGGTACCAGATTACGGATTATAATACATATATTACTTTTTTTTTGTAAATACATACCTATAATAGATAGAAAACACTCAGACGCAGTACAAATATCTGTGTTCATCACACAAATAATTGTCCTGAGTGGGAATCGAACCCACGACCTCGTGCACGGAAGTCGGTTACACTACCGACTATGTCACGAGGCCTTGAACCTTCTTACTTGGAGATGGTGTTGCTAGCGTCTCTAGGTGTTTAAGTCTACACTTGTTTATTACCCACGTACCGGCTCGATCGGGGAAGTACCACCCTTTCGCAAAGGATCAGCGTGAAATAATGGTAGGTACCGACTCCTATCGTTGTGTTTTGTATGGTGATTGAGACCACTGATCTCCCAAAGCCCCTCCATATTCTCTCCTTACTATCCATCCTATACAATTCCTTGGAGATAGTGACGCTGGAGTGATGCCTCTGGTGTTCCATCTATATGGTATAAAAAAAGGTGGCAACGTCATTGATTATGCTTGAAACGTTTCATTCAGAACAATACTACTGACAACTAAAAATCTAAATTAAACGACCACCCGCCTGACAGAACAAAAATTTCTCACATTTACACAGTCATAAGAATTTTAGGTTAAATCAATCTTAGACACTTATAAAAATGTGCTAAGAAAATAAAACTTAATACACTCTTTGGGTAACTGCCAGAAATATATGCCACGGATAGTATATCTATGACATTTTTTGTTTATAGTCTGAAAATAATATACTTAAAACTATAAATTTATTTGCATAGGGTTGGCCTGTTTCTAAAATAATCATGAATATGCAATTACAAGAAAATTTTTAATACATGATTCTGCACTTTGGACTTCAGAATATAAGTACATCACTCTACGTTACATCAATTATCTCTATGTAAAAATATCTATCCCATGCGAACCATTTAATTTTCTACAGTTAAAAGCATAAGTCTCTCTTCTATGTCTATTTTATAGATTCCAGAATTTAAGTATGCAAAATTTCAGGATGCTGAGTAATTTCAGCGTACGAATGTAACAAACAAATAAACAAACTCACACGAAGGAATTATGTCACAAGAGTAGTGAAACAGCACACGACTGATGGTAATTGGTTACTTTAGACATTAGGGAAATAATGTTCATCAGCATTTATGCTAATCCATCCATTCATCCATCAGCCTTTTAAAGTCCACTGCTGGATATAGGCCTCCCCAAGAATGGGGGATAATGCCGTAATCTCCACGCTTGGCAGGCGGATTGGCGATCGCAGTGGATGTTGTTAATACTCGAAGGAATGCTGCTGCCCACTCCCCGGTATTCCCTCAGTCGACTCTTACGACTCGTATGGGTGGAGACGGGGTGAGACAATTCTAAAGCCGGCCCCACACGGCAGAGATTTATGCTAAAAGATAGGGCAAAAACTACACAAAATATTTTTACTTGTTGAATGTAATACAACTGTAGAAGTACTATTACTTGACGTCAATATTCTTTGAGTGGGTGGTACCACTTTGGTAGAGCCCTGCTAACCCGTTGTAATACGACGTGACGCGACGCGACTCGAAAATATCAAATAGTGGTTGTATGTATGTACTTATAGCCTACTTGTCGCCTAATATGAATGCGACGCAAAGTGGTTAAAATATTTGCCGCAATACATCGCATCGCGTCGCGAACCTCACCTAGGACAACGGGTAATGCTCTAACTCGAAAAAAAACTACATACTTTAATTCCAGTTTTAGTTCGATAACCACTAAAATGAAAGCAATATTAGGAGGTCCAAACTGAATGTTCTCTTTTTAAATTTTTGTAATTCTAATAAAACTTAATTTTATTCCAGTTTTAGCTCGATAACCACTAAAATGAAAGAAATATTGGGATCTTCTCTTTTTAAATTTTTCAAATTCTATGACGTTTACGCTCGTCGCTTCAAGTAGTATACGTAATGGCCCCACTACGCTCAAACATGGCGGGCTTATTATCTTGATATTTTTCAGGCTATTGTGATCATGTGTGTTCGTGAGCAATATTGTTCAGTTATTTGGTTAGCTTTGGTGTCTGGTATATTCAGAAATGTACGCGTCGTTCGTGTTTTTTTTTTACCCCACTATGGGGCATAGGTCTACTCATCTCTCATGGCGAGAAGGGTTAGGCCATAATCTACCACGCTGGCTCAATGTGGGTTGGCAGGCTCCATAATCCTTAGAGAAAATTTCTCAGGCATGCCGGTTTCCTTACGATAATTTTCTTCGCCGAGAAGTGATAAATTGTTATAATCTATGAAAATACTTCAGCAGTCCTGAGCAGTTGTCACGATGGCTGAATTGGCAAAGCGTCTGGAAGGTATCCAAGAGATGCAGGTTCAAATTCTTCTCGTGACTGTTATTTTCGATTTCACATTTTCACACTTTGTGTTAATTTATATGGCTAAGCATGTCAAATGCTAAAAACATATATAAAAATATCTAAATACACACATAAATTCGAAAAATCTTGAAAAGTCTGAGTCGTATACCGTGCGAGGTCATCACCGCTCGGGGAACATTCGCCATCCGCAAGGCTTCCTGCGATGGTGCGGAAGCGTCGCTCAGTAGAGAGTACCCGAAAGGGTAAGCCGCGGGTGTCCCACTGAAGTAATGTCCCATAGTTCCAGTGGTCTAGACCACTACTTCAGTGTTACACTGTTTTGCTAGCAATACAGACAGAGAGACTGCACAGGGCAGGTTTATTTGGTGTTCTGGTGGAGGCCCAACACTACCCTGTTCGTTGCCCCGAAGGACAGTTTGTGCGGTAAGGACATATTTCCCGCTTTATAAAAAAGGCTATCACTGCTGTCAAAACTGTGTTTGTCATGCATTTTTTTTTCGAGTAATTGAACTAACGTGCTGTTAATTATCAGGCATATTAAGTGAGACACGCGTGCAATGAGCGAATGTCTCGCTTCCAGCCACAGGTAATTTTTTTGCCTGTTTGTCTGTTTATCTATTTGTACTGAATTGATAAAAAAAATATATTTAAGGAAAAATAATATAGAACATTTTTATATCAGTATATCGATTGATATACTAAATTGATACACAAGTGAAACCCTCTTTTTTGAACGCTACCACGGCAACACAACATTTGGCAGTTTAATTTTTTCGTTTCCAGCTTATTTGTTATACTGTTTTGCTAATTTTATTGACCCTTGCTTCCTTACTGGACACTGAGGACTTGCCTACACAATGGTCCTGACCTTGTTATTTTCGAATAATCTATCTGCTTGACGACGGTTCTTTTACTTGAAATTCAAAGAAGCTTGTGCCCAGCAGTGGGATAGTTTATTAAATAAGACTCTTAGTAACACTAAGAGAGATATATTTAAGTAGATAACACTACTTACTTTAAAAACTTACTTAATTATTTGGTAAATGTACCTAAGAAAGGTACTACCTTTTTTATACTACGTGGGTGGCAAACAAGCATATGGCGCAGCTGATAAGCGGTTACCGTGGCCTACAAATGCTAGCAACACCAGACTCATCGGTCGCGCATCGCCATTTCCAAGAAAAGGATACTGCCTCCGGCGCTGTCACTCACCAAGCGAAACGAACGATATGTATAACAACTTTAAATGTATGGCTTTTAAATGTTATGATGACACTTAGTAGGTGTAGTTTGATACTTAACCTCACTTTTATATAATCTTCTATATCTCGGTTCCTAGACTCTAATAAAATTTTATATTATGAAATGATTCGATGTAAACTTCCAAATGGTGCAACTTTGATCTTGTTACCACCTAGGCCCAAAAATGTGTGAAAACGTTTCCATCTCCATTGAAATTTCATTTTCATGAGGCATTGGTTCATAAGTTTCTTAGCGGGTTCATCTCAAGAAAAGCCTTACTACGGAATCCGTCCGCTTGTGGCGTTTATAATCGTGATATTGTGGATCCACTTGCCGCAAGCTCTCGTGTTAATTATTAGTAACTTTGACGATTTTAAGTGCTACCTATATAATAAAAAAAAAATATAGCATCACGCCTGTATTCCCCGAAGGCAGAGGTGTATTACACACTCACGACTCGCCAGCTATATTTAAGTCCCACGTAATAGGGGGCGAGCCTATTGACGTCTACCGGGCACATTTCCAAACTCCGGGCTGTTACTAAGAATTTTTCTTTTTAGGAAAAAGCTCATTAACATTGCCCGACCCGGGGATCAAACCCGAGACCTCATGATTAGCAGTCGCATACACTACCGCTACACCACCGAGGCAGCCTACCTATATAATAAACCTATAAAATAAAGGTATTTTTTAATTTGAATTTAAATTTATGGAGATTAATGACCTCGAGCGGGTTCAGCACTAGTAGAGAATTCCCCGGAAGATTACATGTTCTTCAATCGATCGTATTTCGTTATTTTATACGTACTTACGATATTCATTCTATTGTTACGAGACTTACAAGCATGAACGAAAATAGTGAAAGAAGATTGTAATATAATATGCAGAGGAAAAACAGTGACATCCAACAGCCTACTACCCCTAAAATCTGTCTGTTAATCTAAAATATTTTTATGAATTTTGTATGGATATTATATATTTGTATTTTATATCCTTCTTATATATTTGTATTTAATATCCTTTAATCACTACAACTATAAGAACAATGTCCAATGGTGTATTTAAGTCTACATTTTGATTAAATGTGTATGAGACAGGGCAATTTTTCAGGTTTTACCACAAAACACGGCAACCAATTTGCGTAGCGGTGAGGCCGTCACGCCACAATTATTAAGGACCTACCTAGGGGTCTTAAAAGAAATTAAATAGGAAACAGATCGAAACAAATTTTAATAAATAAGAAAACACGTACAAGTTTTGTAAGCACAAGTCGGTATAATGTATGAAAATACTTCCGACAGATGGTGCAGGCGTCACCCAAAGACGTTAAGTATGAATGTGTTATCGAAATTAGCAGTAGGGAGCAAGGGTCACGATGGCTGAATTGGCAAAGCATCTGGACGGTATCCAGCAGATGCAGGTTCGAATCCTGCTCGTGACTGTTATTTTCGATTTCACATTTTTCACTTTGTGTTTAATTTTTTTCCTTTTAAGAAGACACCCTAAACTTAGGAATAATCCTTATATCTCGGAGAGTTTCAATGTTACGGATAAAAAGTACACCCAGACTCAGAGTAACCATTTGTGGATCTCACAAAGCATTTTCCTGTGTGGAAATCAAACCCACAACATTTGGGCGGGAGGTCAGTGTCTTAATTATTTGCGCAAAACAAAGTTTTTTCATTAAAAAAATACTAGCCTTTTGTATTACGAAGCTCAGATGTAAGGCGTTTTGAGAAAAAAAAAATAATAATGTCAGATTACAATTCCAACTTCAATTCACTTGAGAATAATGAGAGATAGAAAATATAGATATGACGTAACTTGAAGAGAATTTCTTAGTTGGACTACTGGCTACTTTATATTACATTGCAGGTGAGCTGGAGTCCTTATAAATATTTCTACTCTGTGAATTATTCATGATACTTTGCAACTCCATCTTGCGGATGCAAATATCGAGAGCGTTGGATGGTTGCATCTATATGCTTGGAGATACAGTGCATAATGTAAGCGGAAGCGATTGAATAAAGAACATTTTTTATTCATTTTAAACAAGCCTCTTCCGAATGAAAATCGCGAAATCCCATTTACTTTGCCATACCTATTTGTTTGCTTTTTAATGTGGGGTGAAAATGCGTGTAGAGGGTACCCGAAAGGGTAAGCCGCCGGTAGACCACTGAAGTAATGTAACATAGTTTAAATGGCCCGGCAATACAAGTAGAGAGACGGCACACGGCGTGTTTATTTAATGGGTGAAGGCTCCACACTAGGTATATTTCCCGGCTTAACAAAAATTAAAGAGTGTAAACGCGTATATAAGCAAGTGCATGAGACTTCATGTTTATTTGTTTGTTTGACAACGTCTACGTTTCTTACGTTTCTACTGCAGCACACACACGGAGTACAGAAAAAGAGAGCACATATATTATAATAAATATTAACCTACAAATATGTACAACTGTAGCGCAGCTACGACGTTATCGAGTACCAACTGTAGCGCAGCTACGAATGTTATCGAGTACCAACTGTAGTGCAGCTATGAATGTTATCGAGTCCCAGCTGTACCGCAGCTACGAACGTTATCGAGTACCAACTGTAGTGCAGCTATGAACGTTATCGAGTCCCAACTGTAGCGCAACTACGAACGTTATCGAGTACCAACTGTAGCGCAGCTACGAACGTTATTGAGTACCAACTGTAGTGCAGCTATGAACAATATCGAGTCCCAACTGTAGCGCAGCTACGAACGTTATCGAGTACCGCGTGCATAGCGTTACAGCATTGAGCTGCGAGGGCACCACATTCGAGCAAGCTACGCTTGTAGCAATTACGTAATTTATCTCGTATTCGTACGTAACGTGTTCATGGGTTGTTGTGGACGTTATCGCATACATTTTCTTGCAAAGTGAAACTAAACACACGTGCGTAGACTCTCCATGCGCAGCGGTGGAGCTATGGCTTTACTTGAGTAAGGCTATTTTAGCTACAGTACAAAATCCCAGTCAACGTAGCTAGCTCTGAATATCTCCAAGGATCTGGCACGATGCTCCGTTAAACTAGAGACTAAAGTGTAAACTTGGGTTAGTGTAGTTGGGTCTTCTTATAACTTAAACCATGTGCAGACCGGTAAAATAAGTACCAGTTTATTTACACTCCAGGCAAGACGCTGAAAATTTATGTGAAGCAATAATTTGAGTATTCAATGCGAGGTAGGCTTATCTTAAGTAAATTGCATACAATACAATGTTTGCGTTACATTTTATATAGAATTTAATTAAATAATACATAAATACATACGTAGCATCACGCATGTATCCCCGAAGGGGTAGGCAGAGTATTGCACACCCATGGTTCGCCAGCTTTGTTTAAGTCCCACATAATAGGGGGTGATCCTATTGCCGTCTACTCATTTTACGAAAAATCTCAATAACACTGCCCGACCCGGGCATCGAATCCGAGACCTCATGATTAGCAGTCGCACACACGCCACACACTGCCCCTGCACCACCGAGGCTGTTAAGAGCGCACGGTGGAGTTTTGAGTTCGAACCAGAATACCTAATGGTAAGTACTAACCACCGCTCCTGGACTCAGCAATACTATGAGCCAAGCTGCTGCTTACCATTTCATTTCGCAGATAGGAATGAATGAATGGAAGACTTTCTCCCGCTACAGCCACCTAACGAGGTGTTATACTGGTGGTCACACGAAAGACGGTGATAATTTAAGTGAATGGGAAAATACTGGGAGTAGTGGCAACAGCTTACTAAAGAATGAGGTGGTGACACTTTTATTCTTAGTCCATCACCACACTGACACTTTCTTTTGATGTTTGTTACACAATCACGCAAAAACTGCTAAATGGATTTGTTTAAATTTCCCGTACAGATTCACACATACTTTTATCATGGTAAATTACATTGATTAGGTACCAAAAATGTACGTCACATGGCTTGGCTAATAATGTAGGTACATCAAAATTATCTATTTGATACTAAACTCCTCTTCTAGATAGCGCTGCTTTATAATACCTATAGAATACAGATATTATTTTATCTTTACAGCCCGATCAACGTTGAATCCTACTTTGAAATCAAAACAGACGAAATCGCAGGCAGAAGCTAACTTAAAGCGACAGTGATTCGATTTTCAAAAACATAAAACATCACACACCCACGACTTGCCAGCTATATTTAAGTACCACGTAATAGGAGGCGAGCCTATTGCCGTCTACTGGGCACATTTCCAAACTCTGGACTGCTACTGAGAATTTTTATTTTTAAGAAAACGCTCAATAACATTGCCCGACCCCGGGGATCGAACCCGAGAGCTCATATTCAGCAGTCACACACACTACCGCTACAGCACCTAGTCAGTTTCAGATACGATTTTGTAGCACGTTATGAGCACATCTACCCACATATGGCAATCAAGAGGGGAGAATATATGCGAGAATACATAATCAGTTAAGAATGTTCTCATATGTTACGGTACAATTATAATCAAGCATACACAAAGAACCTGAGAGGCTTATAATCGAGATGTTTATAATATAAAGTGCGCCTTTCTCTTCTAATGAGAGCGCATTCCAAGCGGAAAGGGTACCCGTGTCAGCCAAATATTAATGAAGTCAATATTTCAAAGGGCATTTCAACTGAAGATATAAATTTTATGTGAGAAGGGGTCGGTTTAAGGAAAGAGTGTTAAGCAATTCGTAGCACGAATTAAGATATTACTCGGGAAAAATGTACTTTAATTAGCGAGCCTGTTTTGTTTTAGTTTTTGTTAGTACAGAATTTGTAAAAAGTTTGCTTGTCCATTATACTGCCTCAGTTTAGTGTGAGTGACTGCTGATCATGAGGTCTCGGGTTCGATCCCTGGGTCAGGCAGCGTTATTGAGCATTTTCGTAAAAGAAAAATTCTCAGTAGCAGCCCGGAGTTTGGAAATGTGCCCGGTAAACAGCAATAGACTCGCCCACTCGCACGTGGTGCTATGTTATGTTGTTTTTGTCAATTAAAAAGAGCCGGCTCCATCGGGGAAATGCCACCCTCACACAGCAGAAGATCACAATAAACACCGGTAGCTATTATATATATATATAGATTTTTTTTATTAAGGCGGGAAAAATGGTAGCTACTCCTACAGCTGTTTTTTGTATGGTGAATGAGAGCGCCCGGAGGCTAAACCCCCTCCGAATCCTCCATCCTCGATACTTTTTTTATGTAAAATACGTCAAGAATTTCTCAGTAACAGCGACTTAAAAACTTGCACAGAATGGCTACATTTCGTATTCTGGGCACGTAGAATGTAACTCACTAAAACGTATCGACATCGTATCGTCTTGTTTGTGGTAGAACAACCGACGCGTGATATCGCAATAATCCCTTGGGTAATCACGGTGATCTCTCAAGCAATCACAATGACACGATGCGGTGTCGATACGATTTAGTGAGATACATTCTAATCCCCATGATACCTACCACACAAATAAAAATGAAGTTTTATTTTTCAAATAATGCTGACAATCCGTATAATTGCTTGCAATAATAATTACATTAATCTTCAACATTAAATTTATAGTCTTATAATACAGATGAACCAGTAATATATATATTGAATGTATTAAATCGCAAGCACTTGCAAAACTATTACAATCACAGAAATTCCAAAATAACCCCGCAATTTGGTTAGTGTCCAAATGCATGTTTTATAATAATGCAACACAGTTGTATACTTTGTTCCAAATAAAAGTGACCAATTTAATTTTGCTCGTATTTGAACTCCACTAGCTAATGATGAATGGGCCGGCTTTATCGGCGAAGTACCACCCTCTCACAAAAGACCAGCATGTAACAACAGTAGTTACTCCTATCGGTGTGTTTCGTATGGTGAGTGAGAGCGCCAGAAGTCCAAACCCCTCTTCTTAATATCATTCCTATCCACCTCCTATCCCATTCCTTAAAGATGGCGACGCAAGAGTGATGCCTCTGGTGTTGATGTTACTATAGCCTACGGTAACCGCTTACCACCATGTTGTTCGCCACCCATGTACTATAAAAAATATGTTGATATGTCCCACGGGAATCGTTACCTTATCTTTACCGGGAGAGGAAGTATATATGTAAAAAAACGTCTTTACAAAATACTAGCTGACCCGTGCCCACTTCGTTGGACAGAACATTTTTCTTACATTCTTCGTTGAACATTTTTAAATAACCGTTTAATAGAAATACTTATTACTCAATAGATTACGCCATGGTCGCGGTTCCATACCTATGTCGCATTATCTCTTTTACCATTCGTCCAAATTACATGCAGTAAAACGGAAAAGTATTTTGTTAACACTTGAGACGATTACTTATTTTGAATTTACTTATTTTGATAATAATTCGTAATTTTTGATCATATGACCAATAAACATGACCTAACGATTTAAATTATTTTTTTAATATAATAAACTACTTTTTGTGACTTAAATATAAAATTGAGACATGCTATCGGACGGTATCCAGGAGATGCAGGTTCGAATCCTGCTCGTGACTGTTATTTTCGATTTCACATTTTTCACTTTGTGTTTAATGTATGTTGCTAAGCATGTCAAATGCTAAAAATATATATAAAAATATCTAAATATTTACAGGGTTTGCGTCATTATTAGGTAAAATCTTAATTGTAAAATTAAGTTTACCTGGTCGGTATAATCTATGAAAATACTTCCGACAGATAGTGCAGGAGTCACCCAAAGACGTTAAATATGAATGTGTTATCGAAATTAGCAGTCAGGAGCAAGGGTCACGATGGCTGAATTGGCAAAGCATCTGGACGGTATCCAGGAGATGCAGGTTCGAATCCTGCTCGTGACTGTTATTTTCGTTTTCACAATTTTCACTTTGTGTTTAATGTATGTTGCTAAGCATGTCAAATGCTAAAAATATATACTTCCGACAGATGGTGCAGGAGTCACCCAAAGACGTTAAGTATGAATGTGTTATCGAAATTAGCAGTCAGGAGCAAGGGTCACGATGACTTAATTGGCAAAGCATCTGGACGGTATCCAGGAGATGCAGGTTCGAATCCTGCTCGTGACTGTTATTCTCGATTTCACATTTTTTCTTTGTGTTTAATGTTAATTTTATTTATTCGCTCATTACATAATAAATAATTACTAAAGTGATTTTTAGGAAACTTTTTTATTTGACAGCGCTAGTTTAGACTTTATCTTTTTAGCTCATTTGTTGCCGAGCGTTCTTAAGAGTGCCTCGTTTAGAGGCAAAACACGTTGAATTTATGTTCAGATTTTTGCGGAATATTGCAATATTGTGGTTCTGAGAGTTTAACCGTATCGCATGGTTGTGTCGCGTTGGTGAGTTTTTTGTCATTATCGTGCATGCTACTTTGCTATTATCACATTCTCCTCTATCTGTGAGAGTGCGGATTGGCAATCTTAGGTTATTCTCTCCAAAGATAACCGGGATTGACAATCCGTGGGTGAGTGGTGGGCTCTCCTCCTAAAAATATCCATTCTATAATAGTAACAATGGACTTCCGCCAAGTGTCGCCTCATTCAATTAATTATCTTAAGCCTGTCTACTTCAATGATATAATATAGTACCTACAGTAAAATATATAGTCAATTTTGACGAGTGCGTCTCGCTCTGCAGCCTTAGCACCGTCATATAGCGATGTTATATGTTTGGTGTAAGCAATAATCGATAGCGGTTCGGCGGTTTACGATTAAAATAGATTACGATTTTCATTTATTTTCTAGCATATTACTATAGTAATCGTGTGCAGTTATAGCCTAGCGGTAACAACTGTAACCAAGAACAGTAAAGACAATGGTATTAAGTTCGGTTCCCAGTCCAAGGTGCAGCCCGCACAGGAGATTTTTTTAAATTAATTATGTGCACAAATTATCACTGCTCGATGAAGGAAAACACCATGCTGAAACCTGCATGCCTAAGGGGTTATGCAGCACTGGGCCAGCGTGATAGATAACGGTCTAAATCCCGCTCACAATGATAAGAGAACTATGGCCAATAGTAAACTGCAAATTTTTAATATGTCTCAGGGGATCGTAAATTGACGGTTAGTGACATGTAATTGCCACTATCCATTTGAAAAATATAGTCTCACACCTGTATCTTAGAAGGTAGGGGTAGGCAGAGGTGTATTACACATCCGTAATTCGCCAACTATGTTTAAGTCCTACGTAATAGGGGGCAAGCCTATTGCCGTCTACCGGGCACATTTCCAAGCTCTGGGATGCTACTGAGAATTGTTCTGTTTACGAAAAAGCTCAATAAGGTTACCTGACTCGGAGATCAAACCTCATGATCAGCAGTCGCACACACTACCACTGCACCACTGAGGCAGTGTAGGGAATAAAGTTTTAAAAAATCAAGCAGTTATATGTAAAATCGTTTCTCTTGTGATTTGCACCATCTGACATACTTGCAGAGCGTTACCTACAAATGTTTTGCTTGGCTGCGAAACTAAAGGATGTCTTTGAAGTTTCATATTTTATGAATAATAGCGACCTAGGATGTTATACAGGTGCTCAGTAAAGCTCAGACTGTAACCTCTCCCTCCGCCTCAGACATTTTAAAATATAATGATTATAGATTATAAAAAGCTATAGATTATATAGGTCATTGCAATTGAATCAATATTTTTATATGTTACTTGGGGGGCGAATAAGCATACGGCTCACCTGATGGTAAGCAGTTACCGTAGCCTATAGACGTTCGCACAGCTAGAAACTTCACTCGCACGTACCCATCAAGGAAAGGTGGGTGAGATAGATAGGAAGGATATTAACGAGAGGATATATTATGTAGGATACTAAGGAGAGGTTAGGAAGGACAATAAGGAGAGGATAGGTAGGAGGCTTGGGCCTCCAGCGCTCTCACTCACCATACGAAACACAACGGTAGGACACAACGTTGTTTTCACCTATTTTTTTGTGAGAGAGTGATACTTCCTCGGTTAAACCGACCATTTATGCTGGGATAAGTTAGGTTCTACCACTAGAAACTATCGATGTCCACTGTTGGTCACTTACACTACTGATGGTTTCGTCAAAAGAGCACCAAACGTCGGTCCACTTTGTGAGTGGCTGTTTTATGCTGCGCCGTCCAATACGCGCTATTCGAATTATTCCTCAACTGAGAAATATAGCCTGCTCATTCATTTCAGCGTAAGAACTCGGTGGGCCGATCAGTCCATGTTCATGTTTAAGATCAAGCACGCCAACCCAGGTTTCGAGCATATCTGATGCTCATCATCAGGGCGATTGCGCAGTGGCATCTCGATCTTGCAGTCGCGGAAATGCTCGAATCCCGGGTCGACGTTATCGATTCTAAACGTGAGTACTTGCCGATATAATATCATTTTTTTTTGTTTTTACAAATTTATTTTATAAGATCAAATGTGGCTACTATAGGACATTTATAATCAAATGATAATGGACATAGCAGATGCTCGAATGGTGTTGGAGATATCAAATTTATAAGAAAACCCTGCTTCGTAATGGAAGCAATGATAGAAGGCATTGATTGTGCCGTGCCGTCGTCTCGCTCAGTAGTTTCGGCTGAATGAAAAGGATGCTTCAAAAGTTTTTAATCTAAAAATTTCCGCGGCATGCCTGTTAGATGTATGTGTTAGTTTTCAAGAAAGAGACTCTATTTGACTGAAACGAATTTGAAAGTATTTCAAAACTAGAACAAACGAATAAAGTTTTAACGACCGTTAGAAACGTGGCGCTCGTTAGTCAAATGAACGTGAACGAGTGAATGGTGAATGAATGCAAATGACTATCGAAAGGGACATTGTTTACGAAGCGGAACTAAACGTGTTCTAACGAGTCTTGACTTGTTATGATTATTTTTGTAGCAAATCGTCTATTAGCAAAAAAAAAACATAAATATTTATGTTTTAATTTTCTTTTAAGCAAATACAAGCTACAGCGTATGGATCAGTTAAACGGTGAACTAATTACGGGTTCGAAGTTATAGGAATTTGACCTTATAAAGAATTTATAACTCAACAGTTTATCTTATAAGAGAACATAAACACAGCATCACGCCTGTACCCCGAAGGAGCAGGCAGAGGTGTATTACACATCCACGGTTCGCCAACTATGTTTAAGTCCCACGTAACAGGGGGCCTATTGCCGTCTACCGGGAACATTTCCAAACTCCGGGCTGCTACTGAGAATTTAAAGAAAAAACTCAATAATACTGCCCGTTCCGGGGATCGATCCCGAGACCTCATGATCAGCAGTCGCTTACACTACCGCTGCTCCACAGAGATAGTTTATAAGAGAAACGTCACATAATAAGTAAAAAAATTTGTGATAACATGTTGGAAACTGGATAAAATCATTTATTATGTCGCAAACTCTTTATCCTGTTTTTGAGGTCAGTGCGATTAATTTCCTTGTTATATTTTATCCGTATCAGCTGTTATTTCAACACCTATATTAATAATACAGTAAGTAGGTACAGGATTTTTTTTTAATAATCCATCTTAGTAGGTACTTGCTTTTGGTCACGCTTACTACTCTATTCTCATCTTGTCATTAAACGACCTTCCATCGCCCCCTTTTTGATGGGTGGCGTACCACGTCGCCGCCATTCGTATGATTGCTGCTAAAAATCCTATTAGATAGAATTCTCAGACCACTATACTCTTGATACTAAGGCAAAAGCTAGTTTTAGGTTAGATCTCAGCTTCTCGATGTAGTAGTGGGATAAAACGTATACCACTTTTTAAGTCTACCAAACGAAAAAATTATTAATGTCCGTTCAGTATTTTTTAGGCAATGTATGAACAAGCAAACAGAGAAAAATTCTAAAAAAATGAGACGTCTATATAGGTAGGTACAGTTTTTTTTTTTCAAAAATAACTAATTACATATACTTAGAGACTTAACTCTGTTACAGCTTTATAACAGTTAGGATTTATTGACTGTATATTATATTACAGATTCTTACATGCAAAATCTTGTTTTAATCAGGTAAATGAAAGTGCTTGAATATTGGATTATAAAAATTCTATACAATCACGTAAATGTAAGACGTATAAAAAGATCCCAAATCGTATGAAAATTCAACATAAAATTTACCTAATAAAAACATCAAATTGAGTCTTTGAAAGCACTAATTTATACAGCTCGTTTTTTCATTATCCAATCCATTAACTGAATGAAATCATTCAGTTAATGGATCGGTTCAAAAACTCGAAGGTACTTTGAAAGAGAAAACAATATTCTCCAATTATCAAGTAGCAAGTAGAATCGATGGAAGTTCGAAGCATGCACAAACGGGATAGCGCTAAATAATTCCATTAAAAATTCACACTGAATCTTGTAATGGCTTCGTGTAGAACTTTATTTAGCTGCAGTTTAGGGTTGGCACAAAAACTAGAATTATTTTATATTTTTGCTGATTCACCGTAGCTTAAAACTTAGAACATGGTGAAACCCATTGTCGGGTTCGGCAACAAAAATGAACACTTTCACCTGGTACCAAATTCTTACCTATTCGTTAGGGTTTGCCACTGAAGTAACGTCATATAGTTCCAGTGGTCTCGAGTTACATTTAGAACCTGTGGGCCTAGCCAAGTTGCATTCTATGATCGCTAACGCTAATAGAAAACTATTTAAATGTAGACCCACTGATATACCAAATTCTGCAACCAGTGCGATTTAGTTTTCCTTACAGGCGATAATAAGTGGCTTACACTTCTAGTCGCGCAACAAGTAGGTAAAAAAAATTGTCTTGTGATCACATACCAGATATAAAATATGTATATCAGATATATGTATATCAGATATATGTATATCAGATAAACGTGTAAATGAATTATCTAAATTACGTTTAACGTAGAACAGTCAATGATGGCTTTGGAGAGACCAAATAAAGATAAAAATTTGGAAAATCCAAAAGTGCACGCCTCATAATCTTAATTTTTCACTATAAAATTGATTATTTGATAAGTAACTAATAAGGTATTGGTCTTACTAAGTAGTTTTCAATAAATCACATAGATAGCGCTAATTTCAAAAAGTACTAATGTGGTTCTCATGTCTTATGCGCCATCTGGCGCTAATTTTAAGAAGTACTACTATATGTGTACTGTGGGGCCGGCTTTAGAATTGTTCCACCCCTCTCTACCCATGGGAGTCGTAAGAGCCGACTAAGGGAATACCGGGGGAGTGGGCAGCAGCACTCCTTCGAGTATTAACAACATCCACTGCGATCGCCAAGAGTGTTAAAAATAGTGTTTTTTCTTGATATGTGTGTGTATATATTATTTTACAAATGCAATATATGATAAATAGAGACATTTTAAGTTTGAAAAATCAGTTGTTCTGCATGAGGCGAGAGTAGTACCCACCTCAACGCTTCGCTTGTGAGGCGTGCAATATATAGAACTGTGTTAGTTTCTATAGAGTCAAAACCCTACATATATAAATAGCTTAATCTAGTGTCTCATCTCTAACTAATGAATTTCATCCAAACCAGAGTGGGTTTCACGTCGTTTAGGCGAGATCAACAGAACTACTGAAGGAATGTAATTTAGTCCCGGTGGCCTGCCAATAAAGGCGGAGAGATAGCACACGGCGAGTTTCTTTAGTGGGTGAGGGCCCCACACTACGCTGTTCGTTGCCTCAAACGACGGGGTGTGCGGTTAGGAACATTTTATCCCGCCTTCACAAAAAAAAGGCGAGATCAACAGACAAACGTTTAAATATCTCCAGAAACATATGACACTTATAATATTCTAGATGACCTTCGTATCTCCTATAATTTATTTTATCAACGATTATCAATCCTAATCAATCTGCATTGTTGCTGCACCTGTAGGTTTGAATTTAGATAGATTATTAAATTAAACTTCCAATTCAAATGAATTAGAAAGAATGTCAGTTGCTGTCATTTTATCATTACAGATGTCATAACAGTCAGCCAAAAAGGCGTCTCCTATACAAAATTACTAATTAAATTTTTTTCCTATTTTTATTGATTTGCCCTATTTTTTTTTTGACAAAATTCTACCACATTTCTGCCACATTCATAATCTCTATCCAAAATTCGCATTTATAATATTACTAGATTCATACCGTAACTCTGTCCGCTTAGAATACCAAACACAAATAGTAAAACCCCTCTCTGCGACACACTTATTATCTCCACGTGAAAATTACTTTCCCGCGGGAACCGTTAATTTTTACTGCATGAAAAGTGGTCTATGTTCTCCAGAATATATGTATGCAATCATGACTTTATAATGATTAGTTCTATAATTACAGCGTGTCAGCGTAACAAAGAAACAAACTCACTTTCACGTTTATATTATGAATAAGAATAAAGTAGGATTAATGTTTTTGACAACCCTAACCTTTCAATCTTGTTCGTCTGAATCCGGTCGTGTCTGGTTTTCTCTGATGCTAACTCAGTTGTACCAGTTGAAACAAGTTAGTTCCGGCCACGTGAAGACAATATGGATGCTGGAACTTGCGGCTATATTTGCAGCGATAACGACTAACGTATTCAGGTTCGTCGTACACACTGTCAAAGTGATTTTATAAGGCCTGGAGGGCACAGGCGGCGAGACGGCACGCAGTGGGTTTAATTAGTCATTAATGGGTGAGAGCCCCACACTACTCTGTTCGTTGCACCGAACGGCGGAGTGTGTGGGTAGGTAAATTTTTTCTCCACCTTAACAAAAAAAAACATATTATAACATATACTTCCATTTATCCATCAGCCTTTCGAAGTCCACTGCTGGACATAGGTCTCCCCAAGAGAACGCCACAACATGTGTTTCGCTCATATGGGGGATAGTGCCGAAATCGCCACGCTTGCCAGGCGGGTTAGCGATCGGAGTGGATGTTGTTAATACTCGAGGGAGTGCTGCTGCCCACCCCCCGGTATTCCCCCAGTCAGCTCTTACGACTCCCATGGGTGGAGAGGGGTGGGACAATTCTAAAGCCGGCCCCACACGGCAGACATATATTTATACCTATTAATAGTCACGAGCAGGGCTTGAACCTGCATCTCCTGAATAACGTCCCAGATGCTTTGCCAATTCAGCCATTGTGACAATTGCTCGGGACTGCGAATTCCGATAGCACTTTCATTCTTAATGTCATGTTTAGCTATATCAATTCTCAATTGGTTATTTTTTATTTTCACACTTTGTGTTAAATAATGTGGCTAAGCATGTGATAAAATATCAAAATATATATACCTACATAGTAGTATAGTCATCCATCCATCCATCAGCCTTTCAACGTCCATTGTTGGACATAGACCTCCCCAAGAGAACGCCACAACGAGCGGTCTCATCATGGGCGATAATGCCGTAATCGCCACGCTTGGCAGGCGGGTTGGCGATCGTATTGGATGTTGTTAATACTCCCGTGGGTAGAGAGGGGTGGGACAATTCTAAAGCCGGCCCCACACGGCCTTATCCTTTCCATCCTCTCATTATTATCCTTCCCCTGCACCTCTTTTCCCTTTCCTTGGAAAAGGCGAAGGGCGAGTGGTGCCTCGAATCTGGTGTTGCTATCCTCTATAGCCTACGGTTACCACTTACCATCAGGTGGCCGGTGGTGCTTGTTTGCCAACAACGTTGTATAATGAAATTAAACAAGCCTTATCTCTCATTTATATTTAATAAAATATTGTCTAAACGTTTTTACGGGATTTATACCATGTAAATTTTTACTTACGAGTTTCCGATATTTCGGCACTGTTGCAAGCGCCATGATCACGGAACAACTGAAAATTTACATGGTATAAATCCCGTAAAAACGTTTAGAATTATAAGTGACCATGAAAGTTTGAAATTCTATAAAATATTGTCTACTTATCAATTAATTTTATATTAATACTAAAGTTAATCCTATCAGCCTGTACTGACATCGAAACTCAATGCAGCTAGTTACAACCTAGTGTAAACGTGTTTATGTCAACAAAATCCGGATAACACCGGATCAATCCGCTTATCGGTGTCTTCCGTTTGAACCTATTGTTACGGAAAATATATTGTATTTATATGTGGATGCTATGCTCCTAGCAATAGTCAATATTGTATTATTTAGTTTATCGGCTAGAAATGGCATTGTGAATTTCATAGCGTAGTAAGATTATTGAAAAGAGAATGAGGATGACGTCTGATGGATTATTGTGTGAGGGACAAGGGGTTTCATGTGTGGAAGAGGATGCATAGATTAAGTTTTTTCACTGCGCATCATTGTGGAGAAGCATCTGGCTCTAGAAGGTTTTCTATAGTTTTGCTGGCTTCCGTAACACAGGTTCAATCTTAGCTCGGAAGTCAGAGTTTAACCAGGCATGCAATACTATGTTTATCTTTACTAACTTTATTGTATGTAAGTGTTATCATTAAGTTTGTGTCAATAAACATTATTATTATTATTTGTGAATTGGAAGAAAGAATTTGACACGAAAGGAACTTTGAAGACTGTCAGAGTACTGTATTAAAGGTAGACTGCTGCAAGCGGTGTAGTCCAATTACATAGACTTGTGTGCGGCTAGATAATGGAATATTACCCTGGTTTAAGATGAATATCTGCGTTAAACGGGGCTGCGCTCTATTAGCTAGACATATCATAGGTATACTAGGATAAATATCTCCAAAGGTTGAGGTGGTTAAGTCATTGCTATATATTGATGATGTTGTTCTATTAGCGCTGTTCTATCTGCGAAAGTGGAAGGATATAGGTACAGAGGAAAGACCGAGATTCAAAGATTCACCTACCTAGACCAAATCCGTCATGTATTGAAGGAAGGTGGAGTCAGGAGGCTTGGAAACCGGCGAGCGTGTATAAAGAGAATTATGAATGTTGAAGAAGCGAGAGATGTTTGCAAAAATAGAGCCTTTTGGCACTCTGTTCTTTCTGTCTACACCGCAATGGAGATGGCGTGATAATAAGTAAGTAAGTAAGTATTATTATAGTGAAAATTAGTTATTCTTCTTTTATAATAAATACATCTCAGGAGGACAATAATGGGTTGAAAAGCTTTTTAATTACTTCTGTTACTAAACATAGCATCATACCTGTATTCCCCGAAGGGGTAGGTAGAGGTGTATTATACACCCACGGTTCGCTAGTTATGTTTAAGTCTCACGTAATAGGGGACGAGCCTATTGCCGTCTACCGAGCCGGGCTGAAACTGAGAATTTTTCTTTTTACGAAAAAGCTCGATAACACGAGACCTCATGATCATGGGACCTTTGTATGTTTGAAACCTCTTGCTTTGAAGATAAAGAGCATAAGACTCAATTATTTATTAGCACCTTCAACTGATCTCACACGCCACCTGATCCATTTGAAAACTTTGAATCAATTTGTCAAACAAAATTTGTCTCTGGTGCTCAGTAAATAAGTTACTGTTTCCCTAACTACAATGGCTTAGAAGTTTGACAGGCTTTAGACGTCGGATTACGACAGTATGAAACAGAATATCAGCTTTGAGAAACTGCTAGTTTTATGTTTGAATAATTGTGTTAGAAATGTTTTGTTGTGTTATTAATGCATTGTGAATTGCAAACTGTGTTTTGCATAATAGAGCTTTTAACAAAATTAAATCATAACGTACTCATTCAGGTCACGTATTGTTTAAATTTTAATAACACACAAAGGTAATTAAAATTGACTCAATAATACAACATGAAGTATGTTTCCTGACTTAATAATATTGGCTTATTTTTCATAATCGACATTCATTTTGTTTTGGCCCTTCGACAACTTCCAGCCTCCCACGGACAAGGCGGTTTCCGAAAAGGCTATAGTACCGTAGACCACATACATACGCTGCGCCAGATTATACAGAAGATCGAGGAGTATGAGCGGTGCTGCAGTCCCTTCAGCGGCGCCAAATTGACTATCGGTACATCGAAGTGCTTGTGTAGAAACGCCACCATGTCAGTCCGGGTTCAGGACAAGAGTACGAAATCAAAGACCCAAACTCGATGGGGTTGCGCCGTTTCATTATAGAGTTCCTAGGTTCACCTTCCAGCTCTATCATCAGATCAGTTCCATGTCATCATAATATTGCATTGTCACGCGATATACATATGGGTGTAAAATTTCAGCTCAATCGGAAACCAGGAAGTGTGTCATATTTAATTTCCAATGCATACACTATAGCTGCGTCTCGTAACGGTGTCGCGAGTCCAGAGATTTTATCTCATCTAAAAATATGCGTACCGCGCTAAAAGAAATTTTCACTTAAAAAATATTTAAATGAAATTTATAAAACTAATGTTTTATAAAATACTTAGTTAATTTTTGGTGATAATGGCGCGCTTGTTGCCCTGTACACACAGACATTACTATATATTTTGAAAAGAAAATTATAAATATTTGCAATACTTATGTTAAAATCAACAATTTATGCATAAATATATTTTCTAAATATGAAATAAACGGAAAAAAATAACAAGTCAAGCCAAATTAATCCGCAAAAACATTTTTATTTCATACTCTCAAGTATTTACACAAAAAATATTTAATATAAATAAGAAAAATAATCTGAAAGAAACTTTGAAATGTGAAACATGAAGGATGAAATCTATCAGCATGATTTTCAACAAATCTGGCGAGCATTTTGGTAGTTCCCTGGAGATTAATCTGTCGAAAGTTTGACTGCAGCGGTCCGACCTAAATCGAAGTTGTACTTTATGATATCGTTAAAAGGGTTAAATGTAAGTTATGTAGATGTATTTTGCTTATGGTTATATGTATTTACCCGACTACGGGGAAGCCAAGGGGAGGGTTATGATTTTAACCTCTGTTTATCCTCTCTGTTTGTTTGATCGCGCATTACCCAAAAAGTGTTGAACAGATTTTGATGTTACTTTTCTTTTGATAGCTCTTGATTAGACTTAAAAACTTATATTAATTTATACTACTGGTATAGTCGGATTTAAGTTTTCAAACTAATCTTGATAGATAATTAGTCTATACTATTATAAAGCTGTAACAGAGCTGTGTCTGTACATTTAAGATATTTGAGTAGAAATGACTGTAATAAGCTATATAGGCATGTCTAAACAAAACAATTTTTTTCAGAATTTTTGTCTGTTTGTCTGTTTGTTTGTTCGCACATCACACAAAAACTACTGAACGGATTTTGACGCAACTTTTTTTATTTGAAAGGCCTTGATTAGACTTAAAAACTGGTGTACATATTATCCCGCTACTATATCGGGAACCTGAGATATAACTGAAAAACTAGAACATTATATAAAGTAGAATTTTATTAGAATTTATTTAAAAGAACTACTAGATGGATTTTGATGCAACTTTTTTTTATTTGAAAGGCCTTGATTTGACTTAAAAACTGGTATACATTTTATCACGCTACTATATCGGGAACCTGAGATATAACCGAAAATCTAGCTTTTGGCTGCTGCGAAGCCGCTGGCAAAGGCTGGTTAATAATAAAGTCAGATATTTTTGACAATTGTTGTATATCGCAAGAGAAGAGAAGTCAATAGAGTCATGGAGATTGCAAAGATACGGGTCAAATATACCTATTAATAATAATCATTATCTTAGTTTAGGTCACGCCAGCCAATGAGAACAGACAATAGCCATGTACCTACTATTTCGAAGGGACGGAATTCCGACCAACGGTTTTACGTGCTTTCCTTTGGTAAAACCTAATAACTTTTTGATCCGACCGGGAAATCGAATTCGAGACCTCATGATCCGCAGTCGTATTCACAACCATAGGACCACCGAGGCAGTTGGTTGCGGTTACAAACACCAAATAGGAGAAACTGTTTGTCTGTTCCACAAATTATTGTTCTAAGCCATGATCCATGATTGTATTTTTGTAGTCACTCGCCGTACAAAAAATAATATTTTTTTTAGACTACATTGGTGGCGAACATGCATACACCTGATGGTAAGCGGTTACCATAGCCTGTAGACGCTAGCAACACCAGGGGCATCACCCACGCGTCGCCATCTCCAAGGAAAGGGATAGGAGGTGGATAGAAAGAATGATAAGGAGAGGATAGGTAGGATAATAAGGAGAGGGTAGGTAGAATAATAAGGAGAGGATAGGTAGGGGCTATGGGCCTCCGGCGCTCTCACTCACCATACGAAACACAACAATAGGAGTTACTACCGTTGTTACACGTTGATCTTTTGTGAGAGGGTAGTACTTCCCCGATCGAGCCGGCCCATTCAAGCTGGGATAAACAAGGCTTTACCACTAAAATAATATTTCATAGTAAAATATATCTTGATAGTAACCAAACATTTCTGTGTAATATCGGACTAAGAATACAAATGTCACCACCCCATTCATTCCCACGGGTGTCGTACGAGTGGGAGTACTCGCTTAGTATCGGGCCCGAGCGGGTTGGTGCCACCATCTCCAGTGTGACCGACCATGAAGCACATTGTTGCGCTTTGGCTGAAGCAGGAGATAGCCGTTTATTCTTTCATTTCGTAATGATGAAATGAAATGGTGAGCAGCGGCTTGATAATACTCTCGGTATAGTTGAGTCCATGAGCGACGGTTACTATTTACTATCAGATGGGCTGTGGTTCGTCTGCAACTACAAGCAATAAAGAAAAAAAAACAAAAAGTAATGGGTATTGGTAGCTTGCATCTCCCAGAACCAAACCCCTTTTTATTCTCATATAGATGAATAGGATTCAAAACACTAAAAACCGAAGATTGTTTCTTAAGGGATAGTCCATTAATTACGTTAAATCCGTTAGCATTTTTAACCTTCCCCTTGCTCCTTATAATACGTGGTGAGGTGTAAGACTACAAAACCCCTACCCAAAATCATGTGTATTATTTTAGTATAATTATTTTTTTAATATAACATCACGCCTGAATCCCGAAGGGGTAGGCAGAGGTATATTACACACCCACGGTTCGCCAGCTATGCTTAAGTCCTACGTAATAAAGGGCGAACCTATTGCCGTCTACCGGGCACATTTCCAAACTCCGGGCTACTGGGAATTTTTTATTTTTACGTAAAAGCTCAATAACATTGCCCCACCCAGGGATTGAATCCGATACCTCATGGTCAGTAGTCGCATACACTACATACATTTTGAATAAGATATCTTAAAAATTTCAGAGAAGAATGAAATACCCGTTAACAAAAATAAATACACATTTATATCGCACTACACATCCTTGTGATATTTCATGATGTTTGTAGAAATCTGTCCCCCCTCTTCAAGCCTCACGTGACTAGTGGACGACCCCTAACATAACAGATAATCAGAGATTCTTGAGTCATCAGACTATTTCAGTTGCATTACTTGCATTAGTGCTAAACGATTCGTACATTAGTAGAATATTATCTTGTATTCTTGCTCTGAACTGTTCATACGATGTAGATTTTCATACAGAATATAAACATAGCATCACGCCTATATTCCCCGAAGGGGTAGGCAGAGGTGTATTACACACCTACGATTCACCAACTATGTTAAGGTCCCACGTAATAGGTAGCGAGCCTATTGCCGTCTACCGGACACATTGCCAAATTCCGGGCTGCTACTGAGAATTTTTCTTTTTACGAAAAAGCTCAATAACATTGCCCGACCCGGGGATCGAACTTGAGACCTCATGATCAGCAGTCGAACACACTACCGTTGCACCACCAAGGCAGTTACAGAATATACGTTTATATAAAAGATTTTCAGAAAAATCGTAGAAGAAATCGTACATATAATAAATAAAACTGAATAGGTACTTCTTATTCAGTTGTTTTAAGCATTCACTTTACCTTTATATTCTTTATGGTCCTTTTTTTGTTTAGGCGGGAAAATATGTTGCTAGCGACAGGCAACGAACAGGCTACTTCTTATATTCTTCTTTCTACCACCGTACATTTTACTACCAGACCACGAGACGTCGTAGTAGGGTTCATCCTGGAACCTGGAAATGATCTCGTCCAAGACTGTTCGCTTCCAGCGCTCTTTTCTACCACGCGCGTGTAGGCTCTGGAATGAACTTCCTGCTGCGGTGTTTCCCCAGTGGCTTGACTGTGGCCCTGGTGTTGCCAAAGTCCATGAGCGACGGTTACCATTTACCATCAGGTGGGCCGTTAGCTCGTCTGCCACCGTTGTTAATAAAAAAAAAGGGTAGTGTGGGGAACACAAAGTACAAAAATGTGAAAAGAAAATAATAAGAGCGAGATCTTGTTTTTGGCTATCAATTTCTATTTCACGTTTTCTTTGTATTCTGATGAATGGATGCCTTATTTTGCTGATACTTTAACATTCTTTATCTTTTTGAAATAAAACTATGTTTACGGAATCTATCGCGTTTACTTGATTTTTCTACTATCCCGACGTTTCGAATACTTTACAGCATTCATGATCACGGGTGGACTTAGATGGTAGACGGCTGATAATCACATCAGCCTTGGATGTCTATCGTCTAAGTCCAAGATAGATTCCGTAAACGTAGTTTTATTTCAAAATGTGTAACATTCGCGTAAATATCAGAAAGTATTTATATATTTTTAGCATTTGACATGCTTAGCACTATACATTAAACACAAAGCGTCACCCAAAGACGTTAAATATTAATGTGGAGCAATTGTCACGATGGCTGAATTGGCAAAGCATCTGGACGGTATCCAGGAGATGCAGGTTCAAATCCTGCTCGTGACTGTTATTTTCGATTTCACATTTTAAACTTTGTGTTTCATATCAGAAAGTATTATTCTTTATATTTATCATTGTTAATCAGTCTGTAAATGAAGATAGTCAAAATTTAACCTGTTTAAAATAGTCTTGACACTAAATCCTTACTAAATATTATAAATACGAAAGCGAGTTAAATTGTTTTTTTGTTTCTTTGTTACATTTTCATATCGTAACTACTAAGACAATCATCATAAAATTTTGCATACATTGAGGAGCCCAGAAAACATATAGGTTACAAATAAATAATAAATATTCACGGACATTTCACGTCCTCTGGTCCCAAACTAAGCTTAAGGCTTGTGCTATGGGTACCAGAATACGGATATAGTACACATGCTACTTTTTTTTTGTAAATACATACATATAATAGATAGAAAACACCCAGACGCAGTACAAATATCTGTGTTCATCACACAAATAATTGTCCTGAGTTCCTACTCAGGAATCGAACCCACGACCTCGTGCACGGAAGTCGGTTACACTACCGACTACGCCACGAGGCCCGTCAACTATATGTTTTTCTTTTGTCTTGCTTTTATACTGGAATAATGGATAGTTTGTCCGTGTGGTGACGGACTAAGAATACAATTGTCACCACCCCATTCTTTACCACGGGTGTCGTATGAGGCGACTAAGGGAAGTAAGCAATTATCATCCATTGCATTACTGGAATACTCACTTGGTATTGGGCCCGAGCGGGTTGGTACCACCATCTCCCATGTGACCGGCCATGAAGCACATCGTTGCGTTTTGGCTGTAGCAGGAGATAGCCGTTTATTTTTTCATTTCATATCGGTGAATGAAATGGTGAGCAGTGACTTGACAATACTCCCGGTATAGTTGAGTCCATGAGCGACGGTTACCATGTACCATCAGATGGGCCGTGGCTCGTCTGCCACTAAATGCAATAAAAAAAAAGAAAATAGTTCCTTTGGGATATCAAATTTTTGCTTACAGATAATTAATATGCATAGTGATTAATTAATATTTGGAATTTTGCAGACGAAGTCACGGGCAGAATCTAGTTTTTGTTTAATTTAACTCGAGTTCAAGTGTGAGGGTATATGTTAAGTGTAATGGTTGCAAATAAGTCAAATTTACCATTAGCGGTATATATTGCTTACATCATTTATTAAAATTTGGCTACGAAGGTAACTCGGGTCCCAGCGACAACAGCCTACGGTCACCTTAAATTTTAAATACGGTTTTGAGTAACAATGCCTCTAAAATCTGGTTTGTAATTTGTAGTCGTGTTTATATAAAGGGCTTATTAATACAGTACCACTACTTACCTTGAAAGCCTTCTCGTATGCAAATTATAATTTAAACTTTAATTGCTGACCTAGTCTAAACGCTACCCAATTTAAGTCTATGGGTTTTTATGGTCTCTATAAATTTTTGAACATCTGAGAAGTAATTAAACACAAAGTGTAAAAAATGTGAAATCGAAAATAACAGTCACGAGCAGGATTTGCCAATTCAGCCATCGTGACAACTGATCTGTACTGCTAATTTCGATATCACATTCATACTTAACGTCTTAGGTGACGCCTGCGCCATCTGCCGCAAGTATTTACATACATTATACCGACTAGGTATATTTAAAGATATTTACCTAATAATGATGCTGGCCTATATTTTATTATTTTCGATTTCACATTTTCATACTTTGTGTTTAGGTAATGTATATGGCTAAGCATGTCAAATGCTAAAAATATATATAAAAATATCTAAATATCTGAGTAGGTTTTTTGATAAATATGTATAAAATGTATTTTATACTACACGGCTGCATGCAATAAAAAAAAAAACACCAGCTCGGAAAATACCTTCTTTTTATTAGTTGAAAATCAGAAGATAGGTAGGTACGTCATTACTGTCACACGAATATGCAAGAGGAAAAAGTGTATGAAATATAATATATATAAAACTGAAACAGAGCTGTGTCTGTACATTTAAGATATTTGAGAAAAAAATACTGTAATAGGCTATATCGCCTATATAGCCTATATGTAAACACAAAATGTATTTTTTTTAGATTTTTTGTCTGTTTGTCTGTTTATATGTTTGTTTGTTCGCGCATCACGCAAAAACTACTAGACGGATTTTGATACAACTTTTTTGTTTGAAAGGCCTTGATTAGACTTAAAAACTGGTATACATTTTATCCCGCTATTATATCGCGAACCTGAGATATAACCGGAAAACCAGAAAATTATTTAAACTAGATTTTTTAGAATATATTAAAAAAAAACTACTAGATGGATTTTAATGAAACTACTTTTATTTGAAAGACCTTGATTAGACTTAAAAACTGGTATACATTTTATCCCGCTACTATATCGGGAACTTGAGATATAACCGAAAAACCAGCTTTTGGCTGCGGCGAAGCCGCGGCGCAAAGGCTAGTATAATATATATATATATATTAGTTAAGTCCATCTTTCCCAACTAAGCAAAAAAAAGGCAACTTTCAGGTCAGTTCTAAAGCTGTTACAGAACTATGTCTGAACATTTGAGATATTTAAGAAAAAAATTGCTGTTGTCTGTTTGTTTGCCCTTCACGCAAAAGAACTACTGAACGAACAAAACGCTCTTGTTTGACATCTCTTGATTAGATTTAAAAACTGGTATAAGTTTTATCCCGCTACTAAATTGAGAACTGGCGACGTTGCCTAAAAAGTTTTACTGATAAAATGGCTAATTGCTTGAATGCATCATTAGCTATTTGGCTTTCTTACCGTTTCTTGTAATACTTTTGTTCATTAGTCAAAGCAAGATAAAACAACAATTAATCTTCTCCCTCGCAAAGGAAAATACCTCATAACCTTCTTTCTACGGCTTATTTCTATCAATATTTATTGTTACCCAAATAACTTTATCCACATTGATAAATAATTCATGTGCTCACACCCATAATTCTATTTGACAAGGGATTAATGTTGCCAGGCGAAAAATAAACGGCGAGACGTCGGATTGCACGCAAAATGACAGGTGTCAAATTCGAATCATATATGGCGAACGGTTGAAAAGGTCGATTCAATTGGTAAATCAAATTACTTTAACTTTAATTCAACGATTTTGGTGAAATACCTGCTGGTTGTAATGCTGATAAATAAAACATAGCATCACGCCTGTATTCCCCGAAGGGGTAGGCAGAGGTGTATTACACACCCACGACTCACCAGCTATATTTGAGTCCCACATAATAGGGGGTGAGCCTATTGACGTCTACCGGGCACATTTCCAAACTCCGGGCTGCAGCTGAGAATTTTTCTTTTTTTTCTTTTTACGAAAAATCTCAATAACACTTCCCGACCCGGGGTTCGAACCCGAGACCTCATGGTCAGCAGTCACTTACACTACCGCTGATAAATATTATAGACTAAGTTTAAAATAGGACATTTTAAGGTTGTGGAGAGACGTAACTAGGTACTTAAGTGATAAAATTCAACATGCAACAGAAAACAAAAAAATATTTTTATATAATTTTTAAGCATTTGACATGCTTTGCGCCAATAGGTGCAGGAACACAATGTGCGAAAACGTAAAATCTACAATACTCCTGACTGTTATTTTCGATTTCACATTTTTCACTTTGTGTTTATAATAGAAATCATAATTAAGTTACCTTTTTTTTTTTTAACGCATGTAAATCCTTTATGTATACCCGACCGCCGGGCAGACGGAGGGGCTATGCCGGACTCCCAGTGAAACTGGGCTACCTGCTAAAACCACGCGGTGTTCCTTCAGACTACCTTTCGCCAGAGGTGAGGTATACGCTCTACGCATGAGTTCCTCCACCCCTAGCAGGTCTGGGCCTCCATTCCTGGTGGCCCCGTCTGTTTTGGAGAGCCAAGCCCTCCCTCATCGAGAGGCGCTCGCGGAACTCGTGCGCCGCCATCTCGGGCCTGCTTCTGCTAGGGTGACAGACTGCCCTAGGCCTATCACCCTCAGGCCTGCACTCATGGGGGCCGGAGATCGACTAGCGCCCTTTGACGCCCAGTGCATCTTCTGCGGGATGGGAGACGGCTGGTCATCTCCTGCTCACGCTCTGCCGCCTCCTTTGCATGCATCGCCTGCTCGCAGAAGGAGACGGCGGCGTCCCACCCACTTTCACTCCGGACCGTGGCCTTTACCACGGCCGGGAGCGAGAGGTTTTCCACCCTGACTGCCGCGGTGAGTTCACGTCGCTGCTCTGCCCAAGCTGAGCAGTCCACCAGCGTGTGCAGTGCCGTGTCCTCAGGGCAATCCCCGCAGTGATGGCACCGGGCCGTCTCTTTCCGGCCTATGCGACACAGATACTTCCCGAAGCAACCATGCCCTGAAAGTACCTGCGTCAGCCGGAAAGTGAGAGCACCATGTCGTCTCTCCAGCCACTCGTCCATGACGGGACTTATCGCCTCTATAGAGGCGTGCCCTGCGCTTGGTTGCACAAGTCGCCCCTTTCACTCCACCAGCAGGATCCGGTAAAGCTCATATCGATGAGCCCTTATCTCACGGGGTGCTGGATGCACCCCTTGCTCACGCGCCTCCTCACGCCACCAAAAAAGTGACGCAAACAAAGTGAAAAATGTGAAATCGAAAATAACGATATTAATCCTGCTCGTGACTGTTATTTTCGATTTCACATTTTTCACTTTGTGTTTAAGATATTTTTTTTAATATTGCTATCGGTTTCGAAATATCGAAAAAAAACTATATGGTGTCTGTAAAGTCGGTTTACGGACGATAATTTTACGTGATAACGTCATATACGTTGTCTTAATTTCACAAACAATGCATCGGTCGACATACATTTTTCGGACCGTGAGATTTTTCCGTGCGTGCAGCCTGTAAGTATTCATCGAATTATAAGACGTTATCACGTCAAAAAAATATCGATATATCGGTGATTTTTTTTTTCACTTTGCAATGAGGAATAGTCCTTGTATCGCGAAGGACTTCACGAACATACCATTTCCCGGACTTTCTTTACGGCTCTGAATTTCAGCAAATTTAGTCAGTGCTGACAACGGTCTTACTAATAAAAATGTGAAAGTAAGTTTGTTTATTTGCTAACTCTTGACATGGTAACTACTTCACCAATCATCACGAATTGTGGTATATATACCTCGGGAGTACAGATTAGGACATAGGCTAATAACTATTATTTATCGCATAAACCAAACGCTAAGACACGAAATACTACCCTCACTGAGGGCAGTACTAGTAGTGAAAAATTTATAATCTGTGGTCGCTTGCTATCAGTATTAAGTGTTTAATCTACGGTCGCTTGCTTCATTCTGAGTACCTATTTTAAAATAAATGGGGATATTTACTACCATCGTTTCATAGCAAATATGCTCGATAATAATCGATATGGCCATTGAAAACTATAATTTTCATACAATTTGTACCCTGTAATTTGGTAAATTTTAATTGTCTCGTAATATGCCTCTATATGATGTACATACATAATTGTAACCTCAGTATACTTTTATTTCCCAAAAATCCATAATTAAAAAAGTGGAAATATTGCAAAGATTTTGTCGTCTTTCACTTCTTTAATCTTCCAGGTACTGTACATTTTAACAATATCCCTGATTAACCGGATTAAATACAAAAAATAGCAAACAAAGCAACTACAATTTCATAGGGGCCTTCTCGCCGATAGCGCCATCTGCGCCCAGCTTTGCCCGTGGATCCCCATTACCTATAAAATTATTACTAATTATCTGTTTTGTTTGATACAGTTTACAAAATCTAAATACAGTTAGTGTGCATAACGATATATAAAAACGGTTACTATTTATTTGTTTAAAAGAAGCAAGTCGTGACAATTATTATCTGTATTGTTTAATACAGTTTACGATTCATACAGTAATTATAACGTGATTTAAAAACCCTATCATATAATAAATATTTAACAGTATAAAATAATAAATAACGGAACTGCCTTAATATTTATATTAAATTCCCCAATATTTTGTTTTAAATACAAATAAATTACATACAATATATCGGAAATATCAATATATTGTCATTGATACACAGTTACACAGTTTCGAAGAAAAGAAACGTCCAAAACTGTCGCCAGTTGTACATAAGTAGTTATAGTTATGATATAAATGCATTCTTTCCAAAATTCAACCTTACATGTATGGTTTAAAGTTGTATTTACAAAGTATAATGCAAATAGCAATAAAATTTTACGACCGAAATTTGCGACCAGGACAAGGACGGAGTGGAGACGAATATTTTTTTATAATTTTCATGCATGAACATTTACTTAGTTTATTAAATTTGTTTTATTTATAAATGTGTTCTAAACTCATATCTATACTTTTATCTGATCGTATTAATATGCTTTTAGGTAGAATATTTATTTATATATAAATAAAATAAAACTCGTAAATATAAATGTTAGTTTTTATTCCCAATATAGTAATTCTAATATTATTAGTAGTACCCAGGTATATTCTAGTCTAGATAAATGGCGTCATAATAAACATTGACAATACAGTAGTAAGTAAATAAGACTAATTATATGATTAAAAAGAGCAGGTTGTTGAAGGGAATGAATAACAATACCACAAAATATATTTAAATTTAATGTACATTTTAAAACTAAGGAACACAAATAGGCTTTGGTTGTGTATTTTGACCATATATGCGCTGTTCTCGTCTTATTATCCCCTCGGTTTTATTATATACAGTATATTCATCTTCACTAGCGTAACATAGACCACCAAAAACTTTTAAATCTATTAGTATGTGAAACCATAATTTATACATAATACAACATTTCAACATCTTATAAAATACTAGTTGTGCCCTTCGAATTCACTCGCCGTTCAATTTAATAAAAGAATACATATTTATAAATAACTCTATTTGACTGGTTCATACAGGGCCATCGTCGATAATTTGAAACAAAAGATATTGAAAAATTAAAAAATGTGGTTCTAAAGCAACAAAATATCAATGAAATAGAAATACTGTCTATTAATACATACCGTAAATAAGAAACGCCATCCTTTTTTTGTACTTTTAATGCACTATTTCGGCATTTATTCATCGAACAATTAAACATTTTGACACGCTTCGTCTACTCGCGCGTCGAAATAATACTAAACGAAAGGAGTGCAGGAAAGCGTAATCTGCACTCATTTATAGTGGACATTTTTCGTGCCTGATTGTGTATCTTCTCTTTTTTATACATCAATGTATATTGTACGATATTATCACAAAGTATCGATAGAACACTACGATATATAATATCGACAAAAATATCGATATTTTTTGTTCGCCCTATCTGACAGGCATTTGGTTGAAAAATGCAGGACGGCCGGCTTGGGGGGTAGTCCATTAATCATGTGATGTTTTTTTAACATTTTATGACATCCTCCTTCGACCTGGTCATACGTGGTGAGGTTTAAGACTAATCCCCTCCCCCCAATACCACGTGTATTTTCTTAGTATCTTAAAAAATTCAGAATGTTATCTTTTATTTCAGGTAAGTATATAGTCTAATTCAATCTCACACGCAGCTTCTCGGTTGTTAAGAAATCGCACGTTTAACAAAAAAATAAATACACGTGATATCTCACTACACCCCGCCCACCTTGTGATATTTCACATGATTAATGGACGACCGGCGAGCCGACCACGCCCAGCCAAATCGGAACGTCTGTTAGTAGTCATAATCTGTTGCTGGTTGGCGTACAAGCACTAAGTTGATAACAAACTAATTACTAGAATGTTCATTAAAGTTTTATTTTAAACTAGTTTTTACCTGCGGCAGAGCCGCTGGAATTGAGCTATATCTCTAGATTCCCGATATATTTGCGAGATAAAAGGTATATATTTTACGTCTAAGAGCTATTTTTAAACAAAAATTCGTTAAATTCCCTCAGTAGACTTTGCATGATACATAGGAAACTAACAGATAAACATACAAATAATTTAAAATAATGTTTTGTGTTCAGAGACGTTAAAATATTCTAATACAGTAATTTTCCTCCAATATCTTAAATATACAGACATATATTTGTTTAAAGCTTTATATTATTATGTTTTTTCTTTTAAAAATGTAATATGTGTGGCAGATTTTCCTCTAAAAATATTAATATGAAAAAAACACTGCATATAATTTTTATCATCAACCAATATTTCGTATAGAAACCACCGACAAAATTGGCGGCAAAAATGACAGCTGCCTGCCGCAAATTATATAAAGCTTGTGGTTGAAATACGTTGAGCTGAATACAATTACGTCAATTTTAGGCTAACTATGTCAGGTTTGGTTAATTTGAAATGCGAATATTATTGCAATAGACATAATATTTATTAAATATGAGACTAGCTGCAACCCGCGACTTGGACCGCGTGTAATTTAGTGGTGAAAATCTAATTCGTTTATCCAAAATAAAAGTAGCCCAAGATACTTGTTATAATATCAGATATTTGCTAATGAAAGTCCTATCCAAATCACTCCAATTATTCCGCAGATTAGCCGGAAAAACAGACAAACCCATTTGTTTTTATAGATAATGTTTGTGACTGTATATTTACTCACAGTAGCACTTGGATTTGGTACCCAAACAGTAATGCAATGAATAAGTAACAAGTTACTTCTAAAAAATTAACTGCCTCTGTGGTGCAGCGGTAGTACAAGCGACTGCTGATCATGAGGTCTCGGGTTCGATTCCCGGGTCAGGCTGTGTTATTAGGCTTTCTCGTAAAAAGAAAACTTCTCAGTATCAGCCCGGAGTTTGGAAATATGCCCGGTAGACGGCAATAGGCTCGCCCCCTATTATGTGGGACCTAAACATAGCTGGCGAATCGTGGGTGTGTAATACACCTCTGCCTACCTCTTCAGGGAATACAGATGTGATACTATGTTACTTCTCTGAGTCGACTCATATTGTGGTGGTGAAACTTCTATTCTTATTCCTTTAGGTGTTGGGTGACTGAGTGAAACGACCTCTGAGTAGTGATTAATTTATTGGTCACTCATTGGATGGCGAAGTGGTTTAGATACCGGCGTCCCGCTTGTGTGTTGTGGGTTTGATTCCCACACAGGACAACTCTTTGTGTGATCCACGAAATAATGGTTGTTCTGAGTTTGGATGTACTTTGTGTTTGTGAAGTTGTATGTTTTTAAAGTTCCCCGCGATACAAGGATTATCCCTTAGTGCAGAGTGAAGTATTAAAAAAAAATTCACAACTATGCGCGTTGTGTTTTCTTACCAGACTGCCGTTACATTAAAATACATTATTTATGCAGTTGTATGCGTTACTTAACCTCTAAATTCCGTCACCAGACGTCATTCTTACTATAAAAAACGAGAAATAGGCAGACACTTTTCTGAATCTATCTGAAGAGTACGAAAACGATAATTAAATAAACTAAAAAAAGATTGTGGCGACATATATCATAGAGGACAAATATCCAATTAAATCCGCAATGAATCGCACCTGGGCCTTCACAATTAGAGATAAACCGTTTTATATCGTTTAAATACCATTCATTTCATTTATTCAAAAGTACCTAATAACCATTTTAACGTCTGTCAACGTTGAGCTTGTGGTGGCCTTATTCTGATGAACAGGAATCGATAAATTACCACAAAGTGTGAATGTGAAATCGAAAATAGCAGTCACGAGCAGGATTTTAACCTGCATCTCCTGGAATACCGTTTCAAATGCTTTGCCAATTCAGCAATCGTGACCATTGCCCGAAACTGCGAATTTCGATAACACATTCATTCTTAACGTCTTAGGTGATGCCTGCCCCATCTGACAGAAGTATTTGCATACATTATACCGACCAGGTAAGCTTAATTTTACAACTAAGATTTTTACCAAATAATGACGTAGCCCTATAAATATTTTATATTATTATGTATTTTTTTAGCATTTGACATGCTCAACAATATAAATGAACACAAAGTGTGAAAATATCAATTCTAAAATAACAGGCACAAGCAGGATTTGAACCTGCATCTCCTGGAATACCGTCCCATATGCTTTGTCAATTCATTTTATATGGCTAAGCCTTAGAGTATATAAACTATACTCTAAGCATGTCAAATGCAAAAAAAAAACATAAAAATATAAAAATACTTTGGAAAATCCAAACCTGCACGCCTCATAATCTTCATTTTTCACAATAAAATTGATTATTTGATAAGTAACTAATAATGTATTGGTCTTACTAAGTAGTTTTCAATAAATCACATAGATAGCACTAATTTCAAAAAGTACTAATGTGGGTTTCATGTCTTATACGCCATCTAGCGCTAATTTTAAGAAGTATTTCTATATTGCAAGGCGCCATCTGGCAATTAGTAAGAACAGCAATCCATGAGTTTACATATATACCTGCATAAGTGCATATATATAAACATATAAAATTGAATAATTTATTAAACTGTAAAAAAACAATTTAAGAAAACAAAGAGACATCGCTAGTTTTCTTACAAAAAAAGCAATATTGTGGCTCTATAATATATACAACAGCAACTGAATACAATGATATCGACATCTAAAATTGCCACTAGCGACGATCTAGGGCTGCATTTGTCGATATCTCTTTTACTTTAAAACAGCGACATCTATCAATAGAAAATTGCAACTTTGGACAATATTATAAGACTTATTTAAAAATCAATGAGTTCAACAAGAAATCTCTAAACCATTTATCTTCCTAACTTGGTTGCCTTATAATTTTAAACTTTGTTGCTCTAAGTGAAAACACCGTGACGCCAAGGCTACGCAAAAAAAAATGTGGAATGTAAAATATGTTTTTTTCGTGTTTTATAACGTTGGTGTGTTATTATTTACGTGTGTTTAGTGTTTTTAATTATTGTTATGGATAAAATAGTTATTATACTTGACAAATATCATCAGTTCGTCAAGCAAAGGTAAGAACTTTCTTTTAACAAAAAACAATGTACCAGCCGGGCGAACGGCATTCTGTTGAGTTGTTGACGTCTTGACGATAGTAAAACCACCGGTGGCGTGGCGTTTACGTAAAAAGGTAGTTCTCATGAAAGGCGCTGGTTTTGGTGTCGCGTCGAGCGTAAATATTCAGTATTTTTTTGTTTATTTAATAACAATTAAACCACATCGAATCAGAACGTGAAAAGTAATAGGGCTTTATTCCTAGTCATAATAATTCGTAAACGAAAAAAAAGACTCGATTAATTAAATATTTTGGTCGTTATCGTGTTAACATAATTATCTTCATTACCTACAACTCACGGACGTCCAAGCCAGATGTTTTTCAAACAGTTTTTTTTAACTAATTAAAAATAACAAAAATGGCATCAAAAATATCATGAGTGTTAAAAATAGTGTTTGATCTTTATATGTGTGTGTAGATATTATTTTACAAGTGCAATATATGATAAATAGAGACATTTTAAGTTTGAAAAATCAGTTGTGCCGTGTTAACCGGGAGTAGAACACACCTCAACGCTTCGCTTATGAGGCGTGCAATAGGATCGATAAAATTTGTAAGTAGATACATTATACTCGATACGTGATACGCGACATACCCGATACCCGAGTGGTTTGGGTACGATACACACGACACAACAATTCGTTGTTGTTTTTTTATACTACGTAGGTGACAAACAAGCATAAAGAACCAATTACGTATGCCACAACCACAGGATCCAAAAAAAAAAAACATTTGCAATATTTATGTTTTAATATAAAGAATTACAATATTTAATTTAAGGTATAGTCTTTAGGGCACCGTATACATATGTGATTTTATAATGTATATTAACTATTATGTAGGGCAGTGTTGCGTTACAAACCTAAACGATAACTTTTTACCATCATTTTATGCAAATGGGTATAGTAAAAATGGACTTAAAAAGCAAAAAAATTCTACGTCTATGATAATAAAGGACAATGGCAAAATCGTGTTTACGAGAAAATTAAGCATTTAAAAATGTAGTCTTTAGTACCTAATCTAAATAAAACGTTACCACGATTTTTCATCACATTTGTCTTTATCGGATGCATTTACTTCTATTAATCCAATATGAGTTGAATTTAATGTGGAGATTGGGTATGGCCTTCGGTCACTGTGATGGCTTAGCGGTCTAGAGCACTTCCCCACATTGGAAGGGACGCAGGTTCTAATCCCACTCGCAGTAAAGTTATCTTTTTCTACATTCACAAATAATTTGTTCTTAAGTAGATGAGCATGTCAAGTGGTAAAATACAGATCAAAATGCTATACATTTTATCTCGCTACTCTATCGGGAACCTGTGATATAACCTAAAAAGCTTAGCTAGCTAGCTAGCTTTTGGTTGTGACGGAGCCGCAGGTAAAGGCTAGTGTTAGCTATAATATTAAAAGTACCTAGTATGTATAACTGTCGTATCAGCAAAGCTGTAAACATTAGAATGTTTGAGTTATAAACAGAAATTATTAAATTCTCGCAACATATTATGTATATGTACTAGAATAAATTGTTAATAATATAACAATACAATGTTGTATGAGTATATTAAAAGTTTTATTAAGCTCGTGTGGTATGTAATAACATTATTTCGATGTTGACTCGTATTATTTCTATTAATATAATGTTTAATCTGAATGTAGACACTTTGTAGCAAGTTCAATATTTCATAGAAAATAAATGTCATAAAAATACTTGACTATTTTACATAGGAAATTTTGTACTACTTATAATAAAATTTGGAATGAATGGTGTTTCCGAGATACTATTTGTAAACAAACTATTAATTTGTAATTCGTTTGTTTACACTCTCAAAATTTAGAATAGTTCAGAGTACCTAACTAGATACTGCCCGCGACTACACCCGCGAAATTAAATGGTGAGCAGCGGTTTGACGGTACTCGTTGTATAATGGAGTCCATGAGCAGCGGTTACCGCTTACTGTTTTTGTATAGAGATAAATAATGTACATAAGAGTAGCGTATTGATATCCTGAAGTCCACGTGGACGAAATCACGAGTAAAATTAGGTTTTTCCTTCAAGAAATTCTCAATCCGCGTGGTGACGGTCTGAGAATACAAGTGTCACTGCCCCATTCTTTCCCACGGGTGTCGTACGAGGCGACTAAGGGAAGTAAGCAATTATCGTCCTTATGCATTACTGGTCGTAGGGCTGGGTACCAATTGGGAGTATTGACTTGCTATCGGGCCCGAGCGGGTTGGTACCACCAGCTCGAGTGTGATCGGCCATGAAGCATATCGGTGTATTTTGCTTGTAGCAGGATATAGCCATTTATTCTTTCATTTCAAATCTGTGAAATGAAATGGTGAGCAGTGGCTTGATAATACTCTCGGTATTCTTATGAAATTTTGTATGTATATTCAGTAGATCTGATAATAGTACGTAAACTATTTTTTCATTACTCATACTCTGAAAGTAGGCCTGAAGCTGCCTGAGGAACGGCTTGAAAGTAATACTTTTCAGCCCTAGGGAGAATTACTTTCAACTGACAGCTGAGTAATGATTAAAAATAAAAAGTTCTATTTTCTGTACAGCCAGTCAATTACAGCGCGATGTTAAATTGAAATAACATAAAGTTAAGTATTTATTAAAGAATTTATTTTTATATGACTTTAATATAGTTGCATCTAAATATCTTTAAAATAACGAAGATTTATATTTTTTCAATTATTAAAATGAAAAATAATGGCTGAATAGCTGACAGGCCACAGAAAAAAAAACAAAATCGGCGGGAAAACGCCGATGCCAAATTAAATTTTTTAGTCTCCCATTTTTTCTTTAGCTAATTCATGATTTTTATTTTTAGTTTCCTCGTAATCGTAATGAAAAGCACAGTGTTTACCTCGGGATAAAGACTTATTTAGTCCCTCAAACTATTGGAGCCCTCGCTACGCTCGGTTGCTTTCATCCCTAGGTTAACAATGTACCATTCATACCCCTGAGTGATAAGGATGGTCCACCCCAAATTTTTATTTTTTGGACAATTTTTTTTTTATGATTTGGATTTAAAAATACATACAACCCTAAATTTTCACCCTTCTACTGTCAACCCCTATATTTTGATAGCGATATTAGTACTTTAATAATTTTCATTGCAAAATATTCATGAAAAAAGACATTATGGCGATACGAAGTACAACCACTCCCACAAACATACTTGTAAAAATACATACAAAAACACAAACAACTAAATATAACAAATTAAAAAATGTATAAAACAGTAGACCACCGACATCGGGTGCAGGGACCAAGCTGCCGGTGGTTAGGGCTCCAGAGCAAGGAACCTTCTCGCAATACGTGCCGTGTCGAGGAGTACTGCCTGTTCTGTTAAAGCCCTGGATCCAGTTGTCTAACGAGAGTCTCTTTAGGTGTTGGCTCGACCAACAACATTTTTGGCGATCAGTCCATTAACCGATATGACTATCGGAACAATAATTGTTGAATCAACATCCCACATGTCGGTAATCTCGTGAGCTAAATCCAAATATTTCATAATAATAATACTTACCTACTTGCTTATCATCACGCCATCTCCCTTGCGGAGTAGGCAGAGAGAACAGTGTGCCAAAAGGCTCTATTCTTGCGTTCATCGCTCGCTTCCTCAACATTTATAATTCTCTTCATACACGCTCGCCGGTTTCAAAAGACTCCTGACTCCACCTTCCTTCAATACATGACCGATTTGGTCTAGGTAGTCTCGGTCTCCCCCTGTACCTACATTCTTCCATTTTCGCATTGTATATCTTCTAATATTATATAATATATTATAATCATTGTTATTATTAGTGTACCATAATCCAATTTCGTTGTTACATAATACCGTTTATATTGTTCTCAGGCGAGTGGCGAGGCGAGCGGAGAATGCTGGATATTACTCGAGACAAGCCCGTCAAAGTTTGTGTACGAGTGGTTGTGCCTGTTAGAGACCATCCCAAAGTAAGTCTATGTTTAACTGTTTTCATTTGCACTAGAACTTTGACTGCCTCGGTGGTGTAGCGGTAGTGTACGTGACTGCTAATCAGAAGGTTTCGGGTTCTATCCCCGGGTCGGGCAATGTTATTGAGCTTTTTCCTAAAAACGAAAAATTCTCAGAAGCAGCCCGGAGTTTGGAAATGTGCCCGGTAGACGTCAAAAGGCTCGACCCCTATTACGTGGGACTTAAACATAGCTGGCGAATCGTGGGTGTGTAATACACCTCTGCCTACCCCTTCGGGGAATACAGGCGTGATGCTATGTTTGTTTACACTAGATTTTGCCTGCGAGTTTGTCCGCTTGCATGTCTACAGTACCTACATTAATAACTTCTATGCAAAATTAGCTTTCCCATAGGTATCATGTATAATCCAGTGATTTAAAAAAGCCTATATCATTGTCTAGGTTTTAAGCTATATGTATGCAAAATTTCATGATGATTGGTTAAGGTTAGAAAGAGTAACTGACTGCACAGATGGCGGACTGGTTTAGATACAAGCCCGAGTGTTGTGGGTTCGATTCCTACGCAGGACAACTCTTTATGTGATCCACAAATGGTTGTTTTGAGTCTGGATGTACTTTTTGTGAATGAAATTGTATGTTTGTAAAGTCTTCCACGATACTAGGATTATTCTTTGGTGAAGGGAGATGTCTTTCAATAAAATTAAAAACTAACAAACAAACTCACTTTCGCATCGTTACTAAGTGCGTTTATTTGTTTCTTACGCTTTCACGCTGTAACTACTTAACCAATCATCATGCAATTTCGGTGCAGAAAAGGACAAAGGCTACTCAACTTGCTTTTTACTGGTGGTAGGACTGAGTACCTAGTGCGAGTACTTACTAGATATCGGGCCCGAACGGGTCGGTACCACCACCATCTGTGTGACCGGCCATGAAACACGTCAGTTCTTTCTTTATGTACTTACTTGTCAAAATACTAGTTTTATGACTGACTAGCCTTTGCCCACGGCTCCGCCGCAGCCAAAAGCTAATTTTTAGCTTATTTCTCAGGTTCCCGATAGCGAGATAAAATGTATACCAGTTGTAAAGTCTAGTCGAGAGCTATCACACAGAAAAAGTTGCTTCAAAATCCCTTCAGTAGTTTTTGCGTGATGCGCGTACAAAGAAACAGCCAAACAGATAAACAGACAAACGGACAAAAATCTAAAAAAAATTGTTTTGTGTTCAGACCAGCCTATACATATAGCCTAAATACCTACAATATTTTTTCCTCAAATATTTTAAATGTACAGACACAGCTCTGTTACAACTTTATAATAGCCCTAGCCTTTGCCCGCGGCTTTGCCGCAGTCAAAAGCTAGTTTTTGGGTTTCATCTCAGGTTCCCGATATACCTAGTAGCGGGATAAAATGTATACCTACCAGCTTTTATGTCTAATCAAGAGCTATCGATAAAAAATGCATCAAAATCCACCAGTGTTTAAGTCTAATCAAGAGCTATTAAATAAAAAAAGTTGCATCAAAATTCGTTCAGTAGTTTTTGCGTGATGCGCGAACAAACAACCAGACAAAAACAGATACAATGCGTACGAAACGACGGTGTAGCATAATGCACCTTTAGCAGTTTTAAATTTTGTTATTGTATGCGTGCGGCGACTCGTAGGTACTGACATGCACACATGCAAACTGCGCTCAGTTCGTTTGAATGAAGATTTACTTCTTTCCTTATGCTATGCTACGAAATTTTGCGATTGCGCAATGTAATTTTAGTAATTGCAACCTTATAACCTCACAAAATGGTATATTCAAGGCTTGAAATTTCAACGAGCTACGAGTTTGTACATTGTAATTTGTATAATGTAATGCAAATTTTAGATTTAAATAATCCAATATAACGCTTACATAATATTATAGCTTACAGCTCATTAGAATTTTTATAGGTGCTAATTATATGAACGTATTTTATAGTTGCTCGAGAAAAAAATATATAAGTACTAAAATAACGTTCACCTTTAACCTCATAAAAATTCTATCAACTTTTTAATTTTAATAGTAGACCATGGCTGGTGCAATTCAGCCAATAGGGCGAGGTTATTCGATATACCAAACCTTCTTTTGCGAAATCTATGGCATTCAATTAACTTTGAACTATCTCTACGTTTTGAATACCATAAGTGCTTTGAAGTGGTGGTATATGTGTTACATTTATCACATGTAATTAATCATAACCTTTTCAAAAATGAAAGGTACACAGCTCCTACGAGCATACTACATACAGAGGGGTTGCCGCATGGACGCAGGTTCGAATCCTGCTCGCATATAAGCTCTCTTTTTTCACAAATAGTTTATTCTTCAAATCCATTATTTTGTCTGGGCGTATACCACAAGAACTCTCTATTGATATAAAATCTATACTATTATAAAACAGTAACAGAACTATGTCTACACATTTAAGATATTTGAGAAAAAAATGACTGATTTAGGCTATATAGGCACATCTGAACACCAAACGATTTTTTTTAGATTTTTTGTCTATTTGTCTGTTTGTTTATTCGCGCATCACGCAAAAACTACTGAACGGATTTTGATGTAACTTTTTTGTTTAATAGCTCTCGATTAGACTTAACAACTGGTTTACATTTTATCCTTTTGATGATTGAGCTTTTGGCTGCGGAGAAGTAAGAAGAGAAGAAAAAATTTTATAATGTCCAGGCAAAATTTATCTGTACAAAAATACCAATTTTCGGTATAAAATACATCACAGCAATCCAGCTACCAAATTTAATTGAAATCCAATTAGTACTATAGCTGTTATTGACTGACAAACCAAACATTCACAAACGTTCATTTTTCATATTAGAACGATTATTTCAAGTATATTTCTTTAATTTTTTTTTATTGCGTATAGTGGCACAGGGTCTATATGGTAAACGGTAACTGTCGCTCATGGACTTCAACTATACCGAGAGTATTTATTATTTAAATATTCAAGCCGCTGCTTACCATTTCATTTCTCAGATATGAAATGAAAGAACAAACGGCTATTCTCGTACTACAACTAAAACACACCGCTTCATGGCTGGTCACACGGGAGATAATTGCTTACTTCCTTTAGTGGCCTCGTATGACACCCGTCGGAAAGAATGGGGTGACACTTGTTTTCTTAGTCCGTCACCACACGGACAAAGTTTTATATTTTCTAAGCGAGAAACAATTTTTCCAGGTCAGAAAATTTATAACCTACTTAGTGCCTATATTATCACAGAAAAATTCAACAACAATGGTTTACCTTGAGTGAAATATGAAAGCCTATTTTCTCATACAGTATAACACTTGATTGAATGTAAGAAATAGTTCTTTTTTCAGGTAAAATAAATGAGAGAAGGCTGGCACACGTTTCGATAACAAACTCTTTGACATAGAAATGTTGTTTTCGGAGGTACACGAGCGTAAACACATGGAATATTTGAGAAAAGGGAATATTTGGGGTTCCTTGCTTGCTTACACAAAACCCTCTGTGTTGATGAAGATCTAGCTTTCCTTAAGATTTAAAAATTTTACTTTAATTATTAACTCTTTGGTCACTAAAAACCCACTGCTTGAAAATTCCTAAAAATTTTTATATTAACAGGTTTATTTTTTAAAGTACAAATTACTTGTGAATAAAGAAAAAGAGATTTTTAGTAGGAGCGGGAATTCTTTATTCACAAATAATTTGTACTTTAAAAAGTAGCGGAGCATGTCAATTGCTAAAAGAAATTGATCTAAAAAGGTTTATTATTTATTTAAATATAACACTTTATTTTTCCTTTTTTTGTTAAGGCGGGAAAAATGTACCTTAACGCATACCCGTCGTTCAGGGCAACGAACAGGGTAGTGTGGGGCCCTCACCCACTAAAGAAACCCGCCATGTCTCTTCACCTGTGTTGGCGGGCCACTGGAACTGCACTAAGTAAAATAATCCTTGTATGACCGAGGATTTTACAAACATATAATTTCACGGGCAAAAAGTAAAGTGACTCCGTCTGCGTGGACTATAAAATTAGATCCATAGACTTTAGGCATATCTTATCGGGTAAAAAGTATTGCATGTGTTTAACCGGGCTATAATGTCTGTATCCTAAATTTTACATTCCATTTAGTTTTAAACACTAAGTGGAAAATGTGAAATCGAAAATAGCATACATATATATAATTAGCATGTCAAATGCTAAAAGTATTATATAAAAATATCTAAATATTCCGTTTAGTTGTTAAGTCAATTGCGAAAAATAGCTATGCTACTGGAGCTATTATTTTCGGGATAAAAAAAACGTATTCTATATGTTAATCCAATATCTCATCTACCTATCTACCAAATTGTATGCAAATCCACTCAGTTTAACGTAATGGACCGTTTATATTAGTGGGATTAGAGGAAACAATGCTAATAATATTGACCTACCAACAAATGGACCTAGACTAAGAGTCCGCGCTCTAAAAAATTTTTTATTGCATGTAGTGGCAGACGGGCCACGGCCCATCTGATGGTAAATGGTAACCGTCACTCATGGACTCGACTATACTGAGAGTATTATCAAGCCGCTGCTCATCATTTCATTTCGACATGAAATGAAAAAATAAACGGCTATCTCCTGCTACAGCTAAAACGCAACGATGAGCTCCATGGCTGGTCACATAGAAGATGATGGTACCAACCCGCTCGGGCCCGATACCAAGTGAGTACTCCCACTTGGTAGCCCTACCACCCGTCATGCAATGAATAATAATGCTTACTTCCCTTAGTCGCCTCATACGACATCCGTGGGAAAGAATTGGGTGGTGTATTCTTCGTCCAACGTCTAAAAACTACTCCAATAAAGTGAAAAAATAATATTTTCAATCACTAAACTATTGTCTAGTTTTTACATGTATTGTGTGTACATCCTTTGCAAGTATTATTTTACTTAAAAACAAAGAATTTGTTTTAAATTTTGAATATTAGTAAAAATAAATCTTGAACAAATAATATTCACTATTAGCCGCATTAGGTGATCATGGTGCGGCCTATTGGTAGAAGCTACATGAGCTAATAAACTATTGCAAAGAAAACGGCAACACTATTATAATGGTACAAGGTTTCAAATTAGAATGTTGAAACTGGTAGTTATTTAATATAGACTGTCTATTACCTGGTCTATTGCCCAAAGACACTTTTTTCGTGAATTAACAAAAATGTGTACTACTACCGACATCCATTTTTATTAGAGAACAAATTATAGGCTCATAAAAAAAATAACACTGCCCGACCCGGGGATCGAACCCGAGACCTCATGATCAGCAGTCGCTTACGCTACCGCTGCACCACAGAGGCAGTTGTTGTATCTTACTATTAGTTTGTTCTCATCTCCGAATTACAAACATTCTACACAAAAGCTACAAATATTCTTACAAGTTGGTATACGGATCCCCTTCAATTCAATTACTAGGCAATTCAATCTTCGTAAATAAATAACCGACTCAGTCATTTCATCACTATGTGGAGCCAATATATACCATCACTCAATCTGTCACAGACATCTAAGGGTACAGAGTAGTCAAATAAAAAGTATAAATTAAACACAGAGTAGCATTTTTTGACATAATCAATTTATATCAAAAACGAACTCTTTTGGCAGGCAAAGGCTTCTTGGAATATAGAAAATAACTTCTGTGGTTTAAATCCGCGCACACTTTAGACTTCAAGATTTCGCAATATTATGTGTGTCTACTATTATAAAGCTGTAACAGAGCTATGTCTGTACATTTAATTAGACTATATAGGCGTGTATAGATTTGAAATATTTGGGGATAAATAAATGTAGGTATTAGGCGTCTCTGAACACAAAGCAATTTTTTTTATAATTTTTGTCTATTTGTTTGTTCGGGCTTCGCGCAAAAACTGCTGAACGGATTTTGATGCAACTTTTTTATTTAATAGTTTTCGATTAGACTTAAAAACTGGTATACATTTTATCCCGGTACTATATCAGTAACCTGAGATATAACCTAAGCCTGAGGCCGCGGCTCCGCTATAGCCAAAGGCTAGTTTACTCTAAATCGAAACATATTTCTACTAATATTATAAAGACTTTTAAACTTTCGCGATTTGTACACATTATACACAAATATTAATATATCGGGTCTTAATTGCGTATATAATGTTGAGGTTGAATACCTTAATTTCCCGACGTTTCGACCGTATTGCATCGGCCGTGGTCACGGGTTGACTGGTGTAGTTCAGCGTTGCCTCCGTGAAGCGCGAGTGTCTGTAACTACCCTCGCCTCGTTTATATTTTGATCTCCGAAACTGTCGGTACTTCGACACACCACACTAACGACATCCTCACACTGGCGCGTAATGTTTGTTCGGCGATATGTACACTTACTGATGACAGGATTCCATGATGTTGACAAACGGTATCCATCTTCTCGGTTGAAATTAGCGTGTTTTTTGATTTCAACCGCTTCCCGCGCCATCCTGGAGTAATAGTGACGGTCGGTGGAGAGGACCTGTGAGTTATGCAGTTCAATCCAGTGGTTGGATCCCGCCTCCAGCAAGTGTTCCGCTATAGCTGACTTTTGTGTATGTCGGTGTTTTACAGCCACGATATGTTCTTTAACCCTTTCCGCAATTGTACGTTTGGTTTGTCCGATATAAGAACAACCACAGCTGCAATCCACTTTGTAAACGCCAGGTGTCTGCAGAGGGATTATATCTTTTGGAGTAAGTAGGTGATGTGATACTTTGGAATGCGGACTATATACAGTTTTAATGGAGTATTTCTGTAGTACTGTTCTAACTTTGTCCGTTACTCCTTTAATATACGGTAAAAAGGCTGGTGCCCTGTCTACCCCAAATAAGAGATCAAAATATAAACGAGGCGAGGGTAGTTACAGACACTCGCGCTTCACGGAGGCAACGCTGAACTACACCAGTCAACCCGTGACCACGGCCGATGCAATACGGTCGAAACGTCGGGAAATTAAGGTATTCAACCTCAACATTATATACGCGATTAAGACCCGATATATTAATATTTGTGTATAATATTATAAAGGTCAAAGTTTACATTATTTGGATGTTTGAAGGTTTATAATTCAATCACTTAAAAACGGCTGAACAGATTTGGCTAATATTCTGCACCTAGATAGTATAATATCTGTATTAACACAGAATACTTTTGATTCTCACTGCCTACCCTGCAAGGGAGATGGCGTGATGATAAGTAAGTACTTTTGATCTCGGAAAAATGTTACTTTCCGGAAGGACTGCTAAAGAATCTCTAATTCCACATAAATCCATTTAGTAAACCTTCACAAACTTTCACATCATACTTAATATTATAAATTTGAATGTAAGTTAGTTTGTTACGCTTTCACGCGATAACTACTTAACCGATCATCATGAAACACATATTCTTGGAGGTATTGGAAGTAACATAGGCTAATTTTATTAAAAAAAAAACTTTTACAAAAGATAAAAAAAATGTTTGTCATTTCATGGGTTGCTTTATTTATTTTTATGAAATTCCTCGCGGACGAAGTCGTGGTTAACAGCTAGTTCATAATATTAGTAAGAAGTAGGGTCATTTCCTTTTCTTTGTATTCCTTCTTCGTCACACACGCGGCTTAAATGAAATGGTGATTTTTTTCTTGAGGTCGAAGCTTGTGATGGATCGGATAAGGCTTAGATTGATTTATGAGGTAAAATAAGACTTAGGAGGGTCAATCTTGGGTGACCGATATTTTTATACCTACCTAGCCACATTGAATACTTACTCATTTCAGATATTTACAATAATATATACTGTTCTGATATTTTTATATATTTATTGAGCATTTGACATGTTCAGATGTTACAAGCTAATCAAGATTTTCATTTGAAGATCGATACCGCTTGAGGCTTGGCTTCTGCAAGGGTAAAACCGGCTGTTGCAATTTATTTGATTGGTTTAATGCGATCTGTTGACAAAAGCATCTAAGTGGGAAGTATAATGTCAATCAATAAAAGAATATCAGTTTTAATTCGTCTATGGACAACGAGAGGGCGCTTACCAAGAATTATATGAGACTCGAACAATATTTGAAGAAAGAAAGAAAAACGATGTTTTGACATCTGCGAGACGTCCCTTGACGACAAATTTTTTATTTATATCAGTTTTTTTTTATTGCCTTTTGTGGCAGACGAGCCTCGGCCCATCTGATGGTAAATGGTAACCGTCGCTCATGGACTCGACTATACCGAGAGTATTGTCAAGCCGCTGCTCACCCTTTCATTTCACAGATATGAAATGAAAGAATAAACGGCTATCTCCTGCTACAGCCAAAACGCAACGATGTGCTTCATGGCTGGTCACACGGGAGATGGTGGTACCAACCCGCTCGGGCCCGATACCAAGGGAGTACTCCCACTTGGTACCCAGACCTACCACCAGTCATGCAATGGATGATAATTGCTTAGTTCCCTTAGTCGCCTCATACGACACCCATGGGAAAGAATGGGGTGGTGACACTTGTATTCTTAGTCCGTCACCACACGGAGTGAATCAGTGCTTAAGCGTTATGTTAATGCAGAATAAATTAAATTAAATCTTAGTAACATTTAAATTTAACAAACCATTTCTAATGAATAATATTCCCCATCAAATAGGTAATCAGCGCACTTCTATCTGATGACGTACAATATGAAAATTTTTAATAATTAAACTGTGAAAATAATTTAAACGACAGATAAAACCGTTTCAAAATCCGTTGCGCAGTTTAGGAGATGAAAGCAGACAAACAAATTATGTTGATAGCGATACTATAAATAGAGATCATACTGAGATAAAATATAAGAATTAGTTTTTTTCTTCGGGGTTCCACTACTGACAAAAGTACTATTTATTCAACTTTAACCTTTTTTGATCTATATTTTTTAGCATTTGACATGCTCCACCACTTTTTAAAGTACAAATTATTTCTGAATAAGAAAAAAGATATTTTTTTTATATGAGCGGGAGTCGAACCCGCTTCTTTTGCAATCCGGGGAAGTGCTCTAAGCCACTGAGCTATCGTACAGATCTTTCGATGATTCCAATCTCCTTATCTCGTCGTAAAGACAAATGTGAAAAGGAGATTGAGGTGATCAAAAGATCTGTACGATAGCTCAGTGGCTTAGAGCACTTCCGCGGATTGGAAAATACGTGGGTTCGATCCCGTTCGTACAAAAAATCTGTTTTTTCTTATTCACAAATAATTTGTACTTTAAACTTTAACCTTATTCGAGTTGGTACGTTGACTGTGGAACACAGAGCTGTGGAACGAAGTGAGTCGGTGTCTTATTCATTCTTAGGCTTATTTTATGATCTACTGATTGGTCGTTAAGACAAATGTGATAAGAAGATTTGGTATGTCTAAAAGATAGTACTGTAGCTCAGTGGATTAGAGCACTTCCCCGGATAGGAAGGGACACAGAATCGATTCCAGCCTGTACTTAAATACTCTTTTTCCTTATTTACAAATTATAATTAGTACTTTAAGAGTAGCTGAGCATGTCAAGTGCTAAAATATAATTATATCAAAATGTTTAAAATAACAAAGCTTTAAAGCTTTTTTAAAGCTTTTGTCTGGGTAATCTCCGAAACGGCTGTAAGGATTAGGACGGGACTTTCTTTGGCAGCTAATGTTATAAGGCGTAACTGTTCGTTGCCCCGAACGACGGGGTGTGCGGTTAGGAACATTTTTTCCTGCCTTAACAAAAAAAAAGGCTGCTCTTATTTTTGAAAAAACAAATGAGTCCACACATAAAAAAGAAAATTACTAAAAAACTACTCGGACGAAGTCGCTGGTGCAGAAGTATATCGTAAAGCTATGTTTATATCTCATTATAGTCAAAAGCAAAACTATCGAACATAATACCGTATAATTTCTTTCATTATGACAGAAAAGGTGCTATTCCATATTTATTAAGAGCGCCATTCCCGTGCGCCAGTCATTACTAGTGATGTGACGACCTTTGGGTTTAAAAATAAATGGGCATATTCATCACGTTTTTCGATCAATTTAATTTATCCTAACCACAGTAAAGATCTCTGTTTTCCACTTTCACAAATAATTTTAATTTTTTTTATGAGTTTTCCATTGTTTTGTCTAGTTATATTACTATTCCGGGAGGAGATAAATCCAAGAAATTGAAGATCTTGAAAATCTGTCCAGCCGTTCTTGAGTTATTAATGGTGTGACTAAATTGACTTCAAACAACAAATAATTTGTGAAAGTAGAATAAGAGAGGATGCCTCTTTTTAGATATATTTATGAACGCCACCTATCGGCCGTATTGTATTTACTATATTGTAATAATATACATGTAGCATTATTCCAATATAGTAAGTTTAGTTAATAATCATTTGCAATTAAAATTAATTAAGTGGAGATTTGGAATCGAGGTCAGCGACTGCGATGGCTCAGCGGTCTAGAGCACTTCCCCGGATTGGAAGGGACGCAGGTTCGAATCCCGCTCGCAGTATACCTCTCTTTTTCTTCGTTCCTTTTTCTTTTACTAGTTTCACAAATAATTTCTTTTTAAGTAGCTGAGCATGTCAAGTACTAAAATACAGATCGAAATAACCTGACTTCATTTTATATAATATATAGATTGTGGCAGACAAGTCATGGCATCTAATGGTATGTGATAACCGTTGCTAATGGCCTCAACTATAAGAAAAGTACTGTCTACGTATGAAATGAAAGAATGAACAGCTATCTCCCGATACAACCAAAATACTCTGAAGTGCTCCATGGACGGCCACATGGAAGACGGTAGTTTCGGCTCACTCGGGCCCGATTACAAGTGAACACTCCCACTTGGCACCCAACTTTACCAGTAATGTAATGCGTGATAATCGCTAACTTCCCTTAGTTGCCTCGTAATACACCCACGGGAAAGAATGGAGTGGTGTATTTAGTAATTGTATGAGAGCATTTATGTACAAGCGTCAACACACGTTTTTTGTTTTCTTCGCTTATCCATAATTCCATACACGGAGAAAACACACAATGCGCCGCGTGACGCGACGCCAGACGCGCTGCGCAACCCCTCACGTGTCCGTGAACGAGGCCTTAGAGATATGGCCGTTATTCATTATCATTCTATACTAGAGAGAAGATAGAGGTTCAATCCATGTAGTTTCACAAATCAAGTAAGTAAATTATAACAAACTAAGTACAAAAACAAGATAAAATTTCTTTTACTTCATTTTATACCACATTTCATAGAAATCACGTACCAAGTCTTCATTCCGACCGCTATAAATCTACCCATATCGTAAAACCAGACAAAACAATCAAGTATTTACGGACTCTTATCCCGAGATTATTTAGTCCCCCTGTAATTCCCGGAGCGTGCAACACTAGTCGTTCACTGAAGTAGTTTCAACCAATCACATTAGGGTTTACTGTAAGCGTAACGGCTTGATATAAGAAGCTATAACTGACAATTAGTAGGTACTTTAAATCATTACTGTTACGAGCGTTTGTGGTGCAAGTTAGAAAAGGCTTGCGAGATTGAAGTCGCCGTATTCACATCTAGTAGAGAAGATAGTACTTCACACCCTCTTATATAAGATCAGTGTAAAACTACAGTTCTTCACTTCTACTATTACTACTAGAGGGAGAGCGTATGACCCTCTCTTTATCATCTCCTCCGATCCCTTTCTCAGAAGTTGGCGACGCCCAAGTGATGTCTTTAGTATTACTAGCATCTATATACTACGGGAGCCGCTTACCCGTAGTCCTAGGCGAGTGACGCGACGCGATGCGACGTATTGCGGCTAATACTTTAACCGCTTTGTGTCGCATTCATATTAGGCGACAACGTAGACCATAATTACATACAACCTCTATTTGATATTTTCGTGTCGCGTTGCGTCGCGTAGTATTAACGCGTTTGTCGTTCACCTAGGGCAACGGGTTAGCTTTAGGAGGGTGGTATGCTTATTTGCCACTCGCCTTATATCTAACTTGATTTCAATCTCTTTGTAGTCCTTGGCTGTTTACAAGTCCAAATTCATATCATATCTCTATTGGTAGATCCTTGCTTTTCCCAGCATAAATGGACCGGCTTGATCGGAGAAATACTACACTCTCACAGAAAATCAGCGTCAAACAACGATAGAGAATCTTACCGGTGTATTGCGTATGGTGACTGAGAGCGCCGGTACCCAAACCCCCTCCCTATCCTCTCCTTATTATCCTTACTATCTTTTTCGTATTATCCTCTGCTAATCCAGCTCGGCCGTGTGGGGCCGGCTTTAGAATTGTCCCACCCCTCTCTACCCACGTATTCCCTCAGTCGGCTCTTACGACTCCCGTGGGTAGAGAGGGGTGGGTCAATTCTAAAGCCGGCCCCACACGGCCAGGCCACATTATCTTCTTAATTAGTCGCTCATCCGGCATTATTTCTTGTCCGAACCATTGGAGCATTCCCTTTCGCATCTTTACACTATATATTATACTATGATCTTATCACTTACACCACACGCAAGTCACTCAAGCTCGAGGCTGTGTTTGCTCATCTCTCGATAATCGGGAGAGCAATCGAGATGCCTCTTTGTTTGCCGTTTATTACCGTCTACTTTACAGAATAGAACATTTTATTTATTATTTAAGTACTAGATTGTACCTGCGACTTCGCCTGTGCCCTTTAGAATATAAATAATACGATTTCTCGCATAATACGCCATTTTATGTCAGTCCCTGCAACTTGAGGCATGTTTTCATATATTTTTATCACGCTTAATACGATTCGTCATCCCGTTTAATACGCTATCTGTGACAGAGAACCCCGTGATGCTGTAGAGTTTTCCTGTATATTCTTCCATTAATACCAATGTTGCACGAAACCCGTCCAGTCGAATATCTTATTGAAGATGTGAATAAAAATTATAAAGAGGTCCTAAGTGGCGATGATGAAGAAGAAGGAGAGTCAACTCCGATTTTGTCAGCCCAGGCATTATCAGCAGTAAACGATTTAATTTATTCTTTAGGGGAGAGTAAAGACGTGGGTAGGTACAGACTGCAAAAGCTAAATTACATTTATAGCCTTGTCATTACTAATGCATCAAAATATATTTAACAACCCCAAATAAGTGATTACTTTAAGTAATGTCATTATAAATTATAATAATAAACTATAATGTAACGTAATAAATTATGTTCATATGCAAAATATAAGTATAACACTACCAAATTCATAAATACATAATTCAATACCTAAGTACACGAAATTTGACGGGCCTCGTGGCGTAGTCGGTAGTGTAACCGACTTCCGTGCACGAGGTCGTGAGTTCTATTCCCACTCAGGACAATTATTTGTGTGATGAACACAGATATTTGTACTGCGTCTGGGTGTTTTCTATCTATTATATGTATGTATTTGCAAAAAAAAAGTAATATAGATATGTATTATATCCGTAATCTGGTACCCATAGCACAAGCGTTAAGCTTAGTTTGGGACCAGAGGACGTTGTGTGAAATGTCCGTGAATATTTATTTATTTATTTGTTTGTAAACGATATCGTTGACTTTCCCAATCCCGCATAATACGTTTTCCCGCCTAAGACGCGTTTTTGGCTTCAAAATCGTCTTAAGCGAGTTTTACTGTACTTAAAATAAATACGCACAGGAACCATTCATTTTTCGGAAATGAAAAGCCTATGTAGCATTTTACGAGCCACGGCCCACCTGATGGTAAATTGTAACCGTCGCTCATGGACTCAATTATATCGAGAGCATTGTCAAGCCACAGTGCAGTCCATGTAGTTGGACTGCACCACTTGTAGCAGTCTACCGTTAAGAATTTCTCTACCTTAGACCTTATTTTATTCATTCTGAAAGCTGACCAACCACTCCGAGATTTCTACACCTCCCTCCAGAAAAGTTTGATGTTGCTCTTGAAGTTTTTGGTCAGCCTTTCTTAGGTAATCGAACAGAAAATACTATTTAACGCCGCTCAAATTATTTCCCTACTCATTTCATTCTTCCATTTAATTGTACATTGAACTATAAATTGGGACAGTCGGATAAAATCCGGGTCTCAACACTGATGGATGCGTCCATAAAAATATTTTATTACTCATAAGATGACGATAATTTTCGAGGTATTTTTTCGCTTTTCGGTGCACAGAAAGGTACTAAAACTATTCATGTGGTAAGGATGTAAGACAATCACAACCTTATTTTGTCCCCTGAGTGTTATAAACGTCGACAAACTAAATAAATGCCGATGGCAAGCCGTAATTTATCGCGGATTTTCTACAAGGCGACTAGCACTTAGTCTACGAGTGGTTAGCTATAATGGCAAATCTAATATAGTTAGTTATCTTGTCCCTTGGTCAGGCAATTATAAAAGTTTTGTGCATGCAGGTTTCCGTAGTAGGTATATTAGGTCCTTACTTATGTCAAACTGGCCACTTTGTTCTCAAATATCTGGCGTTTAGTTAGGAATTCCAAATTCAAATTTATTTCAAATTTAGGTTTGTGTATTTGTGATTCCAATTTAGCGATTCATTTGTTTTCGGGCCATTTGATTTTTTTTTGACATCGTTCTGGTCACAACATGAAAAACTTAAAATATCGGGTTATTTACGAATACGAGTCCCACAGTGGTTACACGTCAGAGTTAGCGGCAGGCATCGGTGTGGGGATAAAACAATTTTAATTAACTTCACTTGAAACATATTGGAAAAGTGAAAAAGATTTGGCCAGACGATTACGGCAAATCTATATTGTCAACAATTGCAAAACATGATGGGAAAGCGGCTACGTTAAACAACTGAGACTGGTCAATTGTTCTAGCCCACTGCTGCTTCAGGACATCGCTAGACCACACACTGCATAAACAAACTTGAAACCGTAACTGCTAAACTGATTATCACAAAATTTGGCAAGCATATAGTTCAGAGTACAGTGAAAGTGATATGCTACGGTATATCCCGGAAAAAAGAAGAGTTCCTCTGATATGGCTATTTTTGTGTACATATTACTCATGTGCCAAAAAGTGACTTATTTAGATTAGACGTGGCCAGCTTTCTACCGTTGCAGAGATGTGGGCATAAACTGGTCTATACTGGTCCGTGTGGTGACGGACTAAGAATACAAGTGTCACCACCCCATTCTTTCCCACGGGTGTCGTATGATACGACTAAGGGAAGTAAGCAATTATCATTCGTTACATGACTGGTAGGTGGTAGGATTGGGTACCAAGTGGGAGTACACACTTAGTATCGGGCCCAAGCGGGTTGGTACCACCATCTCCCGTGTGACCGGCCATGAAGCACATCATTGCGTTTTGGCTGTAGCAAAAGATAGCCGTTTATTCTTTCATTAAAATTTCATATCGGTGATATGAAATGGTGAGCAGCGACTTGACAATATTTTCGGTATATTCGAGTCGATGAGTGACGGTTACCATTTACCATTAGATGGGCGGTGGCTTGTCTGCCACTACATGCAATAAAAAAAAAGACTACTAATAAACTTTGTATACAAAACATTTAGGGAACTGGGTCTTTTCGCTCAAACAATGAAATTAAATAATATATCTACTTCAAACGAATCCAGTTTAATTGTAGGTTGTTGTGAACTAATTCAGAAGCTTTAAATAGATGTTTCTGATCTTTTGTTTACGAGAATTTAGACCGCAGTCACTTTGATAATTACCCTAGATAGTATTATATTGGAGCAAATTGTTGTTCCGTAGCAGTGAGTATTGACTTAATCTATATAAAACGTTTTCCCTTGCCAATGGTAGTAGACGATACCCGATCCCTCCGAGCTAGATGTTTTCACATCAAAAAACTGTTACATTTTTTCTAGACGACGAGAGTATTACATGAATGGTCTGTTTGACGGTAAGCGTCTATGGTAGGCTAGACGCTATACGCAATTGAGGGTGTAGCCGACAGGGAATAATGACGAAACGCAAGACTCTTCTGTGTTAATAGAAATATGAACAAGACTCTTCTGTATAAATAGAAATATGAACAAGACTCTTCTGTGTAAATAAATCCATTCAGTAACATTCAGTAATTCCGTACTACGATTACCGAGTTTCATTTAAGCTGATACCTCCATACTCTCTCCAAAAGGGTATTACTATTGCGTTTCCAACCTCAGGGAAAGAAAAAGAAGATGTATGGAGAGAGGTAGAAAGGAGTTGGAGGAGGGGGTTTTGGGACTTCGTGCCCTCTATCTCTCAATATCACTCAATAGTAGGATAACCTATTATTACTGCTACTGTAACTATTCTGGGGTAGTGATACTGGTCGAGCCGATTCTCCCACCAAGAAACATAATCTTAATTCAATTAGTAACTATTGAAAAAAAAAGGCAATATAAATAAAGCATTGGACCAAAACTCACAGTATATAAAAGTCACCAATGTTGTTAATTAATATTCGAAGCCGTAGACAGAAGATATTATAGACACGTTCAGAGCGTATGCAGTGTCGAGATAGCAATAGTTTGACATAATGTTAACCGGAATAATTTTAAAAGATAACTATGTTTATAACTTTGTAGACTCAAAATGCACTACTTGTTTTAGCCGAATACAATAATGACAGGACAAAAGAAATCTCAGTTATGCCTATATTTTGCTTAAAATATATTACAACGTGTAATATTAGCGTACCTATCTATATATAATGAATAATGAACATTTTTAAGGAATTACAAAAAACAAGCTTACATACCGATGATGGAGACGGTTGGCCATCTTATTGTGGGGACCCAATTGATTGGATCCCAAAAAAAAAACGCATACGCGAAAAGAATAAAAACTTATACATGTATCTCGCTCACTCTTGCTAAGACCTAATATGTGCATCTATTTCTTCATCCTTAGTATTAAAATAGTAGCGAGTCTATAGTATACTTAGTCTAAGCTCGAAGCTAATCAATAGTAATGACAGGAATAAAATCAAACTATGTAGACACTCAGACTAAGAACTACGATGTAGACACCTATATCCTTAGACAAAGAATATTATAGACTCGCTATCATTTTGACACTAAGGATGAAGAAAAGGATGCACATATTAGGTTTTGGCAAGAGTGAGAGAGACACGTCATGTATAAGTATTTAATCATTTTCGCGTATGCGTTATTTGTATTTGGACCCAATCAACTGGATCCAGACAATAAGGTGGCCAACCGTCCCCATCATCGGTATGTAAGCTTGTTTTTGTATTGACGTAAAAACAACTTTCATTAATCACGTTACATACGCTAATGTTACATATTCTAATACATTTTAAGCAAAATATAATAACTGCAATTTCTTTAATCCTGTCATTCTTGTATCCGACTAAAAGAGGTAGTACATTTTTAGTCAACAAAGTTATAATCATAGTTATCTTTTAAAATTATTCCGGTTATCATATGTCAAACTATTGCTATCTCGACACTGCATACGCTGCATAGCTTGTCTATAATATTCTTTGTCTAATCCTATATCAATAGAAATCTACATAGCTTGTAGTATCTATTATACATTGTCAAAAGCAACTCACGAGCCTAACCATCGGCGGTTAGAGTAAAGAAAGAAATAGAGTAGCTGCAAATTTACTAGTGGTGCAGCCTTACTAATCCCAGCATGAATGGGCCAGCTCGATTGGGGAAGTACTTCCCTCTTACAGAAAATCAGCGTGAAACAATGGTAGGTATCCCTACCTTTTTTTTGTTAAGGCGGGAAAAAACGTTTCTAACCGCACACCCCGTCGTTCGGGGTAACGAACAGGGTAGTGTGAGGTCCGTCACCCACTAAAGAAACCCGCCGTGTGCCGTCTCTCCGCCTTTATTGGCGGGCCACCGGAACCATATTACATTCCTTCAGTGGTTAGGTATCGCTACCTACCGTTGTATTTCGTATGGTAAGTCACAGTGCCGGAGGATCAAACCCCCTCCCTATCGTCTCCTTAGTCCAATCCAGTCCTTCCTATCCTCTGCCTGTTATCCTTCCTCACCACGTGTATTCTTTTCTTTAGAGATGGCAACGTAGCGTAGTTATAAAATTCTTGCACTAAATCACCGAATGCAATTTCGGCTAATTCGTTAAACTAAAATTCGCCTTCGATAAGAATTTGAATATCACGTCTCTCAGCTCCAAGCAAAATAAACTTTCCTTGAAACAATACGCGAATATTAAGAAAACCAATATGTATTTGAACTTTGCTTTCCTTCCAGTTATCAAGAAAAACAACAGTGTTTGTACAGAAGAAAAACAATATATTTGAAAACTAAGTTTTTAAACAGTACTGCGAAAATGTATAGTAAATATTTTGGTTTGCATGTTTTTCATTATAAAATTATGTTACATTAATAGTATAGCTATAGTTTTGTGTTAGTCAGTAATCTGATTCACCACCCGTCACATCTCATTTCAATGAGAAAGCAAAATGGGCAGCAGAATGCCGTTTTATGGCAAGGTAAGCCCTTTATCTCTGGTGAGCTTTTTTGTTTAATTGTACCAAAGTGATTTGATTATGAAAGTAAGTGAAAGGCAGTAATCCGTTGGCCAATCATGGTGATCTTTCAACCAATCACAGTGATCACGATACGATCGACACGTTGACTAGTGGTAGGGCTGGGTACAAAGTGGAAGTACTCACTTGGTATCCGGCCCGAGCGGGTTGGTACCACCATCTCCCGTGTGACCGGCCATGAAGCACATTGTTGCGTTTTGGCGCCCAAAACTTTTGGCTGTAGCAGGAGATAGCCGTTTATATTTCATTTCATCTGTGAAATGAATTGGTGAGCAGCAGCTTGACAATACTCTCGGTATAGTCGAGTCCATGGGCGACGGTTACCATTTACCAACAGATGGACCGTGGCACGTCTGCCACTAAATGCAACAAAAAAAAATAGATTTGAGATTCTGCTTAACCCCCCAGGACCGCTCGTTGTGGCGTTCTCTTGGGGAGGCCTATGTCCAGAATGAACGTAGAAAGGCTGATGGATAGATGGAATTGTAAATAGTTTAGCTGTTTTTAAATAACCAAACAGTATCTAAAAAATCATAAGTTTCCACTAAAATATATATTTTCAAAGCTTTTTAAGATTTTTTCGGTCGCCCCCACTTTTACTATATTTTTTTTTTATTATAGAATGGATATTTGAGAAGTAGAGCCCATCACTCACCCACAGATTGTCAATCCCGACTATCTTTGGACACACACAAAATAACCTAAGATTGCCAATCCACACTTTCACAGATAGAGGAGAATGTGATAATAGCAGAGAAGCATGCACGATAATCACAAAAAATCTCACCAATGCGATGCAACCATGCGATACGGCAGGACTCTCAGAACCACAACATTACAATATTCCACGAAAATCCGAACACAAATACAACACGTGTTTCGCTTCTATACGAGGCATCCTTAGGACCACTCGGCAACAACTGAGCTATAAAAATGTTGCTAAATTTCTAAATTTTTATTTAAACCTAACTCTCTGGTGTAGTCTCTCTAATGTGAGCTTAACGGAGGCTATAGACTGTGGTACCTGCGCCTGATGCCGCCCTAGCCGACGCTGCGGACGGTAGGGTCGGGGAGCACCCTGCCGTCTGCGGAAGCCTACCATGAAGGTGTGACGCCCAAGTGCGCGGGGCGTCGCACAAGAGAGGGTGCCCGAAGGGGCTGCCGCCTGCGGATCGCGGTGAAACGACGCGGTACCCGTGATCCGCCGTAGTAACCGCCGTAGTAGTAGTAGCGGGTGAGGGCGCACGGTGGGTTTTTAGTGGGTAAGAGCCCCACACTACCTTGTTGTCTCCCCGGGCAGCGGAGTGTGCGATAGGACATTTTCGCACATTTAAAACAAAAATAAAAGAAAAGGCTAGACTGTGGTGGGTGTGATGTATGGCAATGAATATTTCGAGCGTGAACTTTTGCGTGATTCTATCAATATCAGTTCAGACTGAACATTGTAATTATTTTATAGATAGCTAGTAATCCCGGCCATCCTTTGCTGTGACTCAGTAATTGTAGTCTATCCCAAATTTATTTTGGATAGCAATCCTGTTTTAGTACTCACCTACATTATCAAAGAAACCCGTATGTAAATTTTGAAATAAAACTACGTTTACGGAATCTATCGCGTTTACTTGATTTTCTACTATCCCGACGTTTACGTTTCGAATACTTACTACTTGCTGATATATATCAGCCTTGGACATCTACCATCTAAGTCCACACGTGCTCATGAATGCTGTAAAGTACATTCGCGTAAATATCAGAAAGTACCGTATGTAAATTTTAACACTCCTAGCTCCAGGAATTTGGGTTGTGATACTACCTACTGGCACTATATGTATGCAAATATTCTGTAAGAGGGTGGCACTTCTAAATACAAGTCTATTCACGCAGGAATCAATGGTCTCTACCACCAGATGTGAATATCACGATCGACATCAGTCATTACTTTAACTAATAAAGATTGGTCCGTGTGTTGACGGACTAAGAATACAAGTATCACCGCCGCATCCATTTCCGCGGGTGTACAAGGGGACTAAGGGAAGTAAGCAATTATCACCCACTGCATTACTGGTGGTAGGGCTGGGTACCAAGTGGGAGTACTCACTTGCTATCAGGCCCGAGCGGGTTGGTACCACCATCTCCTGTGTGACCGGCCATGAAGCACATTGGTGTGTTTTGGTTGTAGCAGGAGATAGCCGTTAATTTATTCATTTCATTTATGTGAAATAAAATGGTGAGCAGCGGCTTGACAGTTCTCTCTGTATAATTTAATCCATGAGCGACGGTTACCATTTACCATCAGGTGGGCTGTGGCTCGTCTGTCATCATAAGCAATAAAAAAAAATACTATACCTATTCTAAAAACTATTTCAAAAGCATTACTCAAGTTTATTATCATTTTCAATAACCAAAATGGCGACTATTATGAATCTATCCTAAGAACTCTTCAGCTTTTGTCAGTGCATCTTAAGCTATTGTCATAATATATATCTTGTCTAGCAAATAAACTGAACAAAAATTATAATTTTTGTATGTAATGGATACGAGCGTAAGTCAATAAGATTACTAAACAATTAATCTCTCTTGTCCAACAGTTTAACTTCGTGGGTAAGCTGCTAGGACCCAAAGGCAACTCATTGAAGCGATTACAAGAAGATACCATGTGTAAGATGGCTGTTCTTGGCCGCGGATCCATGAAAGATCGACAAAAGGTAAGATACATTGTGGTTTAAATTCTGCTGAATTTCCGATTCCTAGGCATCGATTTTTAGGGTTCAAAGGCAATACTGAACACTACGGCAGTCTTCGCACAATGTCTAATTTTGAAGTGAAAAGTTCAAACGAACAAAGTTAAAAATCTGCTGCATTTCCTGGAAAACTGTCCCATGATGTTTTGCCAATTCAGTCATAATGACATCTGCTTGCGACTGAGAATCTCGATAACACATTCATCCGTATGAAAATACATCCGACAGATGGTGCAGGCTTCATCACCGTCAGAAGTAGGAAGAATCTTCCTCTCTTTTTTATTAAAAATGTACCTAACCGTACCTCTCCTCGGTTGAGGCAATGGACAGGGCAGTGTGGGGCCTTCATCCACCAAATAAACCCACCATGTGCCATCTCTCCACCTGTCCTGGCGGGTCACAGGAACTGTGTGACATTACTTCAGTTGTCCGCCAAGAATCTTCCTCCCTAGGCCTCTCCGACACGCGCCGAACTTTACCATTAATAATTTTTTATAGCTTACAATTAATATGTATGAATTGAACTTAGGAGGAAGAACTACGCGTGTCTGGAGACCCGAAGTTCGCGCATTTGTCAGATGAACTCCACGTTGAGATCAGCGCATTTGCAACACCTGCGGAGGCACACGCCAGAATCGCATATGCTCTGGCCGAGTTAAGAAGATTTTTAGTACCGGTAAGAATTTTAATACATTTCATTTTAACTTAGCTTCGCTTAGCTACAGGTCCCCAGTCTGAGACAAATCAGGTCACGGTGGGGCTATACCACCGTCTGTCGTGTGACCGACTGTGAAGCACTTCGGTGTTCGGTGTGTGTGTTTTGGTTGTGGCGGAAGATAGCATTCCTTCATTACCCATCCACGAAATGAAATGGTGAGCAGTGACGTGGCAGGATTCTTAGTATAGTTCAGTCCATGAGTGGTACTTACAATCGGGTGGTTCATGGTTTGAATACCATTATAAGCAATAAAAAAAAAATCAGTGCATGTCTACTATACTCGTGGTTGAAGTAAAACTTCTTTAAATTTTATGGTAGATAAAAAAGATGAATCATAAATTAAATGGAATTTACGCACTTTTAACTCATCTCATGATCATATTAGTAGTTTTTTTTTAAACACATAAAAAAACACATTTTTGCACTAATAAATCATAGCGGCCGCCATCAAAGCGAGTCGCGCACCATCGGTGATTTGAACTACGATTCGAACTAGTCACGCAAATGACTTGAATCTTGAATAGAACTGACCCCACAGCGATATGTACTACGGTCGAGTAGTCAAAAATGGAACTTGTTTAGAAGAAATGCTAACACATAAATTAGTAAACTATTATTCTAAAACCTTATTAGATCATTAGTAACAATTTTACATGCAATTACATACACTTCGTTTTTTTTATGTATACAGTTCTCGTTATGAACCGACTTGGTCTTCAAGAGTTTATATGTTTGGCATTTAAGGTAGAAATTGAGTTTGTTACATTCATAATCGACTAATGGCCGGTTCCTATATTCAACGAATCGTCATTGTATAACAGCTACCCATCCGTCAGTTGCAAACTGTCAGTCAATTCACTTACGACTCATATTTTATAGGGACAGATTATACTTACGCCTGGTAGAATATTCTACCAATCGTAAATAAACGATCCGTTTTATTATTATAGGAACCGGGCATAAGTAAATCGATAATGTTACTGCGTCCGTACCGATAGAGAAATTATTTTACGGAATTTCACTTCCGTTTAAAACCGTTACTTCCGTCCGAATAAAGATCTGAGTTACTTTCAAGTAGCGGCTAAAAAAGTTTTACTTCAAATGATATTCCTAGTCTTGTAGCTGACTTTTTGAAATAAGAATTTCTCGTAAAAGTATAATTCTGTATTGGTTATATTTTTAGAAATATTGTTAAGAAGCTCTATCACGAAACCTATTAATATAGTAACTCTTTTATCAGGGAGCAATATAAAGGCTGATGGATGGAATATACATATTCTTTCCTATCAAATAAAATGAAAACAGAGCATAATATTTACGATACAATAGATATATATTTCTGAATTGTTAACATATTCATACTCATTCGTTTCTCATTCCAGAATATTCCAATTCAAGTGTTACATAAATGAATACATCATGAACGCATTTTGGCATACATACATAAAGGAGGAGTGAAAACGTTTTGAGATATTAGCTTCTAAATTTTAATAGCGCGTGGGATATATTTACGATACGCGCACACATACTACGCAGGCTTTCTACATACTCGTATATATGTATAAAATTAGTACTAATATAACACCCTGTTTATACCAATACTAGTGACCTCGAGCTTTCGTCTTCTTTAGTTGATTATAGTCATGCCAAATTATTTAAAATTTTGAAAGTACTACAACTATATACAGTTATTAAAGTAGCTCTAAAGGTTTCACCAACCTATGCCGTATTATTTGAGACTCCATTTAAAACAATTGTTTTCTCTACTTAAAAGTAAATATTATTTAAACGTTCCTAGGAATATTATTTAAACGAGAGTGAAAATCGTTTCAAAATCCGTTATTTGGTTTAAAAAAAACAAACGAGAATAATACGAGTATTTTTTTAAATATTAGGAGAACAAGCAGGTCGTAGTAGTATTTATGTTGGAACACGTGGACATCTTATACCTATACGATTAAGAATATTATGATGCAGGTATTTATTAATACGAGTAAAATGTAAGATGGTTAAGCAGTATATGAATTAAAGATTACTAAATATTAATGCACGTAAGTGCTAAGCTACACTAAAAATAATAAGTTGACAAATATAAAAGAATATCCACGAAGAGTAGGAGAGAACATTATACAAAACTATTTTTTTTATACTTTGTGTTATACAAGCATACTTTTTTTTTTATTGCCAACGGTGGTATACGAGCAAGCGGCCCACCTGATGGTAAGTGGTAACCGCCGCTCATGGAGTTTAGCAACACCAGGGGCACAGCCAAGCCGCCGCCTACCGCAACTTAAATGCTCCTTTCAAACTTCGTTTAAAGAGGGACATGTCGTAGCACCGGGGAAACACCGTAGCAGGTAGTTCATTCCAGTAGCTCGACCATGAGTTTATGCTATAAAGATACGATAGGTAATGAGAGTCGCTAGCGTTTATACGTGTATAGGATAGATTTCGATAGTACTCGTACCATGAGTTAAATTGCCGCTTACGTCACTTGCTCAAGTAAGCTTGACAGTAGATTTACGTAGCATGTCGTTATGTTGGTACAGTGTAAACTTACAGCTAGCTTCAGGCTTGTTATTGTTCTCCTTTTCTATCATGGTATAAACGAAAGAGAAAAATGCTAAAGATCAATTCCGTGCTGTTATCCGACTAAATAGATGGGTCGCTTTTGTTTAAGTGTGTATTCGTAATAGTTCGTATTCGAATTTTGCCTCTTTAATCTTTTAGACATACCCAATCTACTTATCACATTTGTCTTAACTACCAACGCCCTCTATCGGAACGCATTTACATGCATTAATCCTATATAGTTAGTTTAATTTTGCAAATAAAATTCATACTATTTGATGGCGTGATTTTTTAAACATTTTGATCTATATTTTAGCACGTTTCCCGCCTGTACTAAAATACTCTTTTTCCTTATTCACAAATTATATTTTGTACTTTAAGAGTAGCTGAGCATGTCAAGTGCTAAAATATAGATCAAAATGTTTAAAAAGACTTTTTTATTAAGCCTGTAAAATTTTGAAAACGTATTCTCACTAATATTTTCTAATGAACATCGAACTAGAATTCTCATATTAGCTTGAGTTTTTCTTTATTCCCGGCGATTATCCTCATATTCAGCCACCACTAACATATTCCATGCTAAATATGCTCTCTTTCTTATACGCTTATATACGCTAGCAACGCCAAAGCCATTACTCGGTGCATATACATGCATAACTATCTCCAAGGAAAGTTATAGGAGGTGGATATAAAGGATAATAACGAGAGGATAGGTGGGGTATTAAGGAGACGATTGCAAGTGCTTTGTACGGTGAGTAAGAGCGCTGGAGATCCAAACTCCCTCATTACTCTCTCCTTCTCATACTTCCTCTCCACATCATATCCCTTTCCTTGCAGTTGTGCGAGTAATGCCTCTGTCCCCATAACCAAGACGCTTAAACGTTGTAAAATAAAATAGAAATAGAATAGAATACAAATTATTTGTGAATAAGGAAAAAGAGATTTTTTGTACGAGCGGGAATCGAACCCGCGTCTTTTCCAATCCGGGGAAGTGCTCTAAGCCACTGAGCTATCGTACAGATCTTTCGATCATCCCAATCTCCTTATCACATTTATCTTTCTACGACCAACTCCATTTATCGGAATGCATTTACATGCATTAAACCAATATAGTAGTTTAATTTTGCAATTAAAATTCATACTATTTAATGGCGCGGTTCGATTCCCGCTCGTACAAAAATTCATTTTTTCCTTATTCACAAATAATTGGTACTTTAAAAAGTGGCGGAGCATGTCAAATGCTAAAAAATATAGATCAAAAACGTGTGGCACTCGAGGACTGCCGCGGTAAAGCTATTGCATAGCATTTTTTATCAACTTATGCAATATTAATATTATAATTATTTATTTATTTTTTATTTTTGCAGTATTTTTTTTTTCTTTGATATTAATTCAAGTTTTTTCTTTGATATCAATTCAAGTTTTTTCTTTGATATTAATTCAAGTTACACTTTTTGAGCATGGTGACCGATAAGAAAACAATTTTTTTTCTTTTATTGAATAAATGAGAAGTTAATATTGTTCAAAATATTTTTTTACGCGTACTGCTATTCACCAGCAACTGCTATTCACTGTTGTACATAGGTACACCTATGTATACATATATACCTACATGTATACTTACGGGGCCGTGTGGGGCCGGCTTTAGAATTGCTCCACCCCTCTCTACCTACGGGAGTCGTAAAAGCCGACTGAGAGAATACCGAGGGAGTGGGCAGCAGCACTCCTTTCGAGTATTAACAACATCCACTGCGATCGCCAACCCGCCAGTCAAGCGTAGCGATTACGGCACTATCCCCCATTCTTGGGGAGGCCTATGTCCAGCAGTGGACGTTAAAAGGCTGATGGATGGATGGATGATACTTACGGGGCGCACATGCAGTGAGTGTGGCATTATAAAGACATGATAGATACCTATACACCTATATACTTTCTCACAAACAGCTGCTTACGTATTCGTCCGATTTCAGAGCCTCGATCCGTGCGAGCTTCGTACAGTCGTACCATATACATACACGTTAAGCGAACGCTCGGCCGAGCTACATGGTAGGCGGAGTGTTAGGTTTTATTTTCGTTACGGAATTTCTTGATTCGGTCGCCGCGCTCATAGCCCGCGAAGCTATGCAATAGCTTAAAAATATTTAGAATAGAATAACCAACTTGATGTGCTCTGTGTAACTTTAGTCCAAGCGAAAGGGCGGCGACTCCTGGGATGGCTCTGTGGTTTGGTGTACCGCAGAGCGATCGGGCCAGCATGTGAGTGGGGGTGTTGCTGTCCGCTAGCTTGGCCTCAGGTGTGAAAGACTACAGAATGTTCGATCCCAGACCTCTATGTGTCTGAATAAAAATAGTTGTCACCAGGGTCTTCATGGTCGCAGCTTATGATCCCGTAGGCTCTTCGGTAGCATCGGATCTAGAGATACATCGTAGAGATCTATTGAAGGTGGAGTCAAGAGTCTCCGAAACCGAACATGTATGAAGAGAATTATGAATGTTGAGGAAGCGAGAGATGTATGTAAGAATAGAGCCTCTTGACACTCTGATCTCTCTGCCTACCCTGCAAGGGAAATAGCGTGATGATAAGCTAGGTAGTTAGTTAGAATAATAAATGTATGGGATTGACAGTCGGCTACGCTGTTGTTGTAGCCTTATGTCAATCTCATGCATTGATTATTCTATTCTAGTAACATTTATGCCACTTGGCTAGGGGCACTGGTGTTGCTAGCGTTGATCGGCTACGGTAACCACTTACCATCATATGGACCGTATGCTTGTTTGCCACCCACTTAGTATAGAAAAGTATATAGATAGCAAAGTGAATGATAAACAACAAGAGTGTATGTATAAACTCAGTTGTATATGTCTGTTGTTGCAAAATTATTTATGGAATTACGGGGAAAAGTTGTTGTGAATTTTGCAGTAGAATGGAATGCGTTAAATATTAATCACCTACACGCTCTGGTTTTACGGGCTAAAGACGTATATCATTTTATCTACTATTTTGCCGAAACTCTTATTTCATCCATCCATCCATCAGCCTTTCAACGTCCACTGCTGGAAATAGGCCTCCCCAAGAGAACGCCACAACGAGCGGTCCCGTCATGGGGGATAATGCCGTAATCGCCACGCTTGGCAGGCGGGTTGGCGATCGCAGTGGATGTTGTTAATACTCGAGGGAGTGCTGCTGCCCACTCCTCTGGTATTCCCTCAGTCGGCTCTTACTACTCCCGTGGGTAAAGAGGGGTGGGACAATTCTAAAGCCAGCCCCACACGGCGAACAAAGAATACAAAAGTCTCCTCTTATTTATCCTCTATTATCCTTCTCCACTACCTGTCCCTTTCTCTGGAGTAGGCAATGAGCGAATGATGCCCCTAGTAATAATATTATCCGTATTCTTGTAACCACTCACCACTAAATTAATGTAACATAGTTCCTGTGGTGGCAAGTGGCGGAGAGACGGTACATGGCAGTTTTATTTAGTGGGTGAGTGCTCTGAACAACAGGGTGTGCAGTTAGGTAAATTTTATCGTCCTTCCATAAATGTTGTATAATAATAGATTATTTGACATAATAACGCAGGTTTGCAATATCATAAAACGAACATTTTTGATCTAGATATTTTTTAGCAATTGACATGCTCCGCCACTTTTTAAAGTAAAAATTATTTGTGAATAAGGAAAAAGAGATTTTTTTTTTCCCGCTCGTACAAAAAATCTATTTTTCCTTATTCACAAATAATTTGTACTTTATCATAATACGAATTTTAATTTATAAGAACTAATTTTCTTATATATTTTTACTGGTGGTAGGGCTGGGTACCAAGTGGTAGTACTCACTTGGACCCGAGCGGGTTGGTACCACCATCTCCCGTTTGACCGGTCATGAAGCACATCGGTGTCTTTTGATTGTGGCAGAAGATAACCGTTCATTTTGTTCATTTCATATATGTGAAATTAAATGGTGAGCAGCGGCTTGACAATACTCTTGGTATAGTTGAGTCCATGAGTGACGGTTACCACTTACCATCAGGTGGGCCGTGGCTCGTCTGTGAAACTAATGCATTAAAAAAAAGTTTCAAGATTTTCTACCTCAATCATTATTATTTCTTTAAACATAGCATGACAAACATGTTTATAAAAATTTAGGTTATAAACTCGAAAAGTCAAGAGATGTGTGTTATGCGAGAAGATCGAGCAGAGGATGGAACTCGATAATACTATATTTACAGTCCTTTAACCACTAAGTTATCACTGCATTTTTATTTATAACTTACCATTATTAGCTTAAAAAAAATTATGTAACCAAAACGACAACTATACATAGACTAACATAAAGTTTATTCTATGGTAGTCGTGATATTCTGTCTGTAAAATATGTATCTAGAAAGTTCCCTATTAAGTATGGCCATGTTTATCAACAGCGACATCTAATAATAATAAATCTTTATCCTGATATCTTCCAGTGCTCGTTTTTGAAGATGTGATATACGATTACGAGTAATATTTACGACTGGTAATACCGTACAATCTATTCCCGCATTAAAATAAATAGCAGGACTTTGTATTATTCCATAGACTAAAAAATACTTTTTGAAAGGCTTATTCTAATCTAAACATAGCATCAAAAAAAAACATAGCATCACGCCTGTATTCCCCGAAGGGGTAGGTAGAGGTGTATTACACACCCACGACTCACCAGCTATGTTTAAGTCCCACGTAATAGGGGGCGAGCCTACTGACGTCTACCGGGCACATTTCCAAACTCCGGGCTGCTACTGAGAATTTTTCTTGTTAGGAAAAAGCTCAATAACATTGCCCTACCCGGGGATCGAACCCGAGACCTCATGATTAGCAGTCGCATACACTACCGCTACACCACCGAGGCAGTCGAATTCTAATCTATCTATCTATCTAATATCTTTAAACGAGCAATTCTTATATACATATAAACTGAATCTCGGAAACGGCTCCAACAATTTTCATGAAAGTTAGTATGCAGGAGGTTTCGGGGGCGATATATCGATTTAGCTAGGTTTCATTTTTAAAAAACGTCGTTTTATCCGGGTTTTCAGGCAATGTAAAACTGCTACAATATTATTAGAATACGAAGGTAAATTTCGCCACTATCTACAAGGTTATAATAGCTCAGGTGGGAAATCGGGCGGTACCAAAACCAGAAGACCCCGGTTCGAGTCCAGATGTCTCCAGTTCGATTATTTGTTTTCCCGTTTTTTCCCCTTCTTTCTTTTGTGAGAAAAACTCACGATTTACCAAAAAAAAAATACCGAGCGAAGCTCAGTCATCCAGGTACATAAATAGGTTAAATAATGATCTTATGTAATATTAGCAGAGACTAGAGATATATCAAAAATATTTGCATACATACATACATTTTCTTGGGTGAACCGTCTAATCTTCTAACACTGCAATGCACCATTTTTAAAACTGTTAATTTATTTGCTTAGAACAAAAGATCATAAACATATAAACCTTTTTCATCAGAAACAGATGTGCTAATTCCATGCCGATCAGAAACGATGTTGGGTGTTTATCGGTCTTTTATAAACGAACAACCATGTCTACATAATCGGCTATTAATCAGTATAAAACTTCTGCATTTCGGATCCTATGTTCGAGAATTTGCTGCAGGAATTTATTTGTAATGCATGACTGCAGGATCATAAGCTCATTTTTTTATACACGTGGATGGCAAACAGGCACACGGACCCATCTGATGGTAAGCGGTTACCGTAGCCTATAGATGGTAGCAACACCAAAGGCATAATTCGGGCGTCGCCATCTCCAAGGATAGAGATAGGAAGTAAGGAGTTAGGTTTATTAAGGAAAGGATGGATAGGATACTAAAGGGAGGGGGTTCGGGCTTCCGGCGCCCTCACTCACCATACGAAACATAATGGTAGGAGTAGCTACCGTTGTTTCACACTGATCTTCTGTGAGAAGGTGGTACTTCCCTGATAGAGGCATGTTGGGATAAGCAAGGCATTGCTAATCCCAACATGCCTGCAAAAATATATTTTTTTTTTTCTACAGAAGATATTTCAGTACCCATTAATGTTTTTAATGAAATGACATAGTAATATATCTCTCAGAATCTTGTACACGAACTCTTTTATCTCGAACTTCACAGTCAAAGAAATAAATACATAACTAATGACCATAAATAAAGGTCTTCCCAAGGCTCAGATTCAGTCTTCGTAAATAATAATATACTTCACCCACAAGTATTGGAAAGATTGTTATTTAAGCTCTCCCTTAATCGCTTCAGGAATAGACTTTTGTTACAAATATTCTACATAAAATCATTCGACAAAAATAATGTCTATGTCGTTGTCTATAAACCAAAAATGTTATTTCTCTCTATATAAATATTGTACTATGTAGAGTGAATGGAGCATTGAGATCACTTCTTGGCAGTCATCACCTCAGCCAGAAGGCACGTGTCGCAATACACAACGCAGTGCTTGTCCCAACGTTATTATATGGAAGCGAGAGTTGGGTATGCTATGGCGGAGAATTTGTGACCACTGAAGTAATTTAATATAGTTCCGGTGGCCTGCCAATAAAGGCGGAGAGAAGGCACACGGCGGGTTTCTTTAGTGAGTGAGTGTCCCACACTACCCTGTTCGTTGCCCCAAACGACGGGGTGTGCGATTAGGTACAATATTAGTATTATTGTGAAAAAACGGCTCACTGCTCGATATACTCGTAAATATGAAAAAGATGGCACAAAGCGCCCCACGCTTTTTTCACAATAATACTAAATATTTTTTGTTCATTATTATTTTTCGACCTACCTATATTAAGAATTATTTTTCGCTTTTTAATTCGATGTACTACGAGTGTAAAAGCGTGTTATTTAGTTTTTTACACTACATTTACCTATATCTATATTTTTATATTTATTTTTCAGTTTTTAGTGCGATTTCTTATATAAAAATAAAATCTGTGTGTGGTTAGGGTGTTGACGGACCACTGGTGCTGCGTTGTATTATTTCAGTGGTCCACCGGCGGCTGACCCTTTCGGGTACCCTCTACTGAGCGACGCATACGCACACGGAGCATCGCAACTTCGCGGGAGGCCTTGCGGGTGGCGGACGTTCGCCGGTCTATCCACCCACAGCCTCAGCTAGGGCGGCATTAGGCGCAAATACTCATGCCTGCGCCACCCCAGTCGCTGGCGGTGGTTCTGCGGAAGGATCAGCTTCGCTGGCCCTCTCCGCCGTTTCCTTCCGCGAGATGACCTCCTCGCAGAAAGCAGCGACCGTGGCCCAATTTCTGTCGCTGCCAAGCATCGCTCTGATGACGCTAGGCAGCGAGAGACAAATTTATCGTTGTTGTCACCGGTTCTTGATAAAAGTACAAAGTTTAAATTAAATCTGTCCGTTCAAAGTGGATCAAAATTTGATTTCAAAGAAGTCTGTTACAAACAAACACACAGAAGAAAATAAAATATGTTTGCTTTCTTCTTTCTTTCTTCTTCAGATAAAGCTAATATAAATCGTGTAATAAAATAATGTCTTATGCGTTTTGGAATATTTATTTAATTTATGAATCTTCCGTGCAAAAAATAAGACTAATTAGTACAAAAATTAGGTGGTAGGGCTGGGTACCACTTGAGAGCACTCACTTGCTATCGGGTCCGAAGGGGTCGGTACCACCGTATCAGCCGTTTATTCTTTCATTTCATATATCATATAATGAAATGGTGCGCAGTGGCTTGACAATATTCTCGGTATAGTTGAGTCCATGAGCGACGGTTACCACTTACCATCAGGTGGGCCGTGGCTTGGCTGCTATCTTTAGCAATAAAGAAAAAGAGTGAAATTCGCGCAAACTTACCGTGATTTGTAGTCTGAGTTAAAGTTTCTGTGGTGACACAAAATACGCCAGCGATCATTTCTTCGTGAGTGGTTTTTTATAACCTTTGACTTTATGCCCAGTGTTGTGCTCTATCTTCGTGGGTTATGCTTGTGATCCGTGATCATTTTCTTGAGCGTACTTCGTTATATTGTTTACTGATATAGAGTAACGTATACAAAAAAAAGTAAAAGGCATAATTTATGGGCGTAAGTTGATGAAATTTAACTCAAATATACATACGAGTAGGTATATACTTACATGCCGTGTGGGGCCGGCTTTAGAATTGTCTCACCCCTCTCCACCCATGGGAGTCGTAAGAGCCGACTGAAGGAATACAGGGGGAGTGGGCAGCAGCGCTCCTTCGAGTATTAACAACATCCACTGCGATCGCCAACCCGCCTGCCAAGCGTGGCGATTACGGCACTATCCCCCATTCTTGGGGAGGCCTATGTCCAGCAGTGGATGTTAAAAGGCTGATGGATGGATGGATGGATATACTTACATGATACTTTGTGAGAAATACAGCGCTCAGTATTAAATAATAACCTTCGTGTCGTAGAACTTCACAATCACATAATTAATATATTTAAAAGAAATATAACTTGCAAAGGATTAATATAATATTATTATCTATCTATCTACACTATTATAAAGCTGTAATAGAGCTGTGGCTGTAAATTTCAGATGTTTGAGGCAAAAATGACTGTAATAGGCTATATAGGCGTGTCTAAACACAAAACGTTTTTTTTTTAGATTTTTGTCTGTTTATCTCTTTGTCTGTCCGCGCGTCACGCAAAAACCACTAAACAGATTTTGATGCAACTTTTTTATTAAATAGCTCTTGATTATACTTAAAAACTGGTATACATTTTATCCTGCTACTATACCGGAGACCTGAGTTATAACCCAAAAACTAGTATAGTAATTATGTACATTTTTGTGATTATTATTCGCAGCCAAAAGCTAGTTTTTCCGTTATATCTCAGGTTCCCGATATAGAGCGGGATAAAATGTATACCAGTTTTAAAGTAATCAAGACCTTTCAAATAAAAAAGTTACTTCAAAATCCGTTCTGTAGTTTTTGCGTGATGCGCGAACAAACAAACAGACAAACAGATAAACAAACAGACAAAAATTCTAAAAAAAATTGTTTTGTGTTTAGACACGCCTATATAGCCTATTACAATCATTTTTTTCTCAAGTATCTTAAATGTACAGACACAGCTCTGTTACAGCTTTATAATAGTACCAGCCTTTGCTTGCGGCTCCGCCGCAACCAAAAGCTAGATTTCGGGTTGTATCTCAGGTTCCCGATATAGTAGCGGGATAAAATGTATACCAGTTTTTAAGTCTAATCGAGATCTATCAAATAAAAAAAGTTGCATCAAAATCCGTTTAGTAGTTTTTGCGTGATGCGCGAACAAACAACCAGACAAACAGACAAAACATCTAAAAAAAAACATTTTGTGTTTAGACACGCCTATATAGCCTATTACATTAAACACAAAGTGAAAAATGTGAAATCGAAAATAACAGTCAGGAGCAGGATTTGAACCTGCATCTCCTGGATACCGTCCAGATGCTTTACCAATTCAGCCATCCTGACAATTGCTCCTGACTGCTAATTTCGATAACACATCATACTTAACGTCTTTGGGTGACGCCTGCGCCATCTGTCGGACGTATTTTCATACATTATACCGACCAGGTAAACTTAATTTTACAATTAAGATTTTTACCTAATAGTGACGCAAACCCTATAAATATTTATATATATTTTTAGCATTTGACATGCTTAGCACTATACATTAAGCACAAAGTGAAAAATGTGAATTATAGGGTTTGCGTCACTATTAGGTAAAAATCTTAATTGTAAAATTAAGTTTACCTGGTTGGTATAATGTATGAAAATACGTCCGACAGATGGCGCAGGCGTCACCCAAAGACGTTAAGTATGATGTGTTATCGAAATTAGCAGTCAGGAGCAATTGTCAGGATGGCTGAATTGGTAAAGCATCTGGACGGTATCCAGGAGATGCAGGTTCAAATCCTGCTCCTGACTGTTATTTTCGATTTCACATTTTTCACTTTGTGTTTAATGTATAGTGCTAAGCATGTCAAATGCTAAAAATATATATAAATATTTATAGGGTTTGCGTCACTATTAGGTAAAAATCTTAATTGTAAAATTAAGTTTACCTGGTCGGTATAATGTATGAAAATACGTCCGACAGATGGCGCAGGCGTCACCCAAAGACGTTAAGTATGATGTGTTATCGAAATTAGCAGTCAGGAGCAATTGTCAGGATGGCTGAATTGGTAAAGCATCTGGACGGTATCCAGGAGATGCAGGTTCAAATCCTGCTCCTGACTGTTATTTTCGATTTCACATTTTTCACTTTGTGTTTAATGTATAGTGCTAAGCATGTCAAATGCTAAAAATATATATAAATATTTATAGGGTTTGCGTCACTATTAGGTAAAAATCTTAATTGTAAAATTAAGTTTACCTGGTCGGTATAATGTATGAAAATACGTCCGACAGATGGCGCAGGCGTCACCCAAAGACGTTAAGTATGATGTGTTATCGAAATTAGCAGTCAGGAGCAATTGTCAGGATGGCTGAATTGGTAAAGCATCTGGACGGTATCCAGGAGATGCAGGTTCAAATCCTGCTCCTGACTGTTATTTTCGATTTCACATTTTTCACTTTGTGTTTAATGTATAGTGCTAAGCATGTCAAATGCTAAAAATATATATAAATATTTATAGGGTTTGCGTCACTATTAGGTAAAAATCTTAATTGTAAAATTAAGTTTACCTGGTCGGTATAATGTATGAAAATACGTCCGACAGATGGCGCAGGCGTCACCCAAAGACGTTAAGTATGATGTGTTATCGAAATTAGCAGTCAGGAGCAATTGTCAGGATGGCTGAATTGGTAAAGCATCTGGACGGTATCCAGGAGATGCAGGTTCAAATCCTGCTCCTGACTGTTATTTTCGATTTCACATTTTTCACTTTGTGTTTAATGTATAGTGCTAAGCATGTCAAATGCTAAAAATATATATAAATAGCCTATTACAGTCATTGTTTCTCAAATATCTTAAATGTACAGACACAGTTCTGTTACAGCTTTATAATAGTATAGATAAGAAACATTATAAAAGTGGAAAATTTACACCTTTACTTTGGTGGTTTGATCCTCCGTTTGGCGCTCTCACTTACCATACAAAACACAAGACTAGTAGTACTTACCATTGATTAACGCTGACCTTAAGTGAGAGAGTGGTAATTCCCTGGGTGAGCTGGTTCATGCAGGGATTTCATCAGATTAATTTATTTTGTTACAGGACTACAACGATGATATCAGGCAGGAACAAATGCTGGAGATGCAGATCCTGTCGTCTCAGACCGACCAGCGACGACTCACACCACCAGACTCATCCAGAAGTGGCAGCGAAGAAACTCTCCCGCTAAGAGAGGCTCCGCACAAGCAAAGAGTGAGTATCTTACAGCTCAATATACTTACTATTTTTAATGCCAAATATCTATCTGCAAGGTCACCAATATAAAAAAAAAACATAGCATCATGCCTGTAGCCCTTTTTTTTGTTAAGGCTGGAAAAAATGTTCCTAACCGCACACTCTGTTGTTCGGGGCAATGAACAGGGTAGTTTGGGGCCTTCACCCACTAAAGAAACCCGCCGTGTGCCCGGCGGGCCACCGGAACTATATTACATTCCTTAAGTGGTCCGCCGGCGGCTTACCCTTTCGGATATCCTCAATCACGCCTGTATCCCTGGGTAGTCAGAGGTGTATTACGCACCCACGATTCGCCAACTATGTTTAAGTCAAGTAATAGGGGACGATATATATAAATAGATGACCTCTGCCTCGGTGGTGGGATGGTAATGTAAGCAACTGCTGATAATGAGGTCTCGGGTTCGATCCCCGGGTCGGGCAGTGTTATTAAGATTTTTCGTTAAAAAAAAAAGGAAATATTCTCAGTAGCAGCCCGCAGTTTGGAAACGTGCCCAGTAGACTGCAATAGGCTTGTCCCCTATTATGTGATACTTAAACATACCTTGCTGGCGAACCGTGGGTATATACCTCTGCCTTTTTTTTTGTTAAGGCGGGAAAAAATGTTCCTAACCGCACACCCTATCGTTCGGGGCAACGACTAGGGTAGTGTGGGGCCTGCACCCACTAAAGAAACCCGCCGTGTGCCGTCTCTCCGCCTTTATTGGCGGGCCACTGGAACTATGTTACGTTCCTTCGGTGGTACCTCTGCCTACCCCTTCGGGGAATAAAGGCGTGATGCAATGTTCTATTTCATGATCCATAGTCGTATACAACACCTAAAATATAGTTCAGTTGCAAATCCTAGTATTAGCTATCGGTACTGTGGAAGGGATTTGAAGACATATTAATCTTATTAATTACTCGTAATCACTTTAACTCAATTTATTACTTGATTTAAACTGGTTCTCTGAATTTTACGCTTAGCAATTTGTTCGAACTATTTCTTGGCTTGGAAACTTTTTTTTTATAAATAAATATTCACAGACATTTCATACAACGTGCCCTGGTCCCAATTTTTTCTTTTTAAGAAAAGCTCAATAGCGCCGCCCGACCCGGTGATCGAAACCGAGACCTCATGTTCAGCAGTCACTCACACTACCGCTGCACGACAGAGACAGTTCATGAAGTCTTGGGTTTAAATCTCGAGCCAGAACAACTAAAAGATATTGGGTTATTCCGTCAAGAAGTTGTCAATAGCAGGCCGGAGTTAGTTTTTTTTTATACTACATTGGTGGCGAACAAGCTTGCACTTGCTTGCTTGAACAACCTGATGGTAAGCGGTTACCGTAGCCCATAGACGCTAGCAACACCAGAGGCATCCCTCGCGCATCGCCATCTCCAAAGGGATAGGAGGTGGATAAGAAGGATAATAAGGAGAGGATAGGGAGGGGGTTTGGGCCTCCGGCGCTCTCACTCACTATACGAAACACAACGGTAAGAGTAACTATAGTTGTTACACGCTGACCTTATATAAGGAGTTGGTACTTCCCCAATCGAGCCGCCCCATTCGTGCTGGTATAAGGAAAGCGCTGCAACTAGAATAGTTGAGGGTGTTTCACCCTCATGTCTCCTGTGTAGATGGGGTAGTTGTCTGCTGGCCGCAGCGAGACCTCTGAAACAGCTTGACCGAATCTTATAAAATTTTGTGTGTATATGCAGTAGATTTGAGAATAGAATGGAAACAATTTTTTCATTACTCATACTCTGAAAGTAGGCCTGAAGTTGCCTGAGGAGCGGGTTGAAAGTAATACTTTTCAGCCCTAGGGAGAATTACTTTCAACTGACAGCTGAGTAGTTATAAAAAATCAGTTCTATTTTCTGTACAGCCAGTCAATTACAGCGCGATGTAAAATTGAAATAACATAAAGTTAAGTATTTATTAAAGAATTTGTTTTTTATATGACTTTATTTTAATATAGTATATATAGTTGCATCTTTAAAATAACCAAGATTTATATTTTTTCAATTATTATAATGAAAAAAATAGCTGAATAGCTGACAGGCCGCAGAAAAAAAAAACAAAAACGGCGATTCCAAATAAATTTTTTAGTCTCCCATTTTTTCTTTAGCTAATTAATGATTTTTATTTTTAGTTTCCTCGTATTCGTAATGAAAAGCACAGTCTCGGACACACACACACACACAGTCGGGATAAAGACTTATTTAGTCTTGAGACGGGGTTTTGCGCCCGAGCGTAGCGAGGGCTCCAATAGTTTGAGGTCCAATAGTAGTTGCTTTCATCCCTAGGGTAACAATGTACTATATACCCCTAAGTGATAAAGGGGTGAACCATCCCAATATTTTTTTTTATTTTGTGGACATAATGTTTTCTTTTTGTGATTTAGCATTAAAAAATATAAACAACCCTAAATTTTTACCCTTCTACTGCCAACCCCTATTTTTTAATAGCGATATCAGTGGGTCTAGCCAAGTTGCATTCTATGATCGCTAACGCTAATAGAAAACTATTAAAATGTATGGAAATTTGACATCTCTAACGTTAAGTCAAGTGACTTAGCATTATAGATATTGAAGACTTAGATAAATATAGGTTCTTTATCTATGGTTAAAGAAAAAATATATGGTTAAAAGTTAAAAACTACTTTAATAATTTTCATTGCACGACATTCAGGAAAAAAATATATGGTGGTACGAAGTTCGCCGCGTGAGCTAGTATTTAATAGTATCATACCATATTATATTAGTCAATTTATTGTCTCCTTACTATTATAAAGCTGTAACAGAGCTGTGCACATTTAAGATATTTGAGAAACAAAAATTTTGTATTAGGCTATGTAGGCGTGTCTAAACACATTTTTTTTTATTTTTGTCTGTTTGTTCGTTCGCGCATCACGCAAAAACTACTGAACGGATTTCGATGCAACTTTTTTATTTGATAGCGCTTGATTAGACTGAAAAACTGGTATACATTTTATCCCGCTACTATATCGGGGACCTGATATATAACCAAAAAACCAGCTTAAGGCTGCGGCAAAGCCGCGAGAAAAGGCTAGTATCATAAAATAAAAAAAGTAATATCATATAGATAGCTGACGTAAGAATTAATAATAAATATATTAATAATCTTTGTCAATATTTGTACTTCCGTTTCCTTTCGCTTTATCTTCCACGCTAATACAGCAGCCGGTTCTATTAATATTATATTTGTGAGTTATAACAATCGTGCCAAATATCATGTTATACTAATAAACGTAAAAGTAACATCGTCTTATATTTGAAGCACTACAACATTATACATTATGACAAATTAAAAAGAGTACTGAAGGCTAGAAAATTACTGCCCAGTAGATAACTCTACTATCCTAATATAACGGAGGTTCTCGAAACGTATTTCATATCACAAATAGAACGATATTACGTAGATACACTGCGAGTCCTCAGGGCACAATAGCACCCAGACTGGACGCTGAATTGACGGATAAGGGTATATTCTTTTCAAGAACATTATTAACCTATTCAATGCCGACAAACAAATATTATATACACGCATTCTCATGAAAAATGCAAGGAGTTTGTATTTATACTTCGAGTTTATTTTGATTATTATTTTCAAAAATGTGTTTTTTTTAAGAACGTTTTTGTTTATGGTACGAAACTGCCGCTTAGTGAACCTAATGAAAATGCAAGGAGCTTAGATAAAAAACCTATAGATGTAGCCATCGCGTGGCCACTCATGAGACAGCAATATTACACTTCAGTGTGGCTATTACGCTACGGCTACGGCTATTCGCCTTAAATGTGGTAAAAATTAAATGAAGATCGCGGTATAATTTTTACCACTATCTAAACAAATCACTAATTGATTAATACATTAATCCATCCATCCATAAGCCTTTTGACGTCCACTGCTGGACATAGGCCTCCCCAAGAACGCCACAACGAGCGGTCCTGTGCGCTCATATGGGGGAATAGTGCCCTGATCGCCACGCTTGGCAGGCGGGTTGGCGATCGCAGTGGATGTTGTTAATACTCGAGGAAATGCTGCTGCCCACTGCCCCAGAATTCCCTCAGTCGGCTCTTACGACTTCCATGGGTGGAGAGGGGTGGGGCAATTCTAAAGCCGGCCCCACACGGCACATTACAATACATTAATATCGATCACTTATTATCTTGTCTAATATTGTGAATGCAAAATTAGGTGACAGTTTATAGATAATAAATTCTCACAAAATTTTAACGTAACTATTTTAAAAAAGGTTTTATTATAAATATGTTGTTATGTTATTATAATCAGGCGTAAAAGTCTGCTTTTTAATAAATTTGTTTGAGACACGGCATTTTTTTAAACACAAAACACGGCACCTAATTTTCCTTTTAATGGCATCCCTGGTAGTCATGGTGATTAAGTTGTATGGCGAACTATTTGAAAGTTCGCCAGCTGAAAAACCTGCACGTCATATGAGACAGGAAGATACGATACTCGTCTCAATTTTCTTAGCGTATTTCGTATATGCCCGTCTCACTTCTACTCTTCCTAATATATCATGGCTACATCTATAGGTTATTTATCTAAGGCTTGAGGAGTTTGTACATAGATGACGTGTTTATTTTGATTACATTTTCAATTTTTTTTTTTAAGAGCCTATTTTCATCAGGTAAAAAGCCGCCGCTTATAGAACTTAGGTAATATTAAGACAAGTCGTAATTGTCCGTGTAATAACGGACTAATAATTAAAATCGTATATAAGTGTAAGTGTCTACTCCCCATTCTTTCACGTAGGCGTCACGCGAGGATAAGAAGAAGGAGTACCTACCTACCGTTAGTTTTCGCTGATCTTCTGTGAGCGGGTGGTACTTCCCTGATAAAGCCAATGTATGATCAAGCTAATTTTATATTAATCGGTTCAGTAGTTACTGCGTGAAAGCATTACAAACAAACAAACGCACTTACCCATTTATTAAGTAAAAGTTAAATCAAATATTACAAAAAAATATCTTAACGATTTATTTACCCATCCAGCTCTTTGCATACCATAGACCATAAATGTTTTTTTCTTATGTAGATGACTGGAATACAGGCATCTCCAGCAGTAGCTCCGCTCCCCGGAGGGATGGCCCTCAACCACGGAGTGAACGCCAGGGACTTTTCACCGCCAGCCCCAACTCCGGCACCTGACCATCTGTCTGCCGCCCATCATCAGGTATTTTTACTATACAGAACATAATATTTCCTCATTTTTTGTAGTGTAGCCATATAAATTTATTCCGTGTAGAAATAAAATAAGTTGGCATTTTTTACCGTGGAGAAGAAAGCAATTGTCACCCATTGCATTACTAGCGGTAGGGTTCTGTACCAATGGGGAATACTAGCTGGTTATTAGTCCCGATAGCCTAGCGATAAAACCAAGGACTGCAAAGACAGTGGTATCAAGTACGATCCCGAGCCCAAGGCCTCTTACGACTGACACTAAGGTTTCGAGATTTTTCGAAATTATGTGTATATTTGTTTATAATTTATTACTGCTCGATGAAGAAAAACATCGTGAGAAATCTTGTTTTTGTTATCGCTGTGGAAATGCCTTTACGCATCTCTCCCGTCGGTAAAACTAACGGGGGGGTATGTGGGACTTGCCGGGCGCTCAAATTACGTCCGGAATACCCACTAAAACCACAGCGGCCTCTTCCACGCATATTAGTGAGGTGCATCGTAAGGAAACCTGTATGCCCGAGAGATTTTCTCGATGGCTTGAGAAGTCGGCCAACTCGCACTAGGCCACCGTGGTGGACTATGGCCTAATCCCTCTCACCATGTGAGGAGACTTGAGCCCAATAGTGCGACAGAAAAAGGGCTTAAAAGAATGAAGAACAAATAGCTAATCAACGTGTGACGATTTTTGATGTTGATGTTCTCGATTTAATTTTGATTTTTCCTAGTTTATATCCACATAGGTATATCTAAGAAATCCATGTGGTAACGGACTAAGAATGCAAGTATCACCACCCCATTCTTTCCCACAAGCGTCGTATGAGGCGACTAAGGGAAGTAAGCAATTAACATCCATTGCATGTCTGGTGGTAGGGCTGGGTACCAAGTGGGAGTACTCACTTGTTATCGGGCCCGAGCGGGTTGGTTCATCATCATTCATCTCCCGTGTGACCGGCCGTGAAGCACATCGTTGCGTTTTGGCTGTAGCAGGAGATAGCCGTTTATTCTTTCATTTCATATCGGTGAAATGAAATGGTGAGCAGCAGCTTGACAATACTCTCGGTATAGTTGAGTCTGTGAGCGATGGTTACCATTTACCATCAGATGGGCCGTGGCTCGTCTGCCACTACATGCAATAAAAAAAAACAAATAATAAAACTATACCCAGCATCATGAAGCGAGGATTTTATCGACAAAAAAGTCGATAAATGTAAGCCACGCACCAGTGTAAACGTAACCTAGTACCTAACCCGTTGTCCTAGATGAGCGCGACGCGATGCGACGTATTGCGCCTAGTATATTAACCGCTTTGCGTCGCATTCATATTAGGTGACAACGTAGACCATAAGTACATACAACGTCTATTTGATATTTTTGTGTCGCGTCGCGTCGCGTAGTATTGGCAGATCTAGAAGCGGGGTTATACTTTCGCTTCTCCTCTTTTGCGTTCAGGACCTGACACCTCCTACGGCGTTGTATTTGTTTTCTCTTTCTTTCATCGTTAAGTTTATTTTTTACTTGCACAGATTAAACGTCTATTACATTCTAAGTTTATGGTTTGTATCACGTAAATTATCTCAAGTAGCTAAGCTACAACATGAGTAATTATCAGTTTCTTTTTTTAAAACACAGCTTTACTGAAAAAAATTTCGACCAGTCATTATTTGCGTTTAAAATCAGTATCATTGCAAACTCATCCGAAACCTTGTTAAAGTTGGCCTCCAATCTGTTCAGTTTTAGCTCATACAGGACCATTTACATAGAGAGACAGCCTATCTTACCTCAATGACCCTACTAGGAGGACAGCTGGCGATCTTAGAATAATAGTGGAGCCATTCACGCCTCTGAAATTCTGTAACATTAACATAGCATGTATTACACCCACGGTCCGACAACTACGTTTAAATCTCCCGTAATAGGGGGTGAGCCTATTGCCATCTACCGGGCACATTTCCAAACTACAAATAATGTTTATTTTTACGAAAAAGCTTTATATAATATTGCTCGACCTGGGGATCGAACCCGAGACCTAATGAACAGCAGTCGCACATACTACTGCTGCACCACCGAGGCAGACAATCTGTAGAGACTGCAAAAATGTTTTGTTATATTAATAATAATAAAGTTTATTATTTCCTTCACAAAGGTTCTTACACAGGTTACAATAAAATAACATATTAAGACTCCTCTGTGAGAGGCTGGTATCTGCGAAAGGTAGACCTGTGTTACAGATTACCAGGCTCCCACCCTTCGGACATGAGTAAGAATAGTAATAAAAATTGTGTGTGTGGGTATGTGCGTGCGTGTGTGTGTTTGTGTTTGTGTGTTTGTGATTGTGCGTTTTTATTATTGTTATTCTAATGGTGTAAGCATTTTTTCAGTTGCATCATATGACAATTTCTTTAAGGAGGGATTTCAGGATTTTAACTCTTTTTTTAATTTGCGCTTTGTAAAGCTGTAAATAGGCAAAAAGGAATTAATTTTATTGTATAAGTATGGGCCGAGAAAACAACAAAACCTGCGAGAAAGGCTTAATTTATAAGACCTGGTGGAACATACTGTATTATTACGACGCTTTGTTGAAATAATAGTGGGATTGTACGTAAGAGTAGAATGCGTTTTAGAGATAACATGAAGAACGAAGAGTTGTCGCACGGTTAGAACATAAAATTTTTGATATACTAAAGCTGTGGGATGAAAAAATGGTAGAAAGAGACAAACTTTTATAACCGCTTTTGAGCGCGCTCCAAACTTATTAATTTACTTTTTGTAGCTCCACCCCAAGAGTATATACAATAACTTAATATAGATTGACATAACGCAAAGTATGTCATCTTTAATATATTTTGATCAGCGACATGCCGAAGATTTTTGAAAATAAGAATTAATTTACGTACTCTGGAAGTTAACAATTCAATATGTGCATGGAAGTTAAGGTTTCGGTCTATTATCACTCCTAGGTATTTTGTTTTCGTTACTGTCTGAATCTTTTTACAGGAGCATTGACTGTATTCTCTACAAGAATGAACAAATATGTGCCCAGTTGATTCGGGTATATTTTTATCTTTGGGGGAGAACGATATGAAGTTGCATTTTTCTACATTTAGGGTAAGGAGATTAGTAGTAAGCCATTTGGAGACCATATTCATTCCTTGCTGGGCGTATCCATACACACTTTCTCAAGAATCAGCATGGAATATAAGGGAAGTATGATCAGCAAAAGCGATAATCTTTCCGTTACTTATTTTAAGTTGCCAGAGGTCATTAATAAAAATTAGAAATAACGTAGCCCGCAAAACACTCCCCTGTGGCAAACCTACATGAATGGGAAGATCAGTACTTCTTACACCTTCGAGACTTACACATTGCGTACGTTATGTTAGATAGCTTTCAAAAAATTTAAGCTGCGTACCACAGACGCCAATCCGAGACAGTTTGTTCAACAGCAGAGGGACAGAGACTGTATCGAACGCTTTCGCAATATCCAAGAATATTGCTATTACTTTCTTCTTTTTTTCTAAACATTTAACTACTGTATTAGTTAATTCTTGTACAGCAAATTCAGTCGATTTTTTTTATGAAACCCAAATTGCGAATCAGATAAAAGGTTTTTAGCTTCCAAGTAATTCACTAGTCTATTATTAGTTATTTTCTCAATTATTTTTGATAGTCCTGGAAGTATGGATATAGGTCGATAGTTGTTGATACAGTCTCTGTCGCCTTTTTTATATATCGGGTGAACAAGAGCTCTTTTGAAAGCCGAGGGGAATGTACCTGTAGTGAAAGCTAAATTACTATTATTATGCAAGTGGTTCAATTAATAATACTTTGTACCTTTTGATCAGCCCATTTGATATATTGTCTAATCCAATGGCACAGTCTTTTTTGAGATTACATATTATTCTATCAATTTTGTCTGAATCTGTATGGAGGAGAGCAAATGAGTGTAGTTGCGTTATAGGCATAGGGGACGCATAAATGTCGGTTAAATTATTACGATTAGAATTTCGCAAATTTGATACTAAATTGTGTCCTACGTTAATAAAATGATTTATTGAATTTACTGACTCAATAGGATCATGATTAGATATTAGTTCTATACTTGGAGTCCTTGGCTTGTTTGTATAGGTAATTATCTTTATTATACTCCAGAGCTTTTTGTTATCATTTTTAGCAATATTAATCTTTATTTTTTCGTAATCCCGTTTAGCATTTTTTATTATTGAATTACATAAATTACGATATCGCATAAAAGTTACTTTGTAAATTTCATTTTCCGGATTTTTTTTAAACTTCTTATACAGTTTATCCCTATTTCTTATACAACGTAGTATACTATTTGTAATCCAGGGTTTTATGATATATTTACGACTGGGTGTAGTTACTGTTTTGGTACAAATAAAAAGCTTTTCATTTAAGGTATTAGTTAGTAAAGAGACAGCATCATTAACATCATTCATTTTAAATATTGGTTCAAAGTCTTCGTGTGAGATAAGCATGTCTAAGGCTTGATAATTAACCTGATTACATATTTTGGGCTGTTTTATATTAGAAGTTACCATGTCCAAGCTGAGAATCACGGTGTAGTGATCAGTAATGATGGTATGCGCGCCAAAACACTTTGCTGGTGTTCTAGTCTTTAAGATCACATGATCAAGACAGATATGTGTTGGAATACTGTGGGCAGGTAGCATACCGTGAGTGGCAAGAAGATTTAAATAACTTTGAGTCTGGTGATCTTTGTGTGAGCTTACTATATCAAGATTAATATCTCCGGTCAAAATTATGGTTTTATAGGAAGCTAAGAGAAGAAGTGTATCATTAAGATATTCTGGATAGTTTGAAGTGTTCCTTTCACCGGGAGGTCGATATATAGCTAGTATTACTGTTTTATTATTCACGTGGATTATGAGGCAGTTCGCGTCTTTAATAGGTGGTTCATATATTTTATATTTTTGTGAAGATTTGTAATAAACAACAATTCCCTCGTTCTGCGTAGTGCAAGCGTAATTGTAACCATCTAGTTGTGGAACAGCTTGATTATTGCAAAGCCAGCATTCAGACAAAATAATAAAATCGTAATACACTTTAGAGTGATGTAATAAGGTTTCGAAGTGAGACATGTTACAACGAATACTTCTAATATTTTGGGTAAGTAGATTCAATGAATGTGTTTTTCTGTATAGTAATTGGTAACAATTATCTATGTCACAAATACTGCTATCGGCTAAATTTACGCTGTCTAATTCCTCACTAAGCTCATTATGGTTAAAGTCGAATTTTAGTTATAATATATACCACAAGTATGTATTTCTTGGGTAATAGATCATAATCAATAATTAATATAATGGAATAATAATAACATTCGCGTAAATATCAGAAAGTATAATATAAATGTTCCACACAAAACTTTTGACATCAGATTGTGTCTGATAAATATACCAATTTGCTGCCACAGGTTAATTGACGAATTTGTCGATAAAGTTGCTGAAAGAGTAGTTAACAGATAGCTTTGTTGTTGTTTTATGTATGTACAATAAAAAATATCTTATCTTAATCAAAAACCTTTAACATACGTAATTAGGTACCAGTTATTTTGCAAGAATTTTCAAATTTCAACACACTTCAAACAACTTTACTATAAAATTTTCGAGGGTTCTCCAACAGACAATTTTCTTTTGTGACTAGAAATTGAAACATTGAAGCATGTAATGTATCGTCAAACTATTATAATGAACATTATTTTATTGAAGTGGAAAATTCTATAGGAAGATTTGGAAAGGGAGTAATTTCATGTAAGTCGTTATCGACATGGTCACATGACGAGTTAACGATAACACTATTCATCCATATGAAAATAAATATAATTGGTACTCAGAGTGCCGATAGATGTCAAAACCCGATAAATGTAAACAGTATTAATTTATATCTAAGAATAACTACTGTTTGTTTATAGTTTTAAGTTTTCACTTCTATCGGCAGTCCTCATGACTGCTTTGAATTTTTTTTTCATATGTTTTACATATAGTTTTTAATTAACTGCCTCGGTGGTGCAGCGATAGTGTGAGCGATTGCTTATTATCATGAGTTCTCGGGTTCGATCCCCAGGTTGGGTGGCGTGCTATTAAGCTTTTCGTAAAAAAAAATCTCAGTAGCAGCCCGGAGGGCCCGGTAGACGGCAATAGGCACGCCCCTTATTACGTGGGACTTATACATAGTTGGCGAACCGTGGGTGTGTAATACACCTCTGCCTAACCCTTCAGGGATACAGGCGTGATGCTATGCTATGTTTCTTGTGGTAGTAAACCAATACCATTCCTCGTATATTCTATGGGTCTCCTTATCGAAAAAATACACAAAACATAGTTATGGTATTAAAAGTCCAGGCCACCAGAAAGTGTCTCCTAGTATTATTGCTAAAGGCGCCTTACTAGCCTGAGCCTACTTAATGGTAAATAGTAAATGGTGCTGAATACAAGAAGTACAGCTAAGCTGTTACCATACCCTTACGACGGGCCTTGTGCACGAAGTTGTGAATTCGATTCCCACTCATGACAATTATTTGAGTGATGAACTCAGACATTTGTACTGCGTCTCGGTGTTTTCTATTTATTATATATATTTATTTACAAAAAAAGTAATATATGTATTATATCCGTAATCTGGTACCTATAGCACAAGCGTTAAGCTTAGTTTGGGACCAGAGGACGTTGTGTGAAATGTTCGTGAATATTTATTTACTTATAAGGCCCCTCGCTGTTCGTTCAACTCGTGATTGTTTCAACATTTATTTCATTTTGAATTCCGAACACAATGTATACCAAAATTTAACATCCCGCCTTAGCTTCTTATTGGTGATTTAATACCTACATAGAGTTTCTTTATAAAAGTTTAACTAAGATGTGATTGAAAATATATACTATACTAGCCTTTGCTTGCGGCTGAGCCGCAAGCAAAAGCTAATTTTTAGGTTGTATCTCAGGTTTCCGATATAGTAGCGGGATAAAATGTATACCAGTTTTTAAGTCTAATCGAGATCTATCAAATAAAAAAAGTTGCATCAAAATCTGTTCAGTAGTTTTTACGTGATGCGTGAACAAACAAACAGACAAAACATCTAAAAAAAATCGTTTTGTGTTTAGACACACCTTTATAGCCTATTACAGTCATTTTTTCTCAAATATTTTAAATGTACAGACAGAGCTATGTTACAGTTTTATAATAGTATAGATGACAGTGACAACAGTTTTCACTTACGTGGTTTAGAAGAAGTGGCTGGATAAACAGACAGACATAGACTGCGATATTATTGTATATCTACTATTTATACTCGTAGATGAGATTTCATTAGCGCATTAAGGCTTAAATCTAAGGAAATATGGTCTTAATATATCAAGTACCCAAATATGAACTCAAATTTGTCACTAACTTCAAAGATCGAGGTTTACCCCCGCTTTTCTTTATGCCGGGAAAATACCTAACTGCATACGTCGTTTGGGGCAACGAACAAGATAGTGTGGGGCCATCATCCGCTAAAATGAACCCGCCGCCTCTCTACCTGTATTAGCAAGCCACTGGAACTATGAAATTTTACTTCAGTAATCACCTTTCGGAGTTGCCTGAGCTACATAGACAGGAGTTTGCATACTTTTAAGAAAAAAAATTCAAATTGTTCTACTAAATTACGTTCGATTTTTAAATATTCAAAAATGTGCTAACTTTTCTGGAACTTTTCTACAATAAATTAACGATATTATAAATTTACATCTGTTGCAGCTGGCAGCAGGTCATACGGGGCATGGAGTGTTAGTCGGAGGAGGAGTTCTGCAGCAGCCTCCTACACACCATCTGCTCACACAAAACTCCATACTTGGTTGGTATATTACAAGCGTTCTATTATTTTCAGAGTGTTTACTGAGCTTTTTGAGAGACCTACTGACTAAAGATATTACTTATTTATTTAATGACCAATTTTAACTAAAAGACTCTCATTCTCGAAAGAATAAACCACCTCGATATATTTATGACTTTGGTGACAGATGACCCACGCCCTATCTGATGGTAAGCGGTAACCACCTCTAAAGGACTCAGCAATGCTAAAATTACTGTCAAACCGCTGCTCGCCATTCTTTTCACGGATCTATCTCCCGCAAGAACCAAAATAAACTGAAGTGATTCAAGGTCGATCACACAGAAGACGATGGTAACGACCCGCTTGGACCCCATAACATCTGAGTAAGTCCCCCTTACTAACTAGCTCTACTACCAGTATACTCATTTTTCATTCAGAGGTTCATATGTGAGCGACCGCTAATCATGAGGTCTCGAGTTCGATCCCCGGGTCGGGCAGTGCTATTCAGCTTTTTTTTGTAAAAGAAAAATTCTCAGTAGCAGCCCGGTGTTTGGAAATGTGCCCGGTAAACGGCAATAGGCTCACCTCTATTATGTGAGACTTACACGTAGCTGGCGAACTGTGGGTTTGTAATACACCTCTGCCTACCCCTTCAAGGAATACAGGCGTGATGCTATGTATGGTTGGGACCGTGCCGTATACTTAAAATACTTTTAGACTATATGGGTTGCAAACAAACATGCGGCGCTGATGGTAAGTGTAACTGTAGTCTATAGACGCAAAACCAGATGTACAACTCCCGCGTCGCCAACCTCATGTAAAGGAATAGGAGGTGGAAAGGAAGGGGGCCAATACCATAATATAATTTTTCACCTCTGCAATAGATTCACCGTTTCCAAGTTTAACCAACAATGAAAATCTTGAACTTCAAATCCTCCAAGAATTCCCACATCTGTGCTTGACAGTTCATAATTAAATATACAGGGAATTTTTTTAACCAGCGCGCAAACTTTTTTTGGGGGTTCTATATCAGTAATAGAACACATTCCCATATCCGATTTTTGAATTTTTTTATCCAACTTGAAATCAGTAAAATATGGACACCAATCGTACGAGCAGCTAGAAGCTTTATTTTCTGCATTTTGATGATCCTAAGCCCATGAAAGTATAAAGGAAAAATTGTAACCTAAACTTAAAAAGTTTTTTTTGGACCTGATAAAATTAGCGGTCAGTAGCCCGCATAGATACCTACGCATCGGCGCATTGACCAAGCGCCGATGTAGGTATTTACGGAAGCGCGCGCGTAGTGTGACAATAACATCTGTTTCAAAAGTAAAACCTTTCGTTAGTGATAACCTTATTTTTTAGTACTAAGACATATAAAAATTAAAAATACGTGTTAAAAAATTACCCCGTATAGGGTAAAACTTAATTAAACTAAAAATTCCGTTACATAAAACAGTATAAAAACTCTGTTTCCTATATTCCATTATTCCGTTCGCAAGGATGTCCAAAGTTTTGTTTCCTTACTGTTTTCAACCGTATTTAATTTAATTAACTACAAAATAAAACTAAATTTGCGAAAAGTGCTCTACAAACTTAATATAAACTTTTTTTTAAAAATCCGGACAAGTGCGAGTTAAATTTGCGTGTAGAGGGTTCGGTACGTGATTATCTAAGTTCCATAATGAAGCTTTATTTAAATCTATCCCAAATTAATTTTCCTATGTTAGTTTTAAATTCATTTATTATACATTTATACGTTGTCCACGCGTTCGTGTTTGTATCACCGAATAGTATGCTATTTATTTATTTACTTACCAAAATTCAATTCAATCGGTGCCGCAATTTTGGCGCCAATTAGCTCTGATAGACGGATATCCTATAAGCGTTCTGTTTTTTTTTCTTTTGAGTTATGGAGCCCATTAAATAACTAAAACAACATAGCATCATGCCTGTATTCCCCGAAGGGGTAGGCAGAGGTGTATTACACACTCACGACTCGCCAGCTATGTTAAAGTCCACGTAATAGGGGGCGAGCCTATTGCCGTCTTACCGGGCACATTTCCAAACTCCGGGATGCTACTGAGAATTTTTCTTTTTAGGAAAAAGCTCAATAACATTGCCCGACCCGGGGATCGAACCTGAGACCTCATGATTAGCAGTCGCATACACTATCGCTACACTACCGAGGCAGTTTTAAACAATCCTTGAGATCCTCATGAAAGATTTATTAGTCCAATATTTTGGTAAATATAAACAAAATTATCTTGTGGTACTAAAAAACTATTTTAGAATTCAAAATAGGGTAGAAGGGTTTTTGAAACGTGCATTATCTAGAGGCCCCGACGTGTTTAAACAGGCCATTGTAATACTTACCAATCTTAGTCCACCCATAAAATATTTTATCATAAAATAATAAACGACCCGATTGGAATAATTTGTGCATATACAACCAATAGATGACATGAGCATCTCACCAATCGACAATAAGAAAGTGTAATAGAAATTGATTACTGCGAGTATGTTCTAGAAAGTTATGATTTGGAATCCTATTCGTGGTCATAGTTCGTAGTCATGTGGTGACGGACTAAGAATACAAGTGTCACCACCCCATCCTTTACCACGGGTGTCGTATGCGGCGACTAAGGGAAGTAAGCAATTATCATCCTTTGCATGACTGGTGGTAGGGTTGCGTACCTAGTGGGAGTACCCACTTGGTATCGGGCCCGAGCAGATTGGTACCACCATCTCCTGTGTGACCTGACATGAAGCACATCGCTGCGTTTTGGCTGTAGCAGGATATAGCCGTTTATATTTTCATTTCATATTTGTGAAATAAAATGGTGAGCAGCGACTTGACAATACTCTCGATATAGTTGAGTCCATGAGCGACGGCTATTATTTACCATCAGATAGGCCGTGGCTCTTCTACCACTAAATGCAATTAAAAAAAATTACTAATTTTCAGATAACTCTCAAACTAACACAAGCTACTGAACACAACTCATTTATCGCTTAAACTAAGACCACTAACACTAACCAGGTGGTGGCGACATCCTGGGACTGAGCAGCCCAGTGCTGGGAGGTGTATTGCATGCCCACCCCGCACTGCGAGGCGTGAAGCCAGCTGCTGTTCACGCGCTAGCAACGCAAGGTCGGTACGTCGCCCTTTATCTAAACCCAACACTCCCATAAAATTTACCACCATATGCTCTTTCTCTGGATCCCTTGCACCGCGCTGAATCAACGCCTCAAACTAAGCTAAAAATGTTAAGATATATTTAATAAACATGTCCGGCCTCATGTTGAAATGCATGTCCAGCCAGCGATAACCTCTTGGTAAGATAGAAGACTATGTAGACGAAGGTCTCCAGTTCAATCCCCAGTATAAAATTGAAACTGCGCAAAGCCCTCAAACCTCTCTTCTCACACTAAACCCTGAATTTTGGAAATGTGAATAAGTGTTCACGAATCATCACTGTCCGAAGAAAACCTGCATCCCTTTGTTTCTCACACTATAATATCCTTTATGATTACCCTTCCGCTGGGTGTGCGAAGGGATTATGCTGGACTCTCAGTGGAATTGGTGTAGATTATAAATGCTTAAGCCTGTGCTCCTTCAGACTACCTTTGAAGGCTGTGCGTATGAGTACACTCCAACTCAGACAGATTTTTCTCTCCATCCCTACTGGCCCCATCTGGTTTGGTGTACCCAGCCCTTGTTAAACACGTGCACCGCCATCTCAGGCGCTATTTCTCCTAGGGTCACAGACCGTCGTAGACCTATCACATCCAGCGCCCATATGAGTGTGAAATAGCTGGCAATGTTCCAACGATGCTCTGCTGTCGCCTTTGTTTGGATCCTTATCGTAAAAGGAGACGGCAGCGTCCCATCTTCGCTCCAAGAAATCTGCATGCCTGAAAAAAATCTCCATAGCTTCTGAATTCTGTATATTATCATTTCAATTCACATTGTGCCTCTTAAACTATGGCTTAGATACTTTTCGCTAATTCCTTCGACCCAATCCAATTTAGTAAGTTAAATTTTGCAATTAAAATTCATACTACTTTCGCAATTTTTTAAACATTTTGATCTGTATTTTAGCACTTGACATGTTCAAAGCTACTTCAAAGAACAAATTATTTTTTGGATTAATGCATGTAAATGCATCCTTGTGAATCCACGTGGGTCGTAAAAACAAGTATGATATGGAGGTTGGGAATGGCCGTCAGTCAGTGCGATGGCTTAGCAGTCTAGAGCACTTCCTCGGATTGGAAAAGACGCATGTTGAAATCCCGCTCGCAGTAAAGTTCTCTTTTACCACATTTATAAATTAATTTGTTCTTTATAGTAACTGAGCATATCAAGTGCTAAAATACAGATCAAAATATTATTATTAACTAACTAGACTTTGCCAGCGGCTTCCATCAGCTTTTCATCGTCCACTGCTGGACATAGTCCTCCCCAAGAGAACGCCACAGAGAACGGTCCTGTGCCGCCTGCATCCAACGACTGCCTGCGACTTTGACCAGGTCATCGGTCCACGTGGTGGGAGGCCGTCCTACACTGCGCCGTCCGTTACGCGGTCGCCACTCGAGAACCTTTCTTCCCCAACGGTTGTCGGTTCGTCGAGCGATGTGGCCTGCCCATTGCCACTTCAGCATGCTGACCCGGCGGGCTATGTCGGTCACTCCCGTTCTCCTACGGATTTCCGTATTACGGATCTTATCACGTAGAGAGATCCCAAGCATAGCCCGCTCCATAGCGCGCTGAGTGACTTTAAGCCTTGATATAAGGCCAATATTCAGAGACCACGCCGCTGTGCCATAAGTCATCACTGGTAACACACACTGGTCGTAAACCAGACACTGTGGAATATTGGACAAGAAGATCTCCCTCAGCTTCCCGAACGCTGCCCAGCCGAGCTGGATTCGTCGATCGACTTCTTTCTCGAAGTTGTGTCTACCTAACTGGACAGTTTGTCCCAGGTATACATAGTGGTCGACAACTTCGAGAAGCGCACTCCCGACCAGGACCGGTACTGAAATGACATGGACATTAGACATGACTTTCGTCTTGTCCATGTTCATTTTTAGACCCACTAGTCGGGAGACACGGCTGAGGTCGTTGAGCATGGTACCAAGGTCCTCCAGCGATTCTGCCATGACCACCATATCATCTGCAAATCGAAGGTGAGTGATGTATTCGCCATTTATGTTGATGCCTAATCCGGATCAATCCAAGAGCTTGAAAACATCTTCCAATGCAGTGCTGAAGAGTTTCGGGGACATGACGTCTCCCTGTCTAACACCTTTCTGCTGTTGGATCGGTTTTGTGCTCTTGTCCTGAACTCGGACAGACATAGTGGCGTTTCTATACAAACACTTCAACACTTCAATGTACCGATAGCCAATTTGGCACCGCTGAAGGGACTGCAGCACCGCCCAAGTTTCGATCGAATCGAAGGCTTTCTCGTAGTCCACAAACGCTAGACACAAAGGCCGATTATACTCCTCGGTCTTCTGTATAATCTGGCGCAGCGTATGTATGTGGTCTACGGTACTATAGCCTTTTCGGAAACCGGCTTGTTCGGGCCAGCGGCTTCGCTGCAGCCAAAAGCTAGTTTTTCGGTTATATCTCATGTTCCCGATATAGTAGCGGGATAAAAAGTCTACCAGTTTTTAAGTCAAATCAAGACCTTTCAAATAAAAAAAGTTGCATTAAAATCCATCTAGTAGTTCTTTTAAATAACATCTACAAAAAATTCTAGTTTAAATAATTTTCTAGTTTTTCGGTTATATCTCAGGCTCCCGATTTAGTAGCGGGATAAAATGTATACCAGTTTTTAAGTCTAATCAAGGCCTTTAAAACAAAAAAAGTTGCATCAAAATCCATCCAGTAGTTTTTGCGTGATGCGCGTACAAACAAACAGACAAACAGGTAAACAGACAGACAGTCAAAAATTCTAAAAAAAAATGTTTTGTGTTTAGACACGTCTATATAGCCTGTTACAGCCATTTTTTCTTAAATATCTTGAACATTCTTGAACATTCTGTACATACAGACACAGCTCGTTTACAGTTTTATAATAGTATAGATAAAATTTCGAGAAAGTGTTAGCTACAAGTACCAGACATAACTAACTTTATCTTTACATTGACCTTCCAGTATATAATATTATATATTATTCGAAGTTACCCAATGTCTCCATTATTTACGTTAAGTAGGTTTTCGCTTTCAACCCGAACGTTATCTCCCAAAATAATGATTTCAGGTGAATGCTTCAATATAATACTCTCCGAGCTGAATTGTAAATAATTTTAGTGAACTTTTGTTTGCCTTTGTAATTTATTACTATTGTAAGTGTAGAATTCAATGTTTTTTACGCACATAAAAACATGTCGAAAATTTCATTTAAAAAAAATGTTCAGAGGACGCTTATATAGCCTAATTTTCTAGTGGTAGCTTGCTTCTTCCAGAATGAATGGGCCGGCAGATTGGAGACACAACGGTAGTTACTCCTACCGTTGTGTTTCGTTCGTATGGTGAGTGAGAGTTCCGGAGGCCCAAATCCCCTCCCTACCCTATCCTTATTATCCTACCTATCCTTCCTATGCACCTCCTATCCCTTTACTTAAAGATGGCGACGCGTGAGTGATGCCTCTGGTGTTGCTTTGTTGTAAAGGCTGCAGTAACCGCTTACCATCAGGTGGACCATATGTCTGTTCGCTACCTATGTAGTATAAAAAATAATAAAGTATTTTTTCTTGAAAAACTATAGTACCTATAGACAAATAACAACGGAAACATAATAAAAATTAACTTTATATATTATTTTTTAAAATATATAGTTAGTAATTAACTCTACAACACTACCCTTAATTTTAAAGATATTAATACTACCGTGGGGTTCCAGAGGACCCCCAGATATTTTGTGCAATAAAATTAATCCCATATAATTAAAGATCAAAATGTTTTATTAATTAAAATTAACCTTTCAAAGAGCTTACAAAACAAATATATTTTAATAATTAATTTCACTTAACGTTACAAATTTGACAAATTTTAATTTGATGCTCCGCGCAAATATGACGCCGACAGGAGGAACATACGGTCTTCGATTTTCGGTCTTTTGTGCGGGGAGAGAAGCAACAGCGACCAGGTCTGATATCTGGAAGAACCGGTTCAGTACTGCCAGTTTCAACTTTCAGGATACCATTTATAGATTCCCGGATATCCCGGGGCAATCTTGGCCATTTTAATCTTTTCTGCATTTGCGGTGTCATAAGCGACATTGCTAAATCCTTCAGAAATTGACGTCGCTTTTGAATCGGTTTCTTTTCTAGCATAGATGACATGGTGTATAAGATCCAAGAGTTTACACCCACCGTATTTAGAAGGGTATAAAATATGCAAAAAGGCCATCTCCTCGTTTTTCTGGAAGTCGAATACTTTTTGCTGAGTTGATCGAATACATCAACACCGCACTTTGTTTTATTGTAAAACCCTATTATTTCTGGTAAAAATGATTCATTATCTTCATTGGGATTATCATGCATCGTAGACAGCATCAGAACAACTTTCTTTTTACGGATCTTTGTGGGCAATATGACAGCAGAGTCAGTGGCGGAGCAAAGGCAAACATTGACGTGTTTCTATCGCGACCTTTCCAACATTAGCTGTGGTACCTCACGCTTATTTTTTTTCAAAGTTCCTATCAAAGTGATTCCCTTTTCTAATAATATTTTGGCAGTTGGCACTGCTGTGAACCAGTTATCACACGTCAAGTTTCGGTTCAGACCGTGTACAGGCTTCGTCAACTCCATTACATAATAATCGGCTACCGGCATTCCCTGAGGTGTACTATCCTTTCCTAGATACATGACGCTATTTATCATGTATCCTGTTTTAGCGTCACAAAGTAAAATATTTTTTAATCCGTATTTATCGGGCTTTGAAGGAATAAACATCTTGAAAACACATCGACCATAAAAGCCAATTAATTGTTCGTCTATTGTCACGCAATCTGAAGGCGTATAAACATTTTTACTGACATTAACAATGTGGTCATACAAATCTCTGATTGGAGCCAAACGGTCAGAATCACGACGAAACGCCCTCGTTTTTTTGTCATCGAATCTCAAGCAGTTGGTCAAGTATTCAAATCTTGCTCTCGGCATAGTGGCTTGGAACAAACTAACTCCCGTATGTTTGTCAAATATTTCTGAAGTAGATAGGTGATTCATATTGAAGACGCCAAGTAAATAGTACATACCTATCAGTGCACGAATTTCAGATGAAGTAGTTTCACATGTAAAGGAGGATCGAAGGCCCCCAGGCGCTCCATCATCATCTTCCTCTTCACGTTCGGGCTGTTTATATTTCTCTCGTTGTCTTTGTATTTCTTCATTAGTATATATTACAACATTGTTTATGATTTCTTCAGTAAAAAAAAGCTCGAAGACTTCTATAGTGCTAGCCACAGTCCGAGCCTGTCCCTTACTTCCAGATGGGTGAAACAATATATTACGACGAGGAATTCTCGATCTTGAAGGTGGTATTCCTGACCATTTGAATCTATTATTCTTGCCTTTACCATACAGAACCAAAGGCATATCTATTACTTTTATTGGAATCCTGCCACTTGATTCTGGTTGTTCTGCAATCTCATACTCGGCATCATCTTCATCATTATCAAGAGCATCGTTGAAGTTATCGATAGATGGATGATCATTTTGAGAACTAACAGGTCCTCCTAAAAGGCGAAAATCCGGAATGATGCCATTAGGTTCATCATCTGAAGCATCACCAGTGTTCAGCTCCTCATCGTCTGAATTCTCTAAAACTCCAGCTATTTCATCATTATTGAGAAGTTGTTTAGATCTCCGAGTAGTCATGACTACCAGTAAAATAATTTACCTGAAATAGAAAATAATAAACATGAAGCGATATCTAAAAAATCTGTGATATAAACACATTTTTTTTCATCACATTAGTACACACAAGCTTTACACACTACATTATGTAATATTTTATGTACAGTAGTAATAAAACTTACCAGTAAATCATGCATATAGATTTCCAGTCAATTATGAAAATCCTTTGAAGAATACTATCGCGGGGTTCTACAGTACCCCGGAACACACGTATTCGCAACTGCACTTGCGCGACTCCAGCGCACGAATGACCTAGTTACGCGAGAACAATCGAATAGCGATTAGCTTGAACGGCTTGATCGTTGTTCCAATATTTTTGTAAATATTAGAAATTAAATATCATGTGGGGTACTCCAGTACCCATGGTAGTGTTTAAGAGTTAATGTGGTTATTTTAAAACAATCAATAAAGATTAAAACTGTTACTAAAAAGATAATTGATTGGCTCTTGTAACAAAAGCAATTATAATTGAAACATCTCCAACGGCCTTAATTGAAAACCATTTTATAGTACACTGTTTGATATTGTAAAGTTGGGCGTTTAAGAGCTTGGCGCAAGTTACAAGCGCTCTGAACTCTACTCCTACGTTACCAATAGGACGTTAAACATGATGCAGCATACATTAACGACGTTTCTTGGAAGTCTGTAGACTCAGCTGGTGTTCTTACTTAATATTATAAACGTATAAACGCGAAAATGGATTTGTTTGTTTGTTTATTATGTTTTTGCACCGTTGCTACTGAACCAGGCTTTATGAAATTTTGCATAATTATTGTCTAAAGCCCAGAAAAAGACCTGATCTTAAGAATGCTACTCGTATTTACCCCAGAAAAATTGATGGTTCTGTATTTGTTAATATAAATATTGACCCAATTTTAAAGACCAGGCGGACGAATTCGCAGGCAGAATCTAGTAATATTAAAGATAAAGATAATTTATTGCAAAACTGTGTCCATATAAAAGGTCTTAAATAAACACATAGGCTCAACAGTCTACCCATATCGGGTGTGCAACATTAAAATTAAAAATAAAACTATTTTTAACAAATCTTTATAATAATTACATTAATGAATACGCTTATCATTTATTATTTCTTTCAAAGAACTCATGCAGGTTGTAAAAAAAAATATTTAATAACCATTTCTTTAAATTAGATTTAAACATTACACCTTTCAATTATTTAATAGTGTTGTGGCGCTCTGGGGTGGCAAGAAGGATAGGCTGGAGAACTCACCTGAATTCCCTGCGTTTCACCAGAGCCGCCTATAACATTGACGTGCGCTGAGTTGATCCCAAACGGTACCACCAATTTCCTTGAGCTGAACGGGGGTGTAAGACACACAGACACACGTGATACCCTGGCCAGGGGGTTGAGTTCAATGTCCGGTATTGCCTTACACAGATGTCTATGAGCGTATTTACACTTGATGGACACAACACTAGGGCGATAGGTACATACAACACACACTAAATACTTTTATAGGTTTAGCGCGGACACTAGGGCTGAATTATAATTATTTATCGGGAGACCAAAGTATCTCCGACCCGTACGCGACACGAATTTCAACTCGATTGTTCAACCGTCTTTGTATGAATGGTGGCGCTGTACATACGGCACTCAATCATTCATTCGTCCCGCCTTTTGGCGGGAACAAATAGTGACAGAAAAATGATTGTAAATACCTATGGCCGTTATGTATGCGCTTTAATACAGTGTATTTCTAACAGAGGGTAATACTAAATTATGCTCATATTTAATACCATCATCAATCAATTTTCCTTCGTGTTTGACTATAAGGGGAATTAATGCACTTATTTCTTACAACATAATTCAAGAATAGATCCTCTTGGCACTCTGTTCCCTCTGCCTATCCCGCAAGGGAAATGGCGTGATGATAAGTAAATAAGTAAGTATAATCCCATTATATAAATATTAGTAATTGTATGCATTTGCTTATCTTTAAATACATTTGTAATGGATTTTGATCTATATTTTAGCACTTGACATGCTCCGCTACTCTTAAAGTACAAATCATAATTTGTGAATAAGGAAATATATTGGATGCATGTAAATGCGTTCCGATAGAGGGCGTTGGTCGTTAAGACAAATGTGATAAGGAGTTTGGGTATGTCTAAAAGATAGTACTGTAGCTCAGTGGATTAGAGCACTTTCCCGGATAGGAAGGGCCGCAGGTTCGATTCCCGCCTGTACTAAAATACTCTTTTTCTTTATTCACAAATTATGATTTGTACTTTAAGAGTAGCGGAGCATGTCAAGTGCTAAAATATAGATCAAAATGTTTAAAAAAAATCACGCCATCAAATAGTATGAATTTTAATTGCAAAATTAAGCTTACTATATTGGATGCATGTAAATGCGTTCCGATAGAGGGCGTTGGTCGTTAAGACAAATGTGATAAGGAGTTTGGGTATGTCTCTAAAAGATAGTACTGTAGCTCAGTGGATTAGAGCACTTCCCCGGATAGGAAGGGACGCAGGTTCGATTCTCGCCTGTACTAAAATACTCTTTTTCCTTATTCACAAATTATGATTTGTACATTTGTTAAGGATTCAGTTCTGTGCATGTTATATACTCGTAGGATTCTTAAACATTTTTTGAAGTAAATACTTCTTTACGCACGCTTAAGCTAAGCTGTCGACTACGTAGCATGCCGTGGTAACTTTGAACTAGAACAGTACTAAGATTTAGACCTTTTTTTTATTAAGGCGGGAAAAAAATCCTAACCGCACACCCCGTTGTTGTTCGGGGCAACAAACAGGGTAGTGTGGGGCCCTCACCCACTAAATAAACCCGCCGTGGGCCTTCTCTCCGCCTTTATTGGCGGACCACTGGAACTATGTTACATTCCTTCGGTGGACTAAGATTTAGACCTACCTACTATTGTGTGTTAACTTTATAAAGTATAAGTTTTGTTAGTTGACTTTATTAAATAAATAAATAAAACACCTTAATCGCTCAAAGCTTGTGCCTTGAGAGCTTCATAAAAATATCGTAAACTCAGTATGGTAAGTCTAGACATCGTTACTTGGCCTTAAATATTTCTATGACTCAATCAAGCCACTTTTTTATATTTCGTAATGTGCCTCTTTATTTTTTTGTTACTTGTGATATATCCTTACTACGTTGCAGAAAGCTGAGACTAATTTATAAAATTATTTCCATCCATCCATCAGCCTTTCAAAGTCCACTGCTGGACATAGGCCTCCCCAAGAATGGGGAATAGTGCCGTTATCGCCACGCTTGGCAGGCGGGTTGGCGATCGCAGTGGATGTTGTTAATACTCGAAGGAGTGCTGCTGCCCACTCCCGCGGTATTCCCTTAGTCGGCTCTTACGACTCCCATGGGTAGAGAGGTGTGGGAAAATTCTAAAGCCGACCCCACACGGCAATGCTATAAAATTATTTAATGTATCTATATTTATATAGATAATTCATTTGTTTTAACCGTAGAGATCTTAACTAAACACTTAAACCACTTTATTTTATCGCTGATAGCTCATCCTAAGCTGAAGTTGAACGCTGTGCATTCCACTTGAAGTTTTTAATAGAAGTAGGTACATGTGGCAGCCTGTGCTTTGGCATAACCACGACCTCCTTCGACCTTTTACTTCTTAGATCAAAATTAAGCTATGCGTTTCAAATTGGTAACGTTATAATAGATCATAAAAAACGAGTACAAGAGTCATGGAGCGGGGAAGGAACAATATACAATATCAGCTAGCCAATCAGGTATATTTATCGTGCGTGGTGTTGCCAGTTTGCCGAAACAGTTACTCACTAGCTACATTGAGATACATACCTAATTAAATTCAATAAGCACTGTACTTACAGTTTAATAAAAGATTTAAAGTGATAATAAGTACTATTCGTGGAGATATTGAAACTAATTGTATGTTATGCTAAAAAACATAGAAAGCATAGTCATGCTGAAGGACGAATTATTTTAAGAGAGTCTTACTGCGAGCAGTATTCGAACTATTTCCCTGTTTTGGAAGGGGCGCAGGATCGGATTCTGTTGGATGTAAACCTCGCTTTTTCCACTTTCACGAATAATTTGACAGTAGCTGAGTATGTCAAGTACTAAAATATAAATTACAAATAAAATTATGCCAAAATAACTGCATAAAAGTGATTTCGGGAAACCTACGTTAAATTTTGAGTTTTTTATATTTATATAGTTCATACATGTGGGTTGGTTCATACACATGCTTTTATATGCCAGTGTAAATCGATTTTGGGCTGTTTTTGCTGAATAGTAATTTACCACATCCACCGTCATCGACTCATTTTTGAAAATTCGTGAGTTAGTACACTTTGGCATAACTGGATCCAATTTACGGAACAACCAAAACATTTGATATTGTCTAAATCTAAGGTAGGTACTAGAATAATGACAATAATCTTATAACTTACGCTGACTAACTAGAAAGATCCGTGTGCATATCAAAAAAATCTAATTAGGTATAATGTCTATAAATATTTTAATTTTAGGTATATTAAAAAAATATGTAATATACCAGGAGTCCGTAAAGCCGTTCTGTTTTAAATGAAAGATATTGCCTCAGACTGATTTTAAATTAATTGAAATCGCCTAACTGTCACTCTTTTCAAATTATACTCAAAAGCAATTTCCTTCTTTACATTTTCGAAGCTTTCTTTCTCTATATCTGTGGTACGCAGTTTTATAAGAACACTCGCAGGAAAAAGCTTGCTTATTTGAGAATTAATAAGCTCAAAGCGGTGAGCGTTTATTGAAACGAACATAACAAACCTCGGCTCCGCCACAGTCAAAAGCTAGTTTTTTGATTATATCTCAGGTTCCCGATATATTAGCGGGATAAAATGTATACCAGTTCTTAAGTCTAATCAAGAGCTATCTAACGAAAAAAGTTACATCAAAATCCGTTTAGTAGTTTTTGCGTGATGCGCGAACAAACAAATAGACCAACAGATAAACAGACAAAAAATCTAAAAAAAAATTGTTTTGTGTTTAGACACGCCTATATAGCCTTACATTCATTATTTCTCAAATATCTTAAATGTACAGACACAGCTCGGTTACAGCTTAATAATAGTATACTAGTCTTTGCTTGCGGCTCCGCCGCAACCAAAAGCTAGTTTTTAGTTTGTATCTCAACATAGCATCACGCTTGTATTCCCCGAAGGGGTAGGCAGAGGTGTATTACACACCCACGACTCGACAGCTATGTTTAAATCCCACGTAATAGGGGGCGAGCCTATTGACGTCTACCGGGCACATTTCCAAACTCCGGGCTGCTACTGAGAATTTTTCGTAATTTTTTTTTTTACGAAAAATCTCAATAGCATTTCCCGACCCGGGGATCGAACCCGAGACCTCATGATCAGCAGTTGCTTACACTACCGCTGCACCACAGAGGCATTTGTATCTCAAGTTTCCGATATAGTAGCGGGATAAAATGTATACAGTTGTTAAGTCTAATCGAGATCTATCAAATAAAAAAAGTCGCATCAAAATCCGTTCAGTAGTGTTTTGCGTAATGCGCGAACAAACAAACAACCAAACAGATAAACAGACAGACAAAAAATCTGAAAAAATTGTTTTGTGTTCAGACACGTCTATATAGCCTAATACAGTATTTTTTCTCAAATATCTTAAATGTTTTTTACACAGCTCTGTTACAAGTTTATAATATAGTAGATACCTAGATAGATAGATGACAATATTGATGCCGATAAAATGTATACCAGTTTTTAAGTCTAAAAATCCGTTCAGCAGTTTTTGCGTGATGCGCGAACAAACAAAGAGACAATCAAATAAACAGACAGACAAAAATTCTAAAAAAAATTGTTTTGGGCTTAGACACGCCTATATAGCCTATTACAGTCATTTTTTCTCAAATATCTTGAATGTACAGACAGCTCTGTTACAGTTTATAATAGTAAATACCTAGATAGATAGATGACAATATTGATGCCGATAAAGGTAACCTCTTTTTTATACTACGTGGGCGGTAAACAAGCAGGTGGGTCCTGATGGTTGAAATAATACTGTTAGGTAAGGTACAGGTAAGGCAAGTTATTGACTTTGTTTAGTAATCTTTACTAATTTTCGACCGGCTTCGATAAGGATGAGGTTCTCAATTCGGCTGTATGTTTTTTTTTAATGTTGTAACGAAATTATGAATTGATTTCAGTGATTCTTTTTTATTTGGCAGGTTCTACTTCAGAAGTGGTCCCATTAAAACTTTATCAAAACGGTTTCAGTTTTTTTTAAATTCGAACCTAAATCTAAAAAATTGTATCCATCCATCAGCCTTTTAACGTCCACTTCTGGACATAGGTCTCCCCAAGAATGTTGGTTGTCGCAGTGGATTACTCGAAGGAGTGCTGCTGCCCACTCCCCCGGTATTCCCTCAGTGGGCTCTTACGACTCCCATGGGTGGAGAAGGGTGGGACAATTCTAAAGCTGGCCCACACGGCTTTAAATTGTATATATCGATTATATTTTTTCCTCTACTTCGAAACCTCTCTGGCCATTGGAGCAGTGCGTTTAGTTGCCGTACTCATATTATATATATACCACCAACATACCACCAACTCTAACCTACGCACCTATTTTATAAAAAAAACACTAAAAAGCAAAAAATAATTGGTATTTACATACGATTTCCGTGATTGATACCTACTGATGTGTTTGAAGTCGGTGCCATAATAATGTTTTTTAATGTTCTTTAAATAAAATGTATTGTATTATATATGAGCATAAGTACCTATTGTTTTTGTTACTTTTGAACTTGGCACCGACTTCAAACACATCAGTAGGCGTTTAGCACGGAAATCGTATTTAAATACCAATTATTTTTTGCTTTTTAGTTCCTGGGTATTTTATGAAGGCTGTTTTCTTTATTTTTAAATACTTAATTTATTTAGGATAGCAACAAACTGCTTCTTGTCACCAGTCTATCATGTTCTCAATGTTGCCCCTGCTTCTACTCTTCGTAGATTTTTCTCTGTGCTATTGTTACGAGGAAATCCCTAACAATGAAATAAAAGAAAAAAATCCAAAATTTACAATTTAATTTAAAAAAAAAATTACAAAATTAATTAATTATTTAAAAACCTAGATCCGAATTTAATTAAAAAAAGAAGCGGGCAATGAGAAATCAGGGGGTGGATCACAACTCAGGAGATTGTCCCCAAGACCGTCACCTACGGGTACTCAATTGCGGGGGGGGGGAAGGCGCGCAGATGTATGCTGGAGGGCGGGTGAAGCCGGCGCAACCGGCGCTGGAACCGGACCCGTAAGCAGCGGCAACCCGGTAGGCCGTAACCCGGATCTCAAGCGCAGCCAGGAACAGTACTTGAACTCGAATTCTTGACTTGAAATCTTGACTTAAAACCCCAGGAGCTTTTATTCGGGTGTTAGTGACTAATTATGGGGGGCGGTATATTTAAGACCGGCGCTACCTTCCGCTCGGTTCTTTGGGGTTTCCTAAGTCACGCATTTTTTTTAAAATGTTATTAATTTACTTAATACACTTAATATAAATTACTTTACTGTATTATTGAAGCAGCGTTATCGGCCTTGACACACACGATAATTCAGAGTCAGAGAAAAAAAACTACCCTCTGTTCCATCTTTATATTTTTTCTCTAATAATACCCCCTTCTATGATTATACTTGTCATCTCTTTCTAGCGTTGTTGCCCCGACTTACTCATTGGTGGATAGTTTTTTGTTCTAGAACATTCCCTATCCATACGCTTGCGATTGGAGTAGCCATCGAACGTTCTCGAACCCCGGCGTACTCAGTTCGCATCCGGGATCGCATTCTGGCCATATATGGTAATAATATTTGATTCTGGCCTTCGTGGGAGTGGATTCATGCAATCCATTGGCGATAATCTAACTGGGTAGGGAGCGTAGGCAACCGCGCGTATTTTAGATTTGCGGATATGGTATCCTGTATCAATTGAATATGCGGCTTTGTAATTTATATAGTAATTTGTTCGGTTACATCGTAACAGTGTTATAATAAAAAAAATAAAAAAAGTTGAAAGAATAAATACGAAATAAAAAAAAATATTAGTATGAATAGACGACGAGAGAGATATGGCATGACGTTTAGCTATAATGATTTAATAATGCTACCTAATCTATGTAATAAGTGACTAATATAATTATGTGTCCGTTCTATAATTGATTTGTTCCTTAAGTATTGTTCCAACGAGTATACGTATGTCATATTATTTAGAAATGTAAAATTTAGATTATTTAAGTCAATATCTAGTTTATAAAAAGAATTTAACATTGTAGTAAGAGGATAATTCAATATAATTTCATTTAAATTTGTAAATATTAATTATGTTAATAATGTGTTCCATGTTGTATAAAAATAATAATAAAATAATTAGGGCCAAGAAAAAAAATAACTACAATAAAGTTAAAAAAATTAATAAAATGAACAAAATGAAAGTTCTTAAAAAAAAAAACACAACACGCGAACAAACTGTTGCAAGTAACGACAAAAAAAAATTAAGAAACTTTAAGATTGTTACTAAACCGTAAAGGTAATAAGGTAACGCACAAAAATATGAAAAAAAAATATGATGCTGAACAAAAATACCAATAATAAAAAATAAAAAAAATATGTCGTGCGCACAACTGCGCGTGTGTGTGGGTAATCGTAAAAGTTGGTAGTAATTACCCTACGGAGCCAGTTATATAAAATTATCGGCTACCCGTTCTGCAATAAGAACGGGTCGGTGGTACCTCCCCGTGCAGCCTCTTCCGTTAAAGGCTTACCGCCTGTGAAAACTGGAAAGCCGACACCACAAAAGGGAATCGTTGTTATAAATGTGGTTAACGAGATTATAAAGTACCGGATTGTCCTAAATGTAACAATAAAAATAAGGTATCTTCACCAGACCATAAAAACACCACAAATAATTCAAAAAACTAGTTAGAAAAAGTTGCGGTCAGGACTGGGCTAACTGGCTGGCAACTATAAAATTTTTTTTTAGTTCTTATCGTGTTGCTACTATTTTTAATAAAATACCTAATAATGATCCTCGTCCTTATGTAAAGGTTTCAATTGCAAAACATTCTAATTTTGAGTATTTAGGTCTTTTAGATTCGGGTTCAGCAATCACGATTTTAGGGAATAATTCTCATTTGCAACTTTTAAATGCAGGTTTTATATTAAACACTGCTGATTTAATATCCGTAACGGCTGCAGGTGGTCAATCTTATGATTCCATCGGAAATATTTAGTTACCAATTGTTTTTGAAAATACCGTTAGTCTTAAGATTCATGTAGTACCCCAAATCGATTCTATTCTTATTCTTGGTATTGGTAATAAGTAGTTATTGTGATTTATAGATGATATTAACATCAGCGGGAAAGAGGACTTGACTAGAAATGGTTAATAAAGACAAGAAGTTGGAGTAAGGACAATATATAAATAGGTATTGAGGAGGAGTTTTAGGCTCTGGCGCTCTCAATCACCATACGAACAACGTCTATCTTGGCGTGTTTCTATTACCTATAGTCATCGCTACTTCTTAGAGCTCTTCCTAGACATACATACTCTTTACATCAACAATACAAATTTATTTTTTAAACTTCGACTAAGAGAATCGTACAACAAAACGCATGTAGACACATTATGCGACAGGTGCGGGTGGGGCTACGAGCACGGCGCGCAAGCGGCCGCTGTTGGGAGGCGCACGGCCCGCAATGTCACCGACTAAACGCGCCGTGATGACCCTGCTCGCTCGTGCCAGGGCTGCCACACACAAGCATGCCCCAGCGTGGCCCGCGCCTCACGAGTGAGTATCATTCGCTACTCAATTCACTCACTAACTTTATAATAACGTTACTTCTATTGGTAGTCGTGCTTATCCCAGCATGCATGGGTCGGCTCCATCAGAGAAGTACCACCCTCTCATAGAAGATTTGCTTGAAACACTACTACCATCTACTCTTACCATCGTTTCATATGGTGAATGAGAGCGCCTATCCTCTCTGTATTATCCTTCCTATGCTCTATTTGTTAACCTGCCTATACTCTCTTTATAATCCTCCCTGTCCTGCCCTTAGTATACATCCTATTTTCTCCCTATTGTCCTTTCTTTTCACCTATTCCTTTACTTAGAGATGGCGACTAGCGAATAAGGCCTTTGGTGTTGCTAGCGTTTATAGGCTACGGTAACCGCTTACCTACAGGTGGACCATGTACTTGCTTGCTACCCACGTAGTATAAAAAAAATTACAAGTTTGAATTAAGATATTGGGTGTATTGATTGAATAATATGCAAATAATACTAATAGATGGCGTGAACCATGATTTATAAATGGCTTTGTGTTTTGATATTTTTAATAACATAACAAAGCTAGTAAATATATAAATCAGAATGTGGCATACGTTAATATTCCAGCCCCAATTATCCTGGTTCCGCTTGCATAATGAACACAAATCATAATTATCCCTAGCACAAAACAGCAACATGAATACGAAATTATCATGTACAATCGAAATGATTATTCGTTCGTGACATCTCACATTGAATGCATAAATATCATTAGGGCTACTACGCGTATACATGTAAACAAAATCGCAACACATGTTAATCGATAGAGTTCTCGATTAGAACGATTCGAAAAAACAAAAAGTTACAAAGACCAAACTATGGTAATCACTGGCATTTCGAATGTAATTGCCTCTAGGAAAGGATTGAATTACATTGTAAATTGAAAATTATAAGAATCGTAATCAGTATTTAATTAGGAAATATAGGCAAATATTTAATAGGAAAAGAGAGAGGTCTATCAGGAATAAATACTTTTAAAAAACCGTTCCCCCATGCTAGTCTACTGTCTATTTTGCCCTATGAAAAGGGATGAAATATATTTAAAAACTACGAGTATAAGTTTGAAACACTAACTACACTTTTAAAAAATAATTCTGTTCATTCCTATTAACATATTCAAATGAGTAGGACCTAATGTTTGCCAGCCCTGATATTCACTAGGGCTGTCAACAAATAACGCATACGTGCTGAACAATACTAACCGGAGATGAGCGTCGTCGGATGGCCGCACGTGACATCCACGAACTTGCAGGCTTACGCCAGTCAATAGCAAACAGTATATTTTTATCATAGCCATGAATATATTAAATTAAAAAACAGTTTACAAAACTGATGGCACCGTTTAGTAGCAAATAATTTCGCAATCAATTATTTTTTTTAATTCTAGCGATATATATTTAATTCAATTCAATTCAATTCATATTTATTTGCGAAGAATGGGTTTACAAGTTGTTACAGTAAATATTATAGTATCACCAAACTCAACTTTACAGCATGCAAATTATTATTATATTATAGGTTTTATTTTACAACATAGACAGTTTAAAAAATATAAATATTTAAATTAACAATAACAAGTCCCATAAAAATAAAGCAAGAATATGTCAAATAACAGTTCAAATTATGAAAATATACTTAACTATATTATTATCATTATTATTACAAATAAAGCAGTTTTAACCATATTACATACAATATTACTAACTTACAAATATGCAAATATAAAAAAAGAATCAATAAAAATAAATCAATTAACTAATCTTATAATGATGGCTGTGTGGGGCCGGCTTTAGAATTGTCCCACCCCTCTCTACCCACGGGAGTCGTAAGAGCCGACTGAGGGAATACCGGGGGAGTGGGCAGCAGCACTCCCTCGAGTATTAACAACAGCCACTGCGATCACCAACCCGCCTGCCAAGCGTGGCGTTTACGGCATTATCCCCCATGACGGCACCGCTCGTTGTGGCGTTCTCTTGGGGAGGCCTATGTCCAGCAGTGGACGTTAAAAGGCTGATGGATGGATGGAATCTTATGTCTTATACAGAATAAATTTAATATAATGTCAAGTATGTAAGCCTAGTGGATAATAATAATTAGCTACATCAATTTATAAGACAAAAAATCTGTATATCTGTGTGTATCTGAGTATTGTTTTTACTTCTTGTTTAAACTTAATGAGGTCAGTCAATTTAAGGATATAAGTCGGCAAATGGTTATATATGCGTGGTATCATACCCAATATGCTATTATTTAACAACGCAGATCTGTTAGCAGGGAAGCGAATTTTTAGATTATGTCTCTGGCTCGTCAATTTTTCAAACATCGCTATATTTTTCTTGGCAAATACAGCTATTTCAAAGATATATATACTTGGAAGTGTGAGCAAATTTAGTTAAAAAAAATAGGGTCTACAACTATCAGTGCGTTTTAACTTAAATATAGCTCTTATACATTTTTTCTGAGCAATAAAAGCATAGTCCTGATATGTGGAGTTACCGCAGAACAATATTCCGTATCTTAAAAGAGGTGTTACATGACCGTGGTAAGCTGTTAAAATTGTAGGTAAAGTAGCTGATTTCGACAACACATATAAGGCATATGAAAAATTGTTAAGTTTATTACAAAGTGATTCTATGTGAGCTGTCCAATTCAAGTTAGAGTCTAATGTTATTCCTAAAAATGTTGTTTCGTCTACTTTTCGTATTTTCTTTTGAAGGTAATAAATGTCAATATTAGTCATTTTATTGACTCTATTATAAAATGTCATGTAATTTGTTTTGTCGAGGTTAATTTGTATATTATTAGCTTTAAACCATTCAATAACTAAAGATAAAGTTTTATTCATATCAAGTTGCATTTGACAGTTATCTTTACCGGAAAATATAATGGTACTATCGTCTGCAAATAGGATTGTTTTATGAATTATTACTTTTGGTAAGTCATTAATATATATTATAAACAATAACGGCCCTAAAACACTGCCTTGTGGGACTCCAAATGTAACTTTATTGTACTCTGAATTAATAATATTTCGTCATAGTTTTGTTATACGGACATATTTTAGTAATTTGGGATGATTGCATTCTATCAGTTAGATAAGATTTTATTAGTTCAAATATGTTTCCTCGGATTCTATATGAATATAATTTGTCTAGCAATACCTCGTGATTCACATGATCGAACGTTTTAGTGAGGTCCATAAAAATTGAACAGGATTGTTTTCCATTATCTAAACTTGATGTAACTGTATGAATAAATTCATATAAAGCTATATCAATGGATTTATTTTTCCTAAAGCCTACTTGTTCATTAAAAAAAACAATTTATTCATGTCAAAGAAATTATAAATGTTTTCATAAATCACCCTCTCGAAAACTTACTACTACTTTAATCTAAAACATGTACGTTTACGGACTAAGAAAACAAATGCAAGATTAGAAAAATTCCTTAGTCCACCTGGTGTATCGCCAACTCCAAGGAAAAAGAATAGTATGTGGAGAGAAAGGATAATAAGGACAGGGTTAGGGCCTCTGTCACTCTCACTCACTATACGAAATACAACAATAGAAGTACATATCGTTGTTTCACGCTGATCTTCTGTGAGAGATTGGTACGTACTTCCCCGATCGAGCCGGCCCATTTATGCTGGGATTAGCAAAGCTCTACCACTAGATAAACGGATGAGCAGTACATTCATTTATTTCCCCTCCCACAAAACGCAATCTCGAGATTAGCAGTATTCATAGAACTATAATTCATTTGGCTCATTTGTTGCCGAGTGGTCCTGAGGATGCCTCGTGTAGAGGCAAAACACGTGTCGAATTTGTGTATGGATTTTTGCTGAATATTGCAATGTTGTGGTTCTGAGAGTCCTGCTGTATCACATGGTTGTGTCGCGATGGTGAGATTTTTTATCATTATCGTGCATGCTACTCTGCTATTATCACATTCTCCTATCTGTGAGAGTACGAATTAGCAATCTTAGGTTATTTGTGTGTGTCCAAAGATAACCGGGATTGACAATCCGTGGGTAAATGGTGGGCTCTCCTAAAATATCCATTCTATAATAATTCTTAGAACTCTTGACTCCATGAGCGGCTGTTATCATTTACCATCAGGGCCGTGGCTCGTCTATTACCATAATATTAAAACATTTACAAGAATTAACATCAGTGCGTTACAGTATTTACCTACCGGTCTTTCTGTGTGTTTTTGAATGATTCATTATTTGAACACGGCCTCGCGGCGGATGCTCCATTATAACAGACCAATAAGTCAATCACATTGCAGTATCAGATGTCAGTAAAATTGATACCATCACTACAATCTGTTTCAACATGTAGCAATTTTTAAAATATAAACATAACACCACGCCTATACTCCTCGAAGGGGTAGGCAGAGGTCTATTACACACCCACGGTTCGGCAGTTATGTTTAAGTCCCACGTAGTGGACGCCTATTGCCGTCTACCGAGCACATTTCTAAACTCTGGGCTGCTACTAAGAATTTTTCTTTTTACGAAAAAGCTCAATAACACTGTCTGACCCGGGAAGCCGGGGGATCGAACCAGAGACCTCATGATCAGCAGTCGCTCACACTACTACTGCACCATAAAGCCAGGCACCAAAACATAATATAATATATATTATGTTTTTGGAGGCGTTTGTTCAACCCTAATTTAGGTGGCAGTAAAAATGCGCAGTACGTAAGTCTTTCCTTTAATAGGGTTTTGTCTTAAATATATTACTGGAATTATAAAGCCGTCTAAATTTAATAGGATTATGAGATTAGAACTATTGAAGGTGCCTAATGAAAAATTTGACATTTCATTATTTTATACTAAATTACCTTACTTACTATTTACCCATACTATGTACCCTTTATATTTTTAAAGAAGCGGCGTGATGACTATTTGTTTTAGAAATTAATTTGAGTTATGTAAAAAGAGAAAATGTCCAATTTTTGCCCAACCTGTGTCTTCACAACGGTGAAATCTGCAAGCCTGAAAAACTTTTCCTTTGATCTATTTGATGGCGTGGTCTTAACACATAACATAAATAAATAATACTATAAATAAATAATACTAAGTGAATGACACAAAATTAAATTATGTGATATTAATTACCGTAATTAACACTTAATATAAGAGAGAACAGGTAGTGACCCTCGGGAGTTGTAAGAGCCGACTGAGGGAATACCGGAGGAGTGGGCAGCAGCACTCCCTGGAGTATTAACAACATCCACTACGAACGCTCTCCCGCCTGCCAAGCGTGGCGATTACGGCACTATCCCCCATAATGAGCACACAACAGAAAATGGGACCGATGATCTGGTCAAAGGTGCGGGTAGCCGTTGGATGCGGTCGGCGCAGGACCGCTCATTGTAGCGTTCTCTTGGGGAGGCCGATGTCCAGCAGTAGTCGTTGAAAGGATGAATGGATGGATAAGAAAGATAACAGTTAAGTACAATAAAAATAATTAGAAGATAAATATAAGATTATAATGACAGATATACGACGATAATATAAATAAATATTATATGTAATGCAATGAATCAATATGTAAACAATCAACTGAGAGCCGAAGCTAGAAAAATTGGAGAAAAATCCTACCGAATCCTACCAATCTCCAGATAAAGTCCTTAACCATGATAGGGAAAGCTTGCGGGCCGGGTCTCAGCACACGGACAAAAAAACCATGAGGTACCTAGTGGCATTAATAATTTCATCACGGCAATCGAACTCTTGAACTTAGTTCCAAGGCTATCTTGGAGTAACTGATATTATTGTCCACCCCCTCCCCATAGCCGTACCATAGCAACACAAACACGTTAACAATTAATTTTCACAGAGATTTGCTGCTAAAAAGATTACATTCTGCCTCATTTTTCACAGAGTAATGCAGTTTCAGAGTATGTGTAATACAAAAGCTTTATCAAACAATGTCAATTACTAAAATAATTTCTATTTTTGTTTCAGGCACACAGCCCTTCTTCCGCTTATAAGGGACGACTTTGTAACAGGTGTTGGTGTCAATATCAATCTTGCATAATTATAAATATCTAGAAAAATACTAGTCAATATCTAGTCGAATCAATAAAAAATCGAATTAATTTAAGTATTCTAGGATTAATTATTTCGTACCTGCTTTATGAGGAATATCTGATTATTGTATATTATTCTAATAATTATTTAATATTATCTTTAATAATTATTTAATTCCTTACGAACTATATTATAATTATACTTTCTGATACTTCAAAATATATTATAATTGTATTAATTCAATTTAATTATAATTGTACAATTGTCTATGACTTAAAAAATAATTATTTATAGTTTAAGATTATTTTTAGATTATAAACTGTGATGTTGAAGACACCAAAAATACTTTTGCCTTTTCAACATTGGCTTTGCAATTTCATTACATTACGTGAGGAGTTCCAGTTTAACGTTTTTTGGTTTCAACTGGTGACCGCTGTTATGATTGAATTGTTATCGTGCATAATTATTCTGTTTCTAATGTATAATTATAAATTATTAGAACTGTAAGTATAGTTATATTTTGAAGTATGGCGGTCTATTTCTGAATTAATTAAAACCCCGTAAAACTAGGGCTTTTAGATATTAATTAAAGGACCACTGTGTATTTAATACCCTATGCATTTTAGGGGAAATTTATAAGCATGTATATAGATGATGTATTATCACATGTATTTATAGTGGTTTAAGCCAAAGGTTTATAGAAAATGATATATTAGTTTACTAATCCTTAAATCTATATTTCAATAAAAGTATAAATTATTTTAAAAAATTCTAACGCCAGTTGTAATCCAAATCAATATAAGTATATATATTTAAAACAACAATGTTTATACAAATTATTTTTTTGTTAAATAAGTGCATTTATTGTGTTCAAGTTATGTTCATCGTAGCAATTTATATTTGAGTAAAACTAATTGAACTAAATTTATATAAATCTGTTATTTAATCCCAAAAGATATACATTGTTCTGTTTAATTAGACCTGAGATACTTGAACTTAAACAGAATTAGTTTATTCGTTACTTTTATTAGTCACTCACTTTTATCCCCAAAAGGGTAAAGGGTTAATCAGAGGTATACTCACCTATATTTTCAATATTATATAGTCTTCATGCAATAGAACAGAAAAGTTTTAGACTACATAGTCTAAGCACAAAATCTAGTCAATAGCGATACGTACCTCTTAGTAATATTTCTTGGCAGAAAAGTTCCTGAAGTTCAATATAAATAATTTGAAATACAACAAATATGGATTAGTTTATTATGTAAATCAATTATATGAACATAATAAGAAATAGATAGAAATTCATAGCACCACGCACTTTGTATCAAAAATGTTTTGATAATTTATAAAGATCTAACATAACACATATAAAATCATCTGAAAGCACAATATTTATCAATAGAAATTCGCTATATTTGGATTAATATTAATAAAAATATGTTATAAAATAATTCGATAAAGTATTGCTTGAAATAATGAAAAAACAAAATGTCTGATTATAATTTAAATATGGCGGCAATTTTTAATAATACATTAGACAAATGGTAATTATGTAATTTTTCATTATAGAAAATAATTTAAAATTATTAATAAATAATAATTATAATCAAATAACGAACGATAAAGGCTACGTCCATAATATGCAAATTAAATTGTAATAATATAAATAAGTCACCCAAGTAAATATTTGGAAATGATAATCGAATCGTTAATCTCATTATATTTTAGTAATTAATTATCATTGCCACGAGGCAGGAACAAGCATACGGGCCATATGATGGAGCGGTTACCGTAGCATATTGTTGCTAAGAAAACCAGAGGCATAACACGCCGTAAACTCTAAAGAAAGAGATAATATTTTTATATATATTTTTTAGCATTTGACATGCTTAGCTACATACATTAAACACAAAGTGAAAAACGTGACTGTTATTTACGATTTCACGTTTTTCACTTTGTGTTTAATGTTGCTAAAAATATATATAAAAATATCTAAATATTTTAGGGTTTGCGTCATTATTAGGTAAAACCTTAATTGTAAAATTAAGTTTACCTGGTCGGTATAATGTATGAAAATACTTCCGACAGATGGTGCAGGCGTCACCCAAAGACGTTAAGTATGAGTGTGTTGTCGAGATTAGCAGTCGGGAGCAAGGGTCACGATTGCTGAATTGGCAAAAGCATCTGGACGGTATCCAGGAGATGCAGGTTCAAATCCTGCTCGTGACTGTTATTTACGATTTCACGTTTTCACTTTGTGTTTAATGCATTAGCTTAGTTTTTAATTTTAAACATCGAGCAGCAAACCAGGTATATTTATTAAGCAAAGTTGAGTAGAAGATTATCTCTATGATATATATTTCTTTAACGATGTTTGAAACGAATATTTTAATCACTACAGGTGCATTACACAAACGCATGACTAATAACATTACTGCACAGAAGGCGGTTTAGGTACCGGCTTCCCGCCCGAGTGTGGTTCGATTCCCACATCGACAAACTCTTTGTGTGATCCACAAATGGTTGTTCTGAGTCTGGGTGTACTTTGTGTCCGTGAAATTGGATGTTTATAAAGTCCACCACGATAAAAGGATAATTCTTTAGTGCAATGAGTAGTATTTTAAAATAGAATATAGATTAAAAAATGTATATATACCCTGATGATGAGCATCGAATATTCTGGAAACCTGGGTCTACATTTATATATAAAGATATAAACATATGCCTAATATCATTTCCAAATATTTAATATAATTTTAAAACGTACTTTAAATGAGTGTCAAATAATATTAAAAATATGCATGAACTGTATTTAAGTTATTAAATATGAACTTGTTTAAAATGTATGCTAATAAAATAAGTATTGTACCTATATGTAGTTTGGTTTATTTAAATCCCTACCAATATTGTAAATGCGAAAGTGCGTTTGTTTGTTTGTGACGGTGGTGCAGTGGTAGGCAGTGTGCGCTGATCATGAGGTCTCGGGTTCGATCCCAGGGTCGGGCAATGACTTTGAGCTTTTTTGTAAAAAGAAAAATTCTCAGTAGCAGCCAGGAGTTTGGAAATATGTCCGGAAGACGGCAATAGGCGCGCCTCCAATTACGTTGGATTTAAACATAGCTGGCTAACCATGGGTGTGTAATACGCCTTTGCCAACCCCTTCATGGACACAGGCGTGATGATATGTCTTGTTTGTGTCGCTTATATCTTCTCAACCAAATCATCTTCAGAACCCAAAAAAGGATTTAGCTACATTTTATGAGCTACTTGTTATCCCAGAAAAATGAGTACAGTCATGGGGAATAGCAACCTTTAGTATCTGAAGTTCCATCCATCTATCCATCAGCCTTTCATGGTCCACTGCTGGACGTAGGACTCCCCGAAATGGGGGTTTTATCATAATCGCCACGCTTGGCAGGCGGGTTGGCGATCGCAGTGGATGTTTTTAGTACACAGGGGAACGCTGCTACCCGGTCCCCCGGTAATACCTTAGTCGGCTTTTACGACTCCCATAGGAAGAGACGGGGTGGAGCTATTTTTGGTGCCGGCCCCACACGGCGGGTCTGAAGTTAAGGCAGACTAATTCGCAGAATTTAACATTTTTTTATTTATTTATTTTTTTTTATATGTAAAAATATGTTACTAACCGCATACCCCGTGGTTCGGCGCCCTCGCCAGCTAAGGAAACCCGCCATGTGCCGTCTCTCCGCCTTTATTGGCGGGCCACCAGAACTATATTACATTCCTACAGTGATGGGGCAGAAATTAACCCTTTTTTTTGTTAAGACGGGAAAAATGATGCTAACCGCACAACGAACAGGATAGTGTGAGGCCCTCACCCACTAAAGAAACCTGCCGTGTGCTGTCTCTACGCCTTTATTGGCGGGCCACCGGAACTATATTACATTCCTTCAGTGGTGGGGCAGAATTTAACCCTCAGGGATAGTCCATTAATCGCGTGAAGTTTTTCAACATGTTTTAAAGCCCTCGTGGTGATACTAAGTAATAACTTACTTATAATATAATAAAGCCTGTCTGCCGTGTGGGGCCGGCTTTAGAATTGTCCCACCCCTCTCCACCCATGGGAGTCGTAAGAGCCGACTGAGGGAATACCGGGGGAGTGGGCAGCAGCACTCCCTCGAGTATTAACAACATCCATTGCGATCGCCAACCCGCCTGCCAAGCGTGGCGGCTACGGCACTATCCCCCATGCCTGGGGAGGCCTATGTCCAGCAGACAGGACTTGGAAAGGCTGATGGATGGATAGATGGAATATAATAAAGACTACATGGATGGCAAACAAGCATACGACCTACCTGATGGTAAGCGGTTACCGTAGCCTATAGGGCAACACTAGATACCTACATCATTGCACACACGAAATACAAAAAAGGAAAGTATATTTAGGAAAGGACAGGAAAGATATAAGGAGAGGATAGGAAGGATAATAAGGACATGGGTTTTGGGCCTATGGCACTCTTACTCGCCGTACGAAACAACCTACCTTTCACGCTGATCTTTTGTGAGAGGGAGATCGTTCCTCGATCGAACCTTCTTTTTTTTTGTAAGGCGAGAAAAAATGTTCCTAACCGCACACCCCGTCGTTCGGGCCAACGAACAGGGTAGCGTAGGGCCCTCGCCCTCTAAAGAAACCCGCCGTGTGCCGTCTCTCCGCTTTTAATAATAAAATATTGGATGACCGAGCTTTGCTCGGTATTTTTGTTTTGATAAATTGAGAGTTTTTCTCACAAAAGAAAGAATTGAAAAAAAGGGGGGGAAACGTCGCACTGGAGACATCTAGACTCGAACCGGGGTTTTCTGGTTTTGGGACCGCCCGATTTCCCACCTGAGCTATTATAACCTTGTAGATGCTGGCGAAATTTACCTTCGTATTCTAATAATATTGTAGCAGTTTTTCATTGCCTGAAAACCCGGATAAAACGACGTTTTCTAAAAATGAAACCTAGCTAGATCGATTTATCGCCCCCGAAACCTCCTGTATACTAAATTTCATGAAAATCGTTGGAGCCGTTTCCGAGATTCAGATTATATATATATATACAAGAATTGCTCGTTTAAAGATATTAGATACCGTAAGTATTAGGTACGAGTATATTTTGGAAATGCATAGTTAAAAGCTGTTGTTTAGTTATCTTCAATTTTATTTATTTGTACAGATATTCATAGAACTACTCGTATTCTTTAGGGTACACAATACACAATCTCATAAAATTCAAAATGTAAGTTAACCGGGTGCTAAGCGCTGTAGATAGCGAGCATCCGGAGCTCGGCGCAACCGGCTGATACGGCGTCTCTTCCGAGAGACGATACCGGCCATGGATATTATGTCGACATCACACCCGTACACCGTGTTATGTAAGCTTGGATTTTGCCTATAATCGTAAAAGTTTTGAAAGTAATCTCGGTTTTAAATCGATTACACCTATTTTTCTGTACTCCGTGAATATAGCACACTATCTTTTTGATGAGCCAATGAACGTCAGTTGCACCCCCCTGTTCTTTTACGAATAAAATGACGAACAAAATAACCACACCATCCCGTTCTTTCTCGTTGGTATCGTACGAGACTAGTAAAGGTCTTCCGTGCGAGTGACGCGGTTGCCCGTGGAACATGCGGCGGGCAAAACAATCTCAACTGTATTTGTGTAGGTACATAAGTTACATTTCTTCTCGCTACGAACAATTGGTATTATGATTTTTTAGGCTATTATAGAGAGAATTTGAACAAGTTTTAATAGAAGTAATGTTTCTGTCCGTAGGACTAGTATCTATTCTGTGACTTCAATAAGAGTTGCGGTTACCTTCAGGTGAGCCGTGGCTCGTCCAAAACCTTGGGGGTTAACGTCAGATAAGAGTTTAATTGAGTTATTCGCCCAACAGTGATGATTGCATAGATCTAAGAAGAAGCACATCGGTGTGTTTTGGTTGTAGCAGGAGATACCCGTTTATTCTTATATTTTATATTTGTGAAATGAAATGGTGACCAGCGGCTTGACAATACTCTCACTATAGTCTAGTCCATGAGCGATGGTTACCATTTACGATCAGGCGGGCCGCCACTCGTCTGCCACCAAATTATTATGCAATGAAAAAAAAATTGAATTCAAATTTAAACGTGATTTATTAAATGAATAAACATTTGCAAAAATATAAAACAGTAAGTATTTAATAGATAGCCTTATAATCACTAGTTTTAAACAGCTTACAAATTTAAAAACTTATAGGTACGTAGTATTTAGCACATATTTGCACCTTATTGGAAGGGACGCAGGTTCGATTCCGTCCCTTACTGGAAGGGACGCAGCCCCCTTAGAATGAAAAACGAAACGTTAGACGAACTTTCGTTTCGCTTCATTGTGATTCGCCTGAATCACACGTCGAAATCTCTACTAATCAGGAATCACGCATTTGATTGTTGATCAATCGCAATGACTTGAAACGAAAGTTCGTCTAACGTTTCGTTTTTCATTCTAAGGGGCAGGTTCAATTCCCGCTCGCACTAAAGTTCTCTTTTTCCACATTTCACAAATAATTTGTTAAGTATGAGGTTTATTGTTTGTTTTATACTTTTGTTAAACATTGCGGTTTTATGTGATGGACAAGAAATTTTAAATCTGTGTCGTTCACTACTAAGTTTAATATACATATTTAAGTTATCTCTTACAAACTTTATTATTTCATATACGAGTATATACAAACAGGGCATTGTCAATAATTTCAGTTTTTTGAAAAATGGTTGGTCGTCTGTTGTAACCCGCATATGCATTTTTTCTGTGCTTTAAATATATGTTTGCTATCAGTTAAGTATCCCCAAAATACACGGACATTACATATCCGTGGTAGGCTGTTATAAGAACTGACTGACTAACGACTTTAGAGAGCATATACAATGCATAAGACTGCTGATTTAACTTTAAGCGAAAATTTTCTATATGTAACTTCCAAGTTAGACCATTGTCTATCGTTAAACCTAAAAACTTGGTAGTTTCTATCATGCTAATGTTAGTCCCCATGCAGTCTGCTTTAAAATTTTCAGTAACCCCAGGTTGTCTATTTTTAAATATCATTAAATAAGTCTTTTCTATGTTTAAAATCAGATATTGCGATGTCAACCACTTCTTTACCTTCAGTAAAGTAATATTTATGTCTAATGCTAAAGCTTCATTATGATTACCTTCAAAAACTATCGTAGCATCATCTGCAAACAAAATTGTTGGTCTATTCGTTACCTTTGGAAATTCATTAATATATATATTAAACAAAATAGGTCCTAGGACACTTCCCTGCGGGACGCCAAGGTGAATTCCTCTGTATTCTGATGAGAATATTCTTTCTTTTTTGTGATTAGGACATATGCGTATTATCTGAGTACACTGCTTTCTATTTGTAAGATAGTATTTAATAATATCTAGCAAATTACCCCTTATGCCATACATATATAACGCACATACTTTTCTTTTTTTATCCACATTAATTAATACCTTTTGTATAAGATTGAATATAGCTATATTTATGTCACGTTTTTCAATAAACCAATACTTAAATTTACTGCCAGTTTTTATAGGTACAGTAAGCAACTGGGCGGTGTCACTCATCTCATCACTTTGCTTGGTCACAAAAAACTGATCAAAAAGGTAATCAGATTTATGACTGGATATATGATGGAACATAATTTTAGTTGCTTGAATAACGGTTAAACTACAAGGATAAGACTTGTAAATGGAGTACTTCAACAAACCTCCCCTGACAATTCATTTGCTTCTACAGATATTACTACCCAATTTTCTTGGAAAGTAAGTAATGAATCGTTAGGAAGTGACCATTTTGTAATTTTACTAATAATTAACCTAAATATTTACAAAGAGTTTAGTAGAAAAAGAAATTAAAGAAATGTGATTGGAAATCGTATTCATCTTTTCTAGACAGTTTATTTACAAATTCATTTTCTAATTTTGATTTTTTCTGATCCTCAAGAAAGCTATAACAAATTTGTAGAAACAATTCAAACAGCAGGTAATAAATTCATTCCTTATATTAAATTTCCACAACACCTGAATAGTCAGTTCAAGCCTAAACCGTACTGGAGCTCGGAACTTTCGAAAGTGGTAGCTGAGAGGCGTTTGGCTTTTGCTGTTTTAAGACGATCCCCGACACCAAGACATTTAGAAATTTGGCAAGATAAGGTGCGCATTGCTCAAAAACTAATTAGACAGGCTAAAAGTAAGTCATGGCAGGAATTCTGCTCATCCATCGATTTGACCACCTCGTCGTCAAAAATGTGGCGTAGAATGCGATGGGTTAAAAATCATTACTCTTCGTCTAATCACCGCATAGATAAAGATAAGGCGGAAAGGTTACTTAATGACCCCGCGCCAGACTTTGCGTGCCCACCTGTTCCTCAATTTAATTCATTTAACATTAAGCTAGAATCTGAAATTACCATTCACGAGTTGGAAAATTCTATTAAAAACCTGATACTACTCCTGGGTGGGATGAAATATCATTTTCCATGATTCATCATCTTCCCAGGATAGGTAAGAGCGTTTTGGTTAGGTTGTATAACTTATTTTTTACTCAAGGTTTCATTCCCACTCAATGGAGACAGGTTAACATTATTCCGATACCAAAACCAGGTCGAGATACTGATTCAAATTGTTCGTTTAGACCTATTTCATTGATATCTTGTGTCTGTAAAATTTTTCATGCAATCCTTAATAAAAGATTAGAATGGCACCTTGAAAAATCTATGTTGTTTTCGAACAATATGGTTGGCTTTCGAAAAGGGTGCTCATGTTATGACAATCTCTCACGTTTAATATCACACATTCAAATCGGATTCTCAAAAACTTAATCACTACTGCATGTTTTATTGACGTAGATAACGCTTTGGTGACGTAAATAGCTTATTGGTTGGTTTGGATCAACTCGGAGTGGGTTCTAAGATTTGTTTGTACCTATGGTCTTATCTCAAAAATAGGGAACTACACATAAAAGTGGACGGGTCTGATATAGTCAGATCTACTGGCCGGGGTCTGGCCCAAGGTGATCCATTGTCCCCTCTTCTTTTTAATGCTGCTACTATCAATATTTGTAAAGAAATTAAAATGGTTGAAATCTCTCAATATGCTGACGATTTGTTTTATACTATTCACATAAGTCCGTGGATTTAACATTCCGGAAACTTCAGGTGTCTTGTGAGAAGCTTAGCTATCTATTTAGTAATCTAGGTCTTTCAATTTCTACATCGAAATCGAAAATCTGTGTTTTTAAAGAAGGAGGTTTTAGAACTCCCATTTATTTTAGGATTAATAATAACTCACTTTCAATAGTATCATAGGTACTATTGAAAGTGAGTTATTATTAGGGTAGTAATAACCACGTAAAATACTTGGGTCTACGGTTAGACGGCACACTTAGATGGGGTAAACACATCAGGGACATTGTTTAAAATATATCTAAGTACATTAACCTATTAAAAGTGCTATCGGGTCCAGGTTGAGGTATACATCAAAAACATTTAAGATGTTTATATATTTCTATAATTAGGAGTAGGATGGACTATGCGTCTTTCTTGTACGACAACAGTTGCCAAACAAACTTGTTAAAACTGGATAGAATTCAGAATCAGGCGCTACGTATAATAGGTGGTTATATAAGAAGTTATGGAAAATGATTTATGCGTTCCGCCCCTCCGTTTTCGGAGAAAATTTCTATCTGGAAAGTTTTGGTTAAGATCTAGATCATTTTCTAATAATATCACAATTGCTGTTATTCAAAAACTAGTCTCCGTTAGCAATTCTCCTTATTGGGTTAATAAGAAAACCCCTCTGCTATATCTATAATGAATTAAAATCACTAACAATGCAGCAGCCTTTATCTCGAGTTGTTTTCGCTAGAGACCTGGGTTAGTAAGATGCATTTAAAGGATTGTATTTTTGATTTTATCCCATCGATAAATCTCGCTAAGAGACAGTACAGTAGGCATCTTTTAAAATTTATCACCACGGCTTACATAAACACAGTACACGGTACAGGCAGTACACGGATTTTTATAAAATTTTTACCGACAGTTCAAAAGTTAATGATAAGGGAGGTGCAGCTTTTTATGACCCTTATCTAGAGTGTAATGGTAAGTTCAGAATTGATTCCGATACCTCTATAATGCATATTGAATTAATCGCCATTGCGGAAGCCTTGGCGTATATTAAATCTATTAATTTCGAAAAATTTGTCATCTTGACTGATTCCAAAAGCTCTTTGCAGCATTTGGCTCGTTGTACCTCTCAAGTAAGAGGAATACCGATTGCCTATCAGATATTGAGGTCAATTCTGAAACTAAAAACCCATGATAAGAAGGTCTGTCTACAGTGGATTCCTTCTCTTGAAAGAAAATGAAGTCGTGGATTCATTCGCAAAACAAGCGATTGGAGATGGAATTCCAATGGATCAGTTACCTCTTTTCTCCGATTTCGTTAAATACGTTAAAAGGAAATGTTTAGATGATTGGCAATAGTATTTTAACAAACGATCTCGTGAAAAGGGCATCTGGTACAGAACCATCCAACCCTTAATATCCCAACACCCATGGATTGATACCACATGTTTGAAAAGACATAAATTAACATCTGTACTTAGATTGCGCTCTGGATATATCCCATCAAACAAATTTGCCTATCTGATGAAAAAGGTCATATCACCAAACTGCAACGAGTGTGGAGTCGTCGAAGATATTCTACATGTTTTATTGGAATGTGTCCGAAACGCAACTTATAGATTAACTTGCTTTGAAAATGAGAATTTTATGGAAGTAGGAATTGTAAATAGCATTCTATCCAACCCTTGGTGCGAAGATATCGAGTCTTGCGGTAAATCCTAGTAATTTTAGATAAAAATTAAGTTTGTGTTTTTCTTTTATGTTTTCTTTTCCTTTGTTGTGATTTGTTTTATATGTGGTGTTGTGGTCGCTAAGCGACAAAACACTTAAATAAATAAAAAAAAAATAATGCGCCTTTATTGAGAAAAGCGCCATCTATATTATTTTCTAAACACTAAACTGCTAAGTTAGTACTGTTCCTGCATCATCAGACAGCGCAATATAGCACACTATCTTTTTGATGAGCCAATGAACGCCAGTTGCGCCCCCGTTCTTTTACGAATAAAATGACGAACAAAATAACCACACCATCCCGTTCTTTCCCGTTGGTATTGTACGAGACTAGTAAAGGTCTTCCGTGTGAGTGATAGTGGCACGAGTTGTTTACTCGTCATGTTTTGTTTGCAGCAGGAGATAGCTGTTCATTCTTGGTGCCTGGTGAAGTGAGAGACTTCAGCAGGCGTACATCACTCGCTCAAGGCCCCGAGTTAAATGCCTACCGCTTCGCGTACCGCCCACGGTACAACCGACAGAAGGCTGTCGCATGCGCGCCTAAGCGCTTGCGCTTATAGTAATGATAATAAAATTATTTACGCGATTTATGTTATTTCGACAGTAAAATTTAATAACCGAAAATTCAGAGCTAAAGCTCTAAACGTATATGACTAACAAAAAAAAAACAATTTATAAAAAAATAATCCGACTTGAAAATAACATTTATAAAATGATATAAAAATTTATCTAATAGAATCTACTGGAAAGATAAGCTTTTAAGTTTTATATATGATAGCTTTGTTGCTGTCGGTGGAGTCTCCGAAACCGGCGAGAGGAAACCGGAGAGTGTATGAAGAGAATTATGAATGTTAAGGAAGTGTGAGATGTATGCAAGAATAGAACCTTTTGTCACTCTGTTCTCTCTGCCTACCCTGCAAGGGAGATAGCGTGATGATAAGTAAGTAAGTAAAATCATCATAGGTGCAACCCTAGCGCATTCGTTGAATGACACGGTTGGCCGTGGATCATGCGGCGGGCAAAACAATCTCAACTGTATTTCTGTGTACATAAGTTACATTTCTTCTCGCTACGAACAATTGGTATTATGATTTTTTAGGCTATAACAGAGAGATTTTGAACAAGTTTAAATGGAAGTAATGTTTCTGTCCGTAGGACTAGTATCTATTCTGTGACTTCAATAAGAGCGGCGGTTACCTTCAGGTGAGCCAACACTTCTTTTTTTTTCCAAAACCTTGGAGGTTAACGTCAGATAAGAGTTTTATTGAGTTATTCGTCCAACAGTGATGATACAACTACGTCGTCCTCTAAATGAGTTATAACGATGAGTAATAAATATTCGGGAAAGTACATAATAATCAATCCTAAATGACTGATGGTAGGGCTTGGTTACCAAGTGCGAGTACTCACTTGCTATCGTGCCCGAGCAGGTTGGTATTACCATTTCCCGTGTGACCAGTCAAGAAGCACATCGGTGTGTTTTGGTTGTAGCAGGAGATACCCGTTTATTCTTTTATTTTATATCTGTGAAATGAAATGGTGACCAGCGGCTTGACAATACTCTCAGTATAGTCTAGTCCATGAGCGATGGTCACCATCAGGCGGGCCGCGACTCGTCTGCCACCGTGTGCAATGAAAAAAAAATTTTGTTCAAATATAAACGTGATATATTAAATGAATCAATATACATTTGCAAAAATATAAAACAGTAAGTATTTAATAGATAGACTTATAATCACTAGTTATAAACAGCTTACACAATTTAAAAACTTATAGGTACGTAGTATTTAGCACATATTTGCACCTTATTGGATGGGATGCAGGTTCGATTCCGTCCCTTACTGGACGGGACGCAGCCCCCTTAGAATGAAAAACGAAACATTAGACGAACTTTCGTTTCGCTTCATTGTTATGCGCCTGAATCACACGTCGAAATCTCTACTAATCAGGAATCACGCATTGGATTGTTGATCAATCACAATGACTTGAAACGAAAGTTCGTCTAACGTTTCTAAGGGGGCAGGTTCGTTCCCGCTCGCACTAAAATTCTCTTTTTCGTTCTCAAGTACCTGAGCATGTCAAATGCTAAAATACAGATCAGAGAGAATTCAACACTTCTTATTTTTTAGTTAATGTAGGAATTTCATTTTAATATTAGATTCGGTTTTGAATTTTATAATCTCCATAGGATGAAATCTCTATGCACGGTATAATAAAAGTCACACACTCCACTTGGAAAGATCGCATATTCAATAATACAATTTTTTTCTAGTAACTAACTGAGTATATCAAATGCGAAGCTTTATTAACAAACCTATCTAATTTGTGAAAATGTAACGTCCTATAATACAAAAAATTGATAATGGTTCCATCATTTGTCGTAATCTAAAATGGCAGAAGGGCTGAGTTATATTAACAAAAAAAAAATATATAATATACCCTAATTATTATGAAAACGTGAGACTGCTTACAGACGTATAGTTAGCATCTCGCCCCAAGATAGAATGACCATAAAACTGCAACGACGCCCTTTTCATCTCAGCATTTGTGCTAACGTTAAATTAGAATAATCAATTCACATTTTAGTTTTTTTATCAAGTAAAATCTCGTTAACCTCCATGATATAAAATTAACTCCTATACTATTGACTTTCCAGATACAAGTAATATCGTGTACTAATGATGACCTCTTCGGCATGTACAACTGTTAATATTGAGTATCCTAGCTTTTCTTAAATTTTATTATGTATTATTAAATTCCAAAATATTATGCAACATTCATATAAAATATATCACAGATTTAGGACCTTACATTTAATTTTTATTTTACTTTAAATTAGTTGTTGATAGCATATAAGTTATTCTAAATTATAAAACTATATTACGTAGTTTTCATTTACAAATATTATTACATAATATAATATAACATATATTATATAAAAAATATTAAGGTAATTTTAAGTACTTTTAAATGGCTTAAAAATATTTTTACCTTGACTACTCTGTGTGCTATATAAAGATGTCAATATCATGTCCATTTTCGATTCCAAATGATTTATAGCCGACCTCATTTCGTTCATAGATTCTAATGTACTTTTGTTACCTTCAACTATTCCAGAGTCTAGGTCAACATTCCTTATGGAATTATTAGACTTTAAGTTTCCACTTCCCATTTCAAAGCTACCAAATTTCGTTGTGGTAGTTTCTATAGGTTCTTCTTTCTTACGTTTTTTCACAGTCGCTTCATGTATTTCATCAAGTTTCTTTTTGTAAGTTTTTGAACCTATTTCATCTTCAATTTTTGTCATTCGTAACTGTGCCTTTTCAAATATTGCATCTCTTATTTCCGATGGTAATTTCTTATAATATTCCGATTTTGTATCGCTTGGTCGGAAAACTATGACATTCAAAATAGTCTTCCTATTTAATAATAATATTTCTAAATGTTTCGGTAGTAATATCCTTACGTATCGATTATAAAGCAATCTATCCAGTGATACTAGGAACTCTACTTGTTTGGTAAGCCTCCTCACGTTTCCTAATATTTCAAGATTTTGGAGATCGTTAACCGCAACTCCTATCATAAGATTCATAAGAACAATTGCTGCTATAATAAGAAATACTAAGAATACCAACCGGAATACCAATAACGAGGGTAAATATTCTGCAGTAGATCCCTTAGCATGTTCAGTATCATTCAAAGCTTCTAATCCTATTAGATTTCCGTAATCGAACTCGGAAGTCATCATGGCCAACACCTTTATTAAGGAGGCAAAGGGACTTTCAAATGGCGTTTTGTGATGGAACTGTATCATGAAGCTTAATGTGAAGCCTACCACCAAAAAGGCGAACGTTAGAAGTATCTGGAAATAAAAGAATATGTTATTATTATAAAAATTTTTTAACACTTGAAGTGTTGGGCTCCGGTAAAAATCAGAATACAAAGTGCGAACATTTGAAATATAAATTAATGGCGTCAACTAAGACATTAAGAAAGAGTGTGATATTGGCATTGATGGGCCTGAGTGAAACAATAGCTCAGCTGGTAGAGCGTCTGAACGGTATTCAGAAAGTACAAGTCCATAGCGGCTGTCGTGACCGAAACCGTTCTGGAGATTATCAACATTATTGTTCATCGGCACGACCAAAACAAATCGACACAATCACAACAAATACATTAACTGCGTCAAAAATACAAAGTAAATAGGCGAAAACGACAAAATCAAGCTTTACGAGCACTAACCTTTAAAACAGTACATGACACCTTTCCAAACATTAGCACATAATATCCCCAGTTTGGAAACCTTGACAAAAGAAACATCATCTCCAGCCAAGACATGAGTAGAGATACAGATGCGATATGTCGGGGATATTCCTCCTTCTCTCCGTTTGTTGTTGTAGCTATTGAGTTAGGAAGACTCAGAGCTAACATCATGGAACCAAATTTCACCCACGTTTCAAGTTGGAGAAAGTATTTGAAATTTATATGCACGTACATGGCTTCCTGGAAAAAAATAAATGTTATTAAAGTAAACACAAAGTGTGAAAATGTGAAATCGAAAATAACAGTCACGAGCAGAATTTGAACCTGCATCGATACCGTCCAGATGCTTTGTCAATTCAGCCATCGTGACAATTGCTCCTGACTGCTAATTTCGATAACACATTAATTCGTAACGTCTTTGGGCGACGCTTGCGTCATTCGTCGGAAGTATTTTCATACTTTATAAGGTCCAGGTAAATTTCATTTTACAATTATTTAGATTCTTACCAAATAATGGCGCAGCCCTAGAAATATTTAGATATATTTATATACTTTTCTTATATATTGAGTATTGAGAGGAGTCTTAGTATAGTCAAATCAAGGCTAATGTTATCACTAATTGTTAGGTCAGCCACCATAAACATTAAAAAAATCTGTCGGTAAACTATAAAAAAAATAAAAGACGTCGTGGGTCATCTTCCAAATGTGAACACATCAATATTCTTTAGTAGAAATAATGAGTAGAAATAAAATGATCATAACTTTTCAATTTGTTTGTCCGAAAACTCTACGTCCTAAACACAATTGTTCGCAAACATTCACAGCTTACCTTTGACCCTCCCTTTATCACCTCCAAGCGAAGATCTGATAAAGTTTGCATAATAGAACCGCGTCGTACGACTTTAGCAAGTCGCCACTACTATTACATTAGCACTCTGCTTTATAATAAAGTAAACAAACTACTTAATATTTATCCCCTGACTCATCACAAGTGTAAAATGATATGTCTGGAATGGCTGTTATCCCTATCATATGATTCCACTGAAGATCTCCTTAATGGGTTTAAAACACAAATACTATCATTCACATTACTCATACCCCTACATAAACACACACACACACACACACACACACACACACACACACACACACACACACACACACACACACACACACACACACACACACACACACACACACACACGTACACACGCACCTACACACACGCGCGTGGCTTTATATTTTTAACATACAATATGATATTTAGATATTTGTTTTCTTTTTAAATTTCTTTTAAACATTATGTAAACTTACTACTATATATTACTTTTGGAATTGATTGATTCGGAGGAGGGCGTTGGTGTTTGCGACACAGTTTTATAAACTTCTGCAGATACCACCGTTTCCTCTTTTTAAGTTATTTTGTGTTTTTGATTTCCAAATAAAGCAATTTGAATTTGAATTTGTGCTTGTATAAAATTATGACATGTGTAAAATAACGTAAATGGGCATAAATCATCATCACCTCAGGCCCTGGATATCATCTAGAACCGAAGTACTTGTCTAAACGATTCAAACGATTCCAAAGTTGATAGGATTGCGGCATTTTATAGCATAATTCCCAGGACCATCCGGCTCCATCATCAGACCCTGAATAACATCTAGGACTATGGTACTATACAAGATAACTCAAACTAGCTACTATTCAAGATAACTAATTAAATCAATGGGTTGCGACGTTTAATTAAAGAGTACCCATTGCCACCTTTTAGCTCCATCATCAGACCCTAGATACACATTACTCGTCAAGACGAATCAAACAAGTAAAAACTTGATGGGGTTACGTTGTTTTATTACAAAGTTACTTTGGCCACCTTCCTGCTCCATCATCAGACCCTGGATACCATCTAAAGACAAAGTACTCATCAAGACAAATCATACGAATCCAAACTCTATGGGGTTATGTCGTTTTATAACGGAGTTCCTATGGCCACATTTTAGCTCTATTATCTGAACCTGGATACTATCTAAAGACAAAGTACTCGTCAAAACGAATCAAGCGAGTCCAAACTCGATAGGGTTGCGCCGTTTCATTATAAAATAAATTCCACCTTACAGTTCCATCATCATATCAGCTCCATGTCATCGTAATATTGCATTGTCACGCGATATACATATGTAAAATTTCAGCTCTATAGGAAACCGGGGAGTGTGTTGAATTTAACTTGAAAGATTTGAATGGGACAAGTAAAATAAAAGCTTCACCACGCTAACAGCCGGTTTTACCCTCCCTCCACATTAGATGTTTCACATCAAAAAACTTTGCATTGTATAACTTCAAAAAAACTAAATAACTCGTCTCGCATTAACCTTATATACAGTAAATATAGGTAGCAATTAATAGTAGTCACTTACCACAGCAACAACAAAGAAAGACGTCACATACAATACGACAGCCAGCACTGGTGGGTCTACCCATTCTAATACAGGTTTTTCGTCTTTTCCAGAATAAACCGCTATTACATATATTGTTAAAAGCATAACGTATACGCCGTATACTATAATCATGCTGTAAAAAAATGGTAATAGAGCCTTCCATTTTAGATACAAGAAACTTTCTAGCAATGGGTGCACCAATAAATTTCGTTGTCCATGTCTATCTCCTGTTTTAAGAAGTGCTTCAATAACGTTCATTTGTTCACTTCCTTCAGATTTTGGCACAAGCGCCTGATAGTCTACCGTCACTGTACAATTTGGATCCTGTATATTACAATCGTTGGTAAAAATATAGTCGTCAAAAATTTTGTTTAAGAATTCAGTGGGTTTTGATAAATTGCTCATGATCAAATCCATAGAAGTTGTTTTATCTTTCTTATTGGAACCAGTAGCTACATGCGCGAGATTGGCGCCTTCTTTGAGAAGTAGCTCTATCATATCCCTACTGCCATAAAAGCTAGCAGTGTGGAGCGCAGTCCAGTCAACACCGTTTGTAATATGTAGAGTATCCGAATTATTTTTTATTATAACCTTAGCTATTTCGACATGGTTATGTTTCGCAGCTATATGTAGAGGTGTTGCGCCATTGTGTATTCCTGATAATGATGTTTTAAGACTCCTAAAAGCATTTCTTGAAAGTAAAAGCTTTACACATTTTAAGTGATTATTCTGCACAGCGTAGTGTATAGGCCCAAATCCATCCTTGTCTTCTGTTAAGTAATTTATCATTCCTCTTGTAATAGTATAATTATCATCAAGTAGAACTCTGAGGACATCGTGGAAACCTTTTTCAGCTGCTATATGAAAAACATTTACTTGATCGGTAAGTGTAATTTTTATTGAAGCCTTTTCTTCGAGTAATCTTTTCACACATTTTGTGTGTCCGTTACGGACAGCTTTGACTAGTGGAGTTTCCTTTTCAGCATTAGCTAAGTTCACAAAGTTTTCAGATGCGATCACGGCAAGAATTTCGTTTAGAATTTCCAAGTTTCCTATTGCTGCGGCCATATGTAAGGCAGTTTCTCCATTATTGTCCTGAAATAATAAAAAAAATTAGAAAATGAAGAAATTCTATTATTTATTTTAATTTCTCATGCAGCAAAAGTTAATTTGTTTATTGTTTTTGATCTATATTTTTTTAGCATTTGATATGCTCCGCCACTTTTTAAAGTACAAATTATTTGTTAATAAGGAAAAAGAGATTTTTTGTACTAGCGGGAGTCGAACCCGCGTCTTTTCCAATCCGGGGAAGTGCTCTAAGCCACTAGTACAGATTCAACACAAAGTGAAAAAATGTGCTAAGCATGTTAAATGCTAAAAATATATATAAATATTTATAGTAAAGATCCTTCAATCATCCCAATTTCCTTATCACATTTGTCTTAACGGCCAACGCCATCTATCGGAAACGCATTTACCTACAATTATTCACTATAGTAAGTTTAATTTTGCAATTAAAATTTATACTATTCGATGGCGTGATTTTTTAAACATTTTTGATCTATATTTTTTAGCATTTGACATGCTACGCCACTTTTTAAAGTACAAATTATTTGTGAATAAGGAAAAATTGTTTATTGTTACAATTGGTATTTTTGCCAACCTTGTAATTAAAAAAAATATGCACATAGCTAAAACAAAATTGCATGGACTTAAAGAATATGTTCTCATACCTTTGCCAAGATGCTAGCTCCAGCTTCTAAGGCAACACAGACACCGAGCTCCCAGTCTTCTAGTACTGCAGAATGAAGCACAGTATGTCCATCCTTGTCGCGTACATTTACTGCTGGCATTAGGTTAGTCTCGTTCTCCACTACTATTCTATTATTGACTAGCACCTGCAAATTATTCAAGAATATAGTGTTATCAATATGAATCGTATCATAATATAATTTCTTTAAAACAAAATGTGTTAACGGTAGCTTTAATGACTCGATGTTGAGATTGGATATTGAAAATTGACCACTGCATATATTTAGGTAGGTATACTTGTATACCTATAATAAAAATCTACTTTAGCGTGAAAGCGATATTGTTGCCCATTCTTTGTCTTAAACTTTATTATTAACTGTCTCTATGGTGCAGCGGTAGTGTAAGCGACTGCTTATCATGGGGTCTCGGGTTCGATCCCCGGGCTGGGCGATGCTATTGAGCCTTTTCATTAAAAAAAAAGATAAATGCTCAGTAGCAACCCGAAGTTTGGAAATGTGCCCGTTAGACAGCAATAGGCTCGCTCCCTATTACGTGGGACTTAAAAATAGTTGGTGAATCGCGGGTGTGTAAATACACCTCTGCCTACTACTTCGGGAATCGCGTGATGCTATGTTTTCTTTGTATTAATGTCGGGTTGGTAGCCTTTAATATTAATTTTTTTCAACCTATTACTGTTCCACTATTGAACGTCTTCTTAAATTGAGAGGGATTTAGGCTGTAGTCTATCACTCGGACTCAGTGCAGTTTACCAGACTTCATAAGACGTCGAGATAAGTTTTTTAGCATGCAGGCTTCCTCATGATGTTTTCCTTCACCGACCAGTGATAATTTGTAAACAAATACACACATATTCTCGATAAATCTCGAAAAGTCAGAGATGTGTGCCATGACCTTGGACTGGAGAACGGACTGTCTTTGCAGTCCTTGATTTTACCTCTAGCTTATACAGATTTTTGAAGTGAAACTTCTTTATCGACTTATTGGAAAAATTTTCAATGTAATGTTTTTCTATTGTTGCAGAGGTGCGCAGAATTTACGAGGAACTCTTCAGTGTTCCACGGAACATTGCATTGCCATCAGCGATGGCATTTCAGCGTTTACACGTACGCATATACAATACTGGCGGTGTGCACGGTCATGAACAACAGCGTATTGACGCAGGAAGGCCAAGACTGCATAACAATGTCGAAGAACAAATCTTGGATATGTTTAGGGAAGATCCCACGCGAAGCACGCGTTCAGTAGGACGCCAGCTCGGTGTAAGCCATATGCGCGTTTGGCGAGCACTCAAAGATGATGGCCAGCATCCATATCACTATCTTCGAGTACAGTCTCTACTTCCTACCGACTACGAGCCTAGAATGGAGTACAGTAGATGGGTCTTAGATAAAGTTCAAGAAGATAGAGCTTTTTTGAACCACATACTGTTCACTGATGAGTGCTCCTTCGTTAAAACAGGAATCTTTAATGCACACACAATTAACACATATGGTCTACCATTAACCCTCATTGCATAAAACCCAGTCACTTCCAATATCGATAGAAGATAAATGATTGGGCGGGAATTATGGGTAATAAGGTTATCGGCCCTTATTTTCTAGAAAGGACCATGAGTGGTAGCAACTACCTTCGTTTCTTGCGAGAAGAACTCAGTGAAGAACTTGATGGGTTAAATCTCGATCTTGTGCGTCGTATGTGGTTTCAACACGACGGCGCGCCACCGCACTTTTCCCGGACTGTGAGAGATTATTTAAATACAGAATATGGGGAAAGGTGGATTGGCCGTGGTGGACCAGTTAATTGGTCAGCGCGGTCACCTGGTCTCACTCCATTGGATTTTTTTCTCTGGGGAACCATCAAGCAGTCTGTATTTAGAAAAGCATACGATACCGAGGACAAAATGCGTTTACGCATAGTCTCGGCGTTTGACCAAATTAAATCCGATACATCAGTGCTACAACGTGTTTGTGAAAACATTCGTAAACGATGCGAAAAATATGTAGACTTACAAGGCGGACATATTGAACAACATCTCCGTAACCGTCAAGTTGATGTGATAATAAATTAGTATTATTGTGTGTGGTATTATCGGACAACCAAATTAAAAGTTACAAACAATCGTCTAGTATTTTGATGAAATTTAAAAAATCTAGTTATACGTGACAAGGTCACTCTTGGTGTAGGCATAGTTGATTCGCTGAAATACTAGCGGCGCTCTTTCGTCCCGAACACAAAGGAGCCGCGCGCGTAGGAATACAACGCTGCACGCAGAATGTCAGAGATAATAAATCGATTTAATTTTACAATTATTAATTAATTATTAATATGGTTACAAGACTAAAAATATTATAAGACATTAATATGTTGCGTGACAATGTAATATTATGATGACATAAAGCTGATCTGATGATGAAACGGCGCAACCTCATAGAGTATGGACTCGTTTTTTTCGTTTTTTTATTGTTTTTTTGTGGCAGACGAGCCACGGTCCATCTGATAGTAAATGGTAACCGTCGCCCATGGACTCGACTATACCGAGAGTATTGTCAAGCCGCTGCTCACCCATTCATTTGACAGATGTAAAATGAAATATAAACGGCTATCTCCTGCTACAGCCAAAACGCAACGATGTGCTTCATGGCCGGTCACACGGGAGATGGTGGTACCAACCCGCTCGGGCCCGATACCAAGTGAGTACTCCCACTTGGTACCCAGCCCTACCACCAGTCATATAATGGATAACAATTGCTTACTTCCCTTAGTCACCTCATACGACAACCGTGGGAAAGAATGGGGTGGTGACACTTGTATTCTTAGTCCGTTACCACACGGACAAACGTAAACGTAATTGATGTTTTATTCGTCTTGACGAGTACTTTGCCTTTAGATGGTATCCAAGGTCTGATGACGGAGCTAGAAGGTGGTCATAGGAACTCTTATATAAAATGACATAACCCCATGGAGTTTGGGCTCGTATGATACGTCTTGACGAGTACTTCTTATCTAGATGGTATCCAGGGTCTGATGATGGAGCTAGTAGGTGGCCATAGGAACTCCAATATAAAGTGACATTGTTACCTAAACTCCATGGTGTTCCATGGAGTTTAGGCTCGTATGATTCGTCTTGACGAGTACTTGGTATCTAGGGTCTGATGTTGGAGCTGGAAGGTAGCCAAAGTTACTCCATTATAAAACGACATAACCCATGGAGTTTGGGCGCGTATGATTCGTCTTGACGAGTTCTTTCTATCTAGTTGGTATCCATGGTCTGATGATGGAGCTGGAAGATGGCCACAGTAACTCTGTAATGAAACGACGCAACCCCATCGAATTGGGACTCGTTTCATTCCTCTTGACAAGTACTTTGTCTCTAGATAGTATCCAGAGTCTGATAATGGAGCTGGAAGGTGGCAATAGGCACTCTGCTATAAAACGCCGTAAAACTTCTATTATAATTAATGAAATGCTATAATAATCTTAGTAGCAATAAGGTGAAATAATTGTATAATTTGTATCCATGTCTATGATAATAAAAGCCTTTTGGTTAAACTTTATCTAATTTAGCTTTATTTAACCAATTTCTGTAAAGTTGTAAATAGTAGATCATTTTTCGAAAAATTATGTCATAAAGAAGTTTCCCTTCTTACGTGTGTAACTTTATTTTTTTACTTAGTTTATTATACAGGCAAATAGCTACTCTTTAACGCTTTACTAATATCTAATATTCTCTTTAACTTGAAGAATAAGTCTTCAATATTAATATCTATTACCTGCAACATTTCCCGTAATCTCTTTTTTACGCAGATATGCAAAGGAGTGAGACCAGCTCGGTTCAGCCAAGTTACTGGTACATTAATACTCAGCAGAGTTTTCACAGCCTCCATGCTATCTAACTCAACGGCTGTATGCAGGGGAGTGTCCAAAGTTTTCCTATTCTTGATGCTGATATTACTTTTATCTCCGGTCAGCATTGTCACGATTTCCGCAAAGCTGATGAAAAATGATTCATGTAAAATATGATTATATTAAAAGAAGCAGGTCAATTGTTTTCGACCTAAATTGTTTACAATGAATATTTAGTTTACTAAACCTAGTCCTAAAATTAAGCAATTTATAGAACCTACTTTTCCGGATCAATGTAGTCGTCGGAGTAATACGTAGATCCAACAATGTCAAGGGGTGTTCTCCCCACCAAATCTCGTAAGCTTGGATCAGCACCTGCCACCAATAACAGTCGAGCGCACTTAGACTTAGCACGTGCACTTGCAGCATGAAGTGGTGTCCATCCTGGTTGAAATACTGGTAACTGTTGGATAGAATAGGAAATTTAAGTTAAATTTTAAATCACAAACCTTTATACTAACTCCCCTGAACTAGTTAGTTAGATAAATTTTAACCAACTTATAAGCAATTTAACTTGAATTTAGCAAATAATTAATACTTGTGACATGATTACACATAACACGTTGTGTGCCATGAAGAGAATATAAAAACAGAAAATTGAATCTGACTCAGTAACATTCAATATTCCGAATTAATTTACCATAATAGGTAATACTGTCAGGCAAACGTTTTCTATTCGGTGCATGCTCCATTTACAATAAATTTTATTTTCACGGACTTAATAATTTAAAAATGCAAGCTATTTTTGATGTCAATTAAATTGGCAACCTTCTTCGTATTTCCCGTATTTCCTTTTATTTTTGTGTTATTTCGAAGTACTAATTTAGACAAACTTAACAAGCTAACGTATACTAATATTTATTTTTGTAGCGCCATATCATGTTTTGAGGCTTGATTTGTATGTGATCAGCTTGACGTAAGAGACCTACATATGCTTACAAATCTACAATATTTTGATTTAAATCCACGATATGCTGTTTCCGTAATATGTAAAATCAAGAATTGCCCGTAATTAAATATAACAAAGACACTGAGAATTTCTACTTACAGCATTTTCAAATTCCTTACAATCATGATCTGTCATGTTATCTAACCACTCTTTAGGTAACAAAGCTTCCGTCTTGCTGTAGCTGCATTTCATATTCACTAGATCTTTTATAAGCTGACTGAGATTTCTAACTTCATCTTCCACACTAGGCGTCATTGTTGTGCATATTCTGTTGATCAAATCTAAAACGATGTGCAAACGTTTCAAAATGTTCTTAACTTGGGCATTATAACCTTTCATTTAAGGATCTAAACTACTTATATACACCATTTTGTTTTACAACTTAGAAGCTCTCAATTGCTACAAAAATACATAATATGCTTCCGCTATTATCGTAACTCTGCCTAGTTACACATTCAATTTTAGAAGATAACGTTCTTAATAAATACTTTAAAGAACATTACGTACCATCTGAGAATCCCAGCAACATGGCCATCTGTCTTAAATTCCCCGCCCATGCTGCCAAATGTAATGGTGTTCTGCCTGTTCTATCGGATCTCTTTTTTTCAACTCCATGGTTTACAAGCACTGTCAAGGCGCCATCGGGTCTCATGGCGGCTAAATGACACGCCGAGATATATTCGATACAGCATGTTGCGTTTGGATTAGCTCCAGCTGCGACTAATCTAAAAATGATGTCAATTTTAATACTGTAAGTTGACGCATTTTTGTAGTAACAAATTAATAAGGAATACATGTTTTTTTTTTCATTATCTGTTTCGGTTCTTCGATTTTCGAGTTGTGCCACCCATAAGTAATTAAAAATTGTTATTCGTCAAGCAACTCTCGATAGATGCTTTGATTTAGGAAGTTGGCGATGTTTCAGCCCTGCGCCTCAGAAAGCACACAAACCTGTTTCACAGGCTCATGCACACTTCTCAATATATCCTGCTAGCTATCATCCGTTGAAACTGCCTGTCGTGACCGAAATTGTGGTCTGGAGATCATTTAATTTTAATTTTATAGGGTATTCACCTCCCAGCCTTGATTTAGATTTGTTTCAAACTCAATAAAAATATATTCTTCGATAGAGGAATCACAATGTTTTTTTCTTTATTATTAATTAGATATATACCCATCGTACCTTATAGCTAAAGAATACAAAAAGGAGTTTTTTTTTATTGCTTGTAGTGGCAGACGAGCCGCGGCCCATCTGATGGTAAATGGTAACCGTCACTCATGGACTCAACTATACTGAGAGTATTGTCAAGCCACTGCTCACCATTTCATTTCACAGATATACAATAAAAGAATAAACGGCTATCTCCTGCTACAGCCATAACGCAACGATGTGCTTCATGGCCGGTCACACGGGAGATGATGGCACCAACCTGCTTGGGCCCGATACCAAGTGAGTACTCCCACTCGGTACCCAGCCCTACCACCAGTCGTGCTATGGATAATAATAGCTTACCTGCTTTAGTTGTCTCATGCGACATCTGTGGGAAAGAATGGGGGTGGTGACACTTGTGTATTCTTAGTCCGTCACCACACGGACAAACCTGACGGAAACTAGACTGTAATATAATAGTATAGCTTGGAAAAATAAGACAATAACACTACCCGACCCGGAAATCGAACCCAAGACCTCATGATCAGCAGTCGCTCACACTACTGCTATACCACAGAGGCAGTTAATTATTCAGTAACGCATATTGGTTTGAGTTTAGCCTATGCTTTTTGATATTTTTCAAATTAAATTCTTCTATAATACAATACTTTATAACTTCAAAAATGTAAAATCATACGCAAAAAGTTCTATTTACCCACTTTTCGATCTCTTCGACTTCTCTGAACCGCAGTGCTTCAAGTAATAGTGTATTTAGTCTTCTTTGCTTCTGGTTCGTTCTTGTAGTATTCTGCAGCGATGTCGTGCTTGTTGACCTCTCTGGACCGATATTATCTGCGCTCTCAGCAACCTCAAGGATAGGTGTAGTCCAAAAATTCACCGGCTGTTTTGGGTGCCTGAAAATAGATGGTATTGGATTTATATATGATGATCGATTTTTATGATTCTACGTAGAAAAGTAAAGTATCGTAACCATAGACTTAGGATTTTTATGCTACGCTAAACACTTGCTCAGTATTCAGAGTCTCCTAGTAGAAAATGAAAGATCTATCGTTATTGGTCAGCTTAATGTAGGAGACCTAAACTGGCTTTCGTGATCTCAAATAAGCCCGTTCATAAAAAAAACCAAGGATCCACTGCAAGTTATACCTACTAAAAGCTAACATTAGCAATAGCCGTATTAAGTTTGTGCGTTTATAAAGCAATTGTAGATAATCTTTAATACAGAGATACGTTATCACCAAATCACCAAACAAAATAAAGCTATAAGTATATTTCATTAGAAGAAGGTAAGAGATTAAAAATAGCACTTTTTAAATGGCTGGTGCAACTCAGCCGAAACGTCGAGGGTAGTCGAAATAATAATAATATTGAGGAGTTTAATGTGTGTATACAGCCGTTAGAAGTGTTATAGTTAATTTGAAATATTTTTAGCCAAATTTGAACCCTTAATCCAAAGCATTATGCAGCATAATTTCGTTTTTTGGGTTTTTTTCTATCGTAAACACTCCATTGCTAAAGATCGTGGCAATCTTATTTTATTGGATCTTTAGTCAATTAAATTGTTATCTTCCACGCAATGTAGTCGTTTGCCATTCAGGCCTTTTTATTGTTCTTATCATAAGTGTGATTACAACGGCAGTCCATTGACAGTGGCAGAGCCTTTCTTATCCCAACACAGATGGGCCTACTTCATCGGGTGAAGTACCACCCTCTCACATAACATCAGCGTGTATCAATGGTAGTTACTTCTATCGTTGTGTTTCGTATAGAAAGTGAGTGGCGCTGGAGGCCCATACCCCCTTCCTATTCTCTTTATTATCCTTCGTACGGTCTCCTTATTATACTACCTATCCTCTCCCTATTATGCTCCCTATCTACCTCCTATCCCTTTCCTTGGAGATGGTGACGCGCGAGTTATGCTTCTGGTGTTGCTCCAGAAGGTGGCCGTATGGTTGTTCGCCACCCATGTAGCATGAAAAAATGTTTCGTGTCCGATAATTTTTACCTTCCACTATTAATTTCCTTTATTCCATTCCTATCGATAGTTTGAGGTATTATGCGAGCCACGCGTCCAAAATAGTAGAGGTAAAATAGTTATTTAATAATCAAAACATGTTTATCCTATATTAGAATTTGTAAAGGAATCATATAAAAAGCTCATTCCTATAAACCTTGTTCTAAAATTGTATACGTATTTAGGTATAATTGATGTACCTATGTATACTGATAAGATAACAACATTCTACCCACATCATTACATAATTAACAAACAGGGAAATACACAGGCATGTACTCGTATTATTATCACAAACTTATATAATACCTATAATAGTTGCTAGTGACTTGTTAGTTTATCATGTAACATTCATTACGTTTTAAAAATCCTCAAGGATTAATTACAACGGCTGAATAGCGCTTAAATTTAATATAATCTTACAAAATAAGTTTTTTAGAGGTATTAAATCTAATATATAAAATTTCCATGTCACAATGTTAGTTACCGTACTCCTCCGAAACGGCTTAACCGATTCTCATGAAATTTTATGTGCATATTGAGTAGGTCTGAGAATCGGACAACATCTATTTTTCATCCCTCTAAATGTTAAGGGTAGTCCACCCCTATTTTTTTATTTTTTATTTTTAGATATTTTTTATTTTTTTTTATTTTATTATGATTCGGCATTAAAAAATACATACAACCCCAAAATTTTCAACCTTCTACTGCCGATGTAGAAAAAAATTATATGGCAAAACAACGTTTGCTGGGTCAGCTAGTAATATTATATATCCTTACTTATGATATACTAGCGCAGTATGTGCATGGTAGATTTATTTTGTGGAGGGCCTACCCTGTCCGTTGCCCCAAATGACAGGGTGCATGCAAAGTCAGTTGCAAACATTTTGTCTATTTATGCTGCACTAACTCCCATCCCCACAAAAAAAAAACTACTGAACGGATATTAATGCATTATTTTTTTATTTGCTCTTCAGTAGACTTAAAAACTGGTAGGGTATACCTTTACAACCGCCGGCGGACCACTGAAGGAATGTAATATGGTGCCGGTGGCCCGCCATTAAAGGCGGAGAGAAAAAAGGTGGGTTTCTTTAGTGGGTGAAGGCCCCACACTACCCTGTCCGTTGCCCCGAACGACGGGGTGTGTGGTTAGGAACATTTTTCCCGCCTTATCAAAAAAAAAAGGTATACCTTTACAAAAACTAGGTTTTGTCTGCGGCAGAGCGCACGAACAAAGGATAAAGTAGTAGGTATATATAGACGGTAGAAAAACTAGAAACTAGAGGCATCACTTGCGTTTTACCAAAAAATAAGTACATATTTTGGGAGAAGTGTATAATAATGGCAAGACTACCACACGTAAGGTTTTATATATAACACAATGGTGATTAAAATAACTGGTAGATACTGTCTGGTTTGGTAATTGACCTTGAGAATATATTATGACGCAATAGTTTCATTATACACAAACAACATTAGAAATCTAAATATCACGTTGTAATTATGGCGCTGATTTATAATTTACGTTTTAAGAAAATATCTATTTGTTGTTCTTTCCTATAGGTACTTAAGTTTAAATAATAGTTTTTTTTTAAGTCTACTATGAGCTGTCCTTTCAGCCTCATGTGGTCCTGCCCTTAAACTCTCTCCTTTCGCGTTGGAGTGCCGTCCCATCGGACTATGAAAGCGAGGGTACAGGAGCGCACTTGTGTGAAAAAGCTCAATAATAGTTATTGAGCTTTTTAGAAATTATTGTATTTGTTTACAAATTATCACCGCTCGGCGTAGAAAATCATCGTCAGAAAACTAAAAAGAGCATGCTTGAGCGATTTTCTTTGACGAGTTGTGAAGTATACCAACACGCACTGAGCCAACGTGGTCTAAATTCCTTGTCAGTCTTATAGAATGTATACCCGTGCCTAATAGTAGGTGTGGTTGAAAAAAGTAACAAAATTATTGTAATAAAATAAACAGAAATCTGTTTTTCTAGAATATAAATTCATTTAGTACATATACCTAACTCAATGTTTAATGGATTTTTGCTGCACATATTAAACGTTACGATCAGATAACTGTAATACATAATATTGAAGTTGTATAGGGTGTAAATGACATCGTACCGATAATTAATACCATGGGTTCAGTACTCGATTCTGAAACCCCAGGTGGTGGAAGTTTTGAAAACTTTAAAAAAAAAATTTTAAATGAATATGAAATTGAAGAGACAAAATCGTTATATATTGTTTTATCTAAATTCGATTTTAGGTAATAAACCCTTAATCACCGATCTATTCTAAAAACTATAATGTATTAAAACCTGGGGGGTTAGACGGAATCTCATAATATCTCAATCGACATCGTATCGACTCGCTTAACCGACGCGTGATGTCGCAATAATCTGTTGGCCAATCACGGTGATCTCTCAACCAATCACAGTGATCACGATACGATCGACATGTGAGATAAGAGATTCTGCCTAACCCCCCTTGCCATGTTTATTAGTCGCGTTGATAATAATTCGAAAAAATTGCTAACTTTGTAACCCGTCGTTGTCGACGTAAATAGTGTGGGGCATATTATTACAATTATTTGGTGACATCTTTGCCCAGAGTTAACGGTGTGATGTCATGTAAACCCGGTATAGTTATGTACAATCGCACCGTTAATATTATTGCAGTCTTACGTGACGTAAGCTAAGGGTCAGTAGGTACACGAAGTGTTAATTGAAACGACGTAATTGCATGTAGGGCAGCGTTCGGTGAAGCTAAGGAAAATCTTCTCATCCAATATTCCGCAGTGTCTGAAAACGAAGGTCTACAACCAGTGTGTGTTACTGTTACCAGTGAAAACATATGGAACAGAGACGTGGTCTCTGAATGTTGGCCTCGTAGCAAGCTTCAAAGTCGCTCAGCGGACCATGGAGCGGGCTATGCTTGGTATTTTCCTACGTGATCAAATCCGTAATACGGAGATCCGTATGAGAACGATAGTGACCGACATAGCCCGCCGGGTTGCCATGCTGAAGTGGCAATGGGCAGGTCACATCGCTTGACGAACCGACAACCGTTGGGGACGAAAAGTTCTCGAGTGGCGACCACGTATCGGACGGCGCAGCGTAGGACGGCCCCCCACCAGATGGACCGACGATCTGGTCAAAGTCGCGGGGAGCCGTTGGATGCGGTCGGCACAGGACCACTCGTTGTGGCGTTCTCTTGGGGAGGCCTATGTCCTGCAATGGACGTCGAAAGGCTGATGGATGGATGGATAGATGGAATTGCATGTAAAATTGTTAATAATTATCTAACAACTTTTACAGAATATATTTTAGTACGTTTGTACGGGAAGAATGGCGGCAGTTCGAGAGATAAGTAAAGCAATTAATTAACGTAACAAAACGAACGGAGTCTTTGTCAAATTAATATTAACTAGCTGTCCCGGCGAATTTTGTACCGCATTTTTTTTTTGTTTAATTTTGCCATTGTTTCATTGATTAGCCTTTGCCCGCAACGCCATTGCAGCCAAAAGCTAGTTTTTAGGTTATATCTCAGGTTCCCGATATAGTAGCGACATAAAATGTATTGGTACCAGTTTTAAGTCTCATAAATAAGTTTTCACAAAATCCGTTCAGTAGTTTTCGCGTCATGCCCGAACAAATAAACAGAAAAAAATTGTAAATATAAAATGTGCTAATAGCCTAGTACAATATTTTTTCTCCAATATAAATATACAGACATAGCTTTTTTACAGCTTTATAATAGTATCTATAGCTTCTTCTGTTTCGGGTGGAGACAAATCCAACAAATCAAAGATCACAAAAATCGGTCCAGCCGTTTTTGAGTTATAAAAAACTAATCCGACTTAGTTGTATGTCCATAATAAAGATTATGAATATATTATTATTATTTTCATACTACAGGGGAGGTAATGGAGATATTTAGTAACAATCATCAAAATGGCGGTGAAGAACTTTTTTTTTAGGCGCACACCCCGTCATTTGTGGAAACGAACAGGGTAGTGTGGGGCTCTCACCCACTAAAAAAACCCACGGTATGCCGTCTCTCCGCCTTTATTGGTGGGCCACTAGAACCATATTACATTCCTTCAGTGGTGGTGGTGAAGAACCTATCGACGTCTTGTTCCTACTTTAAAATAATTAATAGGCCTATAAAATAAAGATATTTTTGAATTTGAGTACGTTGTCTCTGCCTACCTCTCTAGGAAACAGGTGACATACATAGAGTATGTATGTTTGTGTATTTAAATACATAAAAAAGTACACAAATATAAAATAAATTTTCTCACGGCTACTCAGATAGCATAATTTTGATTTTTCATATCGCTCTAGCGTTTGTCAGCCGAACTCTTTTTAAATTTAATTGGCGTTCTAATATCAGCTATAACAGTTTTGTTATTTTCGAATCGCTCTAACGTTTGTCAGCCGAACTCTTTTTAAATTTAATTGGCGTTCTAATATCAGCTATAACAGTTTTGTTATTTTCAAATCGCTCTAACGTTTGTCAGCCGAACTCTTTTTAAATTTAATTGGCGTTCTAATATCAGCTATAACAGTTTTGTTATTTTCAAATCGCTCTAACGTTTGTCAGCCGAACTCTTTTTAAATTTAATTGGCGTTCTAATATCAGCTATAACAGTTTTGTTATTTTCTGGTTATACGTACTACTCTTTGTTCGTTATAAATTATCCCACAAAACATGTGTAATGCACGCCTCATAAGCGAAGCGTTGAGGTGGGTACTACTATCGTTTTACGTATAATAACTGATTTTCAAACTTAAAATGTCTCTATTTATCAAATATTGCACTTGTAAAATAATATATACACACACATATCAAGAAAAATATCAATTTTTAACACTCATTATATTTTTGATGCCATTTTTGTTATTAAAAACTAGTTAAAAAACTGTTTAAAAAAGTTCTGTCTTGAACGTGTCTGTAGGTATGTTCGGATTATGTATGTTAACACGATATCGACCGAAATACTTTACTAATCGAGTCTTTTTCTCTCATTAAACACAAAGTGAAAAATGTGAAATCGAAAATAACAGTCACGAGCAGGATTTGAACCGGCATCTCCTGGATACCGTCCAGATGCTTTGCCAATTCAGCCATCGTGACAATTGCTCCTGACTTTTAATCTTGACAACACATTCATACTTAACGTCTTTGGGTGACGCCTGCGCCATCTGTCGGAAGTATTTTCATGCATTATACCGACTATTTTTCTCTCTCTTACGTTTCAATATAATTAGTAATAGAGCCCTAAAACGTTTCACGATCTGATTCGATGTGGTTTACTTGTTATTAGATAAACAAAAAAATAGTGAGTATTTACTGTCGATTTGATGGTACAGTGGCACAAAAAAACCAGCGTTATCTACCTTATTTCATTAGAACTACTTCTATAGTCCAATATAGTAGTGTTTTATAGGTATTATATAGGTAGGTAATTTATAAAATTTTCATGTAAAACTACCGTGCAGTACTTTTAATAAGGACAGTCAATATCTAGCATTGACGTGTTTCACTTCATGGTGACAGCGGTGGAATCCGAACCCACGCCCTTTCGGACTGGTGCCTAAAACCATAAATGTCTCTGCCTGCCCCTTCGGGGAATACAGGCGCGAATATACGTGAAATTAGCAATAAACCTTATAATTATGTATTTTGAAATGTGTGTATACTTAGTTTTGTTTATTTTATTTTAATTATTATATAAAGGTGGATGGTGGCTATTTATATAAAAAAGGGAAGATGTTGTGCATTATATAGGTAGGTAATTTATAAAATGTTCATGTAAAACTACCGTGTAGTACTTTAATAAGGACAGTCAATATCTAGCAATGACGTGTTTCACTTCAGTAGTACTTCTTAAAATTAGCGCTAGATGGCGTATAAGACATGAGAACCACATACTTTTTTGAAATTAGTGATATCAATGTCATTTATTAAAAACTACTTATATAGTAAGATCAATACCATTATTAGTTAATTATCAAATAATCCATTTTATTGTTAAAAATGAAGATTATGAGGCGTGCACTTTTGGATTTTCCAAAGTCTTGTGTCATACATGACACTGTCGTGTTTACTGTCAGCGTATTGGGTTTTCCAGAAGTGAACTATGTAACATTTTCCATATTTTAACCGTCTTATCATTTAAGTACATAGAGGTATAGTTATTTATTTATGCATAAGCAATTTATTTGCTTAGAAAACATTATTTTGTGTACTGTTACTATTACAAAGCTGCATAAATTATGTATGTCCGTTTAAGTTCAAAAAAAATAGAGTATTAGGCTATTTACGGGTCTCGAATACAAAAGAAGTTTATTTAGAATTTTTGTCTGTTAATTGTTTGTTCGTAAATCATGCAAAACTACTTAAATAGACGATAAAAATTGTAGCTCAAGAAAAAATCTTAAAAATAATATAGAAAACATTTATAGCTAGCTACAATTTTTAAACTGAGCAAAAATAATAACAAAAATATTTAATATAAAATAGCAGAACCCCTTCCTATATATTTACAGTAAATGTAGTAATATATTTATTTTTTTATTAAAAATGGGGATTTTTTAAAGTACAAATCATAATTTGTGAATAAGGAAAAAGAGTATTTTAGTACAGGCGGGAAACGAACCTGCGTCCCTTCCTATCCGGGGAAGTGCTCTAATCCACTGAGCTACAGTACTATCTTTTAGACATACCCAATCTCCTTATCACATTTGTCTTAACGACCAGCGCCCTCTATCGGAACGCATTTACATCCATCCAATATAGTAAGTTTAATTTTGCAATTAAAATTCATACTATTTGATGGCGTGATTTTTTAAACATTTTGATCTATATTTTAGCACTTGACATGCTCCGCTACTCTTAAAGTACAAACCATAATTTGTGAATAAAGAAAAAGAGTATTTTAGTACAGGCGGGAAACGAACCTGCGTGCCTTCCTATCCGGGGAAGTGCTCTAATCCACTGAGCTACAGTACTATCTTTTAGACATACCCAATCTCCTTATCACATTTGTCTTAACGACCAGCGCCCTCTATCGGAACGCATTTACATGCATCCAATATAGTAAGTTTAATTTTGCAATTAAAATTCATACTATTTGATGGCGTGATTTTTTAAACATTTTGATCTATATTTTAGCATTTGACATGCTCCGCTACTCTTAAAGTACAAATCATAATTTGTGAATAAGGAAAAAGAGTATTTTAGTACAGGCGGGAAACGAACCTGCGTCCCTTCCTATCCGGGGAAGTGCTCTAATCCACTGAGCTACAGTACTATCTTTTAGACATACCCAATCTCCTTATCACATTTGTCTTAACGACCAGCGCCCTCTATCGGAACGCATTTACATGCATCCAATAAAGTAAGTTTAATTTTGCAATTAAAATTCATACTATTTGATGGCGTGATTTTTTAAACATTTTGATCTATATTTTAGCACTTGACATGCTCCGCTACTCTTAAAGTACAAATCATAATTTGTGAATAAGGAAACCCGCCTGTACTAAAATACTCTTTTTCCTTATTCACAAATTATGATTTGTACTTTAAGAGTAGCGGAGCATGTCAAGTGCTAAAATATAGATCAAAATGGGGATTTTTTTTATTGCATTTAGTGGCAGACGAGCCAAGGTCCATCTGATGGTAAACGGTAACCGTCGCCCATGGACACCACTATACCGAGAGTATTGTTAAGCCGCTGCTCACCAATTCATTTCACAGATATGAAATGAAATATAAACGGCTATCTCCTGCTACAGCCAAAGCGCAACGATGTGCTTCTTGGCCGGTCACACGGGAGATGGTGGTACCAACCCGCTCGGGCCCGATATCAAGCGAATACTCCCACTTGGTACCCAGCCCTACCACCAGTCATGGAATGGATGATAATTGCTTACTTCCCATAGTCGCCTCATACGTAACCCGTGGGAAAGAATAGGGTGGTGACACTTGTATTCTTAGTCCGTCACCACACGGACAATAAGGCCAAAGTATAATAAATCAATGATTTATTATATTTTTTGAATGATTTACAAAAAACAATTGTGTGTCTGTTAGAGCAGAATCATCTCTCTAATTACTGAACAAATTTTATAGTAGTTTTCACACAGTTATAGTACTAGTAAACGGTCTTGTACAACAGATCCCCAGAATGTCCAGCAGGTATTTCATAGTAAGAGTACTTACGTATCCAATATCCTAAGGCTGTGACTTCTCTCCCGCAATACATTGGGATGAACAGGTCTGGCAACTGCTGGATGCATGACTGGAGAAGACTCCTCATTTTCATCTTCAATTGAAAATGTGGCTGTGGAGAAATAGTCCTTTAATACACAATCCATTTATTGACAGTTTGAGAACACGATAGGCATGTCATATTTTTCCATGAGCAAAGCTCTAACTTAACAGCCTCGGTAGTGCAGCGGTAGTGTGAGCGACTGCTGATCATGAGGTCTCGGGTTCGATCCCCGGGTTGGGCGGTGCTATTGAGCTTTTTCGTAAAATAAAAAATTCTTAGTAGCAGCCTGGAGTTTGAAAATGTACCCGGAACGGCAATAGGCTCGCCTCCTTACGTGAGACTTAAAACATAGTTGGCGAACCGTGGGTGTGTAATACAACCACTGAAGGAATGTAATATGATTCCGGTGGCCCGCCAATAAAGGCGCAGAGACGGCACACGGCGGGTTTCTTTAGTGGGTGAGGCCCCTACACTACCCTATTCGATGCCCCGAACGACGAGGTATGAAATTAGGAACATTTCTTCCCGCCTTAAAAAAAAATCGTGTGTAATACACCTCAGTCTACCCCTCCGGGGATATATGCGTGATGCTATGTTGTTTATGTCCAAAGCAAGATGGCAAAGCTGATATCGGAGAAGTAGAATTGCTCAGGTGGGTCCTGAGTTAGGGCCCGCCTGCTTACATGTTTAAGCTTTGTTTCTCCCATTATACATGGAAATACCACCCTCTCACAGATCAGCGTGAAAAAACGGTAAGTAAACCTTTTATTGTATTTCGTACTGTGAGTGAGAGTGCCGCAGGCCTAAACCCTCTCTTCGTTCCATACTTATTATGGCTCCTCTCCATCTCCTTCCTCCTTCTCCCTTGCCTTAGAGTTGGCATCGCGCGAGTGATGCCTCTCGTGTTGCTAGTATTTTCCCGATAAAATGTATATGTATACCACTTTTTTAAAGTACAAATTATTTGTGAATAAGGAAAAAGAGATTTTTTTGTACTAGCGGGAAAGCATGTAAATGCGTTTTCGATAGATGGCGTTGGTCGTTAAGACAAATGTGATAAGGAGATTTGGATGATCGAAAGATCTGTACTATAGTACTGAGCTATATCTCAGTGGTTTAGAGCACTTCCCCGGATTGGAAAAGACACGGGTGCGTTTCCCGCTAGTACAAAAAATCTCTTTTTCCCTATTCACAAATAATTTGTACTTTAAAAAAGTGGCGGAGCATGTCAAATGCTAAGAAATATAGATCAAAAATATGTATACCAGATAAAATGTATAACTAACTAACTAGCCTTTGCTCACTGCTCCACCACAGGCAAAAACTAGTGTTTAGGTTATATCTCAGGTTCCCGATAAAATGTATATGTATACCAGATAAAATGTATAACTAACTAACAAACCTTTGCTCGCTGCAAAGGCAAAAGCTAGTTTTTAGGTTATATCTCAAGTTCCCGTTAAAATGTATAACAGTTTAAAACTAGTTTAAATCTAATCAAGAACTCCCAATCAAAAATAGTTGCATCAATATCAATTCGGACAGACACATGTAATAGGTATATAGTACTTTATTAAAAAACACCTTTTTATTTATTTTATAATTTTAATATATTTTTGCTTCTGACATACAAGTATTATTTTGGCCTTTTACGAGAACATAAAGTACAAAAATATGAAATCAGATAATGGTAGCAACGAGCAGGTTATACCGTTCAAACGCTCTGCGAACTAGGCTATCGTAACTTTCCCTTCGAGCCATCGAGATACATAACACACTCCTTAGTCAATTGATTTTTTTGTATGACGCTCGCGCCATCTGTCGGATATATTTACATACCGACATTGTTCCGACCGGGTAAGCTTTAATTATTACAATTAAGAATCAGAGAAAAGCTATTATTTTCTATTTCACATTTTCGCACTTTGTGGTCTTTATAATTACTAAAACAAGTTCTATACCTCTGTAAAGATTCACTATTTGTCACTTTACTATCAATATTTACAACTAGTCGACCCGTGCAGAATTCCACAGTTCAATGTCTATCGAAAAATCGACGCATACATTCAAGCACTTCTTTAAAACTCTTCACAGATGATTATAAATATCAAATTTAAGAGAAGCATGTACCGCTTCGCTTAGACCTTGGGTATATTTTTCATCATTAGCCGTCACGATACGCTTTAAAATGAGAGGTAAATCATGTAATTTGATAAAGGAGTAAGGAAGATCTCGCTGATCGACAGAAAAACAGGCTGGAGAAATTATATCTATAAAAGATAAAACTTTGTTGATATATGCTTGCATTATCATCTGAAGAGAATTGAATGCTATACTTATTAAAAAACTATGAAATATTTAACTTTAATTCAATAAATGTTTAATGTAAGTATTTCATCTTTTAACCTATTTGATACTTCGCTATGTACCCATTGCAGTATTTGTGCATCACTTAAGTAATATAGTAATGCTTTTGTTTAAAATAATTATTTATAATAAAGTAATATCTCTTTAAAAATAGTGTAATAATATTTATTTACTAGCTCCAGACGTCGTCCTGTCTTAGCTACGAATATTCAAATAATTGCGAACTGTCAAACGCACGAAGTTAAAATAGTCATAAAGTTTTGTGATTTTTTTCAATTCTCTGTGTATTTTTTTATTTTTTTCTTTCCGTAAGAACCTTTTACAAAGTATTAGAACACTGTAAAAAAATATAAATGAAATCGGTAAAATCATTCTCAAGTTATGGTTTGACTAAGGGAATTTTTATATAATTATACAAGATTTATTGTGATAAAACGGCGTATGTACCATTTACATTCAACTCACAATCACGAACAATATAAAATATTAATTAATCACACATGATAATTAACACAATAAAAATTAGGATACACATTAAGATAATATGTCAACAAAATTTAAGACTGCGTCTTTCGAGTTGTCATTGGTCAGTTAAATTCCCACTATAATTATGTAAAAATTAAGATTTTTAATTGATTCCAATTATCAAGTAAGATCTCGTGATCGGTGTTGGCAATGACAAGTACATTTAAGTGACGAACAACTATCAAAATAAACAGTATCTTTATTTCTTTTTGCATCACCATTTGAAATGCATCTAGTATGAGATGCATTTCAAATGGTGAACGGCTTATTAGCAATACCACCTGCAGATCCGTAATACCACCTGCACCGCATGACTTTAATAAACACGTAATTTCGGTATAATGTTGACAAACCCGTTCTTTTAAAGGTCACCTACAAGCGATTTATAGCGTGACGTCAGTTGAAGATCCATATAATTATAAATTATATTACTGGCTGCGCGCCCAGCGCACAGAAACTGCAATTATAATTCATTTTTTTTTAATTTATTTTAATTACGCTGTCCCAATGGATTACAGCCTCGCATTAAAATGAGCGGGAGACGTTTTTCTTCATCAGTCATTTTGAAGAAACACATATACGTGGAGATCCAAATAGCAGTAGAACAATATCGTGCCCAAACGACTGAATGGAATGTGATAAAATTTGGGGGTTGGATAGATCATTCACTGGATTAACGTTTAGGACTTTTTACCCCTAAAACTGAGGACTAATCGAATTTCAACGAAATTTGGTGTACAGATGCATTATGGCTTGGACAATCAATCGCATTGAAAATTTTCCCCCGACAAGAAGATGCTATAGGTTATTATAAACGACATAAGGCATATTTATTTTTAAGTCCATGTAAGCGAAGTCACGTGCGAAACTATTATCAATATATTCTTCAAATATTTTATCCTTGATATGTTACGATCACGGAAATTATATGCCATTCTCGTTAAGGAAAAGTATATTTATGTGAATTTGAACATACTAGAAAACTGACGTCAATACATCCTATTAGTATTTCGAATGCTAGTTTTTTGAACATATTTGTATATTTTTGTCTTATCTGTCAATCATACCTTTTTTCTTTTTTTTTTGTTTAGGCGGAAAAAAATGTTCCTAACCGCACACCCCGTCGTTCGGGGCAACGAACAGGGCAGTGTGGGGCCTGCACCCACTAAAGAAACCCGCCGTGTGCCGTTTCTCCGCCTTTATTGATCTGTCAATCATACCTAAATACCTGAACGGATTTGTTGAAATTTAGTAGATAGATAAATGAGATACTGGCAACTTGTAACTGTTCCTTCGATCAATATCTATGTCACATCTTTTCTTTTATTTTAAGCTCGCTGCACCCGCGGCTACGCTTGCATGGAATTTAGGTATTTTATTTCTTGTGCGGAAAACAGTCCCATCCAAATAGGTCTAGCCGTTCCGGAGATTAGCCAGCACAAAAAGAGAGACACAGGCAGATATGTATAGACAATAATTTAAAAAAATGGTACAGATTTAGTTATAAGCAACATAATATTATAGTTATATATGTATTTTTAGTAAAAAGCTATTATTTAGACATTACAAATAGACATTACGGGGAAAAACTACTTATAAATCACTCAACTATTTTTCTGTTTTGGACAACTCTCGACACTAGAGGAGGGTACTAATTACCATCACCTTGGCCCTCTTCTATAGCCACAAACCCAAATAATGGTCATAGGGCCAGTTGTAGTAACTTTGTGTATATGCCCAAAGAACTACTGTTACTATCAAGGAATTCGATAAAACGGAAATATACAAATTTAAAAGACACACAGAAACATGCACCCACGCACAAACACATACATAGCTTTGTTCATAAAGCTAACCTCGGAGTACTTTTTTTGCTTTGGTATTTATCAAGTCTCGTATTTATTAGTATGGCAATTGTTTTTTACACTATATAAGTGGCGAATAAGCTGATGGTAAGAGGTTACCGTAGCCTATAGACGCTAGCAACACCAGAGACATCACTCGCGCGTCGGCATCTCTAAGGAAAGGGAAATGCGGTGGATAGGTTATGGATACTAAGGAGAGGTTGGGAAGGATAATAAGGAGAAGAAAGGGAGGGGTCTTGGGCCTCCGGCGCTCTCACTCATCATACGAAATACAACGGTAGGAGTCTCACGCCGATCCTCTGTGAGAGGGTGGTTCATCCTCGATCGAGGCGGCCCATTCATGCTGGGATAAGAAAGGCTCTACATTAGATCTTATATATACAGCACTCCTTCAAACATTTAGGGTTTTTTAAAAGGGTAACGTTTAAGTAAACTTTGAAAGTATTAACAACATCCACTGCGATCGCCAAACCGCATGCCAAGCGTGGCGATTACGGCATTATCCCCATGACGGGACCGCTCGTTGTGGCGTTCTCTGGAGGCCTATGTCCAGCAGTGGGCGTTGAAAGGCTGATGGATGGATGGATGAAACTTTGAAAACCGCTGCACTATCAGCCACCATTTTTATTTTATTTTTCACTAACAAAGATGGCTTCTGGGTTGGGCGTAAATAAATATTCGTGTTTATGAAAAGACGCAAGCAATGTGTCTGACACTATTTTTAGATTTATGAATAATGTATGAGTGAATGCGTCAGCAAAGCTTAATTTTTTTTTTATTTTCTGTACCTACGTCATATCAAGACTTTATTTTATCGATTATCAAGTCGTTACGTTAGTGATGTGTATTGTTAACTGCTTAAAAGTATTTTACTGGTTTTTATCAGAGATTTTATGGAGCTCCGTAACGGTATTACCAAAACTACCGGACATCCGAATTAAAAGAATATTCATAACCTTAACCGAAACCGATATAAAATTTTCGAATAATTTCAGCGAGTCGGAGTCTAAATTATACATTTCATGATTGGTTTTTGTTTCTGCCCCTGCATTGCTTATTATTTCTATTGCTAATCATGACTAATTAATGATTGCGGGATTACATTACAATTTAACATTACTCGTAGATAAACGTTGAACTTTACATTTATAATTCTTAAAAAAGATACTAATATTATAAGAAACTAGAGGATATTCGAAATTATGCGAAACTAGAAGATAAAAACTGATATATCCGTAATAAAACTATCCGAAACTAGAGGATAATCCGAAATAAATTCATATCCGCAACCGTATGCGAAACCGGTCTAATAATATTCCTATATCCGTATCCCATATTCAAAGCCTTAACTTGTGGGCTCCATTGCCACACAGGAAGTTTAGTTGTTGAAGCTTATATCGTATAAGCACACAAAAAGCAAAAAAGTGAAATGTTAAGTTTGATTTTTTGTCTGTCAGGCTGTTTGTTCTGGCTAATCTCCTAAATGGCTAAACCTATTTGATCAGAACCTTCACTAGCAGATAGCTAATGTTATAAGGAGCAACTTAGGCTACTTATATTATGGAAAAATAATCAGGGTTCCTTAGAAACAACGAAAATAACTAAATTCGAAGCGGACATAACAGATAGTCGACAATAAATATATATACCTATATATATATATATATATATATATATATATATATATATATATATATATATATATATATATATATATATATATATATATATTATTGCATGTAGTGTCAGACGAGCCACAGCCCATCTGATGGTAAATGGTAACCGTCGCTCATGGACTCAACTATACCGAAAGTATTGTCAAGCCGCTGCTCACCATTTCATTTCACAGATATGAAATGAAAGAATAAACGGCTATCTCCAGCTACAGCCAAAACGCAACTATGCGCTTCATGGCCGGCCACACAGGAGATGGTGGTACCAACCCGCTCGGGCCCGATACCAAGTGAGTACTCCCACTTGGTAGCCAGCCCTACCACCACTCATGCAATGGATGATAATTGCTTACTTCCCTTAGTCGCCTCATACGACACCCGTGGGAAAGAATGGGGTGGTGACACTTGTATTCTTAGTCCGTCACCACAAAGACAATATTACAGTAACTGTTGTTTTAACTGTTTTAGACGCAAGAGATTACGCGGTGATTATTTCCAATCGGAAAATAATGCGGTCATGGACCTTATGGTGAAATTCGTTTTATTTATCTTTTATCAATTAGCATCAGTATTTAAGAATCCTTACTATAATGTTTAAAAAAAAACACAATTGCGTTTGTTTGTTAGAACTCCTAATTATATATACCTATAGTTCGGAGGCGTCACCATATTTGTTTGCCTTACAAAAACCAGTAATCAATCAGCCACTTATAATATTGACGCATTAGTTCGTTTCATTTTGTTCGACGTAAACACAAAACTGCCTCTGTGGTGCAGTGGTAGTGTGAGCGACTGCTGATCATGAGGTCCCGGATTTTATTCCCGGGTCGGGCAGTGTTATTGAGCTTTTTCGTAAAAAGGAAAATTCTCAGTAGCAGCCCGGAATTTGGAAGTGTGCCCGGTAGACGGCAATAGGCTCACACTCTATTACGTGGGACTTAAACATGAACCGTGGGTGTGTAATACTCCTCAACCTACCCTTTTGGGCAATACAGGCGTGATGCTATGTTATGTTTGATTTTTAAAACACAAAACCATAATCTTATACAAGCTATATACATATAGATACTAATACTAAACTACACAATTGCTTACTAGCAAAATTATATGTCATTTTACAATTCATATGAATTGATAATATACACTGACACGCACACCCCGTCGTTCGAGGCAACGAACGGAGTAGTGTCATAGTAGAAAGAGTGGGAAGTAGATTATCTTCATATAAATGCACCGCGCGCGGCCTGTATGTTTGCGCTACAGTATCGTACGCCCACTCTAACAAAATCTTGACCCGTTTCTCTGTGTGGCTTTTCGGCACCGCTAAATAAATGAAAAATGTGTGATAATCGCAGGAGAACTTATTGCTGTGTGTTTGGCTGTCTAAATGTCATGTCATGTCGATTTCTCAGTATTGTAGGTATAGTGACTAGGTAATAATCGTAATTAAAAATCGTAAGTTAACATAATCTGTATTGTGTCATCTAGGTTCAGGGTTAGTGAGGTCGGTTTTACCTAAACGATTACAAGTAAAAAATACAACTTCCCGGCCCTTGCCAATTTCTAGGCACTGAATTAAAATTTAGCTAAAAGTGACAACCCTGTGTCGTGTGGGGCCGGCACCAAGAATAGCTCCACCCCGTCTCTTCCTATGGGAGTCGTAAAAGCCGACTGAGGGATTACCGAGGGACCGGGCAGCAGCGTTCCCTTGTGTACTAAAAACATCCACTGCGATCGCCAACCCGCCTGCCAAGCGTAGCGATTATGGTAAAACCCCCATTTTAGGGAGGCCTATGTCCAGCAGTAGACGATGAAAGGCTGATGGAGACCCTGAGACAGGCAAGTATGGTAGGTAATTATATCGCGGAATGGGCCGGAGATAGCCTACTTCCCCACTCTTTCTACTATAGTAGTGTGGGGCCTTCACCCTCTAAAGAAACCCGCCGTGTGCCATCTCTCCGCCTTTATTGGCGGGCCACTGGAACTACGTTACATTCCTTCGGTGGTGTAGGTACCTACTCCTACCGTTGTGTTTCGTATAGTGAGTGAAAACGCCGGGGGCCCAAACCCGCCCGGTAACCGCTTACCATCAGGTGGGCCGTATGCTTGTTTGCCCCCCGCATACTATAAAAATAAACCTAATTGACACTATTTATATATATTTTTAGCATTTGACATGCTTAGCACTATATATTAATCACAAAGTGAAATCGAAAATAACAGTCACTGTTATTTTCGATTTCACTTTGTGATTAATCTAATTGACACTATTTATAGATACTACTATTAAAATCGTAACAGAGCTGTGTCTGCAAATTAAAGATATTTGAGAAAACTGGCTATATTGGGCTTTATTAAATTATAATAAAAAAAACTTGTTAGGATTTTGTTTGTTATTGGGAACCTGAGATACAATATTTTAAATTATATTTAAAAAAATATTAAATTAGAAAAGTTATTTGGTAACTTTCTTAAATAATTTGTACTTTAAAATCACAGAGTAAAGGCGGGTCCGCAGCGAGATGTTACGAACATAACATTGTTTTGCTAACATGTATAGCAAACAGGCCGTCCACTGTGAATATTTGAAGTATTGAATATTTATGTTAGTACATTATCTACCATAGAGTAACATTATATTGTTTGTTATCTATCTACTGATATTTTTTATTTGCATATGCCATTCTACGAAAAATTCCAAATAAATTAGAAGTAATTGCTTTAATATCTATTTTAATTATCCTAAAATGAGTTCTGACGAGGAAGACGTGTCCGCGGTTTTAGCGATAGTGGATTTAGTTCTTCCTTTTTGCAGAAGAAATAGATTTCGTGTTAGACCCTACCTACAGCAACGTTCTTTCAATATATATATCAAGAATTGAAAATTGAACCAGATTTGGTTTAAAAAATTTTTTTCGTTTTTCAGAAAGCGATTATGAAGAGCTTTTATCATTAATATTGCCAGATATACAAAAACAAACGACATGGCGTAGTGATGTTGTTCCACTTGACATGAGATTAGGTGCGACATTACGGTTTTTAGCTACGGGAGACAGCTACACTAGCCTAATGTACCTATCACTTAATATAACTTGCAGCGTTGAATACATACTGTGTATTGTTATATACTAATAAAAGATTTTTTATGTACCTATTAATTTTTTACTATAGAATACAAAATAAATACTCACTTATCCACTAATATTATAAAGAGGACTGATTTCAAAAATTATTTCTACTATTAGAATGTTACAGTATCCCTGAGTAACATAGGCTACCTATACTTATTACTAGAAAACAATAATATTATAAAGATAAATTACTAGAGAATCCCTACTAAAACTTCAATAATGTAGGTTTATGGATAAAAATATAGTAAAATTTATATGTAATACGAGTGTACTTACGGGAGTAGTTTTCAAATTGGATATAGAATCTTGAGGAATATTAAAAAGACATGAAATCAAACATTTCCTGGTAAGCAAACCATTTCGAAACATATAATATTTCAGCTGCACCGCTATCAGTTTTAAATACAGTCATTTTCTTTTTTTCTCTGTTGAATTGTTCCTTGAGGCTAATCCTTTTCGTATTTACGTCTTTCACTGGAATACATAAAATAGGTATTCGAAATTTCCAAAAAAGCATATTGCTTTTTAGTTTTATATTTGTTTTCAGTTGATGTAGCATCCTAAATAACAGGTCTTTTCCATATCAAATACAAGGTATTTTCTTTATTCCGCTCCATTATCGCTAAAGTACAACATAAACATTTAAAGTATTCAATACACTATAAAAAGATTTCACAAGACGTGTCTATGGCGAGCGCAAACACAAAATAAACAATTTTACCCCCCGGACCCCACTCAGGCGAACACGGGGAAGTTATCCATCTGAGTCGGCAAACATGTTAGCGAGTTTTTGGAAACAAAACAGTCAGGCCACGCCCCCAACACAGTGTCCATGGTTATATTATCATGTTATCGTGTTTGCAAACACCATAACATGGCGCAGCAGACCCGGCTTAAGGAAACAGATTCAAAGTAGCTGAGCATGTCAAGTGCTAAAATACAGATCACAAAATTGAAATACATAAGTTAAATTCCACGCAGTTGAAGTCGCGAGTAGTAGCTAGTCTATACTATTATAAAGCTGTAACAGAGCTGTGTCTGTACATTTAAGATATTTGGAAAAAAATGACTGTAATGGGCTATATAGGCATGTCTAAACACAAAACAATTTTTTTTAGGAATTTTTGTCTGTCTGTTTGTTTGTTCGCGCATCACACAAAAACTACTGAACGGATTTTGATGCAACTTTTTTTATTTGAAAGGCCTTGATTTGACTTCAAAACTGGTAGACATTTTATCCCGCTACTATATCGAGAACCTGAGATATAACCGAAAAGCTAGCTTTTGGCTGCGGCGAAGCCGCTGGCAAAGGCTAGTAATTATTATTACTAATTTTACCGCGAGTTCTCGAATGTTCGGCGATTATTATTTATGCTCGGCAGACGTCATTAGAGTTGAATTAATAACTGTTTTCACTGATACTTATAACTTAGGTTGACATATTGAATTAAGCGTCGTCGAGGGAACGGTTTATCCTCATCTAGTTTACTAATGCCGTTGACATTGTTAGTCTCAATTAAAAGTAATAGATTACGAGTATTAGCGAATACAGACTGACGCAAGTTTTTCAGCCAAACTGCAAAAGCTCGTCGGGAAAAAGGCGCGTATCCACAGAAGATACGAGTATAAGTAATTGATTGTTGACAAAGTAATTAGTATATTATTTATTTTAGGCCCTAAAAAAATTGTAAAACATTATAATAAGGAACAAATACTTTGGAAAATCCAATACTGTGCGTCTCATAATCTTCATTTTTCACAATAAAATTGATTATTTGGTAAGTAACTAATAATGTATTGGTCTTACAAAGTAGTTTTCAATAAATCACATAGATGGCGCTAATTTCAAAAAGTACTAATGTGGTTCTCGTGTCTTATAGGCCATCTAGCGCAAAATTTAAGAAGTACTACTATACTGGTCTATAGAAGTAGTTCTCACGAAATAAGGTATAGCGCTGGTTTTAGTGTATCGAGTCGAGCGTAAATACTTACTATTTTTTTTTTGTTTATTTAATAACATTTAAACCACATTGAATCAGACTGTGAAAAGTGATACGGCTCTATTCATAATTATACTGAAGCGTAAGAGAAAAAAATGATGATATCCAGGTTCTGACGATGGAGCTGGAAGGTAGCCACAGTAACTTATGAAACGACGCAACCCTATCGAGTGTATACTCGTTTGATTCGTCTTGAGAAGTACTTTGTCAAGTTATGATCATTTTATTTCTACAAAATAATTTCAATGTTTTCACATCTGCTAGACGTCCCGCGACGTCTAGTATTTTTTTCAGCTTAGACAAGAAAGATGGATACTTCGAAAATTCGAGTGATTTTTGAATACGAGTTCCGACGCGGAACTAACGCTGCAGAAACAGCTCGCAATATCAATGTTGCGTTTGGAAAGGGGAGTGCTAATGAACGCACCGTGCGATTTTGGTTTAAACGGGTTCGTGATGAAAAAAAGAACGAACCACTTGGAAGACCGCCCACACATGTGAATAACAATGAATTGAAAGAGATGGTGGAAGCCGATCCGAGCCAAACTACCCAGGAATTAGCGGCATGGTTTAACGTTACTCATTTGCGTCAAATCAATAAAATAAAAAAATATGAAAAATGGGTGCCTCATGATTTGACTGATCTGCGGAAAGAAACGCGTGTTGAAACTTGTGTTGCCTTGTTGAATCGATACAGAAATGAAGGAATATTGGATCGAATTGTGACATGTGATGAAAAGTCGATTCTTTACGATAACCGTAAGCGAAAAATGCAATGGCTGACCCCAGATCAAACGCCGCAACAGTGTCCTAAAGCTAAGCTTACCAATAAAAAGGTAATGGTAACTGTTTGGTGGTCTCATCTCCTTCGGTCGTTTTCTTCCCAGGGGGCAGTACAAAATGCTTTCACACAGTTTGTAGAATCTAGATCACTAGAGTTCTATCGCAAAGGCATAAATAACCTTCCTATTAGATGGCAGCAATGTATAGATAATGGTAGGCAATGATGGTAGGTTTTTGATGAAATAAATATGTTATATGAAAAATAAACTAATTTAAATTTTTCAGTACAAATCGGCAATTTCATACTTTAACCCCTAATATTAACTGCCTCTGTGATGCAGCGATAGTGTAATCGACTTCTGATCATGAGGTCTCGGGTTCGACTCCCGTGTAGGGCGGTGTTAGTGAGCTTTTTTGTAAAAAGAAAAATTCTTTTGAAAAGTTTTTTTTTTATATTATATTATTATGAAAAATAGTCATTCCACAGTACAAGTGTCACCACCCCATTCTTTCATATGGGCGCCGTACGAGGCGACTAAGGGAAGTAAGTAATTATCACCCATTGCATTACTGGTGGTAGAGCCAGGGGTGGGAGTACTCACTTGGTATCGGGCCCGAGCGGGTTGGTACCAACATCTCCCTGGCTGTAGCAGGAGATAGCCATTTATTCTTTCATTTCATATCGATGAAATGAAATATACTCTCGGTATAGTTGAGTCCATGAGCGACGGTTACCATTTACCATCAGATGGGCCATGGCTCGACTACCACTAAATGTAATAAAAATAAAATAAAAAAAAAACATATTTTCGATCCCGAGCGGGTTGGTACCGCCATCTCCCGTGTGACCGGCCATGAAGCACATCGGTGTGTTTTGGTTGTAGCTGGAGATAGCCGTTTATTATTTCACTTCATATCTGTGAAATGAAATGGTGAGCAGCGGCTTGACAATACTCCCGTTATAGATACATTAGCGATGGTTACCATCGTCGTCTGCCACCATAAGCAATAGAATAAAATGCTTAATTTCATGAGTGAACGGTGTGAAACGAAACAAACAAAAAGCAATACTAGTTCTAAGGACATTGATTTAGAGTTTAATATCAATGACTAAGGATTATTAGCAATATTCATCCATCCATCCATCAGCCTTTCAACGTCCACTGCTGGACATAGGCCTCCCCAAGAAATGGGGATAGTGCCGTAATAGCCACGCTTGGCAGGCGGGTTGGCGATCACAGTGGATTTTGTTAATACTCGAGGGAGTGCTACTGCCCACTCCCCCGGTATGTTAGCAATATTAGTAAGGATTCTTTGTTAGTAAAAAAATAACCTGTATAGCATATCAAGTGCTTTGAAAGATTTTTAAACTGTGTATAAACGTTTCATTACACGTAATTTTAAAACATTCCATTCATACCTATATACATAGGTATATACCTAGCTAAGTATTTTAAAGCGTTGTGTTCAATTATCCTGTGTATATATTTATGACTATTATTCAACAATATGTAATGATACAAATACTTGGTCTAGTTAATGATTTTCCTGTAGTTTAAACCAATTTAATTGGTTCAATATACCTATTACCGTGTGTCGTGTGGGGCCGGCACTAAGAATAGCTCCACCCCGTCTCTTCCTATGGGAGTCGTAAAAGCCGACGAAGGAATTACCGGTTGATCGGGCAGCAGCTTTCCCCTGTATACTAAAAACATCCACTACGATCGCCAACCCGCCTGCCTAACATACTGTATTTACATAATGTATTTCTAAATATTTGCAGTGATAGTTTTTTGTTATTACAAAGATCAGTCTTATCGGGAAAAGTTATGACTGGTCACGGGCCTTTGACGTTTCAGAATATATTATCCAGCTTTTGTTATGTAAGGCGGGAAAAAAATTACGTAGCCGTACACTGTGGTTCGGGGCATCGAACAGGGTAGTGTGATTATAATAAAATTAAGTTATTGAATAGCGGTCCTTCCCCGCTATATAAAGCTATTAAAGCTCTCTAAAATATTTGTAATAATTATTAGGTATCGGCGTGTCTTTGTGCCACGAAGGCCTCCTCCAGCTATTGCCAGGCAACTCTTGTTTGAGTTTTGTTTTATGCTATAGTGGACCCGAAATCTTTCTGATGTCATCGGGCCAGCGTTTTGTTTGTCTTGCTCTTTTTTGGAATCTAGAGCTCTTTTGTCCATTTAATACTCTTGTTCATGCCACGACTAAACTATCACTGCTTATATTAGAAGGAAAATAACTAAATAATTAACAATAATTATTTAAATAACGAGAAATATGTAAGGATCAGTCAGCTGTTTACAAACGGTGAAACAACTTGCGTCATAGTCTTGTCACCACAAAACGACATTAAATGTTTCTGTTTGTGTAAATAGGAACATTTGATGTCGGAAAATATTCATTCCACGATTTGATTATTATACTGTGATCCAAACATTCACCGAGTATTGCATACTATTATCAAGAATAAACAAAAAGAATTAACTTTAGTTACGAATCTATAGCTACTAATATAAAGCTGTAACAGAGTTGTGTCTGCACATTTAAGATATTTGAGAAAAAATGCTGTATTAGGCTGTATAGACGTGTAATACAAAACATTTTTTTTAGATATTTTGTCTGGTTGTTCGTTCATGCATCACGCTAAAACTACTGAACGGATTTTGAAATATAATAATAAACATTTTTTTAATTGATAGCTCTTGATTAGACTTAAACATTGTTATACCTACATTTTATCCCGCTAATGTGTCGGGAATCTGAGATATAACCTAAAACGTAGATGCGGCGGAGCCGCGGCTAAAGGCTAGTTAAAATTACGTTTACTTGAATTTCTATAGTCTAGTCGTGACCATTATTGCTGTAATGTAGTCGAATAGGTGCCATAGTCGAACCACTGATGGAATGTAATAATTATGGTTCCGGTGGCCCGCCAATAAAGGCGGAGAGACGGCACACGGCGGGTTTCTTTAGTGGGTGAGGGCCCCACACTACCATATTCGTTGCCCCGAACGACGGGGTGTGCGGTTAGGTACATTTTTTCCCGCCTAAACATAAGAAAAACAAAAAAGGTGCCACAGTCGAAAATCAAATAAACGCGGTAGATTTCGTAAAAATAGTTATAGTATCATGTGCAATTATTGAGTAATATCAGAAAATATAAGTAGTAAATATTGAAAATTAATGTTACAATGAGACAAGTTATTCGAAAAAAAAAAACACCTAAAATCATATAGCAGCCTTTGCATGAACCGCTCACAAGGAAAAGTAATGTAAAAAAAAAAAAATCTAACAGATTTTTCGACAAGATAAACTTAATTTTATGCGCATAATTAAGTGTTTAACATGGAAAATTAAAATTCAACGCATACAAAAGTATGAAAACTGATTTTTTCTAATAAATATATGAATGAACTAATTATCCATGGCAGTCATTAAAGCCGGGAATAGTAGGGTAAGTACATTCTGCGTAAGTTTCAAAAAGGTTCTATATAAAGATCAATTCGATCGAGGTTATAAAAATGAGATAGATGGCACGCCAAACAAGACGTTGTGACCAAATTATTATTATTTTTATTGCTAATGGTGGCATTCGTGCCACGGTCCACCTGTTGGTAAGAGGTAGCCGTCGCTCATGGACTCAACTATACCGAGAGTATTGTCAAGCCGCTGCGAACCATTTCATTTCTCAGATATGAAATGAATGAATAAACGGCTATCTTCTGCTTCAGCCAAAACACACTGACGTGCTTCATGACCGGTCAGGCAGAGGACGGTGGTACCGACCCGCTCGGGCCCGATAGCAAGTGAGTACTATCACTTGGTACCCCTATCATCAGTTAGATATTATTTATGTGTAAATTAAAATTGTATTCCTAGAGTTAGTTATCTCTACATTTTTGTACATGCAAATTCTACGAAATGCCGTGTTTATAAAGTTTTTGGGAGTTTATCCTGCCAATGTCGACGAGTAAATTATATAATTAAACTAGCTGACCCAGCAAACGTTGTTTTGCCATATGAATTATTTCTAGAGTATGAATTTTTTTTTATATCTTTTTAATCTTTACTTTTAAAATTTATTTGAAAAATTGCGCTCGACGAAACTTGCTATTATGCTGCTCTCAAGCGGAGGAGTTTGGCAAAACAGAACCCCATTGATCAGCTATCGACCGGGGTTAAAAAATACAAAAAGTTATTAAAAAGCAGGGGTTGGTAGTAGGAGGGTAAAAATTTAGCACTAAATGTATTTTTTAATGGCACACCATAAAATTTTTTTGGGGTGAGCTACCCTTACCCCTTAGGGGTATACAAATTAGTTATAAACCTATTCCATACCTACTGAATATACATATAAAATTTCATCAAAATCGGTCGAGCCATTTCGGAGGAGTATAAATACTAAAACTTTGACACAAGAATTTTATATATTAGATAATGAAGGGTTACGTAACGTCGGTCTAGCCATATAACGACCCAGGCTAAGACACGAGTACTACTGAAGTGATGTCACAAAGTAAACGTGGTCCGCCGGCGGAGAGACGGCACACGGCAGGTTTATTTAGTGGGTGAGGGCCCACTGTCCTGTTCGTTGCCCCGAACAACGGGGTGTCCGGTTAGGTACATTTTTTCCCGCTTTAACAAAAAATACTAAAAAAGTTGGTATTGTTTTTATGAACAGGTAAATTATAACAATTTATAAATATTTTTTATTATTCCAAATAATAATTAATAAATAATATTTATTAATTGCTATAATTTACCCGTTGCACTGTATCCCTTGCCAATATTACAATTAGTAAGTCGTTACTATCGTCCTAGAATAAATAACCATTAATGTAAATACAACTCAATAAAAATACTGTCAAAGTGAAAAGTAAAGTGCGTCACCCAAGACATCAAGAAGGAATGTGTTTTCGAAATTCGCAGTCCCAAGCAATTGTCACGATGACAGAATTGGCAAAACATCTGAAACGTATTCCAGGAGATGCAGGTTCAAATCCTGCTCGTGAATTATTTTCGATTTCACATTTTCGCACTTGTGTTAATTTATATCGCTAAGTCGATATGCTTAAAAAATATATATAAAAATATCAAAGCACTATTAAATCTTGAACCATAATGACTAAAACCATAATGAACAAATGCTGTATACGATTGTATATCTACCTGTCTTTAAAATGCGGTAGGTGTCACGTTAATTAATAAGTAATTAATTATTATAATTATATATTTTTCTGCTTCGAGCACTCAAACAAGATATCGAGTCCGCTAGTCTATATATATATAAATATATAATAAGCGTCGCCACACTAACAGCCGGTTGTACCCTCGCTCCGCAATAGATGTTTCACATCAAAAATGTAGGTTCCGGAGGGATAAGTAATCGCCAACATATCACATAGTAAAACCTTCTCCGAAACACGCTGTATATTATGGTATAAGTATTATTTCTTGTTTTTTTTTTATTGCATGTAGTGGCAGACGAACCACGGCCTATCTGATTGTAAATGGGAACCATCGTCCATGGACTCGACTATACAAAGAGTATTGCCAAGCCACTGCTCATGCATCCATTTCTCAGATATGAAATGAAAGAATAAATGGATATCTCCAGCTACAACCAAAACACACCGATGTGCTTTATGGTCGGTCACACGGGAGACGGTCGTACCAACCCGCTCGGGCTCAATAAGAAGTAGGTAAGTGCTCCCACTTGGTACCCTACTACCAGTAATGTAATGGGTGATGATTGCTTACTTCCCTTAGTCACCTCGTACGACACCCGTGGGAAAGAATCGGAGTTATGACACTTGTATTCTTAGTCCGTCACCACACGGTGAATTTTTTTCTATTCTAATAATGAAAAAAATAACATTTAGATATTTTTATATATATTTTTAGCATTTGACATGCTTAGCACTATACATTAAACACAAAGTGAAAAATGTGAAATCGAAAATAACAGTCAGGAGCAGGATTTGAACCTGCATCTTCTGGATACCGTCCAGATGCTTTACCAATTCAGCCATCCTGACAATTGCTCCTTTCTTTCTTTTTTCGATTTCACATTTTTCACTTTGTGTTTAATGTATAGTGCTAAGCATGTCAAATGCTAAAAATATATATAAAAATATCTAAATATTTAAAGGGTTTGCGTCATTATTAGGTAAAATCTTAATTGTAAAATTAAGTTTACCTGGTCGGTATAATGTATGAAAATACGTCCGACAGATGGCGCAGGCGTCACCCAAAGACGTTAGGTATGATGTGTTATCGAAATTAGCAGTCAGGAGCAATTGTCAGGATGGCTGAATTGGTAAAGCATCTGGACGGTATCCAGAAGATGCAGGTTCAAATCCTGCTCCTGACTGTTATTTTCGATTTCACATTTTTCACTTTGTGTTTAATGAAAAAAATAACTTTAGGAGAACTCAAAATTGTAATCTATATTCTATCTATATATACTAACTTATTTATCTATCTATACTAAAAAAGCTATAACAGAGCTACGTTTGTACATGTCAGATATTTAACAAAAAATAAATGTAATCGGCTATAGCGTCTCTAAACACAATTTTTTTTTGTCAGTTTGTTTGTTTGGGCATTGCGCATAAACTACTAAACGGATTTTGATAAAACTTTTTACTTGATTAGACTTAAAAACTGGTAAACATACTACTATATAGGGAACTTGAGATATAATCTTAAGACTTTTTTTACCTGAGACGGAGTTGTGGGCAAAGGCTTGTCCGATATATTATCATCTTTGTTTTTCTTTTATATCATCACTTAGATTGTAATAGCTAATACTGGACTCAATTAGTTCTTCTAGTGTTGCCAGGTAATGACAAATCGAATATTCCGCCGCAAAGTTGCCGGGTTTCCCAGTACTTAATATTCTTTCAACGCATCAAAAACATGTGAACGCATTACACAAGGTTGATAACAATTTCTCGATCTTTTATATATATACGTTTGCCTGGTTTGTGGATCAACTTTTTTATTTGATAGCTCTTGATTAGACTTAAAAACTTGTATACATTTTATCCCGCTACTATATCGGGGACCTGAGATATAACCGAAAAACTAGCTTTTGACTGCGGCGGAGCTGCGGGCAAACGCTAGTAAAATATATTTGAGAAACAAAGTATCTTTTCGTAATTTTTATTTGTTTCTTTGTTCGCGCTTAACTTAAAAACTAATGAACCAATTTTTGATGACACTTTTTTTTGTTTTGTAACTCATAATTAGGATAAAAAGTGGTAAGTATACATATTATGCCTCTACTATATCGGAAACCTGAGATATGAACAAAAACGCTCATTTTTTATTTATTTTATCTACATTATGCAACTGATAAATATAACTACTTGATCATAGAAGTAGGTATATATCTCAGTGTGTGACGTAATTTAATGTCATATTACGCAAAAGTTTTGTATTACATAACATTACTCTATACGTATGATAAAACGGTTGAACACGATGTCAGCACTTTACAAAAAAAGTTTAAAAGTAAAATCCGACTATGAAATATTAGAAATGTGCTAATTAATATAATAAAAAATAAATATTCACGGACATTTCACATAACGTTCTCTTGTCCCAAACTAAGTTTAACGCTTGTGCTACCAGAACGCTGGTTACCAGATTACGGATATACCTACCTAATACATATATTACTTTTTTTATAGAAAACACACAGAGGCAGTACAAATATCTGTGTTCATCACACAAATTATTGTCCTGAGTGGGGATCGAACCTACGACCTCGTGCACGGAAGTTGGTTACACTACCGACTACGCCACGACGCCCATCAATTTAGCCCTTCCTTTGTTCATTTGACACTTAATAAGTCACATTTCGAAAAAATATTTTATCTAACTTTGTGTCCTCCAGAGGGCGCTATACTGAATTTAATGTGACGTCAGCCTTTTACTTGCGAATAATCAAAATGCTTCTAATGATATGTTATTAATCTAGCTATGATAAGTAGCTTGGAAGTTATGCGAGAACATGTATTGTAAATATACGGGTTAAAATTATAACCCTTCGTTTGGCTTCGCCGTAGTCGAGTAAAATAGGTAGGTAGCGTAGACAGAGGATATAATAGTCTCGCTACTTTTTTAATGCTAAGGATGAAGAAAATGATGCACATATTGGGTCATAGCAAGAGTGAGCGAGTATAAGTTATACATATGTTTAAATTGTTTTCATATTCGCGTATGCATTATTTTTGCTTGGACCCAATTCAACTGGGTCCAAACAATAAGGTGGGCAACGCAACCGTCCCCATCATCGGTATGTAAGCTTGATATTGTATTTGCGAAAAAAATGTTCATTAATCTTGTTATATACACTATTGTTAGACGTTCTAATACATTTTAAGCAACATATAAGCATAACTGCAATTAATTTTGTAGTTCATCCATCCATCCATCAGCCTTTCAACGTGCACTGCTGGACATAGGCCTCCCCAAGAGAACGCCATAACGAGCGGTCCCGTCATGGGGGATAATGCCGTAATCGCCACGCTTGGCAGGCGGGTTGGCGATCGCAGTGGATGTTGTTAATACTCGAGGGAGTGCTGCTGCCCACTCCCTCGGTTTTCCCTCAGTCGGTTCTTACGACTCCCATGGGTAGAGAGGGATGGGACAATTCTAAAGCCGGCCCCACACGGCCACGGTAATTTTGTAGTTATCCGGCTAAAATACTTAGTACCTACATATTTAGTCTACAACGTTTAACCTAAAATTATTTCGGTTATCGTGTATGAAACTATTGCTAACTCGACACTGCATACACTGAGAATGTGTCTATGTGTCCATTATACCTATCCTCCGTCTACGGTAGGTAGGTATGTGGCAAACATTTATAGGGGACGATAGTAAAAAGGCTTAGACAAAGAATATTATAGACTCGCTACTATTTTGACATTAAGAATTAAGAAAGGGATGCACATTTTGTAAAGTACAAATTATTTGCGAATAAGGAAAAAGATATTTTTGTACTAGCGGGAATCGAACCCGCGTCTTTTCCAATCCGGGGAAGTGCTCTAAGCCACTCAGCTATAGTACAGGTCTTTCGACCATCCCAATCTCCTTATCACATTTGTCTTTACGACCAACGCCATCTATCGGAAGCATTTACATGCATTAAACCGATAAAGTAAGTTTAATTTTGCAATTAAAATTCATACTAGGTATTTGATGGCGCGATTTTTTAAACATTTTTGATCTATATTTTTTAGCATTTGACATGCTCCGCCACTTTTTAAAGTACAAATTATTTGCGAATAAGAAAAAAGAGACTTTTTGTACTAGCAGGAATCGAACCCGCGTCTTTTCCGCTAGTACAAAAACTTACTTTATCGGTTCGTCGCACTCAGAAAAAGCGGCGTCCGGATGGTTCCCTGACTGCTGGAAGGAGGGGAGGCTGGTACTCCTGCCGATGCCGGGGCGAACACCGGATTCGGTCGGGGCCTTCAGGCCCATCGTGCAGCTGGACGAGGCGGGTAAGCTGCTGGAGAGAATCTTCGCTGCCCGCATCGTACAACACATGCGCGACGTCGGACCCGACTTGTCGGACGCCCAGCTCGGTTTTCGAACCGGTCGTTCGACGGTCGGCGCGATCATGCGCCTGAGGGCTGCGGCCGCGGCGGTCGTCGCTGGCGGTGGAGTGCTGTTGGCGGTGTCGCTTAACATCGCCAACGCATTCAATAGTCTGCCACTCAGCTGCATCAGGGAGGCGCTCCGGTATCACGGGGTGCCTGTATACCTGAGGCGGCTAGTGGCGGACTATCTTGAGGGCCGCAGCGTTCTCTATGAGAGTCGCATAGGGGACGTTGTGAGAAGACCCATGTCGTGCGGTGTCCCACAGGGTTCGGTTCTAGGGCCGCTCCTGTAGGACATCGGTTACGACTGGGTGCTACGCTACGTACGGGGCTCCCCCCCGGGCTGGCGTTCATCTGCTATGCGGATGACACGCTGGTCGTGGCCCGGGGTGGAAACTTCGAGGAAGCGGCGTTCTTGGCCACCTTAGGGACCTCGGAGGTGGTCAGGAGGATCGGGGCGCTGGGGCTTAGGGTGGTCCTGGATAAATCGGAGGCCCTGCATTTCCATGGGCCCCGGCGTCGGCCACCTGCTAGCGCCTCGATCACGGTGGAGGGGGTCCAAATTGAGGTGAAGGCCCAGATCAAGTATCAGGCCCTGGTGCTGGACGGGCGGTGGCGCTTTCGCGAGCACTCCCGCCAACTGTCCCCGAGGTTCGTCGGCGCGGCGTCCGCCCTTGCACGGCTCATGCCGAATATGGGCGGACCCATCAATGCGTGCCGAAGGCTATACTCGGGGGTGGTCCGATCGATGGCGCAGTACGGTGCACCTGTGTGAGCGGAGTCCCTGGACACGCCAAATAGGGCTCTTCTGTGGAGACCACAAAGAGTCGTCGCGTCCAGGCTCATACGCGGATACCGCACGGTGTCGACCGAGGCGCCTTGCGCGTTGGCCGGAACCCCTCCGCGGGACTTGGAGGCGGAGGTGCTCGCCGAGATGTATTGGCAGGCGTCGCAAGAGCGGGCTAGGGGTGGTCGCCTCCTGCCCAGCGAGGTGGCCAGGCGGCAGGGCGACGCCCGCCGTGCTGCCATGGCCAGTTGTAGGGTGCGGCTGGAGACGCCCCGGGCCGGTCTCTGGACCGTAGGGGCACTCCAGCCTGTGCTGGAAGAGTGGGCGGGGCTACAGCACGGAGTCCTTACCTTCCGACTGGTGCCGGTGCTGTCGGGGCACGGTTGCTTCGGCAGATATCTGCACATAGTCGCAAGGAGGGAAGCGACTCCGGGCTGTCACCATTGCGGCTGCGACGAGGACATGGCGCAGCACACGCTCGAGTCATGCCCGGCTTGGGACGGGCACCGCCGTGAACTCGTCGCGGCAATAGGGGGGGACCTCTCGCTGTCGAGCGTCGTCAGAGCGATGCTCGGCAGCGACAGGAATTGGGCCGCGGTCGCTGCCTTCTGCGAGGAGGTTATCTCGCGGAAGGAAGCGGCGGAGAGGGCCAGGGAAGAGGATTCTTCCGCTGACCCAAACCGTCGCCAGCGACTGGGGTGGCGTAGGCGTGACTACTTGCGCCTCATGCCGCCCTAGCTGAGGCTGCGGGTGGATGGACCGGGGAACGTCCGCCAGCCGCAAGGCCTCCCGCGAAGGTGCGACGCTCCGTATGCGGATGCGTCGCTCAGTAGAGGGTACCCGAAAGGGTAAGCCGCCGGCGGGCCACTGAAGTAATCCAACACAGTACCAGTGGTCCGTCAACTCAGGCGGAGAGACGGCACACGGCGGGTTTCTTTAGTGGGTGCGGGCCCCACACTACCCTGTTCGATGCCCTGAACGACGGGGTGTGCGGTTAGGTTTTTTCCCGCCTAAACAAAAAACAAGAAGGATGCAGGTACAGGGGGAGATCGAGACTCACCTACCTCGACCAAATCGGTCATGTATTGAAGAAAGGTGGAGTCAGGAGTCTCCGGAACCAGCGAGCGTGTATAAAGAGAATTATTCGAATGTGGAGGAAGCGAGAGATGTGTGCAAGAATAAAGCATATAGACTCTATTCTCTCTGCGTCGCAAGGGAGACCCATCCATCCATCAGCCTTTCAAACGTCCACTGCTGGACATAGGCTTCCCCAAGAGAACGCCACAACGAGCGGTCCCGTCATGGGGGATAATGCAAGGGAGATAGCGTGATGTATATGTAGTAAAAAAAAGAAAAAAATATATATGTAAAATGTACCTACACCTTATTTCATTTAATAAAGATCTCAAGAAAATGTACCCATTTGAATTATATTAAGACCAACCAACTCCAAGGAATCCAAGTTTGATCTCTATAAGTAATCTGACTTCGTTAAAGAACAAATTATTGTAAAATGGAAAAGAGCGCCTTACTGCGAGCGGGATTCGAATTTGCGTCCCTTCCAAACCGGGGAAGTGTGAATTCCGCTAAGCCATCACAGTAGCCCACGGTTACACCCAATCTCTACTCCGCAATTGCTTTTTAGATGTCTTTACGACGACTTCCCCGGCTTGGAAGGGATGCAAGTTTGAATCCAGCTTGCAGTAAAGTTCTCTTTTTCCATTTTCACAATAACTTGTTTTTTAAAGTAGCTGAGCATGTCAAGTGCTAAAATACAGATCTGACTTCGTTGTTTACATAGCGTTGAAAATTCTAATTCTTTGAGGAAATCCTTGCCAATAATAATAGGCTAGTAACATTACTGTGTACCATAGCATGATAATCAGAATAATACACTACCAATTACTAGACACACCAAATGTCGAATATTTTATATTAAAACTATAATACATATTATAATGACCATAAAATTAAAACATGATCTAAAGAAATAAATAATATTGAAATGTCTGTTTGTAATCTTTAAATAATAGCTCTTTACTAAATGCATATAAGAATATATAATATATGTTAGCTATAACAAAATACAAGTGTCTAAATTTTATCTCTTTGACCCAGTTTATCTCCGAAACGACTGGATCGATTTGAACGAGTCTTTAACTGGCAAATAGCTGATGTTATAAACCGTAACTCAGGCTACTTTTATTTTGGAAAAATATTAAGTTTCCACACAAAAAATAAAACAAACAAGAAAAGAAAATAACGTGGACATTGTTGCAAGTAGCGGCTAGAAATGAATATGCATTATGTATCATTTCATTCATTTCCATTCATTCAAAAACAGTTACGGAGCCTATTTCAATCTCACCTAGAAGAGTTTCTTCGAAAGCTTTATCGAAATTCTCTCTGTCGGAGTTCTCCATTTTGTTAACACTTCAATCCATCACTTTCATATATGTATATTAAATATATTTAACACGAAATACACAACACTTTAACTCTATAACTGGCTGCGTTATGTTTGTCGCGAGCATTTTCCTCTTACGACGTGGTGGATGAACCGGTCGGTTTGCAATGCTAACTATACTTTGTCCGTCCGAAATATCTTGAACTTTGAAGTGGGGAGTTCACTGGTTTTTTTATGACGTATATTAATGTGTTACATACTTTAATATAGCTAGTTTAAAAATCCATATCACATAAATAAGTTAGTAGACGCACATTATGGCTGGGCAAGACCTTAAACGCAATTAGGGACCCACAGATTTGTGCTCCAACTTATGCTCCTTGGAAATTTCCCAAATTCTATGTGTAGACTTACTGAGAATACAAGTGCTACCACCCCATTGTTTTCCGCGAGAGAAGTGACTAAGCAATCATCAAACATTGTATCACTGGTGGTAGAGTTTGGTACCAATTATTCACTTATTAACGGAACCGAGTGAATCCATCATCTTCCGTGTGATTGACTGTGAAATACCACGGGGTGTTTTCATTGTTTTCTTTCTTTTTTTTTAAAGGATACACCCTACACTAAGGAATAATCCTTGTATCACAGAGGAGTTTACAAATGGACAATTTCAGAGAAACAAAAATTTGTGGATCACACAAAGAGTTGTCCTGTGTGGGAATCGAACCCAGAATACACAAGCGGGACGCCGCTAAACCACTCCGCCATCAGCAGTTTTGTAGCGAGAGATAGCTGTTCATTCGTTTCATCTGAGAAAAGATATGGTAAGCAGCGAACGGGTGATAACTTCTTACTTAAGCATCGCAAACCCGCGGCAAAGAATGCAGTGGTGGCACTTTTAATTCTTAGACTGTCAACACAGATAATGATTGGTAATTGGGGCTAGAAGGATAATAATAATTGTATCTGTAAAATCCAAATAGAGATTGATTGATCTCGGATTTACCCTCAATTCGATTATATTATTCGAGTATATTATTTACATAATGGTTTTTTTGTCAGTGTCATAATCGGTTTTCATACACAATCAAACGATATAAAAACACAATTAATATTCAATTAAAATAACTATCCAAGGTTTGGTGATTGTGCACTTGATCACTAATATTAGACGTACGCGCATTTTGTGCGTTAATTGTAAATACTCTACGCCGATACCGAATCTTGGATCAAAACACGAGATCTTCAACAAAATACTTGCAACGAACCACAAGCTGGAACAAGTCAGCGCGATCATACCAATAATGTGCTTATCATCACGCCATCTCCCTCTGGGTTAGGCAGAGAGAACCGAGTGCCAAAAGGCTCTATTCTTGCATACATCATACATATCCATCCAATCCAATCCAATCCATCAACCTTTCAACGTCCACTGCTGGACATAGGCCTCCCCAAGAGAATGCCACAACGTGCGGTCCTATGCTGCTTGTCATGGGGAATAATGGCGTAATCGCCACGCTTGGCAGGCGGGTTGGCGATCGCAGTGGATGTTGTGAATACTCGAGGGAGTGCTGCTGCCCACTCCCCCTGTATTCCCTCAGTCGGCTCTTACGACTTCTGTGGGTAAAGAGGGGGGGGTGGGACAATACTAAAGCCGGCCCCACACGGCAAGGTATCATACACATATACATATAAGTAATAAATAGGGCTTGCTGTAAAATAAAAAAATGCGTGTTGTGGACTCAGACCACAGAACAATATTACTCAAACTAACTAAAAAATTAAGCCACTTTTTATAGATGTGTGCGTGAAAGTGTTGTCACCGGCAAGAAATATTTCTATAATTTAGGTAATTTTTAAAAATATAAAGGAAGAATTTTTAAAAATATAAAGGAAGAATGCCTCGTTTAGAGGTGAAACACGTGTCGAATTTATGTTCCGATTTTTGCGGAATATTGCAATATTGTGGTTCTGAGAGTTCTACCGTATCGCATGGTTGTGCCGCGTTGGTGAGTTTTTTGTCATTATCGTGCATGCTACTTTGCTACGTTCGAATATAAAGGAAGTAAAATTATACAGTAAGTTTACAGCAAATCATATTATGGCACAGACAACGTATTCATGTAAGTAACTTACGTACAAAATCGTCGAATCATTTGGGATAGTGATTTATCTATGCATTTGGGGTAATTTGATCATACTGCGGTAACACTCGTTGTTTATGACACTTCGTTTTGGCATTATTTTGTTTGTATTTGTGTGCGTAAAAGCCTAGAATTACTACAGTTTGGCATGGTTTTATATGGCTTCAATGGATTGTTCTTAATGCTCCGTCTATATTTTTTTCTTGGTCTGAGGCTATAGAGAGGGATAACTAGAATATATAGTCTCTGATCTACCACCATTTATACTAATTCCTCTTCATACTGGCATTGGGATCTCCTCAAATTATATAGAAATCACCCGATATAATAAGACTGAATTGAATTCAATATAGCGCAATTATAGGAAACACTACTTATCCGTATTCTATCTCATTCTCTCGCAAGCTAAATCCTTATGTTTGTCCCTCTTTAGTGTCACATTTTCGTCTCATTGCATTTCAAATCACAACGATGACAAATAAGTTTTCACTTTAATATAGAGGAAATGTTCAGGAACTTATAATTATCCAGTTCCAGTAGCCTCATATGTTAACTAGCCATTGCCCGCGGCTCCGTCGCAGCTAAAAGCTAGTTTTTAGGTTATATCTCAGGTTCCCGATATAGTAGCGAGATAAAATGTATACCAGTTTTTAATTCTAATCAAGAGCTATCAAATAAAAAAGTTGCATCCAAATTTGTTCAGTAGTTTTGGCGTGATGCGCAAACAGACAAACAATATAAAAAAAATGTTTTGTGTTTAGACACGCCTATATAGCCTTATATAGTAATTTTTTGTCAAATACCTTCAATATACAGACACAGCTCTGTTACAGTTTTATAATAGTTAGGATACGCTGTTATGGCTGTCGATGTAAGCTGCTTATTAAACATTAAAAGAACACAATTAATTCTTTATAATATAGAGGAAAAGATCGTGAGAAAACGTGTATGTTAAGATATTTTTTGCGAGATATTCAAAGCATAAAGGTCCCACGGTAAGAACGTAAATTTAACGTACGTAAGTTTACAAATAATGCTATCCCATTTTTTTTACGAGGTTGTAAAAATATACCTAACCGCTCACTCCGTCGTTCGGGGCAACGAACAGCATAGTGTGGGGCCCTCACCCTCTATATAGACCCATCGTGTGCCGTCTCTACGCTTGTACTGGAGGACCACTGGAAGTCTGTGACATTATTTCAGTGTATATATGTTTGTATGTTTGTTACGCACGAAGTCACTTGAAAACAAGAGAACAGATGTCATTCAACTGTTGGCACACTGTTGCCACAGTTGAATGAAATCTGTCTAAACCATCTGTGTCAAACTGTGTCTAAGCCAGATTATAACCTAGATTAAATTTTATTAACCAACAAGCTTTTTCCCTCAGCTCCGGTGGTAAAGTTGTTTTTTTCGTTATATCTCAGGTTTCTAATAACGTTACATGATAAAATATATACCAGGTTTAAGTCTGATCAAGACCTTTCAATCATTAAGTTGCATGCAACTTTTTTGTTTTATAGTTCTTGATTATATTTAAAACCCTTTATATAGTATACCTTTTTAGTATATCTATTATCTTTTATATAGCTGCTATGTCGGGCACCTGAAATATAACCTAAAAACTAGTTTTAAACAAAGGCTAGTTTCTAAAATATTTCCAATTTATAAAAAATAGATATAACAATTTGTATAAAATTCATCATAGCCCTTAATTACACGACTCGTTAACTGTTATCAATTTATTTTAAACTTTACTAAACTACCTCACTAGATGGCGCTGCCCATATTGTAGCCATTTTCCTTAATTACAACGCCAGCAAATATGACGCTTAAACTTTAAACTAATTCCGAAATATACGCAGACAATGTCGCGAGCAGAAAGTAGTATTAGATTATAAAAAAATCTATATATAAATATATCTAATATGACGCATGTTTACGATTTAAATCTTAGCTACCAAGGACTAAATAATCGATCCTAAATCAAGTGAGTCATTATCATATCTCGAAGGTGAAGTTGACATCACGCGACTCTCATGCCATACGCGTTCACATAATTCAATGACCATAGCCTTGGAATGTTGGCTTCAGAAAAGTAAAAAGCAGTGGCATTTGGTACGAGCCAGGTATATCGAATATTAGTACCAGTATCCTTTTTTCTGACCCACAACTTTCGCACTAATGGCCATTTTTTCATTTTTTTTTGTTAAGGCGGGAATAAATGTCCTAACCGCACACCCTGTCGTCCGGGGTAACGAACAGGTTAGTGTGAGGCCCTCACTAAAGAAACCCGCCGTGTGCCGTCTCTCCGCCTTTATTGGCGGGCCACCGGAACCATATTATAAGTGGTGACGGACTAAGAATACTTGTGACACCACCCCATCTTTTCCCGCGGGTGTCGTACTAGGCGACTAAGGGAAGTAAGCAATTATCACCCATTGCATTAATGGTGGTAGGGCTGGGTACCAAGTTACAGCACTAACCGATTCCTGTGTGACCGGTCATGAAGCACGTCAGTGTGTTTTGTCTGTAGCAAAAGATAGCCGTTTATACTTTCATTTCATATCTGAAAAATGAAATGGTGCACAGCGGCTTGACAATACCCTCGGTATAGTTGAGTCCATGAGCGACGGTTACCACTTACCATCACGTAGGCCGTAGCTCGTCTGCCATCATAAGCAATAAAAAAAATGTAGATATATATATTTACTTGCCTATTAAATGAGCCTTATAATGCGCTAATGATTGTACTCGTAACAACTGGTAACAACTGTGTTTATATAAATCTTATTTTTCCTTAAAGCTGACTCAGGGGAACTATTATAAACGAATATTTAATAATTATTATTAATGAATAACTCCAATAGTTAGTTTATTTTTAACCTCTGATGATAATTTAAGAAATCAAAAAATAAAGTAGCAAAGTAGGATGGAATATAATTACTTAAAAATCTTCCCACGGGATAATAACAACATTTTAAATTTAAATTAAAAAAAGCAATATAATTGATTATTTTACCAAATAAATTACATTAGCTGTTAAATAAATCTTTTAGACTAGGTATTACAGAGAACATACAAATGGGAGCATCTGTAGTCGAACTAAGGACAGCCAGTATCACGACATACAAAAAAAAAAGAACTAAGGACAGCCAGTATCACGACATACAAAAAAAAAAGAACTAAGGACAGCCAGTATCTCGACATACAAAAAAAAAGAACTAAGGACAGCCAGTATCACGACATACAAAAAAAAAGAACTAAGGACAGCCAGTATCTCGACATACAAAAAAAAAGAACTAAGGACAACCAGTATCTCGCCATACAAAAAAAAAAGAACTAAGGACAGCCAGTATCACGACATACAAAAAAAAAGAACTAAGGACAGCCAGTATCTCGACATACAAAAAAAAAGAACTAAGGACAACCAGTATCTCGCCATACAAAAAAAAAAGAACTAAGGACAGCCAGTATCTCAACATACAAAAAAAAAGAACTAAGGACAACAAGTATCTCGCCATACAAAAAAAAAGAACTAAGGACAGCCAGTATCTCGACATACAAAAAAAAAGAACTAAGGACAACCAGTATCTCGACATACAAAAAAAAAGAACTAAGGACAGCCAGTATCTCGACATACAAAAAAAAAGAACTAAGGACAACCAGTATCTCGACATACAAAAAAAAAAGAACTAAGGACAGCCAGTATCTCGACATACAAAAAAAAAGAACTAAGGACAGCCAGTATCTCGACATACAAAAAAAAAGGAACTAAGGACAGCCAGTATCTCGACATACAGCGCCTTACCACTCTTTTTGTTTTTTTTTTATTGCACTGATGGTAAGTTGTAACCGTCGCTCATGGACTCAACTATACAGAGAGTGTAGTCAAGCCGCTGCGCACCATTTCATTTCTCAGATGTGAAATGAAAGAATATCTTCTGCTACAGCCAAAACACACTGACGTGCTTTATGACCGGTCACGCAGGAGATGGTGGTACTATAAGGAAGACCGTTGTTTAGGTGGCATCGTAGGTGGAATACAAAGAACCTAATAAGATAAAAACACAAAAAGAAAAAATGTATACTTACTTAATTGAAATTTATACTTAACTTTACGACGTTTAACTTTACAACTATATTATATAAAGAAAAGAAGGAGAAACAAACAAAAACACTAAACAAACTAATTATATTATTATCTAATAGCTACTTTAAACTTATATCTAAAAACTACGTATAGATCTATGTATTTTTAAAATCTAAAACGCGCTTATTCTGAGAAGAGTCAATAAGAACCACGTGCGTTCGTTTTAAGAGTGACAATGTGAGTGAAGTCGGCGCGCTTTTCTTTTGTTTTTGTGTGTGACGTTTGTTGTTAGCCTCAGATGGCTATGACAACCTTACCCGGACAATTGGTGAGCGCAGAGGGCTCTCAACCCGACATTTAAGCAACGCTACCCGAGGGCACCCCCTGTGGAGTAAGGACCTCGGCTGGGGCTGTTGCTGGCAAAGTGGGATTTCCCACGTTTATGATTTGACCGCGACACGTCTTTCGCCCGCCGTCGGCGGGGACGAAACCGTGGGTAATTACTTGTATTAGCTGCGCGAGCTGTTTATGCTCTGATCTGAGCGTGAGTTATATCGTCGTCGACTTCATCGAGGCTATTTCGCGGTCTGCGTACGCGCGATAAATTAGAGGGGTTGTACCTAGCCGACTCAACCTCTAGAGGGTTGGCGTGAGTAATGGCGGAGTCAAAGAAACTACGTGAACACCGTTTCATAAATTGCTTGATGGTAGGCAATTGCAAGTCTATGTGGAGATCAACATTGCGTATGAACCACGGTGCACCCGTAGCTCTGCGCATGAAACTATTCTGTAGTGTTTGTAATCTATGGATCCTGTGTGCCTTGGCGTGTGAAAATACTACACTGGCGTACGTCATAACAGGACGTTTGCAGGCAGTGTAGAGTCTGACCTTATTCCTAAGTGAGAGTTTAGACCTAGAGTTTAACAGATAGTGCAAACGTCCCATGACAAAGGCTGCGCGCGAGCGTACCACCTGAATGTGACGGGCGAATGTGAGTCTGTTATCTAGAATTACACCTAATTACTTGGCTCGCCTACTCCAAGGAATAGGTTTACCAAAGATGCTAATCTGTTTTATCTTCTCCGGGGGATACAGTCGGGGTAGTCTCCTATGAAACATAACCGCCTGGCTCTTCTCGGGGTTGATCTCTATTCTCCACTAGCTAAACCACGTACTGAGGGCAGTGGCCGCGGATTAGAGTTTCCTATGCACTGTGATAGGGTTGAACCCTGCATAATAAATAGCTGTATCGTCTGCAAAAAGTGCTGTCTGCACTTGCCGATGCTGAGGCATGTCACTGGTGTAAAGCGAGAAGAGGACCGGTGAGAGGCCGGAGCCCTGTGGGACCCCGGTGAGTAGGGGGTGGAGGGAGGATAGTGTCCCTTCCACTCTATAGCGGAAACTGCGGTTAGATAGAAAGTCTCGTATGATGAGTACGGGATACCGCGGTACTCCTAAGTAGAGTAGTTTGTATACTAGGCCGTTGTGCCAGACTTTATCAAAAGCTTTCGCTACATCGAAGAAGAGTGCACCTGTGAAAAGGTTCTTTTATTGCATTTTTGAGTAGGTATACTCAACTATGCGGTGGACTTGTTGCACACTGGAGTGCTTGGCTCTAAAGCCGAATTGGTGGTGGGGGATGAGGTTATTAGCATCGGCGTATGCTTTCAGCCTACACAAAACTAAACGTTCGTAAATCTTACCTAAACCTTTAAGCAGACTTATCGGTCTATAACTAGTTGGTTCGGATCGCTTTTTGCCAGGTTTGTGGATTCCAATTACCACGGCCTCTTTCCACTGAGGGGGAAAGATGTTATTGTTGAGCGCTGCGTTATATATACATGTCAGAAGGACTAATAATGAATGGGGGAAGAGTTTTATGACCGATATTCCGTCCGAACCGGGGGCTTTCTTTCTATGAAGGTTTTTAATTACAGACTCCAGTTCGGTGGTGGTGACTGGAAGTGGCTGATCCACTAGGTCCCTACCTAAGGTGTCTACCGGTGGGGCCGAGGGAGAGGCCCTCGACTCCACTTCCCTATCAATGAAGGCGTAGTGTCTATCATCTACGTGTAATGTGCTCGGCGTATATTGTCGCTCCAGACTTTCAGCTAGGCACTCGGACTTCTCCTCGTCCTCGAAGGCGGGTGGAAGGTTGGGTCTGTTAAGCGGAGGCATGGTAGACACACTGTCGTTTTTGAAAGTGCGGGACAGTTGCCAGAAGGCTTGATGGGTCGGTTCTAGGTCTCTCAGATTGGTTTCCCACTCTGATTGACGTAGAGAATCAATTGATTTCTTAACAGCCCTTTGTAGTGAGCGCATTATGATGCGGTTATCCTTGCATGGATGACGGTCATAGGCACGGATAGCGGCGTTCTTCTGCCTCAGCAAGTCACTGACGTCATCGGGTAGGCGCCTTCGATGATTTCTCATGTCTGGTACCTGCCGAGAACAATCGTTAATTAACGATTGTACGTGGCTTGTGAAACAGTCGACCGCAGCCACCGTGTCCTCTACAGTACTAATAATAGGGGGGACTTGGTCTAGTTGTACAAACACGACCGGAGTTTACTCTCCAGTCGTCCCCAGTCTGTCACCGTTATCGATTTATCCTGTTGGCCAGGGGGGCCAGGTGAGGGGGAGGCGAGATCTAAGATCACAGGACGGTGGTCAGAGTCTAAATCATGTAGCACTTCTTACCAAACGCAAACGTAGATTTAAGTTTTTTAAAAGAGCTATACCGGGCCTGTAATCGACACAGGCCGTGTAGTGAGTTGGCTCCATAGGCGCTATGATATCGAACCCTAGTCGCTCAGCCAGTGACTCGAGAGCTCTGCCCCGCGTACTAGTAACGTAGCAATTCCACGAGGTGTTTTTAGCGTTGAGGTCGCCGGCAATGATGACGGCGCTTCCCAAGTCCAGCAGGGCTTACAAGTGCCTGGTTATGAGCAGCGTCGAATTGCTACTTCCGGGCCGGATGTAGGCGGATACTACGACTATAGGCTGATGGCCTGTGAAGGCTAGTCTACAGACCGAAGCTTCAATGTACTCCAGTGGGGGCGGATCCATAGGCGTGTAGTGACGTTTTATAATATATGAGAGTGCCACCTGACGGTGAGTTTACCCTATCGTTATATACTACGTTATAGTTTGCAATCCTCGGGACCCTATGAAAGGGTTTGAGGAATGTCTCTTGTACTAGAAATAGGTCCAGTAGTTGATCTTGTAGAAACGTGGCTACCTCGTTCCTCTGCTGGGACAGGCCATTGGCGTTGAAAAACCCTAACTTAAGTGTGTATGGTTTGACCCTGCCTGAGGTGTGCGAATCCATTAAACAGTGAAGTTGCTTAACTTTTCGATGACGGTCGAGAACCGTACGGCTATGTTAAGGAGGGCAAGGCTATTGCCCTCGTTTTCGCGGAGTTGAGTCGCGACTGCCCTAATCTCACTGAAATCGATCTGTGAGGCGAATCTAACCACTAAGGCCAGATCCGAGTCTGCACCTTGTGGTGACCTAACACCCGAGCCTACACCTACGGCTGGTTTCGTTGTGTTGCCCTGAGGGGGCTTAGGTTCGTTTGCCCAACGACTGGCGTCCCTACGGGCTTAGTGGTAGGCAGAGCTGGAAACTCTGCCTGTTTAGCTGGGCGAACCCAAGCGTTGCGGAGGGGTGGGGGTGCGGGACGCAGGATGGGTGCGCTTCCCTGGGGCGGTCCTCTTGGTATGAGGACAAGTGGGCGCCTAGCGGGTAACCGAGGTGCACGGGGGCAGCCCCGGTAGTTCGCCGGGTGACCCTTCTCGCCGCATAGGACGCAGGAGGGGGCAGGGGGGCTCTGTGCACAGAGTGCGGTCCTTAGGACGAGAGCAGTCGGACGTTGAGTGGTCCTCTAGACACTTGACGCATCTAGGGCGGGCATAACAATGCCGGGCGGAGTGCCCATAGAGTTGACATCTATGGCACTGAGAAACGTTGCCCTTCTTGTTGGGTGGCTCGACCCTTATACCAGATAGGCCACAAACAGCCTTTATCTGGTACACTGCCTTACCCTCTTTGGTAAGGTCTAGGGTGACCATGACTAGATCATAGGGTTCACGAGCGCGACCCTTGTACATACGATGCACCTCATGCACCGGTAGATTTTGAGCAAGCAAGGACTGCTCGACTTCGTCAGTGGATACCTCCTTCGGTATGTTCCTCACTACTACTCGTAGGAGTCGATCCTCCGGGAGGGAGTAGGAGTGGAACGAGACGTTCCTCTCTCTGAGCATTTTTGATAATGCTCGGTGGTCTTTAGATGAGGTCAATGAGACCTTTATGCCCTGTGGTGTTGATCGGGCGCTTTTATAATTGACGTGGTGCTCATTGCACCACGACGACACGGAGGACGAAGCTGTCTTGTTCTGAATGAAAAGGGGCGGCGGGACGACCTCTTTTCGTTGACCCTCTACGGGTGTAGGCGCGCGTGGGGGTAAAGGAGACCCTTGTGGTCGCTTGAGCGCCCTCGCCATTTTATAGATGCAGCGGATGGGCGTTTCACGCGATAAAAAAAGATCAACCGTATAGCCGTACCCATACTGGCGCGGCGAGATTTGGAAGTTTTATTTCATCTATATCTTGTGTGTTTATAAACCGATTTCACTTTTTTTTTTACTTTTTGAATATGGGAGTTTGATAAAGATACATCTATGTGAAATACAATATATTTATGTATTTAATAATACACTTTGAAGAAATGCCTAAACGATTAAACGCGTTATTGTGGCTAATTTACAAAAGATAGATATATACTATTATGGACTTTTTTGTAGATCTTTTGAAGACCATCATCTTTGTAATACATACTTTAGGTGTATGATCAACGTATGCGAGGATAAGAGCTCGAAAACGCATTTTCATCCGACTTGCTTCAAATTTATCGTCACTGCTCAGCTCCTATGTGTCTTAGCGTTATGTTATATAGTCTATAACCTGCCCAGGAGTATGGACTACAATCGTACCAAGTTTGGTTAAAAACCCTTTAGTAGTGTTTGACCCATGCGTGCATATACAGACAGACAGACAGACAAAAAAATTTACTGATTACATTTTTGGCATCAGTATTGATCACCATTCATCCTCCAATATTAATTTTGAATATATATTCAATGTACAGAATTGACCTCTCTACAGTTTTATTATAAGTATAGATTTACTAACATAATACTATTTACTGATTTAAGTATTTATTCAACACAAAGGCAGCTAAGCATGTCAAATTCTAAAAATATATATAAAAACTAGCTGACCCGGCGAACTTCATACCGCCATATATTTTTTAATGAATAAATACTGCAAATATAAATTGAGATATAAAGTATCCTATCTCTTAAGTTGAAACAAAAGACACATTTAAAAAAAACAAAATTAAAATTGGTACAGTAGTTTCCGAGTTCATCTCGGACAAACATCGTGACACTGGAATTATATATAATACATGTATAAATATTAAGGATTTATTGTATTGGTCTATACATGGTATTCTTTGCGTGTGTTTGTTTATGTATGTGTGTGTGTGTGTGCGTTGCTATATATTAATCTGTAGTAAAGCCTAACTTTGGTCACATGAGAGGGTAAGTAGATAATTACGAATGTTATTTTTACAAACAAACTTATTGTTATTATTCAAATTGTTTTTGACGAATTCACCTTGTTTACATGGTAATGTTGAGGTAAATGTTATATTAATACTATAACCGGTCTTATGTATCTATAGAATTTACACAATAGAAACAATAGGATAAGTCGGTATTTCCCCTTCAAATAAAGAATTTACAAACATACAACTTAACGAACAAATATATTACCACCATTTGTGGATCACACAATTAATTGTCCTGTATGGGAAATCAAGCTACAACACTCGGGTGGGAGGTCGGTATCTAAACCACTCGGCCATCTGTGTAGTGATTACCGATTTCATCGATTGTATAACTCGTTATTCGATTAAATATTATTGAAAGGTAATAATTGGGATCTATACTGTTATATTATAATAATTAATACGAGCGCCTGAGGCGAGTGCATCCGCAATATCAAGGTGGCGATTGCAATCGCCACAAGCAGCCGAATTCCGTAGTAAAGCCTTTTTTTGTTTGTTAAGGCGGGTAAAAATTTTCCTAACCGCACACCCCCTCGTTCGGGGCAACGAACAGGGTAGTGTGGAGCCTGCACCCACTAAAGAAACCCGCCGTGTGCCGTCTCTCAGCCTTTATTGGCGGGCCACTGGAACTATGTTACATTCCTTCGGTGGTTTCCGTAGTAAAGCCTTTCATGAGAAGAACACGGCAAAAAAGTCATGGGCCACTTTTGCACGCCTCTTATGAGCTTATGCGAAGCGTTGAGGTGTGTATTACTCTCGTTTCACGTAGAACAACTGATTTTTCAAACTTAAAATGTCTCTATTTATCATAATATTGCACTTTTAAAATACTATATACACACATATCAAGAAAAACACTATTTTTAACACTCATGATATTTTTGATGCCATTTTTGTTATTTAAACTAGTTAAAAAACTGTTTGTAAAATTTCTGTCTCGGGCGTCCGTTTGTTGTAGGTAATGTATGTTAACACGATAACGATCAAAATACTTTACTAATCGAGTAATTTTTTTTCTATTATGATACAGTACAACTACGAATAGAGCCCTATCACTTTTCACGGTCTGATTCGATGTGGTTTAATTGTTATTGAATAAACAAAAAAATAGTGAATATTTACGCTCGATGCGACACTAAAACTATTGCTATCCTTATTTCATGAGAACTATTTCTATAGACCAATATAGAAGTACGTCTTAAAATTAGCACTAGATAGCGTATAAGACTTAGAATTGCCAATGTATTACAATTTAATACTTTGGAAAATCCAAAACTGCACGCCTCATAATTTTCATTTTTCACAATAAAATTGATTCTTTGATAAGTAACTAATAATGTATCGGTTTTACTAAGTAGTTTTCAATAAATCACATAGATAGCGCTAATTTCAAAAAGTACTAATGTGGGTTTCATGTTTTATACGCCATCTAGCGCTAATTTTAAGAAGTACTTCTATATTGATCTACCTCTCTCATCCTCTCTCATCTCAGTCATTTTGCAAGGCGCCATCTGGCAATTAGTAAGAACAATAATCCATGAGTTTATACATATACCTGCATATATATAAACATGTAAAATTGAATAATGTATTAAACTGTAAACAAAATCACATTGCTAGTTTCCTTACAAAAAAAGCAATATTGTGGCTCTATATATACAACAGCAACTGAATACAATGATATCGACATCTAAAATTGCCACTAGCGACATCTAGGGCTGCATTTGTCAATATCTCTTTTATTTTAAAACAGCGACATCTATCAATAGAAAATTGCAACTTTGGACAATATTATACGACTTATTTAAAAATCAATGAGTTCACCAAGAAATCTCTAAACCATTTATCTTCCTAACTTGGTTGCCTTATAATTTTATACTTTGTTCTAAGTGATAACACTGTGACGCCAAGGCCACGCAAAAAAAATGGTGGAATGTAAAATATGTTTTTCTCGTGTTTTATAACGTTGGTGTATTATTATTTACGTGTGTTTAGTGCCTTTAATTATTGTTATGGATAATAATTAGTTATTATACTTGACAAATATCATCAGTTCGTCAAGCAAAGGTAGGAACTTTCTTTTAACAAAAAACAATGTACCGGCCGGGCGAACGGAGTTCTTTCCTGTAGTATTACTTTACTCTTTGGGCGTTCTGTTGACGATAGTAAAACCATCGGTGGCTTGGCTATGCGCACGTAAAAAGGTACTTCTCATGAAAGGCGCTGGTTTTAGTGTCGCGTCGAGCGTAAATGCCGTAAATATTCAGTATTTTTTTGTTTATTTAAAAACAATTAAACCACATCGAATCGGAACGTGAAAAGTAATAGGGCTCTATTCCTAGTCATAATAATTCGTAAACGAAAAAAAAAAAGACTCGATTAGTAAAGTATTTTGGTAGTTGTCGTGTTAACATACATTAGGTACCTACAACTCACGGACGTCCAAGCCAGATTTTTTTCAAACAGTTTTTTAACTAGTTTAAATAACAAAAATGGCATCAAAAATATCATGAGTGTTAAAAATAGTGTTTGTTCTTTATATGTGTGTGTAGATATTATTTTATAAGTGCAATATATGATAAATAGATACATTTTAAGTTTGAAAAATCAGCTGTGCCGTGTAAACCGGGAGTTGAACACACCTCAACGCTTCGCTTATGAGGCGTGCAATATATCTACTCCTTATAACTAAAAAATATGACATTATATCACATAAATAAGCATAAAATAGCCTTAATACATTCATTTTTTCTCAAATACCTTAAATTTATGTACATACAGCTTTATAATAGTAAATCACAATAGAGACTTAGTACTTAGTTAGTAGTTCTTCGAACAGCCCAGAGATATTAGTATTTTTTTTATTGCATTTAGTGGCAGACGAGCCACGGTCCATGTGATGGTAAATGGTGACCGTCGCCCATGGACTCGACTATACCGAGAGTATTGTCAAGCCGCTGCTCACCAATTCATCTCACAAATATGAAATTAAATATAAACGGCTATCTCCTGCTACAGCCAAAACGCAACGATGTGCTTCATGGCCGGTCACACGGGAGATGGTGGTACCAACCCGCTCGGGCCCGATACCAAGTGAGTACTCCCACCCGGTACCCAGCCCTACCACCAGTCATGCAATGGATGACAATTGCTTACTTCCTTTAGTCGCCTCATACGACACCCGTGGGAAAGAATGGGGTGGTGACACTTGTATTCTTAGTCCATCACCACACGGACAAAGCATTATTGCATATGAAGCAAGGGCGAGTGTTTAGTAATAATAGAATTGTCATATTATTCTTTCAGGCCGTGTGGGGCTGGCTTTAGAATTGTCCCACCCCTCTCTACCCACGGGAGTCATAAGAGCCGACTAAGGGAATACCGGGGGAGTGGGTAGCAGCACTCCCTCGAGTATTAACAACATCCACTGCGATCGCCAACCCGCCTGCCAAGCGTGGCGATCACGGCATTATCCCCCCTGACGGGACCGCTCGTTGTGGCGTTCTCTTGTGGAGGCCTATGTCCAGCAGTGGACGTTAAAAGGCTGATGGATGGATGGATGGACTATTCTTTCAGCTGACAACGTTTTGACACATTTAGCCGAGTATTTTTTATGAGTACAACGTGTTTCGATTGGCTTTAAATCGACTAACGACCACGTTGACAATTGAACTAAGCTAGATTCACAATCTTTCACTAAAACCATTATAGAATGCATTCAATTCTTATCGTTTACAATCTATTATTAGATTTTATAGATCATAAAATAATTTATGCCGTGCAATTGCCTATCAAAGGATTCAATTTCATACTACGGTGAATAGGTCATCCCTGAGGTAGGAATTTCATAATATGACCACTATGGAGGTAAATTGAAGTAGTTCAGCTATTCCGTTTTGAACTCATTATAAACTTATTAGTTTTTATTATAATTACTCTAATATTAATAACACCAGTTTTTTTTTTGTTTGTTTAAGGCATTGGAAGAACCATCAGCCTAACAGTAACTTATAAACATCGTTATTCTCTCATCACACGTAAGTTTAGTTCATAAATCAAGTCATAGTCGAAGTCAGTCAAGTCAAAGTCCCACTCCAGTAAGACGATGGCGATCTTATTGAAGCTTCTATGGAGTTTTGGAGACAACAGGAAAAAACACGTTATTTCGCATTACTAATAACACCAGTGCGCAATTTCACAGACTATTTCTTAACTTTTAGGTACAAATAAAATATTTTGTAACTAATTTAGCTTTATCTAAATCTAGAGATCTTTGGGAATATAAAACTTCGTGTTAATTAGAGCTATGTCTGTACTATATTGTTATTGACGTATCTATTATAAAGTTGTAACAAAGCTATACCTGTACATTTAGTTAATTTGTAAAAAAAATATTTATTTTTTTGTGTGTTGTTTGTTCGACCTACACGCAAAAACTACTTGAACGGATCTTGATAACTCAATACCATATCTTTACAGTCCTAGGTTTTACCACTAGGCTATTACAAAATGTATTAATGTAAAAGTTGTTCTTCTGATTTATCTGCATGTTAGAATATGAGAAGGCGCTCGTATATGATGCCGGACACCGCGGCATCTTAATGTTCCATCATTAGAGGAATGTCAGCGATAACCAATATCCAATGTAGAAGTATTCACCTAAGGCTCTAACCATTTAAAACAAGTTTTGCCCGTCATTCGGGGCACTACCCAGTGTGGGGCCCTCACCCACTAAATAAACCCGCCGTGTGCCATCTCTCTCCCTATATTGGCGGGCCACTGGAACCATGTTACATTCCTTCAGTGGTAAGTTTTGTATCCAAACTATTATAAAGCTGTAACAGAGCTGTGTCTGTACATAAGAAAAAAACTTATTGTATTAGGTTATATAGGCGTGTCAAAGTGTTATTCAAAAGTTGTAGATCTTTTTATTGCCTACAATTTTGCGATTTAACTTTTTTCTATAGGACTCTTAGTTTTGCCAGAAATCGTGATAAACCGATTTTTACCCTTAAAAGCTCACCCCCACCCCCTTCCCGAGGTCAAATCGTCCGTAAATTATTTTTCCTTTTATTTTTGTTATATTTTCTTACTTTTCCAATGAGTTTCATCCTACTATTATTTTTTTTGGTCTTATCGACACTGTGGCTGCAGTCTCGACATATATAACTACTGCATAACGATCGTGTTCGGTCGATAACTTCTTGACGCTAAAATATACAGGCTATAACATAAACCCTGTTGGAAAATTTAGGGATAGATACGTAATCATATAGGTGTTTTATATATGTAATTATAATTAAAATAAAATAAAATGGTATATAGCCAGTTACAGTTGACAATCAAAATTATTTATAAAACCGACACAAGCAAAAAATGTTATTAGCTCCTACATTTACAAGTACTTGTCGATCCATAAATAGATATAATATATGCCGGCAGTCTTCGAAAAATTAAAAATAAGAAATCGGAAAAAATATCAAACGATGCCACCGCCTGTCACACGCACCGCTATTGTACCTATTCCTATTATAAGCCGCCCCTTACCCCTTAGTCGCCCGCGCAGATTTCTTTCGAACGGCCGTCCGTATTTTCACGTAATATATACCGTGAGTGACTTGTGTTTTACGAGATGTCGTATTCAATCGAGGAGTATTTTAATATGTTGATGTATCTTGGAAAATGTGACTGCAATTATGCAGAGGCGCGCAGAATTTACGAGGAACACTTCAGTGTTCCACTGAACATTGCCGTTAGCGATGGCATTTCAGCGAGTAATGGAATAAAGAGAGGATAGGAAGGGTAATAAATAGAGGATAGTAATGGAATAAAGTGAGGATAGGAAGGGTATTAAATAAGGGATAGTAATGGAATAAAGAGAGGATAGGAAGGGTAATAAATAGAGGATAGTAATGGAATAAAGGGAGGATAGGAAGGGTAATAAAGAGAGGATAGGAAGGGTAATAAATAGAGGATAGTAATGGAATAAAGTGAGGATAGGAAGGGTAATAAATAGAGGATAGTAATGGAATAAAGTGAGGATAGGAAGGGTAATAAATAGAGGATAGTAATGGAATAAAGTGAGGATAGGAAGGGTATTAAAGAGAGGATACGAAGAATAATAAAGAGAGGATAGGAAGGGTAATAAAGAGAGGATAGGAAGGGTAATAAAGAGAGGATAGGAAGGGTAATAAATAGAGGATAGTAATGGAATAAAGTGAGGATAGGAAGGGTAATAAAGAGAGGATAGGAAGGGTAATAAATAGAGGATAGTAATGGAATAAAGTGAGGATAGGAAGGGTAATAAATAGAGGATAGGAAGGGTAATAAAGAGAGGATAGGAATGGTAATAAATAGAGGATAGTAATGGAATAAAGTGAGGATAGGAAGGGTAATAAATAGAGGATAGGAAGGGTAATAAAGAGAGGATAGGAATGGTAATAAATAGAGGATAGTAATGGAATAAAGTGAGGATAGGAAGGGTATTAAAGAGAGGATAGGAAGAATAATAAATAGAGGATAGGAAGGGTAATAAAGAGAGAATAGGAAGGGTTATAAATAGAGGATAGTAATGGAATAAAGTGAGGATAGGAAGGGTAATAAGTAGAGGATAGTAATGGAATAAAGTGAGGATAGGATGGGTAATAAATAGAGGATAGTAATGGAATAAAGTGAGGATAGGAAGGGTAATAAAGAGAGGATAAGAAGGGTAATAAATAGAGGATAGTAATGGAATAAAGTGAGGATAGGATGGGTAATAAAGAGAGGATAGGAAGGGTAATAAATAGAGGATAGTAATGGAATAAAGTGAGGATAGGAAGGGTAATAAATAGAGGATAGTAATGGAATAAAGTGAGGATAGGAAGGGTAATAAATAGAGGATAGTAATGGAATAAAGTGAGGATAGGAAGGGAAATAAATAGAGGATAGGAAGGGTAATAAAGAGAGGATAGGAAGGGTTATAAATAGAGGATAGTAATGGAATAAAGTGAGGATAGGAAGGGTAATAAAGAGAGGATAGGAAGGGTAATAAATAGAGGATAGTAATGGAATAAAGCGAGGATAGGAAGGGTAATAAATAGAGGATAGGAAGGGTAATAAATAGAGGATAGTAATGGAATAAAGTGAGGATAGGAAGGGTAATAAATAGAGGATAGGAAGGGTAATAAAGAGAGGATAGGAAGGGTAATAAATATAGGATAGTAATGGAATAAAGTGAGGATAGGACGGGTAATAAATAGAGGATAGGAAGGGTAATAAATAGAGGATAGGAAGGGTAATAAAGTGAGGATAGGAAGGGTAATAAATAGAGGATAGTAATGGAATAAAGTGAGGATAGGAAGGGTATTAAAGAGAGGATAGGAAGAATAATAAAGAGAGGATAGGAAGGGTAATAAAGAGAGGATAGGAAGGGTAATAAATAGAGGATAGTAATGGAATAAAGTGAGGATAGGAAGGGTAATAAAGAGAGGATAGGAAGGGTAATAAATAGAGGATAGTAATAGAATAAAGTGAGGATAGGAAGGGTAATAAAGAGAGGATAGGAAGGGTAATAAATAGAGGATAGTAATGGAATAAAGGGAGGATAGGAAGGGTAATAAATAGAGGATAGGAAGGGTAATAAAGAGAGGATAGGAAGGATAAAATAAATAGAGGATAGTAATGGCATAAAGTGAGGATAGGAAGGGTAATAAAGAGAGGATAGGAAGAATAATAAAGGGAGGATAGGAAGGGTAATAAAGAGAGGATAGGAAGGGTAATAAATAGAGGATAGTAATGGAATAAAGTGAGGATAGGAAGGGTATTAAAGAGAGGAGAGGAAGGGTAATAAAGAGAGGATAGGAAGGGTAATAAATAGAGGATAGTAATGGAATAAAGTGAGGATAGGAAGGGTAATAAATAGAGGATAGTAATGGAATAAAGTGAGGATAGGAAGGGAAATAAATAGAGGATAGGAAGGGTAATAAAGAGAGGATAGGAAGGGTAATAAATAGAGGATAGTAATGGAATAAAGTGAGGATAGGAAGGGTAATAAAGAGAGGATAGGAAGGGTAATAAATAGAGGATAGTAATGGAATAAAGCGAGGATAGGAAGGGTAATAAATAGAGGATAGTAATGGAATATAGTGAGGATAGGAAGGGTAATAAAGAGAGGATAGGAAGGGTAATAAATAGAGGATAGTAATGGAATAAAGTGAGGATAGGAAGGGTAATAAAGAGAGGATAGGAAGGGTAATAAAGTGAGGATAGGAAGGGTAATAAATAGAGGATAGTAATGGAATAAAGTGAGGATAGGAAGGTTTTAAAGGGAGGATAGGAAGAATAATAAAGAGAGGATAGGAAGGGTAATAAAGAGAGGATAGGAAGGGTAATAAATAGAGGATAGTAATGGAATAAAGTGAGGATAGGAAGGGTAATAAAGAGAGGATAGTAAGGGTATAAAGAGAGTATAGGAAGGGTTATAAAGAGCGAATAGGGAGTAGGTTTAGGCCTACGGCGCTCTCAGTCACCATACGAAACAATGGTAAGAGGAGCTACCGTTGTTTAAATTATTTTTACCTGTATGTTTGTCTAGTGCTTCATCTATCTGGTCTCAGTCATCAGGTCTAGGCTACTGGCTTATGTGGTTTCGAAGTATCCATCGTATTGAGGCTCCAGAATTTCACCTTCACCAATAATAGTTATGTTCGATCTACCAGCGATAGGTGTTCGCAAAAGCGCCTTATAGAAATGCCAGCGCAAGATGCTTGTTCTACCTTTTTTTTTGTTAAGGCGGGAATGAATGTTCCTAGCCGCACACCCCGCGTTCGGGACAACAAACAGGGTAATGTTGGGCCGTCACCCACTAAATAAATCCCCCGAGCCGTGTGCCGTCTCTCCACCTTTATTGGCGGCACACTGGAACTGTGATACATTCCTTCAGTGGTCTGCTTGTTGTGGCTATAAGTTTGCATGTTAGTAATTTGCCTCTACATTAAACTTTAAAATATTGCATTGCATTGACATCATTGTAACAGGGCACATTACAACAATGCCTCGGTGGTGCAGTGGTAGTGTGACCGATTGCTGATCATGAGGTCTCGGGTTCGATCCCTAGGTCGGGCAGTGATATTGAAAATTTTCGTAAAAAGAAAAATTCACAGTAGTAGCCTGGAGTTTGGAAATGTGCCCGGTAAATAGTAGATGGCGAACCGTGGGTGTGTAATACACCTCTGCCTACCCCTTCGGGGAACACTGGCGTGATGCTATGTTAACTGCAGTTTAATTTACGCATTACGAGTACCTGAACCAATGGTAGGCGTTGCTTACAAAAGATCAGCATGTAACAACGGTAGTTACTCCTACCGTTGTGTTTCGTATGGTGAGTGAGAGCGCCGGCGGCCCAAACTCGCTGTATATCCTTGTTATCCTTCCTATCCCCTCCTTATTATCTTTTCTATCCCTTTCCTTAGAGATGGCGACGCGCGGGTGATGCCTTTAGCGTCAGTGTTGCGTATTTAGGCTACGGTAACCACTTACCATCAGGTTGGCCGTATGCTTGTTTGCCACTCACGTAGTATATAAAAAAAACTATAAATCTCCATATCAATAAGCCTTTCACCTTTAAGTTGATGGCCGGGGAGTTTACAGACTGAAGTAGCATATAATATGTAACTTTCTCTAACACTTACAGTTTATTCTTATATTTTACAACAGCCGTATACTCTGTACGCTAATGCATCATTCAACAGCAGTTGGCAATAACGGTCGGACCGTGGCTTGAATTTTAAAAAATAATAAATAATGTGAACTCGAAAGGATAGACAGGGTCAGGGTTCCGTATGAAGAAATTATTACGCATTACTATAGAAGCACAAAATTTCAGAATTTAAAAATCGTTAATACATACATTGTAACATACAGTGACAGCCATTTTTTTTTTGTTTATTCGGGAGAAAATATACCTAACCACACACCCTGTTGGCCGGGTAATGAACAGGGAAGTGTGGGGCCCTCACCCAGTAAAGAAACCCGCTGTGTGCCATCTCTCCACCTTTATTGGCGGGCCACTGAAACTATGTTACATTTCTTCGGTGGTCCGCCGGCGGATACAGTGATAGCCTAGCGGTCAAGGATGGATGATGGTGGTATAGAGTTCGATCCCCAGTCCAATGTTCAGACCTCGTACGGCACACAACTCTGACCTTTCGAGATTTACAGCGCCGCTGACAAAGGCTAATCTTGTATAAACTTAACTACAATATAATAAAGATATATAAAGTTAACGACGAGAAAAAATATATACATTTTGTCTGTTTGTTTGTTAAAAAACAGATAAACAAACAAGCAGATACTTCATCCCCTCAGCCTTTTAACGCCCACTGCTGGACATAGGCCTCCCCAAGAATGGGGGATAGTGCCATAATCGCCACGCTTGGCAGGCGGGTTGGCGATCGCAGTGGATGTTGTTAATACTCGAAGGAGTGCTGCTGCCCACTCCCCCGGTATTCCCTCAATCGACTCTTAATCTTTCTCGACTCTCTTTTTTATTATTTCTAAAAACATTGTTTTGTGAACAGCCTAACGTAAATAGCCTAACACCATTAACCTAATAAAAATGAACGTCGAGTCTAGTAGAAATTTCACGAAAAAGTGTCTCCAGTCAATAAACTACTGTCAATAGACAGTCTATATTAATACATACAAACAACATTCTTATTTAAAGCCTTGTACCATTATAACAGTGTTAATTTTTCTTTGTATGTAGCTCCTACCAATAGGCCGCACCATGATCACCTTATGCAGTTTCTAGTGAATATTATGTGTTGATGATTTGTTTGAACAAATATCCAAAATTTAAATAAAATTCTTTGTTATTAAGCAAAATAATACTTGCACATGATAAAACAATAGTCTGCTTACTGAAAATATCTTTTTTCACTTTATTTGAGTAGCTTTTACACGTTTTCACAATACAGTACGGTATAATGAACGTATTAGTCAAGTCGTTCGACTGGCGCGCGATTATTTCTCTTTTGGCGTTTTCTTTCTCTTTTGGTACGGAAACTTTTGAGAGTGGACACGAGGTCCATTTTTTGGTAGGTCAATGTCTAACACATTCATCTTTTCTCAAATCTAAGTGTACGGACATAGATCTGTTACAGTATTATAATAGTACTGGCCTTTGGCTGCAACTCTGCCACAGCCAAAAGCTAGTTTTTAGATTATATCTCAGGTTCCCGATATAGTAGCGTAATTAAACATACCAGTTTTTAATTCTAATCAAGAGCTATCAAATAAAAAAGTTACATTAAAATCCGTTCAGTAGTTTTTGCGTGATGCACGAATGAATAAACAGACAAATTCTAAAAACAATAGTTTTGTGTGCAAGCACGCCTAATATAGTAATTTTTTTCTCAAATATCATAAATGTACAGACACAAATCTGTAACAGCTTTATAATAGTTAGCATAGATTAATAGTTTCTACGGAACCCAACTCCGAAAACCCACAGCCTCAGTGATCGATTATTTAAAAGCATCAACATTTCATGTGCTGACCGATCGCGTAAATTTTACTACGTACTACGCCAAATTAAAATTGCACCGTTTTCATTAGACGATGGGTTGCGTCGCTCTATAAGAAATTTGTCAAAATTTTGAAGCTTTTAATTTTTTATCTTACCAATAAAACATTTTTTTTTAAAAAGAAAACCGCCTTCAATTACACCCAGGAACTAAAAAGCAAATTTTCACTTTGTGTTTAAAGCAGTAAATAATTGGTATTTAGATACGATTTCCGTGCTAGAGACCTACTGATGTGTTTGAAGCCAGTGCCAAGTCCAAAAATAACAAAAACAATTCATAATAAATACTTAGATAACATTAAGAAACATTTTTGGCACCTAGTGTCATTATCAGCCTTTTAACGTCCACTGCTGGACATAGGCCTCCCCAAGAATGGGGGATAGTGCCGTAATGGTGTTAATACTCGAAGGAGTGCTGCTGCCCACTCCCCTGGTATTCCCTCAGTCGGCTCTTACGACTCCCATGGGTGGAGAGGGGTGTGACAATTCTAAAGCCGGCCCCACACGGCTATAGTAGCGGGATAAAATGTAAATGTCCAGTTTTTAAGTCTAATCAAGATCTATCAAACAAAAAAAGTTGCATCAAAATCCTTTTGAGTAGTTTTTGTGTGATGCGCGAACGAACAAACAGATAGACAAACAAACAGACAAAAAGTCTAAAAAAATTGTTTTGTTTTCAGACACGCCTATATAGCCTAATATAGTATTTTTTCTCAAATATCTTAAATGTTTTGTCCGTGTGGTAACGGACTAAGAATACAAGTGTCACCACCCCATTCTTTCCCACGGGTGTCGTATGAGGTGACTAAGAAAAGTAAGCAATTATCATCCATGGCATGACTGGTGGTAGGGATTCAATTTCATACTACGGTGAATAGGTCATCTCTGAGGTAGGAATTTCATAATATGACCACTATGCAGGTAAATTGAAGTAGTTCAGCTATTCTGTTTTGAACTCATTATAGACTTATTAGTTTTTATTATAATTACTCTAATATTAATAACACCAGTGCGCAATTTCACAGACTATTTCTTAACTTTTAGGTACAAATAAAATATTTTGTAACTAATTTAGCTTTACCTAAATCTAGAGATCTTTGGGAATATAAAACTTCGTGTTAATTAGAGCTATGTCTGTACTATATTGTTATTGACGTATCTATTATAAAGTTGTAACAAAGCTATACCTGTACATTTAGTTAATTTGTAAAAAAAATATTTATTTTTTTGTGTGTTGTTTGTTCGACCTACACGCAAAAACTACTTGAACGGATCTTGATAACTCAATACCATATCTTTACAGTCCTAGGTTTTACCACTAGGCTATTACAAAATGTATTAATGTAAAAGTTGTTCTTCTGATTTATCTGCATGTTAGAATATGAGAAGGCGCTCGTATATGATGCCGGACACCGCGGCATCTTAATGTTCCATCATTAGAGGAATATCGGCGATAACCAATATCCAATGTAGAAGTATTCACCTAAGGCTCTAACCATTTGAATCAAGTTTTGCCCGTCGTTCGGGGCAACGAACAGGGTAGTATGGGGCCCTCACCCACTAAATAAACCCGCCGTGTGCCATCTCTCTCCCTATATTGGCGGGCCACTGGAACCATGTTACATTCCTTCAGTGGTAAGTTTTGTATCCAAACTATTATAAAGCTGTAACAGAGCTGTGTCTGTACATAAGAAAAAAACTTATTGTATTAGGTTATATAGGCGTGTCAAAGTGTTATTCAAAAGTTGTAGATCTTTTTATTGCCTACAATTTTGCGATTTAACTTTTTTCTATAGGACTCTTAGTTTTGCCAGAAATCGTGATAAACCGATTTTTACCCTTAAAAGCTCACCCCCACCCCCTTCCCGAGGTCAAATCGTCCGTAAATTATTTTTCCTTTTATTTTTGTTATATTTTCTTACTTTTCCAATGAGTTTCATCCTACTATTATTTTTTTTGGTCTTATCGACACTGTGGCTGCAGTCTCGACATATATAACTACTGCATAACGATCGTGTTCGGTCGATAACTTCTTGACGCTAAAATATACAGGCTATAACATAAACCCTGTTGGAAAATTTAGGGATAGATACGTAATCATATAGGTGTTTTATATATGTAATTATAATTAAAATAAAATAAAATGGTATATAGCCAGTTACAGTTGACAATCAAAATTATTTATAAAACCGACACAAGCAAAAAATGTTATTAGCTCCTACATTTACAAGTACTTGTCGATCCATAAATAGATATAATATATGCCGGCAGTCTTCGAAAAATTAAAAATAAGAAATCGGAAAAAATATCAAACGATGCCACCGCCTGTCACACGCACCGCTATTGTACCTATTCCTATTATAAGCCGCCCCTTACCCCTTAGTCGCCCGCGCAGATTTCTTTCGAACGGCCGTCCGTATTTTCACGTAATATATACCGTGAGTGACTTGTGTTTTACGAGATGTCGTATTCAATCGAGGAGTATTTTAATATGTTGATGTATCTTGGAAAATGTGACTGCAATTATGCAGGCGCGCAGAATTTACGAGGAACACTTCAGTGTTCCACTGAACATTGCCGTTAGCGATGGCATTTCAGCGAGTAATGGAATAAAGAGAGGATAGGAAGGTTAATAAATAGAGGATAGTAATGGAATAAAGTGAGGATAGGAAGGGTATTAAATAGAGGATAGTAATGGAATAAAGAGAGGATAGGAAGGGTAATAAATAGAGGATAGTAATGGAATAAAGGGAGGATAGGAAGGGTAATAAAGAGAGGATAGGAAGGGTAATAAATAGAGGATAGTAATGGAATAAAGTGAGGATAGGAAGGGTAATAAATAGAGGATAGTAATGGAATAAAGTGAGGATAGGAAGGGTAATAAATAGAGTATAGTAATGGAATAAAGTGAGGATAGGAAGGGTATTAAAGAGAGGATACGAAGAATAATAAAGAGAGGATAGGAAGGGTAATAAAGAGAGGATAGGAAGGGTAATAAAGAGAGGATAGGAAGGGTAATAAATAGAGGATAGTAATGGAATAAAGTGAGGATAGGAAGGGTAATAAAGAGAGGATAGGAAGGGTAATAAATAGAGGATAGTAATGGAATAAAGTGAGGATAGGAAGGGTAATAAATAGAGGATAGGAAGGGTAATAAAGAGAGGATAGGAATGGTAATAAATAGAGGATAGTAATGGAATAAAGTGAGGATAGGAAGGGTATTAAAGAGAGGATAGGAAGAATAATAAATAGAGGATAGGAAGGGTAATAAAGAGAGAATAGGAAGGGTTATAAATAGAGGATAGTAATGGAATAAAGTGAGGATAGGAAGGGTAATAAGTAGAGGATAGTAATGGAATAAAGTGAGGATAGGATGGGTAATAAATAGAGGATAGTAATGGAATAAAGTGAGGATAGGAAGGGTAATAAAGAGAGGATAAGAAGGGTAATAAATAGAGGATAGTAATGGAATAAAGTGAGGATAGGATGGGTAATAAAGAGAGGATAGGAAGGGTAATAAATAGAGGATAGTAATGGAATAAAGTGAGGATAGGAAGGGTAATAAATAGAGGATAGTAATGGAATAAAGTGAGGATAGGAAGGGTAATAAATAGAGGATAGTAATGGAATAAAGTGAGGATAGGAAGGGAAATAAATAGAGGATAGGAAGGGTAATAAAGAGAGGATAGGAAGGGTAATAAAGAGAGGATAGGAAGGGTAATAAATATAGGATAGTAATGGAATAAAGTGAGGATAGGACGGGTAATAAATAGAGGATAGGAAGGGTAATAAATAGAGGATAGGAAGGGTAATAAAGTGAGGATAGGAAGGGTAATAAATAGAGGATAGTAATGGAATAAAGTGAGGATAGGAAGGGTATTAAAGAGAGGATAGGAAGAATAATAAAGAGAGGATAGGAAGGGTAATAAAGAGAGGATAGGAAGGGTAATAAATAGAGGATAGTAATGGAATAAAGTGAGGATAGGAAGGGTAATAAAGAGAGGATAGGAAGGGTAATAAATAGAGGATAGTAATAGAATAAAGTGAGGATAGGAAGGGTAATAAAGAGAGGATAGGAAGGGTAATAAATAGAGGATAGTAATGGAATAAAGTAAGGATAGGAAGGGAAATAAATAGAGGATAGGAAGGGTAATAAAGAGAGGATAGGAAGGATAAAATAAATAGAGGATAGTAATGGCATAAAGTGAGGATAGGAAGGGTAATAAAGAGAGGATAGGAAGAATAATAAAGAGAGGATAGGAAGGGTAATAAAGAGAGTATAGGAAGGGTAATAAATAGAGGATAGTAATGGAATAAAGTGAGGATAGGAAGGGTATTAAAGAGAGGAGAGGAAGGGTAATAAAGAGAGGATAGGAAGGGTAATAAATAGAGGATAGTAATGGAATAAAGTGAGGATAGGAAGGGTAATAAATAGAGGATAGTAATGGAATAAAGTGAGGATAGGAAGGGAAATAAATAGAGGATAGGAAGGGTAATAAAGAGAGGATAGGAAGGGTAATAAATAGAGGATAGTAATGGAATAAAGTGAGGATAGGAAGGGTAATAAAGAGAGGATAGGAAGGGTAATAAATAGAGGATAGTAATGGAATAAAGCGAGGATAGGAAGGGTAATAAATAGAGGATAGTAATGGAATATAGTGAGGATAGGAAGGGTAATAAAGAGAGGATAGGAAGGGTAATAAATAGAGGATAGTAATGGAATAAAGTGAGGATAGGAAGGGTAATAAAGAGAGGATAGGAAGGGTAATAAAGTGAGGATAGGAAGGGTAATAAATAGAGGATAGTAATGGAATAAAGCGGGGATAGGAAGGTTTTAAAGAGAGGATAGGAAGAATAATAAAGAGAGGATAGGAAGGGTAATAAAGAGAGGATAGGAAGGGTAATAAATAGAGGATAGTAATGGAATAAAGTGAGGATAGGAAGGGTAATAAAGAGAGGATAGTAAGGGTATAAAGAGAGTATAGGAAGGGTTATAAAGAGTGAATAGGGAGTAGGTTTAGGCCTACGGCGCTCTCAGTCACCATACGAAACAATGGTAAGAGGAGCTACCGTTGTTTAAATTATTTTTACCTGTATGTTTGTCTAGTGCTTCATCTATCTGGTCTCAGTCATCAGGTCTAGGCTACTGGCTTATGTGGTTTCGAAGTATCCATCGTATTGAGGCTCCAGAATTTCACCTTCACCAATAATAGTTATGTTCGATCTACCAGCGATAGGTGTTCGCAAAAGCGCCTTATAGAAATGCCAGCGCAAGATGCTTGTTCTACCTTTTTTTTTGTTAAGGCGGGAATGAATGTTCCTAGCCGCACACCCCGCGTTCGGGACAACAAACAGGGTAATGTTGGGCCGTCACCCACTAAATAAATCCCCCGAGCCGTGTGCCGTCTCTCCACCTTTATTGGCGGCACACTGGAACTGTGATACATTCCTTCAGTGGTCTGCTTGTTGTGGCTATAAGTTTGCATGTTAGTAATTTGCCTCTACATTAAACTTTAAAATATTGCATTGCATTGACATCATTGTAACAGGGCACATTACAACAATGCCTCGGTGGTGCAGTGGTAGTGTGACCGATTGCTGATCATGAGGTCTCGGGTTCGATCCCTAGGTCGGGCAGTGATATTGAAAATTTTCGTAAAAAGAAAAATTCACAGTAGTAGCCTGGAGTTTGGAAATGTGCCCGGTAAATAGTAGATGGCGAACCGTGGGTGTGTAATACACCTCTGCCTACCCCTTCGGGGAACACTGGCGTGATGCTATGTTAACTGCAGTTTAATTTACGCATTACGAGTACCTGAACCAATGGTAGGCGTTGCTTACAAAAGATCAGCATGTAACAACGGTAGTTACTCCTACCGTTGTGTTTCGTATGGTGAGTGAGAGCGCCGGCGGCCCAAACTCGCTGTATATCCTTGTTATCCTTCCTATCCCCTCCTTATTATCTTTTCTATCCCTTTCCTTAGAGATGGCGACGCGCGGGTGATGCCTTTAGCGTCAGTGTTGCGTATTTAGGCTACGGTAACCACTTACCATCAGGTTGGCCGTATGCTTGTTTGCCACTCACGTAGTATATAAAAAAAACTATAAATCTCCATATCAATAAGCCTTTCACCTTTAAGTTGATGGCCGGGGAGTTTACAGACTGAAGTAGCATATAATATGTAACTTTCTCTAACACTTACAGTTTATTCTTATATTTTACAACAGCCGTATACTCTGTACGCTAATGCATCATTCAACAGCAGTTGGCAATAACGGTCGGACCGTGGCTTGAATTTTAAAAAATAATAAATAATGTGAACTCGAAAGGATAGACAGGGTCAGGGTTCCGTATGAAGAAATTATTACGCATTACTATAGAAGCACAAAATTTCAGAATTTAAAAATCGTTAATACATACATTGTAACATACAGTGACAGCCATTTTTTTTTTGTTTATTCGGGAGAAAATATACCTAACCACACACCCTGTTGGCCGGGTAATGAACAGGGAAGTGTGGGGCCCTCACCCAGTAAAGAAACCCGCTGTGTGCCATCTCTCCACCTTTATTGGCGGGCCACTGAAACTATGTTACATTTCTTCGGTGGTCCGCCGGCGGATACAGTGATAGCCTAGCGGTCAAGGATGGATGATGGTGGTATAGAGTTCGATCCCCAGTCCAATGTTCAGACCTCGTACGGCACACAACTCTGACCTTTCGAGATTTACAGCGCCGCTGACAAAGGCTAATCTTGTATAAACTTAACTACAATATAATAAAGATATATAAAGTTAACGACGAGAAAAAATATATACATTTTGTCTGTTTGTTTGTTAAAAAACAGATAAACAAACAAGCAGATACTTCATCCCCTCAGCCTTTTAACGCCCACTGCTGGACATAGGCCTCCCCAAGAATGGGGGATAGTGCCATAATCGCCACGCTTGGCAGGCGGGTTGGCGATCGCAGTGGATGTTGTTAATACTCGAAGGAGTGCTGCTGCCCACTCCCCCGGTATTCCCTCAATCGACTCTTAATCTTTCTCGACTCTCTTTTTTATTATTTCTAAAAACATTGTTTTGTGAACAGCCTAACGTAAATAGCCTAACACCATTAACCTAATAAAAATGAACGTCGAGTCTAGTAGAAATTTCACGAAAAAGTGTCTCCAGTCAATAAACTACTGTCAATAGACAGTCTATATCAATACATACAAACAACATTCTTATTTAAAGCCTTGTACCATTATAACAGTGTTAATTTTTCTTTGTATGTAGCTCCTACCAATAGGCCGCACCATGATCACCTTATGCAGTTTCTAGTGAATATTATGTGTTGATGATTTGTTTGAACAAATATCCAAAATTTAAATAAAATTCTTTGTTATTAAGCAAAATAATACTTGCACATGATAAAACAATAGTCTGCTTACTGAAAATACTCTTTTTTCACTTTATTTGAGTAGCTTTTACACGTTTTCACAATACAGTACGGTATAATGAACGTATTAGTCAAGTCGTTCGACTGGCGCGCGATTATTTCTATTTTGGCGTTTTCTTTCTCTTTTGGTACGGAAACTTTTGAGAGCGGACACGAGGTCCATTTGTTGGTAGGTCAATGTCTAACACATTCATCTTTTCTCAAATCTAAGTGTACGGACATAGATCTGTTACAGTATTATAATAGTACCGGCCTTTGGCTGCAACTCTGCCACAGCCAAAAGCTAGTTTTTAGATTATATCTCAGGCTCCCGATATAGTAGCGTAATTAAACATACCAGTTTTTAATTCTAATCAAGAGCTATCAAATAAAAAAGTTACATTAAAATCCGTTCAGTAGTTTTTGCGTGATGCACGAATGAATAAACAGACAAATTCTAAAAACAATAGTTTTGTGTGCAAGCACGCCTAATATAGTAATTTTTTTCTCAAATATCATAAATGTACAGACACAAATCTGTTACAGCTTTATAATAGTTAGCATAGATTAATAGTTTCTACGGAACCCAACTCCGAAAACCCACAGCCTCAGTGATCGATTATTTAAAAGCATCAACATTTCATGTGCTGACCGATCGCGTAAATTTTACTACGTACTACGCCAAATTAAAATTGCACCGTTTTCATTAGACGATGTGTTGCGTCGCTCTATAAGAAATTTGTCAAAATTTTGAAGCTTTTAATTTTTTATCTTACCAATAAAACATTTTTTTTTAAAAAGAAAACCGCCTTCAATTACACCCAGGAACTAAAAAGCAAATTTTCACTTTGTGTTTAAAGCAGTAAATAATTGGTATTTAGATACGATTTCCGTGCTAGAGACCTACTGATGTGTTTGAAGCCAGTGCCAAGTCCAAAAATAACAAAAACAATTCATAATAAATACTTAGATAACATTAAGAAACATTTTTGGCACCTAGTGTCATTATCAGCCTTTTAACGTCCACTGCTGGACATAGGCCTCCCCAAGAATGGGGGATAGTGCCGTAATGGTGTTAATACTCGAAGGAGTGCTGCTGTCCACTCCCCTGGTATTCCCTCAGTCGGCTCTTACGACTCCCATGGGTGGAGAGGGGTGTGACAATTCTAAAGCCGGCCCCACACGGCTATAGTAGCGGGATAAAATGTAAATGTCCAGTTTTTAAGTCTAATCAAGATCTATCAAACAAAAAAGTTGCATCAAAATCCTTTTAGTAGTTTTTGCGTGATGCGCGAACGAACAAACAGATAAACAAACAAACAGACAAAAAGTCTAAAAAAATTGTTTTGTTTTCAGGCACGCCTATATAGCCTAATACAGTATTTTTTCTCAAATATCTTAAATGTTTTGTCCGTGTGGTGACGGACTAAGAATACAAGTGTCACCACCCCATTCTTTCCCACGGGTGTCGTATGAGGTGACTAAGAAAAGTAATCTATTATCATCCATGGCATGACTGGTGGTAGGGCTGGGTACCAAGTGGGAGTACTCACTTGGGATCGGGCCCGAGCGGGTTGGTACCACCATCTCCATGGCCATGAAGCACATCGTTCCATTTTGGCTGTAGCAGGAGATAGCCATTTATTCTTTCATTTCATATCTGTGAAATGAAATAGTGACAATACTCTCGGTATAGTCTATTCCATGAGCGACGGTTACCATTTACCATCAGATGGGCCGTGGCTTGTCTGCCACTACACGCAATAAAAAAAAATTTTCAGACGCAGCTTTGTTACATTTTTTTTTCAATCCTTTTTACTGTCCCACTATTAGGCACGGGTCTCCTCTCAGATTAATAGGGATTAGGCCATAGTCCATTACGCTGGCCCAATGTGGGTTGGCAGACTTCAGAGGTGTGTGCCGTTCGAGGTCTAAAGCTTGGACTCGGGATCGAACTCAATACTACTGTCTTTGCAGTTGTCGGTTTTACCGGTAGGCTGTCACTGCACAACAACTACAGTTACAGTTCAACTACAGTTTTATAATAGTTAGGAAATATAAAACGCATAAATGGGCTCCTTATCATCATAAACTGTGTTGAACAAAAACTGGACACTGTTTCTCAAAGCTTACGTTCAAACCACTTAACTTTAGATAAGCAGAGTTGAGGTACATGCGGGTACTTGTCTGTTGTACTACGGCCAGAGAGATTATAATCGTGATATTCCACTTTATCAAGTGACTTTCGATGCCCCATGCCGAAGTCAACTTGGGCCGAGGTTACAAAGTTTCAAGAAGGAGTGGAAATATACGAGTATAAATCTGGGCCCGTAGAATGTAACTCACTAAATCGTATCGACATACTATCGTCTCACACAAAAAAAAAAAAAAAAATCACAAGATTGGTAGAGAAACAGACGCGTGATGTCGCAATAACCCCTCGGCCCATCACGGTGATCTCTTAAGCAATGACACAATATGATATCGATAAGATTTAGTGAGATACATTCTAACCACCCTGTAATCAATTAAAATTACAAATAAAAAAGCGCTAGTATATTTTTCTGACCTTAATAACTTACTAAATGACTACTACGTATATTCATATAACTGCCTTTGTGGTGCAGCGGTAGTGTGAGCGACTGCCGATCATGAGGTCTCGGGTTCGATCCCCGGGTTTGGCAGTGTTATTGAGCTTTTTCATAAAAAGGAAAATTCACAGTAGCAGCCCAGAGTTTGGAAATGTGCCCGGTTCGGCAATAGGCTCGCCCTCTGTTTCTTGGGGCATAAACATAGCTGGTGAATCGTGGGTGTGTAATACACCTCTGCCTACCTCCTCGGAGAATACAGGCGTGATGCTATATTTCTTTTTTTGTTTTACATTCATGTACTAGCTGACCCCACAGACGTTGTCGTGTCGTAGCTGAATATTCAATTACTCGCGAAATTTCGTACGCGCGAAGTTAAAATAGTCATTAAGTTTTCTGAAATTTTCCTATTATCTGCGCAATTTTCTTAATATTTCTTTCTGTAACAAACTTCTACAAAGTATTAGAAAACTTTTAAAAAAAGATATATAGACTATAGCTACAGTTTACTCGCTATCCATCATAGCAACTAGAACACCATGTGATTTAACTCCACTGGGCGCCAAGACCGATTGCCTCCATTTTCTGAGACTGTCTTTTACAATTTCCCATCGCCTACCTACACGGCCTACGCCAGGAGACAGTCTTCTTCTTCTGTCAAGGCCTTTTCCTATTTATTTGGGGTCAGCCCTCCTTGTCCGTATTTTCCATTCAGCGCGATTTAGCGCTGTGTTTGCGTCATGGTTGGCTTTCTTTAGGTCCTTTTGAACCGTCGTCAGCCAAGCGGCGGGTAGTCTTCCACGAGCGTTAGTGAGCGTTTCGTCGTTGGCAGATCTAAGGCTAGCTTCACCATATGGTCTTTTGGGCGTCTTTGAATGTGTCCATACCACCGCAAACGCTTCTCTGTGACTTTTTCCACGATTGGGGCAATCTGAAAGCTTCCTCTTATGTACTCGTTACGGATTTTGTCGAGTAGTGAGAAACACGTTGACCAGCGTAACATGCGCATTTCAGTCGCGTGCAGTTCATTCAGATGTTCTTTGTTTGTTGCCCAGCACTCAGACCCGTTCAAAACCGCAGGTCTGATGGCTGTCTTATACAAATGGCCTTTGACTTTGAGGGGCATATTTCTGCCGCGCATAACACCTGTGAGTTGTCTCCACTTCATCCATCCAGTTGTAGTTCTATGAGTAACGTCTTTGTCGATTTTGCCATCATTGCTAACAACTGAACCTAGGCGTTTGAATTGAGCCACTGTGGGTATAGGGGTAGCCCCTATAGTGATCTGAATGTCATTTAAGTAAGTGTTGCCGTTGAAAACACATAACATATATTCCGTCTTCTTGCGGCTAATTTTAAACCCATTTGTTTCTAGTGCTTTACCACACATACAGATGCGAACTCCAAGACAGTGGCCCCGTCACTATTTCGAGCGCCATATCCAAACTCTCCATGCCATCTCTCTGCATTTGTATTGTTAGTACCTACGTGGCCATTTAGGTCACCACCCAGTTGAACAGTTTCTTCTAGTGGAATGTTTTGCAAAATATTTTAAAGATCTTCCCAGAAAGCTTCCTTTTCGCTTACAGCAGCACCTGATTGTGGGGCGTAAGAAGATATTAAATTGAGGCAAGGTTGATTTTCCAAAGCTAATTTAATTGCCATTAATATGTCGCTGACCTGGTCTGTCTTTATAAGTCTTTGAGTTAAATCCTCAGATAAAATAATACCAACGCCCTTTTTGCCAGAGGTAGTTCCAGGGTAGATGAGATTGTACCCATTGCCTATTAGTTTTGATTTCGCACCCTTCCACTTGGTCTCCTGTACACAACATGCATCTAATTGCCTTTTCTTAAGGACGTTACTTAATTCCGCACTTCTGCCCGTCATGGAGCCTATGTTCCAGGTTGCTAGTCGCAATGATGTCGTTGTAGTGCTTCGACCATCGCTTAAGGGGTACGCCGTAATATTTTTGCCTCGAGCGTCGCTTGAGGGGTACGCCCTAGTAGTTAAACTCGCTCTATTTCTATTTGTACTCATTTTTTGGACTAGGAGAATTGAGTGGCTATGTAGTGTAGCAGCCGGTTGCCACCTGGCGCCAATGCACTAGTCCCGCTAACTAGGACTGAGAGCGCTGCCGTTGGATCGCTAGTATCTCTTCCGCCACCAGCTCTATTACACCATCGTGCCTGATAGTGTAACTCCAACTTGACCCCACACCCTATACGAAGGGTTGGCTCATTGTTGGGTATGCCCCTTCCGCCTGCTCTGCCATTCCAATGGACTCCATTTCCGCCTTTGCAGTCGTTGAGGTCTTTACCCGTAACCCTGTGCAAGGGGCCGCGCTATACCCCACGGTACTGGGTCCCTGCACTGAACTTCGCCATCTGCCTTATCTGGCCTAGTAAAGTGGGAGGCGCCCACCCCCGCGACAAGGACGCGCCAGACAGGAATTACACCAGTGGGATATAGAGAAGGTTAGCTCTATCTCCCCTGGCGCCGGGTTAATGGTCTCGTGTATGCCTGAGCCAAAGGAGACAGCCGTTAATAATATTGCCTTTTTTTCAAAATAATTACTAAAATTATGACATAGAAACTTGAAGCATTTTTAAATTACTTAAATGCAATTTCGTCAGTATTAACAAAAGTTAAGTAATGCAATCCTTTATTAGATTCTGAATCTATCTGACTTTGCATTAGTCGGAATAATTGTTATTTTTTTATTTGAAACATCTAATGGCTTTACCCAACCAGCTGTTAGCGAGGCGACGTCACCACGCCAATTTATTTAATTGTTTTTTACGCTATCAGTTGACAAACGCATGTAACTAGGAAGCATAATGCCAATTAATAAACCAATAACAGTTTTAATTCGTCAATGGATAACAAGAGGGTGTTTACCAAGAACAATAAATGACTCAAAAAATATTCTTATTTATTATATATTATAGTAATAGGATACAAGCCTTTATATCCATTTCCGCTATTTTACAGTCATAATTTTGTACAAGCACACATTGAAAAAGTTATAATCTTTTTATTTCTACTCATTATTTCTACAAAATAATTTCCATGTTTTCACATCTCACAAACGTCACGAGACATCATTTTTTTAACTCTATTAAATTTGTACCTACTTGATATTTTATGATGGATTAATTCGTCATTATGTATGACCACTATATGTATAAACAATAAGCGTTTTCCTGTGTAGTAGTAGATTTTGATCATATCTCAGGTTAAATTGCTCAAATATCACGTATTAAACAATATTTTTAAAAAGTACTCGTCCTAAATATAAGCCCGTATGTTGTCGGTATCAAGGTAACTTCGAGGGATTAATAAAGGGAGGGCTGATGGAATACCTGTGTTTACAACTTATACTTAAAAACTTGAATTGTGTAAGTTTCTAACTTGATCAAAACTTGATGATGCTTTAATTTTATTTGGTGTAAACATATATCTATATTATTAACGTTTTTTCCGGAAAAAAAAAAAGAAAGTTAATCAAACTGTATGCCTTTTTGTTTATTTTTCAGCATTATACATAATTGAGCAACGAACACTGAAATATCAAACATGTACTAACGTTTTCGAATTCACTAGCGTAGTAATAGTCACACAATAATTCATTAGCGTAAAAATAGTCACACAATAATTACCTAGCGTAACAATAGTCATACAATAATTAATTAGCGTAAAAATAGTCACACAATAATTAATTAGCGTAACAATAGTCACACAATAATTCATTAGCGTAACAATAGTCATACAATAATTCCCTAGCGTAACAATAGTCATACAATAATTCCCTAGCGTAACAATAGTCACACAATAATTCACTAGCATAGCAATAGCCACACAATAATTCATTAGCTTGCAACCATACAAACTCACGCCTTTAATCAGTACAACGTGAAGCACCTCAGTGGGTTTTTGTAGCGGAAGATAGACAGCTATTATTTTCCGTTTCACTTCCCATCGAAGAAATTAAATGGTGATGGCTTGGCAGAGTTTGGCTCAAATATCACGTTGGCAGTATTTCGACGCCTCCTACGCATAAGGTCGTAAGGCCAAAAATGCAGTTTTTCAGGCGAGCCGTTTTTGTAAGTTTCAGTAAGCTTCAGTAATTTGTGCAACATTTTCAACCGGTGTTGCTGTACTATGCGCTCAATAGTTAATTTAAGAACACAATACCTGACGCTGGATGCAATCAAAGATCATATTCTTAAAAAATAACTAATTTTAGTCACTTACGACCTTATACTTACTTGAAAAATGTCGTATTTTATAGTTACGACCCTATGCTTTTAATAAGGTGGATATAGACAACACTCATAAAGTCGTATATTTGAATTACGACGTTATGCTCCGTGTCAACTGTCATGTCTTTCAAAAACGGGGTCGTATGATGGTGCTTAAGGAACAAAAAGGTCTACAAATTTAACCTTAAATAAATTTATTAATGTAATTTTAATCGCTTACCTAAAATGCATCTTTGAATTGTTAAAAAGAAAAGAAAGGAAAAAAAGACATAAATAAACTTTCTCAAGAATTAAACAAAATTAAAACTGGCTAGTGAGTGTTTTGAACGCTCACATAGATTACATTCATAAAAATTATCTATAAAAATAAAATTATTAGAAAATAGATTTACGTTGAGTACTATAAGACTAAGTACCTAACGAATTTAAATTAAATAGAGAACCACTTTAAACTAATTATTAAATAATTTTGTATGCAATAAAACTAATTATGTGTATGACAATTATGATGGAATAATAATGCATACATAATATCCAACTATTATTCAGATGAATAGCTACTGTTCTGCAATGGTACCAGTGTGTGACAACTGTTGATAAAAACTATGGTACTCTTGAGGTATTACACGTCCTTGATAAAGACTTAATAAATCATTAAATTTTGCCAATGTAATAGGTAAGTGATTGATATAATACGAAAACAAAACTTCTGTATCTAGTAAACTATTACTATTTTTCACTTGACACTACCTGAACGTCTCTAATTTTGGTCCATACTTTTAATAACCATCTGAATAAGACATTGTACAGAGGTATATAAGCTTATTTTTGGCATTTCTTTCGATCAAAGCATGAACGGGTTTGGCTTCATTTTGTATATGCCCACCCTTTAAAACCCTATGAACTTTTTAGATCTATTTCTTTTAGCAATTGACATGCTCCGCTACTTTTTAAAGTACAAATTATTTATGAATAAAGAAAAAGAGATTTTTAGTAGGAGCGGGAATCGAACCACGCATCTTTTCCAATCCGGGGAAGTGCTCTAAACCACTAAGCTATCCTACGATCTTTCGATCATCCCAAATTCTTAATGACATTTTTCTTACGACTAACGCCATCTATTGGCAAGCATTACATGCATTCAATATAGTAAGTTTAATCTTGCAATTAAAATTCATACTATTTGATGGCGTGATTTTTTTAAACATGTTAGATCTATTTCTTTTAGCAATTGACATGCTCCGCTACTTTTTAAAGTACAAATTATTTGTGAATAAAGAAAAAGAGATTTTTAGTGGGAGCGGGAATCGAACCACGCATCTTTTCCAATCCGGGGAAGTGCTCTAAACTACAAAGCTATCCTACGATCTTTCGATCATCCCAAATTCTTAATCACATTTGTCTATGAACTATTGTTACACCATATATTATTATTACATATATTATTCTTCCTTCACTTCTCTCGTTTTAGTTTTGTTTCTAATTTCATATTCTTGTTTTTGTTCTTCTTCAGTCAATATATTTTCGATTATGTGGTATGTGTGGCACTCATTGCAGATGTCTTTTTTGTTTGTGAAATGATTTATTCAAATTTTATTTTAGTAGAATTTTTACGTATACATTAAGATTACACTGGCTGGAACGTTTTCCCATGCCTTAAAACTCGCTGTTTTAGTACATCGTCTATGACAATAGTTCTTGTACCACCACGCTGATCCGGAGAAATAGACACACCACCAGAGTGCCATTTAGCTAATGCTGTTTGAACAGTTCTCTCTCGTACAGAGTGTGTTTAGGAATATCGTTTTGCAAACAAACACTTTATTAGGTACATCAAATTAGGATTCAATAAGAGGAACAGTACTTAATCGATTTCTTACGTCTAGACACATCATTTGGAGTAAAAGGGCACTTAGTGTCACCTACTTTGGTATGATTGACGATGTAGTGCCATTGTCTACAGTGATCTCCAATTTGCCACAAAGAATAATAATATACATTCCAATATATGTATAGTACGTTCGAAAACTCAATTTCTACTTAAATATGCTTTTCCTAATTTTTAATTATTTTCTTTGTATATCTTTCTATTCATCATACTGATGCAGACATTCACTTCTAATTCGATCTCACGGTGTATTTCCATTAGGCAAACAAACAGAAGAATCCTGACCCGAAGTGTTACTAAGGCGAAACGAGACTGGGTCTACAAATACTACTAGAGGATCGTTCCTCAGTAGATAAATAAAATCATTAAATAACGGACTCAGAGTAACTGCATCATATTTGAAAAATCCTTATTCGGGGAGAACATTGGTGTTATATTCAAAGAAGGTTCTATAACATCAACTGATTCGTGTGAAAATTCTTCTGGCTCGAAATCCATGCATTTTGCAGGGTTTTCATTTCGATTTAAATACGAAGATGGAGGTAAAGTGGTACCTAGACTAGGTTTTTTCTTGTGAATAGTTGCTGTGTAACTACTGACAATGCTTCTGCTACTACTATTAAAAGATTGACCGAGCATGACGATGCTCGCACACATCAGTGGGATTTGTACAACGTCTTGTACGGTCTTTGTCTTGTCTTGTACAAATCCCACTGATGTGTAGCTTCAAGTGGTGCCGACGATTCTGAAAAAAAAACTATTCTATTATTTAGTAATGTAACGCGACACCAAAATATAATTTAATATAGACTTAAAAATGCAATTTTAATGATATTTTCGAAACTATTGAAATGCAAACAATTGTATCTTCATTTTATAGCAAAGCATAAAGTCTTATGTCTATGATCTGTCTTAGTACGTTTATTTGTCTTTAAATTGCAATGACGCGTATGGTCGTAAGTATAAGTTTTTTTGACCAGGGTAGTGTGGGGCCTGCACCCACTAAAGAAACCCGCCGTGTGCCGTCTCTCCGCCTTTGTTGGCGGGCCGCTGGAACTATGTTACATTCCTATAAAGTCTTAACTGACCACTGTTGGCGATTGAAAATAACGTATTTAGTCGTAACTTAGACGTACCGACTTTATGCGCCGGAAACGTTTTCTTTGTTGTCAAGACCTATCAAACACTATAACATACTAATATTATTTATTCGTGTGATAGTATTCCATACATAAACAAGTAAATTAAGTAATAATTTAAGAAAATACAATATAACTTACCATTTCCAACATGTTCACGGGCAGTTATTACTTTGCTGTTTGAGTTGGTCGTATTTAGCACTAATTTCAAAACCTTTGACGAGCAAACGCTACTCATCGTAATAATAAAAAGGAAACATATACAATGCAACATTAATTATTATTTAGATATTTTTATATATATTTTTAGCATTTGACATGCTTAGCACTATACATTAAACACAAAGTGAAAAATGTGAAATCGAAAATAACAGTCACGAGCAGGATTTGAACCTGCATCTTCTGGATCCCGTCCAGATGCTTTACCAATTCAGCCATCCTGACAATTGCTCCTGACTGCTAATTTCGATAACACATCATACTTAACGTCTTTGGGTGACGCCTGCGCCATCTGTCAGAAGTATTTTCATACATTATACCGACCAGGTAAACTTAATTTTACAATTAAGATTTTACCTAATAATGACGCAAACCCTTTAAATATTTAGATATTTTTATATATATTTTTAGCATTTGATATGCTTAGCACTATACATTAAACACAAAGTGAAAAATGTGAAGTCGAAAATAACAGTCAGGAGCAGGATTTGAACCTGCATCTTCTGGATACCGTCCAGATGCTTTACCAATTCAGCCATCCTGACAATTGCTCCTGACTGCTAATTTCGATAACACATCATACTTAACGTCTTTGGGTGACGCCTGCGCCATCTGTCGGAAGTATTTTCATACATTATACCGACCAGGACCACTTTGTGCTTAATTAATTATTATTTTGAAAACTATTAAAATTTCATATTTAAGGCTTTGTTAATCACTTAGTCATTTGTGTCATACGACGTCGTTACTGTGGGCTGTTGGCCCGGGCGGGGTTCAATAGTACGAAGCGCATCGTCGGAACTAGCCGCGCGACTATATGCGCTGGAGCGTTTAAATGTTAAGACTATTATCGATAGAAAATCTCGTTATTTATAGATTATATTAATAGTTTGAATTTAGGAATATATAAAGTGGTTTCTTAGAATTCTAATGGCGCAAAAATTCAATTTAACTCAAAAAAATGTTCTGACTTTATGCGTAGGAGGCGTCGATTTTTAGTTTTAAGTCCGTGGGCGGCAGTAACCACTATCAGGTATATCAAAGTACTATCATGTGGCCTAGGCTCGATTGATACCATTGATTAGCAATAAGGAAAATATAGATAGGCTTAAGTAATTTTTATCACAACCCCTTACCGTTCACAGGTTGGGCAGGGGTCTCTTCTTAGAGCGGGAGTATTTTTTTCAGTCTACACGCTGATATAATACGGGTTGGCTGTATTCAGAAAGAAACAGGACTCCTACTGTTGTGCTTTATATATGTGAGTAAGACGCATACCTACGCCGTAGGCTTGCCGGCGTAGGCCTAAACTCACTCCTCCAGTCCTTATTACCCTTCCTCTCCAACTCCTATCTCTTTCCTTGGGGTTGATGCCTCTGGTGATGCTAGCGTCTTTAAGCTACGGTAATCGCTTACCCTCAGATAGGCCGTAATCTTGTTTGCAATTTTCGTACTATAAAAAACTAGGAAGGTATTCTGAAGCTTGTTAAGCTGCGCATGAAAAACTATAATGGAATAAGAATATATATAGGCCTTATAAGTCATTTTGAGTTGCTACTTTCTAGATTTATAAGATTCAATAAGTTAATATCTTTTTTAAGAAGCGAATGAATTTTAAATGCAAAAGATTACCCTTTTTTTGTTAAGGCGGGAAGAAATGTACCTAACTGCACACACCGCGACGTTAACAGCTGGCCTTACCTTTCGTAGATGTTTCACATCAAAATACGAGCCCTTGATAGCAGGTAAGCACTCGGGCAGAATAACGTCTGGAAACCTGTGCCTAATAGAAGGACAGAAAAAAGGTTAAAAAAACTGCATAACAAAGAACAATTTTTTTTTAAAGATTCCCGAATTGTACACATATTTAAAGTAACATAAACGGGTCTTTTTACGCGTATAAATTATTTTGTATTATTAGTTTGAAATATATTAAAGTTTCCCCGTAGGGTTGTCCCGTGACCACGGCTGCTGCAACGCAGTTGAAACGTCGGGTAAAAGGTAGTTAATAATTTCACCTAATTTATACGTGAAAGAAGACTCGTTTATGTTACTTTAAAAAAAAGTAAAAATTATTTGTGAATGTTGAAAAAGAGATCTTTCTCAGTCGGTTCTCTTTTTGCACTATCATAAATAATTTGTTCTTTAAAGTATCTGAGCATGTCAAGTGCTTATTAAATACAGATCAAAATACTTAAAAAATCGCGCCATCAAATAGTATGAATTTTAATTGCAAAATTAAACTTGCTATATTGGAATAGGTAATGCATGTAATATATTGCCGTGTGGGGCCGGCTTTAGAATTGTCCCACCCCTCTCTATCCACGGGAGTCGTAAGAGCCGACTGAGGGGATACCAGGGGGAGTGGGCAGCAGCACTCCCTCGAGTATTAACAACATCAACTGCGATCGCCAACCCGCCTGCCAAGCGTGGCGATTACGGCATTATCCCCCATGACGGGACCGCTCGTTGTGGCGTTCTCTTGGGGAGGCCTATGTCCAGCAGTGGACGTTGAAAGGCTGATGGATGGATGGATGGAATGCATGTAAATGCATCCGTTAGGTGGCGTGGTTCGTAAGTACATCTAAAACAAATGTGATATGGAGATGGGGTGTCGTTAGGTGTTTGCAATAGCTTTGTGGTTTAGAGCACTTACCCGGATTGGAAGGGACGCTGGTTCGAATTCTGCTTGCACAGCTACCTTTTTCTACTTTGAGACCCATGCCATCTATCAGATGTATGTGTAAACATTTTATGCCGATCTGGTAAACCTCAATATACGTTACATATAACAAAATAGCAATTTTTGAAGTTTTTATCTATTTGTCTGACTGTTTGTTCCGACTAATCTCCGAAATAGCTCAGCCGATTTGGACAGGAATGTTACGGGTAGATAGTAATTATTCTAAGGACTAACTTAGACTGCTTCTTTTCTGAAGGATAGGGCTACACTCAGAAAAAAAAATCCACGTGAGCATAGTCACAGATAACAGCCAGTATAAAATGAAACTCGTATGGGAAACTCTCGTTTACATGAGAGGTGTTCACAAATTGAACAGAAACATTTTAATGTAACGTAAATTTGTGATGCGGTGAAACAGATCGAGTTTGGCTGACGACAAGTTTGATTAAACCAAGCTAAAATCTCTAGTGGCTTAACTTTACCCAGCCCCTATCGTCGCGGTTAGGTACTACGAGCGCAACTCGATTCAAACTCGCCGTATTCCATGCTAGGTGATACTTTTAGATTGTAGCTTATTATAATCATCACTTTACGCGCAGCATCCTTATCAAAATAACGTTATATTTATTAATTTCGATGTTTTATAAGAGTATAACCAGCTACAGTCTACGAGTGTACGATTATTTCTGCTGCTGTCATGAATATCTATGACAGACGGCATGAGGAAATCAATATCTTCATCTATTGAATCGCTGCAAAAACAGTAGTATCGAGATCGATCCCCAGTCAAAGATTCAGACTTCTTACGAAACACACCTCTGACTTTTCGAGATTTTATTCATTTTGAATGTAACCAGCCCTTTTTTCAGTTATCTGAAAACTTTTCTATTTTAACTGAATATATTTTATGTCTGCCTAACTGCTACAGTAGAAAGAATATTTTCTTTAATGAATAAATTGTTGATGACTGTAATGATCGTTGTTGATCTTTTTTGTTCAGTTGGCGTCACGTTTTAATAATATTGGTAAGCACATAATCTATGGCCATGATCTAATAAAAACAAACATTGTATAGTACAGGAGATCACGTATGATATTATTGTAGTAAAAAGTGAGTTTCAATAGTAATGTCTATATGTACTACAAAGCTTACACCCAAAGGCCTCTGTTTATCTTTTATAACAAATAAAACTAGAACATAGGGTTTGTATCTTGTAGGTTATATTCTGCTGGTTATGTCTGTTACTAACATCTATCCATAAAAAACAAGACACCATTAATTTAAGTTTTAATTTTTACTAAACGTTTTCGCCAGACCTTCTACCAAAATAACATGAATGGATGGGACCATTGAGATAAATTTTTTTGAATTGAGAAAAATAACTCTCAAAAAAACGTAGCCATTTGTGAGTTCAAAGACGTAGCTTTGAAACAGACACGTAAGCCAAAGAAAACTATGTTTGTCTCGTTTTTACTACCGTCAAACTAATTACGTCAAAAGGAGACAATACATTGTCATTGGGAAAAAGGACAAAAGTTGCCAAAGGTCAGAAAAAAATCCCCAGAATTAATGAAAAATTTGGATATGATACAGCATGTGTATTCTGATAAACTTTCAATAGATCATGTTAGATCTAAAGAAATTGACAAGCATCACTGATAGGAAGAATAAATAGTTAAATGAGTTAACGTAAATAATTTTTTTTTAACAAATGAAATCAATACGTAAAAAGAGAATATGTATTTATACATAGGTAGGCTAGTAATATAAAGATAAAATTTACAAATATAAAAAAATAAATAAAAATCGTTTACAATGGAATATTATTATATAATTGATGCGTATGTCAATCAGTTGTTAATCGACGAAAAAAGTAGTTTCTCAATTTGACACGTAGTAGGAGGTACTCCTTAATTTTTTTTTTATGTTTGAAAACTTTTTATTAGATCCCATTTAATTTTCATCAATATTGGTACAGTAGTTTTTTTAGTAGTTTTTTATTTACTTACTTATCATCACGCCATTTCCCTTGCGGGGTAGGTAGAGATAACAGAGTACCAAAAGGCTCTATTCTTGCACACAACGCTTGCTTCCTCAGCATTCATACTTCTCTTCATACACGCTTGCCGCTTTCAGAGACTCCTGACTCCACCTTCCTTCGATATACGACCAATTTGGTCCAGGTAGGTGAGTCTCAGTATCCCCCTGTACCTACATCCTGCCACTTTTGCATTTTATATCTTCTTAACCAGTCACTCGTTCGGCTTTCTTTTCCATTCTTTCCACATGTCTGAACCATCGGAGCATTCCCTTTTGCATCTTTACACCAATACTCTCTTTCATGTCAACTCGCTCTCTTACGTCGTCGTTACGAATGCGGTCAGTCAGCCTCACTCCACAGATTTTCCGCAGAGATCGCATTTCGACCGCATTAATTTTACTCTCATACTCCTTTTTTACATAATCAACTTTCACTTCCATATAATAACTTTGGGACAAGCACTGCGTTGTGTTTTGCAACACGTACCTTCTGGCTGAAGCTGAAGATGGCTGCCGAGAATTTGTCCCAATGCTCCGTTCACTCTATTTCCCGCATTTACTCTTCTCTCTATATCAGTGGTGTACCTTCCATCCCGACTGAATCCACATCCAAGATATACAAATCATCCACTTGTTCTAGAACACCATTGCTTATTGATACTCTAACATCTGTTCTGGCTTCTCCTCTTTCAAAAACCATTATTTTGGTTTTGCTCACATTCGCCCGTTTATCTTGATCTTCGTGTTTTTGATTTATCTTGATATTTTTAAATGTTACGTTTATTAAAACAACATTACAAGTATCTTAAAGATACCTGTTGATTTATTAATCACTAGATATTATGTAGCTTATCCACTAAAAATAAAAAAAAAACTGCTGCTGTTGTAGACGGTAGCCAGTCATTTTTTTTGCGTAAAGCCATATATCCACCTTTTTATCCACTCCTCCTTGGCTTTTGATCTTTTGGTACTCTGGAAAATAAATAGGAAATCATTATACATACTACTGGCCCTATTTCTGACTATTGTACGATGATTATTACACATTATGATGAAAATAACATAAATTACTAATAATATTTTGACTAACTCTAACTGGCATGTGTTTGTCATTCACTAAACTCCCAACAGTGTGGGAAAATTTAGATTCGTTTTCTCGCAGCACTGATGGCTAAAACAATGTATGATTTATTTCGTTTTAAATGCCATTTTTGATTCCTGAACAAAATTAAGCAAACTTACTTGTGAAAAGTAAAAAACTTTGTCGTCGTTTTCGGTCTGCGACATAGACATTTTAACTGCACAAATCACCATTTTGGAAACTTTAGTTGTACGTTGCGGATACGTTTGCGCTCACTAATGTCAAGTTGGCAACTGAAGTCAGATATGCCTGCAGGCATCTAATAAGTAGCCCCGCGTCGGCGCGCTATACTACGTATCTAGTGTTTATTACATCAATGATGCATATCGTACTGCTAGAGGCCTAGTAAAGCCAATTGTGAGCCGGCACACATTATGAGTCTTCAAAAATGCGTCCTAAAAGGCCCATCAATTCATTTTGTTTTGATCGAAGCTCCAGACTACAATCTGTTGACACATGCAATTAGCCGAGGAGGCTCGGTATATTATAGTGTACAGGTGTGTAACATTCTCTGTTTCCTCAATCTCTATGGGACGGCACGACGAGGCTGGAAAGATTTTGGGGGTGAGAGGAACAGGGTGTAAAGTTCCTCATTAAACGTAGTGTATATTTTTACGGGCCTCGTGGCGTGGTCGGTAGTATAACCGACTTCCGTGCACGAGGTCGTGGGTTCGATTCCCACTTAGGACAATTATTTGTGTGATGAACACAGATAATTGTACTGCGTCTGGGTGTTTTCTATTTATTATTATATGTATGTTTTTACAAAAAAATAGTAGTATATGTATTATATCCGTAGTCTGGTACCCATAGCACAAGCGTTAAGCTTAGTTTGGGACCAGAGGACGTTGTGTGAAAGTGTCCGTGAATATAAGCTCTTTGTTCCTCATCTGCCACTGAAAAGGGAGGATAACTGCCCGACGGTTGTTGTCGGGTTCTTCTATATATACTCAATCGCTCGGATATCTTTAATATTGCGATGTTGGATACGTCAGTTTTTAGATGTTCATATGTGGCGAGATAGATGTCGCTACAAGATATTAAGGGCAGGACTAACGGCTTTAGGTACTTTCTGGGGTCCCTCTATAGTCTAAGGTGTTCTCAACCGCACCGCGGGTACCCACCCGAAAGGGTAAGCCGTCGGCGGACCACTGAATTAATGTAACATAGTTCCAGTGTCCCGCCAATACAGGTAGAGAGATGGTAAACGGCGGGTTTATTTAGTGGGTGAAGGCCCCACACTACCCTGTTCGTTGCCTCAAACGACGGGGTGTGTAGTTAGGTGCATTTTTTCCGCCTAAACAAAAAACAACGAACAGGGTAGTGCGCCGTCTCTCCGCCTGTGTTTTCGGGCCACTGGTATTGTGTTACATTACTTTAGTGGTTGGAAGCCAACACTTTTTTTTTTTTGTTAAGGCGGGAAAAAATGTTCCTAACCGCACACCCCGTCGTTCGGGGCAACGAACAGGGTAGTGTGGGGCCCTCACCCACTAAATAAAACCGCCGTGTGCCGTCTCTCCGCCTTTGTTGGCGGGCCACTGGAACTATGTTACATTCCTTCGGTGGTCCGCCGGCGGCTTACCCTTTCGGGTACCCTCTACTGAGCGACGCATCCGCACATGGAGCGTCGCACCTTCGCGGGAGGCCTTGCGGGTGGCGGACGTTCCCCGGTCCATCCACCCGCAGCCTCAGCTAGGGCGGCATGAGGCGCAAGTACCTGCGCCTGCGCCGCCCCGGTCACTGGCGGCGGTTTGGATCAGTGGAAGAATCCTCCTCCCTAGCCCTCTCCGCCGCTTCCTTCCGCGAGATAACCTCCTCGCAGAAGGCAGCGACCGCGGCTCAATTCCTGTCACTGCCAAGCATCGCTCTGACGAGGCTCGGCAGCGAGGAGGCACACCTGCGTGATCACAGCGCGAAATCGGTAAGCCTCAACGTCCACCTCCTCAGTCCGGGCCGGTGAGGACAGCCACGATTGAACGATGGCTGCCTCCGCCAGTAGGTACCTATCCAGCCTACCCACAGCCCACCGCGGGAACGCGGAAGTTCTGCGCGCCGCGTGACCCCTACTGGGGCCCTGGAGGGACCGGGAGACCTCAATCCGGATATACCGATGGTCGGACAAGGTCTCAACCTCCTCCAGAACATACCAGTTCCTCACACGTGCTGCGACGTCAGGGCTAGCGAACGAAAGGTCCACTATCGACCCGCCCCGTCGCCGCACGCACGTGTTGAGGAGCCTCTGTTTAATAAACAGAGGCCCGTCGACGCCGCCCACTCAACAACCGCCGCCCCGCGAGCATTGGTCGCAGGGGACCCCCACGCCGTGGATTTGGCGTTGAAGTCCCCCACAACCAGGACGCGGCTAGGTGCCAAGCGCCGCAACGAGGTCTCTAGGCTGTTAAGCCAGACCCCGAAATCAGCCAGACTCCGGTTGGGGGAGAAGTACACGCCGTACAGCGTAACTCCACCCCAGTCGGCCGCGACGTATCCGGTACCCCTGTCTCTGATCGACAAGGGCGGGGAACGAAGCGCCATGGAGCTGATGATTGCCACGGAGCCATCGCAGCTGCCCGCCCAGTTAGGGCGGTCAGGAACGCAATAAGGCTCCGCAGCTACGGCTACACCAATCAACCGCTCCACCATGGTTTGCAGGAAAAGATCCTGCGCCCTGGCGGAGTGGTTGAGATTCGCCTGGAGGAGGACAGCGTTACGGTTGAACGTTAAGCCGTAACCATATCCTCCTCCACCCGGGACGGCAGCGAAGCCGGTTGGAAGCCAACCCTAGCATAATTTGGGATATGGATAGAGATATTGACGCTAATGTAGAATAAAGGAATTCCAAGAACATTATCTATGTAAGTATGTAGTTTAATAATAACAAATGTAAAATAACAATTTTTATGTGAAGAGTAAATACTGATAGCCTTTAAACTTTCCTGTTGTGCTCTACAAGTAATCATAATAAGGGCAATTATATTAGCGGATATATTTCCAATATGCAATTGAATTAATGTTTGATTTGATTTAGGTAATTATATACTTTGATAGAACTGTTAAGTAGCCTTATTCGCTTAATAATTCAATTGCCGATATACCTCATGATTTCTCCTTGGTTTACCTATAATATATATAGTCATTACGTGGGACTTAACATAGCTGGCGAATCGTGGGTGTGTAATACGAGGTGTATTATCTCTTTTTTTGTTAAGGCTGGAAAAAATGTTCCTAACCGCACACCCCGTCGTTCGGGGCAACGAACAGGGTAGTGTGGGGCCCTCACCTACTAAAGAAACTCGCCGTGTGCCTTCTCTCCGCCTTTATTGGCGGGCCACCGGAACCATATTACATTCCTTCAGTGGTGAGGTGTATATACTACCCCTTCGGGGAATAAAGGCGTGATGCTATGTTTGTATGTTTACTATTACAAAGCTGTAAGTGTCTGTACATTTAAGATATTTGAGAAAAAAATACTGTAATAGGCTATAGCCTGTTTATCTGTTTGTTCGTTCGCGCATCACGCAAAAACTACTGAACGGATTTTGTTGCATATTTTTTTATTTGATAGCTCTTGATTAGACTTAAAACTGGTATACAATTTATCACGCTACTATATCGGGAACCTGAGATTTAACCTAAAAACTAAATTTTGGCTGCGGCGGAGCCGCGGGCAAAGGTTAGTACGTAAATAAAACGGTGAGAAGCAGTTTGGTAGTATTCTTAGTATTGCTAATTACATGGGCAGGGGTTACCACTTACCATCAGGTGGGCCGTGGCTTGTCTGCTACCATATGTAATAAAAAAGAGCCTCATAACGGGAGGCTGAGAAGATATACTTTTTAAAATAGTTACAGAACGAGAAAGGACATTTTATATACCATATAACCCTATCGTTAATGTTTATTTGACAACCTTATCTAATCGTTCTTAGTTCTGTCAGTAACTTCAAGAAACTGATAAATCGATCGTTAGTAGATGTTTTTAAGTACCTCAGTGTAGTGCTCCAGTGATATAATTAATATTTATTATGTTATTATAAAAACATGCTTCAAAATAGAGGTGAGTCAAAAATTTTTGGAGTCAAGCATATCTTTAATATAGTAAGTTAATTAGAAATATAAATGCTTGAATAAAACTGCGACATGTCATCTTTACACAGTATTACACAAAGTCGTTTTAGGCGTGTCTGTCTGTATCCGATAGCTCCTCCTAAATCACGCAATGGATTTTAATGCGATTTTCGCATCAGTTAGATAATTCCTTCCTTAAGGTTATGTGCATAATACATGCATGTTATTAGTACATTGTATCCGTGTAATGCCGGGAAAGGTCACTAGTTACAAATAATATAAATTCACATTTTGCTAAACAATAAATAAACTAAACAGTAAATTAACACAAAGTGTGAAAATGTTAAATCTAAAATAACAGTCACGAGGAGGATTTGGACCTGCATCTCCTTGATACCGTCAATAATGTTTTGCCAATTCAGCAATCGTGACAATTGCTCGGGACTGCGAATTTCGATAACACATTCATTCTTAATGTCTTGATGGAAGGATAATAAGGAGAGAATAGGATGGATACTCAGAAGAGGATAGGAAGAATAATAAGGAGCGAACCCCATCCCTATGTTCAGGACTCCGGCGCTCTCACTCACCATACGAGACACAACGGTAGGAGTATCTACCGTTGTTTTACAACGATCTGATTGATCTGTTAAAGGGTGGTACTTCCCCGATCGAGCCGACACATCATAGGCGGGCCTCATGGCGTAGCTGGTAGTATAACCAACTCCCATGCACGAGGTCGTGGGTTTGATTCCCACTCAGGACAATTATTTGTGTGATGAACACGGATATTTGTACTGCGTCTGGGTGTTTTCTATCTATTATATGTTTATATTTACAAAAAGAAAATATATGTATTATATCCGTAATCTGGTACCCATAGCACAAGCGTTAAGCTTAGTTTGGGACCAGAGGACGTTGTGTGAAATGTCCTTGAATATTTATTATTATTATATTACTTATGCTGATATAAGCAAGGCTCTCTCAGTACAAAAATGGGTTGTTAAAACCATATAAATTTTACGGTGAACATAGAGATTTTTAGTTATGTGAACGTGACATTTTTAGATGCCAATTTCAAACTTTTCTATTTCAAATATTGAATCAATGAAATACATTACGATGTACGTGCTCTCAGCTCAATATCCATTCAAATGTAACGTCCAGAATTGTCAGAATTGATTTCACGAAGATGGTTTTATAACTATTTTGCACTAGCGACAGAATTTGGTGCTAAGTGGTAGCCTCAACTGTTCTGAACGAGTTGGTATCACCACTTTCGACGTTTAAACTTAACTTTTTTGTTTATTAAGGCGGGATAAAAATATCTAACTGCGCACCCCGTCGTTCGTTGACGGGCCTCGTGGCGTAGTCGGTAGTGTAACCGAGTTCCGTGCACGAGGTCGTGTGTTCGATTCCCACTCAGGACAATTATTTGTGTGATGAACACAGATATTCGTACTGCGTCTGGGTGTTTTCTATCTATTATTTGTATGTATTTACAAAATAAAAAGTAATATATGTATTATATCCGTAATCTGGTACCCATAGCACAAGCGTTAAGCTTAGTTTGGGACCAGAGGGCGTTGTGTGAAATGTCCGTGAATATTTATTTATTTATTATATTGGGTAGTTGGTCGAGTGGTACACTCAAACTGTGTGGCACATTGCTTCATTGATACGCTGACGCCCCAGTCGGTGTGCGGCGGTTCGGGTCAGCAAAAGGCTAGTAGCCGGTGGCCCTCTGTACCATTAAAAAAAATCTGACTTCGGTCTAGTTAAAGGTCGCCAGTTATCTCCTTAGTTGGGTTCTGGAGGCCCGATAGGCAATTGCTTAGATGGCAGAGTGTTTTTTTAGATACCGGCCTTCAACCCGAGTGTTGTGGATTCGATTCTCACACAGGACAGGTCTTTGTGTGATCCACAAATGGTTGTTCTGAGTCTGGGAATACTTTGTGTCCGTGAAATTGTATGTTTGTAAAGTCTCCCGCGATACATGGATTATTTTTTAGTCGATCAACTACAACCGGACAAATCCGAAACCGACCCCAACAAAAATTTGGAAGAAAGGTAGAGATATGATGATTATTTAGTATTGTTCATCTACATCTGTATAGGTACTATTATAAAGCTGTAACAGAGCTGTAACTGTACATTTAAGATATTTGAGAAAATATTACTTTAATAGGCTATATAGGCGTGTCTAAACACAAAATATTATTTTTTGTCTATTTATCTGTTTGTCTGTTTGTTCGTTCGCGCATCACGCAAAAACTTATGAACGGATTTTGATGCAACTTTTTTTATTTAATAACTCTTGATTAGACTTAAATTCCCTGTGGTTGCAGGCAGAAAAAACACGCCATCAAATAGTATGAATTTTAATTTCAAAATTAAACTTACTACATTGGATCAATGCATGTAAATGCATTGCCGATAGAGGGCGTTGGTCGTTAAGACAAATGTGATGAGGAAATTCGGTATTTCTAGAAATGGTACGATAGCTCAATGGATTAGAGCACTTCCCCGGAAAGGAAGGGACGGCAGGTTCGTTTCCCGCTCGTACTAAAATACTCTTTTTCCTTATTCACAAATTATTATTTGTACTTTAAGAGTAGCTGAGCACGTCAAGTGATAAAATATAGATCAAAATGTTTAAACAATGTTGTAATTATTTTATTTTCTTTATTCTTTTGTATTCAATGGGCTAATAAACGATTTTTCTTTTTTTTTTTCTTCTTTCTAAATAGGTATCTTGTTTATAAATTTATTAAATACCGACATTTTCGGGCATAAATCGTTTTAACTTAAACTGAAGTGATCTAGGTATTATTGAAAGATTAATCAGCCTAATGTATCCCACTTCTGAATATTTTTCTTTCCTATTAGCAATGCATTCTATTCCAACTGATTTACAGTAATTATCCCATCATTGAATTGGAGTTTAGTATGTAAATACAAATTGACTATGCATATAATAAATAAAATATGTATGTCAATGAATAAACTGATATGAATCATGCAAATCTATTATCGTCCTCGCCTTCTTATCAATTGTTATCTTTAAATACCTATATACTAAAATCAACGTGTGAAGGAATCACTACATTACACTCATAGCATTATTTGTAGTTATAGTTAACAAGCCTCGCTCCCCCGCAGCCAAAAGCTAGTTTTTAGCTTATATCTTAGGTTCCCGATATAGTAACGGGATAAAATGTATACCAGTTTTTAAGTCTAATCAAGAGCTACCAAATAAAAAAAATTGCAATAAAATCCGTTCAGTAGTTTTTGCGTGATGCGTGAACGAACAAACAGATAAACAGACAAAAAATCTAAAAAAAAATGTTTTGTGTTTAGACACGCTTATATAGCACACACAGTCACACAGTCATCGTGTGCTCGTGCTTGGTGGCGCACGCGCAACGCGCGCTGGGTTGCAGTGATGGCTACTAATATGAAAAAGTGTGATCATTGTAATGTAATTATTTCGGAGGTCCTAGCTTTCATCCAAAATAAGCTAGAAGTGATGGATGAAATAAGTATGGTGCGCATTTGTGCAAGTTCGTTTTCGGAGCAAGACATTTCGGATGCGAAAATCTTGTTATTTGATTCGATGAATTTGGCGAAGTGTAAGATTCACAGAAAAAAGGAAGGGAAGGCACAAAAGGACTTAGAAGATATAATCAAGCTATTTAAGGAGACAGAACCGAGTGAATTTCCGACATTTGTTGCAAAAAATTTAAATAAACTATCCCCAATTTTTTGGGATCACGTTGATGTTTCTAGATTACTCAAAGACATAATGATCTTACAAAAGGACATATTATGCATAAAGCAGACGTATGCAACAGTAGAAGAATTAAGGGATATCAAAAATGAATTGACAAACTTGAAAAGTGCGTCTATTGTTAACAATTTTGACATTAATAATGTAAATACGGCGAGAGGCAACCGTGTCAGCTCAAAAGTCCAACAGGCGGAAAACTATGACAGCGGACCTATTGGGTTGCTTTATCTACCAGAACAGCAAAATAGTCCTATTAATTGTGAAACTCCGAAATCCACAAACATAATCAAAAAAAATCAATCATTCCGCAATGTAGACCCGGCACGTAAACAAAACGTTTTACGTAATTCACTATCACCGTCGCCGCTGCCGCCGGCAGCGCCACGGAGCGTTAACGATGAGCAATCAGCTGACGAAAATAATAAACACCGAGTGGGTACTCTCACCCAGCCGCATAGTTTAGAAAAGTCATATGCTCAAGTAGCGAACGAAGGTGGCATTTTTGTAGACAAGAATAAAGATGACGGATGGAAAACGGTACAAAGAAATAGGTTAAAAAATAAGTTTATGACCTCAAAAGGTCAGGCAAAAACGGAGCCCGCGGGAAAATTTAAGGCGGCCGATATCAAAATACCGTTGTTTATTAATAATGTAGATAAGAGTGCCTCCGTTACGGATATACGCGATTATATTTTACAGAAGACTGAAGTTGAAGTAATATTGGAACAAATCAAAACTAAGACTCAGAGAGAATATAATTCGTACAAGATTCTAGTACCTGGCAGTAAATTATCTGTGTTTATGAACGAAGGATTGTGGCCGGATGGTATAACATTTAGACGCTTTATAAACTTTAGGCGTAATGGTAACAATGGAGCTGAAAGCAATAGAAGTAGCTAATCTTTTTACTGATGGATAATAAGTTACAATGCGAATTAGTCACCTTTAATTGTAAGAACGTGAAGAGATCAGCTGGGGATATACATAATTTGTGTAGTACAGCATCGATTATAGCCCTTCAAGAAACTTGGCTCTTACCACAAGACATACCATTTCTCGGTACAATACACGACGACTTCGAGTACTTCGGGAAATCGTCGATGAGTGTGGACCAAGGTTTGATAAAAGGACGTTTATTCGGGGGTGTCGGAGTGCTTAAGTGAAATAAGTGCTATAATCGAAAATGTTCAGGTTGAATGTGTTTACGTGCTCGGTGACTATAATGCGCAGCCGAAAGAGATGTTTGCTAATGAACTAATTAGTTTTTGTGCGGAGCAACAGTGGGTTTGTGCTGACATAGAAAAAATAGGTATAACTTCTGGTGCGTATACATTTATTAGTGACGCAAATGGATCCCGTCGGTGGTTGGACCACTGCGTAGTGACACGCGCGGCCTGGAACACGGTGAGGGACGTTACAGTATTATCTAATGATGTTTTCTGGTCTGATCATTACCCTGTAGTGTTGCGTTGCGATTTGTATGTAGCTACGCCAAGGACCTATAATAATTCTAATAGTAAATGTGACAAAGCTACATTGGGGGAACGTAATAGTGAACAGATAGGCGAATATTATAGGTTATGTAATAGAAAACTTAGAGAATTAGACATTCCACCGGAATTATCATTATGCGCTGATAAGCTGTGCAATGATAAAACGCATAGGGCGATTATTAATAAGATGTACAGTAATATTGTTAATATTCTGACAGAGGCGGCCATTGTAACACATAAAACTGCTGAGAGGAAATATAAACGAAAACCATACATAATGGGCTGGAATAAACATGTAGGCGCTGCTCATCGGGACGCTAGGCATAAATTAAATCTTTGGTTTTGGCATGGCAAACCCAGTAGTGGTATTGTTTATGACAGTATGTGCGAAAGTCGTAAATTATTCAAAAATAAATTAAAATGGTGTCAAAAACATCAAATCCAAATTAAAATGGACATTATTTCAGAACATAGAGCTTCAAATAATTTTTCAAAATTTTGGTATAGTACTAATAAACTCAACTTAAAACCTAGCGTACCGGTGAACATTAACGGAGTCTCTGATCCTAAGCAGATAGCTAACCTTTTCAAAAATGCCTTTAAAATTGATTCTCCTTTAGGACAATCAACGCAACAGATGTTTGATACTGGGAGTGCTGGGACTGAGTGCAAAGTGAGTTTTTCCGCGAAGCAGGTGAGAGAAGGGTTGCAAAACATGTCACGAGGGAAGTCGCCTGGTCACGACAGTCTCAGTGTCGAACACCTGCAGTATGCTGGGGCGCACTTACCGAGGGTCCTAGGCATGTTTTATAATTTGTGTATTTCACATTCTTATCTCCCTTCTGATCTTATGAAGACTATTGTTGTGCCGGTGATCAAAAACAGAACCGGAGATATAGCGGATAAGAGTAACTATAGGCCCATATCCCTGGCTACTATAATTGCGAAAGTACTCGACCGTTTGCTAGATAGTCAGCTAGATGAACATATAAAGTTACATGATGGGCAGTTTGGCTTCAGGGCTGGGCTGTCAACAGAGAGTGCTATACTGACTCTGAAGCATACTGTGAGATACTATGTCGAAAAAAACACTCCTATCTATGCTTGTTTTCTTGATTTATCAAAAGCGTTCGACATGGTGTCTTACGATGTGCTCTGGAAGAAGCTTCGGAGCACTAGCTTGCCAGCGGAAACGTGTTCTGTTTTTGAGTATTGGTACAACAATCAGATAAATTGTGTAAAATGGGCTGGGGAGCTTTCTGACGCTTACGGATTGGAGTGTGGAGTGAGACAGGGAGGGGTATGCTCGCCGAAGCTCTTCAACTTGTATGTGAATGAGCTGTTGGAGGGCCTCAGTAGCATGCGGACGGGTTGTTCAATTGACGGCGTACGTATCAATAACTTAAGCTACGCGGACGATATGGTGCTGCTGGCGCCCTCTGTCGGATCTGTCAGGAAGCTCTTGGAGTTTTGTGAAGCGTACGCCACGGGTCATGGCCTACGTTATAACGCAAAGAAGAGCGAGTACATGGTGTTCTCGAAGGGTAGAAAGGGACCTGGCTATGTGCCTCCATTGCTGCTTAATGGTATTCCTCTCAGTAGAGTTAAACAGTTTAGGTACCTAGGACATATTGTCTGCGAGGACCTTTGTGATGAGGCAGATATGGACAGAGAGCGTAGGGCGCTGACGGTTAGAGCGAATATGCTGTCCAGTAGATTTGCATCTTGCTCATACGAAGCAAAAATTACACTCTTTAAAGCCTACTGCCAATCATTCTACTGCAGTAGCTTGTGGACGGCATACACTCAGAAAGCCCTCAACGCTCTGCGTGTGCAGTATAACAATGCTTTTAGGGTGCTGATGCGGCTCCCGCGGTTCTGTAGTGCATCCACCATGTTCGCAGAAGCACGCACCGATGGCTTTGCGGCTATCATGCGGAAAAAGATTGCCTCACTGCTGAGTAGAACCCGTGCGAGCAGCAACAGCATACTGAAGGCTATTACGGATAACTTTAGCTGTCCCATTCTGCGTCACCACATTAGGATTCTTATAGCATAATGTAATATAGTAATATAATGTAAGATATATAGTAATATAATAATAATTGTTGTGTGTATTATGTTTAATTTAATTTTGATTTTGATTCTACCATTTGATGTAATTTATAATTTACAATTTAATTTCATTTATTAATTAATTTAACTTAATTTGTCATATGGATCTAGAATCTGAAATAAATTATATTTGATTTGATTTGATTTGATAGCCTAATACAGACATTTTTTCTTAAATATCTTAAATGTACAGACACAGCTCTGTTACAGCTTTATAATAGTAAGTATATACTAGTATTATATTTGTAATTATTTGTTAGCTAACTGAGTGCTACCCCACTTCGTAGCATAAATTATTTACTTTTTTATACACTACTAGAAACCACGGCTAAGACTAAGTAAAAAATATAGAGGGAGCATTACGAACAATCTAGGGAAGCCATCTGAAACCATGCCAAACTTGTAATTACACGCGCTCACGTACACAAATACAAACAAAAACATGCCAAAATTGTAATTACACGCTCTCACGTACACCAATACGAACAAAACCATGCAAAAATGAAGTGTCATAACCACGAGTGTTACCAGAGTATGATCTAAAATTACCCCAAATGACTCGACGATTTCGTACGTACGTTACGTACATGAATACGTCGTCAGCGCCCTAATATTCTCTATATGATTTGCTGTAAACTTACTTTTATTTCTTTTAAGTTTTAAACATATAACTTTTAAAAGCTTACCCCAATTATAGAGATTATTTCTTTCCGGTTACAACACTTTTACGCACACATCTTTTAATAACTGGCTTCACTTTTTAGCTGACAATGCGGTGTCTTTATTTTTTAATTATTCTGAGTTTTCCAATAAAGCAAGTAAATAATCGGAATAAAAACTACACTATCTCTCAAGTTGGGCCAGGCTGCATACATGTGCAAAATTTCATTAAATTCGGTCCGTTAGTTTAGGAATTAATCGCGGACAAACAAAGTAACATAACATTATTATATAATACATAATAAAGATTTGGATAGCAAACAGGTAACAAGTATGTTGTTATTTTTAAGCACTTGATAATATATGCTCGGCCTTTTACTAGAACATATAGTGTAAAATGTGAAATAGAAATCACTTAGTCGCTTTGTACGACACCCTTGGTAAAGGATGGGGTGGTGACATTTGTATTCTTATTCCGTCACCACATGTTTGAAATTCTCGTAGCATTTGGAGATAGCTGGTTAATTTTTTACCCAAGTAAAATAGACTATGTTCTGTATAAAATCACTGCTAATCACTTCCCTTGAATTTTGGAGCCAACAGTGTTTTATGTGAAATGTAAAATATGAAATGATAGACTTAATATGCGTGGCTATTTGCCGCCGAGCATGTCAAGTGCTTAAACTGCTTAAAGTATAATATAAAAACTCAGTCTAACTAAAAAATATACGAAGCATTACGTACAATCCAGTGAAGCCATATACAACCATGCCAAACTTGTAATACAAACAAAATCATGCCAAAATATGAAGTGTCATAAACCCGAGTATTATTTTAAAAATTACTTGAAGATTTCGTACGTAGGTTACGTACATGAATATACGTAGGTTACACGTGTATGATTTAACCCCAAATGACTTGACAATTACGTACATACGTTACGTACATGAATACGTCGTCAGTGCCATAATATTCCCTATATGATTTGCTGTACCTAAACTTACTTTATACTTTTACTTCCTTTATGTTTTAAACATAAAACTTTAAAAAAATTACCCTAACTATAGAGATTATTTCTTTCCGTTGACAACATTTCAACGCACACATTTTTACATATTCATTAAAAAAAATGGCTTCACTTTTTGTTGACAATGCGGTGTCTTGATTTTCTAGTTAGTCGGAGTATAAAAATAGCTAATATTTAAACTTGAACTTGTAAGAAAATTTCATAACGTAATAGACAATAGTCAGACGTGTTTCCGATTGGTCAGCATAACGTGACCTTGAAATCGAACGTTACCTTGAAATCGTTAACGCACGACAACTTAGTGCAAGCAAATGTTTATTTTTTACATTAGTCTTATCATACCCGAGATCACGAGAATATCTCTCGAGAAAAACGGAAGTAATTGCCAAACACGCGTGTGTAACCGTTTACTTATAAAAAACTTGATAGTGTTGCAGAAATTATGTGTGTTTGTTTGTATTTGTGAAGTATTGTTTAATTTAAATACATCAATAACTATGAGTGTTAAGCGGGAAATGTTGAATCTTTTAGTTAAGTCTATCCGATTGCATTAAAAAAAGAAGGGTGTATATTATAATGTATTTTAAAATACTTGCCAGACAATGTATGTCTTCGTTACTTATAAAGGCTTAACCTGTTTATATAACTCACCGGTGTATAATAAAATATAACCAAACAAAATGGCGGATTTTTGGCGCCAATTCGAATGACATCTCTAGTATTTTATTCCAAACCTGTCAATGAAATCGTTTTTGTAATTTACAACTAGAAAGCTATAAATAATTAATTAATTAATTAATTAATTAATTAAAGTCTTGACTGCTGGTACAAAAACTACAATATTAAAGTACTTTGCAAAGGGCAAAGAAAACTCTGGTGTGCATTACATTATAAAAAATAAACAACTTTTACGGAATCTATCGCTATTAGTTGATTTTCAATTACAGAATAATAAAATATACAAAACGTCAAGTAAATAATAAAAAAATTAAATGCGATTGTCACATATTACTTATCTACTCTGTATTTACAATATTTTCGCGCTCAAAATAATATGTGTGAATATCATATCATCCCCTGGAAGATTTCCTACTCATAATAAAATTGCGTCTACTACCTATGATTCATTGCAATTACCGTTTACTCGTCAAAGATCTTTTATCGATATTTACCTACACGTTAATGGCCAACTGAAAATGAATTAAAAATTGCAAAAAATTACATTTAATTTTAGTGCTTTGTTTTTTTTTTCGTTGCAACAGTTATCAATAATGATTATGGAGAGTCTTTTCGAAATAAATATATTCAATAATTTTAAAGTGGATTGATTAGACACAAACTGTAAGAATTAGGTATGTCTTGTTTACGCAAAGCTAAATGCTGTTTTGAAGATGATTTCTAAAGGAATTAAGGTGTTATAAACCAACATAATTATATCTTCGAAAATCATGATAATGTGCAGTTGAGACCGAATTACACTAAAAAAGCTTCTCTATTATAAGAAATAACTCCTTTTGAAAAAACACGCTCCTAACTATTATAAAGCTATAACAGAGATGTCTGTACATTTAAGATATTATACTGTATTAGGTATTTCTAAATACAAAACGAACTTTTCAGTTTTTGTTTTTGTCATGATGTAATAACTACAGAATGAACTGTAATCCTTTTTTGTTGGATAGTTCTTGATGAACTTAAAAATTCATATACGTTTTATCCCGCTACTATATCGAGAACTTGAGATATAACCTAAAAACTAGCTCTTGACTGCGGCGGAGCACCGAGCAAAGGCTACTTATTTTATAAACAAATCAAATAATAATTGTATTTCAATAATATCTTAAGAAAACAAAACTCCAAACTAGAACCCTATATTCCGGGGACTACAAACTTTTATAATTAAAATTAACGAACACATGTTACACTGAGCAACTATGTGTAGATCGTTCAAAGACTTTACTACAATGTCATCGGTACATTAAGAACCTACCTATATTTACGTTTATGTACAATCGCACTTGGCTTCGCAAAACACACACCTTTGACCTTACAAATTTATGAGCGTATCTTATCTCTAATTACATAGTAAATCACAGCACAGTGATAATTTGAAGGGCTCTATGCCTGTGACTACTGAAAGAATGTAATATGGTTCCGGTGGCCCGCCAATAAAGGTGGAGAGACGGCACACGGTGGATTTATTTTGTGGGTGAGGGCCCCACACTACCCTGTTTGTTGCCCTGAACGACAGGGTGTGCGGCTAGGAAAATTTATTCCCGCCTTAACAAAAAAAAAGGCTTTACACCATTGTGCTTTATACGCCATAGTATAATTTTTATGCGATCCACGAAAATTATTATAAGTCTGTTAAATCATATTTCTTTATACATGTCTCTCATGATACAGAGATTATTGACTGCTCCATTGCTCTATAATAAATTAAACATGTAGTGATAAACAAATCGTTTAATGATTGAGCCTCGCTTGTTCCAGCATGATTGGAGCGGGGGCCCGATTGGGGAAGGGCCACGCTCTCACAAAAGATTAGTATGCAACAACGTTAAATGCGCCTACCGTTGTGTTTCATATGGTGAGTGAGAGCGCCGGAGGCCCAAACCCTTCCCTATCCTCTCCTTATTTATCCTTCCAATCCTTTTCTTATTATCTTTTCCTGTCCACCTCCTATCCTTGGCGACGTGCGAGTGATACCTCTGGTGTTGCTAGCGTCTATAGGCTACGGTAACTGCTTACCATCATGCCATATGCTTGTACGCCACCCATTTAGTATAAAAAGAAAAAAAAACAATGGTAGGTACTCCTACTTTTGTGTTTGGAGTGGTAAGTGAGAGCGCCAGAGGCCCTAACCTCCTCCTTATTCTATTCATATTAGCCTTCCGCTTCCCCTTATATCTTTCCTTGGAATTGCCGACGCACGAGTGATGCCTCTGGTGTTGGTAGCGTCTACAGGCTACGGTAATTGTCGACCATAATGTGAGCCCCGTATGCTTGTTTGCCAACCTCGTGGTATAAAAAAACAGTTGCATCAAATTCAATCCTCAGTCTGTCCAAGACCCCTGGGCCCTGTTTAATAAACTTTACAATCCGACAATTTTGTAAATAACTGACATAATTTGTAAAGTTGTATGACAAGTGCTGGTTTAGTAAAATTGTGTAAGAATTTTATAAGTAAAAACCTTACAAATATTAGTATTATAAATGCTGTTTAATAAACTTTTACATGTGCAAAAAACGGCTGTAGATTTCGATAACAATATTCGATAACAATGGTGTTATGAAATTTTTGAGATATTATGTGTGTGTATATTTAGCCTGTGAAGTCTGCAAACCCAAAGCCAAGTGCCCAAATTCCCAATTATGTTGGAACCTAGTTACATAGGAGTATTTAAGCGAAATTAGAATGACTAGTTTGCTTACCCCTCTTGAAACTATAAAAAATACTATCAGTAAGTATAAAACTGTGTACTTACTATTATACTTAATAAATAAATAAATATTCACGGACATTTCACACAACGTCCTCTGGTCCCAAACTAAGCTTAATGTTTGTGCTATGGGTACCAGATTACGGATATAATAGGTACATATATATTACTTTTTTTTGTAAATACATACATTATAATAGATAGAAAACACCCAGACGCAGTATAAATATCTGTGTTCATCATACAAATAATCGTCCTGAGTGGGAATCGAACCAACGACCTCGTGCACGGAAGTCGGTTACACTACCGACTACGCCACGAGGCTCTTCGAATAATGGTACTTCAGCCTGAACACTTTATCGTAGACTCTCTGGCATAAGCATCCCTTTTTTTCGCACACCCTGTCGTTCGGGGCAACGAACAGGGTAGTATGGGGCCCTCACCCACTAAAGAAACCCGCCGTGTGCCATCTCTCCACCTTTATTGGCGGGCCACTGGATCTATGTTACATTCCTTCGGTGGTCCGCCGGCGGCTTACCCTTTCGGGTACCCTCTACTGAACGACGCACCCGCACACGGAGCGTCGCACCTTCGCGGGAGGCCTTGCGGTTGGCGGACGTTCCCCGGTCCATCCACCCGCAGCCTTAGCTAGGGTGGCATTAGGCGCAAATACTCACGCCTGCGCCGCCCCAGTGGCTGGCGCCGGTTCGGGTCTGCGGAAGGATCAGACTCCCTGGCCCTCTCGGCCGCTTCCTTTCGCGAGATGACCTCGTCGCAGAAGACAGCGACCGCGGCCTAATTCCTGTCGCTGCCAAGCATCGCTCTAACGATGCTCGGCAGCGAGAGGCCTCCTCCTTTTGCCGCGACGAGTTCGCGGCGCTGCCCGCCCCAAGCCGGGCACGACTCGAGCGTGTGCTGCGCCGTGTTCTCAAAATGGTTACAGCCCAGATTCGCTTCCCTCCTTGCGACTATGTGCAGATAGCTGCCGAAGTAACCGTGCCCCGACAGCACCTGCACCAGTCGGAAGTTAAGGACTCCGTGCCGTCACCCCGCCCACTCCTACGGTCCAGAGACCGGCTCGGGGCGCTTCCAGCCGTGTCCTCCATCTGGCCATGGCAGCTCGGTGGGCATCGCTCTGCCACCTGGCCACCTCCCTGGGTGGGGGACGACCTCCCACTTCTCGCTCTTGCGACACCCGCCGATACACTTCGGCGAGCACCTCCGCCTCCAAGTCCCTGGCATAAGCATTCCTAGAGTTTTTATTGCAAAGATATCTGCCGATATCAACATCGTGGATAAATGGTGCAGCCTGCTGCATTTTTTGTATACTAGATGGGTGGCGAACAGGCATACAGCCCACCTGATGGTAAGCGGTTACCGTAGCCTATAGACGCTAGCAACACCAGTGGCATCATTCGCGCGTCGCCTTCTCCAAGGAAAGGGATACTAATAAGGGAGGATAGGAAGGATAATATGGAGAGGACAGGGAGGGGGTTTGGGCCTCCGGCGCTCTCACTCACCGTACAAAACACAACGGTAGGATTAACTACAGTTGTTACACGCTGATCTTATGTGAGAGGGTGGTACATCCGCGATCGCGCTGGCCCATTCGTGCTGGGATAAACAAGGCTCTACCACTAGATATGGGCATGGATGGGCACTAGATGGGCTTGTTGAGGATCAAGCAGACCTTGACTAAGCATTTAGGTCATATACCGCTATAACTCGATTATTTTTTCACTCTAAAACCCATATCCAAATGTAGAATAATAATGGATTGTAGAAAAAAATATTTCAAAAACTTTACAAAATTTACATAAAAATCCTGCTAATATTATACCTACATATGAAAGTTTATGAAGATTTGGATATTTGTCCGTCAATCACGCCTAAAAGACTGAGCGGATTTATATGAATTTTGATAGATAGATAGATGAGACTGTATTAACATACACAATAAACTATATATATAAATATTTTTTATCCTTAAAAAATAATAGTTCCCGTAGGATAGCTATTTTTCGCAAATGATCTAATAATTAAATGAATTCGTACGGAAATAGATATACATAATAAGGACCAAATTATAAACTGCAGATGGAGTCGTGAGCAGAGGCTAGTATATCATAAATACTGGTCCTGTTTCGTGTGTGTGTCACATAAATTAATTGAATGGAATAACATTCGTAAGCTCAATATTCAAATCTAACATATAACTTCGTATGCTATCGGAGTTCAAAAACATAGTAAAATATTTTCAACTAGGAAAACTCTAATACACACATAGTAAAATATTTTCAACTAGGAAAACTCTAGTCTTGATATACAATGTGTATATTGCCCGGTCAATTACCATAGCTTACGCCAATGCATATGGACTTGAAAAGCGCCCTCGCCGCCGTATTTTATGAAGGCAAGTATTATCATCACATTTTGTATGAACAACCAAAGGGCTTTAGAATTACCCCACCCCTCTCCACCTATGGGAGTCGTAAGAGCCGACTGAGGGAATACCGTGGGAGTGGGCAGCAGCACTCCTTCGAGTATTAATAACATCCACTGCGATCGCCAACCCACCTGCCAAGCGTGGCGATGACGGCACTATCCCCTAAAAATGAGCACGCGCAGGACTGCTCGTTGAGGTGTTTTCTTGAGGAGGCTTATGTCCAGCAGTGGACGTTGAAGGCTGATGGATGGATGGATGGATTAAAAAAGATACATTACTACATTCTTGAAAAAAAAAGTACCAACCTACATAAAGGTATCTCTCCATCGGATTCTACAATTGAGTATACGAGCTCCGACAATGTCAGCAAGAACGGCGCGTCTCAACCAGGAAAGTACTACCCTTTCACAGAATTTGTATGAAGGTCAGAGCAAGCTTTCCTGAACCCAAAAGCAAAAAATACTTTACGGATGTAGCCACCGTGTGTGTAGTGCGCATGTTTAGCTCTTTATCAGTTAATAAACAACCTTTTTCTTTGTTAAGACGGGAAAAAAGTGTACGTAAACGCACACCCCGGCGTTTGAGTCAACGAAGAGGGTAGTGTGGGGCTCTCACACACTAAATAAACCCGCCGTGTGCCGTCTCTGGATCTGTATGGGGGGCCACTGGAACTGTGTTCAATCCAGCTCACAGTAAAACTCTCTTTTTCCATTTTCACAAATAATTTGTTCTTTAAAGTAGTAGAGCATCTCAAGTGCTAAAATACGTATAAAAGATTTTCAAAGAATTAATACTATAACATTATATTGATGTATATTTTAAGATATTAATTTACGCGCTTCTATTAGTTATATAATTATAGGTACTGTTAAACATTGAAATCCTTTATTTAAAGGGTTAATTAAAATGAGCATACAAATCTTTCTTGGAAAAATATCTGGATGACACTGAAAACTATTTCAAAATCTGTTGTGCGGTTTAGGAGAAGGTAGTGAGAGACGGACAGAGACTTTATACTATACATATAGAATGTGTATTATCTAATCTATACTGTATAACGATAAATTATATTGAAGTGTCTGTTTGTAATGTCTGAATAGCAGCTTTTTACTAAATACATAATATGAAAGTATATAAGGTTAAATAAGAAAATACTAATTTCTAAAGGTTTTATCGATCTGTTTATTCAGACTAAACTAAAACGGCACCTTCACTGGCAGATAGCTGATGTTATAAAGAGTAGCTAACACGCAGACGAAGTGGTGCGCTAGCAGTTTATAGACATTAATATCCATGTCCTCCTTCTTCGTACTTATACCACTTCTAACGAGTACTTTCAATTTTCATTGCAGACGTAGAACGTGGCCAAGTGGAAGAAAATGAAAACCTACAGCCACTCCTGGGAGCCAGTGATAGGCAAAATGGCCAGATACGCCCACCGCGCCCCAGGAACCTGCCTGTTACGGACGTGCCTTCGTAAGTGAACTTACCATCAACGTTTTACCCTTATGTACTGTCTCAGTGTTCTGGTACAGTGTAGGTGGACTGCGGATCAGGTCTCGGGATTGAATCCCGGGGCGGACCAGTTAAAAGTTATTAGTAGTTTTCTGTCAAAAAATCCTCAATAGTAGCTCGAAGTTGGGAAGTTGTTAGCGGTGTTTCACCTCTGTGTCTCACAAAGCACGTGAAGTGATAAGTTACCTTTCCAATCGTGCCAGAGAGACCAGAGTGCCATTCAGTCCCTTGCACTTTAATAATTCCTTTTTTTTGTTAAGGTGGGCAAAATCTACTTATCCGCACACCCCGTCGTTCGGGGCAACCAACAGGGCAGTATGGGGCCTTTACCCACTAATAAACCCGCCATGCGCCGTCTCTCCACCTGTATTGGCGGATTGTGTTACATTGCTATAGGGTGGCTGGTCCGCCGACGGCTTACCCTCTACTGGGTGATACATCCGCACACGGAGCGTCGCACCTTCACGGGAGGCCTTGCGGGCTTTAACACTTCCTGCATATTTGATTTAGTATTATGTTGACACGCGCTGCCGTACTGAAATCGATCTGAAGATTATACCTTAAGGACCCTGAGTGTACAATCTTTAGGCTTTACAAACATACAATTTCACAGACACAAAGTGCACCCAGACTCAGAACAACCATTTGTGGATAACACAAAGAGTTATCCTGTGTGGGTATCGAACCCACAACACTCGGACCGGTATCTAAACTACTCTGCTATCTGTGCAGGTATACACATTTTGTTTGAGTGTCGTAAAAATTGAGCACACTGAACCATTTTAAATGGAATTAATATTCTACTTAGAATATCGTACTGAAGGCGCTATTTTCGGGTCTGCTTTCAATTGGTAATCTTCCATATCTAGATATATATCAATAGTCCAAAAAGGACTACAAGACAGTGCTAAAAATTAAGTCAAATTTTCGTACTTTTAAATTGAGTAAATATTTTAGACAAGCACGACACCAGCTCCCCAGGCTGATGATGCCAGAACTCACAACTCCATCGTCGATGTCTTCGACTGTGAGCAACACTCCATTACCAGATTCAGCTAGCAACAACCCCAGACCTTGGAGACGAAGTGACCACCGCTTACATAGACTGAATACGGAGCTGCTTGAAGCCATTATAACCCATGATGTTGAAGAGGTCGAAAGGTGAGAAGAATATGACATCGATATATCGATTAATTTTCTAGCAAATAATGATACATACTCATGGACTTCGTATTTGTGAGAGATTGCGTCTAGCAGCTGTCAATAGACGTCAATATTGATGACCACGGCAGACGATCCGCTTGATGGAATGGATCCTCTTGAGTAATAACAGCTGCTCATGGACAAATCATTCCTAGAAGCAAATCTAAGTCGGCATATATGTTTCAGGTCTACCAATACTCACAAGAGAGTAGTAATAATAAGACAGGGAATAGGAGAATCAGATATGGCGCATATTTAATATGTTCGCACTCGTTGCAAGAGAAGACAGCTGATACTCTTTCCTTGCTCTTTAAGTTTATTTTTGTTGGTGTCAGATAAGCCACTGCCCATCTGATGAAAAATGGTTACTAACATAAACTCATCAAAATTGAGAACACTGCCAAGTCTCTGCTCACCATTTCATTTCATTAAGCAATAATTAATGCATATTATTATCTTCTGCTACAAACAAAATACACAGAGATGTTTCACAGCTGGTCAGATAATAGTGTCTATTGATGGAAGGTACTTTTGGCACTGGTTCTTGAACAGCAGTCACCACTTACTATTAGGTGATTAGGGGCTTGTCAATCTTCCTTAGCAATACAAGGCTACCTTTCTTCATAATTTTATGGCAGTTTGTAAAAATCTTATATATTATTTCTCTAGCCCATTTCTTCGTCGGTCTGTGAGATCTTCCTTATTCCTTTATCAAATTCCATGATTTACCCCCTTTTAAAGCTTATCGTCCCGGTTATTACTAGTAAAATAGACCCACGTTCTAAAAATGCATCGCATATCTTAAATTTGAGATTTAAAATCATCTAAAGTTCTTTAATGGATGCGGAATTCTGCACAGGTCGACTAGTAATACTTTATTTTACTCCACAGGCTTCTAAATGCTGGAGCAAATCCCAACGCAACATGCCGCATGAGCCTTGTGTCAGCTTGCCATTCAGCAGCCCTCATTGGCGGAGATGCTCTCTCCCTTCTTATCAAGTTTGGAGCAGAAAAGCTTCGTATAGACAAACTTGGCCGAACACCTCTACATTTGGCTGCTTATGCGGGTAATGCAAGACAGGTCGCCATATTGTTGGATTTCCCCGAAGGTACAGTTCTTTCTTATCATCAGGTATCCTGATATGCGTCTCACTGCTGCCTTTATGCCTATCCATCTTTGGATCTTTTTTTTTAATACTACATGGGTGGCAATCTTTCGGCCCACCTGATGGCAAGCGGTTACCATAGCCTATAGACGCTAGCAACACCAGAAGTATCACTCGTACGTCGCCATCTCCAAGGAAAGGGATAAGAGGTGGATAGGAAGGATAATAAGGAGAGGATAGGGAGGGGATTTGGGCCTCCGGCGCTTTCATTCACTGTACAAAACACAACGCGTAACACCCGGTGTTATCTTTTGTGGTGGTACTCCCTCAATCAAGCCGGCCCATACGTACCACTAGAAAAAATATCTGTCCATCATAAAGGAAGATAACTAGCCTAGTTACTGTTTCATTTCAATTGTTCTGTTGTTCAAACCACACTGCATTCTAGTGTTAAAAAAAACAAGTTCATTAGAAGGTAAGTAGAATCGTAACGTGGGCAGTAATTGATCTTCAAATGAAAAAGTTGTTATATTTTAGCAGTAAAACTGAGTTGAGCCTAGCGGTTAAACTGAGTACTACAAAGACAATGGTATTGAATTCGATAGCCAGTCCCAGGTCCAGACCTCACACGACACACCTCTGACTATTCGATATTTTTCGAAATTCTTTATGTATTTGTTTACCAATTATATGGCTCAATGGCTTGCTAAGTCTGCCAGCCCGCATAGGGTCAGCGTGATGAACTACGGCCTAAATCCCAATCCGTATAAGAGGAGACTCTTTCGCAATAGCGGGACAGTAAAGGATAAAAAACAAACAATATTTTTAATAAGCCTTATATTTTTTTAAAGAAAACCAAACTTTTCGGCAGTATGCTAATTGATCATAAATTATTATTATTAAAACTAACTCTATACGTATTCATCAATAAATAATATAATCCCTGCCTCTTTGATTTTAACCTGCAGCAGAGTCCTGAGTTCGAATCATAACTCATAAACTGTTAACAAAATTCAACCTGGATTTCACGATAAAATTTTGAGTACATTTTTATTAGAATTTTCAAATAAAATAAGAAAAATAGTAGATAGACTAAAGGTGATCAAAACATAATTAGTAGTAGGTTTTAACTTGTATTTTGACGTCTCATGACTACGATAAGATGGAATTCATCATCTGGGACTACTACAGCTTCTGTCTTCTTTGAAACCAGTCTCAATACCACAAGCTCATCGGTTACATCCTAAAAAAAAAGAGACAACACTTCTAATCAAGCTCTCTAAATGTATTTATGTAATGTATTGTTAAAGAGTTTCACTATGTATTTTTTTTAAAAAAATGTCATTAATAAAAAAGATGTTTTGCAAAAAGATTCATCCAAAATAACAAAAGACACATAATATGTATGTGAGTACTCCCACTTGGTACGCATCCCTACCACCAATCATATAAGAACATCTTTTTTAGGGTTCCGTACCCGAAGGGTCAAAACGGGACCCTATTACTAAGACTTCGCTGTCTGTCCGTCCGTCTGTCGCCAGGCTGTATCTCAAGAACGGCGATAGCTAGACAGTTGAAATTTTCACAAATGATGTATTTCTGTTGCCGCTATAACAACAAATACTAAAAACAAAAAAATAATAATATTTAAGGGGGGCTCCCATACAACGTCTGTTTGTCCGTCCGTCTGTCGCCAGGCTGTATCTCAAGAACGGCGATAGCTAGACAGTTGAAATTTTCATAAATGATGTATTTCTGTTGCCACTATAACAACAAATACTGAAAACAAAAAAAAACAATATTTAAGGGGGGCTCCCATACAACAAATGTGTTTTTTTTGCCCTTTTTAGGGTTCCATACTCGAAGGGTCAAAACGGGACCCTATTACTAAGACTTCGCTGTCTGTCTGTCCGTCCGTCTGTCGCCAGGCTGTATCTCAAGAACGGCGATAGCTATATTAATGAAATTTTCACAAATGATGTATTTCTGTTGCCGCTATAACAACAAATACTGAAAACATAAAAATAATAATATTTAAGGGGAGTTCCTATACAACGTCTGTCTGTACGTCCATCTGTCGCCAGGATGTGTCTCAAGAACGGCGATAGCTAGACAGTTGCAATTTTCACAAATGATGTATTTTTGTTGCCGCTATAACAAAAAATACTAAAAACATAAAAATAATAATATTTAAGGGGGGCTCCCATACAACGTCTGTCTGTCCGTCCGTCTGCCTCCAGGCTGTATCTCAAGAAAGGCGATAGCTAGATAGTTGAAATTTTCACAAATGATGTATTTTTGTTGCCGCTATAACAATAAATACTAAAAACAAAAAAATGATAATATTTAAGGGGGGCTCCCATACAACGTCTGTCTGACCATCCATCTGTCGCCAGGCTGTATCTCAAGAACAGCGATAGCTAGACAGTTGAAATTTTCACAAATGGTGTATTTCTAATAAAATAAAAAAATATTTAAGGGGGGCTCACATACAACAAACGTAATTTTATTGGCCTTTTTTCTCGCTATTGATAACGGCAACAGGTAGACGCTTGAAATGTTTACAGAATATTTAATTATATATTAGCTTTATAAATAAATAATTAATTAAAATAAAATTAATATTTTAGGGGGGGCTCCCATACAACAAACGTGATTTTTTTTACTCGTTTTTGCTCGATATTGATAACGGCAACAGTTAAACGCTTGAAATATTCACAGAATATTTAGTTAAGTATATATTCACTTTAAAAATAAATAATTAAAATAAAATAAAACATATATTTAAGGGGGGCTCCCATACACAAACGTGTTTCTTTACTCGTTGCGCATCTAAGTCGAAGTTGAAAACCACGAAATGAGTCAAATTTTACTTGCAAAATTTGGTAACAGCCAAACACCATGGTCACAGAGAGTTACAATAGTGTAATGTTGTTTACCTAGTCCATTGGACGGAACCCTTGGTGCGCGAGTCTGACTCGCACTTGGCCGGTTTTTTAGTTTTGGCGGCAATATGATACATGAAAAAATGTCGTCGATCCACATTATTTCCAAAACTTATGTTATTTCTAGTATTAAAGTGGTGGTATTTTAATAATTTACTATTTGTGTTTGTGCATAAGTGTTGGCAAGCGTAACGTTTTGTTTTTCGTGTTGCCTCCAAAACTCCGAAGAAGCTTCTCAGTAAAGTCGCCACCACTTTGCTGAGGCATGACTTTAGCTTGACTGTGACTAATTTTATATGACTGACTTCGACTGTGATTCAAAACAAAATCAAACAGATGAATTATACTTACCCGTGAAGAACAAATATACCCTAAATATTTGCCAAATACTCAAATCGAGAAGCCATTATTAAAAAAAAAAACTTAAGTGAATCGATGTCTCATAATTACAAAATGTAGTATCACTTTAAAGACGAAATTATTTGTAAAAGTTGAAAACGAGAGCGACCAGGATGCGAACTGCGTTCCATCAAAACCGGAGATATGCTCTAGACCGCGACGCTATCGCAGTCACCTAATAGTGACACCAATCTCCGCTTCACATTTGTTTCTTGTATGACTGAATCGTGGGCGATATTTACTAATGTCATCAATTGCGTAAAAGCAAAAGGGGACTTACGATTTCTTTGAGTGAGTTGGAGGCATTAAGAGATAGGTTCCTCATATGGGTAGAGTAGGTAGCGGCCGTCAGACTGTCCAAGGTTGTGGTTTCAGGGAACCCTTCCAAAAAATACTATTATTAAAGACTAGCTGCTACCTGCGACTATGTCTACGTGGATCTCCGAATTGAGTCAATGTAATGTACTACGCGATTTTATTGGGCATAAACCATCTTTATGCAAAAATAGCTATCACATGGGAACCTATCATTGTACCTGTATAATTTGCTAATCCACGTAATAAACTCTCAAGTTACCATATTTCATGTAAATCTGTTCATCCGTTTTTGCGTGATTGACTAACAAATATACAAACTCATGTGAGATAGCTATTTTTCTATTGTAAACATTGAGCTATCAGCAAATGGAATTCGTGTCTGAACTAAAAGAGAAACAAAGCCCCAAAAGAGAAACAATCGCGCGCCAGTCTTTGCAAAGAAAACTGAACAGCTAATGGCACAAGGTTTCAAATTAGAATGTTAAGTATGTTTGTATTAATATAGTGTACCTATTTACGTTTCTATAGGTTGACTAGAGACACTTTTTTCGTGAATTTTGTACTAGACCCGACGTCTATTTTTAATAGGTCAATGATTATTTTATGAATGATGATTTTAAATGATTTTTCATTACTCATACTCGGAAAGTAGGTTTGAAGTTGCCTGAGGATCCAAACCAACCCGCACGGGCCCGATACCAAGTGAGTAATCCCACTTGGTACCCAGCCCTACCACCAGTCATGCAATGGATGACAATTGCTTACTTTCCTTAGTCGCCTCATACGACACCCGTGGGAAAGAATGGGGTGGTGACACCTGTATTCTTAGTCCGTCACCACACGGATGTGGATGGATATTTTTAGTATTTTACAGTATCCGTGGTCCCAAAGGCTGACTAAATCCGTTAAAATTTCATTAAAAGCAGTCTTAAATAATACTTGTATCGCAGGAGACTTTACAAATATACAATCTCATGGACACAAAATACACGCAGACTCAGAACAACCATTTGTGGACTACACAAAGAGTTGTTGTGTGGGAATCGAACCTACAACACTCGGGGGAAGCCGCTATCTAAACCACTCCGCCATCTGTGCTGTCTATACAATGGTAGAAACGAAGAAAAGAACCATCTTTTGGTAACTTTAGAAAGTTATTGATGCAATTCCTCGTGGCGTAGTCGGTAGTGTAACCGACTTCCGTGCATGAGGTCGTGGGTTCGATTCCCACTCAGGACAATTATTTGTGTGATGAACACAGATATTTGCACTGCGTCTGGGTGTTTTCTATCTATTACATATATGTATGTATTTACAAAAAAAAAGTAATATAATGTAGGTATTATATCCGTAATCTGGTATTCATAGCACAAGAAGTGTTAAGCTTAGTTTGGGACCAGAGGACGTTGTGTGAAATATCCGTGAATATTTATTTCTTTATTTAATTCAAATTTCAAGTAGGTACCCATAGCACATCTTTTGCTCGAGAGCATAGAACACAAGGCTTTGGAAGAGGCAAAGAAAAATATTAGTATGCCTATATATTACCTTCACAATTGACTATTATAGTTCCAACCACACATCCATTTTCATTTATTCTGGCCATTGTTTTTGTTGCCCCAGTACCCTGTAAAACACATTTTTACCAACCAGAGATGCGCAAACTAAATCACCAATGATATCAGGGATTTATAAATCTTTTTCTTCGAAAGATTTAAATCACTCTTTTAAATCTTTGGTTACGAATGACGTTATTCATTCAGTTGATCATAAGTGATGCAAATATCTATTGATTCATGTAGTTATTCTCTCATTCCCTCAAGTCGCAACTGGTTTTGAGCTTTTTACTAAAACGACAGAGAGTCTAAGTTTCTGTGTACCTATCGTCATTGTATTTCAAGAGTGCGTTTGTGCGTGCCTACAACTTATGTTATCTCTTTTCAATTCACAATATCCTTTATCTATTGTCTCATTCTAAATCTACGTCCATCATTCCATCTATTCAATCCTAACGTAGTGAGCTAGTGAGTTAAAGATGTATTTTCGAAACCAAAGATTTAAAGATTGATTACGCATTTTAAAAGGATTATACATCTTTTGTATCAATCACTCCTGAGTTACACATCTCTATTACCAACAATTTTTGTAATTTGATTGACAGAACTTACGCTAATGCCTTACTTTAGAAAAATATTTTTTTTTTTAAACTGTTTAGGTGGCAAATGAGAATATGGCCTGATGGTAAGCGGTCACCATAGCCTATAGAGGCTAGCAACACCGACACCAGGGGTATCACTCGCGCGTCTCCATCTCCAAAGAAAGTGTTAGGAGGTGTATAGGAAGAATAGTAAGGAAATCATAGGTAGCATACTAAGGAGAGGATAGGAAGGACAACAAGAAGGGGATAGGGAACGGGTTTGGGCCTCCAGCGCTCTCACTCAACATACAAAACAACGGTACAAGTAACCACCGTTGGTACACGCTGCACTTTTGTGATAGTGTGATACTTCCCCGATCGAGCCACACAACACCGCCAAACTTTAGCTAATTTAACCACAATCATGCCAGTAATTTTCCGTGTAAAGCAAGTCTTAGCGTGACGGTTTCCACTGCTGAATATAGTGGTGGATATATCAGTAAGTAACTTCTTGACTGTACTCCTGAGATGAATGAGCTTATTAGATGTTCGCCAGATCAAATTTCCAGGCAAAATTTGCAATTTGCTTTCCACAAAAGCTTCATCCGAATTATTACTACTTAGTGAAATGCAAAATGGATTCAGCCGTTCTAAATTGATGCTCAATATAACAGTTTTACAATTTGAAATGTGCACTACCAAATTTGGAGTAGCTGTCAATCAATAACTGTACTTAAATTTATATTACACACCATAAAATTGAGAGCTATCTCCATGATAAACACCAAAATCTATGATAAACACTCTAAATTCTTCAAGCCGTTCAGTAAATGCTAATAATTCAAATAAAGCTTTAACATTGTCAGTATGACAGTGAGTTTTGTTTTTCTAGAAGTCTAATATAGTTCTGTAATTTTCGACCAGAACCTTTACAAATCTTAGAAGATGAATTAGCTACAAGACTTGTAATAAATGTTCAATATTTTGAATAGTAGTAGATAATCTACTTGAAACATGAAGTCACTACTTTTCTAATTGTTTATAGTGGCAGAAGAGCCTACACCACGTGATGGTAAGCGGTAACCGCCACTCATGGACTCAATAATACCAAGAATACTGCCAAGACATTGCTCACCATTTCATTTCGATGGACGGCTATCTCCCGCTACAACCAAAATACACCGGTAAACTTAACCGTCCATCACACTGGAGACTGTGGTACCTATCCGTTTTATAACAAATAGTAAGACTTCCACATTGTACCCAACCCTGTCACCAGTACTGCAATGGGAGATAACTGTTTACTTCCCTTAGTCGCTTCGTACGACACGGTGACACTAGTATTCTTAGTCCCTCATCACATGTCATCAGTTCCAATAAATGAGTGCGTTTTCTTGCTATCTCTGAAACTGAAAATGATTTTTCAGATATGCAAAATAAAGTTGGCACAGAAAGTATGTCTTCAGACACAGAAGAAGATGTGAGAAAGTTTTGTGTTCATATTAAGGAGCTCACTGACGTACGGTGCGATCTCGGCGAGGTTAATATGGAATTGCCAAAGACCTGGAGGGATAACATTGATCACGATTGCAAGGATATCAGAGGCAGTGTAAGTTATTATGATTTAAGTTATGATGAGATAGCAACATATTTCATTAACCAATTACTAGAAATTATATAACCACGCAGCAGTTAGTTGGTTAAAAAATCAATCAACCACTGAAGTAATGTAACACAGTTCTAGTGGTCCGCCAATACAGGTAGAGAGAGGGCACATAGCGGGCTTATTTAGTGGGTGAGGGTGTCCCACACAACCCTGTTCGTTGCCCCGAACGGTGGTGAGTGCGGTTAGATATATTTTTTCCTGCATTATATATTATTTTATAGTATTTAGATATTTTTATATATATTTTTAGCATTTGACATGCTTAGCACTATACATTAAACACAAAGTGAAAAATGTGAAATCGAAAATAACAGTCACGAGCAGGATCAGCAGGCGTCACCCAAAGACGTTAAGTATGAATGTGTTATCAAAATCAGCAGTCAGGAGCAATTGTCACGATGGCTGAATTGGCAAAGCATCTGGATGGTATCCAAGAGATGCAGGTTCACATCCTGCTCGTGACTGTTATATTCGATTTCACATTTTTCACTTTGTGTTTATTTTATAGTATTTTTGGGAGCATAGCTGGGATAAAAGCATATAGGCCGCCTGATAATAAGCGGTATAGACGCTAGCAACACCAAGCATAACTGGCGTGCCGCCAACCCCAAGGAAAGGGACAGGAGTAGGAGAGAGAGGATGATAGAGAGGATATAAATGGTTAGAAGAATGAGCAGGGAAAGAGGAGAGGGCTTGGCCTTTAGCACTTTCACTCACCATAAAAAACACAACAGCAGGAGTACTTTCCGTTACTTTACGACCTTCTGTGAGTGGGTGGTACTTCCTTGGGCTGTACATGCTAAGAGAAGGATGACTAGATGATAATACTACTTCCTTATTCATTATATTTATCTTGCAGATTGCTTTATTCCAACCTGGTTGGACACCTCTCCATGTAGCCAGTTCCTGTGCTAGAAAACACTGCACCCGACTACTCTTGGCTTCTGGTGCTGATCCTAATATTCAGGATATGGAAGGTCGTACACCTCTGGATGTAGCTGGATATGCGTATTATTACGATCATGAAATCAAAGAAAACAAGTAAGTTTTTTACTCACAATAGCGTAGCCTGTTTGTGCACTTGCAGTTCGAACCCTTGGTACGGCTAAGTAACTTTTACTTGGCTGGCGATCAGATGACTGCCCAAATAATAACACCAAATTTTTTCTTTTTAAAGACATGGACCTGTTCTGAGGAATAATTCTTGTATTGCGGGGGATTTCACAAACATACAATGTCACAGACTCTATGTACGAGTACACCAAGACTCAGAACAACCACTTGAAGATCACATAGATAGTTGTCCTATGTGGGAACCGAATCCACAATACTCAAGTGGGAGGCCGGCATCTAAAGCAATCCGCGATCTGTGCAGTCGAAGGCATTTGTCGTCCTCTGTGCTTCCAAAGTTCCGATGAGCAGTGGAGTCTCGGCAATACAGGCTATCAGAATCCTGAATAAAAAGTCTGATTCCAGTCTTGCTCTAAAGACCGTCTGTTGTGAGTTGGTTATGTACGTTAGATAGGCAGTCTCTTCACAAATGCCTATTAAATTTGGGATAAGCCTTGGGAAATGTGAGCTAAACAAAATACTCATCTAAGCCAATGCTCATAAATGCCAGACCTCAGGTCTTACTAAAAGATAACGAATTGAAACGGCTAATATGACCCTTGAATACTTCATTAAAGCATGAGTATTTATATTTAATGCGATAAAGTTAGGTAAATTGGCGTGTTGTAGTAGTAAAAGAAAAAAAAATAGGGTAGAGGTACTAAAAACAGAAATAACTAAATCGTTTCTAATCAGTATATATTATCGTATTTGCATTACTAAATTAATCTTTCAGCAACATAGAATGAAATAATAGCTATGTATTTGAATGTATTTCAACATAAATGTATTTGTGATGATAAAATAGTTTGACATAATTTTTTTTGTAACAGTCTAAAGTTATCTAAAGTAAACTGGCTTGCTGTAGTAATTAAAGAAAAAAAGGATTTAGGTACTGAACATAACTAAATGGTTACTCATTAGTATATAATACTTGCACTACTAAGACAATCTTTGAGCAATAAAGTAGTTATGTATTTAGATGTATTTCACCATCAATGTATGTGATGATAAAATTGTTTGACACCATTGTTTTTTTAAAAGTCTAGTGAAAATGATCTAAAGTAAACTGGCTTGCTGTAGTAATAAAATATATGGTTGTCTGTAAAGTCGGTTTACGGACAATAACTTTACGTGATACCGTCATATATGTTTTCTGAGAGTTTCACAAACAATGCATCGGTAGCCATACATTTTTTTGGAACTTGACACATTTTCGTGCGCGCAGCCGGCGTTCATCGTTTTATAAGACGTCATCACGTAAAAATAAAAAAGGATGTAGGGACTGAACACAGAGATACCTAAATGGTTGCTCATTAGTATATCATACTTGCACTACTAAGAGGATCTTTGAGCAATATAGAAAGAAATAATGGTTATGTATTTGAATGTATTTCACCATCAATGTATTTGTGATGATAAAATACTTTGACACCATTGTTTTTGTAACAGTCTAGTGGAAGTTATAAAGATGCTCCTCAAAAGCGGTGGTCACTTTAACACCATGAAGTCAGGTGCTAACACTTTAAACAATATGGATACTCCACTGCATACTGCAGTAGAAATAGAAAGTCTGGAAGCTATCAACGAGCTTCTGGATGCAGGTGCTTCAGTATCATGCCTTAACCAAGCTGGGCAGACTCCTTTGCATGTCTGCGTAAAAAAAGAATTAGAAGATCATCTGCAGGTAATTAAAAATCACTCAATATACACCTTACCAGTACCAGCATAAATAAGCAAGCTTGACCTGGGAATTATCACCTTCTTACAGAAGATCAACATGAAGCAACGGTAGGTTCTCCTACTGTTGTCTTTTGTATAGTAAGTGAGAGTGCTGAAGTTTCAAACCCTCTCCTCTTCCCTCCTTCTCTAAACTGTCCATTACACTAGTTCCCGGTAAGCAATTGCCATCAGGAAACCCGTTCCGCAAATCTTATTATAGTATTATAAATGTACATACAGTGAAAGAAGTATGTGGATGCTTAAAGAAGCATAGGAAAGTGAAAGGTGATGCATGGTGGGATACGGATGTAGCAGCTTCCATAGACCAAAAGAAGAAAGCGTGGCTGGACTATGTATCTTCTTTGAACCTGAGTGCAAGTATGAAAGAACAGAAGAAAGAAATATACCGACAACGTAAGAATGACACCAAAACCTTAGTGAAAGAGAAGCGTGATAGAGCAAATATGATTGCAGAAGAAAGGCTGACCAAAAACTTCGAGAGCAATAACAAACTTTTCTGGAGGGAGGTGAAGAAATCTCGGAGTGGTTGGTCAGCTTTCAGAATGAATAAAATAAGGTCTAAAGGTGGAGACATTCTTACGCAAACACAAGATGTGTTAAGGCGATGGAGTGAATATTTTGCCGTATCGTGATTACTGTGATTGGTTGAGAAACCGACGCGTATCACAGTGATCTCGATACGGTCGACACGTGAAATATGACATTCTGCCTAACCCCCCAGGGGGGTTAGGCAGAATGTCACAATAATGTCACAATAATCCGTCGGCCAATCACGGTGATATCTCAACCAATCACAGTAATCACGATACGATCGACATGAGAGATATGAGATTCCGTCTAACCCCCCCTGATGCTTCTCAATTTATGTTGGAGGTCAGGAATGGTTCCCAAGGACTGGAGAAACGCAGTCATCATCCCCTTGTTTAAAAACAAGGGTTCACGTTATGACTGTGCAAACTACAGAGCCATAAGCTTGACTAGTTTGGCAGCCAAAGTGTATGGTAAGATTATTGAAAGGAGAATGAGGATGGTGTCTGATGAATTTTTGTGTGAGGCACGAGGAAGTTTCAGGTGTGGAAGAGGATGTATGGATCAAGTGTTTTCTCTGCGCAACATTGTGGAGAAGCATCTGGCTGTAGGCCAGAGGGCTTTCTGCAGTTTTGTGGATTTGGAGAAAGCATTTGACACTGTTGTACGAAAGGAACTTTGGGACATTTTGCCGGAGTATGGTATTAACGGTAGGCTGCTACAAGCGGTGCAGTCCAACTACATGGACTGCAGAGCTTGTGTGCGGCTGGATGATGGAATGTCACCCTGGTTTGACGTCAATATCGGCGTTAATTAGGGCTGCGTTCTATCAGCCAGACTGTTTATCATATATCTGGATAAATGTCTACAAAGGTTGAATGAAATGAATGTGGGAGTTCAGATGGGCGACTCAGTGGTTAACTCGCTGCTATATGCAGACGATGCGGTTCTATTAGCGCAGTCTGCGACTGACCTGCAAACCCTAGTCGACGTAATGGCAGAAGATTGTAAGAAAAGGGGCCTACGTATGAATGTGAGCAAAACCAAAGTAATGGTTTTTGAAAGAGAAGAAGCCAGAACAGATGTTAGAGTAGCAATAGGAAATGGTGTGCTAGGACAAGTGGATGAATTTGTATATCTTGGATGTGGATGCAGTCGGGATGGAAGGTACACCACTGATGTAGAAAGAAGAGTGAATGTGGGAAATAGAGTGAACGGAGCATTGGGACAACTTCTCGGCAGCCACCACCTCAGCCAGAAGGCACGTGTCGCAATACACAACGCAGTGCTTGTCCCAACGTTATTATATGGAAGCGAGAGTTGGGTATGTAAAAAGGAGCATGAGAGCAAAATCAATGCGGTCGAAATGCGATCTCTGCGGAGAATCTGTGGAGTGAGGCTGACTGACCGCATTCGTAACAATGACGAACAAGAGAGCGAGTAGGTATGAAAGAGAGTATTGGTGTAGAGATGCGAAAGGGAATGCTCCGATGGTTCGGACATGTGGAAAGAATGCCGGACGAGCGACTGGCTAAGAAGATATACAATGCGAAAGTGGAAGGATGTTGGTACAGGGGGAGACCGAGACTTACCTACCCAGACCAAATTGGTCATGTATTGAAGGAAGGTGGAGTCAGGAGTCTCCGAAACCGGCGAGCGTGTATGAAGAGAGTTATGAATGTTGAGGAAGCAAGAGATGTATGCAAGAATAGAGCCTCTTGGCACTCTGTTCTCTCTGCCTACCCCGCAAGGGAAATGGCGTGATGATAAGTTAGTTAGTTAGTTAGGTATAAATGTACAAGTTTATGAAGATATTTGGATGTTTTTGATCGTCAAGCATGCTTACTATTGAAAGAATTGGGATGAAATGGGTTGGTAGATAGACAAGATAATAGGTAAACATATAGGTTAAGAAGATATACAATGCGAAAGTGGAAGGACGAAGGTACAGGGGGAGACCGAGACTCACCTACCTACCTAGACCAAATCGGTCATGTATTAAAGGAAGATGGAGTCTCCGAAACCAGCGAGCTTGTATGGAGAGAATTATGAATATTAATAAAACGAGAGATGTATGCAAGAATAGAGCCTTTTGGCACTGTTCTTTCTGCCTACCCCGCAAGGGAGATGGTGTGATTTTATGTAAGTAAGTATTTTTATGCTAAAAAATGTTACCACAGGATAGCTACTCTTAAGACCTCACGTCATCCATCCATCCATCAGCCTTTCTTCGTCCACTGCTGGACATAGGCCTCCCCAGGGGATCGCCACAGCGAACGGTCCTGTGCCGCCTGCATCCAACGAATGCTTGCGACTTTGACCAGGTCATCGGTCCACCTGGTGGGAGGCCGTCCTACACTGCGCCGTCCAATACGCGGTCGCCACTCGAGAACCTTTCTTCCCCAACGGTTGTCGGTTCGTCGAGCGATGTGGCCGGCCCATTGCCATTTCAGCATTCTGACCCGGCGGGCTATGTCGGTTACTCCCGTTCTCCTACGGAGATAGAGCCTTGATATAAGGCCAACATTTAGAGACCACGCCTCTGTTCCGTAAGTCATCACCGGTAACACACACTGGTCGTAGACCTTCGTCTTCACACACTGTGGAATATTGGACAAGAAGGACTTCCTCAGCTTCCCGAACGCTGCCCAGCCGAGCTGGATTCGTCGAAGCTGGAGACCTCACGTCACCGTTAGCGAATTTAAATAAATATAAGTGCCCCTGTGGGTACACCTACGCTGCTTGCAGCCACACGCTCTAATTATAGCAAGGTTTATTCGGATCAAGAGTAAACCTTGCTATACGCATAGATTTTTTTTTTATCCCGTTAGGAAGTCACTATGGGATAAAAGGATACTCAGGTCTTGTGTAGAATATTTAATAAATGTATTATAATATATTAGCAGAATAAATATAAATCATATTTTCTCGGATTAAGCGTAGTTAGAATTATCGCCATCATTTCGTTTTAATGGGGATTACCAATGTAAGTGTACTTTTATTACTTATAAGCCTACCAGTTTATAGCCACTTCTAATCTAAATACGTCACCCTCTGGTACGATCTCAACGTAAATATAGCCATCCCAGATAAGTTCCCCTGTTATTTTTCCGGGATAAACAGTTGATAGCCCAATTAATTTATGGTTCATTTTTAAATAATTATGGCTGCCGTAAAGTATAAGATAGAAGATTTTATGAGATGGGGGGTTAGGATGTATATCATTAAATCGTATCGACATTGCATCGTGTCATTGTGATTGTTTGAGAGATCACCGTGATTGGCTGAGGGATTATTGCGACATCACGCGTTGGTTTCTCTACCAATCACAAGCGAGACGAGGCGATGTCGATACGATTTAGTGAGTTACATTCTACGGGCCCAGGGTTGAGTCTCGCGTGACTCTTCAAAGCGTTTGAAAATAATTGATGTAGTCTATGTTCTTCGCTGTACTTTCGTGTACAATATCCCGGATATTATGTATGCCAAATTTCGTGATGATCGGCTTAGTAGCTTCAGCGTCAACACACAGGCATTCTCTTTTACATTTATAATATTTGTAGGATCTACGCCTACCACGCCTGTCACGTTTATATGTATTTTTTGTATCCATTCTTTCTAATACCAATATAACTATTGCTATAATTGTTATTTTGCAGCTCCTAGCAAACTATGACTATATGAATATGAACCCGATGTTAGCGATAGTGGATGTTAAAGACAAAGATGGTCACACAGTTCTGCAAGCAGCTGTGGAAGCAGCTTGGGTCCCTGGTGTGTGCATCGCATTAGAAGCTGGGGCAGATGTTACTTCTAAGGTAAACTATTTTACAAATTCCTATGAGGAATTTGAACAAAATATACTGTTATTGTATATATATTTTTTAACTCTTTTCAGCCCCATTATTGGGCACGGGTCCCGTTTCATGATCAGAGGAAATTAGGCCATAGTCCACCACGCTGGGCCAATGCAGGTTGGCAGACTTCACAAGTCGTCGAGAAAATCTCTCAGGCATGCGGGTTTCCTCACGATGTTTTCCTTCATCGAGCACTGATAAAATGTAAAGAAATACACACTTAATTTGGAAAAATCTTGAAAAATCAGAGGTGTGTGCCGTACGAGGAACTAACTTTGGACTAAGGGCCGAACTCGATACCACTGTCTTTATAATGTGTGACTTGATCTGCTCGCCCATTACTAGAACACGAAGTGCTACAATAGCAAATAGAAAATGATAGCCCCAAGTGGTTTGTACCCGCGTCTCCTGAAAAGCCGTTCCAGACATACTGCAAACTAAGCTATCATGATATTCGTTCGGAGCCATCAATTTCTATCAAATTCTTTCTTACTGTAATATCCGCACCATCTTTCAGATCTGTCTGCATATATTGTTCCAACCAAGTAAAATCATTCAAGATAGACGTAGGCTATATTAACGCGCAGAAGAAATCGCAGGTGCTTGTTAATTTAAGATATTGTCCGTGTGGTGATGAACTAAGAATACAAGTCACCACCCCATTCTTGCCCACGAGTGTCGTATGAGGTGTAAGCAATTATCACCCATTGCATGACTGGTGGTAGGTCTGGGTACCAAGTGGCACTACTCACTTGGTATTGGGCCCGAGCGAGTTGGTACCACCATCTCCCGTGTGACTTGCCATGAAGCACATCGTTGCGTTTTGGCTGTAGCAGGAGATGGCCGTTTATTCTTTCATTTCATATCAGTGAAATGAAATGGTGAGCAGCGGCTTGACAATACTCTCGGTATTGTTGAGTCCATGAGCGACGGTTACCATTTATCATCAGATGGACCGTGGCTCGTCTGCTACTACATGCAATAAATAAATAAAAAGATAATTATTTTTACCTTTTTTCTATTATACTTCCAGGCCAATGATGGGGAAACACCAATTCACTCAGCAGCAGCATTAGGCGATATAGATGTTCTGAATGAAATACTTAGTATTGCCAAACAAAGAGATGCTATAGACAATCAAAATGAAGAAGGCGAAACAGCCTTATTCAAAGCAATCATTCATGGACACGCAGACTGTGTAAATCAAATACTAAGTGAAGGAGCAAATGCTAAAATAACATTGCCGGGTGACATAAATATTTTACATGTTGCTGCAGATTATGGACACCTAGAAGTACTTAGGGTATTGCTTGAATATAATGAAACTGTTACTAAAACTTTCATTAATAAATTATCAGCAGGAGGCAGACGAGGTTTTGCTCCCATACATTTTGCAGTATCCAATAATCATATAGAATGCGTAGAACTACTTTTAAAGAAAGGTGCAGACATAAGAATAAGAACAACTTGCAGTCCACATAAATCTTCGACTCCACTACACATAGCAGCAGTTAAGAACCATGTAGAATTAGCCAAAACAATACTTAAATTTGATAAGACCACTGTACATGAGGTGAATAGTATGGGTTGGTTTCCTTTACATACAGCAAGCCATCACGGCAGCAGAGACGTGATAACTTTACTGCTCAAAGAAGGTGCTGACCTTTCAGGATATACAGATGGACCAAAAAAATTCAGACGTACTGCTATTGATATGATAATAAATAATTTATCGAAACCTACAGATTTTTTAGAGGAGATATTTGATTCCTACATCTCTAGCAATGGCCAGGATTTACAAGATCATAATTGCGAAGTCACTGTGAATTATGGAATATTAATGCCAACTGTGTGTGAGATGGAACAAATGAAGGTTATAGAAGCTCTTCTTAAAACAGGAAATAGAAATTGCCAAAGAAGACTTCTAGTTCATCCCTTAGTGGAGAGTTTCCTATTCTTGAAATGGAAGGCACTCTTACCGTTTTTCTATACAATAATAAGTTTTTATGCAATATTTTTGATATCTCTAACAATTTTCATAGCGTCAGTGTTTTTTTTCAAAGACACTGAAGAATCACCGCCAGTATGGTTAGACGCCAATATATGGGGCTATGTTGTCTACGCTTCAATTTGTCTGATACTTTTGCAGGTTAGTTATATTTAAAAAATATTGCTGGACTCGCTCTCACTCACACACTCAGTTGTCTTAATATTATTCAGAATTCTTTGTCTTGGACTTATCAGTTCAATACAATCTCTTAGAACTCTGTAAGGTGTCTTCTATTATTCTAACACTATCTAGTTATCAAATATAAAACTAATTCTACCGTTATAACCATAGCCGTCTTCCCTCCACACCTGGTAAGATGACCTGATGAAGACCCTGAGTAATGGTTACCCAAAAAACCGTCGGCATAATACTAATCTCACATAACTGCTGACTTTAAGCTGTAATAACACTTCATAATTTTGATTGCAGGAAGTTCTCTACATGAACGTCAAAAGCAGCAGATACTTTTTACAGCTTGAAACTTGGGTTAAATTTGGATCTGTAGCATTCTCAGTTATCTTACCATATACTGTGGTTGTAGTGCCCTTAAAAGACGCAGAGTGGCCACGGCATGTGGCTACCATAGCTTTGCTACTGTCGTGGTTAGAGATGATGTTCCTCTTATCCAGATTCCCAAATTGGGGCTACTACGTTCTAATGTTTGGGAAAGTGGCATCAAATGTCATCAAGGTAACCTTTACGACTCTTTTATATCTAAATCTGTTATCATCTAATTACACGCATGCTCTACCGCTATATTAGCACGGATAGATTCAAAATATGCTATAGGCGAATCAAAATCAAACCAATAGATTAAACACAAAGTGAAAAATGTGAAATCGAAAATAACAGTCAGGAGCAGGATTTGAACCTGCATCTTCTGGATACCGTCCAGATGCTTTACCAATTCAGCCATCCTGACAATTGCTCCTGACTGCTAATTTCGATAACACATCATACTTAATGTCTTTGGGTGACGCCTGCGCCATCTGTCGGAAGTATTTTCATACATTATACCGACCAGGTAAACTTAATTTTACAATTAAGATTTTTACCTAATAATGACGCAAACCCTATAAATATTTATATATATTTGTAGCATTTGACATGCTTAGCACTATACATTAAACACAAAGTGAAAAATGTGAAATCGAAAATAACAGTCAGGAGCAGGATTTGAACCTGCATCTTCTGGATACCGTCCAGATGCTTTACCAATTCAGCCATCCTGACAATTGCTCCTGACTGCTAATTTCGATAACACATCATACTTAATGTCTTTGGGTGACGCCTGCGCCATCTGTCGGACGTATTTTCATACATTATACCGACCAGGTAAACTTAATTTTACAATTAAGATTTTTACCTAATAATGACGCAAACCCTATAAATATTTATATATATTTGTAGCATTTGACATGCTTAGCACTATACATTAAACACAAAGTGAAAAATGTGAAATCGAAAATAACAGTCAGGAGCAGGATTTGAACCTGCATCTTCTGGATACCGTCCAGATGCTTTACCAATTCAGCCATCCTGACAATTGCTCCTGACTGCTAATTTCGATAACACATCATACTTAATGTCTTTGGGTGACGCCTGCGCCATCTGTCGGACGTATTTTCATACATTATACCGACCAGGTAAACTTAATTTTACAATTAAGATTTTTACCTAATAATGACGCAAACCCTATAAATATTTATATATATTTGTAGCATTTGACATGCTTAGCACTATACATTAAACACAAAGTGAAAAATGTGAAATCGAAAATAACAGTCAGGAGCAGGATTTGAACCTGCATCTTCTGGATACCGTCCAGATGCTTTACCAATTCAGCCATCCTGACAATTGCTCCTGACTGCTAATTTCGATAACACATCATACTTAATGTCTTTGGGTGACGCCTGCGCCATCTGTCGGACGTATTTTCATACATTATACCGACCAGGTAAACTTAATTTTACAATTAAGGTTTTTACCTAATAATGACGCAAACCCTATAAATATTTATATATATTTGTAGCATTTGACATGCTTAGCACTATACATTAAACACAAAGTGAAAAATGTGAAATCGAAAATAACAGTCAGGAGCAGGATTTGAACCTGCATCTTCTGGATACCGTCCAGATGCTTTACCAATTCAGCCATCCTGACAATTGCTCCTGACTGCTAATTTCGATAACACATCATACTTAATGTCTTTGGGTGACGCCTGCGCCATCTGTCGGACGTATTTTCATACATTATACCGACCAGGTAAACTTAATTTTACAATTAAGATTTTTACCTAATAATGACGCAAACTCTATAAATATTTATATATATTTGTAGCATTTGACATGCTTAGCACTATACATTAAACACAAAGTGAAAAATGTGAAATCGAAAATAACAGTCAGGAGCAGGATTTGAACCTGCATCTTCTGGATACCGTCCAGATGCTTTACCAATTCAGCCATCCTGACAATTGCTCCTGACTGCTAATTTCGATAACACATCATACTTAATGTCTTTGGGTGACGCCTGCGCCATCTGATGGCAATTGTCAGGATGGCTGAATTGGTAAAGCATCTGGACGGTATCCAGAAGATGCAGGTTCAAATCCTGCTCCTGACTGTTATTTTCGATTTCACATTTTTCACTTTGTGTTTAATGTATAGTGCTAAGCATGTCAAATGCTACAAATATATATAAATATTTATAGGGTTTGCGTCATTATTAGGTAAAAATCTTAATTGTAAAATTAAGTTTACCTGGTCGGTATAATGTATGAAAATACGTCCGACAGATGGCGCAGGCGTCACCCAAAGACATTAAGTATGATGTGTTATCGAAATTAGCAGTCAGGAGCAATTGTCAGGATGGCTGAATTGGTAAAGCATCTGGACGGTATCCAGAAGATGCAGGTTCAAATCCTGCTCCTGACTGTTATTTTCGATTTCACATTTTTCACTTTGTGTTTAATGTATAGTGCTAAGCATGTCAAATGCTACAAATATATATAAATATCAAACCAATAGGATTAACCTGATATTATCTGGGGGCTGAAAAGAGAGTCAGAGAGAGACAGAGACTTTTTGGATGGGCCTTCTCAGTTGACAGAGAATTACGGGCTCGCAAAATTGGTTACCTGTATCAAACCATATGCCACCGCTCACAAAGCTCGGGCAAACAGCCCCCCAATACAGAAAAGCTACTCAAACCCAGTTGAGTGGTGGGTCAGCTGGTACACACTGTCCAGGTATAAGTTCCCTCACCCTCATTCCTACCTAAGACACATGGAGTCCCCTATCACAAGTTCTCCCAAAAGATTCCTTGATATGTACTAGCCTATGACATGAAACGGCTCACGAGAAATATATATCAATCGGCTTAGTTTGACTCCCATCCACTGGGCTCTCCCACAACGATACTTTTATGTGCATAATTAAAATTGAATTTAATATCTTTTTCAGATCTTACTGACATTTATGTTCCTTGTTGTTGGCTTCTCTTTGAGCTTCATGATTCAGTTCCGATCTCAGATACCTTTTGATGGACCTTGGGCAGCCCTTGTTAAAACCATTGTCATGATGACATCAGAATTTGATTATGTAGCACTTTTTGATGAGAAACATACGGAAGAACTAGCTACCTCATTAATCATTGTACGAATCATATTCCTAGTTTTTCTTATATTAGCTGCGATTGTACTTATGAACTTACTGGTTGGTGTTGCTGTTAACGACATTAATGATTTAGAAATCCTTGGAAATATAAGAAGGCTCGTAAAGCAAGTGGAATTCTTAGGAACCTTGGACACTCTGGTATACAATAGAGTATTTAGTGCAATATTGCCAAAAAGGATGAATCGCACTTTGAAAAATAATCGCAAAGTTCAATCGGTAATGGTTCTATGTCCTGGTAAGCCCAGGTGGAGACATGCAAAAATGTTTCCTTCGAAACTGAGAGATTCTTTATTCAACAAAGCACAAACTCAAAAGAAACAAATAGAAGATGAATTAGGGTATCAATCCTTTAAAAAGAAATTAAACGAAATGCACGATGCTCTTATGAATTTCGCTAAACAAAAAGAAATAGACATGCCTGATCTCCATAAAATAGTAAATGACGATAGCCCAAGATCAAAAAATAAAATGGATGAAGTGTTGTCCCATTTACATGATAAGGACGATTCTATGGAGAATATAACAAGGCAAACTAAAGAAATGGCCAAGGAACAAAAATTTCCAATTGACGCTTTAAATGCGAAAATAGAACTATTATCTACAGAACTACATGCCATTAAAGTTAGTCTAAGTAAATTAGAAAACAAGCTTGTCAGATGATTATAGTTTTTATATAATTTTCTTCTCAATATTAATTTACGCAAATGTAAGAAATTTATATAAGATTGTCTTTCATTATTGCATTTATAGGTATTATTGTAGCCTATACTATTTCCCAATTACAATGTAAATAAGAATACAAGTGTCACCACCCCATCCTTTCCCGTTACTGGTGGTAGGGCTGGGTACAAAGTGAGAGTACTCACTTGCTATCGGGCCCGAACAGGTCGGTACCACCGTCTCCTGTGAGACCGGTCATGAAGCACGTCAGTGTATTTTGGCTGTAGCAAAAGATAGCCGGTTATTCTTTAATTTCATATCTGAGAAATAAAATGGTGCGCAGTGGCTTGACAATACTCTGAGTATAGTTCGAGTCCATGAGCGACGCTTACCACTTACCATCATTAGCAATAAAAAAAGCAAAGTCTATTTAGAATCAATTAGTCTGTGCATATTATTATTAAACATGCTACCTATGTCTGTCTATGTAATTGTATAAACACAAAAACTATGGAAAGTGTGTGAAAATGTGGCTTTTACCAATGAATAAAGCAAATCATAAAAAAGAGGAATGTCTACCAGTTAGTAGTAGTCCGCCAATACAGGCGGAGAAATGGCACACGGTGGGTTTGTTTAGTGGGCGAGGGCCCTATTCCATCCTGTTATTTGCCTAGAACGACGAGTTGTGCGGTTAGGCAGGGTTTCCACTATGCCGTACCGGCAGATCTGCCGGAAACCGGACACCGGACAGATTGTTCACATTACACCGGACCTTACAAGAAAATCGGACAGTCAAGTACTCACCCCAGTTAAATTTGTACCTTTGCGCACAATGGACGACGAAATTGTTGTGTTGTGGTGATATCTTAAGAGAAGGCAAAATAAAAGAAAACATTGGGTACATCCTATTTTACGGGAAAGATTTTCACTTGGAACATTTGAAACATTAATGGGTGAACTTAGAAGTGACGAGAGAGAGGGGAGCACGGGTGCTACGCGCGGGGGACAGATACCGGCACAAACTCGTTCACATTACTCCGGTTCGGTGGTTCTACAGGCACTTTCGTAGTGACAAAACGCTCGGTAAAAATGCCGGGCTCGGCAAAAATGCCGGACTCAGGATAATGTGAATAGCTTTATATAAATTGTACAGCCACTAGCCCTTCCGGCAGTTTTACCGGCTCGGCAGATCTGCCGGTCCGGCGTAGTGGGAACCCGGCCTTAGGGTCATTTTTTGCGGCATTAACAAAAAAGGCGTAAAATTTATAAAGGTTAAGTAAATTGAATATAAAGACTTATAGACTATAGAATTATATGAAAACTATCTTCTGCCCGCGACTTTGTCCGCTTGGAATAGTTACCTTGGGGTAACGCTAACTTCAGTTCTGATCATTATTTTGCTGCGATGTTATTTTAAAACTGCGATATCTCCTAAGACATTCATTGAAATGGAATGACGTAAAGGGCAATTTTGTTTTGAAATTAAATACTTGTGATGAATAATATTTATTTGGATAAGGATTTATATCATATTTAGATATTTTTATATATTATATTTTTAGCATTTGACATGCTTAGCACTATACATTAAGCACAAAGTAAAAAATGCGAAATAGAAAATAAAAAAATAAATATGTATATACTTATAGGGTTTGTCATTATTAGGTAAAAATCTTAATTGTAAAATTAAGTTTACCTGGTCGGTATAATGTATGAAAATACTGCCGACAGATGGCGCAGGCGTCACCCAAAGACGTTAAGTATGAATGTGTTATCGAAATTAGCAGTCAGGAGCAATTGTCACGATGGCTGAATTAGCAAAGCATCTGGACGGTATCCAGGAGATGCAGGTTCAGATCCTGCTCGTGACTGTTATTTTCGTTTTCACATTTTTCACTTTGTGTTTAATGATTAATATCATGTTAATAATAACACCTTCGCAAATAAGTAATACATTATTTTAGAACAAATTTGGTTAACATAAAAAGGTTAAAGTGAGCCAACCTTAAAAGATAGACATATGCTGACGCGGACTTTTTTTTTAGAACTTTTAAAGGGAAACAATTCCTTCATAATACATCATTTTTGCGAAACTTTAACCGTTTGCGCAGCGCAGGCAGCGGAAGCATTCAAAAGGAAAAAAAACGATTTTGAAACATTCTTTATTGGTGCTCTGCTCCTATTGGTTTTAGCGTGATTATATATAGACCTCTTAGCCTTCCTCGATAAATGAGCTATCTAACACTGAAAGAATTTTTCAAATCGGATAAGTAGTTCCTGAGATTAGCGCGTTCAAGCAAAAAAACAAACTCTTCAGCTTTATATATTAGTACTCGTATAATAGAAAAGATACATAATAAAAATTACTGCCTAAGTGGTCCCCTCTAGTTCGATGCCCGGGTCAGGCAATGTTTATTGAGCTTTTTCGTAATAAATTATAGTTTAAAAAACTAAAATAACGCGCTTTAAATAGCTAGTAGAACTAAAAAGTAGTAAATAATATTACAATAAATAATGATTGTAAAAAAGCGTGAGGTGCATAATCAAATATTACAAATAGTTCACCTATATAGTAAAAGCACCCGCTATCCATAGACGAATTAAAACTGTTATTGTTTTATCTTATCTTCTTGTTTAATGGCTCTTGTTGTGGCAGTGTGAGCACAATTTCGCCAATATCGAGTATTAATTTAAGGTAGACCGTCAAACGAAGGAAATTTGTTCGGTGAATTGTTTTATTTATTGACGCTAAGCTTCCTAGTTACAGACTTTTGTCAACAAATGACGTTATAAACAATTAAGTTTTTGATCTATATTTTTTAGCATTTCACATGCTCTGCTACTTTTTAAAATACAAATTATTTGTCCATCCATCCATCAGCCTTTTGACGTCCACTGCTGGACATAGGCCTCCCCAAAATGAAGGTTAGTGCCGTAACCTCCACGCTTGGCAGGCGGGTTGGCGATCACAGTGGATGTTGTTAATACTCGAGGGTGTGCTGCTGCCCATTGTCCCGGTATTCCCTCAGTCGGCTCTTACGACTCCCATAGGTGGAGAGGGTTGGGACAATTCTAAAGCCCCACACGGCAAGCCCCACAAAATATTTGTGAATAAAGAAAAAGAGTTTTTTTTTGTAAAGACAAATGTGATGAGGAAATTAGGATGACCAAGTAGACCTGTACGATAGCTCAGTAGCTTAGAGTACTTCCCCGGATTGGAAAAGACGCGGGTTCGTTTCCAGCTCGTACAAAAAAACTCTTTTTCCTTATTCACAAATAATTTGTATTTTAACAATTAAGTTGATTCAGATCCATCTTATAAGCAATCACCAATACCTACTTGATTTTTGTATAATGCTTCTTTTAGTTTATGTTACAAACAGGACTAGGGAGGGGTGGAGGATCAAATATAAGTGGTGGATTTAATACTACGCCAGCAGAATACAAATATAAAGCGTCTAAAGAAAAGAAAACGGCTTTTTTGATGCATTACTGATGGGATTAAACATTTTGTTATTTTTATACCTATATATTTTATGCATTCGATTTGCTCGGTCATTTAACACAAATTGCGAAAATGGATATCGCAAAGTATAGCTACGAAAAGGATTTGAAGCTGTGTCTCCTTACATTCAAGACGCTTTGCCAACTAAATTGTTGTGACATTCGCTCGGGACTATTAATTTCGATAACACATTCCTTCTTAAAATCTTGGGTGACGGCTGCGTCATGTGACAGATGTACTCGTATGTATTTTTCCGATCAATAAGCTTAATTATTACAATTGAGAATCATACCAAATGATGACGCAGCTCTTTAAATATTTTGTTATTTACTTGACATACTCACTTATTTGCTCATTATTGGATTGAACATTGTTACTTTATCAATGACGATTCTGAAATCCGTAAACAAGTCTTTTCATCCCGTGAGTGGACATATAAATGACATTGGCAGGACAAAGGGTCTTATCTAATAATATTATTATCAAGGGTCGACCAATTCTTATCTGTTGTTGTTGAAAGACAAGTAATAAGGAAAGTAAGCAGAAATTAGGCTGTGATAGACTATTTTTTTGTTTAGGCGGGAAAAAATGTACCTAACCGCACACCCCGTCATTCGGGGCAACGAACAGGGTAGTGTGGGGCCTTCACCCACTAAAGAAACCCGCCGTGTGCCGTCTCTCCGCCTTTATTGGCCGGCCACTGGAACTATGTTACATTCCTTCGGTGGTAGGCTGTGATAGCCTAGCTAGCTACTAAGAAACTAATGTTAATTACTAAACTTCCCTGGTGTCCTGAAATACAGGCCTAAAGCTTAGTTTAGGCACCAGTCTCCCACAATATACAATATTTTGTTATGTAATATTCTAAAAATGTGTCCATCCATCCATCCATTAGCCTTTCAACGTCCACTGCTGGACATAGGCCTCCCCAAGAGAACGCCACAACGAGTGGTCCTGTGCCGACCGCATCCAACGGCTCCCCGCGGCCTTGACCATATCGTCGGTCCATCTAGTGGGGGGCCGTCCTACGCTGCGGCGTCCGATACGTGGTCAGCACTCGAGAACCTTTCTTCCCCAACGGTTGTCGGTTCGTCGAGCGATGTGGCCTGCCCATTGCCACTTCAGCATAGCAACCCAGCGGGCTATGTCGGTCACTCTCGTTCTCCTATGGATATCCGTATTACGGATTCAATCACGTAGGGAAATACCAAGCATAGCCCGCTCCATGGCCCGCTGAGCGACTTTGAGCCTTGATACGAGGCCAACATTCAGAGACTACGTCTCTGTTCCGTATGTCATCACTGGTAACACACACTGGTCGTAGACCTTCGTTTTCAGACACTGCGGAATATTGGACGAGAAGATCTTCCTTAGCTTCCCGAACGCTGCCCAGCCGAGTTGGATTCGTCGATTGACCTCTTTCTCGAAGTTGTGGCTACCGAACTGGACTGTTTGTCCCAGGTAGACAACGACAACTTCGAGAAGCGCACTCCCGACTAGGACCGGTGCTGAAATGACATGGACATTAGACATGACTTTCGTCATGTCCATGTTCATTTTGAGACCCACTAGTCGGGAAACCCTGCTGAGATCATTGAGCATGGTGCCAAGGTCCTCCAGCGATTCTGCCATGACTACAATGTCGTCGGCATATCAAAGGTGAGTGATGTATTCGCCATTGATGTTGATGCCAAATCCGGTCCAGTCCAAGAGCTTGAAGACATCTTCCAATGCAGCGGTGAAGAGTTTCGGGGACATAACATCTCCCTGTCTAACACCTCTTGGCAGATGGATCGGTTTCGTACTCCTGTCCTGAACACGGACTGACATAGTGGCGTTTCTATACAAGCACTTCAGCACTTCGATGTACCGATAGTCAATTTGGCACCGCTGAAAGGACAGCAGCGCCGCCCAAGTTTCGATCGAATCGAAGGCTTTCTCGTAGTCGACAAACGCTAGACACAGAGGCCGATTGATGATTGATGATTAAAAATGTGTAACATTACGAAATTGTGGTGAGAAAATAAATATTTTATTATTATTAAACTAATATTATAAAGACACAGCGTAAATCCGGAACTACTCAACCGAGATAAAATTAACATTAAAAACTTTGGCATAATATACTCGTACATATATTACGCCATATCATCTTCTAATATATAAAATTCTTGTGTCACAGTTTTAATCTTTATACTCCTCCAAAACGACTTGACTGATATTGATGAAATTTTATATGTACATTCAGTAGGTATGAGAATAGTTTTATAACTAATTTTTGTACCCTTAATTGTTAACCACAAACATTTTTTCTTCATTTTTTGGACAATTTTTTTTTTGTTATTTTTTTATGGTGTGGCTTTAAAAATACTTTTAGTCCTAAATTTTTACCCTCCTACCATCAACCCCTAGTTTTTAATAACATTTTGTATTTGTTAACCCCGGTCGATAGCTGATCAATGGGGTTCCGTTTGGCGAAACGCCTCAGCTTGGGAGCAGCATAATAGCAAGTTTCGTCGAGCGCAATTTTTCAAATACATGTTAAGATTAAAAAGATATAATATTAATTTCATACTCTAGAAATAATTCATATGGCAAAACAACGTTTGCAGGGTCAACTAGTAGACATTATATTATCCCGATAAAAGTAAACGCAATTTTCGTGGTAGAGCAGCAGACACAGCTTGTTACTTTATATTAGCCAAAGCTAGTTTTTGACGTGACAACGTCTTATAATTCGATAGAGCCGGCTGCACGCACGAAAAAACATGACTCATGCGGCGTTACCTCGCTCTGAGGCGTTCCATGTAAGGCTTGAAGTGCAAGCGAGAGCGCGGAACGAACGACAAAGAAGCACAATCGGCCTTTGCGTTCGGCAGCGTTCGACATCCGTCTCTCTCCTACTTGGGTGAGCGATGCGTCTGCGTGGACAGCTGCTATACTATAGTACATTTACATGTTTTGACCGAGTATCAAGTACAGTGAAAAGTGAATGTGGTGTCAATTGTTTATAGCAACGATAATTACAGCGATAAAGGTAATGATTCTTTCAATATTAATTATATATTCAGTGATATATTGTCGAATATTCGTGCTTTCATCATTAAAATGAATAGCATCGGTCCGCTAGTGCAGCGATTGTAGGTTATGCTATAATTGACAAAATGCTACCATTCCATCAGTATTTTCTTAAGACGTTGTCACGTTCAACTATCGTCAGTAGACCGACTTTACAGACAACCAATTTTTAGGTTACCTAGATGTCAGGTTGCCGTTGTAGTAGCGGGATAATGCCGTTGTATACCAGTTTTTAAGTCTAATCAAGAGCTAGTAACCAAAAGAGTTTAATCAAAATACGCGTTTTTGCATGATGCCCGAAAAAACAAATAGACCAGCAAAAATTAAAAAAAAATCTTGTCCAGACTGCACCTATAGGTATATCTAATAAAGATTTTTTTTTCTCAAATATTTTAAATGTACTTACAGACACAGTTCTGTTACAATTTTATAATAATATAAATAACTGTCTTGGTGGTGCAGCGGTAGTGTATGCAACTGCTGGTCATGAGGTCTCGGGTTCGATGCCCGGGTCGGGCAGTGCTATTGAGCTTTTTTGTAAAAGAAAAATTCTCAGTAGCAGCCCGTAGTTTAGAGTGTAGACGGCAATAGGCTCACCCCCTATTACGTGGTACTTAAACATAGCTGGCGAATCGTGTGTGTTTAATATACCTCTGCCTATCCCTTCGGTGAATACAGGCGTGCTGCTATATTTAGATTATAGATAGATACATCAGAGCTAAAACTTCTTGAAAGGAATAATTATCGTTACATTTCAAAGCTAACCAATAACCAATTAGGCAAAAAGTAGTGACTTCAATGTTCGGCAGTTCACAAAGTCACAGACCTAAGGGAATCTTATGTTCCATAATTTTAGAGGCAGCCCTATTGCTGACTTAAGGTAGCTTAACAATGTAAGCGAGGATGGATATGCGAATTATATTAGTTACGCTATTCTCGTTTTTAAATTTTCACTAAGATATAAAACCTCAGGTGTTGTGCCTCTAGATTGCAGAGACATTTTTAGCACCCATTAATGTCTTACTATTAGGCATATCTTTCCACGGAATAAAAGCAACTATGCGGGCCATAGTCCACCATGCTGGTCCAATGCGGGACAGGAACTATACGAATGTTCAGAAAATCTTCGGCATGCACATTTCCTCGTGATGTTTTCCTGCAAGGTAGACTTCCATCAGCCTTTCAACGTCCACTGCTGAACGTAGGCCTCCCCAAGAGAACGCCACAACGAGCGGTCCCGTCATAGGGGATAATGCCGTAATCGCCACGCTTGGCAAGCGGATTGGCGATCGCAGTGGATGTTGTTAATACTCGAGGGAGTGCTGCTACCCACTCGTCCGGTATTCCCTCAGTCGGCTCTTACGACTCCCGTGGGTAGAGAGGGGTGGGACAATTCTAAAGCCGGCCCCACACAGCACAAGCAAGATAGACTTAACAACTTTAATTTTGACATGCTCAAATATTTTCTCATGTCAACTAACTTACTGTGCAATCACTCTCAAGTGATTTCTATCCATCCATCCATCCATCCATCCATCCATCCATCAGCCTTTCATCGTCCACTGCTGGAAATAGGCGTCCCCAAAATGGGGGTTTTACCATAATTGCCACGCTTTTAGGCCACACTGAGACCACACCACAAAAGGTACTGCGTATTTGAGCGGGTAATAATGTACATTTAGAACGGCTTATTCACAAGTGTATAACCGTTGCGTGTACTGAACAAAGCATTGTAATTATATACGGACAGGACACACTAATGAGCGGATAGCGGGAGAAAATTTATTTGAATAAAACTTGCTGTGAGCTTAAAGCATTTTTGTTTTGCTTACGCTGTAGAAATGCATTTGCGCATTTCTCTCATCAGTAACAGAGACTCTACGCTGAAACAGCCGCAAAAACCAGAGCAATTTTCCATGCCCCCACTAGGACACAAGATGATCATATTTTGGGTATACAATTCTGATGCTCAGACGAATCAGTCTAAAGGCCGGACCTCGTTGGCTTCAGAGTAGAGGGGGGCGTAACGCCGCTTCTTCCACTCAGGTCGCGCCTGCGAAGGGAATTGGTGAAATAACTACCATAGACTAGATACGGTTAAAACATTATATATTATTATTATAGCGCTAGAGGGTAAAGGTTTTTTTTTAAATTGCATTTAGTGGCAGTCGAGCCACGGCCCATCTGATGGTAAATGGTAACCGTCGCTCATGAACTCAACTATACCGAAAGCATTGTCAAGCCGCTGCTCACCATTTAATTTCACAGATATGAAATGAAAATATAAAGGCTATGAAAGCATAAAGGCTATCTCCTGCTACAGCCAAAACGCAACGATGTGCTTCATGGCCGGTCACACGGGAGATGGTGGTACCAACCCGCTCGGGCCCGATACCAAGTGAGTACTCCCACTTGGTACCCAGCCCTACCACCAGTCATGCAATGAATGATAATTGCTTACTTCCCTTAGTCGCCTTGTACTACACCCGTGGGAAAAGATGGGGTGGTGACACTTGTATTCTTAGTCCGTTACCATACGGACAAACTGGCAACTGAAGATTCTCACTTATTGCAAGTCCGAAGCAGTGACGTCTATTTCTTTTCAAAAAACCGTGACGTATGCGGAACCAATCCCTGGATAGCACAGTCATGAGTGGCACTACTAGTTACCGTCGAGTAAATTAGGGCTCAATTTCTTTTTATAAAACTGTGACATATACTATGCGGAACCAATCCCGCGATATGTCATTGCCAGGTCGATGAGTGGCACTTACTATAATATCATCAAGTAAATTAGGGCTCATTTGCCGACTAACATTAAAAACATAGATAATCCACCCATTAGTTATGAGGTCTTCAACTAACGCCAATCCATCTATCCATCCATCCATACATCAGCCTTTCATCGTCCACTGCTGGACAAGGGCCTCCCCAAAATGGGGGTTTTACCATAATCGCCACGCTTGGCAGGCGGGTTGGCGATCGCAGTGATGTTTTTAGTACACAGGGGAACGCTGCTGCCCGGTCCCCTGGTAATCCCTTAGTCGGCTTTTACGACTTCCATAGGAAGAGACGGGGTGGAGCTATTCTTGGTGCCGACCCCACACGGCAGACATAGGTATGTACCTACATTATACTTGAACTGTGCAACATTTGGTATAGCAAGTAAGTGACTTCAAAGCGAGTTGGTATGAAAAAGGGTATTGGTGTAAATATGTGGAAGGGATATTCCAATGATTCAGACATGTGGCAAGAATGTCAGACAAGCGGGTTGGCGATCGCAGTTGACGTTTTTAGTACACAGGGGAACGCTGCTGCCCGGTCCCCCGGTAATCCCTTAGTCGGCTTTTACGACTCCCATAGGAAGAGAGAAGAGACGGGGTGAAGATATTCTTGATGCCGGCCCCACATGGCAACTAACGCTAAATTCACTTCAAAACGAACCAATGTGTTTCACGATCAGTCATTCAGACGATAATACCGACCTGCTTGGTTTTGTTTTAATTGGTTATAATACATCTCAGTCTGTTTCAGTGACCATTGATCCTCTTTCTAAACGTTAAAGTATTTTAGATGCACCCGCATATCCTGCGGGTGCAACCTAGTGTACCTCCCTTACCATTCACCTTTTATCTTCAGATAAGCTATCTGTTTACCGTCATGAAATAGACGATTCCATATAAATTATTAAATTAAGAAAAAGTATAATAATTATTTTTATAAATAATACTAATCGCTCATATTTACAAGTGTGACTGCATCCTATAAGCGTATATCCGTATTACAAATGCGTGTTCTCTCTAAATTGAAGCTGAATTGGAACGAACACTTTTATTCCAAATGCTAAACTAACTAAGCTTATAAACTAAATAAGGATATGATGAACTGTTCTGTGTAATTGGCCAACATTTACTTATACTATATTCTATACTAGTATAAAGTTGTAACATAGTTATTTCTGTACATTGTATTTCATATTTGAGAAAAAATGACTATAATAGGCTATATAGGCGTGTTTAAAAACAATCCGATTTTTTTTTAGATTTTCTATTTGTATGTTTGGTCATTCGCGCATCAAGCAAAAACTACTGCATGGAAATAATGTTGTTGGATAGCTATTGATTAGACTTAAAAACTGGTATACACCGCTACTATATCAGGCACCTGAGATATTATAACCTAAAAACTAGTTTTTGGCTGTGGCGGGGCTGCTGGGAAAGGCTAGTAGAACCTAAAGCTATTCCCTTAGGTGCGTCGTACCTGGTATAAATCTTTGTACCGTATGGAAATTGGTACAAAAGCAATTCACTACTTTAACTACGCAATCTGCTGGATATGTGTGTATATGTGTATTTACATATCGCACGTTTTTAGGGTTCCGTACCCGAAGGGTCAAAACGGGACCCTATTACTAAGACTTCGCTGTCTGTCTGTCCGTCCGTCTGTCTCCAGGCTGTATCTCAAGAATGGCGATAGCTAGACAGTTGAAATTTTCACAAATTATATATTTCTGTTGCCGCTATAACAACAAATACTAAAAACAAAAAAATAATAATTTTTAAGGGGGGCTCCCATACTACGTCTTGTGTGTCCGTCTGTCTGTCACCAGGCTGTATCTCAAGAACGCCGATAGCTAGACAGTTGAAATTTTCACAAATGATGTATTTCTGTTGCCGCTATAACAACAAATACTAAAAGCAAAAACAAAAAATATTTAAGGGGGGCTCCCATAGAACGTCTTGTCTGTCCGTCCGTCTGTCACCAAGCTGTATCTCAAGAACGCCGATAGCTATACAGTTGAAATTTTCACAAATGATGTATTTCTGTTGCCGCTATAACAACAAATACTAAAAACAAAAAAAAAACAATATTTAATGGGGGCTCCCATACAACAAACGTGATTTTTTTGCCCTTTTTTGCTTGCTATTGAAAACGGCAACAGGTAGAAGTTACAATAGTGTAATGTCGTTTACCTAGTCAATGGTACGGAACCCTTCGTGCGCGATTCCGACTCGCACTTGGCCGGTTTTTTATTTTATTTCGATTTACAAATTATAATTTGTGAATAAGGAAAAAGAGTATTTTTAGTACGAGCGGGAATCGAACCTGCGTCCCTTCCTATCCGGGGAAGTGCTCTAATCCACTGAGCAATTTTAATTGCAAAAATTGCAAACTTTAATTGCAAAATTAAACTTACTATATTGGATGAATGCATGTAAATGCTTCCGATAGGTGGCGTTGGTCGTTAAGACAAATGTGGTAAGGAGATTGGGTATTTTTAACAAATAGTACGGTAGCTCAGTGGATTAGAGCACTTCCCCGGAAAGGAAGAGACGCAGGTTCGATTCCCGCTCGTACTAAAACACTCTTGTTCCTTATTCACAAATTATAATTTGTACTTTAAGAGTGAGCTTGTCAAGTGCTAAAATATAGTTCAAAATGTTATTTTGATTTACTTAATCTATAATTACTTTGTGCCGTGTGGGGCCGGCTTTAGAATAGTCCCACCCCTCTCCACCCATGGGAGTCGTAAGACCTGACTGAGGGAATACCGGGGAAGTGGGCAGCTGTACTCCCTCGAGTATTAAGAACATCGACTGCGATCGCCAGCCCGCCTGCCAAGCGTGGCGATTACAGCACTATCCCCATATGAGCGAAACACATGTTGTGGCGTTCTCTTGGGGACGTTTCTATGTCCAGCAGTGGACTTCGAAAGGCTGATGGATGGATGGATGGATACTTACTTTTATCTCTAATTGAATTTTTCTTTTTATTTTACATGCTTTCTTACTTATTAATATAGAATGGATATTTTAGGAGGAAAACCCATCACATACCCACGGATTGTCAATCCCGGCTATTTTATTTATTTATTGATTATGGGTTCGCTAACAAAAGTCACAATAATTCAAGCAATTACAACTATTTTTCTCACGTTAAAATATCAAAACAAATTCGAAACGTGTTTCGCCTCTAACGAGGTATCCTCAGGACTGCTTGGCATCAGTCTATTAATTTTATTTTCATGTGTTTAAACTGCATTTTTAAATTACTAGTATTGTTTTATTTATTCTTGGCTCATATTCTTTTTTTATCCTAAATATAAAAAATATTTACATACTACGACTAATTTCTATCTTTTTTATTCATATTTTAGGTATTTATATATATTTTTAGTACTTATTCTAAATTAAATATTAAAAAAAAAATTGTGAAAGTGGAAAAAAATAGCTTCACTGCGAGCAGGATTCGAACCTGTGTCCCCATTTAATTCGGAGAAGTGCTCTGGACCGCTAAGCCATTTTAATTGTAAATTTAAAGTAGCTGATCATATCAAGTGCTAAAATACAGATCAAAATATTTAATTAGGTAATCTTTCTTTATCTTAGCGTACATTTTATTTTATCATTATTTAATGCAATACATCTTCTTGTGTACATACATTTGCCTATACTGGGTGTAATATTAACTAGATAATATCTGTGTTATCGCTATGATAACGCAGATATGCCCGGTAGACATCAATAGGCTCGTCCCCTATTACGTGGGACTTAAAACATAGCTGGCGAATCGTGGGTGTTTAATACACCTCTGCCTACCTCTTCGGGGAATACAGGCGTGATGCTGTTTTTTTTTTTATCGCTTCATAGCGATTCCATATATCCAATTGCAATAGCACAGAGTGCCAGAAGCCTAAACCCCCTTCCTGTCTTCTCCTATTACCCTTCCAATCCTCTCCTTATTATCCTTTCTATCCTCTCCTTATTATCGTTCCTAGCCATCTTCTATCCTTTTCCTTCAAGATGGCGCCCCGTAAACGAGTAAATTTAATTATTACAACTATGAATCATACCAAATGTTTGTGTTTTTATCTATTAATTAATATATACACTTAACATGATTGGCCATTTAGAAATTTTGATATATATTTTTAGCATTTGATATGCTTAGCCATATACATTAAACACAAAGTGGAAAATGTGAAATCGAAAATAACAGTCACGAGCAATTCAGCTAAATTGGCAAAACATCTGGACGGTATCCAGGAGATGCAGGTTCAAATCCTGCTCGTGAGTGTTATTTTTGATTTCACATTTTCCACTTTGTGTTTAATTATTGGCCATTTAATAGAAAACAAATTGTGAGAATGTGAAATAGAAGTAATTATTTTCTATTACTTCACACTTTATGTTCTAGTAAATGTGCATATAATTTCCAAAAAACAGAGATACGTTCCCAAAGTAATTGGAATATATTATCTTATTTCGAAGTTTTCTCATGTCTTTCTGTGGTACAATAATAGATTGATAATATAGAGAGACAGTATGGCATATAACGCATTATTACGAGCTCAACCAACGCCAAACGAAGATATGTTCATACGGAAAAGTCATATTTGTTGGAGAAATATCGTCTATGTTTCGTGTAAATCAAAACAAATGGGTCATTAAGGGTTCATATCGTGGTGAATACCTTTCATAAGAACTCACGAATGGTCTAATGAAACTCACTACTCCATTTTATGACGTAGCTTAGTCTTATTTTATAGAGAAATGTTTGGTAAACATATTATTTTCTTTTATTTGCGGATATTTTATACGTTGTTTTTGTTTGAATTTAGACAGCTAAATTCGCAAACGCAATCCATTAATTTGAATTGCAGAAACGCAATGTTCTAAGTTTGAAAAATAACTAAATTAAAATTTTATTGAAGTAGGTACCTACCTAAATACTTCTTTGCGCACGATTGACTTGGGGAGTAAGCTGGTGAATTCGTGACGTGAGCGTTACGAAAAGTGTGATCGGGTGACGTGAGCGTTATGAAAAATGTGATAGTGAAGATAGAAAGAGAGACAGTTACGTTTCATATATTAACTGTAGCCGCAAGAGAGAGAGGTGCGGAAACATAAATTTTCTTTCTCTCTTTCCCATTATTAATAGATAATAACATATTTATCATTATTAATAAATATTATTATTAATAATATATATATTTATTAAACATTTTAGATCTATTTCTTTTAGCAATTGACATGCTCCGCTACTTTTTAAAGTACAAATTATTTGTGAATAAAGAAAAAGAGATTTTTAGTAGGAGCGGGAATCGAACCCGCATCTTTTCCAATCCGGGGAAGTGCTCTAAGCCACTAAGCTATCCTACTGATCTTTCGATCATCTCAATTTCTTTATCACATTTGTCTTACGACCAACGCCATCTATCGGCAAGCATTACATGCATCCAGTATAGTAAGTTTAATTTTAAAATTAAAATTCGTACTATATGATGGCGCGATTTTTTAAACATTTTAGATCTATTTCTTTTAGCAGTTGACATGCTCCGCTACTTTTTAAAGTACAAATTATTTGTGAATAAAGAAAAAGAGATTTTTAGTAGGAGCGGGAATCGAACCCGCATCTTTTCCATTCCGGGGAAGTGCTCTAAGCCACTAAGCTATCCTACTGATGTTTCGATCATCTCAATTTCTTAATCACATTTGTCTTACGACCAACGCCATCTATCGGCAAGCATTACATGCATCCAATATAGTAAGTTTAATTTTGCAATTAAAATTCATACTATTTGATGGCGCGATTTTTTAAACATTTTAGATCTATTTCTTTTAGCAATTGACATGCTCCGCTACTTTTTAAAGTACAAATTATTTGTCGTAAGACAAATGTGATTAAGAAATTGAGATGATCGAAAGATTAGTAGGATAGTTTAGTGGCTTAGAGCACTTCCCCGGATTGGAAAAGATGCGGGTTCGATTCCCGCTCCTATTAAAAATCTCTTTTTCTTTATTCACAAATAATTTGTACTTTAAAAAGTAGCGGAGCATGGCAATTGCTAAAAGAAATTGATCTAAAATGTTTAAAAAATCGCGTCATCAAATAGTATGAATTTTAATTGCAAAATTAAACTTACTATATTGGATGCATGTAATGCTTGCCGATAGATGGCGTTGGTCGTAAGACAAATGTGATTAAGAAATTGAGATGATCGAAAGATCAGTAGGATAGCTTAGAGGCTTAGAGCACTTCCCCGGATTGGAAAAGATGCGGGTTCGATTCCCGCTCCTACTAAAAATCTCTTTTTCTTTATTCACAAATAATTTGTACTATATATTTATTGTTAAGTTTTACTTCAGTGGTGTGGTCTAAAGGCCCGCGTCCATCAGGTACGCCGAATCGAATCGCAGAAATTCGCTTGCTATACATTTACTATGAAACTGCGTCCACTAAAGGCGCGCCGAACCGCATCGAATCGAATCGGGCGGGCGCATTGCCTGGGAGGCGAATTTCTTCGCCAACCCTTTTCAAAGACAATTCAGCGCCTAGTATCTGGTATTTATGTAGTATCTATGGACTCTATGGTCGACGCGGCCAAGTGATCTTCGTCTTGTTTTACAAGAAAATTTTCAGACAATAGCCTCACAGAAAGAGCCACTGAAATAATACATCTAAACTAGTGATTTCATCTAACTCAAAAGTAGTGATTACTTAGATAAAGAAATCTAAGAGTGATTATATTATACTCTTTGCAGCTAAGGGGGTACGAGTGGGTGTATTATTTTATTATTTAACCCATATTATCCCAAGGGGTTACATGCCAAACATATTAAATATTTTTACTTATTTAAAAAAACAGAGTTCAAAAACTGTCAAAAATATATTTCTTTAATTTTATATTTTTTTATATATTTTATATAGTATGTATTTAGGTATATTCAGCACCGCATCTTAAATGAGGCGCGTTGGGCCAATATACCAATGTGATTAATATGAAGAAATAACAAACAGAGCTAGTACTGGCTAACTATTTGATTACTAAATAAATTTCGAAAAAAACACTAAATTGACTATGTAATAATCTAAAAGGCCAAAATAACTTTTATTTAGTATTATAAAAAGATTGGGCACAATTTCGATGCAACTCAACTCAACATTTGCTGTATCTAAACTTTGTATTTCTGTGGCACTGGCGACCAACATATAATTTGAGTGTAATTTCTACTACTAGTAGGTATTACTACTTATCATTTACCCGCCATCTCCCTTGCAGGATAGACCATAAATATAGTAACGTATAGATCACCTGACAGCTTGATAACGCGTAACCAATTTTGATTTGTCAATGTGTGCGTTGGATAGTGATGTAAGTTTTAAGAGTTAGACTGACTATCGATAAAATGATAAAACAAATCAGTTTCTTTAACCGAGTTCGTTATTCTATTCGCTCATTCAAATAATCATCTTCAAGTAATGAAACAAATTAAAAATAAAACAGACATAATTTATTATATACTCAGCTTTTAGCAACATAAACCTACTTATACCTCATTTTTAAATTAACTAAATCAACTTGACTGACAATATCTGCTGTAGAACTTTTATTGCATTTTTTCCATTAATGTATTAAAAGAAAATGTTCCAAGCATTTAGGATAAATATCGACAATATACCTTGTCGATAAAGTCAAGCCCTAGTGTATATGTACCTACAAACTTTTCTACTAAAATCTTGCAAATATATACCAATGCGACATATTTCTATATAAAATATAAACAGTAACAATGAAATTGAAATTAAATTGTAACTGAAACAGAAAATATCAGTAATTATGACCTAAAATAAAAGCATTTAAGTTGTGATAACATCCTAAAAACTTACCTGTGAAACATGCAATTATCAGGATTGTTTGCATGGTTTACATCACAGGCACTCACGGAACAAACAACCATTGTATTTTATAGTTATAATCATATAATAAACAAGATTTATAACACAAATAAATCAAAAAACCACGAAGCTAATTTCAAGCTAGAAGACTGTAGAATACCTGTCATTCAAATGGGTTACAATGACATTAGATTTGCTTTCCTCTTCCATCTTTTTATGTTGCCGTATAAGATTTTCTTCTCGCTCACACGCTTTGCTTTGATTTTCTTCTCGCTCACACGCTTTGTTGATATATCATCTCCCTTGCGGGGCAGACAGAGAGGACAGAATGCCAAAAGGCTCTGCATACATCTCCTTCTTCAACGTTCATAGTTCTTTTCATATACGCTCACCAGCTTTCTCCACCTTCCTTCAATACGTGACCGATTTGGTCTAGATAGGCGAGTCTCGGTCTCCCCTATACCTACATCCTTCCACTTTCGCATGATAAATATCTTCTTAACTAGTCGATCGTCCAGCATTCTCTCCACATAGCTGAACCATGGGAGCATTCCCATTCGCATCTTTACGGTTCCTGATACGAAGAAGTCGAGGGATGGTATTCTTTATCATCCTGGCTCACGAATGGAATTCATTTGACGGTTTCCAGCGACCCCTGTACTTATGGTACCTGGCATCGCACCTCAGCTCAACCAATAATTGTCAACCAGTAAGTGAGCCCCTGAATCCCCATCTCCGCAGTTGTCATCACTCAAATTGTAATTTTCCGGTAGTGTAATAAATAAATCTTTGACATTATAGGACTATCCTCCTCTAGAATTGATGTAATGTCGTTAACATTTAACCAGGAAAGTAAAAACCACATTTAAAATATAAAGTAGGTTATATATTTATGACCAAACTCTCAAAGAAAATATCCAAGGTGCCTACTGTTCCCAGTGTAGGTACCTCAAATAGGGTGTGATGTCAAATTTACAAAATATGTATTAAAAAAAACTAGATGTCACGGGACGTCTACCAGATGTGAAAACATCGAAATTATTTTGTAGAAATAAAATGATCATAACTTGCAAAGTACTCCTTAAGACGAATCAAACGAGTATAAACTCGATGGGTTTGGGTCGTTTCATTACAGAGTTACCGTGGCCACCTTCCAGCTCCGATATCAGACCCTGGATAGGTACCATCTAGAGACAAAGTACTTGTCAAGACGAATCATACGAGCCCAAACTCGATGGAGCTATGTCGTATTATAACTTAGTTCCTATGGCTACCTTCTAGCTCCATCATCAGACCCTGGATACCATCTAAAGACAAAGTACTTGTCAAGACAAATCTAACGATTCGAAACTCGATGGGGTTGCGTCATTTCATTACAGAGTTACTGTGGCCACCTTCCAGCTCCATCATCAGACCTTGGATATCATCTAGATCTGGAGTACTAGTCAAGACATTTCAAACGACCCCTAACTCGATGGAGGTGCGCCATTTAAATACAGATTTTCGCATGGCGACCTTCTAGCTCCATCATCAGACCCTGAATACCATTTAGAGACAAAGTACTCGTCAAGACGAATCAAATGAGCCCAAACTCGAAGGGGTTGCGCCGTTTCATGATAGAGTTCCTATATCCACATTCCAGCTCCATCATCAGATCAACTTCATGTCATCATAATATTGCATTGTCACGTGATATACATATGAGTGTAAAATTTCAGCTTAATCGGAAACCGGGGATTGTGTCAAATTTAAGTTGCAAGATTTGAACGGGACAGGTAAAATAAAAGCGTCGCTTTTTTTTTTTTTTTTTTATTTTAGGTGGGCAAAAATATCCTACCGCACACCCCGCTGCCCGGGGAGACAACGGGGTGAATGAGGCTCTCACCCACTAAAAACCCACCGTGCGCCTCCACCCGCCCTTGCTACGGCGGATCACGGGTACCGCGTCGTTACGACCGCAAGCCGCAGGCGGCAGCCCCTACGGGCACCCTCTCTTGAGCGACGCCTCGCGCACTTGGGCGTCGCACCTTCGCGGTAGACTTCCGCGGACGGCAGGGTACTCCCCGACCCCACCATCCGCAGCCTCGGCTAGGGTGGCATCAGGCGCAAGTAAGCGCGCGCACGCCGCCCCTCGCACCAGCGGCGAATCGGGTCCGCGAAGGAGGATTCCTCACGGGCCCTCTCCGCCACCTCCTTCCGCGAGATGACAGCCTTGCAGAAGGCGGCGACCGTGGTCCAGGCCCTGTCACTGCCAACCATCGCTCGCGCAACGGCCGGCAGCGACAGGTCCACGCCTATGACTGCAACGAGTTCCCGGCGCTGCACATCCCAGGCCGGGCACGACTCGAGCGTGTGCTGCGCCGAGTCCTCATCGCAGTCGCAGTGGTGACAGCCTGGAGTCGTCTCCCTCCTTGCGATCGTGTGCAGGTATTTGCCGAAGCAACCATGCCCCGACAAAACCTGCACCAACCGGAAGGTGAGTACCCCATGCTGCCGCCCTGCCCATTCTTCCAAGATCGGCCGGAGCGCCCCCACGGTCCAGAGACCGGCCCGCGGCGTCTCCAGCCGAGACTTCCACTTTAGGACGGTGGCGCGGCGGGCATCTTCCCGCCACGATGACATTGCGCTCGGCAAGGGGCGGGTGTCCCCCCCCCCGCGCCGTCGACGCCCGCCGATAGACGTCGGCGAGCACCTCCGCCTCCAGATCCCACGGGGGGGTCCCGGCCAACGCGCAGGCTGCATCGGTCGAGACCGTGCGGTACCCACGTATTGCCCTGACCGCTACGACCCTCTGTGGACGCCACAGAAGGGCCCTATTGCGAGCGGCCAGGGACTCCGCCCACACGGGCGCGCCGTACAGCGCCATCGACCGTACTACCCCCGCGTAGAGTCGTCGACACGCAAGACTCGGTCCGCCCAAATTCGGCATAAGTCGCCCGAGGGCGGACGCCGTGTTGACGAGCCTTGGCGCAAGACGGCGGAAGTGCTCGTCAAAGTGCCACCGTCCATCCAATACCAGGCCCAGATATTTGATGTGGGCCTGGATTGGGAAGCCCACACCGTTGACCGTTATCGAGGCGCTGGCGGGCGGGCCCCGTCGGCGCCCATGGAAGAGTAGGGCCTCCGACTTTTCAAGGGCCACCCTAAACCCCAGCGCCTCGATCCGCCTGACCACCTCCGCGGTACCTGAGGTGGCCAGCGTTGCCGCCTCCTCGAGGGTCCTGCCCCGGGCTGTGAAGAGCGTATCGTCTGCGTAGCAAATTACGCCCAGCCCGGGGGGGAGCCGGCCACGGAGGACCCAGTCGTAGCTGATGTCCCACAGGAGCGGCCCAAGAACCGAACCCTGCGGGACGCCGCACGACATAGCCCTCCTTACAACGTCCCCTTCCCGGTCCACGAAGAGGACGCTGCGGCCGTCCAGGTAGTCTGCCACCAGCCGCCTTAGGTAGAGGGGCACTCCATGGTACCGGAGTGCCTCCTTGATGCAGCCGAATGGCAGACTATTGAAGGCGTTGGCGACGTCGAGCGACACCGCCAACAGTACTTCCCTCGAGGTGACGGCCTCCGCAGCCGCGGCCTTCAGGCGCAGAATGGCGTCGACCGTAGACCGACCCGCCCGATATCCAAACTGGGCGTCGGACAGGTCGGGGCCGACCGCTCCTAGGTGCCGGACGATGCGGGCAGCGACTACCCGCTCGAGGAGTTTGCCCGCCTCGTCCAGCAACACGATGGGCCTAGCCGAGACCGTATTTGGAGGCCGTCCCGGCTTCGGCAGGAGCACGAGCTTCCCCTCCTTCCAGCAGTCAGGGAACCGTCCGGACACCAGGCAAGCGCCGAACAGCTCCCCGGGGCGGGGCTCAAGGTGTTCGAGGACCAGGGCCAGCACTCGGGCGGGAACCCCTCCGGCCCGGGGGCGGCGCCTCTCCGCATACGCGCAGCCGCCGCCCCCATTTCCATCGTCGTCACGGGCGGTACCTCCCCGTCGTCGGCCTCCCGGTCATCATCTGGCGGAGCCATGACCGGGGGCGTGTGCACCGCCCGTGAGGGGAAAAGTCCCTCGACCACCTCAGAGAGGAAGCCCGGCTGGAGGGTCTCCGTAAGGGGGGGAGCCTGGGCGCGGAGCATGTTAAGCGCCGCGCGGTACGGGCGTCCCCAGGGGTCACGCTCGAGACCCTCCAGCATCTCCTGTCTTTTCGCGTCTTTGGCGCGACAGATGGCCAGCTTTAACGCGGCGCGCGCACTGCTATACGCCGCATACAGTTGGCCCTCCCGCTCTTCGTCGCGGATTCGGCGACGTCGGCTGCGGGTGTAGGACCTCCGGGCACGAATACAGGCCGCACGGAGGTCCGCCAGCTACGGGGACCACCAGTAGACCCCCTTCTGTCGAGGCGGGCGCCGCACGCGGGGCATGGCCGCATCGCAGATCTGCGTAAGCATGCCGCGAATGCGGCCAGCCTCGGCGCCCACGTCTTCCGTCAGGGGGGGAGGCAGCCAAGATTGAAAAATGGCCGCCTCCACTAGCAGATCCCGGTCGAGCCTACCCACAGCAATAAAAGCGTCGCCACGCTAACAGCCGATTTCACCCTCTCTCCGCATTAGATGTTTCACATCAATAATAAAATATCGTTATTATCAATCTAATAAAGAAAATAACAGTACCTATTGATGTATTTTCACAAAAAAAAGACATTTATTTAATAACCTACCTTTTTCTGAAACTCTATGGCCGAAATTCTTCGATTATACCAAAACCGCTGACACGCGTCTTTTTTTTTCTACTCTTTGGACACACCATGGACCATATTAGCTCCACGGGACACGCGTTTCAAATTTTAAGGATTATAATCAAGATTATTCATTATAATGGTATAGAAAAACACATCTAGATTAAATTTTCGAATTTTTCGTTAATCACAACTTTTCAAAGGAGAAAGTTTTAGTCGTTATGGTGACGGACTAAGAATACAAGTGTCACCACCCCATTCTTTCAAGAACATGGGACCGTTTTTACGGGTGTCGTACGAGGTGACTATGGGAAGTAAGCAATTATCATCCATTGCATGACTAGTAGTAGGGCTGGCTACCAAGTGGGAGTACTCACTTGCTATCGCGCCTGAGTGGGTTAGAACCAGCATCTCCCGTATGACCGGCCATAAAGCACATCGGTGTGTTTTGGTTGTAGCAGGAGATAGCAGTTAATTCTTTCATATCCGTGAAATAAAATGGTGAGCAGCAGCTTGACAATACCCTGTGTATAGTTGAGTCCATGAGCGACGGTTACTATTTACCGTCAGGTGGGTCGTGGCTACCATCATAAGCAATAAAAAATAAGAAGTAGTTCGTTCTTGCGTTAAGGACAACTCTGATGAAAAGAAGTGTTTTAATTTGAAATACTTTCAATATATATTATATTATGACATAGTGCTCTTCAGCTCTTCGAACTATACTTGGTCCTAAAAACTAACCCAATTTATGATTTTACATCACCATCATTTGATTATCAACATAATCCTAGTTTGATTTGATATGATTTTATATGAACAAAAAAACAATACAATTTCATAACATACTTTTTTTATAAAACCACCGATATATGAATACTTTTTGGCACTTCCTGTATCCCTACCTCGCGAAACGCATCAGCGAAGAAATTCGCTTCAAGAGCAATATGCCAGCGCGATTCGATTCGGCGCGCTTCGGCGCGTCGCTAATGGACGCAGTTTCATAGTACCTAAATATATAGGAGGCGACTTTCTGCGACTCGATACGGCTCGGCTCGGCTCGGCGCGCCTGATGGACGCGGGGCTTACATGAAAATCGCGTTTCGATTCGATTCGGCACGTTTCTGCTGTAATCGACGCTAAGCTTTAAGCACACTCGTTTTTGTTTTTCAAATCAAAATGTTGGCCGTTTTGGATTTTGTATCTAGAGCGTATTTTGTTTCTTTACCATGAAAACTATGTTCATCAGTGAAATGCTATTATATTTTATACTTTTCTGTAATTTTCAATTATTTTACTGGAGTTTGTGATAGGATTTTAACCGCTCTTCACGTCTCGCCAAAAACTCTGTTATTACAGGTGTTATGAATGTTGCCAACGTAATAAAACACAGATAATAATAATACGTACATGTATAAATGTAATGGCAATATAATATTAAACATAATTATGTATATTTACAAAATGTGTCGATAAATAACTTATTTAATCTTTCCTTTATCCTTTAACTTGCTAGCAAGTTGTATGACCACAACAAGAAAATCACGGTCTGTCGCCAATATTATTTCGTTCTTTCTTGTATTCATTCTAATGACCAGTACTTCTTCAAAAGGGTCCTACAAAAGATTTTGTGTTTAAAGCGTATTATAAATCCATGCATGGTTGATGTATTTAAATTTTAACATGGACCTGGGTGAATCTAGGCATGCCGTTGGGCTTCCAAAGTCATGTAAAATCAGCTAGTAAAATGTAGATGTAGGCACTTCAGGACGGGCTCGACCTTCAGTAATGAAAATAAGACCCTCTAAGGAAGCATGTAATCTAGTTAATTATGTAATCATATTCTCTCCAGTCGTGTCTATAAACGAGCGCGAACGGAAAAAAAACAGAGCACGCACTCGTGCAGAAACCACACAGTTTCCATAAGAGGAATAATATTAAGCCCTTTTAACGAGAATATATAACTTTTATATACAGACTAGCCTTTGCCCGCGGTTTCGCCGCAGCCAAAAGAAAGAAAGAACATATTTATTTTACAAAAGTTAGTTTTTAGATTATATATCAGGTTCCCGATATAATAACGGGATAAAATGTATAGGTACCAGTTTTTAAGCCTAATCAAGAGCAATCAAGTAAAAAAAAAATGCATCGAAATCCGTTCAGTAGTTTTTGTGTGATGCGCAAACGAACAAACAGATAAACAGACAAAAAATCTAAAAAAATCTTTTCTGTTTAGATACGCCTATATAGCCTAATACAGTCATTTTTTTCTCAAATATCTTAAATGTACAGGCATAGCTCTGTTACAGCTTTATTATAGTAATAGAGTAGGAGATACCTATCGACGGTGGCCTACCGTAGAGTATATGAATTAGAACTTAATGAGTCACGGACACTCGCAATTATATTTTTGGTTAAAATAATGTTATTTCTCCTCACCAATTCTTTGATATACATCTGAGCCATTACTCCGTACTTATGCAAAGCCTTTCCAAGTATACCAGCATGTGTGAGACTGATATTCGTCAAAATAGGCGCCCCTGTAACAAAGAGATCATTAATATGTATGTTGTAAGAGCGTTTATTCTCACTGATATTGATTTAGCCTTAGAAGACAGATCTGAGACGAATAATTAATAAACTGTAGTCAACAACTCTGACATTTGTAATTATGTGCTTATATATTCACGAATTACTGACGTCACGTGAAAGAAAACATCTGATTGATGCTTGAGATATTTTCTCGATGACTTGTGAATACCAACCAGCATCGAGTTGTATAACCTGAATCCCTTCCAAGGGATTATTCGTGCCCAACATCAAAGCAAGTAATCTTAATAAAATCTTTTTGAACTCCCTCTGTACTCTCTCATCAGACCATAGAATCTGAATTAGATGGTGAATAGTTACCATCTAGCTAAAACCAACAAAAAATAACATGCTCAGCTACTTTATAGAACAAATTATTTGTTAAAATGGAAAAAGATAGCTTTACTTCGAGCGTTCTGCGTCTGCGCGTTCTGCGTCCCTGGTAACTGGGTGGCGTCGCCATCAGGTGACTGCGATAGCTTAGCAGTCCAGCCCTCCCAGTCAAGTGGCACAAACACTATTAGAATAATCAATATATGAGATTGATATAAGGTTACGGCAACATAAGCGTAACCGACTGTCAATCCCATACATTTTCTATTCTATTTCTATTTTATTTTACAATGTATATTATGCCACTTGGTTATAGGACGCAGGTTCGAATCCTGCTTGCAGTAAAGCTCTCTTTTTCCACTTTCACAAATAATTGATTCATTACTTTACATAGGAACTAAATCAAAATACGTTCAGGTGTCTGTAAGTTATGTTCATACATTATACCGACCGATGAAAATACTTCCGACAGATAGCGCGGCGTCACCCAAAGACGTTAAGTAAGAATGTGTTATCGAAATTAGCAGTCAGGAGCAATTGTCACGATGGCTGAATTGGCGAAGCATCTGGACGGTATCCAGGAGATGCAGGTTCAAATCCTGCTCGTGACTGTTATTTTCGATTTAACATTTTTCACTTTGTGTTTAATGTATAGTGCTAAGCATGTCAAATGCTAAAAATATATATAAAAATATCTAAATAAAAATAATAGTTTTAAAATATCGTACATCGTGAAAATTAACTTAACAGTTATAAAGTGTTATATACTTGTATAGACTAGAATAACAACTCGATTTACTTGAGACTAGTTGCTGCCCGCAACTCATCTGCCCGCCTAGAATGAAAAACGAAACGTCAGACGAACTTTCGTTTCAAATCATTGTGATTGATCAACAGTCCGACGCGTGATTCCTGACTAATCGAGATTTCGACGCGTGATTAAGGCGACCAATCACAATGAAGCTAAATGAAAGTTCGTCTAACGTTTCGTTTTTCATTCTAAGGGGGCTGCACTGATTTTAGTTTTATCTTAATATATTTCAATGAACATAAATTATTTCCCCGACATCTGATTTAAGTAAAAAACAGCTTATAGATATTTTTATATATATTTTTCACTTTGTGTTTCAAAAACAGCTTCTTCAAGACAAGCTCTGTCTACCCGTGCAAATCACATTATTATTATTTTTCAGTAATATCAGAAATTTTGGCTAAGTAACAAGCACACACACAGAGATAGTCTTTTAGATTTTTAGTATACCTTGTGCTGTTAAGCTTGTGGGAATCAAACTCACAGCACTTGACATAAAAAAAAATATATGGTTGTCTGTAAAGTCGGTTTACGGACGATAATCTATACTATTATAAAGTTGTAACAGTGCTGTGTCTGTACATTTAAGATATTTGAGAAAAAATAACTGTATTAGGTTATATAGACGTGTCTGAACACAAAATATTTTTTTTTAGATTTTTTGTCTATTTGTCTGTTTGTTTTGTGCGCATCACGCAAAAACTACTGAACGGATTTTGATGAAATTTTTTTTATTTGAAAGATCTCAATTAGACTTAAAAATTGGTATACATTTTAGCCCGCTACTATATCGAGTATCTGAGATACAACTTAAAAACTAAATTTTAGTTGCGGTGGAGCCGCAAGCAAAGGCTAGTTTTACGTAATTACGTAATAACGTCATAAACTCGTATGTTTTCTGAGAGTTTTCATCTTATGAACCGCAAACCACATATTCAGATTACCTTATATACCGCCACCTATTTTTATGATTTAGCAACTCTGTGCGGTATGACCCTTTTTTGTGCGTGAGGCCGGCATTCATGGATTTATAAGACGTTATCACGTCAAACAAATTGCAGCGATATTACCCGCTTATACAGTACCTTCTCTATTCGTCATTATAACTCCTTCCACGGATTCATCTTCCATAATCCGATCCACCATAGGATTACATTTGTTTAATGCCGCTGTCTGTAAAGATAGCCGTAGCCTATAAACGCTGGCTATACCAGAGGCTCCTAAGCTGGATGGGAAGAATAACAAGGTGGGTTTATATCGCTGGCACTCTCACTCCTCGTACCTACAGTTCCTTTACGCTGAGGTATTGTGAGAGAGTGGCACTTCCTCCATTACTCATGATTCAACTATGCCTACTTAAACAAGATCATGAGTCGTAAACTCTACGCTTGATATGAGTGAGCATCAAACGGCTATATTCTTCCTCAACTGCAATACATTGACATGATTCACCTTTCATACACAGAAGAGTAATATATTGTCATCTCTTCGTTCTTACTCTGTACCTACTGCAGGATATTTCCTTCCCCGGATCTTGTGTATTGAATGAGATAATATACCTAACTTCATTTTGCGTCTGCGACGCAAATAACTTAAGATGAAAGAAAAAAATTTCGTAGCCTTGTTTTGTCGTGGCTGCGGGTGGATGGACCGGGGAACGTCCGCCACCCGCAAGGCCTCCCGCGAAGGTGCGACGCTCCTCTGCGGATGCGTCGCTCAGTAGAGGGTACCCGAAAGGGTAAACCGCCGGCGGACCACCGAAGGAATGTAACACAGTTCCAGTGGCCCGCCAATAAAGGCGGAGAGACGGCACACGGCGGGTTTCTTTAGTGGGTGCAGGCCCCACACTACCCTGTTCGTTGCCCCGAACGACGGAGTGTGCGGTTAGGAACATTTTTTCCCGCCTTAACAACAAAAAAAAAAAATGCCTTGTTTTGTCGTGAATTAAAAATTAGCGAGTCATATACTCGCTAATTTCCACGCAAAAAAAAAACTCCGCATTCATGGCCAAGGAATAAGTCCGTAACGATTAGCGCCTATCTGTGCCTACCATTAACCCATCCATCAGCCTTTTGACGTCCACTGCTGGACATGGGCCTCCCCAAGAGAGCGCTATCGTCCTATGCGGACTGCATCCAACGGCTCCTTGCAGCTTTAACCAGATCGTCGGTCCATCTGGGGGGAAGACGTCCTACGCTGCGCCGCCATCCGATACATGGTCGTCACTGCAAAACCTTTTTTCCCTACGGTTGTCAGATCATCGAGCGATCTGGCATGCCCATTGCCACTTCAAGATGCCAACCCGGCGGGCTTTGTCGTTCACTCCCGTTCTTCTGAGGATCTCGACTTTGAGCTTCGATAAGAGGCCAATATTCAGAGATCACATCTCGTCTATGCCTACAATCAGCATCTTTCCTTTTCTGCTTTTGGCTTTTGTGCGAGAACGTATTTATTTAATAGAAAAAAAATATTTCATATTTCATTGCTCTCCCGCCATTAGAGCAATATTTTTTAATCCACGGGACATTGGCAATTCTTAATTAAATGTACTTGACTTACCGTTTTGACGAGTTGTTCATCGTATACGTCTTTTAACAAATTACTTATTATCTTCATTATGATTTTTTATATGAGATCCTTCAAGTAAATGAATATTCTCATTAGAATTTCTATTGTTGAATATTCCCTATGAATCATTAGAATTTGAATTCTGCTTAGAAATTATAATAGGTGATATTGTTTTGGTTAACGACAAGCTTTCGAAACTAGCTACTGCAGAGTAACTAACATAATATTATATTTCTCCTTTATTTATCATCCTGGAAGCCTTATCACAAGCTTTGTAAGGGTCGGCTTCCAATCGATCAATTTTAGCTGATCCACTAATATTTACAGAGAGAGACTGCCAATTTGACCTCCATGGCCCAAATAAGGAGACAACTGGCGACTTTAGAACAAGACCGGAGTCAGATTTTTATCCTCTGATAACCTGTAATCCCTGCCAGCATGTTATTTGACAGACTACTTAACATGCCTTACGAAACATGGAAGTATGGTTTATAAAGTACAAATTATTTGTGAATAAGGAAAAAGAGATCTTTAGTACGAGCGGGAATCGAACCCGCATCTTTTCCAATCCGTGGAAGTGCTCTAAACCACTAAGCTATCGTACTATTCGATCGTCCCAATTTCCTCATCACATTTGTCTTTACGACCAACGCCCTCTATCGGAATGCATTTACATGCAATCCAATATAGTAAGTTTAATTTTGCAATTAAAATTCATACTATTTGATTTCGCGATTTTTTTTTAAATATTAAACATATTTTCCTTGTTCACAAATAATTTGTACTTTAAAAAGTAACGGAGCATGTCAAATGCTAAACAATATAGATCTAAAATGGAAGTATGGTTTTCATAAACATGTGTCACTTCATTATCCATCTGATGCCAGCTGAGCGAAAGTTGCTTTTGCTATTTGCTCTCTATATAAAAAATAGTCATTTTGATAGGTTTAATTTCTAACACTGAATAAACTATATAATATTATTATATTATATAGTTTATTCAAAACTTATTCACATTTAGACTAGACTAACAAAGCAAAATTAGCAACTTACCCTTTTATTTTTTTTTATATTTATTTCTCGTAAAAAACGTTGATATTATTAGGTTTTTTATTTCACTTTTGGTTAGGCTTGAGTGTTCGTTTGCCTGATAGCTTACTGCCTTTATGAACCACAACGGCTGCGAAATCGGGTTCCGTGACCACCGCGATTTCATCCTTTCTTGTCACGATTCTATATGCGATAAGTTTGTCCAATACATCCTGTTGGTTATGACATATTACTTAAGGCTCAGATTTATTGCTATCCATACAACCCAATGAATATTTCAAAACAAATTATTCGAACTACTCAAATGCAATATTTCATTCGTTTGCATCACTTTTTATGCTATTTGATTAAAAATACGTATCGAATGAACTGGGTGGAGTCAGGAGTCTCCGAAACCGATGAGCAATAGTCGGTATAATGTATACAAATACTTCTGAGGGATGGCGCGAGCGTCACTCAAGACATTAAGAATGAATGTGTTATCGAAATTCGCAGTCCCAAGCAATTGTCACGATGGCTGAATTGACAAAGCATCTGGGACTGGATTCTGCTCGTGACTATTATTTGCAATTCTAAATTTTCACACTGTGTTAATTTGAGGGCAATTTGAAGGCCATTGAAGGGTTCGAAATTTAGACCATAGCTTGGAAGTGGGTAACAATGCATGAAAATGTGAAATTGGAAGAAGAAAATAATAATATAAAAAAATAATGTACCATGTTGTTTTAACAATTTTATACTTTTTAGTCTGCTATTTAATTTATTTATTTTATTTTTAAAAACTACGAAATAATTTTTGCATCGCGGGGGACTTTGCAAATATAAAATTTCACGGATACAAAGTACACCTAGAATCAGAACAACCATTTGCGGAATCTTTAGGTAACGATTATAAGCAACGCGTTTAGGTAACGATTATAAGCAACGCTTTAGTTAACGATTATAAGCAACGCTTTAGTTAACGATTATAAGCAACGCTTTAGTTAATGATTATAAGCAACGCTTTAGTTAACGATTATAAACAACGCTTTAGATAACTTATAATAATAAATAAATATTCACGGACATTTCACACAACGTCCTTGGTCCCAAACTAAGCTTAACGCTTGTGCTATGGGTACCAGATTACGGATATAATACATATATTAGTATTTTTGTAAATACATACATATAATAGATAGAAAACACCCAGACGCAGTAATTATATTAAGGGAAGTAAGCAATTATCATCCATTGCATGACTGGTGGTAGGGCTGGGTACCAAGTGGGAGTACTCATTTGGTATCAGGCCCGAGCAGGTTGGTACCACCATCTCCCGTGTAACCGGCCATGAAGCACATCGTTGCGTTTTGGCTGTAGCAGGAGATAGCCGTTTATATTTCATTTCATATCTGTAAAATGAATTGGTGAGCAGCGGCTTGACAATGCTCTCGGTATAGTCGAGTTCATGGGCGACGGTTACCATTTACCATCAGATGGATCGTGGCGCGTCTGCCACTACATGCAATAAAAAAAAATAATAACACCATAGCATCACTCCTGTATTCCGTGAAGGGGTAGGCAGAGGTGTGTATTACACACCCACGGTTCGCCAGCTATGTTTGAGTCCCATGTAATAGGGGGGCAAGCCTATTGCCGTCTACCGGGCACATTTCTAAACTCTGGGCTACTACTGACCTGTTTTTTTTCGAAAAACCTCTGTGCGTAATATTCGCGTGCCAGAAAGCATTATAACAAAGCCAGGTGTCAGAGACCAGGACGGGTTCGTATGTAGATTGGCTCATAAGATCTACATTTTCACCTTCAAAAAATTATTTATCAGTCGGCCGTGTGAGTATTGGCATTATCGTGGTGCAAGACGATACGGCATTTGTGGTATTTTTACAGAGTTCGTGAATAACTTTCGGCAAACAAATAGTCTTTTACAAATCACTATTCACGGTGTGACCATTCTGCAAAGCAACAGCAGCCACGTATCTAGTTTTATTTAAAAAAACAATCATAGCCTTAGTCTCTTTACAAACGCGCCTCTTTGGTTGGTTTCGGCTCTTCTTGACAGACCTGTGAGTGTTAGTCAAATTATGTGGGATCCACCGAGTGCACAGCTTTTTCACACGCAAATGTTTGTGTAAGATTGATTTTATTTTAATCATGCTTATGTCTAAAGATGAATATTTGAATTCTGCAAACCAGCTACTCGTATAAGTTGTCGTCTTACATGGTCCTTCATCGCTAAAAGAGGTTTGAAGCCGAGCGAAGTTCTATTGGAGCTGTCAAATCTTAAATGTAGAACATCATACTATGGTTACAAGTTAAATCCATGGTGATATAGACACGCAATTTGTAAAATGACGCCACAATGTAAAAACAAGTGACAATCAGATGAAACAAAATGTATTCTACAGTTTTTTTCGGTGGCCAGTTACGGAATCATATAGTGCTGCGCTCTATGTAAAAGTGGAAGTATTAGATATTGATAGAACATTACAAAGAATACGAAGCATTACGGCGAAAGTGAATGTATTATATACTTGAGTATATATTATTATGTAGGTATTCTTGAAGCTTACATGGCCATAATATTATAGATACGATAGGGCGTTACTCAATTGATAATCATGATATACATAATTAGTCCAAGGCCCAGAAAACGACATCGGATACTATTTTTTTCCCGCGAGTTTAATTCCTGTTCCTAGGGAGATCAGTTCTTGTGAGGTAACAATTTTCATGTATATGATCATAGTGTACCGTAGAGTGACATACTTATATTCTGAAATCCATTCGGTCATATGTGCGAAAATAAAATACATGTTCGTATATTAAATACAATTTTAAAATTAAATTTTTACCTAGCACCAGCCGTCTGCATTTCAATTATAGTATAGGCTTCAGGCAGACGAATAATGTATCACAGAATTTGGACTTAATTATAATTCAGCTTCTGAATATGAGATTTAATATTAAACCTCGAATTGCGAAATTTAACATCTTTTATACCGTCGGCAATTAAATATTTTCAGATGATTAACGAATTCGTGATTTGGTCTAACGTAATGAATGTATAATTGTAAAAGGCAGCACTTCTTCCTTCAATCACTGTGTAAATGAAGAGGCAAGGGAAAGTCTAGATTATTCTGGCAGTAGAATTTTGTAATTCCTGTATAAAGACGCTGGTTCGACTAGCAAAATAGCACTTCCTCACCATACACATAAAGGTTCAAGGTGCTTCGGCGGATGAGCGAGAGTGCTATAGACGTTTACTCTTCTGCTCATTCTCTGCACCTCTTAATCGTTTCTCATGTCAACGTGCTAGTAATGATGAATATCTATAAACTTCGTTAACTGCTTAATATTATTTAGATATTTTTATATATATTTTTAGCATTTGACATGCTTAGCACTATACATTAAACACAAAGTGAAAAATGTGAAATCGAAAATAACAGTCAGGAGCAGGATTTGAACCTGCATCTCCTGGATACCGTCCAGATGCTTTACCAATTCAGCCATCCTGACAATTGCTCCTGACTGCTAATTTCGATAACACATTCATACACAAAGTGAAAAGTTTTTCACTTTGTGTTTAATGTATGTTGCTAAGCATGTCAAATGCTAAAAATATATATAAAAATATCTAAATATTTATAGGGTTTGCATCCAACCGCAGCCTGAGCTACAGTGGCATCAGGCGCAGAGTCCTAAGGCGTCATTATATGTATACCTATTCTCCTATCCATAGCTACCAAAGTCATTAAAAAAGGAACTAATCTTACTATTTCCTTTATAGCTTGTTCTACTCCTCTTGTGAATACGGGTAAATTCTTGCCCAAAACCATTTCCGAGGGCTGCGGTACTGTGTACATTGACACCGAGTCTGAAAGCATCAACCAGTTGCAGTGCCAAAGAATATCAGGACCTTCCTTTTTAATAATGTTGATAAATAGATTTCAGCCCTCCTAATGGTATCTGCCACTCGTAAACTCAGTAATGTGAAGGTAGACTGAGTCGTTGGGGAATCAAATCTCAGTTTCAACCAAAAGTGGTGCGGAGATTTTAAGAATACATGGGTGGCAAATAAACCATGATCCACCTGATGGTGGATACCATATAGACGCTACCAATACCATAGGCATCACTCACGCATCGCCAACTCTAACGAAAGGGTTAAGTGATGGAGATGAAGAAAAGGATAGGAAGATGAAATGGGTCTCCAGCGATCTCACTCACCATACGAAACATAAACCCGAGCAAAAGTTGCTCAACCTTACCGTTTGTTCGAATTGAAAGTGCACATTTAGTCTACGATTTCCTCAATACAATAAACTACACCAGTCTCCTCACTACAATAATATTGGGTATATTAATCCTACTAATATCATAAATGTGAACGTTTGCATATTTGTTACTCAATCACGCAAAAACGGCGGCCATTTATTATCTGGAATAGCACGTAAGATACTTTATATCCCGGAAAAATAGTTCGTTCCTGTGGGATATTTTATGTGCCATAGAGTTCTTAAGTCCACATGGACGAAGGGGCGGGCAGCGGCTAGTATTTATATAATCAACGAACTATATACACGAGCCTCGTGGCGTAGTCGGTAATTTAATGGACTTCCGTGCACAGGGTCGTGGGTTCGATTTCCACTAAGGACAATTATTTATGTGATGTACACAGATATTTGTACTGTGTCTGGGTGTTTTCTATCTATTATATGTTTATATTTACAAAAAGAAAATATATGTATTATATCTGTAATCTGGTACCCATAGCACAAGCGTTAGCTTAGTTTGGGACCAGAGGACGTTGTGTGAAAATGTCCGTGAATATTTATTATATAATTACCTACTAACCCTTTTTGAAATACATAATACCACTGACGCTGGTGTTCTTTTCAATTCTCTTTACTGTCGCAACAGCATCAGCGGTGAACTCCTGCAATAAACACATTCAAGAAGCTTTTTTAATTCTGTACCAGGTAATAACCAGCTACTCGGATACTTATTGTCATGGGACCAGGCTGCTGAACCCTACTGAGATTAACTACCACTACAATCAGAGCAATGGTGAATAAGTTATATTGGACTACAATCAAAACATTCTTACATGCTCCTAAGATAGACGAGACTTTGGTGTAACGTGGGTCCGAAAATTTTGAATGGTTCATAGTAATTAATTATTGAAAGTCGAAAAGCGGGCAAAAATGTTCCTAACCAAAGGCGAGAAAAATGTTCCTAACCGCGCACCCCGTCGTTCGGGGCAACGAACAGGGTAGTGTGGGGCCCTCACACACTAAAGAAACCCGCCGTGTGCCACTTCTTCGCCTTTATTGGTGGGCCACCGGATTACCATATTACATTCCTTCAGTGGTAGGGGACCACCCTATTTGTTTCTGTTTAGGCGGGAAAAAATGTTCCTAACCGCACACCCCGTCATTCGGGGCAACGAACAGGGTAGTGTGGGGCCTGCACCCACTAAAGAAACCCGCCGTGTGCCGTCCCTCCGCCTTTATTGGCGGGCCACTGGAACTATGTTACATTCCTTCTGTGGTCCGCCGACGGAGGGGACCAGTGGTAGAGCTTTGCTTATCCCAGGATAAATAGGCTGGATCGATCGGGGAAGTACCACCCTCTCACAAAAGATCAGCGTGTAACAATGGTACCTACTGTTGTATTTTGTATGGTGAGTGAGAGAGCCTGAGGCCCAAACCCCCTCCCTATCCTCTCCTTAATTTCATACCTAACCTCTCTTTAATATACTTCCTATCCACCACCTATCCTTTTTCTTGGAGATGGCGAAGCGCGTGTGATGCATATGGTTTCGCTAGCGTCAAGAGGCTACGGTAACCGCTTGCCATCAGGTAGGCTGTATGCTTGTTTGCCACCCAGTAGTGTAAAAAAATAAACATAGTATGTGGTTACCGCAGCTTATGGAAGCTAAGCCACTGCACTACCCACTGTGAATATGAACGCTTGGGAATAGATTTGACTCTCTTCCCCCACAACTGAAAATATTATTGATTCATCATCTACTCATACCTAGCCTTTATCCAAAGCTTGGCTGTGGTCGGTTTCCAATCTGTTGGGTTGCCTATCTGACCTCCCAAGATTCAACTAAAGAAGGAACTGGTGACTTTAGAACATGCCCGAATACAGATTTTTTTATTCAGGCCTCAGAGGACCTGGAACCTCTGGCAGGATGTTATTTAACAGCCGTGACTTGCTGCTTAACGTGTTTTTGAATTGAATGAGGTGACAATTGGCGGAAGACCATTGTTATTATTGTAGAATAGATATTAGGAGAAGAGCCCACTACACACCCACGGATTGTCAATCCCGGTTATCTTTGGAACAAAATAAGTTTGCCAATCCGCACTCTTACGGATAGAGGAGAATGTGATAATAGCATGCACGATAATGAAAAATCCTCACCAATGCGATACGGCAGGAATCTTAGAACCACGACGTGCAAAACTCCGAACACAATTTGTATCGAAACGTGTTTCGCCTCTACACGAGGTCCTGAGGATGTTGAAATTATCACATTCTCCTCTATCTGTAATAGTGCGGACTGGCAACCTCAGGTTATTTTGTTCCAAAGATAACCGGGATAGACAATCTGTGGGATCTTCTCCTAAAACATCCATTCTACAATAATATTAATATACCTTCTAAAAATAAGAATTAAAGATTTTGTCGCCTTTAATTTGGTCTTTACCTTTGCAATATTTATTACATTGATATAAAAAAAAAACAAAGTAATCATAACTTACTCTTGGTATTTCTATCTGAGTACTTCGTTTTGTTGTATACATAGTCATGTTTAAAGTAAAAAATATAAAATAATATAGCAGAAGAAAATACCAAAAATACTAGAAAAAATATATTTACTCTATAAAATAAGATAATATAAACAGCTAGATATTAATCAAAAAATCAAGTCGTTAGATCACATTATGACTTAAAAACTAGTTGGTTGTTGTAACTTTCTCTATGGTTGAAAAAAAAGCTGTAATGATTTTTATCAGATTTTTAAACCTGATAAATAGCTTTCCTTTTTTTTAATTAATTTTTCCCACCTACTTATATTTATTATCGGGCTTCGAAATGATTCCCATTTGAAAAATTAAGTTGAACACATTTCGTAAACTGTTATTTCAGTGACTTTTCAAGGAATTTTCGATATAACTATACCTAATAACGATTTACAAATGCACAGTAGCAGTAGTTATACAGATAGAATGTTTAATTTCTGTATTCTACGAATGAATATAATTATTTCTTTTGTTTCAAACTTATTTTCTACTAACTAGTCTTGTATAATTTTGTATTAGGCAATGCTTTATGATAAAAATATATCAATATCAATCACTTCTTATTTTGTATTAGATATGTACAGTTTTATCGTATCTACAACTTGATTTAAATTTTTAAGATCTTTGTTGATTTTTCCCAAAGCCTTATCTAGTTTAATAACATCATCCTGGATTTTATCTAACGAGTTTTTACTTACAATGGAATTGGTTTCTTCGTATTTTTGTTTTCTTTGTAAGAAAGCTTTCTCCAAGAGAGCATCTTTTATACCAGTTGGTAAAATTTTATTATAAAAACACTTATCATCACGAGGTTTTATAGTAATAGAAGTATTTACAGAGCCTCTCATTGAGCAAACAAAGCTGTAAATCCTTGGCATATTATTTTGCATAACACTATTACATATAACGCCCTCTAGTAAAATTAAAAACTCAACCTGTTTATCTAATCTGTTTTGAATTCCGATCCTTTCTAAATTATTAACGTCGTTTACCGCTACGCCTACCATGAGATTCACTAAAACAATTGACGATAAAATAACAAACGTTATGAATAGCAGGGTTAGTATCGTGATTGACGCGTGTATCTCCCCAACACTCTTCTCATTTATTGTCGACGCATACTCATACTCGGACATCATCATTACAAAAGTTTTTGTGAATGCATCTAATGGACCATCGAAGGGAGGTTGCGCTCGGAATTGTATCATAAACCCAAACGCAAACCCAATAATCAAGAATCCATACGCGAACAAAATCTGAAAGCAATCAAAGATTAATATAAAAAACAAGCTAAATCAAAACACCCAAGGTAAGGCACTAAGAAAAAATACTAAATAAACCTCAACTGTATAAATGACTTCTAATTTTTTCAGCGACTCTTGAATAACAACTCGAATTGAGCCTGCAAGCTTGACTAGACCTGACCTTTTCTCAATCTTAGTCTTAGATTGAGTTTCGCTTAGCCCAGCATGAATCGATCGGGGAAATACCACCCTCACCCCCATCCCTATTCTCCTCTTATTACCCTTCCTATCCTCTCCTTAGTATCCTACCAATAGGTATAAGGAGATGATCTTATTAGATCATCTAAGAGATGATCTTATTAGATCATCTATCATATAAGGAGATGATCTTATTAGATCATCTCCTTAATATCTTTCATATCCACCTCCTATCCCTTTCCTATCTCTGGTGTTGCTAGCGTAGATGCTATAGATAGGCTGCGGTAAGAACTTACCATCAGATGGATCGTATGCATGTTTGCCACCCACGTAGTATATCGTGGTGTACTCCGCGTGTTAATTATCAAATTTCACTTACTTTGAGAACTTTTCTTGTGACCTTCATGAATATAAGTACATAGAAGCCCCAGCTCGGAAATCTAGCCAACATGAACATCATTACCATCCATGACAGTATTATTGTGATGGTAGCTAACAGCCGAACGACTTCCGAATGTGTATCTGTCAATTCGAACGATGACTGCCAGTTCACAATATTAGGTAGAAGTATTGATAATAGAACGGCACTCCATTTCATCCATGTTTCTAAGCATCGCAGAGACTTTTTTACAAAGACAAACATAATCTCCTGTAAATATATAAGTGTATGAGACAACAGCTGTTTGTTTAAGTTTTAATTTGTTAAATAACATATTACCTATTTGTGAAAGTGAAATAAGGGAACTTTATTGCAAGCAGGGTTCGAACCTGCGTCCCATCCAATCCGAGGATGTGCTCCAGACCGATAAGCTATTGCAGTCGCCCAACGACGATTCCAAATTTCCAAATCACATTTGTCTTTACGACCCACGCCACCTATCGAATATACATATATAAATACATCATTCGAATATAGTTTGTTTAATTTTGCAATTAAAATTCATACTTTTTAATGACGCGATTTTTTTTACTATTTTTTTCTGTATTTTAGCACTTGACATGCTCAGCTACGTTAAATAACAAATTATTAATGAAAGTGGAAAAAGGGAACTTTACTGCAAACATGATTCGAACCTGCGTCCCATCCAATCCGGGGATGTGCTCTAGACCGCTAAGCTATTGCAGTCGCGTGGGTGGTTAACAAGCATACGGCTAGCTAAAGGGATAGGGAGTAGATATAAAGGATAATAAGGAGAGGATAGGTTGGATACTAAGGAGAGGATAGGGAGGGGTTTGGGCCTTCGGCGCTCTCACTCAACATACGAAACAGAATGTTGTTTCATGCTAATCTTTTGTGAGAGGGTGGTACTTATCCGGTCGAGTCGGCCCGTTTATGCTGGGAAAAGGAAGGCTCTACCACTAATGATTGGCTATTTTCCTTGACAACTAAAAAACATATCATAATGCTTGAAAGCTGTTTAGAAGTGAGAATATGATGTGGTGACTACCCATTCTAATTTGAAAACGAATAAAAATTGCCAAATTATGTATATCTGTATTCTTGAGCAAAAATTACACAAAATGTTATATTTTGATAAATTTGCAATCTACAGATATTTGTCATCTATTCCATCCATCCATCCATCAGCCTTTCGATGTCCACTGCTGAACATAGGCCTCCCCAAGAATACTGTGTGCTCATTATGGAGGATAATGCCGTAATCGCCACGCTTGGCAGGCGGATTGGCGATCTCAGTGGATGTTGTTAATACTCGAGAGAGTGCTGCTGCCCACTCCCCCGGTATTCCCTCAGTCAGCTCCTACGACTCCCGTGGCTAAAGAGGGAGGTTCATCTATTAAAACTGCACAATGGTCTGGAGTGTAATCTATTTTTATATATAATTTAAATTGTTGTTCTTACCTGGAATGCTACTATGCAGCTACTTACATAAATCATATATTTCCACACGTCTGATTTTAAATACTCAGGCGGTTTTTCGATTGGCATGGTGTATGTATAAACAAGCGGCGCCGTTACGTTTACCATATTTGATCTGTTGTAATCGTTAAAATAAAACAAAGATACTACATAAACATTCAAGGACAATAAGAACCAAATGTTTGCAGCCAAAATTAAGTAGAAAAATGGTAAAAGTGCTTTCCATTCTAGGTAAAGGAAGCTTTCAATAAGAGGGTGCTGCAGCAATTTTCTTTGCTTGTGTGTATTACCAGATTTAACAAGAGTTTTGATTACTCTCATGTGCTCTCCTTCTAAACAATTATTTGGCAATAGCATTTGATAATTTATGTTAATTTCATAATTCTGGTCTTGTGAACCTTTAATAGAAATATACGAGTCAAAAATATTATCCAAAAATGTTACAGGGTGACACAGTTTGCGTAGCAACATATCCATTGGTGACATAACCCTTCTATGTTCCGCTGCTAAATCAGCACCTTCTTGAATTAACAAAGTAATAATTTTTCTGTGACCTTTAAGGCATGCTTCATGAATCGGCAGATGTCCGACTGCATTGCGTTTATGTAATATATTTTCTTTGTCAAAGTATAACAACAATTTGACTACATTTAAATAATTTTCAGCCACAGCAATATGCAAAGGGGTTGTCCATATTTCCTTATAAACATCATCTGTATATGGTACTGTAAAATCAATCTTAGCTCCTTTTTGTAGCAATAAGTTCACACATTTCGAATGATTATGAATAATACCATATACTATAGGAGTATAACGATCAACTTGTGCAATATCATTTACTAATTCTTCTATACAAAATTCTTTATGACTGAACAAGAAATTTAGAACATCTACACGATTGTATCTTGCTGCTACATGTAATACATTTATACGTTGATTCTGAACTATTCTTATAGAAGCTCCATTTTTTATCAACATTTGTACAATCTCGAGGTGATTATACTTCACAGCTATAAAAAGTGCAGTGTCTCCATCCTGATTGCATAAATCTATATTAGAATTTCCAACTGCTAATAAACTGTTCAGAATATTAACATCACCCGTTGCTGCCACAGCGTGGAACGGTGTTTCGCCATTTTTATCCTAAAAAACATTATTATATATTATGTGTTAGACAAGGATGTGTAGCCTCACCATTGCTGTTTAACTTATACATAGACAACTGTTTGAAAAATTTGAAAGAGAGCTCGTATGGGTTGAGAATGGATGATGTATTCATCAAATCCCTCCTATACGCTAATGATTAGGTCATCTTAGCACTATCAGAGGAAGAGTTGCAGACAATGGTTAACATAATGTATGAAGCTTTGAAAGTAAAAGGGATGAGTTAATATTCGAGGAGTGAATGTGAGCAAGACGAAAGTAATGGTTTTTGAAAGGGAAAACAGTATGACAAATTGCGAGATGCTGATAGCAGGGAAAAGAGTGGAACAAGTGAAAGAATTTGTATACCTGGGTTCAAAGTTTACGAGAGACTGAAAGTACGAGTGTGATATTGAGCGGACAGCGATGGCTGGAAATAAAGTGAATAGCTTTATGAACAGCCAGAAAGTGTAAAAAAAGGCACGACTGGCTGTGCATAGGGGGGTCCATATGACCACGGCCTCAAGTACCAATAACCTCAGTGTATATATGCGATTTAAGACCCGTATTTGTGTATGATGTGTACAAATCGCCAAAGTTTAAAACTTTTTATCTGCCTACCCCTTCAGGGATACAGTACAGGCGTGATGCTATGCTATATTTATGCATATCTTATTTATAAATCATCATCGCTTTAGCCTTATCTCAAACTCTGTTGGGGTCGGCTTCCTATGTGTTAGTTTTTACAACTCTATGACCTAACTTGGCGGACAACTGGCCTTAGGACCAGACCGAAGTCAGATTATCTTTTTTTATTTTTTGTTAACGCTGTGGAAATGCATTTACGCATCCTCTCCATCAGTGACAGACGGAGGGGTATGTAGGACTCACCGGGCGCGCAGATCTTAGTTACACCCGGAATACCCACTAAAACCACAGCGGCCCCTTCCACGCCTATGAGCGGGGCGCCGGAGGGTCGTCTTATGACATTCTACTCCAACGTCCCAGGCGGATGGCCAGCTGGCCACGCCCTGTCGTCATCAAGGTGGTGGAAGGAGGTGGGCGTAGCGACGCCTCCTTCCCCCTGGCCGCTGCCGGCGGAGTGAGTCAGCGTGAGCTGACGCCTCGCGTTCCCGCTTCGCGGCCTCGTTCCGTGAAATTATAGCCTCACATAAGGAGTCCATGGATGACCAGCACCTGTTACTGCCAAACACCTGGGAGTTTACGGCTGGCAGCGACAGGTCTCTTCCAATTACCGCCGATAGGACGCGGTGCTGGGGCCCCCAGGCAGGGCATTCCTCCAGAGTGTGACGCGCGTCATCGACTAGCGCGCCACACTCATGACATCCGGGGACATTCTCTGCCAATACGGTGCAGGTACTTACCGAAGCACCCATGTCTGGTAAGTACCTGCGTCAGCCTAAAGCTGAGGCTGCCGTGCCTTCGATTTAACCAGCGATGGAGGTGCAGCGCAACCACCTCCACAGTCCCCCGTCCTGCTCCGGGGGACTCCAACTCTTCCCTTCACTGCCGGATCATCGCTCTTCGGGCCGCTTCGTGTGATCTGCTCAGATTCCTTACGGAGACTTCCTCGCACCTGGCCCGCACCGCAACATGGAACCAGTAGGCCTCTGCCAGAGCCTCAGCCTGGAGATGCCAAGGCGGGTCGCCTGGAAGTCAGATTATCTATGGCAACTTGTAACATCTGTGAGGTTGTTATTTAACATCCGAGACCAACAACTTAATATGTCATCTGAAGCACGGAGGCGGACAGGTGTTCATAAATAGAACTAATTTTTTTGCCACCCATCTAATGCTGACAGAGCAAAAGTTGCCTCACCTGGCTGATCGTTTCAGTACTGGTGCATAATTACTATTTACTAAAAAAGTTGGTAGTCCATGGCAAAATACAAATATTGTTAAATGGTCCCACATCACTAAGGATTAAAACCACTGATTTAAGGGTTCGCTTATATGTCCATAGATACGCATCTCACAATGCACATAGCTTCATCAACTTATGTATATACTTAATATAATGTATTCTATTAGAGGACTAAAAAATTTTACCGGTATAGAAATGCTGGCTCCAGCTTCTAGAGCTATGGCTACGCCTTGAGCCCACCTGGCGTGAATGGCTGCATGCAACACGGTTTGTCCATAACTATCTTTAACGTCTACTATAGGTGCCCTGCTATCGTCCTGAGTCGATCCACTTACAATATTTTTATAGTTAGCTAGTAGCTATAAAATAATAAATAAGCAGATAGTATTAGCTATTGTACAAACGAGACATACATACCTACATATTGTCACGCGTTTTTCCCGTAGGAATAGGCAGAGACCACTTCTCTCCGCTTGCTACGATCCTGATATACATCTTTTGCTTCATCTACTTTCATCAGCGCTTTCATGTATGCTCGTTGGTTACGAGTACTCTTAACCTGGCCTTCCTTAAGAACGTCTCCGATCTGGTCAAAATACGTTTGCCTAGGTCGACCTCTACAAACTTGCCCATTCACAGTCGCCTTGTATATATTTTTCTTTAATCTTGTTTCATCCATCCTCTTTACATGTCCGAACCACCTACACATTCCTTTATCTATTTTAATCACTACACCTTCTTTCACCATCATTCTCGTATCACACTATTTCTCACTTGGTCCATCGGAGTCACTCCGGCTATGATTCTCTACAGACGCCTCATATTTGGTAGTTAATGAGCACACCATTAAATCTGTAACTTCAACCGTACTATCACCTTGTTTAAAGCGTAATCTCATTATTGACCCCAGAAAATGGTATGTACTAGAAGAACTGTGAGGAACATGCACAGATTTATTTATCTTTAAATCCAAAAGCTAACCCCAAAATGTGTTTATGAAGAAGTAGAAGAAATATATTTAGTCTTTAGTGACACAAACTAAATAGGCACTGACTTGCAAATATTCCTTGTGACGTTTTTTAATACAAATATGCATGGCTGTGAGGCCGTTGATGTCTAGGCACGTGGCAGGAAAGCCAGCACTCAAGAGTTCCTTGATAACATTTTCGCTGTTTAATTGTACTGCTATATGAAGATGTGTTGACGCTTTGCTATTGATAGTTGCACCAGCTTTTAACAAAATCTGTATCGTGTTCCTAAAACTGTAAACAATATATTAGAATTGTTTATTAAACATTGTTACATGTCGGCTAGTTAAAGCTCTTCCAGCGTACATAACAAATACTAACTACAACGACTAGGTAAGCATTTCTCAATAAAAATAAATTTCTATTACACCTACTTGTCCACGTCAATTTTGTATCCCTGGTAGTATGCGTAGCCAACCACGTCTAGCGGAGTTTTGGCTCTAAAATCTATGAAACTAATATTAGCGCCAGCAGCAACGAGTAGTTGAACACAAGTGAGATGAGCTCGTGCACATGCTGCATGCAACGCTGTCCACCCGCATTGAAATTTCGGCAACTGGTGACAAAAGTTTTATTGTTTACATTATATTAAAAGATATATAGCATCCTGATATACCTTAGATATAGATAATTGAATAATGCGATACTTGACAGAAGTTTATTATTCTGAAATTAATATTTTGGGGAACAATCTTACATTTATCCACGGTCATTATTTGCCAAAACATCTTGAAAATGCATTGTGGCTGAAACATGTGTCAAATAAATGCTTATAATCAAGCATCTAAATATTTAAAGTTGTAATTTTAAAGATCTTCTCAAATGGCAATTCGTACGAGGCTTTTTTCTATTTCTAAATTTCGACATTACTTTTATCGGGTTAAATTATGTTTCCTACTAATTTTGGATTATATGGTGGTGGACTTTTGTTTCTTGTAGTGGCAGACGAGCCACAGCCCATCTGATGGTAAATGGTAACCGTCGCTCATGGACTCATCTATACCGAGAGTATTGTCAAGCTGCTGCTCACCATTTCATTTTACAGATATGCAATGAAAAAATAAAGGGCTATCTCCTGCTACAGCCAAAACGCAACGATGTGCTTCATGGCCAGTCACACGGGAGATGGTGGTACAAACCCGCTCGGGTCCAATACCAAGTGAAAACTCTCACTTGGTACCCAGCCCTACCACCAGTCATGCAATGGATGACAATTGCTTACTTCCTTTAGTCGCCTCATACGACCGTGGGAAGGATTGGGGTGGTGACAATTGTATTCTTAGTCCGTCACCACACGGACAAACTCCTTTAGCCTCCTTAATTTTCCTCTTGAATATTATTTTCGTAACAATTATTAGAAGACTTCTGCACATTTTTATCAAAAACTACATAAAGTTGATCTTCTGACACCTTACGCTAATTATGATTTTTAGGTTGTGCTTTTGGCCGGCTATCTAGACCTCAATCATTTACAAAAAATATGTGTACAACGGCCGATCTTCATTTACGAGAATTCAATAATGATTCAGCGATTTTATATGAGGTAAAATTTGGTGGAAAATAAGTAGGTATATTTTGCCAGGATGAGCAAAAAGTATAAAAGCTAAACATCCTCTAATAAGGAAATTCACAAAAAAAAACCTTTTCATTTGTCCGGCTGCAGTTATGCATCATGTTGTCTTGCCATTCCTTTGATATTGTAGGATCATACCCAGAATGAGATTTTATGTTGATGAAATCTTTCGGCGTATTGATTCGTTTTATTTCGGTTTCAGTTTCCAAGGATATATCCTTTGCAACCCTATTTTGTAAATCTATAAAAGTAATAATAACTTCAGATTCAATAACAACCTCTGAACTGATTTGATACATATTTTTTTTTTTGATAGCTCTTGATTAAACTTAACGACTGGTATACATTTTATCCCGCTACTATATCGGGGACCTGAGTTATTACCTAAAAATTATCTTTTGGCTGCGGCAAAGTCGCGGGCTATTAGCGCTCTAACGTCTCATACGCATTATGTATGTGCAGCTGCACTTTTTTCAACTAATATCCTTTATTTTTATCAAAATAAACAGGTGAAAATGTAAAATCGAAAATAATAGTCACGAGCAGGATTTGAACCTGAATCTATTGTAAAACCGTTCCAGATGCTTTGCCTATTCATCATTGTGAAATCTGCTCAGGACTATGATTCTTGTTAAGACATTCCTTCTTATGTCTCGGGTTTCTTAACGTTTGCATCATCTGCTGGATGTATTTGCATACATGATTCGGACCATCCATCAGCCTTTCAACGTCCACTGCTGGACATAGGCCTCCCCAAGATAACGCCACAACGAGCGGTCCCGCCATGGGGGATAATGCCGTAATCGCCACGCTTGGCAGGCGGGTTGGCGATCGCAGTGGATGTTGTTAATACTTGAGGAGTACTGCTGCCCACTCCCCCGGTATTCCCTCAGTCGGCTCTTACGACTCCCGTGCGTAGAGAGGGGTGGGACAATTCTAAAGCCGGCCACACACGGCCAGATGTTTTGATATCTTTTATATATCAAGTGCTTAAAATATTAAAAAATATATCAAAAATAGACATGCATGGACTAACCTTTTGGAAAGCCCAGTAATATGGCAATCTGCTTAGCATTTCCTACCCATGCAGCCAAGTGAAGAGGAGTGCGTCCAAGCTTATCTGTTCTTGTACTTTGGGCTCCAGATGTTATGAGCGTAATTAAAGAATCATTATTTGTCAGTGCAGCTAAATGACATGCTGTTACGTGGTTCAGAAGGCAGGTAGCATTTGGTGATGCTCCTAACCGTTGCAACCTAGATTATTATAACTACAATGATTATTAAATCGCATCTATTTTAAATATTGGTCTGGCTATGGTAATTCATGGCTCCGAGCTGATGTCACGACATCTCAGCTATCAGAGCATCAAAAGGTTCGAATCATTTTGTTATTCACATTTTAGTGTTTTGAGTTCAGGTAAATAGACCAGCATATGAGGTGTTTAAAATATAATTATTATACAAAAATAACAACTAATATATCTTTTTATTGCATATGGTGGCAGAAAAGCCACGGCCCACCTGATGGTAAATGGTAGCCGTCGCTCGTTGACTCAACTATACTGGGAGTATTGTCAACCCGCTGCTCACCATTTCATTTCACGGATATGAAATAAAATAATAAACGGCTATCTCCTGCTACAACCAAAACACACCGATATGCTTCATGGCCGATCACACGGGAGATGTTTTTTTTTAATTGCTTATTAGCAGATTTTTTGATATCTTTCTAATAGATTTAACTTATATCTTTACGCAATTTCCTCCACCAATTAATTAAGCACCACTGATTAAGTTTTACTAGACTGGATTTATAGCCATAGGTACCTGGTTATTTCCTCTACTTTACCGTCCTCAACAGCTTCCAACAATAGTGTATTAAGATGGCTCAACTGAGTGCTCCTTCTAGAACCTTCATCAGCCCCACTAGAGTTGGATGTAACAACATTGCTATCAGAGAGTCGACCTTCATTTATATCACTGATGGAAAGTTCCGCTTGATCCAGGGTTATCGTTGAGTATAATATCCTGAATAAATAAATTTTATTATCATAAGTAGCGCGAGTCCCGTTGAGTCTTATTGATTCTAACATGAATAAGTGGAAGTATCAACCTCTCACAGAATACTGGCGTAGAGCAACTCTAGATATTTAGTCTAGTGTTTTGCTCAGTACGTGAGGGCACCGGAGAGCTATACCCCTTTTCATCCTCTCTAGCATTCGTTCTACCAACTTCATTATCCTTTCTTGATCATTCTTCCCTTATCATTCTCATTTTATTATATATTTCCCTGGGATTGAAAACATCTGAATGATGCCTCTGGTGTTGCTAGTGTAATTTGGTATCAGGTGGGTCTTTACTTAATATTATGTGTATTCGTCTATTTTTTACTTCTTGACAGCGTAACTGAACCGATATTCATGGATGGCATACATATAGAAACTAGAACTAGTCTCCCGATAGTGTTTGTAATCTCTATGTACGAATGACAGGCTTAAATGCTAGCCATGCTATCTTCCACTATACGCTGATTAAGCTAAGAATCTAGAAACGCAAGTATTTTAGCAAAATTAACTTTTTATCAGAAGTTACAAAATAAAAAAACACAAAGTTTAAAGTTGAATTCATAGAATAAACAATTGAAAATCTAAGTTCAAATTTGGAATATTCATATAAATAGCACTGTAAAGGTCAAACGGCCAGCTACAAAATCATAGTACTTTTTTAAAGAATTTATTCTCCTTTGTGCTGTATCAAAAGAAAGATAAAAACGAATGTGCTTCGAATTTTTTAACGAGACGTCTATATTCCAATATTTTCTCGTAATGTGTGCAGTATTAGTAAAATTTTGTTTGCTCCGTTCTCTCATTATCGGACTATGAAACACCAACAGCGAACTTCCATAATACTGTAGATCCAAACTGTTTTGCGCCACCGAAATACCATCAGATTTTTTATCAGATTAATATTTAACTAACGGTAGTCTAGCGGTAGCGTATGCATCTACTGGTAGCTCTGTTTCAATTCTCGGATTAGGTTAGTAAAGAGTTATTAATAATTTCTGTAAAAATATTCTCTATAATAGCTTGGAGTTAGGACGTTCGCGACGTTTCACCCATGCCTGAAAAAGCAAGTGGTTCCACGTCTAATTGCTCTCCGGTCGTGTGGTAATGCCGTTCCATCGGACTAAGAGAGTGAAGTAACAAAGAGTGCAGTTGTTGCGCACAAACACGTGCACTAAATAATCTGCTGCGTAATTGGCTAGTACTTATTAACACTGGCGCTTGTAAACCAACACAAGATACCATGAGTAATTTGTTTTGGTGCAAAGCATTTGCTATTTTCAATTCAAATTTCCTTATATGACACAAAGCATGGTGATTATATAAAAGTTATGTTACGTCATCCGATTAATCGATTAATGCAATGACTAGACCGATAGTCATGCCTGAGACAAATCATGCAGTGAAGACGGGGACGCGACTTCTTTTTGAAATAAGAACTTGCAGTTCTATGCTGCCTGGATTCATGGTAGTTACACTGCCAGTGTAGAGGTCTATGTAGGTATATTAAGCGTGGACTGCGTTTCTCCGTCGAAAGCAACTCATTTAACAAATGTGGCTTTAGATGTTTTTTTATCGCGTATTGTTGTGGATGAGTCACGACCCACCTGATGGTAAATGGTAACTGTGGCTTATGGACTCAACTATAAAACATAGCATCACGCCTGTATTCCCCGAAGGGGTAGGCAGAGGTGTACTACACACCCACGACTCGCCAGCTATGTTTAAGTCCCACGTAATAGGGGGCGAGCCTATTGACGTCTACAGGAGTTTGGAAACGTGAAAAAAAAAAAATAGTTTCCAACTATACCGAGAGTAATATCAAGACGCGGCACACCATTTCATTTCACAGATATGAAATAAACGACTAACTCCTGCTACAACCAAAATACACCAAGGTGCTTCACGGCTGGTCACATTTTACAATGACTACTTGTGCAGCACATCGCTTTACCAGGCTGGATACTCTAGGTAATCGTTTATTGATTACATCATTATTATTTTTTTTGTTAAGGCCAGATAAAATGTACTTAACCGCACACTCTGTCGTTCGCGGCAATGAACAGGGTAATGTGGGCGATCACACACCCCTAATCTCCTGTTCGTTGTGTGATCATATACGTATATCATTAATGTTTAGTAAACACTGTTTACACCAGGGAAATACCTATATTACGCCAGTGATAGTGGTAAAATACGCAAGAAATGCATAGACAGGAGTATCGGGGTCGAGACCGCATACAGGACACCTCAGACAATTTTTTTTTTATGCTTCGAGTATGTGAGTGACTATATATTAGTATTTTCAAAAAATATTGTCACTCGCATACAAGTACACACACACTCACAACATGTAAACACACACACACACACATACATTTTTCCATTGTTTGATGTCCGTGTGTCACAAAGTTTCTGGTTGAAAATCAGCGTTGGACACAAGTTGTCTAACATGTGCTGAACCAGGACCTTTTTGGAGCAGCCTTGTCTAAGTATAAGAGTATTTTATTGTACTTCTAATTTGTTATTTGCTGTTACCAAATATTTTTCTTTCTTGCTTTCTTTCTGACAAACAAGCATACGGCTCAACTGGTTGTAAGCGGTTACCATAGTCTATAGACGCTAGCAACACCAGACGCATCATTCACGCATCGCTATCTCCAAGGAAAGGGATAGGAGGTGAATGGGAAGGATTATCAGCCGTGTGGGACCGGTACAAAGAATAGCTCCACCCTGTCTCTTCCTATGGGAGTCGTAAAAGCCGACTAACGGATTACCGGGGGACCGGGTAGCAGCGTTCCCCTGTGTACTAAAAACATCGGGGGAGTAAAACCCCCATTTTGGGGAGGCCTATGTCCAGCAGTGGACGATGAAGAGCTGATGGATGGATGGATGGAGAAATGATTATAAGGAGAGGATAATAAAGAGACGATATGGAGGGGATTGGACGACAACAGTAGAGTACGCACACCCCATCGTTCGGGGCAACGAACAGGGTAGTGTGGGGCCCTCACCCACTAAAGAAACCCGCCGTGTGCCGTCTCTCCGCCTTTATTGGCGGGTACTGGAACTATGTTACATTCCTTCAGTCCATCCATCCATTCATCAGCCTTTCAACGTCCACTGCTGGACATACGCCTCCCTAAGAGAACGCCACAACGAGCGGTCCTGTCATGGAGAATAAAGCCGTAATCGCCACGCTTGGCAGGCGGGTTGGCGATCGCAGTGTATGTTGTTAATACTCGAGGGAGTGCTGCTGCCTACTCCTCTGGTATTCCCTCAGTCGGCTCTTACGACTCCCGTGGGTAGAGAGTGGTGGGACAATTCTAAAGCCGGCCACACACGGCCTATTATTATATTATATATATTCCTTCAGTACCTACCGTTACTTCAGGCTGATCTTTTGTGAGAGGGTGGTACTTCCCCGTATTAGGTATGTATAAGGAACATCTCGCGAACTAATAGAAAAACAGCCTCCTTACAATGTGATACACAAAATCGTATCGACATCGTATCGTCTTATTTGTTATTGTTAGAGACGTAGACGCGTGATTTCCCAATAATCGCTCAAAGAATCACTATTATCTTTCAAGATGACGGGCCTCGTGGCGTGGTCGGTAGTGTAACTGACTTCCGTGCACGAGGTCGATTCCCACTCAGGACAATTATTTGTGTGATGAACACAAGATACTTGTACTGCGTCTAGGTGTTTTCTATCTATTATATGTATGTATCAACAAAAAAAAGTAATATATATATTATATCCGTAATCTGGTACCCATAGCACAAGCTTTAAGCTTAGTTTGGGACCAGACGACGTTGTGTGAAATTGTCCGTGAATAAGGTCTCTCAACCAATGACAATGTCACGATGCAATGTCGATACGATTTAGTGAGTTACATTCTACGGATCCAGGCTAGAGAAATAATTTACGTTACTTACAAAGTTCTTCTACTGAGGCGATGACTCTCATCCACCGGGCAAATGTAATATGGCACTGTAAAAAAGAGTATTTTATAGTCTCGATTAGTCAATTATGATACCCCAAGGAGTAACCAGCGTCTTCAATGTGACCGGCCATGTAGCACCTCCTACCTATACGGCCATATCTAGCTACCCATTCATTCAGCAATGCTAAGAAACTGTCATTATATTCGGGGGATATATTAACAAATGACTATCTTCCACTGCAACCAAACACACCGCTTCAAGGTCAGTCACACGACAGACGCTGGCACCGACCCGCTCCTACTGGACAGCAAGTGCGTCAACAACTCCTACACAACCCTACCATCAGTACTGCAATGGGTGAATACTGCTTACTTTAAACCGAGGTGACTCCTTGCGCGACATATGAAAAAAGAATTGAATGGTGACACTTGTATTCATAGTCCAGCAATAGGCTCGCCCCCTATTACGTGGGACTTAAGCATAGCTGCCGAACCGTGGGTTTGTGATACACCTCTGCCTTCCTCTTCGGAGATACAGGCATGAGACTACGTATTCATAGTCCGTCATCACACGGAATGGGACTCATGCGAAGATCGATATAATTATACATACCTACTATAGTCATTTCGATTTGTATTTTAGCACTCGACATGCTCAGTTACTTATGAAGAATAAATTATTTGTAAATGTGGAAAAAGAGAACTTTTTTACCACCGAAGGAATGTAACACAGTTCCAGTGGCCCGCCAATAAAGGCGGAGAGACGGCACACGGCGGGTTTCTTTAGTGGGTGCAGGCCCCACACTACCCTGTTCGTTGCCCCGAAGGACGGGGTGTGAACATTTTTTCCCGCCTTAACAAAAAAAAAAAAAAAGTGAGCAAGATTTGAATCTGCGTCCCTTCCAATCCGGGGAAGTGCTCTCTCTCTAACCTAAAGACAAATCAGCAAATTTGGTATGAAAATTGGGAATGGGTCAGTGCGATGCTTAGCGATTAGAGCACTTCCCCGTATTTGAAGGGATGCAGGTTCGAATCCCTCTCGCGCTAAATTTCTCTTTTTCCACATTCACAAATAATTTGTTCTTATATATTTAACCCTGAACTAACATCGTTATTTTTTGTTACACAACTAACATCGTGGGGTTTACCCCAGATATTTATATCAACCGTAAACATAAAATAGGAATATAGTAAGCTTAAAGCCAGTAATGCTTTCGCTTTATTTTTTCTTTTAAAAGCATAGACTAGCTAATCAAAGATAGTCATTAAGTCATTAACTGTAGAGCCTTGTGTGTCTCACACTCACATAAGATCAGAATAAAACAGTGGCAGGTATTCATGCTGTTGTGATTCGTATCGTGAGTGACTCTCACTCCTTAACCTTATCCTCTCCTTATTATCATTCCTCTTGCCGCATGGGGCCGGCTTTAGAATTGTAATGGGAGTCGTAAGAGCCGACTGAGGGAATATCGGGGGAGTGGGCAGCAGCACTCCGTCGAGTATTAACAACAGCTACTGCGATCGCCAACCCGCCTGCCAAGCGTGGCGATTATGGCACTATCCCCTCATATGAGCGCACAGGACCGCTCGTTGTGGCGTTCTCTTGGGGAGACCTATGTCTGGACGTCGAAAGGCTGATGGATGGATTATCATTCCTTTGCACTTCCTATCGCTTTCTATGGTGTTGCTAGTCTATAGTAGGCTATGGACGCTACGGTAACCGCTTAGCATCAGCTAGACCGTATACTTGTTTGCCATCAACGTAGTATAAAAAGCCCTATTGATCATAAATTGATAACTGTAATTAATAACTTATTAATTAAAGCTTCCGTGATATTATACAATAATTAATTATATAAAAACATTTAAGGAAGTTTGCCGTATTTAATTACATTCGTTATTTATTGTATTAACAATTATGTTCAACTAATTATTTTTTACAGTACCTAGGCGTTGGCGGGCGACCACTGAAGCAATGTAACATAGTTTCAATGGCCCGCCAACACAGGCGGAGATATAGCACACGGCGGTTTCTTTAGTGAGTGAGGGCTCAAACTACCCTGTTTGTTGCCCCGAACGACGGGGTGTGTGGTTAGGTACATTTTTTCCCACCTTAAAGAAGGGGTTGGTGGGCGGGATGTGTAATTTAAAGGGGCGATAAAATTTAGGGCTTCAGACAAAATTGGTACCTAACGTTAGACACGCAACAGCATTCAGCCGCCCATTACGACTATCTACTCCTGCGTCTGCCTAGCTTGTACTTACACTATAATTAGGTAGGTATTACAGCTTAAAAAAAATTAAAAAATTAGTGGCACAAATAAAATAGTAACGAGAAATGAACATAACTAGTTACCTAACTAAAAAGCTGCCACCGGATCGGCATTTGAGTTTCTGGTTAAATCAATATACTTAATCATATAAACTAATCATTAATAATCCCTATGAATAATTACAATTTTGTCTTCTTAATGATAGTTATTTATTTACTAATTTTAATTAGTAGTTTTTGGTAGAATTGTCGAGCACTAAGTAAAAAATGTTTTATTTTTTCAATATAAAGAGGAGTGTTGTACTCATTTTAATATACTAGCTTAAAATCTCGTACATAGTAAGTCTAAAAAATTTCGAGTAGATATATTTTAATTGTATTTCTAAACGAATATTAGGTGGGTTAAAATAAATGAGCCAACTTTTGTAAAATCATATAACTATGGGTAGATGAAACCGTTGAAACAATATATCGGCCTGGGAGTTAACTCCACCCGTGATCATGAATGCTGTAAAGTATTCGAAACGTCGGGATAGTAGAAAATCAAGTACACGCGATATATCCCGTAAACGTAGTTTTATTTCATAATATGTAATATTCGCGTAAATATCAGGAAGTATTAGAACTAGTTAAGACGAATCTAATGAGCCCAAACTTGATGGGTTTACTAATAGACAATCCAGGATTTCGTCTCCGCCGAGCTCCATCATCAGAGTAGCTCAGTGGTACCAGCATATATGGGTGTAGCAGATGTTAGGTCACAGATATGTTTGAAAGTGAAATAAATACCCATTATGCGTCTAAGATCCGAACAAAAAGGACGGATGACCTTGAAACGCCTGAAGAGATTTTCATAATTTTGTAGCTAAGAACTATATCGATCACGTCAGCTTTCAAACAAAAAAAACCTTATCAAAATCGGTCCATTCGTTTAGGAGCTATGATGCCACAGACAGACACACAGACACGTGAAATTTATAACACCCCTCTTTTTGTGTCGTGGTCTTTGATCAAAAATATTGATCATCGAAGGTCGGGGCTTAAAAAAGAAAATCAGTGAAAAATGTGAAATCGAAAATAACAGTCACGAGCAGGATTTGAACCTGCATCTCCTGGATACCGTCCAGATGCTTGGTTCAAATGCTGCTCGTGACTGTTATTTTCGATTTCACATTTTTCACTTTGTGTTTAATGTTCATATGTTGCATAGCATGTCAAATGCTAAAAATATATATAAATAAAAATATATATAATATTTATAGGGTTTGCGTCATTATTAGGTAAAATCTTAATTGTAAAATTAAGTTTACCTGGTTGGTATAATGTATGAAAATACTTCCGACAGATGGTGCAGGCGTCACCCAAAGACGTTAAGTATGAATGTGTTATCGAGATTAGCAGTCAGGAGCCAGGGTCACGATTACTGAATTGGCAAAGCATCTGGACGGTATCCAGGAGATGCAGGTTCAAATCCTGCTCGTGACTGTTATTTTCGATTTCACATTTTTCACTTTGTGTTTAATGTATGTTGCTAAGCATGTCAAATGCTAAAAATATATATAAATATATCTAAATAAAGAAAATCAGGTTAACAATAATAAGGTTTAAATATTTGTGCATAGATAGTATTTCATTGTGTCTATTGAATACTGTCAAAATTACTATTTTTTAAAAGAATTATATCACTGCCTATTCTCAGAGCACAGTCTAATAACATTAACAGGAACTAATTAGAAAAGCTCACCATTTTTACTGTTTTCCATAGTAATTAATTTCGGTTAAACACAAATCCTGTTGTCTGTCTAACAATTGAGCTGTAACTAAACATTGTACATATAGTTATTATTTCAGTTATCCTTCCTCCTCCGTCGGGCATCTACTTATACCTAATAAAAAAGTCACTGCAGATATTGGCCAAGGGACCACTGGAGTAATGTAACATAGTTGCATTGGCCTGCCAATAAAGGTAGAGAGACGGCACACGGCGGGTTTATTTAGTGGGTGAGGGCCCCACACTACCCTGTTCGTAGTCCCGGACGACGGGGTGTGCGGTTAGGAACATTATTTCCCGCCATAACAAAAAAAAATGCGTGAACTAATGTACGCGCGTGAGAAATTATACTTCTTTGGTCTCTATATCTATATTTATACTTATAATAAAACTGTAGAGGTCAATTCTGTACATTGAATATATATTCAAAATTAATATTGGAGGATAATTAGTGATCGATACTGATGCCTAAAATGTACTCAGTAAATTTTTTGTCTGTCTGTCTGTCTGTATATGCACGCATGGGTCAAAAACTACTGAAGGGATTTTAACCAAACTTGGTACGATTGTAGTCCATACTCCTGGGCAGGTTATAGGCTATATAACATAACGCTAAGACATATAGGAGCTGAGTGCAGCTGCAGTGATGATAAATTTGAAGCAAGTCGGATGAAAATGCGTTTTCGAGCTCTTATCCTCGCATACGTTGATCATACACCAAAAGTATGTATTACAAAGATGATGGTCTTCAAAAGATCTACAAAAAAGTCCTAAATAGTATATATCTATCTTTTATAAATTAGCCACAATAACATGTTTAATCGATAGGCATTTCTTCAAAGTGTATTATTATTAAATACATAAATATATTGTATTTCACATAGATATATCTTTATCAAACTCCCATATTCAAAAAGCACACTTTAATATATATTTAAAAAAAATAAATATAGAAAACGGTTTTTAAACACACAAGATAGGTATAGATGAAATAAAACTTCCAAATCTCGCCGCGCCAGTATGGGTACGGCTATACGGTTTATTTTTGTTTAACGCGCGAAACGGCCATCCGCTGCATATATAAAAATGCGAGGGCGCTCACGCGCCGACTTCAAATCATAAACGTGGGAAATCCCACTTTGCCAGCAACAGCCCGAGCCGAGGTCCTTACCCCACAGGGGGTGCCCTCGGGTAGCGATGCCTAAATGTTGGTTTGAGAACCCTCTGCGCTCACCAATTGTCCGGGTAAGGTTGTCATAGCCATCTGAGGCTTAACAACAAACGTCACAAACCCAAAAAAGAAAAAAAACGCTCCGACTTCACTCACATTGTCACTCTTAATGCGAACGGACGTGGTTCTTATAGACTCTTTCTCGGAATAAGCGCGTTTTAGATTTAAAAAATACATAGATAGGTACGTAGTTTTTAGATATAATTTTAAAGTAGGTATTAGATAATAATATATTATTTATTTATTTATTACTTTAGCACAAAAAGTGGCTCAAGGCGGACTTAATGCCATGGGCATTCTCTTCCAGTCAACCTGGGGCAGAGCAGAGAGATAGTGGTAGGTGCATAGTAGCAGAAGATATACATACATATATACAAAGACAGCGATACCTTAATGCATATACATACTACTAATAATATACATAATTAGTTTGTTTAGTGTTTTTGTTTGTTTTCTCCTTCTTTTCTTTATATAATATAGTTGTAAAGTTAAACGTCGTAAAGTTAAGTATAAATTTCAATTAAGTAAGTATACATTTTTTCTTTTTGTGTTTTTATCTTATTAGGTTATTTTTATTCCACCTACGATGCCACCTAAAAAATGGTCTTCCTTATCTCGAAATCCGAAAAATGCCAAAAGAATGAGAGATGCGCGTTCTCAGGAATCGTCAGAGGAAAGAGCGCATCGTTTAAACTCTATGAGAGTTAATAATGCAACTGCACGAGCACATGAACGCAGTTACGAGGGAGAGATGCCATTAACTTCTGATAGGGAAAGAAGAGCTAGACAGTCAATGAGTTTTTAAGAAGAGATTTTGATATTATTAGGCATATTGATACGTTGCAGAAAACAATACTAAATGAAATGAGTGCAGGAAACCGTAATCTGCACTAATTTATAGTGTACACTTTTAGTGCCTAATTGTGGATTTTCTCTGTTTTATACTTCAGCTGCCTCTGTAATGCAGGGGTAGTGTAAGTGACTGCTGATCATGAGGTCTCGGGTTGGATTCCCGGGTCGGGCAGTGTTATTGAGCTTTTTCGTAAATAGAAAAATTCTCAGTAGCCGCCCGGAGTTTGTAAATGTGCCTGGTAGACGGCAATAGGCTCGCCCCTATTGCGTGGGACTTAAACATAGCTGATTCATCGTGGGTGTGTAATACACCTCTGCCTACCCCTTTACAACAACCTTTTTTTTGGAATACAGGCGTATTGCTATGTTTTTGTTTATACATCAATGTTTATAACATATAATTATACTAGGCTGTACGGCTTGATGGTGAGTAAGACGGTAAGTTTGCCACCCTATGAGTGGTTGGCGTGGCAGCCTATAGACCAAAAGCAACCTTCGCGAGTAATCCACCCCAAGAAAAGCTGTAGGACATGAAGAGGAATGATGATATAGAGGAGATGAGGAAGTGGTCAGGTAAAATAATAAGAAGGAAATGTGGGGGTGGTTTGGTAGGTTTCTAATTGGGACATAGAAACACACATATTTGTCCTTTTTTTAATTAAGAATGTTAAATTTCATTTTATATTTGATACTAGCTGACCCGGCGAACTTCGTACCACCATATATGTATTTTTTCATGAATAAATATTGCAATTATAAATTGAGATATAAAGTATCCTATCTCTTAAGTTAGAACAAAACACACATTTAAAAAAAATCGGTTCAGTAGTTCCGAAGTTCATCCCGGACAAACATCGTGATACTGGTATTATATATAATAGATGGGATACACATACATTTCAATGGTTTTATAAAATCGCGGGTAAAATAGGGGTCGAATTTAGAAAGTAAAACTTTAACGCTGACGAAGTCGCGGGTATCAGCTAGTTAATAAATAAAGTAATTATTAAATTCGTAACTCCTCTTCCTCCACCCAAGGCACGTCTGGGCCTCCAGTGCTAGTATCTTGTTTGGAGGGCCTAGCGCTTCCTCTTCGAGAGGCACTCGCGGAACACCACCATCGCCACCATCTCGGGCCTGCTTCTGCTAGGGTGGCGGACTGATCATCATCAGGCCCTGGATATCACCTAGGACCGGGGTACTTATCGAAACGAATCAAACGATTCCAAAGTGGATGGGATTGCGGCATTTTATAGCAGTGTGCCTATTGCCACCTTCCAGCTCCATTATCATACCCTAGATACTATCTAGAGACAAAGTACTCGTCAAGAGGAATCAAGTGAGTCCAAGCTCGATGGGGTTGCGTCGTTTCATTACAGAGTTACTGTGGCCATCTATCTAGCTCCATAATCAGATCAGCTCTATGTCATCATAATATTACATTGTCACGCAATATACATATGCGTGTAAAATTTCAATTGGAAACCGGAAAATGTGTCAAATTTAACTTGAAAAATTTGACTGGGACGACTTAAATAAAAGCTTGAAAATTATCCTTAAAAGACATAAATACTTTGGGAAATCCAAAACTGCACGCCTCATAATCTTCATTTTTCACAATAAAAATAATTATTTGATAAGTAACTAATAATGTATTGGTCTTACTAAGTAGTTTTCAATAAATCACATAGATAGCGCTAAATTCAAAAAGTACTAATGTGGGTTTCATGTTTTATACGCCATCTAGCGCTAATTTTAAGAAATACTTCTATATTGGTCTATAGAAATACCTAGTTCTCATGAAAGTTATAGCGCTGGTTTTAGTGTCGAGTCGAGCGTAAATATTCAGTATTTATTTGTTTATTTAATAACAATTAAACCACATCGAATCAGACCTTGAAAAGGGCTCTATTCGTAGTTATACTCAAGTTAAAAAGAAAAAAAAGACGATTAGTAAAGTAATTCGGTTGTTATCGTGTTAACATACATTACCTACAACAAACGGACGTCCAAGACAGAACTTTTTTAAACTGTTTTTTAACTAAAGTACAAATTATTTGTGAATAAGGAAAAAGAGATTTTTTGTACTAGCGGGAATCGAACCCGCGTCTTTTCCAATCCGGGGAAGTGCTCTTAGCCACTGAGCTATAGTACAGATCCTTCGATCATCCAAATTTCCTTATCACATTTGTCTTAACGACCAACGCCATCTATCGGAAACGCATTTACATGCAATTATCCACTATAGTAAGTTTCATTTTGCAATTAAAATTCATACTATTTGATGGCGCGATTTTTTAAACATTTTTGGTCTATATTTTCCCTCCTACCTTATTCACAAATAATTTGTACTCGGTTGCTCAGTGGTTTAGAGCACTTCCCCGGATTGGAAAGGACGCGGGTTCGATTCCCGCTATATTTAAAAAAAAACAGAAGGTACGCGGCAGGCATTTTACCTTAGATAATAGGTTATTTATCTAAGCACATTTTTCTAAAAAAAAAATACAATGATGCGCGCACATCTACCTGTTACTTTTGTGTAACAGTGATGCTCGCGCAGCTTGAAATTTCACTCCCGTCATTTTTTCAAGTTTTTTTCATAACGCGACTAAAAAAGTATAACTTCAAAAAGGTGTTGGCCAAGGGGACCTTAGGGGAATCTGTTATGAACTAGGTATAATAAAAAATAAATAATAAATAAAAAACTAGACGTCATGGGACGTCTACCAGATATGAAACATCGAAATGATTTTGTAGAAATAAAATTATAATAACTTGACAAAACGGAGTGTTTTCAAGACGAATAAAACGAGTATAAACTCGATAGGGTTGCGTTTTTTCATTACAGAGTTACTGTGGCCACCGTTTATCAATGGAGTTATATAGTTTTCCTGTGGTCACCTTCTAGCTCCACCAGCAGACCCTGGATACCATCTAAAGACAAAGTACTCATCAAGATTAATCAAACGAGTCCAAACTCGATGGGGTTGCGTCGTTTCATTATAGAGTTACTGTGGCGACCTTCCAGCTTCATCATCAGACCCTGGATACGCCCTATAGGTAAAGTACTCGACAAGATGAATCATACGAGCCCAAACTCGATGGGGTTGCGCCGTTTCATTATAGAGTTCCTATGTCCACCTTCCAGCTCCATCATCAGATCAGCTCCATGTCATCATAATATTGCATTGTCATGCGATATACCATCCTTCCATCCATCCATCAGCCTTTCGAAGTCCACTGCTGGACATAGGCCTCCCCAAGAGAACGCCACAACATGTGGTTCGCTCATATGGGGGATAATGCCGTAATCGCCACGCTTGGCAGGCGGGTTGGCAATTGCAGTGTTTGTTGTTAATATTCAAGGGAGCGCTGCTGCCCACTCCCCCGGTATTCCCTCAGTCGGTTCTTACGACTCCCATGGGTGGAGAGGGGTGGAACAATTTCTAAAGCCGGCCCCACACGGCAACGCGATATACATATGCGTGTAAAATTTCAGCTCAATCGGAAACCGGGAAGTGTGTTAAATTTAACTTCCATGATTTGGGACGGGTTTAATAATAGTATAGATTTCATAAAATTTAATATAAGTAATAATACCAATATTAAATTTAATGTTAGCGTTTTTATGTACCTATACGTTGTTGCCCAGGATGCAAATATTTTATTAAGTTCCTTTGGCGTGCAATTTCTAGCGACTTTTGCTAATGAGACGAGTACAGTCTAGTAAGAAGGATATTTTGCAGTTGGCAACAATGGCACACATATCTACACTAATATTATAAAGAGGAAAACTTTGTTTGTTTGGTTGTAATGAATAGGCTCAAAAACTACTGAACCGTTTTTAAAAATTCTTTCACCATTCGAAAGCTACATTATCCACGAGTAACATAGGCTAAATTTTATTTTGGAAAAAAATAGGGTTCCGTAAGATATTTGGGCTTTTTCGGACACAAGGTGTAAAAATCAACCAGAAAAGTTATTTAATTTGCGTACGCTGCCTAAACTATAAAAGATAGAACCATAAAATGTTCTAATTAATTGTAGATCTTATAAATATCTACAAAAAGTCCGCGGCACACTATCTATGTCGAGTGAGGCCCAACAACCATTTTTTTATTAAAAAATCTTGATTTTTTTTTTTGGACTACATTTAAACGCATTTATTTTACTCATGCTATTAATCCTTATCAAAATAAATTTTCATCATTAAGTACAGTTTATGTAGATATTTGGTCTGTGAATGATTAAAATTGGACATTTGGTTTTGAAGTTATGGCGAAATTAAAATATTACGATTTCTGCTGCACGGCCCGTTGCGAAGTGAGCGTCACCAAGGCGGAGGTGCGCATGCGGGAGGGGAGTTTAGATCTATGAGTAAGGTACCCGCGCGGCTCAAACGCGAGGTCGGCTCCCTACGCAGCGGTCGTGTGCGAAGTCTAATAATTTTCGTGCGATTTTTTTTTATTTCTTTCTTAAAACTACACCTACGTAAAAGTTCTTCTCGGAGCTAAACAACAGTTCTTCTCAGAGCTAATCAACAGTTCTTTTCAGGGCTAACCAACAGTTTTATTCAGGGGTAACCAACAGTTCTTTTCAGGGCTAACCAACAGTTCTTTTCAGGGCTAAACAACAGTTCTTTTCAGGGCCAAACAACAGTTCTTTTCAGAGCTAGAATATTACACGCTATTAGCATTTTCTTAAACATTTTATGCACACTTTTAAGGACAGGTGTATCATCTCATTGGTAGCCTTTTACCACCATCAGGCCAAAACCCACAATTCTTGCAAATATATTTTATTTCGGATGCAGACCAGTTGTCGTTGCGATCAAGCATCGCACCAACCTTAAAAATGGATTTAATTCGCGAATTACAGACCGCTCTGAATAATCATAACGTGTATATACGAAGTTTTAAACAAAACTTAGAACTCAACTCCTCAGATAATTTAAAGTTAATTATTCATTCAGATCGCACTCCACAGACAGCACACAGATGCAGATATAATGCTCCTACTGTAAACGAGGTAGCCGTTCTCTTGGTCGATGAAGACAAAGGTCCCAGGGATATAGTCTTACACGGTAGAGACGGACAGCTCAAAAGTTTCAAAGCTACATCTGTATAATGTTTGTGACAGGAGAAGACGGTTATTATTTGACTATCCCTCAGCAGGGTTCTGCGCGTAATAAAACTGTTTCGTGTATGCAATTTTATGCATTTAGATTAATGTTTAGAACTAACTCTTTTAATCCGTTACATTATTACAGAGACTTATTTAGTCAATATTGTGTTGACATGATGGCGAAAATGATATCGGAAAGATTAAATTATATTTCTCGGAATCAACAAAGGCTGAGGGCTGATGACTACATTCATCTCAGAGATGCCTTAAATGATGACACAAATGTTGATCCATCAAATATCGGTCAACATGTCATATTGCCATCGTCATTAACGGGTTCTCCGCCTTTCATGCACGAGAAAACGCAGGACGCGATGTCGTATGTCCGAAATTATGGTAGACCTGACTTATTTGTCACTTTTACATGTAACCCCGAATGGCCTGAAATTAAGGCGGAGCTGCTACCAGGACAACGGTCTTTCGACCGTCATGACATAATTTCACGTGTATTTCATTTAAAGATGAAGAAATTCATTAAATTATTTGTCAAAGAACAGATATTCGGTAAAGTAAAATGTTATATGGCAAGTGTGGAGTGGCAAAAGCGCTGTTTACCTCATTATCATTTGCTGTTCTGGCTAGAAACTAAAATACAACCAGATGAGATCGACAGTGTCATAGTTGCGGAGCTACCCGATCAAGAAACAACATTATAACTAAAAATATGGTACGTGGACCCTGCGGAGAACATAATTTAGCTGCGCCATGCATGAAGAACGGTGTCTGCACAAAAAAATGCCCTCGCCGTTTCATGAACGATACCCAGACCGGAGAGGATGGGTATCCAGTTTATCATAGGCGCGATACAGGAAATGGCGTTCGGAGCACTACGCTACAAGTCAGGGGCAACATGGTGACGATAGATAATAGGTGGATTGCTCCATACTCTCTGCTACTATGTATGACTTTTAACGCTCATATAAACGTGAAATATTGCCACTCTGTCCAAGCCATTAAACATATATGTAAGTATATAAATAAAGGTTCAGATCAGGCAACTTTTAGCCTTAGGAACCCACACGATGAGGTCGAAAACTATTTAAATGGCAGATACATAAGCACATCTTAAGCTGTCTGGCGCTTATTTACACCAGGGACAGCTCATCAAGTTGTCCAAAACCCACGCAATACCACATTACTGGCATTTTTTGCTCTCTGTAATGAAGATGAATTCGCGAAACTCTTCTGTATCATGAAGTCCCGCAATACTATACATGGGCAAATAATAAATTCACTAGAAGGAGGCGTGGTGAAGATGTAGTTGGACATCTGGAGATAAAAAAAGATGCCGCTTTAGCTACCTAACACTACAGTCTACGGGATACATCCATCACAATCAGAGAGTTTTTATCTTAGGATTCTACTGCACCACGTACGCGGTCCGACCTCATTTGCATACCTTAAAACTGTTAACGGTATTGTCAAAGAGAAGTATCAAGCAGCTTGCCGTGACCGAGGTTTACTTGAAAACGATGACCATTGGGGTAACACTTTAAGCGAAGCTTCGTTATCATATTGTGCAAACAAACTAAGGGAGTTGTTCGTAGTCATACTTTTATTTTGTCAACCATCGGAACCATTGAAGTTATGGGATACTTTCAAAGATCAGTTCTGTGAAGATATTAGACATCGTATCAGACAACAAAATCATGATAACACTTTACCCTTCACTGAAGTAATTTATAATGAAGGATTAATTGAAATAGAAAACAAATTCTAGAATTAAACGACAAAATTTAAGTGATTTTGGATTACCTTCTCCCGTTCGTACCCAGAATACTATTGACACAATGATACAACAGTATAACAGAAATTATTTAACAGCGTTTGTAAATGACAATGTGCCAACATTAGTACCAGATCAAAGACATGCTTATGAGACTATTGTGGATAGCATGAACAATAACATGGGGAGATTATTTTTTTTGGACGCACCAGGAGGCACCGGAAAGACTTTTCTTGCAAATTTGATACTTGCTAAGATACGGCAATCAGGGAAGATAGCGATTGCAGTTGCTTCGTCAGGAATTGCTACAACTCTCTTGAACGAAGGAAAAACTGCTCACTCTACGTTTAAACTCCCGCTATCCGTATCTTTAGATCAACGGTCTACGTGCTCTATTCGGAAAAATGGGCCTCTTGGTAAGTTACTGCAAGACGCGTCGTTGGTAATATGGGATGAATGCACCATGAGTCATAGAGCTCATGTGGAGGCCGTAGACCGTACTTTAAAAGACCTCCGAAGCTCTGCTAATGTCATGGGTGGTATCACTTTTGTATTTGCTGGAGATTTCCGACAAATGCTTCCAGTCGTCAACAGAGGTACGCGAGCAGATATTATGAAGGCATGTTTAAAATCGTCTCAACTTTGGACATCTGTTCAACATTTGAATTTGCGCACCAATATGAGAGCTCATCTACATGGAAATACGCATAGCAATTTTCCACAACAGCTGCTGAAACTTGGAGAAGGAATTATTCCATCTTTAAATTTGGGCACCGATTATGCAGTTACTTTGTCTACCTATTTATTTATAATCAACCTGCGGATCTTATCTGAAAGCCAGTCTGTTGCTGCTAGCTAAAATTCGATTGCGAACTCTATTTGTGGACAACAGCTGTCTCTCTGCCTGAGCTCTAAGTCGCTGCAAACGCTCGACACTCGACTCTCTTTCGCGCAACAAAGAGGTCCTTATATTTTGTTCATGAAGACGTTGGCAACGCTCCAGCCTCGACTCTCGTGCACGTAACTCAGAGGTTCTCAGATTTTGTTGTGCAAGGCAACGTTTGACACTCGACTCTCGTGCGCGTACCTGAGAGTTTCTCTGATTTTGTTCAGCAAGGCGTTGTGAACGTTCAGGTGAATATTCTCCCATACGACGTATTCTTGCTGCCCGTGCTTGAGAACTATGTTTAAGAAGTTGAGACCTGGCTCTCTTAGGCATTTTCAAATGTTTAAGAAAATGCTAATAGCGTGTAAAATTCTAGCTCTGAAAAGAACTGTTGTTTAGCCCCGAAAATAACTGTTGTTTAGCCCTGAAAATAACTGTTGGTTAGCCCTGAAAAGAACTGTTGGTTACCCCTGAATAAAACTGTTGGTTAGCCCTGAAAAGAACTGTTGATTAGCTCTGAGAAGAACTGTTGTTTAGCTCTGAGAAGAACTTTTGCGTAGGTGTAGTTTTAAGAAAGAAATCTAGAAAAAATCGCACGAAAATTATTAGACTTCGCGCACGACCGCTGCGTAGGGAGCCGACCTCGCGTCTGAACCACGCGGGTACCTTACTCATAGATCTAAACTCCCCTCCCGCATGCGCACCCCCGCCTTGGTGACGCTCACTTCGCAACGGGCTGTGCAGCAGAAATCGTAATATTTTAATTTCGCCATAACTTCAAAACCAAATGTCCAATTTTAATCATTCAAAGACCAAATATTATCTACAGAAACTGTACTTAATGATGAAATAATTTTGATAAGGATTAATAGCATGAGTAAAATAAATGTGTTTAAATATAGTCCTAAAAAAATTCAAGATTTTTAAATAAAAAAATGTTTGTTGGGCCTCACTCGACATAGATAGTGTGCCGTGGACTTTTTGTAGATATTTATAAGATCTACAATTAATTAGAACATTTTATGGTTCTATCTTTTATAGTTTAGGCAGCGTACGCAAAAAAAAAGTAACTTTTCTGGTTGATTTTTTACACCTTGTGTCCAAAAAAACCCAAATATCTTATGGAACCCTATTTTTTGAAAATAAAATTTAGCCTATGTTACTCGTGGATAATGTAGCTTTCGAATGGTGAAAGAATTTTTAAAAACGGTTCAGTAGTTTTTGAGCCTATTCATTACAACCAAACAAACAAAGTTTTCCTCTTTATAATATTAAGTGTAGATATACACAGATTATATACACAGAGGGTGTGTTCCGATATACACTGTAGCACTGTGATATGTGACGTCAATTTAGTACCTATACTGCGAAGTCGTTCCTTTATAGTTAGCTATACTGGTTACTGTTTATAACGGAACGCAGTCCAGTATACTGATCTGTCAATACTTTCATTTTATATATAGTATTGCTTTCACACTGCAATAAACACAATTTCATTAAATTGTCCATGTTTCGGTATCTTTGAACAACAATATTCAATAATAATAATAATTTTCAATAGTGCAAGTTGTTATATTTCTGGACGCTGTTGATCACGTGATTAAACCACTGAGAGCACCTTACCTCGAAAACGCCAGTGCTCACAGTACAAAAATGGCGTTGATTAATGTCATATATTTCCCTAGCATACTGCGGCAATATACTGTCAGTCTATAACGGCACGATTTTTCTTCAGTAAGAGCACTGGATAGTGCTCTCAGTGTATTTCGGAACACAGCCACAGCTTAAACTTCTTTTAAGCTGTAGCTTTCCGGTTGCCGCGACGCCCACGACCATAGATAATATGCCGCGACGCTAGTAGACTATAGAGTATAGACTAGCTATAGAGTATCTTTATACTTTTATAAAACGCCGGCGCTGGATTTGTCCGTACAGGTACGGAATTTGGAGTATTGCGTACGGATGTGTATGGATTTCCAATAATACATAAAACTTACACCTTTTCAAATACAACGGCCAAAATTCCCTAAAACCACAGATTTGAATATATATATAATAATTATATTGAAGTTGCTAAATATCTTGTATGCTAGTGAAAATATATCGTGTGTGGCTGTCTTTTGTTCATCCAGAACGACGCAAGAAGGTGTAAAGAATCCAAATTTGTAATTTCACACGTAAGTCCATATCAGCTATTTTCACCTTAAATAACTACGAAACCCAATAAAAATTCGATAGATATTGGAAGATTTAGATGTTATCAATATGATTACATTATTATACATTGACATAAAAACACGTTTATTAGTTAAAATTATTAAAATAATATCCATTGTTTTAGGTACCCTTTGTAGTGATGTAGACAATAGTCATTTACACTTTATCGATAGTTCAACCAACTGAACTGAACATTTGTATTTATGGTTTTATAAAGTTTGTGCTCTTTTATAGGTTTCCATAATATCCTAAAGTTAGAAAAGCGTTGATCAATTCCATAAGAAGAGAAAACTGGGAGCCAAATAAATATTCCCGCCTATGCTCTGAGCATTTTGAACAATCTTGTTTTATTTCTGGTTTAAAAATAATAAAAGTAAAATCAACTGCCTCGATGGTGTAGCGGTAGTGTATGCGACTGCTAATAATGAGGTCTCGGGTTCGATCCCCGGGTCGGGCAATGAAATTGAGCTTTTTCCTAAAAAGAAAAATTCTCAGTAGCAGCCCGGAGTTTGGAAATGTGCCCGGTAGACGTCAATAGGCTCGCCCCCAATTACGTGGGACTTAAACATAGCTGGCGAGTCGTGTGTGTATAATACACCTCTGCCTACCCCTTCAGGGAATACAGGCGTGATGCTATGTTCTATGTATGAGTTCTAGATTTATTGCACGTACGGATTTTGTACGGATTTTGCTGCCGGATGTACGGATTTTTAGTTCCTATTCCTACAGTATGGCAACACTGAACGCCGGAGACCTGAATAATTTTTAATATTGCGACTGAAGGACTCTGTATCCATGGTCACGAATAAATTCAAAAAAAAAAAAAAAAGAGACCTAAATATTTTACTCATAGATTCTACTCTTTTTTTAGATTATTCTACTCTTTAGTCTTTGGATTCTACTCTTTGAGTCTTTGAGTTTTGACTTGAAGACGCTTGGAGTAAAGTAATAACTATACTTAGTGAATCTTATTTCAAAAGATTAAATAATTTAGTATTTACGGATGTTACCTAGTGGTAATTGAATATTACAATAAGTATTACTTACTATGTCTGACAAATACGATAACGGATACAACAGTAGCGATTTTAAACGGAATGCCAATCCAGAACCTAAGATGGAACAAGATGGCGAAGATAAATTAAATGAAAAAGCCGGTGAATACATGAGAGAATTGTTAAGTGAAAAAATAAAACTTAATAATGCTAAGTTTCCTATAACAACGAAACTTATTGATCAAGGTTTGTAGTCTTATTTACAATTACGAACGCGTCATTCCGCGTTAATTTTGCCACATGCAATTCAATTAAGTACATTATAGATTTATAAACCTACTTCTATTGTTCTGGTATAGTACGCATCATTTTGCAATGGGAATTACTTTACACTTTGATATGTGGGGAATGCACCAAATTATCAATCAGACATCAAGTCCTAAGCTTCTAATGCGACATCACATGTCAGTTTTAGAAATATTATTAGCAATTATTTGTTGTACACTTTTTTTCTAAGTTCATTGACCTGATCGGGCCTGAGGCATATTGACCTCCAAATTATTTGGGATCATACACATCTGATCGCCATGTACACTAAAACCACCATTAAGTTTACTGAAAAGCCTAAGCAAATGCTAAATGAATACACTTATTTAGTTTCATCAAAACTGCAGCATATAAGAAATAAGTAAGTAACTTACTTATCATCATGCTATCTCCCTTGCGTGTTTGGATAGAACAGTATCAAGAGGCTCTATTCTTGCATACATCTCTGGCTTCCTCTACATTCATAATTCTCTTTGTACATGCTTATCGGTTTCGGAGACTCCCAACTCCTTTTTCCTTCAATACATAACCTGTTTGATCTAGTTGGTTAGTCGCAGTCTCCCCCTAAACCTACATCCTTCCACTTTCACATTGCATTACTTCTTTAAATCCTAGTTTGGGCCAATAGTCCGGTTAGTCTCTGTGCTGATTTTTGTGTATGTTTCAAAGAATATTATTACTTATAATCAATACTGCTAGACATATTCCTTCAACGATTAACCTAAACACTTTAAAGTGCCAACAAATTGTTAATTTTACTAATAATAATACATTTTTGTTGGTGTGGTGACAAACTAAGAATACAATTGTCACCATCATTCTTTCCCACGGGTGTTGTATGAGGCAACTAAGGGAAGTAAGCAATTATCATCCTATGCATGACTGGTGGTAGGGCTGGGTACCAAGTGGGAGTACTCACTTGGTATTGGGCCCGAGCGGGTTGGTACCACCATCTCCCGTGAGACCGGCCATGAAGCATAGCGTTCTGGCTGTAGCAGGAGATAGCCGTTTATTCTTTCATTTCAAATCTGCAAAATGAAATGGTGAGCAGCAACTTGACAATAGTCTGGGTATAGTTGAGTCCTTGAGCGACGGTTGGTTACCATCAGTTGGGCCGTGGCTCATCTGCCACTACATGCTATAAAAAAACTTAAAATCTCTGTATTTAGATATTTTTATATATATTTTTAGCATTTGACATGCTTAGCACTATACATTAAACACGAAGTGAAAAATGTGAAATCGAAAATCCTGCTCCTGACTGTTATTTTCGATTTCACATTTTTCACTTTGTGTTTAATGTTACAATCTCTGTCTTAATTTTTATTTTATGATATTCAAGGAATAATTTCAACAGTTTTTGTAAGTAGCCTGAATCTTAAGCTAATCCTCTTTTTTGTTAAGGCGGGAAATGATAGGTATTCTATTTAATACTTTCTGATATTTACGCGAATGTTACACATTTTGAAATAAAACTATGTTTACGGAATCTATCGCGTTTACTTGATTTTACTACTATCCCAACGTTTCAAATACTTTACAGCATTCATGATCACAGGTGGACTTAGATGATAGACGTCCAAGGCTGATATGTTATTTCAACGGTTTCTAACGTCGGGATAGTAGTAAAATCAAGTAAACGCGATAGATTCCGTAAACGTAGTTTTATTTCAAAAAGGTATTCTATTCTTGCATTTAAATCAGAGAGTGAAAAAGCCAGAGACCCAATTTCTATGTTAATTTTCTCTATTAACCTTCCTCCAATTTTAATCACCCTATCCCTGCACCATCTGACCCTTTCTTTGGGGTTTCGAGTAATGATGCAAAACATAAGTATGGCATTGAGTAGTTTGAAATTTAGAGCTTCCTAGGAAGGGACACAGGTTCGATTCCCGCTCGTACTAAAATACTCTTTTTCCTTATTCACAAATTATAATTTGTACATAATCATTAAATAATAAAATATTAGATTTAGTATGTTTGTAAAAAATCTAAACTATAATATTCGAAACGTGAAAATGTGTAACATTCGCGTAAATATCTGAAAGTATTAAATAGAATACCTATCATTACTATATACATTCTGTGAGAGAGTGGTGTGTTGATGAGCCTGCAGTCAGCCCTGCTGAATTGGGCAGCATGGCAGACTCGGAGAGATCAATTTATTAAATAAGTTAATACTTTGTTACAGAGGTCACAAAGGTGCAAGCACTTGGTAGGATACCAGGCAGAGACTCGAAGTACCTAGATGTCTTCCGTGATAAACCCACGAAAGTTGTTGTTAAAGTGTTAGTGCCGATAAAAGAGCACCCCAAGGTTAGTTTATATTTGTTTGAGAATTGTGTGCAAACATATCCAAACTTTAATATCCATCATTCAGTAAGTAATTTTGAGTTGTTTCAAGCATCTATCTATTGTTCTAACATTGCTGACTGCACAAATGGAACCACTCCGGTTTAGATATCAGTTGTGGGTTCGATTCCCACACAGTACAACTCTTTGTGTGATCCACAAATGGTTGTTCTGAAGTAATGTCAAACAAATTCAAATTCAAAAATATCTTTATTTCATAGGCCTATTAAATAGCACTTAAAATCGTCAAGAATACACTAATAATCAACACGAGCGCCTGAGGCGAGTGCTTCCGCAATAACAAAGTGACGATTGCAATCGCCACAAGCGGCCGGATTCCGAAGTAAAGCCTTTCATGAGAAGAACCCGGCAAGAAACTCATGGGCCACTTTTTTAAATTGCCAATTTATTACAATTTAATATAATCTTTATAACTAAAATGACATTATATCATACAAAACAATTTTGAAAATGAATGAATGAGGAGCAGCTCAAGCCCATTTTGTTTTGTCCTCAAAATAATCCGAAACAGTGTATATAACCTTGATTACAAAGTATTACAAAGTCTAATTTTTATAGCTTTCTTAAACTTATTTAGTGGCATGTTTCGGACATTTTCAGGAATCTTATTGTAAAAGCATATACATTGCCCCATAAAAGATCTACTAATTCTGTGGAAACGAGTACTGTGTGCAATAAGATTGCCTTTGTTCCTAGTATTAATGTGATGAACATCGCTATACTTATCAAAACATCCGATGTTTTTCTTGACATACAACAGATTTTCGTATATAAATTGAGACACAACAGTTAGAATATTCATTTCTTTGAATTTCTGTCTAAGGGAAACTCTCGGGCCCAGATTATAGATTGCACGAACAGCCCTTTTCTGAAGTACAAATATGGAATTTAAATCGGCGGAACATCCCCATAGCAGTATGCCATAGGACATAATACTATGAAAATAACTGAAACTAAAATGACATTATATCATACAAAACAATTTTGAAAATGAATGAATGAGGAGCAGCTCAAGCCCATTTTGTTTTGTCCTCAAAATAATCCGAAACAGTGTATATAACCTTGATTACAAAGTATTACAAAGTCTAATTTTTATAGCTTTCTTAAACTTATTTAGTGGCATGTTTCGGACATTTTCAGGAATCTTATTGTAAAAGCATATACATTGCCCCATAAAAGATCTACTAATTCTGTGGAAACGAGTACTGTGTGCAATAAGATTGCCTTTGTTCCTAGTATTAATGTGATGAACATCGCTATACTTATCAAAACATCCGATGTTTTTCTTGACATACAACAGATTTTCGTATATAAATTGAGACACAACAGTTAGAATATTCATTTCTTTGAATTTCTGTCTAAGGGAAACTCTCGGGCCCAGATTATAGATTGCACGAACAGCCCTTTTCTGAAGTACAAATATGGAATTTAAATCGGCGGAACATCCCCATAGCAGTATGCCATAGGACATAATACTATGAAAATAACTGAAATAAACTATTCTAGCCGTTTCAAAATCAGTCAATAATCTAATTTTTTTTACCGCATATGCCGCTGAGCTTAACCTACCTGACAATTTTTTAATCTGGCCCCATTGGAGTTTGTTATCTATAGTGATACCTAGGAAAACCGTGGACTCCACAAGGTCCAGTTCGACGCCATTCAATTGTACATTAGTTTCTACATGCCTTACATTGGGTGTAGTAAATTTTCTACATGTCGTTTTATTTTACTTAAAACTAGGTTATTAGTATTGAACCAATGAACAACTTTAGATAGTGCGTTGTTCACATCGTCATAATTAAGCAGTTGCCTTCTTAGTTTAAATAATAAAGATGTATCATCTGCAAACAACACAATACTTCGATTATCTCCTACGTAGTATGGTAGGTCATTAATATAGACTAGAAACAGAAATGGCCCTAAAATAGACCCCTGTGGCAGTTCCAGTGGTCCACCAGTACAGGCAAAGAGTTGGCACACTGGGTGAGATACTACCCTGTTCACTGCCCCCAACATTGGGGTGTGCGTTTCACAAAATAGTTTCAACCAAAATAGGGTTAAGATCTGGCAATATTTTCAGTTCACTGTTTGAAGTAGTATGTCACTCTAATGAAACATTTTAATATTCTTTCATTTCCACAGTTCAATTTTGTTGGAAAGCTGCTTGGCCCCAAAGGTAACACAATGAAGCATTTACAAGAAGAGACCATGTGCAAAATGGCTGTACTTGGTAGAGGATCTATGAGGGACAGGTGAGTCTCCATTTTTAACCGACTTCAAAAAAAGGAGAAAGTTATCAATTCGGATCTTTATATATATTTTTTTATGTATGTTCGGACATAACTTTGTCATATGTTGACGGATTTGCAAAATTCTTTTTTTGTTTGAAAGGGGTTTATTCTGAAATGGTCCCATTTAAATTTTATAGAAATCGGTGCAGTAGTTTTCCGACTTCAAACACATCAGTAGGTGTCTAGCACGGAAATTGTATCTAAATACTAATTATTTATTGCTTTTTAGTTCCTGGGTGCACTTGAAGGCGGTTTTCTTTTTTTTTTAATTATTTTAACTTGTAATGTAGTACTGTCATACTACAGTCCACCTAATAGTGTTAAACAGAGCTCAAACAATAACAGGAGCACTATAACATGCTGCTTACTGCTTACTGTAGTGTAAAAATCTACCACTATACATAAGAGATGAGTGCTGATAAGAACTTTTTATTTCACACCATAATTATAGTGCTGATTAAGGCATTCAATATTTATCTCATTTCAGACAAAAAGAAGAAGAACTCCGCAATTCCTTGGACCCTAAATACGCGCATTTATCTGATGAGCTCCATGTAGAGATTACTGCTCTAGCTCCACCGGCAGAAGCGCATGCTCGCATCGCCTATGCTCTCGCCGAAGTCAAGAAGTATCTGATACCTGACACTGCTGATATGCTCTGGCAGTCGCAGATGAGAGACATTGACAGAGGTAAATGTATCTTGTACTGCTTACCTGGTTCTTGTAACAGTTTCTATACTTGTCCTACTAATATAAAGTGCATTTTTTTATTAGGCTTACTCGAGTGGTAGGCCTTGATTATCATAGCGTGAAGGAGCCAGCTCCTAAAGTACTTCCCTGATCGAGCTGGCTCTTTCATACCTTCGGAAGTCTTACAAAACTTCAGCATGAAACAATAGTATGTACTCATACTGTGTATGGTGACTGAGAGCACTGGAAGTCCAAACTCTTCTTACTGTCCTGCTTGTCCTCTCCTTAGTATATAAAGAAAACCCCAGCCAGATCGGATCAGTAGATTTTGAGCAAATGGCAGTCATACACATGGGTTGAATACAGAACCTTTTTTTTTAAGTTTGTTGATGGCTAGATATTTACCTGTGTCACGAGTACACTGGTTAATGCTATAGCCATTGTGATTGTTGTATAAATGAATTACATCTTTCAACAGGCCACCCGCATCCACACGCACACCCGCACGCGGGCCCGGCGCACGCGGCCCTGGGGCACGCGGGCCCTGGCCGTGGGGTCGCGAGGCCCCCTCCGCCCAGGATGCCGCCGGCGCCGCCCATGGCACGCGCCATGCCGGCAAAGTCCAAGGTTATTAGCATTCTGGATCGCGCCCGTACGGCCATGGAGGGTTCTTACGCATACGAGGACCCTTATGCTGCACAGCCTGAGCCGGTCAGTATTCCATATCCAGTATAAAGTCTTGGTGATTTGGCTGTATGTTTAAACTATTCTTAAGAACCGCATGGTGGCAGACTCGAGTGAGGTATTTCTTGCTATGCTTTTATCTGGAAAATAATTAAGGTATTATAAGTTAGTAGAAATTCTACTGTGGAATTAATTATTTTACTAGTACAATAACGGCCCGCCCCGGCTTCACGCGTGTGGACATTTATTTTTTTAACGATTTAGGATAAACATAGACTAAATGTATCTTTATAGATTTATTTTTTGAAGTAAATACTTCTTTACGCACGCTTGACTTGGAGTAAGCTGGTGAATGCGTGACGTGGGCGTTACGAAAAGTGTGATAGTGAAGATAGAAAGTGAAAGAGTTACGTTTCGTATATTACTGTAGGGTCAAGAGAGAGAGGTGCAAGCGCACACATTTGCTTTCTTTCTCATTATTAATAGATATTAACATTATTAATAATATATTATATATTTTATTGTTAAGTTTTACTTCAGTCGTGTGGACTAAAGCACATTTGTTTTTTTTTTTTCAAATTACTATGCTTTTCTTATAAAACTTTATATTTTTATATATAAATTATTCTCATTTATATTCTCTCATTTTTACATTTTAAGCATCTGTGCTTCGGTAGAGACCTCTATTTACAATAATAAGTTTGACAATTATGATCCATAGAGCTACCAGCACGCAGCGCCAATGAGAGGGGCAGGCCGCGCCGAGGCGGACATGTACTACGACCGCGGCCACGAGCGCTTCTACGAGGACGACGCCTACTTCAAGGATGAGAGCCGAGACTACAAGACGGCGCGCGCGGTCGGCACTCGTCGCGCCGGGCCGGGCCCCACGGGCCGCCACTATGCCCGCCCCGAGCCCTACGCCCGCCCGCCCAAGTAGTGCAGCTTACAGTTCGTATTTGTTTTAGTGCACGGCGCATCGCTTTACACATGATACAGATTATATTGAAACGAATCTCTTCAATTAATTAATTTATTTTTTTACTAAGTCATAGTGGATTATTGGGTGTCAGTACTTTATTTTCCTTGTAAATTAACCTTTTGCTATGGAGTCTCTTAAACAAAAACCATGCCACTCTTATAGTGTGATTGTTAATACTAAAATTGCCAATGCTACTATAAAAAGGCATTTGTACAAAAAAGCTTGTATGATTCTGAATAGCAACATTGATAGTACTTGTTTGCTAAAAACAATGAGGAAGTTTAGCTTATGCTATATATTTCTATAGATCTGAACTGGTGTTGTTGTAACAAATTCAGTATTTTGAAAATATTTAAATGTTTTTGTTGCCATATCTTGTGTCCATGTCTACATAGACACATGATGACATAGCCTTCTCAAATTAGATTTTAAAATAATTTATAAATATCACATTATGTGCTCATAATTAACAAATATGATATACTAAAACAATATATTTTAAAATATGACTCGCATAATCCTTATATAGTTGTATAGGTAAATTATATTTTTTATTTAATATGGCAACCCTGAATAAAGGTAGAGATTACACTTGCCTAATATTTATTATGTTCGCGCCCGTGCACATTTTTGGTTCGCTTTTTATTATTAACATAGTACACAGTATTTTGGTTAAATCTTTATATTTTGTTGCTTGTATTTTTATTTACTATCCGGATCGATTTTTATAAAAACTTATTATATAACATTAATTTCCAGGGATACTAAGAAGCAGCGCTCCCAATAAATGGTGAGTAATAATGATGTACCAGATTTAAAACACCAGGAAAAATACCATAAACCTTTGACAGAAACCCAAGCACCAAAAAAAACAACAAACGGAAAACTATAACACGGCAGAGAACAAATACTTAAAGTACATATAAAATGGTTGACGAAATTACGAAAACTAATTTTAATTATTTTATGGACAAAAACGTGTGACTCATAATAATGTTTAAATTTAATTGACAATCGTAAAAGTACCTTGGTATTAATCATGCAAAAATATTGTTCTTAATAGTATAATTATTGCATTGTTAAATATTTTGAACCAAATACAGCATTTAAGGATGGAACGCTGCGTTCTGATATATGTAAAATGCGTACATAATTCAACGTTTATAAAAGTGTAAAAACTTTTATTCAAAACCTTTTTATTAGTAAGTAATTATTAATACTAAAATTTTTGCAAACTTCAACATGTTTTGGATTGTAGACCTAATACACGTAGATTTAGAAAATATGAGAACGTTGCTAGCTTAAAAATTACTAAAATATGTCTATGGCTATGCACTCTCTAAATAACTATAAAGTAAACATGTTGAATATCACAAAATATCAATGTATGCGTATATTGTGTGACTATGAAATAAATAAATAAACTAAATAATAATCTTTAATTTAAAATTGATTCAATTGGCATCCCAAATATCTATATAATTTAACAAAATAAAAATATGTGCCACTTAAAATTCTGATTTGTAAATATATTGATTGTATCGCTTTGGTTTTGGCTATTTATAGGGACCATAGATATACTATATACTCCCGTAGGAACACTATAAACAAAAGTTTGGACTTAACTTAACTTTTTATATTTAAATGAAATGGATATCTGGCAACTATCGTCGTAAGATCAGATAAAATCAGAATTTTCATAAGAATGTTATTTTGTATAATACTGCATTACAAATATGCAGCCGAATAAGATAAAAACTGAAATTTCGTGGCATCACTACTATAAAGATTAATTTTGTTAAGCTTTGTACTTATACTGCATTACAAATATGCAGCCGAATAAGATAAAAACTGAAATTTCGTGGCATCACTACTATAAAGATTAATTTTGTTAAGCTTTGTACTTATACTGCATTACAAATATGCAGCCGAATAAGATAAAAACTGAAATTTCGTGGCATCACTACTATAAAGATTAATTTTGTTAAGCATTGTACTTATACTGCATTACAAATATGTAGCCGAATAAGATAAAAACTGAAATTTCGTGCCTTCACTTTATAGTAATAACGGTTATTTTTTGTTAAGTTTAAGTACTAATACTGCATTACAAATATGCAGCCAAATAAGATAAAAACTGAAATTTCATGGCATCACTACTATAAAGATTAATTTTGTTAAACTTTATTAAGTTTAACTACTAATACTGCATTACAAATATGCAGCCGAATAAGATAAAAACTTAAATTCCATGGCATCACTACTATAAAGAGATAAAAACTGAAATTTCGTGACATCACTTTATAGTAATAAAGATTAATTTTGTTAAACTTTGTTAAGTTTAAATAATAATACTGCATTACAAATATGCAGCCGAATAAGATAAAAACTGAAATGCCGTGGCATCACTTTATAGTAATAAAGATTATTTTTTTTAAACTGTTAAGTTTAAGTACTGATACTGCATTACAAATATGCAGGCGAATAAAATAATAACTGAAATTTCGTGGCATCACTACTATAAAGATTAATTTTGTTAAACATTATCCACAACTTCCGTTCAACTTCCGTTATTATACGACTTGTCAATATTAAAGCCGGATATCCGGCATCTCTAATTTGAACTATAAAGTAACGGGTATAGAAAATAAGCGTGTTCCAATAATTGTGGTAGAATATTTTTAATTATTTTTCGTTAAGGTGAACAAAATTTATCACATACAAAAATTACTGATGTTTCACTTTTTTAAACGCTGTTGATGTTGTCACGTTTAAATTTCAGTATAATTAAATGCATACCAGAAATAGTATAATTAAATGAATAACAAATTATACAGTTCGCCAGATTATGTAATAGACTGGTTAATCACAAATGTGGTAATACAATTTTCAAATGTTTTTACATAAAATAAAATTTAAAGTTTATAATGTGCATATTTTAGAAATGATATGTAACCACACCTTTAGAAATGATATGTAACCAACCATAAATATTGTAGGGGAACAAACTATATAAGTAATGTGAAAAAGAATAAAACAATTTTTTTCCAAGGTACTGGTTAATATAAAATAACAGTTATAACTATGCAAGCACATTAGTACTATGATGAAAATGAAAAAGAAAAAAAAAGGTTTTAATTGATGCGAAAACCATTTACTAAAAAATATTACGAAAAGCTATTTTAAAAGTGGATAAAGAAAGGGTGATTTCACTGCAGGATCCGTAGAATGTAACTCACTAAATTGTATCGACTTGCTTGTAATTGGTAGAGAAACCGACGCGTGATGTCGCAATAATTCCTGTGCCAATCACGGTAATCTTCAACCAATCACAATGACACGATGCGATGTCGATACGATTTAGTGAGATACATTCAAACCCTCCCGACTTGTACCTTTATAAGTCTGTATATGTCTCGCTGGCACATAATTGCGTACACTACTCATCTTGTTATATGGTAGTCCTTATGACTGTAGATTTATCGTAATTATAAATTTAAATACCATAAATAAGCAATTTGGTTATTTATAATAATCATTAAAAAAAACAGATTTTCCGCAGGGGTAGTTCATAAAATACGTTTCCGGAGAGAGGGGTATCGTTTGGTGTGTTTAATTGTACAAGAACAAGTTATTGACACAACATTGATCGGGATGTGGTACATTAAATCCAATGTGGATTTTTGGCTTACAGACGGGAGATAAAGTAGAGTATGCGACATCTGGTCATCCTAACAATGTATGACACCCAGAAAGAGCTTAGATAGTGTGCCGAATTATCTAGAATTTAATTTGGTAATACGAAAATGAAAACTAATTATTATATTAAATACTAGTTATGTAACCGCAACTTCGTCCGCGGGGATTTATTTAGTAATAAGCGTCGCCACGCTAGTAGCAGGTTTTACCCTCCCTCTGCATTAGATGATTCACATCAAAAATATAGGTTCTGGATAAGTAATCACCAACACATCATACTAAAACATCCGTTTTATACAGTTATAGATATATTTTGTCAAAACTATAATTATACAAAATAAGGAAGGGGGAGAGGATCTAGCTTTTGTGACAATATTAACAGAGGGTCGCCAAAATTGTGACATAGCGTGAGGTATGTGTTCAAAAAAGAAGAAATTAGCTTTATGTAATTTATGAACGGCCCCTAAGTCGCGTAATTTTAGTACTGGGCACACAAATAATAAGTAATCAAGCCAACATATACATGGTTATTAAAAAAAAAATGTGGAGTCACACTAAGATTGGCAACGAAAGTAATCCCATGAAAACAGTTAATGCTGCATCAACTTCAGCTTAAAAAAAAAAAAATTAACTACCAAATCATATTTCACAGACAATATAGCAAAGGTACTAATTGCTCCGATATGTAAACACTACAATGGATTTTATGAAGATAAATTGCACTATAATAAAATCCCATAGAAAAATTCCACAATACCGTATTTCCACCAAAAATATTAAAAATACATAATTAATTATTTTTCTATTATAGAAATACTAACAATATCATTCTGCATTTAGTTAAAACAGGTTTTAACCTCGTAAATCAAAAACCAACTAACTGAATCGTGAAACTCAAATGAATAGTTTTTAATTATGACTAATAAATAATTAAAAACAAAAATGAAGGCATAAATAACAACAATGAAGATAAAAATAACATCTAAAGCTGGATATTCCTGGAAGCCTTCAAATGTAAGGGTAAGTATATGAAAAGCATTAATGAGCGCATTATAAATACTTTTATGAGCACAAATTACGAGATCTATTGTTTCATGGCCTGCACTGGCGGAGATAGGTAAATGCAAACATTTTAGTTGTGATGCACTGATCTAATACGGTTTGGCAACATCCACAAGCCGTCATATGCATGTAGATTCCGTCGTGGTGTTTTCCATCACCAGATAGTGGGCGTTTTGAACATATATGCACATATTTTTTTTAAATTAGAAGTGTTTGCTGTAAAGTTAAAACATCAGAAGTGGGATGGACCTCTGCCATATAACTTTCTTTTTTAGTTTACAGCCCATATTTTAAACACTGTTAGGCACAAACCTTCACGATTGTAAGGTTGACATGACATCTGGGGCTTAGGGTGGCCCTTGAAAAGTCGGAGGCCCTACTCTTTCATGGGCGCCGACGGGGCCCGCCCTCCAGCGCCTCGATAACGGTCAACGGTGTGGGCTTGCCAATCCAGGCCCACATCAAATATCTGGGCCTGGTATTGGATGGACGGTGGCACTTTGACGAGCACTTCCGCCGTCTTGCGCCAAAGCTCGTCGGCACGGCGTCCGCCCTCGGGCGACTGATGCCGAATTTGGGCGGACCGAGTCTCGCGTGTCGACGACTCTACGCGGGGGTAGTACGGTCAATGGCACTGTACGGCGCGCCCGTGTGGGCGGAGTCCCTGGCCGCTCGCAATAGGGCCCTTCTGTGGCGTCCACAGAGGGTCGTAGCGGTCAGGGCAATACGCGGGTACCGCACGGTCTCGACCGATGCAGCCTGCGCGTTGGCCGGAACCCCCCCGTGGGATCTGGAGGCGGAGGTGCTCGCCGACGTCTATCGGCGGGCGTCGACGGCGCGGGCGGGGGGCAGCCGCCCCTCGCCGAGCGTAATGTCATCGTGGCGGGAAGATGCCCGCCGCGCCACCGTCCTAAAGTGGAAGTCTCGGCTGGAGACGCCCCGAGCCGGTCTCTGGACCGTGGGGGCGCTCCGGCCGATCTTGGAAGAATGGGCAGGGCGGCAGCACGGGATCCTCACCTTCCGGTTGGTGCAGGTTTTGTCGGGGCATGGTTGCTTCGGCAAATACCTGCACACGATTGCAAGGAGGGAGACGACCCCAGGCTGTCACCACTGCGACTGCGACGAGGACTCGGCGCAGCACACGCTCGAGTCGTGTCCGGCATGGGATGTGCAGCGCCGGGAACTCGTTGCAGTCATAGGCGTGGACCTGTCGCTGCCGGCCGTTGCGCGAGCGATGGTTGGCAGTGACAGGGCCTGGACCGCGGTCGCCGCCTTCTGCGAGGCTGTCATCTCGCGGAAGGAGGTGGCGGAGAGGGCCCGTGAGGAATCCTCCTTCGCGGACCCGATTCGCCGCCGGCGCGAGGGGCGGCGTGCGCGCGCTTACTTGCGCCTGATGCCGCCCTAGCCGAGGCTGCGGACGGTGGGGTCGGGGAGTACCCTGCCGTCCGCGGAAGCCTACCGCGAAGGTGCGACGCCCAAGTGCGCGAGGCGTCGCTCAAGAGAGGGTGCCCGTAGGGGCTGCCGCCTGCGGATCGCGGTCGTAACGACGCGGTACCCGTGATCCGCCGTAGCAAGGGCGGGTGGAGGCGCACGGTGGGTTTTTAGTGGGTGAGAGCCCCATTCACCCCGTTGTCTCCCCGGGCAGCGGGGTGTGCGGTAGGACATTTTTGCCCACCTAAAATAAAAAAAAAAAAAAAAAAAAAAGGTTGACATGACATACCTATTGAGTTTCAAGTTTTCCTTTTCTCACTTTTACTTGCAATTTGTTGGTTCTTACTACAATATTTTCTAATAAAATATTAATTGCAAATTTTCTTTTATTTAATATCCTTTCAAAAATAACGATGGCTGAATATTGTTTTTTCTTTATTATAAACTAGAGCTTCACTTCATCACCTGATTGTAACTGGTGATATAGTCTAGGGTACCTAGTAAAGTTATTGCCAGCCATGACAGCTGTAGTAGATGACCACACAGCAATGGACTTGCTTTATTGCACTGCTCCGGTGTGAAATATACAACAGTTACGTAATACGAGTTAGTGACGTATTGAATCTGTTCCATCGCAAATAACAATGCGTGTGGCATTTAGTCCTATGACCCTCAGCAATGCGATGAACTCTCAGAAGCTAGCATAGCTACTACACTGCACACTGTTAGCTTGAAGTGGGCACCTCTAAGCCTTGTTAGGTTTCTCATTCACGGCGTATTATAGGCGGTGTGGGGCCGGCTTTAGAATTGTCTCACCCCTCTACCCATGGGAGTCGTAAGAGCCGACTGAGGGAGTGGGCAGCAGCACTCCCTCGAGTATTAACAACATCCACTGCGATCGCCAACCCGCCTGCCAAGCGTGGCGATTACGGCATTATCCCCCATGACGGGACCGCTCGTTGTGGCGTTCTCTTGGGGAGGCCTATGTTCAGCAGTGGACGTTGAAAGGCTGATGGATAGATGGATGGATGGCAGTCACTACGCCGTTTATAGCATGTGTTAGTAGAAATTAATCAGATAACCCGTTGTCGTAGGTGAGCGACGCGACGTATTGCTACCAATACTTTAATCGCGTTTCGTCGCATTCATAATAGGCAACACGTAGGCCACAAGTGCATACAACCTCACTTTGATATTTTCGTGTCGCGTCGTATTACTTACCGCGTTTGTCGTTCACCTAGAACAACGGGCGAGAGAAAGGTATTTTTATGGGTACTGAAGCAAAGTAGGTGTTAGAGACCTATATTGCATTTTTGTTAGCAGACTTCTTAAAACTTGTAAACGCGCCGCCTGTGATGACTGTGTAACCCAGAAAGCTGGACATGAAAGCCACACTAGTATGTGGGAGTTGCTTTCTACTTCAGTATTTCATTGCTTATGGTGGCAGACGAGCCACGGCCCACCTGACAGTAGGTAAGTGGTAACCGTCGCTCATGGACTTGAGTTCCTAAACTAAAATCCATTTGCCAGTTTGCGGATATGAAATGAAAGATTAAGCGGTTATCTTCCGCTACAAGAGGGGCTTCATGGCCGGTCACACGCGAGACTGACACCAGCTCGCTCGAGCCCTATAAGTGAAACTTAAGTCCCACGTAATAGGGGGCGAGCCTCTTGCCATCTACTGGGCACATTTCCAAAACTCCGGGCTGCTACCGAGAATTTTCCTTTTACAAAGCTCGCTGCACCACCGAGGCAGTTTTAGTAAGTATCTACTCCAGATGTTCTCAATAAATAACAAAAGCGGTGTATAAATATTTATTCTTAGGTTAAATAAACAAAGCTTGGTGGAATCTTGATGTCATCTTTCCATTTACAATGTGATTGACCATCAGTGATAGTTGAGCTGGTTATCAGGTAATGGCCACAGTCGCAGCACTCATCTACCACAGGAGTAATCACAGAGCTATGTATGCCGTTCCCGTTGCGGTGGTTTTTATTCAGTTTATATGAAACTGATTGAAGATTGCAGATTTGTGAGGCAGTGGTGACTTCATGTATGCGTGGTAATTTTCAATCAACACTAATTTCAGATAAAAAAAATTATCCTCCTGTTTTGTCTCGCATATTTTTAAAATGCTATGAGCGCTATAACGCACAAAGCAGTAGGTGGAACTCGCAAAGGTCACTGGCGACTGTGACTTGCCCTCTTAGAATGAAAAACGAAACGTTAGACGAACTTTCGTTTCGCTTCATTGTGATTGGTCGCCTGAATCACGCGTCGAAATCTCGAGACTAACAACCAGGAATTCACAATGACTCAAAACGAAAGTTCGTCTAACGTTTCGTTTTTCATTCTAAGGGGGCTTCTCAGTTATAATATACTTTAAAGCAGAGAGAACTACTAAGAGATGCAAGTAGGTAAATCACGTCGATGATGACTGAATTTACCTTTAAGTATTTATTTATTCATTACTGATCCGTTATTGAGCACGGGTCTCCTTTATTTTGAGGGATTTTTTTATTCGCGCGACACATACTGGCTGGTTAAACCTCAAAACATACATAATATCAAAATAATGTTCTGCAGGCTTACCATGAACTCTTAGCTAGCGATTCAATTGTAACGCAGTTCCAAATAGGTGCGTTGTAGTATTTCGTACCATGATGTCTAATTGAGCGATCTTTTTTAGGTTGTCAATTAAGTTCATGGTACGAATTTCAATACAAAGATGTCATTTTTGCGATTCAGTGGGTCTAGCCAAGTTGCATTCTTTGATCGCTAACGCTAACAGAAAACTTAAAATGAATGGAAATTTGACATCTCTAACGTTAAGTCACGTCACTTGGCGTTTATAGATATTGTAGACTTAGATAAATATAGGTTCTTTATCCAAGGTAAGATGTCAAATTCTCATACATTTAAATAGTTTTCTATTAGCGTTAGCGATCATAGAATGCAACATGGGTAGGCCCACAGATTATGTGCTCATTCGGCAAAAAAAAAAAGATTGCGTCTTTGACACGTCATGGTACGAAATTGCGATTCAGTTCAGCAGTTTGGGTCCTAAACTGGATAGCAATAAGAGTTCATGGTAAGAAGCCTGCTGAAGAGGTTGTTAAATCGCTCCACAAGTTGTTAACCTTAAACTAAAAGTTAAATATTAGTGCTCTTAACATTTTAACTGCCTATGTCTAAAAATTAAATTAAGTGTCAATTTCTTTAAGATAAATGGCACTAATCAACCATTTTTCTTATTAGTGTTAATAGCTTAAAATAATTACAATAATAAACTTATGCAACAAGTGATTGAATCCTGCTTTAACACAATAATACTTAACTAAGATGAATTTTGAGTGTAAAATTAATTTAGTTACATTTTTTATTGCAAAAGATGAATGTTAGCTATTGTTAATTTTCATCACTCAAGTAGAGCAGTTTCTATTATGATAATATTGAGCCAACTCTTCATTGCAAATGCATATGAAATATATAGAAAATATCCATGACTTCTAATGTGCATTATTTTTATAACTGCCTACGCTGAATGTTTAGACCATTAGCCAATGTTCTAAGTAATCTAATCTGAAGTATTTTGTATCACAATAAGTATGAATTCCCGATCTGGAGCAATCAAAATCTCATGTCTTCTACTCCTTAATCTAAGAAATGTCAGCTCATTTGTGGAGTCCTGGAACAATAAGATTTTATTATAATAGAAATACTCGGCAGCACAGATGGTGAAGTGGAAGGTGTGGTTTAGATATTATTCTTCTTTTATGCAGGATGTCAACTTTTTAATAAGTATGCAGTACAAAGAATGTTGCCAGCATTCCTTTTTAGGGTGAGAGAAGAGTATTAACTTAAGAATTGTTAAATAATTAATAGTTCTTAAGATAAGTACTTCTATAATAATAAGACATTAGACTATTCATGCTACTTTGGGTAAAACCATTGGATAATTCAGCAGAATTTATTATTGGATAACTTTTCACACATTCAATAACCAGAATTTATTATTGGATAACTTTTCACACATTCAATAACCAGAATTTATTATTGGATAACTTTTCACACATTCAATAACCTAGTTGTGCTCAAGCATTCGCTTTCGGTAAGGTTAAGTAATTATTGCTTGGCCAGCATCAGATGGGTAATCAAAAATTCACATCTATTTGTGGATATCTGCGATGTCCTCCGTACGTCAATAGGCACATTAAGCAGTAGATAATCAGACTAAGAAATGTTTAGGAGCAGATTACACATGAGTTACAGTGAGTAGACAGCCTCTCAAGACTGGTAGTTATGTAAATATCTACCTGCCTAAATAAATTGAAAGTATTACCATTTCGCGCACAACATTTCTTGCTTTTTCAGTGAGCTGACCGATCAATCCGGAATACAGCGCAGATGTTGCGTTGTCCAACGAACTTTTGATAGGAATGCCTAAAAATTAGAAAGTGCACAAATTAAATCATTGAACAAAGCATATTTTAATAGTTATAGTGCATTTTTTGTATTGATCGGATTATGTTTAGAAGTAGGAAAACCTAGATACCACTAAAAAGTAGTGTAACCATGGTAATAAAAGAAAATCGACCAAACCTTCGTGATTCACAATTATAACGCCCATTACCCCCTTATGAGCTTGGATCCTTTTGATTGTCTCTTCTACTTCAGTTGCCTGAAAAAAATATTATCTTTAAACCCATTTCCACGTTTGGAATAATAATCTAGCTAAAAGTAAACTCCGTACCATTTTTAACGCAGATTTAAAGAAAACAAGTAGAGTAGAGAAAAGCAAAGGCAAACTGATTTGAGTGACGTCTGACTGATGACAAATTCTGACAGTATATGTGACAATAATGACAAGTCTGACAATGACAAAAGTGATTTGGGATAGGTACCAGTTTTTTTTTTTTAATTTATAGACCTGGCAACTGAAACCATTCAAGTCATTATTGATATTTTATTTTTGGAAAATAATATAGAAGAACGACACGACTCTTTTATGTTCCCGCGATTTTTTGGCGAGAACTACGAAAGAGCGTATTTGCGAAAAATTTGTAAAAAAATTTATATACTTAAATAGCTTTTCTTTTGTTGTAAAAGTTGATAGAAAAGTAACGTTTGGGTGCACTAACGCCCAATAATGGAAGGAAATGAGGGGGGTGGGGATAACCTTATATAAGCGTCATCGTACTGAGGATGAAGGCAGTGGTGGAACATCAATGGACTGCGGATATGGCGGCGGCAGTGAGCTGAGTGACTTTATACCCTATATTAAACCGAACTATGAAAGATGCCAGCATGCGTTCCCGGATGCTAGCAGAGTACGCCAGGGTTCGAGAACGTTCTATGGCTACTCCAATCGCAAGCGTATGGATAGGAAAAGTTCTAGAACAAAAAACTATCCACCAATGAGTAAGTCGGGCCCACAGCGCTAAAAAGAGATGGCAAGAATAATCTTAGAAATGGGCGTTATCGGAGAAAAAATATAAAGATGACAGTGGGTAGATCTTTTTCTCTGACTCTGAATTATCGTGTGTGTCAGGCAGATAACACTGCGTAAATTACTTTAGGAATATAATTAAAATATTATTTTTGCCTAGGGCATTTGAAAGTAAAAGTGCGTGACTAGAAAACCCCAAAGCTCCTGGGGTTCCAAGTTCCAAGTTCCTGTTCCTGGCTACGATCAAGTTCCAGGTTACGACTTTCCGGGTTGCGGCTACCCTACGGGTCCTGGTTCCGGCGCCGGTTGCGCTGGCTTCACCCGCCTACCGGCAAATATATGCGCGCGCCGAAGGACAAGGGCCTGCCCTTCGGCCCAGTTACAGCCTCTCCCGCAGTTGAGTACCCGTAGGCGACGGTCTTGGGGAATACTGCTGAGTTGCGAACCTTCCCCCTGAGTTCTCATTTCTCTGTCTTTTTTTAACCGATTAGTTTTATTATTTTTGTTGTTATTTTTTTTTAATTGTATTGTAATATTAAAAATTCTTCGTCTATTTTAATTGTTAGGGATTTTCCCCGTAACATCTAGTAGCACAATTTACGTGAAGTGTAATTTAGTGATATCCTTAAATAAATAACAATAACCTATAGATGTAGCCATGACACATTAGGACGTGTGGACGTGAGACGGGCATACACGAAATACCTAAGAAAATTGAGACAAAGTATCGTATCTTCCTGCCTCATATGATGTGCAGGTTTTTCAACTGGCGAACTTTAAAATAGTTCGCCATACAACTGCATTACCATGACTACCAGGGATGCCATTAAAAAGAAAATTAGGTGCCATGTTTTGGTGTTAAAAAATGCCGTGTCTTAATCAAATTTATTAAAAAGCAGACTTTCGCACCTGATTACAATAATAAATAAAAACAAAAAAAAAACAGCGTCACGCCTGTATTCCCCGAAGGGGTAGGCAGAGGTGTATTACACACCCACGACTCGCCAGCTATGATTAAGTTCCACGTAATAGGGGGCGAACCTATTGACGTCGACCGGGCACATCTCCAAACTCCGGGCTGCTACTGATTATTTTTCTTTTTAGGAAAAAGCTTAATAATATTGCCCGACCCGGGGATCGAACCCGAGACCTCATGATTAGCAGTCGCATACACTACCGCTACACCACCGAGGCAGTGAATAATTATAATAATAATTATTATATTTAGTAATTAAAAAGAAGGTTTCCGTTCAAAATTTATAAAAATATGTCAGATAAACAAACTTTATTTGGACATCACTAAATTCGTCGAAATCATCATCATCATAATTTATTTAACTGTCTCATGTCACTGAATATGTTTCAGTTCTTCTACTTCTTACGTCAAATCGTATTTTGAGCTATCTTTCATGTTTGGAAGGTTTAAAATAAGTACAATTTCCTTCGGCCTGGATATATTGTTTTGCCAATAATATTTTGTTAATGGTCGAAGTAATTATTTTGTTTCTGGATTTTGTCTTGATTGAATTTACCATTTATTGCGATAGCATGAGGTAGGGACAGAATGTTTATTATATACTGTTGATTATTCTACTAAACTTAAACAGTGAATACGATTACCGGATGGTGTTATAGATAATATTAAACTTAATTTAAAATATGATTGAGATTGTGAAAAGCAGTGTGCCTTTGCACGCCTTTACGACTATTTAGATTTTATTTATCCGATGTGAAATCACTACTATACATTTACTAATATCTAAGTGATGTTGCAGGATTTTAGTGTTAAAAATTTTTTTTATGGCTTTCGATGGCAGACGTTCTACACCTTATGGTAAGTGGTAACCGTCGCTCATGGACTTTACTATGCCGAGGGTATTGTCAAGCCACTGTGCTCCTTTTCATTTCTCAGATATGAAATGAAAGAATAAACTACTATCTTCTGCTACAACCAAAACACTGACGTGCTTCATGACCGGTCACACAGGAGACGGTGGTATCTACCTGTTCGGGCTCGATAGCAAGTAAGTACTCTTACTTGGTACCCAGCCCTACCACCAGTAACACAAGTTACATTCCTTCGGTGGTTTCTTAGACAACCCCTTTGAAGAGACCGCCATTTTTGGGCGGAGCCGTTGTTTGTTAACCTACTTACGGACCTAAGGCCTACCATAAACATAAACAAAGCGTAGGTACATACCATCCTTCTTATTTGTATCCTGCGCAGCTTTACACTTCAGAAATTTCACAAATTAAATACACGGAATACACCACATCACATGTTGGTTTTGTTTTAGCTAATTAGTAAGTTGTTAGGTACTTAAATATGTAGTTATTTGATCACTAGTACTTTCAAACCAGCATAGGTACATCACAACATGATACAGGATACAGATAGAAGTAGGTAGATAGATTTTAGCAACCACACCACTAAAAGAATGGATCAATGTGCCGCCCTTCTCTTTCAATACATAATTCGGCTCGGCGAGCTACGGACCGCATTGAGGTAGCCCCACAGAAAGAAGTCCAACGGAGTTAAGTCCGGAGATCGTGGCGGCCAAGGCACTGTGCCGCCGTGGTCTACCCATATCGTAAATCGGCGATCCAGGTATTCTCGGACACCATGGGCGTAATGCGCCGGCGCGCCGTCCTGTTGCAGCACCAGGTCCCGGTACTGACTTAGTGGCAATTCTTCTCTGTCTTCCACCACGGTCGGAGCTGTGGAACGACCCAGTCGAGTGCAGCCTGTGCACCAACCTTCGGAAACAGGCGTATGAGGGAAGCCTCCTATTCCAGTACCAACGGTGGTACAATTCGCGGGCAGCAACAAGATTGTTATTCCTCACCGCACCGACACACAATATCATATCGTAATATTCATTGTTTCCATAATCTGTCATGATTACCACACCAAGTCACTGCAATCCAAATAGTCCAACGCGACGAACTGACAAGTACGACAGCAGAAAGACTACTAAATTTATTTTGGTAAGTAGGTAAATATCCTTTGAAATTGCGACATAATTAAGGTGTATGTGCACTAGACCGAACCACACAAGAGCGAATAATACAGAAAGAGGCATGCACGTGGCTTGTGTTTATGTATTTCACATACAATTACAATGACACTTCTCGTTATTCAAATTCAAAATATATAATTTGACCTTAACGATCATATACATAAACATAAAACAATTTGGTTAATAAAATCAATAATATCCCTTAAACTAACTGAAATAATATTATTATTATTAGCATTATTATTATTAGCATCATTAATTATTAAATAATATTATAACTAAATAAGTAACATTATTATTACCAGTGTAGACATTCATTATTAATTTTAATTAAAGTATAATTAAGAGTAATATGGCCGCCTCTGACTCATTTGCTTGTTCGTAAGCACATGAACACTACAACAATGGTTGATGTACTGGCAGTCATATCCGTTCGCAAATACGCCCAGGATGCTGCCGGGACTGGCCCGTATACTACGCGCCAGGGATGTACATCTTTTCCGCATTCTCGTGAAAAAACAGTCGACGCGGTACTCGGCGAACATCCCCGACGCACTGCAGTGCCGAGGCAGCCCCATCAACACCCTAAACGCATTATTATACTGTATACGAAGGGCGCTGTATTGTTTCTGCGTATGTGACACCCACAGGCTCGCCGTGTACAGAGACGTACAATATACTCTAAAAAGAGTCAGTTTGACAGCCTCCGAGCTACGAGCGAACCTGCGGGCAATCATATTAGCCCTCACAGACAACACCCTCCGTTCCCTCTCAATATCTGTATCGTCCTTCAGGTCACAATATGCCCGAGATACTTAAATTGGTATACTCTGTTCAAAACGACACCATTTAATCTTATAGGTGGAACAGTCTCCGGGCAGCTGCGACCCCAGCGTGGGAGACCATGTATTCACTCTTCTTTACATTGTAGAGTAACCCATGCCTGAGTGCGTATCGTTCACAAACTTTCAATAACCTTGACAGACCACATACCGAGGCACTGAGCAGCACCATGTCGTCCGTGTAGCTGATATTGTTGATAGCGACCCCATCAATATAGCAGCCGACACGTGTGCTGCTCAACTCCCCGATCAGTGCGTTGATATACAGATTAAATAGCCTTGGGGAGGACCTACCTCCCTGCCTCAGACCGCACTCCAACCTATATGGCTCTGACAACGCTCCTGACCACCGAACAACGTTTACTTGGTTTAAATACCAGTATTTGAAAATTTGTATCAGTTCGTCATGCATATGTCATACAATTTGAATTTTTGAAACTTGAATTAGTGAATTTGGTACTCGACTGCTGGCCACATGGCCTGCCCACTGTTATAAAACGTGATGGCCTCAATGCTGACTTTACAGCAAAGTGAGCTTTAAACATGTCCGCGATACCCTTTGGGTCACTTGCACCATTGCCGCTCACAGGTGAGCTCGGCATGTTATTTAATCTGTTAGTGGATTTCCAGAAATTGCGAAAGTCATGTCCCGAATGGTGAGACGCAAGAATGTCCATCTTATTTTGCTCTCGGTTATTCTGCCACCATTTCAAGCGTGATCTAAAAATTTTACGACTTTCATGCATCTCACACTCCCACACACGACCCCCACTAGGTTTACCACACACAACCCATTCTAAAGATTTACACCTAGCCACACTGTGAGCCTCACGTACATGCCTGTTCCATCCGATCACAGTTTGTATTCTTAATGGTAGCGATATAACTCTCAGAGGCGGCCATAAATAACACACTAACAACACTCCGATATATATTATCAATTATAAGTAGGTGATCCTTCTCGTTACACCCTTTGTCGCTACAGTAGGTAAGTTCAGTCGGAATAACAATTTCTTTTAAACGTTTATTGCACAATTCACTATAAAGTTCAATTTGTTCAGAGTTACGTTCTCCCTACTTCACTCTATTGATATTATTACAAACAATATTACGTAACATCTTTGACTTAATATAAGTTAAGTTACATTTCATAATGAGAGGTAAGTGGTCAGACCACACAGGATCATACTTAATGTGTACATCGACTACCGTTTTACAAGCTGATTCTGTTACAACACAGTGATCTAACCATCTTAGAGACCCATTAGCGTCACTTATAAAACTGCATGTGTCCGATGACAAACTTAACTTCATTACATCGGCACAAAACCAATTTTAACACAAAACCAATTTCAACATCATTTCAAAAATTCGTAAGTTCATAATAAAATTGCTCACCAGGATGGGAAAGAAGTCACCGAGCATATAAACACATTCGATATCCTCACTGGCCACAATAGCACTCAACGCCCCCAGACAGTCCGTAAACTCGGCCAAGTTGATCGCGCTATCTATTGGCATATACACGCTGCACACTAAAAACGACCTTTGATGATCAACTATTTTTATGCCACAAAATCGTGAGTTATCATAGTTTATCACATTCATGTTTTGAAACACCCTCTTGTCCCATAACAAAGCAACCCCACCCCATAGTCGCCCTACAATCATTCCTTTTGATGTATCCATAGGTGAAATACCAGCGTAAGAAAAATCATCGTCTATACAGCTTAGGAAATGGATATCATGCGGCAATAACCAATGTTCTTGCAAGGCGATAATGTGGGATGTGGCACATAACTTTCGTATATCATCCACTGAGCGCTTCACATTCTTGCAGTTAAAACTTACAAAGTTGTATATATCGTTACTTGCCATACTACTATATATTTTGATTGGCCGATACAGCGTAATTACCGTTCGTATTCTTCTGCCGGAAATTGATAAATTTTCAAAATATTATTCTTTGTGGCCATAGTTTACTATCTAAAAATATAGATAGCTTTAGCTCCAACACAAAGAACTTAAAAGCTTTATGATTCTTCTCTTGTTTGAATACGATTTCCTCTAGATGTACAATTTCGTTGGTCTTTCTATGCACATAATCTATTATGTCTTTAGCTGTAGTATCTTTGTGAATTTTCGTTATAAATATCGGAACCTTTCTATCGGCCGCTTAAAAGTTCCCTTCCAGATCTCTTAAGATTCCAGATATACCATGATATCGGTAGTGAGGTTTCTTACGCCTCGACACGGTTGTCCCACCTTCATTTCTCTGAGTCCAACCTTCATTTTTCTGAGTATAATCATCCAATGCATCTACTGGTACATTTTCTCTTAATGTGTTTGCGGCGTAGGGCTGGTACTATATTTACGTCCCATGTAATAGGGGGCCAGCCGTCTGCCGGGAACATTTCCGAAAACCCAATAACTATTTTTGTCCGGTCCGGGAATCGAACCTGAGACCTCGTGATCAGCAGTCACATACGCTAGCCAATACGCCACGGAGGCAATATTAGTAACTAACCGTAATAATTGTAGGTAAATAAGATTCGAAAGTACAATAACCCTCCTTTTTGCTTCGCGTAGTCGGGTAAAAATAAAACTGCATAGTGACCTAACTATTACTGACACGAGGATGGTCAAAGATATCCATTTTTGAATAAATTTATCTGTGAAGAACAGTAACTTAATAGGAGCCTATTAGAATTATCTTTATTGGGTTGGTGGTACTTAACGAAAGTAAAAACAAATTTAGAATGATTTTCAATGACAGGTACAGAAAATTTCAAATAATCCTACATTAGAGTACTTATCAAAAAATAAAAAGATGTTGAATTAAAAATGGTGCAGTGTACATTAGTCTTTAGGCGTCGGCACCCTTTGAGCAAAAATCGAAGTGTTTAGGTACTAAACTGAGGCGTTTTAAAGAAGAAGTCGCTGTCACTGTAGTAGAGCTGTCGGCTTTTAATAAAGAAACTCGATTAGCCAATTAGGTAGCCAAACCGATAGGCGCGTGTCAAAATAATATCCAATCACCAACTAATAAATGTTGTGCTTCTAAAGAGTATTAGGCAGACAGGCCGATCTTTTTAACCTAATAGCATAACATAACATAGATTCACGCCTGTATCCCCGAAGGATTAGACAGAGGTGTATTTTTTTTCACCTACGGTTGGCCAACTATGTTTAAGTCCCACATAATAGGAGGCGAGCCTATTGTCGTATACCGGGCACATTTCCAAACTCCGGGTAGCCAACTGAGAAACTTCTTACGAAAAACCCAAATAGCACTTTTTGCCTGGCCCGGGATCAACCCAGAGATCTCGTGATCAGCAGTCGCATACGCTAGCCATACGCCATGGAGGCAATATGAACTACCCGCAATAATTGTAGGTACATAAGATTCGAAAGTAAATATAAATAAAAAAAAAGATATAAACAAATAAAAAAGAAAAAGAAAGTAAAGTAAATACAAATTTGGAATGATTTTCAATGTCAGCTAAAGAAAGTGCACATACAAAATAACTTCGTCTTCATGGTAAAATGGGATCATAGTTTGTGTCACATCTGCAATTAATTGTAGGCATTTTACTATGATTTGATATTATGTCACATCCAGTCCTGGATTAGCCGATAAGCAATATAAGCAATTGCTTAATGCATCCTGTCTACCAGAGACGAGCGAGAATACAAAACGAACACACGAATGTTAATAAGCAATTTAAAAATCCGCGTGTTTCATTCATTTGCTATAAAAAAATCCCCAAAAAGTAACTTAACTCATGCAGAATTATATAGAAATTTACACGATAAATTAGAATCGGCATTTCCAAACGTCGTTAATGTTAAAAAAATTCGTAAGGCTATGCGCCGTGCATATTTTTTTAATATTAATGATCACCAACAGTACTGCAAAAAGATCTTTTTCAAAACTAAAAATTATTCCACCGTGTGGGGCCGGCTTTAGAATTGTACTACCCCTCTCTACCCACGGGAGTCGTAAGAGCCGACTGAGGGAATATTGGCAGAGTGGGCAGCAGCATTAACAACATCCACTGCGATCGCCAATCCGCCTGCCAAGCGTGGCGATTACGGCATTATCCCCCATGACGGGACCGCTCATTGTGGCGTTCTCTTGGGGAGGCCTATTTCCAGCAGTGGCCGCTGAAAGGCTGATAGATGGCTGGATGGAAAAATTATTAGGGGGTCATAGTCTGGAGCGTGCTCGTCGCGATTCCTGCCAGCCTAGCACAGGCTGTAATCCGGCTCGAATGTGTACCGCAGTGCGGGTTAGGGCGTGCCCTGGAGGTGACGCGTACCGACCCGCCTCAGCAGAGTTGTAGAGTTTGGCGAGTTGAGGGGAGCAGTGTGTCTAGTAGAATGTAAGAGGTGGTGTGGAAGGTAAGTTATACGAGCTGGTAACCGTGATGTCGGACAGACAACTTGATGTGCTCTGTGTAACAGAGACCAAGCGAAAGGGCAGCGACGCCTGTGATCTTCCTGGTGGCGGGATGGCTCTGTGGTCCGGTGTACCGCATAGCGATCGGGCCAGCATGAGGGTAAGGGTGTTTCTGTCCGCTCGCTTGGCCTCAGGTGTGAAAGACTACTAAATGTTCGATCCCAGACTTCTATGGGTCCGAATAAAACTAAGTGTCACCAGGGTCTTTATGGTCGTAGCTTATGCTCCCGTAGGCTCCTTGATGGCATCGGATCTATAGAAGTTCTGAGATAAAGTTAAGGAAGTTCTGGATTTGGCAAAAGCCATTGAACGCGTGATCGTATGCGGAGACTTGAATGGGTGGGTCCAAGCGTCCAGACTTCTAGGACGTGCTTGGTTCATTTGGTGATAAGAGAGTGAATGATGCAGGTAGTCTCATGCATGTATGGAGAGAAACCTTATTGTGCCAAACACATTTTTTCAACATAAGGACATCCATATGTATACATGGAGAAGGAATGAACAGAGAAGTATATTAGATTAGTAGACAGTCGCCTCCGAAGTAAAATTCTGGATGAATGCCTATGAATGGCTCCGAAGTAAAATTCTGAATGGAATGCCTACAGGGTCCCACTGTCGACACGGACCACTATCTTGTTATTGCGAGATTTAGTGGTCTGTTTAGAAAGTGGAGATATTGGCGAGAGCGTGTCCACTTCGGTGGGCTTGAAAGAATAAAGATTGAAAAGTTGCAAGAAGAAAGTGTAAGAGCAAAAAGTATGCAGAGGGTGTCCGTGAACTTTACTTGCCATTGTCGGCCGGAATCGGACATAGAAAAATGTTGGAGAGTATTGAAAGATAGTATGGTAGATACAGCAAAAGAAGTATGTGGATGCTCAAAAAAATATAGGAAAGTGAAAGGTGACGCATGTTGGGATATGGAAGTAGCAGCTTCCGTATATATTCCATATATATTCCGCAAGGGTTCACGTTATGACTGTACACACTACAGAGCCATAAGCTTGACCAGTTTGGCAGCCAAAGGGTATGGTAAAATTATCGAAAGGAGAATGAAGATGATATCTGATGAAACTCTATGTGAGGCACAAGGAGGTTTCAGGTGTGGAAGACGATGCATGGATCACGTGTTTTCTCTGCGCAACATTGTGGAGAAGAATCTGGCTGTACGTCAGAGGGTTTTCTGTAGTTTTGTGGATTTGGAAAAGCATTTGACACAGTTGTGCGAAAGGAGCTTTGGGGCATTTTGCTAGAGTATGGTATTAACATTATTATTATTAGAACAGATGTCAAAGTATCGGTTGGCAATAGTGTGCTAAAATAAGTGGAGGAATTTGTATATCTTTGATGTGGATTAATTCGAGATGGAAGGTACACCACTGATATAGAGAGAAGAGTAAATAATAATAACTTTATTTCAGTAAAACAGTACATAAAATACCATCCAAACGAGTACAATTCTTTCGATAGCATCGTCGTTGCCCATATTGATATCTCACTCTCGCACTAGGAATTAACCTGTATTACAAGTAGTATGAATCGTAATGCGCACAACGTTACAATTCTTTATAAGGCACTGTATACAGGAGTGGTATTTTGGAGATACGGAATCCCAAACTAGGCAAGCCTGTTTAAATAGAGATCAGCAAATTATATGACAAAATATTGCCATATCTGTGTGTGTGTGTCTGTGCGTGTGTGTGGCTGTCTGTATGTGTGTGTGTCTGTCTGTGTGTTTCTGTGCAGGTGGGTCTTTTTAGGTATAGTGTTAGGGCGCGCGCGCGCGCGTGTGTGTATGTGTGTGTGTGTGTGGTGCGTTTATGCGTGTGCTGTGGTGCGTACATGCTCTTGTGATTGTATATTCTTAAGCCAGTAGGAGACATTTCATTTTATTCAATTTTAAGCGTGAAACACGCATTCAATCACAGTTTAACATTATCTGTATTTGTGTAATCTAATTTATGAAGCCATATTTTGAGTGTCATTTTACATTCAAATTTATTTAAAGCGTAAATGTTTATTGCTTTATTAATTTTGTTATATAATAAACCACTAATCATTTGGGTATGACGCTGAGCAAGCGTAGTGCTGTACCGTATTATGGGACATACTTTATCTAACCCGTCTTTTATTCTCATATATTTTCGGTTCGAATGTAAGCGTTGAATGTTTTTTTTTGTATCGTCTGAATTGTCTTACAGTCAAAACTGGCATCTCAACATATAATTGTGTAGTTGGAAAACGGGGTGGCTTTTTGCACATAACTTTTAGAACAGCTCTCTGTGCACGTTCCAAAGGTAGTAATATGGCTTAGGCTGCGCCACCCCAAGATGTTAGGCAATATGATAATAATGATTGTCCCAGTGCATAATATGTCGTTAAAAGAGTATCCATGTTAGCAGAATTACGGAGTAATTTAAATATATATATGAGTTTCCTTATGCGGTTAACCAGATTGCTTATAATTATGACGTTGCCATTTTAAGGATTAATCTATATCGATTCCGAGGTATTTAACTTCAGTAGCACGGTTTATTGGGATATAGTCACAGTTAGGATTTGGATTTGCACAACTATGAGCTCTGATATAGAAAGTGTCCTTAGGAGGAAGAAAAGATTTATTGTGAGTGAAGGTTATGTAGTTTGTTTTTGTAAAATTTAGTGTCAAACGATTGTATGTTAGCCAAGTCATAACCTCTGCGAGAGCACTCTCAGCAAGTACTTTAACACTATCCCAGGTTTTCCCATGTATAAACAGAGCAGTGTCATCAGCGTATGCAAAAAGTTTACAATTGGTGAGCTTTAACTTACAAAGGTTATTTATATAGATTATAAACAAAGTGGGGCCTAGTATACTCCTCTGTGGAACTCCATAATCCAGCACCTCCTCCGTGCTGATATAGTTACCAATTTTAACTGCTTGCCTTCTGTTGGATAAATAATCAATAAACAAAGCAAGTGCTGGGCCTCTTACACCAATCCGTTCCAATTTTGTAATGAGAATGAGAACCAATCTTTTAGTGCACGCCTCATAAGCGAAGCGTTGAGGTGTGTTCTACTCCCGGTTTACACGGCACAACTGATTTTTCAATCTAAAAATGTCTCATGACATGAAACCCACGTTAGTACTTTTTGAAATTAGCGCTATCTATGTGATTTATTGAAAACTACTTAGTAAGATCATTACATTATTAGTTACTTACCAAATAATCAATTTTATTGTGAAAAATGAAGATTATGAGGCGTGCAGTTTGGGATTTTCCAAAGTATTTAAGACTTTTTCCAAGATCTTGAACATGGCTGTTTCAAATGCGGAAAATAGAGTGAACAGAGCATTAGGACAACTTCTCGGCAGTCACCACCTCAGCCAGAAGGCACGGGTTGCAATACACAATGCAGTGTTTGACCCAACGTTATTGTATGGAAGCGAGAGTTGGGTATGCAAAAAGGAGTATGAGACAAAATCAATGCGGTCGAAATGCGATCTCTGCGAAGAATCTGTGGAGTGAGGCTGGCTGACCGCATTCGTAACGACGATGTAAGAGAGCGAGTAGGTATGAAAGAGAGTATTGGTGTAAAGATGCGAAAGGGAATACTCCGATGGTTCGGACATGTGGAAAGAATGCGGGACGAGCTACTGGTTAAGAAGATATACAATGCGAAAGTGGAAGGATGTAGGTACAGGGGGAGACCAAGACTCACCTACCTTGACCAAATCGGTCATGTATTGAAGGAAGGTGGAGTCAGGGAGTCTCCGAAACAACGAGTGTGTATGAAGAGAATTATGAATGTTAAGGAATCGAGAGATGTATGCAAGAATAGAGCCTCTTGGCACTCTGTTCTCTCTGCCTACCCCGCAAAGGAAATGGTGTGATGATAACTAAGTAAAAGTAGTGACTCTGCCTTCAACGCCGGAGGTCGTGCGTTCTATTCCTACCCACGGTCAATGTGATGAACACATAATTATGTTGGCTGTGTAAGATGTTCCCGAGGTGAGTTGACATCATGTAGGCGTCCGGTCGTAAAAATATAGCCGAATCTTAGGACAACATGTGAAATCACGTTGTGCCGACCCCATCTAGCATGGGATAAGGGCAGGAGAAACAACACATACACATTCTACCTACGATACGTGGGTATTAAAATTTTTGAAGTTATACTTCTTTTGGCGCGTTAGGGAAAAATTGTGAGAGTCAATTATTACGATGCGTGCGCACACCGTCACGAAAAACCGACACCCTGAAGTTAGCTATACTCAATATTTTAGTTTTTTTTGTGATATTTAAATAAACTTGATTTAACTAGATAATGCTTTACAATAAAACTTTAAATGTATTAAATACCTTTTTTCTATTGTTAGTGTCGTTTTTTCAACAAACGTAGAATAAGGCGAAAGATAAATTTTTTGAAAAGATTTTTATCTTGTTACGCCAAAGAAGTATAACTTCTAACGCGTGTACATAAGTACACACGCACTTTTTTTATTAATTCTTTTAGTTCACTTCAAGGATATGGGGGCCCACAGAGGAAGATTGCTTAGGGCATCAAGTTACCTTAATCCGGCACTAGTCACACGTTATTGATCTTTATTAGGTCAAATAGAGTTCAAAAAAACAGCTGTTTAGGGTTGCGGGACGCATAATTATTGCGAAAACTTAGCACATCAAAAATCGTATTAAAATATAATGCAAATTAATTTCTGACTTCACATAGTCATTAGTGATGACCTAAATAATGTCTGTTTTCCATTCCAGTATAGTATATGCATAAAGTTTCGAATTGTATACATACATATTACTTTCATGAGTAATGCAAAGGCGTAGACAGAGGATGTAATATAATAAGTTAGTCTATATACAAAGGTGAGTATCAATATATGATTATGTATAACTAGCCTTTGCCCGCGGCTCCGCTGCAACCAAAATCTAGGTTTTATTTAGGTTATATCTCAGGTTCCCGAAATAGTAGCGGGATAAAATGTATAGCAGTTGCATCAAAATCTGTCCAGTAGTATTTTTTACGTGATGCGTGAACGAACATACAGACACAGACAAAAATAAAATGTTTTGTGTTTAGACACGCCTATATAGCTTATTACAGTATTTTTTATTCAAATAGCATTAGATGTACAGACAAAGCAGTGTTATAGCTTCATAATAGTATACATAGATGATTTTCTTCTTAACTACTTTATCCATGGAACTATTATAGGTATATACATACATAGTAGTTCCATGACTTTATCTAAGTTCATAAGTTGGTCTGTTTACTTGCTCTGAGAAGTTGGCCACAAAACAACTTCAATTTTGATTTTTGGATTGAGCGGCGAACGGCGGCGAAGGGTTGGGGCTGCCACAAGTTTGCCAATGTCCTTGTTTGGCCACAAGACCACAAAACAAATAGCGACTTGATTTGACACTTGACAGACAAAGAGTGAGTGACATGAAATGACAAAATGACATGACAATTGCCGATTATTTTATAACAAAGAGTAATACGTATAACCAGAAATAATTAGTCTGTGCTCTTGCAGCGGGCGGTGTTGATTTGTGTAATGTGAGAATATTTATTTCCTTTTGTTGCAGCGATGTTATTATTTATTTTACAAAATATCGACTGTAACATGGTGACAAAAGGCTCTATTGATTCTAAATTTCGCTAAAATGTTTCGGTTTTGAGAAGACAATGAACGAAAGCGCAGCAGAATGCTCGGAAACACTAGATCCCCGAGTTCAGGTAAAGTAATCAATACTTTCAAACATCCAAGTAAAAATCTGACTGGATTTATTTAAATGTGACAAACAAATGCTTGTTTAGCTGTATAAAATTGTACATAATAAGGGCAACAATATATTGACGAAAGATTCGTTCTAATGAGATAGTGTTGATCATATGTTTATTGTTATGCAACAGCACGAAAACGGAATATAAAGTAATTAAAACTCAGAAATATTAAAATACTTATTTTGTGCACAATCATAATGTTGTGCTTGATATTAAGGCCAAATAAAAAACGGTTATATTTATATCTATTTGAATAAATGTTGTAATCAAACTATGTTTGTATAATATCAGAAGGCTGAGAATTTTATTTGGTAACATATTTTTTAATTTAAGTTTCAATTTATTTACAACCTCTTTGGTTTAGTGTTTCAGAGCTGAACTACTGGCTGTAAACTCTTTGATTTAAACTTCTAGAGCAAATATATACACATAATTATTATTCTATTTATATAAGAAAAATCTGCCAACTGTAGTTATATTAATCCGATTATTACAATATTGACTCTACTCTTAGATAAAGGATCTATCCTTTATCTTAGACTCTACTTGTCTACATTTTTAACTGTATTTTAGCACTTGACATGCTTAACTACTTTAAAGAACTATCGGATGCATTTACCTGCATTAATCCAATGTAGTAAGTTTAATTTTGCAATTAAAATTCATACTACTTGGCGGTGCGATTTTTTAAACATTTTGATGGCTTGATTTTTTACGCTTGTCTGAATTATTGAAATATGGATGGTGTGGCGATGGGATTAAAAGTCTAATTTAGGCAGTCCTTTGGTAATACACCAGTAAGTACTGCATTATATAATTGCATCATGACTTTTAAAATAATTACACTAGTAGTTTAAAATTGTAAATGTGATGATAATGATATTGTCACAACTCCATTCAATTTCACAGGTGTATTAAGCAATTTAATAAGTTTACATAAATAATTACTACCAGAGAAAAAAATTAAACGTAAATAATATTTTGATATATCTTAAGCATTTTACATGCTATACATGCTTTAAATAAACACAAAGTGTGAAATTGAAAATGATAGTAACAAGCAGGATTTAAAAGGATTTGGCAAAGCATCTGGGATGGTAAACCAGGAGATGCAGTTTCAAATCCCGCTCGGCACTGTTATTTTCAATTTCACATTATTGCACTTTTTATAAAAGCCAATACTCTAAACTAGGGATTATTACCTGTGCTGCAGAGGCCTTTACAAACATCTGAGTGCATGGCAATGTGCCATATCAAGTATGAACAAAACACTAAGTTAAGCACAATGTGTATGATATCTTAGAAGCATTCCAATGCACTTTTGGAGCTAGATAATTTTAAAGATATAAATAGATTTGGTACCTAAAGCTACTATGATGAAGAAGCTTTCTAAACTTTCTTAATTGGATACTAACTGATTGATTCACAACATCTTCCAGCATAAAGTATAAATAATTTGTGAATAAGGAAAAAGAGATTTTTAGTAGGAGCGGGAATCAAGCCTATTAATATTGGATTAATGCATGTAAATGCTTACAGATAGATGGCGTTGGTCGTAAGACAAATGTGAAGAGGAGATTGGGATGATCGAAAGATCGGTAGGATAGCTCAGTGGCTTAGAGCACTTCTCCGGATTGGAAAAGACGCGGGTTCGATTCCCGCTCCTACTAAAAATCTATTTTTCCTTATTCACAAATAATTTATACTTAAAAAAGTAGCGGAGCATGTCAAATGCTAAAAAATATAGATCTAAAATCTTCCAGCATACTTAGAAGTATGATGACTTTTTAAATTTTTAGTGTTCTAACAAATTTAATTTTCATGCTTTTGGATTTGCAGATGTACGAGGGGTGATCCAAAAGTAATGATAATGAAAATAAAACACGGTAATTAAAGTTAAAATAATAATTTATTTTTCTACATAGTCTCCTAACAAATCAATACATTTAGTCCATCTTTTTTCTAAACCCAGGATTCCCTTTGAAAAAAATTCCTTTTCTTGACCCTCCCAAAACGCCTCAACAGCGGCCATAACTTCGCTATTGTCTTCAAATTTCTTGCCCCGGAGGTGTTCCTTGAGCCGAGGAAAGAGGTAAAAGTCACTAGGAGCCAGATCTGGCGAATAGGGAGGGTGTTCGACCAGTTCGAATCCCGTTTCTTGAATGGCAGCCATCGCAACTGCGGCTTTGTGAGCCGGTGCGTTGTCTTGGTGAAACAGCACTCCAGCTCGCAGTTTGCCGCGTCTTTTTTCCTTAATGGCCTCCCGTAATCTTCTTATTTGGTCTGCGTAGTAAGAGCCTGTAATAGTGGCTCCCTTTTCCAAATATTCCACCAAAATTATTCCTTTAGCGTCCCAAAAAACAGACGCCATAACCTTTCCCGCCGAACTTGAGACTTTGAATTTCTTTGGTTTCGGTGAGGAGGCTCGCTTCCAAGTCATCGATTGTTTTTTTGTTTCAGGATCAAAATGGTGGATCCAGGTCTCGTCCATAGTCACAAAACGCAACAAAAAATTTTCTTTATCTGCTTGGAACTTTTCGAGATTGACCCTCGAAATGTCAACTCGTTTTTTCTTTTGCTCGTCGGTTAACATTCTGGGAACCCAACGCGCAGAGACCTTTTTCATATGCAACTCGTTCGAAATGATTCTTTGAACGCTTCCATATGAGATCCCTGTGACCTCAGCTACATGCCTGATGGTCACTCTTCGATCTGCCAACACAACATCTTCGACTTTTTTCACGTTGTCTTCTGTGAGGGACGTGGATGGGCGTCCTTCGCGATGTTCATCTTCAGTGGATGTTCTGCCCAGCTTAAACTCCTTGGCCCAGCGTGCAACTGTAGAATATGGAGGAGCAGAGTCCCCCAATGTTTCCACCAAGTCACAGTGTATGTCTTTTGTAGACATTTTTTTCAAACAGAGGTACTTGATCACAGCTCTAATTTCGTTTTTCTCCATGTTGATGTTATCTCTTCGACAGTTCGTATTCAAATGAATGTATCTCCCGGAAATCCTGACCTATTTATATGATTTTTTTAGGCTGACGTAGTGAGTGTATAGGCTAGCGAAAAAATTTTTTTTTGGATTTTTATGTGGACCTGAAGTAACCAATTATCATTACTTTTGGATCACCCCTCGTAAATAGATAGCTAGTGGTATTGGTATTGGTTCGGCGGGCTGTTCTCCGCAACTCCACGTCTGAGCGCGTGTTTTGCGTGTTAGCTAGCAAATAGCAGTAATAGCTAGTGATAAATAGATTTGAACTACTAGGTCCAAACCACAAGATCATTTGAGTCACATTTGTGTAGAATTCTGAGTAGAATAGAATTGGCATAAATAACACTTTAATTGTTGAAAACGTATGTCGCCGATTCACGCCTACTACATTCATACACAATACCTATGCAATCGGTCATGAATTGGCATAAATAACACTTTAATTGTTGAAAACGCATGTCGCTGATTCACGCCTACTACATTCATACACAATACCTATGCAATCGGTCATAAATTGGCATAAATAACACTTTAATTGTTGAAAACGCATGTCGCTGATTCACGCCTACTACATTCATACACAATACCTATGCAATCGGTCATAAATTGGCATAAATAACACTTTAATTGTTGAAAACGCATGTCGCTGATTCACGCCTACTACATTCATACACAATACCTATGCAATCGGTCATAAATTGGCATAAATAACACTTTAATTGTTGAAAACGCATGTCGCTGATTCACGCCTACTACATTCATACACAATACCTATGCAATCGGTCATAAATTGGCATAAATAACACTTTAATTGTTGAAAACGCATGTCGCTGATTCACGCCTACTACATTCATACACAATACCTATGCAATCGGTCATAAATTGGCATAAATAACACTTTAATTGTTGAAAACGCATGTCGCTGATTCACGCCTACTACATTCATACACAATACCTATGCAATCGGTCATAAATTGGCATAAATAACACTTTAATTGTTGAAAACGCATGTCGCTGATTCACGCCTACTACATTCATACACAATAACTATGCAATCGGTCATAAATTGGCATAAATAACACTTTAATTGTTGAAAACGCATGTCGCTGATTCACGCCTACTACATTCATACACAATACCTATGCAATCGGTCATGAATTGGCATAAATAACACTTTAATTGATGAAAACGCATGTCGCTGATTCACGCCTACTACATTCATACACAATAACTATGAAACCGCTCATATATTGGCATAAATAACACTTTAATTGTTGAAAACGCATGTCGCCGATTCACGCCTACTACATTCATACACAATACCTATGCAATCGGTCATGAATTGGCATAAATAACACTTTAATTGATGAAAACGCATGTCGCTGATTCACGCCTACTACATTCATACACAATAACTATGAAACCGCTCATATATTGGCATAAATAACACTTTAATTGTTGAAAACGCATGTCGCCGATTCACGCCTACTACATTCATACACAATAACTATGAAACCGCTCATATATTGGCATAAATAACACTTTAATTGTTGAAAACGCATGTCGCCGATTCACGCCTACTACATTCATACACAATACCTATGCAATCGGTCATGAATTGGCATAAATAACACTTTAATTGATGAAAACGCATGTCGCTGATTCACGCCTACTACATTCATACACAATAACTATGAAACCGCTCATAAATTGGCATAAATAACACTTTAATTGTTGAAAACGCATGTCGCCGATTCACGCCTACTACATTCATACACAATAACTATGCAACCGCTCATAAATTGGCATAAATAACACTTTAATTGTTGAAAACGCATGTCGCTGATTCACGCCTACTACATTCATACACAATACCTATGCAATCGGTCATAAATTGGCATAAATAACACTTTAATTGATGAAAACGCATGTCGCTGATTCACGCCTACTACATTCATACACAATACCTATGCAATCGGTCATAAATTGGCATAAATAACACTTTAATTGTTGAAAACGCATGTCGCCGATTCACGCCTACTACATTCATACACAATACCTATGCAATCGGTCATAAATTGGCATAAATAACACTTTAATTGATGAAAACGCATGTCGCTGATTCACGCCTACTACATTCATACACAATAACTATGAAACCGCTCATAAATTGGCATAAATAACACTTTAATTGTTGAAAACGCATGTCGCTGATTCACGCCTACTACATTCATACACAATAACTATGCAACCGCTCATAAATTGGCATAAATAACACTTTAATTGTTGAAAACGCATGTCGCTGATTCACGCCTACTACATTCATACACAATACCTATGCAATCGGTCATAAATTGGCATAAATAACACTTTAATTGATGAAAACGCATGTCGCTGATTCACGCCTACTACATTCATACACAATAACTATGAAACCGCTCATAAATTGGCATAAATAACACTTTAATTCTTGAAAACGCATGTCGCCGATTCACGCCTACTACATTCATACACAATAACTATGCAATCGGTCATAAATTGGCATAAATAACACTTTAATTGATGAAAACGCATGTCGCTGATTCACGCCTACTACATTCATACACAATAACTATGCAACCGCTCATAAATTGGCATAAATAACACTTTAATTGTTGAAAACGCATGTCGCTGATTCACGCCTACTACATTCATACACAATAACTATGAAACCGCTCATAAATTGGCATAAATAACACTTTAATTCTTGAAAACGCATGTCGCCGATTCACGCCTACTACATTCATACACAATACCTATGCAATCGGTCATGAATTGGCATAAATAACACTTTAATTGATGAAAACGCATGTCGCTGATTCACGCCTACTACATTCATACACAATACCTATGCAATCGGTCATAAATTGGCATAAATAACACTTTAATTGATGAAAACGCATGTCGCTGATTCACGCCTACTACATTCATACACAATACCTATGCAATCGGTCATGAATTGGCATAAATAACACTTTAATTGATGAAAACGCATGTCGCTGATTCACGCCTACTACATTCATACACAATACCTATGCAATCGGTCATAAATTGGCATAAATAACACTTTAATTGATGAAAACGCATGTCGCTGATTCACGCCTACTACATTCATACACAATACCTATGCAATCGGTCATAAATTGGCATAAATAACACTTTAATTGATGAAAACGCATGTCGCTGATTCACGCCTACTACATTCATACACAATACCTATGCAATCGGTCATGAATTGGCATAAATAACACTTTAATTGATGAAAACGCATGTCGCTGATTCACGCCTACTACATTCATACACAATAACTATGAAACCGCTCATAAATTGGCATAAATAACACTTTAATTGTTGAAAACGCATGTCGCTGATTCACGCCTACTACATTTATACACAATAACTATGCAACCGCTCATAATATGTATCCAAATTATGTCCAAACTGAACTAAGCTGTAAATTCAGTATGTAAAAAATGCGTGGGTCGTAAAGACAAATGGGATGTGGAGATTGTGAATGGCCGTCGGTCGATGCGATGGCTTAGCGGTCTAGAGCGCTTCCCCAGATTGGATGGGCGTCAGGTTGGAATCCTGCTCGCAGTCAAGGTCCCGTTTTCCACTTTCACAGATAATTTATTCTTTAAAGTAGCTGAGCATGTCAAGTGCTAAAATACAGATCAAATTGTTAAAATTGCTAATATACTGCACTAAATTGTTGGCTTCAGATATTTACATAAGCTATTATCGTGTGAGTGAGTAACTATGTGCTCTACGCTAGTGCTTGAATACAGTTGTGTACCAGAAGTACCATTATTACGTATCTAGTGGTAGAATTTTGCTTATCTCAGCATGATGGGCCGGCTCGATCGGAGAAGTACCACCTCTCCCAGAAGATAGACAAGAAACAATCGTAAGTACTCCTACCATAGTTTCGTATGGTGAGTGAGTTTGCCACATTGTATAAAAAAAATACTGTTATGAATTTTCGATCTTCAAGCCTCTATCTAAATCAAATGTGAAGTGGAGATTTGTGATCACTTTGGGTGTCTGCGATAGCTTAGCGGTCCAGAGCACATTCCCGGATTGGATGGGACGCCGATTCGAATCCTGCTCGATGTAAAGGTCCCTTTTTCCTCTTTCACAAATAATTTCATCTTTAAACATACTCGTACTAATAACATATTCGAATTTAAAATACAACACAATAACAATATTCACTTGACATAGGTAATATTTTCATTGTTATTATTTTTTATCTTTAGAGCTGATGGCCGTTGTATTTTAACATAGTCTTCGTCACATCACTTTTTTTTTGCGGCGTACATTTCTTTTTGTAGTACGGCATGCTTCAAACGTTATCGAACATTAGAGGTAATGTAAATAATAGTTATAAATATAATACAGCAGTCATTTGACATTTAGATTTTTTTTTTATTCCTTTTAAGAAGCATCTTCTATCTTCACTAGCATAATCTTTATTGTAAAAAAATAAGTAACAATAGCCTCTATCTAAATCAAATGTGAAGTGGAGATTTGTGATCACTTTGGGTGTCTGCGATAGCTTAGCGGTCCAGAGCACATTCCCGGATTGGATGGGACGCCGATTCGAATCCTGCTCGATGTAAAGGTCCCTTTTTCCTCTTTCACAAATAATTTCATCTTTAAACATACTCGTACTAATAACATATTCGAATTTAAAATACAACACAATAACAATATTCACTTGACATAGGTAATATTTTCATTGTTATTATTTTTTATCTTTAGAGCTGATGGCCGTTGTATTTTAACATAGTCTTCGTCACATCACTTTTTTTTTGCGGCGTACATTTCTTTTTGTAGTACGGCATGCTTCAAACGTTATCGAACATTAGAGGTAATGTAAATAATAGTTATAAATATATTATAATACAGCAGTCATTTGACATTTAGATTTTTTTTTTATTCCTTTTAAGAAGCATCTTCTATCTTCACTAGCATAATCTTTATTGTAAAAAAATAAGTAACAATGTCGCCTATCTACGTCTAATTCAAAGAATTGTTTATTTATCTGCCAGTCTAAAACATCCTCTAATATCAGCATCTTATATAACTTAATACCAATAGTTACTTTTTTCATACCTTATGTTAAAAGAAATAAAATGTTTTTTCATTTCCTGTAAAGTTTAGTTTTAGCAGATACAAGTTCTTGTCACTTCATCGTCGATATATTTTTAGCATTTGACATGCTTAGCACTAATACATTAAACACAAAGTGAAAAATGTGAAATCGAAAATAACAGTCACGAGCAGGATTTGAACCTGCATCTCCTGGATACTGTCCAGATGCTTTGCCAATTCAGCCATCGTGACAATTGCGCCTGACTGCTAATCTCGATAACACATTCATACTTAACGTCTTTGGGTGACGCCTGCGCCATCTGTCGGAAGTATTTTCATACATTATACCGACCAGGATTTTACAATTAAGATTTTACCTAATAATGACGCAAACCCTATAAATATTTAGATATTTTTATATATATTTTTAGCATTTGACATGCTTAGCACTATACATTGATGAATGTGCAAACAAAAACGGTTCCCTGTAGACCATTGTTATTGCTTACACGTGTATTTTTTTTATTGCATATAGTGGCAGACGAGCCACGGCCCATCTGATGGTAAATGGTAACCGTCGCTCTTGGACTCAACTATACTGAGAGTTTTTTTCTAACATTTACGCGAATTTTACACATTTTGAAATAAAACTACGTTTACGGAATCTATCGCGTTTACTTGATTTTTATGCTATCCCGACGTTTCGAATACTTATAAGCTGATATCAGCTTTGGACATCTACCATCTAAGTCCACCCGTGATCATGAATGCTGTAAAGTATTCGACACGTCGGGATAGCATAAAAATCAAGTAAACGCAATAGATTCCGTAAACGTAGTTTTATTTCAAAAATATACTGAGAGTATTGTCAAGCCGCTGCTCACCATTTCATTTCACCGATATGAAATGAAAGAATACCATTTCATAGCGGTGAAATGAAATGTTTTACCAAATGGCTTCAAATGTAAACAATACTCTAAGGTCTAAGTACACTAAGCACAGTAACTTATTTGTATCAGTAACTTTTAGCCTTCCTTCCGGGAGCATCTCTTTTCTTCTTTGTACACTGTGAGTGAAAATGAATTCAAAACGAAAACTGAAACATATACTGAGAAGTTAAAAGAGATCGAAGCAGTGACAAGTAATTTTTATGTAGAATAAAATAAACCTTAATAAACGTACATTTTTAACCCTAAAATAAAGTACCTACGTATGTATTAACACTTCAAAGTTTCATTTGCATTTAACCTAGCTCGTCTACCTCTATAATTCCTAAACAAAACTTATAAACGAACCACTGTAAAACTGCCTCGGTGGTGAAGCGGTAGTGTATGCAACTGCTAATCATGAGGTCTCGGGTTCGATCCCCGGGTTGGGCAATGTTATTGAGCATTTTCCTAAAAAGAAAAATTCTTATAATTTTTTAATAAGGAAAAAGAGTATTTTAGAACGTGCGGGAATCGAACCCGCGAGTCGAGTCCCGTCCTATCCGGGGAAGTGCTCTAATCCACTGAGCTACCGTACTATTTGTTAGAAATACCCAATCTCCTTACCACATTTGTCTTAACGACCAACGCCACCTATCGGAAGCATTTACATGCATTAATCCAATATATTGCTTTATCAATATTAGATAGAACTAGAGCGACTAAACACAGCAACAGATGAGATCAACCGCCTTGAAGTGGAATTGGATGAGGCGCGGCTCGCTTTCAGAAGACTGCTAGCAGAAGGTCATCTAAAGATACAACAACTTACGAAGAAATTGGGAACCAGCGTGCATAAGGCGCGCCCTTACTATGAAGCTAGATTCAGAGCTAATACTGTGAGTATATTTTTAGATATTATCTATTTAGACTCATTCTCTGATATAGGTACATCCATCCATCTATCAGCCTTTCAACCTCCACTGCTGGACATAGGCCTCCCCAAGAGATGGCGTTCTCTCAACGAGCGGTCCCGTCATGGGGGATAATGCCGTAATCGCCACGCTTGGCAGGCGGGTTGGCGATCGCAGTGGATGTTGTTAATACTCGAGGGAGTGCTGCTGCCCACTCCCCCGGTATTCCCTCAGTCGGCTCTTACGACTCCCGTGGGTAGAGAGGGGTAGGACAATTCTAAAGCCGGCCCCACACGACCTGATATAGGTACTACTGCGTAATTATTTATTTTTACTTACTTATATATCATCACGCCATCTCCCTTGCGACTCCGTAATCCCTTGCCTACCCAGGCAGAGGGAGGGGTGTTTAGTTTTAGTTAAAACGCGTCTTTCCTTGTTGATAAATTTCCAAAAAAAATGTTGTATTCCAACCCATGGTGATATTTTGCTATTTCACAGTTTTTAATGTATAAAGTTTTGTATTTTGTAGTTATTTATATAGTATGACTAACATAACTCTTAGGCCGCACTACTATACTCATAATTTGTTTTGAATACTTAACTGGAAACATTTAGATACGAAACCGTTATGTTAGTCTACGTATAAAGTGGCCGCGTTAAGGTTCCTTGCCTGACTGAAAGAGTTGTTCTGAAACTGAAACTATTGGGACTTTTAAGTGAATTATTCGCTGCGTTAGAGATGTCGCATTTTCCAGCGTTACTTGCGCAATATTGAGTTTATAAAGTTGCGTTCGGAACGTCGCGTTTGCAGCGCCATTTTTGCAACGTCGCGATTGCAGCGCTACGTTTGGGAAGTAGGCGTTTGATTCCACGCAAGACACCATCTAATGGATCAACCGAGTTAAATATCAATTTAAATTGGCAGACGTCGCAAGAGCTCCAAACAGCAACATTGGCTTACGATAAAGCCAACAGCGCCCATGCTGCAGCTAGAGAAATGGTATACCTCGCAGAGCAAGGTTTGGCTCGACTTGCTGAAGGCAGTACAGGCCTCACGCTCGACCCCGCCTGGCAAGAGATGCTCAATCACGCCACACATAGAGTCAACCAGGTATGACAACCATTTCATCAAACTCTATGTAAATGGAAACAGTGTACCTTCGTTAGTTAGTTGTCCTTCACCAAAGATCTAAGAAATATAAATTTAAAACTCCGCCGATCCTCTGACCTCCCTCTTTATTCATCATCAGACCCTGGTCACCGTTTACCTTTCAAACATAAACGAAATTAAAATCTGTTCTGCCGTTTGGAAGCTATAACGCTACAGACAGATACACAGGTATTTAACCGGGGATGGTTTACTACTACGATTTACTCTCTAACTCGCGGCCATTAAAATGGAGAAGACTTGTGGTAAGTACAGTCTTCTCGTAAATACGCGGTTGGACCAAACATCCCTAAGTTAAGGAAACATTGTACTAGGATTTGTTAGTGTCCCCCACACTACTTACTTTTTTCCTGCCTTAACAAAAAAGAAAGGTTTTATTAGTGTGGGTAGAATCATACATCCAATGTACTGCAGCACCTGTCTCATTCTGAGAGATCTCTGTCTAGCGACGGGACTGTGCTAGATTGATACATCATGTTCAGGCGGAGTGTGAGCGAGCGAGCGCAACGGTGACACAACGCAATAAAGCAGCCACACACCGGGCAGCGACCACCTTGGTCCAGCAGTTGCAAAATGGACTTAAGAGACATATCGCAAAGTCCAGGTATGATCCATCTTGATCCTTTGAAAGTTTCTAATATTGCTTATTGTCTTACTCTATTCCAAATAAAAACATTAAACAGTACATCACGAGTTTTTGAGCTGTGTTTGAAAGTCGTAGATCGCATTTAATTTTTTTTTCTTGTGCTTATTAATAAATTTTTGCCCGCAATTTCGTCTTTGTGGACGTTCAAAAAAGAATAACTATTTTCTTGACCCTCTATTTCAATAAATGATGTTTCATCCTATGTTTTGCTCTAAGCCAAACTCTATCTATCCCTAAAACCGCATTCAGTTCAGCAATTCCAGTGATGTTTCCTAACAAAAAGACGACAAAAAGTAAAAAGCCTTCTTTAGCTCAACTTTGCTAGCCATCCTTACGAAATGTTGCTGAATCCTTAATTTAATATCACATAAATTATGTGACGCCTGGCAGATGTGAAACATTCACAAATGAGAAAAATCGATGCTTTGAAATATATATGGCCATATCAAACCATAAAGTGCCAGTGATTGGCATAGTGATATCATTCAGACAGTACAGTGATACCGTAATGGTAAGACCAACAACTGCAAGGACAGTGGCATGGAGTTCGATCCTCAGTCCTGTTCGAGATAATATATCGCATCTCACACACGTCTGACTTTCCAAAATTATGTGTGTCACAAATTGTCACAGCCTAATAAAGAAAATATGGTAGGGAAAAATAAATGCTTGATGGATTTTCTGCACAGTTTGTGATGTCTGCCAACCAGCATTAGGCGATAGTGGTAGGCCGCCTAAATCCTCTCACTGTTAGAGGTGACCCGTGTCCAATAGTGGAACTCATTGGTTAAAAAAAATACCAACACAATAATGCGTATGGTATGCTTGTTTACCAACCTAATGTTGTAGAATGCCTGGTACCGCTTCCAATGCTATTAGAAATTCTCGCTCTCATATTCTTTCCAAATTAAATTGATTTAAAGTATCAAAATCTATTTTATATATGTGTATACATGATGACCAAAACGTTTTTGTTCTCGCTATTTGGAAGGACAAGATATCACATTTGGAAGACCAAGACTACAATGAATCAGCCTTGGTCTTGTTAACACACATCACTAATTCATTAATAAAACCAATAGGTAATTGTTTGAGTTTCGTACATATTAATTTGGAATTTACATTGAGTGCATAATTTTAATCTTACACATTTGCGTAGTCCTAAACTGCTCTCGAGCAAATGAAGTTAAAATATAATTTCAAAACGTAAATTTTTTTTTTTTCACTAAACATATTTTAATTTCCGTTGCTCAGGCGAAACCAGCTTACGATTTAGTAGCTATAAATGCGTGCCTAGTTATTAATCCCCCACCACAGTTAAATACCAGTGTTGTCAATATAATATTACATGAATATATTTTACAGGCTGAAAAAAAATACGACTACAGTTTAACATAGCGGATATAAAAAAAATATGTCTATTTGTTGCACGGCTGGTAATACAGATAAACAGCACTAATGTTCAATGGTAATAATATTTCTTGTGCCTACAAATTTCTTCTAATTAAAAATATATTTTTTTAATTATAACTTTCTAGTCTAAACTATTCAGTCAAACCTTGAATCACAAATGTGACCTTCATTTAATTACATTAGCTATTTAATTAACACGTTGTTTTTTTATTGAAACCTTTAGTTATACTGGCAGTAAATACACAACGTCGTATAAAAACAAATGTATCTTCTATGACGTGTACTACCTTGCACATGTGAATTGCGTTTTATGTAAATAACACTGATATTTTTCTGCATGTACATACTGTACACATTATTATATAAAGAATGGCCAATGAACATTTTAAATTTGAATTGTACACGCAAAATCTATGGTCTCCATACCTGTAGGAAATATACGGCATTAAAAATTACGGATTCCATTGTACGATATTTTTTTTTAATTACTTCTTCTAAATAATTTAAATTCCGAATGCCACTTGAATATGTGGTTCTCATATTTAGATATTTTTATATATATTTTTAGCATTTGACATGCTTAGCAACATACATTAAACACAAAGTGAAAAATGTGAAATCGAAAATAACAGTCACGAGCAGGATTCGAACCTGCATCTCCTGGATACCGTCCAGATGCTTTGCCAATTCAGCCATCGTGACCCTTGCTCCTGACTGCTAATTTCGATAACACACTCATACTTAACGTCTTTGGGTGACGCCTGCACCATCTGTCGGAAGTATTTTCATACATTATACCGACCAGGTAAACTTAATTTTACAATTAAGATTTTACCTAATAATGACGCAAACCCTATAAATATTTAGATATTTTTATATATATTTTTAGCATTTGACATGCTTAGCAACATACATTAAACACAAAGTGAAAATTGTAAAATCGAAAAATATTTATAGGGTTTGCGTCATTATTAGGTAAAATCTTAATTGTAAAATTAAGTTTACCTGGTCGGTATAATGTATTAAAATACTTCCGACAGATGGTGCAGGCGTCGCCCAAAGACGTTAAGTATGAGTGTGTTATCGAAATTCGCAGTCAGGAGCAAGGGTCACGATGGCTGAATTGGCAAAGCATCTGGACGGTATCCAGGAGATGCAGGTTCGAATCCTGCTCGTGACTGTTATTTTCGATTTCACATTTTTCACTTTGTGTTTAATGTACGTGGTTCTCCATTGGCCAGCCTTTACAAGCCTATAACCCTGCACATTTAAATAGCTTAGTAGCACAGTACTTCTTTCTTCCACAGGCCTGCCGCACCGACTGCCAACTCTAAACTATCGCATTATTGGTACACATATTTTTACTATGCATGCTTTCTTTTGTAGACTAATAAATAATGTGACTGCACTATTATGTCTTAGTGGTTTATGTAATCACAGCTCATAGTCTTGTGGGTTCGATTCCCACTACAGGTAATATTTTTGTTACAGCTGTAATTTTTAAATCAGTTTAATTCCATCCATCCATCAGCCTTTCAACGTCCACTGCTGGACATAGGCCTCCCCAAGAGAACGCCACAACGAGCGGTCCCGTCATGGGGGATAATGCCGTAATCGCCGCGCTTGGCCGGTTGACAATCGCAGTGGATGTTGTTAATACTCGAGGGAGTGCTGCTGCCCACTCCCCCGGTATTCCCTCAGTCGGCTCTTACGACTCCCGTGGGTAGAGAGGGGTGGGATAATTCTAAAGCCGGCCCCACACGGCCAAGTTTAATTATGTTTAGTTCAATTATGATTTGTATAAATATAGATTTCACTGCATGGGATATGTAGGTATATTAAATATAAAATAACAATTTTAGATATTTTTATATATATTTTTAGCATTTGACATGCTTAGCACTATACAATAAACACAAAGTGAAAAATGTGAAATCGAAAATAACAGTCAGGAGCAGGATTTGAACCTGCATCTTCTGGATACCGTCCAGATGCTTTACCAATTCAGCCATCCTGACAATTGCTCCTGACTGCTAATTTCGATAACACATCATACTTAACGTCTTTGGGTGACGCCTGCGCCATCTGTCGGACGTATTTTCATACATTATACCGACCAGGTAAACTTAATTTTACAATTAAGATTTTACCTAATAATGACGCAAACCCTTTAAATATTTTAGATATTTTTATATATATTTTTAGCATTTGACATGCTTAGCACTATACAATAAACACAAAGTGAAAAATGTGAAATCGAAAATAACAGTCAGGAGCAGGATTTGAACCTGCATCTTCTGGATACCGTCCAGATGCTTTACCAATTCAGCCATCCTGACAATTGCTCCTGACTGCTAATTTCGATAACACATCATACTTAACGTCTTTGGGTGACGCCTGCGCCATCTGTCGGACGTATTTTCATACATTATACCGACCAGGTAAACTTAATTTTACAATTAAGATTTTACCTAATAATGATGGCTAATTGTCAGGATGGCTGAATTGGTAAAGCATCTGGACGGTATCCAGAAGATGCAGGTTCAAATCCTGCTCCTGACTGTTATTTTCGATTTCACATTTTTCACTTTGTGTTTATTGTATAGTGCTAAGCATGTCAAATGCTAAAAATATATATAAAAATATCTAAAATATTTAAAGGGTTTGCGTCATTATTAGGTAAAATCTTAATTGTAAAATTAAGTTTACCTGGTCGGTATAATGTATGAAAATACGTCCGACAGATGGCGCAGGCGTCACCCAAAGACGTTAAGTATGATGTGTTATCGAAATTAGCAGTCAGGAGCAATTGTCAGGATGGCTGAATTGGTAAAGCATCTGGACGGTATCCAGAAGATGCAGGTTCAAATCCTGCTCCTGACTGTTATTTTCGATTTCACATTTTTCACTTTGTGTTTATAAAATAACAAATCAAATATTTTTATTAAACTTAATTCAACTTCAATGCAACTTCTAAAGTTGTATAAAGTGTATCGCTGAGTAAAGTAAGGACAGCTTTGGATGCAAGCGGCATAGAACCGCTTCTTATGATGCTCTCTTGGGAAAGCTAAAAATTATATGAAACGTGATTTATACACAACAGTTACATCCGGATATTTTGAATTAGTTTATACATCAGCGAGGGGCCGTTTGTAAATTACGTAACGGTAAATTCTGCTGTCATAATAAGTAAAATGTGTGTTGAACTGCGAATATCACACTTCCTCAGACAATATTACGGTTTGTAACATTATGCGATTTAACCCGGGGAGGGGTGCTATGTTCGCTTTGTGCGAACGTATTTTTCGAACGATTCCTTATATATTAAATAAATAAATAATCATGGACATTTCACACAACGTCCTCTGGTCCCAAAATAAGCTTAACGCTTGTGCTATGGGTACCAGGTTACGGATATAATACATATACTACTTTTTTTGTAAATACATACATATAATAGATAGAAAACACCCAGACGCAGTGCAAATATCTGTGTTCATCACACAAATAATTGTCCTGAGTGGGAATTGAACCCATGACCTCGTGTACGGAAGTCGGTTACACTACCGACTACGCCACGAGGCCCGTCTATATATTCATAATCATGTTTTAAAATCTTCCCTGGTTACATCCGGACAGTTGCCATTTTATTGCAGACCTTACTTCGAAGAGAAAGCTCGCATCAATACGGCTTTGGAAGGTCAGAAAGCCAGGATCCAGACCTTGGAAGAGCAAGTATCAGAAGCGAAGCAACAATATTCTTCAGCGTTGAGAAACTTGGAACGAATCTCAGATGAAATACACAAGCATCGCTCTAGACGACAATCGGCTAAGAATGGTAAGATTTATTCAGAAAATACCTATTTATTCTATGTAATTCAGTTCATATGATACTTGACCATAGCTAATAAAAACATAGCGTCACGCCTGTATTCCCCGAAGGGGTAGGCAGAGGTATTACACACCCACGGTTCGCCATCTATGTTTAAGTCCCACGTAATAGGGGGCGAGCCTATTGCCGTCTACCGGATACATATCCAAACTCCGGACTGCTACTGGAATTTTTCTTGTTACGAAAAAGCTCAATAACACTGCCCGACCACTTGGTACCCAGCCTTACCACCAGTCATGCAATGGATGATAATTGCTTATTGCTCACTTCCCATAGCCGCCTCATACGACACCCGTGGGAAAGAATGGGGTGGTGACACTTGTATTCTTAGTCCGTCACCACACATTTATTTTTCGATAGATATCTAGAATTCCGCACTAGTTGTCATATAATAGTAGAATATACTTTGATCACCAATTCCATACGTGTCAATAACCAATTGACATCGATTGAAACGTATTTTACTTTCAATAAATATTGATTGCTGGTTAACAAAGTTTCAAATCTAATCGTTCTTTCTTAAAACTTAAATAAATTTATATTTAAACTAACATTTGCCCACGGCTCCGCCGCAGCCAAGACCTAGATTTTAGGTTGTCTAAGGTCCGAATAAACGTATGGTAGTCGGAATAAACCAGTTTTTAAGTCTATTGAGCTATCAAATAAAAAAGTTTCATCAAAATCCGCTTAGTAGTTTTTACGTGAAGCTCGAACAAACATACGGATGAACACAAATATTAAAAAAAAAGTTTTGTGTTCAGTGTCGCCTAAATAGGTATTTTTTTTCTCAAATAATTTAAATGTACAGACATAGCTCTGTTGCAGCTTTTTAATAGTAGGAGCCCCGATGCAAAATAGTTCGTCTAGTGTGAAATTTTCTCTGTGAGATTTTTTCTAACTTCATTATTTTTGTGTATCTATATAAAATATTAAGCTGTTCTACTATCACATGTCGCGTTACTTATGACATTTTTTAATTATGAACCAATAAACTATTTAGCTTTTTAAATTTATACATATCCTGTTTTAAATTCGAAGAAGTTATAAGCAAAATAGTTCGTCTAATTGTTGATCGATGCAAAAGAGTTCGTCTATCGGTGAGTTAAATAAGATTATTCCTTCTTTGTACAATTATGTTGCATAATTTAAATTTGTAAAAGTAATTCTGTGTCATTTGTCAAGTGAGACAGTATAAATTCTGAAAATTTCAGTTTTTTTCATTAGTTTTCAAATAACAATGGGTTGTGGCAAACCCGTGTGTGAAGAGCTTCGAAAGCGAATAGTTTGTGGGGTCGATGCTGGCAAATCAAGTTACCAAATATCTAAAGACTTGATAATTCCCAGGTCTACAGTCCAATCTATCATTCAGCACTATAAAAATAATAGAACGACTTCTTGTTTGAAGATAACTGGTCGACCACGCATCACAAGTGCAGTAGAAAACAGAATCCTGAAGAAAATTATCAAAAATAATCGTCGTGCTCGAGCTGGAGAACTCACGGTGCAATGGAAGGACATGATTCACAAAGACTTCTCAGTTGATACTTGCAAAAGAGTCCTAAAAAGAATGGGTTACGGATTTTACACTGCTAAGGAGAAACCACTGTTGACTGCTGTACAAAAGAAAAAGAGGTTGAAGTTTGCTCGTTCATTTAAATTGGACTTCCGATCAGTGGCGTAGTATCATTTGGAGTGACGAGTCCAAATTTGAAGTGGCAGTTGGCGATGAAAGGAAAAAAGTGATTCGGAACAAAAATGGATTTCATACTGATTATCTCAAACGCAAAGTGAAGTTTCCGGCGTCTCTTATGATATGGGGCTGCATGTCTGCACAAGGTGTTGGTGGTATGCAGTTTGTGGATGGTTCTATCAATGCTGCATGGTATCAAAACCTTTTGGAAGAGAATTTACTGCCCTCTATTCCGTCACTTAAGCATCAAGATTCCTTCATTTTTCAACAGGATGGTGCTGCCTGCCATACTGCAAGGACAACAAAGACGTGGCTACTGGCGAAAAGCATCCCTACAATCGAATGGCCATCTAACAGCCCGAACTTGTCGCCGATCGAAACCCTATGGTGGATAATGAAAAAAGTTCTCCGTAAAAATCCATCAAGATCGAAGAGCGACTTAAAGGGTAAACTATTGGCTGTCTGGGAGTCAATTACGCCTGAGGAGTGTGCAGCGTTGGTTGCAACCACGCCTCTTCGCATTAAAGCTGTCATTGAGAGCAAAGGCGACACAACTAAGTGGTAGACGAACTATTTTGCGTGAGTGACAAGGGTAGATGAATACTTTTGCGTTATATTTTTTAGAATATTTTTTTAAATTTTTTATGTTATGTAAAGTCATGAAAGAATTTCAGTTATGTTAAAATAAACTTTAAAATGTTCCTCAAATTGTGGTTTACTTTTTATTAAACGTTCTTAATTATTTTACCAATATTTACTTTCTATATTTTACGCTTTGCACTACTTTCCATACTAGACGAACTATTTTGCATCGGGGCTCGTAATAGATAGATGAAGATATCGCAATATTTTTTTTAGATATATTATACCTTATAAAGTCCAAGTTTCAAAGAAATAAAACTTAGAAAATCTAATTAAAATATATCCCGTAGTTTTTCCGTGATTCGCGCCCAACCGCAGACCTTTATCATTTAATTATATAGATTTTCGCACATTGTGTTGTGGCCAGTGGTCGAGCATGTAAAATACTGAATATATGTATATAATTATAAGACCATATATCGATAGATGGCGCGGATATTAATAAGATATAAAATGGAAGTGTCTGAACAAATTCTGCAACAGCTAACAGCCATTTTTTTCAACAAAATTTGTGTCTAGCTATAGTTTTTTGTACGCAGACATGGACCAGTCAACAATAACAGACACGGCAAGCGACACCAACACAACGAACAGTGACAAGTTGGAGGAGCTCTGTGAGAACAGCACCGAGGCCAGCGTGAGGGAATGGCTAAGGCGCGCCGCTGATGCGCATCGGCCGAGGCGCCTGCCTGACGGGTGTGACACCTGGACAGAAATCGACCTGGACTACTCTAGTCCGGAAGAGGTAAGTCTCCAAAACCAGTGTGGGGGGAATAACTGAGCCAATAGAGTGACTAAGGGATTGGCTCTGGACTAAAATTGGCAATAGGGGTGATGACTGTTTTTCAAAATCTATTCTATATAATATTCAGAAGTATCTAATAACTGAAAAATGTATCATATTTCTGGAAAAATATTTTTTTTATGCAATGAAATGGAATTTAAATTTTAAATTTCAAACTCACGTCAAAACGCACGCCATTTGTCATGATGTCACGCCTCAGTACGGCAACAGCTTAAACATTAGTCTAAGACAATGTAAGACACTACAATAACGTTCAGAGCGAATGGAACACTTCCCCGGATTGGAAAAGACGCGGGTTCGTTTCCCGCTCGTACCAAAAAATATCTTTTTCCTTGTTCACAAAAAATCTCTTTATCCTTATTCACAAATAATTTGTACTTTAAAAAGTAGCGGAGCATGTCAAAAGCTAAAAAATATAGATCAAAAAAGTAGGCAGTATGCTTGTATGCCACCCACGCAGTATAAAAGAACACTTGGCAAAAAATTACCTGATGGTAAGTGGCATTCCGTGGTATGAAACCACCAGTTTCGTATTAAGAATTAACATATCATATCCAGACAGCAGTGATAGCCTAACGGTAAAACCAAGGACAGCAATGACAGTGGTATCGAGTTCGATCCCGAGTCCTAGGTCCAGACCTCGTACGGCACACACCTCTGACTTTCGAAATTATGTATGTATTTGTAGACAATTTATCACTGCTCGGTGAAGGAAAATATTGTAAGGAAACCTGCACGCCTGAGAGATTTTCTTGACAACTAGTGATGTTTGCCAACCTGCACTGGGCCATCGTGGTGGACTATGGCCTAATCCCTCTCACCATTAGAGGAGACAAAAAGCTATACACGGTTTTATAATATGCCTAAGTGGAGAAGATTTTCTTTTTTAAATAACTTTGCGCTAAGGAATAATCTTTGTATCGCGGGGGCCTTTACAAACATACAATTTCACGGACACAGTGTCCAAGTGAATCTCACAAAGAGTTGTCCTGTGTGGGAATCGAACCCACAACACGGCCATCTGTGCAGTCGATTAATTGTCTTTTGATCTGGATATTTATTATCGTTTATAGGTCAGTTTCGAGAAGTGTTCTCTCCGTGCGCGCTCAACTCCTGAGAAGTGGTCACCACCCAGTCCTGTAGAATCTAGGGCTTCTGCTGCGTCTCCTAGACGCATCATCACGGCGCCACCCCGCCGTCTTGTGCTGCGGGCAGAGCTGCCAGAACACGCGCGTAGGCAGAGTCTTGATGCGTTGCTGCATGATACTGGAGAGAAGGTCAAGGAGATGTTCCAAGGTCAGTTGTAGAAAATAGATACTTTTCTACTACTGAAGTAATGTAATATAGTTCCAGTGGGCCGCCAACACAGGTGGAGAGACAGCACACGGCGGGTTTATTTAGTGGGTGAGGGCCCCACACTACCCTGTTCGTTGCCCCGAACGACGGGGTGTGCGGTTAGGTAAATTTTTCCCGCCCTAACAAAAAAAAGGGTCAACAATTCTGCAGCTATGAGTATGGAATGTTTGCTGTCATCGCCGAACGCATTGTCCGTCAATGTGGATATGTAGTCCGACGTAAAACGAACAAGAAGTTTTATCAGGGCAATGTAGATGTAGTGACTTATACCTCTGCTATTAGAATACCTTATAGAACCAAAATTCAATTAAAATTTTTCAAATTCAAAAATATCTTTATTTCATAGGCCTATTAAGTAGCACTTAAAATCGTCAATAATACACTAATAATTAAAATAATTAACACGAGCGCCTGAGGCGAGTGCATCCGCAATAACAAAGTGGCGATTGCAATTGCCATAAGCGGCCGGATTCCGTAGTAAAGCCTTTCATGAGAAGAACCCGGCAAGAAACTCATGGGCCACTTTTTTAAATTGCCAATTTATTACAATTTAATATAATCTTTATAACTAAAATTACATTATATCTTACAAAACAATTTTGAAAATTAATGAATGAGGAGCAGCTCAAGCCCATTTAGTTTTATCCTCAAGATAATCCGAAACAGTGTAATAACCTTGATTACAAAGTCTAATTTTTATGGCTTTCTTAAACTTATTTAGTGGCATGTTTCGGACATTTTCAGGAATTTTATTGTAGAAGCATATACAGTGCCCCATGAAAGATCTACTAATTCTGTGGAGACGAGTACTGTGAGCAACAAGATTGCTTTTATTCCTTGTATTAATGTGATGAACGTCGCTATACTTATCAAAGCTTCTGATGTATTTCTTGACATACAACAGATTTTCATCTAAGGGAAACTCGGGCCCAGATTATAGATTGCACGAACGGAAGGGCCGTACCCGGCCGGTTTCTGAAGTACAAATATAGAATTTATATCGGCGGAGCATCCCATAGCAACAACTGCAACACAGTCTTTTAGATTAATGTAGATTGTTATCGAATTTTAAGATTATTATTATTATAGCAGTATGCCATAGGACATAATACCATGAAAGTAACTGAAATAAACTATTCTAGCCGCTTCAACATCAGTCAATAATCTAATTTTTTTTACCGCATATGCCGCTGAGCTAAACCTACCTGACATTTTTTTAATATGGGGGCCCCATTGGAGTTTTTTTGTACCTAGAAAAACCGTGGACTCTACAAGGTCCAGTTCGACGCCATTCAATTGTACATTGGTTTCTACATGCCTTACATTGGGTGTAGTAAAATTTATACATTTCGTTTTATTTTCAATTAAAACTAGGTTATTAGTATTGAACCAATGAACAACTTTAGATAGTGCGTTGTTCACATCGTCATAATTAAGTAGTTGCCTTCTTATTTTAAATAATAAAGATGTATAATCTGCGAACAACACAATACTTCGATTATCTCCTACGTAGTATGGTAGGTCATTAATATAGACTAGGAACAGAAAAAAACACAGCCCTAAAATGGACCCCTGCGGCACACCCATTGTCACGACAGACCCAAGTGATAACGTGCCATTAACATCGACCCTTTGAATTCTATTGCTTAAATAAGAAGTCAAAAGCTCGAGAGCCCTGTTCCTGATTCCGTAATGGTATAACTTTTTAATAAGGGTTTCATGATGTACACAGTCAAATGCTTTAAACAAATCGCAAAATACGCCTAACGCATAGTGCGAATCTTCCCAAGCTTTAAATATGCTTTTTAACAATTCTAGGCCTGCATCAGTAGTAGAGCGATTCTTTGTAAAGCCGAACTGGTTTTTATGAAAAATTTTATGATTGTCAAAATGATCAACTATTTGTTTGAGAATAAGCTTCTCAAATACTTTACTTAGTGTCGGTAGTACAGAAATTGGACGAAAATTATTAAGGTCTGAGTTACTACCAGATTTAAACAAAGGAATTACTCTACTAAACTTCATAAGGTCGGGGAATACACCATTAACAAAACAACCGTTAAATGTCAATTGGGGAGCAATAATATGAATAATTGAGTTAATTAACTTAACAGACATACCCCATAAATCCGCAGTTTTTTAATATTAAGACTTTTAAAAGAATTTATAACACTGTTTACATTGACATCCGAGAATTTAAAGGAAGTATTACAAATCGGAACACATTGCCTAAGGAGCGATTAGGCTGCAGTAGGAGACAACGTCAGATGTTTTGTTGTTATAACTGGAATATTAGTAAAATAATTTTCAAATGCCGTTGCCTCTTCTCGATTCTCTCTTACATTTTTGTCATCTATTTTCAAGTTAAAGTCCCTCTTGCGCACTGTTTCTCTACCAGTTTCACTGTTTATCACTTTCCAAGTAATTTTAATAATATCGCCGGGTGTTTTGATTTTATTTTTCAGATATAGGATTTTTGGAATAGTTTTTTACATATTCCAAAAATATTGGGTTATGATTATAGGTTTTTTCATTATAGAGTTCATATAACCTTAGCCTACTTTTATAAATACCATAGGTAGCCCATTCACTAAAGCCCGCGCGAGCGCCAATATTTACAGTTTTACGTTTAAAATTTTTGCTGAATTCACTACTGATCAACTGGAATAGAGCAGTATATAAATCGTTAGGGTTGTCATGAAACCACAGAAGGAATGTAACATAGTTCCAGTGGCCCGCCAATAAAGGCGGAGAGACGGCACACGGCGGGTTTCTTTAGTGGGTGCAGGCCCCACACTACTCTGTTCGTTGCCCCGAACGACGGGGTGTGCGGTTAGGAACATTTTTTCCCGCCTAAACAAAAAAGAAAAAAAAGGGTTGTCATGAAAAGGCAACCGTGGTACTTTTTCAGATAGACTACATTTAAAAAGCTCTAAGCGGCTAGAGTTCATTGGAACAAAGGTAACTGACCCTACTAGTTCCAGAAAATACCACAAGTTGTCCACAGTGATCAGATTCCAGTTTATTTATGATAGATTTATTGATTGGTTTTGCATTTGTAAATATATTATCAATACAAGTTGCGCTCAAAGAAGTAATCCTAGTAGGTTCCAAAACCTATGTTTAGCACCAGGGATAATCACCCTCTAGTGTTTTAGTCGGAGTACTCATTTGTTATCGGAGTCGAGCCGGTTGGTAACACCGGCTGCCGTAGGACCCACCGTAAAGCAGCTCACTGTGGTTGTATCGAGAGCTAGTTTATCATTTCCCTCCATGAAGTGTAATGGGGAGCAGAGGCTTGGCAGTATTCGTAGTATTGTTATAACTTACTATCAGGTCCGCTATAGCTCGTCTGTCAGTATAATTTATAAAAAAATGATTCGCTAATAATTATAGCTATTAGTCAATTTTGCACGCCTCATAAGCGAAGCTTTGAGGTGTGTACTACTCTCGCTTTACGCAGAACAACTGATTTTTCATACTACATTCTATCATATATTGCATTTGTAAAATAATAATGTATATTGGACGTCCGTGTGTATGTATGTTAACACGATAACGACCGAAATACTTACTAATCGAGTCTTTTTTTTCTTTTACGATTCAGTATAATTATGAATAGAGCCCTATCACTTTCCACGGTCTGATTCGATGTGGTTTAATTGTTATTAAATAAACAAAAAAATAGTGAATATTTACGCTCGACTCGACACTAAAACCATCGCTATCCTTATTTCGTGAGAACTATTTCTATAGACCAATATAGAAGTACTTCTTAAAATTAGCGCTAGATGGCGTATAAGACATGTAAACCACAGTACTTTTTGAAATTGCTCTCTATGTGATTTATTGAAAACTACTTAGTAAGACCAATACATTATTAGTTACTTATCAAATAATCAATTTTATTGTGAAAAATTAAGATTATGAGGCGTGCGTTTTGGATTTTCCAAAGTATTTCTTTTATTGCTGACGGTGGCAGACGAACAAACGGCCCACCTGATGGTAAGTAGTAACCGTCGCTCATGGACTTTGGCAACACCAAAACCAAGCCGCCGCCTACCGTGAGTAACATGCTCTTCCCAAACCTCGTTTAAAGAGAGACAAGTCTTAACACTGAGGAAACACCGCAGCAGGAAGTCGCCAGGATGAGCTGTACTACCGTGTCCCTTGGTCCGATGGCAAAATGGCGATGTTGATACAACCTCAAACAGTTCCTCAGAGCGCTCCCCATTAAATAGTAAATAGAGCACACAGAGGGACCCAAAGTCTCTTCGTCGCCTCAACGACTCAGATCATCTGTGAGTGCGGGCGGACTTGTGATTTATACAGCACAATTCGCTGCCTCGGTGTAAAATACCGCTTGGCTCTGTCCAGGACGCTCAGTTTTTTGCTCGCCAATTTGGTTTTGTTTGTATCTATGAATAAATCGTTGAAACGTCAGGTTGCGAATTGTATTACATTCGCCGACGTTTTAACAGCCAAGGGCCCATTGAACTGTATGTACTTGCGTAATACTTAAACATTGCCAATGTACATAAGTAGTATATGATGCGATCCCAGGGTTCTCACTAACCGGTGACCCGCCAATAATGGCGGAGAGACGGCACACGGCGGGTTTCTTTAGTGGGTGGGGGCCCCACACTACTCTGTTCGTTAGCCCGAACGACGGGGTGTGCGGTTAGGACCATTTTTCCCGCCTTAACAAAAAAAGGGGTCTTACTAAAACATGAAAATGTGATGTATGCTTAGGGTAGTCACAAGTAACACATGAAGAATTCCCAAGGTAGTCATAAGCATCATCTGATGTGTTTAGCTGCGCGGTGATTTCTCTTCGGCCGTGTAGGTATGTCGGCCCATTATTGGCTAGTGTCCGTTGACCTGATTGAGACAGCTCTGGAGGTCATGAACACGCTACACACAGTCGGAGCAGTCTCAAGTACTACATAGTCTGTACTAGCTTTCCTAGGATGTGATATACAAAATAGTATCGTATTTTGTAATTGGTGATAAAACTAAAGACGGTGACGCCCGTCCCACAGGGCTGTCGCTGTTCGGTGAGCGGCGCGGGTCGGCCTCGGCGCCGCGCACCCCGCGCCGCGCCCCCTCCCCACGCGCGTGCTCCTCCGCCTCCGACGAGCGGTACTCCGACACCGACAGTCTCGCCAGGTACGTCACTGTAACAGAACTGTGTACGCCGCAGCCTCCCGCCGCGCGTACTCCTCCTCCTGCGACGAGCGGTACTCCGACACCGACAGTCTCGCCAGGTACGTCACTGTAACAGAACTGTGTACGCCGCAGCCTCCCGCCGCGCGTACTCCTCCTCCTCCGACGAGCGGTACTCCGACACCGACAGTCTCGCCAGGTAAGTCACTGTAACAGAACTGTGTACGCCGCAGCCTCCCGCCGCGCGTACTCCTCCTCCTCCGACGAGCGGTACTCCGACACCGACAGTCTCGCCAGGTACGTCACTGTAACAGAACTGTGTACGCCGCAGCCTCCCCCCGCGCGTACTCCTCCGCCTCCGATGAGCGGTACTCCGACACCGACAGTCTCGCCAGGTACGTCACTGTAACAGAACTGTGTACGCCGCAGCCTCCCCCCGCGCGTACTCCTCCGCCTCCGATGAGCGGTACTCCGACACCGACAGTCTCGCCAGGTACATCACTGTAACAGAACTGTGTACGCCGCAGCCTCCCCCCGCGCGTACTCCTCCGCCTCCGATGAGCGGTACTCCGACACCGACAGTCTCGCCAGGTACGTCACTGTAACAGAACTGTGTACGCCGCAGCCTCCCCCCGCGCGTACTCCTCCGCCTCCGATGAGCGGTACTCCGACACCGACAGTCTCGCCAGGTATGTCACTGTAACAGAACTGTGTACGCCGCAGCCTCCCCCCGCGCGTACTCCTCCGCCTCCGATGAGCGGTACTCCGACACCGACAGTCTCGCCAGGTACGTCACTGTAACAGAACTGTGTACGCCGCAGCCTCCCCCCGCGCGTACTCCTCCGCCTCCGATGAGCGGTACTCCGACACCGACAGTCTCGCCAGGTACGTCACTGTAACAGAACTGTGTACGCCGCAGCCTCCCCCCGCGCGTACTCCTCCGCCTCCGATGAGCGGTACTCCGACACCGACAGTCTCGCCAGGTACGTCACTGTAACAGAACTGTGTACGCCGCAGCCTCCCCCCGCGCGTACTCCTCCGCCTCCGATGAGCGGTACTCCGACACCGACAGTCTCGCCAGGTACGTCACTGTAACAGAACTGTGTACGCCGCAGCCTCCCCCCGCGCGTACTCCTCCGCCTCCGATGAGCGGTACTCCGACACCGACAGTCTCGCCAGGTACGTCACTGTAACAGAACTGTGTACGCCGCAGCCTCCCCCCGCGCGTACTCCTCCGCCTCCGATGAGCGGTACTCCGACACCGACAGTCTCGCCAGGTACGTCACTGTAACAGAACTGTGTACGCCGCAGCCTCCCCCCGCGCGTACTCCTTCGCCTCCGATGAGCGGTACTCCGACATCGACAGTGTCGCCAGGTACGTCTCTGTAACAGAACTGTGTACGCCGCAGCCTCCCCCCGCGCATACTCCTCCGCCTCTGATGAGCAGTACTCCGACACCGCCAGTGTCGCCAGGTACGTCACTGTAACAGAACTGTGTACGCCACAGCCTCCCCCCGCGCGTACTCCTCCGCCTCCGATGAGCGGTACTTCGACACCGAAAGTCTCGCCAGGTACTTCAGTGAGAGGTAACTAGGCAAGACCGTAGACATAAGCTAGTGTTATATAATAATGATTCCAGAAAAATCTGTTGACATATAGATAAGTACTAGATTTTGACGGGCTGCCTACCGGACGCTTTGATATTTATGTCGATTTACGATTGCCGAATGTGCCGTTATTTCGTTATAAAGAAGGAGTTTTAATTCTGAATATTTCCATAAAAATGTCGCTTCAATTTTGCTAATGATGTATTTGCTTCTAGCGTGGAAATGTTAACGGACGACCAGATAGCGTCTCTGATGTTGGACGCGCAACTAGAGGCGGTGTGTGAGCGACTCGCCGGGGTGGGCCGCACCAAGGACATCTCCCCCGAGCGACGATACTGACCTCCACCACGCAACCAATGGTAATATTTTTTTTTAATCCGCATGGCCTCTTACACGTGATAGAAGTGAAACTTCTTAACCATTTAGCAACATTCCGTCCTTTTCACAAGGTTTCTTTTTCAATGCACACATGAAAATTGAAAAAAAAAAAACAATATAGACTAGTCTGTAGCGTTTTACACGTTAATATATATTTTTTTCTCTGTCATGTAAAAATATGCTTAAATGTGACAGTCTGCCTTAAATGTGAATTGCCGTCTAAAAAGTGCTTCTTGAAAAAAATATTTAAGTTGTCGTCTACATGTTTGTTACAGAATCTCATTGATGATCATCATTCGCCTTACTGAGCCAAGAGCAAGCAATTATTACGCTTAGTTAAACCGATAGTACATTGACAAAATGCATTCCAAATAGTTTTATATAAATGGCACTAAATATATTCAGCCTAGTCTCAACTTTAGGTCGTCAAATCGAATGCTTAGGGTAGACTACCGACAATTAATTAAGCTGTGTTCTGATGTATTTAATAGGTAAATTTGCTGTTGTAATGAGGGTTGGGACTCCAAAATAAGACAACATAAATCATGTAATATAGAAATTAATTACAATCTTTCGCGAAAAGCTTAGCGGCAAAATTGTGTGTATACGAGTGGCGGGATTAAATCCTGCTATAAATGTTCTTGAAAACACTGAGTTATCGGTAGATTGTAACGTCCAAACCTTAGCTTAGTGCGTCAAAATTTTAAAATAAATTATTTGTAAAAACAATATAAATAATGTGTGATGACTCGCTACTGATCGTACTGTCTCGCACCTCACTCGGAAGTGGTTAGCTGAAAAAACTGAAAATCAGGAAATGGCCTAGCACAGCCTAACTGAATGTTGAATAGATACCCTTAGCTTTCATAATATTATTAAATCCAAGTAAAACAACTGTCTCACTAATAAACTTTGTATAACCTCTGAATAGTTACGTCAGTAATTCAGTGTTTTGTCTTTGTCACTAATATGACAGTTTAACGTTGAAAGAACGGAACAATATAACTATTCGGAGCTTAAATAATGTTTATTAGTAAGGGGATCTGTATTTTACACCGCACTTAATTAGAAGTGTTTGTAACAGATGCCACTCAAAGATTTTATAAGTCCGTTGCTTACATCGTACAAATTGTGTGATCTAGAGCATAAATAATCTTAATTTTAATTTTTAGATAACATGTAAATAGCGCTCACAAGTTTCCTATTGTATTAATATATAAAGGTGCATCAGTATAGTAAATTTCCAATTATTAAATATAACCTAAATACTGCAACTTAATCTGGGCTGTAGATCACGTGAGTTATCTAGAATCATTACCCTAGATCACAGTGGCGCCCTCTAGACCAATTTTTGGCAAAATCAATAGCTCCCAAATTGGGTGTCAGAATTGTGATTCCTTAAATAATACATTTAAATGTCCATAATATTTCTATCTTTCACATCTGTGTCCCTAAAGTTTAGGCTAGAATGATATTATGGTGCTAACATTGTCACTTTAGGACATGAGACGATTTGTCGTGACATCAATTCCCATTTATGTTATTAAAAATGTAATTAGCGTGCTATGCTCTAAATAGCAATAGACTAATCATGTTTTTAAATTTACGGCGCCATATTGGAATAAAATGTTTTGGGAGTTACACAAGATTATGCCGCATTTTGTTATACTTTAAATCTGTTAAATATATGTATGGAAATAGGTATATTTGTTAAAAAACATTTTTTCAGTGACAATGTTATTGCCAGTTAAAAAAATATATGATTAAAAATAGAATAATGTTGCCCACATTTGGGCTAGCAATAAAATTACAATCACAAATTAACTAGTCTATAATACGCCTAAATATTTTGCGTAGTTAAATTGAAGATTTTTATACATTGATGAATGACTTTGAAAATGATTTTAGTCTACATTTTCGACCTAAATGATAAGAAATAAATACTATATGATTTTATTGTCAATCTTTAGGTATATTTGATAAAAAACAGGACCTATCATTTAAAATCATCATAGTTGTCATCTCGTTCTCCCGCAGGCTAAAAATCCTATAATTGTTTATGTTTATCTCTTTTTAGTGTCGCTTTTTCGTTTCACCGAGTGTCAAATCTACTAAAGTAGTTAACACTTAAAAAAATATTAAATTCCACACAATACTGATCTGGAACGAACATGTCAAGTATCATTGCTTTTGTTAAATAAAATTTTCTGCGATAAAAGCCGATTCTTTCGTGAAATGAAACGAAACCCCCCACCCCAAAGGAGAATGGTAATTTCTGTCTGAAATTATTTATTACAGAACTGTTACTATTTAAGATCAAAGTTACGATGAAGACAGAGATAAGTTATTAATATCGTTATCGTTGTTTGTAACTCATCAATGTATAAAGATTACAATATGTAAGATTGATTAAAGTGTTTACAAAAAGCTGTTGAAAATAACGCTTTTATGTCGATTAGTACACATATCAGTGATTTTATATATTATTTTTATTTAAGGCTGGCAACATGTCCTTTCTCAACTGACTGCACAATATTGTGTTTAGCAGCCATCCTGAATGTTGTAAGCCTATTGAACAACCATTTTATATAATCCATAAATTAATTGTTCTGAGAATAGATGTTCGCTGGAGTATTGTTTTTAATAAGAATATGACTATAGAAGAGAGATATTTACTTATTATCAATAATATTTTCTAAATCCTCTACCCTGGCCGATAGTATATAGCTGCTTGCTAGATTCAGGTGGGCCGTGGCTGTATATTGTGTATTGCCTTTACTAAATGTTTTTTTTTTAATCTAATGTCATAAATCTGTATAAGGCATGTTGCTAGGTTACAATCGATATGTATTTTTTTAATATTATCGGTTGTGTGTTGTAAGTGATTCTGTGATTATACCAAGAGTCCTATTTTTGTGGTATATTTTTAATGTTTTTTTCACGCACTAAGTATCTCCTTAGGTTAATAGTGAAAATAATACGCAATAACTAAATATAATAATGTTTATTCTTAGTATAGTATTGCCTAAATTGCCTATTAGTAAATAAAATTAGAAAAATTGTTCGAAATTTAGGATGGATTATAATATATAGCGTGTCTACAAATACGTATGGCGGCTGTGCAACTGATTTTGTTGATAGAAGAGATATCTCTATATATGGAGCCTTAAATTTTATCATTTCCCACCACTTCTGCTTTTTGCACCTGCACTTTCAGCACCCAATTTTCGGCCACAGATTCCCTGACTGTCAAAAACAAATATCCTGCTGGCTGTTTTTTGGACAGTACTGCTTTGTCTAACCCCATAAAAAAAAACTGAATGTAAATGACATTTTATAAAATTTATGACAATTACAATGTGCATTGTGCATTGCATTCGCATTAGTTAGTTATTATTTAAAAAAGGAAACAAACTAAAGTACATTTTTTGCATTTGCCATACCAAAAACCTTTTGGTCTATATGCCACACCAATACGGGCTTTTTTTTAGTGTATTTGCCATATCAAAAGGACTTTTTTTGCCTGCTTGTGATATTACAATTTTATGATCGTCTTCAAGAGCCCTTTTTCCATTATACGTTATATGTGTCTCAACAATCAAATAACAAAAGATCTATATTAATTTAGAGACCATGTAAACTGGTTAAGTTTTCTCTACTGGTAATTTTAATGATCATGCAATCTCGACCACGCCAGGCCCTTAAATAATTCAGTTTCTGCTGATGTTTTCGTTAAAAAAATATGTATAGCTTAAGTAGTATTTAGCTTGTATTTGCTTTAGATACTAAGCTTAAGCGTTGTGGTTTTGACATGATAGTGATTACTACAGGGAAAATTATTTTACTAAAATAATTGCAGTTGTTTTTGCTTGCGATAAACTACCGCGCAATTATTGAATCGTGAAGAAAATAATATTTTTTTAATATTATTGAAGTTTCACAACTGTTGCCTGAGATACACGCTAGATTTATGTTTTTTTTTGTGTATTATAATTTTTGTTTTAGCATTCTAAGCAGTGTTGAAAAATCTTACTCCATTTATGAACCTTTTTTATTTATTAATTTCACGATAAATAAAAGAAGAAAAGTGCGTGTTTATCTACGTTTTTTTTATAAAATATTTTTTTTTCCTGTTAATGTAATTTCATTTGTCATAAATTTAAACTACCATGTTGATTTAAATGTACCAGCGCTACAATTTATAACATTTTGCCTTTGTTTATATTAGCCATTTACTAATTTCCCGCCAATTTTGTTTTAAGGTTAACTAATTGAGTGATATTAAATAAACTAAATTTTATAATACTCTGTGGTCATGACTTTTTTATACATTTTGTAATACTTTTATTGATTACTTTTTTGTGTATGTTATTATAATCGTATTTTAATATATATTTGATTGACTAAGTTAATCTGTTTTGTCATTATTTTATATTGTTTATGTTAAGCTATAATCACTCGCACAAAAAAATATAAAAAAAATCAACTGGATTTTCTGTTAGTTTCTTATCTTCTGATATTCGTACGAATAAATACCCTGAAATAAAGTTAATTTTTTGAGATTAAATTTGTAAATAAAAAATCTTAATCTTACGAATATTTTTTTAGAATTGGCTTTCATCTTTCAGAATCGTTCGTTAAAATTTGTTAAGAATCTGTCATTAAAATTTGTTTTATTTTAGTTAATTTTGTGGCAGCATAATAATTAATTAATCGTCAACTCATGACATTGTGGTTTAAATAATAATAGTAACAACTGACACTATTCAGAAAGAACGAGAGAAAATGAGACAGTGAATAAGTTTTTCAAAATAGATTTTGGTATTATGATTAATATTGAATAATTTTTAATTTTGTTTTTTAGGTTTTTATAATCTACTGATGGCACGACTCGATTCCTACAGAGACAGAAAAAAAATAAGTCATAGTCCAACGTCACACCATCCACAGTGGTTCAATGTAATATCTATAATATGTTTTGCTTATAGACTAGATTCTGCTCGTGGCATCGTCTGCGTGGACGCAACATTGGAGCTTTATATTCTAAATATGTCTCTAAGGCACAATAATTATTTCATGCGAAAATAACTATCCCACAGATAACAGCAATTCGTCCGGGATAAAAAGTAGGTAGTCTATATCGTGTTCTAGGCTTGCATGTATATGTGTGTAAAATTTCATGATGATCGATTAAGTGGGTATGGCGTAAAGAAGTAACGGGGAAACAATAGTAGGTGCATTGTTACCCTAGGGGTGAAAGTAACTTATTTAGCCCCAAAACGGGGTTTATCGCCCTCGCTGCGCTCGGGAGCCTATATTTCCAGGGACTTAATAAGTCTTTAACCCGACGTAAACACTGTGCTTTTCATTACGAATACAAGGAAAGTAAAAATAAAAACATGCAAAAATGAGTGAATTTTAATTTACATCAACTGCTGAGATAATTATTTATTTAAAGTTTATAGTAAAATTAGAGCAAAACTAGTTATAGTTAGTGAAAGGTTTCTTCCGGGTATATTTCAAAATTGAAAAATTTTTTCGCGAGTTATTAAACCATGGACGTATAAAGGAACGGACAGCGCCTCGTTAAGACAACATTGAAGATACATAATGGCGGCGGCTATCTATGGTGAATGAATTTAGGGTTGCCATGTTAGCCAAATTTACCCTTTTTATTATACATATTAAAAAAAACAGGTTGGCAGATAAATTTATTGAAATTGTATATGAAATATACCGTACTATTTGAAAAGGTTAATAGTGCAAAAAACACAATTTTACTGTATTTATTTAAAACTTAAAATAAATCATCGGCAGATAATAGGTAATAAAGGATAACATAATTATGTCGATAAAACGGGATTAACTTGCATGTTTGTCGGGACTACAGTGGCCAAGGTGTCTTTACTGCTTTGACAGTTAATGTGTTTCCGAGGAATCCGATGCAGTTGTAATTGCTAGAGTTATTGTTCTAGCGCAGATGGGGTTCACATAATTCTAGGAAACTATTGCTCTTTTTTGAGGTGAGCGGAATACACAAAGCTTACTGTTTTAAACAGTTTTATGTTATCTATATAGGCCGCTACAGTTTCTAATTGTAAGCATATATATTATTATTTAAATAGAATATTTTGAAGAGTGGCTAGAGGTAATTTTGATGATTTCGTTTTGGTATTAGATAACGCTTTTTACCACTCCCATGAGGTAGAATAAAACTGCCACTACAGGGTGGCGTAAGGCCCAGCTCAAAAGTGGCTAAACTCAAAAAATGTAAACAATTAATAAATTAATACACTGATTAAAGCCGAATTACTGTAAATCATTACAAAAGAAAAGACTTATTATCAAAAAATTTAGTTGAGGTGTTCACTGTTGAGTATGGTGTCAACATCTCAAAAGACTTCCTTAGCACTGTAAATCAAATCCCATATAACTAGTATGGTCATAGGTAAAGGGGCGTGTCGCAAGAAATAACAAATGTTTTAAAATGGCTGAAATTAAAAAATTATTTACTGAGGGCTAAAGTTGTTGATGCTGCAATGGTAGTTGAGATATGTCGAGTATGTTATTATACTTAAAGTAACGAAATAAAATGATGCTACTCGTTCACCTTATTGATAATGTAACAGAAAGATTCTTGGTAGATGTAGATTCTGAAAGTAATATTTCAGAAATAAATGGTGATTAAGAAAGTTCGGCTTTAGTTTTTTCCATTTTGACTAAAATTATAATAAGCAGACAAATAGGCATCTATGGTGGGCATCTATCACCTTATTTTAAGTCGCTTTCGTTAAATGCGATTTTCTTATGAACATAATTAACACTCGCAAATGCAATTTTATTACGTTACTAGCCTTTCCTCGCAGCTCCGCCGCAGCCAAAAGTTAGTTTTTGGGTTATATCTCAGCTTCCCGATAAAGTAGCGTATAAAATGTATACTAGTTGTTAAGTGTAATCAAGAGCTATCAAATAAAAAGTTGCATTGAAATCCGTTCAGCAGTGTTTGCGTGATGCGCGAACAAACAAACAGATAAACAGACAAAAATTAAAAAAAAATCGTTTTGTGTTTAGATACGCTTATATAGTCTGTTACAGTCATTTTTTCTAAAATATCTTAAATGTACAGACACAGCTATGTTTCAGATTTATAATAGTATAGAAAACATATTAAAATAGGTATGATTACTTTAATTTAGATTTTGTAAATGCTACAATAATAAATTCATGCTACTTATACTACTGATCAACGCAAATTCACATTAATAAACCATCAGAAAATTTATTATAATAAAAAAATATATTAATTATGTTTTCGATAACTCAGACTACAACAACACTATTAATGATACATGGCAATCAAATATCATTTTAGTCTACAAAATAAAAAATCAAAGTATAGTAATTTAACCTAAACAAATAGTACTTCATAAATATAAACTATAAAATTCCCATATTTCGGGTAATTTCCACTAGCGAATATGAGCAATACTGACATTGTGATGAATTATTTTGTTCTGGTGAATTAATATAAATTTTAATGTATAAAATCGGGAACTAAGTGGTTAAATTATTCATTTACCTACGAAACGTGACTCCTGGATTTTTTTCTTTTGGTCACTACGGTTTTTCACCATTTCACCACATATGCTGTATTTTGATATTTTTTTGCAGCGTAGACGTACTGATCGTGATAACGTTTACTCGCGCAATGGCCGACTAAGGTGTGAATGTGTGCGTGTCGGCATGTACGTACAGCGAACTGGCCGACTGAGTGACACAATCTTTTGTTAACAAGGCTCAGTCCGTTCTTTTTATTAAGTCCATGGATTAAACTATTACAAGGCCGTTTTGTAATAACAATTTGCAGTACAATAATACGCCTAATATAATGAGGTAACGTCAAATAAGCAATTTTTCCTATATATATATTTTTTAAACGTAACGCAGCTTCAATACTAAAAAAGTAACGCAGCTATTGTTAATTTAGTTTGTATCTTGTGATTCGGAATAGCCGCCATTTTGAAAACAAACCTATTTCGGATAGGTTACGCAAAATATAAGCACTAATGCCCGGTTCACATTATTCCAGTTCAGTTATCCAGTGATTTAATCCAGTATTGGACGAGATAGACAGGATCATAATTATCTACTACATTATTCCACTATATTTATTTTTTTATAACCAACATTGTCTTCACTATTCCAGTGGCGCTGGAATGAAAACTAGACAGTCCAGTCTCTGGACTAGATCGCTCAATGTAATAGGTACATACATTCCTGTATTGTTTCACATTGTTCCAGTGACAGTACAGCATTGAATTGAAACCGCTGGACTGGAATAATGTGAACCACGCATAAGGCTAAAATTATGTTTGACTTAATTCTTGTCACCCATTGCATTATTGGTGGTAGCTTTGGGTATCCAGTGTGAGTACTCAATCACTTGTTTTCTGGCCCAGGCGTGTCGGTATCACCGTTTCCATGGGACCGATCGTGAAGCACATCGGTGTGTGTTGTTTGTAGCGGAAGACAGCCAGCTAATCCATTTGCTCATTTATTTCCCATCTGCTGAATAAAATGGCGAGCAGCGGCTTGGCAGTATTCTTGATATTGCCTAGTCCATGAGCTGCGTTTTTCCAATAAAAACTATATGGTTGTCTGTAAAGTCGGTTTACGGACGATAGTTTTACGTGGTATCTACGTCATTATGTTTTCTGAGAGTTTCACAAACAATGCATCGATCGCAATCTTACGAACCGCAGATGAACCACGTAGTCCGATTACTTTAAATACCGCCACCTATTTTTATGATTTAGCATCTCTGAGCGGAACGTGAAACTTATTCGTGCGTGCGGCCGGCGTTCATCGATTTATAAGACGTTATCACGTCAAAAAATACTTTACTTTTATCTACCGGAGGAACACCGTAGGATATGCTAGATAGATATAATGTTATTTCTGGTTTTTGAAAAATATACCTATTATTTGCGCCTATAAATACACCTTCCACGATTTCTACATTATGGGAGAAAATTGGCTTATTGTGAGTACTTTTCTATTCCATTTGAGCTTCATTCCCTTCTTGGCTTTCTGTTTAATTTTATTTCCTTAGCCGTGGCTCTAACCTTTACAAATCGTACGGCAATTCATTGATGCTTCAACAACTTTGGCCCGATGTACAAAAGTGATACGTACAAATCGGGGATGTTATGGATATGAAATTACGGATCTAGATACGGATATAGGAATGATAATATACCGATTTCGGATACGGTTACGGATTTGGAATTATTTCGCATTATCCGCTAGTTTCGGATAGCTTCGGTTACTTCGGATATTTGATTTTTAAATAATTATACCTCATTGTAAAATACAAAATGCCTTTTAATGTTAAATTTAATTTAATGCCACATTCTCTAAGTAGTTATGACTAATTAATAGAAATAATAAACTATGCAGAGGACACGCGCGCGGCTTGTGTGTCGGCTCAACCGGGCAAATATTTTTTTATTTCTTATATCCTGTAGTGTCGGTTAGTTACGGAGCTCCATAACATCCCTAGTACAAATAACGTGCGTAAGGTTGTTGCGAAAACGGTTTCACATTACACGCAAGTAAATTACAAATCTAGAATATTCGAGTATTTACAGAGTGATTTTAGTCATATTTTCGCGCAAAAGTATTGCTAACTGTAATTTTGCCGCAGTGTCAACTCTGAAATATAGATATCGGCATCCATTAAATTGTGGACTTGTACTATTTGTATATATGTCATAAGCATTGTTTAGCTTTTAACCGTTGTTGGCAGTTGTGATATCTATGTACAAAACTTAGCGGTTAGTGCGCACACGTACGTACTGATGGACTTGCCTTCTGATTATAATAAATAAATATTATTAAATAACATTGGTGTTTTTATTTTGTTCTACATGTACATGTTGCCAACTAGAATTTAGCGATACCTACTAAGCGGTTCCAAACAGGTATATCTAGCGCTCAAAAAACAGCCTGCACCGATCTGGTAGAAAACAGCACTGGAAACTTTTTTGCTTTAAAATACTTTCAAAAACAAGGATTGGGTATCTCTTGGTATGATAACGTGGTAAGAGATAATTAGATTAAGGATGATTTTTTTTTAATCCTAATGATACACAAAGTAATATAGCGGGGAGGGTCTTGGTTTCGTGACGTAATATATTGCCATATTCTGCGCATAGGAGGTTCAAAAAAGCAGTGTGACGTAGTTTATAAATTTGAAAAAAAAAAACGATCTTTAATTTGACTGCTCAGATGACAGTGATTTAGATACCGGCGGGAGGCCCTAGTGTTTTGGGTTCAATTCACATGCAGGACCATATTTACAGGATTAATATGTATATTGCTAACACAGGACTACTCTGTGTAATCCACAAAAAATGGTTGTTCTGAGTCTTGGTGTACCTACTTTGTGCCCGTCAATTTGTTTGTTTGAAATCCCCGCGATACAAGGATTACTCTTTAAGGCAGCGTCACAGAACAATATTACTCAAGAGGGCAGCGTGTTGTCTTTAATATAGGTGTAGATAGGCGGCTTCCAAGTGTTAGAATGATAGAGAAATAATATACAACAACACAAAACATGATTTCTGAGGATAGATGTACTTAAAAAAGATTTTTAGAAATCAATTTTATTTTTAGCTAAAAGATTTAATTAAAATCAACCGTGGTTTTAATGATAAAATGTGACTATTTCTATTATTTAGTCCCATGCGGAGTGTTTAATTCATGAATGATTTAGTGATTATTAAGTATCACTAAAGATGATAGGTACGAGATTACGTATCTAGAGATAACTCCGTAAGATCTTCCAATCGCATGCTATCAATCACAGCAAAACTTAGAGAAGTTTAGAAGGGCCTTGCTTATCCCAGCATGAATGGGCCGGCTCGATCGGAGAAGTACAGCCCTCTCACAAAAGGTTAGCGTGTAAACGATAGTTACTCGTATCATTGTGTTTCGTATGGTGATTGCGAACGCCCGAAGCCCAAACCTCTTTATCCTTCCTGTCCCTTTCCTTGGAGATGGCGACACGCGACTATATACTACGGTAACCACTTACCATTTGGGCCGTATGCTTGTTTGCTCCATGTAGTATAGAAAAAAAGCTGGATATTAAAATACAGGTTCGATAAATGACCTTTATTCAGTACAATACGCAGAAGAAAACCGAACGTCAGGACGGACACAACATTCAACAATAAATAAACGGGCGACAACAAAATATATACAGAAACAATTTATAAAAAATACGTCTTTTTGGTTACATTTTGGATTTTTGGCGCTAAAACTGAATTTGTTTCTGCTAGACTATCTTCTATCTATCTTTAGATCTTATCTTGTGGAATAATTGCGTACTTAATCATGTTTGTTTCAAGAGATAATTGCGAAAAATAAATTCAACCTTTATGTGTCTAAACTATTATAAAACACTGATACTCTAGAGCAGCGGCTTGACAATACTCTCGGTATAGCTGAATCCATTTGTGACGGTTACTATTTAATATCAGGTGGGCCGCTGGTCTGCCACCATACGCAATAATAAAAAATATATTCAGGGTGTGTTCCGATATACACTGGAGCACTGTGATGTGTGACGTCAATTTAGTATACTGCGAAGTCGTTCCTTTAAAGTTAGCTATACTGGTTACTGTTTATTCATATATTTCCCTAGCATACTGCGGCAGTATACTGTCAGTCTATAACGGAACGATTTTTCTCCAGTAAGAGCACTGGACAGTGCTCTCAGTGTATTTCGGAACACAGCCATAATAGACATGTCAAAAAGTTTTTAGGATTTTTGACTGTTTATTCTCACATCACCCCAAAACTACTAAACAAAATTATGAGATGAAACTATTATTTGATAGTTCCAAATTAGAATTAAAAACTGTTATGCATTTTATCTAGCTAAATAAAACGTACAAGTATTTAATAAAAACAGTTCATTATAAAGTATTGTTATTGATATGGCTGTTATGAAAACCTCTGATATTAAAATTACCTAAGACATTCCTGCTTCAAATCTTGAATACTGTTTAAATTTGAAAATCTAATAATAACATTAAAATGGAAAGAACAATTTTAACATAATGAATATTATGAATTTTTAACTAATATTTTTTTTTCAACCCTTTTTTGTCCCACTATTAGTCACGGGTCCTCCCTTGGTGAGAGAGTTTAGACCATAGTCCACCACGCTGACCCAGTGCGGGTTGGCAGACTTCAAAAGCCGTCGAGAAAATCTCTCAGACATTCCTCACGATATTTTCCTTCAATGAGCAGCGATAAATTGTAAACAAACACATAATTTCTAAAAATCTCGATAAGTCAGAGGTGTGTGCCATACGAGGTCTGAACCTTGGACTCGGGATCAAATTCGATACCTCTACCATAAAGATGATAATCTTTAGCAGAAACAAAGCCCTTATATCTATTTCGCTCTTGCCGATTATGAACAGAGCGCAATACTATCATATTTGCAACATCTACATACTTTGTTTTGGTTAACACATTAAACTTACTACTCAACTATTAACTTATCACTAGGTCGCATCTCATACAGCTAAATACTCTTCATTAGGCGCGCTCTGGGTAACAAACAAGATTAAATTAACTATCAAACTTACTCGCTACATGTACTCAAGAAGTTTTTATCCATATTAAAACTATTCTTACAATTTTGATCTATATTTTTTAGCATTTGACATGCTCCGCCACTTTTTAAAGTACAAAATATTTGAGAATAAGGAAAAAGAGATTTTTTTGTACTAGCGCTAAGCCACTGAGCTATAGTACAGGTCCTTAGACCATCCCAATCTCCTTATTACATATATATATATATATATATATATATATTCTTACAATGTTACATTTAATAACAAACATTTACTTACAAATTTAGCATCTATTTCATAAATTGAGAGTTTATTTATGATCAACAGGCGTTTGCATTCGATTGATAACTTGAATAACAAATCTATACAAATAAATAATATTGTAGTCTCGTAACGTCTAAATAACAGTGCTTACTAAATGCATATGAAAGTATATACGTCAGCTATAACACAAGAACAATTTATAAGTTTTTGTTAGTACCGGCTAATCTCCGAAAAAGTTGGATCGATTCGGACAGGACTTACTGGCAGATAGCTAATATTACAAGGAGTAACTTAGGCCACTTTTATTTTGGTAAAACAATCAGAGTTCCGCACAAATAATTAAAATAAACAATTAAATTTCACGCGGAAGAAGTCGCAGGTAGCTAGTTATAGAATAATACTGAACGCAAATTAAAACGCAGTAGAAATTTGGAAACGGACTTCTTTATAAATTTTTTTACAACTATTTTTATTAATAAATATGAAAAATCGAGTTTGTTACCCTCTCACATTTACCCTGTTCAATTATACATATTTTACCCTAAGTTAATACTATATTTACAACAACTGGAATTCACTGAAAGTATATTTCTCAGTACTATGAAGCTATCACAATAATTTGAGCACAAAAATTTAAAGTTTTATATGAATGAATTTTGTATTAAAGCAGGTATTATTATATGTTTTATTTATCGGAAATCTTAGTGAAGAGGAAATAATAGAGAGACAAATTTAAAATCTGTTGAGTTAGCTAAACAACACACAAAATATTTTATAATATCGGTTGGTTTAAGTGCTCTTTTTAAAGCATCCATTTTTAATATGACAGCCAATTTTGTTGTACAACCAAAATGTTTTTAAAATGTTACCCTTTATTACACTTCTTGACTTTCTACATCATTAAATAATTAATTAGTTAAAACGGTTCAATCTAAGCGTTTATAGCAAAGTTGTTCAGGTCCCTAATTATACAATTACAAGTAAAAAATAATGGTTTGTATTCTTTACCCGAGTATTTTTACCTATAAGTCCATTAAGTAATGTTGTAGTCAATTTATATAAAATTCATGTATTTAATTGTCCTACTTCTATCTACTTCATGGGGTAAAAGTACAAAATATATTTTTCCATTTTACCCTTCTAGACATGTAACTTCCAAAAAATATTTTTAATGAATATTCTCAGGTTTTTTAGCTACACAAAATTTCTAGTTTCTACCCAAACCATTTAGACTGTGCGTTAATAGATCAGTCAGAATAAATATGGAATAAACAAATTTCTCAATATTAAAATTATAGTCTATTGTCTACTCATCTTACATCAAACAATATTTACACCATAACTTAGTCAATTGTTTTTTTTAATGTGCTTGTATAGCGGAATGGTCATGCCTTCCTGATATCTATGCGCCATTCATGCTAACAATGACATAACAGTATAATTCTAGGAGGATTTTATTTCCTTATCGTCATTTTATATGTTTATTTTTTAGAAGATGAAAATTAAAATGTACTTTCTCAATATCTCCAAAGTTGCAAAACTTCTGTACTATAAAATAGAATTACAACTACTTTGGAATTTATTAAATCTATATCGCACACAATATATTTAACCCTAAAATATTTTTATATATATTTGATTAACATATTAGCCTCACCAGTAATCAAAACAGAGCCTTACCTTTAAGCAATATAAAAAATTTGAAAATAGGGTAGGGTAATTATTTGTGCTAATGTTTAACAAGAACTAACTACTAGCCTCGGCTTAGGCATGCCTAATATCTAATACATTTTTATGGAGATCTCGACAATCGTTTCCTGCCGTATCAATCAGCATTGTCAATCTACAGTAAAAAGCTTCCGACAAGGATTTTCGCTAAATATCGGAAGGTAATCTTAACACTAATTCTACACAATAAATAATAATTAATTGGATACGCTTATATCTTAAAACGAATATTATAAAATTCTTTAACGATTTCTGGTGCATTTTATTGTAAAAATTTGGCACACATTTAATACTATTTTAATACATTTTACATAACAATTTATTAACAAATATATTACGTCTACATTTACAAAAGTGACAATATATTATTAATTTCTTTTATATTATGCAAGGAAAATCACTTAATATACATGTCGCGGCCACATCTTAGAATTAGTCTCTATGTTGTAGATGAGTATCTCATGAAATGGTTAGGTTTAAAGAACAAATTATTTGTGAAAATGTGGAAAAATAAACTTTAGTGCGAGCGGGAATCGAACCTGCGTCCCTTCCAATCCGGGGAAGTGCTCTAGCCACTAAGCAGATTGTAAGGTACGCAGGTTCGAATCCTGCTTGCAGTAAAGTTCTCTTTTTCCACATTCACAAATACTACTACGTTCTTTAAAGTAGTTGAGCAAGTCAAGTGCTAAAATATAGATCAAAATGGTTACGTTCGTCCGCTACTTTAAAGAACAAATTATTTGTGAATGTGGAAAAAGAGAATTATTTGTAAATGTGGAAAAAGAGAACATACTGCGGGCAAGATTCGAACATGCATCCCTGCCAATCCAGTGACTTCCCGGGTTAAAAAAATTGGTTTGATTTTTTAAGTTTCATGAAATGGTCGGGACATTATTAAGCAATTTTGTGATCTGGAAACACCTACTATTTAAATTGGCGCGGTACTAAGCTATAAAAATTTGGTAAAATACTGTTCGGGTACCTTAATACTTTTTTCTAAGCATGCTTAAGCGCGAAATTCGTTAGTGAATAATACTTTTATATTTTTCATATATTTTAAGTTAATTTTTATTTTACCAATTTTTTTGTACAAATACGTTACTGCTGCTATATAAAATATTTTCTATTCGTAATTCACCATAGATTACCAACACGCCCAATATCAACAATTTATACAAAATATATTATGACTTACTATGAGATCAATAGTTATTGCGAACATTTACATGCCAATCTATCAATCACAATCCAATAGTCGTTCTATCACTGCACACTACACAATGTTATTCCAGCAATGTGTTACGTCAATATTGCATCAATGCACTTTGGTACTTTCGTCCTATTTAAAAGTCCCTTACCTGTAAAATTGATAAATGATGTAGAAATATAAGAATTCAGATTACTTCAGTGACGGTATATAGTTTTGCAATATATCACCACAGTTGACAGTTTATCCTTTATAAGAAGTGGTCCAAGAATTGAACCCTGTGGGACTCCCACTTTATTGTAGGTATATCCAAAAGCGGAGATAAGTTAATTTCATAATATTTTTATATATATATTTTTTTATAAATTTAAGCTAATCAAAAGGCTTCGATGTTACCAATAACATCTACTACTCAACCTTTATTGTAAATTGATTTATAACAATTTCAATAGTACATTTACAGTACGTCCATCAGCCTTTCAATGTCCACTGCTGGACATAGGCCTCCCCAAGAGAACGTCACAACGAGCGGTTCCGTCATGGGGGATAATGCCGTAATCGCCACGCTTGGCAGGCGGGGGTTGGCGATCGCAGTGGATGTTGTTAATACTCGAGGGAGTGCTACTGCCCACTCCCCCGGTATTCCCTCAGTCTGCTCTTACGACTCCTGTGGGTAGAGAGGGGTGGGACAATTCTAAAGCCGGCCCCATACGGCCAACATTTACAGTAAAAGGCGCAATACCAGGATGTTTTCTGTCGGGAACTTATGCTAATATCACGCCATTTAACAATAAGTTTCTGTTTTTTGAAAATAAAGCTACGGTTATGGAATCTATCGCGGTAGGCGTCCAAAGCTGATATTGGACGCCTACCATCTAAGCCCACCCGTGATCATGAATGCTGTAAAGTATTCGAAACGTCGGGATAGCATAAAAATCAAGTAAACGCGATAGATTCCGTAAACGTAATTTTATTTTCAAAATGTGTGAAATTCGCGTAAATGTTAGAAAATAAGTTTCTTATAAAAACATGTATGCACTTACCATTGCGGCAGCTAATGGGAGAGGGTGGTAAGATGTCATGGTATGTGCGCGGGTTGCAGACGGCAAGTGGCACAGTTGGCCATAGTAGCGTTGTACCGTTCTACCTGGAAGGTGGCGCTCTGGACACCCCACTCAGCTCGTGCGAGTTGTTGGCAGGCGTGCAATACTACCTCAGGGTCTGTCAGATCATCTGGAAAATGAAAAGGGGTAGTATATTGAGAAACAACATCCTATAAAAGGTGTAATGCGAGGCGCAATATAATGATTATATCCATAAAGTGGGCACTTTCCAAGGCAATAATTTTAGTTCAGGCAGTGTATGGTAGACGGCACTGTTCTATATTGTAACCTGTATTATTTGTGAAACTAGAAAAAATTAGCTTTACTGCAAGCAGGATTCAAACCTGCGTCTCATCCAATGCGGGGAAATGCTCTGGACCGCTAAAGCTATCGCAGTCATCCAACGGAGAAATACAGATCACAATATTTGTATAATACGTACCTATTGCCACGTGTGCTGACATAACGACGTGGTGTGTGGAGAGAGCCCAGGCGTGTACCGAGTGCACGTGCCGCACGCCGCTCAGCGACGACAGGGCCATTACACACTCGCGGTACCTGCCATATAGTCCATACTTCATTATAGTTTTGCAAAACAGCTAAAGATTAAATATAAACGGTTACCGTAGCCTATAGACGCTAGGTGGACAGGAAAGAAATAAGGAGAGTATTGAAAGAATAATAAATATGAGTTACGTACTTGAATTGTTTAGGCACAGCTTGCATAAGCATCCCGATTGCATCCCTGACGACCCTCGCCGAAGTCAGCAGTACGAGAAAACTAAACACGAACGTGCAGATCGGGTCCACAAACTTAGCTTCAGGCTGTATATACAAACAACATAACCTCATCACCGATAATATAAAAAAATCGAATTCAAAATTAGAATTTGTTGTTTTTCTATGTATATTTTGAAGTACATACCTAGCTATTTTATCAGAAAACAAAGTGCGAAAATTTAAAATAGAATATGATAGCCACGAGGTTTGAACCAGCGTCTTCTGGATTATCGTTCCAGGTGCTCTGCTAACTGAGCTATAGTGACATCCATCGGCCATCAAAATCATTCGATAAGCCACTTTCTATTTCGCAATATTCGAACTTTGTGTTGTGATCATTGAAATTGTTTTCGTGGCAAAGAGTTACCCAAAGCTTGATGATATTGCAACAATCTGGCCATCTAATATCGAGCAAAATACAGAACCACCTATGATGTAAATTATTTCTAAAAATATATATATATTGATTTGAAAATAATAATCTACGCCTCTAGGTAGACACCATGCATTTAAAAATATAAAAATTCATAAAAAACAGCATCACACCTGTATCCCCGAAGGGGTAGGCTGTTTGGTATTACACACCCACGGTTCGCCAGCTATGTTTAAGTCCCACGTAATAGGGGACGAACCTATTGCCGTCTACCGGGCACATTTCCAAACTCTAGGCTGCTACTGAGAATTTTTGTTTTTACGAAAAAGCTCAATAACGCTGCCCGACCCGGGGATCGAAACCGAGACCGATCAGCAGTACGCATACTACTACTGCACCACCGAGGCAGTGAAATTTTAAAATATTCCATCCATCCATCCATCAGCCTTTCAACGTCCACTGCTGGACATAGACCTCCCCAAGAGAACGCCACAACGAGCGGTCCCGTCATGGGGGATAATGCCGTAATCGCCACGCTTGGCAGGCGGGTTGGCGATCGTAGTGAATGTTGTTAATACTCGAGGGAGTGCTGCTGCCCACTCCCCCGTATTCCCTCAGTCGGCTCTTACAGACTCTCGTGGGTAGAGAGGGGTGGGACAATTCTAAAGCCGACCCCACACGGCCAATTAAATTTAAAATATTAGGCCAAGTTAAAGTCACAAGGAGCCGTCGAAGGCGGCACATGATCGATCGTAATAGATGGATGGAGACAAAATCTTCTTTATATATATACTTACATAAAACTTGATAAGTACGGAGGCAAGTAATACTCCACAGCTCTGTATTAAGTCTCCGATGACGTGGATCAGCGCCGCGCGGAGGTTGATATTCCTATAACGATGAATATTCGCAGTACTTTGATATACTTTTTTAATTGGCTATTGACGCAAAATCTGCTGAACGGATTTGACTGAAATTTGGTACGTCATTTATGGGCTAGACTAGATGACCCGGTGAACTTCGTATCACCGACAATTTATTTTATCAGCGATTATCAATCCTAATCAATCTGCATCTTCTAATATTTGGATTTTGATAGGTTATTAAATGACGCTTGCTTGTAATGCAAATGAATTAGAAAGAATGACAGTAGCTGTCATTTCGTCGATCGTTAGCCAAATATCCATACAGTTATCAATATTGAATTTTTCAATATTTTTACTTTATTTATAGGGTTCCCCCTTTTTTTTACTTTTACATCACCCCTGTATAAGAGGGAACAAAACAAAAAAACAATTACATATCCAAATAGGTCAAGCCAGTTTCGAGTTTTAGTGAGACTAACGAACAGCCATTGATTTTTATATACATATATATTTAAGATAAGATTACTACATTAAAACTCTTTACCAAATATGTGATATAGAATACAGATTATAAATTAATGTGTGTGTGAATCGTAAATTAGCGATTTAGTACCGAACTCCATCACGAGATGGTTCTGCTTCAAACTGGATCTAATATTATGACGAGTGAATTTTTATGCTACATTTTCTCTGGCAAATGAAAAAGTTTTGGCAGATTCTTGGTTAAAACACACAACATAGCATCACGCCTGTATTCCCCGAAGGGGTAGGCAGAGGTGTATTACACACCCACGACTCGCCAGCTATCTTTAAGTCCCACGTAATAGGGGGCGATTGACGGCCTATTGACGTCTACCGGGCACATTTCCAAACTCCGGGCTGATACTGAGAATTTTTCTTTTTAGGAAAAAGCTCAATAGCTTTGCCCGACCCGGGGATCGAACCCGAGACCTCATCATTCTACCGCTACACCACCGAGGCAGTTCGGTTAAATCCCTTTAAATCCTCGATTGACTTAAGCCAGCGCATTAAGACGCCATCAATGGTAAGTACTGCTTACCTCTGCTGGGGCTCCACAACACTGGCCTCAACAGCGACGAGGTCTTTCATGGTATAGTCCCCGTTAGCGAGAGTCCCGTTAGTGTGCTTCTGTTCCCGACGCTTGAAAATCTTCCAGCCGCGGGACGTGCCGCCGTGAGAGTGTTCGTGTGCGTGCGAGCACGCCGCCCCACCGTGTGTGTGGTGGTGAGCTGGAGGAGAGAGAAGAATGTGAAAGTCTGCCTTCTATTTCCGCCAGGCTATAACTGCCTTATTGGTATTGTAACCACGACATCGACACGGATTCGAATTCTGTATCTCAAGTTTTGTAGAAAATGCCTCAAACTGATATTCAAATACTAGGGGGCGGACGGGCCTCGTGGCGTAGTCGGTAGTGTAAACTTCCGTGCACGTGGTCGTGGGATCGATTCCCCACTCAGGACGATTATTTGTACGATGAACACAGATATTTGTTCTGCGTCTGGGTGTTGTAATATATGTATTATATATCCGTATTCTGGTACCCATAGCACAAGCGTTAAGCTAAGTTTGAAACCTGAGCTTAAAAAAAAAATTTTAAAAAGAAATACTTTTCACGCTTAATTTTTTGAGAGAGGCTTTAGTCAAAGAGAGAGAGAGAGGGATTTCGCCATAGTTTATCACGCTGACCCAGTTAAGGTAGGCAAACTTCGCAAATCTTGCATCGAGAAAATTTCTTATGACAAATTGCTAATGAATTTCGAAAAGATGATGGTATATGTATACCATGAGTGATCTCGACTTCAGACTGGAGATCGAACTCAATACCCCTTGTCTCCTTAACCACTAGCTGTCACTGCTACTTAATGGATGGATGAATATTGCTCTGATTTTTTTTTATAGCATGTAGTGGCTGACGAGCCACGGCTCATCTGATGGTAAATGGTTACCGCCGCTCATGGACTCAACTATTCCGAGAGTATCGTCAAGCCGCTGCACACCATTTCATTTCACCGATACGAAATGAAAGAATAAACGGCTACAGCCAAAACGCAACGATTTGCTTCATGGCCGGTCTCACGGGAGACGGTGGTACCAACCCGCCCGATACCAAGTGAGTACTCCCACTTGGTACCCAGCCTTACCACCAGTCATGCAATGGATGATAATTGCTTACTTCCCATAGGCGCCTCATACGACACCCGTGGGAAAGAATGGGGTGGTGACACTTGTATTCTTAGTCACCACACGGACAAAATTTAAATCGTCGATGATTCGTCCATACACTTCCAAACACTAATAGAAAACTATTCAAGGTTTTGATATTGTTTTAATCCATCCATCCATCCATCAGCCTTTCGACGTCCACTGCTGGACATAGGCCTCCCCAAATTGGGGGTATAGTGCCGTAATCGCCACGCTTGGTAGGCGGGTTGGCGATCGCAGTGAATGTTGTTAATACGTTACTCGAGGAAGTGCTGCTGCCCATTCCCCCCGGTATTCCCTCAGTCGGCTCTTACGACTCCCATGGGTGGAGAGGGGTGGGACAATTCTAAAGCCGGCCCCACACGGCCAACCGGTTGTTTTAATCCATGTGTAGTCTATTATACTGCGTATATAAAGAGAATCGTTAGTGAGTTATTTTAAATTACAAACCAATATCCGAAGCACATCCATGAAGCACTAAAGCGAGTATGACATTGAAACCTACGCCGCAGCCGGAGACCAACATCATCATGTCAGGCTCGATGCTGTACTCGCCCGTGTGTAGTCGACACACCGCAACGTATATGAAGATGCCAGTTAGAATCCAAATTAACAGCACTGATAACATAGCGCCTAGCACCTCTGTGAACAATATTTGAAAGTTGTTCAGCTACTTTAACGAACAAAGTATTTGTGAATGCGGAAAAAGATAACTTTACTGCGAGCGGGATTCGAACCTGCGTTCCTTCCAACCCGGAGAAGTGCTCTAGACCGCTAAGCCGTGGCGTGGGTCATAAAGACACGATGCTCGGCAGCGGCAGGAATTGGGCCGCGGTCGCTGCTTTCTGCGAGGAGATTATCTCGCGGAAGGAAGCGGCGGAGAGGGCCAGGGACGAGGATTCTTCCGCTGCCAGCGACTGGGGCGGCGCAGGCACGAGTACTTGCGCCTCATACCGCCCTAGCTGAGGCTGCGGGTGGATGGACCGGGGAACGTCCCGCAAAGCCCCCCGTGAAGGTGCGACGCTCCATTCTTAAATTTTTTCCCGCCAAAACGAAAAAAAAGAAATAGGGTTGTAAAGACAAATGTAATGTGGATATTAGGAATGGCCGTCGGTCATTACGATGGCTTAGCGGCCAGAGCACTTCCCCGGACCGGAAAGGATGCAAGTTCGAATCCCGTTCGCAGTAAAGTTCTCTTTTTCCACATTCACAAATAATTTGTTCTTATAAGCTTGATTAAATATTGACCAAAAACCTTTTTTAAACGGATATAAAGCAGAATGAAGTTCAGAAGAGCTCTTACACTCGACACGAGAGGCTAGCAAAAGAACTTACCAGCACGCTTATACCCGTACGACATGGAGACATCAGGGTTCCTCTTCGCGCAGTGAAAGGCGAGAAGGGCTAAAGCGAAGCCCCCGCAGTCGCTAAGCATATGTGCTGCATCACTCATCACCGAGAGACTCCCTGCTAGGTATCCACCAATCAGCTCACACACCTAAACAATACTTACATTTAAAAACCGATCTTAACCAATACCCTTAAGAGGTAAATAATTTCTATGTAAACATCACAAAAAAATCGACTTCAAGTTAAGTAACTTATATGGTTTTCTCATGGATGCCATTGTCAGAACTGGACCAATTGAGACCACACGGGAAGCACCAGCTTTCAAATAAAAAGAGAATCATCAAAATCAGTTCACCCAGTCGAAAGTTCTGAGGTAACAAACATAAAATAATATATACAGAAGAATTGAGAACCTCTTCCTTTTTTTCGTTGGTGTCGGTTGAAAAGACAATATTTGGTAAAACAAAACTGATGTTACAGATTAAACGTAAACTGCAATAACAGGTTCACTTAATACTTTCGGGCTTGTGAAGTCTGCCAATCCGCATTAGGCTAGCGTGGTGAAGAGACCCGTATCCAATGCATACATTTATACATTATGGATTATAAAAAAACGTATTATCAAGAGCAGAATTAATAATTTTAGCTCTTTGTAATAGTGGTCTATCAGTCTTTCATTATCCTGCGTCTAGCGGCTCACTCCAATTAGCGACTGCTCTTGACAAGCGATCAATGATGTGCCCATTATGTATATTACGAATTTTCTAAAGAACATACGTAATCTTACCATAAACACGCCACACAGCACTAACGCCGCGAGCAGCTGGGGTACAGCACTGGGAGGCTCCGCTTGGGGCTTCCAGTGACAATGCTCCGCGTCTGTAGTCGACATTGGGACGTCAGTGTAAGTCTCCTGCAACAATTATATTTTTGCTATCAAGCCAAATGAATATGGGTTTATGTTTTTTTTTATTTTAGCTGTTGCTCCAAGTCAGTTATACAATTTTTAATTTTGCTGATATATAAAAATAAATAAATATCCATGCTCAAACCCTTCTTTGGCCACCCGCGTCTATTTGCTAATTGCTGCACTCCTAAGGTCATAGCATTGTGTTAGGTAGCTTCTAGCTAATCTAGATAAATAGGCATACGATACAAAAAGAAATGTTTCAAATTGACCTAGTACTTTCAGATTTTAGCGCGTTCAAACAAACAAAGGATAACTGTTCATTTTTCTATAAGTATAGAAGGAGTTTTGGTATAAATTGGACCGTGTTGTGCAGAAATGAGCTAATCCATAAAAGCATAAATAAAAGTTATGATGATTTCAACCACTTCCACTTTATTTTTTCAATGTTATTCGTAGTCTTGGGTTGGTATAACCTATCATAAAAAAGTATTTCTAGTTGGCATAATAAAAGGAGTCTTTGCCACATAAAAATAGAGACTATTTTCGATAGCTTGACATTAAAACCTTAATTTTGTTCAGTTTGTGGATTGGATCACTTCTGCACAACACGGTCCAATTATTACGAAGCATTTAGCAGAACCTCAAGCTAAGAACTTTTACAAATTATACATAGGAATTAATTTTAGATTCGATTCCTGCATCATATAACACCAGGCTATTTACGGGCTTTCAGCCAAATACGAGGAGACGTAGTTTAGGATTCGTTACTTCGCGTAATCAACGCACGGACAGAAAATAGAGCTTGCCCATCGGCGTAGAATTGTTTCGCTACCCTCAAAGCTTACCAACATCGATACGTAAAATCATGTGTGTCTCATCTCTGTAGGAATCTAACAAATAAATAGTGCAACGCATTTACTGTCAGTGTCAGCTGTAATTTTGTCTTTAGGAGTGACTTTTTGCACAAACATTATCAATATCAACCAATATATTTTCTTTCTTGTAAAATATGCCTAGCATACATCATAATTATATACATGAACATAGCATCACGTCTCTATCCCCACATTTCCAAACTCCGGGCTTTTTCTTTTTACGAAAAAGCTCAATAACACTGCCCGACCCGGGGATCAAACACGAGACCTCGTCGAATATCGCTGCACCACCGAGGCAGTTATACATATATGCCTAGCAGCTCAAATAATATTATGACCCGGAGAAAATGGCGCATAAAGCTATTACACCTAAAAAATACGCTATACATACTGATAATAAGTATTAATACATATTCAAGACCAATACCCCCCACCCGTCTAGCTGATTTATTGATTTACCCTGTCCTGTGACCCTGTCAAAGCCCAGCCAAGTGGCAAAACGATATTATCAAAATTCAACGACACGAAAAACATGAGCCACCGATGAAGCGTATAATTATATTAATTTAAGCATGTAGAATACAAACTCTATGTCGTTGCTTAAGCGCTTAACCTTCAAAGACAGATTTATATACTGCACTCTCTGATCCGTAAGAGATAGTGACGATAAGCTACCTTGGAACGGCCAATTTTTAAAAATCACTGGAACTGCTCAGAGAACGTATGATTGCATAATAAACTTGCGCGTATCGATGGCACTACGGATAACATCCATTTGAAAAATAGATATCAGAATCTGGTAGAAATTCGGTGGTGGATAAGTAACCTTGTGACTACTGTATTTAAGTACCAGCCAAGCCATAAAACCATGTTCCGTGATGGTAAAAACACGAAGGTAGTATGCTTTATATACTCAGCGTTGTCCTATAATTAGATAGAGCATTGTTAGGTGATAAAATTCATAGTAAAAAACGTTAGAATAATACGCATTACATATATATTAAACGTCACACGCTAGCTAGTTAATAATTCACAAAATGCTTACTTTCATCATCCCACACTATCAACCACACCTGCCCGACGCTTTATCACTTTTAAATATTATTTAATATAACACAAACTTTTAAAACCCACAAACGCAATGTTAAGTATGCAATGTTAGGTCTTGGGTCTTACGTAACAGTGCTAGCTAAAATAAAAGAAATAAACGTTCCTTTTTCAAATTACTTGGCAAAGGTAACCGATTTTTGCGAGCATCGTTATGCCACAGCTAAATAAATCATAACCAACGAATTATATTTTTTTTTGCAGTGTTTTAATCACAATGTGGGTAGAATATAAAGCAGGCCATTGACGTTTCGTTTAGTGTCAAGATTTGCAAGAAGGCTGTTTCATTGTTATTGTTAAAAACAATGATATTTTTTGTGTTGCTTGTGTACCTACATTGTTTAAATTGAGATAACGTTGACATCCCAAATTATTTGTTTACCAAAGCAGAGCATTATAGAGAATAAAGGCAATTTTTTTAACAAAACTACAAACGATCTAAGTCATTAATTCTTCTGGTCAAATTCAGGTTTAGAGTTATGTGGCATCAAAATCCGTTCAGTAGTTTTTGCGTGGTGCGCGAACGAACAAACAGATAAACAGACAAAAAATCTAAAAAAAAGAATGTTTTGTATTCAGACACGCCTATAAAGCCTATTACAGTATTTTTTTTCTCAAATATTTTAAATGTACAGACTCTGTCACAAATACACGAATAATTTCGAAAAATCTCTAAATGTCAGAGGTGTGTGCCGTACGAGGTCTGAACCTTGACTCAGGATCAAACTTGTTACCACTGTCTTTGCAGTCCTTGATTTTACAGCTACGCTACCACTGCTATAAGCCTAATATAGAATACATTTAATACCTACTTAGGCAACATACGATGTTACCATTATGCCCACCCATAGCATATTATCGCTAAAGAATTGTTTAAGTTTTCGTGAGAATTTATTCGTACATAGTATAAAAAATATTCTCACGAAACTATAAAAACCAAGGACATAATTGCGCTTTATTTTAATACAAGATTCTGCTCGCGATTCCGTCCGCACGTTAATAGAATAGCTATCAAACGAGAACCATTTGTCTTTTTTGGGCTCCAAACTATATGTATCTATCTATAGATATTTGTACTGCGTCTGGGTGTTTTCTATTTATTATATATATGTACATATATTTAAAAAAAGAAGTACCTAATATATATGAATTATATCCGTAATCTGGTACCCATCCATCAGCCTTTCAACGTCCACTGCTGGACATAGGCCTCCCCAAAAGAACGCCACAATAAGCGGTCCCGTCATGGGGATAATGCCGTAATCGCCACGCTTGGCAGGCGGGTTGGCGATTGCAGTGGATGTTGTTAATACTCGAGGGAGCGCTGCTGCACACTCCTCCGGTATTCCCTCAGTCGGCTCTTACGACTCCCGTGATCTGGTACCCATAGCATCGTTAATCTTAGTTTGGGACCAGATGACATTGTATGAAATGTCCATGAATATTTATTATTATACCCATTTATGAACATAACATCACTAGATACATTTTTAAATAGTATTATAAAAAAATAACACAACATTTAAAAATATAAAAAGTGTGTAGACCCACTGGCAACGGGTACAGGGACCAAACTGCCAGTGGCTAGGGCCCTAGAGATAGGAACTTCCGAACAATGCGTGCCGTATCCAGAAGTACCGCCTTCTGCATCAGACCCTTGACCCAGCCATCCAACACGAGCCTCTTAAGATGTTGGTCGAGGCTCTTGGTTATCAGTCCATTGACTGAAACTACTATCGGTACAATGATCGCTGAGTCCACATCCCATATGTCAACGATATCGTGGGCCAAGTCCAGATATTTCATCTGTTTCATACCTATAGTACGGGAGCTCGACTTCCACAAGCCTGTATTTCAGAGCAAGCTGCTGGTGAATGATCCTGGCTACTTGATTATTTCTGTGCATATACTCGCCGTTAGCAAGACGAAAACAACCCGAGACTATATGCCTAAGGGACTCACCTGGGCGGTGACAGGCACGACAGATGTCTGCTGTTCCGTCCCTTAGGATATGTCTCCGGTAGTTGTTGGTCATGATAACTTCCTCAGTAATTGCACAGACAAAACCTTCGGTTTCCCCAAAGAGGTTGCCGAAACGTAGCCAGGCCACGGAAGCTAAAAAGTCTACGTCGGGTTCATGTAAAGCCCGATAGAACCTTCCGTGGAGCTCCTTGCTCTGCCATACACTCTTGCGGTCGTCAGTACTGAGTACTACAAGTCTGCGCCAGTTCTCCTTCAGTTCCTTATTATTATTATCTAAAATTTCATGACGATCGTTTCAGTCGTTACAGCGTGAAAGCGTAACAGACAAACTCACTTTCGCATTTATAATATTAGTAAGGACTAAATAACTATTCATACACAGATTGTTAAAGTATAGCGGCTGGTTTCAAATCAGATAATAAAGTTTTCTTCTACAGAATATTGAAGTATCATAATTGTAGGTATCCCTTTTTTTTTTTGTTAAGGCGGGAAAAAATGTTCCTAACCGCACACCCCGTCGTTCGGGGCAACGAACAGGGTAGTGTGGGGCCTTCACCCACTAAAGAAACCCGCCGTGTGCCGTCTCTCCGCCTTTCTTGGCGGGCCACTGGAACTATGTAACATTCCTTCGGTGGTCCGCCGGCGGCAATTGTAGGTATCCCTACTGTTGCGTTTCCCTCAGTGAGTGAGAGTGCCAAGTCACCTAGTCGTCTTTCCTGGAGGGCACAGCAGTATCTACTATAATTGCTACTCTTGATCTATTGATCATCGGTCCCAGTCTCCTTATTATCCTTCCACTCCACCTACTATCACTTTTCTTAGAGATGGTGACGCGCGAGTGATGCTTCTGGCTAGCTAGGCTACGACTATATTATAAAAATAAACATGGCAATTAAATTACCACTTCACATACCTACTGATTCAACAATCTATATACATAAAATTCGTCATCCCGTTTAATACGCTATCTGTGACAGAGAACCCGCGATACTGTAGGGTTTTCCTGATTACATTTACATAATATGTACTACTCGTGCAGATAAAGAATGGGATTATTAATGGCGGCACATTGAGCCTGTACTGTCAGCATACTACGGCGTGCGTAACTATAAACAATAGTTCACGCAACATGAATACCGTTATTTTTTTGCTGTCTATACCGTTAGGTGTGAGTATAGACGGCGATAGTGTGTGAGCGAGAAGTAAATAGTGGCGACCCCATTTATAATCCCATTTTTTATCTGCACGAGTTATATATTCTTCCATTGACACCAATGTTGCAGGAAACCCGTTCAGTCGAATATCTTATTGAAGATGTGAATAAAAATCATAAAGAGGTCCTAAGTGGCGACGATGAAGATGAAGGAGAGTCAACTCCGATTTTGTCAGCCCAGGCATTATTAGCAGTAAGCGATTTAATTTCTTCTTTAGGGGAAAGTGAAAACGTGGGTACTGCAAAAGTTAAATTATATTGAAAGCCTTGTCATTAGGTACTAATGTATCAAAATCTATTTGTCAACCCCAAATAAGTAATTACTTTAAGTAATGTCATTATAAATTATAATAATAAACTATGATGTAACGTAATAAATAATGATGTTCATATACAAAATATATGTATAACGCTCTATCAAATTTATAAATAAATACATATTATGCCTATAATTCAATACGTAAGTACACGAAATTTGTAAACGATATCTTTTATTTTCCCCACCCCGCATAATACGCTTTCCCGCCTAAGACGCGTTTTTGGCTGGGGTCCCTTCAAAATCGTCGTGAGTTTTACTGTATATTAAAATGAATGTTTGTCTGTATGTCCTTTATAGAATCGTAAACTATGCATTTGATCTTAACGAATTTTTTTGTGTATGTTTGAGTAAGTACCGGGATGGTTTAGATTCACATTCGGACCCGGTAGGTGGAGCCACGATAGGATTTCAGGATTATTTCTTCAATTTAATCTAATCTAAAAACATTTTATGGAAATAATCCACCAAAATAAATGACTCCATACAAACGAAACGCCAATGATTAGACAGAACAACGTCTGTCGGGTCCGCTAGTGATTTATAATTGTAATAATTTAATGATTTTTAATTGTAATATTTTTTTGTGCCAAACATTTTCAACGTCACAATTTCGCACTTTGTGTTCATTTACAAGAAACTAATTCGGATAAAACTTGTTCAAAGGAGCCATTGTTTAAATAGTGTTGCAATAATTAGTTTAGTAACATTTTAATGACGTCTTTATTTTTCATTTCATTCTTCATGATTGACACAAATAGTGACGTAATTGTTATGTAACAAGGGGTACAAAGTGTTCGAGGTTTGATTCCTATGAAGGCAAAGGGCAAATCTGCGCTGTCCAGGGATGTTAGTTGTAGTTCTGACAGTAAATAACTCAGAGACCATAACAGTTTTTTTTTAATAAAAGACAACACCCAGCACTAAGGAATAATCCTTGTATCGCGGGTGACCTTACAAACATATAATTTCGCGGACACCATAGTACACCCATACTTAGAACAACCATTTGTGGATCACACAAAGAGTAGTCCTTTGCGGGAATTGAACCCACAACACGCCAGCGGGAGGCCGGTATCTAAACCACTCCGCCATCTGTGCAGTCCTGCACCATGTTGTGCTGACCCGGCATAAACTGAGAAAGGGAAGGGCGAAGGTGTTATAAAAAGAAACTGAAGCACTTACGCCATTATGTATTTAAAAAGAACCCATTATATAGTGTATAATTGTATACACGAGAATAAAGTAAACAGGTGCATCGTTGGCATTCAACTCTCGCAATTGACCTTTTCGCACCTATTCACTTGGCCTTATAAACTCCATTAGAGGTTCTCCCTTTAAATTTAAAACGAAACTCCAAAAAAGTATTTAATCAAATTCTTACTTGCCATGTACATCTATTAAAAAAAAATATACATGCGTACTCTAAACCAAAAAGGTGGAAGGTATGTCCTTCAAAGATCTCGCCTCTAGATTTAAGATCCATATCTATAATACCTAATTATACTACATAATAACAAGATAGAAAATCGTTTTATCTGTACACATTGTATCTTGATAACGATAATAAATTAATAGCGATGGATATATTCCCCATATCGTACGGAAGGACGGACTGCCAAGTGCCAAGTAAGAAATCTAAATTGTAAGGTAAGGTAAGGATATTTATTTTGTTTTCGTTTTGTTAAGGTACAAGTGACCATTCGTCCCGTTTCGAACGGGAGCCTTTTTCGGTTATCTGTACCGTTGCCCCAAACAAAGCTTCGGGTTCGGGGCGCAAAATAGTCCCGTTTTCATTAATTCTAAGTAAGTACATCACATTGCAAAAAATATAGAATACGATAATTTTAATGTTTCTACAGAAACTTATTGGGTTAGGGAAGTATTCAAACACTGTTTTAATTAATGTCTGCCTGCTGCAAATGCTACAGTAGAAATAACATTTTCTATGAATAAGTTATGGACGTCTGAAAAAACACAGTTACAGATTTCGGCGCAAGATTAGTTTAGTTCCTTAGTACGAGTTTACTTATAATATAGTAGATTCATAATAATTTATCATCATAGTACATAATGTGGTATACATTTAATTGATAAAAAAATACTGTATGTATACAATTTTTTTTTAATCTTTATTCGAACGAATTATGGTATAACTTTTTTGAAGTAAAACTTCTTTAAGCGCGACTAGGGAGTAACTCAGATTTTTTTTCTGACGGAAGTAACGCTTACTATTGTCTGTGTAGTTTCCGCTATTTAAAAATAATAATTTGGATTGGTCGTAAGTATATGTCATATACTCCACGCTTCTTGACTTATACGCCAGCTAGTGGCAAATATCATAATCAATTAGGATTATTTATTTCCAAATTTTCAAACGGATCAATTGTGAATAGCAAAGTGAATAAAAATTCAACAGTTTTAAAAAAAATATATTAAATTGCAGTTTTTTTATTATTTTTTTTTCCTTCAACGCCAAAGAAGTTTTACTTCAATCGCGCGTAAAGGTTACACGCACACACTTTTTTGTTTGATAGCTCTTGATTTGCATGCGTTGCGTTCGCCGGGACAGCTAGTTTTATATAATTTAAGGAACAATGTGCTATACTTGGCATGTTTTTTTAAGCTTTTATAAATTGAAAACCTCGTAAAAACATCACAATACTCTGTCCAATGTTCAGAGGAAAGCTATTCAACGTCAGATTAAGCTGGCGCCCGGCCAGTATCATTTATATGAGACACCAACGTCGCAATACTATTATGGACCATTGGAACAACAGCATAGTCTAAAAAGTCTCTACCCGTTTAAAACTCTACTTTGTCTATGCACGCGTTTATTTTATTAAATATTTATATATTATTGCTATACTGCAGATATTTTTTAATTCTTAACAGTGATTGATCAATCAAGTTGCAAATTAAGCATTTACTATCAAAACGTACGAGGTTTACGCTCTAAAACTTTAAGTTTTTATAGGAATCTTTGTCTTACTTCGTACGATGTAGTTATTTTAACTGAGACGTGGCTCGTGGATAGCGTATCGAATCAGGAGCTTTTTGATAACCGCTATATTGTTTGGAGAAGAGACTGGGACCTGCTAAAGACCGGCCAGACTAAGGGTGGTGGAGTGCTTATAGCTATTCGTAAGGATATTACATCTTCATTAGATTCTAATTATCATTCCTCGGCGGAAGATTTATGGCTTACTATTTTACTAAAACTAAAAAATAACAAAGTTGTTAAGCTGCATATGTGTGTAATTTATCTTTGCAGCCAAAACAAGGGGCTGTAATTTTCACAACAACTGGATAACTTTCTCATTAAATTAAACAATGTATTTTTACATAATTCTGACGATATATTTTTAATAATTGGGGATTTTAACATGAGTTCAATAGTGTGGACGCCTGATACTCACTCACCTTATATGATACCTTCGAATATTCACAGTAATGAGGAGCAAAATTTTATCGATGACCTTTATTTACACGGCTTGCACCAATACAATGGAATTCTTAATGTATACGGTAAAATATTAGACCTAGTCTTGTCAAATAATGATGTTACTGTGTCTTGTTGTGAAGATCCACTGGTACCTATATCAATAGGTATCTTACCACAAAGCCTTATCAGTTACTGTTCAATGCCTTGACATCGCATATTTAAAACCGCAATCCTATAAATGATATTTATATAATAAGGGTGACTATTGTTCGATAAATAACGCAATTGCCGGTATTGATTGGAATGTGCAATTGGAATGTCGTAGTATCGATGAATCTATCAGTAGATTTTACTCAATTCTAGATGAATTACGAGATAAATTTGTTCCCTCAAAAAATGTTAATAATGGAGTTTATCCAAAGTGGTACACACCTGTTTTAAAGAAAATATTGCGCGAAAAACAAATATTATTCAAAATTCAAAATTTAAGGTAACAAGTCTGATCAAACAAACTATTTTTTACTTCGAGACAGGGCAAAGTTGTTAGAAAAGCAATGTCATACTAACTATATTAACAATATCGAAAATTCTATTGAAATGAACCCTAAATATTTCTGGCCATTCATTAAATCAAAGTCTAAATCAAATGGCATTCCCAATTTTCTTAAATATAATAACCGCACAGTATTAACTGGCGTAGATATCTGTAATACGTTCTCAGAATACTTTCAATCAACATTTATTTCGCCAAAGCACTCAGTTACTTCTAATTCACCTAGCACAAACAACGATCAAACCTTTTCGTCTTCACATATGGCAGACATATCACAAATTAACATAAGTACCAAGGTAGTTGTTAATCTTTTGGCAAACATAAACATCTCGAAATCAGCAGGACCTGATCATATTAGTCCTATATTTCTAACCAATTGCGCCAAAACTATTTCTGTACCTATTGCTTTCCTTTTCCGACAGTCTTTAAAACAGTGTACCTTTCCCTCACTCTGGAAGTCTGCATATACACCTATCCACAAAAAAGGCACGAAATCAGATATAGCTAATTAAAGGCCTATTTCTAAACTCTGTATTATAGCAAAAATTTTCGAAAAGGTTATTTATGATCAGGTATATGGAGTTCTTAAAAATAATTTGCTTAATTCACAGCATGGTTTTATGCGTAGGCGTTCCACTGTCTCCAATTTTGTTCTGTTAAACGACTTTATCACTGCTGCCATGGATGCAGGTAATCAGGTGGATGTAGTGTACACTGACTACACGAAAGCTTTTGACCGAATAGATCATGAAATTCTTTTAATAAAGTTATCTCGCATGGGCATTCGAGGTGACTTATATAGGTGGTTTTGTTCTTATATAGATAGAAGAACTCAAGCTATTATATCTATTTCCAGTTGGGTTACCAAATTTAATAACAATTAAGTATGAATGCGTTATCGATATTAGCAGTCATGAGCAATTGTCACGATGGCTGAATTGGCAAATCATCTGGACAATATCCAGGAGATGCAAGTTCAAATCCTGCTCGTGACTGTTATTTTCGATTTCACATTTTCACACTTGGTGTTGGTTTATAAATTTAATATTTAATATCGTGTTCGGGGTCACGCCTTGTCTAAGATTTGATTTCCAAACATGATCGATTAAAAAGCAAACCGTGAGTTTAACACAAATACATGCGCAAGCCCATGCGATATTACAAACAGTAGAACGAGCAATCCTGTTATCGTCGTAAGTGATAAGACAATTTTTCATACTCTATAACACATTTAAATGTATGCTAGAATTTATTTCCATAACTACTTTAGATAATTATATTCGCTTTCGGAAAATATTTACAGAATTTTAATGCTCATAATGACGTGCATTGTTTTTTAATTGCTTATGGTCGTAGACAAGCGTCTGATGGTAAATGGTAACCGTCGCTCATAGACTCTACTATACCGAGGGTATCTATTGTTAAGCCGCTGCTCACCATTTCATTTCACATATTATATGAAATGATATCTCTTCTCTATCTCCTACTACAACCAAAACACACCGATGTGCTTCATGGCCGGTCACACAGGAGATGATGGTACCAACCCACTCGGGCCCGATACCAACTGAGAGTACCACTAGCTCTACCATCAGTAATGCAATGGGTTATAAATGCTTACTTCCCTTATTCGCCTCGTAAGACACCCGTGGGAAAGAATGGGGTGGTGACACTTGTATTCTTAGTCCATCACCACGGGGATCACCATTTCAATTCACGAATGCGAAATGAAGTATGAACGACTGTCTCACGTTACTACTATTAACACCAAAACACACCTGAGGTGGTTTATTGTGAGTCAAACGGAAGATGATGGTACTGATACCCGGTCGAGTCAGATGATAAGTAAATAATTCCCATATGCCAACAATTTAGAGCAGTGGTCGGCAACCCGGGGCCGCGGACCACATGCGGCCCACGAGCTACCCTCTTGCGGCCCGGGATTGTATTTTTTATCATTTTAATTTATATGCCTCATCCATCCATCCATCAGCCTTTCAGTCTACTGTTGGACATAGGCCTCCCCAGAAGAACGCCACAACGAGCGGTCCCGTCATGGGGGATAATGCCATAATCGCCACGCTTGGCAGGCGGGTTGGCGATCGCAGGGGATGTTGTTAATATTCGAGGGGGTGCTGCTGCCCATTCCCTCGGTATTCCCTCAGTCGGCTCTTACGACAGTACCCGTGGGTAGATAGGGGTGGGACAATTCTAAAGCCGGCCGCACACGGCAAATCAAAGTTATATGCCTAAATAAATAATAATAATAAGTAATTATAACGTAAACAATTATGGTACTTAATTGTAATGGGAAACATGCCAAAAAACCCTTGCTATACAAAGAGTATAACGTGAAACGCCATTATGATACCGAGCATAAAGTTAAATTTAAGTATAATTTTTTTTTTCTTCATTTCTCTAATAAATTAAAAATAAAATGTCAAAATTTTAAATAATATGACAAATGCGGCCCGCTTTCCTTTATATAGCCCTCCTGTGGCCCCTGGCAGCCAAAAGGTTGTCGACCCATGATTTAGAGTAAAAACAGATAAACTTAGCATAGTATTTTTTATTGCCATTCTAGCTAATCCGAGAGACATCGTCCCTTAGATATAGTATTACGTATATATAATATACTATTATCTATTCATCGTCCTGTCTTCGCTATGAATATTCAATTAATTGCGAGCTGTCAAACGCGCGAAGTTAAAATAGTCATCAAGGAATTTTTCCATTTTTCTGTGCAATTTTCTTAATTTTTCTTCCCGTAAGAACATTCTACAAACAGAAGTGATGGAATCGGTACAGTCGTTCTATCGATTCATTCATCCTATCTATTATAGTCAATTCATCCTATCTATTATAAAGCTCTAACAGAGCTGTGTCTGTACATTTAAGATATTTGAGAAAAAAAATACTGTATTAGGCTAAACATATAGGCTGCTTAAACACAACAAGTTTTTTTGTTGTTTTTTTGTCTTTTTGTCAGTTTATTCGTTCGCGCATCACGCAAAAACTACTGAACGGATATTGACGCAACTTTTTTATTTGATAGCTCTTGATTAGACTTAAAAACTGGTATACATTTTATCCTGCTGCTATATCGGGAACCTGATAACCTAAAAACTAGCGTTTGGCTATATCGAAATCGACCCATTCGTAAGCGGAAAAATGGTTACCGACACCGATTGATTCTTTCTCCCTGGCCTAGAACGTAGGTATATAAAATATACTCTCACTCTGAAAGAACTCTTGCCCAATAGTGGGACTGTACCTATAAGGTTTGGAAAAATAAAGCAGGTAAAAGTAATGTTCAAAAGTAGGTAAGTAAGTACGTGAATATAATATGTTATTAAAATATAATTCGTTTTAATCACGATGACGTATCATGATTATGATAAAAGATAATATAGGCCTGTCTATGTAGTACATCTACATTTATAGCAAAATAGAATTTACCCCCGCGGCTCCACCGCAGACAAACGCTAGTTAGTACTGCTAATTTCGATAACACATTTATACTTTTTTGCACGCCTCATAAGCGAAGCGTTGAGGTGGGTACTATTCTCGTTTTACACAGAACAACTGATTTTTCAAACTTAAAATGTCTCTATTTATCATATATTGCACTTGTAAACAATATATATACACACACATATCAAGAAAAAACACAATTTTTGACACTCATGCAAGATATTTTTTATGCCATTTTTGTTATTTAAACTAGTTAAAAAACTGTTTAAAAAGGGTTCTGTCTTGGACGTCCGTTTGTTGTAGGTAATATATGTTAACACGATAACAACCGAAATACATAACTAACTGAGTCTTTTTTTTTCTTTTTAACTTGTGTATAACTACGAATACCCTATTACTTTTCACGGTCTGATTCGATGTAGTTTGTTATTAAATAAACATAAAAATACTGAATATTTACGTTCGACTCGACACTAGCGCTGTACCTTTTATGAGAACTATTTCTATAGACCAATATAGAAGTACTTCTTAAAATTAGCGCTGGATGGCGTATAAGACATGACCCACATTAGTATTTTTTATTATTCACGGATCTTTCACACAACGTCCTCTGATCCCAAACTAAGCTTAACGCTTGTGCTATGGATACCAGATTACGGGTATACATATATTACTTTTTTTTATAAATATGTACATACTTATTATAGATAGAAAACACCCAGATGTGTTCATCACACAAATAATTGTCATGAGTGGAAATTGAACCCATGACATCGTGCACGGAAGTCGGTTACACTACCGACTACGCCACGAGGCCCATCAACTGTTGCGTAACTTAACGTGTTGGTGACGTGATATTATCGAAATTAGCAGTCCCAAGCAGTTGTCACGATGGCTGAATTGGCAAAGCATCTGGACGGTATCCAGGAGATGCGGGTTCACAGTTCAGGTTTGGGTGGTGTGGGGCCCTAAACCCACTAAATAAACCATGTGCCGTCTCTCCGCCTTTACTGGCAGACCGCTGGAAAGACAGACATACCCGGAGTTTGGAATGTAGGTTTATTTTATAACATAAACTTCGGCTAAAAAAGGATTTTTGGAAACTTCAACTTTAACCCTTAACCACCTGACGTCGGTCTCAGAGACCCTTGATGTTTCTTTATTGTTTTTTTTTTTGTTATTATGCACGTGACACAATTGTGTGTCTTTCTTCCTTCTAGTTCTAGCTACCTACTTTCTCCCTTCCCACGCCCGTTTGGCTATGTGCTCGCCAGCTCTAGATATGTGTGCACACTGAAATTAAAGGTAATATTTTTTTTTGCATGCGGTTTGTGTGTACATTATGTTATTTTTAACTTCTGTGGGGTAAAGTGTTCCAAATGGAGAAAAATATAGCTTGATGCTTTGAGGATGTTGACATTGATTCTGAAGACTTATTATCCACACCAGAACTTCAGAATGAAGACTGTAGTGACTGACATATCGTAAAAAATATATTGTCAATGCATACACTGTTAGTAACATAAACCAAGCACAGTCAAAAGTTGGCAGAAGACCTTATAAAGCCTCACTGGGAACGCCGCGTACATAGTTTTGGCTTACAAAGAAAACTTCAGTGCACCTTACGTCGAATCCTAAAAATAGATCAAATACCCCTTATGTCATCAACTGACTCTTTTGAGAAAACAATGCTCGACTTTTGAGTTTTTGACCCCAAAAAGAAACGTAAAACGGTCTGTTTATGTTTTACATGCAAGAATTTTATTTGTGCTGAATGTAGTAAAAAATGTGCTTTGAATATCACCATAATCCATATATGTCTGTGCCTTGCAATTTTGTAAAAAAATACTTATATATTATAGACATATAGAACTTCTCATACATATGTAAGAATATTGATTTTATAAGTATATGTATTGCAAGATCAAATTTTTTTTAAATTACTAGAATTTAGCTTATACTTAGTAAACTTTTTTAAATGTTGTTTTTATACTTTTTCACATTTTATGTTGTATTATAATTAAAAATATTATTAAAATAAAGACGTGACTTTAATTTATTGTAATATTTTAATGTATTGTAACATAACATGTAAAATATTCAAGCGGACTCTATGACCAACATCAGGTGGTGGTGTATCTAGAATACACGTCAGGTGGCTAAGGGTTAAGAAGCAAAAATGTTGCATTAAAATTTGTTCAGAAGTTTTTACATAATGCGCGAAAAAACAGATAGATAAACAACCAAAAAATTTAAAAAAATGCTTTGGGTTTAGACATACCTCTATAGCCTAATACAGTTATTTTTTCTCAAATATCTTAAATGTATGCACAGCTCTGTTACAGCTTTACAAAATTAGGATAAATAGTCAACAATAACTTGAACAAAATGAAATAATGTTATAATTAATTTGGCAGATCTTTGTTAACTTTAGTGTCGACAGACAGTGTTGGAAATTATTTTAAAATTATGTTAATGTAGTTAAGTAACTAGTTTATTCTATGTAAAATGTTTAGTTTCTATCATGATTTCAGTAAAAAATATTGATTTGAAAGTGACTGCAAAGATGGAAAAGTAGTTTAGATACCGGCTTCTTGCCTGAGTGTTGTGGGTTCGATTCCCAGACAGGACAAGTCTTATTGTGATTTTTGTGATCCACAAATAGTTGTTCTGAATCTAAGTAAGTTAATATGTGACTTTGTATGTTTGTAAAAACCCCTATGATACAAAGATAATTCCTTAGTAGTAGTAGAATGTTGAATTAAAAAAACATCATTATTACAGTTATAAATTTATACCACGAAAAAGAAATAAAATTGAAAAGTATATTTTTATCGGCATAATATTTTATGACAAAGTTTTTTCTTACCTCAGATAACAAAGGTGCTCTGTCCAAGTGTTCAGAAGAGGCAAAGGTAGATTCAAAGTAGGGTCCACGACTTCTGGACTCGTATCTTGAACCCCCATCGTCCCACATCCTAGCCTCTAGTTCGTCAGACATTCTGGCGCCGATCGTCGCAAAAAGGCAATCGAGAAATGATCACAAAAATAAACACATTTTTACTGTCCTTCCTTTGACAAAAATGTCACTTTACGCGGAAACGTAATAGGGCCATTAAATAAATTACCATGAAGTTAATGATAATGTACGACAGTACGAGATAATATCGGCTTTAAACGTACACCATTTACACCCGACGACTGCCTCTGACTTTCCTGGTTATACGTATTACTCTGCTCTGACTTCTGACTATGACTGGCTGTCACAAGTGTCACAAAACCACAGAACAATTTTAATTTTTTTTGATTGTTTGAGGCATTGGAAGAACCATCAGCCTAACAGTAACATAAACATCGTTATTCTCTCATCACACGTAAGTTTAGTTTATAAAACAAGTCATAGTCGAAGTCAGTCATATAAAATAAGTCAGTCAAGTCAAAGTCCCACTCCAGTAAGACGATGGCGATCTTACTGAAGCTTCTATGGAGTTTTGGAGACAACAGCAAAAAACACGTTATGTCGCATTACATCACTTGCCAACACTTATGCACATACACAAATAGTTAATAAGCAAAAGGCCACCACTTTTACACATTAATACTTGAAATAACACAAGTTTAGGAAAATAATGCAGAGCGACGACATGATCTTCTTCGTGTTCCCGCCAAATCTCCTAACAATTTTAACCTAAAGGTCACAGAACAATGCATCACAGAACAGCTATCTCTACTACGTATCACAGACTAATTAGTGTGTCCCACTAGGTATGAACCAAAGAACCGAAGGAAGAGGACTCTGTGGACCAGCCTCATTTACATCCTAAGATAATAATATATCTTTTGCTATGATATCATTGTGCCCCCACTGCAGTGTTGCCAGGTGCACCGTAATTACAGTAGATTCACTGTAATTTTACTGCTTTTACTGTATTACAAATATACAGTGTATGAAATACACTTATTAAAATTAATTACAGTGTATGAAATACACTGTAATTAATTTTAATGTTAAAAACAAAATATTTACATATCCATCCATCCATCCATCCATCAGCCTTTCATCATCCACTGCTGGACATAGGCCTCCCCAAGAGAACGCCACAACGAGCGGTCCCGTCATGGGGGATAATGCCGTGATCGCCACGCTTGGCAAGCGGGTTGGCGATCGCAGTGGATATTGTTAATACTCGAAGGAGTGCTGCTGCCCATTCTCCTGATATTCCCTCAGTCGGCTATTACGACTTCCGTGTGTAGATGGGGGTGGGACAACTCTAAAGCCGGCCCCACACAGCCAGCCATTTACATATATAATTGCATAAAAAGTAAAGCAATACAATTCAAACTTTATGCACATACTATACTGGAAACCAGACATTCTTTAGGTCATCACTAATGACTATGTGAAGTCAGAAATTAATTTGCATTATATTTTAATACGATTTTTGATGCGCTAAGTTTTCGCAATAATTATGCGTCCCGCAACCCTAATCAGCTGTTTTTTTGAATTCTATTTGACCTTTAGATATTTTTTTATATATTTTAGCATTTGACATGCTTAGCACTATACATTAAACACAAAGTGAAAAATGTGAAATCGAAAATAACAGTCAGGAACAGGATTAGAACCTGCATCTCCTGGATACCGTCCAGATGCTTTACCACTTCAGCCATCCCGACAATTGCTCCTGACTGCTAATTTCGATAACACATCATACTTAACGTCTTTCGATTTGTCGAAATTAGCAGTCAGGAGCAATTGTCAGGATGGCTGAATTGGTAAAGCATCTGGACGGTATCCAGGAGATGCAGGTTCAAATCCTGCTCCTGACTGTTATTTTCGATTTCACATTTTTCACTTTGTGTTTAATCTATTTGACCTAATAAAGATCAATAACGTAGATGTGACATAATATCAGATCATAGTAAAATGCCTTCAATTAATTGCAGATGTGAGACAAACTATGATCCCATTTTACCATGAAGACGAAGTTATTTTGTATGTGCATTTTCTTTAGCTGACATTGAAAATCATTCCAAATTTGTATTTACTTACCTTTTTTGTTTTTTATTTGCTTATTTATTTACTTTTTTTATTTGTATTTACTTTCGAATCTTATGTACCTACAATTATTGCGGGTAGTTCATATTGCCTCCATGGCGTATTAGCTAGCGTATGCGACTGCTGATCACGAGATCTCGGGGTTGATCCCGGGCCAGGCAAAAAGTGTTATTTGGGTTTTTCGTAAGAAGTTTCTCAGTTGGCTACCCGGAGTTTGGAAATGTGCCCAGTAGACGACAATAGGCTCGCCTGCTATTACGTGGGACTTAAACATAGTTGGCCAACAGTAGGTGAAAAAAAATACACCTCTGCCTAACCCTTCCGGGATACAGGCGTGAAACTATGTTATGTTATGGATTTAGGTTAAAAAGATTAGCCTGTCTGCCTAATACTCTTTAGAATCACAACATTTATTACTTGGTGAATAGATATTATTTTGACACGCGCCTATCGGTTTGGCTACCTAATTGGCTAATCGAGTTTCTTTATTAAAAGCCGACAGCTCTACTGCAGTGACAGCGACTTCTTTTGTAAAACACCGCAGTTTAGTACCTAAACACTTCGATTTTTGCTCAAAGGGTGCCGCCGCCTAAAGACTAATGTACACTGCACCATTTTTAATTAAACATCTTTTTATTTTGGATATGAATTCAGTTCACATTTTTAATAAGTACTCTAATGTAGGATTATTTGAAATTTTCTTTACCTGACATTGAAAATCATTCTAAATATGTTTTTACTTTCGTTAAGTACCAAATAACAGAGCCAAGCGGTACTTCACACCGAGGCAGCGACTTGTGCTGTATAAAGCACAAGTCCGCCCTCACGTGGAGTACTGTTCACATCTCTGGGCAGGCGCACCAAAATACCAGCTCGACCCACTTGACTCCCTGCAAAGACGCGCTGTTCGTATTGTAGATGATCCCAATCTCACGGATGAGCTGGAGTCGTTGGGGCGGCGGAGAGACTTTGGGGCTCTCTGTGTGCTCTATCGACTCTTCAACGGGGAGTGCTCTGAGGAACTGTTTGAGGTGGTGCAAACATCGTCCGATTTACCACCGGACCACGAGACGCCGTACTAGGGATCATCCATACCACATGGAAACGATCTCGTCCAAGACGGTTCATTTTCAGCGTTCTTTTCTACCACTTACGTGTAAGATCTGGAATGTACTTCTTGCTGCGGTGTTTCCCCGGCGTTACGACTTGTCCCTCTTTAAACGAGGTTTGAGAAGAGTACTTTACTCACGGTAGGCGGTGACTTGGCTGTGCCCCTGGTGTTGCCATAGTCCATGGGCGGCGGTTACTAATTACCATCGGGTAGGCCGTTCACTCGTCTGCCACCGTTGGCAATAAAAAAAAAAAACAATTACCCAATAAACATAATTCTAATAGGCTCCTATTAAGTTACTGTTCTTCACAGATAAACTTAGTCAAAAATGGTTATCTTTGACCGTCCTCGTGTCAGTAACAGCTAGGTAACTATGCAGCTTTATTTTTACCCGACTACGCGAAGCAAAAAGGAGGGTTATTGTACTTTCGAATCTTATTTACCTACAATTATTACGGTAAGTTACAAATATTGCCTCCGTGGCGTATGCGACTGCTGATCACGAGGTCTTAGGTTCTATTCCCGGACCGAGCAAAAATAATTATTGGGTTTTTGGAAATGTTCCCGGCAGACGGCTGGTCCCCTATTACGTGGGACGTAAACATAGTTGGCGAACCGTGGGTGGAAAAAAATACACCTCTTCCTAACCCTTCAGGAATACAGGCGTGAAACTATGTTATGTAGTTACTTATTTTGTTTATTTGTCATACTGTTACTCAATAACGAGAAGTGTTATTGTAATTGTATGTGAAATACATAAACACAAGCTACGTGCATGCCTCTTTCTGTATTATTCGCTCTTGTGTGGTTCGGTCTAGTGTACATAGACCTTAGTTATGTCGCAATTTCAAAGGATATTTACCTTCTTACTAAAATAAATTTAGTAGTCTTCCTGCAGTCGTACTTGTCAGTTCGTCGCGTTGGACTATTTGGATTGCAGTGACTTCGTGTGGTAATCATGGCAGATTATGGAAACAATGAATATTACGATATGATACTGTGTGTCGGTGCGGTGAGGAAAAACAATCTTGTTGCTGCCCGCGAATTGTACCACCTTTGGTACTGGAATTGGAGGCTTCCTTTATACGCCTGTTTCCGAAGGTTGGTGCACAGGCTGCACTCAACTGGGTCGTTCCACAGCTCCAACCGTGGTGGAAGACAGAGGAGTGATGCTTCGTTTCAAGCGGAAGAAGCAATTTTAAATTTTTTTGACGACGATCTGAGGCGTAGCACCCGTGGTGCTGCAGCTGCTTTAGGTGTCACACAGATGAGCGCGTGGCGTGCTCTAAAGAGAGATAGGCAGCATTCATACCATTACCGGCGCATACAGGAGTTAACGGTGGCAGACTACACACCTCGACATAATTTCTATGCGTGGTACCGCGACCGGCTCGGTGCCAAAGAAAATTTTGGTACCAACATTTTGTGGAGTGATGAGGTAACCTTCACAAGGCATGGGCTATTTAACCAGCACAATGAACACGTGTGAGCGCACGAAGACTTACACGCGTCTAGGCAGCCTAGTTTTCAGCACCAATGGCGTATTAACGTGTGGGCCGGTATCATCGGCGACAAATTAATTGGCCCAGTATTTCTTCCCGATCACCTAATGGGGAGAATTACCTACAATTTTTAACGTGTCCACTGGAGAAGCACCTGGAAGAATTGCCACTAAGTCAGTACTGGGACCTGGTGCTGCAACAGGACGGCGCGCCGGCGTATTACGCCCACGGTGTCCGAGAATACCTGGATCGCCGATTTACGATGTGGGTAGGCCGCGGCGGCACAATGCCTTGGCCGCCACGATCTCCGGACTTAACTCCATTGGACTTCTTTCTGTGGGGCTACCTAAAGGGAGTAGTTTATGCCACTGAGTGTGTCACAGTTCAAGAAATGCGTGACAAAATTATTTCTGCATCTAGCACGGTCTCCCCACAAATGCTCCGGAATGCGACGCGGTCCTTAGCTCGCCGAGCCGAATTATGTATTGAAAGGGAAGGACGGCATATTGAACCATTCCTTTAACGGTATGGCTGCTAAAACCTATCTACCTACTTCTATCTGTATCCTGTATCATGTTGTGATGTACCTATGCTGCTTTGAAAGTACTAGTGATCAAATAACTACATATTTAAGTACCTAACAACTTACTAATAAGCTAAAATAAAACCAACATGTGATGTGGTGTATTCCATGTACTTAATTTGTGAAATTTCTGAAGTGTAAAGCTGCGTAGGATACAAATAAGAAAATATAATTCTGACAGATACAGCACCTATTGAACGCCCTCTTTAATTGATATAGAGAGGGAATTTAAATGTGACCACTTATTTTGTAGTTTTATTAGGATTCTTATTTTAAATGATTGAAAATAAAAATAGATTAAAATAAACTTTTATTTAACAAAAAATATAAAATTTTACAATCACAGAACTCTATAATCGCAAATTATTTTGATCACTTTAACTAGCTATTGTGAAAAGTATCCTGAACTGTATATTTTCTTTACACTAAAACACTTACAACATTTTCTCTGATTTTCCTTCTTTCCACCTCAAAACAATTACTTACTAACACTACAAAACAGCAATCAGCAAGTTCGTAAACTACATTTGCAAGTGACAGACAGCCATTTTTTTACATTTGACAAATGACAAAGAATGTATTAAGCTGTGTTCCGATATATACACTGCTAGCACCACTGCTCTTACTGCAGAAAAATTATTCCGTTATAGACTGAGTATTCTACTGCTACAGTATTCTAGGGAAATATATGACGTCATAAATCACCGCCATTTTTGTACTGGGAGCAGTGTGAGCACTGGCGTTTTCGAGGTAAGGTGCCCTCAGTGGTTTGATCACGTGATCAATAGCGTCCAGAAATTTAGCCACTTGCACTATTAAAAAGTATTATTTTTATTGAATATTGTTATTCAAAGATACCGAACCGAGGAAAATTTAAAGAAATTGTGTTTATTGCAGTGTGAATTGTGAATCCAATACTTTGTATGAAATGAAAGTAAGGACAGATTAGTATACTGGACTGTGTTCCGTTATAAACAGTAACCAGTATTGCTTACTATAACGGAACGACTTTGCAGTATACTAAATTGACGTCACACCTTACAGTGCTCGCAGTGTACATTGGAACACACCCTTAGACTGTGATGTTTTATCAGTATTGCCACCAATGAAAAACAAATAATACATTTAATTATTTTTTCTATACAGTATCATTATTAGGAACACCCTAGGTATGCTGCATATTTGAAGAAAGTTAAGACCAGGGTCGATAATTTTCGAAACCAAAAAAAATAATAGTATGATGAAACCCATTGGTAAAGTAAGAAAATATAACAAAAATAAAAGGAAAAATAATTTACGGGCTATTTGACGGAAGGAAGAGGGTGGGGGTGAGCTTAAATGTTGATTTTTTCCTTATTTTGATTGAATAACGTAAAATCACCCTAATTTTTAATCGAAAATTCTCGTCAAAATATCTGCTTTTTGAAAAATTCGGTGTGTTTTTTATACGTTGAAATCTTTACTTTTTGATGGTACAAAAAAAAATATAAATTTTAGGGTGATTTTCGATATTTAATCAAAATAAGAGAAACAAATAAATATTTTGCATTAAAAAAAATTACAATGTGTTTGAGATATAAAAAAGTAAGTTTTCACCAAATTTCGCGAATAAATATTATTTTTTGTGGAAGTTAAAGGTAAAAAACCAAAAAGTCGACTTTTAGATTTTTCACATAAATTTTGAGGTTATGTGAAAAAAATGTTAATACAAAAGTCTCAAAGATCTTGCCTACAATTTTGCCATTTAACTTTTTTCGATAGGACTCTTAGTTTTGCTGGAAATCGTGATAAACCGATTTTTACCCTTAAAAGCTCACCCCCACCCCCTTCCCGACGTCAAATCGCCCGTAAATTATTTTTCCTTTTATTTTTGTTATATTTTCTTACTTTTCCAATGGGTTTCATCTTACTATATTTTTTTTCACTTTTTACCATTTTCAAAGGCTTCGGCACTGGCCTAGTTGACCGGGCCTGTACTTTTTGCCGGGCCTGCTAGGCTGGGACCAGTGTTGCCAACCCTACAGTTTTAACTGTAGATCTACAGTTTTTCGGAAATCATCAGAATCGACGCTTTTATTGTACTTGTCCCGTTCAAATCTTACAAGTTAAATTTGACACACTTCCCGGTTTCCGATTGAGCTGAAAATTTTTACGCATGTGTATATCACGTGACAATGCAATATTATGATGACATAGAGCTGCGCTCATCTGATGATAGAGCTGGAAGGTAGACATAGGAACTCTATAATGAAACGGCGTAACCCCATCGAGTTTGGGCTTGTATGATTCCTCTTGACGAGTACTTTGTCTTTAGATGGTATCTGACATAACTCCATAGAGTTTGGGCTCATATGATTTGTCTTGACGAGTACTTCGTCTCTAGATGGTATCCAGGGTCTGACAATGGAGCTGGAAGGTGGCCACAGTAACTCTGTAATGAAAATACGCAACCCTATCGAGCTTATACTCGTTTGATTCACCTTGAAAAAAAAAAACGAAAAAAAAACACAAGTACTTCACTTTGTCAAGTTATGATCATTTTATTTCTACAAAATAATTTTGTTTTCACATCTGCTAGACGTCCCGCGGCGTCTAATTTTTTTATGTAAGATGGTAGCGTCATCTATTTTATTAGTCCGTACACACAGTACCGCTACAGTAGAACGCTTGTTTTCGAGCATTAATGTTATGAAAACGAAACTAAGAAATAAACTTTCTACGACCACAATAAAAGGTACCTGGCACACATACCTAGTCAGAAATTAAAAATTGTTTCAAGTTCAATGTGACAATTGACCATTTCAAAAAAATATGCATAGATAATATACTAATAAAATATGTGCGATTTCCACAAAAGTAAAGATGAAACGAAAAATCAAGAAGACTTACAAATTGAAAATGAAATAGTAGCTAGTGATACTATCTAACATGTAGGCACTGGAAAAATTGCAACTTTGAGACTTTTGGTTATGACATTAAATTTAATTTGATTAAAACTTTGATAATTACATCCCTACCCCAACCGAATAAAGTGGTATTCGGCAAATTCAGACTTTTGTGCCAAAAATAAACGGCTCTAACGGCTATATCATACGGGTGATATTAAAAAGTGTGGTATCAGCGGAAGCGGAAAAAATAACAAAGCTTATAATATTTATTGTAATATTGCAGCTTGTTATATATATAGATATTCTTTTATTGCATAACATTAATAGAAGTAGTAGAAAAGTAATAAAACCAAAAATATTATTTTTTATGCATTTATTAATAAACATAGGACTAAATAAATTTTAAAATGATATAGTATAAACATACTAAAGTACTTACTTTAATATTTGCAAAGATCTTTAAACATAATTTAAGTAAGTATTTTGAGACTTACTAACATTTACGCGAATTTTACACATTTTGAAATAAAACTACGTTTACGGAATCTATCGCGTTTACTTGATTTTTATACTATCCCGACGTTTCGAATACTTTACAGCATTCATGATCACGGGTGGACTTAGATGGTAGATGTCCAAAGCTGATATGTTGTTTCAACGGTTTCAGCTACCCACAGTAATTCATTTAGAAACACAATTAATAATATCTGCTTTAAGTTTTATGCTTACAATGTATGAGATTTTAAGCTAGTATAATAAAATAAAATTAATATAATACTCCTCTTTAAGTTTTAAAATTTTTGTTTATATTTAGTGCTTAAAAATCCTAACACACTACCAATTAATTTTTTTAGTTTTTAAGGAATCAAAAAACTACTAGTAAGAAGACAATATTGATTATTGGTTTATATTATGAAATACGAGTATATCGATTTTAATAGAAGCTAAGACTAAAAAGCTACCACCGGGTCAGAACGCGGCCTGACTGAGAAAGATCCGGCCAGAAAACTCAGTAGGCAACAACAGTTATGGATAATTAAAGCAGATGGCCGAAAATTGTATGGACCTGTGCCCCACAGTGTACATGAAAAAAATCTTATGTTATTTCATAATAGAGGTCTTGTAGAATGTACATCAAAAAGTTGCATATTGCTAAGCAGTTGTGGACTAAAGTTATGAAGGTTTCAAAAAGTTGATTTTACACAAGGACTAAGAGATAACGTTTTCTATATAGCATTGATTATAATAAATATATATCTGTCTCAGGGGATTTTAGTGTTCATTGTAAGTACATATTTAAGTCAAAAATATTGTAGATGTAATATTATTAGATACCTAGAAAAAAAAACTATTGTACACTACTAATTTTTTAAATATTAAAGATTTAAGACAGAAAATAAAACAAAGTATATTATTTTAATCATTTATTGTTGCTAATACACTATCTAAAAATGCAGCTGGGGGAACAAAAATGTTTTGATATCTCACCCATCCTAAATACCAAAGAATTGTTATGACATGAGCACAACACCCAACAGTAAATTTATAGGTACTTAACAAATCTCAGACTTACCTCAAAAGTTAACCACTCTGATAAAAGAACAATCATATAGGGGATAGTGAACATATTAAATGCCGCCTGATGCGTTCTCTAATTGTGATACCACAGCTTACACACGCTTGAAAAAGGTCCATTTTCCTTATGTAGAGTTTACGTTTAGTGGAGCACTCGCGTAGGGCTACGACTGGCTACGACACTATAAATATAAACAAACAATTTATTCCACTTAAACAGAAAGCAAACGATATAACGATATTCACCGGCGGCGCAAGGCAAGCATCAAACTTCTTATCTTATCTTCTTGTTTAATGGCTCTTGGCATCAAACTTCATCAAAGCCGAAATTGATGACATTTGTATTTGTTGACTGATTTGACATATATTACAAAGTACTCTTATAGATATTGGTTAATAATAAGACATCATCAGAGCATAAATAAACTGTGAAGTCAAACAAATACCTAATAATTGTATGTCTTTTTTCACTTCTGCTCTTAGACATAAAACGTGTTCAAAATTCATAATTTTATTAGTTTAAATTTATTGCTATACTTAAGTTGTTGTACACTTTGGGGCAAAAATCAGCCATCTCCTTTATGCGGAAATACTAACTAATCACAACTGTGGGTCCACGGTCTTTTCACTTCCCACAAAGCTTTAATTTTTTTGATCAGGACAAACTTCCGCCAATCAATACTAGATGGCATTATTAATTTTTATAATGGTATTATTTTATTTTTTTAGGCTGACAATTGTTTTTTCTAGCCAGCTTTACGTTTCACAGTACGCAGATTTATTATTTTAAAATACAAAAAAAAAGCAAATAAAAAAAAATGATACATAATATATGCAGTATTTAATCTTTACATAATATATCAAAAACTAATAATATAATTATCGAGTGTGACACTGGGCGCTAATTTTAAATTTAATCGCATTTACAATAATGAAACGGAACGTCATTTTACTTAATTATCCATCTGCCATACAAAATGTCCGCCATTGCATATTTGTTTTCGGTTACGGAAGCTTTTGTGCAATTTATGTTCTACTTCTCAGTGCGGCTTTTTGTGATTTCTATTCTCATGCGACCCAAATTTCTCTGGACACCGACGGACCTGCTTTCAACTGTTGACCCACGCTCTGTACACTGGACTCTGATTTGTTTTATTATCATTTGGATATTGGCAAATATGTCCTTATCTAAGGATAAAATATGCTGTGTGCCTAACTGCGGCAAGACACGTAAGTAAAACGTACGCTATTATTTAAATATTTGTTTAAAAATACAGTGGGAAAGTTTTTGTCAAAAAAACATTGAGAAAAAATTAGTCGCTTACATTTTTCAATAAATATTCGAGTACTACCGCATTTAGTCCCAAACTAAGCGTTATCTTGTAGTATGGGTACCAGACAGCAGACATAATACTTATATTACTTTTTTTTTGTAAAGACACTTAATGTACATAGAAAACACCCCATACACAGTACAAAATATCTGTTCATCACACAAATATTTGTCCTGGTTAGCAATCGAACCCACGATCTCATGCACGAAAGGCACCTACTATTCTTTGTAAAGAAATTTCTATGGCTTATGTGATGAAGGTGATATTTTTCTTATAAGGTCACTTCATAATCATCTGCTGTTCATATCAGTTGAGTAATATGGGCTTTTTAAGACTATCATGTATTAATATACATTTTAATAACACTGCCCAAACTAGGGATCAATCCTGGGATATTTTGATCAGCAGTTGCATACACAAACCGCAATGATGAAGTATATGTTTATAGTTAATTTTATATACTCATTATCCCAAATATTCATAAACGTAATATACTAAACACACCCAATGCAGCTCTACATAATTATAATAAGTTTATTATTTAAAATCCTCTGCACTATAGATTACAGTCATGCAAACCATACATATAATAAAATCATAGTGATGTCAAAAACATACAAAAAAGATATTTATAAAAAAGCAGTCTTACTTATTAACACTGACCAGAATATGATTACAAAACATTGTAAGAAATCCCGGGCTAAAGTTTGGAATCTTTGAGTTTGGAAGCGTGGTGATCAATGCTCATTCCTTCTCTGTATGAGAAGAGCCATTTAACCAACAGTGGGATAGTAAATAGGCTAATAATGATGATGTAGGAGTTTAGCCGGTTTTCGTCCACTTACCTGAGTTGCCAGCTTAAGGACTTAAAAATTATATGTTCTACTTGCCCAGCTCTAACAAACTAATTTTATATTGGAAGCTAATATAGTCTATTTTAGGTTTATATGAAGTACCAAATAATTATAGTCAACATGTTTTCTATATAAATTTTTTTAGCGAAAAGTACAGATTTCGTTAGTTTTCGTCCAAATATCTTAGTTTTCAAACTTGTATAGGCTAGTTTTCGTCCACGGTGCTTAAAGAAGGATATAATATACTTGCTAATCTGCAAATTTAAAGATAATAATTAAATATATCAATTTTTTTTAAAACTTCTTTTTAGAAAACCTGAATTAATGATTTTGTGTTAGGTTAATACATACAAGTAAGAGTATAATATTTGTTTGTAATAGACGTAAACTAAATACTTACCCAGTATTACTTTTCATCTACTTACATTAAAGTATATGGACGGAAACATAAAGCAATTTTTAGCACATTATTTAGTTTTCGTCCACAATATCATTTATGTTTTATGCATGCAATATTGCTAAATTAGCGGATGAAAACTAAGTATCAGACTAAATAACCATCAAAGATCATTCCATAAAGATTCCAATAGAATTTCTTCGCATTTCTTATTTTAAACGACTAGTCAAACTTTACTAGTAGTTTTCGTAGCTTAGAAGTAAGCCGTCAGATAAAAGAAGCTTTTGTTCGAGTTTTGACTTGTTAAAAACTATTATAAGTTGGTAGATGTGCAGATTTGATATTAAGGTACGCAACGAGTCCAAATTTGCGCGGTTTACTATTTTTATGATTCTAATCTACGTAAATGTTTCACGAGGCGCGTGCTAGTGGACGAAAACAGGACCTGCACAGGAAACCGGCTAAATGACCCTATATTTGTTAAACTTAAACTACCCATTAAATTACATTGTGTTAAACAAAGAATAATATTATTATGAAAATCTTCAGTTTTGTAGATCATATCCAAATAGACACCTGCACTAAAAAGCACCCGTAAACCGGTCGGGGTCACTAGAACTACGATAAGATATTGTTATTTCTGAGATATTCTCATTGAAGTATGACAAAAATCTTCATCAGTTAAATTGCTCAGCTTACTTTCTTATAAAACATTCTTTCGTCCAGCTTGGCTGAATTATAGACCATACTTTTGCTAAATGAACTATTATAATAAAACATTCTGGTGTTTCGGAGTATGATCTCAAATTATATCCTGCTAATATTTGCATAAGTTAGCCTTATCTAATATGCATAAGTATTAGGCAGCATATTGTTATCCAATAAGTACCTACCTACTATTATCATTACTTATCAAATTCAAATTCAAATCAAATTCAAATTCAAATTCAAAAATATCTTTATTTCGTAGGCCTATTAAGTAGCACTTAAAATCGTCAATAATACACTAATAATTAAAATAACACGAGCGCCTGAGGCGAGTGCAACCGCAATAACAAAGTGGCGATTGCAATCGCCACAAGCGGCCGGATTCCGTAGTAAAGACTTTCATGAGAAGAACCCGGCAAGAAACTCATGGGCCACTTTTTTAAATTGCAAATTTATTACAATTTAATATAATCTTTATAACATTACATTATTTCTTATAAAACAACTTTGAAAATTAATAATTGAGGAGCAGCTCAAGCCCATTTAGTTTTATCCTCAAGATAATCCGAAACAGTGTAATAACCTTGATTACAAAGTCTAATTTTTATGGCTTTCTTAAACTTATTTAGTGGCATGTTTCGGACATTTTCAGGAATTTTATTGTAGAAGCATATACATTGCCCCATGAAAGATCTACTGATTCTGTGGAGACGAGTACTGTGAGCAACAAGATTGCCTTTGTTCCTTGTATTAATGTGATGAACGTCGCTATACTTATCAAAGCTTCTGATGTTTTTCTTGACATACAACAGATTTTCATATATAAATTGAGACACGACAGTTAGAATATTTATTTCTTTAAATTTCTGTCTAAGGGAAACTCTCGGGCCCAGAGATTGCACGAACGGCCCTTTTCTGAAGTACAAATATAGAATTTAAATCGGCGGAGCATCCCCATAGCAGTATGCCATAGGACATAATACTATGAAAGTAACTGAAATAAACTATTCTAGCCGTTTCAACATCAGTCAATAATCTAATTTTTTTACCGCATATGCCGCTGAGCTAAGCCTACCTGACAATTTTTTAATATGGGGGCCCCATTGGAGTTTGTTATCTATAGTGATACCTAGGAAAACCGTGGACTCCACAAGGTCCAGTTCGACGCCATTCAATATCTACTACTATACCAGCGTAAGTATTGGCTAGCGTATGCCACTGCTGATCATGAAGTCTCAGGTTTGATCTCCGGCCTTGACCACCTAAGGAATGTAACATAGTTCCAGTGGCCCGCCAATAAAGGCGGAGACACGGCACACTGCAGGTTTCTTTAGAGAGTGAGGGCCCCACACTACCCTGTTCGTTGGCCCGAACGACGGGGTGTACGGTTAGGAACATTTTTCCCGCCTTAACAAAAAAAAAGGCTTAGTTGCGCTACTGTTTATAATTATGTATAATATTGTAGCAATACAAACATATTACATAATATTGTTATTACAGGTTTGGATAACACTGTCTTACACGCCTTCCCCAATCCTGATAAGGAGCCAGACAGATTTCGTACATGGCTGTATGCAATTGGTGGTGATATTTTGGCCTTAGATAATAAGGTGATTTTCAAATATAGTAAAGTGTGTCATCATCATTTTCATACTCGTTATCACACTGCCAGCAAAAGACTGTGTCCTAATGCCACACCTACACTGCATCTACCTGGTATGTAATTTTAATTATTTATTCTTAATTAAATAATAATATATTATTAAGAGGGAACATGGCCTGTGATTAAATAAAAATACATAATTTTCAAATTCCTTGCTGACCATGTCCCCTCTTAAGCATTACAATACTAAATTTTAAGACTTCAAAAAAGGATATTCCTCAATTTAGTGTTAACAGTCATGTTATGATATAGGCTCAAAATTTTTCTTGCTTTACGTGATTGCAATGATTTTTTATCGATTCGGAACAAGAGGGATTTCTCAATTTTATTATTTTTTCTCAATGTTTGATTTATTTATATGAATTTTATCTCAATCTATACAAATATTATAAAGAGTTTGGATGTCTACCTAAGGGTATTTTCCGGAGCTACAGGCCCGATTGGCTGTGTGGGGCCGGCATCAAGAACCCACCCCGTCTCTTCCTATGGGACCACCCCGTCTCTTCCTATGGGAGTCGTAAAAGCCGCCTAAGGGATTACCGGGGGACCGGGCAGCAGTGTTCCCCTGTGTACTAAAAACATCCACTGCGATCGCCAACCCGCCTGCCAAGCGTGGCGATTATGGTAAAACCCCCATTTTGGGGAGGCCTATGTCCAGCAGTGGACCATGAAAGGCTGATGGATGGATGGATGGACCCGATTTGGAAAATTCTTTCACTAATAGAAAGATAGATTATCACTGAGTATTATAGGCTATAGGATGATGAGGGTATATAAATAACATTCACTAACCTGTTTATACCTGGCAACCCCATAGTTGCGCAGTTGTGAAAGTAGGTACCTTTACGTTTTCAATTCTATTGGATATATTCTTTTAACTAGTATACAATTTTTTTACATAACCAATGAGAGAAGTAGATTAAATTAATTTAATTAAAAATATTATCCGGGCGCAATTTAACAAGGCAACCTATTTGCAATATGTCAATGTGAATATTATCTATCATTTATTTCTTATGACTAATAAGTAACAGATGAAGGTATATATTTCTTATACCGGATCTCGGACAATATGTATTTAGGGTACCAGCTAGCTACCTCCATACCAAAATTTTGTCTAACTCCGTTTCGTGCTTTTTGTGTGAAGAGTATTATCCGTTCGCACAAACTTTGACATTCATAATATTAGTAGGGCATTTAAATAAATTAAACACTTTGTTGCAGGTTTCTGTGTAGTACAGAACAACCCATCTCATGAGGACTGTACTATCAATATTGAACGAACAATTCCAATTAATAGGCAAAATGTGGTTGATAAACCATCATCTTCCAAAAGTGAGTATTTTACAAGTCTTTGAAGCATAGCTGAATTAACAACATACTCTTGTTCTGTATTGTATATTTCTGTTATCAAGATTTTTTCAATTTTTTAAGCATTTCGCATGCTAGGCATATAACATTGAGAATATTTTGATCTATATTTTAGCACTTGACATGCTCAGCTACTCTTAAAGTACAAATTATAATTTGTGAATAAGGAAAAAGAGTATTTTAGTACAGGCGGGAATCTAACCTGCGTCCCTTCCTATCCGGGGAAGTGCTCTAATCCACTGAGCTACAGTACTATCTTTTAGACATACCCAATCTCCTTATCACATTTGTCTTAACGAACGACGTCTGAACGCCCTTTATTGGAACGCATTTACATGCATTAATCCAATATAGTAAGAATAATTTTGCAATTAAAATTCATACTATCTGATGGAGTGATTTTTTAAACATTTAGATCTATTTTCTTTTTCCTTATTCACAAATTATAATTTGTACTTTACATTGAGAATAAATCCCAGTATCGCAGGGGCCTTTACAGATATGTAATTTACATACTGAGATAAAAAGTAGCTTATGTATTTATCATGGGTACCAGCTACCTCCATACCAAAATTTTGTCTAACTCCGTTTCATGCTTTTTGTGTGAAGAGTATTATCCGTTCACACAAACTTTGACATTCATAATATTAGTAGGGCATTTAAATAAATTAAACACTTTATTGCAGGTTTCTGTGTAGTACAGAACAACCCATCTCATGAGGACTGTACTATCAATATTGAACGACCAATTCCAATTAATAAGAAAAATGTGGTTGATAAACCATCATCTTTCAAAAGTGAGTATTTTACAAGTCTTTGAAGCATAGCTGAATTAACAACATACTGTTTTTCTGTATTGTATATTTCTGTTATCAAGATTTTTTAAATTTTTTAGGCATTTCACATGCTAGGCATATAGCATTGGGAATAAATCCCAGTATCGCAGGGGCCTTTATAGATATGTAATTTACATACAGATTCAGAATTACTTATTTGTGGATAGCATAAAGGATTATATACAAAGTTCTGTCTTAAATGCCGAACATCCGGTATAAGAAAAAGGTATGGTTTCTACTAAAATTAAGAGAAATCAAATCGGTCACAGCAGTAACATAAGTCACATTATACCAATACTCTAGAATAATTTAATCATGGCCATTTGTAGGTACGCTAAACTATAATTATTATAGATAAATTAAAATGGATCCATTCATTTCTTTTCCCGAAAAATAAATAATGAATAGTATTTTCGCGATCCAGGAGTCTATGAATCAATAAACCCAATAATTTGAAATAATGTGTCACCCGAGAGTAAATGCGGGAAATAGAGTGAACGGAGCATTGGGACAACTTCTCGGCAGTCATCACCTCAGCCAGAAGGCACATGTCGCAATACACAACGCAGTGCTTGTCCCAACGTTATTATATGGAAGCTAGAGTTGGGTATGCAAAAAGGAGCGTGAGAGTAAAAAATATAATAATGCGGTCGTAATGCGACCACTGCGGAGAATCTGTGGCTGACTGACCGCATTCGTAACGACGACGTAAGAGAGCGAGTAGGTATAAAAGAGAGTATTGGTGTAAAGATGCGAAAGGGAATGCTCCGATGGTTCGGACATGTGGAAAGAATGCCGGACGAGCGACTGATTAAAAATATATAGGTACAATGCGTATGTGGAAGGATGTAGGTACAGGGGGAGACCGAGACCTAGACCAAATCGGTCGTGTATTGAAGGAAGGTGGAGTCAGGAGTCTCCGAAACCGTCGAGTGTGTATGAAGAGAATTATTAATGTTGAGGAAGCGAGAGATGTATGCAAGAATAGAGCCTTTTGGCACTGTACTCTCTGCCTACCCCGCAAAGAAAATGGCGTGATGATAAGTTAGTTAGTTAGTGTCACCCTTACACTTACTGTTTTACGACGTTGTCTTTCAAAAACATACATAACACGACAAGATACTCCCGAGAAAGCAAACACCGAAGTTCGGCCGAACTTCGGCCGAATTTAGTACATTTACCGGATGTTCGGCTGAAGTTCGTATTCGGTTAAAATCACATTTGGCCCATCTCTAATAATTAGTTAAGGTTTTGTTTAATTTTTCAATGTGGTAGTTCATTTGGGCGGAGCTGCGGGAAAAAGCAACTGAATGTATATAGATTAAAAGTAAAACATCTAAATACAAAATTTCATCCAAATCGTCGCGGCTGGTTTGGAACTACATGATAAAATCATAATAACACTCAATTATGTTTTTCAGGATTTCCTAAAGGTGCTTTGAAACAGAGACACACCTGTGAAGTTTCTTTGCTAAAGCAAAAAATTGACAAAGTTATAAACACGAGAGATAACTATAAAAAGAAATTCAAGCAAGCCTTAATCTTGTCAGAAAATAAGTCTTTTTTAAAAGCTACTAACAATTTCACATCTGAAGCCATGACACTACTAATGATGCAGTTCAACCAGACAAACAAACAAAAACTTGGCAGACGATACACAAATGAAGAAAAAGTTTTGTCATTAGCTTTCTATAAGATGGGGCCAAAAGCTTACAGATGGTTTAGAAATATATTTGTATTACCATCCCCTGTAACACTAAGCCGCATGATTTCTAATGCTGCTCTAAAACCAGGCATTAATGAGAGCATATTTTCACATTTAAAAAGTAAATCTGAAAAAATGTCAAAGTCAAGTGATAAATTGTGTGTGTTACTGTTTGACGAAATGGCGCTAACTCCTCATTTTGATTATAATAAAAAGAAAGATTTAATAAGAGGCTTTGTTGACAATGGTTCAGGCTCTATAAATAAAATAGCAGATCATGTACTTGTTTTTATGATAAGAGGAGTACAGAAGAATTACAAGCAACCACTAGCTTACAGTTTTAGTAGTGGTTGTACAACAAAGATAGATTTGAAAAATCAAATCAAGAACACCATCACACAAGTACAATTAGCAGGAATGAAAGTTGTTGCGACAATTTGCGACCAGGGCTGTGCTAATGTAAGTGCCATCAAAGAATTGGTTGGTGAAACTAGAGAATTTTATTTACAGAATGGACGGCAGCCAAAATATAACATTTTTGAAGTAAATGGACAGGAGATAGTACCTCTCTTTGACGTCCCACATTTGCTGAAGGGTATCAGAAATAATATGTTAAAACATAAATTAATATGTGTTATAAAAAATAAATCCTGTACAGGAAAGTGGGAACATGTCTTAAAGCTTTATCAAGAAAATCCGACCTTTAATGGATTGCAATTTCTGCCGAAATTAACTGAAAGCCATGTTATACCACATAAAATAAGAAAAATGAAGGTAAAATGCGCTACACAAGTTTTTAGTGCATCTGTTGCTATGTACATGGGATATTTGGCAGGTGAGAAATAGTACCTTTGAAATAAATAGAGAAAATATATGATGTGAATGTAAATAGAAAGGTTGCAGGATAGAAAGGTTGCAGGTTGGAAACCTGGTTGAACCTTTTTATCCAGTTGTTAGAATTTAAGATTCAAATACAGGTTAAGAATCTGGGTAATGAATGAAGATTTTTAACTGTGGAGAACATGCTAAGTCTATGTGTGCATGCAGTCAGTCTTTTGTATTTGTATCAGAAAAGGTTCAGTAAAAAGTGCATAGCATTCATGGATGATAAAGACTTAGTTCATTGAAATGTCTAATTTTTTGGGCTTAGCATGCTAAAGTCAGAGCACTCCATTTATTTTTCCAGTAGGGAAATATTGTAAAGTTAAATCTAAGTATAGGGGGGCTTATTATGTTATGTGCTCCCATTTAAAAAATATGATGCGTATAGGTTTTATTTTACACCAAGCAACTTATTCATCACACAACAACAATAGTAATAACATTTTTGTTGCAAATTAAATTCTCAATTCAATCAATTTTAGTGGTGTAACCAATAATAACAAAGCTATCTATCCATAAATGCATCCATCAGCCTTTCAACGTCCACTGCTGGACATAGGCCTCCCCAAGAGAACGCCACAACGAGCGGTCCCGTTATGGGGGATGATGCCGTAATCGCCACGCTTGGCAGGCGGGATGGCGATCGCAGTGGATATTGTTAATACTCGAGGGAGTGCTGCTGCCCACTCCCTCGGTATTCCCTCAGTCGGCTCTTACGACTCCCGTGGGTAGAGAGGGGTGGGACAATTCTAAAGCCGGCCCCACACGGCCAAAGCTGAAGATGAAGCTTTCACTAATATTAAAACGAGGTAAAGTTTGTGAATATGGGATGTTTCCATACTCCGACCTTCTACGTCCTACTCCGTTCTACCCGAGAATCAAATGACTAGCAGTTGCATACACAAACCACTACGCCATGGATGCAATTATTTTGCTTTATAACTCTGTTTTTATTGGTTCTATGGCTGAATGTTACAGATCCAAAGTTGTAGGGAGTTTATTTTCCGAAAAAATATTTTTACAAATAAATAAATAAATATCCACGAACAACCACACAACGCCATCTAGTCCCAAACTAAGCGTTAGCTTGTACTATGGATACCAGAATAACGGATATAATACATATATTACTTTTCTCTTATGTAAATACATACATATTATACATAGAAAACACCTAGACACAGTACAAATATTTACGTTCATCACAAAAACATTTGTCCTGAGTGGGAATCGAACCCACGAACTCTCGCTCAGGAGGCAGTGTTACTACCGACTGAGCTACAAGGCCAGTCATATTCAATATCAAATATTCTGTTCTGACTAATAGTTTGCCCAATATAGCGTTAACCCATTTCCGCTTTGAGATTCCACAATTTTTATATAATATTACATTACTCTCAAAAAAAATAAAATTTAATGTGCTGACTTGCAACCCTAGATATAAATTTTCGATGAACTCAGATTTGATCGCCTGCTTTGTAGTGTTATTGGTATATGATTACTATCTTGAGACATTTAATAAATCATTTGATAGTAAGAATATGTGAATGAGTAAAATATATTCACAAAATCAACCTTACGGTATTGCTTTATATATATCTGCTATAAGTCATGGAATTTTATTGTTACAGAGAAAAAAATTATACCCGAAGAAAGCAGGGAAACTGCAATTATATTGCAATTTTTTGACGAGCTTTTCGACTCCTTGAATGGCAGCTTCGGTAATGCAAAGAAGAAATCGGGGAAAATGCTGCTAGGGCCTGTTACAGCAAATTCAGTCCATCTTAATTTATGGAATGAAGCAAAATCTGTTTTACGTTCCATGCGGTTTGTAAATAGTCATGGGAAGTCTTTCATCGTACCATCGATTATCAATTGGATTTGGACTATTGACAATGTTACTTATCTCACTGATAAGTTACTGAAAGATCACAATTTGAGGGGGATCTGGATGCGACATTTGAATCAAGACCCTTTGGAGAATTTTTTTGGCTCTATTCGCAGTCATGGGATTCGTAACAATAATCCCACATGCGCCGGGTTCGAAGTAGCATTTGCTGCGTTACTAATAAATAATTTAAGTCAATACTCCAAAGGGTTTAACTGTGAAAATGACACAGCGGCAAATATGTTAGTTGGATCATTAAAGAGTATTTTTTTTAGAAAAACTGTCCCCTCAAATTCTGATCAAATTGAAATAGATTACAATGATTTATTAAAAACTGACATTCTGGTAGGCGTGGAAAACAAGAAAAAAGATGGTAAAAATTTTGAAATTTTAAAATACGTTGCTGGGTACATAATAAGAAAAGCTAGGAATAAAATTTTTAAAAAATGTTCTACATGTGAAAGCAAGTTATTGGCATATAATTATAATGATTTTGAATTTATTGAAAAGAAGGAAAGAATTCAAGGACGACATTTGTTAGCGTACCCAGCAACGGAAGTTGTAGAAATGTTTTCCAACATCCAGGATGTCGTTTTGCACGTTATTAGACTTAAAAGTCACATAGAAAATAAAAAAAATTACATAAAAACATTAATTAGTGTTCATTGTAATCTCAGTTTCATAAACTGTGAGGAACATGGCAGTAAATTGTCCGAATACATAATTGATACATCATGTAATCTTTTTATATTTAGTTGGTGTAAACATACCAATCGAATTTTAAAATGTTTAAGACAAGATGTGGATCCCCATGATTATATACAAAAATGTGCATTGGTATATGCAAATAAAAGAAGAAAATAAAATGTGTTTCATTTTTATCATTCAATAGAAAATTATACAATAAATACCTATAATAAAGCTACACTAATAAATGGCGAATAGGTAGATTTAATAAAAACCAAGAAAATTGTTTTTATATATAATACGAACATAGATATATAGTGTCCTATAGCTATATAGCCTATATACACTATCGATACTAGTTCAGCCAATCATCACTGGGAGCGCTGCAATTACTTTGGTTGGACTGAGTACTCTATTCTTATACTTGCTCTATGTGTGGGTCTTATCCACACAATAAGCGCTAACTGTGTCTTGCAATCTTGTGGTGTGCCTTCTTGTATTATGTTTGGTGAGGCTTATCACAGGCATATATTTTTAGGGCAGTCTCCTCAGTCTTCCATGAAAATGTCAGCAACAACGGGAGAGACTGGCGAACCCATGGCCACTCTGTCCACTTGCTTGTAGAAGCCATAATTCCACATAATGTAGCCAGATGTGAGGCAGTACTTTAACAGTTCAGCGTATTCTATAGGTATATTATTCTCTAATAGTTTCTTAGACACAATTCTGATGCAGTCTTCCACAGGTAGGCAGGTAAAACGCTACGGCGGCTTACCCGAAAGGGTAAGCCGCCGGCGGACCACCGAAGGAATGTAACATAGTTCCAGTGGCCCGCCAACAAAGGCGGAGAGACGGCACACGGCGGGTTTCTTTAGTGGGTGCAGGCCCCACACTAAAAAAAAGGCAGGTAAAACGTGACTGGACATCAAAACTCACCATAGCTTCATTGTTAGCAAGATAAAGGTGTTTAACCTCACTTACAAAATGGTATGAGTCTTTTATGAACGCATCTGTGTGTCCTCGGAGCTGTGAGAGAACTTTGGCCAGTAACTAAGCGACTTTATAGGTAGGTGAGTCGATCTGACTTACAATAGGTCATAGTGGTGCGTTCGGTTTGTGTATCTTAGGCAACCCATACAATTTAGGGGGTTTTACACAAGGTGATATCAGGGTTTTTACATCTAGATTCAATGCTTCGGAGTGCTGATTGAGTAACTTTTTCATGTTATATAGTGTACAGTTGGTCGGGTCAGTTTTAACCTTTTCATATAAGTAGACTCGTCCGATAAAAGGTGTTCAATTTTGGCATTATAATCTGACGTGTCCATCACCACAGCGTTACCCTTATCTGCACGCATGCATTTTATATTACTTTCATTAGATCTAAATTAATTAAATTAATCGACCAAACGACGAGCGCGATGAGCTATTGTTTACATAAAACCAAGACGACTTGTTACTCATAAACAATCAAGTTCGATACTGGCGAAAATTCAGCGCGGGAGTGTAACGCGAGACGCAAACACGTGGCAATGGTGACAGTTAAAATTTTTGCCATCGAATATTACCGTACTATCGAACCAAGTTTGATAAATGCTAAACATTGGTTATCTCTTTTTATTGTAATAAAAGTTTACGTTCAGTGTTAATAATTTTTAGTTTAGAAGTATAATTTGGCGCATTCGTAGGTAGCAAATCTATTATCAATACCAAATAATTGTAACATGTTTCACCTGTAGAACTGTAAGTACATTTCCGGCGAATAAAGCAGTCATGGTGTATTACGTGTCTTACTGTTTTAAATTGTTGGTGTTATAAATTGTGACCCTATTTTTCGTCTCAATACTGGAACCAATTTTTGAAGTAATTATTACGACTTTTTTGACTATTTTCTTTTTCTATAAAAAAAAGACGTGTATTGGATCTTTCTAAACATGAAAATGAAATAAAAACGATTTCAATGTAACTGCACTTTACGGCTTTATTCGGTAGGGGTAGCGACATGTTTTTCTTGTTTTTAATGTATTCTATTTATTACTATCATTAAATTATACAAAATATAATATAAAGACAAAGATGTAGATTTACTGTTTTTTAATTTGATATTTACAGTTTTCTACAGTTTTTTTGAAGCATATCCAGTTTTGCTCTATGCTGGGGTTGGCAGCACTGGGGGACTGCTTTGGCCAAAGTCCCAAAGAGTAGAATAAACAAAAAAAAGAGCTTTGGCTTTTTGGCCGGCTAAAAATTGGTTTCGCGCAACTATTCTGTGGTTTCGCGGTGTTTTGGTGTTTTTCGTGTTAAATTAAAACTAGTTTATTTTAGTGCTTATAACTCATTATAACTGTTCAGTCAGTGCAATGGTTGTTTGTGCCGTGATTAGCTGTGATATAAATTATAGTAATAATCCTAATAATTACACATTTCACAGGTAAGTTCCCAGGATGATAACATTACTTTTAGATACTGTTATTTTCTGGTCAATTACGGAATAATTTCAATCCCATTGTTAGTTTTTATATTCTACATAAAATAAGTCTACTAGACTCATTATTGACTACTTATGTATAATTATCTAATTGTATCCCAAATGTTTCTGTTTTCCAACTAATCTTTTATATATGGGGATGTTTACTGTCATCATTTAAATTTAGTTAGTATTTTTTTTCAATAATGTAATATGTGTTCTGTACCAAAATATAAAAAGCACAGTGATATTTCCCAAAGACCCAACATTTAAAAAATAAGTGGGAAAAAGGCTAATTTATAATGTGTTGTAAAATGTATGTGGCTACACAGCATAGCATCATTTAATTCTTTAATCTTCCAGGTACTACTCATTTTATCATTATAATTTTTTTTTAATAAATACGCTGCTTTAAGGAATAATCCTTGAATCCCGGGAGACTTTACAAACATACAATTTCACAGACACAAAGTATACCCATACTCAGGACAACCATTTGTGGATCACACGAAAAGTTGTCCAGTGTGGAAATCGAACTTAGGTTGTTATATAAACCACTCGGCCATCTGTGCAGTCAAATTTATTAAATTAATTAATCGGATTAAACACAATAAATAGCCAGCAATCCTCAGACAAACAAAACAACTACAATTCAATGGTGGCTATCTCGCCAATAGCACCATCTGCGCTCAGCTTTACCCGTGGATCCCGATTGTCTAAAAAGTTTAACTTAACTTTGCTATTTTGTCCAACAGATTTCCTCTGGATTCTATAATTAGAGGAAAATGGGTAAGGTTAATTGGCCGTGTCGGTTGGACTCCAAGGAAATACTCAACAATTTGTAGCAAACATTTTGTTGACAGTTATATAAGAAAAAGCAGAATAAACACAATTTTAGTAAAAGGAGCCATGCCTACCTTATTTGTACCAGTAAGTATACCTGTCGTTATTGTAATAGAAAGAAAGAAAGAATGAAAATACATTTATTGACACAGTCTCGACACACAATTAGCATTTCAGTTGATTACATACTAGACTACTAGCAACTTGGCAGCTGCTTGTCGTGACTGTATCAATGATGACAATTATTTTTGTGATGAACACAGATATTTTTACTGCGTTTGGGTGTTTTCTATCTAATAAATGTAGTTCAGAGGATGTTGTGTGTGTGTTTGTGGTCCGTGAATATACAGTAGAACCCGCTTAATACAATCACGTTTAATACAATTTCTCGCATAATACACCATTTTATGTCAGTCCCTGCAACTTGAGGCATGTTTTCATATATTTTTATCACCCTTAATACGATTTGTCATCCCGTTTAATATGCTATTTGTGAAAGGGAACCCGCAATACTGTAGGGTTTTCATGGATATTCTTCCATTGACACCAATGTTGCATGATCCACCTGTTCAGTCAAATATCTTTTTGAAGATGTGAATAAATATCATAAACAGGTCTTAATTGGTGACAATGAAGATGGAGGAGAGTCAACTCCGATTTTTTCAAATGCCCAGGCATTATCAGCAGTAAACAATTCAATACTTTTTTAAGGGAAAGTGGGAAGGACGTGGGTATGCAAAAGTTATATTGAAAGCCATTACTAATCCATCAAAATCTACCTATTTGTCAAACCCAAATAAGTGATTACTTTAAGTAATGACATTATAAATTATAATAATAAACTATGATGTAACGTAATAAATATGTACATATACAAAATATAAGTATAACACTATCAAATTTATAAATGCATCCATATGCATAGGCAATACGTAAGTACATGAAAGGGATATATTATGTCCAAAAAATGCCTGAAATGGACAGTAACTATTTATAGTCCTTAATTCTATTTAGAATAAGATATGTATAATGAAATAATTCTCAAGTTTGACTAGGGCAAAAATATAACGACTATTAAAATTTTTGATCCATATTTTTTAGCATTTGACATGCTCCGCCACTTTTTAAAGTACAAATTATTTGCGAATAAGGAAAAAGAGATTTTTTGTACTAGCGGGAATCGGACCCGCGTCTTTTCCAATCCGGGGAAGTGCTCTAAGCCACCAATGCATGTAAATGCTTCAAAATCGTCTTAAGCGAGTTTAACTTTATTTATATTTGAACGACTTAGTACCTACATTTACAATTAAACCTAATAATAAGTCAAATATAGTCTAAAATACAAATGATGAGTAATAGTGTAGGTTTGTTAGAACATTAATTATTATTCTGCCTTAATTGTAAGACTCCAGTAACTATTTGCTTACAAGTCAGTATTTTGGATACCCTCGGCTGAGAATTATTAGAGGGTGTGGGTTCATAGCTTCTACTCTCTTTAGCTGTTGAATCTGACCATGAATTTTTATAGATTCTGGTCAGGTGAACGAAACAAACATAGAAGAGTAGCTTCTTAACCACAAAAAGTGCGCATTTGGCCGCTTCTACACGGTGGCAACAAAAAAAAAATTACATTTAATATACATAAAAAGATGCTCTTTTCCCCTTGTGGTCAGAATGTTGATGATATTCTACTTGCCACTGAAGCCACTTTTGACATAAGTACCTAGTGTCATAATCTTCAGTAGGTACTGTGCCTAATTAATGCGTCGCAGATCCATCTCCGATAGCAGCAGCTATATTATTTCATCTCAATCATTCTGCACTATTTATGGCTAAATGATAATTAATTTATATTTTTCAGGGAAAGTTGAAAGAAAGAGTTGTACCATCGTGCATTAAGAGTGACATAACTCCACCTCCATCGACGTCCGAAGAACAACTAAGAATAAAGAGACTTTTATTAAAAAACCACAAAATAAAGCAGAAACTGCGACAAAAGCAGAAGAAAATTAATGTCTTAATAGCAAAAACTAAAAGGCAGGCGATTAAAATTGTCGCACTGCAGACATGCATAAAGAGAGCCGTTCAAGACTGGGTTCAAGGACACGACAGTGGCCTGCAGCAGTGAATTGATATTAAATTGAATTAACAGGGTTTTCAAACAAAAATGTAATTCAATTCTTGTTTTATGACTGTTGCAGGAGAATGTCCATGACTTTGCCAATGTCACGTGGCGTAGATAGACCGTCAAACGAAGATCTCCTTCGGTTCGGTGATAATAGAAAGGCCGGTGAATATGTGTCCTATAGTCGTAAAAATATAATAGGCCCGTTTTGAAGTTTGTCATCGCGATATGACTAGTGATTAACCATACGACTCGGTACTCAATACTTATGATAAATCGATTCAAGGTTGTACGAGTATTTGATCGATTTGATTATGTATTGTAAAGTGCATTGGATTAAAGTTTGTTCTCACTCTTCGATCAAAATGCAATAGATTTCGCGTCGACCTGAAAAATACGTCTCTGTAAATAAGAACGCACTTGAGAACTGAAGTCTTATTTTGTTTAGTTCAAAATGTACTTTATTTGTTGCTATTTAAGCTTGATTTCATAAATGTTATTTGTCTTTTCAGATTTCATGGCAGTAATAAATTATTGCTTTGATCGTTTTTTTGTGACGAATGACCGTGAATGTAAGATAATATTTTATTTTAAAGATTTGTGTCTTTTTTATTGTAAACGACTTGGCTATGGATGGTGCGCAAATATTATGCTCCAATATATATATGTCCGTGTGGTGACGGACTAAGAATACCATCACCAACCCCATTCTTTCCCACGGGTGTCTTATGAGGCGATTAAGGGGAGTAAGCAATTATCATTCATTGCATGACTGGTGGTAGGGCTGGGTACCAAGTGGGAGTATTCACTTGGTATCGGGCCCGAGCGGGTTGGTACCACCGTCTCCTGTGTGACCGGCCGTGATGAAGCACATCGTTGCGTTTTGGTTGTAGCAGGAGATAGCCGTTTATTCTTTCATTTCATATCTGTCGAATGAAATAGTGAGCAGTGGCTTAACAATACTCTCGGTATAGTTAAGTCCATGAGCGACGGTTAACATTTACAATCAGATGGGCCGTGGCTCGTCTAACACTACAAGCAATAAATAAAAAATAAAAATAGCGATCCAGGGGGGTTAGGCAGAATGTCATATTTCACGTGTCGACCGTATCGAGATCACTGTGATTGGTTGAGAAACCGACGCGTGATGTCACAATAATCCGTTGGCCAATCACGGTGATCTCTCAACCAATCACAGTGATCTCAATACGATCGACATGTGAGATGACATTCTGCCTAACCTCCCAGGTTTATTTTAATGGTCGCGCATTAAATGCTTTTGGCAAAGTCCAGTAGGTTACTTTACTTGATTTACGACCTTCCAAAAGGCAAATCTTTTAGAAATATGACCATGTAATACTTCTAAAGGGGAGTGAATTAATTTGATGGTATAATTTCCATTACATTTGATAGTATTAAGCAATGATATTTTACACAAGTAGGTTACGTTGTTAGTAACTGATGTTTAAAATCAGTTCCTGCATTATATTGCGCACACTTGTTGGCAATTGGCACTAATGGACAGTACAAAAGACAAGGTAACCATATAAGTGAAAGAGATTTTTATATATACCATTGGTATTAGCCTTCAACAAAAAAGAAAACATCTACTGAGCGCGAGAATATCTAAGCGTGTACGTAAAAAATTGATAAAGGTATACATCTGGAGTATTGTATTGTATGGTTGCGAAACATGGACTATGACGCAAAGAGAGACAGCGGCTAGAAGCTTATGAAATGTGGTGTTGCCGAAGAATGGAGAGAGTAAGCTGGACAGAGAGAAGGACAAACGAAGAGGTGCTAAATATGGTAGAAGAGAAAAGGTGTATCCTTAATACCATCGACAACAGAAGAGGCCAAATGCTGGGCCATTTGATACGACACGATGATCTAGTCAAAACCATCCTAGAGGGAAAGATTGAGGGAAAGAGGAAGCGAGGAAGACCAAGAAGGACATTTATACAGCAAGTGAAGAAAAGTCTGGATGTCGTGTCGTATTAGGTAATTAAGGAAAAGACACTATGCAGAAAGAGCTGGAGGATGCTCCACCGACAAGAGCTAAGCTCTTAAATGAGATGATGATGATGGTATTTCGTCAAATTATTAGCAAAACATAAATGCACTTATAGATAGATTAGGCCGTATAAGGCTCCTAATTAAAATTTGAATTTAATGGAAGTAAAAACGACGTCACATAAATGAAAAAAAAAAAAATGCATTGAAAGTGCAGATATTCAGGTGATTTCATTACATAGATAATTTCAAAATTGTATGCTGTAATTTTTTACTTGAAGAGATATTTTCTCACTGTTTAATTTTCTCGCAATAGAAGTGAAAAGCAGAGTATTAACTCAGTCATAAAATGCATTTTATCGTAGACAATGTTTGTCCTTGTTATACAATCTACTAATTGTTTCCAGTAGGTACAGCGCCAATTTGCTGGTGAAATAAATTATTTTTATTATGCTCGTTTTGTTTTATTAGTTTTTCTTTAAAGACCCCCAAGAAAGGAATAATCCTTGTTATCGCGGGGGACCTTTACAAACATACACAATTTATAACATAAAAAACATAGCATCACGCCTGTATTGCCCGAAGGGGTAGGCAGATGTGTATTGCGCACCCACGATTCGTCAGCTATGTTTAAGTCCCACGTAATAGGGGGTGGGCCTATTGCTGTCTATTTCCGAACTCCGGGCGCTACTGAGAATTTTTCTTATTACGAAAAAGCTTAATAACATTGCCCGACCCGATATCGAACCCGACACTACTTTAACCGCTTACCATCAGGTAGGCTGGATGCTGGTTTGCCACCCACGTAGTTAAAAATTCGGTCTATATTCTACGCAAAATTACCGGTTGCTCAATAAAAATTGCACTTGTTTCTGTGATTCAAAAAACTATATGGTTGTCTGTAAAAACAGTTTACGGACGATAATTTTACGTGATGACGTCATATGTTTTCGGAGTCACAAACAATGCATCGGTCGCCATACATTTTTCGGAACGTGACACTTTCTCGTGCGTGCAGCCGATCATAGGTTCATCGACTTATAATATGTTCCATCCATCAGCCTTTCAAAGTCCACTGCTGGACATAGGCCTCCCCAAGAGAACGCCACAACGAGCGGTCCCATCATGAGGGATAATGCCGTAATCGCCACGCTTGGCAGGCGGGTTGGCGATCGCAGTGGATATTATTAATACTCGAGGGAGTGCTGCTGCCCACTCCCCCGGTATTCCCTCAGTCGGCTCTTACGACTCTCGTGGGTAGAGAGGGGTATAATATGTTATCACGTCAAAAAAACTACATTAATTTGATTCATTGTTTATTAAACATTTGTTCATAAAATTACAAGGTTAGAATCATTAATTTACACATGATGAAATATAATAAATATTCTAATAACAAATCATTTGAAATGACACTGCAAATAGTTTGTTGAGTTGCCTTGACCGTTGTTATTAGAGATTTTTCTGGATACTAAGAGTGACTTGATTGCATTTACTCGATGTCACAACTTCAATACAACCTTGGATGCTGAAGCTAACTTGGTAAAAACTAAATATAAATACACCCCGTTTACAGGGACTTCTATGACACAGTGTCAATTCCCAATGTCACTCCAAATGAGGTAAACCAACCGTCTCGTATCGTCGTAAGCTTTCTATACAAAAATTAAAAAGTAAAGTATTTTGGTTTTAGATTGATTCACACTTTTGGCGTTGAAAGTTTTTCTACTAAACGTTAACCATTCATTTAGATGTATACTCGCCTATGGAAGTTATAAGCTTTGATAGAAAACGGTCCCTCTCGACCAGCCTGGTGTCGACCTGTCTTGAGGAGTTCGTTTTTATTCGCACACCACATTGATAATTCGATTTTTGCTTACGCTGCTATAAAATCAACTGCTTAGTTTAGTCTTACAGCTGTATTTTATGATAATCTCGAAATTGATTCCAGTAGTGTGTTAATCACAAAGCTGTGGTAAATATTAATGTATGCGTATCGATGCAATATATAGCAATACCATTATTAACCTCACATTGCATCAGCACTGACACTAAAACCAAAATACCAGTCACATCCCTTCCTTAATAACCGAGAATACTAATAATTGGACCACAGCAATAATTGATAAAAAATATCGGAATAATAATATGTAAAAATTAGGAAGCGGGCCGATTTATCAGAACTACCTACTATGTACGCACATAGCGCCCGCATTCGATGCCCCCGCATCATGTGCCACAGTATGAGTACATCTACCCACATATAACGCTCGAGGGGTAAACTGATCTCTGAAATTTTTTATACAATTTATAAATAATACGAAACTGAGATAGTTCCTGTAAGATAGATATATTTGCATAAAGATTAATAATGTGCATACTGCCCCAATTCTGAGGTCCATATGGACAAGCCATGAGGCATCTTGTAGTAGTTAGATAAATATGATAGTACTCGATTACATCACGTGTCTATATCGTTGAACACCTTTCTGTAGTTTTACATGGTAATATATTTTAACTTCATCCTAAGCATCGTAAAAACTGCAGGATTTAAATAGGGGACGAACGTTGGTTTTGTATTAAGTTTCGTCTAAGTAGTGATATTGCCTGGTACATCTTGCATATCTACTCATATACTATTATAAAGCTGTAACAGAGCTGTCTGTACATTTAAGATATTTGAGAAAAAATACTGTTTTAGACTAGCTATATAGGCGTGTCCGAACACAACATTTTTTTAGATTTTTTGTCTGTTTGTTCGTTCGCGTATCACGCAAAAACTATTGAATGCATTTCGATGCAACTTTTTTTCTTTGATAGCTCTTGATTAGACTTAAAAACTGGTACCTATACATTTTATCCCGCTACTATATCGGGAACCTGAGATATAACCTACTTTATATAATGATGTAAGTGTAGAATATTTTAATAAAAAATATGATAGTTGTTCGATTAGTTATTCGACTGCTGTTTTTTTTTGTATAATGATGGACATAATTATAAAAAGGATGTATCTATCAATCAAACCTAGACCTAATTCAAAGCTATTAACGTATGGTCAATCATATGTCAAGGTTATTTACAAATAAAATAATAGCAAATTTGTCGATGTGCGTGCGTCATGCCACTATATTACTGGATAGAATATTTTAGCACTTCGACGTGTTTATTAAATATTAGCTACGGAATAGATTCGAACCCACGGTCCTGTAAATATCCATTGCATTATCCTAACGTAGTGCGTCATACCTTAGTATGCACTTGACACAGTGTGAAAATGATAGCCACGATCAGGATTTAAACCTGCGTATCCTTATCAAGCCCATAGTTTGACGTAACATACCATATTTATAAAAAAAAAATAATAGCTATTTTTTCTCCGACCCGCTTCCTTTACATATGGAATGAATATTACTTCTAACTGTAAGCCTATTAAATTTAATATACATAATATTTACCTAATGTAAAAAGGATTTATGTGGTTGCGTCTAAAACTCGACAAACATTTTTCTTTAATAATAACGCGTTTGCAATATAAATGTCTTGCGATATTTTTTGAAGCGAAACTTCTAATGCGACTTTCAACAAGGTTGCGTTACACAGTTGATAGCTGCATCCCGAGCGGATAGATCGTGTTGCGCGCATCAATAACACTAACAATAAATATAGTTACCTGCGACATACTCGCATAACTGCGCGATCCCGACCCGCGCGGGCCGTGATTCGCGCGCAATGGAGAATTAAACCTATGCCATAGACGATAGGATTGAGATTGAAGTGACACGGGAAGACTTATTATCGAGAACTGAGGTAGCGGGCGATGAAGGTGGTATATAGGGCAGTGATAATATACATATTATGGAGACATCAAGAAAGAGAACCCATGAAGAAAATTCCTCTGAGGAAGGATGGCAATCATTGACTCGCCGTCGTAAAGTCACACGTAAGTCCAGTCAGGAAGATCTTATACAAGTATGCGTTACATGTAGCACAGGCCTTCCTAAACAATTCGCACTAGCCAGGTTATTTAAAGATAATAACATCAATGGAATTAGCCGCGTAAAGTTCATACATAACTACAAGATAATCGTAACATTCGAGAAAGAAGTCGACGCCGATCGATTCACGCAATGTAAAACATTTATTGAGCTAGGGTGGAAATGCCAAAAGACGTCTGAAGTGGGTATATCATATGGAGTAATCCGAGATATTGAGCTGTTGCTGAGGACGACATCATTAAAAACTTAATATGCGACGTCGAAATGGTAGCCGCGAAAAGACTGAAAAAGGAATTACAGTGGTAACGATGCCGAAGGATGGGTGAAATTCGAAGCTATACGACTAGCTTTTAGAGGAGCTTCACTTCCTGCTTACGTATTTTTACATGGACTGAGATTGCGCGTCGACCCTTATATCTCCCTAGTAACCCAGTGTTCACGGTGCTGGAAGTACGGCCATACACGCTTACTGTGCCCATCAAAAAAAGTTGTATGCCCGAAGTGCACTAAGTCACGAAAATTGTGAAAATACTACGTACCGATGCGTAAATTGTAATGGGTGTCATATGGCTCTGCAAAAAATATGCCCCGTTTTTAAAAAAGAAAGAAGAATCCGTGAATTGATGTCGAAATTTAATTGCACCTATAGGATGGCGCTTTCCATGTATACTAATTGCCCTAATACAGGTATTGAACTGCTCCACGTTAAAATATTCAACTGCCCATGTATTGAGAACGTCATCTCTGTCTATTGTCCTTCGACAGTACTCACTACGCAAAGTGATTGGGACTATGTATTTAAATTAGTGAGTACTAAGTCATTCATTTTAGGTGATTTTAATGCTCATTATAGCGGTTGGTCAAATAGAAATGACCAAAGAGGCTCTCTCATTTTCGACTCCATGTTGGAACATAATTTTATGTATCTAAATAACGGTAGCCCTACTAGAATTCGCCTAGTAAATGGCCTATTGCAACAGTCCCCATCCGATATTTCATTCGCGTCTACAGATTTGGCCACTTTGTTTTCTTGGGCTGTTTCTAATGAATCGCTCGGAAGTGACCATCTAGTAATTAAGCTCTCGACATGTGTAAACATTCCCAGAATAATTACTAAAAAAAGAAATTATAAAAATAGTGACTGGAAATTTTATACATCATTCATAGAAAACTGTTTATCCCGTGGTTGTATCCCAAGCGACCCACAAGAGCTTTACGACTTGCTTGAACACTCTATTCAAACATCTGCAAATATTTTCATTCCCTTTATAAAATTTCCGCAACATATTTGTAAAAAATTCAATCCGAAGCCATACTGGACTGCTGAGTTATCGAAGGTGGTGGCTGAACGGCGTCGTACATTAGCTAATTTGAGACGGTGCCCATCCCTAGCTAACTCGGTAATTTTAAAACAGAAGATAAGCAATGCGCAAAGAATGTTAAGATCGGCGAAGTGTATATCGTGCCAAAGCTTTTGTTCCTCCATCGATGAAAATATATCTCCGTCAGACTTGTGGCGCAAAATGAGATGGGTAAAAAGTCATCGTTCAAATGCATCCAATCACTATGTGACTAAAGATACAGCTGAACGTCTACTTAATGATCTCAGTCCCGATTACTCTTGCCAACCTCAGCCACAGTTCTTTTCCGTAAATAGTCAGTTGGAAGTCAAAATCACATTACAGGAGTTAGAAAATTGCTTTAAAAAGTCAGATACTGCACCAGGATATGATGAGATATCATTCTCAGTGATTAAACATCTCCCGAATATAGGCAAGCGTATGCTCGTTGATTTATATAATTTACTGTTAAATTTAGGCTTTTTACCTCGGCAATGGCGCCATGTTAAAATTCTTCCTATACCTAAACAGAACAGAGATTCTAATTCATATTCTACTTTCCGACCTACTGCCTTAATATCTTGCCTTTGTAAAATTTTCCATTCCCATTATAAACAAAAGACTAGAGTGGTACTTTGAGAAACAACAATTGTTTTCAGATAAAATGATAGGTTTTAGAAAGGGAAAATCATGTTTCGACAATCTCACACAGTTAGTGACTTATATTCAAATAGGGTTCTCCAAAAATTGTGCCACCGCCGCTTGCTTCATTGACATAGACAATGCATATAACAATATCGATGTCAGCTGTTTGTTGTCTATTCTGAATCGTCAAGGAGTAGGTGCAAAAATTTGCTTGTATCTGTGGTCTTACTTGAAAGATAGACAGTTAAGTATTTCAGTTGATGGCCGCATCTTGGTAAGATCTACGGGAAGAGGGCTAGCTCAAGGAGATCCTCTCTCCGCTCCTTTTCAATGTGGCGACTATAGATATTTGTAAATACATTCAAAGAGTACAAATCTCCCAGTATGCCGATGATTTCGTCCTTTATATTTCCAACCAATCAGTAGAATTCGCAACTAGAGAGTTACAATCCGCCTATAGGGATCTTAATAATTCATTAAACAATTTAGGCTTAGTAATATCTTCAACAAAGAGCAAATTCTGCATCTTTAAAAAGGGTATTTTTAGAAACCAACAAAATTTTAGTATAGACAGCAATAAACACAAATGGTAAATCACGTAAAATACCTGGGGCTATGGTTGGGCGGTTCTCTTAGATGGGGTAAACACATCAATGAAACTGTTAAAAAATATCTAAGTTCATTAATCTAATTAAAGTTTTATCACACCCAAAAACACCTAAGGCGTCTATACATCTCCATCATCCGCAGCAGAATAGATTACGCTTCATTTCTGTATGACAATAGTTGCCGAACAAATTTATTAAAACTGGATCGAATACAAAATAAGGCCTTACGTGTTATTGGTGGATACATCCGAAGTACTCCCATTCATGTAATGGAGAACGACTTACATCTTGCCCCGTCACGATTTCGTAGAATCTTTCTTGCGGCAAAGTTTTGGTTACGAGCTAGATCATTTTCTGACAACCCAACTATAAATGTTTTACAGGAATTGGGTTCCCTAAGTGCTTCTCGCTATTGCTTAAACAAAAAACTGCCACTATTAATCATATTACAAAATTCTTTAAGCTCAATAGCCATTCAGAGCAATAAACAACTAGAAATGTACTCATTGAACACTTGGGTTAGTAATATAGATTTGAAGACAGTAATCTTTAGTTCGATCCCACTTATTGACCGGGCAAAACGAACGTTTAGTCGTCCTGACTTTCATCACAACTAGCTTCATCAACCAACAATACCATGACTATTATAGGATATTTACAGATGGGTCTAAAGAAGCTAATAGAGGAGGTGCAGCTTTCTTCGATCCGGTTCCAGGAAGGAGTGCAAGATTTAGGATTGATTCCGACATTTCAATTATGCATATTGAACTGATTGCCATAGCTGAGGCTTTGTCGTACGTCAATTCAATTAGTTTCGATAAATTTGTCATTTTGACAGACTCCAAAAGCGCTTTGCAGCATTTGGCTCGTTGCACCTCTCACATGCTTTCTTCGATCCGGTTCTAGGAAGGAGTGCAAGATTTAGGATTGATTCCGACATTTCAATTATGCATATTGAACTGATTGCCATAGCTGAGGCTTTGTCGTACGTCAATTCAATTAGTTTCGATAAATTTGTCATTTTGACAGACTCCAAAAGCGCTTTGCAGCATTTGGCTCGTTGCACCTCTCACATGAGAGGTACACCGATTGCCTACAGAATATTGGAATCAATCCTAAAATTACTCGACTATAACAAAAAGATAGTCCTTCAATGGATTCCATCACATATTGATCTTGAATATAATGATGACGTAGATATACTAGCTAAACAAGCCGTTGAGGATGGTATACCACTGGATGAACTACCTTTGTTCTTGGACGTTATCAAATTGGTCAAGACGCGATGTAAAAACGAATGACAAGAATATTTCGATGAGAGATCACGTGAAAAGGGTATTTGGTATAAAACCATTCAACCTGAAATATCTTTAAATCCATGTGGATAGACAACATCAGAGCTAATAGAAACTTACTCAAGACAATTCTTAGATTGCGGTCGGGACACATTCCATCAAACAAGTTTGCATTTTTAATGAAAAGAACTCCATCGCCCACCTGTAATTTATGTGGTACTATTGACGATGTTCATCATGTATTGATGGAATGCGTCCGAAATAAAAATTACAGAGTATCATGTTTTGGACCAAATAGACCCATTCATGTTGGCCTTATTAATAGCATCTTATCCGACCCTACATCTGAAAGAATTAGAGTTTTGGTCAAGTTGGCGGAATTAGGCTTAGCGAGACAATAATTTTAAGTAAGTTTTTGTTATACTATATTTACAATATAGTATTTGATGTACTAGTTTAATGTGTCAGCTTTTATGGGACGATGTGGTCGCTGTGCGACAAAGTCCTCAAAATAAATTTAAAAAAAAGGTTGCGTTAAATGTTTAACGCTACCATGGAGGGGGTATGAAAGCACTGTTGCGTTAAACATTCAACGCTCCTGGGGATGGGGAATAGAAAGAGACAGAGCGAAAGTGAATGCATGGCACTCGAACACATGCGCGTAGTATACCTGTTACAGGCCAGCGTGAGCATTAGCAACGAGTAGCGTCCAATTTCCACATTACGAAGTTTCACTTCTTCCGCGCGGAGTGACCACGCACTATTGATTTTTTCTTGACGATGAATTCAATGCTCGTCAGTTTAATACTTCATAACAATATAGATTATATATATAATTATATATATAACATAATATAATTATATATATAATCTATATTGTTATGCCTATAAAAGCGTTATTGTATTTTGTGTCAGGGTTTTACTTTCACCATGAAGTCCGCCAAAATGCCCTGCTCACCAACGGAATGGCAAAAAATGCTAATATTTTCAGGAACATAACTCAAAGCTCGCAGTCGTGTGTATGTTTTATTTGTCGAGTTATATACATGCAACAATAACACTACAATGTGCATTTATCACATTCATCGTTTATTAAGCTGGAATTAATGATCGGCTGATATATTTCTTCAATAAATCATACGTACTTCTACTATATTTACTACGCCACGTCTTCTCTTCGCCTTTACCGCAATACCTGAAGACTAAAGTCTATAACCAATGTGTCCTACCTGTCATGACTTGCGGGACCGAGACGTGAACACTCACAGTGGGACTAGTCCACAAATTTAAAGTCGCGCAGCGACGTTTGCAGGATATAATTCGTAATGAGGTAATCCGACAAATAACCAGTTACCGACAGCTCGCAGACTCAGTAAGTTAAAGAGGCAATGGGCTGGTCACATCTGCAGAAGAACCGACGGCCGATGGAGCAAGCGTGTCCTATAGTGGAGACCGCGACTTGGTAAGCGTAAGGTAGGACGGCCCCCAGCTAGGTGGACAGACGACCTCAAAAAGGTCGCTGGGACATCATCGAGTCTGGATGCGGAAGGCGGAGGACCGTGTGCAATGGCGCGTGTTAGGAGACGCCTATGTCCAGCAGTGGATTGCAATAGGCTGATTGATTAAAATCATACGTTTCTTTTTTTGTTTGTTAAAATTTTTATACTAGATAGACATTTTAGCCAAGTTTTAGAAAAGCATAGTCTTGTTTATGGGATAATGATTTCAATTTTTTCATCCTCATTAATTCCAACACACAGATTTCCTTACAGTGTTCACAGTAACAGACCTGTTGTATGTTTAAATATTATACAATTAATATAACTAACAATTAAAATGGACTATACAGTATTAATTTAAACTACAATTTAACTGTGGTAAACTTTCAGGGTGGTTTGTAAATGATTTGTAATGTTGCTAGACTAGCGTTCGTAAGTGTAATATTCTCCTAAGTATCTTACAAAATAATAATAATTATAAAAAAACGAGGGGTGCTTTTTACTATATCTTAGGTAATAATCATAATAAATCTTATAAACAGCTACCAATTACCTATTTGTAATATATGATGTCCCACACACTTTTTTACAATAATTATAATTTATTATAATATTATTTTCTACTTTTTAGTTCCAACTAGCTATATTTATTTTTAGTTTTTGAACTATATTTTTTTTAATATAGATCAGATTTAATTCGTTTTTATATTGATAAAACGTACTAACATGCTTAGAGGCTGTTCATAAATGACGTCATGCTAAATACTGCTTTTAAGGATTTACTTTGCGAAACCACTTTAAATATTACGCTATGAAAGCCAGCCCCCTTCTTCTTATTACCTTGTATTGCAACATTAAGATTGAAAAAAAAAAACGAAGTAAACTGTGAATGTCACCCCTTGGTAACGTTTTCTAAACATTTTTAATTACTAAGATATAGTAGGTATTGCTCGCTGTAATAATTTCCTACATAATAGTTATCTCCATTGTGGAAGACGCTCACGCCCTTTACCTAAAAATAATTTACTCTACAACATATTTAACGGAATATGAATTATACTATTTCAGCATAACAATTCAATATTATCTACCTCTGTCTCACTAGTTCTGGTGTGAGCGAGACATGATACTCACGCTAGTCCGGCAAATACAAACATATGTCTATCTCCGTCGCACAAGTGGCGGTGCGAGCGAGACAAGGCTAAGCTATACGACGACTACGAGCGGCAGGTCTCCGATCATAAAGACTGCGGCGGCGGCAGGGCCCTCGCTACGGCCAGACCTCCGGCGTCCAGCCGGGGCCAGTCCACGAACTCCTTGCCGTGTCTGGAATGTTTTATACATTATGAGGACCAGTTCTGGTTTTAAATAAGGCCTTTATCACACTGGCGATAAGCGAGGCGCGAGAACCATGCGCGTCTTTCCGCATCGAATTCGCTACGAGTTGGAGGTAAGCATAAAGCTTTCTCGCCTCGCAAATCGTGTGATTGAGGGAGGCCCTTAGGGCCAGTAGCTAGGGCCACAAAATTTGAAGCAACAAATTTTATAGTTAGTGGTAAATAGGTAATGAGGCGGCATTTTATCGGGCGGCACTAAGAATGAATCTGATCATAATGACGCCCCGGAATGATTATAGTAATACTTTAAGCAAGCTTAAGGTGTAAGGGAGTGAAATGTTGTTTTATCGTTAGTGACTATGTTAACTTACGAATGAAATTATGTTTGCCTAATTTTTGTGATCTTACTAGGTAATCAATATTTTTTTGAAAAAAAATATTGATCTTAATATGTTTATACATATTAAGCATGTTAGTGTTAGGCCATTTATCATAACACAAATAATTAAAAAAATATGTTCTAGTTTCTGAATATTCTATTGATCTTGTTAACCGATGCTCGTCAAGGAGTTCCAAGTAATTAAGTTGGAAAATTCTTAAAATGCGCTAACGGCATTGAAATTGAGAAATGGTTGCGACATAATTAAACCAATTGGTGCAGAATGGACTGTCAATCAGAAAATAGCAATGTTTTGAAATTTAGCTATATTTATAATGTTTTTTTTTCAATCTGGCAATATTTTGGCGTTATATAAAAATTTCAAGACATCGGATTTGGTTCTGATGTCGAGTCTGGGGGGTTAGAATGTATCTCACTAAATTGTATCGACATCGCATCGCGTCATTGTGGTTGGACGAGGGATTATTCCGACATTAGCGTCGGTTTCTCGACCAATCACAAGTGAGATGATCCGATTTAGTGAGTTACATTCTACGGGCCCTGGGGAGCATTACCTGAATATGAAGGAGAGTGTGGCGGTGACGGCGGCGCCCCAGAACATGAGGTACAGCAGCACCTCGCTGGAGTACCGCTGCGGCAGCGTCGCACTCGCGCAGAACATGGACACGGCTACCAGCAGCACCGACGGGAACTGACACGGGAGCGTTAGTTTCTCCGTCTCCTATCGCTCATGGTGGTAAGCGAGCCTCGGCTCATCTCATGGTAAGTGGTAACCGCCGCTCATGGATTCAACAATACTAAGAATAATACCAAGCGGCTGCTCACCATTTCATATGGCGGATGGGAAACTTTTTTATACTACATAGGTGGCATACGGCCCACCTGATGGCAAGCGGTTACCGTAGCCTATAGACGCTAGTAATACCAGAGGCATCACTCGCGCGTCGCCATCTCCAAGAAAACGGATAAGAGATGGATTGGAAGTAGAGGATTCGATTCCCGCTTGCACTAAAATTCTCTTTCCTCATTCACAAATAATTTGTACTTTAAAAAGTGACTGAGCATATCAAATACTAAAAAATATAGATCAAAAATGGAAGAAGATAGTTAGGATACTAAGGAGAGAATAGGAAGGATAATAAGTAGAGGATGGGGAAGGGGTTTGTGCCTCCAGCGCTCTCACTCACCATACGAGACATAATGGTAGGAAAAACTACCGTTGTTACATACTGATCTTATGTGATAGGGTGGTACTTCCCCGATCGAGCTGGCCCATTCGTTTTGGGATAAGCAATCACAATGACTCGAAACGAAGGTTCGTCTAACGTTTCGTTTTTCATTCTAAGGGGGCAGTACTCCCTTATGATCAATTTTATCTAGATATACATTCTCATACAAAAATGTTGTTTTACAAATAGTGGCACTCAACAGTACTACTACACACTTATGTACACTATGCACATTTATAATATCATCGAAAAACTTGACTGGTGGTAGTGCTGGGTACCAAGTGGCAGCACTCACTTAGTATCGGGGCCCGAGCGGGTTGGTACCACCATCTCCCGTGTGACCGGCCATGAAGCACATCGTTGCGTTTTGGCTGTAGTAGGAGATAGCCGTTTATTCTTTCATTTCATATCGGTGAAACGAAATGGTGAGCAGCGGCTTGACAATGCTCTCGGTATAGTTGAGTCATGTTTATTACCCAAGTTTAGATATAAAAAATCGCAATAGAAACCATACACTTAGAGAACTCATATGGAACACTTGGAGGACTCATGGGACGCTGGAATTATTCATTTGAGGCACTGGGATGACTCATATGGGATACTGGGACAACTCATATAGGACATTGGGATACCACATCTACAAAAATAATGAAACGAAACTTACTGTAATGTACTTCCAGTCTCTGTCTCTCCTCAGTGGGCAGGGTGCAGTGTTGCCCTCGCCATCTACTACCACGTATTTACCCAAGAACAAGTCGATGGCATCCTGAATGAAAAAATACACTTTTTGAAATCAAATTCGTAAAATAATGAATCATGGCATTGATACCTGTTTTTTTTGTTTAAGCGTGAAGAAATGTTCCTAAACGCACACCCCGTCGTTCGGGACAACGAACAGGGTAGTGTGGGGCCCTCAACCACTAAAGAAACCCGCAGTGTGCATTCTCTCCGCCTTTATTGGCGGGCCACCGGAACTATATTACATTCCTTCAGTGGTATGGCATTGATACCTAAGATGAAATCGTGACATGAATCTAGTTACTTTGACGTAAATCATTGTATTCTGTCCGTGTGGTGACGGACTAAGAATACAAGTGTCACCACCCCATTCTTTCCCACGGGTGTCGTATGAGGCGACTAAGGGAAGTAAGCAATCATCATCCATTGCTGGGAGTACTCACTTGGAATCGGGCCCGAGCGGGTTGGTACCACCATCTCCCGTGTGACCGGCCATGAAGCACATCGTTGCGTTTTGGCTGTAGCTTGAGATAGCCGTTTATTCTTTCATTTCATATCGGTGAAATGAAATGGTGAGCAGCGGCTTGACAATACTTTCGGTATAGTTGAGTCCATGAGCGACGGTTACCATTTACCATCAGATGGGCCGTGGCTCGTCTGCCACTATATGCAATAAAAAAAAAAAAATCTTCTGTCGAAAGTCGCAATATTTATCTTTGTATGGTATGAACTAGGTTGACGTTTTCTTTTGTTCGTTTGTTACCTCTTAATGCCGTAACTACTTAGCCGATCATTACGAAATTTGGGATACACATATTCCGGAATACAGAGAAGGACATAAGACCGAATTTATTCTGAAAAAAATAGGGATTTCTGTGGAATAGCTGTTTTTGTGCCAGCGGGTGACGTATCTAACCACTGAAAGAATGTAATATGGTTCCAATGGCCCACCAATAAAGGCGGAGAGATGGCACACGGCGGGTTTCTTTAGTGAGTGAAGGCCCTACAATACCCTGTTCGTTGCCCCGAACGACGGGGTGTGCGGATAAGTACATTTTTCCCGCCTTAACAAAAAAAAAAGGTGACATATCTAGATTAGAGATGCTTTTGATGATAATAGTGTACATAATAATGGCAAGTTTACATTATGACAATTTTACGGCGCTTAGATTTGAGCGCCGTTAATAAGCCCCGGGTAAGTTTTCGCACCAAGCGGCGCGACAGCGCTAGCACGGGATAAACAACGCGCCTATTTTGATCTGTAATTTAGCCCTTGACATGCTCAGCTACTTTATAGAACAAATTATTTGCGAATGTGATAAAAGAGAACTTTACTGCAAGCGGGATTCGAACCTGCGTCCCTTCCAATCCGGGGAGGTGCTCTAGACCGGTAAGCCATCGCAGTGACTAACAGCCATTCTCAATCTCCACATTTTTATTATTAATGATTTGTTTCATCAATAAAATGCAATACTGACACAACACAAGGGTCAAGGGACAACAAAAGTTGAAAAGCCCAAAGTTACCTGCATAAAACAAACCTCCACTGACCTGTCTGAATCCATCACTAAAGTTGTTCTTATAGTATCTGGTGAGGGAGTTGATCCCATCCCGCAGGAGACCCAGGTGCGTGCGCTTGCCCGTGCGAGTGTAGTCGGTCTTCAACGCCCCTGTGCCTGAGTACTGCGTCGAGATCATGTCTGCATGATCCGCCCACACCTGGTCAACAAAAAAGTAGTATTATTCTATATTAAAACCAAGGGCTGCGAAGGCAATGGTATAGAGTTCGATACCCAGTGCAAGGTCACCGCTCACACCTCTAACTTTTTGAGAATATGTGTGTATTTTAAACACAAAATGAAAAATATCAAATCGAAAATAACAGTCACGAGCAGGATTCGAACCTGCATCTCCTGGATACCGAACATCTGGACGAATCCTGCTCGTGACTGTTATTTTCGATTTCATATTTTTCACTTTGTGTTTAATGTATAGTGCTAAGCATGTCAAATGCTAAAAATATCTAAATATGTGTGTATTTGTTTAGAAATTATCACTGCTCGGTGAAGGAAAATATCGTGAGGAAATCTGCATGCCTGAAAGAGAAAATTATCTTAACGGTTTGTAAGGTTCATCAACCCGCATTGGGCCAACGTGGTAGGGACTACGCCCTGAATTTGTCTCGCTCTAAAAGGGAGACCGATGGGTCGAACAAAAAAAATCCATATATATTCCACGGCTGATATATATTGGATAAAGGACTGGACTCCAATGATGTCATACTCTTTCTCTTTTTGCTATCGACGACCTAACCCATGGTAAATGATCAATGCCGTTTTTCTTTATGAGCATATTATAGACGGGAAACCTAGACCAAATCCGTCATGTATTGAAGGAGTCAGGAGTCTCCGAAACTGGCGAACGTGTATGAAGAGAATTAGAATGTTGGGGAAGCGAGAGATATAAGTACATCTCTCAAAGCATGAATAGCTTTTTGGCACTCTGTTATCTCTGCCTACCCCGCAAGGGAGATGGCGTGATGATAAGTAGTAGTAGCAGTATTATTTAGTAGATTAGGCTATACCACACTGGCCCGATGCGGTTTGGCAGACTTCAATACTCGTCGAGAAAATCTCTCAGGCATGCAGGCTTCCTTACGCTGTGTGTCTTCACCGAGCCGTGTTAAATTGTAAACAAATACGAGTACATAATTTTGAAAATCAGAGGTGTGGGCCGTACGAGATATGAACCTTGGACTGGGGATCGCATTCGATACCACTGTCTTTGCAGTCCTTGGTTTTACCGCTAGGCTATCGCTGCTATATGCATTTTATGATGATAATACAAACAACTATTTGTTATTCGGTCATTGCCGATAACTTGATTGATATTTAGCACCCCATAGGGTGTCATAATTGTCGACGATCATAGTAGTATAGACAAGTATAAACTAAATAGTAATTTAGTGCGGTGGTAGAATAAAAACTACCAGCCTTTTTTTTGTTAAGGCGGGAAAAATGTCCCTAACCACACACCTCGTCGTTCGGGGCAACGAACAGGGTAGTGTGGGGCCTTCATCCACTAAAGAAACCTGCCGTGTGCCGTCTCTCCGCCTTTATTGGCGGGCCACTGGAACTATGTTACATTCCTTCGGTGGTACTACCAGCCTACCACCGAAAATGGCGAGGCTTGCTGACTCCAGCACTCCTGTTGCGTTTTGATCGATGAGTGAGAGCGTCTGAGGCCCAAACCCACTCCTCGCCCCTTGATTGTTTTATACTACATGGGTGATAAGCATACGACCTTATGATAAGCGGTCTCCATAGCCTATAGACGCTACCCACATCAGGAGCATCATTCACGCGTCGCCAAATCCAAGGAAAGGGATAAATAGGGAAGGATAATAAGAAGATAAGGGGAGAGGGGTTGTTCGAACCTCTTTCTACATTCTTATTGCCTCTCTATCTTTCTTTCCAGCTCCTATACTTTTCGGTATAACTAATACCAGAAACGTCTTTGTCTATAATACTGCTTAGAGACATATATACGCTATAAAGATGAGGAAGACATACATTATTGAACAGTTTTTCGAAGTGCGGATGCTTCTCATCATCGCTGGCGGTGACTAGAAGAAGTCTCAAGGCGGCCTGCAGCTGCAGCTTGGCCAGGAGGCTCTGGACCACGTTGGTCCGGTCCAGACAATCCACGCAGTTGGTCCGAAATACACCACTCTGCCTTAAGAGGACAGTTCCGCCGCGGGATAGGAAGTAGCCGAACTCTTTCTGTGAAATATAGTTTTTTATTTAACCCTTCATCTCCTTCCAATCTCAAAGGTCGTTTTGAATACCTTCATGACCACACATAGCAGATGTTTAAGGTCATCGGAAAATATGAAGTTAAAAATGCCTTTACATTCTACGAACTTTTTTGGCAAATCTTTCACTATCTGTGGAATGCTCTGCCAGTGGAAATAAGGCGAGCAGAGACCCTAACTAAATTTAAAATAATGGTCAAAAATTACTATTTGAGCCATGAATTTTAATATACCATCAAGCTATGATCTCATCCTCACTGAATGTGTATTTTCTTTTTCTTTTTTTTATAAATATTAATGTATTGTTTGTGTAATAATTATATGTATGTATATATGTGTAGTTTATTTGTACAGAGGTTTATGTATTTGCATGTAAGTGTATGTATTATATTTATCATATTTTATTTATATATATAAATATATTTTTTTTTTCTTGTCTATATAGGTACCAACACCTACAACCACCATTGTCCCATTAAAAGTTGTGTCCATCCAAAGGTTGCCTGGAAGAAATTACTATTAGTAATAAGGCCGCCCATTGTACCACTTATGGGTTTTAACATTTCTTTTTTTCTTTCTTCGCATTGTACCTTAAAATTTTATAACATATGGTGTACAATAAAGTATAAATAAATAAAAAATGTCATAAAAGTTAATTTACAGTAGAATCCGGATATAACGACCTTCAAGAGACCAGCGATACTATGGCGTACTAACCGGATGACGCACAAAACGGGAGGACTATTTCTTAAGTACATACCTAACTTACGAATACATCATTATTATAAATGCGAAAGTTTGATTGTCCTATACAAGTAAATAAATTCAATCTTCCAGGTGCTATACATTTTAACAATATTGCTGATCAACCGGCATAAGTACAAAAATGGCAAACAATTTTCAAGCAAACAAAGCAACTACAATTTGACAGTGGCCATCTCGCCGATAGCGCCATCTGAGCTTAGCTTTGCCCCATTTTTATTCAATTGTATACTGCATAAACAACGCATTTCAATTAATTGTATACTGCGAAACGCAATGTCGCATTTATAATATTAAGAAAAAAAGTTAAAAATTACGTTACAATTATTTTAGAAACGAAAAAATAGATTTTCGTTTGTTAAATTTTGCTCATAGGGCAAGGCAAAGGCAACATACACTATACAGCCTAGTTTGGTAGTAGGGTTAGTTAAAAAGAAAGAATCGTTAGACGGCACTAGTAGTACTTATGTATTGGGAGATTTTTCAAAATATTACTATACAATACTGAGCTAATACCAGAAAAGTATCGATATTGAAGGTATCGACTCCAAGAAGCATCGCTAGCTTTACCGTGTCTAGGCCTTTAAAAATGTGTGTAGGGCTACCTGCTCGTGCGCGACCCTGTCGGTGAGCACGCACAGGCGGTGGTAGCGCATGCCGCGGCACTCGGCGTGGAAGTCGAAGGGCTCGTAGCGCACGCCCGCCAGCGCCGCCGCCGCCACCGCCGCGCGGTACCCGCGCTCCAGCGCCTCCTCGCGCCCGCGCTGGTCTATCTGCTCCACAACATGGGAAATGGTAACTGCCACACGCTGACGCATCTCTCACAGAGATACAGCTAACTACTAGGCTCCAGAAGAGTGGAAATAGAATGGGCCATCTTTCCCTACAAAGAAAACACATTTTTCAAATCCTTTTTGGAGGAAGTTTGGTAGAAGTTGAGTAGGTATTCAATAATAATAATGACTGCAAAGATGGTGGAGTGGTTCAATTCCCACACAGGACAACTCTTTGTGTGATCCACAAATGGTTGTTTTGAATCTGGGTGTACTGTGTATCCATGAAATTGTATGTTTGTAAAATAATCCTTTAAGGGACCGCGATAAAGGATTATTTCATAGAACAGGACATCGCTTTTAAAAAAAAACTAGACGTCGCGGGACCTCTACCAGATGTGAAACCATTGAAATTATTTTGTAGAAATAAAATGATCTTAACTTGACAAAGTATTCCTTAATCCCTTGAGCGTCCCGCGCTCTTAGATGTGAACCTAAGAGACCACTGTCATATATTTCTTGTTTTTTCTCTATCGGCATGGACGTAGTAACGTTCTCAATTTACTTAGTCGATTTTCAATGATACATACTAAATTTCTACCACAATATTTATACTGTGGACACAAAACTGTTGAGTAAGACAGACTCGTAAGCGCAACGCTACAGCGAATAAAAGCGTTTCGCGCCAATTTTGAGTATCATGTTTCAGTTCAGTGGCGTCGTTCGTCGCGTGTGTACATTACATTTGAAGCAAGAGCGGTCAACGAGATATCGCCGTTTTTATAAATCGATATCCAGAAAAAACAGGTAAATGGGACGCTTAAAGGGTTAAGACAAATCAAACGATTATAAACTTGATGGGTTTGGGTCATTTCATTGCAGAGTTACTTTGCCCACCTTCCAACTCCATCATCAGATCCTGGATACCATCTAGTGACAAAATACTCGTCAAAACGAATCATACGAGCCGAAACTCGATGGAGTTATGTCGTTTTATAACGGAGTTCCTATTGCCACCTTCTGGCTCCATCATCAGACCCTGGATACCATCTAAAGACAAAGTACTCGTCAAGACGTATCAAACGATTCCAAACTCGATGTAGTTGCGTCATTTCATTACAGAGTTACTGTGATCACCTTCCAGTTCCATCATCAGATCCCGGATATCATCTAGGACTGGAGTACTAGTCAAGACATTTCAAACGAGCCCTAACTCGATGAGGTTGCGCCATTTAAGTACAGAGTTTCGCATGGCCACTTTCCAGGTCCATCATCAGACCTTGGATACCATCTAAAGACCAAGTACTCATCAAGACAAATCTAACGAGTCCAAACTCGATGGGGTTGCGCCGTTTCATTATAGAGATCCTATGTCCACCTTCCAGCTCCATCATCATATCAGTTCCATGTCATCATAATATTGCATTTTCACGTGATATAAATATACGTGTAAAATTTCAGCTCAATCGGAAACCGGGAAGTGTGTCAAATTTAACTTACAAGATTTGAACGGGACAAGTAAAATAAAAGAGTCGCCACACTAACAGCCGATTTTACCCTCCCTCCACATTAGATGTTTCACATCAAAAAATGTGACTCCAATTCTTCTTAATATCCTCTTTATCTACCTCCTATCCCTTTTAATGGACGCGCGCGAGTGATGCCCCTGGTGTCACTAGAATCTATAGACTACCGTAACGGCTTACCATCACTTGCACAAGTCAGAATCAATAAAACTCACCAAATTCACCAACACCTGGTTCCCATATCTCTGCTGCTGGTCCCTCAAGTGCTTAGTATATGCGGCAACATGATCTTCGGGGGACATCGTCAACACAGGTTTGTACTTTATATCAGGGTACTGGCTCCAGAACAACGGGATCGATCCCCGGGTCTGGACAAACGAGGACTTTTCACCACCCCGCTCTATTATCTGTTCGGTTTCCACGAAATTTGCTACGTTGCCCTGTAGGAAGATAGATTATTATAGTAGGTAAGCCTATGGGCAGAATTTATCAACCTTTTTTGCAGACGTAAACTTTTGGAATACTAAATATTTGACTGCGTCCTTCAATAATTCAAATCATAATAAGTATTAACTGGAATTAATCATTAATGAAATAACCTTTTTTTTGTTAAGGCGGGAAAAAATGTTCCTAATCGCACACCCCGTCGTTCGGGGTAATGAACAGGCTAGTGTGGGGCCTTCACCCACTAAAGAAACCCGCCGTGTGCCGTCTCTCAGGCTTTATTGGCGGGCCACCGGAACCATATTACATTCCGTCAGTGGTCCGCCGGCGGCTTACCCTTCTACATATTCTCATATGCATTTAGCAAAAAAACTTTTACTTAGCCATTACAATAGACAATTCAATTTTATTTATTTAATAGCCTTTGCCTGCGGCTCCGCCCCAGCCAAAACCTAGTTTATAGGTGATATCTCAGGTTACCGATATAGTAGCGGAATTAAAATGTATACCAGTTTTTAAGTCTAATTAAGAGCTATCAAATAAAAAAAGTTACATCAAAATCCGTTGAGTAGTTTTTGCGTGATGCGCGATCGAACGAACAATAACAGAAATTTTTAACAATACAGACATTTTTTCTCAAATATCTTAAATATACAGACACAGCTCTGTTACAACTTTTTATAATATTATTTATTTAAGAGAGACAGAGAAAAATTAAGAGATACAATTCTATCGATAAGTATATAAATTAACACTTTTTTGTTTTCTGTACCGAGTCAGAAGTTATTTTGAATGTGTGTCTACCGATTTTGAATTGTTTGCTAACCTTTGTGTTATACCTTTATAAGTCTACATAGTTTTAAGATGGATCTGCTTCTTTATGATAAGTCTATGGTAACAATCGACGACGAATCTAGTGACGGCCTCGTGGCGTTCGATTCCCACTCAGGACAATTATTTGTGTGATGAACACAGATATTTGTATTGCACTGAGTGTTTTCTATCTATTACATGTATGTATTTACAAAAAAAATAGTTTATGTATTATATCCATAATCTGGTATCCATAGCACAAGCGTTAAGCTTAGTTTGGGACCAGAGGCCGTTGTGTGAAATGTCCGTGATTATTTATTTATATTTTATTTATTTATCTACGTTCTGTTCTCTCTGCCTACCCCGCAAGAGAAATGGCGTGATGATAAGTAAGTAAGGTATCTACGTTAATAAGGTGACGACACTCACCTCCGCATCAACTCCTCTCATGAACAGCCTGGTGCCGGCTCTGTCCACGCTGCGCCGCGATACTAATGACCACGTCAGCTGGTGCCCGTTCACTGTGACGCTGTTTATTGATACGACTGAATATCGAGTTAAGGGTAAATCGAACTTAGTGTTGCCACTCAAAAAATAACTCTATTTTTCTTTAAAATTTGCCTATAAAGCTTACTTTCTGATATTTACGCGAATGTTACACATTTTTAAATAAAACTACGTTTACGGAATCTATCGCGTTTACTTGATTTTACTACTATCCCGACGTGTCGAATACTTTACAGCATTCATGATCACGGGTGGACTTAGATGATAGACGTCCAAGGCTGATATGTTATTTCAACGGTCTCATCTACCCACAGTATATGACGATATCGATGTTCTTTTGCGAGGATTTGAGGTTTGTCAAACCTAATGTAACCGGTCACACGGGTGGTACCAACCCGCTCGGGCCCGATAACAAGTGAGTACTCCCACTTGGTACCCAGCCCTACCACCAGCAATGCAATGGATGATAATTGCTTACTTCCCTTAGTCGCCTTGTACAACACCGTGGGAAAGAATGGGGTGGTGACACCTGTATAACACCACCATACGCAATAACAAAAGAAAATATCTCCTACATACTTGGCTAGTCAAATCCAAAAATATCTTTACTTCATAGGCTTAATATAGCACTTAAATCGTCAAAGTTACTAATAACCAACACGAGCGCTTGAGGCAAGCGCATCCGCGATATCGTCATCTTGCAATCGCCACAAGCGACCGGATTCCGTAGCAAGGCTTTTCATGAGAAGAATCCGGCAAGAAACTCATGAGCCACTTTTATAGTCCAAAAATTACTACCTGGATCATTATTATATTGTCTTTACAAAAGGATACATCCTTCGATAATAGGAAGTGTGAAACTAGAGAACTGTTGGTGCGAATAGTCCCTCAACAGATACCCGTTCCAAAGAAATCTGGCATCGGCACGGTTCGCCAGCGACATCTGCAAAGAAATACATTATTAAAATGTTATTAATAAAATATGTTTTAAATTGTGGCATTGGTGATACTTTGAATAGACTCCGTATGTATAACGAAATTAGTATGGCTGTTATCTGTACAATTATATGTAAATACTGTATTAGGCTATATGTGTCGATAGATATCAAAAACGCCCAAGTCACGTTTAAAGATTTTTCAGATAATGAAGATCTTTTCTAGTTGGCGGTTTTAGCTAGTAAAGAGCTGAGATTATTATATTGTGCTATGAATATTAAGCCTGTCAACACTAACAAAATAAAAATCAAAATAAATTCACAATGTAAATGTACATTTTCGATGAGTTTTATCCGGACTTAAGCTCATATGATTTAATAACTATGGACTTGGTCAACATTAAAAAAATAAGGCACTGGACTTGGGCGATTTTAAAATATAGCAATAGGACTTAGGCGAGTTTGAGATGACTTCGTGTTTAGGGTACGGACTCAGGAAATTAAAATGGAATATTATCATTAAAATATTTTATTTTTAAAAACATAATTTAACATTTTTATCGTATTTTTCTTATTAAGATTACTATATAAATGAGATCAAAATCACAGTTTTGCTTTACATACTAGTCATAAAAATACGGCCGTTTGCGTCGTTGTCGTGTGGGGCCGCCTTTAGAATTGTCCCACCCCTCTCTACACACGGGAGTCGTAAGAGCCGACTGAGGAAATACCGCAGAAATGGGCAGCAGCACTCCCTCGAGTATTAACAACATCCACTGCAATCGCCAACCCGCCTGCCAAGCGTGGCGATTACGGCATTATCCCCCATGATGGGACCGCTCGTTGTGGGGTTCTCTTGGGGAGGACTATGTCCAGCAGTGGACGTAGAAAGGCTGATGGATGGATGGATGGATAAAAATATTGAATTCAAAGAAAGAACAATAAACTAAACAAAATCAAGTATCTCCTCAGGAATACAGTCATCTTCTTCACCGTCCCCAGTTTCAGCATAATGGCCGGGAAGAGTTAAAACCTTTTTAAAATAATTTAACTCCGGAATTTCTGGCCAATGCTCTCCAAAGTGTTTCTTTAATAGTTTGTTAACATCGTCAAGCTTCTCTTGTTTTATGGTAACACTGTGATTTATTCTGTCAGGTAACATTTGTGAAATTTTCTTTCCTCTTTTTGTAATGGGTAAAAGTTGACTTATGTTATTTCGGTATGATACTTCACCACGTACCAGAATTTTTCGCGTCACCTTTTCAATAATGATGCGCTTGCATTTACTTATTTGAAAGTGCAGGCTCTGTGTGTTTTTAAGCACATTCTTGCATGCTTCTTTCCAATCAAATACAGGCACCTGGTCAACAACATGATAGATGGTAGCATTAGATGACATCAAATTAATATAGTCGTTTGGATTTAAAACGTTTTCTAGACGCCGAATTTTTTTTTCGGTAATTGCAAACACTCTGTCAGGAGGAATAAAGCTATGGCCTGTTACTGGGAAAATTATCTCAACTTTGGATATATCATTTTGCGTCTCATATAGCCATTTTAAAACCATTCCAATCAAAATAGAGTTTTTGTTTTGGCCACCACAACCATCGGCTACAAGCCTTACAATTTTTTTGCCCTCCATATTTAAACTTTTTAAGCAATGATAGACACATGATGCTATTTCGTTGGAGCCTTTTGGTGCCTTGTCCTCAGTCCATACATAGGAGAAGACATTGTCACGTGTTAAATTTGTCTTTGAGTTGCCCACAACAATAGTAAAATTATAAATGTATAGTTGCCTCGAATAATATGTTGATTGGTCTGGTACCCTGGGCATAGGTAGATTTTTTTGACAATCAAATGAAAGTATAAGTATATCCGGATCTTCATCTTTCAAAAGCTGAAAAAAGCATTTCGCTCTAATCTTATGGATTCTGTATTGAGCGCGTATGTTTTCCTTTTGGATGCCGTTTGGACATCTTTTAATTTTTTCTAAAAGTTGAAGGCAATCGGAACAGACATCCTGTCTTGGTGTCCCAAATCCTATGTTAAAAGATGTATTGAATACTTTACTGAAATAAGATTTGGTTACCGAAAATCCGGGTGTCACTTGATCCTCATACATTTTGAACATCTTAGTAATATTAAGACTAGGGTCTAAATAAATTCTCTGTTTTATCTTGCCTCTACAGTAATGAGAATCCAACGGTTTAAATTTCATAATAAATTTCTGGACCGATTCCAATTTTGATCTAAATGCAAACTCTTTTCGGTCGCCACCTCTTCTCTCTGATGCACTAGTCCCATTTTCTGCGAATCTTTTAGTGACGCCTTTTATTCTCCCTTGTTTTATATTTAAAACATCACAAAAAGCTTGAAGGCAAACTGGAAAAAGTTCCTTTGACTTGTGGTCAGGAATAAAAAAATGATTGGAAAAAGATTTTGGAGTTCTGGTATTTGTTCTTGATCGTTTTCGTTGCACTGGCTTTATAGATGTATATTTCAGAATAAAATTATCTTGATTAATTTTTTTTTGACTGCTATAAAACTTCTTATGGAAGTAGAAAATTGTATTAGAAGTTAAGGATTCACATTTGTATTTGCTTTTTTTAATGTGCTTACATGTGGGCTTTTTGGGTAAAGATTTCGCCAAGTACCTGTAAGAAAAATAAATAAAATCTGATTAACACAAGAAAGTTGGTATATTTATACCGTTTAAAATTCCATTACCTTATTTGATTACTCAACTATGCATAAAGTAGATACCCAATATCTCCATTTTTACAAGGTTGATTAAAAAATTTTAACTTGACTTGAGTAATATGCGACCCCAGTATTAAATTTAATATCAGCCCGTGAAAGCAATAAAATAAAAGAAATTATTAATATACGAAATATTAAATACGAAAATCACTTTGTCTATCAATATGTCTATTACTCTTTTACGACTAAACCGATTGACACGAAATTGTACACAGATAGCAAATATATCCCAAAACCGACCCCGAACCCTATGTTCGGCCACGGTTTTAGGAATATTTTTTATATCCTCCTAGTTACTAATAGATTTATAGTTATACATAAAATCTCCCAAATTAAAAAAACCGCGGTATAAATTCAAACGGTCAAAACAATCCGTCCCTGTTCAAGGTTACAACGTCGCTGTCCCGAGGGACGATATTGTTATGAAAATATCTTATATTACGCTCAAACTTACCGATTTTGTCCATTTTTCTTTATATTATCACGCATGTTTTTTCTGCTTCTTTTTTGCTAACTGCGGAGGCACAATATTTATTGAATTGTCCATAATTAAAATAAAAACCTGGAGCGTGGTTATTACCAGCACGTGGAATAAACAAGAATGGCGGCCATGACAGAGAAAAGACGACGTGTGATTGGCTGTAATGGACTTGGGCTCATATGATTTGAAACTCTTGTGTGACTTAGGTGAGATTGAAAAAATGTAACAACTTTCGCCTTTTATTTCTTTACGAAGCCGAGGACTTAGATTGGATTGATCTAAAACGAAAAGAATCGTATTCTTTTACTGAATCGAAGAAATAAAAAAACTTCAAATCGCCGGTACTGGACTTGGGCGAGTTTGATATCTATCGACACATATAGGCGTGTCTGAACACAAAACAATTTTTATTCGAAATTTTGTCCTTTTATCTGTTTGTTCGTTCGCGCATCACGCCAAAACTACTTAACGGATTTAGATCAACTTTTTTATTTGATAGCTCTTGATTAGACTTAAAAACTGGTAAACCACCTTCCATCCATCCATCCATCCATCAGCCTTTCGAAGTCCACTGCTGGACATAGGCCTCCCCAAGAGAACGCCACAACATGTGTTTCGCTCATATGGGGGATAGTGCCGTAATCGCCACGCTTGGCAGGCGGGTTGGCGATCGCTGTGGATGTTGTTAATACTCGAAGGAGTGCTGCTGCCCACTCCCCCGGTATTCCCTCAGTCGATTCTTACGACTCCCATGGGTGGAGAGGGGTGGGACAATTCTAAAGCCAGCCCCACACGGCACACCTTATGTGGCGTTATAACTTAAACCAATTTTTTTCTCTTCTACACGTTATTAACTTGTTTTTATTTCTCCTGTTATTATGTTAGCTTTAAAAAACAATTCCTATTATTATAACGTTGGTTTTTTTTTTTTTGTTATTATAATGTTATCTGTAAGGTTTAGCAAATTGTGGAAACTGCTTCTGGATTGTGTGTTTTTATATTTAATATTACTTTTTTTTTGTATTAGATCCGTTTGTTTCCCAAATAAAATAAAATAAAAAATATTTTATCCCGCAACTTAATCGGGAGTCTGAGATATAACCTAAAAACTAGCTTTTGGCTGTGGCTGAGCCGCGAGCAAAGACTAGTAGTATATAAGTTCATGTGCAGCGTTTACCACTTACCATCATGGGCCGTGGCTTCTCAGCCACTATAGGCAAAAAAAACACACTATGCTTTATGGGTTAATACGATTAAATTGTAAATCACGAACACCGTGAGTAATTAATTAGTAACTATGCTAGTTATTAGGACAGCATTATTGTTTTGTAAACTGACAATCTGTGCAATTTCATTTAATGATGGATACGCATTTTCATATGTGTGAATGCGCTAAGAATACAAGTGTCACCACCCTATTGTTTAATAAGTATATGTTAAAATAGCAACACAAATTTTCCTGTTGTCTCTCTTTTGTATATTGTTTTGGGAATTTTTAAACAGTCTAACGTTTATTTAAAAAATATATATATTTTTGATCTATATTTTAGCACTTGACATGCTCAGCTACTCTTAAAGTACAAATTATAATTTGTGAATAAGGAAAAAGAGTATTTTAGTACGAGCGGGAAACGAACCTGCAACCCTTCCTTTCCGGGGAAGTGTAGAGCACAACACACACATCCGCTGAGCTATCGTACTATTTATATATTACTATTTATAGTATAATATTTTAAAAATACACAGTTTACAATAATTTCCCAAATATATCTTACAAAGATCTTAAGATTGCTTTGGCACTCGTACTAGGAAAATCTGTTTTTTTTTAAATTAATTTTTTGTTATTTTATTAAATTTTTTTTATTACATGCATGATTTTAAATTAATTTAGACTCGTAGTTTAAGGAATTCAATATTAGGTGCATTTTCTGGCGAGTGTAGTACGACGCGATTAAGGGAAGTAAGCAATCATCACCCATTGCATTACTGGTGGTAGGGTTGGGTAAGACATGGTAGTACTAACGTGTAATCACACGAACGGTTCAATACCACCGCCTCTCGTGTGACCGACCGTGAAGGGAAGACCAAAGCGACTGTTTTGGTTATAGCGAGAATTAGCCGTGCATTCTTTCATTCCATATCCGTGAAATGGATTGGTGACCTCTAACTATCAGGTGAGCAATCGCAAAACTTTATTGTAGAAGACTTATCACGCCATCTCCCGTGCGGGGTAGGCAGAGAGAACAGGGTGCCATACATCACTCGCTTTCTCAACATTCATAATTCTCTTCATACACGCTCGCCGGTTTCGGAGACTCCTGATTCCACCTTCCTTCAATACATGACCGATTTGGTCTAGGTAGGTGAGTCTCGGTCTCCCCCTTTACCTACATCCTTCCACCCAAAGACGTTAAGTATGAATGTGTTATCGAAATTAGCAGTCAGGAGCAAGGGTCACGACGGCTGAATTGGCAAAGCATCTGGACGGTATCCAGGAGATGCAGGTTCGAATCCTGCTCGTGACTGTTATTTTCGATTTCACATTTTTCACTTTGGGTTTAATGTATGTTGCTAAGCATGTCAAATGCTAAAAATATATATAAATATTTATAGGGTTTGCGTCATTATTAGGTAAAATCTTAATTGTAAAATTAAGTTTACCTGGTCGGTATAATGTATGAAAATACTTCCGACAGATGGTGCAGGCGTCACCCAAAGACGTTAAGTATGAATGTGTTATCGAAATTAGCAGTCAGGAGCAAGGGTCACGATGGCTGAATTGGCAAAGCATCTGGACGGTATCCAGGAGATGCAGGTTCGAATCCTGCTCGTGACTGTTATTTTCGATTTCACATTTTTCACTTTGTGTTTAATGTACATCCTTCCACTTTCGCTTTGTATATCTTTTTAACCGACTGATACGTGTTCGTGCGACTGCACGTCCGGCATTCTTTCCACGTGTCCGAACCATCGGAGCATTCCCTTTCGCATCTTTACATCAATACTCTCTTTCATACCTACTCGCTATTACAGAAGTATAGAAATGATACTTTACATAGTTCTAAACTAAACTAAATTAATAATGTGTTGGAATAGCTAGAACACCAAAGGCTTCCTGTCCTCTAATGCGGAGAGAAAAGGAGGTTGCGGTTCATGTGGAATGAGAGCGCCAGCCGCAGAGAAGCTCTAATCATTCTTCCACTCTCTTGTAACATAAAAATAAACTCACTTTGTGGAAGTCTGGTGTAACAGAGTGCAGCCGCTGCAGAGTGTGCGTTAAGTCGTAACTGTACGAAAAGTATATCCCGGGCGTGTCCAGAGCCAGTTTCAGCATACGTTCATAGGTGGCGTTGTCTTCAATCTGAAAGTTTATATAACTAAGTACATTCAAATCCCGCCAGTCTCATACCCAAATGGCGACTGGTTACCAGAAGACGCTGAATTCACTATTCGTTTTAATGGATATTCCAATTCAAATAAGGAATTGTGCATTCTAAATTATAGCTTTCCCGTACTTAGGAATGCACATTTAGCCTAGTTCTGTTTGAGTCTGTGGACTGTCGTAATTGAAAGTCGGCAATCAGCCTCCTTGATATTATGTTACCTAAGCTTGTGGAAGCCACAGGGCAGTTAAAAAATAAAAATCTGGTATTATGCAATTGGTATTATCTAGTGGTAGAACATTGCTTATCTCAGCATGAAAGGGCCGGCTCGATCGGGAGAGTACCACCCTCTCACAAAAGAAATACCAGCGTGTTACAATAATTGTTATTGTGTTTCGTATGGTGAGCGAGAGCGCCAGAGGCCCAAACCTATCCTATTATCTCCTTAGTATCCTACCTATCCTCTCCTTATTATCCACCCTATCTTCCTCTGCTTAGTATCTTACCTTTTTTTTCTCTCTATAGTATCGTAGCTTTTGGAAAAAATGTTCCTAGCCGCACACCCCGTCGTTCGGGGAAACGAACAGGGTAGTGTGGGGCCTTCACCCACTAAAGAAACCCCGCCGTGTGCCGTCTCTCCGCCTTTATTGGCGGGCCACTGCAACTATGTTACATTCCTTCGGTGGATTAGTATCTTACCTATCCTCTCCTTATTACTTACTTACTTATCATCACGCCATTTCCCTTGCGGGGTAGGCAGAGAGAACAGAGTACCAAAAGGTTGTATTCTTGCATACATCTCTCGTTTCCTCAACATTCATAACTCTCTTCATACACGCTCGCCGGTTTCGGCGATCCTCTCCTTATTATCGATCCTATTGGAGAAACCGACGCACGAGTGATGCCACTGGTGTTGCTAGCGTCTATAGTCTACGGACTCTACGGTAACCTCTTACAATCAGGTGGGCCCTATGCTTGTTCGCTACTCACGTATTATAAAAAAAATTGGTAAATAAGGGCCTGATAAATGATTTTCTATAGTAAAAGCCTCACCTGTTTGCTTGTGAGATGTATTTGGGACCTCGCATAAGGTATTATGTCCGTACCCGCAAGCTGGTATATATCATGTCCATTTAAACGACCAACCTGAAAACATTCTAATGATGAATTTATTCAGCCTATTTTTTGCACTGACCAATACTCTCAGTATATAGAGGTCAGTAGACAGTAATTTATTGATATTTTATATCAAATGAGGTTCAAATATTATTAGGGCTAAAATACATGTGGAAAACTATTATAATGTTGTCTCGTTATTTAGTAGTGTTTGTTACATATAACAGAGAGGTGGTTTCGATTCCTAATTTGGTCTGATAAAATGAAACATTTTTTTTTAAAGACAATATACTGCACCTAATGTATAATCCTTATATCGCGGGGGACTTTACAAACATACAATTTTACAGACGTACTTGCGATAAAATCGTTTAAATTAATTAAGATTAGAAAATATTAAGAGCGTAAGAGAGACAAAATATAACTTCAAAATATTTTTCAGGGCCAAAGCTTTTTTTTTAAGCTATGTCAAGTAGCTATGAAATTTTTCGCTATTATAAGAGGTATGTGTTTATACAGTCTTAAAACACGATGATAACAACACTATCATTTTTGTATACATAGCTGACTACTAGTATATATATCTATTTATATATATTCAATTTAAAGATCAAACAGCCGTTCAGTTGTGCGTTCCTGTAGCGGAATAGACCGACACAGAAAGTGATGGATGCCCAAATCTCTTTGTTCTCATACTACTACATCATCTTCTCTTAATGGAGTCCCATCGTTACATGATCAATGACAACCACCGTCTCCAGTGTGACATGAAGCACCTCTGTGCATTTTGGTTCTAGCGGGAGATAGCTGTTCATGATTTAATTTTCGCAAAATGAAATGGTGACCGGTTACCACCAGGTGAACTATGGCTAGTCTGCCACTATATATAGAAAAAAAACTATATGGTTGTCTGTAAAGTCGGTTTACGGACGATAATTTTACGTGATAACGTCATATATGTTTTCTGAGAGTTTCACAAACAAGGCATCGGTAGCCATACATTTTTCGGAACGTGACACTTTTTCGTGCGTGCAGCCGGCGTTCATCGATTTATAAGACGTTATTACGTCAAACATAGACATAATAAAGAGTAGCCTTTGTCCTTTTCTTGGTTATGAACTATATGTATTCTAAATTTCGTGATGATTATTAGAGTAGTAATGCCGTGAAAGCAAATGCAGTTTCGCATTCATAATATAATTAAGGATGCTTACCAATATTCTATATTTAGCTACAACAAGATAGAGGCCAGATATAAGCTTAATAGTGCCAAGGAAACCGCACACGGGCCGGTATGCATTCGCTGGGATTGGAATTTTCACAGAATTAAAATCTGAAATAAATTTAACATTTATTATTAACACACAATGGGTTTTCAGTATTGTGCTCTTGCTCCGAGTGTTGAGTTTGATTCCCACAGAGGACAATTATCCACAACCTATAAAAATGCGCCTTCACGCAATGGAGGTTTTTAGAAAGGAGCGGATCGTGAATTTGTGGGGCCCTGAACAACTACTCAGGGGCCTACCTATTCAAGGGCCAACCTACTAATTATTCAACCAATTGTCATCTTGTCAAGAAACCGTTTTATATCTATAGTGATACAGGTATGCATACATACGGTATAGAAAAAAAGTGCACATTAATAAAACATCTTATTTATTCAATATGCTCAGGCCACACTAACGGGAAATGCCGTTAATTATCGCTATGATGAACTTTTTATGGTGGTGTAGCCACGACTTATTGCGAGAATTCGACAATGACATTCACATTTTCGTTTGACGTTACACAATAATTCCAGTGGCGGTACATCAAAGAGATTGAACGTTTAAGTGTGGCTACCCAATTTATCGCGTTAACGTAATAATTACCTATCGCGATGATGCGCCCTTTAGTGTGGCCCGAGCACCAGATGGGGGAGTTCCCTGTTTCGTTCAAGAAGGGCTGATTGATCTGAGGGTTCCTAATCTATGATGGGATATTTTTTAATTTTGCATATTTTTCTTTACGTCAAAACAGGTACCTATCGTCTATTGTTTTAATGGGGTGGGGGCCCTTTGTATCCACGGGGCCCTAGCCTGCAGCCCAAAAAGCCCTTATGTAGATCCGGCCCTGAGAAACAGTCATCCAAATGGCGGAGATGTGGTTCGCCACCCGCGACGTCGCGTTCCCACGGGACCCCAAAGTGGGAGCAGAAGGCCGTCGTTTATATCTGTTCCAAGGTGCTATACAAAAACTAATTTACAAATGCTTATAACTATAAGAAGTAGAGGCAAGAGAAAACTCAAAACCTCTAAATGGCCTGTCTACTAGGGGTGTTGCGGAAGCTTTTTTGACATCGGCGGATGCGGATTTCTTAAGGCTCACATACGCGGAGATTTAAAAAATGAAACTTTAAAAAAGATGTCCGCAACATTCTTAATCCACTGCTAGCTCGACAGGAATTCATTTCCTAGTATTTTTTTTAAAGGTAGAGAACATAAGTAACTAATTTGATTCAACCTTCTTTATGGTAAAACTGACCTTCAGTAAGGCCTTGTTAACATAACAATGTAAGTCAACAGTCCGCCTGTGACCATGAATTCTCTAAAGTATTTAAAACGTCGTGATTATAGAAAATCGAGTAAATGCGATGAATTAGTTTTATTTCATAAGTTTCTTAAATTAATATTAACGAAAATGGATGTGTCAAAGAGACGGACAGAATTTAGTTAGGTTAAATAACTAGTAGTAATTATAAAATTCGTTTGCACATTACTGTTACAGCATAACCTTACACCTTTTTTTAGGCGGGAAAAAATGTTCCTTTTATAACCTATGTAGACTGCACACAGCGGGTTTATTTAGTGGGCGAGGGTCTCACACTACCCTGATCGTTGCCCCGAACGACGGGGTGTGCGGTTAGGTAAAATTTTTCCCACCTTAACAAAAAAAGATTGAGAAATGTCTATACAGTTTTTTTTTCTCAAATATATTTAAAACATAATATATATATAACATAACTCTGCTACATCTCTATAATAGTATAGATAGATGTATAGATTTACCCCACTAAATTACATAGATGTCCCTTTCTGCTATAGTAGTAGTATGTAAATTATCTTTTGCCCGCACCTCCGACGCAGCCAAAAGCTAGTTTCTTTATTTATATTTCAGGTTCCTGATATAGTAGAGGGATAAAATATATACCAGCTTTTAAGTCTAATAGAGCTTCAAATAAAAAAAAGTTGCTTCAAAATCCATTCTGTAGTTTTTGCGTGATGCAAGCACGAACAAACAGATAATTATACAAAAAATCCAAAAAAATAGTTTTGTGTTACATGCCTATATAGCTTAATACAGTATTTTTTTATCAAATATCTTAAATGTACAAACACAGTTCTGTTATAGCTTTTATTATAAAGCTGAAAGCTGAGCTCAAGTGAGGAAAACTTTCCTAGTAGAAAAAGCCTTTAATAAAAAATATAAGACAACTTTACCTTTTACTGAGGCCTCCCCAGTGACCCGGTCAATGACCATAGTCTCTGTGGGATTAATTGTTGGCTCCAGATAGAATTTATCTGAAGTTATATATCTGCAAATAACAATATGATTAGGTGAAAAAAAAACAAAAAAAAAACAATACAACTGTGTTATTTACTCCGAGACATATTTTAAAAAAAAGTTGCTGTTACTAGTGATTTACCGGACCCAACCTAAACCTTTTCTTAAATGAGGCTGGACAAGAGCATTTTATTCACAGTAAGCGGCAACTTTACTGTACCCCTAGTGTTACTAAAATCCATAAGGCGGTGTCACAAGTTATAACCAGGTGACAATAACAAAAGGAAAAAAAAAAAGCTTAGCTCAAAAATATAGGCAATACTGCACAGATGGTAGAGTGGTTTAGATACCGGGCTCCCGTCCAAGTGTTGTGGGTTCGATTCCCGCACCAGACAACTCTTTGTGTTGTCCACATATGGCTGTTCTGGATGTGTCCGTGAAATAGTATGATTGTAAAGTCCGCCGCAATACAAGGATTATTCCTTAGTGCAGGGTGTCGCCTTTTTTAAAAAAAATGCAATAATATTTTTTTTTCTAATTCAGTTGTTCCTTAGATTAGCATGTTTTGATAAAACATCAAACTCCTTATCTATACATAGACTCATGCCTGTTTCCCAGAGGGGTAAACAGAGGTTTGGAGTATGTTTTGTATCCAGCAAAATATAGGTTGTGGTCATCAGGCTCATTCAGAATCTTGGTGGAATATAAGAACATAATGTTATCAAACCAATTCAAGTCTATTGCTACTAAGCATTTCACTTTTGCACCAAATAAAAGCCTTTGTTCGTTATAGGGACAGGTGGTAAACTTAGAACTCATGAAAACCTGTATGACGGTAGTGGTAGAGTGGGGTAATTTTTCTCCAATTATGAAGTTGGTTCAAGGCTAATAGTGGGACTAATCTTGTACAGAAATATAAAGAATGTACATAGTAAGTCAGAGATTTTAGGTTCAGACAATGTCGTATTGTATAATTTGATGATAGATTTAAATGTAACCTACATAAGTAGGGTTATTAATTAAAAATGGAGGGAAACCTGATGAGTGCTCTATGCATCATATAAATAGATTAAGACCAAATTTTCAAATTATGGTGGGACAAGAAAGAATAAAAATTACAGTATTCAATCAAACACTATCTCATTCTAGGCCCACAAGTCAGATGTTTTTTTTTGTTTAATTGTACTACTGCATGAGAAAAATATCTGTTGGCCAATGTTTTTTTAAATCATAAATATTTTTTTTCACTTTCTGTAATCTCACTTGTCATAGGTGCAAAATTCCTACAAGTCTAATACATTGATTATGAATAAATATATAAATAAATATTCACAGACATTTTCACACAACATCCTCTGATCCCAAACTAAGCTTAATGCTTGTGCTATAGGTACCAGATTACGGATATAATATATATACTAGTTTTTTTTGTTGTAAATACATACATATCATAGATAGAAAACACCCAGACACAGTACAAATATCTGTGTTCATCACACAAATAATTGTCCTGAGTGGGAATCGAACCCACGACCTTGTGCACGGAAGTCGGTTACACTACCAACTACGCCACGAGGCCCATCAATATGATGTAAATTAACATTTTTAGGTCTAATGAATGAATAAAATATTATAGGTACCTAATTGGTAGTAAGTATTAAACACAAAGCGTGTGTGTGTGCGGTAGTGAGTACTATATAAAAGTATAATATTTGCTGTCATACAGTAATTACATTAGAGTTATCACAGTCGGATTATAAATATTACGGAAGATTATGACATGTTTTTAATAACCATTTTTAAAATTATACTCATATGTAACTTGTTGGCAATGGTAAACGATAGAGTTTTTAAAATGAAGAATTAGATACAGAGCGTTCAGTTCGTAATGTTTTACGATTTTAAATAAATTACAAATACAAGAAAAGCTACGAGTAGAACTGCAACAAGCCCAACTCAATAAAATTATAAATATTTACACTGATATAAAAATTAAAGATATTTAACTTACAGCTTAATATCATCGTGAATTAATAGCCGATCTGCCATTTTCAAGTACTTAGCAAACAAATAAAATATATTTCTTTGCGTTTATTTCACAGGAAAATGACATGTACACTTAATGTCATCCGTCGTGACATCACATGTGAGATGACATTGACAGTAGCACAGAAGTCATCTTAACATTGTCTATTATCTATACTTCTTTTTGTTTATAAAAATAATAAGGTTAGATTGTAAATATTGTATCATGTACTGTAAATAATGTTGATTTTAGTTACGTGTATATTTTCATACATAATTTGTAGTTACTATTATGTTGTTTGTTTCAGCTCCTGTATACCTGAACATCACGGTCTAGTTGTTAAGCACCAGCTTTTTGATTTGTACCTGTACAATCTCCTTTATTTGATGGTATATCCGAATTTTCTAATGGATATTGGAAGTCTAATAACTTCATCAATCAAGACAAGCGGTGCCGTAATATTGACTTAGCTTTATGGACAAATATTTTTGAAAATTGGTAAGTTGGTACCTTAGATAAAAAACCTATGGATGTAGCAATCGCGTGGTCAGTGTGCCTGCAGTCTCGATTTCTGGTTATACTTATTACTCTTTGAGTCGCGACATCGATAAACCCTGTCGTTATGATATCGAAATGAAAAGCAGTCAAAAAAATACCAGGTAGATAATGGGAAAAATATCTTATCAAAATAGTGATTCCTAGGTACTTATTACATATTTATTATAGTTCGTTTACTAGATATTGATCTATAATCTCCAAAAATAACATTTATTTATTTTTATTTACCTTGATAGGTTAATTTATTAAACCGACGATGTAATTCGTGGAAAATAAATTATTTACTTTACTTTACTTCTTTAATTATGGCAATCTGCTGTTGCTTTAAGCAATTTTTGCAATTACTGCCAGTGTCATGTATTGGCTGCTCATGGGATATACTGTCAATAGGCAAAGAGAGGAAAAAAAATATAAAATAAAAATTGTGGCATCAGAAATGGGGCCTGGAACAAACACAAACATAAAAATGGTTATTGTGTTAGTAAATGGAGGAACTTACATACGTAATAACAATACATACTTATAAGACGTAGGTGTATCCATCATAATTTTATTTTGTTATTATTTATAAATTTAATAAAAGCATTAACAATACGAGCGTTTGGGAATAGTGAGAGTAAGTGACGAACATTAACAGGTCGAGGGATTTTTAATTTATCAATAACATGATCAAAAGAGTATGCATAGTTTAGTGGGCAGTTTAAAAAAATATGGTCAATAGAACCTTCATCAAGCCCGCATTCGCATAGTGATCTGTCGCGGATTCTAAGTTTGTGGAAAAAGACTGGAGTGCAGCAGTGTCCAAGGCGCACGCTGCAAATCACCGATGTTACTGTTTTGGGAGTTTTTTTGAATTTGTGAAACCAAGGCTTTGTAGGGACATTATGTTGGATAGATGCATAGAGGTTTCCCCTTATTTTACTAGATTCCGTCCATAAAGACTGCCATGCTTTATACAGATTAGACTTTGCTTGATGAACCAAATCGTTTACTTGGATAGAGTAGTGTTTAAGGTCTGCTGCTTCATTGGTAATCGCGTTTTTGGCCATCATATCAGCACATTCGTTGCCGGGAATACCTGAGTGGCTAGGAACCTAAACTAATACCACATCTACTTTCTTTAGTAAGCAGGAATATAAATGATTTCTTATTTCAGCAATTACCAGACTCCGGAGTTTATCTCTGTGAGGGCTTTTGGCTATAGCCTCCAGAGCACTTCGGGAGTCCGAGAAGATAACTGCTTTTTGGATAGAATCATGTGAAAGAATCTCAAGAATGCCTATACACTCGCCTGTGAATACAGATGATTCTGGAGGGCACTGGAACTGAAGGATAATTTGAGAATTTCGGTAATAAATAGCAATACCAGTTTTACTGGTTGTATTAAATTTAGAGGCATCTGTGAAAAATTTGTGGTGGTCCTGCCACTTACTATAATTAATATGAGAGAATACAGCACTGACCTGGTCCGTCCCAGTACCAAAATCTATGTTTGGAAAGTAATTTGGGTAGAAATGTGATATTTCATATGGGAAGTTATAGAGGGGCAACTTATCAGTCTGGCGAATAGTGGGGTTCTCCTGCAACATGAGTATTTTCCTAAATGAATTTAAGATTAATGGCAGATCTTTATGCTTCCAGTAATCCTCCTGTCTGCATAATTTATCTAGGAGGACGAGTTTAGGGAATAAGGTGTGATTTTTCAGGAAGAAAGCCTTGTACACGAACCTGTCTGCAAGGTATTGCCTGCGGAGGGAGAGAGGGGGGTCGGTACACTCTATTTGTAGTGCATTTGCAGGAGTGGATTTCATGCAGCCTAGCACAATACGGAGAGCTTTAAACTGTATTTTATCTAATTTTGACAGAGCTAACTTATTGCATGGTTCGAGCAAAAATGAACCATAATCTAGTAAGCTTCTTATTGTAGCATTATAGATAAGTTTTAAGGAAGTTGGATGAGCACCCCACCATACACCAGCAAGAGCATGTAACATATTGAGGTTTTTTTCACACCTAGTGATAATAGAATTAAAATGGGGCACCAGACAATTTTGAATCCAGGATGACACCAAGGAACTTGGCTCTGTCTGCAGTATTGATGGGAGATCCTTCAATCTCAAGGTCTACATGCGGAATAACTCTTTTACGGGAGAAAACCACTATTGTGCTTTTAGAGGGAGACAAATGGAGACTGTGGGAGGAGAGCCAACAATTTAAAGAGGTGAGGGATATTTGCAAAGATTCCCTGGCTTTATTGATATATGACTTAGATACATATATGCACAGGTCATCTGCATATTGTAGCATTTGACAGTCTATGTTGAGTGACAGGTGGAGATCCGATGTGTAAATATTATACAGCAATGGGCTCAGTACAGAACCTTGGGGGAGCCCTCGCCATACCTTTCTAGACAGGGCACTATAAATTCCAGGGACATGAAGGGACACAGTACGTCCAGATAGGAGGTTGCCAATGCAGTGTCTAATCTTCACCGGGATACTCAGCTCACGTAACTAACTTCTGAGTACGGAAAGAGAAACATTGTCATATGTCGGGGAAATATCCAGAAAGCATGCAACAACCGACTGGTTTTTACTAAAGGCGATTCGAGTGTCTGTTAAAAGGGATCCAATGCCATCCAAAGTGCAGTGGCCCTTCCGGAATCCAAATTGGGACTTTGCAACTATACCTTTGTGTTCGACATACCACTCTAGCCTATTTTTAATTAAATGCTCAAAGATCTTGGCAAGCACTGGAGAGAGAGCGATGGGGCGATAGTGATCAGGGTTATCGGGAGATTTATCAGGCTTCAATATAGGAATTATCAATTGGGATTTCCATATCCCAGGAACATATCCTATATTAAAACATGAATTTAATAATTTTAATAAGTACTGAAGACTACATGGACCAGACATTTTAAAAAAGGAATATGGAAGACCGTCTAACCCAGGAGTAGAGTCCTGAGCATGTTTGAGGACTGTATCCAATTCATTTGAAGAGAATGGAAGATCTAGGACATTGGAAGAAGAACAGATGCCAGGTGGTGATGGGCACTCATCATAAAGAGGAACGAAGGGAGGAGCCAGTTTATTAAGAAATTGGAGAGCTCCTGAGGAATACCCCTAAAATTTTGGGGAGAATATCCTCTTCTAAACCTTTTCATATTTTGCCAGACTAGGGAGGATGGTGAAGATGGCGAAAGGGAAGAACAGAATTTCTTCCATCCTTCATGTTTCTTTTTTTTAAATAATCTTCGGGACTTCGCAACAATTTTTTTATATTGTAGCAAGTTACAGACGGTCATCTGCGATATGTACTTTCGCTCTGCTTCATTTCGCTTCCTAATCATGAGAGTACACTCTTTGTCCCACCACGGAGGAGACGATGGTTTACCCGAAATCGCATTTTTTTTAGGGATGCTCACGTCAGCTGCCTCTGATATAGCTTTGGTGAACTGAGATATGCAAGAACTGAGATTGATTTCGGAGATTTGGGGAAGAGTATGAATTTTATTTTCCAATGTCTGTTGGTAAACATGCCAGTTGGCATCAGAGGTGTGGTACTTCACTAAGGGCATTTTATTATAATCAGGAATTGATCTGTTACTCCAGGTAGAGCAAATAGGATAGTGATCACTACCATAAGTTAGATCCAGGCGTTTCCACTCAATTGAAGATGCTAGACTTGACGAGCATATTGTTAAATCCACACAGCTTTTATTTTGGCCAATTCGCGGAATTCTGGTGGCAGAACCATCATTGAGGATGCACAGGCCTAACTCATCGATTAGATCAGCCAACTCAGTGCCAAAAGTATCATGGTGGTCAGATCCCCATAAAGGATGGTGGCAGTTAAAATCACCTAAGAGGATAATCGGGCTGAACATGTCACATAGGTTTTTAAGGAATTGTATACAAACTGGGGTAGGTGAGGGGAAATAAATTGAAATTATATTAACACCAAGAACCTTAATACCTATAGCATCAACCTCATTACCATGAGGTGGTAATGAGAGAAGACAGCAAGGATGGTTACTGTTAATCAATAATGCAGTGCCTCCGTAACCGTCATCACGATCACTTCGGTATGTGCAATGGGACTCTAAAATGTAGATGAGGCCGCAGCCACGTCTCCGCCAAAGCAAATACTGTGGGGTTATGGGTGTTAATAAGGTGGAGTACTTCATGCTTTTTAGGTAGGACGCTCCTGGGGTTCCACTGCAGAAGAGTGAACTTGAAAATAATAAGAGATTGTATCAATAATGTCATGGGCAACGTGGTCTGGTAAGTTAATTTGATTAAGGAGAGTGTTTAATAAAGAGATTAATGATTCAGTTATGTTAAAAGGAGTATCTGTACTAGATGAATTATTATTTAAAGCACAGCCATTGCTGGCGGGGGAAAAAGAATAATTACTAATTATGTCCCTGTGGGCATTTTTGTCATATCCAGGCATTAGAGGGGAACGAGGTTTCGGTTTAGAGAAAACTGTCCGTCTGTAGGATGATAAGGTGGAAGGTTTAGTCTGTGTGGAAGAGTATGGACGAGTTGGGGAAGGGGGGGATGCAGATATTTCTGCATATGATTTGCTTACTGCTGGGAATATTTTGGAGGCCTCTAAATATGAAATTTGGCTTTCTGCCATAGCACTTTTAATATTTCTTTGTCTAATGTGTTCTGGGCAATTTTTATTATTAGCACAATGAGCTCCTGAGCAATAAAAACAGCAAATATCCTCCACAGTGCAATTTTCACCCACATGTTCACCACCGCAGCGGTAACACCGTGGCTTTGAACGACATTGAGCCTTAGTGTGGCCATACTTACAGCATCTATAACACTGTATAGTAGGGAAAATGTATAGGTCTACTGGTAGGGAATTGAAGCAACAGAACTCTCTTTTAGGTAGGGTCTGTCCATCAAAGGTAAGAACAACAGAGGAAGTAGGCTTCCACTCTGTTGAACCCTCACTTATAACCTTATGATTCAGCCTCCTTATTTTCAATATCTCTCCGCAACCTACAGGGGTTTTCAGATTTTCTAGAACCTCTAAATCAGTCCACTCATTTGGTACTCCTCTAACTATACCCATCCTGGAAATGTTGTAAGAAGGGATCGAGGTGGTATACCCCTGACTATCTAGTTCAACATTGGCTAAAAAACAGTTAGCATCTTCAGGAGCTTTAAATTCTACTGATAATTTGTTACGCCCAATTCTTTTGACACCATCCTGAAGAACATTTTTTATTTTCAGTTTAAGCATTAGTTGACCGAATTTAATTGGGTGTATGACAGATCCTGAGGCACGATCTGACTCAGTTCGCGCGACATGAACCAGGAAAGGAGCAGAATCTCTTGCAGAGTAGCGTGTACGACTATATCGTTGTGGGGCTAATTGCCGTTGCTGTTTTGGGGCAGGGTGAACAGTATCTACGGGTTCTTCAGTTGCCATTCCGCGTTTACGGCTTTGAGCCGCTTCAGCTGCTTCAAAAGAAGCCAAAGAGGTTGTTAAAATCGGTGAATACGTAGAATCTCTACGATTTTGGGGACTCTCATTATTACCACGAGTTTTGGGATCAGGGGGGCGGCCGGGAGGCCGATCGTCAACCTCCATGGTCATCCCGCATTACCCACATACAAATAGAAGCGAGTAAACCACTTACCGAGTGTTACACACAACAAAACGATCACAACAGAAAGGACAAACACAGATATATAATAGCCACCAGTAATAACACCAAAATCTAATGATAATGCCAGGTGTTTATGGAGAAAAAAACTTCCACATGCGTTCACCATAAACACTTACTGAGCAGTCAAAATAAATTATTAATATGGCAGCAATAGTGTTGACAGTTTCAAAGTCAAAGTAAGCCGTAGACTAGACAGAGGATATAAACAATAGACACGTTCTAAGAGTATGCAGTGTGGAGATAGTAATAGTTGGACATATGATAACCGGAATAATTTTAGAAGATGACTATGATTATAACTTTGTACACTAAAAATGCATCACCTATATTAGCCGAATAACTAAAAAAGAAATTATAGTTATGCTTTTATTTTGCTTAAAATGTATTAGAACGTGTAATATTAGCGTATATAACGTGATTGGTGAACATTTTTTTCACGCAAATACATAAACAACAACAACGACAAAAATATTATATTTGGTACTACCTACCTACTTAGTGTATGATATCAACAGTTTTTCTGCATATGCAGTCCCAAGGACTCAATAAGTTATCAATCTAAATTGTTAATTTGACAGTTGTGTTCGATAATATAGCAAAAACAATTGACATTTTAAACTGACAGACTACGAAAAATGTATACAGCGTGTAATAATCACATTTTAATTACATTTTTTTATATTATTACATATAGACGAGCCACGAACCCATCTGATGGTAAATGGTAACCGTCGCTCATGGATTCAACTATATTGAGAGTAATGCCAAACCGCTGCTTACTATTTCATTTCACCGATATGAAATGAAAGAATAAACAGCTATTTCCTGCTACTGCCAAAACGCAACGACGTGTTTCATGGCCGGTCACACAGGAGATGGTGGTACCAACCCGCTCGGGCCCAATACCAAGTGAGTATTCCCACTTGGCACCCAGCCCTACCACCAATCATGCAATGAATGATAATTGCTTACTTCCCTTGGTCGCCTCATACGACACCCGTGGGAAAGAACGGGATGGTGACACTTGTATTCTTAGTCCGTTACCACACGGAAAGGTGTTTATAGCGAAAACGTAGCTATGATATCAAACGGTTTGATATCATAGCTACGTTATCACTATCCATATCCAAATGTAACAGCACAAGTAATTTTGGAAAATATTAAATTAAAGAAAAATTATATTAAATATTAATTCTTTAAATTTTTAAAAATTATATCGATTTATTACTCCTGACATTCTGCGTGCAGCGTTGCATAACTACACACGCGGCTCCTTTGTGTTCGGGACGAAAGAGCGCCGCTAGTATTTCAGCGAACCAACTATGCTTACATTAAGGATCATGACCTTGTCACGTGTAACTAGATTTTTAAATTTCATAACCTTACTAGACGATTGTTTATAACTTTTAATTTGGTTCGTACGATAATACCACACAATAATACTAATTTATTATTACATCAGCTTGATGGTTACGGAGATGTTGTTCAATGTGTCCGCCTTGTAAGTCTACGCATTTTTTGCGTCGTTTACGAATGTTTCATTTTCGTTTTGTTGCATTTCGTCCTCAGTATCACATGTTTTTCTAAATACAGACTGCTTGATGGTTCCCCAGGGAAAAAATCCAATGGAGCGAGATCAGGTTACCGCGCTGACTAATTAACTGGTCCACCAAGGCCAATCCACCTTTCCCCATATTCTGTATTTAAATAGTCTCTCACAGCCCGGGAAAAGTGCGGTGGCGCGCCGTCATGTTGAAACCACATACGACGCACAAGATCAAGATTTAACTCATCAAGTTCTTCACTGAGTTCTTCTCGCAAGAAACGAAAGTAGTTGCTACCACTCATGGTTCTTTCTAGAAAATAAGGTCCGATAACCTTATTATCAATAATTCCCGCCCAATCATTTATCTTCCATCGATGTTGGAAGTGACTGGGTTTATGCAATGAGAGTTAATGGTAGACCATACGTGTTCATTCTGTGCATTAAAGATTCCTGTTTTAACGAAGGAGCACTCATCAGTGAACAGTATGTGGTTCAAAAAATCTCTATCTTCTTGAACTTTATTTAAGATCCATCTGCTGTACTGAATTCTAGGCTCGTAGCTGGTAGGAAGTAGACACTGAACTCGAAGATAGTGATATGGGTGCTTGCCATCATCTTTGAGTGTTCACCAAACGCGCATGTGGTTTGCACCGACTGCTGGCGTCCTACTGAACGCGTGCTTTACGTGGGATCTTTCCCAAATATATCCAAGATTTGTTCTTTGACTTGGTCATGGAGTCTTGGCCTTCCTGCGTCAATATGCTATTGCTTATGACCGTGCACACTGTCAGTACTGTACATGCGTACGTGTAAACGCTGAAATGCCATCGCTAATGGCAATGCAATGTTCCGTGAAACACTGAAGTGTTCCTCGTAAATTCTGCGCGTCTCTGTATAATTGCAGTCACATTTTCCAAGATACATCAACATATTAAAATACTATATTTTCTAACATTTACGCGAATTTTACACAGTTTGAAATAAAACTACGTTTTCGGAATCTATCGCGTTTACTTGATTTTTATACTATCCCGACGTTTCGAATACTTTACAGCATTCATGATCACGGGTGGACTAAGATGGTAGATGTCCAAAGCTTATATGTTGTGTAGATAAAACCCACAGTAGTGATTAGTTAGTATTTCCGCATAAATTTAATAATCCATAACAAGTTGTTGCCTACTGAGTTTTCTGGCCGGATCTTTCTCAGTCCGGCCGTGTTCCGATACGGTTGTAGCTTTTTTAGTGTTAGCTTCTTTTAAAATCAGTATATTTAATAATAGAAACTAATAATCAATATTGTCTTCTTAATAGTAGTTTTGTGATTACTTAAAAATTTTAATTGGTAGTTTGTGGTAGAATTTTTAAGCACTAAATATAAACAAAAATTTTAAAACTTAAAGGAGTATTATACTAACTATATTACACTAGCTTAAAATCTCACACATTGTAAGCATAAATCTTAGAGTAGATATTTTTAATTATGTTTCTAAACGAATATTATTTGGGTTGAAATAAATAAACAAAAATTTGTAAAATCATATTACTGTGGGAAGATGAAACTGTTGAAACAACATATCATCTTTGGACATCTACCATCTAAGTCCACCCGTGATCATGAATGCTGTAAAGTATTCGAAACGTCGGGATAGTATAAAAATCAAGTAAACGCGATAGATTCCGTAAACGTAGTTTTATTTCAAAATATTAAGATACCCCTCGATTGAATACGACATCTCGTAAAATACAAGTGACTCGCGGTATATATTACGTGAAGATACGGACGGCCGTTCGAAAGAAATCTGCGCGGGAGACTAAAGGGTAAGGGGCGGCTTATAAAAGGAATAGGTACAATAGCAGTGCGTGTGACAGGCGGCGGCATCGTTTGATATTTTCTCCGATTTCTTATTTTTAATTTTTCGAAGACTGCCGGCCTAAATTATATCTATTTATGGATCGACAAGTACTTGTAAATATAAGGAGCTAATAACATTTTTCGGTGGTGTCAGTTTTATAAATAATTTTGATTGTCAACTGTAACTGGCTATATACCATTTTATTTAATTTAAATTATAATTACATATATAAAACACCTATATGATTACGTATCTCTCCCTAAATTTTCCAACAGGGTTTATGTTATAGCCTGTGTATTTTAGCGTCAAAAAGTTATAAACCGAAAACGATCGTTATGCAGTAGTTATATATGTCGAGACTGCAGGCACAGGTGGCCACTCATGAGACAGCACTTCAGTGTGGCTATTACGCTACGGCTACGGCTATTCGCCCTAAATGTGGCAAAAATTAAATGAAGTGATATAATTTTTAGCACTATATAAATAAATTACTAATTGATTAATACATTAATATAGATTAGTTATTATCCTTATTAATATTGTGAATACAAAATTTGGTGAGAGTTTAGAGATAATAAATAAATAAAAAAAATAAAAAAATATAATAAAATGTATGATATACTCGTAAATGAGTGCAAAATCACACTGCCTTTTACAATCTGAATCATATTTATAAAAATACTTACAGCTAGAATATTAAAAAACTAGACGTCGTGGGACGTCTACCAGATGTGAAAACATTGAAATTATTTTGTAGAAATAAAATGATCATAACTTGACAAAGTACTCCTCAAAACGGATGAAACTAGTATAAACTCGATAGGGTTGCGTTTCATTACAGAGTTACTGTGACCACCTTCCAGCTCCATCGTCAGACCCTGGATACCATCTAGAGACAAAAAATCATTCGAGCCCAAACTAGATGGAGTTATGTCGTTTTATAAATGACGGCGAGATTCTAAAAAGGAGACAGGCTCATAGGTGGTATCATGATAGCTTACATAACGATCATGACAGCCCTAGTTTATTGGCGTTAGATGCCATGGCCCGTTTGAGTACTATTGAAGAAAGTATCGATATCCACATCATCTGTCCCCATTCCACCACGTTCACAGCGAGAGTGCCTTACACCACAACTGCTAGCATCTATACCCAGTGCGACTTTAATTCCACTGCGGTCTTGACTACAGTAGAATAACTTAACTTTTTCGTTACAGCACTAGAGCCAGATGAGCCCAAAACTGTCGACGCAATGGAGAGGCTTGTGGGGCCCGTTATGTGCTGTTATTCAAGTAAGATCTAATCATTACTATGTCTCAAATTATCATCCTAGTGTACATAAATTCGTTGTTTGGTGCGCAAAGATAGATCGTGGTCGCATAGTAAATCATTGGGATAAGTAATCGTTGAGTAATGTGTACTGATTAAAAAATAAATCGCTTCTCATGCAGAGTATGCACGTAAATCTTTATTGCAGCTATATGTTGTAAAGGGCTTAAGTGACGATTTGTTGAGTGATATTATAAAACGAGGTGAGCGTGATCCCCAAGTCAGAGTTGCACCTATGAATACTCAACTTACCTTCGAAAATGTAGTTAATTTCCTGTCAATATTATGACGCCGTAATAATTTAAAAATAATTTAGAAATTATCGTAATAATTTTAATCACACGGCCCTATTTAACGTCTACCCTCCATCGGTGACGAGAAAAGTAAATTTGATTTTGGTGAATTTAAATATTAAAGGAGAGTACTAGGGGGAGACCGAGACTCTCCTACCTAGACCACATCTGTTATGTATTGAAGGAAGGTGGAGTCAGGAGTCTCCAAAACCGGCGAGCGTGTATGAAGTGAATTATGAATGTTGAGGAAGCGAGAGATGTATAATTGGCACTCTGTTCTCTCTGCCTACCCCGCAAGGGAAATACCATAATCGCCACGCTTGGCAGGCGGGTTGGCGATCGCAGAATGGTGTTAAACGTTTCCCAGGAGTATGCTGCTGCCCATTCCTCTGGTGCTCCCTTAGTCATATTTTATGACACCCGCGGGCAAGTAAGGGGTGGTGACATATCGTATCCTTAATCCGTCACCACACGGACAAAAATTAATTGATAGTGGATCGTGCATATCTGATTTCTACGGATTTAATAAAATATTCCCGTGTAAAAAAAATGTGATTTACAAATATTGTGTGGTCTAGGTGGTAAGGAAACCAGATTGGACTATTACAATACTTTGCTAATAGATTTCAGCGATATTTCTTTAGAAGTGATTTCTCATGTAGTTTGTAGTAAATATTTAAGTACGCCTGTTATAATCGGTACTGACGTACTGAATAGGCAAGTATTGCATAAATACGAACGGACTGGTATAGCATCTGACTGGCTAACGACTTATTAATAACATCTGTTGTGTAGATTTCAGAACGTATTTTGAATCAATTATCATGCCATCATCCGGTGATTTGAAAAAAAACGGTGCGTACTAACCTACAATAAATGTATCTAAATAAATAAAATCAATAAATATTCACGGACATTTCACACAACTTCCTCTGGTCCCAAACTAAGCTTGACTCTTATGCTATGGGTACCAGATTACGGATATAATAAATATAGTTTTTTTTTTATAAATACATACATAAATAGATAGAAAACACCCAGACGCAGTACAAATATCTATGTTCATCACACAAATAATTGTCCTGAGTGGGAATCGAACCCACGAACTCGTGCACGCTAGTAGGTTATGCTACCCACTACGCCAAGAGACAAATAGTACTAAGATAACGGAGGCTTGCAGGAAGTCTTTGTAGTTTAATCAATAATCATCTTTCTTTTTAAATACTTATGACTTACTCATTCAAGTACCAGGGTAGCAGGAAATTGTAGGAGGTTGATAAAAGCAACATCTGAAATAGTTTACTTGAAATAATATTATCCCTTTCGTCTCACCAACAAGATTAATTAAACGATTGGGTAAACAAAAAACAATTCCCGATCGTCTCACCAGTGAGACTGACGGAAATACACAGGGAATATTATTCGCTTTCTATGTTACTATCAAAGCCATTTCAAAAGTATATTTTAATATCGTACACTGTTATCGATATCGATAACAATCATAATTTCTTGCGCAGCTCTTTCAATGCACACATTGACAACTTTCACAAACATAAATAATTGGTTTTTGGCTCAGACTAACTAGACGGAGCCACCGCGTGGCCGCACTTGAAACAGCAATATTTTTTTTAAATGTTGCCTGGTTGACAAATATTTAACCATATTTGGGCAAAGTAAACAATAGTTAGAATGAGGTCTGTAACTTGATCGTAAATAAGAAACTCTTCGTAACAAATATTTAATCGAAAATCATAGCGTTTATCAAAATAGTTATTTAAAAGTAAATCTACCACCCCTTCTATTCATCCAACCATCAGTCTTTAAACGTCCACTGCTGGACATTGGCCTCCCCAAGAGAGCACCAGAACTAGCGGGCTTGTACTGACTGCATCCAACGGCTCCCTGCAGCTTTGACCATATTTGGTCCATCTGGTGGGAGGCCATATTACGCTGCACTGTCCGATACGTGGTCGCAACTCGAAAACCTTTTTCCCCAACGGTTGTCAGCTCGTCGAGTGATATGGCCTGTCCATTGTCACTTCAGCATGCAAACCTGGCAGGCTATGTCGGATATTCACGTTCTATGGATCTCCGTAAAAAGAATTCGATCACGTAGGGAAATAACAAGACTTTGAGCCTTGGTGCAAGGTAAGTATTGCTGCTCATAAATTGCCGTTCTGCTCGATATCTCATCTGGTAGATAATAATAAGTTACATTTAATAAAATAATAGTACACAAGAATATAATTAAATTATCTTTTCTATCTTTTCTGGGTCAAATAAGAAAATGATTATCTTCCTTCCAACGCTGATTTAATTAATTGAATAAGAACTTAGAGCAAATCAGTTTCTCTGAATTAAGATTTACTTACAAAGATGAAATTACAACTGCCTCTGTGGTGCAGTGGTAGTGTAAGCGACTGCTGATCATGAGGTCTCGGGTTCGATCCCCGGGTCGGGCAGTGTTATTGAGATTTTTCAAAACAAAAAAAAATAAAGACAAGGTGAAAAATGTGAAATCGAAAATAATGGTCACGAGCAGGATTTGAACCTGCATCTCCTGGATACCGTCCAGATGTTTTGCAAATTCAGCCATCGTGACAATTGCTCCTGACTGCTAATTTCGATAACACATTCATACTTAATGTCTTTGGGTGACGCCTGCGCCATCTATCGGAGGTTCAAATCCTGCTCGTGACTGTTATTTCCGATTTCACATTTTTCACTTTGTCTTTAATGTATAGTGCTAAGCATATCAAATGCAAAAAATATATCTAAATACAAAAAAAAATCTCAGTAGCAGCCCGGAGTTTGTAAATGTGCCCGGTAGACGTCAATAGGCTCGCCCCCTATTACGTGGCACTTATACATAGCTGGCGTAAAGTAATGTACTATGCTAAAAAAGCTACACTGTGGCGTATATATAGGTGTGTAATACACCTCTGCCTACCCCTTCGGGGAATACAGGCGTGATGCTATGTTTTTTGAAGTTACAAAGACTTTAAAAGCTATACTTACATGAACATATTCATTGGCAATGATTTTGCTCCCAACGTTACTATTTTCTTATTTTGTATAATGAAACATCAACAAAATGTCGTAGAACATATTTTGGGTATTTCGTGGGTTGCCTCGTTTTCCCGTAGCATACACCTATTTCGATCTCCCATCTGGATTAGAGGGAAACCTAAAATAGTAAATATTTATCATCATCTCATAAATTACATATACATTTTAGTAAAGTGAAAACTGGGCAAATTAAATTCGCAATAAGGCAACACCGAAACAATTTTCAGTAATAGAAAGTTAGCTAGAAAACGTGTTTTGCGAGTGTATCTTACTAACAATTATTAATTTCGAGTAAAAAAAGCCCATTTTATATCACTTTATAGCATTCAATCATTAAATTATTTCATTTTCGACTACATATGAATGAAATGTTATACCTGTATTTTTTCGCTCGCTGTAGCTACAAAAGCATAGTACACTATTTTACAAGCACTATTATCACATAGTCTTTTTCTCAAAACACTGATTTAAATACGTAAATATAATGTAATACCCGAATTTTTATACAAATTTTCGATTATGTCAGTTGAATCGTGACAGACAAAGCATTTTGACATCGTGACAATACCAAAAACTGGCCATGGTGACAAAGACAAAAATCTATGACTTTTTCTGTTTATTGCACTAGTAAATTGTATCTTACGTTCTCGCTCAATACATGTCAAAGAATTTTCTTCGCTCTGTCTAGGACGTATTTAGTCTGAGATTTTTGGAGGTTTTTGGTCTCATACGATAGTTGACATTGCCGATCTATGGAGTATATTCTAGATCTATGCTTTGCTCAGTCTAGCGATGGACGATTGTACATTTTGAACTAGATCTACTCGAACCAAAATAATGGTCAACTTGAGCTGACTTGGTGTCAATGTCAACGTGTCAAGTAGCAGTAATTCAAGTACAACAAGTAGCGTGAATATTATGGAAATGCTTATATTGCAGTATGCTTCAAATAAACGACCGAACTGTCGACCGAGTCACCGACTTGGTAGCGATTCAGCTCGGCTTAATCATACACGAGATGAGCGTTGATACCAAAAGCATATAATTTAGTAGGTTATTTAGTATTCAAACACGTTTGTAAATCTGTGGAATTGTCAATATTAGCTTCTAAATTTCAGGATTTATTAAATGTATTCTTTTGAATTAAATTATGTTATCTACATAATTTAATCACAAGAGTGATCGGCTCGACTCACGACTTGATTGCGTCACCGGTTACATGCAACCATAGAACAATAATACTCAGCATTCAACTGTCGACGTGACTTGTAGATTGCCGAGTTGACTCGGGTTCGTGTAAAAGGAAGTCGAGCTGATTCGTTGGTATAGTAGCTCGAGTTGACCGTGATAAATAACTCGAGTTGCCCATCGCTTCAGTGCTGTCATTGTCAGTGTCAGACCTGTCAGTAACATGCATGTTAGTTGAAGGATAACCTCTAATACTCTAATTGCAAATAATGCAATTTATTTACAAAAATATTGTGGTTATGTTGTTCTTATAAAAACGTAATAATGAAGAAAACGACAGAAATACCGGAGTTTATCAAAACCATACAAGAAGGTGAGGAAGTGGAAATTTTTTCAGAAGAATCGGACGAAGAAGTAGAGGTGAGTTAGCGTTGTGGTTCTGTCAAAAAGTTACTTTGTTATTTTTTTACCGAAAGGTTACATTATTATAAGCACACACGTAAAGTATCAATATGCGGAGATGCGTAATTTTTGAGAAAAAAATTATTAAAATTCAATTATTTTTACAATATTTACCACATTATATAGAATTCTCGCCATTGTACTTTTCGTTTTACTTATGGTTAAGTTGTCATACGTTCGGTAATAAGTTGAGGGGTAATTAAAAAATCAAAAATCTTGAAAAGTGGGTGGTTCCGCAACTTTTCCTTTTAGGGCGTTCCGCCCCTCAATTTCTTTCTTTCTTTCTAATTTACATATACAAAAAGTCACCAGATGATTACATTCTAAAAGTAACTTATCTGCAATACCGTAATTTTTGTAATAAACTGCTACATTGACTAAAAATGAATTATGAAAAGAATGAAATAATTAAATCTTAGAATAACCCAAAACTTACCTGGTAAGTAATAAACAACATATTAAATAGGAAAACCCCTAAATCTTCTTCAAATCTTTTATCGGTAATTGGACAAGACCACAAATATTCATAAAATTTTATTAATAAGTACTTTGCCAATAAATAAATAAATATTCACGGACATTTTCACACATCCTCTGGTCCCAAACTAAGCAATACAATGTGGGTCTAAATCTTGCTACCACGTATCTAGGATCTGACGCCAATTTCACTCCATATCTTCAGATCAGACTGAAGTAGACAGTATAATTATGAGTCTTCGTACGGACTCTGCCCCAGGGTGGTATGGAATAACAGCTTAATTAATAAAATTGTGCCGAAAGACACTGGTTACCCTTATTACACATATATGTGGTCTCTATTTTTCTAAAGGTGTTTTTCCAAGGTTTTTGAAGAGAGCCATTGTGACTCCTGTTTCTAAAACTGGAGACAAGGGTATTGTCACAAATTATAGACCTATATCTGTTCTACCAGTATTGTCAAAAATATTAGAAAAATTAATGAACAATCATCTTATGAATTTTTTAGAAAAATACAATATCTTATCAAAAAGCCAATATAGTTTTCATAAAGGCAAATCTTGTGAAGAAGCTATAGCTGACTTAGTTGACAATGCCGTTAAGACACTTGACATGGGTTCTAAATGCTTGGGTATATTTTTAGACTTATCAGCCTTTGACACTGTATCTGTTCCCAAATTAATTACAAAACTTGAGGAAATAGGAGTAAGAGGACTACAACTGGCAATGTTTAAGAGTTATCTTTCCGAAAGAACTCAGTGTACCAAAATTGACTCTTTTACAAGTGACAAACACCTGTTCTCTCATGGGGTACCCCAAGGCTCAATATTGGGTCCTACTTTATTTTTGATCTACGTCAACGATTTATGTAATTTCTCTTTTTTTTTTGTAACATATTCTCATATGCAGAAGATACTCTACTTATTCATGGCAAAGATTGGCAGAATGTGCAGGAACGAACAGAATCTGTGCTAAATATTGTTATGTCCTGGTTATGTGCTAACTCTCTTACTCTAAACCTTAAAAAGACAAACTATATCACTTTCACACTGAAATCTTCTTCGCAACCTGATGAGTCTTTTATTATAAGAGCTCATGTGAGGGATGATAAGCTCTGTGTGTAACAGACAATTAGAACAATGTGCTTGTTCTTCACTAACCAGAACAACCCATTTTAGATATCTAGGTATCACTTTAGACTGTCTTCTCTGTTGGAATCTTCAAATCAAGGAGCTTTCAGGCAGAGTTCGAAAACTTATTACTATTTTTAAGAATCTGCGCAATGTTGCTTAAAATGATACATTGCAATTGGTTTACTTTTCATTATGTCAGTCAATATTAATGTTTGCTGTGACAACCTGGGATGGAGCACCTAAAACTAAACTTCTACTTCTGGAGAGAGTGCAGAGGGCTGTACTCAAGGTGACCTTTAAGCAAGAAGGATGACCTTTAAGCATTTTATATATAGCACTACACTATTGTACAAGGAATTTCAGGTCATGTCTGTGAGACAACTATTTGTGCTCTCAATTACTTTGCGCAAACACTCAATTGACAAAAGATATACTCTTTGAGTAAATTTATGTGCAAAAATAAAGTCAGTAAATACGTCATGAGTCTTACTTACGAGGAGACAGAACTACTTTTACTGTAACATCATCATAATCAATATAAATACATCAGAATGCATATGGCTAACGTAATAAAACCGGCATAATAAACACACACACACACAAACATACACCACACACACACACACACACACACACACACACACACACACAAATATATTATGCATACATATTTTAGAATAAGCTGTAGTCGATTCATACTCATATACATGATCTACTATAGTTTTAACTATGGATAATTTTATTTAGAGAGAGTCCTGGCACCCATAACACAAGTTAAATCTTAGTTGGGGTGCCAGAGATTTAAGTGTATACTGTTAAATAGGTTTTACATTATATGTAACTTATTATAATTTTAAATATGTAGGGTATAAATTATTGTGAAATAAATTATTATTACTATTAATTAGAATTTCTTTTGAGCAGTTTAGATAATTGAAATTGACTTAATGTCATATAATGATTATGCAGTAATATTGCACTGTGCACAGTAAGTTGTAAGCTTAGCCCTGTTATTAAATTCCTTAATCATATTTTTATATTTTCAGTTTCAACCATCGAAACAGAAAGTGAAACGGAAGGCAGATTTCAATCCCAAGTTTCAGTTTGTATCCTCAGTTGAAGAGTATAATAAGGTATATGTGATTTTCTTTTTTTATGAATAGCATAAATAAAAAGGCTCTAGTGTTCACCATCATTTTCCTAGCCTTATTTGCTAAGCCAAGCTTTGTTGATGATGGTTTCTATGGTTTGGTTGTTTATATTTTTTTTTTGCTAATGATGGCAGATTAGGCACGGCCCATCTAATGGCAGATGAGGCACGGCCCACCCGATGGCAGATGGCAACCGTCAGTCATGTACTTGACCATACCGAGAGCATTGTCAATCCGCTGCTCACCATTTCATTTCATAGATATGATATGAAAGAATAAACGGCCATCTACTGCTACAAGTAAAACATATCGATGTGCTTCATGGCCGGTCACACGGGAGATGGTGGTACCAACCCGCTCGGGCCCGATAGCAAGTGAGTGCTCCCACTTGGTACCCAACCCTGCCACCAGTAATGGAATGGATGATAATTGCTTACTTCCCTTAGTCACCTCATACGACACCCGTGGGAAAGAATGGGGTGGTGATACATGTATTCTTAGTCTGTCACCACACGGATAGACTAAGGGGATACGGTGACCTTAGAATAAGACTGTAGTCAGATTTTTTATTCCGGCCTCTCACAACCTGTAACAACTGGCAAGATGTCATTTGACAGCGGACCCAATTAGTGATTAGTGATACACGGGCTTATTTTCCGCAACTCGACGTCTTTCAATGCGCCTATTTTGCGTGACGGGTTGGTGGTACTACTTTAGCCAACCCAACTCTACTAAGAAGCCTAACAGACCCTTAATGTTGCCGACGACTTCTGGGAGTGACCTCGGTGTCCCGAGGTATCGTGCCCGGTACTCCTCCACCCCTGGGCATTCAATGATGACATGGGTGGTTGTTTCTTCTGCCTCCGTGCAGGCTCTGCAGAGAGGGCTGTCTGTAACACCCAGTATAAATAAGTGTTTATTAAGTAGGGCATGCCCAGTTAGGGTTGCGACTATAAGTCGTAGCTGAGGCCTATTCATTAGCCGTAGCTTACGTGACAATCCGGGGCTGATTGTCGGGTGGGCCTCTCTAGCTTGCCTGCATGTACCTAGATTAGACCAATATTGTTGATGCTCCACTTTGGTGTTTTGTCGCAGTATTTTCCGATGAAAGGCGAATGGTAGGGGCAGAATGGGCTCAGGGCCCCTCGCTGTCGTCTCCGAGCCTCCCCTCGCCAATTCATCAGCCGCGTCATTACCGCGTGACTCGCTGTGTCCCTTGATCCACTGTATGGTAACATCATTTTCGATACATACCTGTGACAGAGCTCGATGACATTCGTATATGAGCCCTGAGGTTACAGTGTAGCTTTTGAGGGCTTGTAGAACTGATGGGCTGTCAGAAAGTATGCGGATAGGGTATTCCTTTACCTTTCTGGAGGCGATTGTGTGTGCCGCCATTATGATGCCCATACCTTCCGCCTGGAAGACTGTATTGTGGGCTCCTAATGGTGAAGAGATCTGTACGTTTAGGTCCTCTGAGAATACTCCCGAGCCAGTGCCTGACCTTGTTTTAGATCCATCTGTGAAGATTCTCAGCTCTCGTGAATTAAGACCTTCACCAGGTTGTTCTTGCAGTTGTATCTTGTACTTCTTGTCAAACACGAACTGCTTGGGTATCGTGTCAGTCACCGCCTCTATAAGCGGCTCCTTACCTACTGTCTCACTTAGGATTTCAGTGTGCCCTTGCCAGCTTCCAGAGATTCAGTCTTTTAAGACGTACTGCTGGGGCTGCTGCCTCTTGTTTTATAAAGACATGCAGCGGCGGCAGGCCAAGAATAGCTTCCAGGGCTGCAGTTGGGGTTGTCCTCATGCATCCCATGGCCGCCATACAGGCCAACCTCTGGAGTCGTTGTAATTTGGCTTCGACGGTGGAACGTAAGGTCCGTGGCCACCATACCACCGCCCCGTAGCTGATCATTGGTCGAATGACTGCTTGGTATAGCCATAGGGTGATCTTAGGGTTTAGTCCCCACGTTTTACCCAGCATTCTACTGCATTGCCAGAAGGCGACTGTTGCTTTGTCAATTTTGTTGTTTAGATGACTACTCCAATTTAATTTGCTGTCAAGTAGTACCCCTTTTTTTTTTTTTTTTTTTTGTTATGGCGGGAAAAAATGTTCCTAACCGCACACCCCGTCGTTCGGGGCAACGAACAGGGTAGTGTGGGGCCCTCACCCACTAAAGAAACCCGCCGTGTGCCGTCTCTCCGCCTTTGTTGGCGGGCCACTGGAACTATGTTACATTCCTTCGGTGGTGTCAAGTAGTACCCCTAAATACTTTACCTCTGTTGACAGCTGAAGTTCTGTCTTGAACAATTTGGGCAGTCGATAGTTGCCCAGATTACGTTTGTTGGTGAACATTACTAGTTCTGTCTTTCGTGGGTTAACTGTCAGCTCATTGTTAGTGCACCAGCGTTCCACGATAGCCAGCGCAGAGCGTGTAACATCGCATATCGTGCTGGTGCTGTTACCGCTTGTCAGTATCACTATATCGTCAGCATAACCGATTGTGTAATAGTGATGGTTATTCAAAGTGGTGATCAGATCATCTACCACCAAGTTCCATAGTAGTGGCGACAGTACTCCGCCTTGCGGGTATCCTTTGGCCACTAGTGCTTTCTGTGTGCTTGTTTCGAGCCTGATGACCCTTTTGCTTAACATGTTACTTATCCATTGGATCATAACTGCATTTACTCCGTGCCTACTCAGTGCTGCAGTTATGCTGTAGAAATTGGTCTTGTCGAAGGCTCCTTCAATGTCTATTAAGGTGTCTAAGCATATAGACTTGTTTGAAATCGCTTCCTCAATTTTGCAGACTACTGCGTGAAGTGCCGATTCTGTAGATTTACCTTGGCTATAGGCATCTTGATGTCTATGCAGTCCACTAGAGGCTTTTTGTGAACTAACCACGTCATATGTCTGGTGCCACTCCTCTTCCGAGGGGGTGGTTTCCGCATCCGTCCAGTTGACTAGCTGCGTCATCACGCAGTCAGAAAAGTGTGTCTGTACCAGGACACGTTCCACTTCCTCCAGTGATCTGGTAAGGGTGTCGTCTGATTACGTAGGGTTCCCAGGGTGGTTGTGGCCTGATTGGAAAAAATCTTCCTTACCCTATTAGCCTGTGTGCCACTCTCAATATCGGAACAGAATTTACGCCATGAGCACGTTTTTCTGTACCGAAGACGCTTCTTGTACCTGGACTTAGTGGACTTATAATTATCCCAGTCCTGGTCTGTACCTGTGTTCATTGCTTTTTTAAGTTGTCGCCTCATCTTTTTCCTGAGTCTGTCAAGCTCAGGCCCCCACCAGTCAGCTTTCTTACCTCGGCTGGGCGGGGGGGGAAGACAGGGGGCACGCCTGGTGATAGTAATCCAATATACTATGTGTAAGGATGCTTACCTGTTTTTCTATCTCAACAATACCTTCGAATTTAGTGGGAACCCCGCTCCGCGCCAAGGCTATGCCCAATTGTTTCGCATGTAACGCGATCCGTTCTGCGGGGGTTCCTCCTCGGGGTTATTGAGAGTGGTTTTACTTCAATGTCAAATCGAATCCATCTATGGTCCGAGCATGATAGATCTCTCGATACATGCCAGTCCAAGATGTGTTTTGAAGCCTCCTCGGTTGCCATAGTTAGGTCAATGATCGTCTTGCTTCGTCTATTTATGAATGTCGGTTCTGAACCTATATTAAGTATATTAAGGTTTGTTGTAAAAAGGTACTCAATGAGTTTCTTACCTCTTTCGTTGGCTGTCTTAATCCCCCAGAGAGGGTGATGTGCATATGAGTCCGTGGCCACGATGATATCGAGCCCGGCATCGTCGCAGTACTTGATCAGCCTTATTAAATCATAAGGTGGTGGATCGTCCTCCTCCGGCATGTATACGGATGCGATCACCACCTCTTGCAGGCTAGAGCTTAGCGCTTTAGCTTAGCTAGCTTTAGCGCCCCGTGCACTATAATGGTGCACAGGTCTCTAGAACAGAAATTTGTTAAAGGTTGCGCCTGTATGTTCCTAGGAGAATTTTACATTTCAGAGAGGGGGGTACCGCCATCGGGGTCTTCCTCCTCCTCCGATTCTCCCTCCGACTCTTCCTCACCTATGGCCAGCTTCTCCAGACCCCGGGCGCAGTCCCCCCTGGCCTCCGAAGGATCACGGAGAAGTTCCTCCTCGTCCCCCTCGGACGCAGTGGCAGACCGCGCCGAGGTTACGGACCCGGCCAACACCCCGACCTCTCCAGTGCTTGCCCTGGTCTCCTCGGAAGTGTCCATAGGTAAGGATTCCGCAGGTACCGTCTGGATGACGGTGTCACTAGGTGGCGGGTGTTCCCCGTACCTGCCTCGCGGTCCCTGGAACTTCACATAAACCGAGCCCAGCAAGAAGCCAAGCCGGCGTTCACGTTCCACCAGGACCGCCACGATCGTCTCCGGTACACTCACGACAGTGAACGTGTCCGTTTCCTGCCGCTCTGTTTTATGGAGCAACCACTGGTGAACCTGCGCCCATGGGTTCTGGTACCGAAGTGTCCGCGCTACCGCGCGGAAATCTTCCCAGACCTCCGGGAATAGTATGCCACAGCGTACTCTTTTAATCAGCTAGCTCTGGCGTTTCACGGCAACCTTGTCGCCTATAGATAGGGCCATAGTCGCTGTGCACCGCCTGAGCCATGCCAACGTAGCCTCATCCTCGCACCACAACCGTACGGCACCGTTAGATAATGACGGCTGTCCCTGGAATAGTGGGCCAGAGGATTGGCTGTTGCTTGGCTGCATGGCTTCCTGCATAAGCATAGCCTGCAGCTGTTGCTGGACCTCTTTAGACAGCTGCGGACTGAGATGTCCTGAGGTCACTGTGGTAACAGCAACCAACAGGTCCGCCTTCAGAGCATCCGCGTATGCCATCTTTTGAGTACCCCCCGTCGGCTCGAGCCTCAGCCTCTTGGTCTCTCCCCGAGGAGAAATAGTCTCATCGGGTCGATTCCTTTTAGCCGCAGGTCGAGCCTCCTGTTTAGCACTCGTTGTAGGCCTGTTTCTAGCCCTTTTCCTTGCACGGCCAGCGCGGCGCACTACTGGGGTTCCAGCGGCTGCCTTCGCTGGCTCTTGCTTGGACGCACCTGGTTGTTGAGGTGCTGGGGCTATTGTTAGTTCTGATGCAGCTCGTCTCTCCCTGGACTTGCGACGCTGCTTTTTGTTCTTGTGCGTCTTCCATTTGAAGTCGGGCAGTGTCCGACCGGCGTCAAGTCGCCTGGATATAGCGTCCGTTGGGGGTACCGCTGGCGTCTGCTCCGGCTCAATGGATTTCTCCATTGGCGGAGCGACCTCCTTAAGGGCCCCCTCGGTGTTAGGCGATGGCTGGGAACGGTCATGGACCTGCCCCGAGCCCGTCGGTGTCGTCAACGCGCCAGGTGCTCGAGACGCCGGGATCCCAGCAGCCTTTCTACCTTGCACGGACTGTTTTTTTCGTGGGGGCACTGTAGAAACAGCACCGCCCTGGTGTTTAGTGTGTCGAGGTACTGTGGAAACAGCACCTTCTTTGTGTGTAGTGTTAGTGTTCGCGCCTTTCCGGGCCACTTTTTCCAAAGAGGGTGTGTTGTCTCCCGGAAGTATCAACCCCGACCCCGTTCGACTCAACCTTCCAGGACTCCATCTTCCTCGCGTACGGCGATCAACTGCGCAGGACCAACGCAGGTGGGCGCTGTGTGTGTATGTTAGTGTATTGATTATACGAGGAGCACACTGCTGACCTGTGCGCGAGTGCGTTGTCGTGATGAAACAGCACGCCACTTCGAAGTTTCCCTCTGCTTTTCTCTTTGATGACATTCCTCAACTTGGGAACTAAAGCTGCATAATATTGGCCTGTAATAGTGGTTCCACGCTCCAGGTAATCAATCAACAATATCCTTTCTGAGTCCCAAAATATTGAGGCCATAACCTTGCCAGCCGATGCCACGGCACGAAACTTCTTCGGGGTCGGTCATGATTGCGGTATTCATTGCGAAGATTGCTGTTTTGTCTCGGTATCAAAATGATGGACCCATGTTTCGTCCATTGTTACGAATCGAGACAAATGTTTTCAGAATCTTCTTGAAACTTGTCCAACAGTATCTTCAAAATGTCAAGTCGATTTTGTTTCTGACTGTCGGTTAACATTCTCGGCACCCATCTTGCAAAGACTTTTCTCATATTCAAAGATTGTTTCAATATGGATTGAATACTTCCATATGAAATGCCCGTTTCTTGAATTAAGTATCGGATGGTAACTCTTCGATCGCTCAATACAATTTTCTTGACTTTCGCAACATTTTTTTGGGTGACTGACGTCGATGGACGGCCGCAACGATATTCGTCTTCCGTGCTCGTTCTCCCTACTCGAAATTGAGAAGCCCACCTTGCAACAGTGGAATACAGCGGAGCAGACTCTCCTAATGTTGCCTCCAAATCGCATTGAATCTCTTGCGTCGTTAACTTTTTTAAACAGAGGTATTTAATAACGGTTCGCACTTAGTTTTTCTCCATTTTCGAGAACACGTTCCGACACGAAGCAAACAAATGACTACATTCAGAAAAAAACAAAAGAGAATCGAATATTTTTTTCTTTTTTAATATTACAAATATGTATCTGAGCTATGCCTGCCAGTATTTATTTTTTTTCTTACCAAGGAGTATGTCGTTCTCACTACTTTTTGATCCCTCCTCGTATAAACTGCATAAATAACAAGGCAATATTTGTGGTTGGTGCCTGCCCTTAGCACATTAAACACTTAGATATATACCTAAAGATATACTATATTTATTATGAAATAAATACCACAATAAACCGTCTTCGCACCCACGGAAAGGCGGCTTTCTATATACATAAGGGAAGAAATAGAAAAGAAGGGACTATATATACAGAGATATAATACTGAAAGATAAACTACATTAGTATAATACATATAAAGACCCTCCCTATTTACCCGGGCTTGGGACCGGCGAGGCTTCGCAGACAGACCGTCTCTGTGGTCTGTACGCAGAACCCCGGCTAGGTTATACACGCACAGCGGACCCAATGTCTAACATGCCTTAACATAGGTCAGGTGTACATTATGGCTGTGTTCCGAAATACACTGAGAGCAATGTCCAGTGCTCTTACTGGAGAAAAATCGTTTCGTTATAGACTGACAGTATACTGCCGCAGTATGCTATGGAAATATATGACGTCATGGATTCATGCCATATATCGCCATTTTTGTACTGTGAGCACTGGCGTTTTCGAGGTAAGGTGCTCTCAGTGGTTTGATCACGTGATCAACGATTCTACGTTTATTATTATTGAATATTGTTTGTTATTCAAAGATACCGAAACATGGAAAATGTAAAGAAATTGTGTTTATTGCTGTGTGAATTCAATACTTTGTATGAAATGAAAGTAATGACAGATCAGTATACTGGACTGCGTTCCGTTATAAACAGTAACCAGTATAGCTAACTTTAAAGGAATGACTTTGCAGTATACTAAATTGACGTCACACATCACAGTGCTCCAGTGTATATCGGAACACACCCAAATATATCACCCATCTGATACTGAGTGGAAGCTGTTTTACCTTGCTGATTGCTCAAGTGGCTAGTGTACAACGAGGCCACAACCGTATTAATAAAAAAAGGCCTTAAGTATTAACTGATACAAATTGCAGAACACTTGGGATGACTTACAAAAGTATGTACGTCGCAATGTCAAACGAACCATTGATGAAAAAATTGAACGTAGGAGAGCACAAGTGAAGGTTCACGGGAACGCTGATGATGTAGACACTGACTCTGATCTTGATGAAAAAGGTGAGCCTTCAAAGAGGTCTTTCTTTTTCTACTTTCAAACAAATTTTATATGGTTTCAGCGCTATTTAAGGGGCCATCCAAAAATTACGTAACACAAATTTCTTGATTTGGTGACCCCATACTTGTACGGTCTGTACCAAAGATGGTGAGACGGTGTGTGTAATAAAGATATTGTTACGTCAAATAAGCTTAACAATTAAATCTAGAAAAAAAACTCTAGAAAACGTTTTTGTTCATTTTAAACTTGCTTTATAAATTAACACTAAGAGTGAAAATGTGAAATCGAAAATAAAATTAACTTGATTTAAATGAAAAAACAATCAGGAGTTGTTATTTTCGATTTCACATTTTCTAACTTTGTGTTAATTTATATCGCTGCATGTCAAATGGTAAGAATATATATAAAAATAACTAAATATTGCTTTATAAAGTAGAAAATCACAAATTAGCAGAACTAAGGAACCGACGTCGTTCACTCGGCGAAAATCAATTAGCCTTTTTCCTGGGAAGATTTAAAAAAGATCCGCTAGGGGCAGCACCAGTGGGGGGTACATATGTTTTGAATTCTCTATTGACAACAACGTCAAACGTACGTCTTATTATTATCGGAATAAATAAATATTGTGCTGAAAATAATTTAAAAAAAAATTGTCATGCCAACAAAACATTGTGCATTCGCTAATTAGCTTTTTCCTGGGAAGATTTAAAAAAGATCCGCTAGGGGCAGCACCAGTACATGTGTTTTGAATTCTCTATTGACAATATATGTACATATGATATATATGCCCATTGGTGCTGCCCCTAGGGGATCTTTTTTAAATCTTCCCAAGAAAAAGGCTAATTGTCGGAAATCACACGATGCGTGTGGCGGCATTTGCCAAAGGGCTCATGCAGCCAGCACGTGACACTGGAACGATTGTGAATTAACCAACAAAACATTTAAAACTTTATGGTAATACAGATAAGAGTTGAAAATATTTTCAAATTTTTCGTTAACGTTTTTTGTTTTTAAATATAGGTATAGTTTCTTGTTTTTATTACAGAATGCGATGTGGATGAGTTGGAGATATCAGATGACGAGCTTAAAAAAGATGAAATCAAGACAAAAGAGAGGAAAGTCACTAAAAAACAGAAATTAAAAGAAGTAAGCTATAACTATTTTCACATATTATTATTATGAGGAAACTATTAGCAGGATTCAAACCTGTGCCTCAGAGAATCTGTCACTGAGCTACCAGGGTTGTAGCTGCACTGATATTTCTGTATCACAACTTTTCATAGTTTTCAACTTTTCTGTCTAATCTTATACACAGGCAGGTTTCTAGTGATAGAACCTTGCTCATCCCAGCACGAATGGGCCGGCTCGATCGGGGAAGTACCACCCTCTCACATATCAGCGTGTAACAACGGTACCTACCGTTGTGGTTTGTATGGTGAGTGAGAGCGCCGGATGCTCAAACCCCCTCCCAATCCTCTCATTATCATTCCTATTCTCTTCTTAGTAACCTACCTGTCCTCTCCTTATTATTCTTCCCACCTATCCCTTTCCTTAGTGATAGCGACGCGCGAGTGATGCCTCTGGTGTTGCTAGCGTCTATAGGCTACGGTAACCACTAACCCCGCCTTATGTTTGTTCGCCACCTATGTCATATAAAAAAAGGTAGAAATTTATGGAAATGTCACATTTTTTTTTTAACCAGGAACTCGAAGATGATGAACAAGGGGCCCGTGTAGAATATGATTCAGACTTCTTTGAAGATCCTCCACCTTACGATGAGAATGCGTCATTCTACATGATGAACTTGTCCCGACCAATATTGAAGGCAATAGGAGCTTTGAACTATGTACATCCTACTCCGATTCAATCTGCAACGATACCTGTGGCTTTACTAGGTATGAATATTCTAGTGGTTCTATCTGGGAAGTACCTCTCACAGAATTTCACTGTGAAACAAGGGTGGGTACTCTTGCTGTTGTGTATGTTGAGTGGGGTACTGGAGGCCCAAACCTTATGCTTATTTCATCATATTTCTTTGCAACCTCCTATAGCTTTCCTTGGAGTTACGTCACGCGAGTGTTGCCTCTGGTATTGCGCGCGTATAAGCTGCGGTAACCGCTTACTATCAAGTGAATAGTATTATCCGTGTGGTGACGGACTAAGAATACAAGTGTCAACCACCCCATTCTTTCCCACGGGTGTCGTACGAGGCAACTAACGGAAATAAGCATTTATCACTCATTGCATTACTGGTAGTAGGGCTGTGTACCAATAGGGTGTACTCACTGGCTGTCGGGCCCGAGCGGGTTGGTACCGTCATCTCCCGTGTGACCGGCCATGAAGCACATCAGTGTGTTTTGGTTGTAGCAGGAGATAGCCGTTTATTCTTTCATTTCATATCTGAGAAATTAAATAGTGAGCAGTGGCTTGACAATACTCTCGGTATAGTTGAATCCATGAGCGACGGTTCCCATTTACCATCAGGTGGGCCGTGGCTCGTTTGCCACCATAAGCAATAAAAAAATGTTTTCTGCCTTACGCATAGCATAAAAATAATTATTTTTTAACACGCTTATATTAGCTTGGTATTTATCTATGTAACGGAATCCTTGAACGTGATTTTCACCCCCTTCAAGACGTCGGATTGTTTTGAAACTTTGCACACTTATCAAAGACCGATGATAATGCAATAGTTTAGGAAGTTTATCCGTTTTTAGGGTTCTGTAGCCAATAAGAAACTTTTAGTTTCGGCATGTCCGTTATAACTTATCTCAGAGACTTAGTAATATAAAGCTGTAAGTAGGCATGAATAAACATATTAGTCACGACGAATCTTGAAAATATTGAAAAGAAATTGGCTACCCTCTACATGTAAAGTGGGGATGTTTTTATGTCGTTTATGCCATAGTGTGGCGTGTCGTTGGATAGGTCTTTAAAAACATATTGTGGGTTTGTGGAAACAATTTTTCAAATAAGGGATCCATTTGTGAAATATTAAGCTTAAAAGCGCTAATTTTTGTTGTTAATAGTCAAGTGAGCCAGCTATATGGTTGTTTTTGGATATGTGAAAAAAATCGTGGTAGTAGTATATTTGACGAATTTTAAAGGAAAATTATCACAGCTTGGTAGGCTATATTTATTTTAAATAAAAGTACTTTTGATACTGTTTTGAGAGTATAAAAAAAATATATATAGTTTAAAAAAATAAAATTACACTAATAGCTAGTTGAACTAAAAAATAGTAAATAGTATTCCATCCATCAGCCTTTTATCGTCCACTGCTGGACATAGGCCTCCCCAAGAGAACGCCACAGTGAACGGTCCTGTGCCGCCTGCATCCAACGGCTGCCTGCGACTTTGACCAGGTCATCGGTCCACCTGGTGGGAGGCCGTCCTACACTGCGCCGTCCGTTACGCGGTCGCCACTCGAGAACCTTTCTTCCCCAACGGTTGTCGGTTCGTCGAGCGATGTGGCCTGCCCATTGCCACTTCAGCATGCTGACCCGGCGGGCTATGTCGGTCACTCCCGTTCTCCTACGGATTTCCGTATTACGGATCTTATCACGTAGAGAGATCCCAAGCATAGCCCGCTCCATAGCACGCTGAGCGACTTTAAGTCTTGACATAAGGCCAACATTCAGAGACCACGCCTCTGTGCCGTAAGTCATCACTGGTAACACACACTGGTCGTAGACCTTCGTCTTCAGACACTGTGGAATATTGGACAAGAAGATCTCCCTCAGCTTCCCGAACGCTGCCCAGCCGAGCTGGATTCGTCGATCGACCTCTTTCTCGAAGTTGTGCCTACCTAACTGGACAGTTTGTCCCAGGTATACATAGTGGTCGACAACTTCGAGAAGCGAGCTCCCGACCAGAACCGGTGCTGAAATGACATGGATATTAGACATGACTTTCGTCTTGTCCATGTTCATTTTTAGACCCACTAGTCGGGAGACACGGCTGAGGTCGTTGAGCATGGTACCAAGGTCCTCCAGCGATTTTGCCATGACCACGATATCATCTGCAAATCGAAGGTGAGTGATGTATTCGCCATTTATGTTGATGCCTAATCCGGTCCAGTCCAAGAGCTTGAAAACATCTTCCAATGCAGTGGTGAAGAGTTTCGGGGACATGACGTCTCCCTGTCTAACACCTTTCTGCAGTTGGATCGGTTTCGTGCTCTTGTCCTGAACTCGGACAGACATAGTGGCGTTTCTATACAAACACTTCAACACTTCGATGTATCGATAGTCAATTTGGCACCGCTGAAGGGATTGCAGCACCGCCCAAGTTTCGATCGAATCGAAGGCTTTCTCGTAGTCCACAAACGCTAGACACAGAGGCCGATTATACTCCTCGGTCTTCTGTATAATCTGGCGCAGCGTATGTATGTGATCTACGGTACTATAGCCTTTTCGGAAACCGGCTTGTTCGGGAGGCTGGAAGTCGTCAAGCCTGCGCGTGAGTCGATTTGTAATGACCCTCGAGAACAACTTATAGACATGGCTCAAGAGCGAGATGGGTCTGTAATTCTTCAAGAGGGTTCTGTCACCTTTCTTGAAGAACAGCACCACCAAGCTCCTGGTCCACGATTCTGGAACGTCGCCCCCGAGAACGACGGAATTGAATAGCCTCTGAAGGGCTTTGAGGACCGGCTTTCCGCCTGCCCTCAGAAGCTCTATAGTAATTCCGTCGTCTCCCGGTGCCTTTCCGTCCTTTAGTTGTTTGAGAGCCATTCTGATCTCGTACAGGCTGACGTCCGGGATATCTTCGGTATAGTGCCGAGTTAGCTTGGATCTGGGCTCATGGACCAAGCTGACAACAGGGTTCTGGGATCTGTATAACTGTCCATAGAACTCGTGGACCTCTCTTAATAACTCATCTTTGGAAGAAACAACAGTACCATCATTGGTCTTCAGCTTGGTCAACTGGCTTTTCCCAACAGACAGATCTCTTGCGAACACTTTGGAACCTTGGTTCCGCTCTATCGCCTCTTTAATACGCAAGGTATTAAATCGGCGAATGTCTCGTCGCATAGACTTGGAGATCTGTCTGTTTAGTCGCCTCTGATTGGACCAATCAGCCGAAGACTGCACCGTCATTTCTGTACGTGTCGCTATGAGCTTAAGAGTTTGGTCCGAAAGCTTTTGAGTCCTATTGACGCGACTGGTCTTAAAAAGGGTCGACCCGACCGCTTGGACAGTTTCCACGAACCTGTTGTTCATATCGTTCACTGAATCGCACTCGTCTAGGCATTGAAAGCGATTTTGTAGTTCGAGCTGAAAGTTTTCGGGGTTCTGGTATTGAGCACGTGTTGGTCGGAGCGTAGACCTCATCAAGCGTGACCTCTCGACTTTCATATTTAGATTCAATATGCCTCTAACTAAGCGGTGATCACTCCCAGTTTTAATCCTGCTGATCACTGAGACATCATTGAATATCTGTCGTTTGTCCGTTAAGATGAAGTCGATCTCATTTTTCACTGAACCATCAGGGCTAATCCAGGTCCATTTTCGCTGGGGCTGTTTCCTGAAGAAGGAATTCATCATAAAGAGGCCTTCCTTCTCCAGAAAATCAGACAGCATCTGGCCCCTGTGGTTCCTCTGCCCAAATCCATATTGCCCCACCTTCAGCTCATCGTCTCTCCTTATGCCTAGTTTTGCGTTGAAATCTCCCATAACCACCGTGAAGTGACTTTTAGACGCGTGAATGGCTTTCGAGATGTCCTCGTAAAGGGCCTCCACTTCGTCGTCGGAATGTGTCGAGGTCGGTGCGTAAACCTGTATGACCTTCAGCGAATACCTTTTGGTTATTCTGAGTATAAGGTACGCTACCCTACTCGACACACTCTCAATCTTTTCCACGTTACCTATGAGAGACTTGCGAACGATAAACCCGACACCACCCTGGGACTGTTGGTCGCCCTCCCGGTGGAAGAGCAAGTTACCCGACTGGAGGATTATCGTGCCCTCACCCTGTTTTCGCACTTCTGATAATCCTACAACGTCCCATCGGATCTTGCTCAGCTCCTCTTCCAGCGCGGTGATCCTCTCGTCAGTCCTCAGTGTCCTGACGTTGTGTGTTACCAGGGCCAGAAGTCGTTTCTGGTAGCCGGATCGCGACCGGAGATTCTTAGCACCCCCTGCTCCGCCGTTACCGGGCCCGCTACCGTTAGGCCACGGAATAGCGGAGCTGCCGTGACTGGGGGCCGATGTGTGTGTGTGTGCACTCATATGGGGGGGTATTGCCATAATCGCCACGCTTGGCAGGCGGGTTGGCGATCGCAGTGGATGTTTTTAGTACACAGGGGAACGCTGCTGCCCGGTCCCCCGGTAATCCTTTAGTCGGCTTTTACGACTCCCATAGGAAGAGACGGGGTGGAGCTATTCTTGGTGCCGGCCCCACACGGCGTGTAAATAGTATTATAATAAAAAAATATTGTAAAAACGCGTGGGGTGCTTGTCATCAAATGTTACAAATAGTTAATTGATATAGAAAAAAGCAATATATAATAGATGTAATGTAATGTGCAATAGTAATAGATTATGAAAAAAAATAGCTGTCAATCTAATATTAGTTTCATCTTTTAGGTAAAGATGTATGCGCTTGCGCAGCGACGGGCACAGGCAAGACAGCGGCCTATATGTTGCCGATCTTGGAGCGGCTGTTATTCAAGTCAGCTGGTGGCGATAGGATCACCAGAGTTCTAGTCTTGGTGCCCACCAGAGAGTTGGGTGCTCAGGTACATAACCTTCTTTAAAGACAACACCTTACATCGAGGATAATGAAGGCAAGGTACAGGGTACGTCACTCACGCCCAGCTCACAATGCCCAACAATTTGGTCTAAGAAATGCGCCAGTTTTTTTTTATTTAAAGCATAAAAGTATATACGTTACCCATAACAAAATACCAATTTTTAAACCCTCTCTTTGTTCTGGATAATCTCCGAAACGGCAGAATTGATTTGGAGGAGTCTCACTCGCAGATAGCTGTTGTTATAGGGAGTACCTAATTCTATTTTTATTTTCGAAATAATCAGCGTTCCGTACATTATGAAAAAAAAAACTAAATACCACGTGCGCTAATTATACATTTATTAAAAATCAATGATTTTTATAAACATCACATGTTCATGTGTGTGTTTTCTGTTAATATAATAAGCAACGCGGACGAAGTCGCGGGTATCGCCTAGTAGTATTTATTTTTGGAGATTCTTAGATACATACTAATAGACAATATAGATAACTTGTTCCTAATTACAAGCCTCTGCATATAGATGCTATGAAATTTCTACATCTATTATTATACAGGTGCACACAGTGACGAGACAGCTGGCCCAGTTCACCTCAGTCACTGTCGGCTTGTCCGTAGGTGGGCTCGATGTTAAATATCAGGTAATATATCTCCTAATACTTAAATTTAGCTCACTTAAATAGCTACCACGATATTGCAGGTTGATCTCAAGAGTGATGGCCTTCCTACTTGTTCCAGCTAATTTACAAAAAGCCAAGTCTTGCTCTTGACAGTAAGCGTTTGTTGCATTCTAAAGGCAAGGTGCTAATGGACTAAGAATACAAGTGTCACCACCCCATTCTTTACCGCGGGTGTTGCGCGTACCTATTAAGGGAAGTAAACAAATATTACTGATGGTAGGGGCTGGGTACCAAGTAAAAGTACTCACTTGTTATCGGGCCTGAGCGGGTTACTACTGTCTGCAAGAAGTGAAGCAGTTCGCTGTTTTGATTGTAGTAGCAAATTATAATTATATAGAAGAATGACTGACTGACATATTAACGCACGGTTCAAACTACTAGAGCTAGGACTGTGAAAAGTATTTTTTTTTTATTGTCTATAGTGGCAGACGAGCCACGGCCCATCTGATGGTAAATGGTAACCGTTGCTCATGGACTCAACTATACCGAGAGTATTGTCAAGCCGCTGCTCACCATTTCATTTCACCGATATGAAATGAAAGAATAAACGGCTATAATATGGATTTATTTGATACTGTAGGTATACAGCTCTCTAAGAAAGGAATTTTATCTGTGACGAGCTTCTTGTAAAATAAATATATTTCATTAATTCATTTCATTTCATTAATAACTGCCTCGGTGGTGTAGCGGTAGTGTATGCGACTGCTAATCATGAGGTCTCGGGTTCGATCCCCGGGTCGGGCAATGTTATGGAGCTTTTTCCTAAAAAGTAAAATTCTCAGTAGCAGCCCGGAGTTTAGAAATGTGCCCGGTAGACGTCAATAGGCTCGCCCCCTATTACGTGGGACTTAAACATAGCTGGGGAGTCGTGGGTGTGTAATACACCTCTGCCTATCCCTTCGGGGAATACAAGCGTGATGCTATGCTATTGTATTTCATTAATTTAGTTCATTTCATAAATTGAATTCAAATCATTCATTAATTTCACGTTCCGACAATTTTTGGTAAATGTGTTTCTCAAAATAGCTGAAATCGACAAAGTGTATGTTCGTGTAGGGTGGGGTTCCCCTACATATCTATCTCGGAATGAGCATGATTTAATTCGTCATAGGGACATTCTGCACTTGCCGCTCGAATGATTATCTTGGTTGTCATCAGATAGGTGACGGAATGTCACCTATCTGTGAAGCTGATCTCCACCTTGGGAATAAACAGCAGCTGTTCCGGCTGTCAAGTAACATTCTGACGGTCGTTATAGATTGTCAGAATTCTGAATAAAAATTTTGTCCTAAGGTCGCCAGTTGCCCAAGTTGAGTAGCGGAGATCAGATAGTCAGTCGCTCTGTGTGGTAGATCCGATAAAACTGAATAGATTTTAAGCCGACCGTAACAAAGTTTAATATGAGTCTAGGAAGATAAATTAGTATATTATTTAAGTATCACTTCTAGTGCAGATTCACTTGAAAATTTTCGTTAATAGGAAACTGTACTTCGACGTAACCCTGACATCGTGATAGCTACCCCAGGCCGTCTAATCGACCACATAAGAAATACACCATCGTTCGGGCTGCACTCTATTGAAGTACTAGTATTGGACGAAGCAGATAGGTACGTGCCAACCCTTTTTAACTTTACAAAATAGAACATTGTTCACTGAGGGGAGAAAGTCATATATTACCGACGATGTTTTTTGGCTAAAGCACTCGAGATCGAGATTCCTGACTTTCTCTGGAGTATTAGTAGCTTTTGATCTATATTGTTTAGCATTTGACATGCTCCGCTACTTTTTAAAGTACAAATTATTTGTGAATAAGGAAAAAGAGATTTTTAGTACGAGCGGGAATCGAACCCGCGTCGTTTCCAATCCGGGGAAGTGCTCTAAGCCACTGAGCTATCGGACTGACCTATTCGGTCATCCCAATCTCCTCATCATATTTGTCTTTACGACCAACGCCATCTATCGGAATGCATTTACATGCATTCAATTATTAATTAGTAGTTTATACTATTCCCGTGAGGAAAATGAAATATATTTTGTTACGTGTATTTTGCATGCAATTATAGGAATAATCCCGTAACAGCGACAAGCAACTGCAAGTGACTAAAACAGCGCGGTACCTATATACCGGTACCGTATGGGTGGCGAACCATATATACGGCCCACCTGATGGTAAGCGGTTGCTGTAGCCTATAGCTACGCTAGTAACACCAGAGGTATCACTCACGCGTCGCCATCTCCAAGCAAAGGGATAGGAGGTGGATAGGTAGGATATTAAGGATAATAAGGAGAAGATAGGTCAGGGCCTCCGGCGTTCTCACTCACCATACGTAACACAACGATAGGCGTAACTACCGTTGTTACACGCTGATCTTATGTGAGAGGGTGGTACTTCCCCGATCGAGCCGGCGCATTCTTGCTGGGATAAGCAAGGCCTACCACTAATTCCGTCAAGATATTCCCAATAAGCTGGGAGTTAGTAATTAATATAAAACTAATAGTATGAATAGAAATAGGATTGAATAGTGGTGGAGTGCACTTCCGTCTGTGCACACACTTGTAAACTATAATACCTCCTGCGTACATGGCAAGTGTCTATGGTCGCCATGACAAAAAACTATAATACCTCCTGCGTACATGGCAAGTGTCTATGGTCGCCATGACAAAAAACTATAATACCTCCTGCGTACATGGCAAGTGTCTATGGTCGCCATGACAAAAAACTATAATACCTCCTGCGTACATGGCAAGTGTCTATGGTCGCCATGACAAAAAACTATAATACCTCCTGCGTACATGGCAAGTGTCTATGGTCGCCATGACAAAAAACTATAATACCTCCTGCGTACATGGCAAGTGTCTATGGTCGCCATGACAAAAAACTATAATACCTCCTGCGTACATGGCAAGTGTCTATGGTCGCCATGACAAAAAACTATAATACCTCCTGCGTACATGGCAAGTGTCTATGGTCGCCATGACAAAAAACTATAATACCTCCTGCGTACATGGCAAGTGTCTATGGTCGCCATGACAAAAAACTATAATACCTCCTGCGTACATGGCAAGTGTCTATGGTCGCCATGACAAAAAACTATAATACCTCCTGCGTACATGGCAAGTGTCTATGGTCGCCATGACAAAAAACTATAATACCTCCTGCGTACATGGCAAGTGTCTATGGTCGCCATGACAAAAAACTATAATACCTCCTGCGTACATGGCAAGTGTCTATGGTCGCCATGACAAAAAACTATAATACCTCCTGCGTACATGGCAAGTGTCTATGGTCGCCATGACAAAAAACTATAATACCTCCTGCGTACATGGCAAGTGTCTATGGTCGCCATGACAAAAAACTATAATACCTCCTGCGTACATGGCAAGTGTCTATGGTCGCCATGACAAAAAACTATAATACCTCCTGCGTACATGGCAAGTGTCTATGGTCGCCATGACAAAAAACTATAATACCTCCTGCGTACATGGCAAGTGTCTATGGTCGCCATGACAAAAAACTATAATACCTCCTGCGTACATGGCAAGTGTCTATGGTCGCCATGACAAAAAACTATAATACCTCCTGCGTACATGGCAAGTGTCTATGGTCGCCATGACAAAAAACTATAATACCTCCTGCGTACATGGCAAGTGTCTATGGTCGCCATGACAAAAAACTATAATACCTCCTGCGTACATGGCAAGTGTCTATGGTCGCCATGACAAAAAACTATAATACCTCCTGCGTACATGGCAAGTGTCTATGGTCGCCATGACAAAAAACTATAATACCTCCTGCGTACATGGCAAGTGTCTATGGTCGCCATGACAAAAAACTATAATACCTCCTGCGTACATGGCAAGTGTCTATGGTCGCCATGACAAAAAACTATAATACCTCCTGCGTACATGGCAAGTGTCTATGGTCGCCATGACAAAAAACTATAATACCTCCTGCGTACATGGCAAGTGTCTATGGTCGCCATGACAAAAAACTATAATACCTCCTGCGTACATGGCAAGTGTCTATGGTCGCCATGACAAAAAACTATAATACCTCCTGCGTACATGGCAAGTGTCTATGGTCGCCATGACAAAAAACTATAATACCTCCTGCGTACATGGCAAGTGTCTATGGTCGCCATGACAAAAAACTATAATACCTCCTGCGTACATGGCAAGTGTCTATGGTCGCCATGACAAAAAACTATAATACCTCCTGCGTACATGGCAAGTGTCTATGGTCGCCATGACAAAAAACTATAATACCTCCTGCGTACATGGCAAGTGTCTATGGTCGCCATGACAAAAAACTATAATACCTCCTGCGTACATGGCAAGTGTCTATGGTCGCCATGACAAAAAACTATAATACCTCCTGCGTACATGGCAAGTGTCTATGGTCGCCATGACAAAAAACTATAATACCTCCTGCGTACATGGCAAGTGTCTATGGTCGCCATGACAAAAAACTATAATACCTCCTGCGTACATGGCAAGTGTCTATGGTCGCCATGACAAAAAACTATAATACCTCCTGCGTACATGGCAAGTGTCTATGGTCGCCATGACAAAAAACTATAATACCTCCTGCGTACATGGCAAGTGTCTATGGTCGCCATGACAAAAAACTATAATACCTCCTGCGTACATGGCAAGTGTCTATGGTCGCCATGACAAAAAACTATAATACCTCCTGCGTACATGGCAAGTGTCTATGGTCGCCATGACAAAAAACTATAATACCTCCTGCGTACATGGCAAGTGTCTATGGTCGCCATGACAAAAAACTATAATACCTCCTGCGTACATGGCAAGTGTCTATGGTCGCCATGACAAAAAACTATAATACCTCCTGCGTACATGGCAAGTGTCTATGGTCGCCATGACAAAAAACTATAATACCTCCTGCGTACATGGCAAGTGTCTATGGTCGCCATGACAAAAAACTATAATACCTCCTGCGTACATGGCAAGTGTCTATGGTCGCCATGACAAAAAACTATAATACCTCCTGCGTACATGGCAAGTGTCTATGGTCGCCATGACAAAAAACTATAATACCTCCTGCGTACATGGCAAGTGTCTATGGTCGCCATGACAAAAAACTATAATACCTCCTGCGTACATGGCAAGTGTCTATGGTCGCCATGACAAAAAACTATAATACCTCCTGCGTACATGGCAAGTGTCTATGGTCGCCATGACAAAAAACTATAATACCTCCTGCGTACATGGCAAGTGTCTATGGTCGCCATGACAAAAAACTATAATACCTCCTGCGTACATGGCAAGTGTCTATGGTCGCCATGACAAAAAACTATAATACCTCCTGCGTACATGGCAGGTGTCTATGGTCGCCATGACGAAAAAAAAGAAAGTATGGTCTGATTTATTACTACGCTGGTGGCAAACTAGCACATGACCCACGTGATTGTAAGCGGTTACCGTAGCCTATAGAGGCTAGCAACACCAGAGACAAAACTCACTCTTCGCCAATTTCAAAGTATAGTTGAGAGGAAGAATAGTGAGGAGATGATAAGGAGTGGCTTTGGGCCTCCGGCGCTCTCACTCACCATACGAAACAACAGTAGGAGTAGCTACCATTGTCTCACGGCGGTCTTGGGGTGATACTTCCCCGATCGAGCCGGCCTATTCATGCTGAGACAAGCAATGCTCTATCATTATGATAAGCGTAGTTCAGTATAATTGCCTCTGTAGTGTGAGCGACTGATGATCATGAGGTCTCGGGTTCAATCCCCGGGTCGGGCAGTGTCATTGAGCTAAATATTATAAAAATAAATATTCTCAGTAGCAGCCCGGAGTATGGAAATGAGCTCGGTAGAAGGCAAAGGCTCGCCCCCTATTACGTGGGACTTAAACATAGCTGGCGAACCGTGGGTGTGTAATACACCTCTGCCTACCCCTTCGGGAATACAGGCGTGATGCTATGTTGTTGTTGATGTAGTCCGTCAGTTATAGACATGTCATTCTAGTTAATAAACAAATATTTGGATCTCCCCAGGATGCTAGATGAATACTTCGCGGAACAAATGAAGGAGATAATCCGACAGTGTTCCCCCAAGCGTCAGACCATGCTGTTCTCAGCCACCATGAGCGAAGAAGTGAAGGATCTAGCTGCTGTGTCTCTGAAGAAACCTGTCAAACTTTTCGTTGATTCAAATAAAGATGTCGCGTTTAATCTTAGGCAAGAGTTTGTTAGGTTAGTTAAAACTTTTCATAAAGGCTGGCTTTAATAAAAAAAATTTACGTCTCGGGACATCTGGAAGATGTGAAAGCATCGAAATTATTTTGTAGAAATAATAAGTAGAAATAAAATTATCATAACTTTTTCAATGTGTGCTTGTATAAAATTATGAGATGTGTTCAACGGAAATGGACATAAAGACAATAAACGTAGGTAAGTAGTAAGTGTGAATATATCCTATTATATATTAAATGAGAACTGTTTGAGTCTTACATAATTAATTCTTGGTAAGCGTCCTGTATCAACACTATCCATGAGACGAATTAAAATTGTTATTGGTTTATTGATTGCTGTTATACTTCCTAGTAACTTACTTTTGTCAACAGATGATGTTAAAATCAAATAAAGCGTCGCCACGCTAACAGCCGGTTTTACCCTCCCTCCGCATTAGATGTTTCACATCAAAAATAGTTCTCTACGTATGTACTATGAATGCAAGCAGAGTGCACCCAGATTAACATGAACTATTCGTGCATCGTACAAATGTTATACTTGTTGTGAATTGTGTGGGGAAATAAATATACAATTTTTAAGTCTCGGGTTCATCATTACGCTAGTACTTACTATACAGTTCACATGTGGGCACACGAATGCTTTAGTTACGACTTGCGAAGAAACTGCGTGATAGATAGTACTGAATTAACTATTTATTAGATTCTTAATATTAATCTTATATATTACGAACAAGGTTGGAAAAAACAACACATAAATTAACAGAAAGTGTGAAAATGTGAAATCGAAATTAACACCCACGAGTGGGATTTGAACCTGCATCTCCTGGATAGCATCCAGATGCGTTGCCAATTTAGCCATCGTGACGATTGCTTGGGACTGCGAATCCGATAACACGATTCTTGATGGCTTGGGTGACGCCTACATTACATTATTCCGACACCTTGTGTTAATTTATGTTTTTTTTTTCTTAAATAATATATGAAATTGTATTTGCACACTGCACTTTCTCGAGGCTGGCACACCCTCCTGACACTATAAAGAATGGTATATATTAATCTGATTATGGGTAAGGCACGCACCTCTAAATACGAACCTTATGTGCGTGCCTATGTACTTACAGCTTCTGTTGAGGCTTTGTGAAGTCTAGCAACTGGTAGTATTTATTAAAAACACTTGCTTGACGTTATCCATGTATTACGGAATGCTTTAAAAACATGCATTTGACGGACATAGAGATTCAGAGTGACCATTAGTAAGCAGTCTTTTGATCTGTATTTTAGCACTTGACATGCACAGCTACTTTAAAGTATAAATTATTTGTGAAAGTGTAGTCCTGCTCGTACTAAGCTACCTTTTCAACTTTCACAAATAATTTGTTCATTAATAGTAGTATTTTTATTAGAGGTCGAGATATAAATCAGTCTGACACACTTAACTTAATAGTTGGATACTAAAGCCTTGTGAAATACTGACATAATTGATATAACAGTAAGTTGCCAACCAGTGTCTCTCAATTTACGTGTTTTGTTCAGGATACGTCGCGAACGCGAGTGCGACCGGGAGGCTATTCTCGCAGCGCTCGTGTGCCGCACCTTCAGAGACCGGGCGATGATATTCGTCCAAACAAAAAAGCAAGCACACAGGCTACATGTCGCGCTCGGACTTTTAGGAGTCAAGGTGAGGATACTGTTTCAAAAATAATTGTGGTTTGCATTTATAGAACAAATTTTATGATAATTTAATAAGATTACCTTTTTTGTTAAGGCGGGAAAAAATGCACCTAACCGCACACCCTGTCGTTTGGGCCAAGAATAGAGTGGTGTGGGGGTTTTTTTAGTGGGTGAGGACCCACTAAAAAAACCCGCCTTGGGCCGTCTCTCCGCCTACTAAGGAATAATCCTTCTATCGCGGAGGACTTTACAAACAATTTTACGGACACAAAATACACCCAGACTCAGAACAACCATTTGTGGATCACACAAAGAGTTGTCCTGTGTGGGAATCGAACCCACAACACTCCGGTGAGAGGCCGGTATCTCAAACTCTCCGCCATCTGTGCAGTCAACAAAAAAATCTTCACGCGGACCGTAATTTTATTTTCCTAAATAATTTCTAAATTACAAATTATTATTTGTGAATGAGGAAAAAGAGAACTTTAGTACGAGCGGGAAACGTACCTGCGTCCCTTCCTTTCCGGGGAAGTGCTTTAATCCACTGAGTTATCGTACTCCCTTGCGGTTGTACCCAATTTCCTCATCACATTTGTCTTAACGATCAACGCCATCTATCGGAAAGCATTTACATGCATTAATCCAATATAGTAAGTTTAATTTTGCAATTAAAATTCATACTAATTGATTCTCGCTCGTACTAAAGTTCTCTTTTCCCTCATTCACAAATAATAATTTGTATTTAAAAGTAGCTGAGCATGTCAAGTGCTAAAAATATAGATCAAAATTTCAAAAATCCTGAAAGACGTGTTTTGCTATTTATGCCTGCCTCGGCTACACGCGGTTGGTGTACAATCGCGGACTAAGAAAATGTAATCAGTCGGATTTTCAGTAATTCCAGGCACGTTTGATGTATCGAAATTAGCTCAACAGTCTTCTGTCTCATTCACTTTTCATGTAATGAGATTTTTTATTTTATTTTATGCAAACCTTGTGCGTGTGTAACGAACACAAAAAAATAATTATACAATTTGGTGCAGGCGTTTGAAAGTTATGCGAGTACATACATTTCGGCGATTCATTTTTATTTATATAGATATCTGTTCCAGGTGGCAGAATTGCACGGTGCTTTAAATCAACCGCAGCGATTAGATTCTTTGAAGCGGTTCAAAGAGGAGCAAGTGGACGTGTTGGTGGCCACAGACGTCGCTGCCAGGGGTCTCGACGTGCCCGGAGTCAAGACGGTGCTCAACTTCACCTTGCCCGCTACATTAGAACATTATATACATCGAGTAAGTTGGTAATATTGGAGAAAAATATAATTTAAAGATGGAATGTACAGTGGACTTTTAAAAAAATGCAATTAGTATCACACCATTCTATTTTAATGTGTAAAACTACTAAGTCAAACGCACACTTTTTTAAATTTGATTTAAACCCCTATTAAAAAATATGTTACGTCACATTAGGGAGAGGGGAGTCTCACAAATTTGACCAGCTGTGACAAGGACGTCGGGAGGGTAAAAAAATATGATATTTGTGTGACGTAATTTGTGTATAGGCCCCTAAGGGTCAGCTAAGCTTGATTTCTTTTTGTTGTGACAGGTAGGTCGTACGGCGAGGGCGGGGCGAGCGGGCGTGTCCGTGTCTCTGGCGGGCGAGCCCGAGCGGGCGCTAGTGAAGGCGATCGTCAGACGTGCTCGCCGCGGGGTCAAGTCGCGCCAGGTGCCGCCCGACATCGTCGCTAAGTACAGGGATCGACTCGCCAGACTTGAGCCTGAAATTGGTAACTATTTTATACTTTATACAATCAAAATCCTGGCCCTATCTTCAGCCTTCTTTGAGCATGGTGGATTGCATTGCTAGGTCAAGGCAGATAGTACTTAACCTATCACCAGTTAGGTGGTGCCCCGTAAAATACAAGTGGAACTTATTAAAAACTTGTCATAGATATATTAAAAAAGAAAGATCTTAAACTGTCACGTGTTCCTACATCAATATATACCAGGATAGGCAATCTAAAAATGATCGAAATCAGTACGCAAGTATCATAGTCATAATACATAAAAGAGGCGGCTATTTCTGGGTCACAAATGTAAATAGAGGAAATATGCCTCAAAAAAATTGTTACCTTTTTCTATTTAAAATATAGAAAATATCAACTTAACATACTATCAAGAAATTGAGAAAAATAAAAAGAAGTTATAGTATCGAAAATACAATAATTAGGGTTAGAATGTATCTCTCTAAATCGTATCGACATCGCATCGTTACATTGTGATTGGTTGAGAGATCACCGTGATTGGTAGAGGGATTATTGCGACATCACGCATCGGTCTCTCTACCAATCACAAGCGAGACGATACGATGTCGATACGATTTAATGAGTTACGTTCTACGGGCCCTGAGCATAGAGATCAGTGATATTGCGACAGATCATGGAATTAAATACTACGTACATACTCAGACTAACAACAAAGTACTTGGTACTTCCATGTGTCATATTCTATTTTATTTTTCGTTTTGACTGATGTCTGATCTAGATCTATGCTGTGCATCATCTCGAGTGCGATTTTCGATGCTTTATATCTTTATATTGATTTTATCCTTGACTACTGCTATTTATTTATGGATTTCTGTTTTTGCTTAATTAATTACCCTTGCTATCTTACTGGACACTGAGAAACAAGCTTACACAACTAGCTTGGACTCTATTATGTTGGATTTTATGGCCGTTCTATTGTGTAAATTGTGCATAAGACACTAGTCGCTTTAATGCAATTGGAAGCCGAATTCGAATAGCCAAGCTACCCCCTAAATCGGAATGGTGATTTGGTAAATATGAAGCTATTAATTGGTACCACTTTCATTTCTTTACAAATTAATTTTTTTGGGCCCAAGAATGTATGAAAGCGTATCTATCTCCTTTAAGGCCTTTTTTTCCAGCATATATATATTTTTATACCGTATATTAGTTAATCGTAGTCTATTAAAATAAAAAAAAATGCGTTATTTATTTAGTAATTCGTGATTCTTTATATTTTGAGTAGTCAAAAATATTAAATTGATTTTGAAGACAGTTCTCAGCCAGTTTAATGATTATAAAATATGTAATTTTTTGTCCAGCCGCCATCTTAGACGAAGAATACGCTGAAAAGCAAATGAACAAAATGGAGCGGCAGACTGCTAAATTGGAGGGCGCCATTAAGGAAGAGGAGAATGAGATAGGGCCCAAGATAGAGGTGCAGCGGCAAAGGGACTGGTTCCAAACGCCTAAAGAGAAGAGAGAAGAAAAGGAGAGGCTCGCTCTTGCTCTGCACCCTGACAAACGTAAGACACGAATAATAATATGCTTAAAACAATGCGAAAGTGGAAGGATGTAGGTACAGGAGGAGACCGAGACACACCTACCTAGACCAAATCGGTCATGTATTGAAGGAAGGTGGTCAGGATCCGAATCCGGCGAGCGTGTATGAACAGAATTATGAATGTTGAGGAAGCGAGAGATGTATGTAAGCATAGAGCCTTTTGGCACTCTGTTCTCTCTGCCTACCCCGCAAGAAAGATGGTGTGATGATAAGTAAGTATGCCTAAAACCTAGAGGGCGCCCAAATATTAAAAAGTAGTCTGAATGCTTAAATAGTAGTGCGTAGTCCTATGTCCCATCTGCACATTGGTCACCTTCTTCACAACAATTCCTATAAAAGTGATCTAGATGTATTAATCGAAATATCGATTTTTAATGGAAGTTAAAAACTGACTAGGAATCCTTCCGTCATGCCATAGTATCATTGCCATTTGTTTGTCAATTTTTCTGTCCATAATCAAACTATCGATCTTGTCGTGATCATGTATAACGAAAGAACAAACGAAGATACTACAGTACAGATACTCTATGTATAATAATCGCCTAAGAAAGTATAATATTTTTTCTTCAACCCTTTTTCTATCTCACTATTGGGTACGGGTCTCCTCTTATGGTGAGAAGGGTTAGCAAACTTCAGAAGCCGTCGACAAAATCTATCAAGCATGGAGATTTCCTCCACCGTTTCCTTGCGGTGAGTCAGAGGTGTGTGCCGTACGAGGTCTGGACCAGAATGTATTATCTGATACAATTTTATGACCGCTAGGTTCTCCAGGGACTTCGGCCGCGTATAGTTTAGAATTCAATTGTTATATAAAAAAAATGTGTATATGCAAAAACAGTTGCACAAGAACCGTAAATATTTCCAAAACAGCTTTTACCCTTTTCTGGGTTCTGATATAGATAGGACCTTTAGAATTCACACCATATTTGCACATAAATCACTTAACCAAATATACTATGAGCTTATTTGCTTTTATAAAGTGTACACAACTTTTGACAAAATATTCATTCGCGAACAGAAAAGAAGATGGGTAAAGGCAAGAAACGCAAACGCGAAGATGACGACTCTGCAGACGAGGGGAGTAAAAAGAAGAAAAACAAACACAAGCTCAAAGACACGCCCGAGGAGAGAGTCAATAGAGAAATGGAGAAGGTAATTTTTTAAATGTTAACACACACAACTGTGGCAGATAAGCAAGTGGCCCACCTGATGGTAACTGGTAACCGTCGCTCATGGACTTTGGCGACACCAGGGACACAGCGAGAAACATTCTCTGATGCACTCCATTACATATTTAGTTCACTAATTACCTGCATCGTCACCATAATTTTGCATGTGCTACAGCAATAATAATTCCACAGGTGGCTCTCCTGCAGTCCCGCATGGCGAAACGCAACAAGAAACAGCGCAGAATCCGTACGGTGGAAGACGATGACAACCGGCCTAGGTTTAACAACAACAAACAACAGAAATCTAAGAAGAAACAATCTAACTTTACTACAGATCTAACTGATACGTCTCGTACGGCAACTAAGAGACTGCGATATGACGCTAACAAAGCTCAGAAGAGCAAAGGTAAAGGAGGGCAACCAGGCAAGGGTGTAGGGAAGCCGGCCAGAGGCGGAGGAAAACCGGCCAGAGGCGCAGGAAATCCGGCCAGAGGCGCAGGAAAAACAGGCAAAGGCAAGCCTATGCAAGGCGGGAAAAGTAAAGGGAAGCAAGGAAAGGCGTTTGGCAAACCACAAGCAGCGAGGAGGAAAAACAAATAAATCTGTTGTATATGTGAACTGAGTTTCTTTTGTAAGATCTGTATGATGACCATCGCCCATTCTGTCGGTGTCGTTGATTTTAAGATTTGTTTTGTAAATGCGTTATAAATTATATGTATTGACTTATGCCAGTTGGTTTTTGAATAGCCACACCGTTTTACATCGGCCAAAATGGTTGGTTCCAAAACAAATTATTAATTGCTTGTCCATTGAAACAGATCAGTGGATCCATTTTTTTTGTTTAGGCGGAAAAAAAAATTACTTGGCAGCACACCCCGTCATTGGGGACAAAGAAGAGGGTAGCGTGGGCCCTCACCCACTAAATAAACTCGCTGTGTGCCGTCTCTCCGCCTGTATTGGCAGACCACTGTGACATTACTTCAGTGGTACAGATCAGTGGACCTATATTTTAGTTTGCGTTATTTAAACTTACTATACGAGTTAAAATAAAAACAAGATGTAATATCGACAACCATTTATTCACAAGTCGTCAATCACTAGTTTAATTAAAACTAATTAACCTAAATTATACAATAGATCGTTTATTTCACCATCAACAAGACATTATTATACAAACTTTACATCTGATATCGTTGCTACAACACCAAACGCATACAGATCACCTATATATTTTGTAGACGCATAAAGCTTGGTCTCCCTAACAGAAAATCACAACTTTGTTAACAGATATTCGACTCGAAAATCTGGAATAATGTATCGGAATGTGTCACTACCCAAATACGCTTCCGATAATGCCACTTCCGTAACATCCTTAGCGGAGAATCACCTTAAACGCGTCATAATACAATGTAATATACATTTATACTTTTGAACAAACGATCCACGAAACATGATAAAAATTACGATACATAGAGACAAAAGCTATGCTTTTAAAAAACACAAGTCATGGAGTTTAATTGTATAAATTTTATTGATACAGATTCTGTTTTGTGTACGTTTTGGACGTGAAACTTCTAAGTCATATTGGTGAATTCAGTTAAATTTTTCTTTATGGCAATCTCGTTGATTCCGCCAATGACCAGTTTTCTGTAGTTTTTGTTTTTGATGCGTTTATCGACGGTTGGATTTAGTATGTGTATATTGGTCAATTTGCGAATGGGCAAAATCTTGAGTTCGCTTTCATTTTGGTAATTATCATGTTGCGATTTGGCAACACTGCACAACGCCTACATGACGATGAAACACTGCATAGTGATGGATTTCCAATTTTCTATTTCGTAACACATAATATTATTAATCATGTTTAAATGGAATATTTCTAAAAAAATACAGGGAAAGAACAAAATGTGGGGGCACGTATTTCCGATTTAGGCTTTGTTTCTATTTAAGAAAAACATATTTATTTAAACTAAAATTAATTTGGAAATATCTAAAGTTGTTATATAACAGTTTTATTCCATCTAAAATTTTCCACCCGTTATTATGGACCATACACTCATACTTAAACATTTAGTATAATACAAAGGTTTTCCACATGATCTGTAGATAATTGAGGTTACTCGCGATAGAAGGCACAGAATCTGTATCAGTATAGAATTCGGAGCACTTTGGCCACATGTGCGCTACAATCAAGGATACATTAAAATAATCTGGCCTTTGGTAGACCATCTGAAATCGTCAAACAGATTTTTCTGTAATCCTATGTCAAATGCACTTTAATGTAGCCACGTCACTACGCAATCTCCATAGTAATATCTAGACCCATAATTTACTATTATATTAAAAATGATATCTTGTATTGCAGTATTATAAATACATGTCATAATATTACATCCAAATAAGTAATATTACGCTAAAATACGACTTAACGTATGAAAATATTTACAATGTTTTTCGTCATATAACATAATAGATATAAACTGCACACAATTAATATATTAAAAATTAGAGGAATTAGTTTCATGAAATAAAAAAATATAATCCAAAATGCTCCGAAGTCCCAAAAACGAGTAAATATATAAATAAAATGAAGCAATTTTGTAGATTAAATTTGCCTCCGATATTGATTGCCGTGTGCGCTGTGACGTCAGAGGACACTCCACCACTGTACGCCGAATACTTTATGCCTAGACTTAACAAAAATCGGTGTAGCTACCTAGGCGCTCGGCTTTAATTTCATTAAAAATCTTCTATAAAGTTTTATTCCGAAAGGAGATATACATATAATAAGTAATTCACGAAAATAATTGAGAAATATTATTATAATAGCATGAACCTCGTGTTGAAACTGTGAGCACACATACATTTCAACTTGGTTATACATGAAATCTAAGTTCTCATACATACAAAATACGCCTAAAACCAAATTATATTTTTTGCAACTATATACAGTAAAATAATGCTAAATTCTATTACTTATTGCCATTCGTGACAAACAAATTAGCAACCCACCTAAACGTAAGTGGTAACCACTATCATTATTTAAAATTACTTCAAAAAGATTCCTTTAACAATATTATGATATTCTATAGTTATATGTACCAACTAAACATAATTTGAGTTTTTAAGGTATTCTCAAAATCGCCGCCCTGATATCCAAAGGATGAGCCATAATTATAGATGTTATTTCATAAAACTTGGTAGTAAATAGTCTTTTATAATTAAGTATAGGTAATGTAAAAATAAATAATGTTGTCTTTTTATGATATTATTATGGAGTAACTTTCTATGCTCAACGGCTTTTTTTATCTATAAATATATACTAGATAATGATATTAATAGATAAATATAAATTGACCTGCTACGCCATGCTGGATAGATACGGAGTTTTTCGAAGTAAATACTTCTTTACGCACGCTCGACTTGGGGAGTAAGCTGGTGAATGCGTGACGTCAGCGTTACGAAAAGTGTGATCGGGCGAGGCGAACGGAAGTTGAGAGGAATATATAAGTTAGTGAAGATAGAAAGAGAGAGTTACGTTTCGTATATTACTGTAGGGGCAAGAGAGAGAGAGAGGTGCGAGCACGCATTTTCTTTCTCTCTTTCTCATTATTAATAGATATTAACATTATTAATAATATATATATATATATATTTATTGTTAAGTTTTACTTCAGTCGTGTGGTCTAAATCACACTCGTTTTTTTTTTCTTTTTATATTTATTTATAGCTATTGTCTTTAGCTCTGATAAGAGACCCATGTCCAATTGTGATAATAATAATTCGTCAATAAAATGAGTGTGTATAACCGAAGTATGGATATTTTACATAAGATATGTAAGCAGAGGATTACCCCAACAGGGATTTAAAAACTTATCTCAAATAAGCAGTTTTGAGAAAACCTTAACCTCACATATTTAAAACTAAATAAGACTTGTTTTCTAAGCTCTACCGAAACGCCCTCACAGACCGATCATTGTACCTCCCAAACATAATCCTAAAAAAAAACAATACATCTAAACATTGCCACATAATTTACTACTAATTCTAATAAGTAATACATTTATATATATTTTTTTAAACATACAGATCTAGTTTAAATTTGCGTATTTTCCTTTCAGACGTGAAAAGTTTGACTAAACAACATTGTGCTTTTTCTGAACAGCTAAGCTAACTTTATATGTGGTTGTGAAATAGAACTATGTTTACGGAATCTATCGCGATTACTTGATTTTCAACTATCCCGACCGTCGGAAAAAAAAATGAAAATCAAGTAAACGCGACAGATTCCGTAAACGTAGTTTTATTTCTGTAAATGTCAGGAATATAGTGTGGTTGTTCCTGTCTATTAATAAACAGTTATGAGCATCTTATCTCGAAGACGTATATGGTAGATGCATGTGTTGCAAGCGAGGTAGACGGTAGACTTGAGGGTTACTGACGGGCCTGTAGAATAAGATAGCATGTTTCGGGCTTCCTTCTCGGATTAGTTCAATTGAAGCGAATTAGTAAATTGCATACAGCAAAGCTCAACAGTGATGAATCACTCGGAAAATAATGAATAATCCATTAGAATGTACATTAATATGTACCTATTATTTAAGAGAATCAAGGGTTCTTATTTTGCTGGTGTTTTTTTTTGTAATTATATAGAGACCAGCATAGCTGCTCAGGAAATACAATAATTTAAAGTTCTTTTCAAGACAAAAAAGAATATTGTTTTAAAATATTTATTACATCTGGAATAACCAATCATAATTACTTGAGCTATCTTTTTAATATCATAAAAAAATAAGTGCTGATTCCAAAGAGGATTCAAGGCTCCTGTATTTTTTTTGTTTAGTAAAAACCAGTTTTCCGCTGAATTAAGCAATTCTATTTTCAAAACTCCCGCTTTTCTCTTAGGAATATACACAAATCTAAAACTACCCGTACAATAAATAAAGCAGGTGAAGTTGACACTCGCGATTTGGTGCTGCTCTGGAGTTGACAACTTCATCCGTATTAAAACAAAATAGCGGCACATTTAATACTGTCGTGTTTTGATAATAAAGAATAAGACCGTTCATTGTCATCGACATCGCTAAAACCACATCTCTATAGACTCTTTTATAAAATAATTATTGAGGACAATTGACAGTAGTGATGTTCACACATCCGATTTTATTTATCGATAAAACTATCGCTACTGTATAAATAAACAATATATTTTTTCTATTCAATTAAGATTACGCTAGAACCCTTTCTTATTAGCTTTTATGTTAGTTCATAGCAATGGAACAAATAGCTAAATCGGTTGAAAAAAAAAACAACTGTTTATGTTATCGACAAAGCTATGGTGCATTATTCCAGAATGTCAGCAATCATTGAGAGAGATTTCTTTGCATGCCATACGCTAGTACTGTATTTTTGATATTATGTCTTAAATATTATGACGTTTGTGATTAGAAACGTGTCTAAACGTATTTAGAGATTCCGCCATTATGAACACAAAATAAAAGGTAACCTATTTTTATATACATCCAGAAACTCGAACATCACTAGTTGAATAACATGATATTGTGTTAACGTCACTATTTAGTAAAGTACTTATAGCCCAAAATTTTGCAGTGTAGAATCGGTATTTCTACGAGCAAAAAGCGCTGCCGTTGACAACACACATATAATTTAATCCCTTAAATATAGCCTAAATATTGATTCAGTCTTTATTCTTAATATATCACGATTCATTCGTTCAAGACATTTGTATTTTGTTTAACAAATATACATGTCAAATATTCTAAGTGAATTCTGCGAATGAATTTAATGTTTCATGAAGACAGTAATAAATGCGCGACTGATCTAAATAATATTCGTTTAACCCTCTCGCTTAATTCAGCTTATTTTAATAGTTGTTGGTGAATATATTCACGCTGATAGTACTTTCCTTGCAATGAATACCTTATTGGGGTATAAAATTTTAAAGTATTAACAATTAGCCTCTGAGCTTGTTGCAAAGATTTAATATACAAATATTTTTTACTTATACAGTTCGGTAGTCCACGATATAAAGGGTTAAACTCTGAACAACGCCTCTATGTGTGCTTGTAAATTAAATTTCTCATTGCAGGCACTGATTATATTATCAAACTATTTTTTATAAAATATTTACATGTCCTTATAATAAATCTTTCAATAATATGTTAGTAATTAAACTAGTAACTCGAATGATAATAATTATATTTAGTACTTCATCAATTTATTTATACAAACAATAGTTACAATTTGGTGTTACAGGCTGTTTGAGTTAGGGAATGTGGGCTTGCAAAACAATTTATCTTTTACTTTTATCAACAACAAATAACTCACTCGAGTTACTCTGATGAACTCGCAAATAAGATGAAATCATTATAAATAGTAGGGGTTGGTTTTGCGTCTCTTATAATTTTTTTTAACCAAATTTTTTTGTCGAACAAAATATATTAACGGTAAATTTTTTTACTAAGTATCTCGAGTCGAATTACTTGCTTACGATAAAGCAAGTAACTCGAAATGAATTAATCAAGTAACTCGAGATGAATTAATCGAGTAACTCGAGTGATTAATACACGCAAGTCGCATCACTAACGTGTACTTTTAATTTCTATAAAAATATATCTATAGTATACCAAAAATATATGACGCAACTGTTTACTGCAAAGGACATAATGATTGTGATACGATCGACAACGTTGTACAGTGTACTTGATATTAACATTAATCTAAGCTACTCCATTAGTGTGTTACGGGAGGATAGATACTATTTAATCTATATATATATATAAGTCAATTGATGTTCGTTAGTCTCGCTAAAACTCAAAACGGGCCGATTTTAATAATAATTGGGAGGGTTTAAAATTAAAAGAAAAAGGGGAAGTCTATAAAAAAAAGTAGAAACAATATATTGGTAATTTTTTGTGTGTATTTGGCTAACAGACGACAAAATGACAGCTACTGTTATACTTTCTAATAAATTTGCATTACAAGCAAGCACGTTTCATTTAATAACCTATCAAAATCTCAATCTTAAATGATGCAGATTGATGAGAATTCATAATCGCTGATAAAATAAATTGTAGGTGATACAAAGTTCACAGAGTAATCATGAATATATTTGCATAAAATAATTTTTAATATTTTTGCATCTACATATATTATGAAATAAAACTACTTTTTATGGAATTTATGGTTTGTAATGGATTTCAGAATATTATTAGCGCCGTTTATCTAGATTTTCGATAACAAATTACTGTTTTTATTAATATTAGTCAAACCATTCAAATTCTAGCGAGCTAATTATAAATACTTTTTATATTGGAGGCATAACAACGTGAGTCTTCAAATATGGTATTTCTTCATTCGACTCCCGTAACACCCGTAATACACATTAAAACGTAATAATCATTCAATAAACATTCCGATATAGTTCACAGAAAACCGCCAATAATTGATACTAAATAAACACATAAAATTTTATTACCATACACAATGATATTGGCTATAACATTTGTATATAGCAATGTAAATATATATTATATTATATACCATGTGTATTTAATAGTAACATAAGATACTCTTTGCACTGCTCGAACCCACACAAGTTTTTGGAAAACTGCCTTTAATTACTTGTTGCTTTACATTTGTACATTAAGATCCACTGTACATACTGAGACACAAAGGAATTAGGAGATGTCTAAATAGGGTCTAAGTCGTCTCCAGGTCCTCGGCAGTGTTACGGTACAGACTCGCTCGTACGTGGGAGGAGCTCGCCGGGACGGTAAGTGCTACTGAAAATCGGCGAGAGATTGGCGCCACGTCGCGTGGAAGGGGATGCGCAGGAGCTTCAGCTTGGTGTTCGGCAGCTGCGCCGAGAGCAGGCGCTGCAGCGTCGGCAGCGGCAGGATCTCGACCTGCGGCGGGCCCGCCACCTGCGTGGACTCGTCGGGCAGGCGGCAGCCGGGCACGGGCTTCAGCACGGGAATGCACTCTCCGACGTCGCGGCGCTTGGCCTCGCCCGCCTGCTCACACTGGTCGATGAAGAGCTCCGTGACGCGCAACAGCTCGACGGTGACGCCCCACATGAGGTGCGTGAGCGAGTCGCGCAGGCGCAGCACGCCGCTGAGCACCTGGCGGTTGGTGGTGGCGGACTGCGACACGTAGGTGGGGATGATGAGCAGGCGGCGCACGTTGGTGCACAGCGCCAGCGCGTCGTCGAAGCCGGGCCGCACGTCCACGTTGACCAGCTCCAGGCGCGTGAGCAGCGGCAGCGCAGCCAGCGCGCGCAGGATGTCGCCGGCCGCGCAGTGCGGCGTACCGCGCTCCAGGCGCACGCGGCGCAGGCGGGCCAGGCGGGCCAGCGCGCCCGCGAACTCGGCGCCGAACGTGCACTCGCCCAGCTCCAGCGACTCGAGCTCGGGCAGCGAGCCCACCACGTCGCACAGGCACCAGCCCAGCTCCTTGATGGACGTGAGGCTGAGGTGCTGCAGGCGCGTGAGCGCGGCCAGGTGGCGCAGGTCGCGCGTGAGCGACAGGCCGGCCATGGACTTGAGGCGCAGCTCGTGCAGCAGCGGCAGCGCGGCCAGCGGCGCGGGGTCGAGGCGCGCGTCGCGGATGGCGAGCGCGGCCAGCGCGCGCAGGCCGGGCAGGCCGCGGCACGCCGCCTCCACGGCGCGCGCGGGGCAGCGGCACATCTCCAGGCGCTCCAGCGACGACACGGCGCCGATGTGCCGCCCGAACTGCTCCCAGAACTCGCCGTCGTTGGCGGGCAGCAGCATCTTGCGCAGGTCGAGCCGCTTGGTGCCGTGCCGCTGCAGCGCCGCACAGAGCCCGGCCCAGTCGCTCACCTGCGCCGACGTACGATAAACTGCATATGACTTAAATGCACCTACCGACATGCTCCGACTGATCTTTTGAGTTAGAACTTCTTAGACAGCAATTCGATGCGTCACTTTTAGGGTTAGGGATAGTCACACTATTATAAGAAAAGCCTACTAATTTGATTGGAAATCAAATAAGTTATCACAGAATTTTGTTCTGAATTTTTTAAATTATACTTCTAATGCGGCTTGCAAAAGGTTGCGTTAAACGTTTAACGCTACCATGGAGAGGGTATGAAAGCACTTAAACTCTTAACACAAATTTTACTAACGCCATCTAGTGACATTAGACATAATTACTTTATTGAACAAGGTATTTAAAAGCATAACCAAAGATGATGCCAAGGAAGTATAACTTTTTCACGAGCGTACATGTACACGCATTTTTTTATAGTTATTAATTTTCTCATGTTTTTTATTCCTCCACGCTCTCAGGAATCAGGAGTTTTTGCCGGGAACACGAAGAAGGTCATGTCGCTCTGCATTATTTTCCTAAACTTGTGTTATTTCTTATCCTATACTATTTATTTACTTAGCTTTACTTTGTATAACCGTTGTGTGTAAAAGGCGTAATGATACCCAGCGCGACATGCTACAAACAATAATATAGAAAATATATATTACGTGAGAATTCTTCATCCGCACGTGTCTCCATAACGCTGGAGTGGCAGCCAACTGTCGCCACAGTCGGCACACTCGCGCGCAGTGCGCCAAGTCACGCATGCCGAGGTACTGGAATATCTGAATAAATACACGGTTTTTATAAAGCAAACCCTATAGCATATGCATTTACTAAATGCTAAGCAAAATCTAAAAACGAGTAACTCGACAAACAAAATTTGATTCGAGATGCGTCTCGAGCGCAATGTCTGAGAGATGACTGAAACTCACTTGCATAACAATACTGGAATTATTTTCCTGCGTCTTATAACATAACGACATAAAGTAGTCTTTAGTAGTAAAAAATAGAGAAAGAGCTTTAATCATGAGTAACTCAAATTACCAAAGTATGACTCGAGCTTCTAAATAAGAGTAACTCGAGTTACCAAAGTATGACTCGAGATTCTAAATAAGAGTAACTCGAGTTACCAAAGTATGACTCGAGATTCTAAATAAGAGTAACTCGAGTTACCAAAGTATGACTCGAGATTCTAAATAAGAGTAACTCGAGATACCAAAGTATGACTCGAGATTCTAAATAAGAGTAACTCGAGTTACCAAAGTATGACTCGAGATTCTAAATAAGAGTAACTCGAGTTACCAAAGTATGACTCGAGATTCTAAATAAGAGTAACTCGAGTTACCAAAGTATGACTCGAGATTCTAAATAAGAGTAACTCGAGTTACCAAAGTATGACTCGAGCTTCTAAACAAGAGTAACTTGAGTTACCAAAGTATGACTCGAGATTCTAAGCAAGAGTAACTCGAGTTACCAAAGTATGACTCGAGATTCTAAATAAGAGTAACTCGAGTTACCAAAGTATGACTCGAGCTTCTAAACAAGAGTAACTTGAGTTACTCGAGTTACCAAAGTATGACTCGAGATTCTAAATAAGAGTAACTCAAGTTACGAAAGGTAGACTCGAGCTTGTAAACAAAAATATGGACTCGAGTCACTACTGGTGAAGAAATGTACCTGTACAACGACATTGTAGTTGTTCTCCTGCGCCTTATTATAGAACGCCGTGAAGTGGTCGGTGTCGTCGACGCGCGGCCGGCCGCGACGTCGCGGGGACGTGGCGGGGGCGGGAGGCGACGAGGCGCCGTTGGCGACACGCCCGCGACGCGGCGCCTCGCTATCAGACAAATGTGTCACCTATAGCTTAGTTATAACATAAGATTAAACACAAGGTGGTTGTAAAGTTGTGCGTACTTCATTTAGATAATAGATATGTTTAGTTCAGATAATAATGTTATGTTTTTTTGATTTACGAGAATACCGTAATCAAATCTCAATTTAAGTAATAACTCTCCTTATGTACGGAATTGCACAATTTTACAACCACCACATATACATTATTTATATTTAAATATTATTACGATTTAATTCGATTTCGAAAGTTTCATGTGCCAGTAATAATTATAATTACATACCTCCATTTAACAAAATTTATCGTGTACCGCCAAATCAAAACGTGCGATATATTTTATATATTTATTTTGCTTTGTTTGATACATTCCCTTAAATTAAAAAAAATAAGATAAATGTTACTAAAACTAAGGGATAATTAAAAGAAGGATACAATTCATTGTTATGACACTTATAAAAATGGCCCAATTTTGTCACCACCAATTAAAAAAAAACAATCCAATAACTTTCCTAAATTGTAAAATCCTACAGAACCTAACCTACCTAAGCTCTTGAGTGTCATATGTGGGTAGATGTGCTCCTAGAGTAAATTAAATAGTTTTAATGTAAATAAACCACAATAGCATTGGAAAAATAACTGAATATGTGTGTTTTCCAGAGCATTTTTACTTTGTCTTAACTTTTACTAATAAATAAGTGGTAATAAATAGAACCAAACCTATTCTCATAAGAGAAAATACTGTTATTTCGAGAACATTCGAAAGAAATACTTACCTACACTATAGAATTTTTTTTTTTCTTTTCAATTTTCAAGCTTTGTAAGTGTTGTGTAACAAAAATGATAATAATATAAGCTGGCTCGTTGATCTTTATTGTTGACTACACTTAAGTATTTTAAACTCAAAGTAAGGCAGATTTTTAGTTTGACACAGCGATATGACCGTGTAGATTTGAAATTAGAACGATGGCTAATATTTGCCAGATATTTTAATCGATAGACTCGTTAAGTATCAATCGTTATTAACGAACCATCATGTCAATTTTTAGTTCCAACGGAACACTTGACACTATCTTCTTATAATTAACTAAAGCCAGTCCTGAAAACATAAATAATATACTTACTAATATGTGTTCCATCTATTTTTTTACGTCATAAACACATACTTAAGCTTAAATTAACCATTTCCAAACCATTTTACGATATACTCTAAAATAAGTGAACAAGTGACCGAGAAAATAAATATTTAAGTATATTAAAAAAAAAGGTTGCGAAGAAGTTAAACATTTGTTAAAAATATTTGTGGTCTCTGGGGGGTTAGAATGTATTTCAATAATATCGTATCGACATCGCATCGTGTCATTGTGATGGTTCTGAGATCACCGTGATTGGCCGAGGGATTTTTGCGACATCACACGTCGGTTTCTCTACCAATCACAAGCGAGACGATACGATGTCGATACGATTCAGTGAGTTACATTCTACGGGCCTTGGTTAGTTTACTTTTAAGTGCAATAAATATATCCTAAACATAGGCAGTGCGCGCAGTATAGAGACGAAAAAAGCCTCACTGTTTTAAGTTTAAATAAAAAATAAATGCAAAATTGAACATTGTACAAAAACAATAATTCGTAAAATATATTTGTTTATGACATACGCGCGATATAATGTGACAACATTACAACAAAAAAGTTTAAATTCATTGTTTTCAGAAAGATATCGCATTAGTCTCACATCGGATATTATGGGTTTGTGTCATACGTAACTGGACCCTAAGGTCGTGCTTATTTCCCCTCGCCATGGTTGATTTTTATAAAATCAGTCTTGAATGTAACTCATATATTAGCTTGTGTAAAATGAAATGCACGAATATTTTTTTATTGCTATGTTGGCAGAGCCCACCTGGTAAGCAGTACCACACTCACGAACTCGTTATTTTTTTTAAAAACAGCTTGCACTAAGGAGTAATCCTTGTATCGCAGGGGAAGTTATAAACCACTGAAGGAATGTAATATAGTTCCGGTGGCCCGCCAATAAAGGCGGAGAGATGGCACACGGCGGGTTTCTTTAGTGGGTGAGGGCCCCACACTACCCTGTTCGTTGCCCCGAACGACGGGGTGTGCGGTTAGGATAATTTTTTCCCGCCTTAACAAAAAAAAAAGGGGGAAGTTATAAACATACAGTTTCACGGACACAAAGTACACCCAGACTCAGAACAACCATTTATGGATCACATGCAGAGTTGTCCTGCTTGGAAAACGAACCCTCAAAACTCGGGCGTGTTCGTGAAATGGTAATTAATTAATAAAATAAATCAATGTCAATTAAAATAATTTCTAGTTTAGACATTATTGGTAATACACTGGCACAGACTGTTTCAGTAAAAACTATTTAGAAAAGACAAGGGTCTTTTAGAAGTTGAAGGGCTTGTAATCCAATAAAACTGTGTGTATCAAATTTACATATTTTTGGTTTTATCTTTTTTGAGCAAACTACCCTTAAAAAAGTACTAGTGGAACTACCAAGTTCGATACATTCAGCTTTGCATTATTTTCGCCTATACTAACAGATTGTCTATGAACTGTGACGTTTGTATCACAGGCAAATATTTCTAATGCAAATTAGATTTTGCGTGCTCTTTTCCGGAATTATGATAAGAAATATAACTTAGTGTAAGGTCCATTATCATTTATAATAATTGTGATTATACGCATATAATTATTGTAGATTTCTTCCATTTTGTATGCAGACACATTATCTGAAAGGAAACATAGTTAAAATTAATAACAATAACAGTATTTATCTAGAATTAAAAGACAAAATGGTTGCCTTTGTGTTTAATTGATGGAACATTTGACCCACAATTAATATTTGTGGGTCATACCAAGGTTGTTCTTCCTTATGTGGGGATTAAATCCACAGTACTTGGCACGGTAGGTCAATATCTAAGTCAATATGTCACTAGATAAGTCTCAACAGCGACCTTAGAAAGTAAAATGAAATGTTAATTTCGCTTAGTAATGATGGGTCGCGTGAATCACGCATCATCACCATCGTCTCTCGAGCATTCAGGACTCACGCGTTGAACTTTCGACTCATCACAATGAACCGAAACGAACCTTTCGACCAATCACAATAAAGCGAAACGAACCTTTCGACTCATCACAATGAAGCGAAACGGGCCTTTCGACCAATCACAATAAAGCGAAACGAACCTTTCAACTAATCACAATAATGTAAACGAATGTGTATTACCTCTAATACGTATAGATCAACTTCTTACTGATGTGATTTTTAGTACTAAGATTCGAAGTTACCTTGTTAGTGAATAAATTTATTAAAAAAAATAAGAAATTAGCTTTCAACTACATAGACGAAAATTACAGTACTACTAGGGTAAAAAACTATGAATTCTAAGAAAATAGTAATATTGGTTTGAAAAATTTAATTTCCTGTAGATTTATTGTAATTATGAACACAATCTGCCTACCAAGAAGTATCACCACTGTGCTCCAGAAAGGAGATTGGCCAGTGTTAAATATAGCCAGCTTAGTGATAATACTTATAGTGATATCAAAGTCGATCCCCGTTTCGGTCCCGGTGAATTCAAATTATCTGTGTATTTGTTTACAAATTATCACTGCATGGTGAGGAAACCTGCTTGCTTAAGAGATATTCTCGACTCCTCAGAGAAAAGCCCTTGCTCAACAGTGGGACTGTTAACATCTCGAAAAAAATTACTTCATAATTAATATAAAATATTAAACAGTGCTAAAAAAACTCACTGTGTTTGCGCAGCCTGAATTACAGATCGAGGTACAATAATGAACCGCCTTCCATTGACCACGGCCAGGGATTGCGGCAACGTCCTTGCCCTCCCAACTACGGCCGGGGTACCAGCCTGGACCGGTTGATTCACAGGTGTCTTCTGTGGGAGCTGTGGTGCAGCCTGTGTTTGCGCTTGGTTATCCGATACTGCCCACACTCGTTCACCATCGGGAGTGCCACCTGATACCTTTGGAAAGATTTTTTTTTATTGTAGGTGGCATCAGCCCTTTGGCCGTGTGGGGCCGGCTTTAGAGTTGTCCCACCGCTCTCTACCCACGGGAGTTGTAAGAGCCGACTGAGGGAATACCGGGGTAATGGGCAGAAGCACTCCCTCGAGTATTAACAACATCCACTGCGATCCCCAACCCAAGCGTGGCGATTACGGCATTATCCCCCATGACGGGACCGCTCGTTGTGGCATTCTCTTGGGGAGGCCTACGTCCAGCAGTGGACGTTAAAAAGCTGATGGATGGATGGTATCAGCCCATCTGGTGGTAAGTGGTAACCACCGATCATTGAATTAACAGTACCAGATGTAGTACCAAGCCGCTGTCCTCCATGAATTTTAACGGCTATGCTTGGTAGGAGTGGGAATGAATGGTCAATCTTCTGATATTGTTTGGGTCTTACAACTACAAGTGGTTACCTCTTCTCGAAGCCACCAGTTTCAAGATTTATGACATTCGATGGCATTTCTGAGTAGTCTGAAACGTACCTTCATTCTAAGCAGCACTCGCTTGTCCCTTGGTACCTTAGCGGGCACCGGCACTGGTATTGGCACGCGGCGAGGCACAGGTGCCGCTACTGGCACTGGGACGGGCACGGGCACGGACGGGCTCGCCGTTGTTATACCCGACTTGTGGGTTAAGGGAGGCGGTTCTAATGGCGGTGATGAAGATTTGCGACAATTCTGTAGAAATATTATTGTAATATGTACAAATAAAAAAAAGGTGTACGAGTTTTTTAATATAAAATTTACATTATTAAGTATATTTAATTTGCTAATTGATATAGTATTCTTACCACATATACAAGACTAAAGGGTTTGTCAGACGTTACCCATTTTCTGAGTAGCAAATCTTATAGGGATTGGGTGTTGTTAGTATGTTCTATGAATGAACACATCTGTTATCTTGAGCAGACAAGCAATTTCCAGATATTAGGTCTTAAAGTTAAGTCAAATAAGTTCAAAAAAGAATAACACGCATTTCTTACAATGGTGTAACTACAAGTAACATACAAAAATGCCAAATTTAGTATAGAGGCTTTTAATATAGTAAACTCATTTTATAAAACTCATTTTTGCAGATTGGTAGGATACCAGTTCATATGTGGCGGTGCATCAGAGAGAGAGGGTACCTTGCACAAGAAGCGGGCGGGCGGCGCGCCGGCGGCGTGGCCGGCGCAGGCGGCGTGGTACAGGCACAGGCAGGCGCCGCACGTCATGTGGCGGTGCATCAGAGAGAGAGGGTACCTTGCACAAGAAGCGGGCGGGCGGCGCGCCGGCGGCGTGGCCGGCGCAGGCGGCGTGGTACAGGCACAGGCAGGCGCCGCACGTCATGTGGCGGTGCATCAGAGAGAGAGGGTACCTTGCACAAGAAGCGGGCGGGCGGCGCGCCGGCGGCGTGGCCGGCGCAGGCGGCGTGGTACAGGCACAGGCAGGCGCCGCACGTCATGTGGCGGTGCATCAGAGAGAGAGGGTACCTTGCACAAGAAGCGGGCGGGCGGCGCGCCGGCGGCGTGGCCGGCGCAGGCGGCGTGGTACAGGCACAGGCAGGCGCCGCACGTCATGTGGCGGTGCATCAGAGAGAGAGGGTACCTTGCACAAGAAGCGGGCGGGCGGCGCGCCGGCGGCGTGGCCGGCGCAGGCGGCGTGGTACAGGCACAGGCAGGCGCCGCACGTCATGTGGCGGTGCATCAGAGAGAGGGTACCTTGCACAAGAAGCGGGCGGGCGGCGCGCCGGCGGCGTGGCCGGCGCAGGCGGCGTGGTACAGGCACAGGCAGGCGCCGCACGTCATGTGGCGGTGCATCAGAAGAGAGGGTACCTTGCACAAGAAGCGGGCGGGCGGCGCGCCGGCGGCGTGGCCGGCGCAGGCGGCGTGGTACAGGCACAGGCAGGCGCCGCACGTCATGTGGCGGTGCATCAGAGAGAGAGGGTACCTTGCACAAGAAGCGGGCGGGCGGCGCGCCGGCGGCGTGGCCGGCGCAGGCGGCGTGGTACAGGCACAGGCAGGCGCCGCACGTCATGTGGCGGTGCATCAGAAGAGAGGGTACCTTGCACAAGAAGCGGGCGGGCGGCGCGCCGGCGGCGTGGCCGGCGCAGGCGGCGTGGTACAGGCACAGGCAGGCGCCGCACGTCATGTGGCGGTGCATCAGAGAGAGAGGGTACCTTGCACAAGAAGCGGGCGGGCGGCGCGCCGGCGGCGTGGCCGGCGCAGGCGGCGTGGTACAGGCACAGGCAGGCGCCGCACGTCATGTGGCGGTGCATCAGAGAGAGAGGGTACCTTGCACAAGAAGCGGGCGGGCGGCGCGCCGGCGGCGTGGCCGGCGCAGGCGGCGTGGTACAGGCACAGGCAGGCGCCGCACGTCATGTGGCGGTGCATCAGAGAGAGAGGGTACCTTGCACAAGAAGCGGGCGGGCGGCGCGCCGGCGGCGTGGCCGGCGCAGGCGGCGTGGTACAGGCACAGGCAGGCGCCGCACGTCATGTGGCGGTGCATCAGAGAGAGAGGGTACCTTGCACAAGAAGCGGGCGGGCGGCGCGCCGGCGGCGTGGCCGGCGCAGGCGGCGTGGTACAGGCACAGGCAGGCGCCGCACGTCATGTGGCGGTGCATCAGAGAGAGAGGGTACCTTGCACAAGAAGCGGGCGGGCGGCGCGCCGGCGGCGTGGCCGGCGCAGGCGGCGTGGTACAGGCACAGGCAGGCGCCGCACGTCATGTGGCGGTGCATCAGAGAGAGAGGGTACCTTGCACAAGAAGCGGGCGGGCGGCGCGCCGGCGGCGTGGCCGGCGCAGGCGGCGTGGTACAGGCACAGGCAGGCGCCGCACGTCATGTGGCGGTGCATCAGAGAGAGAGGGTACCTTGCACAAGAAGCGGGCGGGCGGCGCGCCGGCGGCGTGGCCGGCGCAGGCGGCGTGGTACAGGCACAGGCAGGCGCCGCACGTCATGTGGCGGTGCATCAGAGAGAGAGGGTACCTTGCACAAGAAGCGGGCGGGCGGCGCGCCGGCGGCGTGGCCGGCGCAGGCGGCGTGGTACAGGCACAGGCAGGCGCCGCACGTCATGTGGCGGTGCATCAGAGAGAGAGGGTACCTTGCACAAGAAGCGGGCGGGCGGCGCGCCGGCGGCGTGGCCGGCGCAGGCGGCGTGGTACAGGCACAGGCAGGCGCCGCACGTCATGTGGCGGTGCATCAGAGAGAGAGGGTACCTTGCACAAGAAGCGGGCGGGCGGCGCGCCGGCGGCGTGGCCGGCGCAGGCGGCGTGGTACAGGCACAGGCAGGCGCCGCACGTCATGTGGCGGTGCATCAGAGAGAGAGGGTACCTTGCACAAGAAGCGGGCGGGCGGCGCGCCGGCGGCGTGGCCGGCGCAGGCGGCGTGGTACAGGCACAGGCAGGCGCCGCACGTCATGTGGCGGTGCATCAGAGAGAGAGGGTACCTTGCACAAGAAGCGGGCGGGCGGCGCGCCGGCGGCGTGGCCGGCGCAGGCGGCGTGGTACAGGCACAGGCAGGCGCCGCACGTCATGTGGCGGTGCATCAGAAGAGAGGGTACCTTGCACAAGAAGCGGGCGGGCGGCGCGCCGGCGGCGTGGCCGGCGCAGGCGGCGTGGTACAGGCACAGGCAGGCGCCGCACGTCATGTGGCGGTGCATCAGAAGAGAGGGTACCTTGCACAAGAAGCGGGCGGGCGGCGCGCCGGCGGCGTGGCCGGCGCAGGCGGCGTGGTACAGGCACAGGCAGGCGCCGCACGTCATGTGGCGGTGCATCAGAAGAGAGGGTACCTTGCACAAGAAGCGGGCGGGCGGCGCGCCGGCGGCGTGGCCGGCGCAGGCGGCGTGGTACAGGCACAGGCAGGCGCCGCACGTCATGTGGCGGTGCATCAGAAGAGAGGGTACCTTGCACAAGAAGCGGGCGGGCGGCGCGCCGGCGGCGTGGCCGGCGCAGGCGGCGTGGTACAGGCACAGGCAGGCGCCGCACGTCATGTGGCGGTGCATCAGAAGAGAGGGTACCTTGCACAAGAAGCGGGCGGGCGGCGCGCCGGCGGCGTGGCCGGCGCAGGCGGCGTGGTACAGGCACAGGCAGGCGCCGCACGTCATGTGGCGGTGCATCAGAAGAGAGGGTACCTTGCACAAGAAGCGGGCGGGCGGCGCGCCGGCGGCGTGGCCGGCGCAGGCGGCGTGGTACAGGCACAGGCAGGCGCCGCACGTCATGTGGCGGTGCATCAGAAGAGAGGGTACCTTGCACAAGAAGCGGGCGGGCGGCGCGCCGGCGGCGTGGCCGGCGCAGGCGGCGTGGTACAGGCACAGGCAGGCGCCGCACGTCATGTGGCGGTGCATCAGAGAGAGAGGGTACCTTGCACAAGAAGCGGGCGGGCGGCGCGCCGGCGGCGTGGCCGGCGCAGGCGGCGTGGTACAGGCACAGGCAGGCGCCGCACGTCATGTGGCGGTGCATCAGAGAGAGAGGGTACCTTGCACAAGAAGCGGGCGGGCGGCGCGCCGGCGGCGTGGCCGGCGCAGGCGGCGTGGTACAGGCACAGGCAGGCGCCGCACGTCATGTGGCGGTGCATCAGAGAGAGAGGGTACCTTGCACAAGAAGCGGGCGGGCGGCGCGCCGGCGGCGTGGCCGGCGCAGGCGGCGTGGTACAGGCACAGGCAGGCGCCGCACGTCATGTGGCGGTGCATCAGAGAGAGAGGGTACCTTGCACAAGAAGCGGGCGGGCGGCGCGCCGGCGGCGTGGCCGGCGCAGGCGGCGTGGTACAGGCACAGGCAGGCGCCGCACGTCATGTGGCGGTGCATCAGAGAGAGAGGGTACCTTGCACAAGAAGCGGGCGGGCGGCGCGCCGGCGGCGTGGCCGGCGCAGGCGGCGTGGTACAGGCACAGGCAGGCGCCGCACGTCATGTGGCGGTGCATCAGAGAGAGAGGGTACCTTGCACAAGAAGCGGGCGGGCGGCGCGCCGGCGGCGTGGCCGGCGCAGGCGGCGTGGTACAGGCACAGGCAGGCGCCGCACGTCATGTGGCGGTGCATCAGAGAGAGAGGGTACCTTGCACAAGAAGCGGGCGGGCGGCGCGCCGGCGGCGTGGCCGGCGCAGGCGGCGTGGTACAGGCACAGGCAGGCGCCGCACGTCATGTGGCGGTGCATCAGAGAGAGAGGGTACCTTGCACAAGAAGCGGGCGGGCGGCGCGCCGGCGGCGTGGCCGGCGCAGGCGGCGTGGTACAGGCACAGGCAGGCGCCGCACGTCATGTGGCGGTGCATCAGAGAGAGAGGGTACCTTGCACAAGAAGCGGGCGGGCGGCGCGCCGGCGGCGTGGCCGGCGCAGGCGGCGTGGTACAGGCACAGGCAGGCGCCGCACGTCATGTGGCGGTGCATCAGAGAGAGAGGGTACCTTGCACAAGAAGCGGGCGGGCGGCGCGCCGGCGGCGTGGCCGGCGCAGGCGGCGTGGTACAGGCACAGGCAGGCGCCGCACGTCATGTGGCGGTGCATCAGAGAGAGAGGGTACCTTGCACAAGAAGCGGGCGGGCGGCGCGCCGGCGGCGTGGCCGGCGCAGGCGGCGTGGTACAGGCACAGGCAGGCGCCGCACGTCATGTGGCGGTGCATCAGAGAGAGAGGGTACCTTGCACAAGAAGCGGGCGGGCGGCGCGCCGGCGGCGTGGCCGGCGCAGGCGGCGTGGTACAGGCACAGGCAGGCGCCGCACGTCATGTGGCGGTGCATCAGAGAGAGAGGGTACCTTGCACAAGAAGCGGGCGGGCGGCGCGCCGGCGGCGTGGCCGGCGCAGGCGGCGTGGTACAGGCACAGGCAGGCGCCGCACGTCATGTGGCGGTGCATCAGAGAGAGAGGGTACCTTGCACAAGAAGCGGGCGGGCGGCGCGCCGGCGGCGTGGCCGGCGCAGGCGGCGTGGTACAGGCACAGGCAGGCGCCGCACGTCATGTGGCGGTGCATCAGAGAGAGAGGGTACCTTGCACAAGAAGCGGGCGGGCGGCGCGCCGGCGGCGTGGCCGGCGCAGGCGGCGTGGTACAGGCACAGGCAGGCGCCGCACGTCATGTGGCGGTGCATCAGAGAGAGAGGGTACCTTGCACAAGAAGCGGGCGGGCGGCGCGCCGGCGGCGTGGCCGGCGCAGGCGGCGTGGTACAGGCACAGGCAGGCGCCGCACGTCATGTGGCGGTGCATCAGAGAGAGAGGGTACCTTGCACAAGAAGCGGGCGGGCGGCGCGCCGGCGGCGTGGCCGGCGCAGGCGGCGTGGTACAGGCACAGGCAGGCGCCGCACGTCATGTGGCGGTGCATCAGAGAGAGAGGGTACCTTGCACAAGAAGCGGGCGGGCGGCGCGCCGGCGGCGTGGCCGGCGCAGGCGGCGTGGTACAGGCACAGGCAGGCGCCGCACGTCATGTGGCGGTGCATCAGAGAGAGAGGGTACCTTGCACAAGAAGCGGGCGGGCGGCGCGCCGGCGGCGTGGCCGGCGCAGGCGGCGTGGTACAGGCACAGGCAGGCGCCGCACGTCATGTGGCGGTGCATCAGAGAGAGAGGGTACCTTGCACAAGAAGCGGGCGGGCGGCGCGCCGGCGGCGTGGCCGGCGCAGGCGGCGTGGTACAGGCACAGGCAGGCGCCGCACGTCATGTGGCGGTGCATCAGAGAGAGAGGGTACCTTGCACAAGAAGCGGGCGGGCGGCGCGCCGGCGGCGTGGCCGGCGCAGGCGGCGTGGTACAGGCACAGGCAGGCGCCGCACGTCATGTGGCGGTGCATCAGAGAGAGAGGGTACCTTGCACAAGAAGCGGGCGGGCGGCGCGCCGGCGGCGTGGCCGGCGCAGGCGGCGTGGTACAGGCACAGGCAGGCGCCGCACGTCATGTGGCGGTGCATCAGAGAGAGAGGGTACCTTGCACAAGAAGCGGGCGGGCGGCGCGCCGGCGGCGTGGCCGGCGCAGGCGGCGTGGTACAGGCACAGGCAGGCGCCGCACGTCATGTGGCGGTGCATCAGAGAGAGAGGGTACCTTGCACAAGAAGCGGGCGGGCGGCGCGCCGGCGGCGTGGCCGGCGCAGGCGGCGTGGTACAGGCACAGGCAGGCGCCGCACGTCATGTGGCGGTGCATCAGAGAGAGAGGGTACCTTGCACAAGAAGCGGGCGGGCGGCGCGCCGGCGGCGTGGCCGGCGCAGGCGGCGTGGTACAGGCACAGGCAGGCGCCGCACGTCATGTGGCGGTGCATCAGAGAGAGAGGGTACCTTGCACAAGAAGCGGGCGGGCGGCGCGCCGGCGGCGTGGCCGGCGCAGGCGGCGTGGTACAGGCACAGGCAGGCGCCGCACGTCATGTGGCGGTGCATCAGAGAGAGAGGGTACCTTGCACAAGAAGCGGGCGGGCGGCGCGCCGGCGGCGTGGCCGGCGCAGGCGGCGTGGTACAGGCACAGGCAGGCGCCGCACGTCATGTGGCGGTGCATCAGAGAGAGAGGGTACCTTGCACAAGAAGCGGGCGGGCGGCGCGCCGGCGGCGTGGCCGGCGCAGGCGGCGTGGTACAGGCACAGGCAGGCGCCGCACGTCATGTGGCGGTGCATCAGAGAGAGAGGGTACCTTGCACAAGAAGCGGGCGGGCGGCGCGCCGGCGGCGTGGCCGGCGCAGGCGGCGTGGTACAGGCACAGGCAGGCGCCGCACGTCATGTGGCGGTGCATCAGAGAGAGAGGGTACCTTGCACAAGAAGCGGGCGGGCGGCGCGCCGGCGGCGTGGCCGGCGCAGGCGGCGTGGTACAGGCACAGGCAGGCGCCGCACGTCATGTGGCGGTGCATCAGAGAGAGAGGGTACCTTGCACAAGAAGCGGGCGGGCGGCGCGCCGGCGGCGTGGCCGGCGCAGGCGGCGTGGTACAGGCACAGGCAGGCGCCGCACGTCATGTGGCGGTGCATCAGAGAGAGAGGGTACCTTGCACAAGAAGCGGGCGGGCGGCGCGCCGGCGGCGTGGCCGGCGCAGGCGGCGTGGTACAGGCACAGGCAGGCGCCGCACGTCATGTGGCGGTGCATCAGAGAGAGAGGGTACCTTGCACAAGAAGCGGGCGGGCGGCGCGCCGGCGGCGTGGCCGGCGCAGGCGGCGTGGTACAGGCACAGGCAGGCGCCGCACGTCATGTGGCGGTGCATCAGAGAGAGAGGGTACCTTGCACAAGAAGCGGGCGGGCGGCGCGCCGGCGGCGTGGCCGGCGCAGGCGGCGTGGTACAGGCACAGGCAGGCGCCGCACGTCATGTGGCGGTGCATCAGAGAGAGAGGGTACCTTGCACAAGAAGCGGGCGGGCGGCGCGCCGGCGGCGTGGCCGGCGCAGGCGGCGTGGTACAGGCACAGGCAGGCGCCGCACGTCATGTGGCGGTGCATCAGAGAGAGAGGGTACCTTGCACAAGAAGCGGGCGGGCGGCGCGCCGGCGGCGTGGCCGGCGCAGGCGGCGTGGTACAGGCACAGGCAGGCGCCGCACGTCATGTGGCGGTGCATCAGAGAGAGAGGGTACCTTGCACAAGAAGCGGGCGGGCGGCGCGCCGGCGGCGTGGCCGGCGCAGGCGGCGTGGTACAGGCACAGGCAGGCGCCGCACGCCAGTGACGGCACGCCGCGCCCGCACGTCATGGAGCACGGCTGCACCGCCTGCACGCACACGCGCATCCTTTACCGACTGACAGATTTCTAACCGAATGCGATGCATTTATTTGTTTTCTTGGTTTAACATATCTGGCATTATAATGTGTCCGACAAGTGACTGTGAAGAAATTCCGTGGTAATTACAAGTAAGAATCGATCAACTTCTACTTCACGAAACAAGTGGACCTGTTTGACATTTTTCTCGTTGCATCGCATTCGCGTTGAGATCGCTCACCTAAAGATATATTTTAAACAATATTGCTCTCATTCTTTCGCACTTAAAGACAGTAGACGTGGAACGTATGTTTTATTTAGGACAATAGACGCGTAAGAAGAGCTGTTATTATCAGACATTGATGGGGAGACGCAGCAGCGATAACCTAGCGATACAACCAAGGACTGTAAAGACAGTAGTATTAAGTTCTATCCCTGCTCGGTGTAGGAAAAGATCGTGAGAAAACCTGCATGCCTGAGATATTTTCTCGATAATTAATATAGGAGATTGACATAAGATTACAACAACGAAAGCGAAATCGACTATCCATCCCATACATTGATTATTCTATTCTATTTCTATTCTAAAACGTTTATGTCACCTGGCTAAGGGGTCTGTTGAGCACTAGTTATCTATCATCCACGTGTCTCAAGTCTGCTAAGAAAAAACTAGCAGTCATATACCAACACATCTAACCAACGTAGTGTGACCATACCTGTTTATGTGCTAAGAAAAAAAAACAAAAATAGTAGTTTGAGTGACTAACCTGTGCGACGCGCGCATGCGGCTCGAGCTCCGGCGGGCGACTCACGAGCGGCGGGGGCTGCGCCGCTAGCGGCGTCTGCGGCGGTCTGGCGCCACACGCACTACACTCGCCTCTACTCGACTATAGCTCGCACACGCGCTTGTGCGCTGTGGTATTATACACTACTCGCCCGATAATACGCATTTCAAATTTGCACGAAATTATATGTCGACTAGGAATTCCCATTGCCCCTTATTAACAAACTATAGACAGGCATTAATTTGAATTTTATAACTTTTGCAATATATAATTTTTTTGCAAAACTGTAATACGGTTTTATTGTATAATAAATTGCTGTGCATGCTAACACATAGAGAATAAATGTTTTACATTTGTGTGCAAATGTTTTTTACATTCTATCTATTTCAGCTATATACAATCAACCTACAACGCGTTAAAACTCTTTTCATCGAACATTCAGCGTGCATTTACTTAAAAAAAGCCGCGTCTATAAAGGAGTACTGTATTATACCACTGAATATAACAATAATAATATAACATAGTTATATCATATAGCACACCAAATGCCTGTAGAATAATATTAAATATTTGTACAAATTACCGTAATTTTTACATGGGAATGTATCAAACATAAGTCTTACTCAGTTTTAACTTTTTTTTTGTAATTATTTTTCTTTAGACACATTCAAAATGTTATTTTTAATTATGACTAAATCTACCATATGGATATATTCAAGAACGTTGGTTATATTATCTGACGAAGCCTGACAACAGGATACGTCGCTAAATTCACCAAAATATTTTTAGTGAACAACGTATTTATGGACGGAATATTTGAATTGATCGAATAATAAAATATTTTATCAATAGTAGCACCATTTTTTGGAGCAAATTAATCGAAATATCGACATAAGACTTTCTAATCTAATATACAGACCGGCACATGGCTGATTAATTTATTTAAAATAGTTCAGACTGCAGACATAATCACCTTTCACATTCGATCCAGTTAATTCGGTTAAGAATTCCATAAACATAGCACTTAAGCGAATTAACTTTATGAATGTAAATCCGGATATTACACAAACCCGCAAATAATATTTCTCTCTCCGATGTGTTTTAGGTGTTATTGGCACTGTTTATTATAAATGGATATTATAAATGGATATTTTAAGGCTTTATATAGTGTTACTCAGAGATGTTAGTGTTAGTTAACTTACATTTTTATTCAGTCTTGCTTATTTTTTGCACGCCTCATAAGCGAAGCGTTGAGGTGGGTACTACTGTCACTTCACACAAAACAACTGATATTGCTTATGATGGCAGACGAGCCACGGCCCACCTGATAGTAAGTGGAAACCGTCGCTCATGGACTCAACTATACCGAGAGTATTGTCAAGCCGCTGCGCACCATTTCATTTCTCAAATATTAAATGAAAGAATATTATTATTTTCTTATACTTGAAAGATTCTTATGGGAAGTTTTATATATATGGGACACAAACATATCTTCACTAAATAAAGAAAGTTCATTTCTGCTATTATAAGTGCATGTATAAAGTAGTACCAAGTACAGTACTAAATACGGATTGATAATAATTAAGTAAGACAATTATTTTTTATCTATTTTATTATAAGTCTGTGGTCGTAGCCATTGTAACAACAAAGCAGTATAATGATGTGCTTTGGAAGATTATTCAATCGGAGATAGTTTTAGTGATACTGTCTCTTATTTATGGTAAGGGCATAATTCATAACTAAAAAACGCTTGCAAGGAACAAAGTAACTTTTATTAAAACTAAACTTAACCTACCTATAGCAAACATCAGACTTTTTGTTGCAAAATCAATTCAATACTAACAACAATTTAAGTAGTCGACAAGAATACTAGTTTTAGAACGCCTCTAATTCAACGGGTGCAAAAAACCAGATGAACCAAGACAATATTAAATTTAATTTGAACTTAACTAAAAACTTTTTATACAAAATGTATTAAAAAAAAAATCCCAGAGATATTTAATGAAAATAAAGTATCTTTATAGCTTGATATATCACTTGTAAGAATGACTGACCTATTTTGTTCACAGATAAAACCGAAAGTGCCTTTATTAGGAACTAATAACAATGATGTGTTATTTTCTTAAAGTAAAAATATATAGACTGTGCTTTAAGACAGTCAGAACAGTCATGAACACAATTTAATCTCAACATTTTATTTATCTAAAAACACTTAATTTATATCTTTTATCACTGTTCTACGAGCATATCATTGCAATTTAATTAAAGGCACATCATTAATATTATGTAGGTATTTAAGCACAAATTTACAAAAACAAATAATTACAAAAATTAAGAACATGCCTTCATGAAAAGATACTAAAAAGTTCTATAAAAGCAAGGAGCTACAATAAGTCCCAAATATGTCAGGCAGTCGGAGGCCTAAGACACGAATTAATATTTAAAAAAAATTTACATATCATGGCCCCCGACTGCGTGACATATTTGGGACTTATTGTAACTCCTTGTTTTGAACTATTTAGTTCATTTTTTTTCACGCAGTCGTGTTTTTAATATAGTATTTGTTTTTGAGTTTGTACCCATAATCAGCACCATAACTCGCTAATCGAATCCGAGGGAGAGTATTTGTTGCAGGTCTGTGTAATTGTACATGATACGATACCTCGGTTTTTTCCAAGCGGCTGTGTTATTGTTATCCGGAGTGGCAGCTGCGGGTGAGGGCTTCTTCGCCTGCTGTTGAGGAGGTTGCTTCTCCTTGAGCACGGCCGCAGGAGCTGGAGCAGGTGCCGGCGCCGGAGTGCTACTGCTCAGTCGGGAACCCACAGACTTCACCTGTTAACAAAAAAAAACATGCGTTTTTTTAATTATGTTGACTCGTCTTTGATAATAGTACGGGGATGAAATGACATGCTTTAATTGCATTTTTGTCACAATTTTGGCTAAAGCTATTTTAGGTTATCATAATAGGTAGGACTAAATTGTCTAGTGATCAGTATGTTGGGAATCACTGGATTCATTTCAGAATAACAAAATATACTAAATCGTAAAGATGATCTTGTTTAGTGATTTTCTGGAAAGCAGAAATATTTTTAGAAGATTTATTATTACTTTTTCTGAAGGTAGTTGTATTGTTGATAATTTTTTTTCGCTCAAGGAATTCAAGAAATTTTTAAACAAAATGCAGTAGTTTTATGTGTTTCGTGTGTCTTCGGTGGTAAACGTTATGCAATGGCAAATGGCAGTCTGTTAGTCTCTTTTTAGCATAACTAAAGAAACAGTCAAAATTACCTATAAAATGTTCAATGATTTTGTCATATACTAGAGAAAGTGAACATAGGATATTGTAATTAAAATTGTTTGGATTTCTGTGTCTTTAAGAACAGGCCAATCAAATTAATCTATTAGTCGTCTACTGCATGTTATCTATAATAATGTAAAACTGTGTAACAGAGCTGTCTGTGTACAATGAAGATATTTGAGACTGTATTAAGCTGTGTAGTTGTCTCTGAATACAAAACTACTTTATTTTAGAATATTTGTGTTTATTTGTTCACATATAACGCAGAAACTATGGAACAGATTTAGATGATTTTTCTTTTTTGGTGGCTCTTGTTTAGGCTTAAAACTTTTGGCAGCGGCAGAGCTGCGGGCAATGGCTAGATATATTTATATATATTTTTGTGCTTATTATTTGAATAATCATAAAAATCCAAATATCAAGTGCAAAACAGTATCATTATATTTCTCAACGCCAGGTATTTAAAAAACCGGCCAAGTGCGAGTCGGACTCGCGCACGAAGGGTTCCGTACCATTGACTAGGTAAACAACATTCCATCCATCAGCCTTTCAACATCCACTGCTGGACATAGGCCTCCCCAAGAAATGGGGGATAGTGCCGTAATCGCCACGCTTGGCAGGCGGGTTGGCGATCGCAGTGGATGTTGTTAATACTCGAGGGAGTGCTGCTGCCCACTCCCCCGGTATTCCCTCAGTGGGCTCTTACGACTCCCGTGGGTAGAGAGGGGTGGGACAATTCTAAAGCCGGCCCCACACGGCAAAAAACAACATTACACTATTGTAACTCTCTGTAACCATGGTGTATGGCTGTTACCAAATTTTGCAAGTAAAATTTGACGTTGTATGGGAGCCCCCCTAAATATTATTTTTTGTTTTTAGTATTTGTTGTTATAGCGGCAACAGAAATACATCATTTGTGAAAATTTCAACTATCTAGCAATCGCCGTTCTTGAGATACAGCCTGAGACGGACAGACAGACAGCAAAAACGAGTAAAGAAACATGTTTGTATATGGGAGGCCCCCTTAAATATTTGCTTTATTTTAATTTAATTATTTATTTTTTAAAAGTGAATATTATAACTAAATATTCTGTGAATATTTCAAGCGTCTACCTGTTGCCGTTATCAATAGCGAGTAAAATGGGCTAAAAAATCACGTTTGTTGTATGGGAGCCCCCCTTAAATATTTTTTGATTTTTTTGTTTGTTTTTAGTATTTGTTGATATAGCGGCAACAGAAATACATCATTTGTGAAAATTATAACTGTCTAGCTATCGCCGTTCTTGAGATACAGCCTGGTGACAGATGGACGGACAGACAGACAGCGAAGTCTTAGTAATAGGGTCCCGTTTTGACCCTTCGGGTACGGAACCCTAAAAACAGGCAAAAATTAAAATCAAATTCATAATAATAATAAAATTATTTGGTGTCTATATTCTGACAAATAACAAAAAAATAAATTAATTTTCTTTTAACTATCAATTAAACATATTTAGAATGTCAGTTATTTTTGACTTTGGCAACATTAATACTTAATACAATCCTAAACCTAAATTAGGTTTACTCTCAATTCAAATGACCTTCCTCTGATCCTCTGATAATCTTCATCTGATCGCGCTACTCACTTGCCAACCGATTTTAACTCATCAATTAAAACATATTTTTTGGCTAATAATGACAGAAAAGACACGGCCCACCTGCTGAAAGGTGCTGCCCCCACCACTCAAGACTCAAAAATACTAATACTGCCAAACCGCTGCTCACCATTTACTTTCTCAGATGGGGAATAAACAGACAGCTATCTTCATCTACAACGAAAACATACTCAGGAACATGGAAGACGATGGTACCGATGCACTCAGGCCCGGTACCAATTGAGTACTCCCACTTGGTATCAAAACCACCACCAGTAAGTATGCATTCAAAGTAACCTACCTATCTATATACTATTATAAAGCTGTAATAGAGCTGTCTGTACATTTAAGATATTTGAGAAACAATGAGAGAATTAGGCTATATAGACGTGTCTAAACATGAAACGATTTTTTGTCTATCTTGTTTGTTTGTTCGCGCATCACGCAAAAACCACTGAACGGATTTTGACGCAACTTTTTTTCGTTTGATAGCTCTTGATTAGACAACTAGTATACCTACATTTTATCTAGCTACTATATCGAGAACCTGAGATATTACCAAAAAACTAGCTTTTGGCTGCGGCGGAGCCGCGGGCAAAGGCTAGTATCAAATGAAACAAAAAACTCATTATATATAATTTATTATTCAAATAATTCAATAAGTTTATAAAATATATCCATATATATATATTCTTCAAATAGTTCAATAATTTGTTCTTCAAAATATATCCATTCAAAGTTAAGACAATAACTATATCAAATACATATCTATATTATACTCAATACAAAAATAGATTTATCATCAACTTATAGTAAAATTATTTAAAAAAATAAGTAGTCCATTTATTACTTGTTTATACTATTTTATTCTATTCTACTTCTGCTGTTTTTCTCTTGATCATCTTGAAAATGAAATGTATTATTTGTATACTTCCTATCTCAGTCTCGTGGCGCTGCGAAGCTGTAAACAGAAATTTTAAAAGCATATAGCTAAGCTATATTCATCTTAAAAAGCCAAATCAAAGCCCACACGCAATCCGAAACAAACATCAAATTATGAGAAAAAAACAAGCTATTGTGACATTTCACGCTTTTCCAACTAAGCTATCGTAATATTTCAGGATAGCTTCGCAAAGCGTATGGAACAGTTCATCCAGGAGACGAAAATTCAAATTCAACTCTCCTTTCGAATCTCAAATTTTCGCTTGTGAATCTATGCTATTATAAAGTTTTAACAGAGCTATGTCTGTACATTTAAGATATTAGAGAAAAAAATACTGTATTAGGCTATATAGGCGTGTCTAAACACAAAACAATTTTTTTTAGATTTTTTGTCTGTTTGTTTGTTCGCGCATCACGCAAAGACTACTGAACGGATTCTGATGCAACTTTTTTTATTTGATAGCACACTTGATTAGACTCAGTAGTATTTACTAATTTGTTTTTTTAGAAGATTGAGACAGAAAATGTGCCAAAATTAACATACCTACATTTTTCAAACTAGATTTTAGTGGCAAGAATGACATGACGTTTAATAAGACATTTAATTTTACGAAAAAAGAATTTTTCTAAAAAATATTACAAATTTAATTCTGTAGCATATATCTCTTTAGCACATCGCCGAGGAAATACCTCTGTATATATACAAGCCCTTATCACTATTGTTAAAATTATATTTATAGTATACAGGCTTGTGCCTGTACCGTTTTAAGTATTGACCTTGGGAGGGCATAATGAGTAGGCAGTTATTAAAAAGCCAAAATTCTTATTTGAAAAATAAACACAGTAAGCATGAATCATTTTTTTTTTTGCGTCTATGTCATATAACGATATTATTTTTATATATTTTAAGCACTTGACATACACGACCGTATCTAATAGATGCCATAAAAAAAAAACACATTTTCACACTATGTTCGTCTGTAAATTTATTTTTACTTTTTCAGTAACAAAACACGTACTTAACTGTAAAATTAATTGAAATTATTGAATAAGAGCGCTAATTTAATTGTTTTGCTAAGTGTTAAAAGAATTAAGTGCAAATAAAATTAACACTAAAATAGAAAGATAAAGAAAGATAATAGTACAGTAAATGGGTTGAAAAAAAAATACATGACTACATATATTATAGTACATCTAATATTGAAGTGTAATCAACTGCTATAGTCGTTATTTTAATCGAGTAAGTTACTAGTTGTTTAATGTATAACAAACAATATAAAAATCAATATGTATAACGAAATTTATTTACTCACCTCATTTACACAAGATACATTTCATGATAAATTGCTTGATAAGGCTTCTCTATTAAATGTAAACATATACAAAAATTTTACGTTCTTCGTTAGAACAACAATATAATACTAAATCTCACAGAAAGGCAATGATTATTTAACCGTTTGCGGGTATTTTTGCGTGATAACCTAACGGTAAAACCTAGGACTGTAAACACCAGTATGGGGACATCGATCCCCAGTGCAAGGTCCAGACCTCCTATGGCAGACACCTCTGTTTTTTGAGATTTTTCGAAATTATATGTGTATTTATTTACAAATTATCACTGCTCCGTGAAGAAATTCATGGTCATTATTGCTTATTAGCATAAATTGGTTCCATTTAGATGATAAAATGGCAACACACCCTTTAAATAAGACACCGTATATTATCTGTTTGCTAAATGTTTTCAGGCATACATAGAAAGACCTACTAACTTTCTAGTCCAGTAGCTATATTGAGCTGAAAGACTGATATAGAACTAGCGTTAAATTGTTCCAACTCCTCTCATGAACATGATGGATTACTTTGGTGGATAGAGGTGGTTACTGCTGCACTAGGTGGTAGTAATATTTTTTCATAAGACAACACCTTGAACTAAGGAATAAAGGTTACCGTGCACATATCAACTCGGAAACGGATCGTCACCGCCTCGCCTATCACCTAGCCCTCATACGTTCGTCGACGTACCGGAGGTTAGAATGAAAAACGACACGTTAGGCGAACATTGGTTTTGCTTCGTTATGATTGGTCGAAAGTCCGTGGGGACAGACAACCAATCACAGTGAAGCCAAACGAAAGTTCGTCCAACGTTTCGTTTTTATTCTCATTTCCGATATGTCGACCAGTCGACTCGACTACGTCTAGATGACTCGCGCTTACGACTCTGCGGCCGCTAGTTGACGGCTAGGGCTCACCCGTCAACGGATCGCCTTCCAATCAGTTTGAGGTTGAATGTAAAGGGTAGCGCACGGTATGTCCCAGTTTACAATACGTGGCACGGCTGTCATAACGATAAACTTAGAATATAATAGACGTCCAATGTGTGCAAGTGAGAAAAAAGCATAGTGGCGATACCCGCAAGCAAGAAAGAGAAAACACATACAACGCCATTGTAACTTGTTTTTAATGAAAAATCGTCTCAAGTCACCGCGTGTGATACGAGCCCTTACTGTATTTTGTATTTATTTAATATAATCGTGAATATTTTGAAAAAAATAAATATTTCCCATAATGTTTACTAATGCATTAGTGATTGTGATGTTACCTATCGAAATAATTCAGGGAACATTTTACATTGTTTTGATCTTAACATATCAACAAATTAATATAAATTTTAATATTGTCTCATAAAATACGAAATGTTATAATGTTAGAAATAGCATTCTCAGTTCATGGTACTCGATAAAGGTTTATTATTAATTTTGTTAGATATAAGTTGATATAAGTTAGGAAAAAACACAATTAAATTGAAAACTATAACATCAAAATCGTCACACGTTGATGAGCTCTTTGTTCGTCTATACGGTAGTATATCTAGATAGAACTTGATGAAAAGGCCCTGGTAGGGGCAAGCGGAGCACCGCCGGAGAAGTAAGCGTGAGGATGGTGAGTCGTAAGCGCGGGGACTGCGAATTGACCACACCTCAGTTCGCGAGCTCGTCCCGAGACGACGCGATGCCGTTACGATGCTGATTATTGTGCGTTAAAAGACAATGCCGAAAACCAGGCTATTTTGTGCCCGTCGTGCGTCTTAACTATCTAAACATAAAAAATCGTCTTATGAATAATGATGTTATTTGTATTTATTTTAGTCATAAGCGAAGTGGGGTTTCAAAGTTATAAAAAAAAGATATACATATTATTAAATTCGATATAAGCGGAACTGCCATATTTATTGGAAGGCTTGGATAGTCAATGTCGCCAGTTTATTACTAAACCCATACCCATTTTTAAAGCCAAATAGTAAGAACATTGATTTGAAATAAATAAAAGAAAACCCACATGAGCTCCTATTATAATGCTTAGTATTAGTCGAAGATTATTTTATGAAATCATTTGAAAATCAATTATGAAGTTTTGTTTTTAAATTAAAAATATAATAACATTTATTATCTATTTCTAAAAATGTTTTAGGATATATATTGTTATTTTACTAGCAACCCTTATTGATTTGAATTTGATTGACAATTTGTCATGATTTGACATTTGTATTGCCGATAACGTGTTATGTACGTTTATGTGTTGTTTGCTTCATTTGTGAAAAAGCAGTGGTTTTTTTTATTATTGTTCAGTGTTTACTGTAACGTTGAGTTCAGCAAATTCTCCGTTGAGTAATTAAAAAAAAGAGAGTGACGTCGTGTGAGTTAGACTTCTTAGTGGTACTAAGACCAGGACTCTTAGAATGTAATCTAGATCCAGAGTAGTTAGCCGTTGCATTATATCCTATCTATATTTCTTACATAGGTACTCTAAAATACTATTGATACTACATTTTATACTATAATAGAATAAAAGATATGGATTTCAATGCATAATATATAACCTATATACTAAAAATTAAAAGTCAGATTTCTCTAAACTCCCATTAGATATCTCAATAATATTTTTATTTAAAGACCCTGAGTACATTTACAATGTCCTACAGTTATTTGGTTAAGACGCAACAATAGCCCAACTCTCATAGAAAAATCGGCATTGTCCTTTCATATAAATAGTACCGGACGCCTCGACTTGTGTCGATGCTGATCTGGTGCCGAACCGATTAGTGTGCGTTAACCTTAATCCCTTAACCACAAAGGATTTTACAAACATACAATTTAGCGGACACCAATTACAACCAAACTCAGAACTATTTGTGGATTACAAAAGTCCTGTGTGGTTATCGAACCCACAACACTCGGCTTAGGAGGTCGGTATCTAAACCACTGCACCATCTGTGCATTAGTAAAGTTTTATATATATATACCTTAATCTTGGCAGGCGGTGACTTGACGGCAGCTGCAGCCTGGGCCGCGTTGTGTTGGGGTTCGGGGCTGGCACCCTTGGGCGCTTTAGGCTTCGGCGTGCGCTTGCCTTCCACTGGGGTCGAAGGCGTCGTGGCCGCTACCGGCGAGTCCACCCGTCGAATCAATTTCGCGTCCCTTTAAAACAAGCATATCGGAGACTTAGTCAAAGAAGTACCTCTATGTTTGGCTATTATTTTTGCTTATGGCGGCAGACAAGACACGTACCAGCTGATGGTAAATGGTAGCCACTGCTCATAAACTCAGCAACACTAAGATTATTGCTAAGCTTGCGTTGTTCACTATTTATTTCGCGAATGAGAATTGAATGACAGCTATTTCACGCTAGATCTAGAGATCTCTAGAAATCTAAATTAATTAAATTGACCAATTTTTATCTTACAAAGTAAAATAATATTAGCAACACACCTGATAATTTCTTTCTCAGGGTCATCAACACCCAGCGGTTCTTTGAAGAATGAAAAATTTTCTAAAGTTAATCCTGTACCAGACAGATGCTCTGCAACCTGTAAAGAAATTATGTTGAGATAAAACGTACGTCATAAAAATATTCCACGTCTAGGCGCTGTAAAACCAAGAACTGCAAAAACAGTGGTATTGATTTATATCCCCAGATCGAGCCCGTATATGTATCATAATATATAAAATAAACATAATATGTACTATACATATTACGCACATGGATCTGCTGTCTTATAATATAATAGATGTATCAAATGGTTTGAGAGAAATAGATTAACTTAAAATAAGATAAATCAGAATATATATCCTAACTATTATAGAGCTGTGTCTGTACATTTAAGATGAAAAAATTACTGTATTAGGCCATATAAGAGTGTCTGAACACAAAACAATATTTTTTATATTTTTTGTCTGTTTGTTCAATCATGCATCACGCAAAAACTACTGAAAAGATTTTGATGTAACTGCTCTTGATTAGAATTAAAAATTGGTATACATTTTATCCCGCTACTATATGGGGAACTTAAGATATAAGCTAAAAACTAGCTTTTGGCAGCGGCGGAGCCTCGGCAAGCTAGTTATTAATAAAAACGACATATATCGCAGTCCAGTTTTGATTTTGTGACGTCAGATGGCGCTAATTTTTCGCATCTTTAAGGTCTTCGCGTGATATAGACAGTAGGTTTCCTCAAAAATTGTTCTAAGAAACACAAACAAATTATTTTCAGATCCGACTAGCAGTTGCAGATATAAACAAACTCTTCAGCTTTATTATATTAGTATCTACAGAGTATCTGGCAGGGTCTTTAGTTCAATCTCGAGTTCCTTCAAAGCCTGAGAATCAAACATGATATATCTATCTTGGCATTCCTTAGTGTTACAATAAACAGTAATGATTGTGAATGTTATTGATGTAATATTTGAAATATATCATACCTCTCTCGTAGACCTAAGCTTCTTGCCTTGTGGTGTATAGTAATATATATCGGCGTTACGGCGGGCATTTGCATCAAGTGCAGCCCTGTACACCAGTTCTCTCTTCCACCCTCGCTCCAGAGGTACTCGCAGTAATGGAGACGACATCTCGGTGGTAGCTCGGCGACCACCGCGAGATGCTGGCGATTGCACAGATGCCTGTATGAACAGAATTGATTCATGAGAAGGTTTTATTATATTAAAGGATTTTTAGGTGAAGATAATTACGGTTTACGTTGATGATTTAATGGAGATTCGAGCACAATTTTTTTGTAGTTTCTAGAGCAAAAGTGTATACTTCCTGACAGCAAGTTCTCAGGTTCGAATGCTGAGTCAGGCAAAAGTTATTGGGGTCTATTGTAGAGTCATTTTCCGTAACAACATCACGTGCCTGGTAATAGGCAAAAATGATACATTTTAAACCACAGCTTAATTCTTCGAGGAATGGGTGAGTGGGGTGGAGGTGTGAAAAAAATATCTTATAATTGTTATCATGTGGCATATTATGTTAATGATAAAACAAACCCAAACAACCCAACTGTGGACTGATCAGGGCAAATTTTACAGCTGTTATTATCACCCCGAAAGGGCAATGATGGGAAATGGCGTGATGATAAGTATGTTACTGTTTCTGCGAAAGAGCCACAAGTTCACGAGGTCTTTGATATTATATTTAATTCACACAGTTAGTTTTTTTTTTAATCTTAATTTAATGGACTTAGTTAATTTTGACAATGTCTACAGTTACACACATATGATGATAAGTATAATTGGACCGTGTTGTGCAGAAATGAAGCTAGCATAACTTTTATGTGCCATAACCCAATCGAAAGTTGTGCTGATTTGAATAACTTCTGCTTTATTTCTCAGTGTTATTCGTAGTCTTGGGTTGGTATAACCTATCATAAAAAAATGTAGTTGGCAGAATGAAACGAGTCTTTGTGACATAAAAGTCGAGATTATTGTCGATTGCTTGGCATTAAAACATTCATTTTGTTCAGTTTGTGGGTTGGATCATTTCTGTACGACACTGTCCAATTGAAAACATATTCAACTTACTTTAAATATACATTTTAAAACTGGAAATCCTTGCAGCTATTATAAGCAGAAAGAATATGGTTTGAATCAAATGGCAAAGTTTCCATAACTTTTATATAATCTGGAACATAGCATCACGCCTGTATTCCCCGAAGGGATAGGCAGAGGTGTATTACACACCCACGGTTCGCAAGCTATGTTCAAATCCCACGTAATAGGGAGCGAGTCTTTTGCCGTCTACCGGGTACATTTCCAAACTCCGGGCAGCTACTAAGAAATTTTCTTTTTACGAAAAAGGTCAATAACACTGCCCGACCCGGGGATCGAACCCAAGACCTCATGATCAGCAGTCGCTCACACTACCGCTGCACCACAGTCTAATCTGTGCTATTATAAAGCTGTAAGGTCTGTTACAGCTCATAAGTTCTAGCTTCTGTACCTTGAATATTTATATATATTGAGAAAAAAATTACGGTATTCAACTATATGTTTGTTTATTCGCATATCAAGCCAAAACTAACAGATTTTTAGGAAACATTTTTATTTGCTAGCTCTTGATTAGACTTAAAAACTGGTATATATTTTATCATGTTACTATATCGGGAACTTCAGATATAGCCTAACCCGTCGTCGTAGGTGAGCGACAAACGCATTAATAAAACGCGACGCGATGCGATACGAAAATATCAAATATTGGTTGTATGTACTTATGGCCTACGTTGACGCCTAATATGAATGCGACGCAAAGCGGTTAATGTACTAGCCGCAATACGTCGCATCACGTAGCAACGCGTCGCGTCGCTCACCTTGGACAACGGGATAAAACGCATTTACCTGCGTTTTTTATTTACGTATCTTATATATTATTGATGTGAAACATCTAATGCGGAGGGAGGGTAAAATTGGCTGTTAGCGTGGCGACGCTTTTATATTACTTGTCCCGTTCAAATCTTGCAAGTTAAATTTGACACACTTCCCGGTTTCCGATTGAGCTGTAATTTTACACGCATGTGTATATCACGTGACAATGCATTGTATGATGACATGGAGCTGATCTGATGATGGAGCTGGAAGGTGGACATAGGAACTCTATAATGAAACGGCGCAACCCCATCGATTTTGGGCTCGTATGATTCGTCTTGCCGAGTACTTTGTGTCTAGATGGTATCCAGGAACTGATGATGAAGCTGGAAGGTGGCCACAGTAACTCTATAATGAAACGACGCAACCCCATCGAGTTTGGAATCATTTGATCCGTTTTGACGAGTACTTTGTCTTTAGATGGTATCCAGGGTCTGATGATGGAGCTAGAAGGTGGCCATAGGAACTCCGTTATAAAACGACATAACTCCATCGAGTTTGGGCTCGTATGATTTGTCTTGACGAGTATTTTGTCTCTAGATGGTATCCAGGGTCTGACGATGGAGCTGGAAGATGGCCACAGTAACTCTGTAATGAAACTACGCAACCCTATCGAGTTTATACTCGTTTGATTCGTCTTGAGGAGTAATTTGTTAAGTTATTATCATTTTATCTCTAGTAAGTAAGACGCGTACGGTCTAAAAATTTACCGCTTCTCTTAATTTTGAGATTTAAAATCATCTAAAAAGAGGTCCTATGGATGCGGAATTCCGCACGGGTCGACTAGTATTGCATATTTTAACAAAAATGGATTAGGATCAAGAACGCTAATACTATGTAATAATCGTAAAAAGACAAAAATTTTCCTTGATGAAGATTGAGAGATTTTATAGCATTTCATAATTACATCAGTTTAAGAACCATACAGTCAGTCATCAAAGACGTCTAAACAGAGCAAACGTGCGGTGCGGTGCGGGGTGAGACGCGGGCGGAGCGCCCCCGAACGACCGAACATCCACGCTCAGTCGTTCGGGAGCCATTTGTCAGGGCTATCGAAATAAAATATTGTACTTTCAAAAAAAATACAATATTCGACACGTACACGCATTTTTTTAATATAGGTTACAAGACTAAATTCTCCAATTATTGTTATTCATGTTTTAGGGCGCTACAGTTGAATTTTGGGTTATTTTTTAAACCCATGATGGCAGTGTGTATTTTTTCAACATGGGTGTCGACTAGAGGGTGGGTGTGTTTCGTTTGAATTGTGTGTTATTTTATAAATCCAAGATGACCGCCGCGCAATTTGTGTAATTTTTAAACATGGTATTTTTATAGGTGCTTAGTTCCAATTTTGTATTATTTTAAGAAACCGGTATCGCATTCGAGCCCAAAACTACAGCCTGAATCTCTCTCACTTTGAGAGGAGACCCGTGCCCAGTAATAGGACAAAATAAAGTGCGTTTCAAAGCTCTTCGGGTTCAGTGTTACCAATATAGTTAATTCTTTTTAAGTGGGGATATCTCCATGTGACAAATTCTTTTTAGAGCCGGAATAAAATATTGTGAAATACTACACGTCATTTTATAATAACATACTTATATTCTAATGAACTTTAATTAATTTGTTTAAATGTGTGATAAAAAAAGAATATAAAAAATATAGATATTTAATATGTTTTTATTTCTTGCCAATGTTACAAATTCTGGACAACCCTAGCACTTTTATTCGTTGTAACGAATGTCTAGACGAATTCGGCTTTTACGACAATATCAAAGGCGATGACTGACTGTATGGTTTATTTAGACTGTGATTACATAGAGAAATTAACACAAAGTGTGAAAATGTGAAATCGAAAAAAACAGTCACAAGCAGGATTTAAACCTGCATCTCCTGGAATACTTTGCCAATGATGCTTTGCCAATTCAGCCATCGTGACAATTGCTCAGTACTGCGAATTTTGATAACACATAGCACTCAAATGCATGTCTGTAGCATGTCAAATGCTAAAAAATTACAAAATACATAGAGAAAATACAAATTCAAATAAATTTGATAATAACTTACATCAGTATCACCTTCAGATCTGGATGACAGTGCTGATGAAGGTCTGGAACCATCTAACCAATAAAAAAACAATTAAATTTATCACACATTTTGAAGCACATCCTTTATTATTATAAAAACAGAGCTATGTCTGTACATTTAAGATATCATAAACACAAAACATTTTTTTGAATATTGTCAGATTCTCTGTTTGTACATGCATTAACTACAGAACAGATTTTGATCATTATGTAGTTGGATAGATTTTGATTAGACTATGTACATATTATGTTTTATCCCACTACTATATTAGAAACCCAAGTTATAGCCTAAAAAGTAGGCAAAGGCTAGTGAGTCATAAATTACAACTTAAAGAGTGTAACCAACTTAGTGAACTACTTACCAGTATCGTTGCGTGGTCTTTTAGTAGCCTTTGTAGGGACAGGTGGTGTAGCCATCACAGTCCTCAGTGGTACAAAAGCCTTGGTGGCTGCAGACACCTCCGCTTGCAGGCGTTCTGATAAGATAAAACAATTTTATTAATTAATTAATGTACATTACTAAAATAAAGGCTTAATTTAGACAATAAAATCTGTATTCCTTTTCTATACTATTATAAAGTTGTAACAGAGCTGTGTCTTATTTAAGATATTAGAGAAAAAAATACTGTATTAGGCTAGACGTGTCTGAACACAAAACAATTTTTTTTTAGATTTTTTGTCTGTTTATCTGTTTGTTTGTTCGCGCATCACGCAAAATCCACTGAACGGATTTTTATACAACTTTTTTAATTTGATAGATCTCGATTAGACTTAACAACACATACATTTTATGCCGCTACTATATCGGGAACCTGAGATACAACCTAAAAACCAGCTTTTGGTTGCGGCTGAGTCGCAAGCAAAGGCTTGTATCTCATAATTACAAAAATGATTTATGGGGAGAATTATAAATAGTATTACTAACAAGGTTAACATAAGTGTGAGAATGTGTAATCGAAAATAACAGTCACAAGCAGGATTTAAACCTGCATCTCCTGTAAAACTGTCCCAGATGCTTTGCCAATTCAGCCATCGTGACAATTGCTCAGGATTGCTAATTTCGACAACACACAGCACTAAGCATGACAAATGCTTATAATATACAAGAAATTATGTGCATTTAAGGGCCGGTTGTTTCAAACGATTGATTATCGTAACATACGTACGTCAAAAAATAACAATTACGAATGATATTTAACGTACGTTAAATACAAAGCGTTGTTTCATTGCCTAAAAAACCAGTCGTCAAAGTTATTAGGGATGCCAGCACATAGCAACGTATTTTCGTAATAAAAATAGATGGGAGAATTTTCTAGTATGCCAACATTTGCCCGTATACGCCAGTTTATCTTTTTTATCATAGACAGAGGATGCTATAGTCTATGGTCTTTTTGTTTTTGTCATGGAAGTAATATGTAATGTATATACTATATGTACATATTACTTATTTTATTATTTATTACGCGAATGACAAAACTTTGAATTATTCCTTTATTATTAGTTGTGAATTGTGACAATATTATTAGGTAATATAAAGAAAAATAAGCTATTCATGCAGAATTAAATGCCGGTGGAGACCAACCGAGGACTTCACGTCTGTAAAAGTATGATTTGAAATCTAGCTATATTATAGAAGTCAGTTGCAACAGCCAATTTTTCTTCTTCGTTAGATGGAATGTTTATGTAATGAGGACGTCATTTATCGATAACCCGAGTCACTCGATGAATATATGACAAACTGTTGATTTCTGCAAACCTGATACATGCGCAAGACATCTCATAAGCGATCCTGAACCATAACATTGTGGAGTAGCAAGTACCTGATCAATAGGTAGGCTAGGTTTTACTGCCAAGGTTCTGAAATATTGTAGACAAATAAATTTTAAATCAAAGTATTCTTATGAGAAATTCTACTTTTCTGTAACAAATTTTATATCGTCTTCGATACGACAAAATCGGAACAATGGAGCTACTTCCTTTATTAGGTACACAATAGTCTCACGATACCTTGCAATGAATGAATTCCAACATATGAATTCCTGCTCATCCCAAAAATTTAGGTTGTTAACAGGTGTTTTAAAGACTTTTTTCTTCCGTTCTACATTGTTTGTATTGTCGCCAGATTAACAACTCTCGTAGAATAAAGACGAATACAAAAGAGTCTCCATAATGTTGTAGGTACCTACTGTTTGTTAGACCCATCCATATAGTACCTATACGCTGACAGTATATACTATATCTATGGCTAGACGCACAGAAAGTGAAGTTAACCAGTGGGCGGGACATCTGTTACCGTAATCGTTATTATTGCACTGCCACTGCAGTCGCCCAACAACGATTTCAAATTTTCACTTCACATTTTGTTTTTGATGTTTTTACAACTCAGACGAGCAAAGCATCTGGGATGGTATCCAGGAGATGCAGGTTCAAATCCTGCTTGTGACTGTTAGTTTCAATTTCACATTTTCATACTGTTAATTTATTTGGCTAAGCATGCCCAATGCTAAAAAATATATATACAAATATCAAAATACACTTTACCCTTCCACCAATAAAATACTCTTTGTCTCACTCTTATTACAATACGGCATTGGTAAACTTGTGGCAACCCTTCACCGATCAAGCAAAAATATCAAAATTGAAGTTACTAGTTTCCTATGATATTGTAATATCATAAAAAGAATCTGGAAAACTTGGACAAGACTCACCTAAAACACGATTATAATCCACTGCCACTATCTCTTGCTTGATGTCATCAAATCCTTTGAATTCCTCATCACCATCATCGCTGAAAGCGGAAGACGCTCTTCTCTTAATCCCTCTCTTGTCATCTCCATTTTCCTCACAAACTTCTGCCTTTATTTCTTCATGTGTTTCTTCGTTTACTTCATTTTTAATATCTAGTTCAGGTTTAATATCAGGTTCTTCTTTTATAGGTTCACTAGGAATATCTAATTCTTCATGTTGTATTTCCTCTTTTACTCGGATTGGTTCCGCTGGTTCTCCTTGTTCTTCAGGGTCTACTTCTGGTGGTGGAGAATCTGAGGACAATAGAGTATTATCAGTATTGTTAGCTCCTTAGAAATATGATAATATTGATGAATACTAAGACGATTATGTTCTCGAATTTTGTCACAGTTGATTTTGTGCAAATTACTAATAGATATACATAACCTCACAACCTATCCTTAGTAATAAAAGAGAGTGAGTTTCTTTGTATGTTACGCTTTTATGTCGTAACTATGGAACCAATCATCATGAAATTGGACCGTTGTGCAGAAATGATCCAACTCACTAACTGGACCAAATTATAATGCCAAGCAATCGAAAATAATCAAGATTTTTATGTCACAAAGACTTGTTCCATTCTCTGCCAACTAAATTTTTTTATGGTAGGTTATACCAACCCAAGATTACGAATAATACTGAAAAACTAAAGCACAAGGGTTTCAAAGTCCAATTTTAACATATTTTATATTTAGTCAGGACTCGGAAAAGGACAACGTGAGTGAGATGGTAAATTTGCTAACCCCTGAGCATTTTCTGTAGCCTATATACACTAGCAAAACCAAAGGCACTTAGAACTTTATCCACCCTATGGCAAGATATAGGACATGAAGAGGAATGATGATACGAGAGGAGATGAGGATGTGGTCAGTTAGTTAATAGGGTGGAAATGAGGAGGAGGTTTAGTAGGTTCCTAATTGAGGGATAGGAACACACATATTTAGGATTTAGAATTAAATTATTTTTTTATTTTTGATATATATATTTCAAATGTTTTATAAAATTGTGAGTAAAATTAAGAAACTAAATCCTTAATGCCAACAAAGTAGCCAGTACTACTAGTAATTATAGTAAGTTGATTGTAACAACTATTGAAACATGAAAGTTTTATCAAGTATCTGTCTATAGATAGATATTACATGCAATAGTTAAAATTTTGATGATACTAGTTCAGTTAGAGAACCAAAACAATAAGGAATATTTAATTCTATTTCATATTTTCTCACTTTGTGTCCTGGTAAAAGGCAGAGCACATCAAGTGTTATAAATATATACAAAAAATAACCAATATTTATTAAAAAAGTCACTGGTTTGTAATTTTAAAGGATACAATCTCTGTTCTCTCTGCCTACCCTGCAAGGGAAATGGCGTGATGATAAGTAGTAGTAGCTCGGAAGCAAACGGTCTTTGTATTTAGCTTTTGTTGATCAAATTAAAATTATATAGCATTATTATAGAACTTCAGCTGTTTAGTACAATATTTAGACTATGTACTTGTGTGTTAGTTTGTTTAGCAAATACAGGATTTATTATCTCACAACTTTATTAAAAAATATAGAATTTCTCTACCTGTACAACACAAATATTGTGTGAAAATAAATGTAAATGTCAGTGAAAACCATTTCATAATTGACTCCATGGTTCAGAACTTAAGTGGAAGAAACAGGCACATGAAGAGAGCAACTTTGATTTATACTACTATCACATGTTTCGTTATTGCAATAGATTCCAAATAAAAAATAATATATCATCAGCAATCTCTAAGGCCACACATAGGTGGCTATAGGTCAAAATTAGGTGGTAGATAGTTAAGCATATACAGTTGTATAACATAGGAACTAGTAATTTTTGAAAATAAATGATGCAATAATCCTTACTAAGATTATTTGTTTTGTACACTTTTACTTCATAACTGAACCAATCATCATAAAATTTTGGACACAGCTTGGAGCCTCGAAAAGGATGAATCCTACTTTTTATCTTAAAAAGATGTATAGTTCCTACAGTATAGGTTTGCATAGAGACAATTACTATCCAAATTATTATATGAATTTGGAAAATGTGCCCGGTAGACGGCAATAGGCTTGCCCCTTATTACGAGGGACTTAAACATAGTTGGCGAACCGTTGGTATGTACAGATTTGGTCGCCGGCAAAAGCTAGCATGATATAAATATAATATTAACGATAATGCTAATTAATATTTATTGAATCATCATACTTGATCTATGCAATAACACAATTACTATAAACACCTTATAAAAGCCATGTTAGGGTTTTTATCACAGCAGGGCTACACAATGACATCATCAAACAGTTTTACTAAAAGCATAATTCATCAACATATTTTAAACTGAGGACTGAACTCGCTGCAGCATATACAGTATTTAACAATAACTAGTATGACATGCATTGTATAACAGTCTTAGTGAGCAATGTGTACAAATTACTGATATCCTGAAATTTTATTTAAAGTGTAAATGCAGCATATATATTTAATTTTGCAATTAATTTGTTGGTAGAATGTTGTGATAGCAATACAAATTAAAATATAATCAGTAATGAAGACAAATTATGTCGTGATGTTGGCACATAGGTTATGTGAAAGTTTTGCATTACCTGACATCGAAGTTGGTAATGGCTCCTCATCAACCTTTGCTGGTTCGATAGGGAGCTCCGGTGCTACTTCTTCGGGTTCAGCTTCAGCCGCCGCTGGTGAGTCCTCTGTGGTAACCCTATCGTCCTCCCCATTAGTGTTATCAGACACCGCCATTTCCTCCGACATTGTCAATTATTAAATTTTATCACGAGTCCACTGTCAAAATATATGTGGCCACATAACAATGCTCTTACGATACTCCCACAGAGTTCGCGACTAACAATCACGGCTCGTACGCGTCACAACGTAGATTTCCCGCTATAATGGTCGAAAAAAAACTTTTGCCTTCGTAGCGTACACATAACGTCCAAGCGTCGCTAGCTTATGCGTTTTGTCACTGTTCATGAATATTCAGTCAGAAAACACAAACTTGTACCGAGAATCACATAAATACATGCAAATGTTAAAGGATAAACACACAAAAGACTAATTTCTTGAGATTTATGTAGGAATTAACGAACATAAACAATTTTTGGCTCGGAGTTCACGCGAAGGACGCCATAGCCATACCGAATATCATTCATCTTCTTGTCTATGGTACGGATGAAATACTTACAAGCTCATTCGATTTCGTATTTAGTCGATTTTATAGATAGATGGAGTAGTCTGTGGATAGATGTTAACCTCAAATTACAGGCTCTGTCGTAAATAATGGAAAACCCAAATTGGAGGTAGTCCTGATGTCAAACTGCATAAAAATCGGCAATTTTTTTTTTTTAGTTTGAATATTTGTAACGTCTAACATCCGCAACACCATTGGCTAAGTATCTGGACGGTATCCAGGAGATGCAGGTTCAAATCCTGCTCGTGACTGTTATTTTCGATTACACATTTTCCACTCTGTGTTTAATGTATAGTGCTAAGCATGTCTAATGCTAAAAATATATATAAAAATATCGAAATATTTATAGGGTTAGCGTCATTATGTAAAAAACATAATTGCAAAATTAAGTTTACCTGATCGGTATAATGTATAAAAATACTTCCGACAGATGGCGCAGACGTCACCCAAAGACGTTACGTATGAATGTGTTATCGAAATTAGCAGTCAGGAGCAATTGTCGATATTCTGTGGTCCTAGTCCAGTAATCCAGTTCCAAGTTGACAAATTGCGCGGGTTTTCTGCCACCGGAAGTGTTAGCGACTAAACGATAGAAGAGTTATAGTGTTTATATCTTGCGAAAATTGGTCACTCCTGCTGTTGTTATGGGCACACTAAGGCACAGTGTCGGTCAAGGCCGAGGTGCTTCCGTTGCTCCCAAGAACACTTTGGGGACAGCTGTGAGGTTCCTGAGGCTGAGGCGACTTGCATCCAATGCTCGGGACGCCACTTTGCAACAAGCAAAGCCTGCCCTGAACAAGAGAGACAGAAGTCTATAAAATCTGTCATGGCTTTGGACAGTGTGTCCTATGAAGTGGCCTGCTCCCAATTCCCTCCTGTTGCTCTTTCCTACTCAGAGGTTGCTAGAGTACTGTTCTAGCAACCCTTGTCGCATCTAGCCTACCTAGCTGGTGGTAGAAACCTAACACATCTAGGTAATGACCATGCGGTCGCTTTACGGGTGTAGATTGAGAAGAAAACTACAACAAAACAAGATGAGGTGAAGTAGCCGAACGATCTATGGCTACTCAACTTCAGTGTCGGTGACCGATGCGTAGTAAGAGACGGCAGCAGGCACGTCGCGGTATATATATGGCCGCGCGGAGTGAGGTTAGGGGTCCGGGCGGTGTATGCGCAGGAGGGCTTCGCTGGTGCGACGTATGACGTCACACACCCCCTCCGTTAGGCCAGAATTTTCGCTGCCGGAAAATTCGGCTGCTGGCAGGCACCCGGCAGGAGCTGAGACCAGCTCAGCAGTCACCCTGCGCGCGCTGTAGGCAGGACAGACGGCAGTCAACCGAATGCTCTGAAATAGAGAGAAGAAGGGTGAATAGCGATTATAAAAAAAAATACGAAAACATTTTATCAATATGCTGAAAGAATATTAGTTACGGGGTTAAGTTGTAACAAAACGAGAAATAGAATGAATATGCGAGCATATGCCTGACTCTGAAATGATACCTTTAACCACTGAGTCGTGTGGGAAAATTTTTAATAGATATTATTACAGTTTGTTGTTACCTGAATAACCTTAAGGATAAGTTTTATATTTTAAAAGACTATTGTTTATAGTTTGTTTGTTTGATGTCTTTTATGTGCCATTCACCTAACGGCTTGCCTGACATGTCTGCGAGTTTATAGACTAGGGGTGACTTTTTTGACACAATTTTGCATTTTATAAATTTTGGGGCTAATTTTTTACTGAAGTACTTATCCTTATCGCTTAGTTAGAATGTACGCCTCCATACAACATCGACAACATTGAACTCTGCCGGTTTTCGGCGAAGATTATACGAATGGCAGTTTCGCTGGTGAGCGTTTAACAAGGCTGCCTGTGTTTTATCGAAGACAGATGCTAAATGACCGAGAGACTCTGCCTAGGCATCGTGCGGCTCCAATACCGAATTGAATTCGCCACTGATATAGCGAGAACCACATGTTATGAGTTCGCGGCCGAAAACTAAGAATGAGGGAGTGAAACCTGTTACTTCATTTACTGCACAATTAATAGCGAATTGAATTTTAGGTATTAGAGTATCCCAAATCCTATGATCGTATTCAATGAAGGTAGATAAAGTTGTAGTAATAGTTTTATTGTGTCTTTCCACCGTGTTAACGTGTGGGGTATACAGAGGAGTATAGTGTAGGTTAGGTACTTTATATTTGGTTAGTAAGTTTTTAAATGTAGCACTAACAAATTGTTTACCATTATCTAGTATGACAGTAAAGGGGATGCCGTGTACCAAAAAAATTATTTCTTCTAGAATTTTAGTTATTATTTCCGCTGTGGCACGTTTCAAGGGGAAAAGTAAGCAGTATTTTGAGAAACAACAACAGACCACGAAAATGAAAGTATTTTGATTTCTAGTGGGCGGCAAGGGGCCAATTAGATCGATGCTTATTGTCTGAAAAGGTTTAGAACAAGACTTAGGTCCACCCATATTACCTAGCACTGAATGATTCTGATGCTTATGAGCGATACAAACATCGCAAGAATTGATCGCCTCGACGACATCGGACATCATCAATACATGCCTGGCCAATAGTAGTTAAGTGCTAAACGCTTGTAAGTTTTAAATATACCCAGGTGGCCAGCCGTGGGCAGTTTTGTTGTATTATGTCTGTTCTGTCTTCATACGGAACGACTTCTTTCCATTGAAAGTCCCTAGTAAGAGGGTTAAGACTTTTTTTGAAACGATATAATTTGTTACTAATGACCTGATAATCGACAAAAGAGGTAGGAGATTGTGAGCAACCGTTGAAGATATTTACACACCAAGAGTCATTAGTAGTAGATATAGTTTTAATATTAAAGTGTAAATTTTGATTATTATTATTCGCCTTTATGTTAGGCGAACGAGAAAGAAAGTCTGGCACAACGTTTTCAGAACCACGACGATGCCTAATTTCGAAGTTATATGAGGAAAGACGAACACCCCATCTAGCCAGACGGCCAGTAGGATTATTGAGGTTAAGAAACCACTTAAGCGCAGCGTGATCAGTATAAACTATGAATTTTTTTCCATTTTCAATATAACAACGCCAGTGTTCGATAGCAGACAAGACAGCAAGCGCTTCGCGCTCGGTAGCACTATAGTTTTTTTCTTGCTCTGTAAGAGATTTACTGTAGAAGGCTATGACCCTCTCCTCACCATTGAGGACCTGACAGAGAACCGCTCCAAGACCAAAATTGCTAGAATCCGCGTGGATTTCAAAAGGTTGGTTATAATCCGGACAAGATAGTACAGGAGAGGAAGCTAAGCATTCCTTAAGCTTGTTGAAAGCTAAGTCTGCCTCTTGTGACCAGCAGAAAGCAGGTGCCTTTTTGCCATTTGAAGTTAATTTGTTCAAGGGAGCTGCCAAAGTGCTGAAATTAGGTATAAACCTCCTATACCACGACGAAGCGCCTAGAAAACGACGAACCTCTTTTTTATTTGTAGGTGTAGGATAGTTTTTAATTGATTCTACCTTATCGGGATCCGCGTGGAGCCCGTTGGAATCTACAGTGTACCCTAAGTATTTTAACTTGTCCCTAAAAAAATTACATTTGTCAAGGTTAGTAGTTAAATTAGCTTGTTTTAGTTTATTTAATATTTTAGATAATAGTGAGATATGGGTTTCGAAAGAATCCGATATACAGATTATATCATCAATGAAACAGAATACTTTGTTTTCGAACTCGGGACCGTAGAATAGAATGTCTGCCAAACGCTGCTGAGTTGCAGGCGCATTTGTTAAGCCAAATGACATCGACTTGAACTGAAATGTACCTCTAGTAGGCACATAAAAAGCCGTTTTACAGCGATCCTCTTTTTTTATAAGGATTTGCCAAAAACATTTAGATATATCAAGGCTAGATAGGTATTTAGCATCTCTTAAGTTATCTAAAATCTCCGATATGTAAGGTAAATTGTAGGCATCCTTTTTAGTTACAGAGTTCAATTTACGGCTGTCTAGACAAAAACGTAGTTCACCATTTTTTTTAGGTGTTAAGATTACAGGATTAGACCAAGGGCTTTCAGAAGGCTCAATAACATCCTCCTTAAGCATTTCATCGACATGTTTAATCAAAATACGTTGTTTATCGGGGGACATCCGATAATACCGTTGACGAATGGGAAGACTATCCCCTGTATCAATTGAGTGCGTAATGAGAGAAGTACGACCTAGACCCCGCTTTTGATAGGAAATATCAGTAAATTGAGAAATAATACTGTTAGCGGTGACTCTCTGATCAGCTGACAAGTGGTCAAAGGACACGAGATGACTAGCGGCGCTTTGTAATTCCGCGACGCTAGTATTAGGTTTATTTTGGAAAGCGACAGTTTCCAAGTGATTAGGAAATAAATTAAACCCTCTCCAAAAATCCATTCCTAGGATTAAGGAATCCTTAATTCCAGGTACAATGTGAGTAACCAAGGAAATGGTTTTATTTTGAAACTCGAATGGAACTAAAACCGAGCCTAGTGAACAGTATCTATAGCCGCCAGCGGTGATAAATTGCAACGATTTAGTATTATTAAGTTTTAACCCTTTTGAGAAAACAGAATGAGAATTATTACCTAGGATAGTAGTACTAGATCCGGAGTCGAGTAGACCAATAGTAATTTTCCCATTTATTTTAACGGGGATGTAAGGAGTACGATTAATTGAGTTGCCGATTAGGGAAAGTTGTGGATTATTAAAAAATTTTGATATATAATTTAACCAATCCTGCCATTCAGTTTTAGAAGTTTTATTTAATGTTGAAAATTTTCCCCAATCGTAGCCTACTCGTTTTTTGAAGGTGTGATAGTTGTATTAATTTTATTACAAGTAGGACAATTATTCACTTTGAAACCCTTTAGCCCACACTTAAAACAGATTAAAAAACGTTGTTGTTTACAAGAATGCAAGCTATGAGAACCAGTTCTTACACCTCGGGCAGAATTGTTTAGAATTGAAAGGTACGTTAGAAATCGCATTAGATTGAACCATTTCGCAATTGTTAACGGAAAATGGTTGCGTGATATAATTTTTAAACGTAGGATTAAATTTTTTATTATTATTGTAGAAAGTGCTGTTATTAGTGTATTTGTTTAGAATATTAGTATTAGTATAATTATAAGCAAACTCAGGAGCCAATGTCTCCGAAGTAATTTTAGGCAGTTCAGAGAAATCCTTATTACGACTATTATATTTTTCAAAATTCCTACAGACACCAATTAAAGAAGGAATATCCACAACATTAGTTGTTAAAAGCGAATTAGTATAACAAGGCCTAATATTATTTAATAAGATTTCGAGTTTTTCAGACTCGCTGATAGGTGTATCTAAACGAGAAAAAAAACCCTGCATTTTAGATATATATAAGGTTATGTTCTCTTTTTCGCCTTGAGAACGAAGTCTTATTTTCGACATCAACTTGTAGTCGTAATTATGAGGACTAAAATCACGCTTAAGTAATTGACAAAGATCAAACCATGTATTAACATTATTTTTGATAGAACGATACCAGTGCAAAGCATCGTCTGAAAATATTTCAAAAGCAAAGGAAACTATCTTAGACTCGGACATACCTCTGCAAGACATAAATTCATTAACCTTTTGAATGAAGGCGCGCACACAAGTTACCATTATATTTAAATTTATTAAGTTCCGAAAACAACTTACGCTCGTAACATAACTCAGCTAAGGAATGATCGCTAGTGATGGATTGCGGTTCAACCCGTTCCGGTAACGCAGTTTTATACGGAGATAATAAGTTTAATTTACCGTAGTTAGTGTGAAAATCGTCCCAGACTAGGTTAAGTACCTTAGAGTCGCTAAGAGTAGTGGGGTCGATGCGAGATAATCTATGAAAAACGTGATTCAAAATAGATTCGGTTCTCGAAAAAAGATTTTTATCGAAGTTAGACTGTAATGCTTTAATATTATTAGTAGCACGGAACAAAGAATTTTTAGCCGCGGAAATATCCTCTAACGGCGCTAGGCATGAAGAAATAATTTCATCCGAGGGCAGGTTAAGCGAGAGTTTAGCGATTTGCTCACGTAATTCTTGCACCGTATTAGTTGGCGAGTCACAGTCTCGTATTTTAAGCTCGTATAGTAATTCAGACTTGTTCAAATGTGAAAATTTAATAGGGTACGCCATTGACTACGCGGTGCAGGAATATGCGAACAACAAGACACACACTTAAGAGAAAAAAATATGAAAAGGTTCGTCCAAAAGGCAATAAATTAGCTTATAGGCATGTATAAAAAGTAATCTTATAGGTCGAAAGTATTTAAAAAGTAATTAGATTATAGCGAAGGTTGACCGAACACGTGTTGCCAGGCGCGCGTACCGGTATGGGCACAAGAATGCGGAGTAAAAAAAAAACAGCTAATTTTATGCCACTTTACACTGCACAAGCAAGCTATAAGCAAATAGTTTGCGGGTGATAGAAATAAAAAACACAGTACGTACCTTTTGGACGAAAATACATAAAAACACAATTAAATGGGCTTAGACTTCACCAGACCTTGTGCCTATGCCTATATTATTGGGCGCCAGTGTCGCATCTAGCCTACCTAGCTGTTGGTAGAAACCTAACACATCTAGGTAATGACCATGCGGTCGCTTTACGGTTGTAGATTGAGAAGAAAACTACAACAAAACAATATAACTAACAGCGTATATTATAGGAACCACTAGTAATTAACATAATATATACACTAAAATCTCAAGGTGTAGGTTCTAGGCACAAGATGAGGTGAAGTAGCCGAACGATCTATGGCTACTCAACTTCAGTGTCGGTGACCGATGCGTAGTAAGAGACGGCAGCAGGCACGTCGCGGTATATATATGGCCGCGCGGAGTGAGGTTAGGGGTCCGGGCGGTGTATGCGCAGGAGGGCTTCGCTGGTGCGACGTATGACGTCACACCCTCAACATGTAAACCCCCCCCCCATTCTCAATCATCCTAGCCTACCCGTTCCTACGTTAAAACTGTATATTCCTCTCCTAGACCTAGACCTACATTGGGTAAAACCTACGATAAGGCTTCTCATAACCAATTAGTGTTTGATCCTAGATCATCAATTGCTAATGGTAGTGCCCTTGGTAACAATTATTATTCTCTCCAACCAGATACTTTAGAATTCCTTCTATCCTTGTTATTTGACTTTATCCTACTTAATCCCCATCAAATACCGTCCCACGTTGCCTCAAAATTAACCCAAATCTCCTCTATCTTCACTAAAAACGGATCCCATCGTGGTGATTCAGCGGAACAGTCGTAGCGTGCAAACTAAAAAGCATGAACTCACTCACCTTATTTCCACATATCATCCATCAGTCATTGCTATCTCTGAGACTTGGTTGAGACCGGGAGTACGGTTTAGTATTCCTGGTTTCTCTTGTCTTAGAGATGATAATGACAACGGTTATGCAGGGAGCGCCTTATTAATAAGCCGTTTCCTCCCCTTCTCCCAAATCCCCCTTCCTGCTCTTCCCCCTGGCATCAATGTTGTTGCTGTCAGGTCCTTGGACATTTCCTTTGTATCTGTATATATCCCCCACCCTAAATCTTCCCTTATCCCGGATATACTGTATATCCTGTCCAACATCCCTTCCCCTATGGTACTCATGGGTGATTTTAATGGGCACAATACCATCTGGGGTCATATCCATGCAGATCTGTTTGGCCACTCCTTACTCGACATTTTTGATGAGACTAATTTATGTCTCCTCAATGATGGCTCCCCCACTCGAAGAGTGCTTCCTTCCCAAAATCCGAAAAGTGCTGTTGATCTCTCTCTCTGCTCCCCCTGTATTCTTCCGAATATATCCTGCAACGTTCTCCGCTATACATATCGAAGTGACCATTTCCCCATTACTATGTTCATCTTTACTTTAAACAGTGTTTCTCCATATTGTAATCCCTCTCCTTCCCTTAAATATAGACTCGCTGAAGTAGACTGGTCACTTTTATCTGCTTCCCTTGACCTCAAGCTAGAGTCTGTTCTACAGATTCTATCTGGCTCCCCTCTTTCTTCCTACAACTTATACATTGTCAGTTTCATTTCTGCTGCTAATACTCACATTCCCCTTAAAAAACCAGCTAAGGGCTTTAGAGTCTCCCCTCCTTGGTGGGACTCTGAATGCACTGTGGCAGTTGCAGAACGTCGTGAAGCGGAAAGGGCTTACTGTGGATGTATGTCTGTTGAAAACTTCCAGAATTATAAACACTCCTCTGCAAAGTTCAAAAAATTTATTAAAAAGAAGAAACGACAGGGATGGATAGGCTTCTGTGAGGGATTATCCCCGAGAACCCCTCCTACCCTTATTTGGCAACAAATTAGACGTTTCAGAGGATCCTGCAATATTGATAACACTTCGGCTAATGATCCTTCATCATGGCTAGAGGCCTTTTCGGATATACTTGCCCCCCATCTGTCCCTTGTTTATCCTCCATCCCACCATCCCCTCTTTATTTGCCCTCAACAAACTCCTTTGACTCCCCTTTTCCCTCCAGAGAACTGTCTCTTGCTCTTGACGGACTTACAGACTCTGCTCCAGGCATTGATGGTATCCCGTATTCCTTCCTTAAAAAATCCTCCGACCTATCTAAAAACATCTTTCTCTCCCTAGTTAACTCTTTCTTCGACCATGGGGTGGTCCCTGACCAATGGAAATCCCAGGTTATTATCCCCATCCTAAAGCCTAATAAAGACCCACTCGATCCTAATAGCTATAGACCCATTGCCTTATCCTCTACACTCTGTAAAATCACCGAACACCTTATAAAACATCGTCTGGAATGGTTAGCTGGAAATGGTCCTTACCGGCTCCCAATTCGGTTTCAGGAAGGGAATGTCTATCATGGATAGCCTCAGTATCCTAACTACGGATATCCAAATTGCCTATAAAGAAAAAAATATCTAGTAGGGGTATTTCTTGATATCACGGCAGCTTATGACAGTGTTCTACTTCCAGTTCTCAGGAGAAAGCACTCACAGCTGAGAATTTCTGAAAAGTTAGTTTACTTTATCCTTAGCCTGCTGGTAGAAAGATCTGTCCTTATCAAGACTAATTCTGGTTTTCTCCCTCCTTGGAGGGTTTGGAGGGGCTTACCCCAGGGCTCTGTCCTAAGTCCTCTTTTATACAACCTCTACACGCACGATCTTGAGAGTACTGTGGATTCTTTTTGTGAGGTCCTGCAGTATGCTGATGACCTTGTGCTGTATGTCTCATCATCATGTATAGAAGAAGCCACCTCCCGACTTAATGTGGCCTTGAGATATCTCCAAGATTGGTTGTCCGACCATGGTCTATCGCTCTCCCCTTCCAAAAGCTCCTCAATTGTCTTCACTAAATAAAGAGTTATCCCTCCCATTAGTTTACACATTCAGAATGAATCCATCCCTCAAACCCACTCTGTAAAATTTCTGGATTTTATGCTGGACTCTAGAATGACCGGACTCCATCACTCCATTTGGCCTCCCTCTCGGATCGCGGTTGCGTACAGATGTGTCTTCCGTACGAATTTTAAATATTATTGAAGCTATAAATTAAGTTAAAACATTAAACTAAAATTCGTTCGCGCGCTCAAAGTACTAGGCGCACAGTTTTTCCAAGGAGCTACACGGTCGAGCGTTTGCGAGGTCGAGTCGGCCACACCCCTTGCAATTCATTATCGGCGCCTGAGTGCATGTATCTGGGAAAGAGACATCGATACGTGCGAGCAATATCACGAATGTGCTACAGCCGACTGCCACAACCGCGCAGGTAATGCAAATCTACGAATGTTACATTGTTTATTCTACTAGCAATTTGTTCTTGCCGCTACCCAGCTTTGCAGTGAATTACAAATATATAAGTTTATTGTAGTGTATTTAAAACCTACAAGATGATGCGTACTCCTGAAAACAAATCGGAGCCTAACTTATCGTCAGCTGGTATAATTGATTCTCCCAGAAATTATGTTACGACCACACGTAGTAAGTGCCTACGCAATTCGTCTGGAGAAATCTCTTTCAGTGACGAATTCTCTGGATTCAAGGAGGAAATAAAGCAAATGTTCATGGCACTACAAGCGGAAACTGTAAAGGAAATAAAAACACAATTATTAGGCTGGAAAACTGAATCTGATGTTAGACTAACCAAAATTGAGACCTCATTATCCAAAATCGAGAAAACCTATGCGGAGATCGAGAAATCTATAGATTTTACAAGCTCGCAATATGATGATCTAAAGTTAAAGACTGACCGCCTGGAAAAGGAGTGTAAGGAAAGCCGGGTGTATATATCTACCATGGAGGAAAGAATGGAGGAAATGCATAGACTTTCAAAAATAAATTTTATAGAGTTGAGAAATGTGCTAAAATTGCAAAATGAACCCAAACTTGATATTAATAACTACATAAATAACATTTTAAAATCAATAAATTTAACTTTACCTAATAACAGCATAAAAGATACATTTCGCATACCAGCTAAGAAGGGAGGGAACCCTACTATTCTCATCGAATGCTTCAATAACACTACAAAAAATTCGATATTAAGATCCATTAAATCCTTTAACACATCAAGTGAGATGAAGTTAAATATTTCCCACACCGGAGGTGTAGGAACAGCTCCCATTTATGTAACTGAACACTTAACTCCCAAAGCAAAAAAGTTACACTTCCTGGCCAGGAGTTACATCAAAAATAAACAACTTCAATACTGCTGGACATCACACGGAAAAATCCTGATTAAAAAATCGGACTCGGCACCGACTATTCACATTAAAACAGAAGAGCAATTGGAAAAGATAGCTATGCATGATATATGACTCGTAAAGTATAATTTTTGGTTAAGATGTAGCATAAACTTGAGGATATATTATGGTGAGTGGGATTTAATTTACAATACCTTTTTTGTATGTTACTTAAGGTCGTATTATATTTTCTTATCATTGTATGTAAAGGATGTACACCTGAATTACTATTTAGTTTATAGCTTTTTATTTAATAACATAAATTACACACTCACACAAATAAAACTTACACAAAACAACATAACACTTTACTTAAATAAATCGTGCAGACATAAAATTTCATTAATACTTCTCGATCACAGCCGAAATTACTACATAAAAAAATCATATAATCTATTACTGTTATTTATACTTTATTACTGCTTATTATGGTTTTTCTTATATTTGCCAATTGCTATATTATTGCTATATAAACATAATAACAAAAAAACGATTATTATATACAAAACCGTACTAACCAACCTTTTATTAATTCCTATAATATATAAAATTTATATGCCTGCACTATTCACCATTGTTGAATATCGTTTTAAAATTCGATAAGGAGTTATTACATGAAATAGACACCTACTCTAGTTCAGAAACTATACTCTGTGATCCTGAACATTGTTTATCCTATCTTATAACATCTAACAGATACCTAAAAATACTAGGACAAAATATACGTAGTATAAACGCAAATTTTAATGAGTTAACCTTACTGCTGCATAGATTAAAATTTGATAACGATATTATAATTCTCTCGGAATGTTGGATGTCATGCGTCAACAATCTTCCCACTATAAAAGACTATGTTGCTTCACATACTACTACCCATTATAACCAAAATGACGGAGTGGTTGTATACATAAAAAACGACATCAATGCCTCTGAGTAAACCCGTAATCGATGAAGCTAATTGTTTACTGATTGAAATAGAGTCCAGAGTAGCTATCTTGGCGATTTATCGCCCACACTGTTTTAAAACGATCACTGTTTTTCCGAGCTCTTTACAAAGAGTAATATCAAGTCTATCGACTTATAATGATGTTATAATAATCGGTGATATTAATATTAACATAGCAACAAACAGTACAGATTCTCGAGTGACGGAATATTTAGATCTTTTATCATTAAATGGTTTTTTACCTGCTTTTAATACTCCTACTCGTGCTAATAGCTGCCTTGACCACGTAATATTAAAGGCTAAAAGGTCTGTGATCACATTATCATTAATTTTAATATTACAGATCATGTACCTATCCTGTGTTGCATTGAACTTAATAATAGAATTAAACCAGTTCAACGTCAATGCATTAAATTAAACTACGAGAATATAAAATTAGACATTGGTAGGATTGATTTCAGACCTATGATGTCATTGGATAATCCTAATACTGCCATGGATCTTTTTGTTAATAAAATCAAGAATATAATAGAATTAAATACTCCAAAAGTGAATGTACCTAATAGACAGAGAATACTCAAACCCTGGATTACGATGGGTATTGTTAGATGCATTAGGAACAGAGACCGATTGCATATAAAATTTAAAAATAATCCTAATAATTTAATACTAGAAATAACGTACAAAAGATACAGAAATTATTGTAATAATTTAATTAAAAAATTAAAACGAGATTATGAAATAAATCAACTAAGTCAAGCCGGTAAAAATAGTAAAAAAATTTGGACTACAATAAACAATATTACAAATAGAACTGTTAAAAAGGATGACTCCCTGGACCTACTTTCCTTAGAACTGACCCCTAACGCATCTGTCAATACCACTAATAAGTTTTACGCGACCATTGGTGAAAAGTTGGCAAATAAAATAATTAAGCCACCATTGCCGTTAGTACACCCAATGATTACTCAAACCGACAGAATTGTCAGAAACTCCTTCGTATTGTTAAATACAGATGCCCAAGAAATAGAGACTTGCATCAAAAGTTTAAAAAATAATTGTGCCCCAGGATCTGATGGTATACCATCAGACTTGCTAAAATTGATAAAAAATAAAAAGTAGCCCCGCTTACACATATTTTTAACTTGTGTTTAAATCAAGGCGTATTTCCAAATGCATTAAAACAATCGATAGTTAGACCAATTTTCAAGGGTGGAGATAGAAGCCGTGTCACAAACTATAGGCCAATTTCAATTTTAACTTCGTTATCGAAAGTTTTAGAAAAAATAATACACTCCAGACTAACGAACTATCTAGAAAAATACAATCTTTTATCACACCAACAGTATGGATACCGAACTGGGAAATCGACTCAAGATGCCTTAAATAATTTAATAGAACTTATAGTGAATAAGCTAGACGCGAAAAAGAAATGCCGAACAATATTTTTAGACCTTGCTAAAGCTTTTGACACGGTTTCTGTCCCCATCCTCTTGAAAAAACTACATCATATTGGCATTAGAGGTAATCAGTATAATCTGCTCAAAGATTACTTAACAGATAGAAGTCAAAAGGTTAAAATCAGTGACTATACTAGCGACACACTTCCTACTATACACGGAGTACCACAAGGTAGCATCTTGGGGCCTACACTATTCCTAGTGTATATTAATGGACTTACTGACCTGGACCTAGAAAATTGTAAAATTATCTCTTACGCAGATGACACAACATTGACATTTTACGGTGATAATTGGAATGACGTATATAAATATGCACAAGAGGGATTTAACACTGTCACCTACTGGTTAGCTTCTAATTACCTGTCAATGAACACGGACAAGACCAAATATATTCCATACTCAATATACAACACAGGTAATGATGCTCATCAGATACATCGCATATTCGCACACACATGTCTCTCATCTACATATCTCTCTTATTCTAGCCAACCTTGTAACTGTTCCTCTTTATCCGCAGTAGATTCTATAAGATACTTAGGCATTATGATTGATAAAAATCTCAACTTCAAAACCCATTGCATCCAGATCGCAAATAGAATTAGAAAATTAGTTTATATATTTAAATAACTTAGGCACTTAGCTTCTCCGAAGATAATGAAAATGATATACTATTCTCTGTGTCAGTCAGTAATAACATATTGCATCTCGTGTTGAGTGGCACTGCTAAAGCCCACATTATAACTGTTGAAAGAGCACAAAGATTAGTATTAAAAATTATTAAATTTAAACCAAAAACATACTCCACCACTGATTTATATAAAGAACACAGGGTGCTTACAGTACGGCAACTGTTCATATCTTCTCTAATCATGCTACAACACGCCATTGCCTTACAAACTCACAGGAACTCGCAAAAATCAGTGCGAAGGAAGCACAAAATCTTCAAACCCGTTTTATGTAGAACAACTTTTGCTCAAAGATTCCGTATATATCTAGGTCCTGAATTATATAATGTTGCTAATGAACACAATCAAATATTATATATGAACAAAGTAGCCTGCACTAAGGCAGTGAATACCTGGCTCCTATCCCTTACATACGATGAAACAGAAAGACTATTAATAGTAATAGCTTAAATAAGGAAGCACATATAAACAACCTTAGACATCACAGACCACACAGTTTTACTTTGACAAAAACCCAAATACAAATCACACAACACACATGTCCACACAAGCACGCACACACAATCACACACGCAAGCACACAACACACACACACATGCACACACACATGCATTCACGCGTGCGTAACTACACACACATACACACACACAAACACACACACACACACACACACACACACATATGAATAACCACTAACTTTAATCAGCACCAGCATCTTTAACAACTATAGCGTACTATATATACATAAGGCTTGTAATCTTGGTCGAGAGGGGGCGCTGATGCCTATATTACAGGATATTTTTATCTTAGTTTAGGTATTAGCTGTACAGAAATATTGTAATTTTACTTACCTTTAAGCCACATAGTGTATTTATATTTTGTTACTGTTCTTGTAATTTTAAGGTGCAAATAAACATTTTATTATTATTGTTTATTATTATTATTTGGATTTCATAGAAATGTGAAAAAAACATAAATGTCCTGCGATCCCTATCAGGAGTCTGGTGGGGGTCCCACCCCTATACCCAAAAGCTCCTGTACAACGCCTTGGTCAGTAGCCATCTCGACTATGGCTCGTTCCTCCTCAGTCCCTGTAACAAATCAAACCTAAATAAATTTGACAAAATACAATCCAAATGTCTGCGCATTGTTCTAGGAGCAATGAAATCATCGCCCATTAAAACAATGCAGGTGGAGTGTGGTGATTGTCCTCTAAACTTGCGCAGGCAGTTCCTGGCAGATAGATTCCTTTTCAAAACAGTCCAAAATTCAAATCACCCTGTCCTTGCTAAATTAGAGAAACTTCTCAATTTATTCCAGAATTGTGATAAGTTCCCCTATCTGCTCCACAGCTATAAAACATTTTGCCAACTCCCCAACCCGGTTATTCAGTATCCAACAAACCCACTCTATCTCACCCCATATGACGCATTGGTTTTTCGTCCAAACATCCTCCTTCACTTCGGCATAGGCAAAGAGAGTTGTAACGCTAGAAGCATCTTCAATGACCACTTGAACCAAGACTTTCATGGTTGGTATCACTTATATATGGATGCATCAAAATTATCCCCAGACAGTCCAGTTGGCGTGGCAGTTTGGTATCCATCCAGCAAGATCTGTCTTAGCTTCAAATGCCCTTCCTCTACTTCGGTCTTTACTGGTGAAGCCCTGGCCCTTCTAGAAGCTATACTCTTTGTCAAAGCCCACCATTTCAACATCTCCATCATCCATCTTTTCAGACTCAAAGAGTTGTCTCTAATCAATCCTATCCAACCCTTTTCGGTCCCATCCTTGTTATCCCATTGTGTGTACACTCAGGCATCCCTGGGAACGTAACAGTTTTGGCTTGCGCCAAAATTGCTGTTTCTCATGGCACTCTAGAACACTACCAAACATACTCCCATGACCTACGCCTGGTGGCCAGAACATTTCTTAACAAATCATGGACCGGAGCCTGGAACTCTAGCAAAATAGGAAAGGGTAAACACTACGCAGACATACAGCCAGATATCCCCCCCACTCCATGGTTTTTCAAGTTCCACAAGGCTAGTAAGGCATCAATTTCCGCCATTTGCCGACTTAGACTGGGTCATTCCTGCACCCCTGTGTTCCTCGCCAAGCTCAGGATTAGGAGTACTGCGCTCTGTGAGTGTGGATTAGACGAAGGAGACGCTAATCACATCTTCTTTTCCTGCTCCAAGCTACGGTTTTCCCTCTACAACCTTCTCCCCTCCACAATTCCTCGTCCTACTTCCCTCAAATGCCTCCTCCCCCTCGTTTTCTCTGATCCTATTAATAATGTCCTTTGTAAATTTGTAAATAGGAACAAAACAAAGCTGTAAATATTAATGTAATCACTAACCGTGCTTGTAACTAATATTATTCTGTATGTCTCATTAACCACTAACAACGTGCTGTCTTATATGTTGTCCTGTCCAATTTCAGATAAATTTCCTCGATCGTAGTTTTTATCAGTCAGCGAAAACCGGTCAAATTCTTACATCCCCATCTCTACTCTCTACTGTTTACGACACTACCATCACGGTCACTGGCGGAATCGGGTCGTTTGGATAGGACCCTAAGCCAATAAATAAAGAAGAAGAAGAAGAAAGAGCAATTGTCACGATGGCTGAGTTGGCAAAGCATCTCAAAATCATCAAATCCTGCTCGTGACTTATTTTCGATTTCACATTTTTTCACTTTGTGTTTAATGTAAAGCAAGGAGTGTTTACGCCATAATCATCAAACCAATTATCATGACATGTACTGTGTGTACATGTGATACAATGTGTGTACCTGTTTTGGCTCTCTCAGAAATGTTTGCATTTTAACCAGCTTGCAAACTGCGCAGTGTGTACTAGTTAATTTTATGCCACTATTTTACTCTAAATCATGAAAAACAAATTTCCTAGAAGAGCCAGGTCTAGACCCTTTTCCTTTGCCTAAAGTCCGTCATACTGTATGACTCATACACCTTTATTCATCTGTTAATTCGGTCTTTTTTGTATCGTGTGTAGGTAAAGTCAGGTCCGTAGCGCCATGTTATCGTGTTTGCAAACACAATACAAGGTGTCGTATGAGGCGACTAAAGGAAGTAAGCAATTATCATCCATTGCATGACAGGTGGTAGGGCTGGGTACCAAGTGGGATTACTCACTTGGTATCGAGCCCGAGCGGGTTGGTACCACCATCTCCCGTGTGACCGGCCTTGAAGCACAACGTTGCGTTTTGGCTGTAGTAGGAGATAGCCGTTTTTTTATTTAATTTCATATCTGTGAAGTGAAATTGTGAGCAGCGGCTTGACAATACTCTCGGTATAGTAGTTGAGTCCATGAGCGACGGTTACCATTTATCATCACCTGGGCCGTGGCTCGTCGTGCCACTACAAGCACTTGGCGCCGGCTTCAAACACATCAGTAGGTGTCTAGCACGGAAATCGTATGTAAATACCAATTATATATATTGCTTTTTAGTTCCCGAGTGTCTTCTGAAGGCGGTTTACATAATCAACTTCCCGATAAAAAAAAATTCAAAAGTTGGGAAGTTATTGGTTTTACCCCGTTTTTCTTAAATTGAGTTTTCAAGGTATGTTGACGTTTTGAGGTCCTTTTTTTTTGTTTAGGCGGGAAAAAATGTACCTAACCGCACACCCCGTCGTTCGGGGCAACGAACAGGGTAGTGTGGGGCCCTCACCCACTAAATAAACCCGCCGTGTGCCGTCTCTCCGCCTTTATTGGCGTACCACTGGAACTATGTTACACTCCTTCGGTGGTCCGCCGGACGTTTTGAGGTCCTAGGAAGCTTCCCCGAATGTTTCCGCGATGATGTCCGTATCTGTATGTATGTATGGGTGTGTGTGTGTGTGTATGTGTGGCCATATCTAAACCTCTCATAACTTTTGAACGGCTTGACCGATTTCGTCGCGGTTCACATCATTCGAAAGGACTTGACCAAACTTAAGACTTTGAATACAATTAAGACTGATTCGAACCGGTAGATTTTGAGAAATCTCATAAAAAAAAAAAAAAATTCAAATGTGGTTTTTTGGAATTCGAGCTCGACTGCCTTGGGTTAATTTCCAGAAACTCAGATATTGCATTCTTGACGTCAGATGTGTACCTATCAATCACTTTCTTGACTGAATATTTTCCTTGCCTTGTTGTCTGAACATCCTGAGCAAGACACCGCTTCATGTTGCTATTTTTTATTTTTTTCTTTTTACAATTTTTTTTTTGATTTCTTATTTTTATTATTTTAAATTATTTTTCTTTAACTATTTATCATTATTATTTTTATTAAAAAAAAATAATTTAAATGTTGTACCGTATTATATACAATTTTGAGCGCTTAAATAGCAAATTAGCGGAAATTTGCAGGGATGGCCTTTACAGTCAACCGTTTTCTAGATTTTTTTTTAAATAGTAATTATTATTGCTAAATATGGCAAACTAGCCACGGCCCACCTGATCGTAAGTGGTAACCAAATAATATAGTAGGTACTCTCTACCGAGTAACCGTCACTCATGGACTCAACTATACCGAGAGTAGGTGTCAAGCCCCTGCGCACATTTCATTTCTCAGATATGAAATGAAAGAATAAACGGCTATCTTCTGCTACAGCCAAAACACACTGACGTGTATCATGACCGGTCACACGGGAGACGGTGGTACCGACCCGTTTGGGCCCGGTAGCAAGTGAGTACTCTCACTTGGTACCCAACCCTACCACCAGTAATGCAATGGGTGATAATTGCTTACTTCCCTTAGTCGACTTGTACGACAGCCGCGGGAAAGGATGAGGTGGTGAAACTTGTATTCTTAGTCCGTCACCACACGGACAGAAGAAAGTATTGGTGTAAAGATGTGAAAGGGGATGTATTCTTAGTCCGTCACCACACGGACAAAAAGTATTGGTGTAAAGATGTGAAAGGGAATGCTTCGATGGTTCGGACATGATGTAGTAAAAATGCCAAATTACGAAAAGGCGCTTGGTTAATTAATTTCGTATCCAGGATCCATTGGTATTAAACAAACCTGTTTATGCAACAGTAGCAGAGTGGTTTAGATACCGGCCTCCCGCCCGAGTGTTGTGGGTTCGATTCCCACACAGGACAACTTTTTGTGTGATCAACAAATGGTTGTTCTGAGACTGAGTGTATTTCGTGTCCGTGAATTGTATGTTTGAAGTCCCCCGGGATACAAGGATTATTCCATAGTGGTGTTGCCTTTTTATAGTAAGAAAAAAAAGGTACAGAATTCTCAAATCTAAACTTTGTAATAATGTGGACAAGGAAAAAGATAATCGAATGTGTATGCATATTTTTTTTTATTAACAATGATATTCATCAGATACATGGCCTTATAACTAATAAATATGAAATAAATATCAGAATTTCGCATACACACATTTTACTCTTAACTATGTCTATAAATATCTTCTTACAAAATTTGTTATATGTCTAGAAATATCTTCTTACAAAATTTAGTCTAATGTATGAAAATATTGACACGAAATTTATAATACCTACTACAAATAGGTGAAAACCAAATGATTTTGGAACTGTATTTGGAAGTGTTATTTTTCATTTTTGTTTTATGTAAATATTGAATCAATTTTTTTTTTTCTTAATCATTAAAAAAGGGTCTAAAATTAATTACATACCTTCGTTTTGAAGACAATAATAATGAGTATATTATGATAAAGGTATATTATTACAAAACATTAAGGCCTACATATTTCCAATCTGTTTACTTACCAATATATTAATTTTATTATACCCAGGGTGCGGAATAAAATCTTGTAGATCACGCGGAAGTATATCGTGGGGGAAAATTTTATCAATCATAATTATAGAGGCTCTTTTCAAAACAGCTTAGTTCATCAAGCACGTTCATTTGGATTGAACAAAGAAAAACACCAAACTATGTCTCATAGATATAGTATATAATAATTCGAGTATACACGTACGTCAGTTTATACTATATCTATGGTATGTCTCAACGCAACTAAATGTTTTTTGTAAATAATTTTCTAGACATAATATAGTTGAAAATGTGGCAATTAATTACACGAAAGAAAAATGAAAATGATAAGCTTTTTCGAAGAGACACTTCTCATTATTAATAGAGCAGAGAATCGTCAGTACTATTTTAATTTCGAGAACTAATATAATGCTACATCCTTAACATACCTACTCTAAGTTAGAAATTCGCACTGATGAAAAAAAATATAGTTGCGAATAACGTACATATTTAAATTTCCCGCGTTCGTCTTGTTGCGTTAGTACAGTTAGCAATTTTGTTGCCGATCATGCATTTGGTATTGTCGTATTTTTTTTTTCTTTACATACATTATATTTTTGTAGGGACGAGTTTTTTCTTTTTATAAAACTTAAATAGTGCATTTAGTTGGCAGTTGCATCTGGGTGTCTCTCCAGAAGCATGGCAACTCCCTGTCCTCCCGCTGCACACGCTGAGATCAAACCAAATTGTCCATCTTCACGGACCAAACGGTGAGCTGTGTGCATCGCTAGACGAACCTGCCAACATAATTCAACATCTACCGAATTTCTTATACGATGAAATGGGTCAGGGATACAAAACCTTTATTAGGGGGTTAGGTCATTTCACACAACGTCCCCTGGTCACAAACTAAGCATAACGCTTGTGCTATGGGTACCAGACTGCGGATATAATACATTATATTACTTTTTTTTTGTAAATACATACTTATAATACATAGAAAACAATCAGACACAGTACAAATATCTGGGTTCGTCACACAAATAATTGTCCTGAGTGGGAATCGAACCCACGACCTCGTGCACGGAAGTCGGTTACACTACCGACTACGCCACGAAGTCCATTAACTATGGTAACCTGCGCTCATAAAATATGTTTTTTTTTAATACACATTTCTTTTTCAATGCGAATAGGATAAAAACGTTTGTAGTGTTGCCAAAATCGGTGCTAATTATTTGCACTTGAGCCGCTAAATCATTTACCACTGGTGGCATTAAAAAAAGTTCCCCATGATACAAATATTATTTTTTAATACTGGGTGTAAATGATATCGATACGACACAACACCGATAAATCCGGGCAAGGAAATCAAGAAATAACTGTGATAATATGCCCCATACCATTTCCGTCGACGACGACGGGTTACATAGTTAGCAATTTGAATCATTAACAACTCGACTAAAATACCTACAAGACGGAAAAACTCGACTAAAATACCTACAAGACGAAGATGCCAATCCGTTGTAGTTTTTGGTGTAAATTTGTGATTAATCGGTTTATTACTTAAAATCGAATTTAGATAGAACAATATAACGATCAACAGTAAATTTAAAAAAATAAAATGCAGTTTTCATGAAGAGACTGATGCAAATTTGCACCACCTGGGTGTTCAGAATCGAGTACTGAACCATGGTATCAATTATCGCTACAATGTCATTTACACCCTGTATAGAAAGTAATGTAAAAAAAAATAAGAAAAATAAATGTAATACGAGATGATTTTAAAAACATGTTATACTCACTCCAGTGGCGGCGAAAGGATGTCCAATAGAGAGCGAGCCGCCCCATTTGTTCCATTTATCCAAATCCGGAGTGCCTACTTTGGATTGACGTCCGAGGTATGTTTGAGCAAACCAGTCAGAGTCCAAAGCTTTCAAGTTTGATAGAATTTGACCCTGAAATGTATATATTTTTTTAAATTGGGCTCAACCAGCCGAGTTGCCTGATGGTAAGACCTTTAGAATAAAAAAATAAAAAAACAAACGGTAGACGTATTTTCATTTCGCTTTATAATATTGTGATTGCTCGAAAGTTTGACACGTGAGTCCAGATTGCCAGATGCAAATCCAGGGAAGGGGATAAGAGTGGAAGTATAATACTTTCTGATATCTACGCAAATGTTACTTACACATTATTAAATAAAACTACGTTTATGGAATCTATCGCGTTTACTTGATTTTCTACTATCCCGTCGTTTCGAATACTTTACAGCATTCATGATCACGTGGACTTAGATGGTGGAGGTCCAAGGCTGATTATGTTGTTTCAACGGTTTCATCTACCCACAGTTATATGATTTTACAAATTTGTAAAATGATTTTACAAGAAAATCAAGTACACGCGTTAGATTCCGTAAATGTAGTTTTATTTCAAAACAGGTGGAAGTATGATAGAGATGAGGTGGATAGCAAGGGTGATGGAGGGTTTTGAGGAGGGGGATTGGACCGCCAGCGAACTTTCTTATCGAAAGAAACCCCTTTAATTATTTCACATTCTATGAGTGATTCTTTCCCGGTCAAACCTGTCCAGTTATGCTACTTGTAAAATATCTGTGCTGTTACAATTGCATCTAATATTAATAAAAGAATTAAATTGTGTCATATTAAATTAAGCCTATTTAAACCCCACATATCTCTTGTGCTGTGGGTTCGATTTCCACACAAGCTTGTGTGATTTAGGTACAGATTGTTGTTCAGAATACCGTGTGTACTTTGTACCCGTTAAGGGGAGGGATTATCCCTAGTGCAGGGTATTGTCTAAAAAATATACAACTTAAAATATTATGTGTATGTAGCTGAAATAGTTAGGTAATGAGGCATCTTTCATATCTTTAAAATAGATAGTCTTTGCCAACAGATTTTAAAGTCTATATTTTTGTTATATGTCTGGTTTCAAATATTAGCAAGATAAAACGTATTTAAGGCTATGCTTTAAGAACTATTCAATATAAAGATTCATCAAAATCAGTTCAGTTGTGTTTACCTGATGCGTGTAAAATAGACAAAGTATTATTAAAAAAATCACCTAAATATGTTTTACGTGATGTGTGTATAAATAGACTAAGAATAACAACTAGACTAAGTATTATAATTATTATTTTTTATTTAGAATCATGTTTCTCAAATATCTTAAATGTACAGAAATAGTTCTGTTAGTTTTATAATGGTATAGATAATTTCATCATCAAAATAATAACGCATTCTATGTTTAGATATTTTTTATATATATTTTTAGCATTTGATATGCTTAGCACTATACATTAAACACAAAGTGAAAAATGTGAAATCGAAAATAACAGTCAGGAGCAGGATCCTGCTCTCCTGCTCCTGACTGTTATTTTCAATTTCACATTTTTCACTTTGTGTTTAATGCATTCTATGTTATTAAGTAATAGTACTCACAGCAAAAGCTTCATGAATCTCCCATGTTGCGATGTCGTTCACTTTAAGTCCAGCTTTGTCCAGGATTTTGGGGATGCCGTAAGCAGGCCCCAGAAGCAGCTGGTCAACGGGATCCTAAGCAAATTACGATCAGTAACATCTACTATAGAGAGTACGTGATAGATCGACCTTCGTCTGGGTCACCTCAGTACAGAATGGTGTTATTTTTACATTTATATAAAGTCTTGGCAGGTACAAATACTAACCTGTGCGACGTAAGTGAAGTCGCGCAGGTACGCCTTGGGTTTCAGCCCCAGTTCCTTAGCCTTCGCCTCTGACATGATCACACACGCTGATGCACCGTCCGTCTATGTAAGGAAAAAAAATTAAATTTATTAAAAAAAAAAAACGTCCTGGACTTAGAAATAATCCTTCTATCGTGGGGGACTTTACATACATAGAATTTCACGGACACAAAGTACACCCAGATTCAAAGCAACCATTCGTGGATCACACAAAGAGTAGTCTGTGCGGGAATCGAACCCACAACACTCGGACGGGAGGCCGGTATCTACTTAAACCACATCGCCATCTGTGCAGTCAAATAAATAATACAATAGTAATAGACACCCCCACTGGACTAAACTGGAATTATGGCGCCCTGGGTTAGTCCCCCTAGTGTAAATTATGCACTAGTTATTCCGTACGTCATATATATGCACTAGTTATTCCGTACGTCATATACGATACCTTTGCATTAATATAAAAAAAAGTGTGTGTGTACTTATGTACACGCGTTAGAAGTTATACTTCTTTAGAAAAAAGGTATTTAATACATTAAAAGTTTTATTATAATGCATTATTAAATAGTTTATTTAAATATCACAAAAAATCTAAAATGCTGACTATAGCTAACTTCAGGGTGTCGGTCTTTCGTGACGGTGTGCGCGCGCATCGTAAAAATTTACTCTTATCATTTTTCTCTAACGCGCCAAAAGAAGTATAACTTCAAAAAACTGGCTTTTGCCTCTGCCTCGGTTAGGAACCCCTCTCTTAACCTTCATATGTATAATTCTTCTGTACATGTATGTCACTGAACTCCTCCTAAATCACTAGACAAATTTTATGAAATTGAGTGGGTCTAGGATGGTTTAGATTTACAATTGGATATGGGAACATTATAAAACACCGACTAGTCATTCCAGATATAAGTTCAAATTTAATATAAAGTGTAAATAAGTATGTAATACAACAGTGAAGGATTTTTTTTTGTTAAGGCGGGGACAAACGGTAAGGAAAATTTAAAATCCGCCTTAACAAAAAAAAAGTTTAGGTACAAAAACAAATCAAATGGAATTGAGAAAATACTCCTTTGTTAAGGTCTGTTAATAAAAAAAAATATATTTACCAAGAACGAAGCATTGGCAGCAGTGACTGTGCCATGCGGCTTGATGAAGGCCGGCTTCAACTTGGCGAGCTGTTCCGGGGCGGAGACGCGGATGCCGTTATCTTTGTCCACCACGCCATCCTTGCCGTCAACTGTGTATTACCATAACTTAGCATTTAAAATACATTATTTTATTGAGATTTATAGAATTTGACATGATCAGCTATTTTACTCTTTCTTACTTATCATCGCACCATCTTCCTTGCGGGGTAGGCAGAGAGACAGAATGCCAAGAGGCTCTATTATTGCATAGATCTCTAGCTTCCTCCTTGAATTATTATGGTTTTGCTCACATTCACACGTAGGCCCCTTTTCTTACAACTTTCTGTCATTACGTCGACTAGGCTAGGTATGCAGGTTGTTTAATTATGAAATTATTAAACAATAGGAATAAAATATAAGTCCTTTATTTTCATTCATCATGACTGACATCCATAAATTTTATATCTTTTTATAACATTACTCAAACCATAAATACATTATCCAAAGAGTCCTATTACAAATAACTTATATAAAACCTTAACAGAACACAGGTCACCACCGAAGGAATGTAACATAGTTCCAGTGGCCCGCCAACAAAGGTGGAGAGACGGCACACGGCGGGTTTCTTTAGTGGGTGCAGGCCCCACACTACCCTGGTCTTTGCCCCGAACGACAGGGTGTGCAGTTAGGATTTTTTTCCCCACCTTAACAAAAAAAAACAAAAAAGAAAAAAAAAGGCTATGCAGGTCAGTCGCAGACTGCGCTAATAAAACCGCATCCTCTGCATATAGCAGTTAATAAAAAAAAAATCTCAAAATTTCCCAATTACAATGTAAGTAGTTTTAATTAACACAAACCTTTGACAGGCATGAGATCAGTGAAGTACCCTTTCTGCTGAGCCTCGTGCGCGAGAGTATGCGAGCGTAGTGCGTAGTCGTCCTGTTCCTTGCGAGTGGCACCGAAGGCAGCCGCCAGCCGGTCCGCGCTGTGGCCCATCGTCTCACCTGACGAGAACTCGGCCACAGCCGGCAACTGCACCAAAGTATTTTGTTGAATAATGAGAATATTACTTTATGTTGTAGCCGCAGCCAAAAGCTAGTTTTTAAACTATATCTCAGGTTCCCGATATAGTAGCGGGATAAAATGTATACCAGTTTTTAAGTCTAATTAAGAGCTATCAAACAAAAAATTTGTATCAAAATCCGTTGAGTTTTTACGTGATGCGCCAACGAACAGACAGACAAAAATCTAAAAAAAAATTGTTTTGTGTTTAGACACGCCTATATAGCCTAATACAGTATTTTTTGGTCAAATATCTTAAATGTATAGACACAGCTCTGTTACAGCTTTATAATAGTATAGATGAGGATTTCAAGCAAGCATACGGTCCTCCTGACCTGTTGGTAATCATTACCGTAGCCTATCTATAGGCGCTAGCAACACCAGAGATATCTCTAGCGCGTTATCAATTCCAAGGAAAGGTAGGGGAGATGGAGAGGAAGTATAATCAGTAGATAATGCCGATGCTTCACGTTGATCTTCTATGATTTGGTCTAGGTAGGTGAGTCTCGGTCTCCCCCTGTACCTACATCCTTCCACTTTCGCATTGTATATCTTCTTAACCAGTCGCTCGTCCGGCATTCTTGCCACAAGTCCGAACCATCGGAGCATTCCCTTTCGCATCTTTACACCAATACTCTCTTTCATACCTACTCGCTCTCTTACGTCGTTGTTACGAATGCGGTCAGTCAGCCTCACTCCACAGATTCTCCGCAGAGATCGCATATCGACCGCATTGATTTTACTCTCATGCTCCTTTTTGCATAGCCAACTCTCGCTTCCATATAATAAGGTTGGGACAAGCACTGCGTTGTGTATTGCGACACGTGCCCTCTGGCTGAGGTGATGACTGCCGAGAAGTTGTCCCAATGCTCCGTTCACTCCATTTCCCGCATTCACTCTTCTCTCTACAACAGTGGTGTACCTACCATTCCGACTGAATCCACATCCAAGATATACAAATTCATCCACTTGTTCTAGCACATCATTTCCTATTGCTACTCGTAACATCTGTTCTGGCTTCTTCTCTTTCAAAAACCATTATTTTGGTTTTGCTCACATTCACACGTAAGCCCCTTTTCTTACAATCTTCTGCCATTACGTCAACTAGGGTTTGCAGGTCAATCGCAGACTGCGCTAATAGGACCGCATCGTCTGCATATAGTAGAGAGTTAACCACTGAGTCGCCCATCTGAACTCCCACATTCATTTCATTCAACCTTTGTAGACATTTATCCAGATATTTGACAAACAGTCTGGCTGATAGAACGCAGCCCTGTTTAACCCCAATATTGACATCAAACCAGGGTGACATTCCATCATCCAGCCGCACACAAGTTCTGCAGTCCATGTAATTGGACTGCACCGTTTGTAGCAGTCTACCGTTAATACCATACTCCGGCAAAATGTCCCAAAGTTCCTTTCGTACAACAGTGTCAAATGCTTTCTCCAAATCCACAAAACTGCAGAAAACCCTCTGGCCTACAGCCAGATGCTTCTCCACAATGTTGCGCAGAGAAAACACTTGATCCATGCATCCCCTTCCACACCTGAAACCTCCTTGTGCACCCAGACACAGTACTGTGTTCATCACACAAATAATTGTTCTGAGTGGGAAACGACTTCGCCACGAGGCCTGACGGGCCTCAACTATTATTAATAGCCATTCAAATAGGTTAATAGACAATGGAAAATGTTACCTCTGGCATTAAGAAATCTGGTCTGATGGAGGCAATGAGCGAGAGCCGCTGCGCTGGTGTCTTCGCTCGGTTCAGACGCAGCAGAAGAGAGCGCATTTTACGTGAATGACGGATGGGCACATCTGACATGAACTCCACACCACCAGCCACAATGACGTCATATGCTCCTGCAGCTATCATGCCTATGCCTGGGTTAAAGTATAATATATTTTACTAAGACTGTAAAACAAACGATATCACAAGCCTTGCTAATATGGTATACCTATTTATTTATTTATTTAAATATAACTATTATAACGTAACTAGTACATTCCCCGGGGCTTCGCTCGCGTCATAGTAAAATCAATGTTGGATAGGATTCCTATTAAACACAAAGTGGAAAATGTGAAATCGAAAATATTAAGTTTGCCTGGTCGGTATAATGTATGAAAATACGTACAACAGATGGCGCAGGCGTTACCCAAGACGTTAAGTATGAATGTGTTATCGAAATTAGCAGTCAGGAGCAAGTGTCAGGATAGCTGAATTGGTAAAGCATCTGGACGGTATCCAGGAGATGCAGATTCAAATCCTGCTCCTGACTGTTATTTTCGATTTCATATTTTCCACTTTGTGTTTAATGTATATGGCTAAGCATGTCAAATGCTAAAATTATAAATATTTAAATAAAGGATTCCTATTAATAGGTCTAAGCGTCGCCACGCTCACAGCCGGTTTACCCTCCCTCCGCATTAGATGTTTCACATCAAAAATATAGGTTCTGAATAAGTAATCACTAACATATCATAATTACTAAAACCTTCTGCGAAACACGTTGCATCTTATGGTATAAGTATTATTCCGATCGGGTCAGTAGTTTGCGCAGTATAACCGAACAAAAAAAACGGCTCTCTATAGTATGGTATAGATAGGAAAAATTCTCAGTAGCAGCCCAGAGTTTGGAAATGTACCCGGTAGACGGCAATAGGCTCACCCCCTATTACGTGGAACTTAAACATAGTTGGCGAACCGTGGGTGTGTAATACACCTCTGCCTACCCCTTCGGGGATACAAGCGTGATGCTATGTTTTTACGGTACGGTGAGGTACCCTCTACCTAAAAATTACCTAATAAGTTTTTTTTAAAGATACTAAGGAATAATCTTTGTATCGTGCTTTCCATACATCCATCTATCAGCCTTTCGACATCCACTGCTGTACATAGGCCTCCCCAAGAGAACGCCACAACGAGCGGTCCTGTGCGTTCATGTGGGGGGATAGTGCCGTAATCGCCACGCTTGGCAGGCGGGTTGGCGATCGCAGTGGATGTTGTTAATACTCGAGGGAGTGTTGCTGCCCACTCCCCCGGTATTCCTCAGTCGGCTCTTACAACTCCCATGGGTGGAGAGGGGTGGGACAATTCTAAAGCCGGCCCCACACGGCGTATTTGTATCGTGCTTACGCAACATAGAATTTCATGGACACAAAGGCACCCAGACTTAGAACAACGATATTGTGTGGATCACACAGAGTTGCTAAGTGCCTGTGTGGGAATCGAACCTACAACACTCGGTATCTAAATTATTCTGCCATCTGTGCAGTTAACACTAGTAATAGTAGCTTAGTTGTGCACTTCGAACGATCGGCAAGGTTAAGCAACTTTTGCTCGGCTGGCAGTCAGATGGGTGACTAAAAAGTGACACCTATTTGTGCACACCTAACCTCCTCCAGGCCTTGGGATACACGTTAATCAGTGGGTCTTGTTCTAAGGTTGCATTGAATAATTACCTGTAGTAATAGCCTGGTTGGAAGATATGCAGGCCATGGTCACGGTGTGTGCTGGAGTGCGGTCACTGAAACCAGCTGCAAGAGCTGCCTCTCGTCCAATGTTCGAAGTCTTCACCTCCTGGATGACTGTGCCATAGACTATGTAGTCTATGACATCTTTTGAGATTCCCGTTTTTTGAAGGAGACCTCTGCATCAGAATTTTAGGTTGTAGATCATATAATAATAAATATATGGCAGCTGTTTCTTTTATTGACAAACCTAACCACTTAAGTGCACCGCAAGCTACCAGTAGAATGCAACAAGCATACAGCCCATCTGACGTTAAACAGTTAAAAATTCTAGCAGCACCACTCTCTTGTCGTCATCTCCAAGGATAGGGCTAGGTGAAATAGTACAGCAGAATTAGTATGTTTTACAGAATCTATCTCTTACAGTAGATTTTAATAACTGGGACAAGATGTTAATTTACTGACAGATTAAAGAATTATAATGGTTTATATGATAACATGATTATTTCAAGTATTACTTACATTAATGAATGTCTGGCCAGTTCATGTGGCATCATCTTGGCATAGTCAGTGAAGGACAACAAGAATGGTGTTCGTACTCCATCAACCAGCACCACATTCTTGCCAGTGCGGTCTGGCAGGGTTTTCTTCTGTTGTAATGCTGCTCCCACACTAAGAGCCCTTCTTGCTGTGTCTTTAAACAATTAACCTTATAATTTCTCAAACTATTGAATTTACAAATTCATAAATAGTAGATTTGATCTTATTAGATAAGAATCAGTATTTAAGGTTGTGTAGTATGAACTTTGTGCCCATAATTTGGCACGTATCTAGCGGAAATTAGTTGTAACATGCCAATTAAAACTCAGGTCCAAAGTTTATTCCCCAACATAGAAATAACACGTAAACAAGAAATAAATTATTGATATATAAACTTTTTGAATGTAAATCTACCAAGTTTCAGCAAATAAATGAAATTCATAATTACCACTAAAATGAAATAAAATCTTGTAAAACCTACCGAATTTCACAGTCGAACTAATGTGGGAAACTTTTAATAAAGATTTCGATATTTGAGATGCCATGGCTGCCGGAATCCTATTGCCAATTATCACTGGACCAGATGGTTACTCCTAAAACAAATTGTATATATAAAAATCCACAATATTTAATAAATAAAACTAAAATAAAACTTCCAAGAAAGTTGGACTCTGACCTGGCTGTCAATTAACCACAGACAGTTCAAAATAGGGTGGCAGTGTAAATAATAGGACTGTTTCATTCACAAATTTAATATAGCACATGCAGTTTATACTACTTTTTCACTTTAAAATAGCACAAATAAATACAATAACATATTTTGGGATGAATTTATATCCATCAATAACCATATTTCTTAATGTGACTACACAGCATGGCAGTAAAATTAATAATTAATTTAATGTTTGCAATACTAAGGAATACGTCAGCAGCTTCTACGTTTTGTTTATGCTCCAATTCCAATTAGAGGATGGAATTATTAGAGTCCTCCTCAGTCGTTCATTCTTGTCAGAGTGGTCGTGGTTTCATGATGGTGTCTTTGGATAGCCCTCGCGATGCGCCTCCACTCGTTGCGGTCTTCAGCGTTTCGGGAACACTGGACTATACTAGTAGTTTGTGTGGCAGCTTTTATTGAATCTGTCCAACGCGTGGGTGATCGACCTCTGGGCAGTTTTCCTTCCACTTGTCCCTGGACAACGAGTCGTTCCATGGAGTTCTGGTTTCAAACAATGTGTCCAAAGTATTTGATGATTCGTAGTTGCACAGTTGACGATAATCTATCTTTAATTTTGAGTTCCTCCAAGATTGAGATATTGGTTCGAAACGCCGTCCAAGGGATCTTTAGTAGTCGTCGCCAGCACCACATTTCGAGAGCGTCGATTTTGCGTCGGTCTTTCAAGCGAACCGTCCACGTTTCTGCGCCATATAGAAATATGGGGAAGACTAAACTTCTCATCAGGCGGACTTTCGTGGCTTTGGTGATGTTGCGGTTGCTCCAGATTCTTTTCAGCTTATCCACCGCAGATCTTGTAATAGCACATCTCCTTCGAATCTCTTCCTCACATCCTCCAGTGTTCGTGATCGTGGAGCCGAGGCACACGTAGCTTTGAACAACTTCACAGTTGCCAATCATGCTGATATCAGGTCTATGTTGTTCGGCTCGTTCCACGATCATCATCTTGGTTTTGTCCATGTTGATTTCGAGTCCGAAGGAGAGGCTTGTTGTCTCTAGGCATGTCAACAGCTGCTCCATGTCCTCCTCTGATTGGGCAAGAAGGGTTGTGTCGTCGGCGTAACGTAAGTTGGATGTCTTTCGGTCTCCCACTGAAACTCCCTTGTCCCATTGCTCCAATACAACTCTCATTATGCACTCCGTGTAGATGTTAAACAGGAGTGGAGAAAGAATACACCCCTGGCGAACACCAGCATGCGTGTGGAAACATTCCGAATCGACGTTATCTACTCGGATAGCCGCAGTTCCGTCCTCGTACAGGCCGCGAATGAGACGCACTAGATGGTAAGGAACTCCCATATAAATTAGTACGTCCCATAGTTTATGCCATTTTACGGTGTCAAACGCCTTCCGAAAGTCGACAAAGCAGATATAGAGTGGGCTGTTGAACTCTCTAGACTTTTCGATTATTTGTCGAAGAATTAAAATCTGTTCCCTTGTTCCACGACCTTTAACGAATCCTGCCTGCTCTACAGCTATTTTAGGATTTAAGAAAGCCTGCAGTCTGGTGTTAATGATATGGAGGAGTACTTTGCTGGCGTGTGAAATCAAGGCTATGAGTCTGTAGTTGCTACATTTCTTTGTGGATCCCTTCTTGTGGAGCGGTATGAACACGGAGTGAGCCCAGTCCCGAGGCCACCTTTCAGTCTCCCAGATACGACTGCAAATAGCGTGCAGCATCTCAACTCCGCATTCACCCGCCGCTTTAAATATCTCTATTGGGATGTTGTCAGCTCCTACAGCTTTGTTGCTCTTTATATGGTTTATTGCGGCTCGAACTTCGCTCTTCAGTATACATGGTTCCTTGGTGTTATGCGCCATTCCTGTGTGTGGGCCACTATTACGCGACTGCGTTGTGCCGCTATCAGCAAAGAGTTTCCCGCAATAATCCTTCCAAACGCCCACAATATCTCTTATTTCCGTTACCATCACTCCACTTGAATTCTCAACAGCCCAGGTCTTAGGTTTAAACTGGCGGGTTATACAACGAATCTTTTTAAAAGGATCTTTCGATTCGTGGCGGTCGGCATTTTTTTCCAGCTCTAGACAGATGTTATTGAGATGGTTGTTACGATCTCTGCGAGAAGAAGATTGAATCTGCGCACCTATCAAATTTAGATCACGCGCATTTGTCCCCTTGGCTTTCATCTCTCTACGTCGTTCCACTAGTCGCCAGGTCTCGTCTGACATCCAATGTTGATATTTACCTTTGGTTACAATAGGTTGTGAGGTGTGTGAGGATCCGCCAATACGTGCGTGCGGCAGTGGGGCGGGTCGATAGTGGACCTTTCGTTCGCTAGCCCCACTGTCGCAGCACGGGTAAGGGACTGGTGTGTCCTGGAGGAGGTTGAGACCCTATCCGATCACCGGTATATACGGATTGGGGTCTCCCGGTCCCTCCGGGGCCCCAGTAGGGATCACGTGGCGGACAGAGCTCCCGTTTTCCCGCGGTGGGCTGTGGGTAAGCTGAACGGGGAACTACTGGTGGAGGCGGCCATCGTGTCTTCCTGGCTGTCTTCACCCCCCCTGACCGAGGACGTGGACGCCGAGGCTGGCCACTGGCAGAAGGCAGTATCACAAATCTGCGACGCGGCCATGCCCCGCGTGCGGCGTCCGCCCCAAAGGAAGGGGGTCTATTGGTGGTCCCGCGAGCTGGCGGACCTCCGTGTGGCTTGCATTCGTGCCCGGAGGTCCTACACCCGCAGCCGGCGGCGTAACCACGATCCAGAGCGGGAGGGCCGGCTATACGAGGCGTATCGCAACGCGCGCGCAGAGTTCAAGCTGGCCATCTGTCGCGCCAAAGAGATGAAGCGGCAAGAGATGTTGGAGGGTCTCGACCGTGACCCCTGGGGACGCCCGTACCGTGCGGCGCTAAACAAGCTCCGCACTAGGGGTCCCCCCCTTACGGAGACGCTCCAGCCGAGTTTCCTCACCGAGGTGGTCGAGGGTCTTTTCCCACGGCGGACGACGCACATGCCCCCGGTCATGGCTCCACCAGATGACGACCGGGAGGCCGAGGAGGAGAGTGTGCCGCCCGTCTCCGAAATGGAAATGGGGGCGGCGGTGTCCCGCATGCGGAAGAACACCGCCCCCGGGCCGGATGGGGTTCCCGCCCGAGATCTGGCCCTGGTCCTCGACCATCTGGAGCCCCGCCTCAGGAGACTGTTCGACGCGAGCCTGGCGTCCGGACGGTTTCCTGACTGCTGGAAGGAGGGGAAGCTCGTGCTCCTGCCAAAACCGGGACGGCCCCCGGATTCGGTCGCGGCCTTTAGACCCATCGTGCTGTTGGATGATGCGGGTAAGCTACTCGAGAGGATTATCGCTGCCCGTATCGTCCGGCACCTTGTGGAGGTGGGCCCCGACCTGTCGGACGCTCAGTTCGGTTTTCGTTCGGGGCGTTCGACGGTCGACGCCATTCTGCGGCTGAAGGCTGTGGCCATGGAGGCCGTCGCTCAGCGAGGGGTGCTGTTGGCGGTGTCGTTGGACATCGCCAACGCATTTAACAGTCTGCCATTCGGCTGCATCAGGGAGGCACTCCGATTCCACGGGGTGCCCGCCTACCTGAGGCGGCTGGTGGCAGACTACCTCGAAGGCCGCAGCGTCCTCTTCGTAAACCGGGAAGGGGACGCTGTGAGGAGGGCCATGTCGTGCGGTGTCCCACAGGGATCTGTCTTGGGACCGCTCCTGTGGGACATCGGGTACGACTGGGTCCTACGTGGCCGGCTTCCCCCCGGGCTGGGCGTAATTTGTTATGCCGACGATACCCTTGTCACGGCCCGGGGAGGGAACTTCGAGGAGGCGGTGCAGCTGGCCACCTCGGGTACCGCGGAGGTGGTCAGACGTATCGAGGCGCTGGGGCTTAGGGTGGCCCTCAACAAGTCAGAGGCCATACTATTTCACGGGCCTCGGCGCAGACCACCCGCCGGCGCCTCGATAACAATAAATGGTGTAGGGGTCAGTATACAGGGCCATATGAAATATCTGGGCCTGGTCCTCGACGGGCGGTGGCATTTCGACGAGCACTTCCGCCAGCTCGCTCCGAGACTCGTCGGCACGGCGTCCGCCCTTGGACGTCTGTTACCGAACCTGGGCGGACCCAGCATCGCGTGCCGACGGCTGTACGCGGGGGTGGTTCGGTCGATGGCGCTTTACGGCGCACCCGTGTGGGCGGAGTCTCTGACCGCCCGCAATAGGGCTCTTCTGTGGAGACCACAGAGAGTCGTGGCGGTCAGAGCAATCCGCGGCTACCGCACGGTGTCGTGCGAGGCCGCGTGCGCATTGGCCGGAACCCCCCCGTGGGACTTGGAGGCGGAGGTGCTCGCTGAAGTTTATCGGCGGGCGTCAGCAGCGCGTGCGGGAGGCGCTCGCCTCCCGCCTAGTCAAATCAGCGCATGTCGGAGCGACGCTCGCTGCGCCATCATCGCCCGTTGGAGGGTTCGACTGGAAACGCCTCGGGCCGGTCTTCGAACCGTAGGGGCGCTCCAGCCGATTTTAGAGGAATGGGTGGCTCGGCGGCATGGGGTCCTCACCTTCCGGCTGGTGCAGGTGCTGTCGGGGCATGGTTGCTTCGGCAAGTACCTGTACACGGTCGCTAGGAGGGAGGAGACTCCCTGCTGCCACCACTGCGACTGCAGCGAGGACCCGGCGCAGCACATGCTTGAGTCGTGCCCGGCTTGGGCTGAGCAGCGCCGGGATCTCGTTGCAGTCATCGGAGAGGACCTGTCGCTGCCGGCTGTCGTTCGATCGATGGTCGGCGGCGATAGGTACTGGACCGCGGTCGCCATCTTCTGCGAGAATGTCATCTTGCGGAAGGAGGTGGCGGAGAGGGCTAGGGAGGCTGACCTCTCCTCTGGCCCGACTCGCCGCCGGCGCGCGGGGCGGCGTGGGCGCGAATATCTGCGCCTAATGCCGCCCTAGCCGAGGCTGCGGGCGGTCGGACCGGGGATTGTCCTCCGCCCGCATAGAGCCTGCCGCGAAGGTGCGACACCCCAGGTGCGTGGGGACGTCGCTCAGAGAGGAAGCCCAACAGGGCTAGCCGCCGCGCGGACTACTGAAGTGAATATACGCGGTACCAGTGGTCCGCCAAGTATGGGCGGGTGACGGTGCACGGTGGGTTTTTAGTGGGTGAGAGCCCCACACTATCCCGCTGTCTCCCCGGGCAGCGGGATGTGCGGTAGGTACACTTTTGCCCACCTTAAAAAAAAAAAAAAAAAAAAAAAAAGGTTGTGAGGTGTGTAAAGCCTCTCTAAGATGTTCCTTTACAGATTGCCAGAGCGAGTCAGGGTCATCACCCCGTGCTGTATTCCTCCATATGCTGTGGTCGGTTGGAAGCTTGTTTATAAAAGCCGTTTTATCCATTATTTTGAGTTTATTATTGGGTTTACGAGGGATGGAGTTCCGCAACTTAATTTGGAGATTGCATACGAGGACTTGATGGTCAGACTGACAGTCAGCTCCGGGCAGTGTGTGTGCGTTCACAATTGAACTTCGCCATCTAGATCTTACAAGAATGTAGTCAATCTGGTTTCTATGTTTTCCATCAGGGGAAGTCCATGTATATAACCGTCTACGATGCTGCTGGAATACGGTGTTCATAATGGTGAGACTGTTGTCAGCTGCGAACTGGAGTAATCTCTCCCCTCGAAGATTTCTTTGGCCAAGACCATAGTTGCCCACAATATGTCGCAAGCCTGCGTCCATTCTTGTATCACCCACTTTAGCATTGAAATCGCCAAGTATTACAAGTAATTCTCTATTACGCATTGTTGCGATTGAAGATTCAATGTCAATGTAGAATTTTTCTACGTCTTCATCTTTCGCCGCGCTAGTAGGTGCATACACCTGTATAATGTTCAAAGGAGTAGGCGTTGCATCGAGCTTCATTGTTATAATTCTGTTGCTGACAGGATTATATCCTAGAACTGCTCTAGTCCAATGTTTAGGGATTGCAATCGCCACTCCGGCGTAGCTGCTAGTATCATCCCCCGAATAGTAGATGATATGTTTATTTAGGTCACGGTGGCCACTACCTTTCAAATGTGTCTCGCTTAAACCGGTAATAATGGTGTCGCATCGCAGGATCTCATGATCCAAGATGTGTAATTTGGCCTCATTGAGGAGTCCACGTACATTCCATGTGCCAATGCGGATGTTCTTGCGTAATTGGATTTGTGATCTTCCAGTCGCATGCTTTCCGAGGGATGCCTGGTTGCCTACATTTCCTCGGCCGGTAGCCCATTTAACACTTTGAGTCCCGGAAAACTCAGAGCGCCGGTCGCTACACGGGTCGCTTGGCAAACGTACTCTTGAATTATGTCGCACTTTCATCATGTAACTCTCGTGGGAATGCATAATGTAGTAGTATCCCGTTGCTTTCTACATCGCGGTACTACTGACTCAGTGTCCGTAGAAATCTGTTAGTGAACCGATCCAGACTAATTTCCTTGCGCTTCACCACAGTACTGATGGCTACCGCTGCCCTCCATCAGGATCCAGGTACAACGCCCCTGTGGCTCGCCTCCTCCGCTGGTTTGGCCGTACCGACAACTGTTGTCTCCGCCCTTCCCTACCGTTGAGGTCTTCACCCGTAACCCTGGGCACGGGATCCGCGTTATACCCCGCAGAACTGAGTCCCTGCTGAACTTCGCCATCTTGACACTCTGGCCTACTAGAGTGTAAGATGCCCACCCCCGCGGCGAGGTCGCGCCAGTCAGGAATTGCCCAAGTGAAGAGTATAGAAGGTGACTCTACTCCTCCAGGGGCCGAGTTAATGGACGTGTATGACCCCACGCCCAAAGGCTGACCCCACGCCCAAAGGCAGAGTAGTAAAGTTAGAGTAGCCAACTCATAAACTTGAATAATAATATGCGAGCCAACTATAAGTTAGTATGTTTATATGTCTCAGTAGTTATTTGCCTTATAATCGACTTATTTAAGTTTAAAAATGCATAATCATAACGTCAATAAATAAAACTATAAATGTGGAAGTGAATTTGTTTGCTTGTTTTCTATTGACGGCGCAACTACTTCACTGATCTCCACGAAATTTGGCACAAATATAATCCGGAGTGCAGAGAAGGACATGAGCTTTATCCAAGAAAACTGGAGAGTCTCAAAGTGATGGCAATTTTTATATAGATATTATTTTTGTACTAGCCAGAGGGCGACGTATTTGGATTGGAGATGGCTAGCGTTTGTCATAAGTTTTGGCCCTAAGCTAGTTACTTAGTTAATAAAAATAGAAACCATGAATAAAGTGATAACTTAAACCTTACCTACAATACCTTAATCCGAAGAATAACCTACGTTCCGTTATAGGTGCATTACCCAAGGAAGTAGAGTATTTAGAAACCGAGGGTAATACAAAAAAATACCTAGGTACTTGAAATTTTATATGTGGGAACATCCGCCTTCCATTTTATTCATCTTATACGAAACCACGTGAAGAATCTTAGTCTTTTACAATTTCTTACACGTATTTTAGTGAAAAGTATTTTTTTATTAATGAAGAATATCTACTGACAATGTATAGGTGAGTATTTACGTTATTTGATCATATTACTTAGTATTTGTTCAATGATTACTTTCATCGTGGAAAACTATCCTTGCAATTGTTATAAAAAGCTAATAAGTCCAGACCAGGTATGAAAATATCAAATGGTCGCAGCTGTTCTGAGAGCGAACACGTGTATTATAGTAGAACACGCTTTGCTACCGTTTCACCTTACATTGATAGATCTTAACTTCCAGCCGTTTTTCTAGATGCAATGACTGCACTATTTTTTACCAAACCCACTTCAACACTCACTGGAGATGCGAATCGGTTATACTTTTTACCCACAAAGTGAAAAGCATTATAGGCTTGATTATAAAACGCCCACGAACTCGATACCTACTTATTCGGATTCGGCACCATAATGACAAAAGTAGAATAAATAAAAAAAGACATAACGTGTCCTCTTCACTCGGAGTCAAATCTTTCTAAGCTATTAATTGGAGATTTAAGATATTTCTGTTGCAATAGTAATATCTACTTCATGACTATAGAATACCCGTAGAATGAAATATTTCGGCGATGATAAAATTTCGTATTAGAAATCTTTCAACATCATCTGCAATTGCTACTTTCATATATATTTTTTTTAATATCCACTTTAAAGTCGCCATCTTCCTCCCATCTATCCATCAGCCTTTCATCGTCCACTGCTGGACATAGGCCTCCCGAAAATGGGGGTTTTGTCCGTGTGGTGACGGGCTAAGAATACAAGTGTCACCACCCCATTCTTTCCCACGGGTGTCGTATAAGGCAACTAAGGGAAGTAAGCAATTGTCATCCATTGCATGACTGGTGGTAGGGCTGGGTACCGGGTGGGAGTACTCACTTAGTATCGGGCCCGAGCGGGTTGGTACCACCATCTCCTGTGTGACCGGTCATGAAGCACATCGTTGCGTTTTGGCTGTAGCAGGAGATAGCCGTTTATATTTCATTTCATATTTGTGAAATGAATTGGTGAGCAGCGGCTTGACAATACTCCCGCTATAGTCGAGTCCATGGGTGACGGTTACCATTTACCATCAGATGGACCGTAGCTCGTCTGCCACAACAGGCAATAAAAAAAAAAATCGCCACGCTTGGCAGGCGGGATGGCGATCGTAGTGGATGTTTTAGTACACAGGGGAACGCTGCTGCCCGGTCCCCCGGTAATCCCTTAGTCATCTTCCTAGGTTTACTTAAAACACCACCACCAGTATTTACATGAAGTGACTGCCTATTTGATATCCATTTCCCAACTAAGGTGATAACTGGTGACAACCTGCAACGGCTACTAGGATGTTGTTTGATAACCGAGACCAGCAGTTTATCGTATCTTCCGAAACACAAAGGAGGTCCGCTGCTCACAAATAAGCGTCACATTTAGAGATGGACCGAATGTGATTTTAACCGACTACGAACTTCGGCTGAACATTCGGTAAATATACAAAATTTGGCCGAAGTTCAGCCGAACTTCGGTGTGTGCTTTCTCGGGAATAACAAGTCGTGTTCTGTGTGTATTTTTTTATGAAAGACAACGTCGTAAAACAATAAAAGAACAGCCAGTGTACCTAAGGGTGTCACAGTATTTCAAATGTAGTATTGGGTTTACTAAGACGTTAGGAATGAATGTGTTATCGAAATTCGCAGTCCCGAGCAATTGTCACGATGAATCAATTGGCAAAGCATCTGGGACGGTATTCCAGGAGATGAAGGTTTAAATCTTGCTCGTGACTATTAATTTCGATTTCACATTTTCACACTTTGTGTTAATTAAAGCTTAGTTTTGTTTTGAGATCTTCATACAGTGGTATTTGTCATTTCAAACTTGTATTAGCAGCTAAGAATTAATCTAGATACAACTAATTGTTGGTACTTATTATTAATATTCTATTATCATCAGGGGAAAACATAATATCTTATACAGAAAACTTTTTTCTAACATCCGATAAACGAAACAGCCTGTATTCTCCTTCAAGTTCACAACCTACACGTGATTTCATTAAAATTCGTTTAGTAATTTGCGAGATATGTGCTAACAAACGAACTAACAGATAGACTAACAAGTAATAAAAAATACTTTTCTCTTACTGTCCACCGCCATATTTTATTTACACTTTCAATGTATAAATACACCGAATTCTACTTAAGTACAAGGAGTACCTACCTACCTACCTACCTACTAATATAATAAATGCATAATTTAATGATGTTTATACATGAATCACGCAAACAACTGGCACATACGCTAATACGCTAATTTGACGGGCCTCGTGGCGTAGTCGGTAGTGTAACCGACTTCCGTGCACGAGGTCGTGGATTCGATTCCCACTCAGGACAAATTATTTGTGTGATAAACACAGATATTTGTACTACGTCTGGGTGTTTTTTATCTATTATATGTATGTATTTATTTATAGTACAAATTATTTGTGAATGAGGAAAAGATAACTCGCCACCGAAGGAATGTAACATAGTTCTATTTAATTTTGCAATTAAAGTTCATAGTAGGGTAAACTGTATAATGATTGGCACTCTAAGCATATTTAAGATTGATATATACTATATATATTTTAAATTGATAGGCGTTTAAAAAGTCAGCAAACATTGATAAAGGGTTCTCTGGTAGGTAAAGGTAAAATGCATTAGTCAATCTAATTAGAGATTTTTAATAGAAAAACAAATAAAAACAATAAATATATTTGTAATTACAGTCATTGGCACCATGTACAATTACTGTTATTAAATCAGTCATTGGCACCTAATAAAGTAAGATTATAACAGAAAATTGGTCATAAAAAGCACTCGTTGCCATTATTTACCTAAAAACTAAGCATAATAATAAATAATCTATGTTACAGTCGTTAATTGATGACCCTTATTAGAAAGTGATGTTTTAACAGTTTTGCATGGCGCCGGTATATATTTATTTTCTTTAGTGCTGCCAGCTATAATATTATAAAACCTACTTTTTTCTGCAAACAATGATACTATTGCAGATTATGAAAAACCGGCCAAGTGCAAGTCAGACTCGCACACGAAAGGTTCCGTACCATTGATCTAAAAAGCCTCGTAAAGTACGTTAAGCCATTAGTCCTAGTTGCCATGAACACTTCGATAGTTGTATAGAGGCTCAGTGATTTTCAATTAACCTCTGGTTTAAACTGGATTTTCATTGCCCTTGCCTCGAAGATCCAGATGTCAGTAACTTGGTAGACAATACGGCTATTATGCTAACTTATAAATTTAATGAAATTGTAGCAATGTTAAAAAAGTACAATCAATTATGGACGAATAAAACAACAAAAAGAGCAAAAAAAATCACGTTTGTTGTGTGGGACCCCTTAAATATTTGTTTTATTTTGTTTTTATTTAGTATTTGTTGTTATAGTGGCAACAGAAATACATCATTTGTGAAAATATCAACTGTCTAGCTATATATAGAGGATAAGATAGATGTTCTTTCCTTATTATCTTTCCTATTCTCTCCTTAGTATCTATCTTATCCTCTCCTTATTATCGTTCCTATCCTCTCTTTTGTATCTATCTTGTTCTCTCCTTATTATCGTTCCTATCCCCTCCTTAGTATCTATCTTGTTCTCTCCTTATTATCGTTCCTATCCTCTCCTTAGTATCTATCTTGTTCTCTCCTTATTTTCGTTCCTATTCTCTCCTTATTATCTATCTTGTTCTTTCCTTATTATCGTTCCTATTCTCTCCTTAGTATCTATCTTATCCTCTCCTTATTATCGTTCCTATCCTCTCCTTAGTATCTATCTTATCCTCTCCTTAGTATCTATCTTGTTCTCTCCTTATTATCGTTCCTATTCTCTCCTTATTATCTATCTTGTTCTTTCCTTATTATCGTTCCTATTCTCTCCTTAGTATCTATCTTATCCTCTCCTTATTATCGTTCCTATCCTCTCTTTTGTATCTATCTTGTTCTCTCTTTATCATCGTTCCTATCCCCTCCTTAGTATCTATCTTATCCTCTCCTTACTTTCCTTATTATCGTTCCTATTCTCTCCTTAGTATCTATCTTATCCTCTCCTTATTATCGTTCCTATCCTCTCCTTAGTATCTATCTTATCCTCTCCTTAGTATCTATCTTGTTCTCTCCTTATTATCGTTCCTATTCTCTCCTTATTATCTATCTTATTCTTTCCTTATTATCGTTCCTATTCTCTCCTTAGTATCTATCTTATCCTCTCTTTATTATCGTTCCTATCCTCTCCTTAGTATCTATCTTATCCTCTCCTTATTATCGTTCCTATCCTCTCCTTAGTATCTATCTTATCCCCTCCTTAGTATCTATCTTGTTCTCTCCTTATTATCGTTCCTTTCCCCTCCTTATTATCGTTCCTATCCCCTCCTTAGTATATATCTTGTTCTCTCCTTACTATCGTTCCTATCATAAGGAGAGAATAGGAACGAAAATAAGGAGAGAACAAGATAGATACTAAGGAGAGGATAGGAACGATAATAAGGAGAGAACAAGATAGATACTAAGGAGGGGATAGGAACGATAATAAGGAGAGAACAAGATAGATACAAAAAAGAGGATAGGAACGATAATAAGGAGAGAACAAGATAGATACTAAGGAAGGGATAGGAACGATAATAAGGAGAGAACAAGATAAATACTAAGGAAGGGATAGGAACGATAATAAAGAGAGAACAAGATAAATACAAAAGAGAGGATAGGAACGATAATAAGGAGAGGATAAGATAGATACTAAAGGAGGGGATAGGAACGATAATAAGGAGAGAACAAGATAGATACGAAGGAGAGGATAGGAACGATAATAAAGAGAGGATAAGATAGATACTAAGGAGGGGATAGGAACGATAATAAGGAGAGGATAAGATAGATACTAAGGAGAGGATAGGAACGATAGGATAGAACACGATAGATACTAAGGAGGGGATAGGAACAATAATAAGGAGAGGATAAGATAGATAATAAGGAGGGGATAGGAACGATAATAAGGAGAGAACAAGATAGATACTAAGGAGGGGATAGGAACGATGATAAAGAGATAACAAGATAGATACAAAAGAGAGGATAGGAACGATAATAAGGAGAGAACAAGATAGATACTAAGGAGGGGATAGGAACGATAATAAGGAGAGAACAAGATAGATACTAAGGAGAGGATAGGAACGATAATAAGGAGAGGATAAGATAGATACTAAGGAGGGGATAGGAACGATAATAAGGAGAGGATAAGATAGATACTAAGGAGGGGATAGGAACGATAATAAGGAGTGAACAAGATAGATACTAAGGAGAGGATAGGAACGATAATAAGGAGAGGATAAGATAGATACTAAGGAGGGGATAGGAACGATAGGAGAGAACAAGATAGATACTAAGGAGGGGATAGGAACAATAATAAGGAGAGGATAAGATAGATACTAAGGAGAGGATAGGAACGATAATAAGGAGAGGATAAGATAGATACTAAGGAGAGGATAGGAACGATAATAAGGAGAGAACAAGATAGATACTAAGGAGAGGATAGGAACGATAATAAGGAGAGAACAAGATAGATACTAAGGAGAGGATAGGAACGATAATAAGGAGAGAACAAGATAGATACTAAGGAGGCGATAGGAACGATAATAAGGAGAGGATAATATAGATACTAAGGAGGGGATAGGAACGATAGGATAGAACAAGATAGATACGAAGGAGAGGATAGGAACGATAATAAGGAGAGAACAAGATAGATACGAAGGAGAGGATAGGAACGATAATAAGGAGAGAACAAGATAGATACGAAGGAGAGGATAGGAACGATAATAAGAAAAGAACAAGATAGATACTAAGGAGAGGATAGGAATGATAATAAGGAGAGAACAAGATAGATACGAAGGAGAGGATAGGAACGATAATAAGGAGAGAACAAGATAGATACGAAGGAGAGGATAGGAACGATAATAAGGAAAGAACAAGATAGATACTAAGGAGAGGATAGGAATGATAATAAGGAGAGAACAAGATAGATACTAAGGAGAGGATAGGAACGATAATAAGGAGTGGATAAGATAGATACTAAGGAGGGGATAGAAACGATAGGAGAGAACAAGATAGATACTAAGGAAAGGATAGGAACGATAATAAGGAGAGGATAAGATAGATACTAAGAAGGGGATAGGAACGATAGGAGAGAACAAGATAGATACTAAGGAGGGGATAGGAACGATAATAAGGAGAGGATAAGATAGATACTAAGGAGAGGATAGGAACGATAATAAGGAGAGGATAAGATAGATACTAAGGAGGGGATAGGAACGATAATAAGGAGAGGATAAGATAGATACTAAGGAGGGGATAGGAACGATAATAAGGAGAGAACAAGATAGATACTAAGGAGAGGATAGGAACGATAATAAGGAGAGAACAAGATAGATACGAAGGAGAGGATAGGAACGATAATAAGGAAAGGTTAAGATAGATACTAAGGAGGGGATAGGAACGATAATAAGGAGAGGATAAGATAGATACTAAGGAGGGGATAGGAACGATAGGATAGAACAAGATAGATACTAAGGAGAGGATAGGAACGATAATAAGGAGAGAACAAGATAGATACGAAGGAGAGGATAGGAACGATAATAAGGAAAGAACAAGATAGATACTAAGGAGAGGATAGGAATGATAATAAGGAGAGAACAAGATAGATACGAAGGAGAGGATAGGAACGATAATAAGGAGAGAACAAGATAGATACGAAGGAGAGGATAGGAACGATAATAAGGAGAGAACAAGATAGATACTAAGGAGAGGATAGGAACGATAATAAGGAGAGGATAAGATAGATACTAAGGAGGGGATAGGAACGATAATAAGGAGAGAACAAGATAGATACAAAAGAGAGGATAGGAACGATAATAAGGAAAGAACAAGATAGATACGAAGGAGAGGATAGGAACGATAATAAGGAAAGAACAAGATAGATACTAAGGAGAGGATAGGAATGATAATAAGGAGAGAACAAGATAGATACGAAGGAGAGGATAGGAACGATAATAAGGAAAGAACAAGATAGATACGAAGGAGAGGATAGGAACGATAATAAGGAAAGAACAAGATAGATACTAAGGAGAGGATAGGAATGATAATAAGGAGAGAACAAGATAGATACTAAGGAGGGGATAATAAGGAGAGGATAAGATATATACTACAGAGAGCATAGGAACGATAATAAGGAAAGGATAGGGGTACGGGCCTCCAGCGCTCTCACTGACGCCGATATTCCGTGAGAGGGTGGTACTTCCCCGATCGAGCCGGCCCATTCATGCTAGGATAAGCAAGGCCTACCACTAGATAATAGATGTCCAACTTTGTTATTGCAGTTTAAAATCGACATTTATAATCCTGGCACTATGTTTCGCCTATTCGTCTCAATTTTCGTCGGAACTCGATGAGAGCACATACGAATCTAATTGTATGACGGAAGACATGATGCTATGTTGGAGTGGTGGTTGCTTTCACCATTCACAGTTCTGCGATGGTACCATAGACTGCGATGATGCGAGCGACGAGAACTTCTGTTGTAAGTATTATTCAACTAGATACCTTTTTGATCTATATTTTTTTACCAGTTGACATGCTCCGCCAATTTTTAAAGTACAAATTATTTGTGAATAAGGAAAAAGAGATTTTTGTACTAGCGGGAATCGAACCCGCGTCTTTTCCAATCCGGGGAAGTGCTCTAAGCCACTGAGCTATAGTACAGATCCTTCGATCATCCCAATTTCCTTATCACATTTGTCTTAACGACACATTCATAGATACGTTTTTTTTTGTAAATGCTGGAAAATTTTAAACTGACCACAGACCCTGTCATTCGGGGCAACAAACGGAGTGTAGGGCCCTCATCCTCAAAATAAACCTGCCGTATGCCTCTTCATCCGCATTAGCAGACCGCTAAAACTGTGTAACATTATTTGTGAATGTGGAAAAGAGAAGTTAATTGTGAGGGCATTCCCAATCTCTACATCTTCACATTTGTCTTTACGTCGGTCAGTGCGATGGCTTAGCGCTCTAGGACACTTCCCAGGATTGAAAGAGACGCAGGTTCGAATCCCGCTCGAACTAAACTTCTCTTTTTCCACATTTACAATTAATTTGTTCTTTAAAGTAACTGAGCATGTCAAGCGCTAAAATAAAGATCAAAATGTTCAGTGGTATTCAATTAACAAGGTGATTATGGGTTACTCGTAATTTAGGCTTGTTTTGATAAAGATCAGAATACAAATCATAAACGTGGGAAATTCCACTTTGCCAGCAACGGCCCGAGCCGAGGTTCGTACCTACCCTACAGGGCGTGCTCTTGGGTAGCGTAGCTAAAATGTTTTGGGTTGTAAGCACTTTGCGGTCACCACTTGTCTGGGTAAGGTTGTCATAGCCATCCAAGGCTAACCATAAAATAACACAGAAAAAAGAAAAAATAGATCAGAATAACACGTGTTGCGGATGGGATGATGGCAATACTAACATTGGAAGGTAATTCAAAGAGCTAATATTAGGTACGTAGCGAGATTCAGAAACTTGAGGAAATTAATGTAGCTATTATTTTTACGAGATTCAAACGAATTTTCATAATGGCAATAGCAACACTGAAATTCAAACGTCGGGGATGTTTGAAATATGAATTGCTGTTAATTTACCTTAAAATCCTTCCGCCAGCCCTGCACACACCAGATGCCGAAGTATGCAACGCTACCCACCAGTATAGCTGTGAAGACGGCCACGGCTGCATCCCTAATTCCTGGATATGTAACAACGAGACCGACTGCTCCGATGGAAGCGACGAGGTCAACTGTACTCAGTTGTTAGATGTCCCAAAAAATGTATGTGTACTACATGATTTTTTTACCTTGTCACACTGCTTTTATGTGTCACCACTCCATTATATTTCATTACATGACTGCCATGTGTCTAAGGGATTTAGGGAATAAAATTAAAGAATAAATATAATATTATGTCGATTACGAGACCTCTCTGAGAGGAACCGTGGGGGTTAGACGGCATCTCATATCTCACATGTATCGATCGTATCGTGATCACTGTGATTGGTTGGGAGATCACCGTGACTGGCCAACGGATTATTGCGACATCACGCGTCGGTTTCTCTACCAATCACAAGCGAGTCGATACGATGTCGATTGTGAGATATGAGATTCTGCCTAACCCCCCAGCCCCCTGAGGCAGAATGTCAAATTTCACGTGTCGACCGTATCGAGATCACTGTGATTGGTTGAGAAACTGACGCGTGATGTCACAATAATCCGTTGGCCAATCACGGTGATCGTACAAGCGAGACGATACGATCGACATGTGAGATGTGAGATTCTGCCTAACCCCCCCGTAATCGACATAATAAAAAACATATTTTTTTCATACTACGTGGGTGGCAAGCAAGCATACGTCCCATCTGACAACCTGTAGCCTAAAGAGCTAGCAATACCAAAGCAAGTCACTATCTTAAAGAAAAGGGATAGGAGCGAGGATATTAAGGAGAGGATAGGAAGGATAATAAGGAGAGGATAGGAAACCTAGGAAGGGGCTCTGGGTCTTGGTAAAAACTCTATATTGTAAAATTGTTAAGATTGTATGTTTTCATGGCGTTTTTCTTGCTGTACAGACTACATGCAAAGGTTTCTTATGCGGCGATGGTAAATGCATCTCAAACTTGTGGGTCTGCGACGGCTTGTACGACTGCGATGATAAGAGCGATGAGTTCACGCAGGATATGTGCAGTAAGTATCATGTAACTAGATACACTGTTTTTTTACAGGCTTTATATTAGCTTCACCTGTATGTTTGTAACCGACTCCTTTGGGCGCGATTATGACCCACTTTAAACGGTCAGATATTATTCAAACCGATGGCCGATGGGCCGATGACAATGCATTAATTTGATATTTTATTATTAAGTAGTTTCACTTGTATGTTTGTTTGTTTGTACCTGCCTCTTTGAATTCGATTTTGACTCATTTTCAACGATCAGATTTCGTTCAAACTTTGTAGACTTATCGAGGGCCGATGGCAAATTAACGATTCGATGAGATTATCTCATTATCCTAATTAGGATCGTCAGGATTAATTATAACGAAATCTTCGAACGTGATTTTCAACCACTTCAAAACGTCGGATTGATTTGTAACTTTGCACACTTATAAAGGACCGATGACAATAGTCCAGTGCAATTACGGAAATAAATAAACATAAAATTATGTAGTTTGGTGATTATGAAGGATCGACAGGTGGGTGTATTCTAAGCATATATTCCAATTTGAGGGATTCTGGCGAGGTCAGCTCAAGGTCATTTCGATGAAAACGCGTTTAACTCGATATCTCGAGAACGGTTAGTGTTAGGCAAAAAATTGTAGAGACCTTTTCAAAGTGTAGATCTTTTAATTATGGACAACTTTTTTTCTGTAATGCCAATACCTTCAGAGTTATATATTACTTTACCGAGCGAAATCCGCGCCACTGTCGCAATATCAGCGACATCAGTGGGTATTTAGTACTTGAAAGAAATATTAAAGTATTCCATGATCATTTATTAGCCAACTTACTTATATCAAAAGGGGAATCGATTAAACTATTTAAAAATTGTACTTTATTTAAATATTAAATATTGTAATCATTCAAATATCATTTAAATATTGTACTTCTTCAATTTGGGTATTTTTTATTTCATTCGATGGGATAATAATGTGAATAAGGATTAGAAAAAGAAGTAAATGAATAATTAAACCTGTTTCACACATTTATTGATAAAAATATAGGTCATAAAATTCGTAAAATTAAGCACCCGAGGTCGATGGAAGTGATTCATTAATATTAAAGGCCCTGACGGTATCGGGGCAAAGCAATATGGGCAAAGCATTCTTTTATTCGATATACGTTTGTCAAGAAAAATGAATACCAGGAGTAAACACCTACTGGAAGTGATATTATTATTGTGAAATTTTGTAATTCTGAAAAATATTTTTTATAACGGTAGAAAAATAATTAATATTACCTTAAACTTGATAGAGGTATTAACATGCGCTCATGTTCCTTATCTCCCCTTATTACACTAGCTTTTATAAGCGTTTGAATCCGTTTTTTTTTGCACCGTAATCACTTCTCCTTTGTTTAACGTTTTGCTGCATAGAAAACAATCTTCCATTTTCACTTCTTGCAGCAGTAAAACATTTTAAAACAGAAAATATTCTATTTTTAATCCTCACTCGTAGAAGCCAGGAGTACACTGAATGACTGAAGAACGCTTATGCTCACTTTCACTTACTTTCACCCCGACCTTTCTTAGGCTAAAAATAGATTTCATAGGACAACGGTTACCCCAGGTATACGAGAGTCGAGGAACAGATGTCCCTTACTCGCGGTAATGCACGCACAGTGTGTCTGTGAATACACGTTGCGACAATGGCGCGGATTTCGCTCGGTAAAGTAATATATAACTCTGAAGGAATTGGCATTACGGAAAAAAGTTTAAGAAAAAAGTTGTTCATAATTAAAAGATCTACACTTTGATAATCGGTAAATTTAATAAAATTGAACGGTTGGGGAGAAAATGGCGAAAAATAAAAAAAGCGAGGAAAAAAGTAAAATTTTTGCCTTTTGGAAGCAATAAATTGAAAAATATTGATGAAAAAATAAAGTTTTAGATAAAAATGTTAGTAAATTTAATTTAGAAGAGAAAAGGTGTCTACAATTTTTTGCCTAACACTAACCGTTCTCGAGATATCGAATTAAACGCGTTTTCATCGAAATGACCTTGAGCTGACCTCGCCAGTATCCCTCAAATTGGAATATATGCTCAGAATACACCCCCCTATCGATCCTTCATAAACCCCAAACTACATAATTTTATGTTTTTTTTTTCCATTAATTTCCGTAATTGCACTGGACTACAATGCAATAATTTGAGTTATCGAGTTTATCGGTTTTCAGGGTTCCCTAGCTAACAAATAACCCTTATAGTTTAGCCATGTCCGTCCGTCCGATGAAGTTTAAAGGCAAATTATCACGGCCTAATTAGGTTTTATTTCTTTTTAATAACAGTACTTTTGATACTATTTTGAGACTAAAAAGAAGAAAATAATTATAGTTTAAAAAACTAAAATAACACGCTTTGAATAGCTAGTTGAATTAAAAAGTAGTAAATAATATTACAATAAATAATGATTGTAAAAAAGCGTGAGGTTAAACACAAAGTGAAAAATGTGAAATCGAAAAGCGTGAGGTGCTTAAAATCAAATGTTACAAATAATTCACCTGTACAGTAAAAAGCGTGTTATTTTAGTTTTTTAAACGAAGTATATTTTTTTAATTTTTATTTTCTCTGCCTATCCCGCAAGGGAAATGGCGTGATGATAAGTAAGTAGTATAATTTTTGTGTGTAACAGACTCCTTTGAACTCAATTTTGATCCACTTTGAACGGACATATTTAATTTAAACTTTGTACACTTGTCAAGAACAGGTGACAATACAATAATTTGATAAATATATCTCATACTGATCAGCTAGGCTATTCTGTAAGATTTCACTGGCGAACTTACTTCTGAATTCGCAGTGAAATTACTATTAAGCAGGGCCCGGACAATGCCGAACTTGACGTATGGTTCCAGTTTATTACAATAAAAGAGAATTTGGTATCCTTTTTTTTTTTTTTTTTTTTATTTTAGGTGGGCAAAAATGTCCTACCGCACACCCCGCTGCCCGGGGAGACAACGGGGTGAATGGGGCTCTCACCCACTAAAAACCCACCGTGCGCCTACACCCGCCCTTGCTACGGCGGATCACGGGTACCGCGTCGTTACGACCGCGATCCGCAGGCGGCAGCCCCTACGGGCACCCTCTCTTGAGCGACGCCTCGCGCACTTGGGCGTCGCACCTTCGCGGTAGGCTTCCGCGGACGGCAGGGTACTCCCCGACCCCACCGTCCGCAGCCTCGGCTAGGGCGGCATAAGGCGCAAGTAAGCGCGCGCACGCCGCCCCTCGCGCCGGCGGCGAATCGGGTCCGCGAAGGAGGATTCCTCACGGGCCCTCTCCGCCACCTCCTTCCGCGAGATGACAGCCTCGCAGAAGGCGGCGACCGCGGTCCAGGCCCTGTCACTGCCAACCATCGCTCGCGCAACGGCCGGCAGCGACAGGTCCACGCCTATGACTGCAACGAGTTCCCGGCGCTGCACATCCCATGCCGGGCACGACTCGAGCGTGTGCTGCGCCGAGTCCTCGTCGCAGTCGCAGTGGTGACAGCCTGGGGTCGTCTCCCTCCTTGCGATCGTGTGCAGGTATTTGCCGAAGCAACCATGCCCCGACAAAACCTGCACCAACCGGAAGGTGAGGATCCCGTGCTGCCGCCCTGCCCATTCTTCCAAGATCGGCCGGAGCGCCCCCACGGTCCAGAGACCGGCTCGGGGCGTCTCCAGCCGAGACTTCCACTTTAGGACGGTGGCGCGGCGGGCATCTTCCCGCCACGATGACATTACGCTCGGCGAGGGGCGGCTGCCCCCCGCCCGCGCCGTCGACGCCCGCCGATAGACGTCAGCGAGCACCTCCGCCTCCAGATCCCACGGGGGGGTTCCGGCCAACGCGCAGGCTGCATCGGTCGAGACCGTGCGGTACCCGCGTATTGCCCTGACCGCTACGACCCTCTGTGGACGCCACAGAAGGGCCCTATTACGAGCGGCCAGGGACTCCGCCCACACGGGCGCGCCGTACAGCGCCATCGACCGTACTACCCCCGCGTAGAGTCGTCGACACGCAAGACTCGGTCCGCCCAAATTCGGCATAAGTCGCCCGAGGGCGGACGCCGTATTGACGAGCCTTGGCGCAAGACGGCGGAAGTGCTCGTCAAAGTGCCACCGTCCATCCAATACCAGGCCCAGATATTTGATGTGGGCCTGGATTGGCAAGCCCACCCCATTGACCGTTATCGAGGCGCTGGAGGGCGGGCCCCGTCGGCGCCCATGGAACAGTAGGGCCTCCGACTTTTCAAGGGCCACCCTAAGCCCCAGCGCCTCAATCCGCCTGACCACCTCCGCGGTACCTGAGGTGGCCAGCGTTGCCGCCTCCTCGAGGGTCCAGCCCCGGGCTGTGACGAGCGTGTCGTCTGCGTAGCAAATTACGCCCAGCCCGGGGGGGAGCCGGCCACGGAGGACCCAGTCGTAGCCGATGTCCCACAGGAGCGGCCCAAGAACCGAACCCTGCGGGACGCCGCACGACATAGCCCTCCTTACAACGTCCCCTTCCCGGTCCACGAAGAGGACGCTGCGGCCGTCGAGGTAGTCTGCCACCAGCCGCCTTAGGTAGAGGGGCACTCCATGGTACCGGAGTGCCTCCTTGATGCAGCCGAATGGCAGACTATTGAAGGCGTTGGCGATGTCAAGCGACACCGCCAACAGCACATCCCTCGAGGTGACGGCCTCCGCAGCCGCGGCCTTCAGGCGCAGAATGGCGTCGACCGTAGACCGACCCGCCCGAAATCCAAACTGGGCGTCGGACAGGTCGGGGCCGACCGCTCCTAGGTGCCGGACGATGCGGGCAGCGACTACCCGCTCGAGGAGTTTGCCCACCTCGTCCAGCAACACGATGGGCCTGAAGGCCGAGACTGTGTTCGGAGGCCGTCCCGGCTTCGGCAGGAGCACGAGCTTCCCCTCCTTCCAGCAGTCAGGGAACCGTCCGGACACCAGGCAAGCGCCGAACAGTCCCCCGAGGCGGGGCTCGAGATGGTCGAGGACCAGGGCCAGCACTCGGGCGGGAACCCCGTCCGGCCCGGGGGCGGCGCCTCTTCGCATACGCGCTACCGCCGCCCCCATTTCCGTCGTCGTCACGGGCGGTACCTCCACGTCGTCGGCCTCCCGGTCATCATCTGGCGGAGCCATGACCGGGGGCGTGTGCACCGCCCGTGAAGGAAAAAGTCCCTCGACCACCTCAGAGAGGAAGCCCGGCTGGAGGGTCTCCGTAAGGGGGGGGCCCTGGGCGCGGAGCTTGTTAAGCGCCGCGCGGTACGGGCGTCCCCAGGGGTCACGCTCGAGACCCTCCAGCATCTCCTGCCTTTTCGCATCTTTGGCGCGACAGATGGCCAGCTTTAACGCGGCGCGCGCACTGCTGTACGCCGCATACAGCCGGCCCTCCCACTCTTCGTCGCGGATTCGGCGACGGCGGCTGCGGGTGTAGGACCTCCGGGCACGAATACAGGCCGCACGGAGGTCCGCCAGCTCCGGGGACCACCAGTAGACCCCCTTCCGTCGAGGCGGGCGCCGCACACGGGGCATGGCCGCATCGCATATCTGCGTAAGCATGCCGCGAATGCGGCCAGCCTCGGCGTCCACGTCTTCCGTCAGGGGGGGAGGCAGCCAGGATTGAAAAATGGCCGCCTCCACTAGCAGGTCCCGGTCGAGCCTACCCACAGCCCATCGCGGAAAAGCGGGAGTTCTGTCCGCCGCGTGACCCCTGCTGGCGCCCTGAAGGTTCCGGGAGACCTCTATCTGAATATATCTGTGGTCAGATAGGGTCTCGACCTCCTCCAGGACTCGCCAGCTCCTTACGCGTGCGGCGACACCAGGGCTAGCGAACGAAAGGTCCACTATCGACCCGCCCCAGGGCCGCACGCACGTTTGGGCGGACCCTCGGTTGAGTAACACGAGGTCCGCCGCTGCCGCCCACTCTTGGACCGCCGCACCTCGGGGGTCCGTCCTGGGGGACCCCCACGCCGTTGATTTGGCGTTGAAGTCCCCCAGCACGAGCACAGGGCTCGGTGCTATACGCCGTATCGAGGTCTCCAGGTTGTGCAGGAAGACCTCGAAAGCCGCCAGACTACGACTAGGGGAGAAGTACACGCCATACAGCGTGACCCCTCCCCATTCGGCCGCCACATATCCCGTGCCCTGGTCTTTGAGTGACAAGGGCGGGGAATGCGGCGCCGCCGAGCCGACGACCGCCACGGAGCCATCCCCGCTACCCGCCCAATTGGGGCGATCCGGGACTATGTAGGGCTCCGCGGCTACGGCAACACCGATCGACCGCTCCGCCATGGATTGCAGGAAGAGGTCCTGCGCCCTGGCGGAATGGCCGAGATTCCCCTGGAGGACGATAGCGTCGTGATCCGTTATTGGACCACGATATCCTCCTCCATTCGCTGCGGCGGTCCAGCCGCGCCGGGTTGGGCAGCCGGGGCCGATTGGCTGCCCACCCCCCTCTTAGGGCCTGACTTGGCCGGAGGCCTGCACCCCACCCGCCCCATACAGTGGTTGGCGGGGCGATTGCCCGCCGCGCACGCGGGGCAGTGTGGGGTGGCAGAACAGGCAGCCGCCTGGTGCCCTGCCTGACCGCAGCGGAAACAAAGCCCGCTGCAGTCAAAGCAGTTTGTACACAGCGGCCGGGTGTGACCGACCGCCATGCACTTGTAACACCTGGCAGGCCGGGGCTCCAGCGCGATTACCCGCGCGGCGCTCCAGCCCACCAGAAGTCTACCGGCAGCGACCAAATCCTTGGCCGCCGCGACAGGGCACGAGACCCAGACGGCACCCACACCACCTGGACTTGGGCGAATGGTGCCCACCCGGACGGCGCTGCTGGGAGACCCGGTTTTCGAGACGATTGCCTCCCGGATCTCTTCCGCCGTCACGGAATCGTCCAGCCCGGAAATGCGCAGTTCGGCGCACTTCACGGGTCTGGCGACCCGGACACCACTCTCCTCTGGGAACAGGCCCAGCAGCCTCGCGGCCATTGCGTCGGCCGTCTTGGCGCCCTCTGGCCCCAGGTACTCGAAAATCCGAGCACCTGTCCGGGCTTGGCGGGAGCGAGCGGAAACGTCCCCGAGATCGGAGACGTTTATCTCCCGCCGGGCACGCTTCAAGACGGCCTCGTAGGTCAGGCCCTTTTCTTTTCCCTCAGGCAGCACGGTGATCACCACCGCAGCTGCCTTCGGGACCTTCAGTTTCCGCGGCTTCCTCTTCCGCGGCTTCGGGGCTTCTCCTCTCGGATTAGTAGGCGCCGCTTCGCGCCCCGAGGCAGCGCCGCGATCCCTGGCCCGGGATCGCCGGGGCCCAACCACCTGCCAGTCCCCGTCTGAGGACGTAGCAGTGGCGGGGGTGGGGGCAGGAGCCCGGGGCGCGACAGCCGTATCCCGCGAGGGTGCGACCGTTCGTCGCGGCGCAGCAGAACGCGGAGGCACAGCGGCGCTTGGCAGAGGCGGGAACTCCTCTCGGGGCTGACCCCTCGGGGCTTGTCCCGCCTTTTCCTTTTTTTTGGGCTTTTTTTGGCCCTTTCCCTGCACAGGGGCCGGCGAAGGCTTTGCCGCTGGTGGTTTGGCCGCCGGTGGTTTAGCCGCCGTCGCGGCAAAAGACACATGCCCTCCCTGGCACGGCAGAGGTGTCGATGCCGAGGACGCTGCAGCCCTTCTTTTATCAGCCGCAAGCGGCGGCCGAAGTCGGGGTTCCGGCGGCAATCTTGCGGCTAGGGCCTCAATTCTCGGGCCAAAGACCGCATCCATGCGGTCGATGACCGCACGGAGCATTTCGTCGTCGAGCCCAGTGACAGGGCCCGACTGAGCGGCAGACGGAGCCGAGGCAGACGGAGCCGAGGCGGTCGCCGAGGTGGGGCGGGGGCACGGCGGCTGCAGCGAGGCGGTCGCGGGGAGACCAGGCTCGACCCGCAACTCAGCAGAATCCGAGGCACTCGGGATGGCCTCAGGGAGCCCAAGTTCGGCTCTCATATTGGCCATCCCTCGGTGCAGCTCCTCGACCGTTGTCTCCAGGCGCTCATTGCGCGCCCCAAGGTCGGCTACCTCCGCCACAAGCCGCTCCACCACGTTGGACAGCTCCGTGGCGGCGATTTTAAGGCCCCGGACGAAGCTACTCTTGAGGTTCCTCGAGCCCAGGGCCACCGTCGAAATTATGGCCACGCTGTCCGCGGCTCTCTCGGCAAATTTGGCCGCAGTAGGCGGCCCATTGTCGTCTATGGGGAGACGGAGTTTCTCAGACAGGAGCGCCAAGCGCTCCTCTGCATGTTGCACCGTCTCCGCCCGCTTCAGACATCGCGTCTCTGCCCCTTTCGCTGAGGCGACACGCGGTATCGGCGTCCCGGGACGGCTGATACCTCGACCCCTAGCCGCTGCGGGTATTTTAGGGGGAGGCATCTCAGTGGAGCTCAGGTCGGACTCCGAGGCAGCGCCCCCCTGAGACAGGGTGCGCTTGCGCCAGAAGCGCGACTCCGACACAACCTCTGCCGGCCGCGATTGCCGACTCTCAGCAGCCTCAGATAGGCCACCCTCCTCAGCGGCAGACATCTCGGCAGCTGATGTGCAGGCCGAGCTGCCCGTCATCGAGCCGTCCCTCGAAGACTGGGGCGTTCCCTTGGACGTCTTCTTGCCCTTGCGGGACTTTTTGCCGCCGCGCGTTTTACGCGCAGCTGCACTAGTAGGGGCCGCATTTGTAGCCGGACCCCTTACGGCTGAGGCGTCGGGATTTTCACCCAACTCGGTCAATTTTGAGTTTAACAATTTTTCCATGTTGTTCCCACGAGTATGGGAGAAAGGAGGTCCACCCGGGCAGAGCTCCCTGTACCCGGGTAAGCGTACATTTGTAACCCAACACAGGGGGTCCGCAGGTACCCTGGCTGGGGCCGCGCTCGAGACTGAACTACCCATCAGCCATGCATCTCCTCGCCGCGCGCCAGAGCTTGAGATTCGGGGTAATTTTTTATAGAGGTTGTCTTCCTCGCGGTCCGGGCGATTAAGCCAAGACCCTCGTTCCTGTATGCCCGCGAGACGTAACCACAGGCACGCGCTCAGGTTTACGATTTGGGACGGGGGGGGCCGCTGTGGCCCCACTGTCCCCCCTCTCCAGAGCCCGGTGAGCCAGTCTGGCCCCACCGACTCCGACGCCTGGTCTATCCGCTGTGCCCTCTGCTGAGTCAGAGGGACACGCGGAGACCCGTCCTGTCCGGAATTTTAGCCGCCGGCGACTGCCGACGTTGCCCGGGGTGCACCACTAGGAGGTAAACCGGACAAATTAGCACCCCAAGAATTTGGTATCCTAAACTGATGTAGAGGTCACTACTCAATAATGAAAAAGAAATATTAGTATTATTGTCAAAAAAGCATGGGGTGCTTGATATTTAAATGAAAAAAAAGATGGCGTGTTTTTTAGTTTTTTTAAACTATATTTATTTGCTAATGATATCATACGAGATCAATACGTTGATATATAGGTACATACCTACCTGTGAGAGTCCGACAACGTGTGCTACGTCACTAGGTGTAATATTATGTGTGTAAAATCCATCAACAAATTAACTTAGCTTTCATAGGGCTGGGCACAATTTTTTGTCGGGCCCTATGGGGTCAGTATCACCGCCTATCGCATGACCGACCATGAAGCACATCGGTATGTTTTGGTCGTAGCGGGAAATTCTATTATTTCATATCCGCGAAATGAAATTGTTCTTATTGTTAAGGCGGGAAAAAAAATTACCTAATCGCACATCCTGTCATTCGGGGCAACGAACAAGGTAGTGTGTGGCATCACTCACTAAATAAACCCGCTACCGCCGTGTGGTCACTATTGGAGGGCCACTGGAACTATGTTACATTACTTCAGTGGTTCGTTCTCCACCCCTAGCCCTTTCCTTGGAGTTGGCAACTCGCGAGTGATGGCTCTGGTGTTGCAAAAAGATAGCTGAGCTTTGACCTTATTTTTTTTGTTTTTTTTTTAGGCGGGAAAAAATGTACCTAACCGCACACCCCGTCGTTCGGGGCAACGAACAGGGTAGTGTGGGGACCTCGTCAACTAGACAAACCCACTGTGTGCCGTCTCTCCTTCTTTGTTGGCGGGCTACTGGAGCTACATTGCTTCAGTGGTAGCTGAGCTTTGACCTAGGAAATTTCTAGTGTAACCGCATGCAGAAAGAGCGCTATTAAAATTCTGCAATAAGTCCACGATCTTATAAAAAATCAATCCTTATTGTACTAAACATTTACAAGTACTTACAAATAAAAAATTTAGACCTATCGACCCTTTGACCTCTCTCTCTACTCCATCACCAGAAGATACTGTTTATTGGTAAAAAAGAGGATAATCTTCAAATAGCTGAAGTTTTTTTTTAAATCACCCGTACTAGTAGGATCTCTATCGAAGCTATGATACTACAGACAGACACACAGCTACACACATTAAACATAATAACACGTGTCTTAAGGAACAAATTGTCTAGATATTTTTATATATATTTTTAGCATTTGACATGCTTAGCACTATACATTAAACACAAAGTGAAAAATGTGAAATCGAAAATAACAGTCAGGAGCAGGATTTGAACCTGCATCTTCTGGATACCATCCAGATGCTTTACCAATTCAGCCATCCTGACAATTGCTCCTGACTGCTAATATCGATAACACATCACCCAAAGACGTTAAGTATGATGTGTTATCGATCCTGCTCCTGACTGTTATTTTCGATTTCACATTTTTCACTTTGTGTTTAATGTATAGTGCTAAGCATGTCAAATGCTAAAAATATATATAAAAATATCTAAATATTTAAAGGGTTTGCGTCATTATTAGGTAAAATCTTAATTGTAAAATTAAGTTTACCTGGTCGGTATAATGTATGAAAATACGTCCGACAGATGGCGCAGGCGTCACCCAAAGACGTTAAGTATGATGTGTTATCGATATTAGCAGTCAGGAGCAATTGTCAGGATGGCTGAATTGGTAAAGCATCTGGACGGTATCCAGAAGATGCAGGTTCAAATCCTGCTCCTGACTGTTATTTTCGATTTCACATTTTTCACTTTGTGTTTAATGAACAAATTGTCGTTTTAAGTTACCTACAAATTGTCGGAAGTAGAGCACTTCCCCTGATTGGATGGTTCCGTTTTTCCACTTTCGCAAATAATTTGTTTTTAAAGTAGCTGAGCATGCCAAGTGCTAAAATACAGATCAGAATGTGTCTTGTTACAGGGCACGTATCAATTTCACATGAGATTCTAGATGGTACGTCATGTGAAGAGTTGCCGGCTATCGGCCCACGGTATTACAAATGCCTGGATTCGTCTTATTGCATGCCGAGTAGCAGGATGTGTGACGGTATGAAGGATTGCCGTGATGGTAGCGATGAAGGAACGTTCTGCGCCGATTGTGAGTAAAAGATATATTGCCTGACGTTTTTGATGAGGAATTAGTCAAAATATTGAACTAAGGTTTACATAAAAGATTGGAATCTATTTGTTTGCGATCTTTTGTTTTTAAGAGCTCATTCAATATAATTGATACGCATAACCCTCTTGGAAATTGGTCTTGATAGTAAAATTAATGAGTTAAATATTATTGGATTTAACAAGAGCATGAAAACCGAAATAAAACATAATTCTTCTAGCTTGCGTCGTGAAGTTAGCTAATAGTAGAGAAGGTTAAATACTAAGATTGAAACATTAAAGGAAATTTAAGAAAAGTCCAATTATGTCAAAATTAACAGTCTTTATAATATTAGATGCATAAATTTTTTTGCATCACATTATTATCCCAGGGTTGGGTTGAGCATCGATCATCTTTCAATAGTCACCACTCTAGCCTAATGCGGATCAGCTTACTTCATGAGCTCTCGAAAGTCTCGCAGATAGATTTTCTTTACAAGACAGTAATGATTTGTGAATAAATCGGTGTTGAGTCACAGGTATGTGGCGTTTGAACACTCGACCTCAGTCGGATTGAGGTTCAAAGTCGACATCGACATCTTGAAACACTAAAGTGGGTACTGTAAAACATCAATTTATCGAAACATAAAAGATATATTTTTTGACGTGGGTGGCAAACATTTATACGCCCCATTTGATGGTAAGTGGTTACCGTAGCCTATAGACGCTAGCTAACATCAGAGGCATCACTTGTGCATCACCATCTCCAAGGAAAGGGATAGGAGGTGGAGATAAACGATATTAAATAGAGGATAGCAAGGATTATAAGGAGAGGATAGGAAGGATAATAAGGAGAGGATAGGAAGGATAATAAGGAGAGGATAGGAAGGATAATAAGGAGAGGATAGGAAGGATAATAAGGAGAGGATAGGAAGGATAATAAGGAGAGGATAGGAAGGATAATAAGGAGAGGATAGGAAGGATAATAAGGAGAGGATAGGAAGGATAATAAGGAGAGGATAGGAAGGATAATAAGAAGGATTATAAGGAGAGGATAGGGCCCTCCCTATTTGGGATCCCTGTTTGGGCCTCTAGCACTCTCATTCGACATTTGTTTAACAAAGAACGATATTATCCAGGGCAAACAATGTGCAGCAAATTTAACTGTTCTGGCAACGACACCAAGTGCACACCAGATCGTCACGGGCCCATATGTATCTGCGTCCCGGCGATGTCTATGCGCCAGTACAACTACATCACACACGAATGCGATGACATCGACGAATGTCTCACAGAGAAACCTCTGTGCTCACACGCTTGCGAGAACGCTGACGGTCATTTCCGGTGCAAATGTGATCCTGGCTATAACATTGACGAGTTTAGGTATCTGTGCTATGCACCTGGTGAGTTTGTTTCCATTAATTTTTATTCCATTCATCAGCCTTTCGAAGTCCACTGCTGGACGTAGGCCTCCCCAAGAGAACGCCACAACATATGTTTCGCTCATATGGGGGATAGTGCCATAATCGCCACGCTTGGCAGGCGGGTTGGCGATCGCAGTGGATGTTGTTAATACTCGAGGGAGTGCTGCTGGCCACTCCCCCGGTAGTCTCTCAGTCGGCTCTTACGACTCCCATAGGTGGAGAGGGGTGGGACAATTCGGCAAAGCCGTGAGTTTGTTTACTGTGACAATAATAAAAAGTATTGTTAATTTGATAAACTTGGACCAAAAGACGAAGTGTACAAACTAAGAGACAGTACTTACATCAGGTGTTCACAAATGCTTCAAAGCTAACACTAATAACAACACCAATAATAATAAGAAAGATAGAAAGAAAATGTGTGCTTGCACCTCTCTCTTGCCCCTATAGTAATATATGAAACGTAACTCTCTCTTTCTATCTTCCCTATCACACTTTTCGTAACGCTCACGTCACGCATTCAATAGCTTACTCCCCAAGTCAAGCGGGCATAAAGAAGTATTTATTTCAATAATGTAATTAAGATCTACTTGCTTATAATTAAGTCATGTTGAGTACAAGTATGCGATGCATTCTGTTCATCTGGTTTCGAAACTTATCTTAAAATCAACATGTCTCTCTTAATTATATTGGCTATAAATTCTAAAATCAACATCTCTCTTATTGGCCATGAACATTTTAAAAACTCTCTTTAAATAAAAAAAAAAACAAGTGCAGCAGCGGTGGTGTGAGCGACTGCTAATCATGTGATCTCGGTTTCGATCCCCGGGTTGGGCAATGTTATTGAGGTTTTTCGTAAAAAGAAAAATTCTCGGTAGCAGCACGGAGTTTGGAAATGTGCTCGGTAAACGGCAATAGGCTCGCACCTTATTACGTGAGACTTAAACATAGCTGGTGAAACGTGGGTGTTGTAATACACCACTGCCCACCTCTCCGGGAAATACAGGCGTGATGCTATGTTATATTTAAATAAAAAATAACACTGTGAATTAACACAAAGTGTGAATCAACACAGTGTGAATTAACACGGTGTGAATTAACACGGTGTGAATTAACACGGTGTGAATTAACACGGTGTGAATTAACACGGTGTGAATTAACACGGTGTGAATTAACACGGTGTGAATTAACACGGTGTGAATTAACACGGTGTGTATTAACACGGTGTGAATTAACACGGTGTGAATTAACACGGTGTGAATTAACACGGTGTGAATTAACACGGTGTGAATTAACACGGTGTGAATTAACACAAAGTGTGAATTAACACAAAGTGTGAATTAACACAAAGTGTGAATTAACACAAAGTGTGAATTAACACTGTTTAGAATTTAAATAAAAGATGGTATAAATACAACGTAATATAATGAAACTTTGGTTACAAAATATAAGATTTGAATGGACGGACGATCATGTAGCGAATTAAAAGGGCGAGTGGCGAGGTGCGCGTCGCGGTACCTCAGCTTGGCGCGCCCTCTCCCCGCGCTGCCTTACTCCACCGCTCTGGTCACGTTACATGCGTGAACATCCTCCGGGACGTTGAAAGCTATAAGCTTTAAAATATTGAAGCGAGTCTATGACTGCCTCACGGAGATTCTGCATTGTTGTCATCTTTGGACTCTATTGTGGGCAAGAGGCACATCTTGTTCACAGCCCTTCGAATAGTGCCCTTTGATGTTGCTATGTCTGCAACCCTGCAGACACCGTCGGTGCCTGGATACAGACGACATACACGTCCGAGCCGCCATTGCATAGGCGGCAGATTGTCCTCCTTAAGGACGACCACGTCCCCACAGGCGAGCGCACGCTGTTTCGTGCGCCATTTGCTGCGCTGCTGCAGTTCAGCGATGTACTCCCGGCGCCACCTCTCCCAGAAGTCCTGCCGTATCTTTTCGATGAGCTCGTATCTATTTGGTCTGCTGACGTTTATAGGCAGCGTCGGTATAGACATGAGCGGTCTCCCAATCAGGAAATGGCCTGGGGTCAGCGGAGAAGGATCAGTACAATTGGACGGGAGAGGAGTTAGCGGACGTGAATTTAAAATGGCTTCAATTTGTGAGAACAACGTTGCCAACTCCTCAAACGTCAAGGCAGCATTGCCTGCCACACGTTTTAAATGAAATTGCGAAGATTTAATTCCAGCCTCGAATATTCCACCAAAATGTGGGGAATAGGCGGGGCTGAAAACGAATTTAATTCCCTCGTTACTAGCATAATCATAGACTGACTGATGGCTGGACCTTAGTACCCGACCTAATTCATTGCTAGCACCTACAAAGTTTTTACCGTTGTCGCAGTAGATTTCATGAGGTTTACCTCTGCGCGCTGCAAACCGTCGTAAGCATAGAATGAAAGCTTGTGTGCTTAGATCGCTCACCAGCTCTAGATGGACAGCTTTGCTATTAAGGCATACAAATAAACATAAGTAGCATTTACTTGTTCGGCTACCTCTTCCTTTACGGCTACTGATCATAAACGGCCCAGCAAAGTCAGTTCCACACGAGAAGAAAGGAAACGTAGCGTTAGTACGTGCTTCAGGTAAATGTCCCATGATAGGTTGCATAGTGTTAGCGCGGAGCCGTGTGCAGATAACGCATCGCCTAACTATTTGACGCGCTAAACATCTACCACCAATAGGCCAGTATTTATCGCGAATAGATGCTAAAAGTAACTGAGGGCCTCCGTGAAATAATCGTGCATGTTCGTTGGCCATTATTAATTTACTTAAATTGTGTTTTGAGTCTAATAATATGGGATGTTTCTTATCGTAATCGTAGTTTCCGTTTTTCAAACGTCCACCTACTCTCAATATTCCTTCTGGCGTCTGAAACGGCTTTAATTGTAACAATTTACACTTACTTGGTAATTGTTTACCCTGTTCAAGTAATTTAATTTCACATGGAAATGAATCTAATTGACTAAATCTTACTAAAAGTAATAACGAGCTATTTAATTCATTTGTGTTTAAAGGACCGGATAATCTTTGTTTATTCTTACAATTGTAAACAAAACGCAACACGTACGCATACACTCTATTTAATTTTACGAAACTAGAATAACTATTTAAATCAATAAATAATTTATTCTGACTGCTGTTTAGACTTTCCGATAACAGTGAATGTATCTTTACCTCTGGTAAGTTTTTAACGTCGTATGAACGCTGCGGCCACTCGGAATGTTCATTCTTAAGGTAAGCAGGGCCTTCCCGCCATAGGGTGGACGTTAAAAGGTGCTGGGGGTCAACACCTCTCGAGGCGAGATCCGCTGGGTTCATAGTAGTCGGTACATGTCTGAACTGATAGTCACAAGTTAATTCATTTATCTCATTAACCCTGTTACTCACAAACATTTTAAGATTTCTTACATCTGTTTTTAGCCATCCTAAAACGACGGTAGAATCGGTCCAAATAGTTTTACAGGCTACAACAAATCGCAACGACTTAACTACTTTGTCACAAAGCCGCGCTCCCAATAAAGCACCTAACAACTCCAATCTAGGTATAGTTGTAGGTTTTAGGGGGGCGACCCTAGCCTTTGCACATAGAAGTCTAACGGTTATTTCGTTGTTTTTATTAACGGAACGTAAATAAAGGCAAGCGGCATAAGCTTGATATGAAGCGTCTACAAAACAATGCAGTTCTGTAACGATAGGATCTTGACAACGAACGTTTCTTTCAATTTTAATGTTTGAAATAAAATGTAGATTTTTTATAAATTTTAACCATGTTCCTATAAGCTTAGATGGTATGGGCTCATCCCAACTTAACTTAGCTATCCATAATTGTTGTAAAAATATCTTCGCCTTAATAATAGAAGCACATATTAAGCCTAAGGGATCAAATATTTTGCATATCGTGGAGATAACAGTTTTTTTTGTATATAGGGAAGACAATTCAATATTTGTCGGAAACTGAATCACATCCAATTTTGGACAATACGTTAAACCTAACACGCTAGATTCCTTAGTTAAGTCTACCGGATCAGATATTGTCTCATCAGTTTCGAACGCTTGCGAGCAGTTAGTCCTAATTTTTCTTAAGGGAAAGCATGCCGATTGTAAGATATTTTTAATATGTTTGTATAAGTATTGTATGTCCCTCTCACTCTCTGCACCTGTATTTAGGTCATCCATATAGAAATCATGCCTGATAATGCCAGCGATAATTTCATCCCGACATTCGTCGGCTAGCTGCAGAAGGCACGTTGTACTTATAAACGGACTAGACGCCATCCCGAATGTCAGGGTATTTAATTGTAATATTCTTATGTTATCGCTGGGGTTATCCCGCCATAAAAATAATTGTAGATGACGTTGAGAGGAATTTAGGGTAATTTGTCTGTACATCTTCTCAATATCCCCTAGAAGAACATATCTATGTCCACGAAAGCGTAATAAAATTGATAATAAATCGCTTTGAATGACGGGACCTACTGCCTGTATGTCATTAAAGGATTTACCTGATGACGTCTTAGCTGAAGCATCGAATACGACTCTCAACTTAGTGGTTTCCCTCTTGTCTTTAACAACGCAGTGATGGGGGAGAAAGTACCCGAAATTTGGGCGATCCACTTCACTTAAATGACCTAAGTCCTTATATTCTTTGATAATCTTAGTATAAGACTCCTTTAATTTAGAATTGTTATTTAATTTATTTTCTAAATTAGTAAAACGTTTTTTTGCTAAAGAAAATGAATCACCGAGACAAGTTTCGGGCTCCTTCAATGGCATCTTAACGCAAAATCTCCCATCTGGCATGCGGATAGTACATTTTAAAAAATTATCCTCGCAAAACTGTTCCTCTAAGCTATATGTTTTTATCTCGGACTGTAATTCATCTAGTTCCCAAAATCTTTTTAAATAGTTATCTATACAACTGAATTGCTTAAAGTAACAGTGGACACTTCGATTAACTTTCGGTCCACTAACACCCACTGGGCCGGCTACCAGCCATCCCAGTTGTGACTCCTGTAAGGTAGGCATGTTCCATCCTAACTTAATTTGACTATAAATTATTTGAGAATAAGGAAAAAGAGATTTTTTGTACTAGCGGGAATCGAACCCGCGTCTTTTCCAATCCGGGGAAGTGCTCTAAGCCACTGAGCTATAGTACAGGTACTTCGACCATCCCAATCTCCTTATTACATTTGTCTTTACGACCAGCGCCATCTATCGGAAGCATTTACATGCATTAAACCGATATAGTAAGTTTAATTTTGCAATTAAAATTCATACTATTTGATGGCGCGATTTTTTAAACATTTTTGATCTATATTTTTTAGCATTTGACATGCTCCGCCACTTTTAAAGTATAAATTATTTGAGAATAAGGAAAAAGAGATTTTTTGTACTAGCGGGAATCGAACCCGCGTCTTTTCCAATCCGGGGAAGTGCTCTAAGCCACTGAGCTATAGTACAGGTACTTCGACCATCCCAATCTCCTTATTACATTTGTCTTTACGACCAGCGCCATCTATCGGAAGCATTTACATGCATTAAACCGATATAGTAAGTTTAATTTTGCAATTAAAATTCATACTATTTGATGGCGCGATTTTTTAAACATTTTTGATCTATATTTTTTAGCATTTGACATGCTCCGCCACTTTTAAAGTATAAATTATTTGAGAATAAGGAAAAAGAGATTTTTTGTACTAGCGGGAATCGAACCCGCGTCTTTTCCAATCCGGGGAAGTGCTCTAAGCCACTGAGCTATAGTACAGGTACTTCGACCATCCCAATCTCCTTATTACATTTGTCTTTACGACCAGCGCCATCTATCGGAAGCATTTACATGCATTAAACCGATATAGTAAGTTTAATTTTGCAATTAAAATTCATACTATTTGATGGCGCGATTTTTTAAACATTTTTGATCTATATTTTTTAGCATTTGACATGCTCCGCCACTTTTAAAGTATAAATTATTTGAGAATAAGGAAAAAGAGATTTTTTGTACTAGCGGGAATCGAACCCGCGTCTTTTCCAATCCGGGGAAGTGCTCTAAGCCACTGAGCTATAGTACAGGTACTTCGACCATCCCAATCTCCTTATTACATTTGTCTTTACGACCAGCGCCATCTATCGGAAGCATTTACATGCATTAAACCGATATAGTAAGTTTAATTTTGCAATTAAAATTCATACTATTTGATGGCGCGATTTTTTAAACATTTTTGATCTATATTTTTTAGCATTTGACATGCTCCGCCACTTTTAAAGTATAAATTATTTGAGAATAAGGAAAAAGAGATTTTTTGTACTAGCGGGAATCGAACCCGCGTCTTTTCCAATCCGGGGAAGTGCTCTAAGCCACTGAGCTATAGTACAGGTACTTCGACCATCCCAATCTCCTTATTACATTTGTCTTTACGACCAGCGCCATCTATCGGAAGCATTTACATGCATTAAACCGATATAGTAAGTTTAATTTTGCAATTAAAATTCATACTATTTGATGGCGCGATTTTTTAAACATTTTTGATCTATATTTTTTAGCATTTGACATGCTCCGCCACTTTTAAAGTATAAATTATTTGAGAATAAGGAAAAAGAGATTTTTTGTACTAGCGGGAATCGAACCCGCGTCTTTTCCAATCCGGGGAAGTGCTCTAAGCCACTGAGCTATAGTACAGGTACTTCGACCATCCCAATCTCCTTATTACATTTGTCTTTACGACCAGCGCCATCTATCGGAAGCATTTACATGCATTAAACCGATATAGTAAGTTTAATTTTGCAATTAAAATTCATACTATTTGATGGCGCGATTTTTTAAACATTTTTGATCTATATTTTTTAGCATTTGACATGCTCCGCCACTTTTAAAGTATAAATTATTTGAGAATAAGGAAAAAGAGATTTTTTGTACTAGCGGGAATCGAACCCGCGTCTTTTCCAATCCGGGGAAGTGCTCTAAGCCACTGAGCTATAGTACAGGTACTTCGACCATCCCAATCTCCTTATTACATTTGTCTTTACGACCAGCGCCATCTATCGGAAGCATTTACATGCATTAAACCGATATAGTAAGTTTAATTTTGCAATTAAAATTCATACTATTTGATGGCGCGATTTTTTAAACATTTTTGATCTATATTTTTTAGCATTTGACATGCTCCGCCACTTTTAAAGTATAAATTATTTGAGAATAAGGAAAAAGAGATTTTTTGTACTAGCGGGAATCGAACCCGCGTCTTTTCCAATCCGGGGAAGTGCTCTAAGCCACTGAGCTATAGTACAGGTACTTCGACCATCCCAATCTCCTTATTACATTTGTCTTTACGACCAGCGCCATCTATCGGAAGCATTTACATGCATTAAACCGATATAGTAAGTTTAATTTTGCAATTAAAATTCATACTATTTGATGGCGCGATTTTTTAAACATTTTTGATCTATATTTTTTAGCATTTGACATGCTCCGCCACTTTTAAAGTATAAATTATTTGAGAATAAGGAAAAAGAGATTTTTTGTACTAGCGGGAATCGAACCCGCGTCTTTTCCAATCCGGGGAAGTGCTCTAAGCCACTGAGCTATAGTACAGGTACTTCGACCATCCCAATCTCCTTATTACATTTGTCTTTACGACCAGCGCCATCTATCGGAAGCATTTACATGCATTAAACCGATATAGTAAGTTTAATTTTGCAATTAAAATTCATACTATTTGATGGCGCGATTTTTTAAACATTTTTGATCTATATTTTTTAGCATTTGACATGCTCCGCCACTTTTAAAGTATAAATTATTTGAGAATAAGGAAAAAGAGATTTTTTGTACTAGCGGGAATAGAACCCGCGTCTTTTCCAATCCGGGGAAGTGCTCTAAGCCACTGAGCTATAGTACAGGTACTTCGACCATCCCAATCTCCTTATTACATTTGTCTTTACGACCAGCGCCATCTATCGGAAGCATTTACATGCATTAAACCGATATAGTAAGTTTAATTTTGCAATTAAAATTCATACTATTTGATGGCGCGATTTTTTAAACATTTTTGATCTATATTTTTTAGCATTTGACATGCTCCGCCACTTTTAAAGTATAAATTATTTGAGAATAAGGAAAAAGAGATTTTTTGTACTAGCGGGAATCGAACCCGCGTCTTTTCCAATCCGGGGAAGTGCTCTAAGCCACTGAGCTATAGTACAGGTACTTCGACCATCCCAATCTCCTTATTACATTTGTCTTTACGACCAGCGCCATCTATCGGAAGCATTTACATGCATTAAACCGATATAGTAAGTTTAATTTTGCAATTAAAATTCATACTATTTGATGGCGCGATTTTTTAAACATTTTTGATCTATATTTTTTAGCATTTGACATGCTCCGCCACTTTTAAAGTATAAATTATTTGAGAATAAGGAAAAAGAGATTTTTTGTACTAGCGGGAATCGAACCCGCGTCTTTTCCAATCCGGGGAAGTGCTCTAAGCCACTGAGCTATAGTACAGGTACTTCGACCATCCCAATCTCCTTATTACATTTGTCTTTACGACCAGCGCCATCTATCGGAAGCATTTACATGCATTAAACCGATATAGTAAGTTTAATTTTGCAATTAAAATTCATACTATTTGATGGCGCGATTTTTTAAACATTTTTGATCTATATTTTTTAGCATTTGACATGCTCCGCCACTTTTAAAGTATAAATTATTTGAGAATAAGGAAAAAGAGATTTTTTGTACTAGCGGGAATCGAACCCGCGTCTTTTCCAATCCGGGGAAGTGCTCTAAGCCACTGAGCTATAGTACAGGTACTTCGACCATCCCAATCTCCTTATTACATTTGTCTTTACGACCAGCGCCATCTATCGGAAGCATTTACATGCATTAAACCGATATAGTAAGTTTAATTTTGCAATTAAAATTCATACTATTTGATGGCGCGATTTTTTAAACATTTTTGATCTATATTTTTTAGCATTTGACATGCTCCGCCACTTTTAAAGTATAAATTATTTGAGAATAAGGAAAAAGAGATTTTTTGTACTAGCGGGAATCGAACCCGCGTCTTTTCCAATCCGGGGAAGTGCTCTAAGCCACTGAGCTATAGTACAGGTACTTCGACCATCCCAATCTCCTTATTACATTTGTCTTTACGACCAGCGCCATCTATCGGAAGCATTTACATGCATTAAACCGATATAGTAAGTTTAATTTTGCAATTAAAATTCATACTATTTGATGGCGCGATTTTTTAAACATTTTTGATCTATATTTTTTAGCATTTGACATGCTCCGCCACTTTTAAAGTATAAATTATTTGAGAATAAGGAAAAAGAGATTTTTTGTACTAGCGGGAATCGAACCCGCGTCTTTTCCAATCCGGGGAAGTGCTCTAAGCCACTGAGCTATAGTACAGGTACTTCGACCATCCCAATCTCCTTATTACATTTGTCTTTACGACCAGCGCCATCTATCGGAAGCATTTACATGCATTAAACCGATATAGTAAGTTTAATTTTGCAATTAAAATTCATACTATTTGATGGCGCGATTTTTTAAACATTTTTGATCTATATTTTTTAGCATTTGACATGCTCCGCCACTTTTAAAGTATAAATTATTTGAGAATAAGGAAAAAGAGATTTTTTGTACTAGCGGGAATCGAACCCGCGTCTTTTCCAATCCGGGGAAGTGCTCTAAGCCACTGAGCTATAGTACAGGTACTTCGACCATCCCAATCTCCTTATTACATTTGTCTTTACGACCAGCGCCATCTATCGGAAGCATTTACATGCATTAAACCGATATAGTAAGTTTAATTTTGCAATTAAAATTCATACTATTTGATGGCGCGATTTTTTAAACATTTTTGATCTATATTTTTTAGCATTTGACATGCTCCGCCACTTTTAAAGTATAAATTATTTGAGAATAAGGAAAAAGAGATTTTTTGTACTAGCGGGAATCGAACCCGCGTCTTTTCCAATCCGGGGAAGTGCTCTAAGCCACTGAGCTATAGTACAGGTACTTCGACCATCCCAATCTCCTTATTACATTTGTCTTTACGACCAGCGCCATCTATCGGAAGCATTTACATGCATTAAACCGATATAGTAAGTTTAATTTTGCAATTAAAATTCATACTATTTGATGGCGCGATTTTTTAAACATTTTTGATCTATATTTTTTAGCATTTGACATGCTCCGCCACTTTTAAAGTATAAATTATTTGAGAATAAGGAAAAAGAGATTTTTTGTACTAGCGGGAATCGAACCCGCGTCTTTTCCAATCCGGGGAAGTGCTCTAAGCCACTGAGCTATAGTACAGGTACTTCGACCATCCCAATCTCCTTATTACATTTGTCTTTACGACCAGCGCCATCTATCGGAAGCATTTACATGCATTAAACCGATATAGTAAGTTTAATTTTGCAATTAAAATTCATACTATTTGATGGCGCGATTTTTTAAACATTTTTGATCTATATTTTTTAGCATTTGACATGCTCCGCCACTTTTAAAGTATAAATTATTTGAGAATAAGGAAAAAGAGATTTTTTGTACTAGCGGGAATCGAACCCGCGTCTTTTCCAATCCGGGGAAGTGCTCTAAGCCACTGAGCTATAGTACAGGTACTTCGACCATCCCAATCTCCTTATTACATTTGTCTTTACGACCAGCGCCATCTATCGGAAGCATTTACATGCATTAAACCGATATAGTAAGTTTAATTTTGCAATTAAAATTCATACTATTTGATGGCGCGATTTTTTAAACATTTTTGATCTATATTTTTTAGCATTTGACATGCTCCGCCACTTTTAAAGTATAAATTATTTGAGAATAAGGAAAAAGAGATTTTTTGTACTAGCGGGAATCGAACCCGCGTCTTTTCCAATCCGGGGAAGTGCTCTAAGCCACTGAGCTATAGTACAGGTACTTCGACCATCCCAATCTCCTTATTACATTTGTCTTTACGACCAGCGCCATCTATCGGAAGCATTTACATGCATTAAACCGATATAGTAAGTTTAATTTTGCAATTAAAATTCATACTATTTGATGGCGCGATTTTTTAAACATTTTTGATCTATATTTTTTAGCATTTGACATGCTCCGCCACTTTTAAAGTATAAATTATTTGAGAATAAGGAAAAAGAGATTTTTTGTACTAGCGGGAATCGAACCCGCGTCTTTTCCAATCCGGGGAAGTGCTCTAAGCCACTGAGCTATAGTACAGGTACTTCGACCATCCCAATCTCCTTATTACATTTGTCTTTACGACCAGCGCCATCTATCGGAAGCATTTACATGCATTAAACCGATATAGTAAGTTTAATTTTGCAATTAAAATTCATACTATTTGATGGCGCGATTTTTTAAACATTTTTGATCTATATTTTTTAGCATTTGACATGCTCCGCCACTTTTAAAGTATAAATTATTTGAGAATAAGGAAAAAGAGATTTTTTGTACTAGCGGGAATCGAACCCGCGTCTTTTCCAATCCGGGGAAGTGCTCTAAGCCACTGAGCTATAGTACAGGTACTTCGACCATCCCAATCTCCTTATTACATTTGTCTTTACGACCAGCGCCATCTATCGGAAGCATTTACATGCATTAAACCGATATAGTAAGTTTAATTTTGCAATTAAAATTCATACTATTTGATGGCGCGATTTTTTAAACATTTTTGATCTATATTTTTTAGCATTTGACATGCTCCGCCACTTTTAAAGTATAAATTATTTGAGAATAAGGAAAAAGAGATTTTTTGTACTAGCGGGAATCGAACCCGCGTCTTTTCCAATCCGGGGAAGTGCTCTAAGCCACTGAGCTATAGTACAGGTACTTCGACCATCCCAATCTCCTTATTACATTTGTCTTTACGACCAGCGCCATCTATCGGAAGCATTTACATGCATTAAACCGATATAGTAAGTTTAATTTTGCAATTAAAATTCATACTATTTGATGGCGCGATTTTTTAAACATTTTTGATCTATATTTTTTAGCATTTGACATGCTCCGCCACTTTTAAAGTATAAATTATTTGAGAATAAGGAAAAAGAGATTTTTTGTACTAGCGGGAATCGAACCCGCGTCTTTTCCAATCCGGGGAAGTGCTCTAAGCCACTGAGCTATAGTACAGGTACTTCGACCATCCCAATCTCCTTATTACATTTGTCTTTACGACCAGCGCCATCTATCGGAAGCATTTACATGCATTAAACCGATATAGTAAGTTTAATTTTGCAATTAAAATTCATACTATTTGATCGCGCGATTTTTTAAACATTTTTGATCTATATTTTTTAGCATTTGACATGCTCCGCCACTTTTAAAGTATAAATTATTTGAGAATAAGGAAAAAGAGATTTTTTGTACTAGCGGGAATCGAACCCGCGTCTTTTCCAATCCGGGGAAGTGCTCTAAGCCACTGAGCTATAGTACAGGTACTTCGACCATCCCAATCTCCTTATTACATTTGTCTTTACGACCAGCGCCATCTATCGGAAGCATTTACATGCATTAAACCGATATAGTAAGTTTAATTTTGCAATTAAAATTCATACTATTTGATGGCGCGATTTTTTAAACATTTTTGATCTATATTTTTTAGCATTTGACATGCTCCGCCACTTTTAAAGTATAAATTATTTGAGAATAAGGAAAAAGAGATTTTTTGTACTAGCGGGAATCGAACCCGCGTCTTTTCCAATCCGGGGAAGTGCTCTAAGCCACTGAGCTATAGTACAGGTACTTCGACCATCCCAATCTCCTTATTACATTTGTCTTTACGACCAGCGCCATCTATCGGAAGCATTTACATGCATTAAACCGATATAGTAAGTTTAATTTTGCAATTAAAATTCATACTATTTGATGGCGCGATTTTTTAAACATTTTTGATCTATATTTTTTAGCATTTGACATGCTCCGCCACTTTTAAAGTATAAATTATTTGAGAATAAGGAAAAAGAGATTTTTTGTACTAGCGGGAATCGAACCCGCGTCTTTTCCAATCCGGGGAAGTGCTCTAAGCCACTGAGCTATAGTACAGGTACTTCGACCATCCCAATCTCCTTATTACATTTGTCTTTACGACCAGCGCCATCTATCGGAAGCATTTACATGCATTAAACCGATATAGTAAGTTTAATTTTGCAATTAAAATTCATACTATTTGATGGCGCGATTTTTTAAACATTTTTGATCTATATTTTTTAGCATTTGACATGCTCCGCCACTTTTAAAGTATAAATTATTTGAGAATAAGGAAAAAGAGATTTTTTGTACTAGCGGGAATCGAACCCGCGTCTTTTCCAATCCGGGGAAGTGCTCTAAGCCACTGAGCTATAGTACAGGTACTTCGACCATCCCAATCTCCTTATTACATTTGTCTTTACGACCAGCGCCATCTATCGGAAGCATTTACATGCATTAAACCGATATAGTAAGTTTAATTTTGCAATTAAAATTCATACTATTTGATGGCGCGATTTTTTAAACATTTTTGATCTATATTTTTTAGCATTTGACATGCTCCGCCACTTTTAAAGTATAAATTATTTGAGAATAAGGAAAAAGAGATTTTTTGTACTAGCGGGAATCGAACCCGCGTCTTTTCCAATCCGGGGAAGTGCTCTAAGCCACTGAGCTATAGTACAGGTACTTCGACCATCCCAATCTCCTTATTACATTTGTCTTTACGACCAGCGCCATCTATCGGAAGCATTTACATGCATTAAACCGATATAGTAAGTTTAATTTTGCAATTAAAATTCATACTATTTGATGGCGCGATTTTTTAAACATTTTTGATCTATATTTTTTAGCATTTGACATGCTCCGCCACTTTTAAAGTATAAATTATTTGAGAATAAGGAAAAAGAGATTTTTTGTACTAGCGGGAATCGAACCCGCGTCTTTTCCAATCCGGGGAAGTGCTCTAAGCCACTGAGCTATAGTACAGGTACTTCGACCATCCCAATCTCCTTATTACATTTGTCTTTACGACCAGCGCCATCTATCGGAAGCATTTACATGCATTAAACCGATATAGTAAGTTTAATTTTGCAATTAAAATTCATACTATTTGATGGCGCGATTTTTTAAACATTTTTGATCTATATTTTTTAGCATTTGACATGCTCCGCCACTTTTAAAGTATAAATTATTTGAGAATAAGGAAAAAGAGATTTTTTGTACTAGCGGGAATCGAACCCGCGTCTTTTCCAATCCGGGGAAGTGCTCTAAGCCACTGAGCTATAGTACAGGTACTTCGACCATCCCAATCTCCTTATTACATTTGTCTTTACGACCAGCGCCATCTATCGGAAGCATTTACATGCATTAAACCGATATAGTAAGTTTAATTTTGCAATTAAAATTCATACTATTTGATGGCGCGATTTTTTAAACATTTTTGATCTATATTTTTTAGCATTTGACATGCTCCGCCACTTTTAAAGTATAAATTATTTGAGAATAAGGAAAAAGAGATTTTTTGTACTAGCGGGAATCGAACCCGCGTCTTTTCCAATCCGGGGAAGTGCTCTAAGCCACTGAGCTATAGTACAGGTACTTCGACCATCCCAATCTCCTTATTACATTTGTCTTTACGACCAGCGCCATCTATCGGAAGCATTTACATGCATTAAACCGATATAGTAAGTTTAATTTTGCAATTAAAATTCATACTATTTGATGGCGCGATTTTTTAAACATTTTTGATCTATATTTTTTAGCATTTGACATGCTCCGCCACTTTTAAAGTATAAATTATTTGAGAATAAGGAAAAAGAGATTTTTTGTACTAGCGGGAATCGAACCCGCGTCTTTTCCAATCCGGGGAAGTGCTCTAAGCCACTGAGCTATAGTACAGGTACTTCGACCATCCCAATCTCCTTATTACATTTGTCTTTACGACCAGCGCCATCTATCGGAAGCATTTACATGCATTAAACCGATATAGTAAGTTTAATTTTGCAATTAAAATTCATACTATTTGATGGCGCGATTTTTTAAACATTTTTGATCTATATTTTTTAGCATTTGACATGCTCCGCCACTTTTAAAGTATAAATTATTTGAGAATAAGGAAAAAGAGATTTTTTGTACTAGCGGGAATCGAACCCGCGTCTTTTCCAATCCGGGGAAGTGCTCTAAGCCACTGAGCTATAGTACAGGTACTTCGACCATCCCAATCTCCTTATTACATTTGTCTTTACGACCAGCGCCATCTATCGGAAGCATTTACATGCATTAAACCGATATAGTAAGTTTAATTTTGCAATTAAAATTCATACTATTTGATGGCGCGATTTTTTAAACATTTTTGATCTATATTTTTTAGCATTTGACATGCTCCGCCACTTTTAAAGTATAAATTATTTGAGAATAAGGAAAAAGAGATTTTTTGTACTAGCGGGAATCGAACCCGCGTCTTTTCCAATCCGGGGAAGTGCTCTAAGCCACTGAGCTATAGTACAGGTACTTCGACCATCCCAATCTCCTTATTACATTTGTCTTTACGACCAGCGCCATCTATCGGAAGCATTTACATGCATTAAACCGATATAGTAAGTTTAATTTTGCAATTAAAATTCATACTATTTGATGGCGCGATTTTTTAAACATTTTTGATCTATATTTTTTAGCATTTGACATGCTCCGCCACTTTTAAAGTATAAATTATTTGAGAATAAGGAAAAAGAGATTTTTTGTACTAGCGGGAATCGAACCCGCGTCTTTTCCAATCCGGGGAAGTGCTCTAAGCCACTGAGCTATAGTACAGGTACTTCGACCATCCCAATCTCCTTATTACATTTGTCTTTACGACCAGCGCCATCTATCGGAAGCATTTACATGCATTAAACCGATATAGTAAGTTTAATTTTGCAATTAAAATTCATACTATTTGATGGCGCGATTTTTTAAACATTTTTGATCTATATTTTTTAGCATTTGACATGCTCCGCCACTTTTAAAGTATAAATTATTTGAGAATAAGGAAAAAGAGATTTTTTGTACTAGCGGGAATCGAACCCGCGTCTTTTCCAATCCGGGGAAGTGCTCTAAGCCACTGAGCTATAGTACAGGTACTTCGACCATCCCAATCTCCTTATTACATTTGTCTTTACGACCAGCGCCATCTATCGGAAGCATTTACATGCATTAAACCGATATAGTAAGTTTAATTTTGCAATTAAAATTCATACTATTTGATGGCGCGATTTTTTAAACATTTTTGATCTATATTTTTTAGCATTTGACATGCTCCGCCACTTTTAAAGTATAAATTATTTGAGAATAAGGAAAAAGAGATTTTTTGTACTAGCGGGAATCGAACCCGCGTCTTTTCCAATCCGGGGAAGTGCTCTAAGCCACTGAGCTATAGTACAGGTACTTCGACCATCCCAATCTCCTTATTACATTTGTCTTTACGACCAGCGCCATCTATCGGAAGCATTTACATGCATTAAACCGATATAGTAAGTTTAATTTTGCAATTAAAATTCATACTATTTGATGGCGCGATTTTTTAAACATTTTTGATCTATATTTTTTAGCATTTGACATGCTCCGCCACTTTTAAAGTATAAATTATTTGAGAATAAGGAAAAAGAGATTTTTTGTACTAGCGGGAATCGAACCCGCGTCTTTTCCAATCCGGGGAAGTGCTCTAAGCCACTGAGCTATAGTACAGGTACTTCGACCATCCCAATCTCCTTATTACATTTGTCTTTACGACCAGCGCCATCTATCGGAAGCATTTACATGCATTAAACCGATATAGTAAGTTTAATTTTGCAATTAAAATTCATACTATTTGATGGCGCGATTTTTTAAACATTTTTGATCTATATTTTTTAGCATTTGACATGCTCCGCCACTTTTAAAGTATAAATTATTTGAGAATAAGGAAAAAGAGATTTTTTGTACTAGCGGGAATCGAACCCGCGTCTTTTCCAATCCGGGGAAGTGCTCTAAGCCACTGAGCTATAGTACAGGTACTTCGACCATCCCAATCTCCTTATTACATTTGTCTTTACGACCAGCGCCATCTATCGGAAGCATTTACATGCATTAAACCGATATAGTAAGTTTAATTTTGCAATTAAAATTCATACTATTTGATGGCGCGATTTTTTAAACATTTTTGATCTATATTTTTTAGCATTTGACATGCTCCGCCACTTTTAAAGTATAAATTATTTGAGAATAAGGAAAAAGAGATTTTTTGTACTAGCGGGAATCGAACCCGCGTCTTTTCCAATCCGGGGAAGTGCTCTAAGCCACTGAGCTATAGTACAGGTACTTCGACCATCCCAATCTCCTTATTACATTTGTCTTTACGACCAGCGCCATCTATCGGAAGCATTTACATGCATTAAACCGATATAGTAAGTTTAATTTTGCAATTAAAATTCATACTATTTGATGGCGCGATTTTTTAAACATTTTTGATCTATATTTTTTAGCATTTGACATGCTCCGCCACTTTTAAAGTATAAATTATTTGAGAATAAGGAAAAAGAGATTTTTTGTACTAGCGGGAATCGAACCCGCGTCTTTTCCAATCCGGGGAAGTGCTCTAAGCCACTGAGCTATAGTACAGGTACTTCGACCATCCCAATCTCCTTATTACATTTGTCTTTACGACCAGCGCCATCTATCGGAAGCATTTACATGCATTAAACCGATATAGTAAGTTTAATTTTGCAATTAAAATTCATACTATTTGATGGCGCGATTTTTTAAACATTTTTGATCTATATTTTTTAGCATTTGACATGCTCCGCCACTTTTAAAGTATAAATTATTTGAGAATAAGGAAAAAGAGATTTTTTGTACTAGCGGGAATCGAACCCGCGTCTTTTCCAATCCGGGGAAGTGCTCTAAGCCACTGAGCTATAGTACAGGTACTTCGACCATCCCAATCTCCTTATTACATTTGTCTTTACGACCAGCGCCATCTATCGGAAGCATTTACATGCATTAAACCGATATAGTAAGTTTAATTTTGCAATTAAAATTCATACTATTTGATGGCGCGATTTTTTAAACATTTTTGATCTATATTTTTTAGCATTTGACATGCTCCGCCACTTTTAAAGTATAAATTATTTGAGAATAAGGAAAAAGAGATTTTTTGTACTAGCGGGAATCGAACCCGCGTCTTTTCCAATCCGGGGAAGTGCTCTAAGCCACTGAGCTATAGTACAGGTACTTCGACCATCCCAATCTCCTTATTACATTTGTCTTTACGACCAGCGCCATCTATCGGAAGCATTTACATGCATTAAACCGATATAGTAAGTTTAATTTTGCAATTAAAATTCATACTATTTGATGGCGCGATTTTTTAAACATTTTTGATCTATATTTTTTAGCATTTGACATGCTCCGCCACTTTTAAAGTATAAATTATTTGAGAATAAGGAAAAAGAGATTTTTTGTACTAGCGGGAATCGAACCCGCGTCTTTTCCAATCCGGGGAAGTGCTCTAAGCCACTGAGCTATAGTACAGGTACTTCGACCATCCCAATCTCCTTATTACATTTGTCTTTACGACCAGCGCCATCTATCGGAAGCATTTACATGCATTAAACCGATATAGTAAGTTTAATTTTGCAATTAAAATTCATACTATTTGATGGCGCGATTTTTTAAACATTTTTGATCTATATTTTTTAGAATTTGACATGCTCCGCCACTTTTAAAGTATAAATTATTTGAGAATAAGGAAAAAGAGATTTTTTGTACTAGCGGGAATCGAACCCGCGTCTTTTCCAATCCGGGGAAGTGCTCTAAGCCACTGAGCTATAGTACAGGTACTTCGACCATCCCAATCTCCTTATTACATTTGTCTTTACGACCAGCGCCATCTATCGGAAGCATTTACATGCATTAAACCGATATAGTAAGTTTAATTTTGCAATTAAAATTCATACTATTTGATGGCGCGATTTTTTAAACATTTTTGATCTATATTTTTTAGCATTTGACATGCTCCGCCACTTTTAAAGTATAAATTATTTGAGAATAAGGAAAAAGAGATTTTTTGTACTAGCGGGAATCGAACCCGCGTCTTTTCCAATCCGGGGAAGTGCTCTAAGCCACTGAGCTATAGTACAGGTACTTCGACCATCCCAATCTCCTTATTACATTTGTCTTTACGACCAGCGCCATCTATCGGAAGCATTTACATGCATTAAACCGATATAGTAAGTTTAATTTTGCAATTAAAATTCATACTATTTGATGGCGCGATTTTTTAAACATTTTTGATCTATATTTTTTAGCATTTGACATGCTCCGCCACTTTTAAAGTATAAATTATTTGAGAATAAGGAAAAAGAGATTTTTTGTACTAGCGGGAATCGAACCCGCGTCTTTTCCAATCCGGGGAAGTGCTCTAAGCCACTGAGCTATAGTACAGGTACTTCGACCATCCCAATCTCCTTATTACATTTGTCTTTACGACCAGCGCCATCTATCGGAAGCATTTACATGCATTAAACCGATATAGTAAGTTTAATTTTGCAATTAAAATTCATACTATTTGATGGCGCGATTTTTTAAACATTTTTGATCTATATTTTTTAGCATTTGACATGCTCCGCCACTTTTAAAGTATAAATTATTTGAGAATAAGGAAAAAGAGATTTTTTGTACTAGCGGGAATCGAACCCGCGTCTTTTCCAATCCGGGGAAGTGCTCTAAGCCACTGAGCTATAGTACAGGTACTTCGACCATCCCAATCTCCTTATTACATTTGTCTTTACGACCAGCGCCATCTATCGGAAGCATTTACATGCATTAAACCGATATAGTAAGTTTAATTTTGCAATTAAAATTCATACTATTTGATGGCGCGATTTTTTAAACATTTTTGATCTATATTTTTTAGCATTTGACATGCTCCGCCACTTTTAAAGTATAAATTATTTGAGAATAAGGAAAAAGAGATTTTTTGTACTAGCGGGAATCGAACCCGCGTCTTTTCCAATCCGGGGAAGTGCTCTAAGCCACTGAGCTATAGTACAGGTACTTCGACCATCCCAATCTCCTTATTACATTTGTCTTTACGACCAGCGCCATCTATCGGAAGCATTTACATGCATTAAACCGATATAGTAAGTTTAATTTTGCAATTAAAATTCATACTATTTGATGGCGCGATTTTTTAAACATTTTTGATCTATATTTTTTAGCATTTGACATGCTCCGCCACTTTTAAAGTATAAATTATTTGAGAATAAGGAAAAAGAGATTTTTTGTACTAGCGGGAATCGAACCCGCGTCTTTTCCAATCCGGGGAAGTGCTCTAAGCCACTGAGCTATAGTACAGGTACTTCGACCATCCCAATCTCCTTATTACATTTGTCTTTACGACCAGCGCCATCTATCGGAAGCATTTACATGCATTAAACCGATATAGTAAGTTTAATTTTGCAATTAAAATTCATACTATTTGATGGCGCGATTTTTTAAACATTTTTGATCTATATTTTTTAGCATTTGACATGCTCCGCCACTTTTAAAGTATAAATTATTTGAGAATAAGGAAAAAGAGATTTTTTGTACTAGCGGGAATCGAACCCGCGTCTTTTCCAATCCGGGGAAGTGCTCTAAGCCACTGAGCTATAGTACAGGTACTTCGACCATCCCAATCTCCTTATTACATTTGTCTTTACGACCAGCGCCATCTATCGGAAGCATTTACATGCATTAAACCGATATAGTAAGTTTAATTTTGCAATTAAAATTCATACTATTTGATGGCGCGATTTTTTAAACATTTTTGATCTATATTTTTTAGCATTTGACATGCTCCGCCACTTTTAAAGTATAAATTATTTGAGAATAAGGAAAAAGAGATTTTTTGTACTAGCGGGAATCGAACCCGCGTCTTTTCCAATCCGGGGAAGTGCTCTAAGCCACTGAGCTATATAGTACAGGTACTTCGACCATCCCAATCTCCTTATTACATTTGTCTTTACGACCAGCGCCATCTATCGGAAGCATTTACATGCATTAAACCGATATAGTAAGTTTAATTTTGCAATTAAAATTCATACTATTTGATGGCGCGATTTTTTAAACATTTTTGATCTATATTTTTTAGCATTTGACATGCTCCGCCACTTTTAAAGTATAAATTATTTGAGAATAAGGAAAAAGAGATTTTTTGTACTAGCGGGAATCGAACCCGCGTCTTTTCCAATCCGGGGAAGTGCTCTAAGCCACTGAGCTATAGTACAGGTACTTCGACCATCCCAATCTCCTTATTACATTTGTCTTTACGACCAGCGCCATCTATCGGAAGCATTTACATGCATTAAACCGATATAGTAAGTTTAATTTTGCAATTAAAATTCATACTATTTGATGGCGCGATTTTTTAAACATTTTTGATCTATATTTTTTAGCATTTGACATGCTCCGCCACTTTTAAAGTATAAATTATTTGAGAATAAGGAAAAAGAGATTTTTTGTACTAGCGGGAATCGAACCCGCGTCTTTTCCAATCCGGGGAAGTGCTCTAAGCCACTGAGCTATAGTACAGGTACTTCGACCATCCCAATCTCCTTATTACATTTGTCTTTACGACCAGCGCCATCTATCGGAAGCATTTACATGCATTAAACCGATATAGTAAGTTTAATTTTGCAATTAAAATTCATACTATTTGATGGCGCGATTTTTTAAACATTTTTGATCTATATTTTTTAGCATTTGACATGCTCCGCCACTTTTAAAGTATAAATTATTTGAGAATAAGGAAAAAGAGATTTTTTGTACTAGCGGGAATCGAACCCGCGTCTTTTCCAATCCGGGGAAGTGCTCTAAGCCACTGAGCTATAGTACAGGTACTTCGACCATCCCAATCTCCTTATTACATTTGTCTTTACGACCAGCGCCATCTATCGGAAGCATTTACATGCATTAAACCGATATAGTAAGTTTAATTTTGCAATTAAAATTCATACTATTTGATGGCGCGATTTTTTAAACATTTTTGATCTATATTTTTTAGCATTTGACATGCTCCGCCACTTTTAAAGTATAAATTATTTGAGAATAAGGAAAAAGAGATTTTTTGTACTAGCGGGAATCGAACCCGCGTCTTTTCCAATCCGGGGAAGTGCTCTAAGCCACTGAGCTATAGTACAGGTACTTCGACCATCCCAATCTCCTTATTACATTTGTCTTTACGACCAGCGCCATCTATCGGAAGCATTTACATGCATTAAACCGATATAGTAAGTTTAATTTTGCAATTAAAATTCATACTATTTGATGGCGCGATTTTTTAAACATTTTTGATCTATATTTTTTAGCATTTGACATGCTCCGCCACTTTTAAAGTATAAATCGCGCCATCAAATAGTATGAATTTTAATTGCAAAATTAAACTTACTATATCGGTTTAATGCATGTAAATGCTTCCGATAGATGGCGCTGGTCGTAAAGACAAATGTAATAAGGAGATTGGGATGGTCGAAGTACCTGTACTATAGCTCAGTGGCTTAGAGCACTTCCCCGGATTGGAAAAGACGCGGGTTCGATTCCCGCTAGTACAAAAAATCTCTTTTTCCTTATTCTCAAATAATTTATACTTTAAAAGTGGCGGAGCATGTCAAATGCTAAAAAATATAGATCAAAAATGTTTAATTTGACTAGTCCCTATAACGCTCCAGAAAACATCCGCCCCTAAAAGAATATCTATAGAGGAAGGCTGGAAAAACGTAGGGTCTGCTAGTTGTATACCGTCAGGAATACCTAAGCTACATGAATCTATCTCAACGCTTGGTAAGACGCCTGTAATAGTTGGTACTAATAAGCAAGTAATTCGTTTACTAAACGAACTTAAACAAGATTTAATTACTATTTCACAGCTTCCCATAATGTTAGTTTTAATGTTATTCAATCCGCACACACTTAATTTATTGTAAAATTTATTAATACTCAGTTTATTTCGCAAATTATCTGTTAAAAAACAAGATTGACTACCTGTATCTAATAAAGCTCGGGCGATAATCCTTTTATTATTGTGCTCATTAATAATTTCTACTCGAGCCGTACACAATAACGTATGAGTCATCGTGAGCACTGATAACGCTACGGGTGCCGGGGTAGATGTGCTCGATGCACCTTGTTCTGTGTCTGAACGAAAATCAGCTTTATGTAATAAAGTATTGTGTTTACTTTTACATATCTGACATGAACCTTTTAAACGACACTCACTATTACTGTGACCTTTTCGTAAACACCGAGTGCATAGCTGTAACTTAGACACCTCACTGATTCTATCATCACAACTCATTGTTTTAAACTTTGAACATTCATGAACAAGATGATTGTGTTTACAAATAGGACACAAATATTTTCTTGTGTTGGGGTCCGAAGCGGTAACAAATGATTTAACTGATTTATTATGCTGGAGAATCGGTTTATGCTCGTGCTTATCTCACCTGTTATAATATGTAGTTTCCAGAATGTCAGCTCGATTACGTAAAAAAGAATAAAATTCGTGTAAAGATGGTAACTGCGATAAATTATTTTTATTCTCTTCCCATTTTCTACTAGTATTGGAATCTAACTTTGCAGAGACAATAAATATGATTAAAATGTCCCATTGCTCAGTGGGAAGACCTAGCGTGTGCAAAGATCTCAAGTTTTTAGACATATGATCTATTAGAAATCGTAATGCCTTAAAAGATTCTTTCGTAATACATTCTATGCTTAATAACGATTTAAGGTGATTATTAATCAAAATATTTTTATTATCATATCTTTCGCAAAGAATCTTCCATGCATTGTTGTAATTATCAGCGGTAAACTCAATCGATCTAATTACGACAGCGGCACCACTTTCCAAGCTTGACCTTAAATAATGAAATTTATTAATCTGTGGTATAGAATCATTTTTATTTACCAGGGAGTCGAAAGTATCCCTATACTCTAACCACTTTAAATAATTGCCATCGAATTTAGGTAAATGTATAGTGGGTAATTTTATAGAATTACTAGAATGTGAACAATGAGTGGATACACTTTCATTACAACGCGGTTTTTCATTAGAGTTTGCACTTTCTATCAATTCTTGGGCCGTGGAAAGAAGAGAAAAGAATTGAGATTCAATAAGTTCTCTTTCTGTTAACTGCTCATCTTCATTAGTAGAAAGCAATTCTATTTCTGATTGTAAAACATTAAAATCCGTTAACAATTCGTGAAACTTGTCAACTCTCAAAGACAACTCTTTGATCTGGATACTAGTCACTTTATCTGAACCAACTTGATTTAAAAGTCGCAAGTGATCTTTGAACTTGGTCAATCTACCCTTTATAATACTACGTTTTTTTTGTAGGTCCTTTAAATTTTCCATTGCTAAAAGTTATTGGGAACAACAGAATTAAAACACTAACAAATATGCAATGAATTAAGTAAAGGTAAGTAAAGGTAAATTGGTCAGACCCTGTGTGGTGATGTCGTGGCACCTTAGTCCAGCCGTTACAGTCGTCCTGACGCTCCGCCTGCACGCCTCGCGGTGTAAGACAATAGAAGCGCCACCAATCTGATTATCAGATTAACATCTAGACAAACAACAAAAATATAAGTAGATGTAGGTTGTTGCCTCTTCATAAATAGTCTACTTTGACTAATAGTGAATCTAATAAAATTATAGATTAGGTAGGTAGATTGCTATGTGACCCGTTTCGAACCGGGCCGTTTTTTATTTGAAAAAGTATTAAGCTAAGCCCGCTAAGCAAAGGCAATAAAATTATAATTAAATAAATAAGCAGGCTGAATTGCGTAGGCGAAATACATTATAATAAAGGGGTTTTAAAAAATGTGAACTGTGATGCTTTAAATGCTTGATATCGCAATAGCCGAGGTGCTGTCTAATAACTGATAATACGCGTAAGCTAGATACTATCTTAACACTTTCGGAGCGGCAAGCTGCACACACAAAATGAAATGGGAGCGAAAGGTGAGAAATAGTCAAAAGGAAAGCCAAGCCTGATAAGATGGATACGCAGATGTCCAGCGCTGATCTCAGCAATCTTCACTCCGTCCTTTGATGGTGACTTCGCCAGTAATCTTTTTCGTCAGCATACGCAGCTATCCTTTTGAATCGTTCCTCTCGCGGAAACGTAGTTGTGTAGGTAGGTCCGTGTAACGGTTAATAACGATCTCCGAACTTACAGATACTTTTACTAAGTACTTATTACTTTAGCGATTTAAAAAACACGGTCGCCAGATGTTTAGAATTTAAATAAAAGATGGTATAAATACAACGTAATATAATGAAACTTTGGTTACAAAATATAAGATTTGAATGGACGGACGATCATGTAGCGAATTAAAAGGGCGAGTGGCGAGGTGCGCGTCGCGGTACCTCAGCTTGGCGCGCCCTCTCCCCGCGCTGCCTTACTCCACCGCTCTGGTCACGTTACATGCGTGAACAAACACAAAGTGTGAATTAACACAAAGTGTGAATTAACACAAAGTGTGAATTAACACAAAGTGTGAATTCACAGTGTGAAAATGTGAAATCAAAAAAAACAGTCACGAGCAGGATTTGAACCTGCATCTCCTGGAATACCGTCCCGGATGCTTTGTCAATTCAGCCATCGTGCTCCCAATTGCAACCAATTGCTCGGGACTGTGAATTTCAGTAACATTCATTCTTTAACGTCTTGGGTGACCCCTGCGACATCTGTCGGAAGTATTTTAATATTATGTCGGAAGTATATTAGTATGTTAATAATATTGTAGGAGCTGAAGGAATGTTGTTCTTCAGTACACAAAACGACATCAGGTACCTCAAGATCAAGAGCAAGCAGATGGTCACTGTGGCTACCGGCATCAAACAGGTTTGTGTTTTTTTAGTCATGAGATGGATATGGTTTCGTGTGGTGGAGTTAGGTGTCTCCATAGTAGCCGGCACCGGAGGTCGCAAGATCCATTTCATTTCTCCGGTGCTAAGCTATGTATTGCATGGCGAGTGAGAGGGCCGGAGGTCCAAACCCTCTCCATATCCTTTACTTATTATGTTTCCTATCCACCTCCTATCCATTTCCTTTGAGATGGCGACGCGCGAGTGCTACCTCTGGTGTTGGTAACGTCTATAGTCTACGGTAACCGCTAATCTAGGGTGGGCCGTATACTTGTTTGCCACTCATGTATTATAAACAATCTCACTAAAGAGCACGTTGGAGATAGAGGAACAGATTAATCGCACCAGTTTTGATAAATCGGAAACAGTCAAAATCGAAAGGTACTGCTGTAAGTAGTACTTAAGTAAGGCTGTTTTATGATAAATGTCAAACCATTTGATTCTGCATAGGTACGCCTCTGTGAAACAGGTCCGAGTATATATACCGGATTCACTGCTGGTTGCGTCTCAGTCAACATACTCAGTTAACATACATTAATATTTTCTAGGCACTACAAAATCTTACACTTTTAGGGAATCTGAAACCTCCAAAATCGATATTTTTACTATTTTCCATTGGACGTTAAACACATTAGCCCTCGTGGCAAAGGGATTCTGGCATTTAATATCAGTTTTATGTTGACAAAACTTGCTCTTGTTTAGCTATACTTTATACGATTAATAATATAAACTATTTATAATACACACTAGAGACATATATATGACGAGGGGTTTGGTCCAGAGGAATCTTTAAAAGCAGTGACGTCAGCATTGCTAACGTCACTGCTTTCATTATTCGGCGCACTCATTGAAAACAATAAAACACAACCAGAAACACACTAAATGATTTATTTTACAAGACACCAGAGGGTATTCCCAGTAACAGTTTTATAATCACAATTATAATAAAACAATAGATAGGTACTCACAAGATAAGTTACACCAGCTCACCACGTATTAACCGCCCGGCGCTCGAATAAAATTTAAAAGTGATTTTACATCCAGTCTATCGTAGTTTCGCGTGCCAGCGAAATTATAACCAAAAGATGGCGTCGGGCGGGAAAACGTCAACGCACCATTTAAATTGCAACTTCTTTAAATTATTAATTTTAATTACAAAAATAATTCGTAAATTAATTAAACATTTCGAAAGTAATTATGAACCATTGAATTAATTTTTAAATCTTAATCTTTGTTGAAACATCCGGTCTATAAATGGCGGCGAATGTTTAAACAACTCTTAATAATTTCATGAATTAATTTTAGGTTTTATTCTAACGCAAAATACAGTCAGTACATTCCAAAAATCATAACACTCATTAATAACTAAAAAATAACCAATTTATTCGACACAATGATTGATTTCATAATCAGAACAATTACATTTGTTAATTACCATGGACTTGAGTCGACATATATATATACAACAATATGTACACTTAATTAGCAATAAATAATTTGATTATATACAGACAAAATATCTAAAATAATTGATTGGTGTTCAGACACGCCTATATAGCCTATATAGTAATGTTTTCTCAAACGTCGTACCTAAATGTACAAACACTGCTGTTACAGTTTTATAATAGTTGGATGTCCTAATCTGCCGCTCTATTGCTCATTGCTGATAAAAAAATGCCGTGCATTTACATACATTCTTCGGATTGGATGCGACGCAGCTTCGAATTCTGCTCGCAGTATTTGAAGTTTGAACGTGCGTCCAATCCAATCCGGGAAATGCTCAGGCCCCTTAGAATGAAAAACGGAACGTTAGACGAACCTTCGTTTTGAGTCATTGTGATTGATCAACAGTTCAACGCGTGATTCCTGATTAGTCCAGATTTCGACGCGCGATTCAGGCGACCAGTCACAGTGAAGTGAAACGAAAGTTCGTCTAACGTTTCGTTTTTTATTTTAAGGGGGCTGGGCCGATATACTATCGCAGTAAATATACGTGAAACAACTTGTTTTATGAAACTTGCACACAGGATCAATCCATTTTTCGGCTTAAAAGCAGCTTACGTCTTTCTGGGTTCCAGACTGATAGAGATAAGAGATATGTAAATGTATGTATGCTAAATTTCATGATTATCAGTAAAGCAGCTATGGCGTTAAAGAATATTCAATTTCCTTGAAAATATTTGTGTTCTATCAAAAGGCCCATGGAGTATCGTTCGACGGCACTTACGTATACTGGGTGGAGACTGCACAGGGTCACCAGTCCATCATCAAAGCTCAACTCGATGATGTTAAGGAAACAAAACAGGTAACTATGTTTTGTGACCAGGGTCACCAGTGTTCTTTAAATAAAATGCCGTTATTACTTGTATTATTTTTATTAAAACGTAGTTTATAGTGCATATTGGTCAAAATTACTTTATTTCCATTAAATATAATTTAAGGTCACATTTTACGAATTTTATCACGTGCAGTACTTAAAAAAAATGATAGCTAATGTAGTTTGGCCTGGAAGTTGGTTCAAAATACTTTCCTTTCATTGAATTTAATGTAATCTAAGGTCACATTTTGCGAATTTTATCGCGTACACTTAACAAAATTAATAGCTCTTCATTGATCTATTGCCATATATCACTTTTTTCAAGGAATCAAAGCTATACTAAGAGCAAATCCGACCCTGAAGGTGACATAGATTCGATTGTAATAAATTCAAACTTCATTACCAGGTGCTGGTAGGATTAGGTCTCGAAGATCCAGGCGACATAGCGATAGACTATCTAGGAGGCAATATTTACTTCAGTGATTCAGAGCGTGGCATCATCTCAGCATGTAGAGGTGACGGCTCTATATGCACTACTGTGAAGACTCAGACGAGACATCCTAAATACGTCACACTTGATGCTCAGCATGGGTAAGCTGTTCCTTGTTGTTGGAAGTGTTGGTAAATAGGCTTTACAGTAAAGGCATCAGGTGCTTCTACCAGGGCAACAAAAAACGTAAGTATTAGTTGCGGTAGTCCCAGTAGCTAATTTGATGCCTTAGGGCAATAGTATGGTAGGTACCAGTAATGTCACACAGTTCAGTGGACTGCCAATACAGGTGGAGAGACGGGGGCAACCCACCGTAACAAAATTGTGTGTACTTATGTACACGCGTTAGAAGTTATACTTCTTTGGCGTAACAAGATAAAAATCTTTTCAAAAATTTTATCTTTCGCCTTATTCTACGTTTGTAGAAAAAACGACACTAACAATAGAAAAAAGGTATTTAATACATTGAAAGTTTTATTATAACGCATTATCTAGTTAAATAAAGATTATTTAAATATCACAAAAAAACTAAAATGTTGTCTAAGTATAGCTAACTTCAGTGTCGGTTTTTCGTTTTCCCGACTAAACAAAAAAAAAAAGGGTGTCGGTTTTTCGTGACGGTGTGCGCGCGCGTCGTAAAAATTTACTCTCATCATTTTTCCCTAACGCGCCAAAAGAAGTATACTATATAAGGGTAAATCCGGGTCTGTCTGAATGACAGCTGAATTGGCAAAGGACAGTATTTCAGGAGATGCAGGTTCAAATCCTGTGACTGTAATTATCGATTTCACATTTTCTCACTTTGTGTTAGTTTATATGGCATAGCATGTCAAATACTTAAAAAAAATGTATAACAATATTAAAAAGAGCCTACTACGAAGTTATTATTCAGATATTTATATATATTTTTAGTATTTGACATGCTTAGCACTTTAATTATTATTCAGAGTTCTGTGGCACCTAAATGTATTTGCATTATTTCGCGTTGACAGACAAATGTACTGGGCTGATTGGCACAACCACGCAGTGATAATGTCCGCCAGAATGGATGGGACCCACCCTGAGGTGCTGGTGGACAAGTTGCTTACTTACGCCACCGGTCTTGCCATGGACGCGCCCAATGGACGTTTGTATTTTGTCGACAAGACCATCAAAGCTGTTTACATCAGGACCAAGAAAGTTTTTGTAAGATTTTGATAATGTTTAAGTTTTTTATCCTTTATATTATAGAAATACTAGCCTTTGCCCGCGGCTTCGCCGCAGCCAAAAGCTAGTTTTTGGGTTATATCTCAGGTTCCGGATATAGTAAAGGGATAAAATGTATACCAGTTTTTAAGTCTAATCAAGAGCTATTAAATAAAAAAAATTGCATCAAAATCCGTCCAGTAGTTTTTGCATGATGCGCGAACAAACAAACAAACAAACAGACAAACAGACAAAAATTCTAAAAAAAATTGTTTTGTGTTTAGACACGCCTATATAGCTCAAATATCTTAAATGTACAGACACAGCTCTGTTACAGCTTTATAATAGTACTAGCCTTTGCCAGCGGCTTAGCCGCAGCCAACAGCTAGTTTTTCGGTTATATCTCAGGTTCCCGATATAGTAACGGGATAAAATGTCTACCAGTTTTTAAGTCAAATCAAGGCCTTTCAAATAAAAAAAGTTGCATCAAAATCCATCTAGTACCTAGTTCTTTTAAATAAATTCTACAAAAAATTCTAGTTTAAATAATTTTCTAGTTTTTCGGTTATATCTCAGGTTCCCGATATAGTAGCGGGATAAAATGTATACCAGTTTTTAAGTCTAATCAAGGCCTTTCAAATAAAAAAGTTGCGTCAAAATCCACTCAGTAGTTTTTCTGTGATGCGCGAACAAACAAATAGACAAACAGACAAACAAATAAACAGACAAACAGACAAAAATTCTAAAAAAATGGTTTTGTGTTTAGACACGCCTATATAGCCTATTACAGTATTTTTTTCTCAAATATCTTGAATGTAAATACACAGCTCTGTTACAGTTTTATAATAGTATAGATGTATATTATTATTTATTTATTTATTTATATCTATACATACAGGCTACCGTTACAGGTTATATAGGTATATAGATTATATAGGCAATTTGGCAGAGCACGGATCCGTCAGATTACAAACGTTAGATGGACCCACAGTTAGCGGTGGAATTAACAGGATTCTTTGTACATTTTCGCAATTATTATTAATATTCGACCTGCAGTTTTGTCTTATCTTACTATTATAAACCCGAAAATCGAAATGGATGGATGCCTGTTATTAAAACACTCCAGAATGGCTGAACGGCTCTGGATGAAGATGGCACAGAGATGGATTTTGGAATAGCATATATACTTACCATTAATGATACTTTTTATCCCAAAAAAATGTACGTTTCCCGTGATATATCGTCACGACTACTCAATTGATCATAATTTAATTTATTAGCATACGTAGATCCAAAAAAGGATATAAGCTATTTTTTATCCAGGCAACATTAGAGATCGCCCTAGGCCTGGGGTCGGCAACCTGCGGCTCGCAAGCTACATGCGGCTCTTTGGATGTTCCATACGCAAATATTATAAATTTTATAAAAATAAAAACATTTAAAAATCGTTCTGAATCAATTACACGAGGATTAGGCACCATTTCTGTCTCTCAGCTACTTGTAATAATAAATATTTTTCTTATGAATAAATAGATTAGCTTTTTTACCAAAAAGCTTTATTTATGCAAGTACTATTTATTGTTGGCAAGAAAAAAATTGTGGCTCTTTAAAAACTTTGAAATTTTTAATGTTTGACTCTTTCGACTCTAAAGACTGCCGACCCCTGCCCTAGGCGAACGTATTTTGACCAGAGAGACGATCCTAAGAAAGGCCAGGTTAAGAGTGATCAAAACCAACGAGCATGCATGAAAACGCTACTGAAAGTTGATGAAGCGAAAGATGCGTGTCAGGTTCGTAACAAGTGGAGTTAGGTGGTCTCTGCCTCGCCCTACGGGAAAAAGGCTTGTTAATATGTATGTATGTATTTATGTAAAATGGATGGTTCCTGTGAGATCGCACTATATTAACCTAATTGTTCTCAGACATAACCTAAATATATTTTTTATTTTTTTATTCGATTCGTTTTTAATCTTCGTAAATTCGATCATGTTTCCAAATTTCGCTCTCAACTAAATTGGTTGCCCATCCGGCAAAGGCGTAGTTATCGGGTGCACTCACATTTATATTCCCTCTTATACTCCCCTAACGCTCCCACTTACTTAAAGCCTCATTTTGAATTTCTATCTACCACCCATGACCGAAATCTTCGTTTCTCTAATAACCTTCTTCTACACTGTCCATCTCATTCTTCTAGTCTTGTGCATTCTTCTTTTAATGTATAGGCTATCCTTCCTTGGAGTAGGTTGCCTCTGGAGATCAGGATGGCTACAAGTCGTGACATATTTAAAGCCCGTGTACGTGAACTGTATCTCCGTCGTTTGGCAGAATCCCCTTAATGATACTTCTTATCAACTCGATACTTATTATATATTTATGTATGTATATTTATCATATATATGTTTCTTATATTATTTTAGGTGTGTATATTATGTAGGTTTATCATAGTATTAGTTATATGTATTGGTATATATGTACACGTATATATTATTATGTATTGACATTTATTTGTCTATTGCACCTACCATCGTTAATTTCTGCTCCACCACAGGTCGACTGTATGAGAACGCCTAAGAAGGCATTAAGTCCGCCTTGTACCTTATACTCGTATAAGTGCAAAAGTTTTAAATAAATAAATAAATATCCGTAACTCAGAAGTTTCTGGTATAAATGAGAGTATTACAACTAAAATTTTAATGTACAGTCTCTCTTCAACGAGCCTTTCCATCACCCGTACTCTATCTCAGTATTTGAGAATACGATTTACTGGAGTGACTGGACGTCGAACACGATACAGACTACGGACAAGATACACGGCACCGCACAGAAGAGAAATATTCTTTTAAAATTGAATACTGCTATAATTGGTATGTATGTTTTGATGACATTAACTGAACTAGTTAACACTTATTGAGTTAAGTTAAGGTCACCAATTAGGATATGATCGTAAGTGGTGACCGCAACTCTATAATAAGACTCCTGTCAAGCCAGTGCTCAACATTTCCTTTTCGGGGCGGGGAAATGAATGAATGAACAGTTATCTACAGCTACAACAAAAACACTCCGAGGTGCTTCACAGCCGGTCTCACGGCAGGCGGTGTTTCCGACCCGCTCGAGCCAAATAACAAGGAAGTACTCCCACCTGATATTTTTTTGTTAAGGAGGGAATAAATGTTCCTAACCGCACACTTAATACATTATTATTTCTCGAAATAAACTATTACTATTACTTCCGTTGTTCGGAGGGTAGTGTGGGGCCTTCACCCACTAAAGAAACCCGCCGTGTGCCGTCCCTCCGCCTTTACTGGCAAGCCACCGGAACTATATTACATTCCTTCAGTGGCCCACTTGATACCCTACCACAAAAATAAAAAATAAGTTCTCACGATATTTCCTTTAATTATTTATAAATCGCTTTATTGGAATACGATTATCAAGTTCTACTTCACATACTTTTTACACTAAGAGCCCCCGCACATTATAGCCACCAGTCGCCGCTACTAAACGCGACCACCAGTGGTTCAGTCAGACCACTCACGCCGCCACCAGTGGCAGCCACTGGTAGCTGGATGCGGCCTTCAGTGGCTGCCACTTGCAGCAGTTGTTCAAGTGTACTCGACAGAGGCGGATGTGTGTTTGTCAAAAATGGATGCACTCTTGATTTCATTATTGTTGCTTATTATACCTAAGACGTAGAAAACGTCGCAGAATTCAGAATTATCGATGTCCAATTCATCGGCGTTACTGGGTTCATCCTATTTTAACTTCACGAAATAAAAATGGCATGCCGTGTGGGGCCGGCTTTAGGATTGTCCCACCCCTCTCCACCCATGGGAGTCGTAAGAGCCGACTCAGGGAATACCGAGGGAGTGGGCAGCAGCACTCCTTCGAGTATCAACAACATCCACTGCGATCGCCAACCCGCCTGCCAAGCGTGGCGATTACGGCACTATCTCCCATTCTTGGGGAGGCCTATGCCCATCAGTGGACTTTAAAAGGCTGATGGATGGATGGAATAAAAATGGACAGCATAAATTGCTTTTTGCCGGTCACAATACAACTCTGCTCTTCGATGGAGCCGGCGATTGTGGCTGTGTGTGCGCGCGAGTCGAACGAAAAAACGCGGCCACAAGTAGCGAGCGCGGTCGACTCCCGCAGCTTGTGGCTCGGACGTGGCCACTCAAACGCTCTGTGTGCGCCGATGCTAAACAAAATGTATGGAGAAACGCGTCGTCAACTTGTGGCGGCCGCTAGTCGTTCTAGTGTGGTTGTGGTCGCCTCTAGTGGCTCAATGTGCGCTCGCTCTAAATCATGCCTCTGAAGGGGGAGACCGAGACTAGCCTACCTACACCAAATCGGTCATGTATTAAATTAAAGGAAGGTGGAGTCAGGAGTTTCCGAAACCGGCGGAGAATTATCAATGTTGAGGAACCGAGAGATGTATGCAACAATAGAGCCTTTTGGTACTCTGGTCCCTCTGCCTGCCCGCAAAGGGAGATAGCGTGATGATTAGTAAGTAAGCACGTCTTTGAATAAGGCAGCGTTTTCAAACAAGCTTCATTTACCAAAAACTAAAAGTTCTTTATATTAACTTAGTACTTTGATAATAATATTTTCTGTTTCTACTAGGCATGCATATGTACCACCCTGTGTTGGTAAACGCAACTTTGAACCCTTGCAGCAACAACAACTGTTCGCATTTATGCTTCGTTACATCCAACGTAAGCCACGTTTGCGCCTGTCCAGACGGCATGGCTTTACATGACAATATATGCTCACGTAAGTATTTTCAGTTATACCCTTTATAAGTTTTATGAAAAAAACACGTAACTACAGTTTCAAAACATAGGTATATGTGCCTATGTACTACTTTAATTCTTACCACTTTGGTGCTGAGCCACCTTATACCGGGTCGGTCGGGGTTCGTTTTTATAAAATCCTACATCAGGTACCAGTTTCTCACAAAGATGGAATCTAATTTAGCCACTATTGTTTACCTCAAGATAACCATCTGTGAAGAGAGAATAAATCATATTTTTATTATTTACTTGTAAAGCTATATTGGTGCCTATATTTTATAGGTATAATGAGTGTTAGTTTAGTAGTAGTTACTTACGCCTCTTTGGTCCCTGGTGACCGGGAGCCACGCCTTAGCACCCCCAGATAAAACTGCCTTGGCTCAAATGTACTCTTTAGGGATAGAAATCCATATAAAAAATCAACTATATGGCTGACTGTGAAGTCGAAAAAATTTACGGACCATAATTTTACGTGATAACGTCATATCTGTTTTCTTAGAGTTTCACAAAATGATAGAAATCGAATGGTACATATAAAAAGGTACGATCGCGCGTGCAGCTATACAATAATTGAGAGATATTATATAAATCCGTCATCAATGGATACGAAACTACGGTACGGGCGAAGAATGTGATGTCGGCCGGCCGCCTCCCTCCCGCAGAAGCTCTTCAGCCCGCGGCTCTCTTGTGATCGTGAACATCAAACAATGCATCGATAGCCATACATTTTTCGGAACATGAGAATTTTTCGTGCGTGCTGCCGGCGTTCATCGATTTATAAGACGTTATCACGTCAAAAACTCATATGTCCAGAATTCCTAATTTCCATCACTATAAATTTAAAATATAATAATTCCTCTCTAGGTATAGGTGATTACCGAGCCAAGTATCTTATTGTAGCGGGAGGGCGTCTGTTCACCAGGATCCAATACGACGAACTGGGTAATCCCGAAAACCACGCTACACACTTTGATATCGGACGAGTGCAGGCCATGGCGTATGATAATTTCAGAGGTAAAAAAGTCGCAGTAATTGCTATACTGTTTTCTATACATTTTTATAACAGTGATATTGGTAACGACCTAGGACTGCCTATACAGAAGTATTGATTCCGTTTACTAGAAAGAAGTCTGTCTTCGCTAGACATGTGCATGTGTCTCTGACTTTTAGATATGGTAAGTATTTGATTACAAGTTGTAGTTATCCGATGAGAAACATCGTGAAAGAATACAGCAGTATCCGTCTCTCGGCGGCCGGCGAGTCATGCCTTTATTTTGGCATAATGTGTGACGTCCATCATTACTCGGGAAAAATCCTGAGGAAATCTGCATGCCTGAGATATTCTCTCAACTGCTTGTGAAGTCTGGTAACCCATACTGGGCTAACGTAGTGGATAGCAGCCCCGAACAATTATCACGATGGCTGAATTGGCAAAGCATCTACGGTATTCCAGGAGATGCACGTTAAAATTCTGCTCGTGACTGTTACTTTCGATTTCACATTGTCACACTGTGTTAATGTAGTGGATTAGAGTTTAAATCCATGATTCGTGTCTAACAGTGGGATAATAATGAGATAAGAAAAAAAAAATACTAGTAATAAAAAAAACAGGATAACAGCTTTTCCATGGCTAACCAACAACATGTACCTGTTTTCACGGTGATTGGTCAAAATTATTTTGGAATTATTCAGTATCATACATTCCAACAATTTGGTTTACTGGCTATGGATAATTAGTGCTATACCTACGTGCGAATCTGGGACGTGGGTCTCTAGTTTATATTATTTGTGTTTACAGACGCGTTGTTAATATACGACCTGCAAATGAAAACGATCAGGTTTATAAACATGAGCGACTTTACATTGGGTGTCACCCATCTACTCGTGTACGAGGGTCTGGACAACGTCGTTGATATGGATTACGGTAAGTTATTAAAAATCCCTTGACCTTAAGGGAAAAATTTGCAAATCATTGTAGGACCTATCGAAATGTCATCAGAATGCTAGGTCACGCAAGTGACAGATGAACAAAGAGAGAGAGAGAGATGAGAATGCTGAGATGGATGTGAAGTGACGAGAAAGGATAGAATTAGAAATCAATAATATAAATAGCATTAGTGACAGAGAAGTTGAAGAACAATAGAGCGTGATATGGGCATGTAATGAGGAAAAAGATTGTTAGGCGTAACGGTGGATAGAAGGAGAGTGGTTGGAAGGCCGAAGAAATCTTTTCTGCTGGATTATGTGAATGAAAATAAAACAACGGCCGGATATATTCTTACCCTGGGCACCATCTAAAATGCGGTCTTATTAACCTGCATTTTTTGCTCATGCCTCTAATTTTGGCGTCCTGGGTTCCAAATGCCCCAGAGGAAACAGTGAAGTATATTGCTTTTAATTTTGTTTAGTAACAACAAAATATTTGGGCCTGCAAGATGTTTAATACTAGGTATTTGATATTTACGCGAATTTATGTACACACATCGAATGGGATCTTGCTTGTTCCAGCGTGAATGGGGCGGCTCGATCAGGGAAGTACCATGCGTTCATAGTAGATCCAACGTAAAACAACTGTAGGTACTCCTTCTTGTGGTTCGTATGGTGAGTGTGGAACGTATTATTTTAGATTAAGGTGCGGCGCAGACGACGTACTATCCGTGGCGCACTTTTTAGTCTGTAAAAATAGAACCTATGTAATGATATGCAGTAACGCTTACGACGCACAAAAAGTCCGACGGATAAAAAATCCGTGTGATTCTTGCAGACCGCACCGCGCCGCGCCGCACAAAAAGTGCGCGAAAATAATAGAACGTTTGCAAAAATACAACGAGCGTTAACGCAGACGGCGCACACTTTAATCTGCAATCTGCACTAGTTAGGTGGTGGATGTAAGTAAAGTATGGCGCCAGAGATCGATGTATCGATGTTAATACAAGAAGTAGAAAACAGCCCCGCAATTTATTTGTGATAAATATTTCTAAGCCAGTATATCATGATAGACATTTAAAGAGAAAAATGAGGGAAAAAGTGTGCTGTAATATTTATTCTGCTCCTGTTTGGACTTATACTTTATGGGAATATGGGTACCATCAGAATGTCAAGCTCGTCGTCAAGCTCCCATGTCTCGAATACGTGCTCTGGAGAAATGATACACGATACCTTGCTCAATGATTATAATGTTTTGTAACAACCACACAATAAGTATAAAATTAGGTAGATGACACGATTACTTACTTATATTTAAATCACAACAATATCTTCTATAAAATGCCGCGCTATGTAAACACTGTTGAACACAACAACATAAACTGATAGAGAGATTACTTTTGTACCGGGACCAGAGGGGTCCTTACAGGAAAAAATAAAATAATTAAAGTATAAAATAATACACCGCAATCTCTGCATTTCCACAGCGTGTACGTCCCTACAGTTCTGCCGACAGAATGATCGTAGATATACGTCGTGTGCTTTAAGTCTGTGAAAAATCCGCGATGGACTTTTTGCGCGTCATGCAGACTATTTGTACGCCGCAGAATCGATCGCGCAAAAAGTGTATCGTCTGCGCTGCACCTAAGACTTTATAAATGTAGATATTTGTTGACTGCCTCTGTGGTGCAGCGGTAGTGTAAGTGACTTCTGATCAAGAGGTCTCGGGTTCGAACCCCGGGTCGGGCAGTGTTATTGAGATTTTTCGTAAAAAAAAAAGAAAAAATTCTAAGTAGCAGCCCGGAGTTTGGAAATGTGCCCGGTAGACGTCGATAGGCTCGCCACCAATTACGTGGGACTTAAACATAGCTGGTGAATCGTGGGTGTGTAGTACACCTCTGCCTACCCCTTCGGGGAACACAGGCGTGATGCTATATTTCTTTTTTATATTTGTTGATGGCGACGCGCGAGTGATGCCTCTGGTATTGCTAATGTCTGTAGGCAAAGGTATACCCATGAATCCTACGCTGATGAGAAAATCAAATAAATGCTATAGGTTCGGTAAATGTAGCTTTATTTCACTCTAGTCCTTGCCTAAGCTAGTTTGAGTTGTATCGCAGGTTCTCGATATAGTAGCAGGATAAAACGTATACCAGTTTTTAAAATCAAAATCCGTTCAGTAGTTTTTGCGTGGTGCGCAAACTAACAAACAGATAATCAGACAAAAAAATCTGAAAATAATCGTTTTGCGTTTAGTCACGCCTATATAGTTTTTTTTATTGCATGTAGTGGTAGACGTGCCACGGCCCATCGGATGGTAAATGGTAGCGGTCGCTCATAGACTCAACTATACCGATAGTATTGTCAAGCCGCTGATTCTCAACATTTCATTTCATATCGGTGAACGGCTATCTCCTGCTACAGCCAAAACGCAACGATGTGCTTCATGGCCGGTCACACGGGAGATGGTGGTACCAACCCGCTCGGGCCCGATACCAAATGAGTTCTCTCAATTGGTACCCAGCCCTACGGTGGTAGGTGAGTCATGACTGGTGAGTCATGCAATGGATGATAATTGCTTCCCTTAGTCGCCTCATACGACACCCGTCCCGTGGGAAAGAATAGGGTGGTGACACTTATTCTTAGTCTGTCACCACACTGACAATAAAGCCTGTTTTTGTAATTTTTCTTCAGATATCTTAAATTACAGACACAGGTCTGTTACAGCTTTTTTAATAGTATAGAATATTTTTTTTACAGACTACGCATCGGACAATCTTTACATACTAGATGCTGGCCGTCGCCTAGTAGAAGTATTATCTATGAGGACACAGAAGCGAGCTCATGTGCATCGTTTCGAAGAAGATGAACTCCCAATTGCTTTGTGTGTGATGCCTGACTACGGGTGAGTAAGCAAGGGTTTGAAATATTAACTCGTTGGTGTGCTAAGCTAAGAGCACGGGTATCCGGTATTCGAGAAGGATTTATATATTGCATCAGGCCGACAGGACTTCACAAACCGTAGAGGAAGTCTTTAGTTTCGTGGGTTTCCTAACAATATTTCCCTTCACCATTCAAGCTTTGTTAACCATTAAAAAGATTTTGATCTGTATTTTAGCACTTGACATGCTCAGCTACTCTAAAGTACAAAATATTTGGGCATGTGGAAAAAGAGAACTTTAGTGCGAACGGAATTCGAATCTGCGTCCCTTTTAATCTGGGGAAGTGCTCTAAGCCGCTAAGCTATCGCACTGACTAACGGCCATACCAATCTCCACATTATTGGATTAAAGCATGTAAATGCATCCGATAAGTGGCGTGGGTCGTAAATACCAATGTGATGTGGAGATTGGGTATGGCCGTTGGTCAGTGCGACAGCTCAGCGGCTTAGAACACTTCTCCGGATTGGAAGGGACGCAGGTTCAAATCCCGCTCGCACTAAAGTTCTCTTCTTTCACATTCCCAAATAATTAGTACAATAAAAAGTTTTATTTTCACAATAGCTTCTGCCAGCGGTAGAGATTAAAGCAGACCCAATCTGTATCTTTCCAGTAAAAGACATTGCTCTGTGTCCATACATAATTTGCCCTGAAAAAACCTTAAAACTAGATCATGTGTTGTATTACTGAATTCCCATAGAATTATAATTTAATAGCGGACTAGCTGGAAAATAATTCTATTACAAATACTGTCTGATTAAACAATGAAGCTGGAATGTAAATGGTCCAGTTTACGTATGACAGTAGATTGGTGTTTCACTACCTCTTGTAATAGTTTTCAATTCAGTTGGATTATAATCCTAGAGTTGCGTATTTACAACGCTAGATGGAGCTCTATTAACTTTTTTACGTGTTTCAAAAAATATTTTAACTATTCATTTTCTATATACAATAAAGATTAGATTACTTTATTATTTTAATTCAGAATAACATTTTAAGTTTGTCTTATATAAATAATAAAAATAAGTCTATTAAAATCAGTGACATCTATTAACAAACTAATATTAATAATAAACATAAGTCTTATAAAAGCAGGGACATCTATTGACAAAACAAATTGTGAGATCCAAAAGTTTTTAATAAAACAAAACTTCTGATTTTTGTCTAGTTTTATTAATTTTACACACAATTTCTACATCAATTCCAAAAGTGTAATTACAGATTTAAAAATAACCTAACAATGCTTTAAAAAAAATTAAAGAACGATTGTATTGATTGATGATTGTACTTCAGGTAAACATGGCAGCGCATCGGATGTACCTACAAATACTCCCTTCGAATACTATTTTTCTTCATTATGACATGGAGCTTGTCCATGTTAAATGGAAATATGTAATTTTTATTATAAAAAATATTAATAATTATCATAACCCCGATGCTACTATCGTACAGGGCGAAAAATAGCATTCTCCTTTATGATGATAATTCATTTTTCAGGAGTATGATGGTAGCGTTAGTGGAAGATCAGGACCACAATCGCATACACATCGACAAGATCGGGCTCCACGGGGAAGGGCGAAGACATATCATTATGAATAACTTGAGAGGTTGCTATATCTTTTTCAACAAAAAGACTATTTTTTTGAAGTGAAACCTTCTTTTAGCGCGTTACGCATATTTTTAGATGAGATAAAATCTCTGGAGTCGCGACACCGTTACGAGACGCAGCTATAGTGTGTGCATTGAAAATTAAATTTGACACACTTCTCGGTTTCCGATTGAGCTGAAATTTTACACCAATATGTATATCGCGTGACAATGCAATATTATAACGACATGAAGCTGATCTGATGATGAGGCTGGAAGGTGGACCTAGGCACTCTATAATGAAACGGCGCAACCCTATCGGGTTTGGGCTTGTATGATTCGTCTTGACGAGTACTTTGTCTCTAGATGGTATCCAAGGTCTAATATGGAGCTGGAAGGAGGCCACAGTAACTATGTAATGAAACGACCCGAACCCATCGAGTTTATATTCGTTTAATTCATCTTAAGGAATACTTTGTCAAATTATGATAATTTTTTTTGAATGCCTGAATGAATAATTTTGATTTACAAGTTTTAATTTAAGATTGAACAATTAATTTGGATAACTGTTTGTTTGCAGTTTTAAAATTTCATTTCTGTCAGCAGTCCTTAGACTGGTTTGAATGTTTTTTTTATTGCGAATGATGGCAAACGAGCCACGGCCCACTTGATGGTAAATGGTAACCGTCGCTCATGAACTCAACTATACCGGGAGTATTGTCAAGCCGCTGCTCACCATTTCATTTCGCAGATATACATTATATGAAATGAAAGAATTAACGGATATCTCCTGCTACAACCGAAACGCACTGATGTGCTTCATGGCTGATCACACGGGAGATGGTGGTACCAACCCACTCGGGCCCGATACCAAGTAAGTACTTCCACTTGGTACCTAACCCAACCACCAGTCATGCAATGGATGATAATTGCTTACTTCCCTCAGTCGCCTCATACGACACCCATGGAAAAGAATGGGGTGGTGACACCTGTATTCTTAGTCCGTCACTACACGATTTTCAAAACTACCTTTTTTTTCAATTCTACGTTGCATTTGCAATGTTTTTTAAGATGGCATTTTGCATTCTCTGTAGGATATTCATGTTAGAGGCCGCAACAGAGCCCCACAGTTGTATGCCGCATGTCCATACCAACTTTAAAATTTTCTTATACCTATATCATAAATTTATTGTCTATACTCAGTATAGAGTTTCTCTCCACAAGCCACTGTAGTTTTCTCATTCTTAGGTTGACTTGGTGACTTTAGATTGTATGTGGTGTCTTCAGTTTAGTTTCCAGTCTAAATGCATGCCAAGATACTTTACAGTGTCTTTGCGGGTAATTCTTCTTTATCCACCTTAACAGGCGGATTTTTGTATTTGAACTTACATAGAGGTTACACATTGGGGAAACATTTCTCTTAAGTCCTGGCGTGCGCAAAACCGATTTGTTCTTGAGAATTAGATGTACAGCCACTCTTATTGCGCGGAAATATGGAAGGCAGGTGATTACACTATAAATATATTAATTTACCTGTTTAATTTTAAATTGTGTACCTTTTTCTACTAATTGTAATTTGGAATTTTAGTTTAGGCCATAATCCAACATGCTAGTTCAGAGCGGGTTGAAAGACTTGGACAAGCAAGCTGAACATCGTACTCATACTGGGGATAGACTCGATAGGTCGATCTCTTTCGGCTATCATTCCAATTAACATATTCAATTTCAATTAAGCAAATGAGACAAATGATTATTTCCTTTTTTATTTGTTGATACATACACAGTCTCAGTCTCACGCTTGTATCCCGAAGGGGTAGGCAGAGGTGTATTACACAACCACGGTTCGCCAACTATGTTTAAGTTCCACGTATTAGAGGGCGAGCCCATTGTCGTCTACCGGGCACATTTCCAAACTCCGAGAACCTACTGAGAATTCTTTTTTAACGAAAAAGTACAATAGCATTGTGCCGACCCGGTGATACAGGGCATTTTGGTCAAAATGCTTAAAAAAGAAAACAATTTTTTTATTCGTAGGACCTCATGTACGCCTTCGCTACGTTCAGCATATGGATGTTGTGTTCATATCAGATGAGAGCAATGGAGTTATAGACTTCATACATCCGGATGGTAAGTTACCTTAATTGCCTTACCCATGTTAGATGGTGATGAGTATATTAATATATATTATACTCGTAGGTTTTAGTTGTTGTATTTGAGCGGATTTCTTTCTACACTATGAAAACTATGTTACTCAATACTTACTACTTCGTTTGACTATTTTGTTTAATTTATTAATTTATAAATAAAATAGTAAAGCGAAATATTAAATTGTAATACTTTCTGATTAATTTACGCGATATTTTATAAATTTCTATTTACCTAATGGAGTTTTCGACGTCTGGCCAAAACACCAATAGATATGTTTTGATACAAGTTGCAGCTCCAGTTTAAAATAGATTAAAAAACATATCGCAACCCTCTTTTTGGTTTTTTATTGGTTAAGGTAGCAGACGAGTCACGACCCACCTGAAGGTAAGTAGTTACTGCCGCTCATGGGCTCAGCAATTAATGAATGGATGGCTATCTCCCCGCTACAACCAAAACACACCCAAGTAGTTTCAAAGTCAGCTTCACGGAATACAGTGGTACCGACCCGCTCAACCCAGGTGAATGAGTACTCCTCTAGTTACCCAACACTACCACCAGCATAATTGCTAACTTCCCTAGTCGCCTCGAGCGGCATCCGTGGAAATAAAGGGGTGGTGCCACTTGCATTCTTATTCTGTCATCACATGGATTTATTTTCATAATATCGAAATAGAAAACTATAACAGAGCGCTCGATTCGAACTCCCATCTCATAGTAAACGTCCCGATACTTTGCTATTAACCTACCACTATTTAAGTGGCACTCAATAAAATAAATTAAGGATATACAATTGTGTACTTAGAGAAAAAAAAAATTGCATCACGCCTGTATTCCCCGAAGGGGTAGGCAGAGGTGTATTACACACCCACGACACGCCAGCTATGTTTAAGTCCCACGTAATAGGGGGCGAGCCTATTGACGTCTACCGGGCACATTTCCAAACTCAAAAGAAATAGTGTCAAAAATTGTAAATATAATCTTACTTAAATGTATTGCATTCATTTCGCATTAATACTTACTTATCATCACGCCATCTCCCTTGCGGGTTAGGCAGAAAAAATTAGAGGTTTCGCATTAACTTTGTAAAATATTAACATTTTTAAACTGTGTGATGATACTCTCGGTATAGTTGAGTCCATGAGCGACGGTTACCATTTAACATCAGATGGGCCGTGGCTCGTCTGCCACTAAATGCAATAAAAAAAAGAATGAGAGAAAAAGAGACAGTCAACGTATTATTAGACATGTTGATACTTTGCGGCTGCTCGCGCGTCGAAACAACACTAAACGAAATGAGTGCAGGAATGCGTAAACTGCACTCATTTATAGTGGACACTTTTAGTGCCTAATTGTGGACCTTCTCTTTTTTATACATTTTTAAAGTACAGTTTTATCTTTAGGCAAAAGCAGAGAAAATTACCGCGAATTATCTACGACGGTCACCAGCCTCGCTGTGGCTGACAACTATGTATTTTGGACAGATAGAAGAACTTCTAGACTCTTCTGGTCTGATATACACGAGACTACAGACAAAATACGGAGGATTGATCTCGGTATTGATTTAATTTTTTTATACCTGCAATAGCATAGATGCATACATAGTCCAGCTCCCCTTAACCAAGTGGCATAAACGCTGGTAGAATAGAATAGAATAATCAATGTATGAGATTGACAGAAGCTATGACAACGTAAGCGTAACCGACTTTCAATCCCATACATTGATTATTCTATTCTGCAACGTTTATGTAACTTTGCTAGGGGGCTGCTGTTGCATAGTTTACGCAATACGTTGTCGTAACCTAATTTCAATCCCATACCTTTATTATTCTAATCTATTCTATTGCCGTTTATATTACTTGTCTTCAGGGCCAGGACATAGTCTTATTTTACCACCGAAGGAATGTAGCATAGTTCCAGTGGCCGCCAATAAAGGCGGAAAGACGGCACACGGCGGGTTTCTTTAGTGGGAAAAGGCCTCACACTACCCTGTTCGTTGCCCCGAACGACGGGGTGAGCGGTTAACTTTTTCCCGCCTTCACAAAAAAAAGTCATATTTAGTTAGTACTTTTAAAAAGACAATTCCAATATTTAAGCACTAAATATAAATAAAAACAACGAAGTAATATATCATAAAATCATATTAAACACAAAGTGAAAAATGTGTAATCGAAAATAACAGTCACGAGCAGGTTATTTTCGATTTCACATTTTTCACTTTGTGTTTAATGTATATCTAGTGCTAAGCATGTCAAATGCTAAAAATATATATAAAAATATCTAAATAAGAAAATCATACACACAGCCGAACATATATTTAAAGTCATTAAAAAGGATTTTATACATTACATATTACATAGGTAGTTGTTTTATAAATATGTAGGTATTCAATAAAGAAATAAATTACAATTGTAATTATTATTTCCAGCATTATTTCCAAATAACACCCAGCTATTAATCCAAGCGACGTCATCACCGACTGATCACAACGACCCTCTTTTAAATCACCCGTGTCTCAAGAACATCTGTCCAGACGTCTGCGTTCAGGAACCACATGATACACCTAATAGCCCCACGTTCCATATGGGATACAAATGCCTGTGCCCTCCAGGGCTTGTCGCTAAAGAGGGAAAATGTATGAAGGTCATAAATTGTGGGGAGCATGAGATTCCCTGCCATAAGAGCAATATGTGTGTTAAGAGATATCAGAAGTGTGATGGTGAAATGAACTGCCCATTTGGGGAAGACGAAGAAAGTTGTAATTATGGTGAGTCTTGACACTAATCTCTCAAAGTAACAAAATAAATAAATAAATATTCACTGACATTTCACACAACGTCTTCTGGTCCCAAACTTAACGCTTGTGCTATGGGTACCAGATTACGATTATAATACATATATTACTTTTTTTTTGTAAATACATTCATATAATAGATGGAAAACACCCAGACGCAGTACAAATATCTGTGTTCATCACGCAAATAATTGTCCTGAGTGGGAATCGAACCCACGACCGCACGTAAGTCGGTTACACTACCGACTACGCCACGAGGCCCGGCAAATATTTTTTTTGTGTTGTACTAACAATCAAAATGGGTAAACTTTTGTTACTGATAATATCAATATATTACATTAATCATCTGCATCAGCTCTCTAGCCTCATTCCAAACTTTGTTGGGGTAGGCTATCGATCTGATCAGTATTTATACGGAGTGACTTCCTATCTGACCTCCACGACCCAACTAAGGGGACAAACATTTTGATCTGTATTTTTAGCACTTGACATGCTCAGCTACTTTAAATTACAAATTATTTTTTGTGAATGAGGAAAAAGAGAACTTTAGTGAGAGCGGGAATCGAACCTGCATCCCTTCCATTCCATTTCCATTTAAATACAGATCAAAATGTTAAAAAATCACGCCATCAAATAGTATGAATTGTAATTGCAAAATTAAACTTACTATATTGGATTAATGCATGTAAATGCGTTCCGATAGATGGTGTTGGTCGTTAAGACAAATGTGATGGGGAAATTGGGTATGGCCGAAAGGTGGTGCGGTAGCTCTGTGGATTAGAGCACTTCCCCGGATTGGAAGGGATGCAGGTTTGATTCCCGCTTGCACTAAAATTCTCTTTTTCCTCATTCACAAATAATAATATGTACTTTTAAGGGGACAAACTTTAGAACAAGGCCGGAATCAGAGTAACGACTGCCAGAATGTTAATTGACAGCTGGCGCCCACTGCTTAAAGTGCGCTCCGAAACGCGGAAGGTGTCCAAAAATAGATGTCAATTTATGGTCACTGGTCTGATGGCAGCTGAGGGAAAGTTGCTTAACGTAGCTGATTGCTTAAACTGCAAGTGCACACCTAGGCTTCGACCTCCTCAACTAACATATATTTTGGATTTGCATCTCCTGAAATATCATCCCAGATGCTTAAATATATCCTCAATGGGTGAAAAAAAGAAAAAAACGTATGCATTCAATTTAGTTTATCCATGAATATAAGTAAAGGATTTATAAGTTTGTTTCGTGGGTAGCTAAATATCTCTAATTTTTTTTTACATAGAACCTGTTAATATTTGCACTTCCGACGAGATCTTCTGCAATGGGTTGTGTCTCAATAAGAAAATCACAACAATGTGCAATGGGAAACCAGTGGAAATGGGTAAGTTATTTTGTTTAATGCTAGTGTCATCTGATGGTATGTGGTGACAATTCGCAAGAACAAGTTCGCAACAGATTCCTTCAAATTTTTCCTCTTAAAAGATAACTAGAAACATCGTGCGTTTGATGTTTTTACAACAGGTAATTGTTCACCGAAGGGAGAAAGTGTCTGTGCTAGCGAGTATCCTAGAGGAAGGATGGACCCAACTAATGTCTGAAGTCAAGAGCTCTCTTGGGTAGGCCTCGAATGGGGTGAAAATAACTTAGTAAATATAACTCCACAAAGACAGATTTACTAGTTTATTGAAAATTAGGACACCTTTGTCATAGCACCCCAGTTCCAACGAGTAACTCTCTCAATTGTTGAGAGCATTAAGATCCTCGGCCTCGACATTACTAGTAAAATTCGTTTCTGGTGTCATGTCCATGTAAAAATCGAACTGACAAGCAAAAAACTGGGTGTTCAGACAGAGCCAAGCATCCCGGACAAACAGTTAAAATTACGTAACGCCCTGATCCGGCTTCAAATGGAGTACTGTCACAGAATAGATACTAGTCCTATGGAGTACTGTTCTCATCTCTGAGCAGGCGCACCAAAATACCAGCTCAACCCAACTTCTCTACAGAGACGTGCCATTCGAATCGTCGAATTGTGGAGTCCCTCTACTTTTTTTACTAGTTGTTTTACGTGGAATGCTTCCAGGAATTGTTTGACCTGGTACCATCGTCACTGTCCTACCATCCATATCATTTATTTCTTCCAATTACCAGCAAGGTTTGGAATGAATTACTTATTGCGGTTTTCTCCGAGTGCTATAAATTATCCTTCTTTTAACGAAGTTAAAGGAGAGATCTATCTTCCACTCCTGCCGTTTGGTTGTCCCTTTAGTGTTGTTAAATCCATGAGCAGCGGTTTCTAGTTACCTTTAGGAGGGCCGTTGCTTTGTCTGCCGCCATCTTTATCCTTTAAAATTAAAAATGTGAAAGTGCGTTTATTTGTTACGCTTTCATGCCATGAATACTCGACCATAGCATTACGCCTGTATTCCCCGAAGGGGTAGGCAGAGGTTTATTACACACCCATGGTTTGCCAGCTATGTTTAAGTCCCACGTAATAGAAGGCGAGCCTATTGCCGTCTACCGGGCACATTGCCAATACCCGGGCTGCTACTGGGAATTTTTCTTTTTTACGAAATAGACCAATAGCACCGCCCGACCCGGGGATCGAATCGAACCCAAGAGCTCATGATCAGCAGTTACTCACTATCATCTGGAAATTTAGTATATATAAATATAGTTCAGAATCCAGAAAAAGGATATAGGCTTTTTTTTGGATAGAGATCACTAGTGAGCCGTAGAGTGACGTAATTATATTCTAAAGTCCAAAGTGTATACAATAAATAAATCTTTTGGTTAAAAGTTATTTACGACACTAGTCCTATTATGTTTACCGTAATTTTATTGGAATCCTAAACTTCCACCAGGTAATCCGGCACGTGAATGCAGCATCACGCAGTTCCAATGTGCCAACAGTTCCATCTGCATATCGAGGTCGCAGCTATGTGATGGCAGTTCCGATTGCCCTAACGCTGACGATGAAGTATCTTCAGAATGCGATACATTCGCTTGTTATGAAACTGAGTTCATGTGAGTTTTCGTGCATCTCTATCTAGTTGTAGCCTATTTAAGTTTTTTTATCCTCTCTTCTTCTATAGAACCCATGTACCTGCTTATCCATCCACCCATCAGTCTTTCATCATCCATTGCTGGACATAGGCCTCCTCAAGAGAACGCCACAGCGAATGGTCCTGTGCTGCCTGCATCCAAAGAATACCTGCGACTTTGACCAGGTCATCGGTCCACCTGGTGGATGTCCTACGCTGTGCCGTCCGATATGCGGTCCCCACTCGAGAACCTGCTCACATGATATCAAATTGGAAAAAACTAACGACTTAGGATTTTATGTTTCGAGTTTTCCTACTCTCTATGTGCTTAATTAAATCTTGTGAGTTTTTACTCTACGAGAGCCTGCCGAGACAGAAGTATCCTCACGAAATTCGCATAAGAGATTTGCTTGACATAGAAGTATTGAGTACCTATGACTTCGACCCTACTAAGAATACTAGTGTCACCACCCCATCCTTTCCCGCGGGTTCGCACAAGGGGCGACTAAGGGAAGTGAGCAATTATCACACATTGCATTACTGGTGGTAGGGCTGGGCACCAAGTGGGAGTACTCTCTTGCTATCGGGCCTAAGCGCGGGTTGGTACCAGCATCTTCCGTGTGACCGGCCATGAAGCACATCGGTGTGTTTTGGTTGTAGCTGGAGACCGTTTATTCTTCCATTTCTTATCTGTGAAATGAAATGGTGTGCAGCGGCTTGACAATACTCTCGGTATAGTTGAGTCCATGAGCGACGGCAACCATTTACCACCTCTTATCCCTTCCCCTAGTGAAGGTAATATAGCTAACGTCTATAAGATATTGTGACTAGTTATACCACCGTGCACCATCATGGTAATCATAAATATGCAAGATTGCCACTATTGTTGATAAAAACGCATGGTTTTTCAGTTATTAATAAAGTTATTTTTCATTTATCCGTGTGGTGACGGACTAAGAATACAAGTGTCACCACCCCATTCTTTCCCACGGGTGTCGTATGTGGCGACTAAGGGAAGTAAGCAAATTATCCATTGCATGACTGGTGGTAGGACTGGGTACCAAGTGGGAGTACTCACTTGGTATCGGGCCCGAGCGGGTTGCCACCATCTCCCGTGTGACCGGCGATGAAGCACATCATTGCGTTTTGGCTGTAGCAGGAGATAGCAGTTTATTCTTTCATTTCATATCTGTGAAATGAAATGGTGAGCAGCGGCTTGACAATACTCTCGGTATAGTTGAGTCCATGAGGGACGGCTACCATTTACCATCAGATGGGCCGTGGCTCGTCTGCGACTACATGCATAAAAAAAAGTTATATGAATATTATTTGTCAGGTGTGCATCAGGCTCATGTATATTAAAGAGCTGGACTTGCGATGGCGACCAAGATTGCAATGATGGCTCGGACGAAATTGATTGTGGTAAGTTATGTTTATAATACAAATAGAAGACTCCTTCGCTTATTGGTAGAATGATTTTGCTTTGATTGTATTTTAACCGAAATACAAGGTTATAATTAAATTGAGGTGCACCTTCTAGACATTTTTCTTGACCAAATCGTATCCCGCGTTGGCTACTTTGCGTAATGGTAATGGTTCCCAATGGTACTGAGAGCGGCTTTCCGGTCGGTCTTAATTTTGGCAGAATATCAATTATTATATCTTTGGCTACACAGGTAGTTTAATGGTTAAGAATATTTTCTAAAAAATAATAATATCCGAATTTGTTATTAGAAGGGTTCACTGTTTTCATGATATGTTAGCTGAAGCTCGCAGACGAAGATCACGAACGCTTTTTAGTAAGACAGTGTTTTCCGTCCACAAATAACACATAGCTGCTTACCCTCATGTGGGATAGAGTCGAGAGCTAGGTATAACTATAATATGAAAAGAGTCATCTTCTAATGGACTTTCAAAGTAAAATAATTTATATATAACAAAAATATAAGAAAGACGACCAAAGTAATTGATGCTCTACAGCACCGTAAATTGCTTGTGGAAATGGGACATAATTTCATCATCTTTGACTTTTCTGATGTATAACAAATTACAGCAAACACCGCCTGTGGCCCGGGATACTATCAATGCAGGGACAAAGAATGCATCGAACTAAGAAAAAGATGTGATGGGCAGCAAGACTGCTTCGATTTCTCCGATGAAGAGGACTGTGAAGAAAAAGTTTTAGTAGAGTTTACGGTAAGGTTACTCTATGACTGAACTTCGCTGTTTATGGTGTTAGTAATTATTTCTCATGCTAATATATAGACACAAAACTCAGAGTTCTCAAATAGGTTAGATTTTTACAAGAGACATGTCAGGTACGAGTCTTCTATTTTATTATTTTTTTTTTAGCGGGAAGAATATTCCTAAGCGCCCGCCATGTTCTTTGGGCAACATCCAGGATAATGTGAGCCCTATACCCGCTAAAATAACCCACCGTCTCTCTGCCTGTATATTATGTGATTTCATTTCTCGAAATCTAGGACATTAGTGAAGGGGAGACTCCTTCACATAATCATTAAGAATGAAAATTCAACGTTTTGAAGGCGCATAGGGGCTAATTTAAACAATTCGATTTTGATTGTCATTTTTGAAACCAACAAATATAATATTAATGCTATGGATGAATTTAGGAAGAGCAACCACGGTGCGCACCTTGGGAATACACCTGCGAACACAATACAAGCATTTGTTTACCTCATACAGCTCGGTTAGAAATTAACAGAAGCGATTATTGTGATGTCCTTTATGATTTAGACTGAATATTTATGAGGTGGAAGTTTTATTTTTCTTGATTTAAGATTTAATGGCGTAATCTTTGGAATTTGTAAGTAAAAAATTAATTTCATCGAGGGGAGAGGGTTTAGTTTGTGTGACGTCCCAGATAACAGAATTTAGAGTGACAAAATGTGGGAAAGCAATTTTTACTATTAGATCATTTGTATGCCGTAGCGTGACGCTTGTATATGTTACAGTAGAATCGCCCTACAGTCCCTGGAATTCGTAAGTAACAAAATTGATTTCATCGGTGAAAGGATGTGACGTTAACGTCCAAAAAGCAGAGTTTTTTTTTACATAGAGGTCAATAGTGAGCCGTAAGACGGAATCTAGTAAATAAATGGTTTATTAGTTTTTTGAGGTACATAATATGAAAAGATTTCACCATAACACCGTAGTACGTAGGCATTAATTGTCGGAAAACTCGTGCCTAATTCTGGGAGATTAATCGTTAATTGGTGTCAGGATAACTTTGATTCGGTTGATGTATTTTGATGAGATCCAATCAATTATACTAAAGTGGTGGTGGTATTAATTCAAATTTATTTTATAAGGCCATTAATATTTTAAATGTTATGTTAACTATTTTTGGTAAAATGCCTCTCTATTCGTTACGGCTTGCATTAGTGTTATAATAAATTGTTTGATGGAATGCGCAATCTTTGTACTGGGCCTACTTTGAGTTCAGTTATTGCCCAGAAAAAAATGGCATTTGCTTCGTCTACTATAATAATAATACTAGGCTAATCTTCTAAATAAAAATCTATTCCAACAAAAATCTTTGGATATTATATCGAAAATTTGTTTCACTCGTATTCTACCTATACTTAGAATAAATACTCCATAATCCGCTAGTGTTGCTGGTGAAAATTGCATGAAATGGTCTATAGATCTCCATAATATTGAACTAATGTTAAACTTTAGTAGTAGAGCCTTGCTCATCCCAGCATGAAGGCACTGGCTCGATTGGGGAAGTACCACCCTCTTACAGAAGATTGGCGTGAAACAGCAGTAGGTAATCCTACCGTTGTGTTTCGTATGGTGAGTGAGAGCGCCGGAGGCCCAAATCCCCTCCTATTCTTTCCTTATTATCCTTCTTCTCCACCTCCTATCACTCTCCTCTGAGATCTCGCCGTGCAGGTGATGCCTCTGATGTTGCTAGCGTCTATAGACTACGGTAACCACTTACCATCTGGACCGTATGCTTGTTTGGTACCCACGTAGTATAAAAAAAAACTAGGTACTGAAATTGTCGTATAATGGGTTTTTCAACAAGAACTTTGTTTTTTAAATCAAAATAAAACAATAAATTTAGATGATAATTATTAAAATGTGTATTGTATTACAATAAGTAAGGTTAGGCAATTATTAATGACAAATAATATCTGATAAATGTCCACCACGACCACATATACAAATGTCGACTCTTTCATCAGTTTTTAATCACTTTTTGACAAAATGGTGGGTTTATTTCGTTAATCATTTCACGAATTTTGAGTTTTAAGGCTGCAATCGATTCGATTGGCTTCGTATAGACTGCTTTTAACATAACCCCACAAAAAAATCCAGCAGTGTTAAATCACATGTTCGAGCTGGCCACTTAACAGTTGAATTTCGTGAAATTATGCGATCGGCAAATTTAGTTTGCAATAAATTCATTGTTTCGGTGGCTGTAACCGTGGTCGTGGTGGACATTTATCAGATACTAGCCATTGCCCGCGGCTCCGCCGCAACCAAAAGCTAGTTTTTAGGTTTTATCTCAGGTTCCCGATATAGTAGCGGGATAAAATGTATACCAGTTGTTAAGTCTAATAGAGATCTATCAAAAAAAAAAAGTTGCATCAAAATCCGTTCAGTAGTTTTTGCGTGATGCGCGAACAAACAAACAGATAAACAGACAAACAGACAAAAAATCTAAAAAAAATTGTTTTGTGTTCAGACACGTCTATATAGCCTAATACAGTAATTTTTTCTCAAATATCTTAACACAGCTCTGTTACAACTTTATAATAGTATAGATTATTTGTCATTCATAATTGCCAAACCTTACTTATTGTAATACAATAAAAATTTTAATCATTATCATCTAAATTTATTGTTTTATTTTGATTTAAAAAAAAGTTCTTGTTTGTCGCCAGCAGATAGTCCAAGGGGAACAATTCGATATATGGACGACGTAAAAGGGTAAAGAGAACATCTGGAATCTTTTTGAATCCCCTACCTGGGCCTGCTCTACCATTATATTCAAAAGAGGAGTACCTACGATTGGAGATTGCTAAGTTTAGTAAAAAATAATCGTAATAATGTATACCTACTGCTTATATCTAGTTGCAACATGAGAGTCGAGTGTCCAGGCGGCAGTGATGAGCACGGCTGCGAGCTCCGTTGTTCGCGCCACGGGTGGTTCGCCTGCTCGCAGCAATTGAACTGTATCTCTATGACCAGAGTGTGTAACAACCACAAAGACTGCGACGATGGATCGGATGAAACGCCCGATGCTTGTGCACAAGGTATTGGGAAGCTAACACTATTATTAACTACGCATATATAAACACTAGTTGATGCACATAATTTCGTCTGTGTGGACATAAAAGATCAAACAGAATATCTAAAACAAATTGTTTATTAGACACGCCTATATAAGTCATTTTTTCTCACATATCTTAAATGTACAGACACAGCTCTGTTAGAACTTTTTAATAGTAAAAGATATATAGATCAACAATATTAACTTGTTGATCGAAGTAAACGCTGCTTTAAAAATATCTCCGGGTCTGGTTTTTTTGAAGACGTTACCGCGTCTTTCATATATTTTATTTTATTAAGGCGGGGAAAATGTACCTAACCAGCACTTACAACCTGACTAACTGATTATTCGACTGCACAGATGGTGGAGTGGTTTAGATAATACCGGCATTCCACTCGAGTGTTGTGGGTTATCCACTCAGGACAGCTCTCTGTGTGATCCACAAATGGTTGTCCTGAGTCTGAGTGTACTTTGTGTCCGTGAAATTGTATATTTGTAAAGTTCCCGCGATACAAGGGATTCCTTAGTGAGGGATGTCCCTGCCCGTGGTGGCCTGTGGCGTGATGTAGGCTGGATAAATCTGCTCTAATTAAAATGTTCTTTTATTGATAACAGTGAACAGGTCCTCACACTTGTACCCCCTGCATTCTCTTGGAGACTGCAGTGAAGGGTACACGTGTAAAGATGGACAGTGCGTCGAGTGGCGTCAAGTGTGCGATAGTCGCACTGACTGCTTCGATGAGAGTGATGAGAACGGAATGTGCGGTGAGTGGTTACAATTTTTAAAGGTGATTTAGAGATCTAATAAATGTAGATATTTGTTGATGGTGAAGCGTGAGTGATGCCTCTATTGTTGCTAGCGTCTTAGGCTACGGTAATCCTTTACGACCAGATAGGCTGTACGCTTCTTTGCCATAGCGTAGAATAAAAAAAAAACATGCGGGGCAGTGTTTGGGGACTGCCGATAGAAGTGAAAATTAAGTAACTTGTGAATTGTATCGTTGAGCTATTAGATTATTATTTTTGAATTATTTTTTGTTTGTAAAGAAGTGTTATAGACAAATATATCGGAGCGTTCGGTGACGATGACGCGAGTTACATGACTTTTGTTTATCCAAAAAGTGCTCAACGCGCCTAAAGAAGTGTTCACTTCAAAAAAGTGTTATTTTTTAAACTTTAGGTAAATGAAAATCTAACTAGGATAGTGCAGAACACAAGTCTGTGTTGTAAATATTAAATTATTTCAGAATTAAATTGATAATCTACATAGTTGGTAACTAAAACTACGTTTACGGAATATTATATCGCGTTTACTTGATTTTCTACTATCGCGACGTTTTGAATACTTTACAGTGTTAATGTATTCGAAACGTCGGGATAGTAGTAGGTAGTACCTAAATGTGTAAATATAAATATTTACATAGACTCACGCCTGTTGTTCGGAGGGGTAGGCAGAGGCTATTGCCATTTGAAGACAAAGTGCGAAAATGTGAAATCTAAAATAATAGTCACGAGCAGGATTTGAACCTGCATCTCCTGGAATACCGTTCCAGATGCTTTGCCAATTCAGCCATCGTAACATCCGCGAATGACTACATAAGTAATAATTTATACCTATCTATAAAACATTCCTTTCATGGTTTGGGTGACGCCTATTGCTATTTGTCATAAAACGGCCTTCCGCTGCCCACTTCGATGCTATTTTCTTTTTGTTAAGGTGGGCAAAAATTACCTAAACTCACACCCCGTCGTTCGGTGTAACGAACAGGGAGGTGTGGAGCCCTCGCTCACTAAATAAACCCGCCGTCGGCTACTGGAAACATGTTACATTACTTCAGTGGTCCGCCGGCGGCACTTTTCGATGCCCTAAGAACGAGACGTGACGAGAGGGAAACCACATCGCCGTTATTCGGATGATTGTTACTAAAACCTCCATTGTGTTCTTACGTCCAAGTACAATAGACAAAGCTGGATATCCATACAGTATATCTATATTTCTCCTGACGACAGCCACGGCCTGCAACAACAATACTTGTTCGTACAAATGTCAGCCGACTCCTCTGGGCGCCCACTGCACGTGCCCTTACGGGTACCAGTTAGCGTCGAACCAACACACCTGCGAGGACATCGACGAGTGTCAGACCGAAGTTTGCTCTCAAGGGTGCTTCAACGTGCCCGGTTCATTTGTTTGTGCTTGTCACCATGGCTACGCGCTTAGGTAAAGTAGCATATTATGTTCATCATGTTGAAGTAATTTATACAAAAAAAAAATATTTTGCTATCAGACAGTAAAAGGCAGCAGTTAAGGGTATCCCAGAAGCCGGAGCCCAAGACCTTGGACAAAAACTTTTATAATTTTTTTAGCGGAATAATAACTGGCTGTGCTTCACATCTATCAATTCTATTTTACGAAATGGTTAACTGCTTACTAATTTGCCGTCTCGAGAATCTCTTAGACATTCAGTTTTCCTACAACGTTTTCCTTCACCAAGCATTTACTTTGTTCCGTGAGGTGACGGACTAAGAATACAAGTGTCGCCACCCCATTATTTCCCATGGGTGTCGTATGAGGCGACTAAGGGAAGTAAGCAATTATCATCCATTGCATGACTGGTGGCAGGGCTGGGTACCAAGTGGGAGTAATTACTTGGTATCGGGCCCGAGCGGGTTGGTACCACCATCTCCCGTGTGACCGACCATGAAGCACATCGTTGCGTTTTGGCTGTAGCAGGAGATAGCCGATTATTCTTTCATTTCATATCTGTGAAATGAAATAGTGAGCAGCGGCTTGACAATACTCTCGGTATAGTTGAGTCCATGAGCGACGGTTGCCATTTACCATCAGATGGGCCGTGGCTCGTCTGCCACCAATTACCAAGCTACTTTTGTAACAACAGCTATCTGCTAGTGAAAGTGGCGTCCAAATTAGTCCTGCTGTTCCAGAGTGGTATTCATTCACAATTTTAAGGGTTTAATTTTTTAAGCGGAACTCTTAATTATTTTTTAATTAATTGTAAAGATATAGACTAGTAAAAAAAGGGTTAATAATTTCAAGCATGTCGATGACGCGAACTCGTAAGATTTTACATATCGAAAATTCACCAAACGTAACTACAAAAGTTTTTAACTTCTTTTTGCAGAAGTGACCGTCGTTCTTGCAAGGCCATCAAAGGGAATTTGTCCATACTCTATGTGACTGGTAACACGGTGCGTTCAGTCTCGGCAACGGGGCAAAGCTCTATTGAGTTTAGCGACGAAAAGATAAATACTATCACCGATATGGATTTCAATATAAGGTACGGTCTTTTGCATTTCCATCCATCCATCAGCCTTTCATCATCCACTGCTGGACATAGGCCTCCCCAAAATGGGGGTTTTACCATAATCGCCACGCTTGGCAGGCGGGTTGGCGATCGCAGTGGATGTTTTTAGTACACAGGGGAACGCTGCTGCCCGGTCGCCTGGTAATCCCTTAGTCGGCTTTTACTACTCCCATAGGAAGAGACAGAGTGGAGCTATTCTTGGTGCTGGCCTCACTCGGCAACTTTTTTATTTATTACAATCTTATAAGATCTGAGGTTGAATGGAGGCGGCACAGGATCGTTCGTTGTGGTGCCCTCTTCTAATAAACTCCCAGCATGAATGGGTCAACCGGTAAAGTACTACCCTCTCGCAGATCAGCGTAAAACAACCATAGGTAGGTACTTCTACTGTTGTTTCGTATAGTGAGTGAGAGCGCCAGAAGCCCAAACTACCTCGTTATCCTCCAACCTCTCCTTATCATCCTTCTCTTTACCATACCTTACTTGAAGTGCGAGACGCAGTACGCGTGTAATGCTTTTGGTGTTTCTAGCGTGTAAGCTACAGTAACTATCAGGTAGGCTGTATGCTGGCTACCTTCGTAGTGTAAAAAAGGCAAATTTTATTTCAGTAAAATCTAACTAGGAGTGTTTTGACAATTTTACTAATATAATTGATTGAATGAGGCGACACTTGGCGGAAGTCCATTGTAACTATAGAAATAAAAAATATAGGCTCATTTGTTGCCGAGCTTTCTTGAGAATGCCTCGTTTAGAGGCGAACACAAATTTGTTCGGATTTTTGCGGAATATTGCTATATTGTGTTTCTGAGAGTCCTACCGTATCGCATGGTTGTGTCGTCTTGGTGAGATTTTGTCATTATCGTGCATGCTACTTTGGTATTATCACCTCTCTGTGAGAGTGCGGGTTGGCAACCTTAGGTTATTCTGTCCAAAGATAACCGGGATTGACAATCCGTGGGTGTGGTGGGCTCTCCTCCTAAATATCCATTCTACAATAGTAATTTTATTAATATTTTGATCTGTATTTTAAGCACTTGACATGCTCAGCTACTTTTAAATAATAAATTATTTGTGAATGTGGGAAAAGAGAATGTGATAAATAATAATAATAAATAAATAAATATTCACGAACATTTCACACAACATCCTCTGATCCCAAACTAAGCTTAACGCTTGTGTGGGTACCAGATTACGGTTATAATACTTATATTACTTTTTTTGTAAATACATACATATAATATATAGAAAACACCCAGACGCAGTACAAATATCTGTGTTCATCACACAAATAATTGTCCTGAGTGGGAATCGAACCCACTACCACGTGCACGGAAGTCGATTACACCACCGACTACACCACGAGGCCCGTCCCGATGTAGAGATTGGGAATATCCGTCGGTCACTGCGATGGCTTAACGGTCTAGAGCAATCGGAAGAGACGCAGGTTCGAATCCCGATCGCAGTAATATTCTCTTTTTCCACTTTTATTCACAAATAATTTGTTCTTTAATTTTATTACTTATAAGAATGTTAAACATTAAATAACATTAGTGAATACAAAAATTGTTAAAAATACTCGTATTGTCTCATTTCTTTAGTATATACTCTTTGGTCTCATTTAAAAAACTCTTGATTGTCTTTTCTTTAGTACATATATATTTTTTATTGTCTATGATCATGCTTTTTGCGAGAAAGTGCAGTCCCAAGTCCTAAGACATTAATTAAGAAAGAATGTCTTATCGACACAATCCCAAGCAATTATCACGATGACTGAATTGGCAAAGCATCTGGGACGGTATTCTGAGAGATGCAGGTTCAAATCCCGCTCGTGACTGTTATTTTTGATTTCCACATTTTCGCACTTTGTGTTAATTTATATGGCTAATTAAGCATGTCAATTACATATATAAAAATAACAAGAAAGGTTATACTTAATATTATAACATCACATTAATCCCAGATAGGGGCAATTAGCGAAACTGAATTACTGATAAACCGAAAAAGGCCAATTTTTTTTCCTAAATTAAAACAATATAGCTACGTGCTTCAAACTAAATACTTCAGAGGTTCTTGCTGACTTAAGCAGATTAACCACGACTTATGGCTTAACCGATGGAGGCCTCACTCTGTAGGTACCAGTAAAACACGCCATGCACCCGTCCGTACTCGGCGGACCACTGGTATTGCGTATATTCGTCGGACTCCCTCTCTGAGTGACGTCCCCACGCACCTGGGACGTCACACCTTCACGGTATCTCACTATGTACTACACCAACCAATGCAGTTTCATAGCAAGATTTCCTTGACGTGATTTATCTGCAAATCATATTTAAACCTTCATGTTCCTATTCTTTTGTAAATGTAAGTGCGCTCTTCCAATATTTTTTAAAAAGAAACACGCCATTAATGTTGCTCCATATAGGTTGCATATGTACGTACTTATAACCAAGAACTTAATATATTCTTAACAGGCAGAATAGGTTGTACGTGACATCAGCTGAGGAGGGCAAGTTGATGGAAGTAAACAACACGCATGATGCTATAGTTGTTACAAATATTGGCAAACCAACCAGGGTAAGTAAATCTCTTAAATAAATTATAACCAACTTTTACTTATAATAATTTAAAAAGAACGATTACAAGCGAGTCAGACTCAGTCATTCATCCGAGCCAGATGAAAAGAAATTGTCCTTGTGGTGACGGACTAAGATTACAAGCAAGTCACCCCATCCTTTCCCGCGGGTGTCGTACAAGGCGACTAAGGGAAGTAAGCAATTATCGCCCATGGCATTACTGGTGGTAGAGCTGGGTACCAAGTGAGAGTATTCACTTGCTATCAGGCCCGAACGGGTCAGTACCACCGTCTCCTGTGTGACCGGTCATGAAGCACATCAGTGTGTTTTGGCTCTAGCAGAAGATAGCCGTTTATTCTTTCATTTCATATCTGAGAAATGAAATGGTGTGCAACGGCTTGACACTACTCTCGGTATAGTTAATTGCATGAGCGACGGTTACCACTTAACATCAGATGGGCCGCAGCTCGTCTGCCATCATTAGCAATGAAAAAAGACATCCAAATCAGATCGAGTTCATTGTACGACAGATGATCATACAGTGAACTGGATTCACACTAAAATGCTGGTCATATCTGTCGAATGACCGACAGTCGCTGGAGCAAAAAGGGGGGGGAATATCGTTAGTCAGTGTATGTAGTAGGACGGCCTTTAGACTATGGATGTGGTTATGGATAGCGATGGTGCAAATTGTAAGGTCACTGACAGCCCAACAGTGGAGACGGACTGATTGCTTAATTGACTATATATTTGTGACTGATCATGCTGTCACTTTAGACTAATCTTGCATCAAGAAACCTGCAAAAGATGATCTTGATCTTGCTGGGATGAAGCAGATCAACGAATGCCCGAATTTGTACAAGAGCTCTTTATAAAGTTCGTTTAAATAAGAAAATTCTGATCTGTCTTTTAGTACTTGACATGCTCAACTACTTTAAAGTATATCTTGCTTAGAGCACTTCCGGATTGGAAGGGACGCAGGTTCGATTCCCGCTCGCACTAAAGTTGTCTTTTTACATTTACAAATAATTTGTACTTTAAAGTAGCTGAGCATGTCAAGTGCTAAAATACAGATCAAAATGTGTAAAAAAATCGCGCCATCAAATAGTTTAATTGCAAAATTATACTTACTATATTGGATTAATGCATGTAAATGCATTTGACTGGTGGCGTGGGTCGTAAAGGCCAATGTGATGTGGAGATTGGGTGTTACCCAAAAGCCAGTGCGATAGCTCAGTGGCTTAGAGCACTTCCCCGCATTGGAAGGGAAGCAGGTTTGATTCCCGCTCGCACTAAAGTTCTCTTTTTCCATATTCACAAATAATTTGTATTTTAAGAAAATTCTGTCCTACTCTTGAGTTTGCAATGAACCTATCTATGTAGGTCCTCGAATAAAACGTAAATAATTCCAGGTCGCAGTAGACTGGGTGACAGGTAATGTATACTTCGTAGACAACACTACATCAGCTAGACGCCTCCGAGTTTGCCATGTCATGAGGAAGCGTTGTGCCGTGCTGCAGAAACTGCCTTCTGATGCTAAGGTGAGGATTCGAGGATCTTTAGTTACCAGAATATTTTTTTTTAATTCTACGTGCGCACGCAATGGTACGTAAACGCAATGGTAGGAGTAGGTATGTACCGTTGTTGCACGCCAATCTTCTGAGAGAGTGTGGTAATTCCCCCATCGAGCCTGCCTGCTGGGATAAGCAAGCCTAGGTTCTACCTCTTCGGTATTGTATAGTGCGACAATGTGAAATCGAAAATAACAGTCATGAGCAGGATTTCGACCTCTAAACTCTTGGAAATTCGTTCCAGATGCTTTGCTAATTGAGCCATCGGGAGATTTGAACTTCGACAACACATTCAATCAATCAAAACATAGCATCACGACTGTATTCCCCGAAGGGGTAGGCACACCCACGATTCGCCAGCCATGTTTAAGTCCCACGTAATAGGGGGCGAGCCTATTGCTGTGTACCGGGCACGTTTCCGAACTCCGGGTTGCAACTGAGAATTTTTCTTTTACGAAAAAGCTCAATAACACTGCTCGACCCGGGAATCAAGACCTCATGATCACCAGTCGCTTACACTACCGCTGCACCACAGAGGCAGACGAAGTCAGTTCTTTTTTCAATCAATCTATCACGTCAAGTGCTTAAAATATACATAAAAATATCAAAAGATTTTAGTTTTGTTTGATGGGAGTCACGGATGAATCTATCTTGTCATTAAAAAACACACTCAAAACACTGTTGAAATTTTTAGTAAATTTTTTTATAGGTACTAAAACGCATTCACCTGGTGCAAGTGCATATTAAAATACTTTAGAAAATCCAAAACTGCACGCCTCATAATCTTCATTTTTCACAATAAAATTGATTATTTGATAAGTAACTAATAATAGGTCTAACTAAGTAGTTTTCAATAAATCACATAGATAATTTCAAAAAATGCTAATGTGTTTCTCATATCTTATACGCCATCTAGCGCTAATTTTAAGAAGTGCTAATATATTGGTCTATAGAAGTAGTTCTACGAAATAAGGTATAGGCTATAGCGCTAGTTTTAGTGTATCATTGTGGCATCGAGTCGAGTGTAAATATTCACTATTTTTTTTGTCTGTTTAATAACAATTAAACCACATCGAATCAGACCGTGAAAAATTACTTTTCACGGGCTCTATTCGTAATTGTACTCAAGTTAAAAAGATAAAAAAAAAAACTCGATTAGTAAAGTATTTTGGTCGTTATCATGTTAACATACATTACCTACAACAAACGGACGTCCAAGACAGAACTTTTTCAAACAGTTTTTTAACTAGTTTAAATAACAAAAATGGCATCAAAAATATCATGAGTGTTAAAAATAGTGTTTTTTCTTGATATGTGTGTGTATATATTATTTTACAAGTGAAATATATGATAGAAACATTTTAAGTTAGAAAAAACAGTTTTTCTTCGTGAAGCGAGAATAGTACACACCTTTTGCCTTATGAGGCGTGCAATAGTACATATTATGTAGATAGCTCCATAACAACAATAATCATTGATATGATGAATTCTTTATAGGTAACGGCTCTGATTGTAGACCCAAGCTCTCGCCGTATGTTTTACTGCGTAACGCGCCAACTAGAGTCAGTGGTATGGTCCGCTAGTCTGTCCGGTGGACATGTGACAGATTTGACCACGGTACGGAACTGCACCGGACTGGCTGTGGATTCTTTCAATAAGAAGCTTTATGTTGCTGAGACTGGGCCGGAGCATATTATACAGATGGACTATGAGGGAGATAATCAGTAAGTTGCTTGTTCAGCATATAGTTTATGTAGGTACTCAGTAGTTCAAAAACATAGCATCGTCTGTATTCCCCGAAGGGGTAGGCAGAGGTGTAGATATTACACGCCCACGGTTTGGCAGCTATGTTTAAGTCCCACGCAATAAGAGGCGAGCCTACCGTCGTCTACCGGGTACATTTTCCAATCTCTGGGCTGCTACTGAGAATTTTTCTATTTACGAAAAAGCTCAATAGCACCGTCCCACCCGGGAATCGAACCCGAGACCTCATGATCAGCAGTCGCTTACACTCTATATTATAGAGTGTTATGCTAAGGGAAACACACAAGGATTATTAATCTCAACTATAGAAGCTAGTAGGTACCTAATAACCGAAGAAAGCATTTGAACCTCGAAACTCATCAACGACAGAAGGGAAAATTGCATGATATATTGAGTTGCGATAGAATATCTCTATTGCCGAAGGGTCTACTAAGGAGAGGATCCATCCATAAGCCTTTCAACGTCCACACAGTATCTCCAGCATAGGCCTCCCCAAGAGAACGCCACAACGACCGGTCCCGTCATGGGGGATAATGATTACGGCAATCGCCACGCTTGACAGGCGGGTTGGCGATCGCAGTGGATGTTGTTATTACTCGAGGGAGTGCTGCTGTCCCCCGGTATTCCCTCAGTCGGCTCTTACGACTCCCGTGGGTAGAGAGGGGTGGGGCAATTCTAAAGCCGGCCCCACACGGCCAGGAGAGGATAGGAAGCATAATAAGGGAGGGTAGACAAACCACAATGGTAGAAAGAAAGATCAGATCAGATCATGAATGCCCAATTTATATTTTCAGCAAAAAAATCGCAGCAGAACAGCTCAAATCGCAAGCACCATCTCGCTTAGTAATTTTCGAAGACTACATCTATTATCTAGCAGCCAACTCTTTCCGCTTAGGCCGCTGCCTTCTCTTTGGAAACAGACATTGCGAGAACTACATGTATAGGGTATTCGACGGCAATACATTTGTGATACGCCACGAGAGCGTCCAAAGAGACGATTTGGTGGACGAATGTGAAGGTGTCACTTGTTCAAATGTTTGCACGTTAGATGAAGACGGCCCCAAATGTATTTGTGACGATGGCACATTGGCAAAGAAAGGGAAATGTCCGGAATCAGCAGAGAACTTTGTGAGTATATTATTAGAACATATTTATATAAGATTTTTTTTTTTTGTAACCGTCGCTCATTGACTCAACTATACCGAGAGTATTGTCGCACAATTGCATTTCTAAACAACAAAACAAAGAATAAACTATTCTGCTATCTTCTGCTACAGCCAAAACACACTGGCGTGCTTCATGGCCGGTCACACAGGAGACGGTGGTACCGACCCGTTCGGACCCGATAGCAAATGAGTACTCTCACTTAGTACCAAGCCCTACCACCGCTTATTTCCATAGTCGCCTTGCACGAGATCCACGGGAAAGGATGGGGTGGTGACACTTGTATTTTTAGTTCGTCACCACACGGACTTTTGCTATACGTTATTCTGTAAACCCACCGAGAAGTAAATGAATGCACCGCGCTACACAATAGTGTGAGTTGAGTATTGGCAGCGATTCTCTCGAGCTTGTCTTTTCGTAGGTAGTACCTACGTGGTCAACTTATTTTTATTTCCATGGTGGATTTAATTTCCACCTCCTCACCCTATTTGGGTTCGTCTCTACTTCCTTATTCTATCTGAATTATCCGCATCCTTCTTACGCTGAGCTTGGCCACGTGTAATTGATTCCCCTAGTTTTATTACCGTCTTTAGGCTGCAGTAAACTACCTAATTACGCCTGTTCTGTTAGCCATCCTTGTATAAAAATATAAATAGGGTAAATAATTTAGGTTGTATTTCAGGTTCCCGATATAGTAGCGGGATAAAATGTATACCAGTTTTTAAGTCTAATCGAGATCTATCACACAAAAAGTTGCATCAAAATCCGTTCAGTAGTTTTTGCGTGATGCGCGAACAAACAAACAGACAAAAAATCTGAAAAAAATTGTTTTGTGTTCAGACACGTATATATAACCTAATACAGTCATTTTTTCTCAAATATCTTAAATGTACAGACACAGCTCTGTTACAAATTTATAGATAAATATTCACGGACATTTCACACAACGTCATCTGGTCCCAAACTAAGCTTAATGCTTGTGCTATGGGTACCAGATTACGGATAAAATACATATATTTTTTTTTTTTTGTAAATACATAATATAATTAATAGATAGAAAATACCCAGACGCAGTACAAATATCTGTGTTCATCACACAAATAATTGTCCTGAGTGGGAATCGAACCCATGACCTCGTACACGGAAGTCGATTACACTACCGACTACGCCACGAGGCCCGTCAAAAATAGCTGTTATGATACAATAATTGGTTTATACTATACCTACATAATTATTCAGTTCAATTTTAAGACGGTAAAAATCGTCTCTAAAATCATCTAATAGGAATGAATAATGGATTATAGGCGGAATCCAGGCAGTCCTACTATTCATCATTCAAACGCGCAAAACAGTTATAGTTGAACAATGTATATGAGTAAGTATGAGAACTGAAAACCTCCTCCAATTCTAAAGAGGTTGATAATATTTTTATTCTACAGGTCCCACTCTTCAATGGGTGGTCGCGTCAGCAGCTAGCGAATGCTCACAGCGTAACGTTCACCGTGATGATAGCCGTCATGATTCTAGTTGTTTTATACCTGGGGGTGTTTGTGTATTATCACTTTATACACAAACCAAGAAAATTGCGAGCGTCTGCCACATACACCGAGTAAGTATAACTACAAAAGTACATGGATATATCGACTCACTAACGCTATTGCCCGCAATTTTGTCTTCGAGGACATTAAAACTGGATCCATAGTGAAGTGAAATACCTACTTGTGAATAATAAAAATTAACACACTTTTCCTGGGATAAAAAGTTATGTTAAAGCAGTGCTATTTTTATGTATTTATCTGCCCACCGCAATTTGCAAATTTGTAGGTTATGCATGGCGTAGCGTAGTTGCACCATTTTTTTTTTCTTTTTTGTTAAGGCGGGAAAAAATGTACCTAACTGCACACCCCGTAGTTCGGAACAACGAACAGGATGGTGTGGGGCCCCTCACCCACTAAATAAACCCGCCGCGTGCCGTCTCTCCGCCAATATTGACAGGCCACAGGAACCATATTACATTCCTTCAGTGGTAGCGTAGTTGCACCTGACGGCATCAAGCTTAAATTTTAGTACATGAGAATATTACAGAAACTTCAGATGGTGATTGTCTAAGTTTATTTACTTATATATTGTTTTCGACCTCCATATTTAAACGATAAAATTTTGCCACGAGGGGTTTTAGTTCGAAATTTTTCTTAATGTTAACGAAGGCACACGGTCTATTGTTGGCAATCACCGTCTATGGATTTGAAAATAAATAATATAGAGATAATTATACTTTGCTGGGTTGTACATAGCCGTGTGGGGCCGGCTTTAGAATTGTCCCACCCCTCTCCACCCATAGGAGTCGTAAGAGCCGACTGAGGGCATATCGGGGAGTGGGCAGCAGCACTACTTCGAGTATTAACAACATCCACTGCGATCGCCAACCCACCTGCCAAGCGTGGCGATTACGGCACTATCCTCCATTCTTGGGGAGGCCTTGTCCAGCAGTGGACTCTAAAAGGCTGATGGATAGATGGATGGATGGGTTGTACATATATATATATATTAATCGAACTCCTAATGGCCCGTATCTAAGCCACTATGCCTGTGTATAAAAAATATACAGCAAAAGTTTGCTTTGTAGAGTGAGATTCCAGAACACGTCGGGTGAATGTTCGCAAGTGACTAGCTTCCCCACTATACAAATGACCAGCGAAGCTGCTACGTAAGTTGTGGCATACAGTTATTCAATAATAAAACTAGCTATATTAAGTGTAACAATAAGAAAGTAGTAAAAGGTAGATTTACTGCAAGTAGGATTCGAATCTGGGTTCTTTCTAATTTGAGGGACTGTTCGGGGCCTCCAAAATATCGTATATACCTACTGGTAGCTCCCGATTATCACTTCACATCAATTTTTTTGATATCTCATTCTTAAGATTTTCTTTGACTGCTCTGCTCTCCTCTGTGGTGCAACGGTAGTGTGAGCGACTGCTTATAATGAGTTCTCGGGTTCGATCCTCGGGTCGGGCAGCGCTATTCAGTTTTATCGTTAAAAGAAAAAAAAATTCTCAGTAGCAGCCCGGAGTTTGGTAATGTGCCCGGTAGACGGCAATAGGCTCGCCCCCTATTGCGTGGAACTTAAACATAGCTGGCGAATCGTGGGTGTGTAATACACCTCTGCCTACACCTTTGGGGAATACAGGTGTGATCCTAAGACTTATTCTTATAATATGACGTCTTCTTCCCACGTCGCCTATTGGATGTGGTTGCATACATTTGGTTCAGATATATTTAATTATCAAGAATAAATGATGGCGCGATTATTGATATAACTTTATGATTTGCATTTTTTATCATTTGACGTGTTTCTGTTACTTTATATTTTTGAAATAATACGAAGTTTAATGAATAGGTACCCACACAAAAGGATTGTAAGTAAATATTACTATCTTGGTTCTACCTTCTTTAAAAAATCCTGTTATCCGTTTAAAAAGGTCCTAGTGTGACCACCAATCGGCAAACGTAGGATGCCTGCCCACTAAATGGTCTAATGATCTGTAAAATGATTGCAACCCGCACCTAAGATAACCCGCTTTGTGCCGCCTCTCCGTTTATATTGGTGTCCACTGGGGGAATTAAATATCCTAGGGCCAGGAACTTCAGTATAATCACTAAATTGTCTTGGCATCTATGGATATATTAAACACAAAGTAAAAAATGTGAAATCGAAAATAACAGTCACGAGCAGGATTTGAACCTGCTTCTTCTGGATACCGTCCAGATGCTTTGCCAATTCAGCAATCGTGATAATTGCTCCTGACTGCTAATTTCGATAACACATTCATACTTAACGTCTGGCGGGTGACGCCTGCGCCATCTGTCGGAAGTATTTTCATACATTATACTGACCAGGTAAACTTAATTTTACAATTAAGATTTTACTTAATAATGACGCAAACCCTATAAATATTTAGATATTTTTGTATATATTTTTACATGCTTAGCACTATACAAAACACAAATTTCACATTTTTCACTTTGTGTTTAATGTATAGTGCTAAGCAAGTAAAATGCTAAAAATATATATAAAAATATCTAAATATCTAAGGATATATTGATACAAACTGTGCTTTTCACAGGATCGAGACTCATGAATTCGAGAATCCTTTGCAGTACGTTAAAAACATGTGGTACAGTTCATTCCGCAAGCAAACCAGACCTATTGTAAGTTATTTTTTTATATACTACTCTTGTCTTTAAAAATACAGACTACCTTTTCTTTTTTTACAGCTAATTATGGCAGACGAGCCACGGCCCACCTGAGGGTAAATGGTAACTGTCGCTCATGGACTCAACTATACCGAGAGTATTGTCAAGCCGCAGCGGCTTGACAACAACAATTACATTTCTCAGATATGACATGAAATAATAAACGGCTATCTTTTGCTACAGACAAAACACACTGACGTGCTTCATGACCGGTTACACAGGAAACGGTGGTACCGACCCGTTCGTGCCTGATAGCAAGAGAGTACTCTCACTTAGTACCCAGCCCTACCACCAGTAATGCAATGGGTGATAATTGCTTACTTCCCTTAGTCGCCTTGTACGACACCCTCGGGAAAGCATGGGGTGGTGACACTTGTATTCTAAGTCCGTCACCACACGGACAAACCTACCCTAAAGAAGTAGTCTGAGTAAGTTTTTAAAGAGAACTCAAATTATGTATTTCAGATAAGTTCAAAGCGAATTCAACTCAACCAAATACCTATTGTGTAGTATTTATAGATAAACTGAGTTATTTAGTAATCTATAATTTTTTTTTTATTAGTCGCTCGCCGAAACTCGTTTGCAGCGAGATTTTGATTTTGATGAAGAATTTTGTGTGCATTTTAGTAAGTCCCTGGATATTTTAGATACATCAAAGAATATTACTACCGACAGATTTACATCAAAACTTGCTTTTTCACCAGAGATGTGCTATGCTACGTCGCTTGCTATGAATGCGTTTGATATAGGTACAATCGTAGATATTACACACAGCATAGCATATCTCTGGTGGAAAGGCGCCACTAGACTCTGTAGATGGCGCTGTAATTGTTTGCCAGGATTTTTAGAATCGTAAATGTTGTTAAACCTATTTTGTTCTTATCTCATGTCGGTCAGGAACCGTTTACTGTTCCCCCTTTTTTTTTGTTAAGGCGGGTATACATGTTCCTAACCGCACACCTTGTCATTCGGGGCAACGAACAGGGTAGTGTGGGGCCTTCTCCCACTAAAGAAACACTCCGTGTGCCGTCTCTCCGCCTTTACTGGCGGGTCACCGGAACTATATTACATTCCTACTGTTTACTGTATACCCCTAAGGCCTAAGGATCTCCATATTACAGACTCACAGATTACTTTAGTGAGAATATTTAATTCTATTGATCTTATTGTACTCATGGATTGTACTTATGTATATTTCTATGCACATTAAAGCGATCCAGACGACGCTACCCACTAATGTGATAGTTAGCCTCTAAATGATTGACTCCCTATAGAAATGTTTAATTTATAGATGTCTTTTAAATCCTATTGGGTAGAAATCTGTTCACAATGAGATGGATTCTTGCCATAACAAAAAATTCCTGCCAAGCTGTTATAATGATATTTTGACTGCACAAATGGCGGAGTGGTTTAGATACCGTCGGTAGGCCGGCCCCAGTGTTGTGGGTTCGATTCCCACACAGTACAACTCTGTGTGATCCACAAATAGTTGTTCTGAGCCTGGGTGTAGGTACTTTCGTGTCCGTGAAATTGTATGTTTGTAAAGTCCCCCGTGATACAAGGATTATTCATAAGTGCAGGGTCTTTTAAAACCACTGAAGGAATGTAATATAGTTCCGGTGGCCCGCCAATAAAGGCGGAGAGATGGCACGCGGCGGGTTTCTTTAGTGGGTGAGGGCCCCACACTACCCTGTTCGTTGCCCCGAACGACGGGGTGTGCGGATAGGAACATTTTTTCGCGCCTTAAAAAAAAAGGTGTCATGAAAAAAAATCTCCAGAAAGCTCAGGAATGCTCATAGCTCATAAGAACTTAAGTGTCTGTATTTCTGTGTTGTTTTATGAAAATTAATGTGTCTGTATATTTTGTTCACAGTATACTAACAGAGCAGCAATGTCGACAAATTCCCCACCACAGAATGACCTGTCCGACACAGAATCTGATTTGGATGATAGAGAAAGCAAAAGATTTTTTATGAAGTAAATGCTATTATGATGCTCGAGCACAAATACGTTATGTAAAAAAGAATTTTGTAATGAATTATATATATTTAGATTTTAATTACTACTCTCTCTTTTTATATTGTAATAGAATTATGCCTGCATGTTATTACTATTATAGATGTATTTTAGCCTAACTAGCAATATTTTAAATCCACCAATGTTTATTCAATAATATAATACACAATATAAAATTTATAAACATGTTGTCCAATTAAGATAAAATTTTAATAATTGTAATTTCACTATGGAAATTGTTTATTTTAATTATTCTTAACAATTGTATTTGTAATAATCAAAATGAATACTAATAATAATATTGATATATTATAGTTAATTTATAAATTGTATTCACTTATTATAGTGTGATGAGAAAGTTATTTTAAATTCTGATGAATGAATTTTGTTTTATATCTACAATACTGAAATTGTTGTAACTTGTGAAAATTGAATAAATAAAACTACATTTATAAAAGAAAGTGACTTATTAAATTTCTATTACATTAAACACAATTACAGATATTATATATATGATTACTTCCATAATTTCTTGATGGACATATTCTTTTCGGAGTCCTTCTGCATGACCTTAGCTACAGCCATTTCAAAGTCCTCCTGAGTGACATGGACTCTACGCTCACGCAGAGCATACATACCAGCCTCAGTACACACACCTTTGACTTCAGCACCAGATGCACCAGGCATCAACTCCGCAATCTTGCGAAGATTTATACCTCTAGTAAGATTCATTTTCCTAGAGTGGATTTTTAAAATATCAAGGCGAGCCTCCTCATTTGGTGGAGGAAACTCAATCTTCCTATCAATACGGCCAGGCCTAAGTAAAGCAGGGTCAAGGATGTCAATTCTGTTAGTAGCCATTATGACTTTAATATTTTTAGTTGCTTCAAAGCCATCCAACTGATTCAGCAATTCCAACATAGTTCTTTGAACTTCAGAATCCCCACCACTACCTGATTCAATACGAGAAGAACCGATTGAATCAATTTCATCCATGAAAATGATGGACGGAGCGTGTTCACGAGCCATGACAAAAAGTTCACGTACCATTCTACTTCCTTCTCCAATGAATTTCTGTACTAACTCAGAGCCTGACACTCGAATAAATGTACATTCTGTATGATGAGCTACAGCACGAGCTAGAAGCGTCTTACCCGTTCCTGGTGGACCATACAATAAAACCCCCTTAGGTTGAGCAATACCGAGGGCATCAAAAAGCTCCGGATGCTTCACTGGTAGCTCTATAACCTCTTTAATCTCCTTAATCTGCTTGTCTAAGCCACCAACCATCTCATAAGTGGAGTCGGGTACCTTTTCTACCATCATGAGAGAAACAAGAGGATCCACTTTATTGGGTAAGATTTTGTGCAGGGTGTAACTCTCATTGCGTAAAGCGACGCGACAATTTGCGGTGACATCGTTGATATCGACGTTTTTGTCCAAATCCACAACAAATTTACCTTCCGGGTGGACTTTTACAAGTACCTTCTTCTTGTCCATAGGTTTCACTACTTCACCAACGTAGGAGCCCTGCTCCTGTAGAAGTTGAAGTTCTTCACGCAACATACGAACTTTAGCGTTAAGCTCATTACGTTGGGCTTGCAGACGACGAAGGTTTTGCGATTTTTCAGCGACAATCAATTGGAGTTCTTCGATCTTTGTAATATAGTACGGCCGAAATCCCTCACCTTTTCCCGAATCCACCTCCATTTTAGTCACAGTCATTTTTATGTTTTATTTTAGCCACATCCGACAAGAAACAATTAAGAATTATGTAGTGTACAGTAAAATATTTCTAGCGGACCGCAAACAACCGCAAATATTATCCAAGTCACGATGACCATAGATCAAAGAGTAATATACCTTCCTAGTCTGTGAAGAGTATAAAGTAATACTACAGGAAAGGAACATAGATAATACCATGGCCCAATAATACAGTCCTGCCTGGATGAAATGTAGCCTGTGTCATTTTCTGAGCTCTAGTACTCTGGGGTTCAGTAGTAACGTCGTAAAAGCGTAACAAAAAAACCAACAAATAAAGTCACTTTCACATTTATATAGTTAGGATTAAAAATTTGAAGATGAGTCGCGAGTTATAAACGTGACTTGGATAAATTTTTATTTAGCGTACAAAATTATAAAAAAATATTTAAATATACTCCAATTTATCGCCATGAGCTGATTGGATATTATAATACCTTTCTGAAAAGGCACTTTATAAATTAGCCTCTAGCCTGTATTCAAATTTTCTATTTAAACGTTCTATTCTCCATTCTAACCAGCATTATTTTTTTATAATACCCACCACCTTATGGTAAGCGGTTACCGTGGCCTATAGACGCTAGCAACACCAGATGACCAGAGGCATCACTCGCGCGACTCCATCTCTAAGGAAAGTGATAGGCAGTGAAAAGGAAGGATAACAAGGAGAGGATAAGGAGGGCGTCAGCGCTCTCACTCACCATACGAAACAATAAAAGGAGTACCTACAATTGTTTCACTTATTAGTTTGTATATTTTTCATGTAACATAATATCACCATGGTTAGAAAAACTTTGAGATTCAATGTTAACACAAAGAGTACGAGCTAGTTTTCTCGTTGGTTTGAAAGAGAAACGGCTAAAAGCGATAATTCTCATGTATCTGTCATATACAACAACCACGCTATGCTGCCAGACTAATAATTACGATTCTGTTCATATTAATAACTAAGATTCCTTTTTATAAAATTAAACCAATTTAGACTAGAAATTCTGAAATTATAATTACTGTAAACGATTAAACATTCATTTTTGATGAGTACATGATTGGTATTATTATTTTTAAAATGTTGTCATCTGTTATTATTTACCCTAAATAATTTTATTTGAAAAACGGCAAGGAAAATGTGACATCATTATGACGTAGTTGCGGCAATCTGTCAACGATTTGAGCAGGCCTGTATAATTGGGCCGTGGATGAATTGAGTAATAATGTTCTGTGTCGAGATGGCTCGACGACGAGTGAAAAAGAGGATGAATTTTCTGAATTATTTTTAAAAAGTGAGTCCTAGATATGGCTGACGATAATGATGCGTGTACTTAATTATACAATTATTATTGTTATTTTTTCTATAGTTTTATAAATAAAAAGAACTTGGGTAGTAATTTAGTAAAGTTTGAAGGTTATCTTGGATCGCCTGTATTGTGTCTATTGTTATAGTAAATCAAAATTACTACAAGCAATTAGTATATTTTTAAAAAATATCAAGCTTTTATTTAATAATACCTATTGATTATGATATTTAAAAAAAATCTGTCTCGTAATCGTGCCGTGTGTGACCTGTGACAGGTGTGACTGAGTAATCGACATGACAAAATCACGATAATTTGTCACAGTGATTTTATTGTCACAGGAACGATAGTCACGGCGATCGAAAAATAACCAAGTCTAGATAATACACTATATTTGACTATACACCATGGAAGTAACATGTATACAACTGGAATGCGCATTGCTACCAAAAAACGGCCCTAGTGAGATAGTAGGTACGAGGTCTCAGACTAAGAACTACTAGACGGAGCCACGGCGTGGCCGCAATTGAAACAGCAATATTTTTTTTAAATGTTGCCAGGCTTACAAATATTTAACCATATTTGGGCAAATTAAACGATAGTTAGAATGAGGTCTGTAACTAGGTCGTAAATAAGAAACTCTTCGTAACAAATATTTTATTGAAAATCGCAACGTTTATCAAAATAATTATTTAAAAGTAAATCTGCCACCCCTTCTATTCATCCAACCATCAGTCTTTAAACGTCCACTGCTGTACATTGGCCTCAGCAAGAGAACACCAGAACTAGCGGGCTTGTCCTTACTGCATCAAACGGCTTCCTGCAGCTTTGACCATAATATTTGGTCCATCTGGTAGGAGGCCATATTACGCTGCGCTGTCCGATAAGTGGTCTCCACTCGAGAACCTTTTTCCCCAACGGTTGTCAGTTTGTCGAAAGATATAGCTTGCCCATTGCCACTTCAGAATGCAAACCCGGTGGGCTATGTCGGATATTCACGTTCTACGGAATAAGAATTTGATCACGTAGGGAAATACCAAGAGTTTGAATCTCGATGCATGCAATTCTTGTTGCTCCATAAATTGCTGTCCTGTTCGATATCCCATCTGGTAAATAATAATAAGTTATATCTAATAAAATAATACTATACAAGAATTATCTTTTCTTTCTTTTCTGGGTCAACAGAATTATCATACTTCCAGCGCTGATTTAATTAATTGAATAAGAACTTGGAGCAAATCAGTTTCTCTCAATTCTAGATTATGACTACAGCGGTAGTCTTTTGACTACAGCGGTAGTCATAATCTAGAATTGAGAATAACTTACAAAGTTGAAGTTACAAAGACTTCTAAGGCTATACTTACATGGACATATTTACTGGCAATGATTTTGCTCCCAGCGTTATTATTTTTATAATATGTATATTTCGTGGGTTGGCTCGTTTTCCCGTAGCATCCGCCCATTTCAATCTCGCATCTGGATTAGAGGAAAACCTAAAATGCTAACTTTTTATCATCATCATCTCATAAATTACATATAAATTTATTAGTAAAGTGAAAAGTGGGTAAATTAAATTCGCAATAAGGGAACATTGAAACAATTCTCAGTAATAGAAATTTAGTTAGAAAACGAGTTTTGCGAGTGTATCTAATTAAACATTTATTAATTTCGAGTAAAAAAGCCCATTTTATATCACCATAAAACCTTCAAAAACAATCAATCATGTAAAATTATATAATTTTCTACTACATACGAATGAAATGTTATACCGGTATTTTTTCGCTCGCTGTAGCTTTTGTAGCCTAGTACACTATTTTACAAGCACTATTATCACGTTGTCTTTGTTTGTCTCACAAAACTGAATAACACGTAAATATTGCGTAAATATATGTAAAAACCGAATTTTTATGCAAATGTTCGATTATGTCAGTTGAATCGTGACCGACAAAGCATATTGACATCGTGACATATACCAAAAACTGGCCACGGCGACAAAGACAAAAATCTATGACTTAGTCTGTTTTTTGCACCAGTAAATTGTATCTTATGTTTTCGCTCATACATGCCAAAAAATTTTCTTCGCTCTGTCTAGATGTCTAGATGTCTGAGTTCCGTCTAGTTCTTAGTACTTCTTAGTCTGAGTGCTATAGGTACAAATTATAAGAACGGTGACAGGGAAAAAAAAGAACAGGTGACCACAGAGAACATTCAACCCAGGCCCTGTCAGCTTCGTTCGACAAACTGTTTATAGGTGGGTATCGTTATTAGTAAAAGACAATGCTATTAAAAAGGGAAAATGATATCAAAGTAAAAGATAATTATAATTTACGCCCTCAGGTCGCTTCAACGTCCTAGTTCTTAGGGTACGGCCCAGATAGCGCAGGTCGGTAAGAAACTTAGATAAATAACCTATAGATGTAGCCATGATACATTAGGAAGTGTGGAAGTGAGATGGGTATATACGAAATACCTAAGAATATTGAGACAAAGTATCGTATCTTCCTGTCTCTTATGACGTGCAGGTTTTTCAACTGGCGAACTTTAAAATAGTTCGCCATACTATACTACTATCACCATGACTACCAGGGTGGCCATTAAAACGAAAACTAGGTGCCATGTTTTAGAGTTGAAAAAATGCCTTGTCTCAATCAAACTTATTAAAAAGCAGACTTTCGCACCTGATTATAATAATAAAACATAGCATCACGCCTATATTCCCCGAAGAAGTAGGCAGAGGTGTATTTTACACACCCACGATTCACCAGCTATGTTTAGGTCCCACGTAATACGGCGAGCCTAATGCCGTCTACCGGGCACATTTCCAAACTCCGGGCTGCTACTGAGAATTTTTCTTTTTACGAAAAAGCTCAATAACATTGCCCGACCCGGGGATTGAACCGGAGACCTCATGATCAGCAGTCACACACACTACCGCTGCACCACCAAGGCAGTTAAATAAATAGTTAAATAATAAATAATTATAATAATAATAATTACATATTGTTCCTGTAGTTACAGTGATTAAAAAGAAGGTTTCCGTACAAAATCGATATAATATGTCAGATAAACAATTTTTATTTGAATTTCACTAAATTCGTCAAAATCATCAACCTCGTAAACTGTCTGATATCACTGATACTTATTTCTTCTAATTAAAACAAAAACTTTCTTTAAACACAATACACTCAAGAGAAAAAGTATAAGATATGTGTGAAGGATCTTCTTTTTTAATGTTCTAGCTGTAAGTATTTTTATAAATATGATTCAGATTGTAAAAGGCAGTGTGACTTTGCACGCATTTACGAGTATTTTACACATTTTATTTATCACAATATCCGATGTGAAATCGCTACAATATATTTACTACTAACTATGTTGCAGGATTTTAGTGTATAAAAAATAAAACCATTTTTTAAATAGTTACGTTAAAATTTGGTGAGAGTTTATTATCTCTAAACTCTCACCAAATGTTGCATTCACAATATTAATAAGGATAATTCATCCATCCATCCATCCATCAGCCTTTTAAGTTCACTGCTGGACATATGCCTCCCCAAGAATGGGGGATAGTGCCGTAGTAATTCAAATTAAAACACTTCTTTTCATCAGAGTTGTCTATAACGCAAGAACGAATCACTTTTTATTTTTTATTGCGTATGATGGTAGACGAGCCACGGCCCACCTGATGGTAAATACTTAGTAACCGTCACCCATGGACTCAACGCGGCTGCTCACCATTTTATTTCATGGATATGTAATAAAAGAATTAACAGCTATCTCCTGCTACAACCAAAATACACCGATGTGCTTTATGACCGGTCAAACGGGAGATGCTGGTTCCAACCCACTCAGATGCGATAGCAAGTGAGTACTCCCACTTGGTAGCCAGCCCTACAACCAGTCATGCAATGGATGATAATTGCTTACTTCCCTTAGTCATCTCGTACGACACCCGTTAAAACTGGCGCCATGTTCCCGAAAGAATGCGGTGGTGACATTGGTTGTGTTCTGAGTCCATCACCATAAGGACTAAAACTTTCTCCGTTGAAAAGTTGTGATAAATGAAAAATTTATCTAGACGTGTTTTTCTATGCCATTTTAATCCTTAGAAATTGAAACGCGTGTTGTATGATAGGTCCATGGGGTATCCAAAGAGTAGAATTTGAGTAGAATAAAAAAAAAAACGCGTGTCAGCGGTTTTGGCATAATCGAAGAATTTCGGCCATAGAGTTTCAGAAAAAGTTAGGTTATTAAATTAATGTCTTTTTTGTGAAAATACATCAATACTGTTATTTTCTTTGTTGTACTTTTATTTATTAAATTGATAATAATGATATTTTATTAGTTTTATACATATTTTGTAAATTTGACATTACCTTGGATATTTTCTTTGAGAGTTTAGAGGATTACCTACTTTATATTTTAATTGTGGATTTTACTTTCCAGGTTAAATGTTAACACGTTGGCCGGAACCCCTCCTTGGGACCTGAAGGTAGAGGTGCTCACCGAGGTGTATCGGTGGGTGCCGCAAGAGCGGGAGGGGGGTGGTCCCCCACCCAGGGTGGTGGCCTGCCATGGCGACACCCGCCGGTCTGCCATGGCCAGCTGGAGGGCGCGGCTGGAGGCGCCCTGGGTCGGGCTTCAGACCGTAGGGGCACTCCAGCCGGTGCTGGAAAAGTGGGCAGAGCGACGGCACGGAGTCCTTACCTTCCACCTGGTGCGGGTGCTGTCGGGGCACGGTTGCAAGGAGGGAAGCGACTCCGGGCTGTCACCATTGCGGCTGCGCAGCACACGCTCGAGTCGTGACCGACTTGGGCCGAGCAGCGTTGTGAACTCGTCGCGGCAATAGGGGGGGACCTCTCGCTGCCGAGCGTCATCAGAGCGATGCTTGGCAGCAACAGGAATTGGGCTGCGGTCACTGCCTTCTGCGAGGAGGTTATCTCGTGGAAGGAAGCGGCGGAAAGGGCCAGGGAGCAGGATTCTTCCGCTGACCCAAACCGCAGCCAGCGGCTGGGGTGGCGCAGGCGTGAGTACTTGCGCCTCATGCCGCCCTAGCTGAGGCTGCGGGTGGATGGACCAGGGAACGTCCGCCACCCGCAAGGCCTTGCGGGTGTCGGACGGGAGGCCTCCCGTGAAGGTGCGATGCTCCGTGTGCGGATGCGTCGCTTAGTAGAGGTTACCCAAAAGGGTAAGCAGCCGGCGGACCATCGAAAGAATGTAACATGGTTCCAGAGCCCGCCAATAAAGGCAGAGAGACGGCACACGGCGGGTTTCTTTAGTGGGTGTAGGCCCCACACTACCCTGTTCGTTGCCCTGAACGATGGGGTATGCAAATAGGAACATTTTTTTCCCACCTTAACAAAAAAGTTAAATGTTAACGACATTATATCAATTCTAGAAGAGGATAGTCCTATAATTTCAGCAGATTTATTTATTACACTACCGGAAAATTATATAATTACCGGAAGATTCAGGGACAAACTTACTGGTTGACAATTATTGGCTGAGCTGAGGTGCGATGCCAGGTATCATCAGTACAGGGGTCGCTGGAAACCGTTGAAGGAATTCCGTTTGTGAGCCAGGATAATGAAGAATACCAACCCTTAACTTCTTCGTATCAGAAACCGTAAAGATGCAAATGGGAATGCTCTCATGGTTCTGCTATGTGGAGAGAATGCCGGACGATCGACTAGTCAGTTAACAAGATATACAATGCGAAAGTGGAAGGATGTAGTTACAGGGGAGGCCGAGACTCGCCTATCTAGACCAAATCGGTCACGTATTTGTAAAGATACTGTATTATAATGTCTCTTATGTAATATAATAACGTCTATGGATCGTTCCCATAGTAACACTCTTGTTATCTATATATATAAGAATTACCTATTGCTTGTAACTATAACATTTAAATATACTTTATTATATAACTACTTTACGTATTTCTATTGTACTATACATAACAGCATAGCAGCGCATTTTTTAAAACTTAACATGGTAGCAGGGCGTATCGTATCACTATCAAGTGAAAAATGAATGTGACAAACGTTGTCCTGTGTAAGTTGAAAATTTTCTTTTTCTGATTGAGATTCTACAAATATGCCGAAGACAACATATCACATCGAACCACTAGATAAAGATAATTATGACACTTGGGTCAAACAAGCTGAAGCTGTTTTAATAAAAAACAAATTATGGAAATACGTCACAAGTGCACTACCACAAGGTGCAGATAATGATGAAATTGAAGGAGAAAAACAGGCAAAAGCTGAAATAGTTCTGTTAATTGCCCCCTCTCAACTTAAACAATTTAAAAAATGTACTTCTGCAAAATCACTGTGGGACAAAATAAAAGATATTTATGCAAGCAAAGGTCCTGCTCGGAAAGCAACGCTTTTGAGACAACTAATTTTAACAAAATTATAAGATAACGATGTTCGAGCACACTTAAACAAGTTCATGGATACTGTTGATAAACTGGCAGACATGGATGTAAAAATAAACGAAGATTTACTAACTGTTATGATGCTATACAGCCTCTCCTTAGACTATGAAGAATTCAAAAGAACAGGAACAAGGATCTTTCACAAGAAGACACATAAGATTTGTTCGAATTGTTGGAAGAAAAATAATAGACTCAACAAAAAGTCTAATACAAATAAAAATGTCAATTCTCTATACGCTGAAGAATGCCTTCTTACATCAAATCGCAGAAATCAATATTACTGGGTACTTGATAGTGGCTGTACCTCTCACATGACATATTAGTCTGAGTATTTCAAAGATATTAAAACTGTATCTCAAAGACTCCACTTTGCTTCAGAAAATCAATCTACTGAGATTTTAGGTGAAGACAGAGTTACACTGACTGATAAGCAAGGAGGACGAATAATACACCTTGAAAATACTCTGTATGTACCCTCTCTTTCTACTAATCTACTCTCAGTGCCAAAAATGACTCAACATGGAGCTTCTGTAACGTTTGAGAATGATAAAGCTGTTGTTCGAAACAAGACAGGATATGTACTAATGACTGCAGAGAAGTCTAACAGTAGCGGTCTCTATTACGTCAAAACTCCAAACATTGAACAAAGTTACGCAGTAACGTCTAAAGTTACAACAACAAATTAGCAAAGTTCCATACAAGATTGGCATAGAAAACTTGGACACATGAATTACAAAGATCTAAAATTGGCTCTTGATAATGAGGCTATGATTGGTCTAAACTTCAGTAAAAGAGATATCTTGCAACATTCGGACTGCTAAACATGTATACAGTCAAAAATGACTCGAACACCAAGTTCGCCACCACGAATAACTCCTAGAACAACTGAACGTCTAGAGATTGTTCACAGCGATATGTGCGGTTCAATTGACGTTCCATCTGTTGCTAAGAACAGGTATTTTGTTACTTTTACCGATGATTATAGTAGATATGGTAGAGTATACTTTTTGAAAAATAAATCGGAAGTATTAAACAAATTTAAGGAATACAAAAATGAAATGGAAAACTTTACAGGCAATAAAATAAAATGTTTGCAAACGGATAATGGAACGGAATATGTCAACGCGAAATTCCAAGCTTATTTGCAGGAACATGGAATTAGCCGACGCCTATCCGCACCCTATACCCCACACCAGAATGGTATTACTGAACGTAAAAACAGAACATTAGTGGAGAAAGCCAGAGCTATGCTTATAGATGCAAAAGCACCAATGCACTTATGGGCAGAAGCAATAAACACTGCAAATTATCTTGCCAACAGAAGTGTGAACAGTGCTATTGAAAATAAAACACTATTTGAAAAATGGGTTTTAAGAAAGCCCTGTGTTTATCATCTCCATCCATTTGGTGCTAAAGCTTTTGTACTGAAGAAAAGTCCTAAAGGACCTAAATTTGGTTCGACGGCTATACCAGGAATGTTTGCTGGATATTCTGATACCAGTAAAGCATATAGGGTGTACAAAACATCCAAACGCAAGAGCCTTATTTCCAAAGATGTCAAGGTCATAAATGCGACCTATTTTTCAAGCCAAACAGATGACATTAACAACTTTAAATACGAAGAAAACGTCAGCTATGATGAGGTTACAAAACCAAATAATAAACAAGTTGATATCGATGATGCTATTGACATTCAACAAGATGATCTTGTTCAAAACGTTAATGCAGACTCTACTCAGCATGACAGTTATGTTGACAATGAAGAAGACACTTTTTTACGAGATCCCTGATCAAGAAAATGTAAGTCATAAACAACCTGAAACAGTATCTGAACCAAATCGTTATAATCTACGAGGCAGGTCAGGAATACAACAGCCACAACGGTATGATGACTTTGTACTGGCTGCTGTCACTGAAGTTCAAAATTTACCAAAGGATCCAGATACATATAAAGAGGCATTGGATTCACCTAACAAAGAAAAATGGCTAACAACTATGACCTTTATGACCTTAACACTAGGTTCAAAATAACTACGAAACCTGCCTCTTATTTCTTAGGAATGGAAATAAAAGCTGTTAAAGGAAGAATAACGCTATGTCAGCAAGCCTATATGAAAAAGCTACTAGAGAAGTTTGTTATGACAAACAGTAAACCAGCAACAACACCGATAATGAAAGAAAACATTGTTGACGATTCAGAACCGGATTGTGAAGATGAGTCCGTATTTCCTTACAGACAGGCAGTAGGAGCACTCACATACTTAACAGTCGGCACAAGACCCGATATAGCGTGTATGTGAGCGTAGCATCTAGAAACTTGGAGACACCAAGTAAAAATAATATACTGCTAGTAAAACGCATCTTTCGCTACTTAAAAGGAACGACTGACAAAGGTCTTATTTATGGACAAACAAAGGAATCATCACAGAAACTAATCTGTTACTCCGATTCTGATTTTGCTGGAGACCAAACGACAGGCAGATCAACATCTGGAATGATATGCCTATTCTCGGGAGCTGCTATCAGTTGGAGAAGTCAATGACAAACAGTTGTATCTATTTAGTCAACTGACGCAGAGATAATTGCAGCTAGTGAAACAGCACAAGAGATTTTGTGGCTTAACAGTCTATTGAAAGACTTACTGAATTTAAAAAAAACCTATTTTATACCTGAACAACGAGTCTGCTATAAAGCTTTCACACGATCCAAAATATGAGTACCATAAATGTACAAAACACATTAAGATTAAACACCTCTTTGTACGTGAATGTGTTATTAATGGTGAACTTGAAGTTAAAAAAGTACCATCCAGGCGTCAATTAGCAGATTTGTTAACCAAACCATTTTATGGGCCAAGGTTGGAAGCATTAAGCGGCCAGATAGGTCTGAAAAGAATTTGTGATTCTTAAAAGTTCCGAGGGTGTAAAGAGACTATTATAATGTCTCTTATGTAGTATAATAACGTCTATGGATCGTTCCCATAGTAACACTCTTGTTATCTATATATATATAAGAATTACCTATTGCTTGTAACTATAACATTTAAATATACTTTATTATATAACTACTTTACGTATTTCTATTGTACTATACATAACAGCATAGCAGCGCATTTTTTAAAACTTAACAGTATTAAAGGAAGTTGGAGTACCGGAGGATTGGGCAGCAGCACTTCCTCGAGTATTAACATCCACTGCGATCGCCAACCCGCCTGCCAAGCGTGGTGATTACGGCATTATCCCTCATGACGGGACCGCTCGTTGTGACGTTCTCTTGGGGAGGCCTGTGTCCAGCAGTGGACGTTGAAGGGCTGATGGATGGATGGAGTAAGCCGGCGAGCATATATGAAGAGAGCTATGAACGTTGAGGAAGCATGAGATGTATGCAGAGTCTTTTGGCATTCTGTTCTCTCCGTCAAGGAAGATGACGTGGAATGATAAGTAGTAGTACCTATTAGTAGTAGAAATTACACTCAAATTAGATGTCGCCAGTGCTACAGAAATACAAAGTTTAGATAGGTAGGTACAACAAATGTGGAGTTGGGTTGCATTGACATTGTTCCTAAACTTTTTATCCATCCATCCATCAGCCTTTTAACATCCACTGCTGGACATAGGCCTCCCCAAGAATGGGGGTTAGTGCCGTAATCACCACGCTTGGCAGGCGGGTTGGCGATCGCAGTGGATGTTGATACTCAAAGGAGTGCTGCTGTCCACTTCTCCGGGTTTCCCTCAATCGGCTCTTACGACTCCCATTACAATGCGCGCCCTATGTAAGATGCGGTCCTGAATATTTATATAAAATAAATAAATATGTTTTTGTCAGTGTTAGAACTCTGTTTTTAAGATAAGAAAAATATTAATATATTTTGTCATCTAACCCTTTGGGATAATATATAAAATAATACACCCAATCGTATCCGCTTGGCTGCAAAGAGTATTATATTTATAATCACTACGTTTATATAGGGAGGGTGGTAGTTTTACCATTGAGCTCTAAGTTTTACTTGGCCGCGTCGATCATAGAGTCCATAGATACTACATAAATACTAGACGCTGAATTGTCTACTAGGCGCTGAATTGTCTTTGAAACGCGTCGTCGAAGAAATTCACCCAGAGTATAGTAATAAACCGGAAAAATTCGCCTCACAAGCCCGATTCAATTCAGCGCGCTTCGGCGCGCCTCTAATGGACGTAGTTTCATAGTAAATGTATAGCAAGCGAATTTCTGCGATTCGAATCGGCTAGCCTGATGGACGCGGGCCTTGGTTACATATAATGAATCAGTTTATTTCAAATTTAATATTATTATGCAAGTTGCGTTCATTATGAAAGTACATTACCTGTGGTGATACCTACTTTTTAAAAGAAATAAAACGTCATCAACAATATCATATTGTAATTTTGTAATTACACAATACTCAAAACGTTACCTTTGAGCACCAAAACAGTGTACAATAAAAGAAAATGTAACCAGTATGTTACAATATTTTGTGGCGTGCTTTTTAAAGCCAAAAATCTAGGTACAACAAAATCTTAAAATATATTATGTGAAATAATAACTACGGCTATGAAAATAGAAATATGTTTATTAGCAACCATTCTTATGATAACTATGAGCACATTCTTTACTAATATACTGTGGGTGATACGCTTGGGTACTGTAGCTCATTGGAGTTACATTATTGGCTCGGCTTTATACTCAAATGAAACTCCTGAAGGATTTTATATCAGCGCAGCTATATTTAGTTTTATAACAATTGGTACCCTTATGCCGTCATTTCTATTCCCGAAACTAAAGCTTATTGCGACGGCTTTGAGTATACCTCCTCAATTTCATATGTTAATTTTATTACATAGACATGTAACCAGACGTATCGATAATGATACGGTAACCAAGTATATGCAAGCTTATACGGCTATGACTCTTCTATCTACGACGTGGACAATATGCTCATTGATATGGTGACACCTGAACGAGAAATGGTTTACTTATCTGCCTGCCCTCCTCCAAGAGCCATAGTAATATTTAAATAAGTGTGAATACTCTTAAGAAAAAATTTATAGGCATCGTTTTTGAGTAATAAAACAAGATATTGTTTGAAAAAAATTGTATTACAATGAAAAGGAATCTGGATCTTAAAGGAAAATAAATCATTATAAAAGTTACGAGATATTGTTTGAATAACATTACTGCATTGCAGCGAAAACTAAAAAGGCATAAAAAGGGAGGTGAATGGGAGTTTAGTTCCCTATTATAACTCCTTGTTCTACTTTCGAAATGAAGTTAAAATCAATAAAATATATTAATTTAAAATCAGTCAATCTTAACATAAATATACATATTTCTTGTTATTTTTATTTTGGTGAGGTTTGGAGGAAATAGTAGTTAAATTATAGCTGAAAAATCACAAAAGAATAAAAAAGTAAAAAAATGTGTGCTGGGGCTGGGACACATAGTAGTAGTAAAACTTCAACTGCGGATATTTCAAAGGTCTTGCGCCGTCTTGGTTGACACTCGAGGACCTTTTTTAAATGTTGGTCGGTTCGTCAAGCACTGTGGTCAATTAATTAATTATTTAATTAATACAATTACAACTTCAGCATGCTGCATAAGTCTATGTCAGTTAGCACTGTTTTGCTACGCATTTCCATGTTAAGGATTTGGTTTTATACTACGCGGATGGCAAACATACGTGGTAACCGTAGCGTCTGCAACGCTAGCAACACCAGAGGCATCACTCGCAGTCTGCTAACTTTAAGGAAGCGAATAGGATGTGAAGAGGAAAGGTAATAAGGGGAAGGATAGGGAAGGCGTTTGGGTCTCTGGCGCTCTCACTCACCATAAAAAACGGAATAGTAGCAGTATCTACCGTTTTCCGGTAAATACTCCATAGCCAGCTGCTGCTGCAGTGACTTTGTTTATGAGACCAACGGTTTATCTTTTTTGTAAGTCATCACTGGCTGCAACACACACTGACCTTCGTTTTTAGACACTGTGGGATATTGGAGAAGCGAAATTATGTATATATTTGTCACCAAATTATCACAGCTCGGTAAGACACATCGTGAAGAAACTTACAAGTCGGTGAGATTTTTTCAACAGCTTGTGAAGTCTGCCAACCCCTACTGGGCAAGTGTGGTGGTGACTTAAATCCTTCTCACTCTGAGAGGACAGCCTTGGTTAACAGTCGAACATTATTGACTTATTTAGAAAATATATAGATCTGCCAAAATACGAATTTTGTTATCATCACATTTATTGTATTTTAGAAAAAGAAGACAATTAAATATAAGGTTAGTATAAAACACTTCTCTTCAAATATTTATTTTATGAGGTGGTTTATTTCCAGACGTGTACCGAAGACGTGTAACCAAGATAAGGCAGTTTGCCACCTTGGTTGTTAAGCAAGTCATGCCCTCGTGGGACAGTCGTTCTAACACTACGACGCGGGTTAGACGTTTCATTACACTTTACAGTAACAAGGTATCTAAAATATAAACACGTATTATCTGTGTGTTTAGAAGTCTATGTCCTCGAAGTGAAACAAAAAAAAAGAATTGAATAAAAAAACCCTTGACATTGACAGGTAACCTTTTGCGAAATATTTGTATTGTCAAAAGTCGAAAATATTGATTTGTTTTTGATATTGTAATAGTTTTTAATTTTACTGTTTAGTGGCTTTATTAGTGATTTTATTACTAGAGTGAAGATTATGTGCAATAAAAATTATTGATGATAAAATAAGTAAGCCCGTGCTTAACAATAACATCAGATTACTTCTGTTCTTTTTGGCGATAAAGGTAATGTTTGTATTCGTTATTCAATAAGTATATTTAATAAAAATAAATAATTTTATTTAAAAGCACCATTTATTTTAGTATAATAATAATAATTTTTGAATATATACCACCTTTTGTATATACGAAAAGAATATATCTTGATTAGATTTTGGTCATCAAGGAAAACAAACTTCTCGTCTGCCCTAGTATTGTGTCTTCCTGTTTTCCGCCGAGGTTAAAATGTTTCAATGAAAGACCATATAAATTTGCATTTATACGTAGAGGACAAAGTTTATAAACAGAAGCCAACATAAGCCGTCAAAAGGATTACAGGTGCCGATAAAAAAAAAAAAACATAGCTTAAATGAAATTTGTGAATATAAAAAAGTAAGAAAAGTAGCCCCTAGGACTGGAGTCTATAGATTACCATTTATCATAATGTATATCTCAGTGCATGTATTTTTTTATTTTTTTAATCTAATTTTATATACATTGAAACTAAACTCCAGCGTTAATGTGATATTCATGTACTTACAGTTGCTGTAGTGTGTGAAATAAAAGATTATTCTTAGCAGAAAAAGTTTATATTTAGTGAAAATTGATATCTACAGGGAAACAATTATTGTCCCTCAACAATTAAATTTTTTATGAATGTTGATATTCCTTCCACTATTATAAAAACGAAACATAGCATCACGCCTGTATTCCCCGAAGGGGTAGGCAGAGGTGTATTACACACCCACGATTCGCCAGCTATGTTTAAGTCCCACATAATAGGGGGCGAGCCTATTGACATCTACCGGGCACATTTCCAAACTCCGGGCTGCTACTGAGAATTTTACTTTTTAGGAAAAAGCTCAATAACATTTGACCCGGGGATCGAACCCGAGACCTCATGATTAGCAGTCGCATACACTACTGCTACACCACCGAGGCAGTTATTATTATATTATTGCTTATCAACGATTTAAGTTAAAAAGAGAATAAAATTGCTTTATTGATTATTTTTTTCTAAATTTTCATTTTATCATGGCAATTTTTAGGAGCAGCAACAGAAAATTTTTCAATAAAAACTAATATTAAAATCTTATGTATTATCTAAGTAACTAATGAGAAATAAGAATTCACTTATAGGATTTCTCAGTTGTAACCTCTACAATAATAAATTCCTTTATGCTGCAAAGTTAAAGGTTAAAAATAAACGGGTGGCAGAATTTTCCCCACTCTCGGCTGATACCCACTCTTATGGTCAGGTTATATGTATTGCTTTAACCTCTCCAGGTATAAAACTGGTTAGAGTAGTACTTGAAGTATTAAATATCTACCTCATAGATATGGCAAAATATGCAAAAATAATCCATCCATGCCTTTCAAAGCCCACTGCTGGACATAAGCCTCCCAAAGAGAACGCCACAATATGTGTTTCGCTCATATGGGGGATAGTGCCGTAATTGCCACGCTAGGCAGGCGGGTTGGCGATCGCAATGGATGTTGTTAATACTCGAGGGAGTGCTGCTGCCCACTCCTCCGGTATTCCCTCAGTCAGCTCGTACGACTCCCATGTGTGGAGAGGGGTGGGAAAATTCTAAAGCCGGCCCCACACGGCAAGGGTTTACCTAACCGCACATCCGTCGTTCGGAGCAACGAACAGGGTCGTGTCCCTCATCCGCTAAAGAAACGCACTGTGTGCCATCTCTGCGCCTTTATTGGCAGGCCACTGGAACTATGTTACATTCCTTCGGTGGTAAATTATAAACCCCTTGCGCTCTTGAGTCACGTGTATAAATAGTTTTCCACGTAATCGATAAGGCCATACCAGTTCATAGACCACGTTATAAATGCTGCTAGTTCTTGCCTGTCTTTGCCCGCGGCTCAGCCGCAGACAAAAGCTAGTTTTTAGGCTATATGTTCGGTTCCAGATATAGAAGCAGGATATAAAGTATACCAGTTTTAAGTCTAATGAAGAGCTATCAAATTAAAAAAGTTTCATCGAAATCCATGCAGTAGTTTATGCGTGAATCGCTAACATACAAAGAGACAAAAAATCTAAAAAAGACGAGATTTTGTTGTGCCGAGCTGTGATAATTCGTTATATTAATATCTCTAAGTCAGATATGTTGACCTTGCACTGGGAATCGAACTCGAGGCCATTGTCATTGCAATCTTTGGTTTTAGCAGTAGGCTAGTATCAACGCTACCAAAGAAATTAAATTAAGTGTTAAAACAACAAAGCGATTGATTGATCACTTCGCTTTTGTTCAACATTTACTGAATGAATGACACGTCATTTGTTAAAATTGGCCGAGCATTTCGTGAGCGTTTTTACGTAATGAACATACATACAGTATGGTACGATGAAATATTGTGTGTGATGTTTAATCTATACTATTATAAAGTTTTAACAGAGCTATGTCTGTACATTTAAGATATTTGAGAAAAAAATACTGTATTAGGCTATATAGACGTGTCTGAACACAAAACATTTTTTTTTAGATTTTTTGTTTGTCTGTTTATCTGTTTGTTTGTTCGCGCATCACGCAGAAACTACTGAACGGATTTTGATGCCACTTTTTCTATTTGATAGATCTCGATTACACTTAGCAACTGGTATACATTTTATCCCGCTACTATATCGGGAACTTGAGATACAACCTAAAAACCAGCTATTGGTTGCGGCGGAGCCGCAAGCAAAGACTAGTTTTCGTATAATAATTAGTTGCGAATTGAAAGCGTGGGTACTAATTTTTTAATTGATATGTATAGGTAAGATACTATTTAGTATTACTTATCCTTTGATTTACCTGGTAAAATACTTTTTTTACACCTCGAGAGTGGCAAATAATCGCATGGCCTACATGGGGTTAGCGGTTACCGTAGTCTATAGACGCGAGACGTAAAAATAGGATGTCAAAAGGAAGGTCAAAACACAATAGCAGTAGTGCCTACCGCCTTTCATACCGCTCTAAGAGGGTGGTGCTTCACCGGCCGAGCCGGGCTGTTCTTCCTGGGAGAAGCAAGGCTCTACAAATACTCACGACGACGTGAAGGTTACATTGTTTAAATCCTTCTGTCAGCCATTTTTTACGTGTCAACTCTGGACCGATTACACTTTGAAGTCCTATAACGCTATGAGAGTAGCCTATAACAATATATTTAGGCACCTCATGGGTCTGAAGCGAAACTGCAGAAACGATGGTTGGCTATTGCCGCCTAGTAAATTATTATTTTCTACTTATTTTACTATGAATATTGTTTTCTACCTATTTTACTATGGATCTCTGTGTCTGCAATAAAGATATATTATATTTTTATTATTAAATATGTATCCCATCAAAAACATAAATGTGAATTGAGAGCCAAGATCAATATTATGATATAATAATAATAATTATTACATTATATGCCTTGGTTATGGTGGCGACACGGTACTGCTCGCCAATTCTTTAGCTTGAACTTGGCTTGACACGCTACCCGCGGGCCCACCTGATGGTAAACGGTTACCGACACCGTAGCCTATAGACGCTAGCAACATCAGAGGCATCACTAGCGCGTCTTGAAGTGCATTACCAGCGTGTAATAACATTCGATTCGATTCCTGATAGATATTCAGCTGATTTTAATTATAGCCAATAATTCATGAAAATTATTAGTTTATATTTTTTTTCCTAAGCGACTACTTTTATTCCAGAATGGGCAATACCAGCAAGAAATTGGCTGCCAAATGCACGCTCCTCGACAAAGATGAACAGAAGCACCTGGCTGCGGTGTTCCGAGCGGCCAGCAAGAACTCTGACAAGATACGTGAGGAGGACCTCATCGTGAGTGGCACAATAGACGCTGTGTTCTTAGAAGTTCGTTCATTTTTATTTTCATTTTTAGTTTAGTCGGTTTGATTGGTGATTCGATTTTGAGTTAATTTTTACGGGTGATTTTAGTTCCTAAAGAATGCTATAGTTTTAAATAGTATTACGGGAGTCGAATACGATAGCGGCAACAGCCTATTGGAAGCCAATAGTGCCAAGGTATAAGAATAGAGTCCGAACTGCGATCGCGGTTTTCAAGGACTCTTCGATCTTTCTCGAAAACCTTTGTTCAAACTAGGTAATCAACTTGTTGAGAGATCTTGTCGATGGATGATCTTGGATCGTGAAGTCTGCCACTATATTAAACTACCGTTGTACGACTACGGCTTAAACATCTCTTATTTTAGTGATGGGTAACCCGCGTTCAACATTCGGGCATTATTGGTTCAGAAAAATATCTACATATACCGGTAAGGAAACTAATAAATCTTGAGGAAATTCCACCTGATTGTTAAAATAATTAATTTTACGTCTAACTAATGAGATGATTTTGTTATTAGGTCGATAAGTTTTACTTTCGCATTACAATGCTGGCTAACTGTCTCGGTGGTTTAGCGGTAATTTATCCGATTGTGGATCATGAGGTCTTGGGTTCAAGTGCCGAGTGGAGCCAGCAAAATGTTGGGTTTTTGAGCTTCTCAAAAGTAGCTCAGCGTTAGGAGGTTTTCGGTATTCGTTGGTTCAATACTTTATCTCTCTCCGGTTAGATTAGAGTGAGGGAACAACTTGCACTTGTGTTAGCGCACACGCTCTATTTTACCTTTGTGGTTATTCTATACGTACAATAAATAAATATTCACGAACATTTCCACGCAACGTCCTCTGGTCCCAAACTGAGGTTAATGCTTGTGCTATGGGTACCAGATTACGGATATAATACATACTCGTATATTACTTTTTTTTTTTTGTAAATACATACATATAATAGATAGAAAACACCCAGACGCAGTACAAATATCTGTGTTCATCACACAAATATTTGTCCTGAGTGGGAATCGAACTCACGACCTCGTACACGGAATTCGGTTACACTACCGACTACGCCACGAGGACAGTCAAAAAAAAAAAACAATAAAATCACTCATGTTTATAATAATTTTGGATGCGATTATTTAAAGAAGTCGTTACTGTTCAAAGTGACGATATGTCAATGAATGTTTTATTGTTATATATTATACTTTGCAATGTTGTTTAATCTATAATTTTTATGGGATAATCTTTTCACCAATCAAACTACGTAATACATACAAGGATCAATAAGGTAAATAAATCTGTAATTCTATACGTAAAAGAAGTCAGTATATCGTTTCATTTAGTCTGTCATTTTGTAATAGATAAAAAATCTTATGTACTTGCGCAAACGTTTAATTTTCTTTAATAGACAATAATATGTGTATAAATACTTTTTGGAAATGTGGCCGGTAGATGTCAATAGGCTCGCCCCCTATTACGTGGGACTTAAACATAGCTGGCGAATCGTGGGTGTGTAATACACCTCTGCCTACCCCTTCGGGGAATTCAGGCGTGATGCTATGCTATGTTTAAATACTTTTAATGATATGCCTTTAATAAAGCGCAATGATGGCCTAGTGGTGAAACCAAGGACTGCAAAGACAGTAGTATCGATTTTTGATTTATATTTTTTAGCATTTGACGTGCTCTGCTACTTTTAAAATACAAATTATTTGTGGTTTGAATGAGGAAAAAGAGAACTAGTGCGAGCAGGAACCGAACCCGCGTCCCTTCCAATCCGGGGAAGTGCTCTAAGCCACTGAGCTACCGCACCGATCTTTCGGCCATCACAATCTCCTCATCATATTTTTCTTTACGACCAATGCCATCTATCGGAATGCATTTACATGCGCTAATCCAATATAGTAAGTTTAATTTTGCAATTAAAATTCATACTATTTGATGGCGCGATTTTTAAAACATTTTTGATCTATATTTTTTAGCATTTAACATGCTCAGCTTTTTTTAAAGTACAAATGATTTGTGAATGAGGAAAATTCCCGCTCGCACTAAAGTTCTCTTTTTCCTCATTAACAAATAATTTGTAATTTATCAGTAGTATCGAGTGCGATCCCTAGCCGATCGACATCCAAAAGGCTTTATTTCTACGAAAGTTTTAAAATTATTGTCGGTTTACTAATTATCACTGCTCGATAAAGGAAAAATATCGTGAAGTAACTTGTAGACCGGTTTTAGAATTGTCCCACTCCTCTTTACCCACGGGAGTCGTAAGAGCCGACTGAGGGAATACCGGGGGAGTGGGCAGCAGCACTCTCTCGAGTATTAACAACATCCACTGTGATCGCCAACCCGCTTGCTAAGCGTGGCGATTACGGCATTATCCCCCATGACGGGACCGCTCGTTGTGGCATTCTCTTGGGGAGGCCTATGTCCAGCAGTAGACGTTGACAGGCTGATGGATGGATGGAAAGCTTGTGAAGTGTCCCAACCTGCACCTGGGCCCGTAGAATGTAATTCACTAAATCGTATCGGCATAGTATTGTCTCTTTTTCTCGCTTGTGATTGGTAAAGAACGCGTGATGTCGCAATAATCTCTCTGCCAATCACGATAATCTCTGATCCAATCACAATGACACGGTGCGATGTCGATACGATTTAGTGAGATACATTCTAACCCCCCTGGGCCGTTTTGGGGGTCTCATCTGTGCTCCATTTTTTTCGTAGTTATCTTTCTATTTTCGTCTTAGTCCTGGGGAAACATGGTGTTATTTTTTTAATTAGACCATCACCACAATACTATATCCGTGATGCCACTTACATGTAGATACCTGTAATCTAATCTAGATCTTAAATTGTTTTCTTGGAATGAACTAGTACTTCAAGTGTTTTTATCGTGGCGTTTGCGTGAGTACATTAGCACATAGTAAGTACCTAAACTTAAACAGTAAAAGTTTTAGAACACAAAAAGTAACTTGTATGTAGTAAATTTATTTAATTTTAGTTATAATATCCCATTTTTTTGACGTATATGTGGGTGGTGGTAAGAATCACTTTTCCTGTATTTTTTATAAGCACTTGTATGTTATACCTTTTTAATGGCCTTTTTCATAGGATTACCATCTCAAGCATGACTTGTAAGTACGTAAACTTTGTAAATAGTGACACACAGGGTCGGAGTTATATGTAGTGTACCTATTGTTACCTGTAGGAATACCCCAAACGACCATTACAGAAGTTAATTTTGGCTAGCTTTTGTTATTATTTAAGTAAGGGCCCTAAAGGGGACGTAGGGTTTAAAAACATAACCTAATCTCATGGGAGAGGGAGGGTCGTAAGAACACACATCTGCTCTCAGTGACTTTCAATCATATTTATAAGGCGGATGGTTAAGAACGCCTCCGAAAGATATCAGCGATTGGCCCAAGCATTTAAGGATGCATATGATGACATCGGGATCGTTCATAACATATCCTTTAATATAAATATATAACATAAATTAATTCTTGTGTATGATAAATATAAATAAATAAATAAATATTCACGGACATTTCAGAACGTGGTCCCAAACTAAGCTTAACGCTTGTCCTTTGGGTACCAGATTACGGATCTAATACATATACGACTTTTTTTTGTAAATACATACATATAATCTCAAATCTTTCCGTGTGGTGACGGACTAAGAATACAAGTGTCACCACCCCATTCTTTCCCACGGGTGTCGTATGAGGCGAATAAGGGAAGAAAGCAATTATCATCCATTGCATGACTGGTGGTAGGGCTGGCTACCAAGTGGGAGTACTCACTCGGTAGCGGGCTCGAGCGGGTTGGTACCACCATCTCCCGTGTGATCGGCCATGAAGCACATGATAAGTAAGTAATAATCTGTGTATGAAACATTTTTTATGTTATGATCAGCACAATGTGAGATTAATTTCTAATAAATATGTTGCCAGTTTAGTTCTAATCAACTATACTCGTAATGTAGGAGTTTTTAATACTTACATGAGTATCGTAGTTGACGTATTTCATGAATGCTCCTATTCGCGCATCGACGTAAGCAACACCAAGCTTGTAATAATTAGATTAAACATACATAATTACTCAGTATCTAAGAATTCCGTTACGTCGCTAAATTTGTGTTCTCCGGCAATAGCCGCTACTGGCCAATAGGCCAGTTTATATAACCTCGTCTTAGACCCCGTTCGTACTATGTCGTGACGACAGATAGTTGCGCAGATTTAAGTTCCGTGCCTTGTATATTTAAATGGAGGTGTTCACATGTACGACGGCACGATTAACTGTCGTCCACGACTTGTTTTGTTGTGACGACAGATTGTCGAGATAATGAAAACAGAAAGCACGGCTGTCGTAAAACGATAAAAAAACGCCACGGTCTAATCGTGATGGCAATTCGTGTGTTATTGTTGAGACTATCTGTCCTCCTCACGATAAAATATCGTCACGATCCAAAGAGGACGGCTATATAGAAACGACAATCGTTCAAGAATAAAAAAAAATGTTGACACCATGAGCACAGACAGTCGTTATAATAAAAGCTTAATGCTTGTGCTATGGGTACCAGATTACGGATATAATACATATACATTACTTTTGATGTGAAACATCTAATGCGGAGGGAGGGTAAAATCGGCTGTTAGCGTGGCGACGCTTTTTTATTTGTTCTGTTGAAATCTTGAAAGTTAAATTAGACACACTTCCCGATTTCCTATTGAGCTGAAATTTTACAAGCATAATGTATATTGCGTAATAATGCAATATTATGATGACATGGAGCTGGAAGGTGGATATAGGAATTACATAATGATACGGCGCAACGCTATCGAGTTTGGACTCGTTTGATTCATCGTGACGAATACTTTGTCTTTAAATAGTATCCAGGATCTGATGATGGAGCTAGAAGGTGGCCATAGGAACTCCAATATAAAACGAAATAACCCCATCGAGTTTGGGCTCGTTTGATTCGTCTTGACGAATACTTTGTCTCTAGATGGTATCCAGGGTCTGATGATGAAGCTGGAAGGTGGCCACAATAACTCCATAATGAAACGACGCAACCTTATTCAGTTTGACGAGTTGACTTTGACGTTTGACGAGTTGACGAGACTTGACGAGTAGGTACTTTGGTCCTAGGTGATTTCCAGGGCCTGATGATGATGATGATATGTCCATTTCCGCTATTTTACACATGTCATAATTTTATGCAAGCACACATTGAAAAAGTAAAGATCATTTTATTTCTACTCATTATTCCTACAAAAAAATTTCGATGTTTCACATCTGGTAGACGTCCCGCGACGTCTATTTTTTTTTTTGTAAATACTAAATTATATAATAGATAGAAAACACCCAGACGCAGTACAAATATCTGTGTTCATCACACAAATAATTGTCCTGAGTGGAAATCGAATCCACGACCTCGTGCATAGAAGTCAGTTACACTACCGACTACGCCGCGAGGCCTGTCAATAGCCCGTTATATGGGAACAGCTAAAGACGACTGTCGTTCACCGATAAATTTATCGTGTCGCCATAGTAGGAACGCGGCCTTAGGCATGTAGACTGTCAAAACTCATTTGTTCAAACAGTTGTGTTTATAAACTGTTTGGTTTACAGGTTCGCATGATTGAATGGATTGACGCACACAGTCGAGGTGTATTTTCAATGTTCTAATCCGTCATTGTGAGTTCAGCTACACGCCTTTTTTATTTTTGATGTGAAAAATCTAATGCGGAAGTAGGGTAAAATCGGCTGTTAGGGTGGCGACGCTTTTATCATACCTACTTGTCCCGTTCAAATCTTACAAATTTAATTTGACACACTTCCTGGTTTCCGATTGAGCTAAAATTTTACACGCATATGTATATCGCAAGACAATGCAATATTATGATGACATGGCGCTGATCTGATGATGGAGCTGGAAGGTGCACATAGGAACTCAAATATAGAACGACATAACTCCATCGAGTTTAGGCTTGTATGATTCGTCTTGACGAGTAATTTGTCTCTAGATGGTATCCAAGGTCTGATGATGGAGTTGGAAGTTGGCCACAGTAACTCTGTATTGAAACTATGCAACCTCATCGGGTTTATACTCGTTTGATTCGTCTTGAAGAGTACTTTTATCTCTAGATAGTATTCAGGGTCTGATGATGGAGCTGGAAGATGGCCATGAGTACTCGATAATTAAACATCACAACCCATCGATTTAGGGTTGAGTTATCTTGAACAGTACCATAGTTCTAAATGATATTCAGGGTCTGATGATGGAGCCGGATGGCCATAGGCACTATGCTATAAAACGCCACAATCCCATCAACTTTGGAATAGTTTTATTCGTTTTAACAAGTACTTCGGTCCTAGATGATATCCCGGACCTGATGATGATGATTTATGTCTATTTCCGTTATTTTACACATGTCATAATTTTATAAAATCACATATTGAAAAAGGTATGATCATTTTATTTTTACTCATTATTTCTACAAAATAATTTCCATGTTTTCACATCTGGTAGACGTCCCTCGACGTCTATTTTTTCATTTTAAAGGTGGGAGAAATGTACCTAATCGCACACCCCGTCGTTCGGGGCAACAAACAGGGTAGTGTGAGGCCCTCACCAACTAAATAAATCTGCCGTGTGCCGTCTTTCCGCCTCTATTGGCGGGCCACTGGAACTATGTTACATTACTTCAGGGGTCCGCCGGTGGCTTACCCTTTCGGGTATCCTCTACTGAGCGACGCATCCGCAGACCGAGCGTCGCACCTTAGCCTGAGGCTTTGCGGGTGGCGGACGTTCCCCGGTCCATCCACCCGCAGCCTCAGCTAGGGCGGCATCAGGTGCAAGTATTCGCGCCTGCGCCGCCCCAGTCGGTGGCGGCGGGTCAGCATAAGGATTAGCCTCTTTGGCCCTCTCCGCTGCTTCCTTCCGCGAGAGTGACCTCCTCTCAGAAGGCTGTATATTTGTACGGATTGTGCACGATAACAACTAAGGCAACTGCAAAGTAAAATACAGAGCAGTCCCTCTACTATAGTAACATAGAGTAGAGAGCGGGTCTTAATCCGTAGGACTTACTAAGAATTTAAGAACACCGCATTCTTCCCCGAGGCGTCTATGTGAAGTAAGCAATATTATCACCTATTGAGACTAATGGCACAGTACCGCAGTGATAATCTACCTGTAAAACCAAGGACTGCAAAGACAGTGGTATCTAGTTCGATGGTCAGTCCAAGGTCCATACCTCGTACGGCACACACCCCCGACTTTCGAAATTTTTCGAAATTATGTGTGTACACTCTGACTTTCGAAATTTTTCGAAATTATGTGTGTACACTCTGACTTTCGAAATTTTTCGAAATTATGTGTACACTGACTTTCGAAATTTTTCGAAATTATGTGTTTGTTTACATTATCACTGCTCGGTGAAGGAAAAAATCGTCAGGAAAGCTACGTGCTTAAAAGATTTTCTCGGCAGCTTGTGAAGTCTGCCAAACCGCATTGGATTGATTGGTGTGGTGGACTATGGCCTAATCCCTCTCACCATTAGAGGAGACCCGCTCCCAATAATGGCACAGAAAAAGCGCTGTTAAAAAAAAGTCGGTGAGATTAGGATAGGATGGGATGTATTTGGGCAGATATAAGAACCACAAGAACTAGTTGTTGGCTAATGTTCTCTAGAAAAATCCTAAAATCTTTTTCTCTTCTCTTTAAAAAGACAACGCCCTGAACTAACGAATAATCATTGTATCGCGGGGGACTTTACAAACATACAATTTCACGGACACAAAGTACACTCAGATTCATAACAACCATTTGTGGATCACACAAAGAGTTGTCCTGTGAGGGCATCGAACCCACAACAGTCGGGCGGGAGGCTGTATCTTAGCCACTCCGTCGTTGCTTTTCGAGTCCTTATTTATTTATTAAGGTACATCAACAATATACATATATAATTTACACAGAATTTGTAGGCAACACATTTTTCTAGTATGCATATCTGTTAAAGACGTACACAACATTCATTGTTTAACTACACAAAAGGTTTTACAATTAAATATTAGTATTTAAAAAAGAAGAAACATACAAACAAGGTTAGGAAACATATTGTACAAAAAACAAAATTACAACGAACCACTGAAATGTTTTAATAAATTTAGCATAAAACTATGCAAGGTATCGCGAAAGATATCGATTTCAGTCGAGTTACTTATTTAAGTAACAACCACAAAAATATGAAGCCATTTTTATATATAAACTACATACTTTACACACCTCAACGTTTAATTCTCTGCACGCGGCATTAAGCCTTTTTTTCACCTTCTCTCTCAGGTCATCAGGTCACCTATTCGACCAGTGCCCTTTTCTATATTTGCCCATTCACGGTATCCACCCTAAAACTACAGATCCCTGTTTTTCGGTAGAGAGGACAGACCGTTGCCATTTCAGTCTGCAGATTCTCCAAGCAGTTTCGATAACTCCAGTTTGATAGACTTATCCCGTCTTATTACAAAACACGGACTATGTCGCGGTTTAAACCTGAACTAGTTGGTCCAGGTCTAACTTATAAACCATTGACTAAACTTAGTCTTATTACAAAAAATAATTAAACCATGGACTTTCTAGTACTGCGATTTAGGTCTTTCTAAATAATATTGTTCGTTCAGTGCGTCACCATTCATTACGCATGCTTAGAAAGTAGCGTGTTTTATAGAAAAAATATTGGTGATTTATTTAGGAACGAAGAAAATAAATAGAAATTAGTATATTTTATATCAGTTATCACTTTTCTTTTGATTACCATTTATTCTGATACATAAATTAATTATTTTGGCACTTTATTACACGATTACCCGGGTCAATCTTTGTGGACGTAAAACAAAATAAAGTTGTTGCGCTAGTACGTATATGTCATAATGATAATAAAACACTAATTTGTGAAACCTTGAACAATAAACAAACAAAACTATTTCATCGCAACATAATTTAGTTAACTTTTCAGCTTTTTTATGTTCGGAATTACTTCTATGTATGTTTGTATTTTCGTAGTACCCTAGTACCTAGTACCTATTAATAAATGTCTCAGCTCTCTAACGAGCGAAGTTATATATATGGTACGCAACTACGCAAATTGAAGTAGACCTCTGGAATGCACTGGACCATGCTATTATTTCATAGTGAATTATTATTACTTACATTAAACACAATGTGAAAAATGTGAAATCGAAAATAACAGTCACGAGCAGGATTCAAACCTGCATCTCCTGGATACCGTCCAGATGCTTTGCCAATTCAGCCATCGTGACCCTTGCTCCTGACTGCTAATTTCGATAACACATTCATACTTAACGTCTTTGGGTGACGCCTGCACCATCTGTCGGAAGTATTTTCATACATTATACCGACCAGGTAAACTTAATTTTACAATTAAGATTTTACCTAATGATGACGCAAACCCTATAAATATTTAGATATTTTTATATATATTTTTAGCATTTGACATGCTTAGCAACATACATTAAACACAAAGTGAAAAATGTGAAATCGAAAAATTTTTTTTTTCTTTTTTTAATTTTTTTTTTCTGTAACTAAGAATTTATGTGTAGGTAGGTATATTGGCTCGGCATGGCATTTCCTGAGAGAGCGGCCACTTAAATATCTTTCACATAAATTAAATCAAACATATTATTATTCACTTTTCACATAAAAAACATAAAATCATAATTTAATATTAACCATAACTTCCAATAAAAATATTTGACATTACTTTGACATTTAGGCTTAGACCAGCCTAAACTACTTAAACTAGGTTTCCCGGTAGTTTATCTTTTAGTACATGGTTTAACGCTTAAAACTGATTTTGTAATAAGAATTTTGTTAAACCGTGGTCTAATGATGATATAGACCTGGTTTAGGAGTTAGACTATGTTTTGTAATAAGGCGGATCGTATCCAAATTAAACTTTCAATTAGCACTGGCCTCATTTCTGCGTTTCGCATAGTAAACAATTTGCCGTATTTTCCAGCAACTTCATATTTTTACCTGTTGAAAGCTGTGTGAGTTCTGAGCAATTTATGGCTCGCTACAGCCAATGGGGGATCGTTTGCGAATGATTTACAACCCGCTAAACAGACGTGCCGATGTAAACTTTGTGAGCTCAGAAATAGACTGTTTTATGTGGGCACGATATACTTGTTGACTTGACGAATATGGCTTGTTGAACTGCGAACATGGTGGTAATGTTTCTTTCTTTATTACTTACTAGATGGTGCCCGGTGCGCTTCGCTTCACCTAAAAAAATCTACCGTTTTTAAAACGAACAAAATTTCGTATTAATTCGTCCTATGGTTCAAAAAATAAAAATCACTGCCACCAGCGTCACCTATCTGGCACTAACGTGACTGTGTTCGTCGGAGTGGTCATGTCGCCCTTTATGTGTGCAAATTTAATATCAATTGGGCTAACGGTTCTCGAGTTTTATATGAACATACATACAAACATACATTCTCTTTTATATAAATAGATGGTGATAGAATCTACCTTCCGGAGGGAAGGTAAATTGAAAAAGCTGTTGAAAGTGTCAGCTGAGCCGCTTCCGAAAAGCTTTAATGCTCTCCCGAGTATGATATTTTCCAGGTGAAGTATCCCTATTTTAATTTAGCAGTCGTTTTTTTAATGCGTATGATGGCAGGCAAGCCACCGCCCACCTGATGGTAAATGGTAGGTAACCGTCGCTCATGGACTCCACTATACCGAGATTATTGTCAAGCCGCTGAACACCATTTCATTTCAATATGAAGAAAAAACGGCTATCTCCTGCTACAACCAAAACACACCGATGTGCTTCATGGCCAGTCACACGGGAGATGGTGGTACCAACCCACTGGCCCGATAGCAAGTGAGCACTCCCACTTGGTACCCAGCCACCACTACTAATGTAATGAGTTTTAATTGCTTAGTTTCCTTCGTCGCCGCGTACTACACCCGCGGGAAAGAATAGGTTGGTGACACTTGTATTCTTAGTCCGACACTACACGAAAAAACTGTTACTTCCACACTCAAGAGTAAGTAGCATTTGTAATTCACCGACTCAATAGAATACAAGTAAGTCGATTTCTATGACACTACTAAAAATTACTGTTTTAACCATAACATATGATGATAACTAGTTCTAGTGGGAAGGTTTGCTTATAATCATTCTGAAGAGTGTTTGATTTAAATTTTGAATTTGTACATAATTGCTGCCATTGTATGTTTAATCGTTAAATTTATTTAAAAAATTACCACAAAAGGCATTACAAAAAAGATATAAGATCTGGTATCAATTACCTAGTTTTTCTAGTGGGCCCACCTGATAGTAAGCAGTTACCACAGGCTACAGACGCTAGCGACACCAGAGATATTGATGCGCGTCGCCATCTCCAAGGAAAGGGCTAGGTGGATTGGATAGGAAGGATAATAGAGAAAAGATAGGGAGGGCCTCCGTGTTCTCACTCACCATACGAAACACAACGGTAGGAGTGCCCACCATTGGTTCACGCCCTCCATCGAGCCGTCCTATTCATGCTGGGATATGCAAGTCTCTACCTCTGGAAAATCTTTTTTGTGTTAACATAATGAGGTCAAAAAGAGTTCGTGATTGATAAGTATCAAATGCTACAGAACAAGGTTATACTCAATCAACACGTCATCTCCCTTGCGGGGTAGGCAGGGAGAATAGAGTGCCAAAAGGCTCTATACTTGCATATATCTGTCGCTTCCTCAACATTCATAATTCTCTTCATACACGCTCGCCGGTTTAGGAGACTTCTGACTCCAACTTCCTTCATTAGATGAACGATTTGGTCTAAGTAGGTCTTTCTCGGTCTCCATCTGTACTTGCATATTTCAACTTTCGCGTTGTATATCTTCTAACCAATCGCTCGTCCGGAATTCTTTCCACAAGATTATAAAAACAAATATAATTTCTCCAGACAAATTAATCTTAGATGCTCGTAGTTCAGACAACAGGTATAGATACATGCATAACTTTAAACTGTTTATAATGTAATGCATTGAAATTTCTCACAAGAGACAAGTTACAAATGCCTGGATATTATTCAAAATACGCAAATATTTTAGAATGGTTTTTAATCTATAAACGTTTTATAAATATTTGGGTACCAGTGAAATCTTATACTATTATTAGCAGTTCGCACCTCATAGCGTGAAGCGCAATTATTTTTCTAAATTGGGCCCCTTTTCTACACCTTTTAGGTTTTGCAAACCCACTCCGACACTTGGAAGTCAAACATAAATTTAGGTTTTTTGATATTTTTAAATATTTTTTAAGAATCTGACAGGCCATCCATCCATCCATCATCCTTTCATCGTCCACTGCTGGACATAGGCCTCCCCAAAATGGGGGTTTTACCACAATCGCCACGCTTGGCAGGCGGGTTGGCGATCCCAGTGGATGTTTTTAGTACTCAGGGGAACGCTGCTGCCCGGTCCCCCGGTAATCCCTTAGTCGGCTTTTACGACTCCCATAGGAAGAGACGGGGCATGCTTAGCTAGCCATAAATTGCCAATAAATAAACCCAAGGTGCGAAAATGTCAAATCGATAAAACAGTCACGAGCAGGATTTGAGCTTGCATCTCATGGAATAGGTACTGTCCTAGATGCTTTGCCAATTCAGCCATCTACCATTTTCAGTCACCCAGGACATTAGGAAGGAATCTATTATTGAAATTCGCAGTCCCGAGCAGATGTCACGATAGCTGAATAAATGTTTAATAGGCGAGAGTTGTAGGACTAGGGGCCATTTATAAATTATGTTCGCGAACAAAGGGGAGGTACTATCGCTTGATGTGATTAAATAATGAGAGACAAAAACGTGACGTTCGCAGTTTATTTTTTTTTATCAATCGCAATAGATTATCTCAGTAAAAAAAGGGGACGAGGTTTGATTTCGTGATCTAATACTTAAAGGAACTTGCAAAAATTGTAACGCAGTGTAACAATAAGGCGAGGGTTCAAAGAGCAGAATGTATCGTGACGAAATTTATGAACAACTCCTTAAAAAAAGGGAGCCGATTGTAAAAAATATTACTTTCTTCGTATACTTTTTAGTTCTATATAAGAGTATAGTGTGTATCCCTAATCTTGAAAATAATTTTTCGCAAATACTGTTAATGTCGAAAATAAACTCCCAACACTCGTGAAAAGATTTGGAGCGTAAGGAACGTGTTGGTTCATACGTTTCCAAACATTCGCATTCGACGTTGTTTTATGCATATTTTATGCTTTCGATTCACAGACTTAGAATTAATTAGGTCGGGTAAACGTCTGTTGTTGAATTGTATGTTGAAAATGCGAACAATCTTTCGTGTTTGCATTTTTAATTGCGTCTGATGTCTGACAGCGGCGTGTGTAGTCTGTGTTTAACATTTATGCTAATGGTCTGCAGACTAAACCATGATGATTATTCACAGGGATGGCTCTCGAGGAGCTAGTTTATTAATAATGCATTACATATTACCAGCTTAAACCCAATGTCAGCTAACTTTGACCGACTTTCGAAGGAATATGCATCTATTAATGAAGTTATCACATGCTTCAAATATTACATCGCTCCTCTGACCTTGTCCTTATAAATATAAGGAATATCGCAAAACATATTCCTGAACCCCTTTTTTTGTTAAGGCAGGAAAAAATGTACCTAACCGCACCCTGTGTTTCGGGGCAACGAACAGGGTTGTGTGGGACCGTCACCCACTAAATAAACCCGCCGTGTGCCGTCTCTCCGCCTGTATTAGCGCATCACTGGAACTGTGTTACATTACTTCAGTGGTATATTTCAGAACCTTAATAATATTCTACAGCTGTCAATAAGGTTTCGATTCTTAATGTAGCAGAGGAGATGCATAAAGCTTTTCCCCAGTGATTATGTGCCTTGCTTCTTCCATCCATTCATCAGGATTTTTTTTTCGTTCACACCTAGACATGTCCCTAAGGAAGCACCACAATTAGCGGACCTGTGCCGCCTGCATCCAAAGTTATTGTTTGTCCCGATTTAATCTCTCAAGTTAGTATGCGTGTTCACTTGTGCTTATGATGCCCTTACGTTGTCTATGTTAATTTGTAATTCCTTGGTGTAATTTATTAATAACAGTTACCAATGACGTCATTTGATCCATTAGCAAATGTATTTACTATTGTTTTGACGTGCCTACATTATATCGAGCTACCCGTTCCTGATGTTTAAAGTCATTTCGAACTACAAATTATCCGTGAAATGTGGAGAAAGAGAACTTTAGTGCGAGTGGGAATCGGACCTGCGCCCCTTCCAATCCGGGGAAATGCTCTATCCGCTAAGTCATCGCACTTACCAACGGTAATTCCCAATCTCCATATCACATTTGTCTTTACGACCCACGCCACCTATCGGATGCATTTACATGCATTAATTCAATATAGTAGTTTAATTATGCAATTCAAATTCATACTATTTGATGGCGATTTCTTAAACGTTTTTTTAATGTTTAACAAATCGCGTCATCGTATATTATGAATAAAGTAGCTGAGCATGTCAAGTGCTAAAATACAGATCAAAAATGCCATTTTGAACGTTACGACTTTCCTATGATGCGAAAGGGAATGCTCCGATGGTTCGGACATGTGGAAAGAATGCCGAACGAGCGACTGGTAAGAAGATATACAATGCGAAAGTGGAAGGATGTAGGTACAGGGGAAGACCGAGACTCACCTACCTAGACCAAATCGGTCATGTATTGAAGGAAGGTGGAGTCAGGAGTCTCCGAAACCGGCGAGCGTGTATGAAGAGAATTATGAATGTTGAGGAAGCGATAGATGTATGCAAGAATAGAGCTTCTTGGCACTCTGTTCTCTCTGCCTACCCCGTAAAGGAAATGGTGTGATGATAAGTTAGTTAGTTAGTTAGACTTTCCTATGATTGTTCTTTTGGCCTTGGATTTCTCTGTCATCTCCATCCCTTCTTAGAGCGCAGCTCTTGTAATGCTAAATCCATGATCTGCTACTATCAAACCCTGAGGTTGTTTACCATGATAAGTAATACGAGGGGTGATCCAAAAGTAATGATAATTGGTTACTTCAGGTCCACATAAAAATCCAAAAAAAAAAATCATATAAATAGGTCAGGATTTCCGGGAGATACATTCATTTGAATACGAACTGTGAAAGAGATAACATCAACATGGAGAAAAACGAAATTAGAGCTGTGATCAAGTACCTCTGTTTGAAAAAAATGTCTACAAAAGACATACACTGTGACTTGGTGGAAACATTGGGGGACTCTGCTCCTCCATATTCTACAGTTGCACGCTGGGCCAAGGAGTTTAAGCTGGGCAGAACATCCACTGAAGATGAACATCGCGAAGGACGCCCATCCACGTCCCTCACAGAAGACAACGTGAAAAAAGTCGAAGATGTTGTGTTGGCAGATCGAAGAGTGATCATCAGGCATGTAGCTGAGGTCACAGGGATCTCATATGGAAGCGTTCAAAGAATCATTTCGAACGAGTTGCATATGAAAAAGGTCTCTGCGCGTTGGGTTCCCAGAATGTTAACCGAAGAGCAAAAGAAAAAACGAGTTGACATTTCGAGGGTCAATCTCGAAAAGTTCCAAGCGGATAAAGAAAATTTTTTGTTGCGTTTTGTGACTATGGACGAGACCTGGATCCACCATTTTGATCCTGAAACAAAAAAACAATCGATGACTTGGAAGCGAGCCTCCTCACCGACGCCAAAGAAATTCAAAGTCTCAAGTTCGGCGGGAAAGGTTATGGCGTCTGTTTTTTGGGGCGCTAAAGGAATAATTTTGGTGGAATATTTGGAAAAGGGAGCCACTATTACGGGCTCTTACTACGCAGACCAAATAAGAAGATTACGGGAGGCCATTAAGGAAAAAAGACGCGGCAAACTGCGAGCTGGAGTGCTGTTTCACCAAGACAACGCACCGGCTCACAAAGCCGCAGTTGCGATGGCTGCCATTCAAGAAACGGGATTCGAACTGGTCGAACACCCTCCCTATTCGCCAGATCTGGCTCCTAGTGACTTTTACCTCTTTCCTCGGCTCAAGGAACACCTCCGAGGCAAGAAATTTGAAGACAATAGCGAAGTTATGGCCGCTGTTGAGGCGTTTTAGGAGGGTCAAGAAAAGGAATTTTTTTCAAAGGGAATCCTGGGTTTAGAAAAAAGATGTACTAAATGTATTGATTTGTTAGGAGACTATGTAGAAAAATAAATTATTATTTTAACTTTAATTACCGTGTTTTATTTTCATTATCATTACTTTTGGATCACCTGGATATACTTGAACGTGGTCACCGTTTTATCTTACCGTAAACTAACCGTCTTACCGGTGTAGGGCTGGGTGCCAAGTGGGAGTGCTCACTTGCTATCAGACCCGAGCGGGTTGATACCCCCACCCCCGTGTGACCGGCCATGAAGCACATTGGTGTCTTTTGGTTGTAGCAGGAGATTATTCTTTAATTGCATATCTGTGAAATGATATAGTGAGCAGCGGCTTTACAATACTCTTTTTTTTATTGCATGTAGTGGCAGACGAGCCATGTTCCATCTGAAATGGTAACCGTCGCTCATGGACTCGACTATTCCAAGAGTATTGTCAAGCCGCTGCTCACCAATTCATTTCGCAGATATGAAATGAAATATAAATGGCTATCACTAGCTACAGCTAAAACGCAACGATGTGCTTCATGGCCGGTCACACGGGAGATGGTGGTACCAACCCGCTCGGGCCCGATACCAAGTGAGTACTCCCACTTGGTACCCAGCCCTACCACCAGTCATGCTCCCGGTATAAACATCTCATTATTTGCAATATATCACATGTCCGAACCATCAGAGCATTCCTTTTCGCATCTTTACACCAATACACACCATATCATATATCTTTCAAACCTTTTTTTTTTACGCTTGGAAATCCTTCAGTCGATCTTTAGCCAGGGGTGAGGTATACGCTCTACGCATGAGTTCTTCCACCCCTAGTAGATATGGGCCTCCATTTCTGGTGGCCCCGTCTGTTTTGGAGGGCCAGGCCCTCCTTCATCGAGAGGCGCTCGCGGAACACGTGCGCCGCCCTCTCGGGCCTGCTTCTGCTAGGGTGACAGGCTGCCCTAAGCCCGTCACCCTCAGGCCAGCGCCTATGGGGGCCGGAGATCGTTAAGCGCCCTCTGGCGCCCAGTGCATCTTCTGCGGGAAAGGCGACTGCTGGTCCTCTCTCGTTCGCGTTCTGCCGTCTCCTTTGCGTACATCACCTCCTCGCAAAAGGAGACGGCGGCGTTCCACCTACTCTCGCTCCGAAGCATGGTTTTCACCATAGCCGGGAGCGAGAGGTCAACTACGCCAACTGCTACGACGAGTTCACGGCGCTGCTCTGTCCATGCCGGACAGTTCACCAGCGTGTGCAGCGCCGTATCTTCAGGGCAGTCCCCGCAGTGATGGCACCGGGCTAACTCTTCCCGGCCTATGCGACACAGGTACTTCCCAAAACAACCATGCCCAGAAAGCACCTGCGTCAGCCGGTAAGAGAAGGCGCCATGTCGTCTTTCCAGCCACTTATCCATAACGGGACTTATCGCCGTAATCGTGGCGTGCCCTGCACTCGGTCGCACAAGCCGTTCCATCCATTCCGCCAGTAGGATCCGGTAGAGCTCTGCCCGGTGCTCCTTAATTTCGCGGGTCACCGGTTCAGTTTCCCGCTCTCGAGCCTCCTTACGCCAGTGGTATAGGGAAGCAAGGCATCTTGCCTCCAGATCCCACGGCGGAGTTCCAGCGAGGAGGCTTGCTGCCTCATAGGAGATCGTAAGGACCCCTCTGATGACCCTGACTATCTTTCATACCTACTCGCTCTATTACGTCGTCGTTACGAATGCGGTCAGTCAGCCTCACTCCACAGATTCTACACAGAGATCGCATTTCGACCACATTGATTTGTCCCAATGCTCCCTTCACTCTATTTCCTGCATTTATCAGTGGTGTACCTTCCATCCCGATTGAATCGACATCCAAGATATACAAATTCATCCACTTGTTCTAGCACAACATTGCTTATTGATACTCTAACATAAGTTCTGGCTTCTCCTTCGAAAACCATTGTTTTGGTTTTGTCCACATTCACCCGTAGGCCCCTTTTCTTACAATCTTCAGTAAGTATCGTATAAAGATAATTTTATCGCGCTCTACGAAGCGTAGTTATTTCAAGGAGCCATTATTATATTCAATGTCCATCCATCACGTCAGATATATATTAGGATACATTTACATTTTTATTTACACTATGTTCTATATCATAATTAAAATTATATAAACAGATATACCACTTATGCTAAGTATGCCTGATAATTTTACTGTTTTCACAACCTATCGGACATTTCAGCCTAAAACACAGGATAGCTAACTAGTTCAGGCACAAGTGCTTTTCTTAACTGGCGTTAACAAATATACCTACATGTACATCTGTAAGAAATTATTAAATAAATTTATTATTATCAGCCAGTAAATGCCTCTACAAATATGATTTGCTGTTCAGAATTACGTTCATAGAAACTTTCCCGCTAGACAAGTGGTATAAACGTGTGTTGAATAGTATAAAATAGTAATGTATGGGATGGCCTTAAGGTTACAACGTGTAATGTCAATCTTATAAATTGATTATTACATTCTATTCAACTAACCTTTATGCCACTTGTCTAGGGGCGAATGCGATCTCTGCAAAATATCTGTGGAGTTAGGCTGACTTAAGGAAGTTTTCTACCAAGGAAGATTTCTATCCTTTTTTTTTTTGTTTAGGCGGGAAATAAGATTTCTGCCCTAATTATTTTCCTAAAGTAAAAGTAACCTAAGTACTGCTTATAGCATCAGCTATCTTCCAGTTCTTATAGGTAACATATATACTTTCATGTGCTTTTAGTAAAACGCTGTTATTTAGACATTACAAACAGACACTTCACACACCACAATAAATCATTTGTATTTGTGAAAATGGAAAAAGAGAGGTTCGAATTTGTTCTTTAAACACAAAGTGTGAAAATGTGTAATTGAAAATAACAGTCACGAGCAGGGTTTGATCCTGCACCTGGAAAACTATACCAGGTGGCAGGTGCTTAAGTTTCGTAAGACGTTAAGGAATGGGATATTGAAATTAAAATTCCAGAGTGGTATTCACGGTGACTGAATTGGCAAAGCATCGTTCAAGATACAGGTTCAAATCCTGCTCGTGATTATTATTTTCGATTTCACATTTTCGCACTTACCTAAGTGTTAATTTAGATGGCTAAGCTATTTAACATAGTAAAAAAAATATATACAAAGATTAATTTTAACCTTTTTGTTTTTCTTGCTTTCTGCTGTGAAAATAACAAGCGATATGTAATAAAATGACTTCGCTGTGGGAGGCAAAATTTCGTGTAACATTTTATAGACATTTTATAGTCCTAACACAAAAATAATGCAGCAATTTGCGCATTTAATGTTGTTTTAATTGATATAAACTATTTTAGATTAAATTTGTAGTTGTAGTGAGAGAGGAAAATCAATCCTGACCTGTTCTAACCTCAAAATATAGTTCCACCGCAATATTTAGTTAAAATAGAAAGCAGACTTCAATTGGTTATTGCATATGGAGCGGATTTTTTGATCATGATGATCAAACAATCATCAATAAAGCTATGTGTGTCAGGGGAATACTTCATTAACAATAACCTTATACATTTCTGTAATTTTCAGTAATTTTTGTTAATTTACTGGAATAAGTGACAGGATTTCAATAGCTCGCCATGACGTCCCGCCAAAATCATAAGGACTTAAGAGCTTGAAAGAGTAGAGGTAGACGTGATTCTATGATGTTCTTTTTTTATTGTTTACTTCAAATATAAAAAAGTTAAATTCTATTTCCAAAAATAATGAAGTAATCATTTTTTTTTTTTATTTTTTATTTTTTTATTTGTTTGAGGCATTGGAAAAACCATCAGCCTAACAGTAACATAAACATCGTTATTCTCTCATCACACGTAAGTTTAGTTCATAAAACAAGTCATAGTCGAAGTCAGTCATATAAAATAAGTCAGTCAAGTCAAAGTCCCACTCCAGTAAGACGATGGCGATCTTACTGAAGCTTCTATGGAGTTTTGGAGACAACAGGAAAAAACACGTTATGTCGCACTACATCACTTGCCAACACTTATGCACATACACAAATAGTTAATAAGCAAAAGGCCACCATTTTTACACATTAATACTTGAAATAACACAAGTTTAGGAAAATAATACAGAGCGACGACATGATCTTCTTCGTGTTCCCGCCAAAACCTGAAGTAATCAATAGCATGCCCATAGATTATTCGTAAATATTTTTTTATTTACGTAGATATACCTTCCATCAATATTTTTGACGTGCACATGGTTTTCTTCATTGATGTTGGCGCAGATTAATATTTCTTTGATCGTGGTTACAAAAATCTTCCACGATGACTCACGTTGGAATGCGGACAAAACAATCTGTTCGAAAAATTTAATCTAAATATAATTTTAGGTTAGATCTCAGGCTTCTGATATAGTAGTATTAGGGATAAAACGCTTACCAGTTTTTAAGTATAATCAAGAGCTGTCAAACAAAATAGTTTCTAGTTTTGGAGTGACGAACAAACAGAGAGAAATTAAAAATATTTTAGCTTAGAGACACTTATGAGTGATTTTCCTCAGATGTCTTAATATAATTTCACTTCTTATTTAACTAATATTGTTGATTAGTCAGTACATGAATCATCTATCAATGATTTGAGTACTGACAGTCAAACCTTTCTGAAAACGCTCTCAGGATGGTGCAGGGACATCGCTTTCGTATAGTCGCGTGAAAACAATCCACACCCCACTCCGCGAACATCTCAGATAGTTTGTCATGAAAGACGCATTTAATTTTGCTAATTCAAAGCGAGCATCAAAATCGATATTTCATCTTTTCAAATCATATATCAGAAGTGCGTCAGCACTTGTCGGTACATTATTTAGAGCGCTTAATAATCGTCTCGAAAGCTATTAACAATTACTCGTAGCTATAGTTAACAATTGATCGATGGATCCGGTCAAGCCAGACGCGTCAATGTTTATCTTAGATGAACAATGTATGGAATGCTTTGTGGTGAGCGTGCGGCCACGAGATCCAACATAGCTGTTTTTGGAGCAGACTTAACAAACAATAAAATAACAGGAACAATTTTCCCCCAGACCCTGAGAGGGCTTCACTTATATCATTAACTATTAAGGCAAATTCATCCAAATTAAGTGTTCAGACAAACTTAGATTATACAACACAAATTGATTGCGTTGAATTGGGCAGGAAGTAGCTCTCTGTAGCTCTCTCTCCGGAAATACTTATTATTTCCGCGAATATGAAATATTGCAATAATATTCTTTTAGGAATTTTTATCTCAATTATTGTGACCACGGATGAGTGCCCCGTGACTATAGGATGTCCACAAAATATTCGAAACGTCAAGGTTTTGCGCAAACCAAAGTAAAGAAGATATCTCAGATTAGTTTTATGGTTTTTAACGGTAGGCTAATTTCAGTCTAGCTTCAAGCTAGTAGCTTGTAATGTTCAGAAAACGATGGAAGAGTATGTGTACTTATTCTACTCTACCTCAGACACCTCAGTGCAATGCGTTTGATCTGCACTATTATAAAGATATAACTGAACTGTGTTTTGTACATTTAAAAGAAAAAAAAATAGGGAAAATACATAAAATAAGTTGAAAAATTAATAAAATCTAAATTGGTAATTTTGTATGGGAATCTTTGAATTATGGACGTGACAACAGACAACAACATAACAGCTACTGACAATATTTCAATCTAAATTTAATGCTTAGACGACATCGTCAACCTACATAGGTTGATTAAGATTGATAATCGGTGATAAAATAAATCGTAGGTGATACGAATTTCGCCTGGTCATCTAGTAAGCAATAAAAAGAAATTTTATTACTTCCAAAAACACTGTATTCATCAGATATTGTAATGCCAATAGCTGACCTCTTTAAAGTAAAATAGGTGTGTTAATCAAACCCACGATACTAGCCGCGGAAGGTGGGTGCTTAAACCCCTACGCCATTAGCGCATTTTATTTAATGCACAGTCATAGCTATAAATAATTTACTGGTCATAATGGTAACAGTATCGCAGTAAAACATATTTTGTTGCTGGCAAAAATAGTTAGGATTTAATCGACTGAAAGTTCACAATGCAGGTTTTGTGGATCATAATTTATTTTCTAAATGATGCGAATGGTAGAATGTATGTATGGAATGTTTACTGGTAAGACAGAAAACTGACATTGAGAAGGATTGAGTTTGATTCCGTGTCTGAGAGACAGCGAGACCTCAGGGCTCAGGGTTTTCGAAGTGATGGTATCTGATATAAATTATCACTAAATATGTCATCAGCCCACTTTTTCCTGGGGTTGTCTTGCGAGGAGGATTTTAAAAGACGCGGGTTCGATTCCCGCTAGTACAAAAAATTTCTTTTTCCTTATTCGCAAATAATTTGTACTTTAAAAAGTGGCGGGGAATGTCAAATGCTAAAAAATATAGATCAAAAATGTTTAAAAATCGCGCCATCAAATAGTACGAATTTTAATTGCAAAATTAAACTTACTATATCGGTTTAATGCATGTAAATGCTTCCGATAGATGGCGTTGGTCGTAAAGACAAATGTGATAAGGAGATTGGGATGGTCGAAAGACCTGTACTATAGCTCAGTGGCTTAGAACACTTCCCCGGATTGGAAAAGACGCGGGTTCGATTCCCGCTAGTACAAAAAACCTCTTTTTCCTTATTCGCAAATAATTTGTACGATGTCTATTGTGATATATGAGATTCCGTCTAAGCCCCCTAGGCCCGTAAAATATAAATCACTAAATCGTATCCACATCGTATCGTCGCGCTTGTAATTGGTCGAGAAACCGACGCGTGGTGTCGCAATAATCACTCGGCCAATCACGGTTTTCTCTCAACTAATCACAATGACACGACGCGATGTCGATACGATTTAGTGAGATACATTCTAACCCCCTTGTGCAGTTAACAAGTGGATAATGTAATTGATGTAGCATTTACACATCCTCATCAGGTGGATCCTTTTCAGGTAACATTTATTTTAATGTCCCAAAAATTCTCGTGAGGTTGGTCCTTTTGGTATATACTCGTAGTTTAGATGGGACCCTGACATTTCTAAGCCTATTAGTGATGACTGACAATTACTGAGAATGGCAATATCGGTCGAAAAATAACTTTTGATCATCCTCACCTTCAACTCACGTGAGATTTGAGGCAAATATTTTATTTGTATTCTTCATTAGTATGCTGCTGTGAACATGATTTATGTTCATTTTTGATCTGTATTTTAGCACTTGACATGCTCAGCTTCTTTAAAGAACAATTTATTTTGTGAAAATGTGGAACAAGAGAAAAGTTAAGTACGAGCGGGAATCGAACCTGCGTCCCTTCCAATCCGGTTAAATCACTTTCCCGGATTAGAAGGGACGCAGGTTCGATTCCCGCTCGCACTAAAGTTCTCTTATTCCACATTTTCACAATTTTTTTTCTTTAATGATTTTTGTTGTTACCTTGCTATGATGTCTAGCGAAATTTCAATCGGGTAATTAGAGTACGTATTATGGATTTTAGGAAAAACTTTTGTTCCTCATTTTAGACGAGTCAGCGACCCAAGCGTTAGCCTACCACTGATTGGATTGTTGGGTCGAGGGGTTTCATTGTACAAGGCAAACCGCTGTTTACTCTCAAGATTTACTAACACAATCAGGATAGGAGGGATTTATTACCTTAGCGTGACGCCGACATGCGTCAGAGCTGACAAAAATTAATAATAACACTGCCAGAAATATGATGTGATGTCGCTACGATGTAGTGAGATACATTCTTAATCCCTTGGGCCCGTAGAATGTAACTCACTAAATCGTATCGACATCGTGTCGTCTCGCTTGTGATTGGTAGAGAAACCGACGCGTGATGTCTTGTTAATGCTTGTCCTTGAATAATGTTTTCTCTGTTTTCAGAGATATTGGGGTCCACAGATTGATCCTAGATTAGCACAATATCTCTCCAACTTCCTGTTTGGCTATGGCGCGCATAAATCACCTACGTGTGACTTTCAGAGATTCGCTGAACTATACGTACACGTAATGAGAGGTAAGAACACATATCCCATTTTAGGAATACCCAGAGGATATCGTTTAACGATATTTTTTCCATATTTCCATTATTACTTTCTTATTGCATTTTTTTATAATTTAATTAATTTTTTTAACTGCTGATCATGAGGTCTCGGGTTCGATCCTCGGGGTCGGCCAATGTTATTGAGATTTTTTTGTAAAAAAATAATAATAGAAATTCTCAGTAGCAGCCTGGAGTTTGGAAATGTGCCCGGTAGACGTCAATAGGCTCGCCCCCTATTACGTGGGATTTAAACATAGCTGGCGAGTCGTGGGTGTGTGATACACCTCTGCCTACCCCTTCGGGGAATACAGGCGTGATTCTATGTTTTTTTTTTTATAATTGCCCCCCACACCTTTTTCACTTCCATTGCAAGGAATGGACCGTGTTCTTTGGACATTATCTTCTGCTTCCAGTGTAGATACTCTCGCCACGTAACTCAGTTTCAATCCAAGAAACCGGGAGCTTATCGTGCTAGTATACTGTCTTATGACTAAACCACAGAATAGATACTAGTCCTACGGACAGAAACATCACTTCCATTAAAACTTGTCCAACATCTCTCTATAAGCCTACAAAATCTTAATAATAATACTAATTGTTCGTAGTGAGAAGAAATGTACCTTATGAACATAGAAATCCAGTTGAGATTGTTTTGCCCGCTGCATGATCCTCGGGCAACCGCGTCATTCAACAAATGCGCTAGGGTTACACCTATGATGATTTTACTTATTTACTTATCATCACGCTATCTCCCTTGCGGGGTAGGCAGAGAGAACAGTGACAAAAGGCTCTATTCTTGCATACATCTCTGGCTTCCTCAACATTCATAATTCTCTTCATACACTCTCCGGTTTCCGCTTGCCGGTTTCGGAGACTCCTGACTCCACCGACAGCAACAAAGCTGTCGTTTATAAAACTTCAAAATTTATTTTTCTAGTAGATTCTATTTGATTACTTTTTATATCATTTTAAATGTTATTTTCAAGTCGGTTTATTTTTTTATAAATTGTTTTTTTTTGTTGATCATATGCGTTTAGAGTTTGCTCTGAATTTTCGGTTATTAAATTTTACCGTCGAAATACCCTAAATCGCGTAAATAATTTTATTTTAATCAATACTACAAGCGCGAGTGCTTAGGCGCGCGTTCCACAGCCTTCTGTCGGTTGTACTGTAGGCGGTACGCGAAGCGGTAGGCATCTCGGGGCCTTGAGCGAGTGATGTGTACCCCTGACTAAACTAATCATATAGACTCCCTATTTGCGTCATTTGAAGTTTGCAACGTTTCGTTTGTCAATTGAAAACTCTTAGATCAGCGCCCTTAGAATGAAAAACGAACTTTGGTTTCGAGTCGTTGTGATTAATCAACAGTCCGACGCGTGATTCCTGATTAGTCGAGATTTCAACGCGTGATTTAGGCGACCAATCACAATGAAGCGAAACGAAAGTTCGTCTAACGTTTCGTTTTTCATTCTAAGGGGGCAAATACAGCGGATGTTTTTTCTTTTTTGTGAATTTATCTATACATATTATTAGAAAGCAGAGATTTTACGATATTTGAGAAAAAATATACCGTACTAAGATATTTAGGCGTTTTTGAATACAAACAATTTTTAGAATTGTTTTCTGTTTGCCTGTTAGTTTTTTTATCGTATCACGCAAAAACCACTGAACCTTTTTGGTTTGATAGTCACCACATTCAGAAGGATTGTGTTATCGAAATTTGGCCACGATGGCTGAATTGGCAAAGTATCTGGGACCGTTGGGAATGTAGTATAAAATTAAATTATAGAATCAAAGATAAATGTGTTTTATATCTTGTTCTCCTACTTAGTAATAAGCAGTTGGTAATCTTCTATAGATCCACATTTTTTTTAGGTACCCTAGACGAGCGAATAACAATGATGTACAACAGTGTCGGCAAAGATTACAATAACGCTGTAGAGTTGCCATATCAACTATTAAGAGAGGTGCGTACTATCCATTACCTGATTTACTTACCCAGAAGTCCAACCTTCTTTTTGTTAAGGCGGGAAAAATGTACCTACCTAAACGCACATCCCGTTGTTCGGGGCAACGAATAAGGTAGTATGGGGCTCTCACCCAAATAATAAGCCCGCCGTGTGCCGTCTCTCCGCCTGTATTGGCGGGCCACTGAAACTGTGTTACATTACTTCAGTGGTCACCCAGAAGTAGAACCTTACATAATCGTAGTTCTGCACTGCTCGATATAGAAAAATATCGTGTGAAAACTGGCTTGCTTATCTTTTGGACGACTTGAGGAGTCTGCCAGCCCGTACAGAACCAACGTGGTGGACTACGGACAAAATCCCTTTCACTTTCGGAACACTTTGAATTGTCAGAAATTATTTTCTAACTTACTTATCATCACGCTCTTTCCCTTGCGGGGTAGGCAGAGAGAACAGAGTGCCAAGAGGCTATATTCTTGCATAAATCTCTCGCTTCCTCAACATTCATAACTCTCTTCATACACGCTCGCCGGTTTCGGAGACTCCTGACTCCACACTGCTCCTAAGGTTACCTTGCTCATCTACCACATGAGCAAGGCAACCTTAGGAAGGTTAACGTTAGCCTTTATCAAATATAGGGTTCTAATGTCACTAAGGGAACAACTGGCGACTTAAACAAGACCAGAGCCTGATTTTTTTTTATTCAGGGCTCTGACAATCTGTAATGACTGTCAGTATGTTATTATACAGTTGGTACCACCCAATGCTTAATGTCTTGCTTGCCGTTTAATGTGACTACACAGATGGCGGAGTGGTTTAGATACCAGCCTCCTGCCCGAGTGTTGTGGGTTCGATTCCCACACAGGATAACTCTTTGTGATCCACAATTGGTTGTTCTGATTCTGGGTGTATTTTGTGTCCGTGAAATTGTATGTTTGAAAACTCCCCCGCGATACAAGGGGTTATTCTTTAGTGCAGGGGGGTTAGACGGAATCTCATATCTCACAATCGACATCGTATCGTCTCGCTTGAGATTGGCAGAGAAACCGACGCGCGATGTCGCAATAATCCGTTGGCCAATCGCGGTGATCTCTCAACCAATCACAGTGATTCGCTTTCGAATCTTGTGAGGTTAGGCAGAATCTTCACTGTCTTCTCCAGACCATAATTTTGATTATGGCTGCCAGTGTCAACAGATACTAACTATGCACGTAAGAAATGTTATAGTGCATGAATGTACGCAAATACAAGTGCACGAGTGTGCGCAAATACAAGTGCACTCTCTATTCCCTCACTATTATAGTCCTATGGGATCCGGCACGACCGGGAGAGTTGATGCGTAGAACCAACGGCTTTACGTGCTTTCCGATGCACAGAGGTGAAACACCGCCAACTTCGTAACTCCCGGCTGCTATGGAGAATTTCTTGACGGATAACCCTATAAGTTTTTAGAACAAATTATTTGTGAAAGTGAAAAGAGAGAGCTTTACTGGGAGTTGGATTCGAACCTGCGTCCCATCCAAACCGGGGAGGTGCTGCCTAGCCAAATTGCATTCTATGATCGCTAACGCTATAGAAAACTATTAAAATGTATGGGAATTTGATATCTTTAACTTTATCTATAACGCTAAGTCACGTGACGACGATCATAGAATGCAATTTGGCTAGGCCCACTGGACCGCTAAGCTATAATCTCAAATCAATATTCACTTCACATTTGTTTTTAGATGTCTTTACGACCCACGCCACCAATCGAATACATTTTATTGCTATGTAGTAAGTTTAATTTGGCAATTAAAATTCACACTAATCGAAGGCGCGATTTTGAAATATTTTGATTTGGATTTGAGTAAGTAGTGGAGCATGTCAAGCGCTAAAATACAGATCAAAATTACTAAAGTTTTTGTTGGACCCGGGAATCGAACTACCGCTAGTCTAGTGGAAGTTATTATATTAATAATATATAATATATCAGTAGCTGGAGTAAGTCTCATGGGCTTGAAGTGAATCCGTCTAAGACACAGGTTATTGTTGTCGGTGGCTCTAGGTTAGTATCAAAAGTGCAGTTGACTCAGCTACCCTTGATCGTGCTTGATGGCACTGTAATACCGGTCAGTGACAAGGTTAAGAACCTGGGTATACTGGTTGACAGAAACCTTTCTTGGAATCCACAACTGCAGGAGGTTAGTCGCAAAATTTTTGCAACAGCTGGTTCACTAAGACGGTTGCGTAATTTTCTTCCCACTGCCACCAAAACTGCGCTTGCAAATTCTCTTCTCCTTCCCATCCTCGATTATGCCGATCTAGCATCGGCCATTCAGATCTTACCGAGAACCAACTTGATAAACTTGAGCGACTCCAAAATTTCTGTATAAGATTTATATTTGGTTTGCGTAAATATGATCATGTGTCAGAATTTCGACAAAAGCTCAAATGGTTACCAATACGTCTTCGCCGGAATGCTCATATACTTTTCTTATGATACAGTATTTTGTTTAACCCGTCATACCCTTCCTATCTCAAAGGAAATTTGAATTCCTTCATGACACGCATGGGAGGTCCTTGAGGTCATCGCAAAATCTAAGGCTTAAAATACCAGTCCATTCCACAAAATACTAAGGTAAATCTTTTAGAGTGGTGGCTGTTTCTTTGTGGAATGAGTTACCTTTGCAAATCAGCCGTGCGCAAACATTAGACAAATTTAAGAAAATGGTTACAGATCAATACTTGTCACTGTAGCCTTATGCCTAACAATTTATGAAGTATTAAGTTTGCGTATGGTATAAGTATGTATTTATATGTGTAGATATATGTATATGTAGTCTATCAAGTACACCTACAACTTGACTACTGCCTCCTGCTTTGAACTCCATCCAAAGGTTGTCTGGCAGAAATTGCTATTAGCAATAAGACCGCCCATCGTGCATTTACTTGTAATTTCCATAGTCTAAGTTTCTTTTCATGTATTTTGGTGTACAATAAAGTATACATTAATTCATTCATTCATTCATAACAAGTAATGTTTTCCAGTACTGCGAAGCTCTAGCCTCGACTTACATAAAGGTGTTGAAGTCGTCAAACTCGAAACGAACGCGTGCGTGGATCGACAAAGGTTTCAGAGGGAAGGCGTCGCACGTGCAGGCGTTGGGCGAGGCGGTGGCGGCCACTGTGTCTGGAGACTCTGACGCGCCAACAGACAGCTGTAGCTCGGCACAGCTTTATAGTTGGTAATTCGGATTTAGATTATTTTTTGGTTATGCTTTTATTTGGCAGATAAACCCATGTCAAACAAAATAAATATATAACTTTTTAACAAAAAAATTCAATCGACGAACCTTAGTATGGAATTAACTCATGAAACTTACTTAGGCTACACACAACTCAGTATTTTAAAACCAAGGAGTGAACAATTCCACCCTTAGGGTTGTTTTTTTTTTTCAAATTTATTAATATGAGACCAACTACAAGGTATGAGAGGTGTACACACAAAATACACACTCAGTGAAATCAGTGAGTGAATACGCAATCACCCCCTATTTTTCTACCCTTAGGGTTAGAATTTTTGCACAAAACTTTTATGGGACCAACTTCGGAGTCCATTTTATTTTTATATGGGAGTCCTCAGGCTTTTTCGTTGGTTAAAAAAAAAACTTATAAATAAAATATTAAATTTGCAGAGTAAATTGATAAACATAAATATTTTTTACATTTCCCGCTAAAACGCTCAATTACGTCACGAACCGCTGTTCAATAGTCGTGCGTGCGCGGTCATTTGTTTCTGTCAGTTTCATGCAAACACGGCCCATGATGTCATACGGCGTTCGTGGTCACGTGATAATGTGTGTGATTTACAAACGGTTGAATTGGTATTATTTAATTATTAACCTTTGACCGCGGCTCCGCCGCAGCCATAATCTAGTCTTTAGATTATATCTCAGTTTCCCGATATAGTAGCGGGATAATATGTATATCAGTTTTTAAGTCTAATCAAGAGCTATCAAATAAAAAAAGTTGCATCAAAATCCATTTAGCAGTTTTTGCGTGATGCGTGAACGAACAAACAGACAAAAATAAAAACAGACAAAAAATAAAAAAAAAAATTTTTTTTGTGTTTAGACACGCCTATCTGTATAGCCTATTTACTATCATTTTTTCTCAAATATCTTAAATATACAGACAGCTCTATTACAGCATAGTAGAAAGAGTGGGGAAGTAGGCTATCCGGCCCATTCTACGATATAATTACCTACCATACTTGCCTGTCTCAGGGTTGTCACTTTTAGCTAAATTTTAATTCAGTGCCTAGAAATTGGCAAGGGCCGGGAAGTTGTATTTTTTACTTGTAATCGTTTAGGTAAAACCGACCTCACTAACCCTGAACCATGGACCTATTATACAACAGGACTGTGCGCTTTGTATTTCTGTGTATACAAAAATACACTTTATGCGTAATAGAGAAGGTTTATATTTCAAATGAAAAGATCAGCGAGCCAGATGAGACCGTTAGTACGGAGTGACGGTGTCCCTTTCCTTTGACACACGAATTCTTAGGCTTAGCACACACTGCAAATATTATTGACGCGATTTATCCACAAAGTTCTGTGACATTAATGGAAATTCTATGAAGCTGCACGCACTTGCGAAAATAAAATAGTGCGAGAATAATTTCAAAATAAATCTGTGTTTCGCGGTAATGTTTTGTGGAATGAAGATGTAAAACCACGTTGGTTGGCCGCTCAGTCGCGTTCTGTTGCATCCCACTATTGAGATAGCGAAGGGCAGGAAAAATATATATTGAGGACTTTGTATGAGTTACTCATTATACGAATTGAGGTGTTCCACCTCATTTGAGATGTGTGACAATGTGTCATGATACCATCTGATGGCTCATTTGTGCTTCGTACCTTATTATAATACACGAGGTTGTATGCTCAGATATGAGGTGAACGTGTCAATTCTTTACGAAATACATTGTGTTGATTGTATATGCGCAAGTTAAGATAGGAATCGGCCAATAACTTTACAAGAATAATTTCATATGATTCTTCTTTTCGGTTGCGCTTTTATTTTTGACTTCTTTTTTAATGTAATGTAAAACGTTGTAATGTGAATGTTTTTCATTAAAAATTTATATTTTTTAATTCATGTTATTTTATTTACATCGATTTTTAAAAAAATCGCGCGGCTAGATTTCGCAGTGCGTGCTAAGCCTTACTATAGAACAATTAGGGTGACAATAAATTTCCTTTTCCGGTTCATTCAAATCTAAGTCTTAAGGTTTTTAAACTCAGAGGGGCTAATCAGTTCACGAAAACAACAAAACTGTCAGTTACAATAAAGTAAACATCCTCAAATGTAATATTTTTATTATTTTCTGACTGACTTCTAACTATAGTTCAGTTGGCAGGTTTTCTTTTTGTTTGCATGATCTAAGAAATACGTCTGATCGGCATCGTTGAATGTAGGGGAGGCCTATGTTCTATTCATGCTTATATATTAGTATTTTTTTAAGGTTTAGCTTCCCTAAGAACTGGATAAAATTTTATCAAAACCGATTCACTACATGAAGCGTGAGAGCAAAATCAACAAAAATTAGTTTAAATAATATTAACAAAAATTAAAAAAAATGAGTGTTTGTTTGTATACTGTAATGTTTTTTTAAATATATGGTCACCCGAATAGAGTGAGATAAATTTACCTCGTACCTTCTATCTCACTAGGACCGCTTTTTGGTAATAGTGCGCATTCCAGTTGTATACATATTACTTCCATGCCCTGAACACAGACGACACAACACAGATTATTTCTGACTTTCGATTTTTACTTACGATTATTACTTAGTCACTATACCTACAATACTGAGTAATCGACATGACATGACATTTAGACAGCGAAACACACAGCAATAAGTTCTCCTGCGATTATCACACATTTTTCATTTATTTAGCCGTGAAGAAAAGCCGTGACGCGCGAACCTTGTGCGTCGTTAGCCCCGACTGGCGTACTGAGAAACGGGTCGAGATTTTGTTAGTGTGCGCACGATACTGTGGCGCACACATATAAGCGGCGCGCGGTGCGTTTGTATGAAGATAACCTAATACTTTCTAACATTTACGCGAATTTTACACATTTTGAAATAAAACTACGTTTACGGAATCTATCGCGTTTACTTGATTTTTATACTATCCCGACGTTTCGAATACTTTACAGCATTCATGATCACGGGTGGACTTAGATGGTAGATGTCCAAAGCTGATATGTTTTATTTACTTTGGACATCAATGCTGTAAAGTATTCGAAACGTCGGGATAGTATAAAATGAAGACAACCTACTTCCCACTCTTTCTACTATGGTTACAGCTTTATAATAGTATATAGATTTTTTTAAAGTACTTTTAAACAAGCATGTTGGTTTATTTTATGACTATTAATCGTTTAAACATAGATTTACATTAAATTATAACTAGTGTCGATATCCTTATCAGGTATATTCCATGTATAAGAGAGGACGTAGCCGAATATTACATTTGCCGCCAGAACGATCGGCGGTGACAAAATATCTGCATCCGTATATCACGCTTTCATTACTTCAATAACAGCTTCCCTCTCTATCTCTTTCCTCTGGGAATGACGACCTGCGAGTCTTGCATCTGATATTTCTAGCATCTATAGGCTATGGTAGCCGCTTAAACTTCAGGTAGAATGTATGCTTGTTATAAAAAAGAAAAAATAGCTGAGTATATGTGTATATTGCTAAGTGCATGTGTTTCTTATGCCTCCACGGCATAACTACTCAGCCGATCACGACGAAATTTAGCATATACAGACGTGGTCAACTAATTAGGGACATTCAAGATAGTGAAGAGCTATAACCGGTTATGTACATATAAATATACAACCCTATTTATTTTTCAGCACCTATTATTTCCATAATTTGGCCGATTATTTAAATAGATAGAGTATTTAATATCAATGGTTAAACATGTATTAAATTTTAAGGTACAATTCTGTAGCAGGACATTTAATTAAGGACAGTAAAGTATAATGAAAAATAGAGTTAAACAAAACTAATAAATAATCTGCAGTATTATAATATCTTTAACAGCTCCATTTTATTACGTGTAAAATCAATACCCAGTAGCAAAATCTTTGTTAGTAATTACCGCTTGACACCGATGTGGCATAGACATTATCAGTTTCTGACATGTTTCGACAGGAATGTTTGCCCATGCCTCACAAAAAGCTTCATTAAGTTCATCTAAAGTTGTAGTACGATAAGTGGCAACTTTTTTCTTGATTTCGTGCCAAAGGTGCTCAATTAATTGGGTTGAGGTCCGGGCTATTTGCTGGCCAATCTAGCACCGATACTGACGTGACTGGTAAGAAACGACTTGACTGAACGGGCGGTATGTTTCGGGTCGTTCATCTTGCTGAAACGTCCATATAATAGGGAGATGCTCCTCAGCATAGGGAAGTATAGTTTCTTCCAATATTGCCTTGTATTGATGTTGGTCTAAGTTACCCTGAACTTTCCTCACAGGTCCCACTCCACGTCCGGAAAATGAACCCCACATTTTAATGTTTCCATCGCCATGTTTCACCTGTTTTTTTGTGAATCTTGGATTCATTTCCGCTTTTACAGGACGCCGTACATATTGCCTTCCATCTGAAGAAATCAAACTAAGCTTGGTCTCGTCAGAGATACATGTTGCCATTGGGCGTAGGTCCAATGTCCATATTTACGTGCAAACGCCAAACGTGCATTTCTATGTTCTTTCTTCAACAACGGTACTTTGCGAGCCACTCTTCCGAACAACCCTGCTTTTACCAGCCGTCGTCGAACGGTCCGCGCTGATACACCGGCTCTTTCGTCTGCCCCAAACACTTCGTGTTTTATTAATATTCATTCATTCATTCATACTATTATATTCATTCTATATTCTTGCGGAGTTGTTTTTCTCGATCTTTTTGTTCTGGACACATTTAAAGCTGTGTTATAGCGCCTGAAATGTTGCACTGCATTGCATACCATAGTTTTTGAACAATTTAAATGTTGTGCTATCCTTCGGTATGACCAACCACGCTCGACAAACTTCATGATAATTTTTCGTAGTGTTGGATCGCAACTTTTATTTTTGCCCATTTTTCTTCAAAATAATTCTAAAACTTAAAATTAAAAATCTGGATTGCCGCCAAAACTACCACAAAATAATAAGAGAAGAAATAAAAAAGTATTAAGATTCAAATTCTGAAATTAGAACGCAATACCTCAGTGCCCCTAATTAAATGGCCAGCCAGCATTCTTTGAACAAATAGCACTATGATAATCTATCAGCTATACTGTAAAGAGTTTTAATGTTTAAGAAGTTGTTATTGTTTGTATAATCGGGCACATCAATGACTAATTATACTTGCATGTAAAAGATATGGAATATTGTTAAGACTCGTTGGAAAATATATAATTAATTCACAATTTGGCTCAACTAGAGATTGTCCCTAATTAGTTGACCACGACTGTATATAGTTTATGTAGACTGCTTCGGTGGTGCAGCGGTTGTGTGAGCGACTGCTGATCATGAATCTCGGGTTCGATCCCCGGGTCGGACAGTGTTATTGAGAGAAAAATTCTCAGTAGCAGCCCGCAGTTTGGAAATGTGCCCAGTAGACGGCAATAGGCTCGCGCCCTCAAAGGGCGGAATCTAATAAATATTAAATTATAAAAAATATATTTCAGGCTTTCAACAAACATTCTACTGAAACTAATGGCAGAGATGGTGTTCGTGAACTTGTACGGGGTTGAGAAAAAGAGAACGGACAATGCGCCTCTCGTCGCTGTGCCTTCCTTACTGCCTCGCCCTGAAGGTCACCATCCTAACTATTATAAATCTGTATCAAAGCTGTGTCTGTACATTTATAATATTTGAGAAAAAAAAACACTGTAATACGCTATATAGGTGTGTCTAAACACAAAACATTTTTTTTTTAATTTCTGTCTGTCTGTTTTTATGTTTGTCTGCTTGCTCGTTCGCGCATCACGCAAAAACTGCTGAATGGATTTTGATGCAACTTTTTTTATTTATTAGCTGTATTAAACTTAACAACTGGTATACATTTTATCCCGCTACTGAACCTGAGATATAACCTAAAAACTAGCTTTTGGCTGCGACAGAGGTGCGGGAAAAGGCTAGTGTTAACTATTACGTTTCAAGTCACAAATTAGTGCAATAATGTGTTCGAACTACATAAAAATGTTTAGATATTTTTTATATATATTTTTAGCATTTGACATGCTTAGCACTATACATTAAACACAAAGTGAAAAATGTGAAATCGAAAATAACAGTCAGGAGCAGGATTTGAACCTGCATCTCCTGGATTCCGTCCAGATGCTTTACCAATTCAGCCATCCTGACAATTACTCCTGACTGCTAATTTCGATAACACATTCATACAGATGGTGCAGGCGTCACCCAAAGACGTTAAGTATGAATGTGTTATCGAAATTAGCAGTCAGGAGTAATTGTCAGGATGGCTGAATTGGTAAAGCATCTGGACGGAATCCAGGAGATGCAGGTTCAAATCCTGCTCCTGACTGTTATTTTCGATTTCACATTTTTCACTTTGTGTTTAATGTATAGTGCTAAGCATGTCAAATGCTAAAAATATATATAAAAAATATCTAAATATTTATAGGGTTTGCGTCATTATTAGGTAAAATCTTAATTGTAAAATTAAGTTTACCTGGTCGGTATAATGTATGAAAATACTTCCGACAGATGGTGCAGGCGTCACCCAAAGACGTTAAGTATGAATGTGTTATCGAAATTAGCAGTCAGGAGTAATTGTCAGGATGGCTGAATTGGTAAAGCATCTGGACGGAATCCAGGAGATGCAGGTTCAAATCCTGCTCCTGACTGTTATTTTCGATTTCACATTTTTCACTTTGTGTTTAATACATAAAAATGTTGTCTGTGCAAACATGTGAAATCGAAAATTATAGCTATGAGCAGGATTTGAACCTGCGTCTCCTAGGTAACCAGACGCTCTGCCCCCGAATGAATTAGAAGGTGCGGGTTAACCCCTTATACCAACCTATAATAAATAACATGAATAATGAAATGTTTGTACGTTCTAATACGGCCGTGTGGGGCCGGCACCAAGAATAGCTCCACCCCGTCTCTTCCTATGGGAGTCGTAAAAGCCGACTAAGGGATTACCGGGGGACCGGGCAGCAGCGTTTCCCTGTCCACTGCGATCGCTTACCGCGAATAAGTTAAATGAGCAAAATCTCCAACTCCAAGGAAAGAGATAGGAAGGAGGTGGAGGAGAAATTAATTATATTTTTTAGTGTGGAACCATAAATATTTTGTCAAAATAGTCGGTAAGTTGCAGAGACCAGGAGAAAAAAAAGCTCTAAGTTACTCCTCATAACATAGCTGAAAGTCTCATCCAAATCGAGATTAGCCGTAGCAAACCGCTAGACGGACAAACATGCAAAATCTTTAAAAATTGGTATTTTGTAGGCAGGTAACATATTATATACCACCGAAGGAATGTGACATAGTTCCAGTGGCCCGCCAAGAAAGGCGGAGAGACGGTACACGGCGGGTTTCTTTAGTGGGTGAAGGCCCCACACTACCCTGTTCGTTGCCCCGAACGACGGGGTGTGCGGTTAGGAACATTTTTTCCCGCCTTAACAAAAAAAAAAAAAAAAAAGGTAACATATTATATACTTTCATATGCATTTAGTAAAAAACTGTTATATTTGACAAACAGACACTTAAATTTTATTTATTTGTATAGATTTATGACATGCAGTATGCCAGCAAAAGTAAGAAAACATTAAATTTGTAAAAAAAAACTTAGTTACTTGCAGTGCGTATACCTTGACCCTTGACGCTCACGCTCACGACTGCGGTTGTTACCGTTCCACTTGCGTGTAAGCATTTCATTGGTCAACCCAAGTGGGGCGGGTATAAGAGTTTTCTAAACTCGTGCTCGTGAGCGAAAATAATGAAGTCATCGACGAGGTTTTCGCCGTGACTACAACGACCCCGGTCAAGTCGCGGTATTGATATTAAGAACAGCTGTATTACTATTTAATAGTAATATATCAGCGAAGCGTTATCTTTTCTAACAAAAAAATGTTATTTAGAGCTACACATACGAATTTACACAATTGCCCCACATGAAGGACGTTCCTAAACGAAATTACCCCTCATCATAACAAAATTCTTCCACCAAATGGAGATTGCATGACACTCGTGATTATCCCGTGCTATTTTAGGTTTGGAGCCGATGCCAGATTATCCGGCGTTCATCGATCTGTCCCACATAGTGTGGCTGAACGCGCACTTACCACAGAAACACCAACACAAATGGAGATTCCTGTTCTCCTCGCATGTACACGGCGAATCTTTCTCAACGATGGCAGGTAAATAATATGTTTTATACTAATTTTATAGTTTTTAAATTTATGGTCGCTAGCAACACTAGAGTCATCATAGGGTTTCCAACCCTTTTTTTTTTGTTTTTTTTGTTTAGGCGGTTAAAATGTACCTAACCGCACACCCCGTCGTTCGGGGCAACGAACAGGGTAGTGTGGGGCCCTCACCCACTAAAGAAACCCGCCGTGTGCCGTCTCTCCGCCTTTATTGGCGGGCCACTGGAACTATGTTACATTCCTTCGGTGGTCCGCCGGCGGCGCAGGGTTTCCAACCCTAAGGTAAGGGATAGTAGGAAGACGAAGTGTGCTAAAAAACGAGGAAGAGGTTAGGATGGATGGATTGACAGGGGATATGGGGCAGGCTTTGACCTTCACCACTGAAGTAATGTAACATACTCGTGACGGGCCTCGTAGCGTAGTCGGTAGTGTAACCGACTTCCGTGCACGAGGTCGTGGGTTCGATTCCCACTCAGGACAATTATTTGTGTGATGAACACAGATATTTGTACTGCGTCTGGGTGTTTTCTATCTATTATATGTATGTATTTAGTACAACAGATTATTAGAGATTCAGTGAACGATATGAACAACAGGTTCGTGGGAACTGTCCAAGCGGGGTCGACCTTTTTTAAGACCAGTCGCGTCAATAGGACTCAAAAGCTTTCGGACCAAACTCTTAAGCTCATGGCGAGACGGACAGAAATGACGGTGCAGTCTTCGGCTGATTGGTACAATCAACAATGATTTAATACCTTGCGTATTAAAGAGGCGATAGAGCGGAGCCAAGGTTCCAAAGTGTTCGCAAGAGATCTGTCTGTTGGGAAAAGCCAGCTGACCAAGCTGAAGACCAATGATGGCACTGTTGTTTCTTCCAAAGATGAGATATTAAGAGAGGTCCGCGAGTTCTATGGACAGTTATACAGATCCCAGAACCCTGTTGTAAGCTTGGTCCATGAGCCCAGATCCAAGCTAACTCGGCACTATATCGAAGATATCCCGGATGTCAGCCTGTACGAGATCAGAATGGCTCTCAAACAACTAAAGGACGGAAAGGCACCGGGAGACGACGGAATTACTATAGAGCTTCTGAGGGCAGGCGGAAAGCCAGTCCTCAAAGCCCTCCAGAGGCTATTCAATTCCGTCGTTCTCGGGGGTGACGTTCCAGAGTCGTGGACCAGGAGCATGGTGGTGCTGTTCTTCAAGAATGGTGTCAGAACCCTCTTGAAGGATTGCAGACTCATCTCGCTCTTGAGCCATGTCTATAAGTTGTTCTCGAGGGTCATTACAAATCGACTCACGCGCAGGATCGACGAATTCCAGCCTTTTTTTTTTTATTGCATGTAGTGGCATACGAGCCACGGTCCATCTGATGGTAAATGGTAACCGTTGCCCATGGACTCGACTATACCGAGAGTATTGTCAAGCCGCTGCTCACCAATTCATTTCACAGATGAAATGAAATATAAACGGCTATCTCCTACTACAGCCAAAAGGCAACAATGTGCTTCATGGCCGGTCACTCGGGAGATGGTGGTACCAACCCGCTCGGGCTGGATACCAAGTGAGTACTCCCACTTGGTACCCAGCTCTACCACCAGTCGTGCAATGGATGATAATTGCTTACTTCCCTCAGTCGCCTCATACGGCACCCGTGGGAAAGAATGGGGTGGTGACACTTGTATTCTTAATCCGTCACTGCACGGATAAACCCCGAACAAGCCGGTTTCCGAAAAGGCTATAGTACCGTAGACCACATACATACGCTGCGCCAGATTATACAGAAGACTGAGTGTGGTCATGGCAGAATCGCTGGAGGACCTTGGTACCATGCTCAACGACCTCAGCCGTGGCTCCCGACTAGTGGGTCTAAAAATGAACATGGACAAGATGAAAGTCATGTTTAATGTCCATGTCATTTCAGCACCGGTTCTGGTCGGGAGTGCGCTGCTCGAAGTGGGACAAACTGTCCAGATAGGTAGACAAAACTTCGAGAAAGAGGTCGATCGACGAATCCAGCTCGGCTAGGCAGCGTTCGGGAAGCTGAGGGAGATCTTCTTGTCCAATATTCCACAGTGTCTGAAGACGAAGGTCTACGACCAGTGTGTGTTACCAGTGATGACTTACGGCACAGAGGCGTGGTCTCTGAATGTTGGCCTTATATCAAGACTTAAAGTCGCTCAGCGTGCTATGGAGCGGGCTATGCTTGGTATCTCTCTACCTGATAAGATCCGTAATACGAAAATTCGTAGGAGAACAGCATGCTGAAGTGGCAATGGGCAGGCCACATCGCTCGACGAACCGACAACCGTTGGGGAAGAAAGGTTCTCGAGTGGCGACCGCGTAACGGACGGCGCAGTGTAGGACGACCTCCGACCAGGTGGACCGATGACCTGGTGAAAGTCGCAGGCAGTCGTTGGATGCAGGCGGCACAGGACCGTTCGCTGTGGCGTTCTCTTGGGGAAGCTTATGTCCAGCATTGGACCATGAAAGGCTGATGGATGGATAGATGGATTTAGTACAAAAAAATAAGTAATATATCTATTATATCCGTAATCTGGTTCCCATAGCACAGGCGTTAAGCTTAGTTTGGGACCAGAGGACGTTGTGTGAAATGTCCGTGAATATTTATTTATTTTATATTTATTTAAAGTTCCAGTGGTCCGGCAATACAGGCGGAGAGATGGCACACTCCCAAACGACTGGGTGTGCGGTTAGGTACATTTTCCCCGCCTTAACAAAAAAAGGCTTTGACCTTCGGCTTTTAAAAATGGCTGGAGGTCGATGTTCTGTGAAAGATGTATAGGTTACTAGCTTATAGTTAAAAGACTTGTAGTTATTACGTAAATTCACACTTTTTTCTTTTTCAACTTTTTTAATTTTTTTTTTATTGCATGTAGTGGCAGACGAGCCACGGCCCATCTGATGGTAAATGCTAACTTTCACTCATGGACTCAACTATACCGAGAGTATTGTCAAGCCGCTGCTTACTATTTCATTTCACTGATATGTAATGAAAGAATAAACGGCTATCTCCTGCTACAGCCAAAATGCAACGATGTGCTTCATGGCCGGTCACACGGGAGATGGTAGTACCAACCCGATCGGGCCCGATACCAAGTGAGTACTTCCACTTGGTACCCAGCCCTACCTCAAGTAAATCCTATCAATATTTGCAAGGTTTGCTACATATTATGAAGTGGGTGGCAAACAAGCATACCGCCTGTTTGTAAGAGGTCACCGTAGCATATAGACGCCCAGGAAAAGGCATAGCAGGTAGAAATCTGGAGGTGGACTGCAAGGATAATAAAGAGTGGATGGGAGGTGATTTGGGCTACCGGCGCTCTCACTCTCCTTACGAAAAAGTAGGAGTAGACCTACTGCTGATTCACGCCGATCGTGTAAGAGGGTGGTTTTTCAACGGTCGGGCCGGCCCATACATACCGGGACACAAGGCTTTTCTAATACCTGAAATGTAAAAAAATGAATAATCGATCACGGAAAGTAATGATTTATTATCTTTCCTAGGCCGCATACAAGAGCAAGGAGCATCTATTATCATCATCCAAGACAACTCGGGTTATATCTTCGGTGGGTTTGCGCCCGAGCCGTGGGCGATAGGTCCCGCGTTTTATGGCACTGACGACTCGTTTCTGTTCACTGCCGCCCCTAAGATGCGAATATACCCCGCTACCACTTTCAATAACCATTACCAGTATATGAATATCAATACGAAGACCCTGCCCAATGGATTGGTATGTTTTATTTTTATTTTTTTTATTGCGTATTGAGGCAGACGAGCCACGGCTCACCTGATGGTAAGTGGTAACCGTCGCTCATGGACTCAACTATACCGAGAGTCAAGCCGCTGCTCACCATTTCATTTCACAAATGTGCTGTTTTTGTGTCTTCTATCAGAAATTCTTTTTTTTCTATTGACGTGATAACGTCTTATAAATCGATGAATGCCGGCTGCACGCACGAAAAAGTGTCACGTTCCGAAAAATGTATGGCGACCGATGCATTGTTTGTGAAACTCTCAGAAAACATATATGACGTTATCACGTAAAATTATCGTTCGTAAACAGACTTTACAAACAACCATAGTGTTTTTTTAAAACATCCTGCAATAAGGAATAATCCTTTTATCTCCGGGATTTTACAAACATGCAATATCACGGACACAAAGTACACCCAGACTCGAAATAACCATTTGTAGATCACACAAAGAGTTGCTGTGTGGGAATCGAACCCGCATCACTCGGGCCGTTATCTAAACCACTCCGACATCTGTGCAGTCTCTTCCTCCATGAGTCGTAGTCACCGTTACTGTGCACCTTTTTATGGAGCGTCATCTTGGCCTGTTGCCGGCGATTTTTAGGGCTTCATCTACCTGGAGTGTTGAGTGTGGAGCGGATGTGGCCTATCCAACACATTGATTAAAAGAAAAAAATAAGGGATCATGTGATTTTTTAGGATTTTGAAGTGAAAACTTCTATAGGAAAGTTTGGATATGAAGTAAATTCAAGTAAGTCGTCACGGACATAGTCGCGTGACGTGTTAATTATTAAACTATATATTTTCGTATTAGTATAACTTATTGTGCTAGGCCAGCTGTGAATGAAGAAATGAATAGGTAATTTTAAATAATAATTTTTATTTTTCTTTAATGAATGAATGAATAATTTTGATTTATAAGTTTTAATTTTAATTTAAGATCAAACAATTAATTTGGATATCCATAAATAACAACTATTTGTTTATTATATTTTTAAGTTTTCACTTCTGTCGGCTGTCCTCATGGCTGCTTTTTTTCATTTTTTGAGTTCATAGATGTTATGAAAATTCCAGTTTCCGAACCATCCGTTAAGATCTAAAGAGGATATTGTGCTGAATAAACAACAAACTATCCGTATATAAAACTAGAATTTTATAGTGTCGCTATGTGATGCATAATAGTTGTAATGACGCCATCTATCGGATACGTTTATGCATTTATAAATCATATTTTCACGCCATCTATTGGTCCTGCACATAGTTCTTTTAACAACCGTTAGCAGTATAGTTATGCGAAGGCCCTACTCGGCCTCCAAATTTTCGAGGTGGTCTTAACTTTGTTCAAATCGGGTTCTTGGAATTAAACTATTAATGTGATTTACTGATTATGTGGCGTTATTTTAATTCTTGTAAATATGTTGTACTTGTTATAGATCATGGGTGGTCAGTTCAATTTCGGCGGCATATGGGTGAACGCAGACCCCTTCGGTGAGGGCTCCTCTGCCGAGTCATGTAGCAGTTACCGCGGGTACAAGCGGCTGAGCAAGGACCCCACATTCCATATCCGCTCCCTCGAGGTCTGGGGCGTGGGAGACAAGCCACTCAGCTTGAAAGAGTCGGTGAGTAAACTCAAAGTTTCTTTCATGATTTTTTTTATTGCATTTAGTGACAGACGTGCCGCGTCCCATCTGATGGTAAATGGTAACCGTTACTCATGGACTCAACCATACCGAGAGTATTGTCAAGCCGCTGCTCACCATTTAATTTCACCGATATGAAATGAAAGAATAAACGGCTATCTCCTGCTACAGCCAAAACGCAACAAAGTGCTTCATGGCCGGTCACACAGGAGATGGTGGTACCAACTCGCTCGGGCCCGATACCAAGTGAGTACTCCCACTTGGTACCCAACCCTACCACCAGTCATGCAATGGATGATAATTGCTTACTTCCCTTAGTCGCCTCATACGACACCCGTGGGAAAGAATGGGGTGGTGACAATTATATTCTTAGTCCGTCACCACACGGACAATGAATCTATTGATGTGAAAAATTCACCACTTCACCGTTATAACTAAAATACAAATGCTACGTAACAGAATCATACAGTTACGATTGACATGATGGAGTCTTGTGATTTTCAAGACATCATCAACTGTTCCAGTTCTCTGCTAGACGTACTCTTCCTTATCCTGTATGTGTCGCATCTACACTCCTGTCTTGAACCCTCAGAATCCTTTACAAAAGTCCCACAAAGTACGACGGCTTGTGCAATCTGCCAACCCTCACTGGGTCAGCGTGGTGGACTGCACCTTCCCTTTCTAAACGTTTTTACGGGATTTATACCATGTATTTCCCATTTTCCATCCATCCATCAGCCTTTTAAAGTCCACTGCTGGACATAGGCCTCCCCTATGGGGGATAGTGCCGTAATCGCCACGCTTGGCAGGTGGGTTGGCGATCGCAGTGGATGTCGTTAATACTCGAAGGAGTGCTGCTGCCCACTCCCCCGGTACTCCCTCAGTCGGCTCTTACGACTCCCATGGGTGGAAGGGGGTGGGACAATTCTAAAGCCGGCCCCACATGGCTAAGTAAAAATGTACATGGTATAAATCCCGTAAAAACGTTTAGAATGATAAGTGACCATGAATGTTTGAAATTCTATATTACGCGTTCCCTCTCGTTCTCCGAAGAGACCCGTGTTCTATAGTGGAACGGTAATAGGTACAAAAAAACCTCTAAGCGCCTGTTTAAATCCTACCTTACCTACCTTTCCTTGATGTATCCTTACCCTCCCAGTTGGAGTCGATAGCTAGCAGCCGAAGCAGTGTTCTGGACACCCATCGCTCCGAGAGACAGTTCCTCAAATTAATGGGCAAGGGGCAAATCAGCATGGGGCTCAGAGATACGGACAGATAATCCGCAGCTACAAGAAAATGTGCGTTTAGATATTCTACAGATTGTAGTGGAGTTAGATTTGAAATTAGCGAACATAGTCATATATTGTAGGTTACGTTCCAAAACACAGTGTACGCGTAGTATTTGTAATATCTAGTCTATGTAATTATGTATTTTGATTGACTTTAAATTATTTTTGACATCGTTATCTATATGTATATAAATAAATCAATAGACAGCTAGACAGGTAGACGTCAATAGGCTCGCCCCCTATTACGTGGGACTTAAACATAGCTGGCGAGTCGTGGGTGTGTAATACACCTCTGCCTACCCCTTCGGGGAATACAGGCGTGATGCTATGTTTGAAATCTCTAATTCCCTTGGTTATCGCATCACGCGTGAACGGATGGAACAATTTCGCTAATTCTTTTTTTGTTGTGTTTATTATTGTCAGGAGAAGGTTCTTATGAAAGAAAAAAACAAGAAAGTTGAGCGAAGTATTGGAAAATTTAATGACACAGTTTTTCGTAGGATGAACGCGACACTAGCGTCTTGGACTCAAATCCTGAAGCGAAGGCCATCCTGGAGCTTGCCGGCCGCACCAGGCACAGTGAGGGCATCAGAGAACCGCCGCCATTGTAATGTACATATTCATAGCTATCTCATATACATTATTGAAACTGTACTAGTCTGTGCATTGTATATATTCTACTGTTTGAGATCCGCGCCATCTATTGACGTAATTGTTAAATAGCCAGCGAAAAGAGTTGCCTATTCAATTAAGGGTGTGTTACGATATGCACTGCGAGCACTGTAAGGTGTGACGTCAATTTAGTATAATGCGAAATCGTTCCTTTATAATTAGCTATACTAGTTACTGTTAAAAACGGAACGCAGACCTATATACTGATTTGTCATTACTTTCATTTCATACAAAGAATATTTTTTTTTTAATTTGCCATGTTTCGGTATCTTTGAGTAACAATATTCAATAATAAAAATAATTATCAATAGTGCAGTTGTTTAATTTCTGGACGCTGTTGATCACGTGATCAAACCACTGAGAGCACCTTACCTTGAAAACGCCAGTGCTCACAGTACAAAATTGGTGACGATTTATGACGTCATATATTTCCCGAGAATACTGCGGCAATATACTGTCAATCTATAACTGTACGATTTTTTTCCAGTAAGAGCACTGGGCAGTGCTCACAATGTTATCGGAACACAGGCTAAATGATCGGTTGAACGAATATGAGATTTTGTATAAACGCAATTATAAAAAAAGTCCGAATTGAATTATCGCTTATACTTATATATTTGTTATTAAAGGACTATAGTGTAATCTCTTTGTGTTTTGTCAAATGTGGCTTATTCGAATATATATTTTTAATCTACTTTATTAATATTAATCGTAGTAGTTATTGTATTTTTTGTATTTTACTCTTTAATTTTCTTCATGATCTTATTAATTTATGTTTATTGATGATAAAGTACACGATTTTGATGTAATTTTCTTTTTGATACAATATGTTTTTTTTATCTATGTATTATTCAAATACAAGTACTGTGGAGTAGACCCAGTAGACAAATACAAATATTTGTACATTTCATAATGCAACATATTTCATATTAAAACTACTTTTATTACTATCGAATCATTAACAACGGGACTAAAACATGACGAAGCTTTCAATCAATTGTAGTTTTTGGAGTAAATCGGTGATTAATGGGTTTATTACCTAAAATTGATTTAGATAAAAGAATATAATGATTTTGTCTCATTTATAATTTAAAGAAATTTAAAAAAAAATGCAAATTTTATGAAAAAATTAGTTGCAAATTTCCACCACTTGGCGTTTCAGAATCAAGTACTGAACCCATGGTATCAATTTATCGGTACGGTCTCATTTACACCATGTATAGTTCTGAGATATAGTAAAATAAGTCTCTAGGGCTAGACTAGAAAATAAGTCTCTAGGACTAAGCTAGGCTGGAGAGACTTATTTAATTGTAAAATCTTGAGAATTTTCCCAATGATGTAATTTTAATATTAAATTTATTGCATTATTTATGCTGTTATTCACAAAAATATAACACTGTTTTAGCTAGCAGGCGGTTTGTCTATATTATAGCTATACTATAGCTTTAGACATGTGTCAGTTTTTTATGAATAAGAGAGTTAATCTTTAAAAAAGCATTAAGAACTAATAAAATTTAATACATCGTTAATCTATTCTTTATATAAAAACTTACATCCTAGACCTAGTCGACAATTATGTATGCAGCACAAATTTTGTACTTTAGTACATTTATACAATGGAATATATTGAAATAAATTATGATCTTATTAGGCTTTATTTATATTGTATAGCTGTTGTCTGTGAATGCTTTTTAATATTTGAATGTAGGCACTTCTGCAATGACCTTATTGAAGTAAATATCCCGTTATTATTTTCTAAATAACTTGTTGTCCTAGGCTAAGCGTTGCTACGCGATGCGATGCGATGCTACGCGTTGCTACGCGATGCGACGTATTGCAGCTAATACTTTAACCGCTTTGCGTCGCATTCATATTAGGCGACGACGTAGGCCATAAGTACATACAACCTCTATTTGATATTTTCGTGCCGCGTCGCGTCGCGTCGTATTGATGCATTTGTCGTTCACCTAGGACAACGGATAAGGCCAAGACTTCCACATGTCACTACATCTTCCCAGTTTCAGTTTTGGTCATACAAGGATCATTGCTATTGTTGTACTAACCGTGTCAATATTACGAGGCCTCCTTGCTGCAGGGCAGGGGCCCCGAAGCATACTAAAATTACAAAATACATACCGCATCAAATGATCTTCGAGAAATGACCCCTTAACCCTACATATAAGGATAGTTAACGTACGAAATGTAAAAGTACAAACTAAATTTGATTCTTACCAAAACAAACGAACCAGTGGGTCTAGCCAAGTAGCATTCTATGATAGCTAACGCTATAGAAAACTATTAAAATGTATGGCAATTTGACATCTCTAACTCTCTATTGCACGCCTCATAAGCGAAGCGTTGAGGAGGGTATTGCTCTCGTTTCATGCAGATTTTTTATTTTATTTTTTTTATTATAGGCTTTGGCAGTGTCATCAGCCTAAATGAATTAAAAACTATTTACAAGCTAACTCTCTAACTCACGTGACATAGAGTCATAGATATCGTTAAAGATGTCATATTCCCATACATTGTAATAGTTTTCTATAGCGTTAGCGATTATAGAATGCAGCATGGCTAGGCCCACAGAAGTGTGGACTTCAGAATCTAGGTAAATATTATGTTATTCTACGGCACAGTAATGATCTCTACGTAAAAAATGCTATGCCAGAGAAACTATTAGATTTTTCTGGATTAAAAGTAGCCTATGTGCTTTAACAGGTTCTGAACTATATGTATGCTAAATTTCTTTATTAGTAGTTATGATCTGATAGACTAACAAACAAGCAAACGTACTTTCAACATTAGTAATAAGAGTGGCTAGGTAAATGTTGATACAGGGCTCGCATAGGGCAAGCTAAGCCCCTGGGTCATAAGCTCGTCTTGTCGACAACCCTTAACCCGTATACCTATCCAATTTTCTAGAATAAGTAATTAATTCTAAATTAAGGTCAGTTAAGTTATATATATAAGGGTATTGACTTCCCGTAACAAATGTCATAGATGTTTTATGATACCCAAGATTAAAAACTTAACGTGCTACCCGGGCTATTGAAGCAGCGATAATTTAACAACTAGTTTCTAAATGTGCGTGCCGTGGGGTTCTAGCATACCCGTTGTCCTCGGTGAGCGACGGTACGCGAAGTGATATCTGCTACCACGTGACGTAATGCGACTAATACTTTACGCGACGTCTTTCCTATTTTTAGTCATTTGTGAGCGACAAACGCGGCAATCTCAGTTTATTATTGTTTTAAGTCGTAGTCGTAAGAGCCGACTGAGGGAATACCGGGGGAGTGGGCAGCAGCACTCCCTCGAGTATTAACAACATCCACTGCGATCGCCAACCCGCCTGCCAAGCGTGGCGATTACGGCACTATCCCCCATTCTTGGGGAGGCCTATGTCCAGCGGTGGACGTTAAAAGGCTGATGGATGGATGGATAGATGGAAATATGTAATGTAAATGCACGTCTTCAAGTTGTTAACTTCATACTGTGTCGCGGTTTGTCGCGCAAAAAACAAGTCCGCGCTTCGCCGGGTTTCGTCGCATTCATATTAGGCGACAACGTAGGCCATAAGTACATACAACGTTTATTTGATATTTTCGTGTCGTGTCGTATTACCGCGTTTGTCGTTCATTTAAGACAATGAGTTACAATATCCAAACTAGCCTATCGTTACAGTACTTTCACTGTCTTGTAAGCTAAATAATAATTGTAAAGAGATGCCATGTATTGTTGAGTCAAATAGTTTTATCTTGTAGCATATACATCTGAAGTCAGCATAGCATGCTAGAATTGTTAGACACGAGTAGAGAGAGAGAACAATAGTCATTTGAAAGTCTATTTCACTCGCATACTGGATACTGAACGTTATTGGCGGTTACGTTTATGAGTACGAGATAGTAATCACAACGGATCTTTGTGTCTCTGAAGTTAGGTACAGAGTAAGAGTGGGGATTGTGACGGAATCATACGATTAGTGCTGACCAATTCAAATGTTATTACTCGATTAACAAAACAATCGAATGAGATCATAATGTTTTCATATCTAATTGTTTAGGTTCTATTTATTATTTTTATATTCAATAAAAAGTATACGAGTGATTTGAGTGAATAAGCTATATAATCTAGATATAGAAGAGTCCACATTTTTTAGTACGATCGATAAATATTATGACTATCGATTACAATTGTTAAATTATAATTGTAGATTTTTCGATTAATGTAAACTGTAGAAGACGCAAATGCCTTGCGATACAAAAATGGCTACTGCGCAGCGTCTTGCAGCCAACTTCAGAGACACAAAGATCCGTTATGACTACTGTATATATTATGGGTATGTGACTGCGGATTTTTCGACAAGAAATTATTATTAGCAGCGGAGCTTAGATGTTGTCCGTGACTCTGAAAATGTAAAGCCGTTCGTCCGCCGCCAGCTCTCAGTTATGTCGGAATACCGTCCCACCGGATAATTAGAATAAGGGAACAAAGAGCGCACTTGTATTTACGCACAAACTCGAGCAATATAATATTCCTTGTGTATCGGCACTGGAGACCATTATTGTGCCTTGAATAGAACTCAAAATACCTCTTCCTCCTCACGGTAAGCTGTAATCTATGATTTTCCGAAAGGCATAGTTTCAATTTCCATCTGCAGTAATACTATATATTTCAAAATTGCACTGTAAATTTTAGGGCTCTCCCAGTCAAGTAATGTTGTTTATTTTATGTAAACTTCAATCAAGCAAACATGCTTCACAATAAGTGATCGTCTCGTAACTGGGCTTTTTTAAGTTGTAGCCACTGTAGCGCTTCAACAGCGCTATTTACGCTACTTAGGCGGGCTTTCTTTAAAAGTTAATACTTTTAATATTAGCTTATAAAGAAAGGCTTCTCTTTCTAGGTACTTGTAAAATAGCTATAATACCACAATGTGCCAAGAAGTTGTTTTGGAGATATATATATAAATTTAGATTATCTATATTTAAAGAAGAAGCTTGATCGTTTTGTGAAACTTAATGTTGTACTATGTGTTGTGTTTAGTTAGAAATATATTGCGCGAAATCATTTAATTGTAAGTTAGAATTGGCTTTAAAAGTTTAAACGTTGAATTGTGAGCCATTTCTAGCTAATCTGTACAAATTGTATTTATTTAAATTATGCTATTAATAAATTATTTCAAATGTAATTCTTGTTGTTATTTATTTTAACTAGGGATATTTTAGGAGGAGTGCCCATCACTCACCCACGGATTGTCAATCGTGGTTATCTTTGGGAACACACAAAATAACCTAACATTGCCAATCCGCACTCTCCCAGATAGAGGAGAAAGAATGTGATAATAGCAGAGTAGCATGCACGATAGTGACAAAAAATCTCACCTATGCGATACAACCATGCGTTACGACAGGACTCTCAGAACCAATATTCCTCTAAAATCCGAACACAAATTCGCGTGTTCCGCCTCTACATCTTCAAGTCCTCTCGGAAACAAATGAGTCATACAATGGACTTCCGCCAAGTGTCGCCTCATTCAATTAGTTATCTAGTTTATCTACTTTTAACACGCTTTTATATATATATATATTTTTTTTTTCAAGTATTTGTATGCAGAGCCAGTCGTCATGATATCTGCTCAGGACTACGAATATTAGCACAGCATCTGGAACGGTTCAAGGAGATAAAGGTCCAAATCCTGCTCATGACTTATTTTCGATATTCACATTTTCAGACTGAGCAATAGTTCTAATCTATTTGTGTGCATTTAAATAAATAAATAAATATTCACACAACGTCCTCTGGTCCCAAACTAAGCTTAACGCTTGTGCTATGGGTACCAGATTACGGATATAATACATATACTACTTTTTTTGTAAATACATATAATAGATAGAAAACACCTAGACGCAGTACAAATATCTGTGTTCATCACACAAATCATTGTCCTGAGTGGGAATCGAACCCACGACCTCGTGAACGGAAGTCAGTTACTCTACCGACTACGCCACGAGGCCCGTCAAATGAATTTGACATGAACAGCTATTTTACACCATTGAACAAATCATTGTTAAAGTGGAAAAAGATAAATTTTCTACGAGCAGCATTCGAACTTGCGTTTTTCTCTTTTCAGAGGACTGCTATAGACCGCTCATGATAAAATCACCACCAAGATCGTTCATTTTTCTTAGATGAAATTGATGCATTCATTTTTCGGGATAAAATGGATCTTATTTGGTTTTCGAAAAATACTTTCAAAAAACTATATGGTTGTCTGTAAAGTCGGTTTACGGACGATAATTTTACGTGATAACGTCATATGTTTTCTGAGACTTTCACAAACAATGCATTGGTTGCCATACATTTTTCGGAAAGTGACACTTTGTCGTGCGTGCAGCCGTCGTTCATCGACTTATAAGACGTCAAAAATAAATCATTGATTTTCCATCATGAAAATTGGATCTATGCCCAGTATACCACAGCAAGATCACCCTCTATTAGGATGAGATAAAATCACATCATTAAAATAATTATGATTTTATTACACCGCTGCCTATCCCTGCAGGGATAGACAAACCTGTATGAAAAACAACAATACGAAATTCAAATCAAACCATCATTTATTCCTAAAATTACAAATACAATCTTAAACTACATTATCTTCAGTCTTTCTCTTTCCAATAGACAGATCCATTGGACCTTCGTAACATTCACTAGTGTCCACGGAGATTTTAATATCCATAGTGTCTTGCGGGATTTCTATTTCCACAGGGATTTTATCATCCACGGGGCTTTTGGTGTTGTTCGGACGAATTATACCATACATTGGCACTGCTGGTAACAGCGTCTCGTTCAATGCAGACTTAGTATTAAAATTATTGTTGTTCTTAGTGGAATTCCTCGTGTGCTGTCTGTAATAAAAAAATGTGATGTTAAAAATTTGCTAATATGTATTATGCAAAAACTACCAATTGGATTATCGCTACGTGCCGTTGGTAGGTTTACCAGACATAACATGGTATAAAACCGGATCGTTGGTGCTCGGAGGATTAATGCCACTACAAGACAATCTCTTGGGCGATCGAGAAAATATTTGTCTTTATTTTTGTACTTACTATAAAACCAGCATTTGAATATATCCCAATTTAACAACCTTTGGTGCATACCTAATAAAAACCTATTCACTCTTGTCTTAAATACATCCACATTGTACCTACTCGTATATCTAATACGTAGATGCTGCTGGCTAACATCGTTGAATTGAGCTGGAAACTGAGGAATTCGCGCAAGGTGATTTTATTTTATTAAATTGCACCAATTTATTTGCCAAACACTTCGCGTCGGGCCCCTGCAGGTTACGGTGCTCTTTAGATTGTGAACTTTTTATGGCGAAACTACCTAGAACGGTTGGTACCTATAGAATTTGTTTCCAATTCTCGTTTTCTTGTCGGGATGTGGGGTGTCGCAGATCGTATTTTCTTCGATACGACTGACACAGGGCTCTTATCTGGGGCGCTACGTAAAAATCAGTAATCATTCTAAAGAGCTTATGAAGATTTAATGCGCAGAAGACGCAGAACCACAAAAATAATTGTTGCTCTTGAATGAACTACATATATTCAGTCAAGAAAGTATCGGGTATGGATGATTTGTTTATGGTTCCAAATTCAAATTTTTGATTTTTTAGTTGTTGTTAGATTGGCTCAACTTTTATCCATTTTGGCGCGGAGTTTGAGTTGCATGTGTTATTTATATTAAATACAGTGTTGTTTTTAGTTATATCATATCTAGTGTGTATTGCGAATTTCATAATGGACAAAAACATCGAACAAAGAGTTTGTCTTAAATTTTGCATTGCCAATGGAATTTCATGTTTGGAGTCACTGAAAATTTTACAGAAGGCTTACGGTGAATCGACGTTATCAAAAACACGTGCTTATGAGTGGTACAAAGCGTTTAAAAGCGGTCGAGATGCGATGGAAGATTTGCCTCGCTCTGGTAGGCCATCAACGTCTGCAACTGAAGTTAACATTGCAAAAGTGAAGGAAATAGTGACTATTTAGATATTTTTATATATATTTTTAGCATTTGACATGCTTAGCAACATACATTAAACACAAAGTGAAAAATGTGAAATCGAAAATAACAGTCACGAGCAGGATTCGAACCTGCATCTCCTGGATACCGTCCAGATGCTTTGCCAATTCAGCCATCGTGACCCTTGCTCCCGACTGCTAATCTCGATAACACATTCATACTTAACGTCTTTGGGTGACGCCTGCACCATCTGTCGGAAGTATTTTCATACATTATACCGACCAGGTAAACTTAATTTTACAATAAACACAAAGTGAAAAATGTGAAATCGAAAATAACAGTCACGAGCAGGATTCGAACCTGCATCTCCAAAAACTCAATCGCATGAGAGTCGCTGAGGACATGCTAGCACGAGTAAATTCCGACCCAACATTCATGAAACGCATTGTTACTGATGACGAGACGTGGGTTTACGAGTTTGACATGCAAACTAGTCAACAAGCTTCGGAGTGGCGACTTCCAACTGAACCGAAACTGAAAAAACCACGCCAAAGTCAATCAAAAGTCAAAGTCATGTTGACTGTTTTCTTTGACTATCGCGGTCTTGTGCACTCGGAATTCTTGCCAGAAGGTCAAACGTTAAATAAAGAATATTATTTGAGCGTTATGCGGCGTTTAAGAGAGCAAATTCGACGAAAAAGGCCAGATATGTGGAAAGAAAATTCTTGGATTTGGCACCACGATAATGCGGCTTCGCACAAGGCCGTCATTGTGAATGAATTTTTGTCCAAACACTCAACAAATACCATCGAGCAACCACCATATTCATCAGATATGGCTCCAGCCGACTTCTTTCTTTTTCCTAAACTCAAATTACCACTTCGTGGCACCCGTTTTCAATCGGTAGGAGACATAAAGGAGAATTCGCGGAAAGAACTGAACTCAGTTCCGGAAACAGCATTAAAAATGTTTTGATGAGTGGATTATTCGCTGGCGTAAGTCTATCGTTTCTGAAGGAGCATACTTTGAAGGTGATAAAATAAATTTGGATGAATAACAAAAATTTATGGCTATGGAGCGGGCTATGTTTAGGATCTCTCTACGTGATAAGATCCGTAATACGGAAATCCGTAGGAGAACGAGAGTAACCAACATAGCCCGCCGGGTCAGCATGCTGAAGTGGCAATGGGCAGGCCACATCGCTCGATGAACTGACAACCGTTGGGGAAGAAAGGTTCTCGAGTGACGGACGGCGCAGCGTAGGACTTCCTCCCACCAGGTGGACCGATGACCGGCACAAGACCGTTCGCTATGGCGTTCCCTTGGGGAAGCCTATGTCCAGCAGTGGATGATGAAAGGCTGATGGATGGATAGCAATTATGCTTGAGAAATAACGAATGAAAATCTATATACCAAATCTGTGTCTGAGCCGACTTAATGAATGGATCCAGGCAACATGCATTTTCATAACACCTAGGAACAGAATATTCTGAAACACTAGATATGTAAGTATTATCTAGAGGATGTACTAACTTGTACTTGCGGCAGGCGTCGTCTCGGTGCCGCTCGAGGTAGCGCCGCTGGCTGAAGGCCTTATGGCACGCGGCGCAGCGCCACGGCCACGAGTGGTGCCCGCGCGTGCGCTGGTGCGCGCGTAGGTTGGACCTGACATCACAACATCATAAAGCCTCTTGATATTATATCTGGTCTCCTTTATCTTCAGCAAGTATTTTAAATAAAGAGAAAGGAATGGATAGATGGATTTTGTTTTTATTTAGTAAATCTTACTTGTGACTACAATATTTAATAAGAATTATAGCTGTTTATATATTACCCAGACAAACTCTGTTCGATGGTGTCATGGGGCAGAACGTAAGCCATGGTCCCACGTTGGGCGCCAAATTGAAATATTTCAGTTTGTATTTTTTTATTATTGACATACGAAGGTAAGTAACTGGCGCTTATGACTTATACTGAGAGCACAGCCAAGCCACCGTCTACCATGAAGATAAACCAGCAAAATTGAAAGGTTGAGCTGTATGGTATTGAAGTGGAAATCAGAGTACAGCTCTCTTCCTTTTGACTCCTAAACGTCCAAAAGTTGAGGGAGCTAGGTGGGTAGCCCAGCAGTAGTTTTGCAATACGTGTGTCCCAGAATATAAATGATGGATTATTGGAAAATTCTCCTATCCCTAAAAAAGGCGACTGGACGGACCTTTTAAATTTCAGACTTATAGCAATATCATCATTGCTTTCCAAAGGCTAGGCTGGTGATATTCTTGTGTACCATACGTTGGCACGATGGCTGGAGGCTGCTAGGGATGGCAGGAGTTAAGGTTATCGCCAATAGTATACACCTCGCAGTCGCACTTGACAGTCTGGCATAAACCTTTCTTTAGAGGTTGCCATTGTGTGCCATACGATGGCAACTTCGAAAGAATCGACATCTTTACTACAGAAACCAGCCGCTCGTGGTGATTGCAATCGCCACTTTGTTGTTGCGGATGCACTTGCCTCAGGGTCTCGTATTAATTACTAGTGCTATATTAGGCCTATTAAAGAAAGATATTTTTTAATTTGAATTTGATAGACCCTGCATAGAGTGCGCGCCAAAACTTATCAATTTTCTCTGGCGTTAATCAGCACAGTTATATTTTGAAATAGGTACATACCGATCGGCAAATGTTCTGCCACAAAGAGGATGTGGGCAGGGGAAGGGTCTTTCCCCAGTATGCAAGCGTAGGTGTCCCTTTAGCACCCAGGGCCGGTCGAAGCCCTTTCCGCAGTACGAACAGGTATGTGTAGCTCTGGCACAGCGGCGTTGTTCTGGACATTCACGAGGGTTGATGACCTCTGTGAGTTTAATGCTTTTTTCTTTAACAAAGCCGATAGACATTTGACAAAAAGTTTTAATATGTGTAGACCTTAAAGTACAAATTATAATTTGTGAATAAGGAGAAAGAGTATTTTAGTACGAGCGGGAATGGAACCTGCGTCCCTTCCTTTCCGGGGAAGTGCTCTAATCCACTAAGCTATCGTACTATTTCTAGAAATACCGAATTTCCTCATCACATTTGTCTTAACGACCAACTTGTACTTTAAGAGTAGCTGAGCATATCAAGTGCTAAAATATAGATCAAAATGTGTAGACCTCTTTAGAATCATTTTAGGGAATCCTTGTCATATAAGCGAAATCTAAACATAGAGTCCAGAATCACATATCAAATAGCCGAAGTAGTTTTTTTAAAACACCCTGCACTAAGGAATAATCCTTGTATCCCGAAGCACATTATAAACATGCAATTTCACGGGCACAAAGTACACCCAGACACAGAACAGCCATTTGTGGCTCACACAAAGAATTGCACTGCGTGTAACCCACAACTGACGCACTGGACGTTGGTCTCTAAAACACTTCTGCATTTCAAAACTTACTGGCGTTGCCCAAGACCAATATATAGTAGGTATAACGCAGCGCATACCGTTGATGCTCTCATAAGGCACAGCATTTTAGCCTATAGTTGAGTGCAAATAATGTATTGTTTTGGAGATCTCTTGATAAGTGGGTCAGTGGTATTTCGCTATAATATACTAATTTAAGACAGAAAATTCATAATTTCTTGACTTTAAATAATACTAGTGTTGTAGGTTATATCTCAGGTTTCCGAAATAGTAGTGATACATATAGGCACCCGTATTTATAGTCTAATCAACAAAAAACAAAAAAGGTTTCCTCAATATCCCTTCAATAGTTTTTACGTGATGTGCGAACTAACAAACAGACAGACCGACAAAAATTCTAAAAAAATGTGTATGTACTGATGTAAAACCGCGCTTGGATGCAACACTGTCTTTTTGATTTTGGATTTTGGTCACGCTCAAAATATGTAGGTACTTGTAACATCACTTTCATCCAGAGATAAGGTGACTCTGGTTCATTTATCTGTGCCACTCATTGATGTATAAAAAAGAGAAGATCAACAATTAGGCACTAAGAGTATCCACTATAAATGAGTGCAGATTACGCTTCTACTCATTTCGTTTAGTGTTGTTTCGACGCGTGAGCAGTCGCAATACCCGCAACTTATCAACTTGCCTAATAATAATAAAATCTCTTTTGAAAAACTCATACATTCTCTCTTTTATTACACCGTATTTTATTACACCCACGCACGCAGTTAAAAGTTGTTACTATTTTATAAAATTAATGCGAAATGAATGCTTTAAATTTAAGTAAGTTAAGTAAGATTATATATATATAACGTTTGCCACGATTTCTACTTACAATTATGTATCCTTAATTGTGTTATCCTAACTGGACCCTGCCTAGAGATGGCTTCTTGGCTCGCCTAATATATAAACAACAAAATATGTCAACACTCCTACCCTTAACATTCTCCTTCGAATCTTCATCCCCATCTACACTTTTAATATCAAAAGACTCAGTGCAAGTCAGGAGCTCTTTGTTTAGTCTGTCATCCACACTTGCTTTTACGAGACTCTTCAGCTTCTCTGCTATCTTGTCGATCTCTGAGCCAGCTTTAAACAGATAATAAATATTTTGATTAATTGATTAAATTGATCTACCGAAAACGTGTAACGAATAGCCGTGTAAGGAATAAAATGTTTTTGGAATTTGTAAGGCATGTTTTCGGTAGACAAAGAGGAATCAAAGGCGAGATTTTGGCGTCCCATGGGTGTGACTATCTACGGCAAATTCACTTATAATTGGCATAATTATGATGGGGATTATTGCGTCCGTAACCGTAATTTTTTTGCTTATTTAACAGACACCGGAAACTAGCTACAGCCCGGGATTATTATATTACGGGATTGCAATTTTTGCCACAGTGAGAACAACAAAGTCGCGCTAACTACTAACTCAGTGCAGCCATTTTATCGATATATGTATAATAAAAGTTGAGGGCCAGTGTACAGGCCCTTGCCGCTCGAACGGAACGATCAGCAAGGTTTAGCAAGTTTCGCTCGGCCAGCCTTTGATAGTTGATGGGCATAGGGCACCTGACTTCCTCCATTCGAAAGGCACGTTAAGCACTGGGTCCCAGCTGTCAAATAACACCTTGGCAGTCGTTACAGGTTGTCAGAGGATTGAATATAAAATCTGACTGGTCGTCAGTTGTTCCGTCAGTTGGGTCGTAGAGGGCAGTCGCTTCATATAAATAACTGGTGGAACAGCTAAAACCTAAGACATTGCAAACAAAGTTTGAGACAAAGCTAAGAAGACGATATAAAGAAGTTATATTTAAAAAAAGAACATACGAATATAACAAACCTTTGTTATTGAATTTCAACGGTTCTCTCCTTTTGATTTCTTCAATAATCGGCGCCAAAGGCTCCTTCCGCGGCTTCCGTTTCCTGTTAACATCCTGTATCAGTTCGGAAATGGGTTGGATTTCACTGTCGCATCCGTTGCGTTTTCGTCGCGGCGGCTCATACGATTTGCGTTCCGTTTTTGCTTCAGTCGATCTTAGATTATAAGTTTTATCGATATTATCCTTCTTTTGCAAGACTTTATTTTTTGTTATCTCTGGGGACTTGACAGGCTTTTCGTTTTCCGATGCGTATTCGTATGTTTCAGAGTCAATAAATTGTTGTAAGAATTGACTCTTTTTCAATAATTGTAAATAGAAACGGGTAGAGATTGGCACTTTGTCGTTGTATATAGTTTCAGTAGTTTTCAAAAGATGCTTCTGGCGTTTCAGGTTTAGCTTTGTGATTCGCGCTGGTTTTGGATCATCTGAAAATTATTATTTGTTTTTTTTTTCTCAATCCCTAACTGTATCACTACTGGGCACGGGTCTCCTCTCAAAAGGAGATCATTTTCTTTATCTAGTGGCAGAGTATTGCCTATCCCAGCATAAATGGGCCGACTCGATCGGGGAAGTGCCACCCTCTCGCAAAAGAACAGCGCAAACAACGGAAGGTACCCCTAGCGTTGTGTATCGCATGGTGAGTGAGAGCGCCGGTGCCCAAACCACCGGCCCTATCCTCTCCTTATTATCCTCCCTATCCTCTACTTATTATCCTCCCTATCCTCTCCTTATTATCCTCCCTATCCTCTCCTTATTATCCTCCCTATCCTCTCCTTATTATCCTCCCTATCCTCTCCTTATTATCCTCCCTATACTCTCCTTATTATCCTCCCTATCCTCTCCTTATTATCCTCCCTATCCTCTCCTTATTATCCTCCCTATCCTCTCCTTATTATCCTCCCTATCCTCTCCTTATTATCCTCCCTATCCTCTCCTTATTATCCTCCCTATCCTCACTTTAATATCCTCCCTATCCTCTCCTTATTATCCTCCCTATCCTCTCCTTGTTATCCTCCCTATCCTCTCCTTATTATCCTCCCTATCCTCTCCTTATTATCCTCCCTATCCTCTCTTGATTATCCTCCCTATCCTCTCCTTATTATCCTCCCTATCCTCTCTTTATTATCCTCCCTATCCTCTCCTTATTATCCTCCCTATCCTCTCCTTATTATCCTCCCTATCCTTACTTTAATATCCTCCCTATCCTCTCCTTATTATCCTCCCTATCCTCTCCTTATTATCCTCCCTATCCTCTCCTTATTATCCTCCCCATCCTCTCTTTATTATCCTCCCTATCCTCTCCTTATTATCCTCCCTATCCTCTCCTTATTATCCTCCCTATCCTCTCCTTATTATCCTCCCTATCCTCTCCTTATTATCCTCCCTATCCTCTCCTTATTATCCTCCCTATCCTCTCCTTATTATCCTCCCTATCCTCACTTTAATATCCTCCCTATCCTCTCCTTATTATCCTCCCTATCCTCTCCTTATTATCCTCCCTATCCTCTCCTTATTATCCTCCCTATCCTCTCCTTATTATCCTCCCTATCCTCTCTTTATTATCCTCCCTATCCTCTCCTTATTATCCTCCCTATCCTCTCCTTAGTATTCTCACTAACCGCTCCATATTATCCTTCCTACCCACCTCTTATACCTTTCCTTGGAGATGGCGACACGGGAGTGACGGCTCTGGTGATGCTAGCGTCTATAGGCTACAGTGACCGTCTACCATCAAATGGTACTTGTTTGCTACTTACGTAATATAAAAACAAAATTTAGGCTGAAGTCTAGCACACTGACCCAGGTCGGAATGCACTTGACCACTGAAGGAATGTAATATGGTTCCGGTGGCCCGCCAATAAAGGCGGAGAGATGGCACACGGCGGGTTCCTTTAGTGGGTGAGGGCCCCACACTACCCTGTTCGTTGCCCCGAACGGGGGTGTGCGGTTAGGAACACTTTTTCCCGCCTTACCAAAAAATAAAAAAATAAAGGTCGGAATGCACTTCCCTAAAAGTCGTCGAGAAAATCTCCCAGGCTCTCGCAGGTTCCCATATGTTTTCCTAAACCGAGCAGTGTTAACTTGTAAAAAATTTAGAGCTTTTTCGTAAAAATAAAATTGTCAGTAGCAGCCTGGAGTTTGGAATTGTGCTCGGTAGACGACAATAGGTTCGCCCCCTATTACGTGGGACTTAAACATTGTTGGCAAACCGTGGGTGTATAATACACCTCTGGCTACACCTTTTTTTTTTTTTTTTTTTTTTTTTATTTTTGTTGGGCAAAAATGTCCTACCGCACACCCCGCTGCCCGGGGAGACAACGGGGTGAATGGGGCTCTCACCCACTAAAAACCCACCGTGCGCCTCCACCCGCCCTTGCTACGGCGGATCACGGGTACCGCGTCGTTACGACCGCGATCCGCAGGCGGCAGCCCCTACGGGCACCCTCTCTTGAGCGACGCCTCGCGCACTTGGGCGTCGCACCTTCGCGGTAGGCTTCCGCGGACGGCAGGGTACTCCCCGACCCCACCGTCCGCAGCCTCGGCTAGGGCGGCATCAGGCGCAAGTAAGCGCGCGCACGCCGCCCCTCGCGCCGGTGGCGAATCGGGTCCGCAAAGGAGGATTCCTCACGGGCCCTCTCCGCCACCTCCTTCCGCGAGATGAAAGCCTCGCAGAAGGCGGCGACCGCGGTCCAGGCCCTGTCACTGCCAACCATCGCTCGCGCAACGGCCGGCAGCGACAGGTCCACGCCTATGACTGCAACGAGTTCCCGGCGCTGCACATCCCATGCCGGGCACGACTCGAGCGTGTGCTGCGCCGAGTCCTCGTCGCAGTCGCAGTGGTGACAGCCTGGGGTCGTCTCCCTCCTTGCGATCGTGTGCAGGTATTTGCCGAAGCAACCATGCCCCGACAAGACCTGCACCAACCGGAAGGTGAGGATCCCGTGCTGCCGCCCTGCCCATTCTTCCAAGATCGGCTGGAGCGCCCCCACGGTCCAGAGACCGGCTCGGGGCGTCTCCAGCCGAGACTTCCACTTTAGGACGGTGGCGCGGCGGGCATCTTCCCGCCACGATGACATTACGCTCGGCGAGGGGCGTCTGCCCCCCGCCCGCGCCGTCGACGCCCGCCGATAGACGTCGGCGAGCACCTCTGCCTCCAGATCCCACGGGGGGGTTCCGGCCAACGCGCAGGCTGCATCGGTCGAGACCGTGCGGTACCCGCGTATTGCCCTGACCGCTACGACCCTCTGTGGACGCCACAGAAGGGCCCTATTACGAGCGGCCAGGGACTCCGCCCACACGGGCGCGCCGTACAGCGCCATCGACCGTACTACCCCCGCGTAGAGTCGTCGACACGCAAGACTCGGTCCGCCCAAATTCGGCATCAGTCGCCCGAGGGCGGAAGTGCTCGTCAAAGTGCCACCGTCCATCCAATACCAGGCCCAGATATTTGATGTGGGCCTGGATTGGCAAGCCCACCCCATTGACCGTTATCGAGGCGCTGGAGGGCGGGCCCCGTTGGCGCCCATGGAACAGTAGGGCCTCCGACTTTTTAAGGGCCACCCTAAGCCCCAGCGCCTCAATCCGCCTGACCACCTCCGCGGTACCTGAGGTGGCCAGCGTTGCCGCCTCCTCGAGGGTCCAGCCCCGGGCTGTGACGAGCGTGTCGTCTGCGTAGCAAATTACGCCCAGCCCGGGGGGGAGCCGGCCACGGAGGACCCAGTCGTAGCCGATGTCCCACAGGAGCGGCCCAAGAACCGAACCCTGCGGGACGCCGCACGACATAGCCCTCCTTACAACGTCCCCTTCCCGGTCCACGAAGAGGACGCTGCGGCCGTCGAGGTAGTCCGCCACCAGCCGCCTTAGGTAGAGGGGCACTCCATGGTACCGGAGTGCCTCCTTGATGCAGCCGAATGGCAGAATATTGAAGGCGTTGGCGATGTCAAGCGACACCGCCAACAGCACATCCCTCGAGGTGACGGCCTCCGCAGCCGCGGCCTTCAGGCGCAGAATGGCGTCGACCGTAGACCGACCCGCCCGAAATCCAAACTGGGCGTCGGACAGGTCGGGGCCGACCGCTCCTAGGTGCCGGACGATGCGGGCAGCGACTACCCGCTCGAGGAGTTTGCCCACCTCGTCCAGCAACACGATGGGCCTGAAGGCCGAGACTGTGTTCGGAGGCCGTCCCGGCTTCGGCAGGAGCACGAGCTTCCCCTCCTTCCAGCAGTCAGGGAACCGTCCGGACACCAGGCAAGCGCCGAACAGTCCCCCGAGGCGGGGCTCGAGATGGTCGAGGACCAGGGCCAGCACTCGGGCGGGAACCCCGTCCAGCCCGGGGGCGGCGCCTCTCCGCATACGCGCTACCGCCGCCCCCATTTCCGTCGTCGTCACGGGCGGTACCTCCACGTCATCGGCCTCCCGGTCATCATCTGGCGGAGCCATGACCGGGGGCGTGTGCACCGCCCGTGAAGGGAAAAGTCCCTCGACCACCTCAGAGAGGAAGCCCGGCTGGAGGGTCTCCGTAAGGGGGGGGCCCTGGGCGCGGAGCTTGTTAAGTCCCCAGGGGTCACGCTCGAGACCCTCCAGCATCTCCTGCCTTTTCGCATCTTTGGCGCGACAGATGGCCAGCTTTAACGCGGCGCGCGCACTGCTGTACGCCGCATACAGCCGGCCCTCCCGCTCTTCGTCGCGGATTCGGCGACGGCGGCTGCGGGTGTAGGACCTCCGGGCACGAATACAGGCCGCACGGAGGTCCGCCAGCTCCGGGGACCACCAGTAGACCCCCTCCCGTCGAGGCGGGCGCCGCACACGGGGCATGGCCGCATCGCACATCTGCGTAAGCATGCCGCGAATGCGGCCAGCCTCGGCGTCCACGTCTTCCGCCAGGGGGGGAGGCAGCCAAGATTGAAAAATGGCCGCCTCCACTAGCAGGTCCCGGTCGAGCCTACCCACAGCCCATCGCGGAAACGCGGGAGTTCTGTCGGCCGCGTGACCCCTGCTGGCACCCTGAAGGTTCCGGGAGACCTCTATCTGAATATATCTGTGGTCAGATAGGGTCTCGACCTCCTCCAGGACCCGCCAGCTCCTTACGCGTGCGGCGACACCGGGGCTAGCGAACGAAAGGTCCACTATCGACCCGCCCCAGGGTCGCACGCACGTTTGGGCGGACCCTCGGTTGAGCAACACGAGGTCCGCCGCTGCCGCCCACTCTTGGACCGCCGCACCTCGGGGGTCCGTCCTGGGGGACCCCCACGCCGTTGATTTGGCGTTGAAGTCCCCCAGCACGAGTACAGGGCTCGGTGCTATACGCCGTATCGAGGTCTCCAGGTTGTGCAGGAAGACCTCGAAAGCCGCCAGACTACGACTAGGGGAGAAGTACACGCCATACAGCGTGACCCCTCCCCATTCGGCCGCCACATATCCCGTGCCCTGGTCTTTGAGTGACAAGGGCGGGGAATGCGGCGCCGCCGAGCCGACGACCGCCACGGAGCCATCCCCGCTACCCGCCCAATTGGGGCGATCCGGGACTATGTAGGGCTCCGCGGCTACGGCAACACCGATCGACCGCTCCGCCATGGATTGCAGGAAGAGGTCCTGCGCCCTGGCGGAATGGCCGAGATTCCCCTGGAGGAGGATAGCGTCGTGATCCGTTATTGGACCACGATATCCCCCTCCATGCGCTGCGGCGGTCCAGCCGCGCCGGGTTGGGCAGCCGGGGCCGATTGGCTGCCCACCCCCCTCTTAGGGCCTGACTTGGCCGGAGGCCTGCACCCCACCCGCCCCATACAGTGGTTGGCGGGGCGACCTCTGGCTACCCCTTCGGGGAATACAGGCGTGATGCTATGTTTTATGATGTTATGTAGAAAGAAAATTATTTAGTCATACCTAATAGCTCAATCTGATTATTAAATAGTATAAACAAAAAAAACTAACAAACTATTTGTTAAGGTACCCATCCGCTATCGAACACGAGAAACAACCAAACATAACACAAACATAATCTATGGGGCGTATTATAGGACCCCTGGCTTGCAGAGGCACTGGTGTTTTATAAAAACACATTTAAATTGTATAATAATATTAGATGGTTTTCAAGAAATGAAACTTTACCGAGTTTAAAGAAAAACATTATGATTTTTATTTTAGCACTTGACATGCTCAGCTACTTATAAATAACAAATTATTTGTGAAAATGTGGAAAAAACTTGGCGTGTGTCGTAAAGAAAAATGTAATGTGGAGATTGGGTATGGCCATCGGTCAGTGCGATGGCTTAGCAGTATAGAACGCTGCCCCGGATTGGAAGGGACGCAGGTCCGAATCCTCATTTTTTCCACATTTTCACAAATAATTTCTTCTTTATAAGAATATTAATTAACCATGAAAAGTATGCAGTGAGTATTGCGGTAAAACCAAGGACTGTAAACGCAGTAGTATTGAGTTCTATCCCCAGGGTCAAGGTCCAGGGAACACCCCTGACTTTTCATAATTTTTCGAAATCATATTTATGTGCATTTTTTTTAAATTATAATTTTATATATAACTAGCCTAGTTTTTAGGTCATATCTCAGGTTCCCGATATAGTAGCGGGATAAAATATACATCAGTTTTTAAGTCTAATCAAGACCTAACAAATAAACAAAATAGCATGAAAATCCGTTCAGTAGTTTTTGCGTGATCTGCGAACGAACAAAAAGACAAAAGACCTACAAAAAATTGTTTTTTAATTTAAGGCGGGAAAAAATGTTCCTAACCGCACACCCCGTCGTTCGGGTCAACGAACAGGGTAGTGTGGGGCCTTCACCCACTAAGGAAACCCGCCGTGTGCCGTCTCTCCACCTTTATTGACGGGCCTCTGGAACTATGTTACATTCCTTCGGTGGTCCTGTGTTACATAATACATTATTTTTTTCCCAAATATCTTAAATGTAAAGACACAACTCTGTTAAAGCTTTATAATAGTTTTGTCCGTGTGGTGACGGACTAAGAATACAAATGTTACCACCCCATCCTTCCTCACGGGTGTCGTATGAGTGCAAGTAAGCAATTATCATCCATTGCATGACTGGTGGTAGGGCTGGGTACCAAGTGGGAGTACTCACTTGATATCGGGCCCGAGCGGGTTGGTACTACCATCTCCCGTGTGACCGGCCATGAAGCACATCGTTGCGTTTTGGCTGTAGCAGGAGATAGCCGTTTATATTTCATTTCATATCTGTGAAATGAATTGGTGAGCAGCGGCTTGACAATACTCTCAGTATAGTCGAGTCCATGGGCGACGGTTACCATTTACCATCAGATAAACCGTAGCTCATCTGCCACTACATGCAATAAAAAAATAAAAAATAGGATTTTCCTTCACTTCTTTTCCATCGTAAGGAAACCTGCATGCATGAGAAGTTCTCGCCAAAGTCTGCCCGCATTGGGGTGGGAAACAACCTTTTCAATATGAGCGGAGCCCGTGCCTAATAGCAGAACAGTAAAAGGGTTAAAATAAAAATTAAAACCTTGTAAAAAGTGTCTCTTTTCCACTAAAAATATTTCTATTTTTTACGAGTGTGAATGCTTTGATTGTAAATAATTTTATTGATTCACTTACTAGACTGTCTTATGCATAAAGAATGCATAGCATCACGCCTGTATTCCCCGAAAGGGTAGCCAGAGGTGTATTACACACCCACGACTCGCCAGCTATGTTTAAGTCCCACGTAATAGGGGGCGAGCCTATTGACGGCTACCGAGCATATTTCCACACTCCGGGCTGCTACTGAGAATTTTTCTTTTTAGGAAAATGCTCAATAACATTGCCCGACCCGGGGATCGAACCCGAGACCTCATGATTAGCAGTCGCAACACTACCGCTACTCCACCGAGGCAGTTAAATATAGAGTATTATATAAAGATAGAGTATTATAAAAGTAATTAAAACATACATAAATAACATAGAATCACGCCTGTATTCCCCGAAAGGGTATGCAGAGGTGCATTACACACCCTCGGTTCGCCAGCTATGTTTAAGTCCCACGTAATGGTGGGCGAGCCTATTGCCATCTACCGGGCAAATTTCCAAACTACTTTCTTTTTACGAAAATGCTCAATAACATTGCCCGACCTGGGGTTTGAACCCGAGACCTCATGAACAGCAGTCGCTCATACTACCGCTACACCACCGAGGCAGTTAAAACAATACAAAAATGAATTAAAATACTCCAAACTTGATAAATTTATTATTGTAAACGGTGCCATATCGTTTTAAATTGTCATTCATAGATTTTGTTATAGAATAATATTTTAGCTAAATCGTGTTTAAGTTAATCAATTTCTATCATGCCGTTTGGGCTTCGTAGCAGTCAGGTAGAAAGAGCGACAAGCGTTAGACAAGCGTTGACTAGGGCAAGTTACGCAACTGGTAAACAACATCCGTGCTACATTTATTGTCCGTGTGGACTTCCACAGGGGTGGTGACACTTGTCACCACCCCATTCTTTCCCACGGGTGTCGTACGAGGCTACCAAGGGAAGTAAGCAATTCTCACCCATTGCGTGAGTGGTGGTATGGCTGGGTACCAAGTGGGAGTACTCACTTGCTATCGGGCCGGAGCGGGTTGGTGCCACCATCTCCCGTGTGACCGGCTAAGTAGCACATCGTTGTGTTTTGGTTGTAGCAGGAGATAGCCGTCTATTCTTTCATTTCATATCGGTGAAATGCAATGGTAAGCAGCGGCTTGATAATACTCTCGGTATAGTTGCGTCTATAGTGAAAAACACATCCTTTATTTGTTTTAATCAGTATCGAGACTGTTTGACATTTTTAAGGGTTAGGCAAAATACACCAGTGTAGTAATGTCACACAATTCCAGTGGCCAACACAGGCGGAGAGACGGCATACGGCGGGTTTATTTACTGGTTGAAGGCCCCATACTACCCTGTTCGTTGTCCCGAATGACGGAGTGTGCGGATAGATAAATTTATTCCCGCCTTAACAATAAAAAGGTGAACTACATCCTGAGGGGTAAGTTGTTATGGAGTGTATGGTCTGTGTGGTGGCGGACTAAGAATACAAGTGCCACCACCCCACTCTTTCTCACGGGTGTCGTACAAGGCGAATAAGGGAAGTAAGCAATTACCACCCATTGCATTACTGGTGGTAGGGCTGGGTACCAAGTGGGAGTGCTCACTTGCTATCAGGCTCGAGCGGGTTGGTACCGCCATTTCCTGTGTGATCGGCCATGAAGCACATTGTTGCGTTTTGGCTGTGTAGTTTATATTTCATTTCATCTGTGAAATGAATTGGTGAGCAGCGGCTTGACAATACTCTCGGTATAGTCGAGTCTATGGGCGACGGTTACCATTTACCATCAGATGGACCGTGGCTCGTCTGCCACTACAAGCAATAAAAAAAAAAGGCCGTGGCTCATCTGGCACCATAAGCAATAGGTAACAAAAATGTTTATTCCGATTTCGTTAGTTGTAATTTCCCCTCTAGCGACAGATCCATCAGAATGATGGAAATCCTAGTTAGCTTTTAATGAGGATTTCTTGCTCTAATTTTTTTTATTGCGTATGGTGGCAGACGAGCCACGGCCTACCTGATAGTTAACGATACGTCGCTCACAGACTCAACTATACCGGCAGTATTGTCAAGCCGCCGCTCACCATTTCATTTCACAGATATAAAATGAAAGAATAAACGGCTATCTTCTCCTACAGCCAAAATGCAACGATGTGCTTCATGGCTGGTCACACGTGAGATGATGGTACCAACCCGTTCGGGCCCGATACCAAGTGCGTACTCCCACTTGGTACCCAGCCCTACCACCAGTCATGCAATAGGTGCTAATTGCTTACTTCCCTTAGTCACCTCATACGACACCCGTGGGAAAGAATGGGGTAGTGACACTTGTATTCTTAGTCCGTCACCACACGGTTTTTTTTACTTATCCGATTAAACTGTTAAAAAGAACAAAGTATTTGTGAAAGTAGAAAAAGGGGACTTTACTGCAAGAAGGATTCAAACCTGCGTCCCATGCAATCAGAGGAAGTGCCCTAGGCCGATGAGATATTGCAGTCGCCCAACGACGATACCAAATCTTCACATTCAATCACTTCATATTTGTTTTTGATGGCTTTACGACCGACTACAATACCTTTGCGGCCTAGAGCACTTCCCCGGATTGGGTGGGACGCAGGTTCGAGTTCTGCTTGCAGTAAAGTTCCCTTTTTCCACTTACACAAATAATTTATTTTTTAAAGTAGCTGAGCATGTCAAGTGCAGATTAAAATTACTGTTAAAATCAAAAATGAATTTAAATTAAAAATATATCTATACTAACAAATGGAGAGCCGGTTTTTTTGTTCGGTTATACCTCGAAAACTACTGAGACGATCGGAATAATACTTATACCATAAGATGCAGCGTGTTTCGCAGAAGGTTTTAGTATAAGTTATGTTGGTGATTACTTATCCGGACCCTATATTTTTGATGTGAAACATCTAATGCGGAGGGAGGGTAAAACCGGCTGTTAGCGACTCTTCTACCTAATAATAGGAATCCTATCCGAAATAGATTTTTTATCGACAATACTATAACGCGAGCGAAGCCGCGGGGAATGTACTAGTATGTTATAAATTAAGTTCTAGCTGAAACATCGATGGCGTGGACTTCAGTATTGGGTCAAATGATATTAATAAGGCACTATTATTATATCTTTATGCAAAATTTCTATGAAACAGGAGTCATTCATTGTTCCGAATTAAAAGGCAGGCTATGTCCTTTTCTGGGTTACGGACTATGTATGCTAAATTTTATGGGGATTGGTTGAGTAGTTAAGGCGTGACAGCGTAACAAACGAAACTTTCGGATCTACGAGATTAGTAGTAGAAGGAAGTAAGGAGGAGCATTGGAGTTTTTTAGTTTACCCCAAAAATGGATGAGTCATGTGGGATACTTTTTGATGTGAAACATCTAATGCGGAGGGAGAGTAAAATCGGCTGTTAGCGTGGCGACGCTTTTATTTTACTTGTCCCGTTCAAATTTTGCAAGTTAAATTTGACACACTTCCCGATTTCCGATTGAGCTGAAATTTTACACTCATGTGTATATTGCGTGACAATGCAATATTGAGATGACATGGGGCTGATATGATGATGGAGATGGAAGGTGTATATAGGAACTCTATAATGAAACGGCCCAACCCAATCGAGTTTGGGCTTGTATGATTGGTCTTGCCTAGTACTTTGTGTCTAGATAGTATCCAAGGGCTGATGATGAAGCTGGAAGGTGGCCACAATAACTATAATGAAACGACGCAATCCCGTCGAGTTTGGACACGTTTGATTAGTCTTGAGGAGTATTTTGTCTTAAGATGGTATCCAGGGTCTGATGATGGAACTGGAAGGTGGCCATGCGAAACTCTGTAATTAAATGGCACAACTCCATCGAGTTAGGGCTTGTTTAAAATGTCTTGACTAGAACTTCAGTCCTAGATGATATCCAGGGTCTGATGATGGAGCTGGACCACAGTAACTCTGTAATGAAACGACGCAACCCCATCGAGTTTGGAATCATTTGATTCGTCTTGACGAGTACTTTGTCTTTAGATAGTATTCAGGGTCTGATGATGGAGCTAGAAGGTGGCCATAGGAACTCAGTTATAAAACGACATAGCTCCATCGAGTTTGGGCTCGTATGATTTATCTTGACGAGTAAATTGTCTCTATATGGTATCCAGAGTCTGACGATGGAGCTGGATGGTGGCCACAGTAACTCTGTAATGAAAGGACGCAACCCTATCGAGTTTATACTCGTTTGATTCGTCTTGAGGAGTACTTTGTCAAGTTATAATTATTTTATTTCTACAAAATAATTCCGATGTTTTCACATCTGCTAGACGTCCCGCGACGTCTAGTTTTTTTAATATGAAGATAATTGTAATATACATATAAGAACATACGTTCACTCACTGTACTGTGCTCACGCAGTCGAGTAATATAAGTTATAGCGACAATACTGGTGGTGTCATTTCTCGAACCCTGGCTTGGAATATACCAAATATATGTACAACAATAATTTGACATAAATTACGTATTTATATTCTAAAGTACAAGCGTACGAAATCAACGGGCAAAAATAGTACTTCATTTATAAAATAAATGGGATTTTACCTAAACAGCATAAAAGATTAGAATTAATAAAAATATTCCATTAAATGAATATAGAGACAAGACCTAATATGCAACCTTTGTCGATTTGGCAACTAAACATTTTTACACTACAAACTATTGACACTGTCAGACAAATACTGACTTATGTATAAAGATAGGTATTGTAAAATGTATTAAAAGTAATTAAAACAATGCAAAAATGAATGAAAATACTCTAAACTTGATAAATTATTCTGAGCGCTACCATATAGTTTTAAAAATGACGCTCATAGATTTTACTATAGAATAATATTTAAGGTAAATCGTGTTTAAGTAAGTTACTCACTTTCTATCAACATTTCACCGCATTCTTGTATGAAACTTCTCTTAAGACGCCGTACCGTGTTTATGAAACACTTAGGCATGATGCCAACGTTAGAAATATATTTTATTATATTATAAATTAGCAAAAAAATACAAATATCACAATTTATATAATAATATGAATAGTTCGAAGCACTTGTGAGCACTTGCTGTATGAAAGAAACAAACGACATTATTTTTAAATTCTCAATTCGAATCTAATGGCCAGTTATGAAATTTAAATTATTTAATCGAGTATAACCTATATGGTTTATTGTGAATACATAATCAAGCATTTTGCCTAATGGACCTACCTACCTACTTGTTAACATTGAATGTTTTATAGACTTAGACTTATATTATCAAAGTTTACCAATATACAAGTAAGTAGGTAAGTACGTAATAAAATTAAAATTACGTACACATTTATCTATGCAACTGATAGATTAAGATAGAGCTTCAACTTCAAATGCGAATAATCTTTTGATCTCCCGCCAAGATATCATTACCATCAATAAGCGAACGTATCTAATTGTAAGTATAAATTCATTGATGACACAGTTGAGAAAATTGAACTCGACATAATCGTTCTAAATTCCTCAGCATTAGGAAACTTAAACTAATCTAACACGTCATTGACATTAAATAATGATAAAAGATTGCCAATACAGAAAATCTGGCAGTAAGAAACGTCTACGCTTCGGAAAAAAGCTCTCATCGTGAAAAGCGTTGATAATGAGCGCGCGCGCGAGAGGCGTGCGCTGCTGTGAGGGACGCGCGGGGCTAGACTGCGCATCGATTATTCGGCGGCGAGCGCGTGTCTCGATAGCGCGTGTGAGTGAAAATAGTCACTCGCATTTACCACCCGAAACGATCGCAACGCCGGGAAATGTTAAATTATTACATGAAATTGTATATTAGCTGGTTTGGACGCGTGTACACGTGTTGCTACTGTGTTTAGTGTGTGAGATATCGATGACGCAGGTGATGACAAGCTAAGGGCGTCGTGGCCGAGCCGGCGACGAGATGGGAAACTCTTGCAGCTCCGGGCAAGCACACAAAGACAAGGATAATGTGTCACAACAATCTGAAGAGTAAGTACCTTTTGACTGACGTGGTGTGAAGGCCGAATCTTGTATCGTTGTTATTGTATGAAAGAAAATACCACAAATATTTATGTATTGTACAGTAGTAGTTCTGTAATAAGCATAAGACTAAGTCAAATATAATCACTACTCACAAGGCTAACTTTATGTAGGTAGGTACTTAATTAAAAAAAATACAAATCGCATTTTAGTGCAGTTATTCAAAAGAAAAAATCATCTATCATTTGCTAATAAACGCGCATATTTAGGGTAATTAATAGATGATACCATTCACTAGATAATTAAAACAAACTATAAAAAACATGAAAATACAACAAATATTTGTATATTTATATGTCATTTTGTTATATGTCGCTGCAACAACTAATCAATAAATTAAAAAAAAATACTACATAGAGCAACCAAACTATCAAAAACTATTTTTGAACGTATATTTTTCCCGCCACAATTATATAGACAGGTCCAGAGTGTAGTGTAGCTTCTGTAGCGTGTGCTTTGAGAAGGAAACAGATTCCTTGGTCTAAGAGCTTATGCCTCTACATTATAGAATACTCTAGCTTGCGTATGTTTGTGGTACTCTAAATTGTAAGAATTTCATAGAGCGGGAATCAAGACAACGGTTGACTGCCCCTGGTATTGAGTAAACGGTTAGGCAATCACTGTCACATGGGCCGTTGACTCGTCTGACTTCATAGCTACCATTTATATTACCATACATATCATTCATCGGTCAATATAGAACTACTATTTAAGTGTATCATTTTCATCCACTTTAAAACGTTAAATGAAATTGAAATTTGCACACTTATCAAGATTGACAATACAATAAAACTACGTTCTTTTTCGTTTTCTCATACGTGACCATCTTTATAAAAATAATGGATTGCACTAAGGATCGCAATCTTTAGCGCAAACGATATCTACATGGACTATAAGCCTTAGGTACATTGGCTATTTTTAAGTTTGTGAAATCTATTTTTGCAGAAGACTCTTTTACTTGACAAGCCAAACGTGAAATAAACATAAATTTCCATTCGGAAAAATACCTACCTATACCTTCAAATAAATTCATAATCTACACGGAACCAAAGGACGTTCTTTCATCAGGTCTTTATAGAAACTCCATGCACCTATAACCAATTTCAGTATTAAGTTAAGTACGAGAGATAGTTCTTGGTAAAGCTGGAGGTGAAATAGCTTTTCAACGAACGAAAAACGACACGAAAATGTCCGGGCAAAGCCAAGTTGCCGAACAAAAATCTCGGCGTCCTGCATAGAGCTAAGCGTCTGTGCAGTACCGGTCTTTCTGTGTGCTCTATCTATGTGGAGTACTGACGAACCACTAGACGTCGCATTGGAGCCCAAACTTCATCCTTATTATCTCCTTATTAATCCTTCCAATCCCTCACCTTGGAGTTGGCAACGTGCGAGTGATGCCTCTAGTATTGTTGGCGCCTATAGGCTACATTAACCGCTTACCATCAGGTGGGGGCTTCTATGCCACCCCCTTATATTAAAAAAAAAAATGACCTGGATACGAACTCGTTCAAGGCGATTCGTTTTCAGCGTTATTTTGTACTACGTATATGCAGGCTCTGAAAGGAACTCCCTGCCCTTCTTCAGTGTATCACCAGCGCTATAACATGTCCACGACAGGCGTTGGCTTGATTGTGTAGGTACGTTAAGATAAGGAGTCATATTTTGGGGCAATAGTACAGACAAGGGAAATGGCGTGATGATAAGTTAGTTAGTTAATAGTACAGACAAAGAGCGTGCGCTTAAAGCACAAAAAAACTTAGCTGTCACGGGACGTCTACCAGATGTGAAACATCGAAATTATTTTGTACAAAAAAAAAGATCATAACTTGACAAAGTACTCCTCAAGACGAATCAAACGAGTATAAACTCGATAGGGTTGCGTTGTTACATTACAGAGTTACTGTGGCCATCTTCCAGCTCCATCATCAGCCTTTGGATACCATCTAGAGACAAAGTACTCGTCAAAACGAATCATACGAGCCTAAACTCAATGGAGTTATGTCGTTTTATAATGGAGTTACTATGGTCACCTTCTAGCTCCATCACCAGACCTTAGATACCATCTAAATACAAAGTACTCGTCAAGACGAATCAAACGATTCCAAACTCGATGGGGTTGCATCGTTTCATTACAGAGTTACTGTGGCCACCTTTCAGTTCCAACATCAGACCCTGGATATCATCTAAAGACAAAGTAACTCATCAAGATGAATCAAACGAGTACAAACTCGATGAGGATGCGTCGTTTCATTATAGAGTTACTGTGGCCACCTTCCAGCTTCATCATTAGACCCTGGATACCACCTAGAGACAAAGTACTTGTCAAGATGTATCATACGAGCCCAAACTCGATGGGGTTGTGCCGTTTCATTATAGAGTTTCTGTGTCCACCTTCCAGCTGCATCATCCGATCAGCTCCATGTCATCATAATAGTGCATTGTCACGCGATATACATTATGCGTGTAGAATTTCAGCTCAATCAGAAACCGGGAAGTATGTCTAAATTAACTTGCAAGATTAGAACGGTACATGTAAAATAAAAGCGTCGCCACGCTAAAAGCCGATTTTACCCTCCCTTCGCATTAGATGTTTCACATCAAAAAGATGCATAAGATCGATGTGTCGGTTGCATCAAACAGGCTCGTGTTGTAGTAGGGAACTATTTAGGACATTACAGTTATTAACACTTCCCAGTCTATATATTTATGAATGTGCTGTATTTATCAAATCTAATATTGAGTTATATGAATTTTGTGATCGAGCACGGCACCAAGATAAATTACCTACAGTTGCTAGTAAAACTAGCCTGTTACATGATAGCATCTTCTGTGTTGTTTAATAAGATACCCAAGTCTATAAGAACTAATTCAACAATAAACTCTTTCAAAAAGAAACTCTGTGAATGCTATTACCGAAATGTTATTATTTTTTAATGATTTTTTATTGGACAAATTCTCTCTAATTCATCCCTCGTGACATTTGAAATCGTTTTAATAAATTTATTACAGTCTTTGACCTAATTTAAATCTTGACCTATGTATTATTATTAATTTATTATTTGTAACAAATTAACAATATTATTGGCCTTCGAGGCGGGACATATCTGACCACATCTGTTAACTAATTTACCAATTTATGTACCTATGATCCACAATAAATTATTGCACGCCGTTTCATGTAGAACAACTGATTTTTCAAACTTAAAATGTCTCTATTTATCATATATTGCACTTGTAAAATAATATATACACACACATATCAAGAAAAAGCACTATTTTTAACACTCATGATATTTTGATGCCATTTTTGTTATTTAAACTAGTTATAAAACTGTTTAAAAAAGTTCTGTCTTGGACGTCCGTGTGTTGTAGGTAACACGATAACGACCAAAATACTTTACTAATCTAGTATTTTTTTTTCTTTTACAATTTAGTATAACTACGAATAGAGCCCTATCACTTTTCATGGTCTAATTCGATGTGGTTTAATTGTTATTAAATAAACAAAAAAATTGTGAATATTTACGCTCGATTCGACACTAAAACCAGCGCTATGGCTATCCTTATTTCGTGAGAACTATTTCTATAGACCAATATAGAAGTACTTCTTAAAATTAGCGCTAGATGGCGTATAAGACATGAAAACCACAGGACTTTTTGAAATTAGCGCTATCTATGTGATTTATTGAAAACTACTTAGTAAGACCCATACATTATTAGTTACTTGTCAAATAATCAATTTTATTGTGAAATATTAAGATTATGAGGCGTGCACTTTTGGATTTTCCAAAATATTTGAATTTGCTGCCAGTACTTGAGCGGCAGTTACCGCTTACTATCGAGTAGTTTATCATATACTTTGCTTACCAAGGAGACAGTTCTACTCAATTCATTGTGTCAGAAGACTTAGAAGTTATCTGTTTATGTTAAAGGGATCCAAGGAAATTAGATTGTCTGCTTAGACATCCGTGAGAGGCATCTAAAAAATGTTTATGTTAAGTGTCAGACAGTTTATTTTTTTATAGCAATATTGAATAGGCAATGACGAAATTAGTGTGCTGTACCTGCTACCTTTTTTTGCTAAGGTGGGAATTAATGTACCTAACCGCACACCTCGTCGTTTGGGCCAACGAATATGCTAGTATAGGCCCCTCACCCACTAAATAAACCCGCTGTGTACCATCTCTCCTCCTGTTTAGCGGCCTACTGTTTGCTCTATCACTCTGGTCAGATAATATAACGACTATTTCAGTATTAATAGTTATACTTACATTTTATTTTTCTCGCAAAAATGTCTTTGTAAATAGTTATGATCATTACATTTTTACAAGACCAATTACATGGGTTATGCGAACGATGTTATCCAATATATCCCAAATCCCGAAGCGCTCAGCTCGTTACGGTAACAACTTTATAAATATCCTATTTATATGTTACTATATCTACCCTGTACCTCCCTCCCCTCCCTGTAAACCCGTCTAATCGGAGAATGATTCCCTTTTACAACTGACATCGTTACGGCACGGTAGAGTTTAGTAAAGTACCTAATTATTAATAGCTTCCCTTATAGGTACGTTTTCTTTAATACAACACTGCACTCAGAATAATCCTTGTATCGCGGCGGACTTTACAAATATACAATTTCACGGATACAAAGTACACCCAGACTCAGAATAACCATTTGTGAATCACACAAAGAGTTGTCCTGAGTGGAAATCGAACCCATAACACTCGGGTGGGAGGCTGGTATCTAAAACCCTTCCGTCATCTGTACAGTCATTATTCTCATAGTATAACACAGAAACCCTTGCTAATATTATTCTAATATATAAAATTCTCGTATCACAGTGTTTGTCGCCATTCTCTTCCGAAACGGCTTGATCGATTCTTATGATATATATATATTCTTTCATACCCTTAGCGATAAGAGAGGTCCAACCCAAAATTTTTTTTTTATTTTTTGTATCAATTTTTTTATTTTGATTTTTTTATGATTCGGCATATGAGTTAGTTTGTTTTTTTTACGCAATAAATTCCCTAAAAAATCTGTAGAAATCATTTATATGGCAAAACAATGTTTGCCGGGTCAGTTAATTTATAACATTTGCATGCATAATTATAGTTTTGAGCCAAAAAAGTTCATGGGGTACCTTTTATCCCGGAAAATCACGATGGTTATTATTGGATAGTTATTTTTGCATTTAGATAATTAATGTGCCGTATAGTGGCCTATTTATATTCTGAAGTCCACGTGGGCGGAGCCGCGGGCAGAATCTTGTAGTGTAGTATTTAATAGGAGAATAGATATCACATATCGATAGATAAAATAACTGCCGTCATGCACATATTTAGTTTACAAGCGTAGGTAGAAATATGTATATACCGTCTCGCACTCATAATTTTGCAAATGACGATTGAACTTAAGTGATTGTTATGTGGAGATTGGGCATTTTTTTTGCATGTAGTGGCAGACGAGCCACGGCCCATCTGATGGTAAATGGTAACCGTCGCTCATGGACTCAACTATACCGAAAGTATTGTCAATCCGCTGCTCACCATTTCATTTCACCGATATGAAATGAAAGAATAAATTGCTATCTCCTGCTACAGCCAAAACGCAACGATGTGCTTCATGGCCGGTCACACGAGAGATGATGGTACCAACCCGCTCGGGCTCGATACCAAGTGAGTACTCCCACTTGGTACCTAGCCCTACCACCAGTAATGCAATGGATGATAATTGCTTACTTCCCTTAGTCGCGAGAAAGAATGGGGTGATGACACTTGTATTCTTAATCCGTTACCACACGGACAAGGGATCGCCGCGCTGTGGGCTATTGCGATGGCTTAGCGGTTTAGAGCACTTCCCCGGATTGGAAGGGACGCAGGTTCCTGTTCCAGTTTCCACTTTCACAATTATTTGTTCTTTAACTGTATCTTTTTTTTTATTAGTAGTCTGTGAAAACTTTAGGGAGTTGCGGCTTCTCTTACTAAGATTGGTACGCCCTTCTTAACGTCAGATGGGATATTATGTAAATGAAAAATAAAAATAAAATAGAGGCACATCAGAAAAAAAATTGTAGTGGTAGAGCCTTGCTTATCCTAGCATGAACAGGCCGGCTAGATCGGGGAAGTACCACCCTCGCACAGAAGATCAGTTTGAAACAACCGTAGATACTCCTACAGTAGTGTTTCGTATGGTGAGAGAGAGCGCAGGCCCAAACAACCCACTTTTTTTTTGTTAAGGCGGGATAAAAATGATCCTAACCGCACACCCCGTCGTTCGGGGCAAAGAACAGTATAGTGTGGGGCCTTCACCCACTAAAGAAACCCGCTGTGTGCCGTCTCTCCGTCTTTATTGGCGGGCCACTGGAACTATATTACATTCCTTCGGTGGTAGGTCCAAACAACCCTACTCCTTCATACTCTTCCCTTGGATCTATCCCTTTCCTTGGAGATGGTGACGTGCTTGATATGCCTCTGGTCTTGCTATCGTCTATAAAAAACACAAAAGTGTGAAAATGCAACCAATAGACCTAGTCTGTTCAGAGTCCAGACGCTGTACTGAATGGCCGAAAATGTCAGGTACTAAAAATATATAGGTATTTTATCCTATCCAAAAAATAATAACATATTTATAAGAATTTGTCATCATTTGGTATGATTCTTACGCTTACAAACTTGCAACTTCGCACTCAAGATAGTAAGAAAATTATGTGATATAGAAATCGGTAACTCCGAGCAACCGCTACGATAGCTTACTGGTAGAGCTATATAAAAATAACAACAGAATCACATCTGTATCTACAACTTATTTTATTACGCGAACTGCACGCTGGATCCTGCATAAAACAATACCTCGGTTCTCCACCCTTCAATTTCAATTGGCCAGTCTAATTAAAAGTTTTGCTACATCCGAGATCCCACTTGGATCCCAATATATTATAGAAGTTTATAGTCTGGGCCCGTAGAATATAACTCAGTAAATCGTATTGACGTCGTATCGTCTCGCTTGTGATTGGTAGAGAAACCGACACGTGATGTCGCAATAATCCCTCGGCCAATCACGGTGTTCTCTCAACCAATCACAATGACACGATGTCATGTCGATATGATCGAGTGAGATACATTCTAACCCCCCTGATGTCTTCAAGTGCTAGCCGCGTGTGCTGTATACAATTTTTCAATAAAGTACATATTAATGTACTAAGCTATGCTCTGTCTGAAAATAAAATTATCAGCTACATATCTTTGCATTGCATCTTTGATATTCCTTGGGAATATCGAAAAAATGCGACACGTATCTTATTGTTTATTTAAACGTAAAAAAACAATAAACGTCTTGTTTTGTCGTTAAACATAATAATTTCACATATTTACACGAACATTATAATTTACTAGCAACTCGTCCTTGCTACTAATGAAGAAAATCTTTAGGATGACTTTCCATTATAAGAATGAACTTCTCTACATTAAAAAGTTTAATTAGGATATTATACTACTACTACTTACTAGTTATCATCACGCCATTTCCCTTGCGAGGTAGGTAGAGACAACATAGTGCCAAGTGGCTCTATTCTTGCATACATCTCTAGCTTCCTCAACATTCATAATTCTCTCCATACACGCTCGCAGGTTTCGGAGACTCCTGACTCCACATTCCTTCAATACATGACCGATTTGGTCTAGGTAGGTGAGTCTCGGTCTCCTCCTGTACCTACCTACCACTTTCGCATTATATATCTTCTTAACCAATAGCTCGTCCGGCATTATTTCCATATGTCCGAACCATCGGAGCATTCCCTTTCGCATCTTTAGGATATTATAATATACTAGTGGACCCAACAGACGTTGTCCTGTCCAAATATTGGCCTTTTACATTAGAAAAAATTAAAGAAAAAAAAACTGAAATCTTATCGTGGCGCCATCTACCGGGTCCAAATGTAAATCTAAACCATCCCGGTACTTAAGCAAACATTCACAAATAAATAGAAGAAAAGGTCCTGAAATCCTATTGTGGCGCCACCTACCGGGTCCAAATGTGAATCTAAACCATCCTCGAATCCCCTTGAACTCATAAAATAAAAAGCTTTACTAAGTTTACTTGAAACGGTTCGATGCTTTCATAGATTATCCCTGTTTAAAAACATATTTTACCTTTTTGGTACTGATGCTGTATTGTGAGCTAACGTTAAGGCGACATTGGGGCCACAGATGTAAAATTTTCCATGAAGACGTAATGCCATAATAATTCCCTGACTGAACCATTTTAACATTTTTTTCATTGAGAAAATAATTAAGCATATAGGTTTATAGGACTATTTTTTGACGTGATAACGTCTTATAAATCGATGACCGCCGGCCGCACGCGCGAAAAGGTGTCACGTTGCAATGCGAGACAGCTCTTTTTTTAAAAAACATGTATACATCTCAGTCGAAGAGTAAACGTTGTGAAGATTCCTTATTTGTACACGAAAAAAAGTAAAATAATGGATTTTTAGAATACCATTGTAAATGTCTTGTTTTCTTCCACTGGATATATCATACAGCTAATATTTATGGAGTTACTGTACCAGGAACGTAGTAGATTTAGTGGCCTTGTTATAGTTAAACAAGATTACATTCAATTTACTACTTCTATTCTATTATACAACTGTTTTAACAGAGCTATATGTTTGAACATTTTTTTTTATTTTTGATGTGAAACATCTAATGCGGAGGGAGGGTAATCTCGGCTGTTAGCGTGGCGACGCTTTTATTTGTCCTGTTCAAATCTTGCAGGTTAAATTTGACACACTTCCCGATTTCCGATTGAGTTGAAATTTTATACGCATATGTATATCACATGACAATGCAATATTATGTTGATATGGAGCTGATCTGATGATGGAGCTGGAAGGTGGACATAGGAACTTTATAATGAAACGGCGCAACCCCATCGAGTTTGGGCTCGTATGATTTCTCTTGACGAGTACTTTGTCTCTAGATGGTATCCAGGGTCTGATGATGGAGCTGGAAGGTGGCCACAGTAACTCTGTAATGAAATGACGCAACCCCATCGAGTTTGGGCTCGTATGATTTCTCTTGACGAGTACTTTGTCTCTAGATGGTATCCAGGGTCTGATGATGGAGCTGGAAGGTGGCCACAGTAACTCTGTAATGAAATGACGCAACCCCATCGAGTTTGGAATCGTTTGATTCGTCTTGACGAGTACTTTGTCTTTAGATGGTATCCAGAGTCTGATGATGGAGCTAGAAGGTGGCCATAGAAACTCCGTTATAAAACGACATAGCTCCGTCGAGTTTGGGCTCTTATGATTCGTCTTGAAGAGTACTTTGTCTCTAGATGGTATCCAGGGTCTAATGATGAAGCTGGAAGGTGGCCACAGTAACTCTGTAAGGAAACGACCCAAACCCATCGAGTTTATACTCGTTTGATTCGCCTTAAGGAGTACTTTGTCAAGCTATGATCATTTTATTTCTACAAAATAGTTTCGATATTTTCACATCTGGTAGTCGTCCCGCGACTTCTAGTTTTTTTTTAAGACAACACTGCACCTAGGAATAATCTTTGTATCTTCGGGGACTTGACAAACATTTAATTTCAGACTCAGAACAACCATTTGTGGATTACACCACGTGGGAATCGATCCCACATCATTCGGGCGCCATCTGTGCAGTCAACACAAAACAATTTGTTTAGAATTTTTGTCTATTTGTTTTGCTCAGGCATCACGCTAAAACTACTGAACAAATTGTAGTTTGATAAGGCTTACTCAAGCCTCAAGCTCAACTTAAAAACTGGTATAAATTTTATCCACCTACTACTTATGTATTGGGAACCTGAGATATAACCTAAAAACTAGCTCTTGCCTATTTTTTTGTTAAGGCGGGAATAAAAATTTCCTAACCGCACTTCGTCGTTCGGGGCAACGAACAGGGTAGTGTGGGGCCCTCACCCACTAAAGAAACCCGCCGTGTGCCGACTCTCCGCCTTTATTGGCGGGCCACTGGAACTATGTTACATTCCTTCGGTGGTGTAGAATATCACCCTAAAAAGTAGCGATATTTGACAGTTTTATTACAAAAATTCTCACCAATTAGACGTAAAGTGAAATTATTTATTTGCTAAGCTTTCACGACGTAACTATTAAACCAATCATCATAAAATTTTGCATACACTTAGTCTGAGGCCCAGAAAAGGATAGGCACATACATTTTATCCCGGAAATATGAATAGTTCTCGTGGGATAGCTATTTTTTCATGTAAAAATCGCCATATTTATGTACAAAGCCCCAGGTAGAATCTATAGACCACTGAAAGAATGTAATATGGTTCCACTGGCCCGCCAACAAAGGCGGAGAGACGGCACACGGCGGGTTTATTTAGTGAGTGTGGACCCCATTCTGTCCTATATAAAAAAAAATGATTTAGTCTCGAATAAAGGCGATTACAGTCTGCCGGCTTCATAAGCGATTACTTTCTAGAACATATGGCGGGCCTCGTGGCGTAGTCGGTAGTGTAACCGACTTCCGTGCACGAGGTCGTGGGTTTGATTCCCACTCAGAACAATTATTTGTGTGATGAACACAGATACTTGTACTGCGTCTGGGTCTTTTCTATCTATTAATATGTATGTATTTACAAAAAAAGTAATATATGTATTATATCCGTAATCTGGTACCCATAGCACAAGCGTTAATCTTAGTTTGAGACCAGAGGACGTTGTGTGAAATGTCCGTTTAATGTATTTTGTAAAAAATTAAAAAGATATCTGCGACTGGGGTGTGTGCGCGCGAATTGTGCACGTGCGCACCACTAAACTACCGCACACAACGGTAGATCAGTTTCGATATCACATGATTCCTATTGTCTTATTAGGAGAACATTTTATAATAATCTGGTCCTTTCTTTCTATATAAGACGCGTTCAAGGCCTACGTTGACGTACTGAATACGACACAATAGCTCTTTGGAGGTCAACTATGTACTGTCGTCGCAAAGGAGCTAGAAATAACTACACTAAGTTTTTGAAGTAAATACTTGTTTACGCACGCTTGACTTGGGGAGTAAGCTGGTGAATGCGAGACGTGAGCGTAGAGGGAGATATAAGTTAGTGAAGATAGAAAGAGAGAGAGTTACGTTTCGTATATTACTGTAGGGGCAAGAAAGAGAGGTGCGTGCACACATTTTCTTTCTCTGTTTCTCATTATGAATAGATATTAACATTATTAATCTATAATATTATAAAGCTATAATAGAGCTGTGTCTATACATTTAAGATATTTGAGAAAAAATTACTGAATTAGGCTATAGAGGCGTGTCTAGACACAAAACGATTTTTTTAGATTTTTTGTCTGTTTGTTTGTTTGCTCATCACGCAAAAACTACTGAACAGATTTTGATGCAACTATTTTTGTTTGATAGCTCTTGATTAGACTTAACAACTGGTATACATTTTATCCCGCTTATACTAACTATATCGGAAACCTGAGATATTACCTAAAAACTAGCTTTTGGCTGCTAGTAATATATATATTTATATTGTTAAGTTTTACTTCAGTTGTGTGCTCCCGCGAAGCGGCGACGCTCCGTGTGTGGATGCGTCGCGCAGTAGAAAGGGTAAGCCACCGGCGTACCACTGAAGTAATCCAACACAGTACCAGTGGTCCGTCAACACAGGTGGAGAGACGGCACACGGCGGGTTTCTTTAGTGAGTGAGAGCCCCACACTACCCTGTTCGTTGCCCCGAACGACAGGGTATGCGGTTAGGTACATTTTTTCCCGCCTAAACAAAAAAGAAAAATAATGATATACTCCGAAGTTGGTCCCATAAAAATTTTGAACTATTGATTTGGCCGTGTGGAGCCGGCTTTAGAATTGTCCCACCCCTCTCCACCCATGGGAGTTGTAAGAGCTGACTGAGGGAATACCGGGGGGAGTGGGCAGCAGCACACCCTCGAGTATTAACTACATCTACTGCGATAGCCAACCCGCCTGCCAAGCGTGGCGATTACGGCTATACCCCCAATTTGGGGAGGCCTATGTCCAGCAGTAGACGTCGAAAGGCTGATGGATGGATGGATGGATGGATGGATGGGTGGGTGTAGAGATCATCTGTTAACTTGTAGTTGGTCTAATATTAATAAATTTAGAAAAAAACAACCCTAAGGGTGGAAATATAGGGGATGATTGATTGTTCACTTATTGATTTTAATACCGAGTTGTGTTTAGCCATTAGTCTCATAAATTTAATATATAAAACATACTTATGTATATATATATATATATAGACTCAACATACAAGAATACTTCCAAGCTCATCTGACTCTCATCTCTCGCTTTGACTGCCTCTGTGGTGCAGCGGTAGTGTGAGCGACTGCTAATCGTGAGATCTCAGGTTCGATCCCCGGAACGGGCAGTGTTGTTGAGCTTTTTCATAAAAAGAAAAAATCTCAGTACCAGCCCGAAGCTTGGAAATGTGCCCGGTAGGCGGCTCGCCCCCTATTACGTGGGAGTTAAACATAGCTGGCAATCCGTGGGTGTATAATACACCTCTGCCTACCCCTTTGGGGAATACAGGCGTGATGCTATGTTTCATCTGGATATATTACTCCCGGTGGGAGTAATATAATATAATAACCGGTGGGGTGGGTTTGGGTAGTATGGCTTTAACAAATGTGTGGTATTAGTCACCACACATTTGTTAAAGCCATACTACCCAAATTTTCTCCTAGATTTACGATCTAAACTGTTTGCCAAACCAAATACTCAGTAAGCTTTTTAATATTCCTGCTAAATAATACAGAAGTTTTTAAAAGCAAAATTGCTAATATTGCTTTAAAATTCCTTCATAAATAAGCCACTTTGTAGACGAGCGTATTTAACAAAGTTTAGATCCCCTTTGTTGAAAGCACTATATGAACACTTCTGTCAGGCATAAACTTAACTTGCTTACTACACGAGGCAATATTACTTCATTTTAAAATGGATGTATGTACTACAATATTTTGCTTTGATGTAGGGCCGTGGGGTGTTCAGCTTTGTTACGGGGTTAAATACTCTGTGGTAACGGATGATAGAAATTTGGAAGGTATATTCTTCCCAACAGGTACGATAAAATATATCTCAGGGGACTATCTAATCCACTGAAGGAATGTAATTTGGTTCCAGTGGCCCGCCAATACAGGCGGAGAGACGGCACACGGCCGGTTTATTTAGTGCGTGAGGGCCCCACACTACCCTGTTCGTTGCCCCGAACGACGGGGTGTGCGGTTAGGATCATTTTTTCCCGCCTTAACAAAAAAAAAGGGTTAGTATCTAATCACCACTGAAGCAATGTAACATAGTTCCAGTGGGCCGCCTACACAGGTGGAGAGACGGCGCAAGGCGGGTTTATTTAGTGGGTGAGGGCCCCACACTACCCTGTTCCTTGCCTCGAAAGACGGGGTGTGCGGTTTGTTACAAATAAAAAAGGGGGTATCTAAATAGTAACATTACATGTCTGAAGAAAAACACAATATTTTGGCCGTGTGGTGACGGACTAAGAATACAATTGTCACCACCCCATTCATTCCCATGGGTGTCGTATGAGGCGACTAAGGGAAGTAAGCAATTATCATCCATTGCATGACTGGTGGTAGGGCTGGGTACCAAGTGGGAGTAGTTACTTGGTATCGGGCCAGAGCGGGTTGGTACCACCATCTCCCGTGTGACCGGCCATGAAGCACATCGTTGCGTTTTTGCTGTAGCAGGAGATAGCTGTTTATTCTTTCATTTCATATCGGTGAAATGAAATGGTGAGCAGCGGCTTGACAATACTCTAGATATAGTTGAGTCTACGATGGTTACCATTTACCATCAGATGGGCCGTGGCTCGTCTGCCACCACAAGCATTAAAAAAATATATATATGTGACCGTTTTGGTGGTAGAATTTGGCGAGTTTTACTCCGACTTATTGACAAATCCAACTGTTTTTTGTCATTATTTTATACCCTCACACCTGCCTTATTGCACTCTGGTGTGGTTCGCTCTGTAGGGGAACATGGCCATTCTTAACCTTATTTCTGAGCATGGTAGTAGATATTGAAGGGTTGTCTGTCCTCTTTGTTTTGTAAGGAAGACACCATTGAACACAATATTACTAAATGTCAAATTACCTGTTTGGCATTCAGTGGTATTTACTGCTGAACTTAAAAAAACATTAGTGTGGTGTATGCTATTCACGTATTTTAATCATAAAGCAGTAACGAATTATAATCATATGTAAAGGAAGATATCACTTATATTAACTTTCTGAATTCCTGTATTGTGTCGTTTTTATGCGTCGATACCAGGTAAAATGCATTCGATAGATGGCGTGGGTCTGTCTGTGATGAGGAGATTGGGAATGGCTGTTAGTCAGTGCAATGGCTTAGCGGTTAGAGCACTTTCCCGGATTGAAAGGGACGCAAGTCGATACCCGCTCGCACTCTCTTTTTTCACATTTCACAAATAATTTGTTATTTAAAGTAGTTGAGCAAGTGCTAAAAATACAGATCAAAAAATGTTAAAATAGATTAACTCATTGGTACACAGCCATGACAAGTGCTTTAAAAAGGAGAAAAAAATAATTATTTGTTATGATTCGTAATTATAATATTATATTTTCCTGGTGGCGTAGTCGGTAGTGTAACCGACTTCCGTGCATAAGGTCGATTCTCATTCAGGACAATTATTTGTGTGATGAACACAGATATTTGTACTGCGTCTGGGTGTTTTCTATCTATTACATGTATGTATTTACAGGAAATAACCGTAATTTGGTACCCATAGCACAAGCGTTAAGCTTAGTTTGGGACTAGAAGACGTTATGTGAAAATGTCCGTGAATATTTATTTATTTATTGTCAAATGCTAAAATATAGTTCGAAAATATGAAATCAAAAATAACAGTTACGAGCAAGATTTGAACCTGCATCTCCTGGATACCGTCCAGATGCTTTGCCAATTCAGCCATCGTGATAATTGCTCAGGACTGCTAATCCCTATGACACTTTCATACCCAACGTCTTGGGTGGCGCCTGCGCCATCTGCCGGAAGTATTTGCATACATGAGTCCTTAATCGCCTCGTACGACACCCGTGCAAAAGAATGAGGTTGTGACACTTGTACTCTTAGTCAATCTACAACACTAAAAATAAAATAAATAAATTACCGCAGATAAAAGCTATTTTGTGTATATTTTTGAAAGACTAAACGTCTTCACTTGATACGAGTAAGGCCTATTATTTCGTGCTTATGCCGTCTTCATTCTCTATAATACGCTAAACTCGGGAATGGAATAATTTGCTAGCTTCCATTAATCCGGCGGCTTACAATGTCGGTCTCGAAGGTAAGAGTTTTGCGAGTATTATTTACCACCTAAGATTGTGTCGCCATCAGTGTCGTAACACACTACCTAAAGCCCGTGGCAAAACTATGAGGCCCTTCCTCAATAAATATTAATTTATATTATCTTAGTGCCTTTACATTTTCATGCATAACATTTCGTACAAGATATTATATACCTACCGAATATTAAAAATACAATAAATTACACTTTGAGGACATATTGAGGTTTTGATATTTTTATGCTTGCAAGCTTATCATCACACCATCTCCCTTGCGGGATACGCAGAGAAGACAGAGTGCCAAAAGGCTCTGTCCTTGCATACATCTCTCGCTTCCTCAACATTCATAATTCTCTTCATACACGCTCGCCGGTTTCGGAGAATCCTGACTCTACCTTCTTTTTTATACATGACCGATATGGTCTAGGTAGGTGAGTCTTTGTCTCCCCCTGTACCTTAATTTTTGTTTTTTTTTTGTTTAGGCGGGAATAAATGTACCTAACCGCACACCCTGTCGTTCGGGGCAACGAACAGGGTAATGTGGGGCCCTCACCCACAAAAGAAACCTGCCGTGTGCCGTCTCTCCGCCTGTGTTGACGGACCATTGTTACTATATTGGATTACTTCAGTGGTCCGCCGGCGGGCACTACTACATCCTTTCAGTTTCACATTGTATATCTTCTTAACCAGTCGCTTGTCCGGCATTCTTTCCACATGTCCGAACCATCCGAGCATTCCCTTTCGCATCTTTACACCAATACTCTCTTTCATACCTACTCGCTCTCTTACGTCGTCGTTAATATATTTATTTTTTAGCATTTAACATGCTTAGCACAAAACACATAGTGTGTTGTGTTACTTAAATATTGAAGTTTCATTTTTGTCACAATATCGCGATCCCGGGCCCTTTCCAGCCGGAGGCCCATGACATGTTCTACTACCTTATTATTGTCATTCATCAACACAAGGGTCTACGAGGGATATTATACCAGTGGCATCACTTGCGTCTTGCCCATCCCAAGGAAAAGGGTACAATGAGAGGAAAGGCGAATATAAAATAACTTATGTGAGCGAATGCTATCTCCTCCCGAAGCCGACCCATTCTGCTGCTCTTTTCAGGTAAAACTAATGCACAGTTGATGGAGTGACTTATTATTAGTGATACCGATCTCCCTTACCGAGTACCATAATACACTGGGTTTCGCTTTCCCACACAAATATTTGTGTGATACACAAATGATTGTCTAGAGTCTGGGTGTACTTTGTATCCGTTAATTGTATGTTTGTAAAGTCTCCTGTGATACCATAATTATTTATTAGAGCAAGGTCTGGTCCTAAATCAGCCGTTCTTCTGAGGTGCCATTTTGGTTACCTCATTTAGCGCGAATGAATCATTTTAGTTTTTCTGTTTCATATTAATTTGAATAGGAATTTGTGACTCATAGACAACTCTGTCGTCGACACGTAAGTTATATCTAGTCTAGACCTCTTTTATCCGGTGTAAGGTAATTTTTTTGTAATAAATGAGCAATCCTTACTAATCGTTACATGTCTTACCCCCTTATATTACCTATTATAAATGCGAAAGTGCATTTGTTTATTCGTAACTCTTTCACGCTTTGATCAACTACACGAATTATACATAAACCTGAAGCACAATATGGTTAAATTAAAGGTGAGTGCCACATTTGGACTTTGTTATTGTATGAAATGCAATATCTAGTGGTGTAGTTGGTCAAAGAAGCGATAACCACTGAAGCAATTATCAAAAGTTTCTTTCTTAAACACTTAATTCATTTTGATCTATATTTTAGCACTTGACATGCTCAGCTACTCTTAAAGTACAAATTATAATTTTTGAGGAAGGGACGCAGGTTCGTTTCCCGCCTGTACTAAAATACTCTTTTTCCTTATTCACAAATTATAATTTGCACTTAATTCATTTTAAATTTCGAATATTTTTTGAATTTCCGAATAAAAACGTAATTCACTTATTTGTGACGACGTATTTATGAAGTCCACACGTATAAAATCGCGTTTAAATAAAAATATTCTTTCGTTAAATGAAAACTTTTGTTTCTGAAAACAAATTAATTAAATATTGGAATAATAATTTAACTTTACGGCAGTCTCTGTGTACCTACTGCTTGGGGTTAAGAGTTTAATTTGATTATTCCTTTGTTGTATTTCAATAACGTTCAGTTTACAATGCATTGTCTAAAGGCTTTCATCTTGATTGCAATTTTTTTAATTAACTACAACCGTTTATATAGCGACAATAGGACTTTTAATCTCTTTATTTAATTTATTCCAGTTATTCCTTATGAAGAAGACCACGCCCGCTTTAAATAATTAAGTAAAACTCGCAAGATTAATTACACAATTTATACTTAGATATAGCGCGGTAGTCAATGCAACCGTAGACTGCAGATATGTTTTTTATTGCTTATGATAGCAGACGAGCCATGGCCCATTTAATGGTAAGTGGTAACCGTCGCTCATGGACTCAACTATACCGAGAAACTACCTACACTATGTTAGAAGTAATAAAGATTTTCCAGAAATGCTAATCTTATATGTAGTGGCTCCGCCACAGCCAAAAGCTAGTTTTGTGGCTATATCTCAGGTTCACGATATAGTAGCGGGATAAAATATATACCAGTTTTTAATAAGGTATCATCAAAAAAAAGTTGCATCAAAATTCGTTCAGTAGTTTCTGCATGATGCGCGAACAAACAAACAGATAAACAGACAAAAAATCTAAAAAAGAAACGTTTTGTGTTTAGACACGCCTATATAGCCTATTACAGGCATATTTTTTTCAAATTTCTTAAATGTACAGACACAGCTCTGTTACAGCTTTATAATAGTACCTATCTACCTATAGATTATTTCTCTAGTCTGTTTTTCTGTCGGTCTGTGCGACAGAAAAACAGACTAGAGAACTTCCTTATTTCTCATTTTAAAGCTTATCTTAGCCGGCACGCTAATGACGAAAATAAACGGTCTAAAAATATACCGCTTTTATTAAATTTGAGATTTAAAATCATCTAAGAAGAGGTACTTTAATGGATGCGAAATTCCGCACGGGTCGACTAGTATCCTGTAATAAATCTGTACTTAAAAGACTACACTGAAATCCTTGACAGCGAGAAACGTGGTAAATTGACTCTGACGCTTTGCACATAAACAACAGACAAAAGCCGGACAAAGTTTCATTAAAGTATTTAAAAGATTATTTACTTATTCTACTTAACGTTTGCTAGTTGAAGTTTCTACCCGTCAGAAATTTCGTTATTATAATTCCAATCATTTGCATTAGCGTTACCTTAGACTAATCAGTGGGTCTAGCCAAGTTGCATTCTATGATCGCTAACGCTAATAGAAAACTATTAAAATGTATGGAAATTTGACATCTCTAACGTTAAATGCAACTTGCCTAGGCCCACAGGATTTTTCTAGTTTTGCGCAACCAAAATGTAATCTGCAAAAAAAACATGTCTATGGTTAGGACTGGAGGCTTAGTATTTTAATCCTAACTTACTTCCTTTTTTTTTGTTTAGGCGGGAAAAATGTACAAAACCGCACCCCCCGTCGTCGGGGCAACGAACAGGGTAATTTGGAGCCTTCACCCACTAAATAAACGCGCCGTGTACCGTCTCTTCGCCTGTATTGGCAGACCACTGGAATAGATATTACTTCAGTGGTATCACTTCTTACTAATATTAGCCTATTATTCCTGGTTTTTATAATGTTTGTCCGTCAATCACGCCTAAATGAATGAGCGGATTTGGATGGCTATATAGAAAGACGAGAGGAGAACCTGCCCCCTGAGGCAGAATCTCATATTTCACGTGTCGACCGTATCGAGATCACTGTGATTGGTTGAGAAACCAACGCGTGATGTCACAATAACCCGTTGGCCAATCATGGTGATTGTACAAGCGAGACGATACGGTCGACACGTGAAATATGACATTCTGCCTAACCCCCCTGGATTAATAGAGGTCTACGATACTTTTGACAGCTAAAAAACTGTATAATAGTTTTCGTAGGATAGCTATTGTTGGTAAATAGATCTAACAACTAAACGGATTTTTACAAAATTTGTTTTACAGATAGATTATAGACTAGATATTCTTTACTCCGATAAGGATATCTTGTGGGATACGTCTAAACGACTCTGTGGACCAAATTTGAAGGTCCACGCAGACGAATAGCGGACTAAAGCTATTAGCCGATGTGGCATCGGCTATCATATTTATCATGGAGAGCATTATCATCACGCCATTTCCCTTGCGGAGTAGGCAGAGAGAACAGAGTGCCAAAAGGCTCTATTTTGGCATACATCTCTCGCTTCCTCAACATTCATAATTCTCTTCATACGGGCTCGCCGGCTTCGGAGACTCCTGACTCCACCTTCCTTCAATACATGACCGACTTGGTCTGGGTACGTTAGTCTCGGTCTCCCCTCTACCTACATCCCGCCACTTTCGCATTGTATATCTTCTTAACCAACCGCTTGTCTGGCATTCTTTCCATATGTCCGAACCATCGGAGCATTCTCTTTCGCATCTTTACATCAATACTCTTTTTCACGCCTACTCGCTCTTTTAAGTCATCGTTACGAATGTGGTCAGTCAGCCTAACACCACAGATTTTTCGTAGAGATACTAGACTATAGATTGATTTTACTTTCATGCTCCTTTTTGCATACCCAATTCTCGCTTCCATATACATAATTCCCCCAACGTTCATCCCAAACGTTGGGACACTGCGTTGTGTATTGCGACACGTGCTTTCTAGCTGAGGTGGTGGCTGCTGAGAAGTTGTCCCAAGGTTCTGTTCACTCTATTTCCCACATTTACTCTTCTCTCTATATCAGTGGTTCCTATGCCGACTGAATTCACTTTGTGTTTAATGTATAGTGCTAAGCATGTCAAATGCTAAAAATATATATAAATATTTATAGGGTTTGCGTCATTATTAGGTAAAAATCTTAATTGTAAAATTAAGTTTACCTGGTCGGTATAATGTATGAAAATACGTCCGACAGATGGCGCAGGCGTCACCCAAAGACGTTAAGTATGATGTGTTATCGAAATTAGCAGTCAGGAGCAATTGTCAGGATGGCTGAATTGGTAAAGCATCTGGACGGTATCCAGGAGATGCAGGTTCAAATCCTGCTCCTGACTGTTATTTTCGATTTCACATTTTTCACTTTGTGTTTAATGTATAGTGCTAAGCATGTCAAATGCTAAAAATATGTATAAATATTTATAGGGTTTGCGTCATTATTAGGTAAAAATCTTAATTGTAAAATTAAGTTTACCTGGTCGGTATAATGTATGAAAATACGTCCGACAGATGGCGCAGGCGTCACCCAAAGACGTTAAGTATGATGTGTTATCGAAATTAGCAGTCAGGAGCAATTGTCAGGATGGCTGAATTGGTAAAGCATCTGGACGGTATCCAGGAGATGCAGGTTCAAATCCTGCTCGTGACTGTTATTTTCGATTTCACATTTTTCACTTTGTGTTTAATGTATAGTGCTAAGCATGTCAAATGCTAAAAATATATATAAATATTTATAGGGTTTGCGTCATTATTAGGTAAAAATCTTAATTGTAAAATTAAGTTTACCTGGTCGGTATAATGTATGAAAATACGTCCGACAGATGGCGCAGGCGTCACCCAAAGACGTTAAGTATGATGTGTTATCGAAATTAGCAGTCAAGAGCAATTGTCAGGATGGCTGAATTGGTAAAGCATCTGGACGGTATCCAGGAGATGCAGGTTCAAATCCTGCTCCTGACTGTTATTTTCGATTTCACATTTTTCACTTTGTGTTTAATGTATAGTGCTAAGCATGTCAAATGCTAAAAATATATATAAATATCACTTCCAAGATATACATATTCATCCATTTGTCCTAGCACACAATTGCCTATTGTTACTCTAAGATCTCTAAAGAAGAAATTATTTGTGAATGTGGAAAAAGAAAAGTTTAGTGCGAGCGGGATTCGAACCTGCGTCCGTTTCAATCCAGGGAAGCGCTCTAGACCGCTAAGCTATCACACTGACTGATGGTCGTTCCCAATCTCCATATCACATAAATATAGTCAAAATAGAGTTCGTACAGCTTACCACCCACATAACAAAATGTCAAAAGCTAAGAAGGATCTCTACATGTTATAAATTCTCTTACTAGGATTTTTTTCAACCGTTTGTGTCCCAGTATTGGACACAAGTCTCCTCTAATGGTGAGAGCGATTAGGCCATAGTCCACCACGCTGGCCCAGTTAGCAGACTTCACAGGCCGTTGAGAAAATCGCTCAGGTATACAGGTTTCGTTAGGATGTTTTCCTTCAACCACTGAAGGAATGTAATATAGTTCCGATGGTCCGCCAATAAAGGCGGAGAGACGGCACACCGTGTGCCGTCTCTCCGCCGCACTTATGTTTTATGTGAGTTTCTTTAGTGAGTGAGGGCCAGCCGCACACTACCCTGTTAGTTGCCCCGAACGACGGGGTGTGCGGTTAGGAACATTTTTACACCGAGCAGTGATAAATTGTAAACAAACACACACATAATTTCGAAAAATCTCGACAAGTCAGAGGTGTGTGCCGTACGAGGTATGAACCTTGGACTAGGCATCGAACTCGATACCAGTATCTTAATAGAATATTTCACTGTGTTAATAGAGTGTGATCGGGGATGTTCCACCCTCTCACAAAAGATCAGCGTGCAACAACGGTAGTTACTCCTACCGTTGTGTTTCGAATGGTGAATGAGAGCGCCAGAGACCCAAACCTCCTCCCTATCCTCTCCTTAGTACCCTTCCTATCCACCTCCTATCCCTTTCCTTAGAGAGGGCGACGCGCCAGTGATGTCTCTGGTGTTGCTAGCGTCTATAGGCTACAGTAACCGCTTAACATCAGGTGGGTCGTATGCCTGTTAGCCATCCATATATAAAAAAAATATATACATATATCGCTAAAAACGGTCTAAATCTATGAATCTAAATTCGCCAATTTGTTGTCATCAGTAATTTTGGCACGGGCTTCTCAATGAACTAGCTTAACTCATATCATACTCCGCTAAATGACACACGACACTTGAAGTAATTGAACCAATTACCATACAACGGTATCTGTCGTCGCATCAATCAAGTGACTGTTAACCACTGTCACACTTCATCAAGTTAGAGCCAAAAGCGTTTATCGTCATACAAATATTGTATGGACGATTATTATTAGTATTATAAATACGACGTACATTTTATTTAGACATTTCACAAAATTGCTTTTTTTGACAGTTGTAGGGTATTGTTATTACTGTTAGTTTTAAAGAACAATGTTTTTGCGAAAGTTACTGCGATAGCTTAGTGTTCCAGAGCAATTCCCCTGATAGGATGGGACGCAGTTTTCAGTAAAGCTCTCTTTCCACTTTCAAAAATAATAGTCCTTTAAAGTACCTGAGAATTTCAAGTGCTAAAATACAGATCAAAATATTTACAATATTCACTTATTATGAACTCATTAAATGTTTCATTCAATTAAATGTTCGCCAATCCTATATCCGAGCTCACAACCACGCTGCAAAAGCATTGTAAGAACAGGTCTTTAACTACAGTATAGACCAAATCAATGTGGGAGCCTATGATCCACTTGATGGTAAGCGGTCATCGTAGCCTATAGACGCTAGCAACACCAGAGGCATCACTCGCACATCGCCATCTTTAAGGAAAGTGATAGGAGGTGATGAGGAAGATAATAAGGACAGGATAGAAAGTATAATAAAAAGAGGACAGGCAGAGGAGGAGGCAGGGAGTTTTGACTTCTGGCGCTCTCATTCACCATATGAAACAGATCTGTAGGAGTACCTACGCTGATCTGTGAGAGGGTAGTACTTCCCTGATCGAGTCGGCCCATTCACGCTGCTTTAAAGAACAAATTATTTGTAAAAAAGAGAATATTCTGCTCGCAGTAAAAATGTATTTTTCCACATTTTCACAAATAATTTGTTCTTTATTGTAAATAATAGGGTTTAAAGTATGAAATTGCCGTTTTATTGTAATAGGTACTTCGAATTGACATATAACCTTCATGATTTGAGACTTTTGAGTGAAACTTTTTTCAAATGGTACCTATGAGGTTCTTCTTTTAAAAAATGTGCAACATTCGATTATCGACTTTCAGTGTTGTTTTGTTTTATTCAGCTTAGACAAGAAAGATGGATACTTCGAAAATTCGAGTGATTTTTGAATACGAGTTCCGACGCGGAACTAACGCTGCAGAAACAGCTCGCAATATCAATGTATCGTTTGGAGAGGGGACTGCTAATGAATGCACCGTGCGATTTTAGTTTAAACGGTTTCGTGATGGAAATTTTGATTTGAAGAACGAACCACGTGGAAGACCGCCACACACGTGAATAACAATGAATTGAAAGAGATGGTGGAAGCCGATCCGAGCCAAACTACCCAGGAATTAGCGGCATGGTTTAACGTTACCTTACCAACAATATTGACTCATTTGCGTCAAATCAATAAAATAAAAAAATATGAAAAATGGGTGCCTCATGATTTGAGTGATCTGCGGAAAGAAACTTGTGTTGCCTTGTTGAATCGATACAAAATGAAGGAATATTGGATCGAATTGTGACATGTGATGAAAAGTTTATTCTTTACGATAACCGTAAGCGAAAAATGCAATGGCTGACCCCAGGTGAAACGCCGCAACAGTGTCCTAAAGCAAAGCTTACCAATAAAAAGGTAATGGTAACTGTTTGGTGGTCTCAGCATGGTGTTTTTCACTATATCTTTCTCCGATCTGGTCAAACAATAGCGGCAGATGTGTGTGCCGTGGGTGACGGTGATGTGTGTGTGATAAAAAGTTTTCTTCCCAGGAGGCAGTACCAAAATGCTTTCACACAGTTTGTAGAATCTAGATCACCAGAGTTCTATCGCAAAGGCATAAATGATCTTCCTATTAGATGGCAACAATGTATAGATAATAATGGTAGATATTTTGATTAAATAAATATGTTAAATTAAAAAAAAATGAATTTCAATTTTTCAGTACGAATCGGAAATTTCATACTTTAATCCCTTATATGTTTCTACATTCATTCGGTGTGGTCGCACAGCGACAAAGCCCTTTTAATATAAAGAAAAAGAAAATACGTGTGAGCAAAAAAAACATACATGAAAGTCTACACAATAAAATACGCCCCTGAAAATTTCGGTTTTAGCAATCAACACACAGCGACTGATTGATATTAAAATCCTATACTCTGATGTGGTGGACTATGAAGAATTGGCCTCAAGTACCCCACGAATATCGTATCCTAACTATTATAAAGCTGTAACAGAGCTGTCTGTACATTTAAGATACCTACTAAAAAAAAACTATAGGTATATATTAAGGCATGTCTGAATACAAAACATTTTTTTTAGAATTTCTGCCGGTCTCTTTATTTGTATCACATCACGCAAAAACTACGGAATAGATTTTGATGTAACTCTTTTTGTTTGATAGTTCTTGACTTAAAAACTGGGATACGTTTATTCCGCTACTATATCGGGAGCCTGAGATATAACCTAAAAACTGGCGAAAAGGCTACTGTTGACTAATATTATTTGTAATATTAACGTATTATGTTTGTCCCTATGGTGTTGAGCCCGTCATTCACGTGTTTGTGCGTGTGTGCGTGTTATACTTATAAAGCAATTTGTATCACTGCGATTCCTAGTTCGCGTGTTTTACATCCCTCGGAGGCTCGGATACCGCTGGGGCATTGAACTCCACTCTCTTTGGTGTTTAGATTTCTTCTCTCACTAGATACCAACTGATATTGAATGAATATTTGTTATGTTTGAAACTTTTTTTACTTGTTACATTTATAATACTTGGCACACGCCGTGTAATTTAATTCTATTCATAACTCCATTAAAAATAATATGCTGTTAATTAGATTGATTGTTAATTAGATGACGGGCCTCGTGGCGTAGTCGGTAGTGTAACCGAATTCCGTGCACGAGGTCGTGGGTTCGATTCCCACTCAGGACAAATATTTGTGTAATGAACACAGATATTTGTACTGCGTCTGGGTGTTTCCTATCTATTATATGTATGTATTTACAAAAAAAGTAATATATGTATTATATCCGTAATCTGGTACCCATAGCACAAGCATTAAGCTTAGTTTGGGACCAGAGGACGTTGTGTGAAAAATGCCGGGAATATTTATTTATTAATTTATTTTTAGATTCTGTTATTGTAGCTATAATAATTATAAAGTATCCTTGAAATGAAAGAACAATATTTAGAGCAGATACACTAAATATGGAATCTAATTGGCTGTACCTATTTGGCTGTATTGTTGTGTATCTATTAAAAGCAATATGTGCTAATTTTGTTATCTATACTATTATAAAGCTGTAACAGAGCTGTGACTGTACATTTAAGATATTTGAGAATAAATTACTGTAATAGGGTATATAGGCGTGTCTAAACACAAAACAATTTATTTTAGAATTTTTGTCTGTTTGTTGAAAAACTACTGAACGGATTTTGATGCAATTTTTTTTATTTGAGAGCTCTTGAGTAGACTTAAAAACTAGTATTTTATCCCGCTACTATATCGGAAACCTGAGATGTAACCTAGGCTAGTTTCCTTATAAGTATAGCGGAGAAAACTACTAATATACTTAATATAATTACGAATAATCTATTTCTCATTTACCACGTAAAACTGGCAAAAAATAATAAGTATCCAAAATTGATTCACTGTCGGAAACCATTCCATACCACAATTTGCTACGCAAGCGCAATTAGTAGCCCACGTGCTATAACCTATATTATAATATGGGTAAGTAGCAATAAATATGCTATTTATTATTTTAAGAATTACCAATAGCCATGTGATGAGCATTTAACGAAGATCGTGAAGGCCGGCTGTGTACTCTGTGTAGTTTATAGTGTTAAAATATCCCGAGTGACGTATCGTGACGTGCGTGCCTGTGACCTGCAAATTAAAAAGTTATGTTTCCACATCGATCGATGTATAAATAATTAATACGTTGTTTAGTTTCCCGCCAACCATGATGTTTCGTATTTTTAAGAGCGCATGTTATGAATGAATGGTTTTCGCATGAAAATTACACAATAGAAAAAAAGCAGTTTCCTTTCTGGAACTGGTAAAGACGTACTCATCCAATTACCGATACCTATATATAGCCTAATGTAGGTGACAATTAATAATAAATTATCCCCTTCAGTACATCATTTATACATAACGATTTTGCAAGTTTATTTTCGCAACTTGATAAGAGACCATTGATATATTATCTACTTTAAAAAAAATCATTTGATGTATATTTTAGCACTTGACATGCTCTTGCAAAATTAAATTTAAGGATTAATGCATGTAAATACATTCCGATAGATGGCGTTGGTCGTTAAGACAAATGTGATGAAGAGATTGGGTATTTCTAAAAAATAGTACGGTAGCTCAGTGGATTGGAGCACTTCCCCGGATAGGACGCAGGTTCGATTGCCGCTCGTACTAAAATATTCTTTTTCCTTATTGACAAATTATAATTTGTACTTTAAAAATAATTTTAATGAAATATAGGTACAACAGTTCCCAATTAAAATATCTTATTAAAAAATACTTTATCAAAATTTATCGTATTGTGAAGAAGTGCCTAAGCGAAGAAACAGACAAACGTGACCGTGTTTATGTTATATATACAAAAAACAACTCCGAAACTATGTACTTATCGGATTTAAAAGAGAGGATAGTTTTCATCCTAATTGTTTTCTTTTTTTGGCAAAATAAACGAACGAATTAAGTGTGCCAGAGCAACACTTGACCGGGTCTACTAGTTAGAGTAAAAAAAAATCGGTTATTCAAATAAGCCTATGACGAAATCATTATCCGCGCGTAGAATCACCATCAGCATTATAATTAATGTTTTGTTTCATTTAAAAGGGACACCAATTACACAGCTATATTTAGTGTCCTCACGTGATGCGCTAAAATTGGATAAATGACAATGAGTATTCGTTGTGTGTCAACGCGAAAATACATTGATATTATTGCTAATATAAAATACACAACGTCTTTTTTTTAAACTACGTGGGAGGCAAACACGCACTCGGCCCACCTGATGGCCAGCGGTTACCGTAGCCTATAGACGTTAGTAACACCAGATGCATTACTTGCACGTCACCATCTTCAAGAGGATCCGACACGATAGGTAGGATACTAAGGAGAGGATAGGAAGGATAATAAGGAGAGATCACCGGCGCTCTCACTCACCATAAAAAACACAACGGTAGACTTAAATTACTTATTCACGCAAAAACAAACTATATGAAATAAAATATAAACGGCTATCTCCTGCTACAGCCAAAACGCAACGATGTGCTTCATGGCCGGTCACACAGGAGATGGTGGTACCAACCCGCTCAGGCCCGATACTAAGTGAGTACTCCCACTTGGTACCCAGCCCTACCACCAGTCATGCAATGGATGATAATTGCTTACTTCCCTTAGTCGCCTCATACGACACCCGTGGGAAAGAATGGGGTGGTGACATTTGTATTCTTAGTCCGTCACCACACGGACATAAAACTATTATTTCAATACAATCTCTAACTTGTAACTTTGTAACTTAATTTTCTCAAAATATGCCTCTGTGTGCTGTATCAAAATGTGCCTAATAAACCCGATATAAATTTATTTCCCAACGTTCCAACAATTAAAAAAAAAAAGAGAGAAAAGTCGCAATAATTTTGTGACTACACATCATAGTGTCTTTCAATTCTTTAATCTTCCAGGTACTATACATATTAACAATATCGCTGATTAACCGGTTTAAACACAAAAAATACAAAAATACAATTCCCAGGCAAACAAAGCAAGTACAATTTGACAGTGGCCATCTCGCCAATAGCGCCATCTGCGCTCAGCTTTGTCCGTGGATCCCCAAATACAACGATGGAAATAGCAATACTAGAAATTATGCTACTTTCGAAAAGTCAGAAGTGGGAACATTTTCTACTACGTCTGGAACTTGAATCTCTTTTAGATATTTTTATATATATTTTTAGCATTTGACATGCATAGCACTATACATTAAACACAAAGTGAAAAATGTGAAATCGAAAATAACAGTCAGGAGCAGGATTTGAACCTGCATCTCCTGGATACCGTCCAGATGGTTTTACCAATTCAGCCATCCTGACAATTGCTCCTGACTGTTATTTTCGATTTCACATTTTTCACTTTGTGTTTAATGTATAGTGCTAAGCATGTCAAATGCTAAAAATATATTTAAAAATATCTAAATATTTATAGGGTTTGCGTCATTATTAGGTAAAATCTTAATTGTAAAATTAAGTTTACCTGGTCGGTATAATGTATAAAAATACTTCCGACAGATGGTGCAGGCGTCACCCAAAGACGTTGAGTATGAATGTGTTATCGAAATTAGCAGTCAGGAGCAATTGTCAGGATGGCTGAATTGGTAAAAGCATCTGGACGGTATCCAGGAGATGCAGGTTCAAATCCTGCTCCTGACTGTTATTTTCGATTTCACATTTTTCACTTTGTGTTTAATTGAATCTCTTTCTCTTCTTCTCCTTGATTGTTCTCGGCCCTATCACTAGGCTTCCACTGCACTAATGTTTATAATTATAATTTACTAGCGCATTACCCGCTGGTACAGTCGCGCCGTAATAATAAATCCGTGTAAAATCTTTTTTTAGTGCTCACCTAGGTACTCATCATTCATTTATTTTCGCAATCCACAATGTATATAGTTGGTGGTAACGTAAAGATACAAGAGTAATAATTACTTTTTATTAAACTGCGTCGGTGGTGTAGCGGTAGTGTAAGCGACTGCTAAATCATGAGGTCTCGGGTTCGATTCCTGAGTCGGGCAATGTTATTGAGCTTTTTCCTAAAAAGAAAAATTCTCAGTAACAGCCCGGAGTTTGGAAATGTGCCCGGTAGACGTCAATAGGCTCGCCCCCTATTATGTGGGACTTAAACATAGCTGGCGAGTCGTGGGTGTGTAATACACCTCTGCCTACCCCTTCAGGGAATACAGGCGTGATGCTATGTGTGTTTATGTTTAGTAACAATTATGGACCCTGTTGGGCACAGCGAAAAGTAGAAAAGAGGATGACGTAAAAGGTATTTTTGGTAATTATTCGTATTGTTTATTGCTATTACTTATATTATTTTGTTAATATTAAATATTATTATCATAATATATTATATATGTAAGTAAGTGATACTTATATATTTTAATCATGTTTATTATATATTGTATTATAATTTAATTACATAAGATATATTTTTTTAAATTATATTAATGCATATTAATAAGTATTAAGTATTTAAACTATTTGTTAGTTTATATGTGTTTATTATTGTTATTTATTTTAACAAATTAATCTAATTTATAAAACCGTGATAGGCGTAGGTAGGCTAGGTATCAAAGGAATGTAACACGGTTCCAGTGGCACGCTAATAAAGGCGGAGAGACGGCACACGGCGGGTTTCTTTAGTGGGTGCAGGCCCCATACTACCCTGTTCGTTTCCCCGAACGACGGGGTGTGAGGTTAGGAATTTTTTTTCCCGCTTTAACAAAAAAAAAAGGCTAGGTATCAAAGAATGTCCGCCGGCGGACCACTGAAGGAATGTAATATAGTTCCGGTGGCCCGCCAATAAAGGCGGAGAGATGGCACACGGCGGGTTTCTTTGGTGGGTGAGGGCCCCACACTACCCTGTTCGTTGCCCCGAACGACGGGGTGTGCGGTTAGGAACATTTTTTCCCGCCTTAACAAAAAAAAAAAAAAAAAAAATGAATGTCCATATGTGTATTTTCATAGTTGTAACCACCGTTTGCGATGTGCGTAGATATGTCAGTCGGTTATTCTTTTATATAATAATTATAATAGAAGACTTCAAGTTCATTAGAATACATTAGATAATAATAATAGTGTGTGTGCCATTACGGTCGTCCTTCAACTCGAGTAATCAAATACAACTTATTGTTATTATACTCGTGTGCTTTGTTGACATTAGGGATGCCATGAATTACCTACTTCTATACTGCCTTACTTCTGGGGCCGGCTTTAGAATTTTCCTACCCCCGGGAGTCGTAAGAGCCGAAGAGGGAATACCGGGGGAGTGGGCAGCAGCACTCCCTCGAGTATTAACAACATCCACTGCGATCGCCAACCCGCCTGCCAAGTTCTAGCGGTAGAGACTTGCTTATCCCAGCATGAATGGACCGGCTCGATCAGGGAAGTACCACCCTCTCACAAAAAGATCAGTGTGAAACAACGGCAGGTATTCTTACCGTTGTGTTTCGTTTGGTAAGTGAGAGCGCCGGAGTCCGAAGCTCCCACCCTATTCTCTCCTTATCATCCTTCCTACCCTCTCTTCATTTTCCTTTCTATCCTCTGCTTGGAGATGGCAGTGCGCGGGTGATGCCTCTGATGTTGCTAGCGTCTATAAGCTACGTTAACAGCTTACCATCAAGTGAGCCGTATGCCCCGTATGTTGCATAACATTACGCTAGGACCTATAAGAGCGGAGCCGTTGTGCAAATGTTTGTTAAACAGCGCGGTAAACTGTGCATATCTTGAACAAAAATTGTATAAATTAAATGTAATAACTATTTTCATGCGTAAATCATCTGTTCTTGAATACTTAACGTGTGTAAACATGCCATGGAAAAAATTGCGGCACGTTAAACGTTGGCGGCGTTCCAAATGTAACGTATATGATTCAATACAACATATTTGTTCTGCTGGACAGTAGGAATTCGTCGCAGACTCACTCTTAAAACTCATAATATATGTATAGATAACACTCAAACTCTCTGACTTTATAATTAAGCAGACTTTACCTGCGGCTCCGCGGCAACCTAAAGCTAGTTTTTAGGTTATATCTCAGGTTCCCGATATAGTACCGGAATAAAATGTATACCATTTTTGATCTATATTTTAGCACTTGACATGCTCAGCTACACTTTAAAGTACAAATTATAATTTGTGAATAAGGAAAACAAAGAAAAGAAGAAGAAAAGGCTCGTACTAAAATACTCTTTTTCCTAGAATAACTCTATATGGAAGCATGTCAAATGCTCAAAAAATACATAAAAAATATCAAAATATTTAGGTACTCTAGTATTGCAAAACTAGATTCTGACTAGGACTCCGTGGACTGAAGGAATGTAATATGGTTCCGGTGGCCCGCCAATAAAGGCGGAGAGACGGCACATGGCGGGTTTATTTAGTGGGTGAGGGCCCCACACTACCCTGTTCTTTGCCCTGAACGACGGGGTGTGCGGTTAGATACACTTTATCCCACCCAGACAAAAAACAATAAACAAAAAGAAAGGACTCTGGGGACTGTAAATTATTTCAAAATATAAATACGTCACACATTAATTATCTCAATGTAAAACAGCCTCTGTTGTGCAGCGGGTTCGATCCGGGTCGGGCAATCCATCCATCCATCCATCCATCAGCCTTTCAACGTCCACTGCTGGACTTAGGCCTCCCCGAGAGAACGCCCCAACGAGCGGTCCTGTGCTGACCGCATCTAACGGCTTTGACCAGATCGTCGGTCCACCTGGTGGGGGGCCGTCCTACGCTGCGCCGTCCGATACGTGGTCGCTACTCGAGAACCTTTCTTCCCCAACGGTTGTCGGTTCGTCGAGCGATGTGGCCTGCCTGGTTAAAAAGTAGCCTATGTCCTATTAGAGTGTAAACTATTATGTACCTTTTTTGTTAAGGCGGGAAAAAATGTACCTAACCAAACACTGTCGTTCGGGACAACGAACAAGGTAGTGTAGGACGCTCACCCACTAAATAAACCCGCCATGTACCGTTTCTCCGCCTGCATTGGTGGAACACTGGAACTGGGTGACATTATTTCATTGGAAAGTAGTCTTTTCAATAAAATAATGTTATACATTATACAACATTATTTTATTATTTCATTCCTACTCATGTAAATTTTCATGATGACTGATTCAACAGTTACGGGCGTCAAAGCGCAACAAATATACTCACTTTCGCCCTAATATTAGTAAAGATTATGAAATAAAACTACGGTTACGGAATGTAAAAACAAAAAACAATATCTTCTCTTATTTAGTACTCATAAAATGTTAAATAAAAACTCTCACAATGAAAAAGATTCACATAATATTCTTCCATAATGCTACGAGTTTGTTCACAGAGTAAATAAGCTGTCCAATACTTTTTTTTAGTAGAGACACGACACCTGTGCCTCTACTAAAAAATAATAGTCGTTACGGAACACCTTGCCCGCGGCATTTGGAACTGAAGATGGCTCTGACAAGATAAAAAGATACAACGTTTTTATACAACAATCGTATAGTTCATTAGTTTCTGCCCGCTCCACTTCTTCTTATGTCTACGTGGCAAAAATATTTATCCTTCGGGTACTATTCATAAAATTTATAAACTTATCGTCAACGTAACGACAACGTAACGACGACGTAAGAGAGAGAGTATTGGTGTAAAGATACGAAAGGGAATGCTCCGATGTTTCGGATATGTTGAAAAAATGCCGGACGAGCGACTTGTTAAGAAGATATATAATGCGAAAGTGGAAGGATGTAGGTACAAGAGGAGACCGAAACTCACCTACCTAGACCAAATTGGTCATGTATTGAAGGAAGGTGGAGTCAGGAGTCTCCGAAACCTGCGAGCGTGTATGAAGAGAATTATGAATGTTGAGGAAGTAAGAGATGTATGCAAGAATAGAGCCTCTTGGAACTCTGTGCTCTCTGCCTACCCCACAAGGGCAATGTCGTGAAGTTAGTTAGTATAAACATATAGGTAGATATTAATTCAATAACACTTCTATCTGCTTTTGAAATTTCATATTGATTCAGTCGTTTAGCGTGATTGAGAGACGCACATCCAAACATCTAAACATCGTCACAAAATGTCACATTTAAGTATAATATTAGAAGTTTAGTAGTAGAATATTAGTAAGATTAGTAGCATAATATCCTTCTTCTTCTCTGGTATTTGGCTTGAGCGTCATATCCTGAACAGGGAGATGTCAATTAAAGAAGAATAATGGCGGACAAGTATGACAAGCGATGTGGGCATTTAAGTTCTTCTTATTGCTTTATCGCTGTTGCAGGAATGGAGTATGTCCACAACTTTGCTAATGTCACGTGACGTAGATAGATTGTCAAAGGTGAGAGGTGGGCATTTAAATGGAAATGAAGTGTACAATCTGGTTTCAGTAGATATTTTTGGCAAAATACGATCAGTATTCCCAATTTGAATTCCATCATTCAAAATTTCAGCATCAATTCATTCGATACTTAAATTTTAATTTTTTATTTTTTTAGAGACATTTTCTCGAACGTCTGGCTACAAGGAATAAAGCTTCACTGTTACTATATCGAGTTTATATATTATGCTACTAGCCTTTGCCCGCGGCTTCGCCGCAGCCAAAAACTAGTTTTTAGGATATATCTCAGGTTCCCGATATAGTAGCGGAATAAAATGTATACCAGTTGTTAAGTTTAATCAAGAGCTATCAACCAAAAAAAGTTGTATCAAAACCCGCTCAGTGGTTTTTGCGTGACGCGCCAACAAACAAACAGATAAACAGACAAACAGAAAAAAACAAAAAAATTGTTTTGTGTTTAGACACGCCTATATAACCTAATTCAGTCATTTTTTCTCAAATATCTTTAATGTACAGACATAGCTCTGTTACAGGTTTATAATAGTACCTATTCTTTTTCTAGTTTATTTTCACCAGACTCCTTCTTAGTCATGCATCGACGCAAACATATTATGATAAGCATTCAAACATTTATTTTTATTCGAAATATTTCTATATATAACAAATCGTAATTAAATTAAGTAATATTAAAATACATCGGAAAATAAACAAACTATGTTACTGTTGATGACATATATATTTTTTTTATATTTTAATAAGCAACCGATCATATCAATTACAAAAGATAAATGAATACCTAATTTATAGATATATTTCTTATATTTTTATTATTTAAGCATTTGAAATGTTTAGCCATATGAAAGCTATATAAATAATCTGAAACGGTTATCCAGGAGACGTTGGTTCAAATCCTGCTCGTGCTCGTGACTATCATTTTCTATTTTACATTTTCGCACTTTGCGTTCATATACATTCAGTCAAGAAAGTATTAGGAATGGATGATTTGTTTATGATTCCAAATTCAAATTTTTGTTTTTTTTTTGTTGTTGTTAGATTGGCACAACTGTTATCCATTTTGGCGCGGAGTTTGAGTTGCATCTGTTATTTATATTAAATACAGTGTTGTTTTTAGTTATATCATATTTAGTGTGTATTGCTAATTTCATAATGGACAAAAACATCGAACAAAGAGTTTGTCCTAAATTTTGCATCGCAAATGGAATTTCGTGTTCGGATTCACTGAAAATGTTACAGAGGGCTTACAGTATATCGACTTTATCAAAAAAAGTGCTTATGAGAGGTACAAAACATCTAAAAGCGGTCGAGATGTGATGGAAGATTTGCCTCGCTCTGGTAGGCCATCAACGTCTGCAACTGAAGTTAACATTGCAAAAGTGAAGGAAATAGTGACTGAAAATCCTCATTCAACTTTGAAAGAGATAGCCGCCGAACTTTCTGTGTCCCACGAGTCGATCCGTACCATTTTATATAATCACTTGGGTATGAAACATGTTTCCGCTCGGCTAGTCCCAAAAGACCTGAATTTTCTCCAAAAACTCAATCGCATGAGAGTCGCTGAGGACATGCTAGAACGAGTCAATTCCGACCCAACATTCATGAAACGCATTGTTACTGGTGACGAAACGTGGGTTTACGAGTTTGACATGCAAACTAGTCAACAAGCTTCGGAGTGGCGACTTCCAACTGAACCGAAACCGAAAAACCCACGCCAAAGTCGATCAAAAGTCTAAGTCATATTGACCGTTTTCTTTGACTATCGCGGTGTTATGCACTCGGAATTCTTGCCAGAAGATCAAACGGTAAATAAAGAATATTATTTGAGCATTATGAGGCGTTTAAGAGAGCAAATTCGACGAAAAATTCCAGATTTGCGGAAAGAAAATTCTTGGATTTTGCACCACGACAATGCGCTTTCGCACAAGGCCATCATTTTGGATGAATTTTTGTCCAAACACTCAACAAATACCATTGAGCAACCACCATATTCACCGGATATGGCTCCAGCCGACTTCTTTCTTTTTCCTAAACTCAAATTACCACTTCGTGGCACCCGTTTTCAATCGGTAGAAGACATAAAGGAGAATTCGCGGCGAGAACTGAACTCAATTCCGGAAACAGCGTTTAAAAAATATTTTAATGATTGGATTATTCGTTGGCGTGAGTCTGTCGTTTCTGAAGGAGCATACTTTGAAGGTGATAAAATAAATTTGGATGAATAACAAAAATTAAAAATAATATTATTGATCCTTTCCCGGTACTTTCTTGACAGAGTAGTACCTACATAATATATTATCAATCTCTCCTCTATATATATTGTATTTTTTTTTTGCTATACACTGAAGCAACATTTACAACGTGCTTTAGTGTGTAATAATAAAATTTAATTAAATTTATCAATAAACAAATAATATTCCAAAAACATTTTAGATCTATATTTTTTAGCAATTGACATGCTTCCGTTAAAAAATATTCCAAAAAGTTTAATTAATAATAATTTCAAAATTCGACCGCCGAACAAACACTAGTATTCATAATTCCATATTCAATACTATAAGACATCTGACTTATATAAACTCACAAAAACAATCCACATACAAACAAAAGCGCCCTGTTAACCCTCCGCTCGTTAAGGCCGTATCGACCGTACGAACAATTGTACGGCTGTTAACTACAATGTAGGGGCAGAGACAACGAGTGACGTCACAACGTGCGTCATACGGTAACTAGGTCACGACGCGGACTCAAGGACTCAACACCAATGGAAGCGGCACTTTGAATCACAATGCGATTCGACGCGACTGTTCTATAGATGTGTTGTTTTGTTTAGATTTTCTTTGCGCAGACTGGTTGTGAAATAATGACGTTCTTTTGAATACTAAAGATAATAAATTAGGGATACATTGCATTCTGTTGAACAGAGGTGGAGTGGAGAGTCTCAAAGTGGGGGATTTTAAGGAATAATTTCTTGTCTTGAGTCTCACAGACTTCATGCAATGCCGAGAACATGACTCTTAGAATTTCTCACACTTTTTTTATCTTAAACAGCCGAAACGCTGTATTCACTATAAGTATTTATAGATATACCTAATTATTGTTAAATAACTTAAAATGCTAAGGAAGATAAACCAGAAAATAAAATGCTATTTATAAATATAGGTATGGAACCAAAAATCTTTAGACAGAATACATATTGGTTACATCCAGACGCAGTATAAATGAGCTATAGTTGCATTCACCCGAACAGCCGGAGTCACACATCAGGTATGATTTTGCAGATGGAAGATAGGTTCCTTCTTAAAACCTATTATTTCCTTAGCTTCCTCGTAGAATACCCGAGATAGACTTATATCTGTACTTAAATATCTAAATAAATAAATAAATAACCATTTATTTCTCTCACACAATAAAGTCACAACAGGTCTTAAGCTATTTAATTAACATTGTTTTAGAAAAAAATATTAATTAAGTGCATCTTAATAGCCGCCTAACCCTGCGAGAGACTGGTGCCAGTTGTAGGTCTTTTACAAAACCTGTGTTACAGGTCACCAGGGGCCCCCACAATAGCCAGAGCAGTCTATTTGACTTAGAACTTATTTCTAGACCAGAATTTTTGTTTATTGCGTGAGTATTAATATAGAAAAGAGTGATATAACAAATTAGTTTGATTTTTATAAACTATTGTCGCAGAATGTAGCGAAGGTGTGTATTTGTGAATGTGTGTGCGTGTTTTAGGAGACTGTAGCAGTGTTAATTGAGGGGAGAGAGTGTATATTTAGGAGTTTGTGGATATTCAATATTGTCATTAGGTACATATAATTATTTTAGTGGAGTCAACATATTTTCTGTCTCTTGATAGTTTAAAGTTTTAAGATAACTAGTAATTACAGCTTTGCAATTGAAATTGAGAAGAGGATATAAATTTAGGATATTATTTAGCTTATTATACAGATAAGGGCCAAGGAGACAGAAGAAATTATGTGAGAGGGCAGTATTAAAAGTCTGGGTTGGACACACTTTACCTTTACGACGTTTATCCCTATTTAAGTTTGGGTCATATTGCAGTTGTGCATGGTTTTTGAGGACAGGCTGCAGTATGAATCTTTGTCGGACTGTGAGAATGTCCCATTCTTTGTAGAGTTCGACAGTAGGAAAGTGGTAGGGTAAACCGGCACCTACTTTGAGTATAGCTCGTTGAGCCCTTTCCACTTCTAAGAGGTTAGTTTTTGCTACACCCCCCCATGACACAGTAGTCAATTAATGATTGGCATAGTGCACAGTAAACCACTCTTACTGTAGATCGGTTTGCTGCATGGCTGAGATTTTTAAAGATGTATATTAATTTACGTAAACGCGTTACTAGACATTGAGTATGTGATTTGAAAGTCAAGCATTGGTCAATAGTAATACCGAGGTATTTGACAGTGTCAGATCTTTGAAGTGTAGGACAGGCGCAGATGGTACGTCCAGGACCACACACATGTGCAGTGATATTGAGGGAAGGTGGAGGAAGTAAATTTTGCTTATGTGTAAACGTTATCTATACAAATAAATAAAATTTAAGTGTTTGTTTGTAATGTCTTAATAACAACTTTTTACTAAATGTATGGGAGTTAAATACGCTACCTATAACAAATTACCAATTTTTTAAGTTTTTGTCTGTCTATCTGTCTGTTTGTTTGTTCCGGCTAATCTCAGGAACGGCTGGACCGATTTGGATAGGACTTTCACTATCAGATAGCTGTTGTTACAAGGCGTAACATACTTTGGAAAAATAATTAGGATTCTGCACTAAAAAAATACATAGTAAGTAAATACATATCAAGAAATGTCTAAAGCATCATTATACAACACTGCTGGATGCTGCAGTTAATATGATGCCTCGCAAAATAGATATCCTTTCCAAGTGATCAATAAAAATGAAACAGCGTCATGTTTTAATAGAAGTCACATCTAGATATAAGTATTTATAGCGTCGTTATCCCACAAGGGCGATGCGCCGGTGAGCCCTATCATCTGCCAAGTGTTCCACAACAAATTTTGTAAGTACGCCATTTTATTTATGATGCTGTGTCGAGAAAACGTCACTTATATAACTAGTGTTTATATAACTAGCTGAACTCAGCAGGGACTGTCCAGCGTATGCTTCCTTTCCTTTTTAAAGCAATGGCATCAGTATTCCATCCATCCATCCATCAGCCTTTTAAAGTCCACTGCTGAACATAGGCCTCCCCAAGAATGGGGGATAGTGCCGTAATCGCCACGCTTGGCAGGTGGGTTGGCGATCGCAGTGGATGTTGTTAATACTCGAAACAGTGCTGCTGTCCATTCCCTCGATATTCCCTCAGTCAGCTCTTACGACTCCCATGGGTGGAGAGGGATGGGACAATTCTAAAGCCGGTCCCACACGGCAAATCAAGTTATAATCACAAATTTATTATCTGTGAATAAGTCAATCAATCATTCATTAGTAGTTCAGAACAAATTTATTAAAAGAGTTAACACAAAGTGTGAAAATGTGAAGTCCAAAATAATAGTCACATGCAGTGACAATTGCTCGAGACTGCTAATTTCGATAACACATTCATTTTTAACGTCTTGGGTGACGCCTGCGCCATCTGTCGGAAGTATTTGCATACATTATACCGACCAGGTAAACTTAATTTTACAATTAAGATTTTTACCAAATAATGACGCAGCCCTATAAATATTTTGATATTTTATTTAGCATTTGACGTTCTTAGCCACATACACAAAGTGGAAAAGTGTGTCACCCAAGACGTTAAGACTGAATGTGTTATCGAAATTAACAGTCGCGAGCAATTGTCACGATGGCTGAATTGGCAAAGCATCTGGACGGTATCCTGGAGATGCAGGTTCAAATCATGCTCGTGACTGTTATTTTCGATGTCACATTTTCACACTTTGTGTTAATTTAAGTATATGGCTAATGTTAAATGCTAAAAAATATATATATAAGAATATCAAAATTATTCAAAAAGACTGTCTGAATTTACGTCATATCGTCCGATTCTCATCGTGCTGCATCCAGTCATTCCTGTCTACTCTCATTACATTTCAGGTCATCAGACCGTATAGTGGGCGGGTGTGCTACTTTTCACGTGCCTATTCACGATTATCCTATCTAGGACCTTTCTACTCCAATTAACAAAAACAAAACTGATAGTTTATAGCGGCACCAATGGGCCGGCTTGATAAGGGAAGTACCACCACTCTCATGGTAGACCAGTGTAAAACAACACGCGCCAACGCAAGTGCCTATGTGGATTTCATAGATACATAGATTCAAGAAGAAGTTTTTGTCCGTGTGGTGACGGACTAAGAATACAAGTGTCACCACCCTATCCTTTCCCGCGGGTGTCGTGCAAGGCGACTAAGGGAAGAAAGTAATTATCATCCATTGCATGACTGGTGGTAGGGTTGGATACCAAGTGGGAGTACTCACTTGGTATCGGGCCCGAGCGGGTTGGTACCACCATCTCCCGTGTGACCGGCCATGAAGCACATCGTTGCGTTTTGCCTGTAGCAGGAGATAGGCGTTTATTCTTCAATTTCATATTTGTGAAATGAAATGGTGAGCAGCGGCTTGATAATACTCTCGGTATAGTAGAGTCCATCAGCGACGGTTACCATTTACCATCAGATGGGCCGTGGCTCGTCTGCCACTACATGCAATAAAAAAAAATCTGGAAAACGGTTGACCCTAAAGGCCATCCCTGCAACTTCCCGCTAATGTGATACTTAAGCGCTCAAAATTGCACTTGCTACGTTTTTAAGCTCTTCGAGCTACAATTTACTAAAATTATACTTTTGACACAGTATAATTTTCGTGTCATTTTGAGCTTTCCGAGATCAAAGAGATAACTGTTCTATACTTTTGTCTGATAGAGATTTAATAAAACACTATTCGTTGAATTTTCAAATCGCAATAACTTTTGACTGAATAAACCGATTTTCTCGTAGTTTACGGCATTCAACGCGGCTTTTTGAGCATCTTAAAGAAGAATCTTAAAGCTCGAACTGGTCAGACTGATAATTTTATATCAATTTTTTTGGACAACGATATCTCACGAACGAATCAACCGATTTTGACCGGACTAGCGGCGATCGACGTGGTTTTTTAATGTTAATAACTGGTTAGTTTTTGGAATCGATCGGTAAAACCGTTTAAAAGTTATTCAAAAAAAACACATTAGAAAAAAAAAATGACGTTTTTTGAGATATCTCAAGATTAAACACAAAGTGAAAAATGTGAAATCGAAAATAACAGTCAGGAGCAGGATTTATTTTCGATTTCACATTTTTCACTTTGTGTTTAATGCATAGTGCTAAGCATGTCAAATGCTAAAAATATATATAAAAATATCTAAATATATCTCAAGATCTACCGGTCATCAATCCGTCCTTACTATATTCAAAATCTAAGTTTGGTCATCTCCTTTCGAATGACGCCAATCCCGATGAAATCGGTAAAGCTGTTCAAAAGTTATGAGAGGTTTACATACGGCCCCACACACACACACACACACACACACGCACACACGCACACACGCACACACGCACACACGCACACACACACACACACACACACACACACACACACACACATGCGAACATCATGGAGGACCAATAACTTTCCAACTTTTGAAAATTTTAAATTTTCTTAGCGGGAAGTTAAAAAAAAAGAGAGAAATAAAAATAGTGTGATTGGTTATACAGGCCCTAATAATGGAACGAATAAAGCATATAATTGAGAAAATTGCAAGAGTTTTGGCGGGAACGTGAAAAAATCATGGCGTCGTTCTACATTATTTTCAAAACTTGTGCGATTTCAAGTATTAATAGTATTTATGAGTAGAAGTGGTAGCATTTTACTGATTTAATAATAATAAATGTTACATAAATGAATTGTTTGACGAGACGCTGGCAACAATGGTTTAGGCTGATAGCCATAGTCAAAAAAGAAAAAGAAGAGAAAATTGCTAAATTAATATTAGTCTCAATATTATCTGTTATCCAATTATACATCCAGATTTACTTAACATTTCAATGGATTGAAAAGGATACGCCTAGTAATTTGAGATAGGTACTTACAAGTTTTATCGTTCTCTTAAAAAACGTGATTAATAGATGTTTTTTTACGCAAATACAATAACAAGCTTACTCACCGATGACGGGGATGGTTGGCCACTTTATTGTTGGGTCCCAAACAAAATAACGCATACGCGAAAAGTATAAAAAACTTAAACATGTGTCTCGCTCACTCTTGCTATGACCTAATATGTGAATCCTTTTCTTCATCCTTAGTATTAAAATAGTAGTGGTCTATTATATCGTCTGTCTCTATCAGAAGTCATCGGCAACATCAAGGGTCTGCTAGGCTTCTTGGTAGTTAGTTTGGCTAGAGTAGTGCCACCAATATCACTTATCACTTTATCGTCTGTGCCAGTAGTGACAGTTGATAGAGAGAGAAATTACTAAAAAAAATGCAGTTAGTAATAGCTTAGTAACGAATCTGCATGCATTTAGTTAAGCAAAATAAAAAAAAAATGTGTGTGGCCTAGTATTTAGATAAAATAAAATTAATGAATCCAATTAATATTATTATAAAGTATTACTGAAAATTATAAATTAATGTGTAAGACTGAGTTACTTTCAAGTCGCGGCTAAAGAAGCATTTATTTCCAAAAAAATACATTGTGAAAATTGTATCGTCACCTATGCCTTTAGAAAACTAGAGCAAAGTTCAAAGAAAACTCTATAATGTTAATGAACGCCTACCATCTACACATATTGTATATTCACAACACGACTAATTTCTCAAAGCGTAACAAAATAAACTTTGTTGAAAACTTGTACAAAATGGCGGCATCTGACAAAATGTTCGCAACATTATAATCTTTGAGCCCAGTGTGCTGATGGTTTTACTTCTTAATATATTAGATAATTGGCATCTGTCAAAGTTTATTTTAATTTATAACATTACTTGGGGAGATTTAATACTTTTTACTGATATTGTGATCTGTATTTTAGCACTTGACATACAACCTACCTAGACTACCTTTAAAGCACAAATTAATTGGAAAAATAAAGTATTACTGCATCCATCCCACCCAATCCAGGAAAGTGCTCTGGACCGCTAAGCTATTACAGTCACCTAATGGTGACACCCAATGTCTACTTCACATACGTTTTCGAGGTCTTTAGACCCACATTACCTATCGGATGTATTGAATGTGGAAGGTGAACTTGTTCACCGCAACATATTCATGTGATCAGATAAATTATGGAGAACATTAAAAAGTAAGATATGCTTGTATACTGCTGCTTTGTCGATTACTGTGAAGCTTTCGACTCTCTAAGGTCACGAAACCCAGATGGTTTTGGCAAGTAATAAAAAAATAAAGTATAGAAAATAAGTAAGTACATTAAGAAAGTAATTATAACACATTTAAGGGGTCTATACGCGCATTAAAATTCTTAAAATACCTTTATTTTGACTAACCTCCGCGTTTGGTTGAGGTTTATCAAAATAATAGTATTAAGTTTAATGCGCGTATATACCCGTTAAATGTGTTATAATGAATATAAAACGCGAAAGTTTAAAAGGTACTAATTATTAGGAAAGTAAATTACAAAAAGAAGGAAGTAAAATTAAAACTGTAACAGGAGTGCGTCAAGGCGAGTCCCTATCACCCAAACTCTTCTCAGCAGTTATGGAAGAGATATTCCGTGTGTGAGCGTATGCGAAAAGTTCGATCTGAACATAAATAGTGAAGTGCTGAACCATCTAAAATCGGGCGATAATTTGACGTTGATTTTTTTTCAAATCATAGCGGCCGCCATCAAAGCGTCTCGCGCGCCTTCGGTACGCCTACGAACTAGTGACTCAACTCACTTGAACTGACCCCACAGCTATGTGTAGGTACTCAAGTTGTCAAAAACGTATTCAAGTCTAACAACGTTTTCTGAAAAATAGGTAAACTATTATTCAGAAAACTTTGTTAGATCGTCGTTCGTAGTTTCTATACTTAGAATTATATTATGTACACAATTCTTGATATGAACCGACTCCTCAAAAGATTTTATATGTTTTTGTCATTTAAAAAATACACAATGAACACATAATATAACGCTTTTAGAAATTCTACACACATTTAATTTTTTGTCATAAGATTATAACTATTTATTTACCGCTGTTGATTCCATGACATTTTCACAAATATTTCTAAGGACTGACTCGCTCGCACACTGACACTGCTACAACAAAACGGCGCGAACAAGTTGCGTTATGCATTTGTTTTTCTTTTCACGCCCCAGGCTTGTATACACACACCACTGAAGGAATGTAATATGGTTCCGGTGGTCCGCCAATAAAGGCGAAGAGACGGCACACAGTGGGTTTCTTTAGTGGGTGAGATCCCCACACTGCCCTGTTCGTTGCCCCGAATGACGGGGTGTGTGGTGAGGTACATTTTTTCCCACCAAAACAAAAAAAAAGGGTTTTGTACACAGTGTAAATATTTCGTTAGAAATTGAGTCTGCTACATTGACAATCGATATAGAAAAAACAAATTTTACAATCATTATCATTTATTAAAATATTAATTTCTACTTTTTTGTTCAATTAGCTATCTATCTAAATTATATATTTTTTTTAAATATAATTTCCTTACATTTTTTAAATATAATTTCCTTCTTTTTGAAAACCCCTATTCCTTTTTTATCGTTCGTGTGGCTTTAGTACTGATTTGTAATTAAAAAAAACGGACAAACTTCGAAAACTATTGTTTTGTCATCGGTCCTTGATAAGGTTAGAAATAGGTGAAAATCACGTTCAAAGATTCCGTTACATAGTTATACACAGACGAAGCTAATAAAAGCGTGTTAAAAATAACAAGTATGTACCAATCGCTCTAGTGTTAAACGTAATATATCGTAAACAATATACTAGTGCGTAGGAGCGTGTAATTGTGTTTTTTTATCCAAATATTGTACCTGCGGTATCTTACGAAACATTGAATGATATTGTTTATATTCACTTGTGTTAGAACACCGTGTGAAGGACATTTGAAAGAGCGTTATAATATACATATAAATATTAATTTGATTTGATAATCTAAAAATAGACTGTAAGAATATATTCATACGTCAGAGTAATCTAAAGTATATAAGAGCACATTATATACAGTGGGTGACCAAACTATTAGAGACACTACTCAAGTTTCTCTATTTTCAAGCTTAGGCCCCCTTTTTTACGAATTAGGAGAATCATAAGCATCTTTTTGACGTGATAATGTCTTATAAATTGATGAACGCCAGCAACACGCACGAAAATGTCTCACATTCCGAAAAATGTATTTCGACTGATGCATTGTTTGATGTTCGTGCCCACAAGAAAGCCGCGGGCTGAAAAGCGTCTGTGGGGTCTGGCGGGCGGCTGCGCTCACCGACCGACATCACATTTACATTCTTCGCCCGAACGCGTCCCGAGCAACACGCGTATCTTAATTATTGTATAGCAGCACGCGCGATCGTACCTTTTCATGTATACCGTCCGATTTCTATCAGATTAAAGTTTGTGAAACTCAGAAAACATATATAATATTAACGGACATTTCACACAACGTCCTCTGGTCCCAAACTAAGCTTAACGCTTGTGCTATGGCTACCAGATTACGGATATAAAACATATTTTATATTACTTTTTTTTTGTAAATACATACATATAATAGATAGAAAACACCCAGACGCAGTACAAATATCTGTGTTCATCACACAAATAATTGTCCTGAGTGGGTATCGAACCCACGACCTCATACACGGAAGTCGGTTACAGTACTGACTACGCCACGAGGCCCGTCAAACGTTATATAGATAATATGTGCTTAAACGATATGACGTCCTCACGTAAAATTATCGTCCGTAAACCGACCTTAGAGACAACCATATCGTTTTTTTTATTGGTATGAATCATGGTGAACGCACACTTATCCGAGCCGAACGCGTCGAACGAGTCGAACGAAACGAATTTTAGAATTCTGTATATGAAATTTCATGAAACTTCGCACACTTCCCGGCGTCGAATCGTCCGAATCTGGAAGAGGTTTGATGAGATTTCATATACAGAATTCTAAAATTCGTTCCGTTCGACTCCTTCGACGCGTTCGGCTCGGATAAGTGTGCGTTCACCTTTACTGTGCTTTAGAAGAGGCGGCACTGGTAATACGATTTTGACATTAAGTGAGGTTATTCCTGTTTGTTTAGCTTAAAATTTGTCAATAACAGATGTTTGAATGAGGTTCTATTGAGTACTAGCCTTTGCCCGCGGTTCCGCCGCAGCCAAAAGCTCGTTTTTAGGTTATATTTCAGGTTCCCGATATAGTAGCGGGATAAAATGTATGCCAGTTTTTAAGTTACTCAAGAACTATCAAATAAAAAAGTAATATCAATATCCATTCAGTAGTGATACGCGAGCAAACAAATAGGCAAAAAATTAATACAAAGTGTAAAAATGTGCAATCGAAAATAACAGTAACAAGCAGGATTTGAACCTGCATCTCCTTGAATACCGTCCCAGATGCTTTGCCAATTCAGCCACCGTGACAATTTCTCTGGATGGCGGATTTCGATAACAATTTCATTCTTAACGTGACGCCTGCGCCATCTATCAGAAGTATTTACATACATTATACCGAGCAGGTAAACTTAATTTTACAATTAAGATTTTTACCAAATAATGACGGAAATATGTTTGTATCGAGGGGAACTTCACAAACATACAATTTAATTGCCACAACGTACAACCAAACTAAGAACAAACACTGGATCACGTAAAAATTGTCCTGTGCGGAATCGTACCCACAACACTCGGGTATTGACACCACTTCGCCACTTGTAAGTTGGCAAGAAACATTTTTTTGTATTCTTTATGTATTTATTCATAGATTTCTATACAAATCTGTTACTGAAAAACTCGTTTAAATTCTATGACCAGGGTCTTGTTCGGCACTGTACAAAAGCCCCCTTTGTACAGAAGATCTTGCAAATCCGCTTACTTGCTACGCTTTGATAGGATTAATGTATCTTTCAAATAAATCAAGACACACGTACCTGTTCAGGTATAGAACGAACATCGTTCTACCTTTTCAGGATTTTAATCAAAAAGCATTAGCCTATAAAATATATGTCTTTACACACGAATAATATTTAAGTGTATGTTTAGTCTCTAATTCTAAATAACAGCTTTTTACTCCATGCATATACAAATTACCTACACATTACCTATAACAAAATACCAATTGTTATAGTTTTTAATTTATCTGTCTACACGTTTGTTCCGACAGAATAATAATCTCAGAATAGGCTGGACTGATTTGGACGGGATTTTCATAGGCAGATAACTGATTTTATCAGAAGCAGCTTAGGATACTTTTATTTTAGAAAAATAATTAATATTCCGCACATAAAACAATATATAAAAAAGGGATGCGGGTAGTAGCTAGTATTAAACAAGGTTCGCTGGCAAATGTAGTATTTTTTTTTGCAGCCAGTGTGCTATTTATATATTATTGTATTTTAATACGTTTTTATTAGCTTCGCCTGTATCTATGTTTCGGAAGCTTTGAACGCGTAGACAGAGAATATTATAGACACATCATCAGCGTATGCAGTGTCGAGATAGCAATAGTTTGACATATATTATAACCGGAATAATTTTAAAACATAAACTTTGTAAACTAAAAATGCGCTACCTATTTTAGCCGGATACAAGAATGACAGGACAAAAGAAATTGCAGGTATGCTTATATTTTGCTTAAAATGTATTAGAACGTGTAACATTAGCGTATAACGTGATTAGTGAACGTTTCTTTTACGTAAATACAAAAACAAGCTTACATACCGATGATGGGGACGGTTGGTCACCTTATATTTGGGCCCCAACAATAATAACGCATACGCGAAAAGGATAGAAAACTTATACATGTGTCTCGTTTACTCTTGCTAAGACCCAATATGAGCATCCTTTTCTTCATCTTTAGTATTAAAATAGTAGCGAGTCTATAGTATAAGTACTTATAATAGTTTAGTTTGAATGTGATTATGACCCACTTCGAAATCTCAGATTAAATCAAAACTTTACACACTTATCAAGGACCGACGACAATACAATAATTTGAGTAGTTTATCCGTTTCTAGGGTTCCGTAGCCAACAAGGAACTCTTATAGTTTCGCCATGTTCGTCCGTCCGCTGTTTGCAGCTTAGCTCAGTGACTTAGTACTAGAAAGCTGTAATTTGACATGAATACACATATTAGTTACGTGACAAATGAAATAAAAATCTTGGAAAAAATATTCCTTAATCCTCTACACGTAAAGGGGGGATGTTTTTTTCTCGTCTATCCCATAGCTTATTTCTATTTGGACAGCCCCAATTCGTCTTATAGGAGGACATAAATCTCCTTTGTAATTTCAGAGTAATCAGTTATTAACGCTAGTGCTAAGACTAGCTTTTCAAAGGCAACGAAATTAGTAAAGTCTAGCCTAGGCAATAAGACGACATTTTTCACGATGCCGCAGAGCGGCATTTTTCACGACGGCCCAGAGCGGCATTTTTTGCGACGGTCCAGAGCGGCATTTTTCATGGTGCCCTGGGCAGCACTAACGTTGTTAGACGTACTACTTTCGATTTGACTGCACAAATGGCGAACTGGTCTAAACCAGTCTAAATCCACAACATTTGGCACGTCCAAATACCAGCCCCGTGCCAAATGTTGTGTGTTCGATTCCTACACTGGACAATTCGTTGGTGACGGACTAAGAATACAAGTGTCACCACCCCATCCTTTCCCACGGGTACAAGGCGACTTAGAGAATTAAGCAATTATCACATTGCATTACTGGTGGTAGGGCTGGGTACCAAGTGAGAGTAGGTACTCACTTGCTATCGGGCCTGAACGGGTCGGTACCACAGTCTCCTGTGTGACCGGTCTTCACGTCAGTGTGTTTTGGCTGTAGCAGAAGATTTTTATAGCAGAAAATCGTTTATTCTTTCATTTCATATCTGAGAAATGAAATGGTGCGCAGCAGCTTTACAATACTATCGGTATAGTTGAGTCCTTGATCGACGGTTACCACTTACCATCAGGTGAGCCGTGGCTAGTCTGCCATCATTTATTATTTATTAAAAAAGAGTCTATTGGTAATTCTAATACTGGGTGTACTTTCTGTTCATCAAGTTGTATGTTTGGAAAGTACCCAGATACAAAGATTATTAATTTTCAATGACAGTCAAACAGTAGGTATAGTAAACTATTATTCATTCATAGAAGTTACAGGTTGCGCCACTGTCATACATTAGTGTGTGATTGAGCAGACATTTTTCTGACCACAATAATTTTTCTTGTCTAAAAGTCATCTTCTTGCATTAGGGAATGATCCTTGTGTTGCCGAAGACATACAAGCCAAAAATGTTTAACGAACACAGAATAAGCCCAAACGGCTAGAGGCCACGACTTCTATTGCACAAAAAATTCACCTGTGTGAATCGCTCAAAAAATATTCCTGTGTGGGAATCGAACCCTGTATGGAAACTCGGCTTAGTTATAAAAACAACTAGCTTAATCATGTGGCTAATCCGTGGGTAAAAGCTTGCTATTACATATATAGGTATACTTTTTAATTTATTTCCTAAGTCCTTCTTTTCCAAATAAAAAAAGAAAAGTCAATTATGCCGCCTTCTACATTTATTTTCTTTCTCTGTTCTCAATTTAAATTTATTTTGTTCAGGTACACCTTGTCGTCAGCCGAGAGGAAAAGGTTTCTTTTTTTTTTATTTTATGTACTTACATAAATAATACTTTTTGCTACTAATACCTATACTAATTTAATGCGTGATTTTCATCATTTTTATCTAAATTAATCAAAAAAATAACATCACAGGCATTATATTAAATCCATAATAATTACTTAGAATTGACGGACTATATGTATGATTTATAAAAAAATCATTGACCAGATGTTATGAAATAAAACTATTTTTACGAAATCTTTCGCCTTGAATTATTTTTCTTCTATGGCGTCGTTTCCGATACTATACAGCACCAGCCTTTGCAGTAATTTTGTCATAGCTGAGTCCACGAGCGATAGTTCCTACCATTTATCATCAGGTAGGCCGTATCCAAAGGGATTGTTAAAGAACAAAAAAAAACTAGACATCGCGGGACGTGTCTAGCAGATGTGAAAACATCGTAATTATTTTGTAGAAATAAAATGATCATAACTCGACAAAGTACTCCTCAAGACGAATCAAACGAGAATAAACTCGATATGGTGGCGTCATTTCATTACAGAGTTACTGTGGCCACCTTCCAGCTCCATCATCAGGCTCTGGATAGCATCTAGAGACAAAGTACTCATCAAGACAAATCCTACGAGCCCAAACTCGATGGAATTATGTCGTTTTATAACGGAGTTGCTATGGCCACCTTCTAGCTCCATCATCAGACCCTGAATACCATCTAAAGGCAAAGTACTCGTCAAGACGAATCAAATGATTCCAAACTCGATGGGGTTGCGTCGTTTCATTACAAAGTTACTGTGGTCACCTTGCAGCTCCATCATCAGACCCTGGATATCAACTAGACAAAGTACTTGGCAAGACGAATCATACGAGCCCAATCTCGATGGGGTTGCGCCGTTTCATTATAGAGTTCCTATGTCCATCTTCCAGCTCCATCATCAGACCCTGAATACCATCTAAAGGTGTACTCGTCAAGACGAATCAAATGATTCCAAACTCGATGGGGTTGCGTCGTTACATTGCAAAGTTACTGTGGTCACCTTCTAGCTCCATCATCAGACCCTGGATATCAACTAGACAAAGTACTTGGCAAGACGAATCATACCAGCCCAATCTCGATTGGGTTGCACCCTTTCATTATAGAGTTCCTATGTCCATCTTCCAGCTCCATCATCAGATCAGCTCTATGTCATCATAATATTGCATTGTCACGCGATATACACATGCGTGTAAAATTTCAGCTCAATCGGAAACCGGGAAGTGTGTCAAATTTAACATGCAAAATTTGAACGGGCCAAGTAAAATAAAAGCGTCGCCACGCTAACAGCCGATTTTACCCTCCCTCCGCATTAGATGTTTCACATCAAAAAAACTTAGAGGGGTGATATTCTAATATATAACATGTCAAATAGGAGTGATTCTCACATTAACTATATTTTTCCGTGTGGTGACGGACTAAGAATACAAGTCACCACCCCATTCTTTCCCACGGATGTCGTATGAGGCGACTAAGGGAAATAAGCAATTATCATCAATTGCATGACTGGTGGTAGGGCTGGGTACCGAGTGGGAGTACTCACTTGGTATCGGGCCCGAGCGGGTTGGTACCACCATCTCCAGTGTGACCGGCCATGAAGCACATCGTTGCGTTTTGGCTGTAGCAGGAGATAGCCGTTTATTCTTTCATTTCATATTGATGAAATGAAATGGTGAGCAGCGGTTTGACAATACTCAGTAGTTCCAGTAATAGTTAGTCCAGTATAATTGAGTCCATGAGCAGTATAGTTGAGTCCATGAGCGACGGTTACCATTTACCATCAGATGGGCCGTGGCTCGTCTGCCACTACAAGCAATAAAAAGCAAATAAAAAAATTGTCAGAGTAATTTTTTATTGAGTTGTAAGTCTTCACGGGAAGACTAGTCAAGTAAGTTCATGGACTTAGTTTTTTGGGGGGTAAGAGGAACAGGGTATAAAGTTCCTCATCCCCCATTGAAAAGGGAGGATCCTCCGACCAGACGGGTGTTATGTCTGGTGGGCTAACTGCCCGACTGTTGTGGTCGGGTTCTTGTATATGTGTACATCGCTTGGATAACTTTTCATATCGCGATGTAGGATACGTCAGTTATTAGTTCGTATGTGGCGAGATAGATGTCACTACAGTTTTATAAACGACAGCTTTATGCTGTCGGTGGAGTCAGGAGTCTCCGAAACCGGCGAGCGCAAACCGGAGAGTGTATGAAGAGAATTATGAACGTTGAGGAAGCGAGAGATGTATGCAAGAATAGAGCCTTTTGTCACTCTGTTCTCTCTGCCTACCCTGCAAGGGAGATAGCATGATGATAAGTAAGTAAATAAAATCATCATAGGTGCAACCCTAGCGCATTCGTTGAATGACGCGGTTGCCCGAGGATCACGCGGCAGGCAAAACAATCTCAACTGTATTTCTGTGTGCATAAGGTACATTTCTTCTCGCTACGAACAATTGGTATTATTATTAAGATTTTGTAGGCTATTATAGAGAGACTTTGGACGTTTAATGGAAGTTTTAATGGAAGTGATGTTTCTGTCCGTAGGACTAGTACTTATTCTGTGGCAATAGTCTCTGGCACCCAAACGAAGACTAACTTGTTTTATGAGTGCCACAGTATCAGTCGACTCATAATACTCTTAAAATGGATGGTGAAGTCTATGATCACACGCGAAATTTTCGATTAATATCGGAATGTTCTGATATCTGTTGCTTCTTTAAATTATGGCGGGAAGTCGGCGCACTGTATTATAGACGTCACTATGACGTTGTTTTCGTCACGCGAGCTCACGTGAACCAATGGCGCCACTGTGCTAGTCATTTTCTACCTATGAGTAATGTTACAATGACGCAGGAGCAAGGGGAACGCACGTTCTAGGCGTTAAAAACTCATAGATATTTTATGATTATAGATTAATATTGACCCTTTTTTTTGTTATGGCGGGGAAAAAATGTTCCTAACCGCACACCCTATCGTTCGGGGCAACGACCAGGGTAGTGTGGGGCCTGCACCCACTAAAGAAACCCGCCGTGTGCCGTCTCTCCCCCTTGGCGGGCCACTGGAACCATGTTACATTCCTTCGGTGGTAGATTAATTGACCCTACTAATATTATAGAGCATGTTTATTGATCCTTCTTACACGTAACAATGGAGAAATTATTGACGGTATTGTTTGCAAAGGAATATTTCTATAGAGGAATATTATATAGATTATTTTATTCCATGAACTAGCCTTTGCCCGCAGCTCCGCCGCAGCCAAAAGCTAGTTTTTAGGTTATATCTTAGGTTCCCGACATAGTAGCGGGATAAAATGTATACCAGTTTTTAAGTCTAATCAAGAGCTATCAAATAAAAAAATGCATCATAATCCGTTCAGTAGTTTTTGCGTGATGCGCGAACGAACAAACAGATAAACAAACAAAAGATCTAAAAAATCGTTTTGTGTTTAGACACGTCTATATATCCTAATACAATATATTTTTCTCAAATCTTAAATGTACAAACATGTCTCTGTTACAGCTTTATAATAGTATTAGATTATTAGGCCTACAGAAGGAGTTGCCCCAGTTTGCCCGCGGCTCAGCCGCAGCAAAAAGCTAGTTTTTTGGTTATATCTCAGGTTCCCGTTGTAGTAGCGGGATAAAATGTATACCAGTTGTTAAGTCTAATCAAGGGCTATCAAACAAAAAACAAACTTGTCTGCTTGTCTGTTTATCTGTTTGTTTGTTCGGGCATCACGCAAACAGTACTGAACGGATTTCAATGCAACTTTTTTTATTTGATAGCTCTTGATTAGACTTAATAACTGGTACATTTTACCTCGCTACTATATCTATATCGGGAACTTGAGATATAACTTAAAAACTAGCTTTTGACTGCGGCAGAGCCGCGAGCAAAGGCTAGTATAGGATATTTTTATTCCGAAAAATTGTAGTTCTCACAGAACGAACGACGAGAAGAAAGTTAGCATACAATTATAGTCTGGATAATGAATCCACAGATAATATTGTTTACCCTGATAAAAAGTTGTACGACTGTGAACCAAATTTCGAAGTCCACACAGACGAACTTTTTTTATACAACGCGAGTATCAAACAAGCGGTAATACGGTCCACCTGATGGTAACCGGTTGCCGTAGTCTATAGACGCTAGCAACACCAGAGGCATCACTCGCGCGTCGCCCTCTTCAAAGGGATACGAAGTAGATAGGTAGGATACTAAGGATAGGATAGGAAGGATAATAGCAGAGAATAGGAAGTTTTAACGTTTGGGCATCCGACGCTCTCACTCGCCGTGCGAAACAGAACGGTAGGAGCACCTGCCGTTGTTACACGCTGATCTTTTGTGAGAGGGTGGTACTTCCCCAATCGAGCCTTTTTATTCATGCTGGGATGAAAAAAAAAGCACTATCACTGAAAAACTTTTAAGTCATCTCAAAAAAATATCAAAAAGTCTCTCGATCGTAACAAGCAGCCGGATTCCGTATTAAGGCTTTTCATGGCTCGACAAAAAAATCCTAAGCTACTTTTATTAATCACCATATTGTTACATATTTATACGATTCATTATAATTAAAGTAACCTCAAACGCACTGCAACTAAAACATCGTAATGACCTAATTATTGAAATAGTAAGAAAAAGGTACTAAAAGGTTGGTATTTTTTTCATAAAAATTAAGTAGCTGTGTATTAACTCCATGCTTCAAACGCTAGCTAATATAGCTGTGTAGTGTACGCACGTATTGGGGCGGAGCTCTGCAGGGGATGGGCTGTGACGTCACCGCGTGACGTCAGTGTGACGCGCTCTCCGACCTACTTGGAGCTTAAAGCGGTCGTACGCGTTGTGCCTCTTTGCGCCGCTTTGTTTTAATAAGCATAATACAAAGAAACAGTTAAAAGTGAGTTATCTTAATTGGTTTATATTATTTTTAATTACATTTTTAATAAATTAGGGTACTTTAGTGAGAATGAAGACTACGCAAGGTCCGATCCAGGTGGGCAGAGAATCATGAGGTTATAAGCCGAGCTACAGAGCTGAGCTGAGACTTATAATTTTTTAAACACAGTGAATAATGTGAAATCGAAAATAACAGTCACGAGCAGGATTCGAACCTGCATCTCCTGGATACCGTCCAGATGCTTTGCCAATTCAGGCATCGTGACCCTTGCTCCTGACTGCTAATTTCGATAACACATTCATACTTAACGTCTTTGGGTGACGCCTGCACCATCTGTCGGAAGTATTTTCATACATTATACCGACCAGGTAAACTTAATTTTACAATTAAGATTTTACCTAATAATGACGCAAACCCTATAAATATTTAGATATTTTTATATATATTTTTAGCATTTGACATGCTTAGCAACATACATTAAACACAAAGTGTATGTTGCTAAGCATGTCAAATGCTAAAAATATATATAAAAATATCTAAATACTTATAATTTTTCTTATGTCATCTATACTATTATAAAGCTGTAACAGAGTTGTGTCTGTACATTTAAGATATTTGAGAAAAAAATACTGTAATTGGCTATATTGGCGTGTCTAAATTCAAAATTTGTGTCTAATTTCAAAACGCGTGTCTAATTTCAAAACAATTTTTTTTAGAATTTTTGTCTGTTTATCTGTTTGTCTGTTAGTTTGTTCACACATCACGCAAAAACTACTAAACGGATTTTGATGCAACTTTTTCTATTTGATAGATTTCGATTAGACTTAGCAACTGGTATATATTTTATCCCGCTACTATACCGATATACCGGTTCCCGAGAACCTGAGATAAAACCTAAAAACTAGCTTTAGGTTGCGGCGGAGCCGCAAGCAAAGGCTAGTTGTCATATTGTTGTAAGTAGTCATAGTTGTTGTAGTGTCATAAAGACAAATGTGATGTGAAGATTGGGAATGGCCGTCGGTCACTGCGATTGCTTAGCGGTCTACAGCATTTTCCCGATTGGTAGGGACGCAGGTTCCAATCCCGCTTGCACTAAACATCTCTTTTTACACATTGATACATAATTTGTTCTTTAAATGTTGTTATTATAATTAATATATACATATCGCACATCGGCAACGACAGTGTCACAACACAAAAAATACGAAATTGAGATTAGTATCCTCTAAGAATCGCAAATGCAACCTTTATCTACTAAAAAAACGTCATAATTATAATGTGATTCCTAAACGAGATATGGCATTTAATACCCTTTTTCACTGAGCCACTTTCCCACCTTTTGCAGCGTAAATAGTGTCATATCAAAGTTAATACACAGCGTGCGTGCATATAGTGCATGTAGTACTGTTATAACCTGTGTAATGACCCTATTACCGTAAGTAATTCTCATATAATTGCTTTGATTTCTGCAAAAACACAGTCGCATCATGTGAAGTGACCATATTTTTGAGTTATTCTAACTACGTATTTTAAAATTAGTGAATAGAACTGTCATATCATGTTAAATGACACTTTTCTTGATTTAGCGATAGTTAATACACGAAGTTATATAATAAGTAGAAGTGTTATATAACATGTGATATAACTGTACTGTAGGTTAAGACAAGTATTTCATTGAGTATTATTTAATAATGTGTCTTTAATTCTGATTTATATAGCGTTTATAATTTATCTTAGGACGCGTTACAACTGTTGCAACAATGCTTACTTTTTACTTTATTAGGACAAAATGAAGCGCAACTCAAGAAACAAGTTCTTGATTGATATAGTTTTACGCGATAACACTCCATAAGCATCCGTTGATATGGATGAATCTGAAAATTTGAAAGAAAATATTGGTGTAATTTTTTTTTTCAAGCTTACTTTCAAACTATACATTACGTTTGTATTAATTTTCAGCATCTGCATCTACAAGTTCTAAACGATGTAGTTTACAAAATAATACCTAATTTAAATACCACTGTAGCAATACACGCAGTAAGTGTATTGCCTATGTCCAGCAGTGGATGTTAAAATCCATCAGGGATGGGTGTAAGTGTAAATTATTTATTTTATTTTTGAAAGAAGGCGATGTTGTCCAAACAGATACAGAAAAGGTTAAAATCTGGGCATATTTACGAGCCATGCCAGTACCTTGAAGTGATCAGGTCAGCGAAGGAAAAGGGAACAAAACCTTGACGATTTTGTGTTGTTCAAAACTTTAGCACAGGATAAGCCTGGGGTATCCATATAAATCTATTACAATATTAGTCGTGACAATATGATAACGAAAGATGCACCTAGAACATTATTTTATAAAACTTCGTTTAATCAAATAGAAAGTTTTAAGTTTTATTTTTATCATTTTGTTATTACATTGTGTTTTTTCTGATACTTACTGTTTTTAGAATGTTTTAGTTATTAGATCAAGTATTACGCAAGTACAAAAATCTATTTTTATTATTATTCACTTCTAGGACATGAATTATGCTAAACAATTTCATTTTGATTGCGTAAAATATTGTTTAATAATATGTTTTCGAATGGTCAGGTTATCTTTTGTCTTAAAATTTGCTCCATAGCTTTATATATGTATAGTTTTGATATCTTATCTGTTTCTAATATAACTGTTAATAACTATGTAAAATCATAAATGTATAATAGTCTTTTATTTATTTTAAAAACTATACAAAGTATTAACAAATAAAAGTGTTTTATTTTATGAAATCTTTGAATAATTTGTCTAAAAAAGTGACACATTAGAGGAATTTAAAAGTAATAAATAAGAGGTGATCCATTTCGAGGTTCCCTACTTTTTTAAAGAAAAAAACAGAAAATTCAAATTTAATGGAGAATGTTTATTAACATTTGAAAGAACATTCTTTGGCATTTATTTTTTGAAGATTATGTCTATCATATGTTGGCCGTTGCTACGTCGCAGATGGTCCATCCGTTGAGTCCAATTTTCGATGACTCGTTCGAGCATTTCGACAGGTAACAACAAAGTAATGAGGCCCATTTCTGGCTCAATGGGTATGTAAACAAACAAAATATTATTATAAAATAGAAAAAATATCTTTAGATATTTATTTTCATAAAAACATAATAGAGCATTAAACAGTCTTCTTAAATATATATTAAGTTCTCCGATACGCATACCCAGAAAAAAATAAATGGAGTTTCTAGTTATAAAAAAATACAATCATGATTTCCCAAAAAATGCATTTTTTGTGTTGTGACACTGTCCTTGCCGATGTGCGCAAAAACACAGTCGCATCATGTGAAGTGACCATATTTTTGAGTTATTCTAACTACGTATTTTAAAATTAGTGAATAGAACTGTCATATCATGTTAAATGACACTTTTCTTGATTTAGCGATAGTTAATACACGAAGTTATATAATAAGTAGAAGTGTTATATAACATGTGATATAACTGTACTGTAGGTTAAGACAAGTATTTCATTGAGTATTATTTAATAATGTGTCTTTAATTCTGATTTATATAGCGTTTATAATTTATCTTAGGACGCGTTACAACTGTTGCAACAATGCTTACTTTTTACTTTATTAGGACAAAATGAAGCGCAACTCAAGAAACAAGTTCTTGATTGATATAGTTTTACGCGATAACACTCCATAAGCATCCGTTGATATGGATGAATCTGAAAATTTGAAAGAAAATATTGGTGTAATTTTTTTTTTCAAGCTTACTTTCAAACTATACATTACGTTTGTATTAATTTTCAGCATCTGCATCTACAAGTTCTAAACGATGTAGTTTACAAAATAATACCTAATTTAAATACCACTGTAGCAATACACGCAGTAAGTGTATTGCCTATGTCCAGCAGTGGATGTTAAAATCCATCAGGGATGGGTGTAAGTGTAAATTATTTATTTTATTTTTGAAAGAAGGCGATGTTGTCCAAACAGATACAGAAAAGGTTAAAATCTGGGCATATTTACGAGCCATGCCAGTACCTTGAAGTGATCAGGTCAGCGAAGGAAAAGGGAACAAAACCTTGACGATTTTGTGTTGTTCAAAACTTTAGCACAGGATAAGCCTGGGGTATCCATATAAATCTATTACAATATTAGTCGTGACAATATGATAACGAAAGATGCACCTAGAACATTATTTTATAAAACTTCGTGTAATCAAATAGAAAGTTTTAAGTTTGATTTTTATCATTTTGTTATTACATTGTGTTTTTTCTGATACTTACTGTTTTTAGAATGTTTTAGTTATTAGATCAAGTATTACGCAAGTACAAAAATCTATTTTTATTATTATTCACTTCTAGGACACGAATTATGCTAAACAATTTCATTTTGATTGCGTAAAATATTGTTTAATAATATGTTTTCGAATGGTCAGGTTATCTTTTGTCTTAAAATTTGCTCCATAGCTTTATATATGTATAGTTTTGATATCTTATCTGTTTCTAATATAACTGTTAATAACTATGTAAAATCATAAATGTATAATAGTCTTTTATTTATTTTAAAAACTATACAAAGTATTAACAAATAAAAGTGTTTTATTTTATGAAATCTTTGAATAATTTGTCTAAAAAAGTGACACATTAGAGGAATTTAAAAGTAATAAATAAGAGGTGATCCATTTCGGGGTTCCCTACTTTTTTAAAGAAAAAAACAGAAAATACAAATTTAATGGAGAATGTTTATTATCATTTGAAAGAACATTCTTTGGCATTTATTTTTTGAAGATTATGTCTATCATATGTTGGCCGTTGCTACGTCGCAGATGGTCCATCCGTTGAGTCCAATTTTCGATGACTCGTTCGAGCATTTCGACAGGTAACAACAAAGTAATGAGGCCCATTTCTGGCTCAATGGGTATGTAAACAAACAAAATATTATTATAAAATAGAAAAAATATCTTTAGATATTTATTTTCATAAAAACATAATAGAGCATTAAACAGTCTTCTTAAATATATATTAAGTTCTCCGATACGCATACCCAGAAAAAAATAAATGGAGTTTCTAGTTATAAAAAAATACAATCATGATTTCCCAAAAAATGCATTTTTTGTGTTGTGACACTGTCCTTGCCGATGTGCGATATGTAGATTCACGCCTCTATCCCACAGGGATTGGCAGAGACAACGAATATCCAATTGTTACGATCCAATTTCACCTCTTTCACTCTCATTACACTCTTCTTACATTCACATCGGTTAAGTTCTCTCGACCCGGCCTTTCTTGAGAACGTCTTATAATTATTTTCACATTGTATTCGAATTTAGATTTTGTCGGTAATTTGTTTCCGCCCTTGACGCTGTGAGAGATGATTTTGTACAACATTGTGACGTCATTATGTAAGAAAACACAAAATTGATTATGAACGCCATTATGGTACTATCTATGTCGGTATTCTATTGTAGGTATGAAAATCGACGCGCAATAGTTAGTTTAATAATACCTGCCAATATTTGCAATTCTAAATCGAGGGAGACATCTTGAAAATAATAGGCACTATTCTGTAGGCATAGCTGGGCGTTAATCCGTTAGTCGTTAATTAACGAAGTTAACATTTCGAGTAACGGATTAACTTAAAAATATGTTAATGGATGTCGTTAACTACCGTTAAATTTCCCAAAGTCCGTTAATCGTTACTCAAGCACTGCAGTTGAACGTCTTTTCTCCACGGGCAAGGATATAGGTACTACAGCCGAAACGAGCCTCGCTTTCAGACGAGAACTTAAACATATTAATGTTCATGAAGAGGAATATTCATATCATGCCAGATGACTAAATTGACAGATAAATTACTAACCCGTCCGATTAGTAGGTATCGTTTCATCTAAGATCTTAATAAAATAAATTCTAAACCTTAATCCAAATGAACGAAAAAACATTGTTTGTCAACATGCCTATATTAAACATACTAATCATTATTGTACCCGTCTTTTGTTTGTTAACTTCTAGAACCAACAATTTTTACAAGATGCAATTTTTATCACGTGTTAACGGATTAACGATCAACGTTAATTTGCGTTAAATTTTCTGAAATGTAACCCTTTCACTTTTAACGAAGTTAACTTTTTCTGTAACAGATTAGCGATTAACGAAGTTAACTATTTGATTAACAGTGCCCAGCTATGTCTATAGGTACTATTATAAAGCTGTAACAGAGCTGATAAGATGAAGATATTTGAGAAAAATATACTGTATTAGGCTATAAGTACTATAATTCCTTTATACTCGTACTAGTCTCTGACCTGTAAAACACCTTTGGGAATCTGAATCCTTGTAAATGCGTTCCTATTTGATATGATCTGCAATTATCCAGGATAAATACTATTTCAAATAGCCTTTATTGATTACCACAAAGTAAATGTGAAATCGAAAATAACAATCGCGAGCAAGATTTAAACTGACGTCTCCTGGAATACCGTCCCAGATGCTTTGCCAATTCATCCATCGTGACAATTGCTCGGGTCTGCGAATGTCGGTAACAAATTCGATGTAACAAAATGTCTTGGGTGGTAAAATTACTTACTTATCATCACGCCATTTCCCTTGCGGGGTAGGCAGAGAGAACAGAGTGCCAAGAGGCTCTATTCTTGCATACATCTCTCGCTTCATCAACATTCATAGCTCTCTTCATACACGCTCGCCGGTTTCGGAGACTCCTGACTCCACCTTCCTTCAATACATGACCGATTTGGTCTAGGTAGGTAAGTCTCGGTCTCCCCCTGTACCTACATCCTTCCACTTTCGCATTGTATATCTTCTTAGCCAGTCGCTCGTCCGGAATTCTGTCCACATGTCCGAACCATCGGAGCATTCCCTTTCGCATCTTTACACCAATACTCTCTTTCATACCTACTCGTTCTCATACGTCATTGGCTAGGCTAAAATATATAAAAATATTAACAAGCCTTTATTTAGTTTAAACCCAAACAAAAGTAGTAAAACTAGTAACAGTCAGGTTTGTATCAACCAATTATATAATCAGTCTGTAATTTTGTCTACTGCTGTACATGGGCCTTATGTAGGCCACAACATACAGCTCTATGCCACCTAAATACAATGGTTCACGAGGCTTTGACGGCCTCGTCAGTCAGGTGTGGCGTATTCGATCTATTTTCTTCAAAAATGGCTTGTGTAAACAAATAAGAAAACTTGAAGCGGCACTAGTCCATGTTACCGATCCATCACAAGTCTAATACACTTGAGTGTTGCCATGTAGAAATTATTTGAACACTTAAGTATTATTTCAGACATATTCTCCAGCACTCTAAGTTATAAGTATCTTTACACAGAGTAAACCATTTGGCCCAAAGCTGACCACACACAGAGAGTAATGAGTATACAGTTATACAGCTTAAGGTAGGGCGATCAGTTTACCCAGCTAATATTTAGGGGTAGTCATAAAAAAGGCACAAAACAGCCCTGTTTAACTTTGTCTAAAAATATACGATAAAAGTGATTCGTTTTTCCAATGGTTGTTTTTGGGTTATGTTGATAGAATCCGTTATTTGTACAAAGATATTCTCTTTCAAATAATCTGTATATTTGTGACAAAGAGATATTGGAATATCAGAGGTCCCTTTCAATTCGACCTTTTTGGTATTATATGCGTAATAATACTGATATCCTCCAAGGCGGGATTCGGCTACGGAGGCCAATCTTAACGAGGGACATAATTAATATCTATACATCTATAGCTATATATCTTCTTTTATAACATAAAAATGTCGTGTCACGTTGTTTGTACGCGATAAACTCTTAAAATAGACATTAAAATGTGTATATTATAGGCATCAATAACATGACTGTCATAAATTATTATTGGTCGATCTTGATTAACAAGGTCATCGTAGCCATTAGCTACATTGGCTACGTCATACGCAGCTACGATCACCGTAGCACTATCGTAGCGACCTTGGTATAGTTGTACACGCGATGGCTTGAACGTATTAGGATATTCTGTCAAGAAATGACTTTTCAGTGGCCGTTTGATCGACCTTCGAGTAGTGTGATTTATATATTTATATGTAAGTGCGCATATACACAATAATATAAATTATCAGGGAATGTTTTAAAGGCGTTCTTGTGCACATCAATTGTTTTGTAAGCCATAGAGTATCCGACTATCAATCTACTTTTTTCAACCTATTTTTGTTCCACTATTGGGCACGGGGTCTCCTCTCAAATTGAGAGGGATTCAGGCCATGGTGAACGATGGCCCAGTGTGGGTTGGCAGACTCCACAAGTCAGCGAGACAATCTCTCAGGCATGCAGGTTTTCTCACGATGTTATCCTTCACCGAGCTGTGATAATTTTGGAAACAAATAGACACGTCTTATTTGACTACACAGATGGCGGAGTGGTTTAGATGCCGGCCTCTCGGCTGAGTGTTGTGGGTTCGATTCCCACCCAGGACAATTCTATGTGTGATCCACTAATGGTTGTTCTAAGTCTGAGTGTACTTTGTGTCCGTGAAATTATATTTTTATAAAGTCCCCCGCGACAATCCTTAGTGTGGGGTGTTGTCATTTTATAAAAATAACTAGCGGCCCGTCCCGGCTTCGCACGGGTAGACATTTATTTTTAAACATTTTGGGATAAACGTATAGTAAATTTATATTTATGCAAGACATCTATTTATAGTAATAAATATAGCCTATGTCATTTGCATACATACACAAATAAAAATATTTCCTCTTTATTATATGTTTGTACCGGCGTTACTATTGCATATTTTATCATGAAAAAATAGTTATTATGACATAACTCTTATAGTTAGACATATACTGTCCAGGACTTTTTTTTAGGTATATCAATACCTAAAAAACTGTAGTAAATCACTTTGCTCTACTGTTCATACATTCCGCAGCGTACGCGATATAACGATTCTTTTTGGTATTTATCGAAGTTTTCATACGGATCCCTAACTTTTTGAAAATATTCGCTTATGTTGATCAGGGATAACGTAGGATTCTAATGGTGAAAGAATTTTTCAAATCAGTCCAGTAGTTCCAGAGCTCATTCAATGCAAACAAACAATCAAATCTTTCCTTTTTATAATATTAGTATGGAAATATCTCGAAAAGTTCTCGAGGTGTGTGCCGTGATCTTATATTAGGGATCGAACTCAATACCATTGTATTTAGATATTTTTATATATATATTTTTAGCTTTTGACATGCTTCACTGTACATTAAACACAAAGTGAAAAATGTGAAATCGAAAATAACAGTCACGAGCAGGACTGCTGAATATTAGGTATATTAATCAGAATTAAGATAATTGATTGATCATTTTTTGCCCAGCGTTCTTAAGAATGCCTCGTTTAGCGGCGAAACACGTGTGGAATTTGTCTGGACTGCTCGTGACTGTTATTATCGATTTCACATTTTTCACTTTGTGTTTAATCAAAACCATTGTCTTTGCAGTCCTTAGTGTTACCACTAGGTTATGGCTCCTATAAATCTATGAATTTACTTAACATTTTGTGCGGGGCATTTTATAAACAAACAAACACAAAATCGCATGGAACTAGCCTTTTTTATTACTTCTGATTATTATTATTGAATGGATATTTTAGGAGGAGAGCCCACTACTCACCTTCACCTTTTGTCCGTGTGGTGACAGACTAAGAATACAAGTGTCACCATCCCATTCTTTTCCGTGGGTGTCGTATGAGACGACTAAGGGAATTAAGCAATTATCATCAGTTGCATGACTGGTGGTAAGGCTGGGTACCAATTGGGAGTACTCACTTGGTATCGGGCCCAAGCGGGTTGGTACCACCATCTCCCGTGTGACCGGCCATGAAGCACTAGTTGGCTGTAGCAGGAGATAGCCGTTTATATTTCATTTCATATCTGTGAAATGAATTGGTGAGCAGCGGCTTGACAATACCCTCGGTATAGTCGAGTCCATGGGCAACGGTTACCATTTAACATCAGTTGGACTGTGGCTCGTCTGCCACTACATGCAATAAAAAAATAAAATGAAATAAACCCACGGATTGTCAATCCCGGTTATCTTTGGACAGAATAACCTAAGATTGCCAATCCGCACTCTCACAGATAGAGGAGAATGTGATAATAGCAAAGTAGCATGCACGATAATGACAAAAAACTCACCAACGCGATACAACCATACGACACGGCAGGACTCTCAGAAACACAATATTGCAATATTCCGCAAAAATCCGAACACAAATTCCACACGTGTTTCGCCGCTAAACGAGGCATTCTTAAGAACGCTGGGCAAAAAATGATCAATCAATTATCTTAATTCTGATTAATATACCGAATATCATCATTATGAACCGTTCATAATATATTTTTTTCTTTTTGCAAAAATAAGTTCTGCTTATTTCTTATTTTTCTCATCTCACCATCATCTCAAACATAAACTGTTACTGTAGGTCAAACTGCTGCCCGCGCAGGTCCCCCTCGTACCGGGTCACGAAGCCGTCGGTGGACGCGTCGGCTGACATCTCCGTGGCGCCCCCGCGCAACTTGCTCGAGCCGTCGGCTTCTTTCAAGTCAGACTGCAAGCCGCAGCTAAAGGGACCCAGGCCAATTGGCTCCAGCGTATCGGGTAAGTTACCTACTTATTTACTTCAACGATAGCATCAACTACTCTACATAGGTTTCCTAGGCATCAAGAGCCCTGATTATTTCCAAGGGGTTTGCTTCTCAAACCAACCGAATTTAGTAGAATATTACATTCTATATTATTACGTGTCGTGGGTTCGATTCCCACTCAGGATAATTATTTGTGTGATGAACACAGATATTTATACTGCGTCTGGATGTTTTCTATCTATTATATGTATGTATTTACAAAAAAAAGTAATATATGTATTATATCCGTAATATGGTACCCATAGCAAAAGCGTTAAGCCTAGTTTGGAACAAGAGGACGTTGTCTGAAAATGTCCGTTTATTTGGGCAAGAGAAGAACTATAGATTATACGTACGTACCTACATATATGAAATTAAACTAGCAATAGGGCAGTTTTCCACTAAAGCGGAGACGAAACGGGATGTGTGAAGGATGAGTGGCATAGCGGGCAGTATTTTCTCTTAAAATGTCTTATTTTTCCACACCCTGATGATTCAACTATCGATCTTCATTTATTTATTCTCATACTAGAATCTGCCTGCGACTTCACCCGTGTGGACTTACTACTACTCTAAGGTACAATACTGATCTCTATGTATTGCACGCCTCATAAGCGAAGCGTTGAGGTGGGTTCTACTCCCGCTTTACACGGAACAACTGATTTTTCAAACTTAAAATGTCTCTATTTATCATATATTGCACTTGTAAAATAATATATAATAATACATAAAGAACAACACTATTTTTAACACTCATGATATTTTTGATGAAAAAACTGTTTGAAAAAAATCTGGCGTCCAGTCCGTGAGTTGTAGGTAATGTATGTTAACACGATAACGACCAAAATACTTTACTAATCGAGTCTTTTTTTTTCGTTTACGAATTATTATGATTAGAAATAGAGCCCTATTACTTTTCACGGTCTGATTCGATGTGGTTTAATTGTAATTAAATAAACAAAAAAATACTGAATATTTACGCTCGACGCGACACTAAAACCAGCGCCTTTCATGAGAACTACCTTTTTACGTACGCATAGCCACCGGTGGTTTTACTATCCTCAACAGAACGCCGTTCACCCGGCTGGTACATTGTTTTTTGTCAAAAGAAAGTTCTTACCTTTGCGTGACGAACTGATGATATTTGTCAAGTTTAATAACTCTTTTATGCATAATAATAATTAAAAACACTAAACACACGTAAATAATAACACACCAACGGAATATTTTTAGCGGCGCGGAGGCCCTTTTTTGCGTGGCCTTGGCGTGCCGGAATGGAGAGGTAGACCAATATAGAAGTACTTCTTAAAATTAGCGCTAGATGGCGTTTAAAACATGAAACCTACATTAGTACTTTTTGAAATTAGCGCTATCTATGTGATTTATTAAAAACTACTTAGTAAGACCAATACATTATTAGTTACTTATCAAATAATCAATTTTATTGTGAAAAATGAAGATTATGAGGCGTGCAGTTTTGGATTTCCCAAAGTATATTTAGTATCTTTATTAAATTTTCAACTGCCTCGGTGGTGCAGCGGTAGTGTGAGCAACTGCTGAACATGAAGACTCGTGCGATCCTCGGGTCAGCCAGTGTTATTGAGCTTTACCGAAAAAATAAAAATCGCCCCCTATTACGTGGGACTGGCGAACCGTGGGTATATACACCTCTATCCTAACAAACTATTTAACTTCGTAAATTTTTAATTATTATTTTATTACGTTAATATAATCCTAAATTAAGTTATAGTTAAAAGCTTACCTGGTCGGAATAATGTATGCAAATATTTCCGATAGGTGACGCAGGTGTCACTCAAAACATTAAACACATACCGTGTTATCGAGATTAGTAGTCCTGGGCGGATGTCACGGTGGTTGAATTGGCAAAGCATCTGGGTCGGTTTTGCAGGAAATGCACGTTACCATTATTTATGATTTCACATTTTCGCATTCTGTGTTCATTTAAAACATCCCTCTTGACTAAAATAAACAGTTCAGCGTCAATCTTCATAATTATATCAGTAAAGTAATTGCTAAAGTGCTACTAACGAAATGGACAATTTCACAATTATAAACAACCATTTTAATAAATATAATGTTATTTTGCTATAACTTTATAAGTCTATTAGTTAATGAAAATTTGTATAAAAACATGGGCCGTTTGTATTCACAGAGGAGCAAATATATTTTTTGATAAAAAGTATTACGTTACGCGCGTTTTTTTTTTTGCGCCATCAAATACTATGAATTGTAATTGCTAAATTAAACTTACTATATTGGATTCATGTAATGCTTGCCGGTAGATGGCGTTAGTCGTAAGACAAATGTGATTAAGAATTTGGGATGATCAAAGGATCAGTAGGGTAGCTTAGTGGTTTAGAGCACTTCCCCGGATTGGAAAAGATGCGTGGTTCGATTCCCGCCCCTACTAAAAATCTCTTTTTCTTTATTCACAAATAATTTGTACCTTAAAAAGTAGCGGAGCATGTCAATTACTAAAAGAAATAGATCTAAAGTATTACGTTAATTCAAAATGGCGGACCTTCCCACCTACCCATGGGTTGAAAGAACGACCACCCACCAAAGAAAGATCGGTCTGATAGTCATGTAATCAAAAGTGTTGGAGTTGACAAAAATGGCTGCACCGGCTGCCCTCGTGTTACGTTTTGATTTTTTCAAGTAACTTTATAATACTACTAGCCTTTGCCCGCGGCTTCGGCGCAGCCAAAAGCTAGTTTTTGGGTTATACCTCAGGTTCCTGATATATTAGCGGGATTAAATGTATACCAGTTGTCAAGTCTAATCAAGAGCTATCAAATAAAAAAAATGTTGCATCAAAATCCGTTCAGTAGTTTTTGTGTGATGCGTGAACAAACAAACAGATAAACAGACAAAAAATCTAAAAAAAATCGTTTTGTGTTTAGACACGCCTATATAGCCTATAATACAATCATTTTTTCTCAAATATCTTAAATGTACAGTGTTACAGCTTTATAATATTATAATAATACTTTCTGATATTTACGCGAATGTTACGCATTTTGAAATAAAACCACGTTTACGGAATCTATCGCGTTTATTTAATTTTCTACTATCCCGACGTTTCAAATACTTTACAGCATTCATGATCACGTGGACTTATATGGTAGAGGTCCAAGGCTGATTATGTTGTTTCAACGGTTTCATATATCACCAGTTATATGATTTTACAAAATTTTTGGTTTATTTATTTTAATTTATGTGGGTTATAATATTCGCTTAGAAACACAATTAAAATATCTACTTCAAATATGCTTACAACGTATGAGACTAAGTTAGCATATTAAAATGAGTATAATACTTGTTTTAAAATTTTTGTTTTTATTTAGTGCTCAAAAATTCTACCACAAACTACCAATAAAAAATTTTAGTAACAAAATAACTACCAGTAAGAAGACAGTCTTGATTATTAGTTTATACTATTAAATATATTTGAATTTGCCAGAAGCTAAGACTAAAAAGCTACCACCGGATCGGAACGCGGCCTGACTGAGAAAGGTCCGGCCAGAAAACTCAGTAGGCAACAACTGTTATGGATTATTAAACTTTCTGCGGAATTACTGAAAGTTAATTAGGTTTATTTATTTTTTTAAACAAAAACTAATCACTACTGTAGGTTTTATCTACACAATAAGCGCTAACTGTGTCTTGTAATCTTGTGGTGTGCCTTCTTGTATTCTGTTTGGTGAGGCCTATCACAGGATTCTAGCTTGATGGTAAGACCTAGGCATCTTCTCTATTGAAATTGGGATGTTTCTTAATTTCAATAGCCTCACGTATCATTTGTTGATGATGTTCTTTTGCGAGGATTTGAGGTTTGTCAAGTAAACGCTATAGATTCCATAAACTTTTATAGTAGTATAGATAGATTTCTCAGAATAGAGAATTACCTTACCTACCCCATGTTTTCGCTGTCCTAGCTTGTTATAACGTTACAAATAGTGCCCCATAGTCAATAAAAAAATAACCTATGTCTCCTAACTTTTTTAAACTTGCGATTACACATTTTTAAAGGACATTGGCTTTTATTTAGTTAAAAAAAATTGTGCCGTTTCGTGTAGAATGCTAAGTAGTTTACAACTCAATGGAAGTAGTGTAGATTAGATATTACACTGTGCATATTTATCGAAATCAAGGCACGCATTTTTGAAGTACCTAAATACATCTTTACGCACGTTTGACTTGAGGTGTAAGCTGGTGAATGCGTGACGTGAGCGTTACGAAAAGTGTGATAGGGCGACGTGAGCGTTACGTAAAGTGTGATCGGGTGACGTGGGCGTTACGTAAAGTGTGATCGGGTGACGTGGGCGTTACGTAAAGTGTGATAGTGAAAATAGAAAGAGATATATTACTGTAGGGGTAAGAGAGAGAGGTGCGAGCACACATTTTCTTTCTCTCTTTCTCATTATTTATTTATTTATTTAAAAACTTCATGCACTATTTGTACAAAGGCGGACATAATGCTAATAGCACTCTCTGCCAGTCAACCTTTAGGTCGTGCAGAAAATATCTTAGGTAGGTGCAAAATGGATCAAATGTGAAAGAAATGCTACTATAATAATAATATATATAAAAAGAAGATAATATAATATATATACATACATATATACATAGAACATAGATAGTATCTATATACATCTATAAATATATACATATACATTATAAATATAATACAATTAAATGAGAGTTTATATTGATTCATCATCAATCATCAATGTAAAAATGGAAAACCTTCGACTTAAATATGTTATGACTTCCTGACAACCTGATTTCGAGAGAGCGTTCCAGGGAAGAATAGATTGTATAAAGAATGAAGAATGTACAAGGTGTGAAGTATGCGAAGGGCATTGTAGGAGAAGATTGTGTGAGGATCGAAGATTTTTATTATGTCTGGAACAAACAAAATCAAAATGAATAGACAGATAGCCGGGTGCGTTCGGTGCGTTTAACAACGTGTAAAGCGTTGTTAATGCATGCAAGCTTTGACGCTGTAGAATACGTAGCCATTTTAGCTCAGAGCGATAGTTAGAGACATGGTCATATTTACGAAGATTATAAACGAACCGAATGCAATTATTGAGAAGCCGATCCAGTTTATTGAGCAAGTCTGCATTCAGGTCGAGATAGCACACATCACCATAGTCGACAATAGGAAAAATTAAAGCTTGCACAAGTATTTTCTTTGTTTTAGATGGGATAAATTTCTTGTGTCGATAAAGAGTCCGTAGGATGCCGGTAACTTTCCTACTAACATTTGCAACTTGGGGTCCCCAATTAAATGTTGTGTCAATATGTACATAGACCCAGATCTTTCACGCTGGAAGATAATGGAATTATACTGCCATTATAACTCACAGGTGGAATTGATGCCCTGTCAATCCTGTTTATTAGGCGTGAACTACCGATTAGGATGGATTGGAATTTGGATGGATTCACAGCTATACCAAATCGGTCAGACCACCGTTTTAGAGAGGCCAGGTTCCGGTTCATCAAAACAATTGCTGTTGATAGATCATCAATGTACAAGGTGTTTTTGGTTTCCGAAAAGGCTATAGTACCATAGACCACATCCACACGCTACGCCAGATTATACAGAAAACCGAGGAATATAATCGCCCTCTGTGTCTGGCGTTTGTGGACTATGAGAAAGCCTTCGATTCGATCGAAACTTGGGCGATGCTGCAGTCCCTTCAGCGGTGCCAAATTGACAATCGGTACATCGAAGTGCTGAAGTGCTTGTATAGAAACGCCACCATGTCAGTCTGTGTTCAGGACAGGAGTACGAAACCGATCCAACTGCAGAGAGGTGTTAGACAGGGAGACGTTATGTCCCTGAAACTCTTCACCGCATTGGAAGATGTCTTCAAGCTCTTGGACTGGACCGGATTCGGCATCAACATCAATGGCGAATACATCACTCACCTTCGATATGCCGACGACATCGTAGTCATGGCAGAATCGCTGAAGGACCTTGGCACCATGCTCGATGATCTCAGCAGGGTTTCCCGACTAGTGGGTCCCAAAATGAAAATGGACAAGAAGAAAGTCATGTTTAATGTCCATGTCATTTTAGCACCGGTCCTAGTCGGGAGTGCGCTTCTCGAAGTTGTCGACCATTATGTCTACCTGGGACAAACAGTCCAGTTAGGTAGGCACAACTTCGAGAAAGAGGTCAATCGACGAATCCAACTCGGCTGGGCAGCGTTTGGGAAGCTAAGGAAGATCTTCTCGTCCAATATTCCGCAATGTCTGAAAACGAAGGTCTACCCTCCTGAGACCCGGAACTTATTTTACGAATATTTGATTGATGAAAGTTAATTTTTATGGCTTATATATCAGTAACAGTTACCTAAACTTTAAGTAAAAAAGTCTGCCCCACTAAGCCCACCCCATTTAGCGTAAGGGAGGGTATCACCAGTGATACCTTGGGTTCAAGATGGTATTAAAACAAGTTATTTTGGAGATGATCTGATGAAAATGTTAATCAAGGAAAAATTAAAAATACTGAGATAAGTATATATAAATTTGTATGAAAATTAAAAAAACAATTTCGGTTAACATTAAAACAAAAAAAATGTCGAATTCCGAGCATTTTACAAATGTCAAGTTATTGCAGCCTTTGTAGCGACATTTGAATCTATTGTTCTGAGAACCCTTTGCACACGTTGGTAAATGTTTTGCTTGTTTCGTTTTTTTAGCAGCATTAGGAATTGGTTCGACGAGTCTGTGTTTATAACCCGAAGTTGACGGCCTTATTAATATTTCTGGTTGAATAGGATTAGGACTATTTCGAGAGCTGCCACTGTGACTCTGAACCGGGCTACTTCGCGTACTACGTGTTGTATTGTGGAAGAGAAGAGGCTGGTTCCGAATAAATTAAATGTTTTGCCAAGTCTAGTTTAAAGTCCAAATACTGCGAAATATCTTTTCTCTGAAGCCCAGACTTTGCGGCATCTTCTCTGTACTGCACCCATCCTGCTGCGGCAGCAAAATCGAAAAAATGGAATATCGCTCTTACTGTCCACTTGCCTGTTCTTCCCCGCATAGCATACTTGCCGATAATACGGTCTAACAAATCAATGCCACCCATAAACTTGTTATACTGTTTTATAGCAACTGGTTGAGGAATATCCAGGTAAGCTCCTTCCTTCTTGCTCCAGCGGCGACATGTCCCCAATGGTTGAACAGCAGATTCACGTTAGGTTGAAAGGCTGATGGATGGATGGAGATCATCAACAATGGCCTGAGTGTAGAGCTACAAGTCATCAGCATAAAGGTGATACGTACACTGAAGGTCTTGAGTAACTAGATTAATAAATAAAGAAAACAGAAGTGGAGAAAGAATGCCGCCTTGAGGAACACCAGAGTCGAGCTCACGCCACTTTGATAGAGTATCGTCGTTGCAAACGGACTGCTGGCGGCCTCGAAGACGAACAAACAAACAGACAAACAGATAAACAGACAAACAAACAAAATTCTAAGAAAAATTGTTTTGTGTTTAGACACGCCTATATAGCCTATTACAGTCATTTTTTCTCAAATATCTTGAATGTACAGACAACAGCTCTGTTACAGTTTTATAATATACTATTATATTATAAAACTGTAACAGAGCTGCATATATAGATAGAAGAAGATATAGATAGATAAGTTTTACTTCAGTCGTGTGTTCTCAAGCACGCTCGTTTTTTTTAGTTTACACGCTATATTCGATATGGGGTCTCTATAGATAGATATATTATTATTATGAAATTAAAATTAATAAACTATATGGCACACGATTCAAAATGAAAGGAGTTCTTAAATAAAGAAAACACTTTCAGTTTCTTCGAGGATATCACTGAATTGTAACCAGGAGACAGATGCCACAGTCAATATGAAATCCGTGTCTCAAGGCTAATTACTATACGTTTCTGCCAGTTCTCTTTAGCAAGCGGGGTTAGTCCTTGATCCACTCTGACCACATCATGGCGCACGTCCGTATCAGTATTGATAAAATAAAAAAACAGAGGTTGTATATCTGGCAGTTATAAAGGATATTTTTTTAGAGAATTTTGTCTCAGTCCATCTTTTAAATTCAATTTCAAGTAAGACATTATTGAAAATGCTGCCTTTTTACTTCACAGACTCCATATCATTGTCTTCTCCTGTGGCATGCATGTCACCGCGGGAAGATATCGAGGGTCCACCGATGCCTTCATCAATGCAGGGATTACCAGAAGAGCATAGAAACTGTCTTCTGGGGAAGGTACCGGGGCTGCGGGCTAGACGCCGACGGGCAATGCTCATCTATGTGTGCGCGGCGGATTCACAAGGTAAATTAATCTTTAGGGTAAACGAAAACTATAAAACAATGATATACGATTAAACATTTTGATCTTTATTTTAGCACTTTATATGCTCAGCTACTTTAAGGAACTAATTATTTATGAGCGTAGAAAAAGAGAGGTTTAGTGCGAGGGGGATCGTAAAGACAAATGCGATGTGGAGTTTAGGAATGGCCGTCGGTCAGTTCAATGGCTTAGCGGTCTAGAGCACTTCCCCGGATTAAAAGAGACGCATGTTCGCACTAAACTTGATATTGCTTATTAACTTGATTGAATATTTATTACTTAAATAGAAAACTGCCTCAGTGGTGCAGCGGTAGTGTGAGCGACTGCTGATCATGAGTTCTCGGGTTCGATCCCCGGGTAGGGCAATGTTATTGAGCTTTTTCGTAAAAAGAAAAATTCTTAGTAGCAGCCCGGAGTTTGGAAAAGTGGCCGGTAAACGGCAATAGTCTCGCCCCCTATTACGTGGGACTTAAGCATAGCTGGCGAATCGTGGGTGTGTAATATACCTCTGCCTGCTGTCATGAATGAAATACAAACTTGTGTGATTTTGTATTTTTGTAATTAAATGATATTTGGCTAACAGGTAGCTTAAAAATAAATTAATTATAAAGATAAATTCATCTTGTCCTTTTCATAGCAATAAATGACGTGGCTTACCTACACTGCGACGTGCCAGTTGTCGATATAAAATCTAAAACCTTACTAAAATTATTAATCACTAGACTGAGTTTGATATTATATATGCAACAATTTTTTTCTTTAGCCGTGCATGCAATATGAATATAAATGCGTGACGGGTGATGATTTATTTCTTTTATCCTACTTAATCCAATCGCAGTCTTCTGACTACAACCCAGACAAATTGATGCTATACATCAGCATTAGAGTTGCATAGGCATTACAAGGCCTAAAAGTTAGCCCCCGACATTCCAGACTGCTGCGCGGAGAAGGGCGCGCTTCAGTGCGGGGCGGCGGCGCGCCTGCGCTTGCGCGCACGTGGCCGCGGCTGGCGCGTGCACGTGGCCGACCTGCACTGGCGCTCGCCGCTCGAGCAGCAGCGGGACCACAGATTCCCCGTGCTCTGCATCGCCGAGCTATCACGTTAGTGCCTCAACATACAATCCATCGATCCATCCATCAGCCTTTCAACGTCCACTGCTAGACATAGGCCTCCCCAAGAGAACGCCACAACGAGCGGTCTCGTCATGGGGGATAATGCTGTAACCGCCACGCTTGACAGGCGGGTTGGCGATTGCAGTTGATGTTGTTAACACTCGAGGGAGTACTGCTGCCCACTCCCCTGGTATTCCCTCAGTCGGCTCTTACGACTCCCGTGGGTAGAGAGGGGTGGGATAATTCTAAAGCCAGCCCCACACGGCACAGACAATACACACGAGTATTATTTTTTTATTGGTTATGGTGGCAGACGAGGCGCTGCTCACTTGATGGTAAGTGATTCGCGAAAGGGCAATGATGAATGGGTGGCTATTTCGCGCTACAACCAAAACCGCTGATGCGTTTCACAGTCGGTCATATAGCAGACGGTGTTACCTCGGCCGATAACAAGCGAGTTAGGAGTAGGTACTCTTGGTACCCAATCCTACCACCAGTAATGCAATGCGTGAGCGTACTTCCCTTGGTCGCCTCATACGACACCCGCGGGAGAGAATAAGGTGGTGACACTATTATTCTTCGTTTTTCACTACTGTATTCTTGGCCAAGAGTCTCTCCTATAAAGGAGAGGAACAAATATAGATCTTAGCGTATTATGTTCATCATTTTGATTCAACTTAAAGTTTGGGCTGAATTTTATTAGTTACACGCACAGGAACTATCAATTTTTTTTTGAGATAATTAGCAGCCTATGTAAAATTAGCCAAGTAGTATGTTCTTTTCTGTATGTAAAATGTCATGATAATAGGACGAACCGTATGGTGGCACATGAGATACGAACAAACAAACATTAATTTTATATATTAGGTAGATTGTAGGATTATACCCGACATGCGGTGATAATTTTCTATTACACATTAAATCTCGAAGTGAAACATGACAAAAAATATTATAAATAAATATAACTAGCCTTTACCCGCGCCTCCGCCGCAGCCAAAAGCTAGTTTTTAGGTTATATCTCAGATTTCCGATATAGTAGCGGGATAAAATGTATACTTACCAGTTTTTAAGTCTAATCAAAAGCTAACGAACAAATAGACACAGCATTGTTACAGCTTTATAATAATTAAGATCTAGTAATATTATCGCTGAGGAAATTCGTTTAAAACAAACTTCGCTGATTTATATCAGACACACTTTCGCACTTAAAGCTCCGGAATATGGACTAAAACCTACAAAGATGTCCCTCTGATTAGAACAACAGTTGCTCGTCAGCCCTACGATCCACTAGTGAAGTTGCTTGCCCTACGCACCTCATTAAAAACTACTTGACCACATATACGAGCCATAGCCACCCAAATACGAGTGAAATCACAAGCAATTTTTTTATTTCTGGAGGTACCTACACCAGTCTATTCTGTGAAATCACAAGCAATTTTTTTATTTCTGGAGGTACCTACACCAGTCTATTCTGTGAAATTACAAGCAATTTTTTTATTTCTGGAGGTACCTACACCAGTCTATTCTGTGAAATTACAAGCAATTTTTTTATTTCTGGAGATACACCAGTGTATACAGACCGGAGATTTTATATTTGTACATATAATTTCACAGGTCAATCAGAGCTGGGCGCAGTGGTGCCAGTATTGTTTCTTAATTCAGGGCTGGGCACTCCTCTGCTGCCACACACTCTGGAATGCGCTGATTTTAAAGCCGCGTTGGATGCCGCTGAGGATGAAAATGACAAAGCACTGTTAAATAAATGGTAAGATTCCAAAAGTACTTTCGTCATTAGATATCTTTATAATGAGAGGCGTATCAGAACACAAAGTACGATTCTGATCTCTTAAAACTCTTTAATTGCACGCCTCATAAGCGAAGCGTTGAGGTGTGTACTACTCTCGTTTCACGCAGAACAACTGTTTTTTCAATCTTAAAATGTCTCTATTTATCATATATTGCACTTGTAAAATATACACTCATGATATTTTTGATGGCATTTTTGTTATTTAAACTAGTTAAAAAACTGTTTAAAAAGTTCTGTCTTGGACGTCCGTGTGTTGTAGGTATGTTCGGATAATGTATGTTAACACGATAACGACCGAAATACTGTACTAATCGAGTCTTTTTGAAGTTATACTTCTTTTGGCGCGTTAGGGAAAAATGATGAGAGTAAATTTTTACGATGCGCGCGCACACCGTCCCTAAAAACGGACACCCTTCATTATAGTCAACATTTTAGATTTTTTGTGATATTTTAATAAACTTTGTTTAACTAGATAATGCGTTATAATAAAACTTTCAATGTATTAAATACCTTTTTTCTATTGTTAGTGTAGTTTTTTCTGTAACCGTAGAATAAGGCGAAAGATAAAAAAATTTAAAAGATTTTTATCTTGTTACGCCAAAGAAGTATAACTTCTAACGCGTGTACATAAGTACACATGCACTTTTTTTTCTTTTACGATTCAGTATAATTACGAATAGAGCCCTATCAGTTTTCACGGTTTGATTCGATGTGGTTTAATTGTTATTAAATAAACAAAAAAATAGTAAATATTTACGCTCGACTCGACACTTCGTGAGAACTACTTCTAGAGACCAATATAGTAATACTTCTTAAAATTAGCGCTAGATGATAAGACATTAGTAGATTAGCGCTATCTATGTGATTTATTAAAAACTACTTAGTAACACCAATATATTATTAGTTACTTATCAAATAATCAATTTTATTGTAAGAAATGGAGATTATGAGGCGTGCACTTATGGATTTTCCAAATTTATTGGATTACTCTTGATTACCTTTGCCCCAGAAACATATACGTACGTAAATGTCTCAATCGTTTCTATACATATATTTGTGTCGGTTAATTTTCTTTTCTATTAAACTATTCGTAATGTAGTGCATTAATTTATTTAATTTAAACTGTTCCTATTATGTCTATATCCAGGTATAGTTTAGACTCTAGCACAACTCCTCCATGCTATCGACTGGTACGAGGCGCTCCCGCACGCTGGCGTCGCGAGATGGCAAAGGCCCTCAGTGTACTGGTCCGGACCTTACCGCAGGAGGCTTGCGATGCTTATCTCACCACCGTCGTGGAACAGGTCTGTAGATTATGTTGCTGAAGAATTCTAAAGTAATTTCTTTTATTACACATGTAGCAAACGTGTGTCTACTTCTCTTAAGTGTGTATGTAGTCTAGAAACATTGGTGCTGGAAGCTCATTTTAATTTCAATTGGCTTAGTAACAACAGCCGTGTGGGGCCGCTTTAGAATTGTCCCAGGGGTTGGGCAGCAGCACTCCCTCGAGTATTAACAACATCCACTGCGATCGCCAACCCACCTGCCAAGCGTGGCGATTACGGCATTATCCCCTATGACGGGACCGCTCGTTGTAGCGTTCTCTTGGGGAGGCCTATGGCCAGCAGTGGACGTTGAAAGGCTGATGGATGGATAACAACAGGCTTACATCTTGAATTCAATTTCTAAGCATTGAATTTTTTTGGTTATGTCAATATAAAAAATAGTTTACATAATGCCCTAGAAAACTTATCACGTTTACTGCTATGAACGTCCATTATAGTCGTTACCTGGAATCCGTATTCACAAATATCCCTATATATATAGAGAATACTTTGAATAAAGGAAATCCTGACCATACAATATCGTAATTAGTCTGAATTGCGAAGGTTGGAAGACAGTTATTTCATAAGAAAATTAAAATTTTCGTGTATGTTGCTGCTCTTTATATATGAGCATAATGTTTATTTAGATATTTTTATATATATTTTTAGCATTTGACATGCTTAGCACTATACATTAAACACAAAGTGAAAAATGTGAAATCGAAAATAACAGTCAGGAGCAGGATTTGAACCTGCATCTTCTGGATACCGTCCAGATGCTTTACCAATTCAGCCATCCTGACAATTGCTCCTGACTGCTAATTTCGATAACACATCATACTTAACGTACGTTATTTTCGATTTCACATTTTTCACTTTGTGTTTAATGTGTAGTGCTAAGCATGTCAAATGCTAAAAATATATATAAAAATATCTAAATATTTAAAGGGTTTGCGTCATTATTAGGTAAAATCTTAATTGTAAAATTAAGTTTACCTGGTCGGTATAATGTATGAAAATACTACCGACAGATGGCGCAGGCGTCACCCAAAGACGTTAAGTATGATGTGTTATCGAAATTAGCAGTCAGGAGCAATTGTCAGGATGGCTGAATTGGTAAAGCATCTGGACGGTATCCAGAAGATGCAGGTTCAAATCCTGCTCCTGACTGTTATTTTCGATTTCACATTTTTCACTTTGTGTTTAAGAATAATGTTTATTATATGATGTGCGTGTCGATACGGGCAGGAGGTGCAGCACACGGTGCTGATGAGCGTGGAGGCGGCGCGGCGCTGCGTGTGGGTGTGCCGCGCGGGCGCCGACGCGGCCGACGCGCCCGCCGACCTGGCGCACCACCGCGAGCTGCAGCGCCGCCTCGCCAACCTGCAGCGGGACCTCAAGGTACCTACGAAATTGGACATCTACACTACTGATGCAATGCGTGTTAGGACACTTAAGTGGGATTCCAGTGTTACAAGTATAACGACACTAAGAATATCTCTCAACACAGCTCTTTGCCATGTGTAAAGGTACCAAAACTTATTGGCTTTCTTCTCATCGGAACGGTGTTTGTCCCAACGTTATTATATGGAGGCGATAGTTGGTTATGCAAGGGAGGGCATGAGAGTAAAATCAATGCGGTTGAAATGCGATCTCTGCGAAGAATCTGTGGAGTGAGGCTGACTAACCGCATTCGTAACGACGACGTAAGAGAGCGAGTAGGTATGAAAGAGAGTATTGGTGGAAAGATGCGAAAGGGAATGCTCTGATGATTCGGACCCAGATGAGCGACTGGTTAAGAATATATACAATGCGAAAGTGGAAGGATCTAGGTACAGGGGGAGACCGAGACTCACCTACCTAGACCAAATCGGTCATGTATTGAAGGAAGGTGGAGTCGAGTCTCCGAAACCGGCGAGCGTGTATGAAGAAAATTATGAATGTTGAGGAAGCGTGCGATGTATGTAAGAATAGAGCCTTTTGGCACTCTATTCTCTCTGCCTACTCCGCAAAGGAAATGGCGTGATGATAAGTAAATGAACAGTAAAAGAGTGACTGAATACATAGCAATATCAAAGTGCCTATCCAATCGAATACAATGGACAGGTTGAAAATGTTTGAGCAGAAAGGGCAATTTTACACAAACACACTTTATACAAGTGTGCCACCTTATAACGTTCAATTTATAGTATTGTAACATTGAATGGACAGACCATTGAAATATTCGATCGTAAGTGAGTTAATAATATTTTTTGTAAACTAGTAATTAAGTTATACCTACGTCCTTTTAGATTTGTATAATTGTTATACAACACTGCACAGATGGCGGAATAATTTAGATACCGGCCTCCTACCCGAGTGTTGTGGGTTCGACTACTACACAGGACAACTCTTTGTGTGATCTGCAAATGCTTGTTTTGAGTCTAAGTAGTTTTCTGTCTGTGAAATTTTATGTATGTAAAGTTTCCCGCGATATAATGATTATTCCTTAGTGCAAGGTGTTGTCTTTTTTAACTAAATTAACTTAACTAGATTTATTTTAAATGCTGGGCGAAAAGAAGTTTCTTGATAAATGCCAAGATCGCAGAATAACAAATATTTTAATATAAGGATGTCATGTAACATTTTACAGCAACACTTAAGCGAGCGGAACATAATTCGCGCAAGTGTTCGAGGTCGAGCGAAGACAGTAACCGGGTCAGGAGAGGACGACTACACAAGGGGCGTCAGCGCGGCGCTAGGAGAGCGTCTCGATGCTATATTGGATGCCCTTGTCGCTGATAATGAGGCGCCGTCTGGATACAACGGAATCCCTACCAGGTATTTTTTCTTTATTTAAGGATATTGTTTTTGGATACTCCTCCATCGACCAGGCAAAGTAGTTATTGAGAACCCTCGTTGCAAACCTGTATATACTCTGAAATTCTTTAGATAACGTTCAGGTTTTGTCCGCGTGGTGACGGACTAAGAATACAAGTGTCACCACCCCATTCTTTCCCACGTGTGTCGTATGAGGCGACTAAGGGAGGTAAGCAATTATCATCCATTGCATGACTGGTGGTAGGGCTGCGTACCAAGTGGGAGTACTTACTCACTTGGTATCGGCCCCGGGCGGGTTGGTACCACCATCCCCCGTGTGACCGGCCATGAAGCACATCGTTGCGTTTTGGCTGTAACAGGAGATAGTCAATTACTCAATTTCAACCCGCAGCAGATAGTGGTTTAAATATCACTGAACTGATGAGTGTTGTGGTCAATTCAAATACGACAAATGTTTTTACAAATCAAAAATAGTCGTTTGCGGTTCGTGGAATTGGTGTATAGTTTCAGTATTTCTAAGATTTATTATTAAGTTTCTATCATATCATAGTAGAGAATGGTGAGGTCATCGAATCGTTATTGTTTTTTTCAGCTTGTTCGATGAGGTGACGGAACATCTCTCGTTTTGTCAAAAGGCGGCGCAGTGTACTTCTAATAGAGAAATCACGCTCAATGAACTCAAAACGTTAGTATATTTACAATAAAATTATTTTATGTGGATATATCTTGTTCATTAGTTAAGCGGCTAGTTCGAAAACCTTTGTGTGTGTGACACAATCCTTATTGAAACTTTATACATCTGAATCTGGTCAGGATACTGTGCAATCACATACCAATAGATGGCATAAAACATCTACCATTAAAATATAGTATCGTTAACAGTAATATAGCAGAAGTTATTAGATGTGATTACAGTGTTATCTAAGATAAAAAAGAAGTGAGAATGCATTTCCAAATGACAATGGCTTCGAGTCCCAACTGTGTGATGATCTTCTACAGAAATAACAACTACTTCTAAATAAATTATAATTTATTTATAAGATACAATATTACAATGTCATTACTGTCGTGTATCCATATATTATAAAAAGGGGTTTTCATTGATAAGATTTTAAACTATCGTGTTTCATTACTGTGTATATAAACTGTTATATACGCGTTAAGTCCTGTTATAACAGTTTAAATACATAGGGTTTTCATTTAGTCGGGCTAAATGAAAACCCTTTCAACGAAGCCTTAAAAATGTATGAAAAAACTGAAATAAAATATGTTCCGATTATATTTATGTACTCGAAAGTATTTTAGACGCTTTCAATTATTTAAATTAATAAATAAATTATACTTACAGCTATATAACAGGTGACAGCACCGTCCCGCTGGCGCTGATAGGGGGCGCGGGGTGCGGTAAAGCAACCCTAGTGGCTAGGGCTGTCACACTCGCGCACACGTATCAACCGGACCTGGCTATCATCGTTAGGTGATACATAGATATAGATGCTCGTAGAAAACCTTAACTGGTATGAATGATTATACAGCCCTTAAATATCGCCTATTAGGCACGACCTTCCTATGGCAGGGATATTCATCTACTACGTATTACTGGTCAATATTGAGTCTTGATATGAGAATTACTTTCGAGAATTTACAATCCCAGTGATGCCCAGTAGTGATAGTTATTTTTTTAAATTTATCAATAATTTACAGTACAATGGGCTATGTACTGAATGTTGTTTCTCAGTCTTCAAAAATATAATTGCTAAGAAGATGGTACTTGTCTAATATCAAATTAGAAATCTCATTGTTTATGTCAATCTGCAGAAATTATTATTTTTTATTGTCATCAGATTCGTAGGACTGACTCCTCAGTCGAGCAGTTCACACCAATTGCTCAAATCCATCGTGGACCAATGTCATGTGCTTCTCACTGGGACCGTCTATAGAGGGAGAAATGTAAGTACATTTATACATTGTAAGTCATAACGTTAGCCCAAAAACAGATTTAATGTCAATTTAAATTAATTGTTATAAACCCAACCGACCCATATATACTGAATATAATACCTTACAAATACGCAATAGGAGTGCTTGATAGGGAACCGCGTAAGTCGTATGCGCGTAACTCGGAGCATAATATCGCTATATTTAGGTATAACAAAGTATATTATTAAAATTGAAAACCAATGTTGACTGCCATCATTTCACAGCAGATGGCGAATTATCGACATGGCCATTAAAAACTATCACTTCTATACAATTTATAACGTGTAACTTGGTAAATTTTAATTTTCTTGTAATATGCCTCTGTGTAACCCCTATGTACATTTAATCGCTCGTTAATTTTAAAATCGCGTAACTCCGGATCTCGCTTAAGTCGGGGTAGCGTAAATGGAGGCATGCTACAGAATGTGATCCGCCGTGTAGCACGTGGAGTGTGTGCGCAGGACGTGCGGTCGCTGTCGGGCGCGCTGGCCGGGCTGCTGGGCGCGGTGGGGCGCGCGCGGGGCGTGCTGCTGGTGGTGGTGGGCGCGGACGCGCTGCGCGCGGCGCGCTGGCTGCCCGAGCGCCTGCCGCCGCACGCCAAGATGATCGTCACCGTCACCGAAGGTTACCCTCACCTATATAGCCCGAACTGCCACAAACTCATATTGAGGTTATTTTTTGAAAAAAATGTCAGTGCGAATAAAAACAACTTTGAAGAAGCCTCTTTTCTTTATGTTCTTACAGAGAAAGATGAACCATCAAGCTCTGCTATAATGGCGGTGTTATCATCTGATGGTGGCCCCAAAGTGGTAAGGGCCCCACCAGTGGGCCCCGAGGAGGCTAAGGCCGTGCTCACAGCGTGCGCGGCCACGTATAGTAAAACAGGGGCCGCGTCTCCGCCAGAGGCCGCTGTGAAGGCCGTGCAAAAGTGCACTCTACCGCTTTATGCTAAGGTATTGTTTTAGAATTTAAATGAATCCAACTGATTAAAAACTTATTACATCCTATTTTAAAATTAAAATTAACTGTAACGTGAATCTACGGATTATGCCATAAAAATTATGATTTCGATAGAACGGGTTCTCTTAAATTTCTTGAAAAATTGAATGTAACAAACAGTATGTATTTGTAAAATTAACACTGCTCACGGATTTTAACTTTTGGCCTTTTGGATAACTAGCCTTATAAACACCCGCGATAATATTAATCACTAAATATTGTTCAACCGTAGTTTCTTAAAATGTTAATAAATTTAGACAAAATCAAGATATCTATTTTTTATATACTTGATGGCAAAATTTTTTCTAAGACATAAAGAAAACTTAATTGAAATCCATCCTGCATTTTTTCCATAATGCGCGGCAACAGTAGACCTCTATTAATTTATTTAAACATAATAAGTATCAAAAGTACCTACCTACTTGACTTCCAGATCCTCGCGTGGCAAATCTCGTTATCAGCTGAAACATTTACGGAAGTCTCCGAACCAGAGACAACTCCGGAGCTGGTGATCTGTGAAGACTTGGAGGGACAGCTGACGCAAATTCTGATCACAACTGAGTCAGCGCTAGGGGCTGAGAGAGTAAAAACGTGCTTAGCTCTGTTAACAGCGGCCAGACGAGGATTGGATGACACGGAAATACTGGATATCTTGGCGCACGATAAATTGTTTAGGAGTGAAGAAACCTATTGTAAGTACGTTTTGCAGCTTTAATATTATCTTCTTCTTAAAAGACCATATTATTGTGAAAGTGGAAAAAAAGCTTTGTGAGTGAGAGTTTGAGATGCGAGTGGGATCTTTTTGCTTCTTCTGTTTTCTTTCTTCTCTTTGAACAATATGCTTTCTACTGGTACGTACGGGCTTCCTCCACAATAGAAAGGAAGCCTGTCCAGATAGGTCGGCATAATATTCTGTCCGTGTAGGCCGTGTGGGGCCGGCTTTAGAATTGTCCCACCCCTCTCTACCCACGGGAGTCGTAAAAGCCGACTGAGGGCCTACTGCGGGAGTGGGCAGCAGCACTCCCTCGAGTATTAACAACATCCACTGCGATCGCCAACCCGCCTGCCAAGCGTGGCGATTACGGCATTATCCCCCATTTATTGGGAAGGCCTATGTCCAGCAGTGGACGTTGAAAGGCTGATGGATGGATGGATGGAATATTCTGTAGGTAGCTAGTTTTCCTGGCCGTTCCTTCTCCTACACAGGTATTGCCTACAGCATTTTACTTTCATAGTCAGCGGTTTCATATTCGTAGGATGTATATTGTGGAGACATTTACATTATTGACATATGGAACAGAAACGTGGTCTCTGAATGTTGGCCTTGTATCAAGGCTCAAAGTCGCTCAGCGGGCCATGGAGCGGGCTATACCTTGGTATTTCCCCACGTCATCGAATTCGTAATACGGAGATCCGTAGGAGAACAGGAGTACCGACATAGCCCGCCGGGTAGGCAATGGGCAGGCCACATCGCTCGATGAACCGACAACCGTTGAGGAAAAAAAAGGTTCTCGAATGGCGACCACGTATCCGACGGCGCAGCGTAGGACGGCCTCCCACTAAATGGACCCATGGTCAAAAACGGCTCCCTGCCGTTGATGCAGCCGGCACAAGACCGCTCATTCTGACTCTTGGGGAGATAATGCAAATTTGGCAACTCTACTCAAGTCATGATTTAAAACTGGGTTGCCAATTTTTCTACAAACATGTACGGCTCAATAAAAAAAAAATCGCAAGAGTGCGTAGGTATGTAGGTAATAATGAATTAGGTGCAACCTATTTGTTTATAAATACAAAGTTTTAGTAGTAACTGTAAGCGGTCCCGAGCGGGTCATCACCACCGTCTACCTTGTGATCAACTGTGAAAAACCTCGTGTTTCAATTGTAGCGGGATATAGCCGTCCATTCTGTCATTTCTTATCCGAGAGATGAAATGGCGAGCTACGGTTCGACAGAATTCTTAGTATTGTTGAGTTCAGCAGGGCCGTGGCTGGTTTGCTAAAAAACAAACAATATTTCGCTTACTGCTTAGTGGTACCTTCTTATTACTAGAGCTTGTTTGTCTCATGTAAATGCCGGCTCAATCGGGGAAGTACAACCCTCTCACAGAAGATCAGCGTATCAACGGTCGGTACACCTATACCTTTCCTATCCTCTCCTTATTACCTTTCCTCTCCACCTGCTATCCCTTTCCTTGGAGATGGCGCTAATGATTACTCCGGTGTTACTAGCGTCTATAGGCTACGGCTATATCTATATTTCTCTATTACTATTATAAGGTTGTAACAGAGCTATGTCTGTACATTTAAGATATTTGAGAAAAAATGACTGTATTAGACTATTAGGCGTGTCTAAACACAAAACGATTCATTTAGATTTTTTGTCTGTTTATCTGTTTGTTTGTTCGCGCATCACGCAAAAACTACTGAACGGATTTTGATGCAACTTTTTTTATTTGAGAGCTCTTGATTAGGCTTTACAACTGGTAGGTACATTTTATCCCGGTACTATATCGGGAACCTGAGTTATAACCCAAAAATTAGCTTTTGGCTGCAGCGAAGCCGCGGGCAAAGGCTAGTATTAGATATCGACATAATTACTAGTGCTACTATAGTGGTCACTTTGTCTCAAGAATTCCTAATTCAAATGTAATAATTTTAAGATTTGTGTATTTGAGTTTTGAATTTAATGATTAATAGGAGATTGGGCCTCCGGCACCCTCACTCATCATATGTAGGTACACAACGACCGGTGTAACTACCGTTTTTTTACCCTGATCTTTTATGAGAGGGTGTTACTTCCCTTATTGAGCCGGCTCATTCTCGCTGGTATACGCAAGGCTCTATAACTAGGCAGACAACCAAACAGTAGGTAATCTTTTTTTGTGACTAAACTTGGCTTTAGGGCATTATTTTAGCATTTCACCTGGGGTCAGCTATTGCGTTGTTAGCTTGCGATCATGGTAAATCCACTTTTAGTCACATGTCATAATTCGGTCCAAAATCCCTTCATTTCTATACTGGCTTTATGAGTTAAGGCATGATCTCTGCATATCAATCCAATCATGAGACACGAGCAAATAGTTGGGTTCTGTAATCTGACACTATGCAGGTTTAATTTTTATTCAAAGTGGTCTGTGCGTTAAAACGGCAACTACATGATTTACTTACTTACTTATCATCACACTTATCTCCCTTGCGAGCTGCTTCAATTCTTGCACACATCGCTCGCTTCCTCAACATTCATTAATATCTTCATACACGCTCGCCGCTTTCGGAGACCGCGGGTCGGTTACCGTAGCTTATAAACGTCAGAAATATCCAGGGCATTACAGATGCATTGAGAGAAGAACATAGAGAGATGATTTTAGGTACATTGACTCCTTTTTATATATCAATGTACATTGATTATTTTACGGATATTCTGTAAGAGGGTGATACTTCTCTGATTGATCATATTGAGGCTGGAATCAGGCAAAACATTTGTCATTAGAGCAAAGACTAAAAGATTTGTTTAACTAGTGGGATGTGTTCGTGGTTCCTCAGTGCCGTGGGCACCGGCTGCGCTGGTGTGGTGCCAGCTGGCAGCGCTACTGGCCCCGTGGCTGCGCTGGGACGCGCGCGGTGCGGCGCGCTGGCGGGACGTCGCCCTGCACAGCGCCGCCGCCGATCGGTACCTCGCCGACAGCGCTAGCGCTGTACGCCAGGCGCTCGTCGACTACTACTCGGTCAGTACTGCACACACACGCTGGCGGGACGTCGCCCTGCACAGCGCCGCCGCCGATCGGTACCTCGCCGACAGCGCTAGCGCTGTACGCCAGGCGCTCGTCGACTACTACTCGGTCAGTACTGCACACACACGCTGGCGGGACGTCGCCCTGCACAGCGCCGCCGCCGATCGGTACCTCGCCGACAGCGCTAGCGCTGTACGCCAGGCGCTCGTCGACTACTACTCGGTCAGTACTGCACACACACGCTGGCGGGACGTCGCCCTGCACAGCGCCGCCGCCGATCGGTACCTCGCCGACAGCGCTAGCGCTGTACGCCAGGCGCTCGTCGACTACTACTCGGTCAGTACTGCACACACACGCTGGCGGGACGTCGCACTGCACAGCGCCGCCGCCGATCGGTACCTCGCCGACAGCGCTAGCGCTGTACGCCAGGCGCTCGTCGACTACTACTCGGTCAGTACTGCACACACACGCTGGCGGGACGTCGCACTGCACAGCGCCGCCGCCGATCGGTACCTCGCCGACAGCGCTAGCGCTGTACGCCAGGCGCTCGTCGACTACTACTCGGTCAGTACTGCACACACACGCTGGCGGGACGTCGCCCTGCACAGCGCCGCCGCCGATCGGTACCTCGCCATGCATGTGTAAGCACACACAGGCACGCACGCACAATAATATTTATAATGTTCTCAAGTTATCGTCAACTGCTCTTAAGTTTCACTATAAATATATGTTACTAGTATACCGTTAAAAGTTAAGTAAATTCGTGACTTATACAGACCTGTGGTATGATTGCTAAGATATACGAGAGTCCCTCGTGGAAATCTTTTTATCCAACTCCAATATCCTGCGCCAAATGTGAACTACGACTTTATTGTTAATAAATATCTCTTTGATAATATTGTTTGATTTCAGGGCGTATGGTACACAGAAAATGATCCGAAGATGGTGGGCCGCCTTGTGCCGCAAGACAACAAATTTTCTGATGAATTGTAAGTAATCATTTAACTTCATCTTTAAATCCAGTCGATACAATTATCTTTGTTGGGTACAACAATCTTCTTTTACAGGATTATTAGAATAATAAATTATTAGCATGTTATAACAATTTTTATCTATATTTTAGCACTTGACATGCTACGCTACTCTTAAAGTACAAATTATAATTTGTGAATAAGGAAAAAGAGTATTTTAGTACAGGCGGGAATCGAACCTGCGTCCCTTCCTATCCGGGGAAGTGCTCTAATCCATTGAGCTACAGTACTATCTTTTAGACATACCCAATCTCCTTATTACATTTGTCTTATAACAACTCAGCTGTCAGAATCTTAACATCCGACTCCCATCTTATTGTGGGGTGACTAATTGTCCAGTTATACTTAGGTGACGATGGTCAGTTAGGCAATAACTCCGCTACTATTAAACACTGGTGGTCAGGTAAAAACCAAAACGATCACACCCACAAAATTTTGTATACTTATACCTAATGATAATTGCAGTGATAGCCTAATTAGCCTAACGGGTAAAATCAAGGACTCTTAAGACAGTGTTATCGTATTCGATCCCGAGTCCAAGGTTCAGACCTCGTAAGGCAAACTCCTCTACCTTTTCGAGCTTTTTTTTTATGTTTGCAATTTATCGCTGCTCGGTGAAGGAAAACATCGTGAGAAAACCTGCATGCCTGAGAGATTTTCTTGACAGCTCGTGAAGTCTGCCAACCCGCAAAAGGTCAGCGTGGTGGGCGATGGCCTAATGCCTCTCTCCATGAGAAGAGACCTGTGCCCGATAGTGGGACAGATAAATTTGGTTGAAAAAAACAATACGAAGATACCATTTTTTTTAAATAACATGTAACACACCCTATCCACCAGTAATGTTTTTTCATCAGTTACAACACGAGGAAATTAGACGAGCTTCCATTCCAACACTACCACATATACAAAGACAATCCAGATATCTTCGCGCACCAACCCTACTTCATCCAGCTGGACTGGATTCACGACAAACTGGCTGCCACCGATACGTGCCACTTTCTAGAAGACATCGCTCTTGTCCACATAGACCCTTTACCAGAACACATAGAGATTTTAAAAGAGGTTTTTGAAACGTATTCATACGCCTTAGATTACGACCATAGACAATTCTATGGTGTATTAAGAATGTATTTGGAAAAGAGACAAAGAGACGGCACAGAGATCACTAGTTCAATCGTTCAAGGTTGGATGAAGGAAGTTTGGGAGCCTCCTTGCCCGACTTTATATCCTGAGAATGAAGATTTTTGGAAAATTCTAGATGTAAAAGATAAGAGGGAGTTCTCTATGGCAGATGGTTTTGATACTAAGACATACGATTTGATAGTTAGGTTTGATAGCCGTGGCAAGTTTGTAGCGAGTGTATCGACGGAGAGGGAAGAAATCTGTGTTTGGGATGTTACGAAGTGAGTATTTTAATTAAGGCGTTATTATGTAAAGTAGGCTCTTCGAAGAGATAGTGTTTGTACAATTTGGGTTATTATAATGCTCGGGCCACACTAATTGACAACATCAATGCCCATCATCGCGATAAATAATGCGTTAACGCGATAGATTGGGTGGCCACACTTTAACGTTCAATTTCTTTGACGAACCTCCACTGGAGTTATCGCCTAATGTCAAACGGCAATATGAATTTCATTATCGAATTCTCGCGTTAAATTGTGGCTACACCAACATTAAATGTCCATCATCGTGATAATTCGTGGAGTTTCCCGTTAGTGTGGCGCGAGCATAACCAGGCCAGTGCTTGACTTAAAATTCTTTTTGTAATGCTCATAATGGCAAGCTACCTTCCAATAATAAGTGGTAACCTGGTGATGCTGGTGGCTCATGAATACTGATAATACTGCCAAACCATTCATTCATTTCAAAGTCAAGTCATTCATTTCGCAAAAGGAAAATGAATAGATGGACAGCGAACTTTCGCTACAACCAAAACACAGACACACCTAGTTGATTAATTGTCGGTCACATGGCAGACGATTTTACTCTGCCATGCCTGGGATTTTTTTTTCGAAGACCAGTGAACTCTGCCAACACATTGGGTGGGCTTAAAAGTAATATATTTTTTACGCACAAACCAAAGTTTTCGCCTATAATATACGTTGGTAATTGGGTATTGTACGCGAGAACCGTATTAATATTTTGGATTTTCAATTGTTATTAATATTTTGGAGTTTACTCCTTCAGAATCGATTTTCATATAAGGCCCTCGGTGTAAAAATTTTATGAGAAGTGAAATTAATACATGCGTTAACTCAAAAGCGTAATATTTTTCTACACAGAGTACCTTGAGCACCTTTCACTTTGAAATAATGTATGTGTGTGTACACTTGTATACAGCTGACGTGTACAGGGTATGTGACGACTCCATTCCTTACATAGGGCAATATAACAATGGGGTCATTGATTACAGAGTGTAACAGAATAATGTGATGACTAAAATCACCGCTCTATTTCTTACTTATAATATTTTACCGAATCAATACAAAAAATGCCAATAGAACAAAAATACATACATGCTTTCATAGGGGATGCATTTACGAGTATTTGCCTATTACATATTCAAAAACAATCTTACCTAAAGAGTAAAATCCAGTCGTGTCTCAGCTCTGACATCGTACATTTTATGTTATTATTCTTTTTTCATCTCAAAGACAATAAATATAAAATGTTAATGTGCAATTTTTTTAGGTGCCAACTGGTTCGGAAAATAGTTGGAGTAACCCATCCTATCAACTTGGTACCAATCGATGAATACAGATGCGTGGTACTCTGCCGAAGGGAATTGAGGGTATATAACCTTGACCAGGTACTGTTTCCAAATTATTATTAATTTTCTCCTCCACGGCCACCACAGAGTAGTCTTACAAACTAAAACCTCACGATACCGCCTAAGTACATAGCGCAGAGAAGCTGGGTTTTTTTATTGTTTATGATGGCCGACGAGCCGCGGCCCACCTGATGGTAAGTGGTAACCGTCGCTCATGGGCTCAACTATACCTACAGTAGAGTATACTGAAGCCGCTGCGCACCATTTCATTCCTCAGATGTGAAATAAAAGAATAAACGGCCATCTTCTGCTACAGCCAAAACACACGCGTGTTTCATGACCACATAGGAGACGGTGGTACCGACCCGTTCGGGCCCGATAGCAAGTGAGTACTCTCACTTAGTACCCAGCCCTACCACCAGTAATGCAATGGGTGATAATTGCTTACTTCCCTTAGTCGCCTTATACGACACCCGCGGGAAAAGATGGGGTGGTGACGATCGTATTCTTAGTCCGTCACCACAGGACAAATGGATAGACTCTCTTAATAGACTGATGACGCAAATTAATTTTGACGCTTAGTTTTTCGTTTTTAAAAAAGACATAAGGAATAATCCTTGTATCGCGGGGGACTTTTACAAACATACAATTTCACGGACACAAAGTACACCCAGACTCAGAACAACTATTTGCGGATCAGTGTTGTCCTGTGTGGGAATCGAAAGAGGTTACTGTGCTTACTTTGCTGTCGCACTTTAAGCAGAAGGTCCGAGCTGTCAAGTTATATACAGGTAGTTAATACAGGTTATTAGAGGTCTGAATAAAATTCCTTTAATTGTGGAAGTTAGACAGCCAATCTTTCCATGTATACTGGTGGGGGGGATTAGTTAAACCTGGACAAATTTAAAGACGACCACAAAAAAGTTTGGGACATGATGATTGATGAACTATTTTAACTGCCTCTGTGGAGCAGCGGTAGTGTGAGCGACTGCTGATCATGTGGTTTCGGGTTCGATCCCCGGGTCGGGCAGTGTTATTGAGCTTTTTCGTAAAAAGAAAAATTCTCAGTAGCAGTCCGGGACTTGGAAATAAGCTCGCCCCCTATTACGTGTGACTTAAACATACCCGTACCGTGAGTGTGTAATACACCTCTGCCTACCCCACCGGGAATACAGGCATGATGCTATGCTATGTTTATGAACTATTTTATCGAGTGTATGTATAGGATATTGATATATAAACGCGTTCTCATCTCCAGGGCGTGTTCGTTGTGGCACTGAAGGGTGTCATGAATCAAAAGATGCCCTACTACGGTCTGCACGACCCGAAACACCTCGTCGCCCTCGCCAGGAATAGGATGTACGTCAACCTCATGAATATTGAGACTGGTCAGTACTTTTTTTTTTTTTATAACTTGTGGCAAATAAGCACACGGTCTACCTGATGGTAAGCGGTTACTAGACCCTATAGACGCTAGTAAAATAGAGGCATCACTCGCGTATCGCCATTTCCAAGGAAAGGGATAGGAGGTGGAATGGAAGTATAATAAAGAGAGGATTACATGGATACTAAGTAGAGGATAGGATAAATAAAAATTTGAGAATAGGAATGGGGTTTCGAGCCTCCGGAGCTCTCACTCAACATACGAAACACAACGGAGTACCTTAACGTTGTTTCACACCGATCTTCTAGTGGTGGAGAGGTTGGTACTTCCTTGATCGAGCCGGCCCATTCATGCTGGGATAAGCAAGGATCTACCACTCTTTTTTGCCCCTGCAGCTCTAAGGTTTAATTTGACTGTTCGTCTATCTTACGGAAATATTAGCAAAGTTGAGAAGAGAATCGTTCTGGATCCTTTGCAAATATTTTGGAATAAATATCGTAGAAGAATATATCTTTCTTTATGAGGAAAGTGACAAATTATTTAGATATAAGTAGATTGTTGCACACTGTCTCATTACTTTAGTCTAATTTATATATTAGGAAAGTATATTATGCGCATTACTAAGATAGTTTGGGCAGACCAAGAGATATATATTTCTATCCATACTAGATTATGATAATTTGTTTCTTTGATACTGTAGGTGAACACTAAGAAAGGATTTTATGCTTAATCCTATTTGTCATAACACATAATAAGACATCACTAAGACGCGAGCACAGCCGCGGGTAATGCGCTAGTAGTATATAAGTATACATATATGTATTTTGTAATATTTTAGGGGACTGCGTGACAACATTCAAGGCTGGTGAAGACAGATTTCTTAATTCCCTGCTCGTCTCTGGTGATGGAAGGTAAGTTCAATGCCTCTGTATATGTTACGATGGTCCAATGGACCCCTCATTCGGGGACCCAGAATCCAGTCCCCACCTGCTCTGGTCTCTCTCCTGGTGACAAATTTAATATTATTTCTATTACTACATAGTAAGAGATTTGAAGTTATACTTTTGATTTTGAAGTTATACTTCTTCTAATAATGCGACTAGCGAAAGGTTAGACATAATTACTTTATCGAACAAGGTATTTAAAAAACATAGCTGTGACATGTTTTGCAGTTACGAATTTAATAATTACTTCATTTATTAATGATGCCAAAGAAGTATAACTTCTCACGCGCATACATAAGTACCCGCATTTATATATATATATATATATATATGTGGCAAACAAGTATACGGCCCACCTGACCGTTGCCTATAGACACTGACAACATCAGAAGCAACACTCACGCGTCGCTCTCTCCAAGGAAAAGGATAGGAGGTGGTTAGGAAGGATACTAAGGAGAGGATAGGGAAGGGGTTTGGGCATCCGGCGCTCTCACTCACCACACGAAACATAATGTCCATGTGGTGATGGCCCACGGGTATCCTACGAGGCGACTAAGGGAAGTAAGCAATTATCACCCTTTGCATTACTGGTGGTAGGGTTTTGTACCAAGTGGGAGTAGTCACTTGCTGTCGGGCCTGACCGGGTTGGTACCACCATCTCCCGTGTGACTGGCCATGAAGCATATCGGTGTGTTTTGTTTAGTAAGTAAGTAAGTCATTTATTTCGTAACAAAATATACATTGTGTTGAAATGTTATTCCATCCATCCATCCATCAGCCTTTTAACGCCCACTGCTGGACATAGGCCTCCCCAAGAATGGGGGATAGTACCGTAATCGCCACGCTTGGCTGGCGGGTTGGCGATCGCAGTGGATGTTGTTAATACTCGAAGGAGTGCTGCTGCCCACTCCCCCGGATTTCCCTCAATCGGCTCTTACGACTCCCATGTGTGGAGAGGGGTGGGACAATTCTAAAACCGGCCCCACGCGGCAGGTCGGGCCTGACCGGGTTGGTACCACCATCTCCGGTGTGACTGGCCATGAAGCACATCGGTGTGTTTTGGTTAGTAAGTAAGTCATTTATTTCGGAACAAAATATACATTGTGTTGAAATGTTATTACTACGCTATTATTATTTAAATAAATATTACATTATATTTTAAATTGTTTAATACATTGTTATATTACTACATAATTCAATACAAGTGACATTCAATCAATACAATTATGTCCATTTATTTTCCCTTAAAAACTGCTCTATATCTTTAATAACACCCCAATGCCCAATAAATACATCCTCAATCTGTGTTTAAATAATTGCATATTAGCTAGGATCTTTAATTCCACTGGCAACTTGTTGAACAGAAAGACCTATTGCACTCTAGTACCATGCTGAACCACATTCAATTTTGAATTTAACGTACTAGGTACATCCTTTCTACGTGTACTATATCTTACCAATCTCTGTTCCTCGGTTTCTAGTTTGTTAAGGCATTTAATCAAGTTAGTTAATAATACTAAAATATAGACGCAGGGTACCGTTAAAATTTTCAGCTTAACAAAGAGCTCCCTACATGAATCTGTCTGCTTAAGCCGAAGCATGGTCCTAATCGCCCTTTTTTGTATAACAAAAGTTGAACAGGTGTTGTATTTGTAACTGTTTCCCCAAAGCTCAATGCTAAACCTGAGCTTTGACTCTAGTAAAGCAAAAGAGACTGTCCTAAGCTGTGATAAAGTTAGCACCTCCCCTATACTTCTTAAGGCATAGCATGCAGAAATAATAGAGTTAGTTATAGATAGCGTCTCCATTTTCCAATTTAAGTACTCATCAATCTAGACACCTAGAAATTTGACATTCTTAACCACTTCAACCCTTTCACCACAGGATACAATTTCAAGCTGGGTATCATCACATCTAGCTGTAGATTTAAATAGTACACATTTTGTTTTATTTAGATTGAGTTTTAAATTATTAATTTTGAGAGTTTTAAATTATTAATTTTGAACCAAGTTTCAAATGCCTTCAAAGCTATGTTAATATTAAATTCTAAATTATGAATACTGTCAGCAGATATAATTGTATCATAACATTTGTATCATCGGCAAAAATTATGACTAGTGTCTGACGTGTACATTCTTATATATTCGATTAAGTCATTAAGGAATAAAATAAAAAAAATTGGACCTAAAACAGAACCCTGTGGGACTCCACAACATGGTCGCCAGTCTCGATTTATGAATTTTTTCCTCTCCGTTTTCTATGGACTTGATTTCTTTATACTGTCGTCTATTGCCTAAGTAAGAACTAAACAAAGTTAATATATTTTCACGAATACCATAATGTTCCAACTTTGCCAACAGAGAAAAAATAATAAAATTCCATCCGAACGGAGTCACGGGTAACAGTAATATATAAAACTGTAAACAGTAAAAGAAAAATATTTGTGGCCGTGTCCACAGAGTGCTAGTTTGTGGCGACGAGACCCAGAAGCCGTTCCCTCTACTGGTATGGTCGCTGACGTCACGGAAGCTGATGTATGATCTTCGCATACCACACCACGACTTCATTACATCAAGAGCGGCTATCACATACGAAGGTAACTAGAATGTTCTTCAACTTACGTGTAGTTTTATCACAACATCTACCACATGAAACTCTTCGTTAAACTGTGTGTTTTAACAACAAAGGAGAGACGGCCGAGTTTGGTGGTAAATGGAAAAAAAAATATCTAACCACATACCCCGTCGTTCGGGGCAACGAATAGCATAGTAGGCTGTAGTGGCAGACCACTGGAACTGGTAGACATTACTTCAGGGGTGCCATTTATATACCTAGCGAAACCAGAAGCATCACCAAACCGCTATCTAAAGTGACGCTATCCAAAGTGATGATAATTTTTGGTCTTGGTACCGAAACTTACGTACCACCAATGCAGTGCTGTTTTTTTTATATTATAAGCGTGACATACCAACATACGGCCCAAAGGATGGTAAGCTGGTACCGTAGCATATAGACGCTAGCACTCATGTATGGCTAACTCCAAAGAGTTGGCAACGAAGTACGATAAAAAAGGGATGAAAGAGGGAGAGAGAAGGGATGAGGTTAGATCGGGCTTCTGGCACTCTCACTCCCCGAATGTAACACAACAGTTGGGATACTTAACGTTTCTATAAGTTGGTATTCTGTAAGACTTCTTCGATAAAAAAATCAATTTAGAAATAATTAGTTAGTGTCATTTTATAAAAATAATCGTAATAACTTTTAACTGCGTGCGTGAGTGTAATGACACTATTCAAAAAGAACAAGAGAAAAAGAGACAATGAGTTTTTCAAGAGATTTCAGTATAAAGTATTATTAGGCATGTTGATACGTGGCGGACGTTGCGGCGTTACGTCGAAACAACACTAAATATGAGTATTTAGATATTTTTATATATATATTTTTAGCATTTGACATGCTTAGCACTATGCATATTAAACACAAAGTGAAAAATGTGAAATCGAAAATAACAGTCACGAGCAGGATTTGAACCTGCATCTCCTGGATACCGTCCAGATTTAAGCTGAATTGGCAAAGTATCTGGACGGTATTTAGGAGATGCAGGTTCAAATCCTGCTCGTGACTGTTATTTTCGATTTCAAATTTTTCACTTTGTGTTTAATACTAAATATGTGTTCAGAAAAGCGTAATCTGGACTCAGTTACAGTGGACACTTTTAGTGCTAATTGTGGATCTTCTCTTTATTATACATCAATCTTATAGGGTCATACGTGTGCGTGGTATCGAGAGAGTTGGAAGAGCCGAGTCCGAACTTCATAGTGGTGTACGACCTGCAGTCTGGCACACTGTTCAAGAAGTGGAAACCGGGCTGTGACACCGTGGCCCTCGCTATCAGCTCCGTGGATGGTTGCGTGGTGTCTGGGCTCGCCGACACTAGGATACTCGTGTGGGATCTCGTCACAGGTTAGCAAATTTGGAATAGGCAAATTTGCCTAGCGGTAAAAACTAAGGACTACAAAGACATTAGTATCGAATTCGATTTCCAGTCCAAGGTTCAGACCTCGTACGGCACACACCTCTAACTTTTCGACATTTTTCGAAATTATGTGTGTATTTATGTACAAATTATTAGTGCTCGGTGAAGGAAAATATCGTGAGGAAACCAGCATGCCTGAGAGACTTTCTCGGCGGCTTGTGAAGTCTGACAACATGCACTGCGGGGCCTAATCCCTCTCATCAGAGAAGACCCGTGCCCAATAGTGGGATAGAAAAAGGGGTTGAAAATAAAAATCATCGAGTTTAAAAAAGATTACATCAGGAGTAGTTACCTCTAAGATTATCGTTATTATGAACTAGCTATAGCCTGGCGGTGTCCTCGGCTATTTGATTGTGTCGAAAAGAAATGGGGATCCAAGTGAAACCTGACGCGAGATGGCCACTGCCACATTGTAGTTGCTTTGTTTACCTGAGAGATCTTTGCTATTATTTGTGTTTAATCCAGCTTTGCAAAAAAAAACATAGCATCACGCCTGTATTCCCCGAAGGGGTAGGCAGAGGTGTATTACACACCCACGACTCGCCAGCTATGTTTAAGTCCCACGTAATAGGGGGCGAGCCTATTGACGTCTACCGGGCACATTTCCAAACTCCGGGCTGCTACTTAGAATTTTTCTTGTTAGGAAAAAGCTCAATAACATTGCCCGACCCGAGGATCGAACCCGAGACCTCATGATTAGCAGTCGCATACACTACCGCTACACCACCGAGGCAGCGTTGATCAGCGATATTATTAAAATGTATAGTACTTGGAAGATTAAAGAATTGAAAGATGCTATGCTGTGTAGCCGCAAAATTTTTGCGATATTTCTCACTACTGGATCTTTGAGAAATAAATGTACATCAGGATTATTAAAATTTGGTACAGCACACAGAGGCATATTCCGAGAAAATTAAAATTTACCAAATTGTATGAAAATGTCAGTTTTCAATGGCCCTGTTGATAATACGTCATCTGCCGTGAAATGATGGCAGGCAACATCCCCATTGATTTAAGTCTATTGTTTGGCCCAGTCAAAAGTATGATCCGCGGTATAGGTAGGCACTCATATAGCTCTTCTCGATAATAATCGGTTCTCGTCCGCCGCCCTTGACCCCCGACCGCATCACATCACTCGCCGCATTAATAATATAATTCGTTTTCTCTTAGTGATTGTGTTTTTTTTTAACTCTGACGTAATAGTATTGCAATTTCAGTAGTATGGGGGTTTCTATCGAGATTTCTGTACAGGAAACTGTCGCCTAACGCTTCGTGGGCACGTAGCGGCGCCCTCCCTGCTGCGGCTGGCGAAGTCGGGGGGCGTGCTCATGTCTAGTGACGACACCTGCAGGGACCTCTCTGTGCGGCTGTGGGACTTGCACACAGGTACCATTTGTATGTACCTACTCAGGGGAAAGGGGTAGCTTGGTGTGATAAAATATGATAAGGGGGTCTAAGGAATCGATATTTGCAGTTCAATACACATATGTTAGAATGACATGTGCATAGCATACATAGCATGACGTAGAGTTGAGGGGGTCCAATAAAGCAGAATTTATCATACCGTAATTTATCAAAGGTACCTTATAAAAAAATATAAGGCTGTATGCACAAAAAACTAAGATACAATACAAACCGTATGGTTTAGAAGTGCGAAGAAAAAAATGACAAACGAATACAATGATTATTTGACACTATTTAAGAAATATTAATTGTAGCAAACTAACGTTTTTAAACTCAACAGGTAAACTCATAGCTGTATACACACCACCAGAGAGAATTACTTCATGTGAGGTACTTTTAGGTGGATCTGTGTTAGCACTCGCTCTAGAAAACTATAAAGACATACTATGCGTCAAACTCTATGGTCCCCCTGTAGAGTCTGTGGTCAATGGCAAGGAGGTCGAGTTTGACAACAGAGGTTATGGCGACGACGCTTTAGAAGGAAAAACGTTTGATGTTAAAGGTCAGGAGAACTCATAGCAGACTTGTATGTGATTTAAGTTACTGACAAGCAAGATTTGATAGCCACTATCGCTAAATTGTTATTATTTTAAGCTCAAACTAAAAAGTATAGACGGAGCATTACGAACAATCCAGTGGAGCCATATAAAATCATGCCAAACTTGTAATTACACGCGCTCACGCACACAAATACAAACAAAACCATGCCAAAACGAAGTGTCATTAATCACGAATGTTACTAGAGTAAGATTTAAAATTACCCCAAATGACTCGACGATTTCGTCCGTACATTGCGTACATGAATGCGACAATGCGGTGTCTTTATTTTTTAGTTATTCTGAGGTTTTAAGCCATATGACTGTTTATTAGAACAAATTATGAAATAGAGAAAAAAACAGGAACAGAGGAAAGTTTAAAATTGGGGCCCATCTCCCTTAGAAGTAGAAATTGATTACTGTGTGGGTACGTTATGATGGTGCAGTAACAGGAGGTAACAGCGGATACATATTTCAAAATTTAGTCTAATAGATAACCATTACTACTTTCTAAGCTCTGATGTTTAACGAAATAATAATTATCGAATTATTTCAATGTCTATTCATCGTTATCTCGTCTACTACACTGACAGTGCGCTCGCTTGACGGTCACAACGATCACGTATTCGGACGCCATTTTACCGTTCCACTTGCGGGCGTTTCATTCATAAATCCAATTAGAAAATATTAGTTTTTTTAAATGGTCACTTCAACTCAACTTTATAGGTGGGTCATTGTAAACGTAGCGTATGTAACAGTTTTACCTACTGCCTTCTAAATTCGAAAATTTCAAAAAGTAATTGTATTGAACTATTATGTACGTTAAACATCAAACAATATTTTTTAAATCGATGTGGCTAAAGTCATAGTGGCAAGAGCGGGCTCGAATTATTGTCTTATTAATCTCAAAGCAATCAAAGTGGCTTAAGTATCGCCAAGTGAAATGCGAAAATTAAATAATAATAAAAACTTTAATGTTTTGATCTATTACGCTTATTAATTACATTATTAAAATAATTGTATTTAGTAAATTCTTTACCTGTAATGTTGATGTTTAGATGTAATTTTGTGAATTATTGATAAGATTCTAGTTACCTAAGTTACGTTTTTTAAAACTAAAATTTTCCTACCCTTGTATTTTTCTCGCTATTCAATATTTTTATACTTATTTATTATAAAATTAAGTGGTAATGTAATTAGGTTGTATCTCCGCCAAATTGTCTATGCTTAGTTGACACCTTGACCTAAAAAGGCCATTTAGGTACCTATTGCACAAATATCTACGTATAGAAAACAAGAACCTTTTTTTCAGTTGTGTTTGTTACCTTTAGTGTTTATTAGAGCAACCAATCTCAAAGTATGCTTTGCGGAACCTCCGCATAGCCTCGGCGAGAGCTATATATTCGTCACAGTGAAAAAAAAATACTTAAGTTTTTTTTTCACTGTGTAAATTTGTATAGGTATCTAATTATTCCATTGAGTTAAAAATTTTACTAACAGAGTAGCAATATCTCACGCCTCCCATTATGTGATAATGTTATTATCGAGTAATATGATAATTAATAACGAGAACCTACCTACATATAAAACATGCTTTGTAATATTTTGGGACTCGGTCAAATATTTAATTTTCCAAAAGGGTACGGGCGCCAAAAAAGTTTCACAACCGCTGTATTTTGATTATGAGTGAGTATTCACTACGTTCGCGCAACTGCTCCGATGTGAGTGTTGCCGCAATAGATGTAAAGTAGCGATTATGTTACAGTCAGATCGTAGAATTGATAATTTCAAGAAATTGGGATAATTAAACACTGGCAGCGCTACTAGCGGGGAATAAATTTACCAATTTACGGTATAAGCGTACAATATGGGGTATTTAAACCAGGTACTTATTGTTATTTATCAATAAACGTTTTTCTATTAACATCCGCACATACTCACTGGACCACCAGTATCACTTAAATGACAAGCAGATTCACAAAATACAGCCATTTCACGAAAAAATATCCGCTTGTTAGAAAATAGGAAAAGAATGAAATTATGCGACGATCGATTCTACGATCTATGATAGATTAAAAACATTAAGTGGCGCCATCTTGTTGCGCCAGGGTAGGTATATGTAGGTATACTAAGTGCTTACCAACTATTTTACCTACATTTACCCCAGATTTCTGGTTTAATTTGTAACGTTTGAAATTTAATAATCATAATAATCCCAAAAAATATTACTTATGTCATAATAATAATGTGAAAGTACGAGATAAGAATTTAAATGTTACATTTCTAAGTAGTGATTTCAAAATTGAATAAGTATTATTAATTTCTATAATTATTTCAATGTTAAACTTTTCCTCGTCGCTGGAATGATGAGATAAAAATTAAGCTTGTCTTGAATGAGCAACTTCAAAGTTTTCGTTTGATATCCTTGGCTTTCTTACATCTACAATTCATCTTACTGTGACCTTGATATGATTTTTAATGCCTTCTTTACTTCTTACATTGTAAGCAAAATAAATATAGCCTTACCAAAAAAATTAAAACATCCGCCATATTGCGGAACAACACAGAACTAAATTCTTGTACTTATTTACATTTTTTTAGCAGTACTTTTATTTTCCTTGTGAGGCTATGCATAGTATAATCTCTCTTGTTTGTAATATAATAAGGGTTGCACACTAGAGGTACCTGTGCACAATCATTGTTTGTTATCAAATCCACAGGAAGATCATGGTATGGGGGTCATGACCCCTTGACTGGATCTGATAGTGATAATTTTACTAATATCTTTGATAAATTTAATAAAATAGTCTTTGTATGATGGCAAATGACATAACTAGATGCTGTTATCGTAGGTAATTTAATATTGTAATCGAATTTGTAGTCTATCCCACTAGTGCTCAACATTAAACACCTCCAGGCTGGTAAGATGACTCCCCTGACTAGTAAGCAGGATCCGCCTTTGGATAACATTGATGAATGATTAAACAGAATTTGCATCACATAAAATATTCAAGTAGTACCATAGCACGTCTTTACAACATCCGTGAATGAACATTAGCAAAATCACCCCCGCTACACAACTGTGAATATGAGGATACACAAAATGAGCAACTCAAATATATATACAACAAAAGTGGCAATTGCTCAATACGTACTTTGTAGTGAAGATCAATGTCATTCATTCAATCATTCATTAATCAAACTTCTTTGATCAGTAATCGATGTCTTAGCACTAAATTTGTTTTGTTTTGATAGCTGTAAAACACTTTATAATTATATACGACCAAAGTAATCTAGTTGTAATTTATCCGTGAGTTAAAGTAATCATTGCTGTTACATTGATGTTGATTTAGAGATTTAGGTTTTTAAATCTAATCATTTACTATTTTCATTTAATAGAACTTGTATTAAATAGGCCAAATATGAATCTTAATAAAACTCATTAATTTGTTAATATAATCATAAAACATAAAATGTGCCTATCTTCCACTTCAACTACTATTTAAGAAGTGATATTTTTCCACTTTCACAAATAATTAGTTCTAAATTCAAAAGTTTGTATTTTTAAAATGTGTGCACAAGCAATGACTACTTCTCTCATTATAACTCTACATTTATCATGTAAGATGATTGAACTGAATCTTAATGTCTTCTATGTGATTTATTTAACGTAACTTCGGCTGCCATACCTGCCATATAACTTCTAATAACTTTTATTATATAAGCTGAAAATTTTTAAGTATACACACAGGGACTTTGAAATAATTCCTTTAAATCTTAAGTCTCTTTAAGGTAGGTACTGCTGTGCACAATTGAATAATCTCCTTTAATTATGTTATCCGATCACTTTTAAATCGCGCGAAATAAAGGTGAAGAACATTTTTCGTTTTCTAGAAATGTGTGTCAATGTTGTGATTTAAATCACAGTAAGAAATAGTATCGTGCCGTAAATTTTATCTGCCATGTTACATCGATAATTATACTACCTACTTCATTGATATTTTATGTGAATTTAAAAGTTTATCAGATACCTATTCTCTTTGTGCTATGTGTATAATCCGGCGTGCTACTTAGATTAAGCTGATTAAAAGATATACTATTTCAAAGTCACCCGTTCTAGTCAGGGTTCCGTAAAACGTTTGTTTGTATTTCTTTTAGTCGTCCATTTTGTCCGTCCGCATTTCATTGTAAACCTTGAAATACAATAATTTGAAATGCCTGGCGCATGAAACATCTTTAATAATTAACTTTATTTTATAAGATTTAGTCTCCAAACTGTTAATTTTGCTCAATGTTATCACGTGTGAGTTTACGGAACCCTACTACAGTGTTGAAACATTTTCTTAATATGGAAATTTAACTATTAACTAATAAACAATATCTACGGATACTTAAAAATACAAGTATTGTAGTTTCAAATCCACTCGCTGGTACGTCTTGCTTTATTACGAGTGGAGATAAGAATTTTAATTAAATATGTTTTTTACTATTAACACACTAATAAAAAACAATTTAAATTTGGCGCCAAATCTTACAAATATGGCGTCTTACAAGCGAATAGTGAAGAAGTGTTTTATTGATGTGTTAGTAGTTTATTGATTTATTTAAGCATTAAATCGAGTAATACTTTGTAGTAGAAACAGGCTGGTCCCTGACTTTGTATTCTATGTTAGTCAATGTAGCAATCAATTTGAATTTAAATCTAAGCGACTAATGTAACATAACCGATAAAGCGATGGTATAATCGATTGAATTGTTAAAATTATTTATGTATTCTGGAAAGTTACTTATTACTTGATGTCCTGATTAAATTATTGAAAAAAATGTTTTATTATCATCTCTATTTTGTTCTGGGTTCATTAATGCAAGTAATGGTATAAATTAAATGGCCACAGTGGTAACCTAGCACTGTTAAGATAAAGACAAAGGTGCCTCAGTCACACTGCTCCTCGCGCTGTCGTGATTTGCCGTAGCGGCCACACACTCCCCTACTCGCGACTTTCATCGCTTTGTTCCACACTCCAATACGTCGTATGTGTGAGTGCCAAAAGGCTATTCTTTGCATACATATCTGGCTTCCAACATTGATACAAGGCGGTCTCCAGTTTCAGAGACTCCTGACTCCACCTTCCCTCAATACATGACAATTTGGTCTTGGTAGGTAATTCTCGGTCTCCCTCTGTACCTACATCCTTCCACTTTCGCATTGTATATCTTCTTAACTAATCGCTCGTCCGGCATTCTTTCCACGTCTTTGAATCGTCGGATCAATCCCTATCGCATGCATCTTTACACCAATACTCTCTTTCAGACAATAAGTCTATACATACCTATACATATAAAAATAAAATAATATTAAATGACCGACTGACTAACATATCTACGCACAACCCAAACTCCGGGGGCTAGAGCTGTGAAAATTTACCACTGAAGAAATGTAATATGGTTCCAGTGGCCCGCCAATAAAGGCGGAGAGACGGCACACGGCGGGTTTCTTTAGTGGTGAGGCCCCCAAACTACCCTGTTCGTTGCCTCGAACAACGGGGTGTGCGGTTAGGTACATTTTTCCCGCCTTAACAAAAAAGGTAAGATTAAGAATATGTCTTAAAATCATACGATTTAGGTTCGGTTTACCTTTCTAATCACGTGCTTTTTGACTGACCATCAATAACAAAACTGTTTGAATTTTCTTAAAAAATAAAAAGCAAGGTTTTGTTGAATTTAATTTATAATATAAATCAATTTCACAGCAAAATAAAATTTTAATACTACACTAGAATCGTCCACATTTAGCAGGATTGGAATAGGCCCTTCTTACGCATCTCTTCAAAGTCCTTCTCAGCATCGTATGTCCTGTAACAACATTGAAAGCTTAATAAGCAGGGAGTACGCAAAGGTGCAATACATCCAATATTTCCCCACAATCTATGGGAATAAGAGGTAACAGACTGATATTCTAGAAACGAGTTTACATAGGATTTTATTGAAAGTTCTATGTCACCAGTATGCTTCATTTTAGTTTTTTTTCCGCCTAAAAAGAAAAGCTTCATTTTAGTTCAGTCGGCTGTTGCGACACCTGTCGTATTGGGCAGGATTGGTGATGTAGCAGATAAGCATTTAGCGATTTCAAGATGTACATACAAAAAACCAATCAGGGAGTTAGGCTCTCATATCTCGCCCCGGCTGTACACACTCATCTATTTGTCGTCCACTCTCGTCTCGTAGAGGTCCGACACGAGAGCACACCATGTACATACTCGTTGTATCAATTGAACTTCGGATGCCCGTCGCGATGGACGTGGAAAAAACAATTGCGGCGTTTATTTTTTTTATGAGTTATTGTAATTTTTTAATCATTTACCATAAAAAAATATATTAATCCATCCATCCATCAGCCTTTCAACGTCCACTGCTGGACATATGCCTCCCCAAGAACAACGAGCGGTCCTGTACCGACCGCATCCAACGGCTCCCCGCAGCTTTGACCAGATCGTCGGTCCATCTGGTGGGGGGCCCTCCTACGCTGCGCGGTCCGATACGTGGTCGCCACTCGAGAACCTTTCGTCCCCAACGGTTATCAGTTCATCGAGCGATGTGATCTGCCCATTGCCACTTCAGCATGGCAACCCGGCGGGCTATGTCGGTCACTCGTATTAAACCATGGCGAAAAATTACTTTTTAACTATTCAACGGGAATATATTTTTTTTTAACTCTTCAACGGGGATGTCAAATTCGTTGCTTATCCGCAACCAAGCGTCGTGTATTAGTTGCTTATCCTTGTGCCTGACATTCTTAGGATTCCATAATAGTGACTGCCTTTGGTAGGCCTCTAAAAAGCGTTAGACCACATCGCTGTCGCACGCAGAAAGCACGTCTTTACCCGAATGCAGTTGGCAGGACACTAAGCAAACGAGTGTGTACAGGCGCCCTCACGTTTTCATCGCGAGACTCACCGAGACCCTTTGACTCGTGCACAAAAAGCCGACGCTCTTCCGAGACATAGCGAGAGCCGCGAGACGAGACGAGGCTACCATGTACACACTCGCCCTCGGTCTGTCTCGTTGTGTCTCGACGAGTGTGTACAGCCGGCTTTACTATCGATCGTATCGTGATCACTGTGATTGGTTGAGAGATCACCGTGATTGGTTGAGAGATCACTGTGATTGGCCAACGGATTATTGCGACATCACACGTCGGTTCTGTCCCTGATCTATCTTAAAATATGACGTCAAATAACGAGAATAATAATAATCGGCTAATAATAAAGATCAGCGTGAAACAACGGTAAGTATTCCTACCGTTGTGCTTCGTATGGTGAGTGAGAGCGCCAGAGGCCCAAACATCCTCCCTGTCCTCTCTTTATCTTCCTTCATATCCTCTCCTTATTATTCCTCCCTATCTTATTATTATTCTTCCTACGTTATACGTCCTATATCTTTCCTTGGAGATGGCGACGTGCAAGTGATGCCTCTGGTGTTGCTAGCATCTATAGGCTACGGTAACCGCTTACCATCAGGTGGCCGTATGCTTGTTTGCCACCCAAATAGTATATAAAAAAAAGTAATTGACTAGGTAGTAAAGTACAATTGGCCTTTTGCGATAGGGCCTATCGCAGGCCATCTCTTCCGAACCATTGGATGGAAAAGAAAAATAAAATTTGAATTAAGAATACATACACACACATGGCGTACGGAATATAAATAAATAAATATTCACGGACATTTTCACACAACGTTCTCTGGTCCCAAACTAAGCTTAACACTTGTGCTATGGGTACCAGATTACGGATATAATACATATACATATTACTTTTTGTTTTTGTAAATACATACATATAATAGATAGAAAACACCCAGACGCAGTACAAATATATGCGTTCATCACATAAATATTTGTCTGTGTGTGTTTGTAAGTGTGTAATCGAGTATATATCTTATACTCGATTATGCAAAATGTGAGATAGTTTGAACTAAAAACTCAATTTTGTCGAAACTTGACATTGTGGGTTGGAACGTTTTTCAAAACTATGTTCAATTTATTATGCAACTAGAATAATAATTAATACTATTTGATGGCGCTCTTTTTCCAATTTCACAAATAATTTGTTCTTTAAATGACTACACAGATGGCGGAGTGGTTTAGATACCGGCTTCCCGCTTGAGTGTTATGGGTTCGATTCCCACACAGGACCACTCTTTGTGTGATTCACAAATGGTTGTTCTGAGTCTGGGAGTACTTTGTTTTGCCAGAAATTGTATGTTTGTAAACACCCCCGCGATACAAGGATTATTCCTTGATGCAGGGTGCTCTCTTATTGCCCACTGAAGGAATGTAATATGGTTCCGGTGGCCCACCAATAAAGGCGGAGAGACGGCACACCGCGGGTTTCTTTAGTGGGTGAAGGCCCCACACTACCCTGTTCGTTGCCCCGAACGACGGGGTGTGCGGTTAGGAACACTATTTCCCGCCTTAACAAAAAAGGTGCTCTTATTAAAAAAAAATGCATATAATCTTTTAGGCGTACTCACCTGTAAAACTCCGCATACCTCTTCTTACGCTCATTGCCTACGAGTTGTTTGAATGCAACGCCAGAGATCGCCGCGAGGGTCAGAGAGATGATAAGGTTCTTCTTGATTTGACCATTCAGGAGCCCACGCATTTGGGGCTTAGCCATTGTGGACACTGCTTTGTCGGCCATCTGATATACAACATACTCACATTATTATTATATATTAGCCTTTGCCCGTCTGTCTGTCGCAGAGAAAAGCTAGTTTTTAGGTTAGATCTCTGGTTCCCGATATAAAGTATACCAGTTCTTAAGTCTTATCAAGAGCTTTCAAATAAAAAAATACCTTTTAGTACTGTTTCCGTGATGCGCGAACAAACAAACGGACAAAAATCTAAAATAAAATTGTGTTCAGACACCCCTATACAGCCTAATACAGTATTATTTTCTCGAATATCTTAAATGTTAGATGTTTTAAGAACCCAGCCTTTAATTAAATTCAGAGCATGTATCTAATTACTATACTTAGATTGTTATCTTTGTGCTGATCCTGAGGTCTCGGGTTCGATCGCCGGGACGGGCAGTGTTATTGAGATTTTTCATAAAAAGAAAAATTCTCAGTAGTAGCCCGGGATCTGGAAATGTGCCCGGTAGATGGCAATAGGCTCTCCCCCTATTACGTGGGACTTAAACATAGCTGGCGAATCGTGGGTGTGTAATACACCTCTGCCTACCCCTTCGGGGAATACAGGCGTGATGCTATATTCTTCTATTTTTTTTTTCACATGGTATATGGTGGCAAATGAGACATGACCCATTTATAGCATGTGGTAACCGCCTCTCATGGACAACAAGCCGATGCTGAACATTTGGCGGGTGGAAAATTAAGGAATGGTTAACTTTCACCCACTACGACCAAAACAATGAGGCATTTCACGATCAGTCACACAGCAGATACCGACCCGCTCGGGTCCGATAGCGTTCGGGAAGCTAAGGAAGATCTTCCCGTCCAACATTCCGCAGTGTCTGAAAACGAAGGTCTATGACCAGTGATGACATACGGAACAGAGACGTGGTCTCTGAATGTTGGCCTCTTATCAAGGTTCAAAGTCGCTCAGCGGGCCATGGAGCGGGCTATGCTTGGTATTTCCCTAAGTGATCGAATCGGTAATACAGAGATCCGTAGGAGAACGAGAGTGACCGACATAGCCCGCCGGGTTGCCATGCTGTAGTGGCAATGGACAGGCCACAGCTCGACGAACCGACAACCGTTGGGGAAGAAAGGTTCTCGAGTGGCTACCACGTATCGGATGGCGCAGCGTAGGACGGCCCCCCACCAGATGGACCGACGATCTGGTCATAGCCGCGGGGAGCCGTTGGATGCGGTCGGCACAGGACCGCTCGTTGTGGCGTTCTCTTGGGGAGGCCTATGTCTAGCAGTGGACGTTGAAAGGCTGATGGTTGGATGGATGGGGTCCGATAACAAGTAAGTACTCCCACTTGGTACCACCAATTATTCTAGTGGTAGAGCCTTGTTTATCCCAGCACGAATGGGCCGGCTCGATCGGGGAAGTACCACCGCACAGAAGATCAACGTGAAACAACTGTAGGTACTCCTGCCGTTGTTTCGTATGGTGAGTGAGAGCGTCGGAGGTGCAAACCCCCTCCCTATCTTCTGCTTATTATCCTTCCTATCCACCTCTTATCCCATTCCTTGGAGATGGCGTTGCGCGAGTTATGCCTCTGGTGGTGGTCTGGTGTTAGCGTCTATATGCTACGGTAACCGCTCACCATCAGATAGGCCCTATGCTCGTTTGCCACCCACATATTATAAAATGCACAGGGTGATAATTGCTTACTTCCTTAGTTAACACCCATAAGATTTAATTGGTGTATTAATATATTTTGAGAATGGTGTGTATTTAGTAACTATGGTAAAACTTTTACTTAGACTAGCAAAGCCAAGTATTTTATGTATTTTGTAAATACATAAAATAAATATATACAGTATCATAACCACTGAAGATGGCTCACCTAAGTGGATAATCTCATGATATTTTATAGAGAAAAATACTCTCTTAATATACATGTTGTATCATCTGTGGGTTGGGGCTACTACTACCCACAAAAGATGGTATGCATCCTTCAAAATCTTTTTTTTTTCAACTCATTACTATCAGGCCTTCTTTCAGAGTGGGGCGGGATTTAGGCTGTAGTCAACCACCCTGGTCCATTAAGGGTTGGTTGAACTCACAAGCCATTGAGAAAATCTCTCAAGCATGCAGGTTTCCTCATAATGTCTTCTTTCACTAAGCATTGCACCAGATAGATGAGATACAACCTAAACTGAGAGATAAAACCTTTGATGAGATAAAACCTTTTGGTTGCGGCAGAGCCGCAAGCAAAGGCTAGTATTATTATATAAAGCTGTATAAAAGTCAATTAATAACTTTATTACAATCTGACTTTTAATTAATATATAGCAAGGCTTTATTTCCTTTGACAAACATAACGTCCGTTGTCAGACGAATTGACACTTGTCTTATACCATATGGTTTACAAACTCAGTTACTACTCAGCACATCTCATTCACACTATCGCTTCTGTTTCGAACTGTACTCGTTGCAAGTAAACACTTAATCCCCAATTGTACCGTTTCAGAAAGTAATGAATCTCTTCTAGCTAACAATGAACCATTCTTGGGTAACGAACCATGAACGAACAATTTTGAACATTTCCACCCATTCTGCAGATGGTGACGATTTTCAAATGATTACACGGTAATTTCACCCTTATTGCTTACAGGAAAACGCTTTTTATTAATTTTCGTTATAGAAAAATTGGCATTTTCTTGTTTCATTTAGCAGGTTGTGATGAGATATTGATCAAATACATTGCCAGATGATAGATCAAAATATATTGTTATACTTTTTATGTTCATTACTTAATACTCCTAATAGTCTAGAATAGTCTTTACAGTCCTGGATTTTTCCACAACGCTATACTGCTAGTATGCAATGCCACAATGTAATTGAATATTTTTGTGAAGATTCTTAATTTTGTACAAAACATACCAACTATTTTTTTTAAGTCAACACATTGCACCAAGGATAATCCTTGTATTGAAGGAGACTTTATAAACATACATTTTATTCGAGGACACATAGTACACCCAGACTCAGAATAAGCATTTGTGGATCACACAAAAAGTTGTCCTGTGTGGGGACTGAACCCACAACACTCGGGCGGGAGGCTGGTATCTAAATCACTCCGCTGTCTCTCTCGCTGCAGTCCATGTAATATTATTGAACAAAATCCAATAATCCAAAAATAATACATTTTCTCTGCTTGTGAAGACCTCAATGCTCGTGGTAATATTCTCATGGAAAAATACTATTTATAAAAATCTTTAACATAAATAAATTCCCATACTTTTTCTATTCTCAGAAAATATGGTAGATCATATAGTCAAATTGTTTTCATTGACAGTTTACAGAAATATATATATATATATATATATATATATATATATAGTTGTTTTGTACTATGTCCTGTGTAAGCACGCACATAAAGTGCTTGAGAAGTATATATATATATATAGCAATTAAATTTACACTGATGAATCATTAACTTATCAAATACCATATATAGGTACTTCATTAGTATAAGGCAAATGTTCATACAAACAAAATTATCAACTACTCTTCCTGTGACTCCGCCCGCGTGGACTTCCGAAAATAAATACTTACTTCACTCTCACTCAGCTCATAAGTGAGCAAAATTAAACGTGACTGATCAAACAGAAGTCTGTTGGAGAAGATAATATGTACAGGGTAGTGTGGGGACATCAGAAAATAAATACTTACTCTCACTCAGCTCATAAGTGAGCACGAATTAAACGAGAATGATCAAACAGAAGTCTGTTGGAGAAGATAATACGTACCGATTTGGTTAAGGATAAAATTATATTTAGCTTTCGACCAAACATAAAATTTATGGATGTTATAACAGCACAGTATTTCTTCTTTTAAATTTGACATTTCTTATACTTAGTTGGAATTCATTGAGATAGAAAATTTCATTGGTAGCTGGAAGCCTGACTTTATGTCTGGCATATAAGACAAAGTCAGGCTTCTGGCGAAATTCTTACATAACACTCAGGGCTAAAATTTGTTGACAAAGAAAATATAAATAACGATAAATGTTATAAATTAGTTTAAATATGTAATAGTTATTACAGCAAAAGGCTTATACATAAATAATAATCATAGAACTCACCTTTTCTGTTATTTTTTGTAATATTACGAACAAACACGAACACTTGATGTAGGTAAAATATGTTTTATATTACAGTGTGATTAAAAGAAAGATAAGCAGAATCCATTACCATTGGCTGTTATGTTGAAAGAAAAAATTAACCAATCACATGGCTTGATATCAGTACTAGTTCGTTTTCTTTGTACAATATTGACTGACTTTTTAGTAACGTTTCAATTCACCCACGGAACTCGTGAAAGTATTTAGCCACAGAGTATTTTTTTTAAAGAATGGATATTTAAGTTCTTAGTCTGAGGGCTACTCGGTTCGAGTATTTGTCAATATTAAATCTTCATAGGTAAGTTTAATTCATCAAACAAGTCACAAGCGAAGCCAAAGCCATATAATATTATTCATAATAAAGTCAAGCCTCAGTAAGTGGTGGCGACTTTACTGAGAAACTAATGGAGTTTTGGAGGCAACGGGAAAAAACACGTTACGCTACATTACATCACTTGCCAACAATTATGCACCTACACAAAAAGTTAATTTGTAAAATACCACCATTTTTACATAATAATACCTGAAACAATATAAGTTTTGGAAAATAATGTACAGCGACAACATGATCCCTTAATGTTCCCGCCAAAACTCAGCTCAGAATCCTAACAGTCCTAACTATTGTACCGGCACTACACTGCTCGCAAAGTAACCGAAAGTTAAGTGAATACGAGAGTGTACCTCGCCTCGCCTCGGGTGACTTCTCAATCATTGCCGGTATTTGCGCCCGAGTCAAAGGGCACGAAGCGACGTGAAGTGGCAACACGAAGTGCCTCGCCTTGGATTTTATGATAACTCATCCCCAATAAGGAATGCGGAGGTGGGTGTTAACAATGAAAATTTTAATCTATATACCTATAAGAGATTTCCACCAATATATTCACTGATCACGATATCTCTGGAACCATAATATGGCGTAGAGACTTGAAATTTGGTAGGAATATTCCTTTCGCTGAGTAGAGGTCAGCTAAGAACGGATTTTACGAAACTCTTATCCAAAATATATATTTTATCTGCTATCGTATTCAGACTTCTACACTCGTTATCACAACAATACACTACATGTCAACCGTTGCTATGGTAACCATTGATGTGGTTATTATAGTACAATAACATCATGCTAAAAGTTGTATTTTTAATTAAAATAATTTTAGTTATGTTTATGAGTTAAAGAGTACTTGGCATTAGGGGTGAAAGTGGGGAAGAATGACCGAATGTCTGCAAATATAATCGAGTGGGGTCTCAAATGAAAGCGCATCACGTGCACATTACAAAATAATATGTTCAATGAAAATTGGTTGAGCCCGGAAAAGCTCTGGGGGTAAAAGTGGGGAAAATACCCAATATCTGCAAATATATGTGATGGGGAGAAAATGAGGATGGAAATCCGAATGTCAGCAAATTTACCCAAATAGGGTCGCAAATGAAATAGCATCACATGCACTTTACAAAATTAATAATAAAAATAAATGTTATAATAAGTGTGTACCTATAATGACATACCGTGTGGGGCTGGCTTTAGAATTGTCCCACCCCTCTCCACCCATGGGAGTCGTAAGAGCCGACTGAGGGAATACCGGGGGAGTGGACAGCAGCACTCCCTCGAGTATTAATAACATCCACTGCGATCGCCAACCCGCCTGTCAAGCGTGGCGATTACGGCAATATCCCCAAAAAAAAAAAATGAGCACCCAACATAAAACGGCCCCCAGTCACGGCAGCTCCGCTATTCCGTGGCCTAACGGTAGCGGGCCCGGTAACGGCGGAGCAGGGGGTGCGAAGAATCTCCGGTCGCGGCAAGGCTACCAAAAACAACGACCTCTGGCCCTGGTAACGCACAACGTTCGAACACTTCGGACTGACGAGAGAATCACCGAGCTGGAAGAGGAATTGAGCAAGATCCACTGGGACATCATAGGGTTGTCAGAAGTCCGAAGAGAGAGTGAGGGCACGACAATCCTCCAGTCCGGGAACTTGCTCTTCCACCGGGAGGGCGACCACCAGTCCCAAGGGGGTGTCGGGTTTATCGTTCGCAGGTCTCTCGTAGGCAACGTGGAGAGGATTGAAAGTATAACGAGTAGGGTAGCGTACCTTATACTCAGAATAACCAACCGGTATTCGTTGAAGGTCATACAGGTTTACGCACCGACCTCGACACACTCCGATGACGAGGTGGAGGCCCTATATGAGGATATCTCGAACGCCATCCACTTGTTTAAAACCTATTTCACGGTGGTTATGGGAGACTTTAACGCAAAACTGGGCAAAAGGACAGACGATGAGCTGATGGTGGGGCACTATGGATTTGAGCATAGGAACCACAGGGGCCAGATGCTGGCTGATTTTCTGGAAAAGGAAGGCCTCTTTATGATGAATTCCTTCTTCAGGAAGCAGCCCCAGCGAAAATGGACCTGGATTAGCCCTGATGGTTCAGTGAAAAACGAGATTGACTTCATCCTGTCGGATAAACGACACATATTCAATGATGTCTCAGTGATCAGCAGGATTAAAACTGGGAGTGATCACAGACTAGTCAGGGGTATCTTGAATATTAGAACAAAAGTCGAGAGGTCACGCTTGATGAAGTCTACGCTGCGACCAACACCTGCCCAATACCAGAACCCCGAGAGCTTTCAGCTCAAACTACAAAATCGCTTCCAATGTCTAGATGAGTGTGAATCAGCGAGCGATTTGAACAGCAGGTTCGTACAAACTGTCCACGCGGTCGGGTCGACTTACTTCAAGGCCCGTCGCGTCAGTAGGACCTGTAAACTCTCGGACCATACTCTCAAACTCATGGAGAGGAGAAAAGAAATGATAGTCCAGTGCTCAGCCGATTGGTCCTGCCTAAGGCGGTTAAATAGACAGATCTCCAAGGCTGTGCGGCACGATATTCGCCAATTTAATACTACCCGTATTAAAGAGGCGATAGAGTGGAACCAAGGCTCGAAAGTGTTCGCAAGAGATCTGTCTGTTGGCCAAAGTCAGTTGACTAAACTGAGGACCAACAATGGCACTGTCATTTCTTCTCGAGATGAGATCTTGGGAGAGGTCCAGCAGTTCTATGGACAGTTGTACAGATCCGAGAGCCCTGCTATTGGCTTGGTCCAAGACCCCAGATCCAAGCTAACTCGGCACTTTACCGAAGATATCCCGGACGTCAGCCTGTACGAGATCAGAATGGCTCTCAAACAACTACAGAACGGAAAGGCATCGGGAGACGACGGAATCACCACAGAGCTTCTGAGAGCAGGCGGAAAGCCGGTCTTAAAAGCTCTTCAGAGGCTGTTCAATTCCGTCGTTCTCGGGGGCGACGTTCCAAAGTCGTGGACCAGAAGCGTGGTGGTGCTGTTCTTCAAGAAAGGTGACAGAACCCTCTTGAAGAACTATAGACCCATCTCGCTCTTGAGCCACGTCTATAAGTTGTATTCGAGGGTCATTACAAATTGACTCACGTGCAGGCTTGGCGACTTCCAGCCTCCCGAACAAGCCGGTTTCCGAAAAGGCTATAGTACCATAGACCACATCCACACGCTACGCCAGATTATACAGAAAACCGAGGAATACAATCGCCCTCTGTGTCTGGCGTTTGTGGACTAGCCTTCGATTCGATCGAAACTTAGGCGGTGCTGCAGTTCCTTCAGCAGTGCCAAATTGACAATCGATACATCGAAGTGCTGAAGTACTTGTATAGAAACGCCACCATGTCAGTCCGTGTTCAGGACAGGAGTACGAAACCGATCCAACTGCAGAGAGGTGTTAGACAGGGAGACGTTATGTCCCCGAAACTCTTCACCGCTGCATTGGAAGATGTCTTCAAGCTCTTGGACTGGACCGGATTCGGCATCAACATCAATGGCGACTACATCACTCACCTTCGATATGCCGACGACATCGTAGCCATGGCAGAATCGCTGGAGGACCTTGGCACCATGCTCGATGATCTCAGCAGGGTTTCCCGACTAGTGGGTCTCAAAATGAACATAGACAAGACTAAAGTCATGTTTAATGTCCATGTCATTTCAGCACCGGTCCTAGTTGGGAGTGCGCTTCTCGAAGTTGTCAACCATTATGTCTACCTGGGATAAACAGTCCAGTTAGGTAGGCACAACTTCGAGAAAGAGGTCAATTGACGAATCCAACTCGGCTGGGCAGCGTTCGGGAAGCTAAGGAAGATCTTCTAGTCCAATATTCCGCAACGTCTGAAAACGAAGGTCTACGACCAGTGTGTGTTACCAGTGATGATATACGGAACAGAGACGTGGTCTCTGAATGTTGGCCTCATATCAAGGCTCAAAGTCGCTCAGCGGGCCATGGAGCGGGCTATGCTTGGTATTTCCCTACGTGATCGAATCCGTAATACGGAGATCCGTAAGAGAACGAGAGTGACCGACATAGCCCACCGGGTTGCCATGCTGAAGTGGCAATGGGCAGGCCACATCGCTCGACGAACCGATAACCGTTGGGGACGAAAGGTTCTCGAGTGGCGACCACGTATCGGACGGCGCAGCGTAGGACGGCCCCCCACCAGATGGACCGACGATCTGGTCAAAGCTGCGGGGAGCCGTTGGATGCGGTCAGCACAGGACCGCTCGTTGTGGCGTTCTCTTGGGGAGGCCTATGTCCAGCAGTGGACGTTGAAAGGCTGATGGATGGATGGATGGATGTACCTATAAAAAGTATAAAATAAAAATTAAATTAAAAAAGCCCCGACACAAGAACCTTAGTTCCCTTTAAAAAGTAAAAAATAATAAAAGAAACTCAATCTTAAAGTACCTAAGTATGTACGAGAATTAATAATTCTAAAAAAAATACATCGCGTTGGGGGACCGGCGGGTGCGTTAAAGAAAAGTGTGTTTTTTAATTTGCTTTTTAGTCACTCATCATATATAGTAACTTTACATTGTAAAAGTAATAATTACAGTAGAACTAGAAAACGATACTTACCAGTTGGTGTACATACCTACTATAGCACAATGTCTAGGTATTATATTAAAGAGCATATAACACTACGTTTAGTATTATATAATAGTTATACGATTAGTATTATATATTATATAATCTAAAGTATAATTTATATAATATTGTATTGTAGCCATTTTGTGAAATTTCTTGTCACAATTATTTTTTATAGTAATGTCAGTGTTATTTTTTTATTTTATAACTGACTATGAAGGATTGATGGTATGTCCTCCATTTATCAAACACACTACGTCCAAAGTAAAAAGGACACTTGTAAAATTTATAACAGTGACCTCTACCTGATGTTTAGGATACCAAATGCTCTTTTATTTAGGCGCGTGTGATGGCGACGTTCGTTTTCTTTGTAATAAACTGGAACCATACGTCAAGTTCGGCACTGTCCGGCCCGTGGTTGGAAGCACGTGTATATACAAAACACATCACGAATTTAGTAACTTATTTATTACACATGCTGTGGGCCTCGTTTTATGTTAAGCGGGAACTAAATGACAAAAACACAAATATATACATGATATACGAATCTATGATGGATACACGGAAAACAGAAAAATAGCGGAGATGCCGCAAGGCAACTAGGTCATGTCGCCTTCAACTAGGTCAACGTCGTCACAGTGGGTGGGGCCTAAAACTGTAGTATCAAACAGTATCAAATGAACCGCCACTGCGATCGGTTCGCTCTTTTCTCACGTTTATATAGATATTAAATTCTTTAAACAATGAAGTGCGTTGTTGATGGGTGTAAAATTGCTCAGGAGCAAAATTAAAACAAGCTCGCATATCATTTCATGTGTAAGTTATTTAAATTTATATATATTTATATTTTAAAACACATTTTCTTTGATTCATTACAAAGAGACATCCACAGAACAATTTATACCAAAGGGAGACATCTGTCGTCTAAAAGTGCATTATACCTACAACTGCACAATATCGTCATTCTAATATTATAATAGCATAATTATAGGAATTTTCGTCACAAATAAGTAAATTTAGCTTTTATAAAGGAAAATCATTTATAAAATATAAATTATTTCAAAGATTTATTACTTAGTTAAGTACATGATATGTGAGAAAAAAATATTAAAGAATTACATGTCATCTGTCGGTGAGTATTCGGAAATAATTGATAACAAAAAGTTTGCGTCATACCAGCGAACCCATTATCGAATATAAGTATTAACGTCATGTTATTTATTAAATTGTTTTTTTTTTTCATCGTGTTATTGATTTATTTGTTATTATTTTAAATTGCCGTGTAGGGCCTGCATCAGAATTGTCCCACCCCTCTCTACCCATGGGAGTCGTAAAAGCCGACAGAAGGAATATCGAGGGAGTGGGCAGCAGCACTCCTTCTCGTCTTAACAACATCCACTGCCATCGCCAACCCGCCTGCCAAGCGTGGCGATTACTGCACTATCCCCCATTTTTGGGGAGGCTTATGTCCAGCAGTGGACTTTAATATATTTAGCGACGCTTCGTTCTAAAGAGATTTTGCCTTGAAACACCTCCGCTATTTTTTTGTACTCCGTGGATGGATATCATTAATTGATGTTCTATCCAATATGATCAGGAAAGCCAATCACAATATTATTTATAATAAATTAAAACGTCACAGATAAATGGAATTGAGATGGATAAAATGAATAAGGATTCTGAAAAGCTTTGGGGAGGAATATGCGAGAAGGGAAGGAAAGTTAATAGGAACCGGAATTCTTAAATCGATTATCAATCGATACAAATCCAAATTAGGGATATTTTTACAGCAACAAAAGAATACATGTTCCAGGTGACCTTCGTCTATACCACAGTCGCAAAGTGAGGAATGCCGGATACGAATCTTATGTAAAAACACGGGTGAACAGCAGTGGCCTATGCGTAAACGACAGACAGTCGAAATAAGGCGTCGAGATGTATTTCTAAATCTGTGGAACCAGGGCCTCCGGGGAATTGTGGCTTGGATAGAATAAAAGAGGAAACCTTTTCTTTTGCTACTACTATCCCAGTGTTGTTGCCATGCCGTAAACAGCGACCTTTGCGAAAGGATCTGCAGATAACCCTGGTGGTTAAAGTGTTTTAGATCGAACACTTGAGAAGAAGCCACGGACTTAGCTAACCCGTCCACGAATTCATTCCCCTCGATACCACAATGGCTCGGGATTCATACAAGCTGGACAACCTTGTTATTTCGAGCACATGAGAAAATAGTTTTTTTAATGTCTAATATTATGTGGCTGCGTAATCGACTTTTAAAAGGATTCTGTTGGATGGCTTTGAGACAACTCAAGGCGTCGGTGAATATAACCGCTTTATCAATGTTGTGGGCCTCTATGAAGCGGCATGCCTCCAGAATAGCGATGGATTCACCTGTGAAAACTGAGGACTCTTTGGGACATTTGAATTTAAGAATCAATCTAGAATTCTGATAGTACACTGCAGCACCTGTGTAGCTATTTGGAGTAAGTTCCGAAGCATCAGTAAAAAAATCTCTGAAACCCAAACTAGCGCTCCTGTACAAGAGAGTTAAAAACCAAGTTGGGAGATACAGAATCTTTAAGGGACTACAGATCACAATGGATCACCGGTTGATAAGTCATCACCTTATAATCAAAACTGTAGATGGGGAGCATGTTATGCGCTATAACATGTCCCTCCGAGTTACGAAAAACCCTAAGTGCCAGTATTGTTCTTTGTGTCTCCAGAACTCACATGATTGGCATAACTCATTCAGAGTGATATTATAGTGCCAATTATTGTACTTTGCTACAAACATGCTATAAATTATATTTTACACAAGATATATGTTACGTTCATAGTAAATGACGTTTAAAATCTGTTCCCGTCTCAGACTAAGAACTACTAGACGGAGCCACGGCGTGGCCTCACTTGAAACAGCAATATTTTTTTTAAATGTTGCCAGATTGACAAATATTTAACCATATTTAGGCAAATGAGGTCTGTAACTAGGTCGTAAATAAGAAACTCTTCGTAACAAATATTTTATTGAAAATCGCAACGTTTATCAAAATGATTATTTAAAAGTAAATCGGCCACCCCTTCTATTCATCCAACCATCAGTATTTAAACGTCCACTGCTGGACATTGGCCTCCCCAAAGAGAATACCAGAACTAGCGGTCTTGTGCCGACTGCATCCAACGGCTCCCTGCCGCTTTGACCATATATTTGGTCCATCTGGTGGGATGTTACGCTGCGCTGTCCGATACGTGGTCACCACTCAAGAACCTTTTTCCCCAACGGCTGTCAGTTCGTCCAGCTATATGGCCTGCCCATTGCCACTTCAGCATGCAAACTCGGCGGGCTATGTCGGATATTCACGTTCTACCTCCGTAATAAGAATTCGATCACGTAGAGAAATACCAAGACTTTGAGCCTTGATGCAAGATAAGTATTGCTTCTCCATAAATTGCCGTTCAGCTCGATATCTCATCTGGTAAATAATAATAAGTTATATTTAATAAAATAATAGTACACAAGAATACAATTAAATTATCTTATCTTTCTTTTCTGGGTCAAATAAGTAAAGAATTATCATCCTTCCAGCGCTGATTTAATTAATTGAATAAGAACTTTTTTTTATTGCATTTAGTGGCAGACGAGCCACGGCCCATCTGATGGTAAATGTCAACCGTCGCTCATGGACTTAACTATACTGAGAGTATTGTCAAGCCGCTGCTCACCATTTTATTTCACCGATATATAATGAAAGAATAAACGGCTATCTCCTGCTACGACCAAAACGCAACGATGTGCTTCATGGCTGGTCCCACGGGAGAGAGAGTACTATAAGTGGTGAAGTTAGCTATAGGACAAATACCACGACCTTATAAATTTGTGTTGCCACCTAAAATTTGGGGTGTGAATATATCTTATTTAATTTTGTTTTACTTCTGGGTTTTATTTTGAAACCCTTAAATCCCAGGCAGGTGTCACAAGAGAGAGCAAATCAGTTTCTCTGAATTCTAGATTATGACTACAGCGGCAGTCATAATCTAGAATTGAGATTTACTTACAAAGTTGAAGTACAAAGACTTTAAAAGCTATACTTACATGAACATATTCACTGGCAATGATTTTGCTCCCAACGTTACTATTATCTTATTATAAATAATGAAACATCAACAAAATGTCGTGGAACATATTTTAGGTATTTCGTGGGTTGTCTCGTTTTCCCGTAGCATACACCCATTCGATCTCGCATCTGAATTAGAGGGAAACCTAAAATAGTAAATATTTATCATCATCTCATAAATTACATATAAATTTTAGTAAAGTGAAAACTGGGCAAATTAAATTCGCAATAAGGCAACACCGAAACAATTCTCAGTAATAGAAAGTTAGCTAGAAACCGTGTTTTGCGAGTGTATCTTAGTAGCAATTATTAATTTTGAGTAAAAAAGCCCATTTTATATTACTTTATAGCATTCAATCATTATTTTTTTTTCATTTTCGACTACATATGAACGAAATGTTATACCTGTATTTTTTCGCTCGCTGTAGCTTTTGTAGCATAGTACACTATTTTACAAGCACTATTATCACGTAGTCTTTTTCTCAAAACACTCATTAGCACAAATTAACATTAAATTTTAATTAAAACCCGATTTTTTATACTAATGTTCGATTATGTCAGTTGAATCGTGACAGACAAAAGCATTTTGACATCGTGACAATACCAAAAACTGGCCACGGCGACAAAGACAAAAATCTATGACTGTCTGTTTTTTACACCAGTAAATTGTATCTTGTATTCTCGCTCATACATGTCAAAGAATTTCTCTATCTTATCAATTGTCAATTGTATTCGTTCAATTGTCGTCTTTGAACCATAGATTATGATTTTTTAAGACCAGCCAACAAAGCTGGCTATTTCGGAGGTAGGTAAAAAAGGAAGGTAAATGAAATACGTTAAAATAATTATAGATATTGTATGAATCCTGCTTTTATTCAGTATTTTGAAATAAAACTACGTTTACGGAATCTATCGCGTTTACTTGATTTTACTACTATCCCGACGTTTCGAATACTTTACCTGAAGTAAAGGGGCCGTCGCTCCTTTGACAAAAAATAAAAAATTACATGTAGATACCTACCTAAGTTACAAATGGCACCCTGTGGAAATCTGACACACGTGGTAGTTACCGAGTAGGCAAATTTTGCTTCCATTGTGCATCGATTAACTGTACCCACCCCCCGCCACCACTCCCTGTACTGTACTGTGGGCAGCAGCACTCCCTCGAGTATTAACAACATCCACTGCGATCGCCAACCCGTCTGCCAAGCATGGCGATTGCGGCATTATCCTCCATGACGGGACCGCCCGTTGTGGCGTTCTCTTGGGGAGGCCTATGTCCAGAAGTGGACGTCGAAAGGCTGATGGATGGATGGATGGATGGAAACTGTACCCAGCGTACATACATTACGTATAAACTGGTAAGTGCACTGAATATTGTATACTTGCCCAATATTGGATACCATGTAACTGATGAGCAGTAATTATTGTTGATGATTGACTTAAATTTTAAGTTACAACGGTAGGAATGTGTGACGGGATTGGTCAAAATGTATAAGAGGTTATAAAAAACAAGCCAAAATTAAAACCACAAGTATTTTTATTCATTTATTAATAAACTAACTTTACAAATTTAATAATAGCAGAACAATAATATTCCTTATTTCTTCATTCATAATAATATGATGATAAATCAGCATGACTCAATCGTACTTTTATCAATATAATTTCTTCATTCGTAATAATGACGATATCAGCGCGACTCATCGTACTCTTTATCAATATAATAATTATATGATTTTTAAAAATAATCTAGAAACGACAGTGAAAGCAACTTACAGAGAAAATAATGCACAATAAAAAATTGAACTTCATAAAATTGCCAGCAAAAAAAATAATTACAGGCATTTATCATTGTCCTAGATTGATTTGAGCGCGGCGCTCGCGCTTCACGCAGCCATCAACACTTACTAAACATATTACAAATAACATAAAGTTAACTTTTATTGTATCAATTCTTTCATCATTTCACTAATTCTGCAATCTATTTACAAGTTTCATAGAATGTAAACAAAACTATAACCTACTCTTGTGTGGTTGTAAACCCTATGCTATATTTATAAGTGTTATTAAAACTATTTGTATTTCTTTTTCTTCATGTAGATATATAAACGTACAATATAGATATTTATTTATCGGCATAAATTACTATCATTAGTCGAAAATAAAAACAAAACAAAATAAACTAAATGATAACTATACACCCAATATACACAACTAGTTGACAGTTCATTCACTATGATTATATGGTACAAGCTTGCAAGTCATACTTTTTATATTACAGTATAAGGCTTTTGCATATCTTAAGGAGTCGGTCCGCGGGCGAAACGAATCGCCAGTCTATTTACAACGATACTCCCCAAACTAAATATGAATATTTATTTAAAGAAAAACAAGTACTTAAAACATAACATATATTAATATCCCCATCTATACATAAACATTTACAAGAGATTGTACATCGGCTGTACCGATTTTTGTAATTAATAATTTAAAAAAAAACAAACGCGTTTATACTCAGCCGTCCACCGCTCCGACTAGCCGCGTCTCGCTCTAACACTAACAGACACATCGCCACGGCACACGTTAGGGCACAATTTATCCAGCCAATAAATTCATTAAATATTAAAATATGCTCTCATTTATATTCTACGTAGGTACTATAAACAACTTGTATTGTAGCACTATCATTGATGAAATAACATTGAACGTCTCAATGAGGAAAGGGACGAACGAACCAATTTGGTGTCAAAATAACAACAAATGTAATGCAACGGCAATCTAGGCTAATTGTGTATAAGCTGTATAAAATGTGCATATAAATAAAACGTCACATCCAAAGATTATTGCTTTAGTCGATATCCCTAAAAAGGAACGGAACAAGTCTAAGACGCCTATAGTCTGTGTACACAAGCATTCTCATTAAACATATAAAGCAGGCCACTCCCGTGTTATATTGTACACCATTTCATACATTTATAATATTATAAATCGATTTTGTTAACTAATTTTAATTTGCAAGATTCAATTTAGTAAAATCCAATCGTTCAGTGTAAACGGTGAACAACGCGCCAGAAGTCCCTATAGTGATCCATAATTTTATTGTGATAAAAATACTAGCATCTAGATTAAGAAAACTAACTTCATTTAACATTTTTTCACTTTGTTTTTAATTCATTTAAATTGGTTATCTACGTGCAAATTATTACAAGCTAAGTCACTGGTTCATTGTCAATATTGTGTAAAATAAATTTTATGACTAAATCAGTTAAATCGATGGTGGGAACCGGAGTAGAAAAATGGATGAAAAAAACAAAAAATGGGGCGTTCAAAATAAAAATTTTAGTTTATACTGGAAGCCCGAACAGATAAACTGCTAAAACACTCAGTCGCAATTATTATCTCACTCTCTAAGAAATGATTAAGTTCCACATTTAATTACAATTATTGGTCGTGAATTCTCTTAAATATAATAACGCTAACTTTATATAGTAATAGCGGCCAACGTTTTGTGCGGAAGAACGCCATCTGCAAATTGAAACACTTCATAATTTTAATTCAGCTTCGAATACCACTGAACATCAATATCTCGATTGATATTGTCATATTTTACTAATAAAATATGGCGGTCTCCCGCCAAAAGTCTATAAAAAACTACAACGTTGCGTTCACATCACCGAATCGACGCCACGAATTTACGTGCAAAAATGTATGAAAATATTTTACTTTATTAATTTATTACACGCTCTTTATATCTCTCGGGTATTTAAACTATCATAACAATGTGCCTACATGTAGAGTGCATTTTTGTACAATAAAGATACACATCTACTTACTAGTAAACTAAGGCTCTCCACTGCGTTCGCATAGTGGAATTATTAAGATTTTCGTTTACAAGCTCTACATCAGACACGATATTTATTAGATTCGTCATTGGCTGTAAATCTGAATTCATGGATCCAAATAAAAATACGCTTTTTTTTAATGAAAAAATACATTGTAAAAAAATATTCTGCTCGCTTAGAATGTAAAACGAAAAGTTAGACGAACGTTCATGTCGCTTCATTTTGATTGGTCGAAAGGCCTACGCGTGAGTGCCTGAGTGCACTTAAATTACGCGAGCAATCGCAATGAATCGAAAGGAACGTTCGTCTAACGTTTCGTTATACATTCTGAGGGCGCTGCACATACTTCTATACGCAATATGTAACAAAATCGATTGAATTGTTTTTTTTTTAATCTTTCTAGACAAGAGACAGATAAGGGCCAATCAAGGAGATTCCGTTTATATTTGGATCGCATTTTCTATAGTTAATATACCTAATCAATAATTGATCAATTAAATACAGTGTCAAAAGTAGAGTGGGATATTGTTCATACTTAATGACAGACTTAAAATTACTTGATAGAAATTAACTTACACTTAAAAGAACATAAACTTGAGTGTATTATAGTGAATGGTAACATTGTTCACTAAAATTAATTATAGGGTTATACACCGTCACTGTCATACATTTGATTGGTATTAGCAAGATTGATTGAACATTGTATCTATAATTAAATATAAACTGTTTTATAATCGATTTTAGAATATGTTGGGATCACAAAAAACACAACATGAATATTCTATCTAATATAATAAAAACCAGACGATATATGTAGAAATATTTTTATATATGATATAATTATACGATACTATTCGTAGTATGAGAATGGTCAATATTTTATAATAAAAAAAACTCGTGGGATTTATAAATTATGATTTTTTTTTGGTTTGTTCTTGCATCATAAGATATTTTTACACTAATTAAATAATGTATGTGATATGTCAAGCCAAGTGCAATAACCACACTAAATAAGTCATTAGAACAGATATTTTTTATTGAGGTGGTGACAAATGGCCTCGTGATGGAGTATAAGTGTTAATATCTATCATCCATAAAGTTAATAACACCAGGGGCTTAATATTAAAGCCATTGCTAACTATAGCAATTAGAAGCAAATATAGGATACAAATTAAAAGTAATTTTATTAGTGTGACAAGTGAAAAAATCAATACACATCTATCCCTTGGCGGTTGTAAACCAACTAAGGAAGATTTTTTTTATAAACAACGGTGGCAGACGAACTGATGGCCCTAACAATGATAATAATGATGGTAAGTGGTAACCGTCGCCCATGGACTTTGATAATAGCAAGGGCATAGCCGGGCCGCCGGCTACCCTGAGTAAATGCTCTTCTATCGTTTAAAGGGCTGCTAATACCAAGATGTTATGTTTCAGATGTCACATATTCTAAAATCGATTGCTAAATAATTACAACTAGTTCACCCCAATATTCACAAATATTACTTACTTCAGTATACTATGATAAGCAAAAACCGTTCAATTGTTTTTTATGTACACTTTATCCTGTGGAATTTTATATCAATCATCGGAATGGCACGTCTCGTTCTCAAAAGGGCGAAAAGTGAGAAACGGGAGGCCAGGGGTCTAATATCTCTGCCTATTCCTCCAGATAACACCATTGAGAAACAGCAATTTTTTTTTAATGTTTTATTCTCAAAAGTTATATTATTGAACTCATATAAGACTACACTCCCATATTATGAGTGATTGCATGAAATAGTGAATTTGTTAATGACAAGCACAGATCATGTGTGTACCACTTCCATTGTAAAAACTATAGATAATTAATGTCCCAGCCCTAATAATTAAATTAATTAAGAAAAAAAATGGCATTACTTCGAATAATGATAAGGTTTGGGCAATATTCCATAGGAGTATTCCTTATATAATGGATGTGCTCATCATACTATATTGTGTAATGTGTGTAAATATGGAGGTAAATCTGGTTAATAAGTGACGACTACGACATTGTATGCATTTTAGGCGTGTTTATTTATTTTTATTTTAGCAGCTGTACTTTCAAATCATAAAAAAAAACTTGAATTCCCAAATAAGATCCATATAATTACGTTTTTACTACTAACTATATATAAATATTATAGTCTCTATACAAGTCACTCTGTAGGCAATTGTTAATTCTAAAAAATATTGCTTTGTCCACCAAGTCTAATGTAATAAATACACGAACACACAATTTTATTCAACATTAAAAATATCAATTCAAATGTTAGTATGAAATTTTCCTAGTCCCAAACTCTTGTTAATTATTACTCTGACAAACGATGAGATTCACAAATTAACAATACCAATCGCAAATAATGAATCATTTTTTTAACATTCAACTATTTTGTACCAAAGAGGCAAAGTTTGTAATTTTTTTGTGCTATTGATAAAACAATTTTCCACAATATATAATGAATTGAATGAAAATCGGCAATGGATACAACTTATTTGAGCATATTAACAATAAAAAAAAAGTAACATTCAAACATCTGAAACTTGATTTGAAAAAGGAACATAGTAGAACATACATAACATACTATACCTCTGCGGTTTACAAAGAAGGTACAATAGCGTGAACAGTGCGGCAGTAGAGGCGGGACGGGGCGGCGTCAGTCGAGCGTCAGCGACAGCGGCTGCGGGTCGCGTGGCGACGGCGGGTCGCGTGGTGGCGGCGGGTCGCGTGGCGGCGGCGGGTCGCGTGGCGGCGGCGGGTCGCGTGGCGGCGGCGGGTCGCGTGGCGGCGGCGGGTCGCGTGGCGGCGGCGGGTCGCGTGGCGGCGGCGACTCGCTGCGCGCCGCGCGCCGGCGTCACTTGGCCTCGCGCCGCCGTGCGCCCTCGCCCACTGCCGACGTGGTTATTGTATAACACAACTAGTCATATATGGTACAGCACCACATTAGCTTCACAACAGCTTATTCACTTGTAGGATTTACTCCAAAATTTTGCACTAATGAAATATCGTTCAGTTCTGTTTGCGAATTCCCTTCTCTTTTAACTTTAGTGTGTGCTCCTTTTACCCTTACAATGCACTGAAATGCTGAGACAGTTTTACTTGGGCATTTTCCCACTACAAACACACAATCATACCACATATCATAGTGAATAATCTTTTGCTAACTACTGCATTATTAGTTGTAGAGCCAGCTCGATCAGGGAAATACTACCCTCTCACAGATCAGCGTGGAACAACGGCGGATAATCCTACAGTAGCGTTTCATATAAACCCGTCCTTATCCTACATTTTATGCTTCCTCTCAATCTCCTAATCCTTTCCTTGGAGTTAACGACGCGGGAGTGATGCATCTGATGTTGCTAGCGTCCATAGTCTATGGTAACCGTTTACAATCAGGTGGGCAATACGCTTGTTTGCCACCCACGTAGTAAAAAAGAACTACGGAATATAAGCCACAAGGAATATCCTGGCCACTGACTTTGGATAAATTATCCTAATGGAACGATGTATATTGAGTTGTCAGATCAGTACTCGCCACTTGAGAACCTTTTTTTCACGGGTCACTTCAACATGCAAACTTTTCAGACTGTCTGGTTAATAAACACTCACCGGCGCTTCTGGTTTTCCTCCGCACGGGCGTGACACCAGACGCGGGGGGCAGCGGCTCTGGACCGGGAGGGGGAGGCGCAGTAGGAGGAGGTGCCGGTCCGTGGCGGACAGACCGCCGCGTACCTACACCTTCGCCACCCTTGGCTGGTGTCCGCGGCGTCCTAGGAACTTTACCCACTTTACCGCGAACTTTACAAATAAGTGGTTCATCACTATCGCTGTCAGAGTCTTTCCGAGATTTATTAACTACGGGCGGTACTGTTGGGATTAACGGTCGCGGTCCGTCAACCCTCCGCGGTTTCTTCTTAGTGCGACCAGCGGGAGATAAACCTTCCTCGCAACTGAGCGTCGATGCACCTGAACTTTCAGATTCACGACGTCGACGCTTAGTGGGCACGGCGTTAGGTCTAGCAGTAACTGGTACCACGGAATTAGGAGCCCGAGGACTCGTTTTATCGACTGAGCCACCGCGGAGGCAATTCCGCTGCTGCAGCGCAGGCGAGTCCGCGCGTTCTAGTTTAGTTAACGCGGGACTAAGGCGCGGCGTGCGCGGTCCGTCGGCGGGACTGCTCAGCTTGCTCGACGAACGCGTCCGGACGGTCGTGCGTGCTACACGTTCAAAAGCCGACGGTGACGGTGACTCAGGCCGCTTGCCTCCATAATCCGGCGTTGGTATTTCTATTAGTAGTTGCTCGAGCAAGCTCTTATCCGGAAAATCGGCCTTCAGGGGTATTCGCTCCAATTTCGACTCGTCAATTTCATTTTGGTCGGTCGCGTCACCGTTTTCTGTGCCCGAGGTGCGTTCTTCCTTGATGTCCGTGTCAGCCGAGCTGATTTTTTCTTGGTTGGAATATGTGTACAAGGGTGGTGAGCGACGGCTCGGCGGCGGGTCTAAATCCTCAAGTTTGGGTTTGTCCCGCTCCGGCGCAGGGGGCGGGGATTGCGCCGGCTCAGCTTTATTTAGTCCGGAAACCGGTTTAATATCGCTATCGTCACGCAGTATAGGTGTAGGCGGCCTCGCACTCGGCGAAGGCTCTATAGGAGGTCGCCGCGGTGCGTCGTCACCATTTACGTGATCTGCGTGCATTTTTGCCAGTTCCGCCTCTATATCACCGAGGTCATCGATATCCGGCGGCACAGGGTCGTACCTCGGCTGACTCCCCGCTAGTGATAGTCTCTCGAGTAGCTCGTCGGAGGCTGGAGGTTGATCGATGACGCCTATTATCCTCTGTACGGAGGCGGGGCTAGTGGAACGGGGCATGTCAAGTCTCTCCTTGCGTTGTGGGCCCGGTGGAGACTGACTTGCTTGGTTAGGTGACTTCTCTGACAACGCATCCATAGACTCGATGCCGGAGTCTTCACCCTGTGCCTGTGATGCGGGGGAACGGCTCCCGAATTTGTCAGCGTCAGGTCTAGTTGCCCTCTCGGCTACTAGTTTGCAGTAAGACTTATCCTTGGGTCGTTCTCTCCTACGCGGCGAGAGAGGCGGTGAGTCGATACGGTTCGATATCGTACCGACATTCGTAGAGCCCGGTGGTTCTGAAATATTATAATTTGTATGAAAGTGTGTATTTCATCAATAATGTAATTTACATAATAAAAATATCAGAATCTGTTTTTTTTTTATAGAATATTGACGTAAGGAGGGTTAGGCAGAATCTCATATCTCACATGTCGATCGTATGTATCATGATCACTGTGATTGGTTGAGAGATCACCGTGATTGGCCAACGGATTATTGTGACATCACGCGTCGGTTTCTCAACCAATCACAGTGATCATGATACGATCGACATGTGATATATGAGATTCTGCCTAACCCCACAAGGCATGAGGCAACTCATTTTTCATCGATTCCAGAGTTCTAACATCGATAGCTGTATGTTTATGTTATGATTTCTATGTTTATTAAGCACTAGCTGTTTCCCGCGACTTCGTCCTTGGAATTTCAAAGGAATTTCATAAAAATAAATAAAGCAACCCTTGAAATGACAAACATTGTTTTTTCTTTCGTGAAATCTTTTTTTAATAAAAAAGTATCCTATGTTACTTCTAATACCTCCAAGAATATGTGTACAAAGTTTCATGATGATCGGTTAAGTAGTTTTCGCGTAAAAGCATAACAAACAAACTTACATTCACATATAATATTATTAAGTATCTCACATGCTTAACCATATTAATTAGCAACAAAGTGCGAAAACTAGAAATCGGAAATGATAGCCATGATCAGGATTTGAACCTGCGTCTCCTGGATAACTATTCCAGACGCTTTACTAACTATGCCATCGTGACATTGATCGGAATTATCAATTACGATAACACATTTCGTCTATGGCTTGGGTAACGCCTGCAACAACTTTCAGATGTATTTGCATACATATTTTCGCAGTTTGTGTTGATTTATATGGCTAAGCATGTGAAATGCTTAAAAAATATATAGAAATAATGACATATTTATAGAACTGCGGCATTTTATGATTCTTAGCTGTATTAATTAAGCTTACCTGGTTCTTATCTAATATATTTGTGTTCCTTTAGTTTATGTATAATAAAGAAACTTTTACATATTATCCAACCACTTAATATATATCTATACTAATAAATATGGAAAGCCAGTTTTTTTTTTCCGGTTATACTGCGAAAACTACTGAACCGATCGGTATAATACTTATACCATAAGATGCAGCGTGTTTCGGAGAAGGTTTTAGTATATGATATGTTGGTGATTACTTATTTTTGATGTGAAACATCTAATGCAGAGGGAGGGTAAAACCGGCTGTTAGCGTGGCGACACTTACATCTAATAATAGGGATCCTATCCGAAATTGATTTTTATCGACAATACTATGACGCGAGCGAAGCCGCGGTGAATATACTGGTTGTAAATAAATTGAATATTATTCTCATTACTCTGCTTCATTGATAACTAATAACTGCCTCTGTGGTGCAGCGTTAGTGTGAACGACTGCATATCATGAGGTCTCGGATACGATCCCTAGGTTGGGCAGTGTAATCGAACTTTTTCGTAGAAAAAAGATAGGAAAAATTCTCAGTAGCAGCCCGGAGTTTGGAAATGTGCCTGATAGACGGCAATAGGCTCGCCCCCTATTACATAAACATAACTGGCGAACCCAGAATAAACAAGCACATGACATACTCAGCCAGTTACTAGAACACAGTGCGTACATGTGAAATAGAAAATCGGAGGATATGTAAAGTAGAAAAACGAATGGGGATTGAACCCGCATCTTCTAGATCACCAGTCCGGATGCACAGCCCAGCACCAGTCCTTGCAATGATAGCAACTGCTTCCTTGAAGCTACCAATTTCTATATTACATTCTCTCCGGATGACGCCCACGCCATGTGTCAGATTTATTGCTCTGACAAGGTAAGCTTAATTTTACAATTAAGAATCATACCAGCCCTATAAATATTTTGTTATTTTTATATACCTTTTAAACACTTGACATGTTCAGTCATTTATTACAAAACAAGCCGCATTTGTTCATGAACTATTTTATTAGTGCAACATTGAAAAACATTGGTCTCCTATAAAATCAAACAACAAAACATGACCGGTTTGAGTCTGTGGCATTTGCATAACATATAGTGCATTCAAAAATGAACCTTATAAAATAATGTCAATTAAGTTTTGATCTGTATTTTAGCACTTGACATGCTCAAATACTTTTAAAGAACAAATATTATTTGTGAATGTGGAAAAAGAGAATGCCGCTCGCACTAGTTGTTTTTCCAATCATGAGGTCTCGGGTTCGATCCCCGGGTCGAGCAGTGTTATTGAGCTTTTTCGTAAAAAGAAAAATTCTCAGTAGCAGCCCGGAGTTTGAATATGTGCCTGATAGACCGCAATAGGCTAACCCCCTATTACGTGGGACTTTAACATAGCTGGCGAATCGTGGGTGTGTAATACACCTCTGCCTACCCCTTCGGGGAATACAGGATGCTATGTTTATATTTTTTGTTTATAATTTGTCAATTAAGTTGTCCCGTTATTTGAAAAGATAATTTCGAGAGTCATTTCCTATGGGGCTGGTACTATGACATAGGGATTAGATATGATTATTGTTATGTCAATGTGCTATGTACTTGTATCACCTATATAATCTATTTTTCATGTATTTTGATGAAAATAGTTTGTCAAGTCAAGTAACTACGAGACATCTTTCAATGCTGTGGTGAACAGTAACAATGAAATAGCCTCATAGTTTGTAATTTTTTTTACTATTGAGTTTATAGTTAAAACTTTAATGCTGAGAAAACCCTTTAAAAGTGTATTCCAAAGTTTCTTTTCAAAGGTGCAATGATACATACAATATTAATTTATTATGTATCTAAAATAAGGTTTTTAAATTTTTAATTACATGTCTGTGGCAGAACTAAATTACCCTGTCTAAATCTTTGTACACAGAGAATTAAAAAAATAACCTGCACCTGTATGGGATCTAATGATTGACATCTCTAAGAGGTAATAAATGAACAAAATGCATTGATTTTTTTGTAACAATGGCTATAATTGGTGAAAATAATACAATAATTTATACTCATAAATTATGAAAAAATATGTTGCATGCATATATAAAAATATTTAAGTCAGTGCCAATATTAACTTTTATTTAAAATTAGTATAATTTTAACAAATTTGATATCATTTTAATTAAATTAATTTACTTCAAGTGGAGACAAAATTGTCTCTCAAAAGAAAGATAACTGCTTGCCTCAGAGATTCAGTCAATGACCCACCGGCACTTAAGAGTGCTATAGACTGATAACCTGGGTTTCTGCATGATAGCAATGATAATTGGGTATCTTTGTGTGCTCTATTTTTGCCATGTGGGGCCGGCTTTGCCGACTGAGGGAATACCGAAGGAGTGGGCAGCAGCACTCCTTCGAGTATTAACAACATCCACTGCGATCGCCAACCCGCCTGCCAAGCGTGGCGATTACGGCACTATCCCCCATTCTTGGGGAGGCCTATGTCCAGCAGTGGACTTTAAAAGGCTGATGGATGGATGTATTGTGTGCTCTATCGACTCTTCAATGGAGAATGCTCTGAGGAACTGTTTGAGATGGTACCAACATCCCCTTTTTACCACCGGACCACGAGACATTCTAGTAGGGTTCATCCACACCACCTGGAAACGATATCATCCAAGACGGTTCGTTTCCAGCGCTCTTTTCTACCACGTGCGTGTAGGCTCTGGAATGATCTTCCTGCTGCGGTGTTCCCCCAGCGCTACGACATGTCCCTCTTTAAACGAGGTTTGAGAAGAGCACTTTACTCACGGTAGGCGGTGGCTTGGCTGTACCTCTGGTGTTGCCAAAGTCCATGAGCGACGGTTACCACTTACCATCCTGTTGGCTCGTCTCCAACCGTTGAAATAAAAAAAAATACTGCTCATGGACCCGCAATATCAGGAATACAGCAGAGAAGATGCTTATTGTAAAGTTTCACCACTACGCTTAAAAGTGTAGTGGACATAGGGCACCACCTATGCAATCCCAACTAGTTCGAATGAAGAAGGTATTGGGTCAAGCAATAATTTTAAAATTGTGTGTTTATATATTAATGTTTGTTTTCCAAGAACCAAATTACTGTCAGTTATTATCATAGTAGCCGTGTGGGGCCGGCTTTAGAATTATCCCACCTCTCTCTACCCACGGGAATCGTAAGAGCCGACTGAGGGAATACCGGGGTAGTGGGCAGCAGCACCCTCGAGTATTAACAACATCCACTGCGATCCGCCAACCCGCCTGCTAAGCGTGGCGATTACGGCATTATCCCCCATGACGGGACTGCTCGTTGTGGCGTTCTCTTGGGGAGGCCTATGTCCAGCAGTGGATGTTGAAAGGCTGATGGATGGATGGATTATCATAGTTCTGCCACAGAAGCTTACATACCAACTTGTATAATATTTTGGAAACATATTTTGGAAATATAATATTTTGTACTTTTTATCCCTGCATTGAGGCAAAATACACTTAATTATTGATACTCTTGAATTTCAGCTGTTTATTCAACTCTTTAGAGTTGCTTATACTCTATAGCTATACTTAATTTAAATTCAACTGTACACATCTGGGGGGTTAGATTGTATCTCACTAGATCGTATCGACATCGCATCGTGTCATTGTGATTGGTTAAGAGATCACGGTGATTGGCCGAGAGATTATTGCGATATCACGCGTCTGGGGGGTTACAATGTATCTCAGTCAATCGTATCGACATCGCATCGTGTCATTGTCATTGGCTAAGAGATCACCATGGTTGCCCGAGGGATTATTGCGACATCACGCGCTGGTTTCTCTACCAATCACAAGCAAGACGATAAGATGTCGGTACCATTTAGTGAGTTGCATTCCATGGGTCCAGTTTCCCTACCAATCACTAGCGAGACGATAAGATGTTGATACGATTTAGTGAGTTACATTCTACGGGCCCTGGACCCTTTTAATAGTGCTTCTCGATACACTGGGTACATCAGTCATACCATAAGGTTCACAGACAATTTACACGGTGAATAGTGGGCAAAATAAGTTTCAACATGTTCATATGGGTCCTTAAGGTAGTATTTGCATTGTATTGTTAATGCATATTGTCATCCTGCAGTGATTTTGAATATTATTTAATTATTGTAAGCATGATGATGCCTAACCACCGTCTGCCACATATACGCATTATATCAAAGGTCCAATAACCTATTAAATATTTCATTTAAAATCAACAAAACTGCATGACCTATTATTATTTTTGTGTTAAATCAAAACTAAACTGTGAAATATTTCATTACTGCAGGCAGGACTATTTGATTGTGTAACAAATATATCTATATTTATGGCATGATAAATCTAATCATAAATCTACAACTTATCAGTATTACTGGCAGTGAGACTAGTAAATTATGATAGATCTAAAGGTCAAACAATACTAAAGTGGCAATAAATTTACCCTAAAAGTATTAGTGTAACCCACCCTTATTAAAATCCTGTTTATATTACATTAGTTTGTATAAAACATTACATTTTAAGACATACCTGTACAGGAACTATGACTAATCTTCCTCTTCTTATCTGAGGTAATCAGTCCATTGGGTGACGTAATAGCACTTTCGGCGAGTGTTCGTTTCAACTTATTGTCTTCATCAATTCTGTGTGAATCATACGTCACATCAGGAGTTTCACCACTCAGCGTCCACTCTAAGTCTTTATGACACTTGAGCAACCTAGTATCCAAGTCACTAGCACCTGATTTTTCACTAGCCATGTCCGATTGCACTGATTTCCCGTCACTGGTCTTCAAACTATCACATTTTGCACCATTGTCTGTTTTCGTGGTCGGTAACTTCTTTTTCACTTCATGATTATTTAGAGTCTCTCTGTAACCTTCATTTTGCGCGTATTTTCCTTCCTTGTCTAGCGTGTCGTTCCGCCATTCTTTATCTCGCTCTTTGTCCGATGTTTTACTACTATCATTAAGTATTTTTAACTTTTTTCTCATTTTCATATCTAAGCTTTGCACTTTGTTATTTAGTTTGTTGTAGTCGTGAGATTTGGTGACTATGTGTGCGTTTTTTGATAACGTCTTCATTCTATACACAACATTGTTGTCACCTGAGATCTCAGTTTTTATCGCGTCGCTCTCATAGTGGTTGTTAAGCTTTATGCCCTTGATGTTTAAATAGTCATCTTCAGTCTTGTTCTCAGTACTATCACCCGACTTTGACGCCAATGATTCTTCAGAATCCCTTCGATGAGATTTATCATCAGATTCAGAAGATTTTCTGCTCTTAATTTTCTTTGTATGAATGTCGCCCGGCGCAAACTTTTTCTTTTCCTTTTTGGTGGGCTTTATAACAGCAGAGTTCCGACCCCGCAAGCTTATATGTAGTGGCGGAACCCTGGGAGGTTCACTCTCAGCAGGTTTCTCACCTTTCTGTTGATTAATAAAACTAATATCAGCTTTATAGACTGGTTGTACTACAGGCTCATTCTTATCTAATTTTAACCTGAGTTTTATAGACTCTTTTTCCGTTTGAGGCGATTTAGGCGCATCAGCGGGCGAAGGCGGCTTAGCCGGCACTACGGGCTTGCTAGTCGCCACAGGTTTGGGCGGCGCGGGCCGCGGTAAGGCAACTTTGGTACACTTCCCATCGCGGACAATCTTGTCCTTCAGCGTGGCAGGCTTCTCTTTAGCACCGACGGTCCGAGGCTTACCGCCCTTCTGTGCTAATTTATCATCTCTTTCCTTCCTCGCGAGCTTATTCCTTCTTGCCTCATCATCAGGTGGCCGCCTGGGATCTTCTTCTGCAGTAGTTTTAGCAATGCTAAACATTTCAGGCGCAGCCACACTTTCTCTCACTTTACACTGAGCAACTGTCACCTCTTCAGCTTTCTTCTCTTCTTTGGGTGGTGGGACATCATCGTCCCTCATAAGAGTTTTAATCAGGTACTGCTTGCTTTGTTCCTCGATTTCGTGGGCACTTGCTTGAGAGCCGACAGTGGCAGTGGCTACCGAGCTAGTGGCTCGAATAGGCAGTTTTAAAGGCGGGGGCATTGACTGACTGGGCATTGGCGTATTTGATGAGGGCGGCTTGTATTGTGACGTCGTACTTGTGTGGTTCGGAATAGAATTATACGTCTTAGAAGTAGATTGGTGCGGAACTGGCGGCGGAGGCATAAATCTTTCTGGTGAGTTTTGATAAGGCTCCGATTTTGAAGGATTAGAAGGCACGTCGGTTCGAGGGGCTTGCGGTTCCGCAAACGAGTTGTTGTTGCTAACAAACTGGTCGCCAGTGATCTCTTGCAGTAGGGAATCTGGCGTCGCTTGTGTGGAGTTATTACCCGACAACAAAAGGTCGAGTTTTGTGCTCGCGTCCAGTTCTGAAATTAATAATTTTATTGTCACATTATTACAATGTACTATTTATTACCACAAATAATTATTACAAAATAATCTTTTTCTTTGAAAGAAACCTGGATGATCTACATCAGTTAAGATAACGGCATGGATATTAAAATAATAGTGAGATTAAAAGAATAAAAGAAAATTTATATCATTTGCTACTAAAGCCACTAATTTAATGTGAAAATATTAATTAGTAACAGACTCATATACTTTAGGCTTTCAGTCAATATTTGTACACCAAAAAAACACATGACATATAATTCTAATGACCTTTGCTCCACTGTATCTCTGGTTTATAAGCAATGTTTTTTGGGAATAAAAAGAAGAAAATCAAAACAAGTACCTGATATTGCCGAGAAAGCAGTATCATCTAGGTTGAGGTCATCCCCTAAAGTGGGCATGAGATCTTCCAGGTCACTACTCGGTAAGTCGAGCAGCGACAACGAGTCCCGGTAGGGCTCGTTCCAGTCCGGTTGGGCCGTCGCCCGAGACGCCGCCCGCTGTCTCGCAATATATTGCTGCTGGTATCGTTGGAATTCCTAGAAGTAAATTATGCAAGAGATAAGAATATTGTAAGCGTGTTAGTCGCTAACTAAAATGTGTCGAGTCTTTTCAAGTATAAAAAATAAAACGCGTGTACTTATGTACGCGCGTGAAAAGTTATACGTTATTATATAGTTACTTATTTGGCATCATTAATAAATAAAGTAATTATTAAATTCCTAACTACAAAACTTGTCACAGTTGTTTTTAAATACCTTGTTCGATAAAGTAATTACGTCACTAGATGGCATTAGTAAAATTTTGAAATTTCTTATAAATCGATGTTAAGAAGTTAAACTTAAGTTTAAGTGCTTTCATATCCCCTCCATGGTAGCGTTAAACGTTTAACGCAACCTTTTGCATGTCGCATTAGATGTATACATTCAATAATCTAAAAAAGGGCAGAGGTACATAAACATATAGAAGACATAGTGAAGTAAACCTGAAAGCTGGACTGGGTCTTCTGGTCCATGGCGGCGGTGGGCGGCGGCAGCAGCGCCTGCAGGTCGTCGGCCGCCACGCGCGCCGCGTCGGGCCGCACGGCGCGCGCCGGCCCGCGGTACGGCGGCGGCGGAGGGGCTCCGTACCCGCCTGTGCACACAGTACTTTAGTTTTACTTGCGAACGTCTATGGAGGAAAAAGTATCGAGAAAATCTCTGAAGTATGCGGGTTTCCTCTCGATGTTTTCCTTTTAGTAGAGCAGTTATAATTTGTAAATACATAATTATTCTCTAGTACAGTGATTTAAAATAAATAGACGTTTCGGGATGTTTGCCAGATGTGAAAACATCGAAAATATTTTGTAGAAATAATGAGTAGAAATAAAATGATCATAATTTTTTCGATTAAATAATTATGACGTAAAATAACAAAAATGGGCATAAAGAACGCAAAACATACAGGATAATTTTTTTAACCAGTGTGCAAATTTTTTTTGGTGGTTCTATATCCGTAATAGAACACATTTCCATGAATTTATAAATCTGTTTTATTTTTATTTTTTTATTAGACTTGAAATCAGTAAAATATGGACACCAATCTTACGAGCAGTTTTGAACTTTATTTTCTGCATTTTGATGGTCCTAAGCCGATGAAAGTATGAAGGAAAAATTGGAACTATTCTTACAAATAACTTCAGGTCACGACCTAAACTTAAAAAGTTTAGTTCGAACCTAATAAAATTAGCGGTCAGTAACCCGCTTAGATACCTACGCGTCGGTGCATTGAACGAGCGCCGAGGCGGGTCATGTGACTATAAAATCTGTGTTAAAAGTAAACACCTTTTGTTAGCGATAACTTTATTTTTTAGAACTAAGACATATCAAGACAAAAAATACGTGTTTATTAAAACATGCTTAAGTTTATATTTTCAAAATTTGCGCATTGGTTAAAATATTACCTTGTATAAGCAAGTGTCAATGTATTCTATTACTAATAACAATTCTTGGTAAGCGCCCTTTCGTTATCTATAGACGAATCAAGACTGTTACTGATTTATTGATTGACGTTATGCTTCCTAGTCTGGATTTTGTCAATAGATGGCGTTAAAAATAATTAAAGAAATTGGCGTGGCGACTTCGTCACGCTAACAGTCGGTTTTACCCTCCTTCCGCATTAGATTTTTCACATCAAAATTCAAAAAACTATCTACCCCCTTAGAATGAAAAACGAAACGTTAGACGAACTTTCGTTTCAAGTCATCGTGATCGATCAACAGTCCGACGCGTGATTCCCGATTAGTCGATGAAGTGAAACGTTTTTGATTCTATGAATGTTAGCTGCGGCTACTGACCGGGCGGCACGAAGGCGGCGCGCGGCGGGGGCGCGGGCGGCGCGGGCGCGGGCGGCGCGCGGCGCGGCGCGCCCGGCGCCCGCGCGCTGCGGAACTCCGCCAGCGGCGCGCGGCCCACGGCCAGCTCCACCTGCGGAGATGAACACACCAACTATGCTTAAGTCCCATGTAAAACGGGACGAACCTGTCGCCATCTACGGGCACGTTTCTAAACTACAGACTGCTACTGAGAATTTCGCTCTACCCGAGAAGACCTCATGATCGGCAGTCGCTCACACTACTGCTGCACCACCGAGGCAGTTAATATATTAAAATAAAATATCCATTTATTGTTAACTATTTAATGAAAAAGAATGTATTCCATAGCCAGAGAGTTTAAAAAAAAACATGACTCGATAGTATCGACCGATTGCCCTATTGTGATAGAGAGACCGACGCGTAGTCGAGTAGCAGGCTGCCGACCAATCACAGTGGATCGAATAACGTGCGACGGTTCATGTATCGTTTTGCACTATCAGTGTTGCTTAATTATTGCAAGCGTATTTGTATATCTTTAAATATATACAAATTATATATCTTAAAATATATACAAATTATATACATGTTCAATATTAATTCGTATCAAATATCTAAAGTCAGTTCACACGAACATAACCATATATCATAAATGTGTATATTATTGGATACATTACCCCTCTTTATTTAATACTTCTACGAGGAGGGATCAAAAAGTAGTGAGAATGAGATAGAATATAATAGCTATTAATAACATAATAATTTATTTTTCTACATAGTCTCCGAGTCTCTCTACACACCGAGTCCAGCGCTTTTCCAAGGCTACAATCCCTTAAAAAAAAATTTTGTCTTGGTCCTGCAAAAAGCTCTCCACGGCATCCATCACCTCGTTATCGTCTTCGTACCTGTTTCCCCTTAAGTATTCTTTCAATTTAGGGAAAAGATAAAAATCGCTAGGCGCCAGATCTGGTGAATAAGGGGGGTGGTCAACCAGTTCGAAGCCAGCTTGCTGAATGGCAGCCATCGCAACTGCCGACCTGTGCGCGGGTGCGTTGTCCTGATGAAACAGCACGCCCCTTCGAGGTTTCCCTCTCCTTTTCTCTATGATGGCATTCCTCAACTTGGGAACTAAAACTGCATAATATTGGCCTGTAATAGTGGTTCCACGCTCCAGGTAATCAATCAACAATATCCCTTCTGAGTCCCAAAATATTGAGGCCATAACCTTGCCAGCCGATGCCACGGCACGAAACTTCTTCGGGGTCGGTGATGATGGCCGTTTCCACTGCAAAGATTGCTGTTTTGTCTCGGGATCAAAATGATGGACCCATGTTTCGTCCATTGTTACGAAACTTGACAAAAAGTTTTCAGAATCTTCTTGAAACTTGTCCAACAATATCTTCGAAATGTCAAGTCGATTTTGTTTCTGACTGTCGGTTAACATTCTCGGTACCCATCTTGCGGAGGCTTTTCTCATATTCAAAGATTGTTTCATTATGGATTGAATACTTCCATATGAAATGCCCGTTTCATGAATTAAATATCGGATGGTAACTCTTCGATCGCTCAATACAATTTTCTCGACTTTCGCAACATTTTCTTGGGTGACTGACGTCGATGGACGACCGCAACGATGTTCGTCTTCCGTGCTCGTTCTCCCTACCCGAAATTGAGAAGCACACCTTGCAACAGTGGAATACGGCGGAGCAGACTCTCCTAATGTTGCCTCTAAATCGCAATGAATCTCTTGCGTCGTTAAAAAAACAAAAGAGAATCGAAGATCTTTTTCATTTTAATATTACAAATATGTATCTGAGCTATGCCTGCCAGTATTTTTTTTTTTCTTACCAAGGAGTATGTCGTTCTCACTACTTTTTGATCCCTCCTCGTATATGTCTAATTTATATCATCACGCCACTCCTGAAAGTATAGCGCACAGTGTCGCTATATGTATAAGTAAGAGCTTGGGGAAACTGAACTGCCTCGGTGGTGTAACGGTAGTGTATACAACTGCTAATCATGAGGTCTCGGGTTCGATCTCCGGGTCGGGCAATGTTATTGAGCATTTTCCTAAAAAGAAAAATTCTCAGTAGCAGTCCGAAGTTTGGAAATGTGCCCGGTAGACCTCAATGGGCACGCCCCCTATTACGTGGGACTTAAACATAGCTGGCGGATCGTGGGTGTGTAATACACCTCTGCCTACCCCTTCGGGGAATACAGACGTGATATTAGGTTTTTTAAGAGCTTGGGGAAGTCCGTAGCATTACCAAGCTACCACTACTCATAGTGGTTCCCCTTTTTTTTTTTGTTATAGCGGGAAAAAAAATCCTAACCGCACACCCCGTCGTTCGGGGCAACGAACAGGGTAGTGTGGGGCCTGCACCCACTAAAGAAACCCGCCATGTGCCGTCTCTCCGCCTTTATTGGCGGGCCACTGAAACCATGTTACATTCCTTCGATGGTATAGTGGTTACCCCTTAGGTGAAAAGCAGCCACTGTTTGCAATTAAAAACCGATCCGATAGAAGAATCTTTAATGTATCTAGCAATTATCCTTACCTGTCCATCTTCTAGTCGGTCCAGTTTCGCAGGATGAGGGGGCGGTTTCGGCCTCGGCTGAGGTGCCGCCGCATCATTTTGCAGCAAGTTGACCAACAGAGGTGACGACATGGCCACGGTGGGCGGCTGCGACGAGCCCGGGGGCTGCGGGGGCTGCGGGGAGGGCTGCGCGGGCGGCGCGGGGGAGGCGGGCGGCGCCGCGGGGTAGGGGGGAGGGGGCCCGGGGAAGGCCGACGTGGACGGCCGCACGAAGGGCCCGTCCGCTGCCGGCCGTATGCTACTCGTTGGGCCACCAATTCCTGAAACCCCAGAACAATCATATAGTAGCTCAGATTTTCAGCACGGCAATTCCACAAACAGTTTTTCCCAGAATAGTTATACAGTAAATGTCTGATGCAGAAATCAATTTTGTTAATTGTAAAAATATGCTGTTATGCCGCTTCGATCCACAGTTTTTGCACGCCTCATAAGCGAAGCTTTGAGGTGGGTATTACTCTCGCATCACGCAGAACAACTGATTTTTCAAATTAAACACAAAGTGAACTTCAAACTTTCAAACTTAAAATGTCTCTATCATATATTACACTTGTAAAATAATATATACACACACATATCAAGAAAAAACACTATTTTTAACACTCATGATATTTTTGATGCCATTTTTGTGTTATTTAAATTAGTTAAAAAATTGTTTAAAAGAGTTCTGTCTTGGACGTCCGTGTGTTGTAGGTATGTTCGGATAATGTATGTTAACATGATAACGACCGCAATACTTTACTAATAGTCTTTTTTTTTTACGATTCAGTATAATTACGAATAGAGCCCTATCACTTCTCATGGACAGATTCGATGTGATTTAATTCTTAGTAAATAAACAAAACAATAGTGAATATTTACGCTCGACTCGACACTAAAACCAGCGCTAATCGCTATACCTTATTTCGTGAGAACTTTTTCATAGACCAATATAGAAGTACTTCTTAAAATTAGCACTAGATGGCGTATAAGACATGAAAACCACATTAGTACTTTTTGAAATTAGTGCTATCTTGGTGATTTATTGAAAACTACTTAGACCAATACATTATTAGTTACTTATCAAATATTTAGATATTTTTTATATTTGACATGCTTAGCACTATACATTAAACACAAAGTGAAAAATGTGAAATCGAAAATAACATCGTCCTGCTCGTTCGATTTCACATTTTTCACTTTGTGTTTAATACTTACCAAATAATCAATTTTATTGTGAAAAATTAAGATTATGAGGAGTGCACTTTTGGATTTTCCAAAGTATTTTAACTCTATCAACATGCGACTCATTGACCCTATATAGTATATTAATTAGATAGAAACTGCAAGTAAACTTTAAAATAATATTAATATTTTATTTTTTTACCTATTCGCTGATCGTTTACCCACAGACACGCCTCAAATTCCATTCTATTTCTATGCGTATTATATTCGAGACGATCTGGGAGGTTAGAATGTATCTCACTCAATCGTATCGACATCGCATCGTGTCATTGTGATTGGTTGAGAGATCGCCGTAATTGGCCGAGGGATTATTGCGATATCACGCATCGGTTTCTCTACCAATCACAAGCGAGACGATACTATGTCGATACGATTTAGTGAGTTACATTCTGTGTCGTGTGGGGCCGGCTTAAGAATTGTCCCACCCCTCTCCACCCATGGGAGTCGTAGGAGCCGACTGAGGGAATACCGGAGGAGTGGGCAGCAGCACTCCCTCGAGTATTAACAACATCCACTGCGATCGCCAACCCGCCTGCCAAGCGTGGCGATTACGGCACTATCCCCCATATGAGCGAAACACATGTTGTGGCGTTGTCTTGGGGAGGCCTATGTCCAGCAGTGGATGTCGAAAGGTTGATGGATGGATGGATGGACATTCTAAGGGCCCTGTTCTTTTTTTTTTAACCACGGCCCATCTGATCGTAAATGGTAACCGTCCCTCGTGGACTGAACTATACCGAGAGTATTGTCAAGCTCACCATTTCATTACACCGATATGAAATTATAGAATAAACAGCTATCTCCTGCTACAGCCAAAACGCAACGATGGCCATGGCCGGTCACACGGGAAACCAACCCACTCGGGACCGATACCAAGCGAGTAATCCCACTTGGTACCCAGCCCTATCACCAGTTATGCAATGGATGATAATTACTTACTTCCCTTAGTCACCTCATAAGACACCCGTGGGAAAGAATGGGGTGGTGACACTTGCATTCTTAGTCCGTCACCACACGGACACTGTTCTCACCTAAAGTGTTCTCCTTCCGATGTATGACCCTCGCCTGCGTCATACTGCCGAAGGGGAACTCGCAGCGATCCTGCGTATGCGTAGGAATGTTCTGCGGTATTTTGCCGTCCATGGGACACACGGTGTTGGGTGACTTGAAGTTGTCCCTAGGACCGGGCGCGGGTGTCTCCGCAGAGCTGGTGGAGGCCCCGTCCTCGGTGCTCAATATGCGACCAATGCCGGTAAGTCCCGCGAGGAGTTCGGCATTCGGTTGCGTTCTTGATGCGCTCGCCTCTACAAAGATTTATACATATTTTTGGTAAGACGAGCTCAATGCATTTTCTGCCAGGTCAATCTTTGGGTTGATGTAAAGGTGAATGAGGCAAATATCACTTATTATCGTCTAACTGTAGGATCTCTCAAAATGAGGCGGAATCATGGCTCTTAAAATAAGCGAAATTACAAAGAAAAGACATTTTACTAAGGCGGGAAAAAATATACCTAACCGCAGGCTCCGTCGTTCGGGGCAACAAACAGGGTAGTGTGCGGCCCTCACCCACTAAATAAAACCGCCGTGTGCCGTCTCTCCGCCTGTATTGGCGGATCACTGGAACTGTGTTACATTACTTCAATGGTCCGCTGGCGGCAGTCTATAATATATACCTATTTCTTTTTTTTAAAGATGTTTTTCCAGTCGTATAGTATTGCTCTGTCACGTATACAATATACTCAGGGGCAAACTCATTGCTACTATACTACTACTTCCACCATAATATGCAACCTCTTTGCCATTTTTCTGGTACGGCACTAACAACATGTTTCCATTTCTTTAACAGAGCCGTAGACACTGATTATGGGTATATTTTAATTTGTCAATGACTCTAAGCACTTGTGAAACATTGTTACATATCTTCAGGTTATAGTTACCATTGGGATCGGTGCTAATCCGCAGTTCAGTACCGTGCTGAAGCCTAAGGCTGACGGCCGCGTCTCCATCCAATTGCACGGACAGGATACCGAGCGCGCGCAACTGAGGTGCCCCGGCTGCCGCTAACGCGCGAAGTCGCGCAGCCGCCTCGCGAGGCACCGATAGAGTTACGCGCACAGAGTTCCAAGGCTCCACCTGAAAGAAAAAAAGTTTTATTGCTCGTCAAAAATGAACATAATAGCAGTTTTTAAATGTTAACTAAAACTATTGTAACCGAGCATAACATATACATTTTGCGCTTGAGGTGATATACACTAATACAAAATAGGTAAAAAGTATATAAATATGTAATACTAGCCTTTGCCCGCGGCTCCGCCACAGCCAACAGCTGGTTTTTAGGTAATATCTCAGGTTCCGATATAGTAGCGGGATAAAATGTATACCAGTTGTTAAGTCTAATCAAGAGCTATCAAACAAAAAAGTTGCATCAAAATCCGTTCAGTAGTTTTTTTTGCGTGATGCGGGAACAAACAAACAGACAAATCGATAAACAGACAGACAAAAAATCTAAAAAAAAACGTTTTGTGTATAGACACGCCTATATAGCCTAATTCAGTAATTTTTTCTCAAATATCTTAAATGTACAGACAGCTCTGTTACAGCTTTAGTATGTAATATACTTTTTAACTATTTAGTATTTTTAAACCTTTTTAATATAGAAAGGCAGAGTTGAGAGATGTCACATCTTGACAATAGAATACTTAGAAAAATATAAATCTGTAATGATGATAATATATTACAATGTAAATGTATTTTTATAAAAGAAAAACAACAAAGTTATCTATAAAAATACGTTATCACTATACCCTATTCATTATAGCTTGAGACAAAATGTAAACACCAAAACCAACCTTTTTCCAAGAGTCCAGGTTAACTCATATTAAACCACGAAAACGACAATACATATAATAACTCGGAACAAGAAAAAAATATAGACGGGTCATTACGTAAAATCCAGTGAAGCCATACAAAACCATGCCAAACCGAAATGTCATAAACCACGAGTGTTATCAGAATATGATTTAAAATTACCCCAAATGACTACGATTTTGTACGTACGTTACGTACATGAATACGTCGTCAGCGCCATAATATTCCCTACGATATTTGGAAACATTGTCATTAACATTGTCTTTTGTGTAAGCAAAAGTTTGTGAGATTGTGTTAAAAATGACAGATACCTATCGAAACTATCGAAAACTTAAACGTCACTTTTTAATGTAAAAACATTTGAATTATATGATTTGGTAGTAGGTATTAAAAAATAAATTTTAACTTTCATAATTGTGTTTGTTTTATTTAGTTTTAATTGCAATATCTCACGGCTAAGGCTATTCTTCTGTCAATCTTTGTGTGGCTAGACCACATGCCGTACATATTATTGTACTAAAAGGATACACCCGAATAACAGAGTATATACTTTTATTTCTCTTACTGTGGTACTCTTATTCAGAAGACGACATGACCGGAGTGATCATCAGCAGTAGTAGCATTGCACTTCTGATGATCACGAAGAAAATTGGCTCTAAGAGCAATAATATTACACTAGTATATACTTAAGCCGGCTGTACACACTCGTCGAGACACAATGAGACAGGCCGAGGACGAGTGTGTACATGGCACCCTCGTCTCGTCTCGCGGCTCTCGTTCGCTCTCTGAAGCGTGTCGGTTTTTTGTGCACGAGTCAAAGGGTCTCGGGAAGTCTCGCGATGAAAACGAGAGCGCGCCTGTACACACTCGTTCGTTTAATTACTCGCCAACTGCGATCGCGTAAACACGTGCTTACTGCGGCGACAACGATGTGGTCTAACGATTTTTAGAAGCCTACCAAAGGAAAGTACTATTATTGAATCCTAAGAATGTCAGGCACAAGGATAAGCAACTATTACACGACGCTTGGTTGCGGATAAGCAACGAATTGGATATCCCCGTTGAAGAGTTAAAAAAAAAAATATTCCCTTTGAAGAGTTAAAAAGTTATTTTTCGCCATGGTTTAATACTTTTTTATATGTGATTAAAAAATTACAATAACTAATAAATATAAAAAACGCCGCAACAGTTTTTTCCACGTCCATCGCAATTGGCATCCGAAGTTCAATTGATACAATGAGTGTGTACATGGTGTGCTCTCGTGTCGAGCCTCTACGCGACGAGAGCGGACGAGAGGCTCGCGAGAAAAATAGACGAGTGTGTACAGCCGGGCTTACTTTTACCTATTTTGTTTAATGTTGAGTTGATAGTTACTATTGTAAGATAATCTCAGGTTCCATGTGGTTTAAAACTTTGTAGCTATTTTCTACGTTGAATTTTCGCCGCAAACGGTACCGAATCTATGTTGGTGTGTGGTGAGATAGGTAGTGCTTTACAGGTTGACCAATTGATTAATAGTGCAAATGCCATCATCAATCTAACTATGCCAAAATTGGGTAATATGTACTACTCTGTCAAGAAAGTACCGGGAAAAGATCAATAATACACAAAATTTTTGTTATTCATCCAAATTTATTTTATCACCTTCAAAGTATGCTCTTTCAGAAACGATAGACTTACGCCAACGAATAATCCAATCATCAAAACATTTTTTAAACGCTGTTTCCGGAATTGAGTTCAGTTCTCGCCGCGAATTCTCCTTTATGTCTTCTACCGATTGAAAACGGGTGCCACGAAGTGGTAATTTGAGTTTAGGAAAAAGAAAGAAGTCGGCTGGAGCCATATCTGGTGAATATGGTGGTTGCTCTATGGTATTTGTTGAGTTTTTGGACAAAAATTCATTCACAATTATGGCCTTGTGCGAAGGCGCATTATCGTGGTGCAAAATCCAAGAATTTTCTTTGCACAAATCTGGCCTTTTTCGTCGAATTTGCTCGCTTAAACGCCGCATAACGCTCAAATAATATTCTTTATTTACCGATTGACCTTCTGGCAAGAATTCCGACTACACAACACCGCGATAGTCAAAGAAAACAGTCAACATGACTTTGACTTTTAATCGACTTTGGCGTGGTTTTTTCGGTTTTGGCTCAGTTGGAAGTCGCCACTCCGAAGCTTGTTGACTAGTTTGCATGTCAAACTCGTAAACCCACGTCTCGTCACCAGTAACAATGCGTTTCATGAATGCAGGCTATCTCTCTCAAAGTTGAATGAGGATTTTCAGTCACTATTTCCTTCACTTTTGCAATGTTAACCCTTCACTTTTGCAATGTTAACTTCAGTTGCAGACGTTGATGGCCTACCAGAGCCAGGCAAATCTTCCATCACATCTCGACCGCTTTTAAACGCTTTGTACCACTTATAAACACGTGCTTTTGATAAATTCACCGTAAGCCTTCTGTAACATTTTCAGTGACTTCGAACACGAAATTCCATTGGCGATGCAAAATTTAAGACAATCTCTTTGTTCGATGTTTTTGTCCATTATGAAATTCGCAATACACACTAGATATGATATAACTAAAAACAGCACTGTATTTAATATAAATAACAGATGCAACTCAAACTCCGCGCCAAAATGGATAACAGTTGTGCCAATCTAACAACAACAAAAAAACAAAAAATTTAATTAGGAACCATAAACAAATCATCCATTCCCAATACTTTCTTGACTGAATGTATACTTAAATTCTTAACTCTGTGTTTAAATGATGACATGGTACGGGATTCTTCATCCCTGCATGTTCCAGAAAAACAAGCGTTAATTCATCCGTAAACATTTTTGCGGTTGAATAAGCGATCGCTAACTTAGCTTTTACGACCAGGAAAAGTCGTGAAGCACGTTGCCCTGCGAAATAAGACATTTAGGGCACCATCTTATAGCCATATTTTACGACCAAATATTGATTTGAAGTAAAATAAATATCACGTATAGGTATTAATTCTTCAAATTATACCCATCCGACATATATATGCATTCTCACGATGTCGATAGCAAACTGCTGTACAGACTAGAGATAAAAAACAAAAAAAAACATAGCATCACGCCTGTATTCCCCGAAGGGGTAGGCAGAGGTGTATTACACACCCACGACTCGCCAGCTATGTTTAAGTCCCACGTAATAGGGGGCGAGCCTATTGACGTCTACCGAGCACATTTCCAAACTCCGGGCTGTTACTGAGAATTTTTCTTTTAGAAGAAATAAAAGACTAGAGATAAGTTTCCGATCTCTTACGAGTAAAGCTTCCCCGTGTAAAAGAGGCTAATCAAATCAGTACATATAGGGTTTTTCAACAAGAACTTTGTTTTTTAAATCAAAATAAAACAATAAATTTAGATGATAATGATTCAAGTTTATTGTATTACAATAAAGTAAGGTTTGGCAATTATTCATGACAAATAATATCGGATAAATGTCCACCAAGACCACGTTTACAAATGTCGATTCTTTCATCAGTTTTTAATAACTTTTTGACAAAATGGTGGGTTTATTTCGTTAATCACTTCACAAATTTTGAGTTTTAAGGTTGCAATCGATTCGATTGGCTGCGTATAGACTCTGTTTTTAACATAACCCCACAAAAAAATATTGTTTTATTATCATGCAAATTTATTGTTTTAATTTGATTTAAAAAACAAAGTTCTTGTTGAAAAACCCTATACATATAATCCTAAATTATAATCCAATTGCACCAGAGAATTATTGATTAAGACATTTGTTGAAATTCTAAATATTTATCGAACCCGCGACACTACGCACTTGGTCAGTGACAAAGTAAACACTTCTAACGTTTTTCTACCGTACATTAGGTATACTATTTACCCAGCACTATGGAAGTGGTTCTTCTAAAACATTGACAATTCCAGTAATTTCTAGAGGTAGTGAGCCTTGTTTATCCCAGCACGAATGGGCCGGCTCGATCGGGGAAGTGCCAACCTCTCACAAAAGATCAGCGTGTAACAACGGTAGTTAATCTTACTGTTGTGTTTCGTATGGTGAGTGAGACCACCGGAGGCCCAAACCCTCTCCCTATCTTCTATATTATTATCCTTCCTATCCTTTCCTTAGTATCCTACCTATTCTCTCTTTATTATCCACCTCCTATCCGTTTCCTTGGAGATGGCGACGTGCGAGTGATGCCTCTGGTGTTGCTAGCGTCTAAAGTAACCGATTACCACCAGGTCGGCAGTATGCTATCTTGCCAGACAGAACATCATTAGCCCATCGTTATCTGCAATGAAAGAGATAGGTGGAGAGGGACTGATAATAAGGAGCGCATAGGAAACATACGAAGGAAAGGATAAGAAGGATAATAAGCAGAGGATAGGAAGGATAATAAAGAGAGGATAGGGAGGGGGTCTGGGCCTCCGGCATTCTCACTCACCACCACACGAAGTCCGGTTTATCGCGGCAGCTCAAAACTTGTAATCGTGGCAATTGTGTGTCCTGTCTCAGCTACTTTAAAGTACCAATTGAGAGCTTTACTGCAAACGAGTCCCGCTTGCAGTAAAGCTATCTTTTTCTACTTTCATAATAATTTGTTTTGTAATAATTGATTTAATTCGTAAATACATCCGATAGATGGCTAGGCGTCAGCTAAGACATTATGAACGAATGTGTTATGTTATCAAAATTCGCAGTCCCGATCAACTGACGTTGGCAAAGCATCTGGGTCGGTATTCCAGCAGTTCATATTTTCACAGTTTGTGTTAATGTTTTTTATTTAGTTAATGTGCTTTAAACTTTTGATGGTTTTTATAAGTTTTGTTAGTATAGTTTATTTCCATAAACTTTGATAATAGCCCTCTAAATATGTATTAAATCCAGTAATCTTATCAGCGGTTTCGTTTAAGGTCAGGTGCAAGTAACCATTATCCAGCGTAAACAAATTACTAATATCATGACATAAAGCATTTAAAATCGTGCACTAATATCATGACATGAAGAATTTTAAATCAGTACGTAATTTTATGGGAATTTTCGTCTCGTCCTAACAAAACAATTACGATGGAAGAGAAAGCGTAAGATGCAAATGATACTTATTTGTTTTCGTTTGGACACGATGACGTGGTGCAGTTGTAGACACAATAAATTAAACCACCACAGCAATTATATTAAACATATCCCGTAAGATAAATTGCGGTGAGAGTAATCCATAGCCATCGCTAAATGTGAGAAGGAAGACCCCTTCTCAAAGGAGGTTAAATAAAAAAGAATAGATAGTTTTAATCACCCCAAAAATTTACTCCATGCTTGATGATGACATCAGGTTTCCAAAACCATAACCTGAGCTTTAAATTTATCACAAGAAAAAAAAAGTTTACGTCAAACAAAATTTTGGCGCCTTAAATTCAGATTTTTTTTTTCGGGACTATGTGTTCGCTTCGTCAACAAAACTCTTTCAATAAACAAAAAATAAAAGACTCAATGATACTGACAAAGAAAGCTTGTACTCATAACGTGGAATATTAACAGGTGTCCTAACAGGTGGTTGGCCTTATTGTTCAGTTCTCAACTTTTTTAAAGATAGGCAAGTGAGAATACTCTTTGAGTCGTGAGTAGTTTACGTTATTGTTGTTTAATAATAGCACTCGTAAAGAAACTTTTTAACTGCAAAGTCTCGGGTCCTAATCCTGGGTCATGCAAGAAGTAAACAAGCAACAGAGAGACCAGAACGCCCCTTCGTTTACCGCCAGCTCGTAGAGTTTTAAGATACCAATATGCTAACATTTTTAAACACAACAAATAGTATTTTTTCTTAAAAAATAAATAGTTTTTCAGGATATACCTACACCTATGTACGAGGAGGGACCAAAAAGTAGTGAGAACGACATACTCCTTGGTAAGAAAAAAAAAAAATACTGGCAGGCATAGCTCAGATACATATTTGTAATATTAAAAAAGAAAAAATATTCGATTCTCTTTTGTTATTTTCTGAATGTAGTCATTTGTTTGCTTCGTGTCGGAACGTGTTCTCGAAAATGGAGAAAAACTAAGTGCGAGCCGTTATTAAATACCTCTGTTTAAAAAAGTTAACGACGCAAGAGATTCATTGCGATTTGGAGGCAACATTAGGAGAGTCTGCTCCGCCGTATTCCACTGTTGCAAGGTGGGCTTCTCAATTTCGAGTAGGGAGAACGAGCACGGAAGACGAACATCGTTGCGGCCGTCCATCGACGTCAGTCACCCAAGAAAATGTTGCGAAAGTCAAGAAAATTGTATTGAGCGATCGAAGAGTTACCATCCAATACCTACTTAATTCAAGAAACGGGCATTTCATATGGAAGTATTCAATCCATATTAAAACAATCTTTGAATATGAGAAAAGTCTCCGCAAGATGGGTGCCGAGAATGTTAACCGACAGTCAGAAACAAAATCGACTTGACATTTTGAAGATACTGTTGGACAAGTTTCAAGAAGATTCTGAAAACGTTTTGTCTCGTTTCGTAACAATGGACGAAACATGGGTCCATCATTTTGATACCGAGACAAAACAGCAATCTTCGCAATGGAAACGGCCATCATGAACGACCCCGAAGAAGTTTCGTGTCGTGGCATCGGCTGGCAAGGTTATGGCTTCAATATTTTGGGACTCAGAAGGGATATTGTTGATTGACCTGGAGCGTGGAGCCACTATTACAGGGCAATATTATGCAGCTTTAGTTCCCAAGTTGAGGAATGCCATCAAAGAGAAAAGCAGAGGGAAACGTCGAAGTGGCGTGCTGTTTCATCACGACAACGCACTCGCGCACAGGTCGGCAGTTGCGATGGCTGTCATTCAGCAAGCTGGCTTCGAACTGGTTGACCACCCCCCTTATTCACCAGATCTGGCGCCTAGCGATTTTTATCTGTTCCCCAAATTGAAAGAATACTTAAGGGGAAACAGGTACGAAGACCATAACGAGGTGATGGATGCCGTGGAGAGCTTTTTTCAGGACCAAGACAAAACTTTTTTTTTGAAAGGGATTGAAGCCTTAGAAAAGCGCTGGACTCGGTGTGCAGAGAGACTCGGAGACTATGTAGAAAAATAAATTATTAAGTATTCAACAGTCATTATATTCTATCTCATTCTCACTACTTTTTGATCCCTCCTCGTAGATACAATTTAATAACATTCTTACTAACCACATTTTTAACACAGAATTACTTGTTAAATATAAATAAATAAAATTGAAATGTCTGTTGGTAATGTCTAAATATATGCATTTAGTAAAAGGCTTTAAATGTATATAACGCAGCCTATTACCAAAATACATTTTTTTTAAGTTTTTGTCTGGCTGTCTGTTGGCCCGGCTAATCTTCGAAACGGCTGCAACGATTTGGACGGGACTTTCACTGACAAATAGCTGGTGTTATAAGAAGTAACTTATAACTAAGACTACTTTTATGTCGGAAAAAAAAGTTTATGACATAATATGTGATGAAATTGAATTGTAAGTGTCCCCAAAGAATTTTAAGTAATTTATTTATTTGGGTTTTTATGTTCAAGCTCCTACTTGACCAGAAGTCATCGTATTTACCTCTCCTATAACGAGAAACGTCCCATATAACTAGTTTATATCCCTAGAGTGGGCTAATGCAATTAAATTTCTAAATATTCCTATTGTTATAGCGATGTTAACCGCAAAATCTTACGATATAGCAGTAAAATATTTAACAGAACGCTAGGTTCTAATTTTACTTTCCAAGATAATACAAAAATCGGTTAGGTTAATTTGGCTCTCATGCTGAGACACTTATAAACGCCCATACGTGGCCAAAAGAAAAAACCGCAATGCGAGATTTAAGACAATGAGGCGACACCTGTCACTAATCAATTCCCTCTCAAGCCGTAAAAGGCCCGGGTAAAACTATGGTTTACAAGTAGCATACCCTCTTTAAGCAAGGCAAAGATTCAAAGCGACCCACGGCCAGGGCGACCGATTGAGGTGATTGCTTCGAAAAATAATATTGGAAGTGTTCGACCGAAGAAGAAACAGCTAGCAGAAATGATTGAGAGTATAAGACGCAACTATTTTTAAAATTCTTCACTATTACCTTGGCATGACTATGGCGCAATATGGGTGGCCAGAATGCTCACGCCGTCTCAAAAACTACAGAGCGTGGAGTGTTCTCGCAAGTTATTGGACCTCTATAGTGAAGACAAAGATGAAGTATTGACTCAAAACGTATTCCTTTTTGGACTTCAGTGGCACTAAAAAGGCCACCACCTAAGTTTATGGAGTCAGTCAGGAAAATCATGGTGTCTGTCTTTTGGGACTCTGAAGGGATCCTGTTGATCGATTACAAAGATAAAGGTGTTTCAATCCGAAAATACTACAGTAGTTCAAAGAAGCTGCAAAGAAATGTCAGATTTCTCTGGATACAACTTTTAGTGTCTTAGCAATCGCCTCAGCGTGGCTCTCACATTAATCTCATCGTGTTAAGATTTAATCTAGTAGTATGAAAATTGAGAATTAAATATGTTGAGGCGGACTAAGTATACATTTTACCACCTTATTCTTCCCACAGATATCGTAAAGCGACTATAAGTTCACGCTGATTGCAATATTCTGTAGTATCAAGTCGATGGTAAAGAAGGAAAAATAGAGACAGTAGCTTATTTTTGGACAATTAGTTGTTGTTTTTGGTATAACTGAGCAATACTGAGTGATCACATGTTATGGCTTTACCTTGTTAACTTTGAGCGTGTTCGGATGCGGCTCGGCGAGCAGCGCGCGCAGCTCCCGCAGCAGGCGGCGCAGGCGCGCCGGGAACCGCGGGTCGCGCAAGTCTCCCTCGCAGGTCACCACCACGCCGCACGACCCGCCCGCCGAGCCTAGCCCATCGCTATCCGCTGCCATGCTGCGCAAACAATAATAATCATATTAGTACACTCAAAAAAAGCATGACCCGCCAAAACTCAAAAAAGAATGACATAGTATAGCATTTCCCCTGTTGATTACGATACCTATATTCCAACATCACTGTCACTCGACATGTCTGAATCAGCCGGACAGATTCAACCATTACTTTAATGGTATCTAAGGACATTATATCTAGACAAATTATTTAACAATAGTATATCGTGTTTCTTGAGAAACTAAGGCACTGGATTCTGTAATCACCCATCGCGCAGCAAATGAGCGATGTTAACGTTCAGGAATATTTTTATCCTGGGACTCAAACAAATCGCCTTTGCCGGCGCGTGCAATGGCTTACGAAAACCAGCGCCTAAAATGATTTAAATGCTGAATTAGACCAGCTTGTGTGTATGTGTAGTGTGTGTGTGTGTGTGTGTGTGTGTGTGTGTGTGTGTGTGTGTGTACGGAAGTGCCGTTGTTATTACCATGCTACTACTGCGTTCATACTTTAATGTTAAATACGGCCGAAAGACGCCATAAGGAAAATGTCAGCTAAAGATCGATGGAGCAATCATAATACTAACACCTACCAATGTTTTGGCCAATAATGCTTTTTCGTTTTATTTTTGGAAATATTATATAAAAGCCCAAAAATAAACATCCTAGAACTCATTTTAGGAAGTTTGGCGGTTGCCAACGTGTTTATAGTGGTCGTCATTTATCCGCAGACTAATACACGCGCAAGTATTTCCAGCTATTTCCCCTGGACCCTGAAATGTGTGGTGTTACTACACCATGATCCCACCGTATTGTACGGATCATCGTGTTGGACTTTGAGAGACGACTGCGTGTAGCTGAGATAAGAATGTTAAGATGGATGTGCGATGTGACGAGAATCGACAAAATAAAAAATGAGTACATTAGAAAAAGTTTAAAAGTTGTGGAAGTGATAGAAAAGCTGAGGAGTGAGCGCCTGTCGTAGTTCGGGCATGTTCTCGTACATGATCGGGATGATAATGTTGTTAAGAAGAAGTATAATATATGAATATTGAGGGTAGAGGAAGACCTAAGAAAAGATGGATGGATATTGTGAAGGATAATATGGTTAGAAAGGAGTGAACGCAGAGACAACATTTGACAAAAACGAATGGAAGTAGAAGATATACTGCGTCGACCCCAAACAATTGGGTGAAAAATAGGAGAATGCTGACTACACTTGTGCAAAAAATAGTACATAATGATCATAGCAATATAATTTACCCCCAACATGCCTTTAATAATAAAAACAATAATTATTTAGAAATTGATTATAATATTAAATAATAATTTAAATATGCTTTTAGCATTTTGGAACAGGAAGGTCTGTTTGTGCAATATATTTCTACAGTTAGAGGACATTTATTGTTTAATGATGCTCCAGCTTTCGTACGTAATATTTTTATTTGTAGAAATATTACAGGAAATAACATTTTTTCACGGTTTTACGCGCTAACGTAAATAATGGCTATTATATTCCTAATACAATCATCTCAATTAAACAACAAATTCTATAAGACTTTGAAGTATCAATAATGCGAAAATGTTTTAAAATCAAAAAAATATGCGTACCGCGCTAAAAGCAGTTTTCACTTCAATAAAACATTTTTTTTTTTTGTTTTACGCCGCAATACGTAACCGATGATCTTGACATTTAAGCTGAGCGTCCACTGGTCCGCGCCGACCGCGCCACACGCACGACACGCAACGGATTTTTGTTTGCTTTGTATGAATTTGTATAGTACTGCGTCCACTATCCGTACCGCCCGCAATTCCGTTCCTCCGTTCAATGCGCAATTTTTTTCTCAATTATCTTAAATGTACAGACATAGCACTGTTACAGCTTTATAGTAGTATTGATGATATAAATTACGGCATAAGTGCCGCTATAGAAATATACATATATATATATATTATAGCTGTATCGTCACTCGAAAATTTGTATAGAAAATATATCGTAATACCCTATGATTTCTATTAATATACATTATAGCTAAGTGTGCGACGGGCTTTATTTTATATTCTTTTAGGTACTCCTCTTTTTTTTCTCTTTCCATATTAGTTTATTATAGTAGTAGTTTATTATATATTAAGTTTGAAGTAAATCTTATAATAATTACCAATGAATTATTAATAAAAATTATCAAAGTTCAATGTCTTGATTGTGCAGCTTCGGCAGGTGGCACATTTCATGTCAAGAGGACAGCAAAAAAAAAAGCGAGTTTCTGATTTTTTAATATTCGGTATAATTGTGGTTTAAATAATTATGTACACACATATACTGAGTATGATATTAGGCACTAACTAAACTAGTTTTGTTTTTTCATTCGTGGCGCCACCTACCGGGTCCAAATGTGAATCTAACCCATCCCAGTCCTTACACAAACATACACAAAAAGTTTCGTCAAGATCGGTTCAACGGTTTAGGAGGAGTTCAATGACTAACACACGGACACAAGAAATATATATAATAATATATATTGATTGGCGATCATAACGAGATTTAATTAATTACAACGTAAACCGCTTTATCAACAGCATGTATTTCTTTTTATTGGTTAGTAGACATTAACATTTTGACGTCACGTGCGCTCGGATTAGTTAGGAAACCGAGTGTCTTTTCAATACTGAGATTAAAAGTGTATTTTTAATTTGTCATAACTTTTGAATAACAATGTAAAATAAAATACAAGAAAAAAATAGTTTAACTATAAAACATATATCCATCCATCCCTTCGTCCAGCCTTTCGTCATCCACTGCTGGATATAGGCATCCCCAAGAAAACGGTACAGCGAACAGTCCTGTGCCATCTGCATGCAACAACTGTCTGCTAATTTGACCAGGTCATTGGTCCACCTCGTGAGAGGCCGTCCTACACTGAGTTGTCCGATACGTGGTCGCCACTGGAGAACCTTTCTTCCACAACAGTTATCCGTTTGTCGAGCAATGTGTGTGTTGCTACTTCAGAATGCTGACCAGGCGGGCTATGTCGGTCACTGCCGTTCTACTACAGATCTCCGTATTATGGATTTTTTCACGTAAAGAGATACCAAGCATAGGCCACTCCATGGTACGCTGAGCGACTTTGAGCCTTGATATAAGGCCAACATACAGTAACCACCCTCTCGCCTCTGTCTCGTAAATCATCACTGATAACACATAAGAAGATCTACCTCGGGTTCCCTAACGCTTCCCAATCGAGCTGGATTTGTCGATTGACCACTCTCGAAGTTGTATCTACGTAAATGGACAGTTTGTCCCAGGTATACATAATGGCCGACAACTTCGAGAATTACGTACCCGACTAGGACAGGTGCTGAAATGACATGGTTATTGTACCAGGCCACGTAGAAAGTTTTGCGAAAAAAAGTTTGTTTGTATAAGGCACTGGTCAATTATTTTGAAAAATTTGGTTATTTAAAAGTAAAAATACCATTGTTCGAATTTTCCTCCACATTTTTTCCAGAGCCAAATTAAATTATCGTGTCTCATTTAAATATCGATCTGCATCGAGAACATTTTAGTGCGATGTTAAATGTGGCCTGATGAAAACCTGATGAGTCATTTGATCGACTTCAAATGGCTTTTATGGATGAAGGACCTTCAAAAGCAACCATCTACCGTTGGCATAGCGAGCTCAAGCGCGATCGCCTTACTTTGGGCGATTAACAAAGGAGTGGTCGTCCTACGACGGCTGTCACGGAAGAATGTGTACTGGCAATAAAAAAAATAATTCAAGAAAACAGGCGAATTACATACGAATATATTCAGCATACACTGCAGATTGGCGCACAGGGAAAATTTTGATCGCTAGTTTTTTCACTTTGACGGGGTATCTGGTTTCAATTCCATTACGAGACCAAAGCAGCATCAACGCCGAATGGTATACCACAAAATGCCTGCCAGAAGTTTTGTCTGTAATGAGCAACAAGCGACCGAACACCGGGCTCCGCGGGGTACTGCTTCACCATGACAACGCGCCCGCTCAGTGCTCAAAACGAGGGACTTCCTGGCCACCACACCGGTCAGTCTTGGGTCTTAACAGTCCTGATCTGGCATCGTGTGACTTTTTTTTATTCCCTAAAATAAAAAAATCAGCGGAAAGGGATACAGTTTTCATCGCCGGAAGACGTGCTAGCAGCGTTCGAGAAGGCCGTGGAGGTGACTGCGGCGTACTGGAAAAATTTTTCGATAATTGGTTCAGACGCATGAAACTTTGTATAGAGGCTGGTGGAGAGTTCTTTGAAAAGATTTAATTAAAATATTTTATCCATAGAAGTTACTTTCTGAGTGTCCCACGTACATAAAAGGCATGTACAATAGTCTATGTTCTTTTTTAACCCCAATAGTCGGGAAACCCGGCTGAGGTCGTGTTAAGCATGGTACCAAAGTCCTTCAGCGATTCTGCCACGACCACGATATCATCTGTAAAGGTGAGTGATATATTAGTCATTAATGTTGATGCCGAATCCGGTCCAGTGTAGGAGCTTGAAAATATCTTCCAATGCAATGCCACCCAAGTTTCGACCGAATCGAAGGCTTTTTCATAGTCCACAAACGCTAAACAGAGGTGGATTATACTCCTTGGTCTTCTGTATAATCTGGCGCAGCGTATATATGTGGTCTATGGTACTATAGCTTTTTCGGAAACCGGCTTGTTCGGGATGCTGGAAATCATCGAGACTGCGCGTGAGTCGATTTGTAATGACCTTCGAAAACAACTTATACACGTGGCTCAAGAGCGAGCAAGTTTATAAATCTTCAAGAGGGTTCTATCATCTTTCTTCAAGAATAGCACCACCACGCTCCTGGTCAAAACGTAAAAAGGTCGACCCGACAGCGTGAACGCTTTCCACGAACCTGTCGTTCATATCGCACGCTGATTCTTGACTTATATATAATCTCTCTCAATTTATGAAGTTTTTTTTTCAAAGCTCTATAAATTCACCTGTCTAACTCACAACAACTACTACTACTTATCATCACGCCATTTCCCTTGCGGGGTAGGCAGAGAGCTCTGTTCTCTCTCTGCCAAGAAGCTCTATTCTTGCATACATCTCTCGCTTCCTCAACATTCATAATTCTCTTCATACACGCTCGTCGGTTTTGGAGACCCCTGATTCCACCTTTCTTCAGTACATGACCGATTTGGTCTAGGTAGGTGAGTCTCAGTCTCCCCATGTAGCTACATCCTTCCACTTTCGCATTGTATATTTTCTTATAACTTGTCGCTCGTCCAGAATTCTGTCCACATGTCCGAACCATCGGATCATTCCCTTTCGCATCTTTACACCAATACTCTCTATCATACTTACTCGCTCTCTTACGTCGTCGTTACGAATGCGGTCAGTCAACCTCACTCCAAAGATTCTTCGCAGAGATCGCATTTCAACCGCATTGTTTTTCTTTCATGCTCTTTACACCCAACTCTGGCTTCTATATAGTAACGTTGGGACAAGCACTGCGTTGTGTATTGCGACACGCCTTCTAGCTGAGGTGGTGGCTGCCAAGAAGTTGTCCCAAGGCTCCGTTCACTCTATTTCCCGCATTTACTCTTCTCTCTATATCAGTGGTCCATAACTAAATCCACATCCAAAATATACAAATTCATCCACTTGTTCTAGCACAACATCGCCTATTGATACTTAACATATCGCACTTCGGCAACGACAGTGTCACAACACATAAAAATACGAAATTGAGTTAAGTATCCTGTAATAATCGCAAATGCAACCTCTATCTACTAAAAAAACCTCATAATTATAGTGTGATTCCTCACCGAGATATGGCATTTAATACCCTTTTTCACTGAGCCATTTTCCTACCTTTTGCAGCGTAAATAGTTAATACACAGCGTGCGTGCATATAGTGCATGTAGTACTGTCATAACCTGTGTAATGACCCTATTATCGTAAGTAATTCTCTTTTAATTGCTTTGATTTCTGCAAAAAAACAGTCGCATCATGTGAAGTGACCATATTTTTGAGTTATTCTAACTACGTATTTTAAAATTAGGGAATATAACTGTCATATCATGTTAAATGACACTTTTCTTGATTTAGCGATTGATTGTTGATACACGAAGTTATATAACAGGTAGAAGTGTAAAACTTTCTAACATTTACGCGAATTTTACACATTTTGAAATAAAACTACGTTTACGGAATCTATCGCGTTTAGCTTTTTAGTCTTAGCTTCTATTAAAATCAATATATTTAATTATAGAAACTAATAATCAATATTGTCTTCTTAATGGTGGTTTTTAGATTACTTAAAAAATTTTAAATGGTAGTTTGTGGTACAATATTTAAGCACTAAATAAAAACAAACAAATTTAAAACTTAAAGGAGTATTATACTAATTTTATTATACTAGCTTAAAATCTCATACACTGTAAGCATAAAACTTAGAGTAGATATTTTTAATTGTGTTTCTAAACGAATATTATGTGGGTTAAAATAAATAAACCAAAAATTTGTAAAAATCATATTACTGTGGGTAGATGAAACCGTTGAAACAACATATCAGCTTTGGACATCTACTATCTAAGTCCATCCGTGATCATGAATGCTGTAAAGTATTTGAAACGTCGGGATAGCATAAAAATCAAGTAAACGCGATAGATTCCGTAAACGTAGTTTTATTTCAAAAAGTAAAAGTGTTATAACATGTGATATAACTGTACTGTCAGTTAAGACAAGACTTTTATTGAGTATTATTTAATAATGAGTCTTTAATTCTGATTTATATAGCGTTTATAGTTTATCTTAGGACGCGTTACAACTGTTGCAACAATGCTTACTTTTTACTTTACTAGGACAAAATGAAGCGGAACTCAAGAAAAAAGTTCATGATTGATATAGTTTTACGCAATAACACTCCATAAGCATGCTTGGTATGGATGAATCTGAAAATTTGAAAGAAAATATTGGTGTAATTTTTTTTTTCAAATACCCACATACTTCTAAATTTTACATTACGTTTATTAATGTTCTATTCATATTAATTTGCAGCATCTGCATCTACAAGTTTTAAACAATGTTGTTTACAAAATATTACCTAATTTAAATACCACTGTAGCAATACACGAAGTAGGTGTATTGCCTATGTCCAGCAGTGTATGTTAAAATCCATCAGGGATAGGAGTAAGTGTAAATTATTTATTTTATTTTTGAACGAAGGTTATGCTGTCCAAACAGATACAGAAAAGATTAAAATCTGGGCATATTTACGTGCCAAGCCGGAAAGTACCCTGAAGTAATCAGGTCAGTGAAGGAAAAAGGAAAAAAACCTTGGCTGAAATGAGTTCTTGTGATTTTGTGTTGTTCAAAACTTTAGCAAAGTATACGCCAAACAAAATCTATTACAATATTAGCCGTGACAATATGATAATAAAAGATTTATCTAGAACATTATTTTATAAAACTTTGTTTAATCAAATAGAAAATTTAAAGTTTTTATCATTTTGTTATTACATTGTGTTTTTTCTGATACTTACGGTTTTTAGAATGTTTTAGCTATTAGATCAAGTATTACGCAAGTACAAAAATCTATTTTTGTTATTTTTCACTTTTAGGCTTAAGTTCACACGAATTATGCTAAACAATTTCATTTTGTTTGCGTAAAATATTGTTTAATAATATGTTTTCGAATGGTCAGGTTATCTTTTGTCTGAAAATTTGCTATATAGCTTTATATATGTATATTTTTGATACCTTATCTGTTTCTAATATAACTGTTAATAACTATGTAAAATCATAAATGTATAATAATGTCATAATGTCTTTGATTTATTTTAAAAACTATACAAAGTATTAACAAATAAAAGTGTATTATTTTATGAAATCTTTGAATAATTTGTCTAAAAAAGTAACACATTAGAGGAATTTAAAAGTAATAAGTAAATAAATATAAAATAGAAAAAATATCATTAGATATTTAATTTCATAAAAACATAGTAGAGCATTAAATAGTCTTCTAAAATATATATTAAGTTCTCCGATACGCATTCCCAGAAAAAAATAAATAGAGTTTTTAGCTATGAAAAAAATACAATCGTGATTTCCCAAAAAATGCATTTTTTGTGTTGTGACACTGTCCTTGCCGATGTGCGATATGTTCTGGCTTCTTCTCTTTCCAAGACCATAACTTTGGTTATGCTCTCATTAACACGTAGGCACTTACTTAGTCTTACAATCTTCTGTCATTAATTACGTTGACTAGGGTTTGCAGGTCAGTCGTAGACTGCACTAATAGGACCACATCGTCTGCATATAGCAGAGGTTTAACCACTAAGTCGCCCATCTGAACTCCCACATTAATTTCTTTCATCCTTTGGAGACATTTATTCAGATATATAATAAACAGTCTGGCTGATAGAACGCAGCCCTGTTTTACGCCGATATTTTCATTAAACTAGGCGACATTTCATCATCCGCACACAAGCTCAGCAATCCATGTAGTTGGACTGCACTCCCTGCAGCAGTCTACCGTTAATACCATACTCTGGCAAAATGCCCCAAAATTCATTTTGTACAAATGTGTCAAATCCTTTCTTCAAATTCACAAAACTAACTCACAACCATAGTGGTTAGTTGGCCTAACTAAAACTCTATCACTCAAATAAGTTAACCAGTCCAAATTTTGATAATACTTCTCAAGATACCTAGGGAACTAGATGTCTACAGTTCCTCTGCTAGTGAAATAATGATCTCAAACCATGCATCATAATACGTCAACATTAATTTTCTGTTGCCAGGTGCACAAGCAAACTGCTTGCTACTTTCAATTAATGGTTAGTATGTACGTTTAAATCAGCTTCTAAAAAAATTTCTTAATCCATCCTGGTCTGGACAACAAGTTGAAGATGATGTATTAAAACAAATAGGTTTTTTTATACATGAAATTTCAAATTATTCAGATACAGATATATGTGAACTAATATAACAGTCTAAACAAAGTCAATAAAACCAAATGTGATCTTACTTGCATTACAACTACATTATTATAATGTATATTTGATTTCAAATACAAATAGGTAATAGTTTTAAATAGATGGATTATTGTAATGTAAGCTAAGATTTTAGGACTTCTTAGGGATCAGCTACTTATGACGTACTAAAATTATCATACATGCTCTAAGAAGAGAGTAGAGCCTTGCTTATCCCAGCACAAAAGGGCCGGTTTGATCGGGGAAGTACCACCCTCTCACATAAGATCAGCGTATAACAACGGTACCTACCACTGTGTTTCATATGGTGAGTAAGAGTGCAGGAGGCCCAAACCCCCCTCTGTCCTCTCCTTATTATCCTTCCTATCTACCTCCAATCCCTTTCCTTTGAGATGGCGATGTGTGAGTGATGCCTTTGATATTGCAAACGTCTATAGGCTACGGTAACCAGTTACCATCAGATGGGCCATATTCTTGTTCGCTACCCATGTAGTATAAAAAAATTGTAAAACTAGATAATGGTGATTTAGGAAAGCTTTATATTATCATGCCAGGTAACATAAACCTCAAATAGGGTGAGACCCACCTGCAAGATTTTCCATTCTATCCCCATGTTTGTTTATCAAAATGTCATATCTATAGATAATTATTTATTAATAGAGGAATGAAAAGTATCCCTTTACAGAGTTGCATCAAAAATTAGTGATTTTAATTCAGTTGTTTTTTATAGAAAATTGATTAACTTTTGTGTCAAGATGTATTGCAATTTATTTTAAAGATAAATTTGCAAATAACTTAAAGAGTTTGGGTTGGTTACTGCCACTGTACCTATTGCTGTCATTTGGCCACAACCTCTTAGCAACCAGGTGTAAAAGTCAGGTAGTATCACTCTTATCATATGTGTATGATCATATTTGGACAAATCAATATCAAATTAAACAATTTCTTTTTCTCTATATAATGTGAAACTGAGAAAAATTATGCATTACTAAATGATATTAAAACTATGTTTTTGGCCATATATTTATCGGTAACCCCTCAGAAATGTATTCTTCTATTAGGATTTTTGTCAGGACCTGATGAGGAATGATTAAAATCCTGTCACAAACTCCAGTAAAATATATAAAAACTATATTTTGAAAGTAATGAAAGAAAGCCTCGATACGAGTTTCAACAAATAGTATTTTTCTAACACTGTAAGTTAGTTAAGTAATTAGTAAGGTGATTTCTAGCATTATTTATAACAAAACATCTTCAACCCTAAACACTGTCACAAACACAGGTTTCTCAATCTGTGAGGCTTGATATGTCATAAAATGCTCAAAAAATATACTATTTGATCATTATTTTACTGTTGGCAACTTTGGAACTAATTAGGACAAATTGCAACAATGATAATTACAGCATATTCTGGTATGTTAACAGACTTCAAAAGTCATAAATTAATTTATTTTATTATTACATGCTATACATATGTATAGTCTATTCTGAATTGCCCTAATGAAAACAAAGTATTCTATATAAATTACAATGTAATCATTATTCATTATGGACCCCTAGATATACTTTTAATAAGACTTTTAGATTATTATGACAATTGGTTACTTTTTATAAGCCAAATTTCACAACACAAAACTAACACAACAATATGTTAGTAATACTTTTTTATAACAAACTGGCTAATGATATAAAAGACATTGCTTGATGCTTTTGTTAGTGTTTCAGTATGTGCACAGGAAATATAGTTTCTTTATAATTAAATACTAGGCTTTTACTAGCAAACTCTAGGTTTTTGTTTATATATCCTAAGCTAATATATATAGTCATATAATTGATATGGTAGCAAGGTAAAATGTATGATTATGATTTCAAAATTTAATCAAAGGCTATCAAACAATGTTCATTAGTTTAAGCATGGCATGTGAATAAGCAAGCAGACAAAAAAATCTAAATAAAACATGTTTGAGACACCTGACTATCCTTACACTATTTTTTCTTTCGAATATCTCTAATGTTTATGTTAATCCTGTTAGTTTTATATAGTTATAATAGTAAGTATAGACTATAGATATACAAACAAACTGCAGAACTTGCACATTCAACCAATAAATCTACAAAATCATGACTTATATAGCTGTAGCTATGTATTATTAAAGCAGTTTCAACTTTCATATTCTATTTCCTTCTTTTTTAAGCCTCCTAATACCAATAATTAATGTCATCATTTTATCCAAACAGGTTATTTACTGAAAGTTTTATAGAAACTTCAAGAGGTTATTACATTGCTGCCCAATATTACGATGAAATAATTAAGTGTTTCAAGTTTCATTTGACAGTTCTATTATTTGCAAACACCAATTGGAAGGTCATCTGAGATCAACAATAAAACAATTTTGTGCCTAAATACGTCTTTGTAGACTATTTTATACGCATATTTTATCATATATTCCCCAGAACATAACATCAGCAATATGATAGTGAGCGCAATAACAAAACCCGTGTAGCTATGAACAACAGAGCGGCATGTTACACAACTTCGCAAATTCTATACTGTGTGACTGAAATCGTAGTTAACTGCGTGTAATCGAAACTTTTCAGTCGGGCACCGAGTAGGGCACGTCCTCACCGGTCGAGTGACGATCTACCATCCACCAATGTGTCCATTTTGTAATGAATATTGCATTTCCCTACGTCCCGCCGAATGTAAATATACTAAAAAGTGTACTCACCTCTCATACAATGTCACATTCCGCTCAATTCCACACAATTTTTATTCCCTGGTGTCCCAAATCATCATGAAAAATCAAGCGCAACATTACCGTCCGGTTTAGACGTAAAGCAATATCAGTCCTATGGCCAGTGTCCACTTTACACCAAAAACATATGACACACCACTACTGTCCCGGTTTTGGCTAACCCGGGTAACTGTAAGATATTTATTTTTGCTTTTTCACCTTGAATTATACGACTAGAGACACTAGAATTATAACACGAATCAAATCCACAGAATTATGTTCCAGTGACGCAAAGCTCATATATCGTGAAGAGCAGCAGCCATTTTGAAATGTACGGGGAGAACAGTCACAGCATGGAACATTTGTAAATTACAGCCGCTCTCGTCTCATGTCACACTCTAATCTTAGAGCGATTGTTGAGAAAATCTATATAGTTTTCATTTTTACACTTTAGATCACAAAACTTCACTCCAATTTCATACTGAAACTATCCAAAACAACCTAAGCGACATCCGATAATTCCAGCTTACCCCATTTGCATGACACACATAAAATAGCAAAAAAACACTCAAAACACTTATAAACGTAGATAAAACGTGTCGCGCCCAATTATAAGAAGTTATAGCATCGTATCAGTATAACAGTCTATTAGAAAAATCGCTAAAAAGATTGGTATATAATTTACAAATAGTTAATTCGGTACGAACAATAACAACGGCCGCCATTTGCAATTTTCAACTTGACATGCGCACTGACTCGCAGTAGACAAACATAGGTGACGTAGCTTTTGACAAGCGTAAATTTAATATTTTATTTTTTGTGCATTTATCTCCTTTTCAGAGAAATAATTTTTAAATAATTAAATGTTAACATTTTGTAAAAATTTCGTAAAATACGTAATAAAATTTAGTGCGGCTTTATCAATTTTATCTCTATAAAATGTTTCATCTACGACGTCGCTACAAAGCTACATCGACAGTATTTCATGCTTCACTGAAGGGTTTCTTCGATTGGTTGATTGTCTATTCGTCGTATTTTTAAATATTCCGATTGGATGCCGCTATAAAACGCGAGGACACGAATCACTTCCTGTTGATAAATAACAAATGTGCGTAATGTTTTAATCGTAAATGGTGGTCTATGAGGCATCCAATTCTTTTGTAATTTATAATACCTTTGCACAATTAAATTACTAAAATATTTTAGCTTAGCGTTGATAACAGCCGAAACGCGCCGAATCGAAGCAAGTCGGATCGAACCGCATTTATCTCGGTGCGATAATCTGAGACGAATCGAATCAAATTCTTCATTGAATATTCACTTCACAACTTTTCAAGGAAGTACGTCTCAAGAGCGACTGTTCATTTTATCAGACAACTCTGATGAAAAGAACTGTTTTTATTTGAAATACTTGCAAATTAAATGAAAATAGAAAAACCATGTACATACCTACTCCAAATCGGGAGTATAAGCTAAGTATATCTCTGCTCCAAATTGTCTACCTACACGACAAAAACCATGAAAATAAAATAAAAACATATTTTAATAATAATAAATAAATATTCACGGACATTTCACACAACGTTCTCTAATCCCAAACTTAACGCTTGTGCTATGGGTACCAGATTTCGAATATGCTTAATACATATATTACTTTTTTTTACATACATATAATAGATAGAAAACACCCAGACGCACTACAAATGTCTGTGTTCATCAAACAAATAATTGTCCTGAGTGGGAATCAACCCACGACCTCTTACACGGAAGTCTCTTACATTCATAAATAAATAACTATACTGGGAAGTTACATTACCGACTATGCCACGAGGCTCGTCAATTTTAACGAAGAATTTCGTCATTTATATCCAAAGTTAAATAAACACTTTTTTTTTAGGCGGAAAAAATGTACCTAACCGCACACCCCGTCGTTCGGGGCAACGAACAGGGTAGTGTGGGGCCCTCACCCACTAAAGAAACCCGCCGTGTGCCGTCTCTCCGCCTTTATTGGCGGGCCACTGGAACTATGTTACATTCCTTCGGTGGTCCGCCGGCGGCTTACCCTTTCGGGTACCCTCTACTGAGCGACGCACCCACACACGGAGCATCGCACCTTCGCGGGAGGCCTTGCGGGTGACGGACGTTCTCCGGTCCAACCACCCGCAGCCTCAGCTAGGGCGGCATTAGGCACAAATACTCACGCCTGCGCCGCCCCAGTCGCTGGCGGCGGTTCGGGTCTGTGGTTGGATCAGCCTCCCTGGCTCTCTCCGCCGCTTCCTTCCGCGAAATGACCTCGTCGCAGAAGGCAGCGACCGCGGCCCAATTCCTGTCGCTGCCAAGCATCGCTCTAACGACGCTCGGCAGCGAGAGGTCCCCCCCTATTGCCGCGACGAGATCACGGCGCTGCCCGCCCCAAGCCGGGCACGACTCGAGCGTGTGCTGCGCCGTGTCCTCTTCGCAGCCACAATGGTGACAGCCCGGAGTCACTTCCCTCCTTGCAACTATGTGCAGATATCTGCCGAAGCAACCGTGCCCCGACAGCACCTGCACCAGTCGGAAGGTAAGGACTCCGTGCCGTCGCCCCACCCACTCGTCCAACACAGGCTGGAGCGCCCCTACGGTCCAGAGACCGGCTCGGGGCGCTTCCAGCCGTGTCCTACATCTGGCCATGGCAGCTCGGCGAGCATCGCCATGCCACCTGGCCACCTCTCTGGTGGGTGGTCGTCCCCCACCCACCTCTCGCTCTTGCGACGTCCGCCGATACACTTCGGCGAGCACCTCCGCCTCCCAAGTCCCACGGGGGGGTTCCGGCCAACGCGCAGGCCGCTTCCGTCGACACCGTGCGGTATCCACGTATGAGCCTGGACGCGACGACTCTTTGTGGTCTCCACAGAAGAGCCCTGTTCGGCACGTCCACGCACTCCGCCCACACAGGTGCACCGTACAGCGCCATCGACCGGACTACCCCCGCATAAAGCCGTCGGCACGGATTGTTGGGTCCGCCCATATTCGGCAAAAGCCGTGCAAGGGCGGACGCTGCGCCGACGAGCCTCGGGGACAGTTGGTGGAAGTGCTCGCGAAAGCGCCACCGCCCATCCAGCACCAGGCCCAGATACTTGATCTGGGCCTTCACCCCAATTTGGACCCCGTCCACCGTGATTGAGGCGCCAGCAGGTGGCCGACGTCGGGGCCCATGAAAAAGTAGGACCTCCGACTTGTCCAGGGCCACCCTAAGCCCCAGCGCCCCGATCCTCCTGACCACCTCCGAGGTCCCTAAGGTGGCCAGGAACGCCGCTTCCTCGAAGTTTCCGCCCCGGGCCACGACCAGCGTGTCATCCGCAAAGTTAAATAAACACCTACTGATAAAATACAATTAAAATACATGTCATTATTTGATACAAGACGAGTAAAATTACGTCCACGAGCAAGGAAGCAGATACTTCCTCGGAGATCCTCGCGTCGCCTGACAGGTGCGCAGAGCTGAATCAAATCAACGCACGCAGTTTCACAGTAGATTTATAACAGAAGACTATGCAATTCAATTTGGTTCGACGCACCTTATGGACTTGACCATACGGCTTAAATAAAAAAAATATCAAACTCTTTGACGAAAACATTACACAAATAAAAGGCTGATAATGAAACAAAATACTCAAGTTTTTTTCCTTAGTTTTATTGAAATTCCAATGAAATAGATAACATTTATAAAATACTAAATCTACTCACAAAACAATGAAAACAAGAAGCCTAAATAAGCCTATGCACATTACTATTACCGTATTAACGAAGGAAAAAACTTCTTTTGTCGAAGAACATCACGATGTAGAAGAATTTAATTAAGATTTTGTCTTTTTATTATCTCTAAGACTATCTGCTGGTACAGACTGAAACAATCCTTTTCTAGCCATTTCATCAGCCCAGTCTTCAAGCTCTGCTTTTCTGTACAATAATATAAAAAAACTAAGTAAATACATTTTTATACAAGCGTCTGGTATCTGTAGTCGAACTTGGCAGTATCTGTAATTAGACTACGGTTATTTCTAAGTAGAAAATAATTGTTATTTAAATATTTATGTTAAAAAAACATAATGCGTGTTTATGTGAGTGTGTGTGTGTTTATTTGCGTGAGTGTGTGCGCGTGACTATATCACAGAATAGTCTAAACTTTTAAAGGAGTTGTCCAGCGTAACTAAGTGTAGGTATATAATCAATTAATTTTGTTTTGCATTGCATCCTCGTCGGTGGACTGACATAGCCCGCCGGGTTGGTATGCTGAAGTGGCAATGGGCAGGCCACATCGCTCGACGAACCGACAACCGTTGGGGAAGAAAGTTTATCGAGTGGCGACCACGTATCGGACGGTGCAGCGTAGGACGGCCCCCCACCAGATGGACCGACGATCTGGTCAAAGCCGCAAGAAGCCGTTAGATGCGGTCGGCGCAGGACCACTCGTTGTGGCGTTCTCTTGGGGAGGCTTATGTCCAGCAGTGGACATTGAAAGGCTGATGGATCGATGGATAAACGAAATAATTGTTTTATCTCTTGCAGTTTATAACTTTTATTTTCTATGACATGACCCTTTACTGGCGCCTAAACTAGTTCAATAGGATTCAGCTCGCAGTGATATGGGGGTAGTCTTAACATCATAACTTCCATGTTGGGCAGCCATCTCGTCCACAGCGTATTGTCTAAAAATAGAGCTTGATGCCGAACTATGACCGTAAGAGTTACTTTTACCATGTTTGATTCGAATAAAATATTTTTACTTGTCAGCTACTCTTGGATTTTTGGTTTAACCCAATACATTTTCACCAATATTTCAACTTTACAAGAGTGCGTTATCCATAACAAACAACTACACTATAAGGCTATAATTTTGGTAAAATAGTGGCACACTCTTGAAATCATACCGAATTTATTTCTTCGTGGTAATCCGTGCTTTCGTTTTTGACTTCAAACATAAGCAGACCACCTTCGAGAAAGCTCTCATGGCTAATCATAAGACAATTCCCCTGGTTGGCCGGATTGTTAATTTTTTTAAATAAAACATCGAATTAGTAAAAAAAAAAAAAAATTTCTTAAGTCAAGTGAGCCAGCTAAATTTTTATTTTTGGAATAATTTGGAAAATAATTTATAATTTAAAAAACTAAAAAAACACGCTATTAGAACTAAAATGTAAGAAATAATATTATCATAAATAATTATTGTATAATAAAGCGTGAGGTTCTTAACAACAAATGTTACAAATAGTTTATTGTTATAGTAAACAGCATCCCACACTTTTTAAATCATTATTTATTGTAATATTCCTTCCTACTTTTACATTATGTATGTACAGTGGAATCCGTTTATGACATCGCAAGGACATAACAAACACGTCATACTAAGCGGACGTCATACAAAGCATTTTGTAGAAAATAAACAATCTCCTATTTTTATTAGTATGTATTTATTTTAATAGAAAGAAACAAAATCAATTACCCACCGTGACTCAAAACAAAAAAAGCCATGCTCGCGCCGAACGTCGTTGGGTATCACGTGACTCTCCCGAACACTGCCGAGAGTGTTAGGAATTATACCGGTCACTATAACTGGACGCAATATATTAAAAATGGGTCACAATAAGCGACATGTCACTATATGCGAAGTCATTATATCCGAATTTTATAAATAATTTTATATGAAAACCAAACTTCGCTGTGTAATTACGCCATAATAAGTGGTTGGTCAATATAGGCGAAGTCATAATAAACGGATTCACCTGTATTTACAAAAAAAAAGAGTAGTATTATATGTATTATATCCGTAATCTGGTACCCATAGCACAAGCGTTAAGCTTAGTTTGGGACCAGAGGGCGTTGTGTGAAAATGTCCGAAAATGTTATATTATTATTATTAAAGCATTTACCCTATAACACGTTTTTTTTTTAGTTTTTAAACATTAATTTATTTATAAGAAAAACCGAACGAACTGAATGAATGAAGTAGGTACGACACTACTAAAATAAATGTGGCAACATTTTTATTTAGATATTTTTATATATATCTTTAGCATTTGACATGCTTAGCACTATACATTAAACACAAAGTGAAAAATGTGAAATCGAAAATAACAGTCAGAAGCAGGATTTGAACCTGCATCTTCTGGATACCGTCCAGATGCTTTACCAATTCAGCCATCCTGACAATTGCTCCTGACTGCTAATTTCGATAACACATCATACTTAACGTCTTTGGGTGACGCCTGCGCCATTTGTCGGAAGTATTTTCATACATTATACCGACCAGGTAAACTTAATTTTACAATTAAGATTGTACCTAATAATGACGCAAACCCATTAAATATTTAGATATTTTTATATATATCTTTAGCATTTGACATGCTTAGCACTATACATTAAACACAAAGTGAAAAATGTGAAAAGTAAAATGTTAATGTATAGTGCTAAGCATGTCAAATGCTAAAGATATATATAAAAATATCTAAATATTTTAAGGGTTTGCGTCATTATTAGGTACAATCTTAATTGTAAAATTAAGTTTACCTGGTCGGTATAATGTATGAAAATACTTCCGACAAATGGCGCAGGCGTCACCCAAAGACGTTAAGTATGATGTGTTATCGAAATTAGCAGTCAGGAGCAATTGTCAGGATGGCTGAATTGGTAAAGCATCTGGACGGTATCCAGAAGATGCAGGTTCAAATCCTGCTTCTGACTGTTATTTTCGATTTCACATTTTTCACTTTGTGTTTAATGTATAGTGCTAAGCATGTCAAATGCTAAAGATATATATAAAAATATCTAAATATTTAAAGGGTTTGCGTCATTATTAGGTACAATCTTAATTGTAAAATTAAGTTTACCTGGTCGGTATAATGTATGAAAATACTTCCGACAAATGGCGCAGGCGTCACCCAAAGACGTTAAGTATGATGTGTTATCGAAATTAGCAGTCAGGAGCAATTGTCAGGATGGCTGAATTGGTAAAGCATCTGGACGGTATCCAGAAGATGCAGGTTCAAATCCTGCTTCTGACTGTTATTTTCGATTTCACATTTTTCACTTTGTGTTTAATGGCAACATTTTTTCACAACTGACATTACATAATGTCATTTTACTGCAGCTAATTATGAATCCGACAATACAAGTTCTCACTGTTCTCATTCTCAGTTCTCAGCAGTGCTGTTGATGTGAACTTTTTGGTTACTTAATATGTATATTAGACCTCAAAATTAGTAATATGCTAATCTTAACCGGATAAAACTACTAATTTAAAAGTATTTTAGGCGTGAAACGCGCAACAACGACACCATGTTTAGATATCCTTCATACATATCCTGCCTGCCCGAGTCGTCACGAGCACGACACTACCGTTACGAGTCGTGGCTGAAACGAACGACAGCGACAGCCGATACACTGGAAGCAAGGGTTCCTAATTATGGTTTTCTCCCAAAATTTAAGGGGGAAATAAGTGGTGTGAATGTAGTAAAGTAATGGTAAATATCTATTCTTCAGACTTTAATTTTGTTTGACGAATACCTACAAATATTCATTAATAAAACAGAATTTTTGATACAATATGTACTATTATGTTTACATTCAGGTCCATTGTTAAAACACACGACTTCGAATATTTTTGGAACTAGAGGGTTGCCAATTATACTTTATAATAACGTATACCTACTACTTTATTTTTGGTAAATATACTTTATACTTTTGTAAAAAATAAAGTATGTAAAAATACTCTATTTCCAATTTGTGCTGTGATGGATAAATGATTAATTACTGAACTATTATCGACACTTTTAAGGTGACATGGAACGCATACGCGCTTTAAAATATTTACAAGATAAGTAGATTAAATAATAATAATGGCAAATGGCAATATATATTAAATAAATATTAAGCATGCATCTGATAACCTAACCTTTTTTTTATGCCGGGAAAAATGTATCTAACCGCACACCCCGTTGTTGGGCAACGAACAGGACAGTGTGGGGCCTGCATCCACTAAAGAAACCCGCCATGTGCCGTCTCTCCGCCTTTATTGACGGGCCACTGGAACTATGTTACATTCCTTCGGTGATATCTGATAGCCTACCCTTTTTTTTTTTTTGTTAAGGCGGGAAAAAATGTTCCTAACCGCACACCCCGTCGTTCGGGGCAACGAACAGGGTAGTGTGGGGCCCTCACCCACTAAAGAAACCCGCCGTGTGCTGTCTCTCCGCCTTTGTTGGCGGGCCACTGAAACTATGTTACATTCCTTCGGTGGTATCTGATAGCCTACCCTGTGCAAACAAAATTATTTATTTCTTATACCTGCTACATAAGCTTTCACTGAAAGTTTTTTTTTTCAATAATTAATCTAAAATTATGTGAAGAGGAACAGATCATTTATAAATTTAATAAAATTTAGTTGCTTGTTTATTTATCTAGGGATTGTAAAGATAGCTTCGAAAAATTCGAGGACAATGAAAAGGCCGTTAGCATGTGCTCAGAGCACGCAAAAGTATGTTTTCAAGGAAATAGAAAAATAATAAATAAATATTTATAAAAATACATTTTTTTCTTTCAAATACTTTTTTTCCTACTTAAAATAATGGGATGCTTTTTTTCCAAAAAAAGTTGGCAACCTTTAGTATAGTCTTGTTTGTGTCGTTTTTTTTTTATTTAGTGGCAGACGAGCCACGGTCCACCTGATGGTAAATGGTAACCGTCGCCCATGGACTCGACTATACCGAGAATATTGTCAAGCCGCTGCTCACCAATTCATTTCACAGCTATGAAATAAAATATAAACGGCTATCTCCTGCTACAGCCAAAACGCAACGATGTGCTTCATGGCCGGCCACACGGGAGATGGTGGTACCAACCCGCTCGGACCCGATACCAAGTGAGTACTCCCACTTGGTACCCAGCCCTACCACCAGTCATGCAATGGATGATAATTGCTTACTTCCCTTAGTCGCCTCATACGACACCCGTGGGAAAGAATGGGGTGGTGACACTTGTATTCTTAGTCCGTCACCACACGAACAAAGAATACAAGTTTGATGATTGATTCTAGAAATCTCGAGTCGAATAGTAGCGAAGGGCTATTATAGTCGGATTCATAATTAGCTGCAGTAAAATGACATAACGTATTGTCAGTTTGTGAAAAAATGTTGCCACATTTATTTTAGTAGTGTCGAGACATCATTCATTTCGTTCATTCGGATTTTCTAATAAATGTTTAAAAATAAAAAAAAAACACGCTATATTGGCTAGCTGCTATACATGAAATAATGATTTAAAAATGTGTGGGATGCTGTTTATTATATCAATAAACTATTTGTAACATTTGTTGTCTAGCACTTCACGCTTTATTACAATCATTATTTATGATAATATTATTTACTACTTTTTAGCTCAAATAGATACGAAAGCATGTTTGTTTCGTTTTTTAAATTACAGATTATTATCTTCTTATTTAGATATTTTTATATACCTACCTATATTTTTAGCATTTGACATGCTTAGCCATATAAATAAACACGAAATGTGAAATCGAAAATAACAATCCTGCTCGTGAGTGTTATTTTCGATTTCACATTTTTCACTTTGTGTTTAATGTATGTTGCTAAGCATGTCAAATACTAAATATATATATAAAAATATCTAAATAGAAAGATGAATTGTTTCTTGAATTATCAAATAAACAGAAAATTACTAACCCTTAATTGAGCGCGTGGGGTATCATACACCCCTTTTTTTTGTAGGTGGGCAAAAATGTTAAGTAAAATCGTTAAGTATGAATGTGTTATCGAAATTAGCAGTCAGGAGCAAGGGTCACGATGGCTGAATTGGCAAAGAATCTGGACAGTATCCAGGAGATGCAGAGGTTCGATTCCTGCTCGTAACTGTTATTTTCGATTTCACATTTTTCACTTTTTGTTTAATGTATGTTGCTAAGCATGTCAAATACTAAAAATAGATATAAAAATATCTAAATATTTATAGGGTTTGCGTCATTATTAGGTAAAATCTTAATTGTAAAATTAAGTTTACCTGGTCGGTATAATGTTTGAAAATACTTTCGAGAGATGGTGCAGGCGTCACCTAAAGACGTTAAGTATGAATGTGTTATCAAAATTAGCAGTCAGGAGCAAGGTTCACGATGGCTGAATTGGCAAAGCATCTGGACGGTATCCAGGAGATGCAGGTTCGAATCCTGCTCGTGACTGTTATTTTCGATTTCACAATTTTCACTTTGTTTTTAAATTCATCCATCATTTGTGAATTAGAATTTTGGCATTTTTGGTAAAAATTAATAATCAAAATAATTTTATCAATTTATTTCCTTGGAGATTTAAAATAATACTTATTTCTTCTATTTTCTGGAATTAAAGAAATTTAATTACTTATAAAGAATCACAAAACAGGTGTTTAACATCTGTGTACTTACACAATGTGTAAGCAGTGTATAAGCGTTACACACCTTTCTTACTAATAAATGATGTATAGTTACACAGCAAAAATACTGGCAACTTTAAGTGATAGCGTCTAAATACCTCTTTCCAGTAATTTTCGATTCGTTTTATATTTGGGCAGAGAGAGACTCATCAATGTATTTATTTTATACTAGAAAACATGATTTTATGTTTATTAATATTTTTCTGTTTTATAATGTTATGATACTTGCGTTTTTATTAAAAAAAAAATTAATAGATTACTTATTATGAAAAAAGTTTTAATATTCAATATAGTATTTTATGGCTTTGAACGTATCTTTCAAACTTGAGTGACATAAGACATAAGAAAATAAACATCAGCGTAGAGCGTAGCAGTTATTTACTCTTTGAAATTGAAATAAACGGAAAATAATATTGAAAATCTAATTTTAACCAATTCTTATCTTTTCTGCATCTAATTCACGTAGTTACATTGAATAGCTGATATTGTTATGGTGAAATAATGAACAGTGATTTGATAAATAATATATAATGAAAAACAAATGCTGAAGAACGTGAGCTAAAAGGTTCAAAAATATTATTGAAGATCATCGTTTTGCTACAGAGGAGCATTATTTAAAAATAAAACATCATGTTAGAAGTACCTACACTACCTTTTATCAAAGAAGAAGAGTCAACTAAAAATTGAAAAAATATTAATTTATAAATATTAATATCTCCTAAAATCAAAATAGTAATAATTAAAGGATCGTTTGTACTATTACCTATTATTGTTTTTCTCTGAAATCCTCACATTGTAAAGTTGCGGCAATTGCCTTTTTTTTGTTATTTTTAATTATAGGTACTTCACGTTCAGAAAGCCATAGATGTCAAGAAAACTATTTAAAATGTGTTTCAATAAAACGACTTCGCGAAGTTTGTACAGATATACTAATTAGTTTTCATCCGTGTGGTGATAGACTAAGAATAAAAGTGTCACTTCCCCATTCTTTCCTGCGGGTGTCTTACAAGGCGACTATGGGAAGTAAGCAATTATCACACATTGCATTGGTGGTAGGGCTGGATACCAAGTGAGAGTACTCACTTGCTATTGGGCCCGAAGCGGTTGCTCCACCACCGTCTCCTGTGTGACCGGTCATGAAGCACGTCAATGTGTTTTGGCTGTAGCAGAAAATAGCGGTTTATTCTTTTATTACATATCTGAGAAATGAAATTGTGCGCTGCGGCTTGATAATACTCTCGGTATAGTTGAGTCCATGAGCGACGGTTACCATCAGTCCACCCGATACCATCTCCTGCTACAGCCAAAACGCAATGATGTGCTTCATGGTCGGTCACACGAGAGATGGTGGTACCAACCCACTTGGGCCCAATACCGAGTACCCCCCCCCCCCTCATACGACACCCGTGGGAAAGAATGAGGTGGTAACACTTGTATTCTTAGTCCGTCACCACACGGACAATACCATCAGGTGGGCCGTGGCTCGTCTGCCATCATTATTCTTTGACATTGGGCATGGCTTTCGTGTTCGTGTTAATTTTTAGACCCACCTATCGTGAACCCCTGCTGAGATCATTAAGCATGGTGATTACAGTTACAATGTGAAAGCGTAAGAAAGAAACAAGCAAACAAACATACTCACTTTTTCATATATATAATTATAGTGAGGATAACAGGCTCTCCAAAAACAATATCTTCCTTCATGTCAATGGTGATATTGAGCAATACGAGACTAGGGCCACAATTATTAATATTTTCTAATACTATGCTTTCAGACCCTAAAACACCTTTAAATTATAAGTTTTCTCATTCTCAATATGGGGAATCAGAACTAGAGTAACTCAATAATTTGTTAAGCCATAGCCAGAATCCCATAATAATAATAATAATATCCAACCAACCATTTGAAGTAATTTTGTACAAATATCATTTTCTTTGTACTTATTTAATATTTCATCAAAAACTTCGAAATGGCACATATACAACGTATACAATTCATTCTCATTTTAAGTTACATGCTGCAGAAGACTTGGTAAGAACTAATAAAGACGTTTAACAACTGTGTACTTATACAATGTGTAAGCAGTGGATAGGAGTTACACACCTTCCTTACTAATAAACGATGTTTAATAATTGTATATAGTCGGAATTTTAATTCGATTCCAGATTTGACAATTTCAGTAGTCTTGTCGATTTGAAATAGATTAATCGAAAAATCAATTATTTAGAGTAATATAATCGATTTTTCAGATCTATTTTGAACCCTACAACGATTCAATGAATCGATCTATAAACCTACCGAATCGGACCGATCAATTCAAGGAACTAGCGAGATAATATTCCTAAACTGGCTGCAGTATATTTTTGCTGTTGTCGGGCGTAAGAGCAACTGGTAGTACTTGGTTGATAATTTGAACGCATAGACTGATGTAGTAAATTAGAGCTTCCAATCGTCGCGTTACTTGCGTTAAAAAAAATATTTTGTGTCAAACAAAGACCTTATAAATATTTTAAAACATAAGAGTAAATTAAAACTTTCTAACATTTACGTGAATTTTACACATTTTGAAATAAAACTAAGTTTATGGGATCTATCGCGTTTACTTGATTTTTATACTATCCCGAGGTTTCGAATATTTTACAACATTCATGATCACGTGTGGACGTAGAGGGTAGACGTCCAAAGCTGATATGTTATTCCAACGGTTTCATCTACCCACAGTAATTTGATTTTACAAATTTTTTGGTTTATTTATTTCAACCCACATAATATTCGTTTAGAAACACAATTAAAAATATATCTACTTTAAATTTTATGCTTAAAATGTATGAGATTTTATGCTAGCATATAGAGATGGATATAGAGATAGACAAAGATTTTATGCTAGCATAAAATTTCATAACACTACTGCTGAGCAAAAGATCCTGGGTTTGATCTCCACCTCTAACCACCATATCCACCTCTCCTCTGATATTATGTTTATTAGCTTAATAATACTTCTAACCAATTACTGGTATTTGCGGTAAATGGTCATCAATAATTTCCTGTATCTATATTATGCAATTAGTTAGGTATGTTTGAAATTGGCGCGATTAATCGAAAATCGATCTTTTAATGCTCGATTTAAACAAAAATCGATTCTATTATGTCCGATTTGAATCGAATCGGAGATCGTTTTTTTAAAGTGAATCGTCATGCCTAAATTTCATTGTTGCAACGTTATGACAAGTACTAAATAGTGACGTGGAGAAATTATTCGATACGGAAATGGAATATTTCCGGATCGATTCCTCTCGTTTATCTACTATATCTAAGCAACTACTACTTTAATAGAAACTAAGTATATCAGGAAATGAAATATTTCTGAACGAATAATTTAGTTATGACGATGAATTTTATTAAGGATCTGAGAGTTTTCTTTAATAATTGTGTGTGAAATAAATAAAAAAATGTGATCATGAAGGAACACGAGTAATAAAACAAATAGATGTATTATGGTAATATTTTATTTTATAAATCGTCGCCATCACCGCTATCGCTATCGCTGTCACTTTCTGTAACATTTATTATAAATGTGTCTGTGATATTGTCAATTAACATATCTAGCCTATTCATTTTTTCCTCTTCTTTGACAACATGGGATACGCATTTAGACCATTCGGTAGCCGTAATTTTTTGAATGCCTTCCTCAAATAAATTTCTCACGTCTGTCAATTTGAAGGTTTTATTATTTTGAGCTACATGCCCCTTTACCTACGCCCATATCAATTCGATAGGGTTCAGCTCGCAATGGTAAGGGGGCAGTCTTAAAACCGTGATCCCATGTTGTACTTATTTCGTCTACAGCGTACTTATTAAAATACTCGTTATGTGGAATCAGATCTAAAAGCGTAGCTTTAACCATATCTAATTCGTAATGAATATTTTTATTTAAAAGCCAGTCTTGAATTGCAGCTTTTTTCCAGCTCATTTTTGGTGCCGTTTCCAATGTTCGGGAGTGGTAAGGTGCATTATCCATCACCACAATTGAGTTTGGTCTTAATTTTGGTAAGACTCCAGCGAACCATTCCTCAAAACAAACTGCATTCATCTCATCATGGTAATCTTCACAATTTTTCTTTGCTTCAAAAATCATGAGCCCCTCTTCCAGGAAGCCTTCTTCACTACCTATATGGCTAATTATGAGACGTTTGCCTTTTCCAGATGTATTTTTTAATCCAGTGGTCAGTCCCTCCAAAAACGCTTGCCGAGATGATGTGACTTTCTTGTCCACCCAAGTTTTTTTTACAGTATGACCTAAAAATAAATATAGTACATGAACATTGAATATGACTATTAAATTTAATGTAAAATGTATATAAATTCAAAATGTTAGCCTTACCTGCGTTAACTCAAGTTTCATCTTGATAATATATGGGAGACTATATGGAGAATATATATTCTCGTCGAAACTGACATATAGATCGCAAGTAACGCTGGCGCCATGTTATTATATTATTTCGACCAATAAGTGTGCTCTTGCGTGAATTATAATTACGACTGTAGTTACACACTGCTTATAACACAAAATACTGGCAACTTCACTGAAAGCGTTTTAAAACTTATATCAAGTAAATTTCGGTTAGATTGATGTTTGGGCTGAGACTTATGAATGTAGTTATACTTGTAAAAATGATTTTTATGTTGATTAATGTTTGTCTTATTTATAATGTTAGGATAATTGTGTTTTTAATAAACAAAAAATTAATGGATTATTTTTTATGAAAAGTTTAATATGCAAGATAGGTAACTTAATAATAGTTATGGGTTGGGACGTTCCCTTCAAACTTGAACATCATGAGAATGTTAACTTCAAAGTTGCAGATATTTGACATCCGATCTCCGCTTTCAAATCGAAATAAACGGAATCGAAATATTGTAGAAAACGTAATTTTATCCAATTTTAAAATTGTCTACCTCTAAGGCCCACTTGCGCGGAAATTTTGAGATAACTAAATACCTTTGCGTTTACTAACTTAGGTTACATGAATAACTATCTAATTCAAAATTTATCTTGCATGTAAGAAAATTCATCCAGGTTTTACTAACCTTATTCCGCTTACATCCCAGCCAAATACAAAAGGAATGAATGATGAACGATACGAGTATTCTTCTCTCATTCACACAACAGTTACTTGCATAAGTCTTTGTTCAATGTTAGACTTGAATTAACGCCACGTGTTTTTGGTAGTATAAGTTAAAGGGCTATATGTCATAATGTCAAATTGTTGTTTGATTACTATCTCGAGTGTATTTTATGACAATATATCCGAATTATTTTGAGAAATGTGAAGGAAAATTTATAATGTGGCCCTATTTTTACAAGTTGTAGCAGTTTACTTCTTTGTGGTATAATAACCAAATATAGGTAAACATGTTATTGAAAATAAATAAGAAACTGCTGGTGCTATCCTGAACTGACTGGGCCCTGTAGATAAGTATACATCATTTATGATGCCCATAGTTGATGTATATATAATAACGGAATGGTAAAAACGCTAGTAGTACAGATTAAAATAGAAAAATAGAAGAATTATTCTAATAATCAATGTATGTACGTGTAAACAATGGATTGGCATAAGATTACGACGGCAAAATAAGCATATCACGTTGTCTAGGGGGCCTGAACACACATGAACACATCATCAGAAACCAAAAAGTCACTCATCAGTACATTAAAAATAAACGATGCAATGTTAGGTATTTTGTTGTTGTTTTTTATATACAAAACGCAAACTAGCATAGTCTCACAATTTTGACGTAATAAACCCAGAGAAAGACATTTAACCCTCCAACTTTGGCGGGTTTGATAGTTAATTATTTTACGCATGGTGTTAACTCTTAGCAGTGCAAGCAAAAATAATTATTTAGCCCTGCGTTAGCAGTACGCTCGGAGTTATATACAATTACTCTGAAACGCGCAAGTGGGCCTAATTCACGAATTTAAATTGAATACCTGATATTCTTATTGCGAAATATTGGCCAGTGATTTGATAAATATAAAGAAATAAACATGCTGTTAAGTGCTGAAGAAGGCGAGCTAAAAAGCTCAAAAATATGAATAAAGATTTAGCTACAGAAGAGCACAATATTCCAAAATAAAACATATGTTAGAAGTACACAAACTTTTAATAAAGAAGAAATGTCAACTAAAAATTGAGAAAATATTCAATTAGATAACATATATCCACTAAAATCGATAATAATAATTAAAGGATTATTATATTATTATCATTGCTTTTCTCTCAAATCCTCACATACTACGTACATAGTAGCGACAATTGCTTTAATTTTAATTATTTATAATGATAGGTAGGTACTTCACATTCAAAAAGCCATAGATGACAAGAAGACGGTTTATTCAAAATGTGTTTTAATAAAAAGTCTTCTCGAAGCTTGTCCAGATTATACTATTTAAAGTATGTCTATGTCTTGGCGGAATTTTTTTCCGCGTGGACTGCTGTATATAAATGTCACTCTCATCCATCCATCCATTCATCAGCCTTTCAACATCCAAGACATGGCCTCCCCAAGAGAGCACTACAACGAGCAGTTTTGTGCTGACTGCATCCAACGGCTCCCTGTGGCTTTGACCAGATCTTCGGTTCATCTGGTGGAACCAACGATCTGGTGCTACGCTGTCTGAAACCACTCGCCACTCGCGAGCCTCTTTTCTCTAATTGTCGTCAGTTTGTCGAGCGATGTGGCCTGCTCATTAACACTTTAGCATGCCAACCCGGCGGGCAGACAGACTCACTTTTATATCTGTTTCATATATAAAATAATTATAACAGGCTCTCCAAAATCAATATCTTACTTCATGTCAATGGTGAAATTGTACAATAGGAGACTAGAGCAACATAATGAAACCATAAAGCAAATACCTAAATCTCTGTGTATCTCAGTATGGGGATTCAGAACCGGAGTAAATAAGTTGTTAAGTCATAGCAAGAATTCCACAATAATAATGATCCCATGTTGAATCTGCTACCATTAGAGGTAATTATGTATAAATATTTTTTTCTTGGTACTTGTTTCATCAAAAACTTCGAAATGATCTAAATAATTCATTCTCATTTGAATTTAATGCATACTACAATTTTAAGTTACACGCTAGATAAACTAGGGTTGCGGAGTGTTTAGCGGTTGTGTAAATTCTCATACAATTTATCCATTCGTTTTATCAGATGTATACAACAGAACTGTCAAAATATTGTTTATTAGTAACATTGATGTTACACATCTCGTATACACCGTGTGTAAAATTTTAATAGCTACGGTAGATAAACATCGGTCGTGAGGTGTATAGCGGTTGGGTAAATGTCATAGAGTTACGCACGCGTTATAACAGATGTATACAACTGAACTGTCAAAATATTGTTTATTAGTAACATTGATGTTATACATCGTGTATACGCCGTGTATAAAAGTTTATTAGTATAAGTTTAAGTAAAATTCTAGTATTGAGGCGGATTTTTTTCCGGTACCCAGGAGCGGCATTAAGTTTATATCCGGCCCTGGTCGCCATCGTCTTACTGACTTCGACTACGACTTGTTTTATGAATTAAACTTACGTGTGATGAGAGAATAATGATGTTTGTTACTGTTAGGCTGATGGTTCTGCCAATACCTTAAACAAATTAATAAAAAAAAAAAATATGCTACTGTATAAAAAACTGATATTGCCCGTGTCCGATATTTTAGGTCTTATTTATTTGGAAGTCAGAAATTATGCAGATTTATAACAAATAATAATAATGATGCATGTAGAACAAAACATACCATATTTCATAATGCATAAATGAAGCAATAGTAACAAGATTTTATTCGTAAGCCGTTGATTGAAACATTGAAGGCAACGAAGTAAGTAAATAGTAATTAGTAAAATATAAAGTAAACGCAATTTTACTATGTAAGAAAAATAACGTTTCTATTAATATGTTTTATGAGTTCTGCGGTTATTTAAATAACATTTCCTGTGCGGTGTCATGTGGTATTGTATTAATATGACTAAGTGAAAACAGTTCATCTCTGCTGTTTGTTTTTCTTTATAATTAAGTATTTTTTTGATTGAGTAAATAATGTTCTACAGTCATATTCCATTGTTTATAGTTTTCTTATGATCTATACACACTTTTTTATGAGGTCTATTTCTTGTAGTGGTATAAATTAATGATATTATTCAATACAATGTTATTCATTTATAAACGTTAAACTATCTGCTTTCTTTTCTTCCCATTTGTGAAATGAAACAGTGAGCATTGACATCATAGTACAATAGTTAGAGCCGGTCTTTGTCTCTCTGAAGCTGCAAGACGTTGCGCAGTATCTATTTTTTTATGTAAGGGATGTGGGTCTTCTACAGTTCACATTATTGAAAAATGTTTGATATAATTGAACAATTGTAATCGATAATCATATTAAAAGATGTGGATGCTCTTCTATATCTAGATTAAAACTTACTCACTTAAATTGTGTGTATACTTTTTATTGAGTCTATAAATAGAACCTAAACAAATAGATATGTAAATATAATGATCCCATTCAATTGTTTCTTTAATCAAGTACTTAATAACATTTGAATTGGTCGGCACTAATCTTATGATTCTTGCACAATCTCCACTGTGCCTAACTTCAGAGACACAAAGATCAGTTGTGACTACTATACTCTTAATACTAGCGAGTCAATGAGCTGCCCTACTTAAGTCAGGCCGTGGCTTGTCTTATACCATAGGTAATAAAAATATGCCTTGAAACCAAATATAGAATAAAACCTTATTTCTTTTTTGTTAATTTCAGTGCTCTTTTTGTTAAGAGGGTATGGACTTAACCTCAAAAAATTTAAATGTATTTAACAGCGTATTAGAGAAAATTTTCATTAGTTTGTCTATTCACCACTACGGCGTTACAAGCACAACAGTTTGATCCAGAACATTCCATATGCGTTAGTATGGCTGGACCACATTATTTATACTAACTTACTCATCACCACGCCATCTTCCTTGCGGAGTAGGTAGAGAGAATAGTGTGCCCAAAGGCTCTATTCTTGTATACATCTCTCGCTTCCTCGACATTCATAATTCTCTTCATACACACTCAACGGTTTCGGAGACTTCTGACTCCATCTTTTTTCAATAGATGACCGATTTGGTCTAGGTAGGTAAGTCTCCGTCTCCCTCTGTACCTACATCCTTCCACTTTCGCATTGTATATCTTCTTAACAGTCGCTCGTCCGGCATTCTTTCTACATGTCCGAACCATTGGAGCATTCCCTTTCGCATCTTTACACTAATACTCTCTTTCATACCTACTCGCTTTATGAGACACTGGATTAACATAAATATACTTTTTATCCTGGAAAAGTGATTGATTGAGTTTCCTTAGGACAGCTATTTTTTTCACAAATGTCAAAGTATTTCTATGAAATTTGGTGTTTAGATAAATTATAGCCTGGATATAGGTACATAGGTGTAGTATTTTTTTAACCCAATAAGGAGTTTATACTATTTGATGGCATGAGTTTTTAAACATTTTGATCTATATTTTAGCACTTGACATGCTCAGCTAATTTAAAGAACAAATTAATTGTGAATGTAGAGAAAGATAACTTTACTGCAAGTGAAATTCAAACCTGCGTCCCTTCCAATCCGGGGAAGTGCTCTGGACCGCTAAGCCACCGCAGTGACCTATGGCCATACTCAATCTCCACATCTGTCTTTACGACCGCCATAGTCGAATGCATTTACATGCATTAATCCAATATAGTAAGACGGGCCTCGTGACGTAGTCGGTAGTGTAACCGACTTCCGTGTACGAGGTCGTGGGTTCGATTCCCACTCAGGACAATTATTTGTGTATTGGTATTTGTGTATTACAGGTATTTGGTACTGCGTCTGGGTGTTTTCTATCTATTATATGTATTTATTTACAAAAAAAAGTAGTATATGTATTATATCCGTAATCTCGTACCCATAGCACAAGCATTAAGCTTAGTTTGGGACCAGAGGACGTTGTGTGAAAATGTCCGTGAATATTTATATTAATTTTATTTATTTATTTAGATATTTTTATATACAGTCGTGGTCAACTAATTAGGGACAATCTCTAGTTGAGCCAAATTGTGAATTCATTAAACCTCTTTACAGTATAGCTGATAGATTATCATAGTGCCATTTGTTCAAAGAATGCTGGCTGGCCATTTAATTAAGGACACTGAGGTATTGCGTTCTAATTTCAGAATTTGAATCTTAATACTTTTTTATTTCTTCTCTTATTATTTTGTGGTAGTTTTGGCGGCAATCCAGATTTTTTAAAGTTTTGAGAATTATTTTGAAGCAAATTGGGCAAAAATAAAGTTGCGATTTAACACTACGAAAAATTATCATGAAGTTTGTCGAGCGTGGTTGGTCATACCGAAGGATAGCACAACATTTAAATTGTTCAAAAACTATGGTATGCAATGCAGTGCATCATTTCAGGCGATATAACACAGCTTTAAATGTGTCCAGAACAAAAAGCTCGAGAATACAACTCCGCAAGAAGATAGAATGATAACCAGGTTAGCTAAGAAAGATCCGTTTCTTGTCTCTATTTTAATAAAACACGAAGTATTTGGGGCAGATGAAAGAGCCGGTGTATCAGCGAGGACCGTTCGACGACGTCTGATGGAAGCAGGGTTGTTCGGAAGAGTGGCTCGCAAAGTACCGTTGCTGAAGAAAGAACATAGAAATGCTCATTTGGCGTTTGCACGTAAATATGGACATTGGATCTACGCCCAATGGCAACATGTATTATTCTCTGACGAGACCAAGGTTAATTTGATTTCTTCAGATGGAAGGCAATATGTACGACGTCCTGTAAAAGCGGAAATGAATCCAAGATTCACAAAAAAACAGATGAAACATGGCGGTGGAAACATTAAAATGTGGGGTTCATTTTCTGGACGTGGAGTGGGACCTGTGAGGAAAGTTCAGGGTAACTTAGACCAACATCAATACAAGGCAATATTGGAATAAACTATGCTTCCCTATGCTGAGGAGCATCTCCCTATTATATGGACGTTTCAGCAGGATAACGACCCGAAACATACCGCCCGTTCAGTCAAGTCGTTTCTTACCAGTCACGTCAGTATCGGTGCTAGATTGGCCAGCAAATAGCCCGGACCTCAACCCAATTAATTGAGCACCTTTGGCACGATATCAAGAAAAAAGTTGCCACTTATCGTACTACAACTTTAGATGAACTTAATGAAGCTTTTTGTGAGGCATGGGCAAACATTCCTGTCGAAACATGTCAGAAACTGATAATGTCTATGCCACATCGGTGTCAAGCGGTAATTACTAACAAAGATATTGCTACTGGGTATTGATTTTACACGTAATAAAATGGAGCTGTTAAAGATATTATAATACTGCAGATTATTAGTTTTGTTTAACTCTATTTTTCATTATATATACTTTACTGTCCTTAATTAAATGTCCAGCTACAGAATTGTACCTTTAAATTTAATGCTAAAACCTTTGATATTAAATACTTTTATCTATTTATTTAATCTTTTATTTACAGCCATTTATAGCATAATAATCGGACCAAATTATGCAAATAATAGGTGCTGAGAAATCAATAGGGTTGTATATTTATATGTACATAACCGGTTATAGCTCTTCACTATCTTGAATGTCCCTAATTAGTTGACCACAACTCTATATTTTTAGCATTTGACATGCTTAGCACTATGCATTAAACACAAAGTGAAAAATGTGAAATCGAAAATAACAGTCGAAATCCTGCTCGTGACTATTATTTTCAATTTCAAATTCTTCACTTTGTGTTTAACCAATATAGTATGTTAAATTCCATGCTATTTGATGGCGCGATTATTTAAACATTTTGATCTGTATTTTAGCACTTGACATGCTCAGCTAATTTAAACGCGTACGCCTCTGGGAAACGTTTTGTCATAACAAATGAGTAACTCTTATCTTAGAATGGCCTTTACATGAATCCATCCATCCATCAGCCTTTCAACGTCCACTGCCGGACATAGGCCTCCCTAAGCGAACGCCACAACGAGCGGTCAAGGGGGATAATGCCGTAATCGCCACGCTTGGCAGGCGGTTTGGCGATCGCAGTGGATGTTGTTAATACTCGAGAGCGTGCTGCTGCCCACTCCCCCGGTATTCATTCCCTCAGTCGGCAATTACGACTCCCGTGGGTAGAGGGGGGGGGGGGGCAATTCTAATGCCGGCCCCACACATGAAATATATGAATACTTACGCATAATAATCCCTATAGGCTTCTCTCCTTCTTCGACCAAGAAATACATAAACGAGGGTGCCTGCTGTAGCACTTAGCGTCAAAGCGGTTGCAAGATTTCTTTTTGTCTGAGCCAGATGAAGCCGACGCATGTTGGGCTTGGCGTAGCATGTTGGTGGTGGTGGTTGTTCAGGGGCGTACTGGGGGCACACTGGTTTTGGTGGTGGTGGGCAAGGTGGACACGGTGGGAGTTCGCAGGGATTCATGATACTGAAATAATAAGATGTATTAAACCACTGTTGCTTGAAGAAAACATGCGTCAGTTCCATCAAAATAAGCTTGAAAACTAAGCCACGAAATACATATATATATATATAGTTCGCGGTAGATATATATATATATATATATATATATACATCATCATCTTCCTAGCTTTATCCCAATCTGTGTCTTCCGGGATCTGCTCCCTTCGAATGAAAAACGAAACGTTAGACGAACTTTCGTTTGCTTCATTGTGATTGGTCGCCTGAATCACGCATCAGATGATCAATCACAATGACTCGAAACGAAAATTCGTCTAACGTTTCGTTTTTTGTTCTAAGGGGGCTGTTCGGTTTTAGCAGATGTACCAGTACTTACACAGAAAGACTTCCTATCAGAACTCCACGACCCATTTAAGGGGACAACTGCCGACTTTAGAACAAGGCCAGTGTCAGATTGAATGTTGTTCGACACCTCAGCCCCCCAATGTTCGTGCTTTCTAAAGCACGGAGGTCAGGTGTCCATAAATAGGTGTCATATCACTTTTTGGTCACCTATTAGAATCGTCGAGCGAGTTTCTCTGGAATGTATCGAGTTTTTTTTTCGTCAAAATATTTTTTATTATGAATGCACTTACCTACTTTAGCAGTAACATAAGAAATGTCTACACATTTTGTAATATGTATTAAATATTTAGATTCCGAGTATTTCGATTCCAAGATTTCCTTCGGCACTCCTTTTTTAGAAAGATAGGACTAATACGGATTTAATATAATTTTTGTTACAGAAACAAGCCACAAATGAAAAATGGCTCAGAGTTCTCACGGAGGCAGTCACAGACGCGGCAGAGACCACGATGGTGGCGCAATGAGGTACACTAACACAGACTGGGAGGCGAAAGAAGCTCTTTACCAGCGGGAACTAGACGAGGCACGCGCCAGGGCTACACAGATGGAAAAAACTATGCGCTGGTGGTCCGACTGTACAGCCAATTGGCGTGAAAAATGGAGCAAGGTGCGTAATGAACGAAATAAAGCGAGGGAAGAAGCAAAACAGCTTAAAAACAAAGTAGATACATTATCCAAAGAGCTGTCTACTTCAAAATCAGAAAAGAATGATCTAGAACAACAACTAAATGAATTGAAACGAGACAATGACAAGCTTTTGAGTATTGGTGAAAGCAGGGTCCTAGCTGGTGATCTCACAACTGAAGATGGTGTGGAGTTGAGAAGGAAGAATATTGGCTATATGTCACCTAACGATCAGCCATCAGTAAGGCAGAGGGCGTCACTAGATTCACACAAATTTTCAAATGTTGATAATGTTTTAGCAAATAAATTAAGTGAGCTAAGATTAAGATTGGATGAAACCTGCAAAAGTTTGCAGAGTGAGCAAGACGAGAAAGCTTTTCTTCTGACGAAAGTTGAAACTTTGTCAGCCGAGCTTCATAATGCCAAAGCCGAACTCCACAGCGATAGAACATTAGGTTCGACAGACTCGACTCACAGTGAAGTCGAAAGACTACAAAATGAACTGCAAGATGAAATAGCAGCTAAACAAGTTTTAGAAGAAAAACTCGCCGAATTGAAAATGGAAATTGAGCGGCTTAAATCTGAGAACACAATACAATGGAGCAAGCGGGAATTGTTGGAGACGGAAAACATCGCTATCTTAAGGGAAAATAAGAAATTGTACGGCCAAGTATGTGAACTCAGAGAACAAATACACAAGTTGAATAGAATATCGGATGGCAGCGCTTACTTTAGCGAACATAGTAGGCTGGATTCTAACATATTGTATGTTCGGAAAACAAACGCTAGCCCGAGATCGCACGAATCAAGTAACGGTTCATCTGAAGCTAATCTCGCTCATTACGACGCTAAAACAAACACATCAGGCGAAGACGAAGAATTAGCAATAGTAGAGAGAAATTAAAAACAATAATTTAATTATCAGTACCTTTTTCCAATTTCAGGAGCTTTTCCGTTAAAATTGACGTTAATATTTAGGTAATGTCAAAATTTAATGAATCGTTTAACGTCTATGGCAATAGTCTATGGTATACGATAAAAAATTCTTCTTTTGAAAATTAGGAAAATGAAATGAGTATTTATCTTCTGTTTGTGCTCGAGATATAAATAATGAGAGCGCAAATCATGTACACAAAATGAAAATAAAAATTATTTAGTATAGTAGTAGTTCGAAAATATTTTATTTTAGTTAAACATATTTTGGATCTCATACAAGTGTATAGTTAACTCCAGGGATTAAATTCTTTGACAGACAAAGAAAAATAGATACAGGGGATAAGTCAAAGGTTGTGTCAGATTCTAGAAATTTGGTTATTTATCTATGAATTTATGCATTGCTTTTTTTTTAATACAAACCGATTGTAGTTTTTATTTTAGTCATTCAAGACAACAAGCTTACTTTATTGAAAATAGAGGAGTTTTGGCGGAAAAATGAAATCATGATGATCATGTCGTCGCTCGTAACTCTACACTATTTTCCAAAACTTGTTTTATTTAATGTATTAATGTGTAAAAGTGGTGTATTTTACTAATTAACTATTTGTAAATGCATAAGTGTTGACTCCATAGAAGCTTCTCAGTAAAGCCGCCACCACTTTAGTGTGGCATGACTGACTTGACTATGACTAATTTTATATGTCTGACTTTGACTTGTTTGATGAAAGCTTAGCCTGTGAAAATATTGGAACCGCGTGACCGACCAAGTAACACCTTGGTGTGTTTTCGTTATAGAGTGAGATAGCCGTTTATACTTTCATTTGATATCCGTGAAATAAAATGTTGAGCAGTGGCTTATAGTAGGTAGTCTAGTATAGCTGAGTCCGTGAACGACGTTTACCATTTACCACCAGGTGGGACGCACCTCGTCGTCACTATTATGGGCGGATATACTTCACTTATAATTGGACCGTGTTGTGCAGAAATAAGGTAATTCACAAAAACATAAATGAAAGTCATGCCGATTTGACTTTGCTGATCTACCTCGGTGTTGCAGCGGTAGTGTAAGTGACTGCTGATCATGAGGTCTCGGGTTCGATCCCCGGATCGGGCAATTTTATTGAGCTTTTTCGTAAAAAGAAAAATTCTCAGTAGATAGCAGCCCGGAGTTCGGAAATGTGTCCGGTAGACGGCAATAGGTTCGCCCCTTATTACGTGGGACTTAAACATAGCTCTCAACGAGCAGGGTAGTGTGGGGCTCTCACCCACTCAATAAACCCGCCGTTTACCGTCTCTCCGCCTGTATCTGCAGACCACTGGAACTTGGGACGTTACTTCAGTGGTGGGTTTCATGTTGGCCTAAGTATTCAACGTATGCCTTAGATGCAAACTATAATTTACTCGTAAAGAAATATTTAATAACTACTTATAAGAATATATGTATATTTTTAAGTATCTAATTTATTTGCCTAATTTTATTATTTTGCGAATCCAAATGTTAATAATTTATTGCAGCAAATCTAATTAATATGCAAAAGTGGGCCTTAAGATGCCCAATATATTTTTGCAAAATACTTCTAAATATAATTTTATGTAAGGGAACGTACCCATACTACGTGACCTGTTCGAATACTACGCTCAGTCACAGGTGCGGGGGTTGGCTTAGATTTTTGTTACATAGTCGATTTCGCCGAAAGAAATTCGCGCTTTTTCGACCTATCTTTGTATAGGGCGCGCAGTATTTAGTACTTAAACTCACAGTTGGTGGCGCTGACGCACATATGTCGACATCAGCTGGTCGAAAACAGACACTGGGGGTTAGGCAGAATCTCGTATCTCACATGTCGATCGTATCGTGATCACTGTGATTGGTTGAGAGATCACCGTGATTGGCCAACGGATTATTGCGACATCACGCGTCGGTTTCTCAACCAATCACAAGCGAGTCGATACGATGTCGATTGTGATATGAGATTCCGTCTAAACCCCCCCACTGTCAGGCAGTTTGTAGTTCAGACGTTCAGTGAAGTTGTCAAGCAAGTCGACGAGAGTTCATGCTGTACAATGATTAAAAATTATACTTGTCAATACTACGTTAAAACTTTAAGGAGGGGTCTTGGCATATACTACAATTGGTCACTGAGGGGAGAGGGGAAAAATCTTGAAAAATAGGTCACATAGTATGGGTACATTCCCTGTGAACATTTTTCTCAAATGCATTTCAATTTTTTACCCAGAACGCAAAACTCTAAATGTGAAAAATATATAGGGTTTAGGTTGTGGCCCGACATGTTTTCACGAAAAAATACGCTTAGTTTTCTAGAAGACTTAAGCGGTTTAGAAAAAAATATTTTGTAGGTTGCATTGATACAGAAATGTGTCCTACGATTAGTGGATATAACATGTTATTATTAAGTTGTATAGACTATAACTATAATGTACCTAATTCTAGATATTAACAAATAAAAAAAATATCGCTGTGTTATTGTTTTATTTACAATTGTCATAATCAACTTCACCTGAAAAGAATTCGTTTGTAGCGTCTGAAATCAATTTCAAAATTTATCGCAGCAGCAATTGTCATGATGGCTGAATTGGCAAAGCATCTGGGACGGTATTCCAGGAGATGCAGCTTCAAATCCTGCTTGTGACTGTTATTTTCGATTTCACATTTTCATACTTTGTGTTAATTCATATGGTAAATAAGTATTAATGTGTAAAAGTGGTGGTCTTTTACTAATTAACCATTTGTGTAAGTGTTGCCAAGTTATTAGAGATGTGTAACTCAGGAGTGATTGATACAGATGTATAATCCTTTCAAAATGCGTAATCAATCTTTAAATCGTTGGTTTCGAAAATACATCTTTAACTCACTAGCTCACTACGTTAGGATTGAATAGATGGAATGATGGACGTAGATTTAGAATGAGACAATAGATAAAGGATATTGTGAATTGAAAAGAGATAACATAAGTTGTAGGCACGCACAAACGCACTCTTGAAATACAATGACGATAGGTACACGGAAACTTATACTCTCTGTCTTTTAAGTAAAAAGCTCAAAACCAGTTGCGACTTGAGGGAATGAGAGAATAACTACATGAATCAATAGATATTTGCATCACTTATGATCAACTGAATGAATAACGTCATTCGTCACCAAAGATTAAAAAGAGTTAAAGATTTAAAAGAGTGATTTAAATCTTTCGAAGAAAAAGATTTATAAATCCTTGATCTCATTGGTGATTTAGTTTGCGCATCCCTGCAAGTTATGTAATGGCTTAACGTGATTTTTCGTGTTTCAAAACTCCCTGTAAGCTTCCAGTAAGGTCGCCACCACTTCATTGAAGTATGACTGACTTGACTATGACTAATTTTATATAACTTCGACTACGGCTTGTTTGATAAATTAAACTTACCTGTGGTCAGAAAATAACGATTAGGATTTAGTTTTAAGTTTCTCTTAGGCTGATGGTTCTTGCAAAACAAAGACTTCAAATTACTAAAATATTACATATGAAAAAAAAACAAATGAAACAACTATTTATTTATAATACAAATAACAATGACAACATTATTATTCAAATGCAACACTGTCCATTCCCATCCGCTTAAAACGAGACCTCAAAATAGTTTTTTTGAAATTTTGTTTCCGGGGTCGCGTTTTGTCTACATTGCGACCAGAATTAATACTTTTAGCTTTGTCCTTTGATTTGTTACTACTTTCTGGGTTAGAAGATTTTAATTCATCAATAATTTCAATCTCGAACGCCTGGCCGTCTTCGACACAAGTTATCATACAAGGTAGCTTTTCGAATTTTATATTATTGGCGTCTATTTCTATTTCATCGCCAGCTCGAGACTTGGAATCCGATTTTTCTTTATCGAACATTACTAAATCGATATCGGCGGAATCATTATCATTTTCTGATTCTGTCGGTGTGTCCGATTCGTTGCTCTCACTAGAATAGTTTCGTTTACGTTTCCGTTGTATTACTAGATTATTACGCTTTGCAGTTTTGGTTGCCTTTGTTCTGTCTTGCGAGTTTTGGACGTTTGAATTGGAAACTACATCCGATTTTGCCGATTGTCTGATGGGAAAAACCAAGGTTATCCATTATATACTTACATTAATATAGTTGTTTTATAAGACTATTACTGCAGTTGTACTACATATCAGCTGTTTAAACATCTTTAAGCACGTTACGTTTAAAATCTTTGAGAGGGAGTTGAGATCTCCCACTTTCTTGGAACAGGACATATTCCAAGAACAATGATATCTCGTATGCTAGCAGACTTCATAATCCATCAAGAAAATCTCCTAGACATGTGGGGTATTTTTCAGTCTTACACAACGAATATAAATAGTATAAGAATAATTATTATTAAATGATTGGTCGCATATTTCTTTAGGATCATACGGTAGATCTATGTTAAGGGGTGGTTTAAAATATGTTTGATAACTACGTTCGAAAAACTAAAATTAAGCGAGACAGACGTATTTATGAAGAACCCTTATAGAGCGACCAACGCAAACAGTTTTTTTTTAGCTGAACAACAAAGCACAGCGTGTCATTCTTAATAATAAAAAAAAAATCTCAGGAGTTTATTTGGGAATCATTAATATTACATACCGTTCATTCACACCCATCAAATATTTAATTCCATCCACTTTAGTTTTCATAGCCCTCTCTTTAATAATCCGGGCTGTGTCCTGTACATCGCCTGAGAAAAAAAATAAACAAAATCAACTTATCGTATTATGCTTTAACTATTAATCTTGAAATATCTGACTCAATATCATATACAATACATTTTATATATCATTTAATTTGAATTTTATATATAAGATAGTAAGGATCAGTTTTTGCTCGCGATTCTGCCGTGGGCGTAGCTAGTAGCATCACGCCTGTATTCCCCAAAGGGGTAGGCAGAGGCGTATTACACACCCATGGTTCGCCAGCTATATTTAAGTCCCACGCAATAGGGGACGAGCCTATTGTCATCTACCGGGCACTTTTCCAAACTCCGGGCTGCTACTGAGAATTATTCTTTTAAGCCAGTTTTTTTTTTAAGCCAGTGGTCGTATATTCATACTTCAGCTAATTTACACAAACCATGATCTATAGTTCAACACAAACCATGATCTATAGTTCATACATCCAAACCTGCCTCATGAATCACTCCATCCATTGGTAAACACCGCATGAAAATCGTTTCAGTAGCTTGCTGAATTATTGCGTTCAGAAACTTATTCAGACAAACGTAATTTTGGAGACTTAGTTTTCTAATCTGTATCTACTTTAAATGCAGCTATATACATATGATAAAGGTATTTTGTGGTACTCCACACTCCATTGAGATACTTCTATAATATATTTATAGAAGTATCTCAAGTTCCGTTCCCGCAGGAATTTGATAGTTGTATGCTTACCATTATCCACTGTGGGGGCACTATGAATAATGCCAGAAACAATATTTGACAACGAGGACTCCAGTTCACTGGGAAATTTTGCATCTATGTAGTTCAAATCAACAGCTGCAACAACACATACACAATTATAAGAACACAGATTATATCGTATTGGTTTCGTAAGAACTATATATTATCGCCCTTATTAATAAACATTGTATAACCTCCGAATAGATATTCAATATTTTTTTACATTCTTTCAATGTCATGTTTTTTTGTTAAGGCGGGAAAAAATGTTTCTGACCGCACACCCCTTCGTGCGGGGCAACGAACAGGGTAGTGTGGGGCCTTCACCCACTAAAGAAACCCGCCGTGTGCCGTCTCTCCGCCTTTATTGGCGGGCCACCGAAACCATATTACATCCTTCAGTGGTGTATTATAAAAAGCTACCTACACCAAATCGGTCATTTATTGAAAGAATGTGGAGTCAGGAGTCTCCGAAACCGGGGAACGTGTATGAAGAGAGTTATGAATGTTGAGGAAGCGAGAGATGTATACAAGAATAGAATCTTTTGGCACCCTGTTCTCCCTGCCTACCCCGCAGAGAAGACGGCGTGATGATAAGAAAACAAGTACATATATAGGTATCTGTAGATATTGTAACACATTCTCTCGCAGGTTTTACCTGATGGGTAATGTAGGTGTGTCTCTTTGTAATATCGCTTTTTGGTTTCATTGAGTTTTAAAAGGCGGGTAAAGAAAATTGCACCTAAAAGTATACCTCATCTTTTTTATTGCATGTAGTGGCAGACGAGCCACTGTCCATCTGATGGTAAATGGTAACCGTCGCCCATGGACTCGACTATACCGAGAGCATTGCCAAGCCGCTGCTCACCAATTCATTTCACAGATATGAAATGAAATATAAACGGCTATCTCCTGCTACAGCCAAAATGCAAGGATGTGCTTCATGGCCGCTCACACGGGAGATGGTGGTACCAACCCGCTCGGGCCAGATACCAAGTGAGTACTCCCACTTGGTACCCAGCCCTACCACCAGTCATGCAATGAATGATAATTGCTTACTTCCCTTAGTCGCCTCATACGACACCTGTGGGAAAGAAGCTAATACTACTACTGTAGGAGAAAAACTCAAAAGACAGTGGTAGAGGGATAAGGAATATCCCAGCATGAATGGATCGATCAGGGAAGTACCACACTCTCACTGAAGATCAGCGTGAAACAATGGTAGGTACCCCTACAGTTGTGTTTCATATGATGAGTGAGAGCGCCAGAGGCCTAGTACCTCTCCATAGGGACTCCTCTCCTTAATATACTTCCTCTCCTCAGTATCCTTCCCATCATCTCCATATCGTTTCCCCTCTATCCCTTTCCTTGGGGATAGCGACGCGCGAGAAGTGCCTCTGGTGTTGATGTAATCCATTTAACCATGCTCATGACCATGTCTCTAAGAGAAAATTATCTGGAGGATCTAAACTATAATAGAACGAAATTTGGCAGTGTCCCCGGTATTGCTAAGCCTATGAGTGGTAGTGTGACCACTTACCATCAGGTGAACCATAGCCAACAGGCAATAATAATAATAAAGGATACCTTTTATGTCAGCCTTCGCATCATCATACCGGAGCTGCAGTCCACTTAATTCTTTAATGATATCCAACTCCTCATTCTGTCTTAATAAAACCCCTTTAGGTCGAGGGCCGAATGATTCTATCGTAGGACAACCTGTAAAAGTTTAGCCAATTTTCGTTATGGACATCACTAGCTGCTACGCAATATAGTCTATGGTTGTGGTAATTTTTCAGCTTACTAAACTATGGGCCTAACTAAGTTGCATTCTATGAAGGCAGGAGTAGGTAAATACGTGTTTATTTTGTCACTTCTTAAGAAAGACTAGTCGAGAAATCCAGATGTTACAATTACAACCCTTTCTTTTTGTTAAGGCGGGAAAAAACACACCCTTCGTTTGGGGCAACGAACAGAGTAGTATGGGGCCCTCACCCACAAAATAAACCCGCTTCGTGCCGTCTCTCCGCCTGTATTGGCAGACCACAGGAACTGTGTAACATTATTGCAGTGGTCCACCGGTACAATTACAACCCTTTTTTTTTGTTAAGTCGGGAAAAAATGTTCCTAACCGCATACACCGTAGTTCGGGGCAACGAACAAGGTAGTGTGGGGCCCTCACCCACTAAAGAAACCCGCCGTGTGCCGTCTCTCCGCCTTTACTGGCGGACCACCGGAACCATATTGCATTCCTTCAGTGGTACAATTACAACCCTGAGTAAAATTTTGCTATAGCTGAATTTTTAAAGATGTCATACGACTTTGAACCTTACTGCTAGCCTTTTGAGTAGTTTAAGTACTACTGACTTACAATCTCTTGGAATAAATTCTAATTAGTTTATTTTTATTGCTCTTAGCCGCCGTTTTAACTCCCACAGAAGATCTGCAGTAAATGTTTTTTTTTGTATGGTAAGTGAGAGCGCCGGAGGCCCAAACTCCCTCCTTATCCTCCTTCCTCTCCAGCTCCCATCCCTTTCCTTGGAGTTGGCGATTCACGATTAATGCCTCTGGTGTTGCTAGCGTCTATAGGCTACGGTAACCGCTTACCATCAGGTGGGCCGTATATGCTTTGCAAAGTAATTAAGGATTAATCCCTGATGCGAGCTATTTTTAAAAGATAACTTACCCTCTAAGTATTTCCTATAAGTTGATTCCATTCCCCTTTCTCTGGCAGCTGCATGGTATCTTGTATATTCTACCAACAATCGACCCAGGACGTATAGCACATCTAAACGCTTCTCTCTCCGTGCTATTTGCTCAATGTGCACAATCAGAGGTACATCTTCATCAACAAGCCGTAAGAGAGCAAAGTTTGTGAATGGTTGTATTGTCACCATAGAATATACCAAAAACAATCCTATAACTGTTTCCTAAAATAAAAAAAAAATAAAAAAAAAATTAACAAATTTTTTTTTTTTCTGCTTTTAGAATTTGTCAGTGTGTATGAATTGAGTCTAAGGAATAAATAATATATAAGTAATAAAATATTGTATGGTGCAACCGCACATTGTACATTTGCGTCATCAATATTATTGTAATATAATTTCACATTCATTACATTCATACTCAGTTCGCAATATCGACTCATAACAATCATACTACTATAACCGTGTGGGGCCGGCTTTAGGATTGCCCCACCCCTCTCTACCCACGGGAGTCGTAAGAGCCGACTGAGGGAATACTGCGGGAGTGGGCAGCAGCACTCCCTCGAGTATTAACAACATCCAATGCGATCGCCAACCCACCTGCCAAGCGTGGCGATTACGGCATTATCGCCACAAGGAGCGGTCCCTATGACGGGACCGCTCCTTGTGGCGTTCTCTTGGAGAGGCCTATGTCCAGCAGTGGACGTTGAAAGGCTGATGGATGGATGGATGGAACAATCATACTATCATTAGTCAAGTGCCGAATATAAGTACGCGTTAAAGTGAGAAGGCATCGTTTTATTCCCAACTTATTCTATCAAAGTTGAATGACCGCATTCGTAACGACGACGTAAGAAAGCGAGTAGAGTATTGGTGTAAAGATGCGAAAGGGAATGCTCCGATGGTTCGGGCAAGTGGAAAGAATGCCGAATGAGCTACTGGTTAAGAATTTATACAATGCGAAAGTGGAAGGATGTAGGTACAGGGGGAGAACGAGACTCACCTACCTAGATAGACCAAATCGGTCATGTACTGAAGGAAGGTGGAGTCAGGAGTCTCCGAAATAGCGAGCTTGTATGAAGGGAATTATGAATGTTGAGGAAGCGAGCGCTGTATGCAAGAATAGAGCCTTTTGGCACTGTTCTCTCTGCCTGCCCCGCAAGGGAGATGGCGTGATGGAAAGTAAGTAAGTTATTCTATCAACACAAATCAAGCAAAAGTAGTACAAATTAGCCCGTACAAATATAGCATTAATAATAAATCAAGAATTTAACTTAATTTGAACCATGAATGCTTATGCTGTATAAGTATGGCATGGTAATTTTTTTTGTCTAAATTATAGTTGATTTAATAGTCTGTTTTTTTTGGAGGCTTGGGTGCACCTTTAGTGCCTATATCAGCCTCAAGGGTTTTTACTGGTAGGATGTGTTTGTGAAGAGCCCGATTTAGAGTTCTGTACCATAACCAATCATACCCTTTACTACAGAACTCTCCTCATAAGAGATCCAGGACATAGTCCCCCTATACTAGGAAGGATGCAGGGGCGTAGCTATCACCGTATCTCGCCTTCAAGGATGTCTATTCTCAATACGTACCTCAAAATTACTGGTGTTTGCCAACATGTAGTATTTTGCTATATTAATAACTTCTTCAGATAGCTCAGCTATTTCTGCACCCAAGTTCCTGTCACTGAAACCAATCGGTTTTTTTTTTTCATTTATTTTTATTGCCAACGGTGGCAGACGAGCAAACGGCACACCTGATGGTAAGTGGTAACCGCCGCTCATCTACTTTGGCAACACCAGGGGCACAGCCAAGCTGCCGCCTACCGTGAGTTAAGTGCTCTTGTCCAACCTCGTTTAAAGAGTGACTTTTTCTCTAAGTCTCAATTTAAAAATTTTACATCTTAGTGCAACAGCAGGTCAAGCTTAATGTTATTACATAATGACGACTCGAACGTCATCTCAACTGATGGACTGCACAGATGGCGGAGTGGTTTAGATACCGGCCTCCCGCCCGAGTGTTGTGGGTTCGATTCCCACACATGACAACGATTTGCGTGATCCACAAATGGTTGTTATTTTGTGTCCGTGAATTTGTATGTTTGACCTCCGTTTTTTTCTTTTCTTTTGTATTTCCTACTTCCTTCTTCCTCCCGTCTAGAGACAATGAAAAGTATGTGTGAATATAATTGGCTTGGGCGAAATTACAACCTCTGTCCGGATTCTCTTTATAAGAGCTAATCTATTTAGCTGTACCTACTCAGTTGATCTTGATGTATTCTGCTAAGTGCTAAAGTCCCCCGTGATACAAGGATTATTCCTTAGTGCAGGGTGTTGTGTCTGGAGTATATCCTCATAGGGACAATATCTATTTTTTTAAAGATCACAAATTATTCTTGTGTCGAAGACTTTACAAATATCAAATGAAAACACAAATTGCACCCAGACTCAGATAAATCATTTATGGATGTGTAATTGGCTTTCCAAAGATAATTGTATCTAATTCTAAACCATTCCACCATTTATGCAGTAAATTTTAGGCAGACTAAATAATAACTTGAATAAAATATAATATTTTTAAGATCATCCAAGAACCCCCTGTGGCTTCTTAGACCAGATCGTCGGTCCATCTGGTCCTACTCTGGGCCGTCCGATAGGTACGTGGTCACCACTTGAGACCCTTTTTTCCTTCCAATGGATGTCGGCTTGTCGAGCGGTGTGGTCTGCCCATTACCACTTCAGCATGCCAATCCGGTTTTATTTTATTGCTTATGATGGCAAACGAGCCACGGTCCACCTGATGGTAAGTGGTAACCGTTGCATGGACTCGACTATACCGAAAATATAGTGAAGCCGCTGCGCACCATTTCATTTCTCAGATGTGAAATGAAAGAATAATCTTGTGCTACGGCCAAAACACACTGACGTGCTTCATGACCGGTCACACATTAGACGGTTGTAGTCGGTACCATTCAGGCCCGATAGCAAGTGAGTACTCCCACTTGGTACCCAGCTCTACCACCAGTAATGCAATGGGTAGTACTTAATTGCTTATTTCCCTTAGTCGCCTCGTATGACACCCATGGGAAAGAATGGTATCTCCTGTGTGACCGGCCATGAAGCACATCAGAATAGTTGAGTCCATGAGCGACGGTTACCATTTACCATCAGGTGGGCTGCGGCTCATCTGCCACCACCATAAGCAATAAAAAAACAAAAAATTATAATATTAATAACTAAATTCTTTACTACTTACTGCTTTAGTACTCATATTAATCAATTACTACATCACATTCTTATCACCTAATGGGCGACAGTTAGCCGAGATATATTATATCAATTAAACTTACTGAAAAACACAAGACATCTGCATCTTTTTGAAAACCGTAGAGAAGGTTCTGAAAGTGACCGGAGTTTCTTTGAGGCATTGAAGTATCAATTCATCACAGTCATCGGTAAAACCATCAGCAATGTATGACTGCAAACCAGCGGCTGCACCTAGCAGCACGGGAGTTTATTTAATACTACTGATAACATATGAATATATAATACGATAGAAGACGATAGCCACAAGCAGGGTTTGAACCTGCCTCTTCGGATACCAATCTAGACATTTTGTCAACCAAGCTACTGTATTGATATTCAGTCAGGGCCATCAATTTCCATATCACATTTTTACCCAGTAAGCTTGTTACAATGAAACCTTAGAGCATCTGACATCCATATTTGAAGGTACAAGCGCTTCAACCCACATATGACACTCGAGTTCTAGGAGCCCTATAGATAATATGTTTGTTATCTATAAAAATAAAAAGATCTGCCTTATGGTCCGCATCGCGGAAAGCCTACTGCATAGATTTCAATTAAGTTTTCACAGGCAAAGGCTAGTCATCTATACTATATGTCTATGAGCTAAGTCTAATTATTATTTTTTCTCTAATTTTATGACGGGTATTAATTTTAAGAATTACTGATTCCAATACTACAATTATTTAAATTTTTGTCTGTCTGTCTGTCTGTATTTATGTCTTTCTATAACTCAAGGCTGTGCTGAATGAAAATCAGTGTGTAGAAAGAACACATAATCGGACACATGATTGTCTATATTTAAATCAATAATAAAGTTCAAGATCTCAGGGCACCAGACTTTACTTTTTTAGCTAACAATTTAACTAACTAACCTAGGCCGATGGCCAATGTCCACTTAAAAACATAAGCTTTTCGTAAATTTTATTCTATTTGAATTGTTTTATAGAATATTGTTAACATTTTTTAGTAATAATGTAATGTTAGTAAAGATTACATGGTATTTTTAATGTATGTGCTAATGCAAGTATTTCACTATATTCTAGAGACTATATTAGTCAGACTGGCTATTAGTATATTACTTTCTTTTTCACTGAATATATCATCTATATTTTTATTCATAAGAGATGGTTTCTGAGGAAGGATGAGTACATAGTATTCATATTAAAAACTGGAGGGATTATAATGTTACTAAAGTTTTTATATCGATTTTTAAAAGCACTACGTGGTGTGTGTTTTACTTATCATCACGCCATCTGCCTTGCGGGGTAGGCAGAGAAAAATGTGTATATGAAGCAGCGCGGACGAAGTTAGGAGGTATCACTTAATATTTATATACTTATATTATAAAGCACAGGACATGCTCAGTCAATAGGTATACACATAAAAAATAGTAAATTTACTTAGCATGTTACATTATTACCTAAATTTGATAACTATATTACTTTTAGCCGTCAATAGATGATGTAAAATATTGTAAATAAGTACTTTCCATTAAAATATGTAGCTCTTTTATATTAGATTAAGTATTAGATATTTATTTAAAATGCTAATACATATTATAAATGTTTTGTTTACCTGTCATTATTGATAGTAAGGCCTTGATAAAGCAAAACAATCAGGTATTTCTATATTGTAAACTAATGTAGGTTTAGAACAATGCCAGAGCATTTTATTTTATTTATTAGAAAGATTCTGTTATTATTGCCTTCTTCGGTAATCCCATAGTGTTTTATGTTATTTTATTTCCTCTAAAATTTGCAGAAAATATGAATCTATAAACAACCATACATAATACATTCCATAGAGCAAGGAATATACTCACAGAACAATATTACTCAAGAGAATATTATACTAAGCTTGGAACATTTCACAAGTAGCATGTGAAATTTCATATGAAATAAAATTTCATACCTCGCATCTGCTACCACTCTTCATTTGGCCTGTGAAACGTCACACTCAATGAAATCGCGGGGACGAGCGAGTGTGATGAATGAAATGAAATGAAATTTCATTATTGTCGCAGACCTCAGCTCAGTCGGTCGAGTGTGTCTTCGAATATTGTTTGCGATTTACTTACTTTTATTGTATATCAGTCAGTACATAGTTCATTGTAATTATATAGGTATAGATTATTATTTTTTATTTAGTAAGTCTGTATAGGTATATGTATAGCGTTAATGTATATATGTTAGATATTGTAAATAAGACCAATAGATAGATAAAATAAACCTTAGTTGGGAGTATTCATACAAAACTTCCTACTTCATTTTATACTAGCATACGGAACGTGACGTAGGATGAAAAATCATTGTCAATGAAATTTCACATGTGAAATCATATGATTTTTTTTTAATTTCATTCAATAAAAATGAAATAAAAGTAGCAATCATTTCCATAACTAGATATACTACTCATATTATAATTATACTGAGAACTCAGACTAGACTGAGCTGAACACAGGAGTCAGCTTCAAGCTATAACGCCATCTACCGCAATACGGGGCAATCGCATGAATAATTTTTACCAGCAGCTGCTGTCTCGACAAACATAACGACTGCTTATCGATCGTTTTCGGTCAATAACTTCTCAACGATAAAACATATCAATTTTCCATAGTCTCTACAGTTTAAATACCTATCAATTTTTTGCTATAGTATCGGACACAACTGCCAAATTAACGATTTCTGTTGATAACTTATCGAGCCTTTGGGACTGCCCGACATGCAAAAAAACTGTTGATAACAAACATTAAGTACCAAATATAATATTTTTATTCAAAAATTATGTTGAAGTTTTACGGCCCACCCTTCAAAGACAACGGCCTTACGGATCTACGCAAACGCAGGTGAGTATACAATGTTAGTAGGTTACTAAGAGTGGATTCGACCAAACTCGAATATATACAAGAATAACTATACCGAGAATAATCTATCCCACGATTTTATTCTCTTAGATAATCAACAGTCGTTTTTCCACGCCATCTGACGTATCGCTTATACTTGGAATAGCTATTCGCGAATAGCGAAGTGAATGTAATACCCAGCAAAAATAAATTGTTCTACAAACGGGACAGTGTATAGTTTAACTCATCTCAATTTGTCGTATTATAGCGTGAGAAAGTAGCTGTCACGCGCCTGAAACCGATATTGGTTTCGAAAACTGACAGCACAAAAAAGATGACGCCATTTTTTTTATTCTTGGATTAACTCCTTATTCGATGCTTATCGGTGGTATAGTGACTATTCCCAAATAGACTCGCTATTCTTCGAATTGTTGTTGGTAAAATGTAAAATTGATTTATTCTTGAGGAAGTAGCGATTTATTCTTGGAATAAAATTTATTCTTCTTTGGTCGAATCCGACCTAAGTAAAGTAGCTTACATATCTACCGACCCATCTTTATCCTATCAATTTAGCTATGCCAATCACTATAAATAATTTAGTAGAAAAGTTATGTGGCATTTGCCCATTCTGGATCTATCGAAAGCATAGATATCTATGCATGAATTGTATGAAAATCGGTAAAATGAATGCAGATTTTATACCTTAAAATTAAAACTATATGGGTATTTTCAAAAAAATTATCACTCGCGTACTGAGCTCGCGTACGAGTACACACACACACACACTCACACATACATTTTCCATTGTTTGATGTCCGTGTGTCACAAAGGTTCTGGTTGAAAATCAGCGTTGGACACAGGCTGTCCGACATGTGCTGAACCAGGACCTTTTTGGTGCAGCCTTGTCTAAGTATAAGATTATTTTATTGTACTTCTAATTTGTTGACTGCTGTTACCAAATAAATATTTTTCTTCCTTTCTTATCTAGCTAAACCATCTTTATCAATGTTATTTTATCCACTGCATTTTCTAGATATTAACGGCATTGCAATTTTATGTCTCTGAATACTACCAAATGCCAATTATTCTTCAATAGGGTAGCAGTATAAGTGAGAAATCAGTAAGCACCATAACTAATCAAGTGGCCATGGCTCTAAACAGTCATTTGTTCAGGTAGGTAACATACAAAGTTCCCAATGACCGTAACCAAGCGATAAATGGCCAAGTATAATTTTTTAAATGCTCGACAGCCATTCCCAGACGCAGTTGGGGATTTAGACTGCACCCATATAAAAAGCTTACTTCGGTGGACAAAGGATATAATAGACTCGTTACTATTTTAATACTAAGGATGAAGAAAAGGGTGCATGTATTAGATCATAGCAAGAATGAGCGAGACACAAGTATACGTTTTTTATCCTTTTCACGTATACGTTATTTTTGTTTGTACCCAATTCAGCTGAGTCCTAACAATAAGGTGGCCAACTATCCCCATCATTGGTATGTAAGCTTGTTTTTGTATTTGCGTAAAAAACGTTAATTAATCACGTTATCTACGCTAATATCACACGTCCTACCTAATACATTTTAAGCAAAATATAAGCATAACTGCAATTTCTTTTGTAGTTATCCGGCTAAAACAGGTAGTGCATTTTTAATCCACAAGGTTATAATTATAGTTGTTTTCTAAAATTATTCCGGCTATCATATTTCGAACTATCGCCATCTCGACACTGTATACTCTGAGAAGGTGTCTATTATATTTTTTTTTGTTTGTTTAAGGCATTGGAAGAACCATCAGCCTAACAGTAACTTATAAACATCGTTATTCTCTCATCACACGTAAGTTTAGTTCATAAAACAAGTCATAGTCGAAGTCAGTCATATAAAATTAGTCAGTCAAGTCAAAGTCCCACTCCAGTAAGACGATGGCGATCTTACTGAAGCTTCTATGGAGTTTTGGAGACAACAGGAAAAAACACGTTATTTCGCATTACATCACTTGCCCACACTTATGCACATACACAAATAGTTAATAAGCAAAAGGCCACCACTTTTACACATTAATACTTGAAATAACACTAGTTTAGGAAAATAATGCAGAGCGACGACCTGATCTTCTTCGTGTTCCCGCCAAAACTCGCGTGTCTATTATATCCTCTGTCTACAGCTTACTTTGACTTTGGAACTGTCAACATGAGTGCTGTCATATTAATCATTTATTTTAATATGGCAGCACTCATCTTCATATTTTTTAAATACTGTAGTTTAAATAAAAATAACTAAATAAAAAGAAATAAATTTTATTTTTTAGATTATAGATTATTTATAAATCTTTATATATTTTTTTAATATTTGAAATGTTTAGCCATATTAAACATAAAGTGAAAAATGTGAAATCGAAAATAACAGTCGAGCAGGATTTGAACCTGCATCTCCTGGAGTCCGTCCAGATGCTTTGCCAAGTCAGCCATCGTGACAACTGCTCTCGGACGCCTGCGCCATCTATTGGAAGTATTTTCATACATTATACTGACCACTGGTAAAATTAATTTTGCAATTAAGATTTCTACCTAATAATGACACAACCCTATAAATAAAAAACCTGCTCATGACTGTTAGTCTTTGAAGTCGGTATTTTTTTAATCACTCAAATAATGACTTAGAAACTAAGGCCTTTTGGTCTTCTTATTATTTATAAATTACTTAACTTTTTATTTTATTTCTTAGGACATTGTTCTATGCTGTAATCTACCTCAATGCCATAAACAATAGTACATACCCTAGGGGTGAAAGTAACTTATTTAGTCCCGAGACGGGGCGCCTATAGTTCGAGGGACTAAATAAGTCTTTAACCCGAGGTAAACACTGTGCTTTTCATTACGAATACAAGGAAAGTAAAAATAAAAACATGCAAAAATGAGTGAATTATAATTTACATCTACTGCTGCGATAATTATTTATTTAAAGTTTTTTTTTGTGGCCGGCCCGCTAACAGCCATTATTTTTCATTTTCAACACTGAAAAAATGGTAAAATATTTTACCCAAATCTATATTATTTTAAAGAAATATTTGAAAGTAAGTAAATTATTATAGGTAGTCGTTAAAAAAAATATCTTTATTTATTACTTAACTTTGTTATTTCAATTAAACATCGCGCTGTGATTGAGTGGCTGTAGTTTGGGTATTGTAATCTTTGGGCTGTAGTAAGTTAGAATAAGGTTCAATAGAAATGTGAAAATAGAACTAGTCTTTTTTTTAAATAATTTGACAGCTGTCAATTGAAAACGATTCTCCCCATGGCCCAATAATACAGGCCTGCTCAAATCGCGAAGTGACACAAAATTTTTGCCGTGCATACGTCATCAACAAGGCAGGCAGTATTGGCTCTCAAATTTTTTTTTCCCACAATTTACCCACAAACCCCTTAAAGATTAGAAGTCTGAATTAAAAAAGTATTACTGTCTATAAAAGCTAAAATATATTAAACTAGACTCTACCCACAACTCCGTCCGGGAGGTTTCAGAATATAAATATGTCGCACTACTGCACTTTAATTAGCTTTATGCAAAAGCTAACCCGAACAAAACATTCTTTTTTCCGGGATGAAAAAATGTAGCCTGTGTCCTTTTCTGAGCTCTAGTACTCTGTGGTTCAGTAGTTACGCCGTGAAAACGTAACAAAAAAACTAACAAAGTCACTTTCACATTTATATAATAGTAAGGACTAAAAATTTGAAGATGAGTCGCGAGTTATAAACGTGACTTGGATTAGAAAAATGGTGGAATTTTTATTTGGCGTACAAAATTATAAAAAATATTTAAATATATTACATTGCAGGGAGTTAAATATTTGTCAACCTGGCAACATTTCAAAAAAATATTGCTGTTTCAAGTGCGGCAACGCCGTGGCTCCGTCTATTAAGTTCTTAGTCTGAGATATACTCTTTGGCTCTGTCTATTCTTAGTCTGAGGCTCAGAGGTCTAAGCTCTGAGGCTTAGATACAGTAAAATAACCTATGAATCTGGCCGGCCACAGATTAAATTAGGTAGATCTCAGAATTGTTGTTGTATCTGGAGCGGATTTATTAATCACCATCTAAACTATGTATGTCAGTAGAATACTTCATTAGCCTTAAATTACTGTATTTTTCAGTAAATTTACTGATGTAACAGGATTTCAGCCACTCACCATGATTTTCCAACAATAACTGGAGTAGATCACAGAGCAATTTAGAGATACTATTTATATAAAACAGTTTTTTTATACTATTTATGGAAACTACTTACTTACTAGGAATATTATTATTCTGTGCTAAGCTTAGCAACGATCACAGCCAAAACGCGTCGAATCGAATCGCATTTTATTAGTGTGCGTCTGAAATGACTCAAATCGAATTCCTCACTAAATCGCAACTTTTGAACGAAGTAAGGTCATTCTTGCGGTATGGACAATAAAGTTATTATAAATGAAAACAAATGTTTTTATTTGAAATGGGTAGGTACTTTAAATATATAAAGAGAAAATAGAAGAAAAAAAAGGAGCGTACTCCAAACTGACTACCAACACGACAAAAATTATAGAAATAAAAGCTTTCATATTTTTGTCGCAGGTATAACAAAGAATTTCGGCATTTATCTCCAGCTCAGACTAAGAACTAAATCTCCCGAGTTAAAAAGCCCATAAAATTGTCAATCACAGAGTACTTTTTATTGACAATTCTGCATTATAATATACATATTGTCAATTTATTCCACGTATAAATTATTCCAAGCCGTGTGGGGCCGGCTTTAGAATTGTCCCATCCCATTCTCCACCCATGGGAGTCGTAAGAGCCAACTGAGGGAAAACCGGATGAATGGGCAGCAGCACTCTCTCGAGTATTAACAACATCCACTGCGTTCGCCAACCCACCTGCCAGGCGTGGCGATTACGGCATGAGCGAAACAGCACTGCACCGCTTGTTGTGGCGTTCTCTTGGGGAGGCCTATGTCCAGCAGTGGATGTCGAAAGGCTGATGGATGGATGGATGGATAAATTATTTGTGAATAAAGAGATTTTTAGTGGGAGCGGAAATCGAACCCGCGTCTTTTACAATCCGGGGAAGTGCTCTAAGCCACTGAGCTATCCTACCGATCTTTCGATCATCCCAATTTCCTTACCACATTTGTCTTATCTTAACGACCATTATTCTAAGTACCTATACCTACTCGTATTAATTTATTATAATATTAAATATGTTACACGTTATAATACATTTTAAGCAGAATACAAGCATAACTGCAATTTCTTTTGTAGTTATCCGGCTAAAACAGGTACTGCATTTTGTCAACAAAGTTATCTTCTAAAATCATTCCGGTTATCATTATATATCTAACTATTGCTATCTCGACACTGCATGCGCTGATAGCGTGTCTATAATATCCTCTGTCTACACAGCCACAGATGCATATTAATTAGGTGCAAAAATATTTTGAAAAGCAGTCTTATGAAAGAAATTTTAATTGTAGGTACCTATTAGTAATTGTCCATTGAACCAGTTGTTATAGAAATTGTATGGATAAACCTATCTATGGTTTTCTTGGTAATATGTTGGTAATATTATACTTATAAATGAGATGCAGCTGTCTTCCAATTATACAATATAGCAAAACGAACGCACAGATAATAAAATATCCATCGTCAAAATTAAATTATTTATTAATCTATAGGCATAAAATCCAACATAATAACACCATAAAAATCAGAATAAAACACAGTATATGCTTACAATTATTTACTGATTTGTGGGTTTGGTAATTAAGTTGCAACTATCGCTTCATAAAGGAATTAAATTCATATGGCAATATTATCACCACATTGCGCGATACACATTATTGTGTTACCACTACTAAAAAACTAATTTATTGCATTAGGCGATAGGCTCCTTCTCAATCAGCTTGTACCAATGGCCACATTCGCAGCGGCGGGGATGATCCTGGAATAAATTGTACATTAATTATTTTTCAAAAGATCACCACTAAAGTGGTAATGTGCCATAGTTCCAGTGGTCCGCCGATACAGGCGGAGAGACGGCACACGGCGGGTTTATTTAGTGGTTGAGGACCCTTGCCCCGAACGACGGGATGTGCTTAAAAACAGGTCTAGAAATATTTAATACAAGGTTAATTTCAGGCCAAGATAGTTTTAAATTTATTTTTAACTAGCAGGATAAGCAATATCCTGGACAGAATTTGACATAATAATGGAAAGTTGAAAGTATAGGGCAATAGGTACGCCACATCGCTCGGCGAACCAGCAACCGATGGGGAAGAAAGGTTCTCGCGTGGCGAGCACGCATAGAACGGTGCAATGTAGGACGGTTTAACACCAGGTACATTTTCAAAGCTAGTTGGGATCGCGACATTGCGGATGCACTTGCGTCAAGCGCTCGTGTTAGTGATTAGTAAGTAACTTTGACGATTTTAAGTGCTATATAATAACACTTCAGTGTACTAATTCTATGAGCTTAGTTGGCTACTCTAGTTATCTGTAGATATACTCATTTCGGAGTTTTTTCTTTCAGAGCAACCCTAAGCATAGCACCCTCAGCAACTTTGAATTTGTGGACTAGTCAAAATTATCATTATAAGAGAAATTAACCTCAGGATTCAATTTCTCGTTATGGAGCAGAATCAAGGTAAATAGTAAAACCTCAAAATACAGAAAAGCCAGGGGTAGCGGCTAGTATGTAAAACGGTCCACGAACAATTGCTCGATAGCATCGTCCGCTTGCCCAATTGTGGTTGGTCGACATCCTGTGTGACGTAGCAACCGCTAGGTGCTCACGCGCCCCATAATTATGTCCCCCCTCTCGCTGCAGTGTTCCTTCTGGTAGGTTCGGGCTCACAGGCTATATAAGACGACGCACGCGCATCGAAAAAGCCTGACCAGTGCCACCGCTGCCAACTATTTAGGCACAGCAGCCACCAGTGCCACCACCCGCTAGCCTGCGTACGGTGCAGCGGTGGCCACTTTGCAAAGGAATGCCCGCGCCCTATCGCCGAACCTGCGACGTGCGCAAACTGCGGCGGGGAACACCCCGCCAGCAACGTTAACTGCCCCGTCTTCCGAAAGGAGGCAGGAAGTCGGGGACGGTCGCCGTCACCGGGGCGTCGAAGCCATGTCCGCCCCCGGTGAACCCACAACCCGTCGGCGAGTCAACCCAGGGGGGCGGCAATGCCATGGCGACTGTGAATGGGCAAGTTGGTAGAGGTCGACCTAGGCAAACGTATTTTGACCTAGTCGGAGAAGTTCTTAAGAAAGGCCAGGTTAAGAGTACTCGTAACCAACGAGCATGCATGAAAGCGTTGATGAAAGTACATGAAGCGAAAGATGTGCGTCAGGATCTTAGCAAGCGGAGAGAAGTTGTCTGTGCCTAACCCTACGGGAAAAAAGGCGTGACAATATGTATGTATTATTATGCGTTCTTCTATTTCTGTTTGCAGGACGTCCACGGTGACGGACAAAGAAAACGAGTGTACTCAACCCCATTCTTTACCGCGGGTGTCTTACAAGGCGGCTAAGCGAAGTAAACAATTGTTTTGCATTATTGGTGGTAGGGTGGGGTACGAAGTGGCAGTCGTCACTTGTTATCGGCCGCAAGTGGGTCAGTACCACCGTCCTCTGTGTTACCGTCCGTGAAACAACCTGTGTTTGGTCGTAGCCAAAGATCGCCGTCCATTCATTTGTTTCCATTTCATGAAATGGTGAGCAGCGACTTGGCAGTATTCTTAATATTGCTATGTCCATGAACGACGGTTACCACTTACCATCATCTCTCGTCAACTACCATTAGCAATAATAAAAAAAAAAGAGATGGTAATAATGTATTCTAAGGCCGTCTCCACATGGTCACGGGTATATGGAAGATAATTCACCTTATGTATCCAAAGCCATGTGACAGCAGTGCTGTGCTCCTCACCTGAAAGAAAAAAAAAATGTTTAATGTGCCTTAATTACGTCATTAGAAGTCCTACAACGAGATAACGACATATATACACAGAGCAAGGACATTGCACAGATGGCGGAATGGTTTAGATACCGGCCTCCCGTCTGAGTTTTGTGGGTTCGATTCCTACACAGGACAACTCTTTGTGTGATCCACAAATGGTTGTTCTGAGTCTGGGTATGCTTTGTGTCCGTGAAATTGTATGTTTGTAAGTCCCCCGCGATACAGGGATTGTTTCGCATTTAGCGCAGTGCTCTCTTAAAAAAAAAAAAAACTCCTTTATAAGTACCTATAAGGCAGGGGTCGGCAAGTAGTTTCAGGTGGGGTCCGGATACTGTGGGAAAATTTTAACGAGGTCCAGAAAAAAACAACATAGTAATGAATATATATTTATTGTATGGTTTCAAATAAAACTCTGAATTATAAAACACAAGACCTAAAGTTAATATGAGAAACTGCGCCGACGGTCTTGAGCCAGTTTTTTATAGTTTGTTTCTCGAGAAGAACAGCAAATTCGAAGTGTGTCTTCTAGGTGGGCGTCCGTTTATCTCGAACAATATTTGTTTTTCAAAAAAATCATCTTTGAGAAAGACGATTCACATACGTACGTATGCCGAGGCAAACATAGTGGCCAAATTGATACCTTATCTACGTATTAATTTATACTTGGTATACAATACATTACAATATTTGGCGGTCAGAGGTTCAACCTTTCGCGGTCCGCCTGTTGCTGACCGTTGCTATAAGGTGATCACAGCTTCTCAAACAGAGATTAATCTCTGTTACTCTGTTCGGTTAACCGTACGAATCCATATTGTGACGGACTATTTCCTAGATGGTGTCTTTCTGTGGTAACGGACAAAGAATACAAGTGTCACCACCCTGTTCTTGGCCGCATTTGTCAGCGAGTGCTAGGTACTTGGTACCAATCCTTACCACCAGTATTTTTTGTTTATTGCATGTAGTGGCAGACGAGCCACGGTCCATCTGATGGTAAATGGTAACCGTCACTCATGGACTGAACTATACCGAGAGTATTGTCAAGCAGCTGCTCACCATTTCATTTCACCAATATGAAATGAAAGAATAAACAGCTATTTAGCACACGGGAGATGGTGGTACCAACCCGCTCGGGCCCGATACCAAGTGAGTACTTCCACTTGGTACCCAGCCCTACCATCAGTCATGCAATGGATGATAATTGCTTACTTCCCTTAGTCGCCTCATACGACACCCGTGAGAAAGAATGGGGCGGTGACACTTGTGTTCTTAGTCCGTCACCACACGGAAAAAGTAATGCTATAGGTGACAATTGCTTACTTCCCTTCAGTGGCTTAGAGGTCAACCGAGGTTCGCGGGTTCTAGGTTCTATATTAAGGTCATAAATAATGACATATCTGAACAATATAATTAACGTTTGTATTCACACATATCTACAAGTTACGGACATTGCTATAATATGACTCGACTCTATTTGAGGATAATTTAAGAGGAAAACTGATATTTGCACAGCGGAGACGCCGTTATGGTTTAATATACCTACATATATATATTTTTATAATACGCGGGTGGCAAACAAGCATAACCTGATGGTAAGCGGTTACCCTATAGCCTACAGACACTTTTTTTTATTAAGGCGGGAAGAAATGTACCTAGCCGCACACCCCGTCGTTCGGGTAGGTAAGGTAAGGTAGATGGGGCCCTCACCCACTAAATAAACCCGCCGTGTGCCATCTCACCGCCTGTATTACCGGGCCACTGGACTCTAGCCTATTGACCCTTTTTTTTTTGTTAAGGCGGGATAAAATGTTCCTAACCGCACACCCTGTCGTCAAAGACCAGGGTAGTGTGGGGCCTGCACCCACTAAAGAAAACCGCCGTGTGCCGTCTCTCCACCTTTGTTGGCAGGCCACTGGAACTATGTTACATTCCTTCGGTGGGAGCCTATAGACCCTAGCAACACCAGATGCATCATTCGCGCGTCGCCAACTCCAAGGAAAGGCGCTCTCACCATACAAGACTCAACAATAGAAATACCTACTGCTGTGTCACGCTCATCTTCTGTGAAATACTTCCCAGGGTGGCACTTCCCTGATCGAGCCGGCCCATTCATGCTGTGAAAACCAAGGTTCTACTACGTTTGTATATTTTGTATTGCTTTCGGCTATGTATGAGTTTTTGACTTAAGCAAGGACTGGACGGCTGTAAGCAAGCGTTCCAGCAGGGGTGACATTGTTTGTTGCCAGCCGCGTGGACAAGAGATGTAATCAAAATTTTTTTAAGACAGCATTTTCCCGCAGCTAGTTATGACTCAAAAGCCAGCCCAATACATTTGTGACTAACAAAGGTTACGACTAGAGGGTCGTTAGTATGGATGTATGTATGTACTTTGTATCTGTAGCTTACACTGTAAAGTCCTTCAGCTACATGCAACCTCAGACTAACTAAAAAATATAGACGGAGCATTGCGAACAATCCAGTGAAGCAATATAATACCATGCCAAACTTGTAATTACACGTGCTCACGCACACAAATACAAACAAAACACTTACTTATACTGCTACTTCCTTTGTTTTTAACCGACTTCAAAAAAAGGAGGAGGTTATCAAATCGGATGTTTATATATTTTTTTTATGTATGTTCGGGCATAACTCTGTTATATGTTGACGGATTTGCAAAATTCTTTTTTGTTTGAAAGGGTTTTTTCCGAAATGGTCCCATTTAAATTTCATCGAAATCGGTGCAGTAGTTTTTTATTAATCAACAAAAATCTAAAAAAATTGTATACATCTATATTTTTTCGTTGTCTGATTTTTTTTCGTTTAAGGCGGCCTGCCCATCATGTACGACCTACTCTAAGCTATTTTATAAAAAATCACTAAAAAGCACAAAATAAAACATAAAAAAAAAACTAGACGTCGCGGGACGTCTAGCAGATGTGAAAACATCGAAATTATTTTGTAAAAATAAAATTATCATAACTTGACAAAAACTCCTCAAAACGAGTATAGGTAAACTCGATAGGGTTGAGTAGTTTCATTACAGAGTTACTGTGGCCACCTTCCAGCTCCATCGTCAGACCCTGGATACCATCTAGAGACAAAGTACTCGTCAAGACAAATCATACGAGCCCAAGCTCGATGGAATTGTGTCGTTTTATAACGGAGTTCCTATGGCCACCTTCTAGCCCCGTCATCAGACCCTGGATACCATCTAAAGACAAAGTACTCGTCAAGACGAATCAAATGATTCCAAACTCTAAGGGGTTGCGTCGTTTCATTACAGTTACTGTGGTCACCTTTCAGCTCGATCATAAGACCCTGGATATTATCTATGACTGAAGTTCTAGTCAGGACATTTCAAACGAGCCCTAACTAGACAGGATTGCGTGATTTCATTATAGAGTTACTGTGGCCACCTTCCAGTTTCATCATCAGCCCCTGGATACCATCTATACGCAAAGTACTCGGCAAGACGAAACATACGAGCCCAAACTCGATGGGGTTGCGCCGTTTCATTATAGGGTTCCTATGTCGACCTTCCAGCTCCATCATCAGATCAGCTCCATGTCATCATAATATTGCATTGTCACCGTCGTGATATACACATGCGTGTAAAATTTCACCTCAATTGGAAACCGGGAAGTGTCAAATTTAACGTGCAAGATTTGAACGGGACAAGTAGGTACAATAAAAGCGTCTCCACGCTAACAGCCGATTTTACTCTCCCTCCGCATTAGATGTTTCACATCAAAAACAAAACCGCCTTCAAGTGCACCCAGGAACTAAAAAACCGGCCAAGTGCGAGTCGGACTCGCGCACAAAGGGTTCCGTACCATTGACAAGGTAAACAATATTACACTATTTAATTGTAACTCTCTGTAACCATGGTGTTTGACTGTTACCAAATTTTCCAAGTAAAATTTTACTCATTTCGTGGTTTTCAACTTAGACTTAGATGCGCAACGAGCAAAGAAACACGTTTGTGTATGGGAGCCCCCCTTAAATATTTGTTTTATTTTAATTTAATTATTTATTTTTAAAGTGACAACTAAATATTCTGTGAATATTTCAAGCGTTTAACTGTTGCCGTTATCAATATTAAGCAAAAACGAGTAAAAAAAATCACGTTTGTTGTATGGGAGCCCCCCCTTAAATTTTAATTTTATTTTCATTTAATTATTTATTTTTAAAGTTAATATATAACCTAATATTCTGTAAACATTTCAAGCGTCTACCTGTTGCCGTTATCAATAGCGAGCAAAAAAGGGCCATAAAATTACGTTTGTTGTATGTGAGCCCCCTTAAATATTTTATTTTTAGTATTTGTTGTTATAGCGGCAACAGAAATACATAATTTGTGAACATTTCAACTGTCTAGCTATCGCAGTTCTTGAGATACAGCCTGGTGACAGACGGACGGACAGACAGAGCAAAAACGAGCAAAGAAACACATTTGTGTATGGGAGGTCCCTTTAAATATTTGTTTTATTTTAATTTAATTATTTATTTTTAAAGTGAATATATAACTAAATATTCTGTGAATATTTCAAGCGTCTACCTGTAGCCGTTATCAATAGCGAGCAAAAAAGGGCAAAAAAAAAAAAAAAACAACAACCCCTTAAATATTATTATTTTTTTGTTTTTAGTATTTGTTGTTATAGCGGAAACAGAAATACATCATTTGTGAAAATTTCAACTGTCTAGCTATCGCTGTTCTTGAGATACAGCCTGGCGACAGACGGACGGACAGACAGACAGCGAAGTCTTAGTAATAGGGTCCCGTTTTGACCCTTCGGATACAGAACCCTAAAAAGCAATAAATAATTGGTATTTAGATACGCCAACCCGCCCTGCCAAGCGTGGCGATTACGGCATTATCCCCCATGACGGGACCGCTCGTTGTGGCGTTCTCTTGGGGAGGCCTATGTCCAGCAGTGGACGTTGAAAGGCTGATGGATGGATGGATTTAGATACGATTTCCGTGCTAGACACCTACTGATGTGTTTGAAGCCGGTGCAAAGTCCAAAAGTAAGAAAAACAGTTCATAATAAATACTTAAAAGATAACATTAAAAATATTTTTGGCACCGGCTTCAAACACGTCAGTAGGTGTCTAGCACGGAAATCGTATCTAAATACCAATTATTTATTGCTTTTTAGTTCCTGGGTGCATTTGAAAGCGTTTTTTTTTTTAATATGTTTTATAAAAAAAACTTTTTATAAATTACCCAAATTATAGATTATTTCTTTCCGGTGACAACACTTTCACGCACACATCTTTCAAAAAGTGGCTAAGTCAATGCGGTGTTATTATTTTTTAGATAGTCTGAGCATACAACAAAGGTCAGTCAGTGCTTAGTGTGATTTTTAAAGTTAATACTACTAAAAACACCCAACCTTTCAGGATTTATAAAAAAACATCTACTTACATATACATCCAACAATACGCGCGTCAAAGCACGAGGGCACAAGAGTAGGATTTTCACGGGTTCCTGCAGCCTTCTTAAGCACCTTCAAGTTGAATGGGTCGTCATTACCAGCCTGCATGGCTAGCAGTTCCCTACGTTCAATGCCAGTGGCGTGTTCCAAGGGATCGGGCATCACTGGAAAAAAATTACATTATTGATGTGTATACATCTTTCCTCTCGCTTTCGTGTTCAATCTGTGGTAGTGATTTCGTGAAATAAGACGGAAGTGTGTAACAGGAAGCCGGCGAAACTCGCGCTATCTGATTTGAACAATGAGCGCTTGCAGTGCTAGAGCTGGTACCCCATTTACCAAAAGGTTGGTACTGATGAAAGTATTTGTTTGGTTCTTACTAGAATCTTACAAGTTAAAATTATATGACATACACAAAAAAGTTAAAGTAATATTCTTTTGAAAGAATGAGAATAATGGGTAGGTTTGTTATTTATTAGATATTTTGTGGATAGGTAGGAAGCATGAAATAGTTTTATTGTGGAAATGTTTACCGAGATAATACAATATGGTCTGAGTATGTCATATTTCTTTTTTCAAGCATTTATTTTAGTTTCATTTGTCTCATTGTCTGTCTGTAATTAAATCTTGCAAGTTAAATTTGACACACTTTCCCCTTCTCTGAAATTTTGCACGCATAATTATGTACATCGCGTGACAGTGCAATAATTATGATGACATGCATCCGTAGATAAATAACCTATAATTTGGGAGGTTATTTATATAGGTTATTTATCTAAGCATGCAGGTGATCCGATGATAGAGCTGGAAGGTGGCCATAGGAACTCTGTAATGAAATGGTGCAACCCTATAGAGTTTGGACTTGTTTGATTCGTTTTGAGGTTTCGAGGTAGTAAATCCTACCTCTGCCTATTAGTTTGCCTTAGTACTAGAGCAGTGCACCTAGTACTTGTTAGCGATTTAAGTACTCAAGCGTTTATACTATGCCTACGTAGGTTCGTATCGCGAAGAGGTAAGCCCCATGAGATTTATTGCGATAATGGAACCAATGTCGTGGGCGCGAACAATGATCTGGGTAAGGTCTTGCGCTCCACTCGCGAGTTAGTGATTGATTATGCTAGCACTGAAGGAATAACTTTTAAATTTAGTCCCGCCTACTCACCACATTTTGGTGGACTATGGGAGGGTGACGTTAAAGCGGTCAATTACCATTTAAAAAGAATATCTTCGAATGTTTCTTTAAATTTTGAAGAATTGGCAACTCTATTCACACAAATAGAAGTCACCCTTAATTCTCGCCCATAGGGTAAAGATACCCTCTATCATCTGACCCAATGGATCTAAATCCCTTAACCCCCGGGCACTTCCTTATCGGGCGGCCGACATCAATGCCCTCTTTTCCAGGAGGGGACCACAGGCTCAATTACCATCTGATAGAGAAGCTACGCATAGAATTTTGGGAGAGATGGCGCAAGGAATTTGTTGCTGACTTACAGCAACATACTAAATGGAAAACTGGCACAAATGATCCAAAGATTGGAGATATGGTTATGATAAAGGACCAGTATCTGTGTGGGGCCGGCTTTAGAATTGTCCCACCCCTCTTCACCCATGGGAGTCGTAAGAGCCGACTGAGGGAATACCGGGGGAGTGGGCAGCAGCACTCCTTTCGAGTATTAACAACATCCACTGTGATCGCCAACCTGCCAAGCGTGGCGATTACGGCACTATCCCCCATTCTTGGGGACGCCTATGTCCAGCAGTGGACTTTAAAAGGCTGATGGACGGGGGAGGCTAACGTTGGCGGCTAGGACGCATCACCCGTCTACACATGATAGGTACACGAGTAAGCTTCGCTCATTTGTTGCCGAGCCTTCTTGAGAATGCCTCGTTTAGAGGCGAAACTCGTGTCGAATTTGTGTTCAAATTTTTGCTGAATATTGCAATAATTGGAATTCTCAAATCTGGAGCCTATATCTAAAAAAGGATATCAATCTGCTGGAAAGTGTACAACGAAAGGCGACAAAGATGCCAGCTGTGTTGTTGAGTGATTAGTGAAATATGATGCGAAACAACTTTCAACTCTGTGATATAGATACATCAGCAGGTGCTGCTCATCTATAATTAAAAAAATAAATAATGTGGTTATGAGAGTCCTACCGTATCGCATGGTTGAGTTATGTTGGTGAGATTTTGTCATTATTGTGCATGCTACTTTGCTAGTATCACATTCTCCTCTATCTGTCAGAGGGCGGATTGGCAATCTTAGGTTATTCTGTCCAAAGATAACCAGGATTGAGAATCCGTGGGTGAGTGGTGGGCTCTCCTCCTATAATAATAACAATGGACTTCCACCTAGTGTCGCTTCATTCAATCAATTATTTTTAATCTTTCAAATTGTATAATATTTAATAAATACATATTTATGGGATAAAAAGTAGCCTATGTCCTTTTCTGCACTCCAGACTACATGAGAGATTTCATGATGATTGGGTCAGCAGGTACAGTGTGATAGCATAACAAACTCACTTTGGCATTTATAATATTAGTAAGAATGGCACACATATCTTTTTGTTTTAAATTAAGTACCTGCTATGAAGAACATGGAAATTTAAAAAAATTATAATAATGTACATAAGGTATACATATATTTATGATATGTTTAGAGAATTTAAATATTTGTAATACTTACAATAATAAATATTCATTGAAAAGAAATTTTATATAATAAAGAACTAATATATTAAACAATAATAAAACTATGTGATGAAGTAAATATTTTAAATAAATACTTTATGGTCAGTCAGTGTTTAGCAGATATCTATGGATTAATATAAATGATGATAAGAGATAACCTACAAAATTATAGTGACATGATAACCGTAAATAATAAGTTTGACTTATTTAAAATTACAATGGTGAAAATTATGGGTAACAAAAACATTTAAAAAATATTTTTTAAATGTGGACCACAACAAAAATAATCAATAAAACGTGTCATATGACATCAACCGATATTCGTAGGCGTATCCTAAATTATTTATCATGAATTAATTATTATCTCATTTACTGTTATAAGCTTGCAAGCATTACAATTATTGTTCTACAGAGATATCACTATTATAATGTGTAATTGTCAAACTAAATATAATTTTATGAAAATTTTGACATTACGTAACGAAAGTGACAGAAATCATGAAAAACCTTGAAGGAATAACGCCTGTTTTCTTACTTTTGTCGGCATATCCTCGCCTGGCAGTTGAAAACAAAACACTCCTAAATGCATTTCCTCTAATAATTTGTCTGCACAACGATGCCATTTTAACCAATTTTTTCACTAGACCGCTTCTCACAAATGCAAGTGAAACAAGTTATTTTTTTTAATCAAAGAAAAGAGTGTCCAGTATTGCCAGGTAAAAGTGGGCAATACAAATCGTATATAGATACGAAATCTGATATTGGTACAATATCTAAAAATCGCTTACGGGCTCTTTCGAAATCTAAGTATTACAATATCAGATTTGCGATGTACTGAATACTCGCTCACTCGTCTGTACCTACGCGATACGATACGCATCGGCCGCATGCGGGCGACAAAGCGCGTAAGATACAAATATTACACTAGTTAGAGAGGTACAGCAATATTACAATATCAGATTTGCGATGTACTGAATACTCGTTCACTCGTCTGTACCTACGCGATACGATACGCATCGGCCTCATGCGTGCGACAAAGCGCGTGAGATACAAATATTACACTTGTTAGAGCGGTACAGTAATATCACTATCAGATTTTTGAACAGATTTGATATAAATATTATAAATAAGTAATTTTAAATCTTAATGCTATGCAAATAAAGCTTACTTTCTGTTAAGTACTAATCATGATATCAATGATGTCTAAAATTTTAATTATTTAGCCTTGAACTTGAGCGAATTTTGGTACTTATGGACCATTATGTACGTAATAGTTTTATTAGGTACTTATTGTTTAATTGTGTCCGAATAGTTGCGTAAAAAAGTTTCATTTCTTTTAATTTCCTTCGCGTTCTAAATTTAGAAGGATTTGTGTATTATGGACGTTGGGGATTGTTTTAATGGATTTTTTAATTAATATGTAGGTAGGTCCACATCCTCACACACTTACAATAAGTTAGTTATTTATTTCTACGCTAGAAATTCCCTAAAAATATTCTAGATATAATTTATATGGCAAAACAACGTTTGCCGGGTCCGCTAGTGATAAATAAATACCGAATTAAACATCTATTATATAAGTACGAGTATATCTACAATACCGAATTGTATTGAAATCTATGATATTGTCGTATCCTATTTAAAGATGCACATCGGATTTGATTTCTGAAATCTGAATCTACTCGTATGATGGATACGCAAACGTAAAATATCTAGATATTAAAATATAAGATTTTGAAATCTGATATTGAAAATCGAAATCTGATTCAGATACGATTCTCAGAAAAAACGATATGACCCACGCCTATTGCCAGGTCAGATTTGTAATTTTACAGTATTCAGCATATAAAAATACAGTAAATCGCTTACTTAAATACAGCGCTTTTACAGTAGGTAAATTTAAATACATATTTAAGGAAAAAGTAAGTTAATTACTATCGTGTCACTTAGAGAAGGAAAAATTGTATTGCTCTTGACTGTATTTGTAATTAAGCGATTTATTTTTTGTTTATTACGCAAATTTTCCCATCGCACTGTGTTTGAATTTGGTAGACTATCAAATTAAGCTATACTGGCTATTGAATATGAAATACATTAAATACATTTTGATATTGACAATAGTGTAAAAGATTTTAATTTGAAAAAAATAACATGAAGAGTACCTCCATTTTTAATTTATTTTTTTAAACTAATAGTGACAGAAGAAATTAATAATGCTAGGCACCCTATACAAAAGTATTTTAATATATCAAATTTGAGATCGTTCTGTTGATGAAGAGAATCGTTGATAACCACTAAAAGCGGCCACTTTTCAATGAACAATTTCCTAATTTATTAAATGCAAATAATATAATGAAAAGTGATTCCAAAATTACTGCAGGTATTTTACAAGTCGAGTTTTAGATTCTATAAATTTGATCTGATTTAGGAGCAAAAGATATGAAATGTCTTGTAAACATCAACATAAATAATTATCTATGAGTCTATTTACTAAACACAAAGTGAAAAATGTTTATGCCTATTAATGTATATGCCTAAGCATGTCAAAAGCTATAAAAGTATATAAAAATATCTAGATATGAGTCTATTTACTAAAAACGGGAAAGTCACGTCAACACTATTCAATGGAAATTAACGGACCTTGTAGATTTCCCGATTTATAGCTAATATTTACAAATTGAGCTGCTCTAGACCATATTACTTTACTTTTTACGCAGTTATATATGTAAATATTTTGTTTTTAACATTAAAATTAATTACAGTGTTTTTCATACACTGTATATTTGTAATACAGTATACAGTAAAAGCAGTAAAATTACAGTGAATCTACTGTAATTACAGTGCACCTGGTAACACAGAGTATCAATCAAACTAGAGGGGCACAACTATCGACAAAAATACCTATATACAAGAACTGAATTGTCATAAAAAAGTCGAGTAATTTAGATCAATAATAAATAGTTGCTATTTTAAGCAAATTTATTGTTTTTAAAATATATAGGGTAACATGCCCTAATGTTGGCACCCCTCCAATGTATTGGCACTCTAAGCTTACTATAAAATAATAAGGATCTCATTCAATAAACAGTATTTCTACAAAGAAAAACCTAATCTTTGGTTAATTATCTTTATTAATTGGCAACACTCAACGGTCAGTCATAGTACACAACTGTCAAACTTTTAAATTTCATTCAAGTCTCAACAGGTTTTGTGTTTAGTGTACTTTTGTTAAGATTTTGTTAAGGCAAGTACCTTCTCGATTTTGTTGTTTTTGTGATCATTAAAGGTGTTACCCATGACTATTTCGTTTTTCAGTGATTTGTACGATTAAGCCACGTGATATAGATAAATATTTGCAAAATACCTTAATTATTTTGAATTTAATGCTACTGACAATAATTGGTATGACAATGAAACAAATTCTAATTTATGTGCACACTGCCAATTATTTGGATTTCATGATAAGGTAACATGCCACAATGTTGGCACCCTTCCAATGTATTGACACTCTAAGCTTACCATAAAATAATAAGGATCTCATTCAATAAACAGTGTTTCTACAAAGAAAAACCTAATCTCTGGTTAATTATCTGGTTATTAAGATTTAGAGAGACCTTCTCGATTTAGTTGTTTTTGTGATCATTTATGGTTACCTATGAATATTTAGTTTTTCAGTGATTTGTACGATTAAGCACGCCTGTATTCCTCGAAGGGGTAGGCAGAGGTGTGTTACACACCAACGATTCGCCAGCTATGTTTAAGTCCCACGTAATAGGGGGCGGGCCTATTGACGTCTACCGGGCACATTTCCAAACTTCGGGCGTCTACTGAGATTTTTTTCTTTTACGAAAAATCACACTAACATTTACCGACCCGGGATCAGATACATTAATTATTTTGAATTTAATGCTACTGACGATAACTGGTATGACAATGAAATAAATTTTAATTTATGGGCACACTGCCAATTATTTGGATTTCATGATAGATATTTTTTAGCAAATTAACACTAAGTATGAAAATGTGTAATCGAAAATGATAGTCATGAGCAGGTGTCCGTGTGGTGACAGGAGAAAGATTGCAAGTATCACCACCCCATTATTTCCCACGGATGTCCTACGAGACGATTAAGGGAAGTAAGCAATTATCACCCATTGCATTAATGGTGGTAGAGCTGGGTACCAAGTGGGAGTACTCACTTACTACTGGGCCCGAACGGGTTGGTACCACCAACTCCTGTGTGACCGGCCAGGAAGTTTATCGGTGTGTTTTGGTTGTAGCAGGAGATAACCGTTAATTTTTCATTTCATAAATGTGAAATGAAATGGTGAGCAGTGGCTTGATAATACTCTTAGTATAGTTGCGATGGGCGACCATTTACCATCAGGTGGGCCGTGGCTCGTCTGTCACCACAGGTAACAAAAAAAAAGAAATCAGTTTAAAATCCTGCTCGTGACTATTATTTATTTTCCACATGATGGGCGTAATGTATGCAATACTTCAGACATTATGGCGCAGGCGTCACGCAAGATCTAAGACATTAAGAGTGAAAGTGTTGTCGAAATTCACAGTCCCGAGCAATTGTCCGAGAGCAGGAAGAAATCGGTCCATAGCTCTTCAGAGGCTGTTTAATTCCATCGTTCTCGGAGGAGATGTTTCCGAGTTGTGGACCAGAAGCGTGGTGGTGCTGTTCTCAAAGAAAGGTGACAGAATCCTCTTGAAGAATTATAGACCCATCTCGCTCTTGAGCCACGTCTATAAGTTGTTTTCGATGGTTATTACAAATCGACTCACGCGCAGGCTTGACGACTTCCAGCCTCCCGTTCAAGCCGGTTTCCGAAAAGGCTATAGTACCATAGACCAGCTTCAGCACCGGTCCTAGTTGGGAGGGCGCTTCTCGAAGTTTTCGACTACTATGTCTGCCTGGGACAAACAGTCCTACCTGTGCCTACCAAATCGGCGAATCCAACTCGGCTGGGCAGCATTCGGGAAGCTAAGGAAGATCTTATAGTCCAACATTCCGCAGTGTCTAAAAACGAAGGTCTACGACCACTGTGTATTAACCAGTGCTGACATATGGAACAGAAACGTGGTCTCTGAATGTTGACTTGTATCGAGGCTTAAAGTCGCTCAGTGGGCCATGGAGCGGGCTATGCTTGGTATTTCCCTACGTGATCGAATTCGTAATACGGAGATCCGTAGGAAAACGGGACCGACATAGCCCGCTGGGTCGGCATGATGTGGGCAATGGGTAGGCTACATCGCTCGACAAACCGACAACCATTGCGGAATAAAGGTTCTCAAGTTTTGATCACGGACGGCGCAGCATAGGACGGCCCCCCACCAGATGGACCGACGATCTGGTCAAAGCCAGATGCAGGACCGCTCGTTGTGGCTTTCTTTTGGGGAGGCCTATGTCTAGCAGTGGACATTGAAAGGCTGATGGATGAATCGGCTTAACATCTTGTATTTGTTTAAGTAATAATTTGTTTAAGTAATTTTTGTGAACCTTTAGACCTTATTTTATTCATTTAAAGGTCGATCAACCACTCCGAGATTTCTTCACCTGTCTCCAGAAAAGGTGAAGAAATCTTCTCTAAATCTTGGTGTTGCCCTTGAAGTTCTTCGTCACCTTTTCTTCCACAATCATAATATATTTGCTGTTAGGCTTCTCTTTCACTAGGGCTTTGATGTCATTCTTACATTGCCGTTGTATTTCTTTCTTCTGTTCGGTCACACTATCACTCAGATTCACAAAAGTGCCGTTCACGGACAACACACACTCTATTCTTGTAACTTTTCAATCTTTATTTTTTCAATCTCTCCAAAGTGGACCCTTTTTCGCTAATGTCTCCACTTTCTGAAGAACTAAACCTCACATTCAAGAGATACTGGTCTGGCGCCATGATCACGGAGCAACTGAAGTCTTTGCGGGTGGGAATAGTTTTTTTTATAATAATTAATAAATTAAATATTACTCGTAAGTAAATTATTATAATAAAAACTATTCCCACCCGCAAATACTTCAGTTGCTCCGTGATCATGGCGCTTGCAACAGAGCCGAAATATCGTAAACTCGTAAGTAAAAATGTACATGGTATAAATCCCGTAAGAACGTTAAGAATGATAAGTGACCATGAAAGTTTGAAATTCCATCCATTCTAGTCTCCGCATACAATCACGTGTTCACTGGCTTCTGCCAAATGTAGAACTTCCCTAACATTATCCCTAGACTGGCAGAGGTCGCAACGAGCATGCTCCGGACTATGACCCCAAAAAAAGTAAATAATAAGAAAGCTGGTAGGGGTTTCACTTCAGAAGAATTATAAAATGTTTTATATGAAATAGACTATTCTATGACGAATGAGAACGAATAATTAAAATTACCTAGTTACATGATTGAAGTCTGAGAGTTTATTACTAATCAATTTAAGAAGATTAAAATAATACTCTGTCTAATAAAGCTGCACCTATTATTTTATTCCTAATAATTAATGAAGTCGGTACCTATAGGTATTTTTCAAACTTATAAAAAACCTATTTTATTTACTAATACATTAGGTATCCAAGTCTTAACAACATCTAAACGTCCTAGAACACTTACAAATACTAAATGCCAATAATTAGTCAAATTTTTGCTTATTATTGGCATTGGGTGCCAGTAATTGGTACAACCCCTGCCAACAATATGTCAAGGGGTGCCAGTAAATGGTATAAGAGTCTGTTTTAATAAAAACATAGGTATACGCCTCGCGTCTAGAAATGGTAAAAAAAATATATAAAGTTTCCCCAATATGAAGGGTTATCTTGACGAATTTAAAAAAGAATCTGTACAACATTTTTGGAAGTTTTAGTAATTTCATGATATAGTATTGCTTAAAGTGCCAATAATTGGGTAGTTTACCCCTACTATAATATATCATATAACTATATTGCTTTTTCGAGTAATGGCAATTATTAGCACTCAGACTATTAAGAGATATGATTATGATTATGAGTCGAATCAAATGTTATGGCGTGGCGCTGGCTGATACTAATTGGAAATTGAGAGTATTGAGACCAAAAATTTTTAAGTAAGTTTTTAAATTATTTCTTTTTATCACAACTGTATAAAATGAAAAACAAAATGCTAAAATGTGAAATTGTAAATAATAGTTGCGTCCTCATCCTGTATGATTTTTAATTGTGAATAGGAATAATGCAAAGATTACAATACCCAAAGAATAATGTATGTCAATAAATACAATAAATGGCGCGGTCGTCACCAAAAATTTTGAGAAGGAATGTTTATTGAAATTGATAATCCCAAATGGATATCACAGTAGCTCATTAGGCAGAGCGTCCGGAGCAGTAATACAAAAGATGCAGGTTAAATTTTTGCTCATGACTATCACCAGGCGTCCATCACTCGCTCAAGGCCCTGAGTTAAATGCAATGCTCTTGAGTAATATTGTTCTGTGGTTAAATGCCTACCGCTTCGCCCCACGATCACGATACAACCGACAGAGGGCTGCCCACAGACTACTGCCCACCACAGACTAATGGGGCTGCCGCACGTCCGCGTGAGCACTCGTGCTTGTAGTATTTATTAAATTAATATTGTTTACGCTACTTGGGGTACTTTAACGATAAAATTTAATAACCGAGAATTCAGAGCTAAAACTCAAACATATAAATTATGATCAACAAAAAAAAAACAATATATAAAAATAATCCGACTTGAAAATAACATTCAAAATAATATAAAAAATAATCAAATAGAAGCTACTAGAAAATTAAATTTTTAAGTTTTATAAACGACGGATTTGCTGCGGTTGGTGGAGTCGGGAGTCTTCGAAACTGGCCAGCGTGTATGAAGATAATTATGAATGTTGAGGAAGCGAGAAATGTATACAAAATTAGAGCCTTTTGGCAATCTGTTCTCTCTTACTACCCCACAAGGGAGATAGCATGTTGATAAGTAAGTAAGTATTTAAAATCATCACAGGTGCATCCCTTTTTTTTGTTAAGGCGGGAATAAATGTTCCTAACCGCACACCCTGTCATACGGGGCAACGAACAGGGTAGTCTTCACCCACCAAAGAAACCTGCCGTATGTTGTCTCTCCCCCTTTATTGGCGAGCCACTGGAACTATGTTACATTCCTACGGCGGTACAGGTGCAACAATTTTTTTTTTGAGGCGGGAAAAAGTTTTCCTATCCGCACACCCCGTCGTTCGGGGCAACGGACAGGGTAGTGTGGGGCCTGCACCCACTAAAGAAACCCGCCGTGTGCCGTCTCTCCACCTTTATTGGCAGGCCACTGGAACTGTGTTACATTCCTTCGGTGGGATACAGGTGCAACCCTAGCGCATTCGTTAAATGACGCGGTTGCACGTGGATCATGTGGTGGGCAAAATAATCTCAACTGTATATCTGTTTGAATAAGGTGCATTTCTTCTTGGTGCGAACAATTAGTATTATTATTAAGATTTTATAGGCTATTATAGAGAGATGTTGGGCAAGTTTTAACGTAAGTGATGTTTCTGTCCGTAGGACTAGTATCTATTCTGTGCTATCACTTTCGATTTTACATTTTGTGTTTTGGTAAATAGTCGAGCATGTCAAGTGCTTAATATATGACGAAGAGCCCGGATGGCCTGGAGCCCCCTTCACCAGAACTCATCTTCTTATGTGTGTAAGTGGGCGTGAAAATAGAATGAGATGGCTTCAGATCACTATCGACGTATTTTAATCAGCATTCACAGAAATCACGATGTAATAGGTAATTAGCGATTACTACTACACGAAATCAACTTAATTAAATCTTGAAATAGCGGGATGGCAAAGATCCAGAGTGATTTGTCACAAGCGTGGTGCGCGGGCCGCGGGCGCCGTCTCAAAACATCAAATTAAAATAGAACGTCTGTGCAATAAAAGCGCATAATTCATTTTTATCAACAGTAACGATCCTTTTGTAGCGGATGTTTTTTATTTTGTTTTTTCTGTTTTATTTATATGTATAATGTTGTTCGTTACAATAAATATTTTCTTTCTTTCTTTCTTTCTTTCCTTTGGTATAAATTGTTCTGTGGTAACGATTTGCGATGATACAAATTGTAGGTCAATAACAATGATAACATACCAATTAAATTTTAAAATGAGTCTATAATAAAGAAAACACATAATTAAGGTCACTTTAACAAAAATGTTTGTGGTGTTTTTGAAATGTCACTCATACAATGAAAAGTTTTTTTTTAATACTATATCTTTGAAGTACAAATTATTATTTGTGAATGAGGAAAAAGAGAATTTTAGTACAACTGTGAATCGAACCTGCGTCCCTTCCTTTCTGGGGAAGCCACTGAGCTATCGTACTCCCTTGCGTTTGGTCTTAACGACCAACGCCATCTATCGGAACGGATTTACATGCATTAATCAAATATGATGAGGAAAAAGAGAATTTTAGTACAACTGTGAATCGAACCTGCGTCCCTTCCTTTCTGGGGAAGCCACTGAGCTATCGTACTCCCTTACGTTTGGTCTTAACGACCAACGCCATCTATCGGAACGGATTTACATGCATTAATCAAATATGATGAGGAAATTGGGTATAACCCGCAAGGGAGTACGATAGCTCAGTGGCACATCCCCGGAAAGGAAGGACGCAAGTTCGATTCCCGCTCGTACCAAAGTTCTCTTTTTCCTAATTCAGAAATAATAATTTGTACTTTAAATGTAGCTGAGCATGTCAAGTGCTAAAGAATATAGATCAAAATGTTTAAAAAATCACGCCATCAAATAGTACGAATTTTAATTGCAAAATTAAACTTACTATATTGGATTAATGCATGTAAATGCGTTCCGATAGACGGCGTTGGTCGTTCAGACAAATGAAATTGGGTATGACCGCAAGGGAGTACCATAGCTCAGTGGATTAGAGCACTTCCCCGGAAAGGAAGGGACGTAGGTTCGATTCCCGCTCGTACTAAAGTTCTCTTGTTCATCATTCACTAATAATAATTTGTACTTTAAAAGTAGCTGAGCATGTCAAGTGTTAAAAAATATGTCTCTGACTTAAACACAAAGTGAAAAATGTGAAATCGAAAATAACAGTCAGGAGCAGGATTTGAACCTGCATCTTCTGGATACCGTCCAGATGCTTTACCAATTCAGCCATCCTGACAATTGCTCCTGACTGCTAATTTCGATAACACATCATACTTAACGTCTTTGGGTGACGCCTGCGCCATCTGTCGGACGTATTTTCATACATTATACCGACCAGGTAAACTTAATTTTACAATTAAGATTTTACCTAATAATGACGCAAACCCTTTAAATATTTAGATATTTTTATATATATTTTTAGCATTTGACATGCTTAGCACTATACATTAAACACAAAGTGAAAAATGTGAAATCGAAAATAACTCTACGCTATAGATGGCGCAGGCGTCACCCAAAGACGTTAAGTATGATGTGTTATCGAAATTAGCAGTCAGGAGCAATTGTCAGGATGGCTGAATTGGTAAAGCATCTGGACGGTATCCAGAAGATGCAGGTTCAAATCCTGCTCCTGACTGTTATTTTCGATTTCACATTTTTCACTTTGTGTTTAATGTATAGTGCTAAGCATGTCAAATGCTAAAAATATATATAAAAATATCTAAATATTTAAAGGGTTTGCGTCATTATTAGGTAAAATCTTAATTGTAAAATTAGGTTTACCTGGTCGGTATAATGTATGAAAATACGTCCGACAGATGGCGCAGGCGTCACCCAAAGACGTTAAGTATGATGTGTTATCGAAATTAGCAGTCAGGAGCAATTGTCAGGATGGCTGAATTGGTAAAGCATCTGGACGGTATCCAGAAGATGCAGGTTGAAATCCTGCTCCTGACTGTTATTTTCGATTTCACATTTTTCACTTTGTTTAATGTATAGTGCTAAGCATGTCAAATGCTAAAAATATATATAAAAATATCTAAATATTTAAAGGGTTTGCGTCATTATTAGGTAAAATCTTAATTGTAAAATTAGGTTTAACTGGTCGGTATAATGTATGAAAATACGTCCGACAGATGGCGCAGGCGTCACCCAAAGACGTTAAGTATGATGTGTTATCGAAATTAGCAGTCAGGAGCAATTGTCAGGATAGCTGAATTGGTAAAGCATCTGGACGGTATCCAGAAGATGCAGGTTCAAATCCTGCTCCTGACTGTTATTTTCGATTTCACATTTTTCACTTTGTTTAATGTATAGTGCTAAGCATGTCAAATGCTAAAAATATATATAAAAATATCTAAATATTTAAAGGGTTTGCGTCATTATTAGGTAAAATCTTAATTGTAAAATTAGGTTTAACTGGTTGGTATAATGTATGAAAATACGTCCGACAGATGGCGCAGGCGTCACCCAAAGACGTTAAGTATGATGTGTTATCGAAATTAGCAGTCAGGAGCAATTGTCAGGATGGCTGAATTGGTAAAGCATCTGGACGGTATCCAGAAGATGCAGGTTCAAATCCTGCTCCTGACTGGTATTTTCGATTTCACATTTTTCACTTTGTGTTTTATGTATAGTGCTAAGCATGTCAAATGCTAAAAATATATATAAAAATATATAAATATGTCTCTGACTGATGAATGGACTTTTTCGACCGGAAAATTACCACCCTCTTACAGAAGATAAGCATAAAATAACGGTAAGTATTCTTACTGTAGTGTTTTGCATGGTAAGAGTGCTGGAGGCTAAAACACCCTCTTCATGCCCTCTTTGTCGTCTCTTCTCTCTACTCCCAATCCCTTTCCGTGGCTCTGGGGGCGTGCGAGTGATACCTCTGGCAGTCTGGCACTGTTACTAGTTTCTATAGGCTACATAACTGCTTACCATTAAATGGCTCGTATGTTAATTTGCCGCCTTCTTAATTTAAAAATTCATTACTTAATTATATCTATGCAAAAACTGCCGTCCTACGGTAGCCATATATTTTCGGTATATAAAGTAGCCAATATATTTTTGGAGATGCAAGAAATATGATAAAATTTAATATTAATATTATTGGTTCAGTAGTTACGACGTAATACCGTAACAAACAAAGTCACTTTCGTGTTTGTAATATGTAATAAGCATTTCTGCTTTGTTAAATGTAACATAATTAGTCACTGAGCTAGTAGCTAGTGTATTGCTGCAGTGTATTTGGAATACAATAATACATGAATAATACGCATTTACTTTTGTTGTTTTTTTTTTCTTATAATAAGGTTTTATTCAGTGCACCAGTAATAAACATTAGCGATAATTTAAAATATGAGCTGTAATACGACTTTAAGTGACAAACATCCTTAAATACGCACTGTATAGTTAATATCTCTGACAATAATTCTGTTACCTATAAGTTGAATTTTATAGACTATAATATATTTACATTTGACTTTTTTTTCGAACTATCTTACAATTTCATTCCCATCAGCACGCTTGAATACCTGAAAAGTAACGTTGATGTTTAGTATCGTAAAGGTTTATTTATCCATTAACAGAAAGTGTGAAACGCTAAAAAAATATCAAAATATATTTATCCAATTAAAACGTTAGTACGTTATTGTAACGTTGAGCTACAATATCTATGATTGTTCGCAATATGTGATTGCATGATGAATCTATATTTGAATATCCTATAGGTAGTTCCTTTGGATTCCGAAGAAGTTTCTTACTTACTTACTTACTTATCATCACGCCATTTCCCATGCGGGGTAGGCAGAGAGAACAGAGTGCCAAGAGGCTCTATTCTTGCATACATCTTTCGCTTCCTCAACATTCATAACTCTCTACATACACGCTCGCCGGTTTCGGAGACTCCTGACTCCACCTTCCTTCAATACATGACCAATTTGGTCTAGGTAGGTAAGTCTCGGTCTCCCCCTGTACCTACATCCTTCCACTTTCGCATTGTATAGCTTCTTAGCCAGTCGCTCGTCCGGCATTCTTTCCACATGTCCGAACCATCGGAGCATTCCCTTTAGCATCTTTACACCAATACTCTCTTTCATACCTACTCGCTCTCTTACGTCATTGTTACGAATGCGGTCAGTCAGCCTCACTCCACAGATTCTCCGCAGAGATCACATTTCGACCGCATTGATTTTGCTCTCATGCTCCTTTTTACATACCCAACTCTCGCTTCCATATAATAACGTTGGGACAAGCACTGCGTTGTGTATTGCGACACGTGCCTTCTGGCTGAGGTGGTGGCTGCCGAGAAGTTGTTCCAATGCTCCGTTCACTCTATCTCCCGCATTCACTCTTCTTTCTACATCAGTGGTGTACCTTCCATCCCGACTGAATCCACATCCAAGATATACAAATTCATCCACTTGTTCTAGCACACCATTTCCTATTGCTACTCTAACATCTGTTCTGGCTTCTTCTCTTTAAAAAACCATTACTTTGGTTTTGCTCACATTCACACGTATGCCCCTTTTCTTACAAGTTTCATATACCTAAAATTATGTTTGCTGGAAACCGTAGGTACATATACAGTGACGTGAATCTTTATTTGTATATGGGTTCCGTCGGATACCGAATCAGTTTCATAAACGGAACGCATGGGTAATTTTTGTTCTTATTATCTATGACATAACATTAAACACATCTGTATAATTGTAATTTTTCCGTTGAAAATACCTTAATGTTTTGCCCAATTAAAATGTTATATCTAATGGTAGGATTATAATATATTATGTTACTGACAAGAAAATGAGATACTAAAAGTACGTACAAAATAAAATTAAATAATTGATCGATCCTGGGCCAAGGGTCGCGGCGCTGCCTCGGAGCGCGAGGCGGCGCCTTAACCAAGGGTGGTGATTTCGATGGCATCCCACCTATCATAATTTGGCTCTGTGCGACGGCGCTATTAACCCCTCTCCTTATAATCTATAATAAGTCGTCGCATGAGGGATCATTCCCAGAGCTCTGGAATATAACTAAAATTACGCTAATATAGGTACAAATCTGAGACATATAATTAATTGGTTCGCCAGAATATTGGAGAGCTACATTTACAATGTATACCTACTTATTTAATACACCAACTAAGTCCTCTGCAACATGGTTTTATGACCTGTCTGTTAACCAGCACTAACCTGAGCTATACATTACTTATTTGATTCTTTCAATTTTAAGGAGCAAGTAGACTCTAACTACACTGATTTTTCGAAAGCATTTGACCGTGTCCATTAGCTCATATTACTTGAATTTAGTAATGACCTAAAATTTACGTATCGATGCTAAAATTGGTCATCAGAAATGTTGGTGTATTAAGGTGTATACACAAAAATGTACAGAAAACATGGTAGTTTAATCGTATAAACATAATAACAACCTCAATATAATGTTTGTTTGCTTTTATTCGTTGTCTTTTGAGGTACCTACTCAAATACCTACTATCTTTACGACTATCCTCAAAAGGTACTTACTGTTAACAAAAATTGTATTTTTCGACGGATTTTATTAATTTTATTTGCACACAGAATTAGTGAGGACGTTGTACTAGGATACAATCAATTTCTTGTCCGACCAGTTCTCTGTGTAAAACAGCCTTTAAATGAATTTAATCTGACGTCGATTTCACCCTCTTCGAGCTGCAAAAGTTATGATTACAGTCCTTAAGTATACGTCGTTGAATAACAATAGGTTTTCGAATTAAGAAGACAGCAGCCATACTAGAAAGCGTTTTAATACCGGATCATTTTGGTAGAGTTCTCTATAGCATGATGGTGAAACACATTCTCGTACACAACGTGTTTTTGGTAATCCTGTCATATGACTGCAAGCACTGCTCTGTTCACAGGCAGTCTCGAATTCTCTAAATGTAATTTCCTGAAAATAAAATTATTGATTTTCTTAGCTCTATGAATATGATTAAAGTAATCTTACATAATTAAGTTACTTAGATTTCTGTAATTTGTAAATTTACGAATAGAAAATTTGGAGGTAATGTAGGGTTATAGTAAAAATTATCGTATAAGTGCATCGACACTGCTTACATTTTTAGGTGAATCTTTGTATTGGTACTCTTTGAAAGTAAAAGTCACTGGTGTCTGAATATTACATTGAACTCCATAATATAATAAAATAAACAGAGATCCAGCTAGGAAATGTGTTGTAGACATCACGAATACAAAACCTTATATTACTTGGTACCTACTCCTACGATATCTGCTGAATACATTAAACGACAAAAATCAATAAAAATGTTACCACTTACTGGCAACTACAAAAATTGATTTACTAACATAACCCTTCCCTTCTACAATGACTATCACTAAAAATCAATCTGTTAATTTCATGAAACTATTTACACCTGCTCATAGCTACAATGAAATATGATACCTTCAACTCCGAGTTCAACCCTATTATCAAATATTTAAAGTGTAAAGGAAGGTAAAATGTTATTTAAAGAAGAGGTAAAATCGACTAGAACATATGTATGTCGTCCCAAAGAACCAAAATTAAAAAAAGAAACATCACAAAAAAAATAGTGGCTATGCAGCATAGCGTCTTTCTCTTGGTACTACACATCACATTTTAACAATATCCTAACAATATCGCTGATTTAACCGGAAACGCAAAACAACAAAACAACTAAAGGTAATTTCGCCGATAGCGCCATCTGCGTTCTGCTTTGCCCATTGGATTCCCAATAAATTAGCATATGTCATAATTGTCAAATCCACTTAATCCACTAAAATGTAGATGTACCCACTGAACCTACTTTATACTTATTTATCTTGGCGAATCACGGCGAATGAAATTTGTCGACTTTTAAAGGCATCGCAATTGTTTCTATTTACTTTTTTTACTATTTCATCTAAATTAGTCGCGTCGCGAGTGTGAGTTTGTGTTTTGTGGCTGTATTAGTTGTCCATTCGTGTGTGCCAAAGGCAGTTTTTGTTCCCGATCGTGCTAGCAGATACCAAAATAACAACCAAATTTGGTGAGTACTAATCCAATTACCAGATGTTATTTTTAATATAATGTTAGCTATGGCCTCGGGTAAGGTATTGTTTCTTTATTAAATCGTTCGTATATTTTCGCATATCAACTTCAGTCACTACAATAGCCATGAAAAGAATATTTAGCTTTACTGGCACTAATGAAAACAAAGTGAACAAACAGGACTAAATGTATAACTTTGAACCCCCGTAGTGTGCCATCAACCGCCCATACTCAGCGGACCACTGTTGCTGCGCATATTTACTTCAGTTGTAATATCATTAGACTAGTCTAATCAAAGGCTAGTAAAAACTATAAAGAACATAATTTGAGCATTAAATTCTGGAATAATAGGGAGAGACCCTTAGAGATTGATGTTTAGCGTAATATTTCTCAAGAATGGTTGCTATGAGGCTAGTATTCAGTTTTATCAACAAAACTAAACACCTTTCACTTTTCTTTAATAGCCTTATTGAAGATTACAATCTAGAAAGAGTATGAATAAAACATGCATACATACACGTATAGGTCCAGCAAGATATTAACCCCTCTACAAGGCCATGGGCTACTGGTAGATCTTAATACTGTAGCATAGGACTTTTTTCAACATGACTCATTATTATATTCTAACTAGTTTGTGTAAAAGACTGTGTCATGTGCCATAACTGTTGATAAGAATAGATTTTTTAATTAGACTAATTTGAACATGTCTATGTTGCTGTTCTAAACATATAATTTTCAAATTTCCAACTCGAATTCTGAGTTGAAAAGAGATTGTAACACAAATTACAGAGAGAAAACAATGGTAAACCTATGCTTGCCGCTTTTATGTGGGCCTAAGTTAAAGTGTGTGTGCGTAAATATCTCTTCATACTCTTTTGGTTACTAAGCTGTAGGACTATAATAATAATTGTGATTTTGTATAATCAAATTCCACTAAGTCTAAGTATATGTCTGTATGTTTGAGTACAATTAACTCAAAAACTGCCAAATGGAATTTCATGCGCATTTCACCAATAGTGTTTGTTCTTCATTAATATAAATAAATATTCCTGGACATTTTCACACAACGCCTCTGGTCCCAAACTAAGCTTAACGCTTGTGCTATGGGTACCAGATTACGGATATAATACATACACTACTTTTTTTTTGTAAATACATACATATAATAGATAGAAAACACCCAGACGCAGTACAAATATCTGTTTTCATCACACAAATAGTTGTCCTGGGTGGGAATCGAACCCACAACCTCGTTCACGGAAGTCGGTTACACTACCGACTACGCCACGAGGCCCGTCAATGAAATAAATTGAAATTTCAAACACACAACCACAAGCTGCCTATTTAGTATAGTCACCTGAGGCATAGTTAATGTTTCACCATCTCCAAGGAAAGTGAGAGGAAGGATGATAAGGAGAGGATAGGAAGGATGGTAAGGAGAGGATACTTAGGGGTTCTGGGCCTCCGGCACCCTTACTATGAAACAATGGTAGGCATACCTACCGTTGCTTCATGCTGATCTGTGAGAAGGTGATACTTCCCTGATTGACCTTGCCCATTTATAAGCACCAGGCTCTACCAGTAGAAAGTCCTTAGAATCATTTATTCTAGTACCTGGAACAATATCTAATAATGTATAAATAAATTAGTGTTTTTTTTGCAATTTAGCAGTCTATGAATCAAAAAACAGTATAATTTGAATTACTAGTGACACCCTCACGCTGACTGTTTTTGCACGCCTCATAAGTGAAGGGTACTACTCTCGTTTCACAAGAACAAATGATTTTTCAAACTTAAACAGTAGCAGCCCGGAGTTTGGAAATGTGCCCGGTAGACGGCAATAGGCTCGCCCCCTATTACATGGGACTTAAACATAGCTGGCGAGTCGTGGGTGTGTAATACACCTCTGCCTACCCCTTCGGGGAATACAGGCGTGATGCTATGTTTTGTTTTTTTAACATGTCTCTATTTATCATATATTGCACTTGTAAAATAATATATACACACACATATCAAGAAAAAACACTATTTTAGACACTCATTATATTTTTTTATGCCATTTTTGTTATTTAAGTAAACTAGTTAAAAAACTGTTTAAAAAAGTTCTGTCTTGGACGTCAGTGTGTTGTAGGTAATGTATGTTAACACGATAACAACCGAAATACTTTACTAATCGAGTGGTTTTTTTTTCTTTTTAACTTGAGTGTAATTACGTATAGAGCCCTATTACTTTTCACAGTCTTATTCGATGTGGTTTAATTATAATTAAATAAACAATAAAATAGTGAATATTTACGCTCAACTCGATGGCACAGTGATACACTAAAACCAGCGCTATAGCCTATACCTTATTTCGTAGAACTACTTCTATAGACCAATATATTAATACTTCTTAAAATTAGCGCTAGATAAGACAAGAAACACATTAGCATTTTTTGAAATTAGCGCTATGTGATTTATTGAAAACTACTTAGTAAGACCAATACATTATTAGTTACTTATCAAATAATCAATTTTATTGTGAAAAATGAAGATTATGAGGCGTGCACTTTTGGATTTTCCAAAGTATTGAGGACTACTTAGTAAGACCAATACATTATTAGTTACATACTTATCAAATAATCAATTTTATTATGAAAAATGAAGATTATGAGGCGTGCATTTTTGAATTTTCCAAAGTATTTTAAGTAAGTAATTATTTGGCGTTGTTTTCATAAAAAAATACACAGAACATGTCATATTACGCCCGAGAAAGCACATACGAAGTACGTTTACTGAATGTTCGGCCGAAGTTTGTATTCGGTAAACATTCGGCCCATTTCTAATAGTAATTAGTATAATTTTCTTTATGATTCACGATTATTTTTGTAACTTCATGTCTCTATCAACAGCTGCTATTAGTGCAAACTTAGTGCATCTGCACTCAGCTATATTATATTGCATGCAAATATAAACCTTAACTATGACATCAGATCTTTTTATTTACCTTGTAATTTGTGAATTCAATAGGCATTCATATAAAAATGTAGTAAGGTATTACCATACCTATTTCCTTAACAATTGAGTCCATTTGTATTTGTTTTGTTGTCATTTGTCTTACTGGCTGTGTTGTTTTGAAAAGTTCAGACATTTTTTCTATTGCTAATTGGATTGAGACTTGTTGAGGCGTGAAGTACGGGGTTGCAGGTTAGCCTTTGATATAAGCCATTCAGTATGAATCATACCGTACCCACCTATATGTTTTTACTTTAGTGCAGTGAAAAATACCGTCCTGGGGCATTCTAAAACATGCTTGCCTACTTGTGATGGACTAAGTACCTATACGAGTGATTCCATCACAATTTTTCCTGCAGGTGTCCTATGCGGCACCTAATTAAACAATAAACTTCCATTACTGGGAGCATGAGAGTAATATCAATGCGGTCGAAATGCGATCTCTGCGGATAATCTATGGACTTGTGGAGTGAGGCTGACTGACCGCATTCGTAACGACTAAGATAGCGAGTAGGTATGAAAGAGAGTATTGGTGTAAAGATGCGAAAGGGAATGCTCCGATGGTTCGGACATGTGGAAAAAATGTCGGACGTGCGGCTATACAATGCGAAAGTGGAAGGATGTGTTTATTCATATATATTTTTAGCATTTGATGTGCTTAGCACTATACATTACCCACAAATTAAGTTTACCTGGTCGGTATAATGTATGAAAATACTTCCGACAGATGGCGCAGGCGTCACCCAAAGACGTTAAGTATGAATGTGTTATCGAAATTAGCAGTCAGGAGCAATTGTCACGATGGCTGAATTGGCAAAGCATCTGGACGGTATCCAGGAGATGCAGGTTCAAATCCTGCTCGTGACTGTTATTTTCGATTTCACATTTTTCACTTTGTGTGTAATGGAAGGATGTAGTCACGTTGTGTCACGCTGATCTTCTGTGAGAGGGTTACTTCCCCGATCGAGCCGGCCCATTCATGCTGGGATAAGCAAGGCTCTGCCACTAGAAGTCCGTGTCACTCCGAAAGGAATCCACAAAAATAAAATAATTCTCGACAATCCTTTTTTGTGTTACGTTGGTTGTTAGCCTCAGATGGCTATGACAACCTGACCCGGACAATTGGTGAGCGCAGAGGGCTCTCAACCCAAATTCTCGACGATGAAAGCACGGTAGGCTTTATACTGCCGTCTTGTTTCTGCTGTGCAGCAACATGGACAGTTTGCACAAAGCTTTTTTTGATTGGAAAATGTGCAATGATCCTTGTATGTCTGTCAAGTACCTACCTAACTTGTGACACCGGGAAATCTAAGCTAGTGATGAATTTAATAACAAATTGTAATAGGCACATAGAAACATGTTTACGCTAACAAAAACATTATTATCTTAATATGATGGTGTTATCTACTTTATACAGGAGTGTTTTTTATGATAGTCAATAATGTTATCAAGATTTCTCGGAAAAATGTAGAATATTAGCAGATCTGGCCACGCGTTTCTGTGTTTACTTATACTTCTACACTATTATGAAGCTGTAACAGAGCTATGTCTGTACATTTCAGATATTTAAGAAAAAATACTGTATTAGGCTATGTCTCTTAACGAAAAAACAATTTTTTATAGATTTTTTGTCTCTCTGTTTGTTCGTTCGCGCATCACGCAAAAACTAATGAACGGATTTTGATGCAACTTTTTTATTTGATAGCTCTTGATTAGACTGAAAAACTGGTATACATTTTATCCCGCTAATATATCGGGAACCTGAGATATAACCTAAAAACTAGTATATAAATATGTAATATAATAATTGAACTACAGTCATTCTGGGTAACTTTGACAGATTACAGCGATATTTTTCACAGTATTTTAAATGTTTTAACATTTAAATGACAATATTATACTTTGTTAGTGTTCTCAGAATGTGTTTTATCCATCATCACATCACAACAGTGAAAGACTATAATATCCATTAATTACAGAGAATAATCTATTTTTGTAGTATGTCAAAGTTACCACCCACAAAGGTGTAACTTTGACACATTAAATCCGTCACATAAATGAGGTAATATTTGATTATTAAATTACTTTGGGTAACATTGCTTTATATTATTCCCAAACGAGGGATGTGGCTGTGGCGATACAAACATAAATTTGTAGTAGTATCATATATATATTTGTAAAAAAGGTCCATCAATCAAAATTTAGCAGTTACAAGTAACCTCGTTTAAATCCTAAAAATGAACAAACCGTTAAGCATAATAAAACGAAGACATACTAAAATAATTAAAACAAACAAAAAATATGTAAACACTTTGGTTTGATGTAGCTATTCGCCCTACTACATATAGAGTAAATTGTCATCTATATAGTAACTGTATGGAGTGCCATACAATCACAAAATATCAAAAAAGTTATTCACTGTTCCGTACACTCAAATTCGCGCGTTAATTTCGGTAAAGTTTTTGACATTAACTCTGTTTGACAACTTCGCTTTTATTTTAGGGAGATTTTAGGTGTGTCTACGGAGCTTGTTTACAAAATAAAATCTAAAGCAAGCATTAACAAAAAATATTGATTTCATAGGGAAAAAACATTAAAACCATAGATACGTTACTAACGTATAGATCAACAAAGCGTGTGAGCGAGAAGAAAATCTTATACGGCAACATAGCAAGATGGAATAGGAAAGCAAATCTAATGTCATTGTAACCCATTTGAATAACAGGTATTCTACAGTCTTCTAGCTTGAAATTAGCTTTGCGGTTTTTTGATTTATTTGTGTTATAAATCTTGTTTATTATATGATTATAACTATTAATACAATAGTTGTTTGTCCCGTGAGTGCCTGTGATGTAAATCATGCAAACAATCCTGATAATTGCATGTTTCACAGGTAAGTTCTCAGGATGTTATCACAACTTAAATGCTTTTATGTTAGGTCATAATTACTGATATTTTCTGTTTCAGTTACAAATTAATTTCAATTTCGTTGTTACTGTTTATATTTTACATAGAAATATGTCGCATTGTTACATATTTGCAAGATTTTAGTAGAAAAGTTTTTAGGTACATATCACTAGGGCTTGACTTTATCGACAAGGTATATTGTCGATATTTATCCTAAATGCTTGGAACATTTTCTTCTAACACATTAATGGAAAAAATGCAATAAAAGTTCTACAGCAGATATTGTCAGTCAAGTGTATAATTCCCTTATACTCTGTCGGTGCTAGTACATACACAGGTATGCTTCTCGATTTTTGTATGTTAAATGATTTAAGACAATATAACAACATTTTGAATGCTAAAGGTAAGATTTTAGATCTAGTAATTAGTAATATAGACGTATCTGACGTCAGTGTCAATAACAACCCTCTCACGAAAGTGGATGACTTCCATCCACCCCTGCAGTTTTCCATGACCTCTTGCCTTCGTACTAGCTTAAAATATAATAATGTTGACAATTTTTGTTTCTTTAAGGCCGACTATGGTAAGATTGTTAAGGATCTCAATAATTTACATTGGGAGCAGGAATTTGATAATTGTGCTACTGTTGATGATATGCTCTCAGTTTTTTAGTCACATACACGACATGATTTTAAAATACGTTCCTAAAATTAAAAAACGATCTAGAAATTACCCGATCTGGTTCTCTCGGGATTTGATTGGCCTTCTGCGTGAGAAACTCAAATACCGTAATAAGTTACATAAATTCAATAATAACCCTTTGGACCGAATAAGTCTTGATTTAATTAAAAGACGCTCTGAACATTTGATGTCTGTCAGGTTATCTATACGTTGCTCAGACTATCTAGACAGAGCGAAGAAAATTCTTTGACATGTATGAGCGAGAACACAAGATACAATTTACTGGTGCAAAAAGCAGACAAAGCAATAGATTTTTGTCTTTGTCGCCGTGGCCAGTTTTCGGTATTGTCTCGATGTTAAAATGCTTTGTCTGTCACGATCCAACTGACATAATCGAACATTTTGTATAAAAATTCGGGTTTTAATTAAAATTTTATGTTAATTTGTGTTAATGAGTGTTTTGAGAAAAAGACTACGTGATAATAGTGCTTGTAAAATAGTAATGTACTATGCTACAAAAGCTACAGCGAGCGAAAAAATACAGGTATAACATTTCATTCATATGTAGTCGAAAATGAAATAATTTAATGATTGAATGCTATAAAGTGATATAAAATTTTTTTTACTCGAAATTAATAATTGCTACTAAGATACACTCGCAAAACACGTTTTCTAGCTAAATTTCTATTACTTTGAATTGTTTCGGTGTTGCCTTATTGCGAATATAATTTGCCCAGTTTTCACTTTACTAATAAATTTATATGTCATTTATGAGATGATGATAAAAAAATACCATTTTAGGTTTTTCTCTAATCCAGATGCGAGATCGAAATGGGTGGATGCTACGGGAAAACGAGGCAACCCACGAAATACCCAAAATATGCTTCACGATATTTTGTTGATGTTTCATTATACATAAACAAGAAAATAGTAACTTTGGGAGCAAAATCATTGCCAGTGAATATGTTCATGTAAGTATAGCTTTTAAAGTCTTTGTACTTCAACTTTGTAAGTAAATCTCAATTCTAGAATTCAGAGAAACTAATTTGCTCTCTCTTATGACACCTGTCTGGGATTTATGGGTTTCAAAATAAAACCCAGGAGTAAAACAAAATTAAATAAGATATATTCACACTTCAAATGGTAGGTGGCAACACAAATTTACAAGGTCGTGGTATTCGTCCTATAGCTAACTTCACCACTTATAGTACTCTCTCTCCCGTGGGACCGGCCATGAAGCACATCGTTGCGTTTTGGTCGTAGCAGGAGATATTACCGTTTATTCTTTCATTATATATCGGTGAAATGAAGTGGTTAGCAGCGGCTTGACAATACTCTCAGTAGAGTCCATGAGCGGCGGTTGACATTTACCATCAGATGGGCCGTGGCTCTTCTGCCACTAAATGCAATAAAAAAAAAGTTCTTATTCAATTAATTAAATCAGCGCTGGAAGGATGATAATTCTTTACTTATTTGACCCAGAAAAGAAAGAAAAGATAATTTAATTGTATTCTTGTGTACTATTATTTTATTAAATATAACTTATTATTATTTACCAGATGAGATATCGAACAGAACGGCAATGTATGAAGAAGCAATACTTATCTTGCATCAAGGCTCAAAGTCTTGGTGTTTCTCTACGTGATCGAATTCTTATTACGGATACGGAGGTAGAACGTGAATATCCGTCATAGCCCGGCGAGTTTGCATGCTGAAGTGGCAATGGGCAGGCCATATCGCTCTACGAACTGACAACCGTTGGGGAAAAAGGTTCTCGAGTGGCGACCACGTATCGGACAGCGCAGTGTAACATGGATGGACCAAATATATGGTCAAAGCGGCAGGGAGCCGTTGCATGCAGTCAGCACAAGCCCGCTAGTTCTGGTATTCTCTTTGGGGAGGCCAATGTCCAACAGTGGACGTTTAAAGACTGATGTTTGGATGAATAGAAGGGGTGGCAGATTTACTTTTAAATAATAATTTTGATAAACGTTGCGATTTTCAATAAAATATTTTTTACGAAGAGTTTCTTATTTACGACCTAGTTACAGACCTTATTCTAACTATCGTTTAATTTGCCCAAATATGGTTAAATATTTGTCAATCTGGCAACATTTAAAAAAAATATTGCTGTTTCAAGTGCGGCCACGCCGTGGTTCCGTCTAGTAGTTCTTAGTCTGAGATACGTTGCTATATTTATAATTAAAACATTTATTTATTTGGTCCACCAACAGTTGTTTACATTGAAACATACACATAAAACATACATTAGGATATAATAATAATGTAACAACCACTTAAAGGTAAACACCTCATGCACAATAACAAGATGAACTTTGTATGGTATTACAGTATATCATTTTGAAATTAATTGCTAATGCTGCAAAAATATACTAATATTTAGTTAACAAACTTACAGAAATATTTAATTTATACCTACTATTGATCCAATAAACACCTCAACAACTGGCGCCTCACACTAGCTAACGAGTCAAAATGTATATCAATTGTATCGCACATTCTCATAGTCACACTGTCAATGTTACCCGAATGAATGAAAGTTATCCAGATTAACTGTAATTATTCGTTCATTATCTCTACTATTATAAAGCTGTAACAGAGATGGCTTGTGCATTTATATTTAAGAAAAAAAATTTTGTTACGCTATTTAGGCGTCTCTGAATTTCTTTCTGCCGTGTGGGGCCGGCTTTAGAATTGTCCCACCCCTCTCCACTCATGGGAGTCGTAAAATCCGACTGAGGGAATACCGAGGAAGTGGGCAGCAGCACTTCTTCGAGTATTAACAACATCCACTGCGATCGCCAACCCGCCTAATAAGCGTGTCGATTACGGCACTATTCCCCATTCTTGGGGAGGCCTATGTCCAGCAGTGGACTTTAAAAGGCTGATGGATGGATGGATGGATGAATTTATTTTTTCGCTTTTTAATTTGTTTTTCTGTTTGTGTTCTCACGCATCAGGCAGAAACTACTACCTAATCGAAATTTGATCAAACTTTTTTGTTTGATAGCTCTTGATGTCAAAGTTGCTAGCTGCGGCATAGCCGCGAGAAAAAGCTTATTATAATGTACCTACCTATATTAAAATACTCAGATAATATTGTTATTGTTAATTTTGTAAAAAAAAAACGAAAACTAATCCCACTATATGCAATAGTCAGTCTTTATTCAGGTCTCTTAAGTCTTTATTTCTGAAAAACATTCAGGATTTATCGCACGTGCATAATATGATGACAATGTGATGAATGTGATGATGATACCCAATCCTCTCAACTTTAGTGTTTGATATTTATAGTTGGCAGCGGCTTGGCTGTATTCCTGGTGTTGCCAAGTAAAGAGACGTAGGTTAAAATCCAGCTCGTGGCTATCATTTTCTATTTTTACAATTTGTGTTCTAGAAAATGTTCGGGGTCGAAAGAAAACTTCGTGAGGAATATAATTTCTCGACAGCCCAGCCGGCTTGGCCAGCGTTGGCCTATGGCTTATAACCACTTAATCAGAGTGGAAACTCAGGCCCACTAGTTGAGCACTAATGGTGTTGTTATGTAAAAGCAATGTTCCCAGGGTAAAAAAACACCTGTGTCACTCTCCCGCCAAATCATTTCCATGCATGTCATTTTGATAAGAATGAATTCAATGCTGCGTTTATTTTTTTATTTCTTTTTTATTGCATACGGTGGTAGACGAGTCACGGTCAATCTGATGGTAAATGGTAACCGTCTCTCATGAACTAAACTATAAGCCGCTGCTCACCATTTCTTATTTTAGCATTTGATATGCTTAACACTACATTAAACACAAAGTAAAAAATGTGGAATCGAAAATAACAGTCACGAGCAGGATTTGAACCTGCGTCTCCTGGATACCGTGGGAATTGGCAAAGCATCTGGACGGTATCCAGGAGATACAGGTTCAAATCCTGCTCGTGACTGTTATTTTCGATTTCACATTTTTCACTTTGTGTTTAATGCCAAAAAATATGTTAATATTTACAATACCTTCTGAAATACCAAGTATAACTTCGACGGATAAAAATTTGCTAATTAAAAAGTAATTTAATTAGGTATTTTCATCGTTTGAGTACTCTTAATATTACGCAATTTGAAATTGACTACGGCGAGCCTATTGCCATCTATCGGGTAAATTTAAAACGTGCGAGAATTAATGTTTAACTCATTCAAAAACATAATTAGAATGTTTTTCTTTAAAGTGTATTTGTCAGTCGGCTCTTACGACTCCCATGGGTGGAGAGGGGTGGGACAAATCTAAAGCCGGCCCCACACGGCACGCATCTGGTCGGTATAATGTATGAAAATAATACCGACAGATGGCGTAGGCGTCACCCAAAAACGTTAAGTATGAATGTGTTATCGAAATTAGCAGTCAGGAGCAATTGTCACGATGGCTGAATTGGCAAAGCATCTGAACGGTATCCAGGAGATGCAGGTTCAAATCCTGCTTACTGTTATTTTCGATTTCACATTTTTTACTTTGTGTTTAAGAATAAAAACATCTGTCTCCTGCTACCACCAAAACACACTGATGTGCTTCATCGCCGGTCACACGGGAGATGGTGATAGCAAACGAGTCCTCCTACTTGGTAGGTACTCAGCCCTACCACCGGTAATGCAATGGGTGATAATTGCTTATTTACCTTAGTCACCTCGTACGACACCCGAAGAAAGAATGGGGTGGTGACGGACAAAGTGAAGGCGATAAGGGAGCGAGGCAAGCGTGAAGTAAATATCTTATGCAATATCTAATTTCTTATCTACAATGTAGGTAATTATGTTATTATAGTAATAAGTAATAACGAGTATCTACACGTCAGAAACTAAATTAAATGTGACTTCTAGAGATAATTTATCATTTGAGATATGTTATGTATTCGGTAAATGCCAGCAATTTACCACGTCCATTGTTCAGATAAACGTGCACTTCGCGAAACGATGTAATTAGTGCAAATGAGGTCATAGGTTCATTTCTCAGATAAAACAGTGCCGATTATTGTATTTTATTTGCTTTTAAATAAACGTATATTACTTATACACATTTAAGTGTGAAGTTATTATAATAAACGTAGATATCTTACATAAATATATTTTAATTGTGAAGTTTTGTGCGCGTTATAAAGTAGTTCTCGGCAGAGAAAATAGGTGGTTTGTCTCAAAAAAGTTAGTCTTATTATATATATATAATAACATATCAGCCTTGGACGTCTATCATCTAAGTCCACCCGTGATCATTAATGCTGTAAAGTATTCGAAACGTCGGGATAGTAGTAAAATATACCGCGATAGATTCCGTAAACGTAGTTTTATTTCAAAATGCGTAAATATCAGAAAGTATTATAGTCTTATTTAATTTATTAATTTGGGATTGTTGTCAAATTGTAACTATGTGTAAAATTTCTACGCACACATGTCCATGTCAATAATACCATGCCAATTTATTGTTAAAGACTACCACGTCATTTATCGAATTTCAACGTCTAATATTAGTACATATTAGTAAAAATATATATAAGATCAGAGCAAAAAGTATACATAAACTTTTGTATGTGCACCTTTTCCAGGTTAATAAATATCAGATTTATTAGTTCAATGGCGGTTAGTATTCGTTGGTTCTACATGTCAATGCTTATAGCGTCAGTAACTCGGTAAGTACGTAAACAATATACGTTATTACCACGCGTTATACTGTTTAATTAACATTGCGCACATATTTTCGATGCTTCTGGAGGTCTGAATAGCGAGGCTTTAAATTCTACTACTTTGGGTTCTACGCTAGTGTACCATACCTATTTTTTTGTTAAGGCGGGAAAAAATGTTCCTAACCGCACACCCCATCGTTCGGGGTAACGAACAGGGTAGTGTGGGGCCCTCACCCACTAAAGAAACCAACCGTGTGCCGTCTCTCCGCCTTTATTGGCGGGCCACTAGAACTATGTTACATTCCTTCGGTGGTTAGTGTACCATACCTTTTTTTTTTCTTTTGTTAAGGCGGGAAAAAATGTTCCTATCCGCACACCCCGTCGTTCGGGGCAACGAACAGGGTAGTGTGGGGCCCTCACCCACTAAATAAACCCGCCGTGTGCCGTCTCTCCGCCTTTAGTGGCGGGCCACTGGAACTATGTTACATTCCTTCGGTGGTCCGCCGGCGGCTTACCCTTTCGGGTACCCTCTACCGAGCGACGCACCCGCACACGGAGCGTCGCACCTTCGCGGGAGGCCTTGCGGGTGGCGGACGTTCCCCGGTCCATCCACCCGCAGCCTCAGCTAGGGCGGCATTAGGCGCAAATACTCACGCCTGCGCCTCCCCAGTCGCTGGCGGCGGTTCGGGTCTGCGGAAGGATCAGCCTCCCTGGCCCTCTCCGCCGCTTCCTTCCGCGAGATGACCTCGTCGCAGAAGGCAGCGACCGCGGCCCAATTCCTGTCGCTGCCAAGCATCGCTCTAACGACGCTCGGCAGCGAGAGGTCTCCCCCTATTGCCGCGACGAGTTCACGGCGTTACCCGCCCCAAGCCGGGCACAACTCGAGCGTGTGCTGCGCCGACGATTCTTAATAATGATAATATATGTATTATTATGTATATCCGTTTCATACATAGAAGTCATGTTTGGTAATTGGAATATCAATACATACGTGCCAAGACACGTCTGTATTGTCTCCGCATTTTAAATGTATTTATTATATACGTGGACATTATTGTGGGTTACATGTATTCTTAGGGCCTCTTTCACCACTCTTAAGTAAAGTGTCAAATAGACTAATCACCAGTTAAAGTCATCCGTAACTCCGGGTGCGAATTTCACGACGTTCGAGTAGCAATAATCTTAAGATTACGTGCCGCGTAACTTACTTGCCATGCAGTCTGCCAATTAGCATGCTTACTCGACGGTTAGCTGTTGCGTTGTTGTTTTTGCATATTACAATATTTATGATATAATAAGATAATGGATCTATTTGACTTAATTGATCATCAGTTAGATGGAATTGAATATTCTGCGATTCAACGAGTACCGAGAATTCGTGTATTTAAATTCCGTGTCGGCTTTTTTATGGGCCTAGATGAAACTGACTTTTTTGCTAAATTTTGTCTATCGAAATATGCAGTGGACCAATTGCATAACTTTATAAAATATAAGATAAACCCTAAATCACAAAGGTGAGTGGCATTTTCCCATATAAGTGAATTATAATACCTACATAACCTGTCAAAATGTATGTATAATGTATTAGTCCTTTCTGCACCGCACTTTCTGTCTCTGCGAACCTTATCCATTTTAATTATAATACATAAGTTGATTCGAACTTAACAACAAAATAAAATCACACGATAATACGCGATTTAAGAAACAATATATAGGTACTATAGATAAAGTAAACTGTGTCTGCAATATGACGTTTGCGAACGACTTTGACGTTTTTGACGTTATATTGAACGAATGCAACGTCTGATTTCTTGCGTCATTCACTTAACCAGTAAGTAGCTACACGAAGCTTTATTTTCGCTTGTGAAATTGACAGACGATACTCGTAACTATTACTTGACAATTATCACTAGTCAAGAAGTAACTAATCAACGCTTTACTTGAAGATGGTGAACGAGGCCCATCTATTTTAACTTAATCTAAGTATGTACTGTTACGTGTAACTGGTTTTTGTTCCAAATAAATAAAATAAAATAAAAATAAAACTAAAGTGTTATGTAAAGTGAGCGTGGTGTTAATAGTTGATTGTTCTGCGCATGCGCTGCTGGGTCGCTCATCAGTGCATTGAGTACACTCGCACTTTTGACGTAGACACCTTTTATGTTAACACAAAGTATGAAAATGGGAAATCGAAAATAAGTCACGAGCAGGATTTGAAACTGCATCTCCTAGAATACCCTCCCAGATGCTTTGCCAGTTAAGCGATCGTGACAATTGCTCGGGACTGTGAATTTCGATAACACATTCATCATAATTTACAATTAAGATTTACATCAAATAATGACGCAGTCTAGAAATATTTTGATATTATTATATAGATGATTTGCCAAATCATCTGGGAGGGTATTCCAGGATATGCAGGTTCAAATCCTGCTCGTGACTGTTATTTTCAATTTCGCATTTTCACACTTTGTGTTGATTTATATGTCAAATGCTATAAAAAAATATATAAAAATCTCAAAAAACGTTACCTTTCGTTACTTATTAAAATCGTTATTGTTACTAAATTATTATACCCAAAATTAAACTCTTGAGTACATCTAGGTTGTCTGTTCTTTTATCTGTTGCAAGTATTGTCCCATGGAAGTGTGATTTCTAGTGGCTTTCGTTGTTAAAGCGTACGAACTCGCTCTTGCTCTAAATTTTTTACTAAGCCAGTTCCTTTCGAGTATTCAAAAATATAAATTGTGGATACCCTCCTAACTGCCTCTGTGGTGCAGTGGTATTGTGAGCGACTGCTGATCATGAGGTCTCTCTTGGGATAGATTCCCGGGTCGGGCAGTGTTATTGAGCTTTTTTGTGAAAAGAAAAATTCTCAGTAGCAGCCCGGAGTTCGGAAATGTGTCCGGTAGATGACAATAGGCTCGCCCCCTATTACGTGGGACTTAAGATAGCTGGCGAACCGTGGGTGTGTAATACACCTTTGCATACCCCTTTCGGGGAATACAGGCGTGATGCAATGTTATGTTTTAATACTTTTCAGGCAACAGTCAATGGTTTTTTTATTAAGCCAGTTCCTTTGATTATTTAAGAATATAAATTGTGGATACCCTCCATTTCTCCCTTGAAGAGGCTTATCTATTTTTCTACGGTTACCTGCAGTCGGAAGAGCATTTACACTTTGCTAACAAATAAAAATGTCCCCGGCATTATGGAGTCCATCGGCAGCTATTACCTCTTACCATTAAATGGAATGTCACCACAGGCAAGAAAGGCGTGTTTCTGGTTTCGTTGTGTTCTATTACTATGCTTAGTGGTAATAGCTTGTCTGCCTATGCAACAACATAAAAAGTAGTAAAAAAAGAAAATAGTGCGTGTAGTGCCTCCGCGCGGAAGAAGTGAAACTTCGTAATGTGGAAATTGGACGCTACTCGTTGCTAACGCTCGCGCTGGCCTGTAACAGGTATACTACGAGCATGCGTTCGAGTGCAACGCATTCACTCTCTCTCTGTCTCTTTCTATTCCCCCTCCCCAGGAGCGTTGAACGTTTAACGCAACAGTGCTTTCATATCCCCTCCATGGTAGCGTTAAACGTTTAACGCAACCTTGTTGGAAGTCGCATTAGAAGTTTTACTTCAAAATTGCTCTGAATATGCTACTTGTCAAAACAGCGAGTTGCTGACTACTATTGTGTGAGTTTCGTGACGTGTTTATGTATCCGCGATCTGTTCTCGGAAGCACCGAGTTGATCGTGCAGATGTTTGGTACAACAAAACATGTTCTTGACAAATTGTTTATGTTAGTCATAGATTTCGGATACGTACAACAAATCATTAGCGTATTTTGAAGTGTCCAGTGTTATGTTCTTATTAAATTAATGTTCTTCCTAGAGTGTTAAAGTTCTGCGTCGGTAATCCAAAGCCTGCCTCGCTAGAATGTATGATAAAAAATACCTACTTATTTGTTTTTATTTTCACTTTATTACATTTTGTTATTAATATATATCTTCTTTATACTTCGTGGGTGGCAAGCAAGCAAACGGCGCATCAGATGGTAAGCGGTTACCGACTTACCGTAGCCTATAGACGCTAACGTAACCACCTGAGGAATCCGATAGGTCGCCCCTCCAAGGAAACCGATAGGAGGTGGATAGGAAGGATAGTAAGGAGAGGATAGGCAGGGGGTTTTGGCCGCAGTCGCTCTCACTCACCATATGATAGAACGGTAGAAGTAGCTGCCGTTGTTTCACGTTGATCTTTTGTGAGAGGGTGGTACTTCCCTCATCAGGCCGGCCCATTTATGTTGAGATAAGCTAGGCTTTACCACTAGTAAATGTATCATAAATTAACATATTTTATTAATTTACTTCGTGTGGTGACGGACTAAGAATACAAGTGTCACCACCCCATTCTTTCCCACGGGTGTCGTATGAGGCGACTAAGGGGAGTAAGCAATTATCATCCATTGCATGACTGGTGGTAGGGCTGTATACCAAGTGGGAGTTCTCACTTGGTATCGGGCCCGAGCGGGTTGGTACCACCATCTCCTGTGTGACCGGCCATGAAGCACATCGTTGCGTTTTGGCTGTAGCAGGAGATAGCCGTTTATTCTCTCATTTCATATCGGTATGGGCCATGGCCCAAGGCTGGCCTGCCACTACAGGCAATAAAAAAAAAAACGATCTAAAAACCTGATATTTTAATCTAATTACTTCAGATCCTTGAATCTTTGGCCTGCTAGTAAAACGTCACGGGTCCATCGTTCGTGTTCAACATATCGATACAAGCAATTGGTTCGTTCAAGGCTGCACGTGACGAGCCATCATGTGGTTATCTAGTATCAGCTGATTTCAATGGATCTGCGAAAGAGTTATTCAAATTAAAATCAAATACCTACTTTATTTCGTGCACAAAGAAGATATTACGATACGTTATCTACACTAATATTATAAAGAGGAAAGATTTGTATTTTTGTTGTTTGTAACGAATAAACTCAAAAACTACTATACCGATTTAAAAAATCTTACACTATGAGAATGCTACATTATCCCTGAGTAGCATAGGCTATATTTATTACTTGAAAAAATAGAGATCCCTACTAAAACTTCAATAATATAGGTTTATGGACAAAAATATAAAATTTTATAAGCAAAAAATTGTTATTTAAAAAAAAACTACTTATGTCCTGCATAAAGATACATTTACTCTACATCTATCACAAAATGTTTAAAAAATAAATGTCCACCATTGCGAAGCCGGGACGGGCCGCTAGTATAACATAGTTTGGCACACCTAATAGATTAAAAAGCAACTAGGTATTTAAATAAATCAAATTGAATTAGAACACAAGTGCGAAATAATGTATGCAAAAATCTGACAGTTGGCGCTCGTGACTGTTATTTTCGATTTCACATTTGTAAAATTAAGTTTACCTGGTCGGTATAATGTATGAAAATACTTCCGACAGATGGATTTATTTATTTATCTAAATATTATATTATCACAAAACCACACAGTCCTACGTTAGTCTGACGGGTTGACACAGTTTTGATGCGAATTACCATAATCACTACACATATTAAAATGTGTTATAGTTTTAGTTTCTGCATATTATAATTGGTTGCAAGAGGATTGAGTCTCCTTTGAAAAAGATGCCGTCTTATAAAATTAAATTTACTACATTTAATTTCAATATTTATTTAATGCAAATTAAAAAAATTATAGATAAATTTTATTTAATGCTGACAGGAAATGTTAGTTTCCGGTTCATAAGTTCAAAAGTTCACGAGATCTCTTTGACACATTTTGACAGTTTTAATAAAGAAGGTCGTCGTTCCTTTTTCAGATCAGCATCATTGCAAAAATTCATATTTCATCAATTATTATTGTTAATTTACTCAATAAAAGTTTTCTATTTACAAAATTATTATAGAGCTGTTTCTTGTTTAGTGGTCGATCAGGGAAGTACCACCCTCTCACAGAAGATCAGCGTGAACCAACAGTAGTGGTACCTACCGTTGTGTTTCATATAGTGAGTGAGAGTGCCGGAGGCCCGAACCCCCTCCTATCCTCTCCTTAGTAACCTACCTATCCTCTCCTTATTATACTTCCTATTCATCTTCTATCCCTTTCCTTGGAGATGGCGAAGCGCGAGCGATGCCTCTGGTGTACAATAAAGCGCCTTACGCACCTTCCATCCCCGCTGTACGTCCGCTCAAGGCCGCGGTGCTGGACGTAGCATACGCACTATCGTGCGGGTGCAAGCATCCAGCGTGAGGGCTGTCCACTTAAAAAGTATATCGATATTTATGTACGATTTAAAAATCGAATCCCAGTATTGATATTTATATCCATCCATCAGCCTTTTAAAGTTCACTGCTGGACATAGGCCTCCCCACGAATGGGGGAAAGTGCCGTAATCGCCACGCTTGGCAAGCGGGTTGGCGATCGCAGTGGATGTTGTTAATACTCGACGGAGTGCTGCTGCCCACTCCCTCGGTATTCCCTCAGTCGGCTCTTACGACTCCCATGGGTGGAGAGGGGTGGGACAATTCTAAAGCCGGCCCCACACGGCAATTGATATTTATATATCGCTTGAAGAACATCGGTATTTTTCAATATCGAATATACCCATTAAAGTTTAACGTTAGTTACCTTTCTCCAGTCAAACGCTAACAGCTAGCTACTGTATTTGATTTAGTATGTGTGAATGTAGAATCGGAGATCAGAATTTCATAGCTACACAAGTAGTGTACCTAATGATAGAGGTTTTCTATGCGTGTTACTTGAATAGAACTGTACTACTAAGATAGTGGTGAGATGACTGTAATGAGTTATGTTATATTATGTTTGTAAGTAAAACGACGCGTCACCCAGGACGTTAAGTATGAATGTGTTGCCGAAATTAGCAGTGGAGAGCAGTTGTCACGATTGCTGAATTAGCAACACTCCTGGATGGTATCCAGGAGGTGCAGGTTCAAATCCTGCTCGTGACTGTTATTTTCGATTTCACATTTTCCACTTTGTGTTTAATATCATAGTTATCTTTTAAAATTATTCCGGTTATCATATGTCAAACTATTGCTATCTGGGTAATGGATACGCTGAGAACGTGTCTATAATATCCTCTGTCTACGATCAGGATAAATAATTTAGCTGCTCACTGACAAATATCTTACCTGTTAATTATGTTTTTTAACGTTTTGTTTTTATTGTAATTATTAGTCCGATATATTTTTAATAGATTTGGCAAAAAAATAAAAAGGAATATTTGATGTTTCTATAAATAAATATATCGATTAATCCAATAGAATAAATAATTGTCAAAACATCAATAAATCATCATCAATTCGATATAGTATGGAAAACATCGAATAAGTTCGATATATCGGTATTTAGTGAATACCCTAGTGCTAGATGTAGTTGATGAATAAACTGAGCGCACATGTTAGGTACATATTTACATGTTTAAAATACCACCAGTTTTATCAAAACGACAAAAATGGGAGTTGTTGTTGACAGCACCAGAAGAGAGGAAAAAATAAGAAGAGATTTTGTATATTTTTTTTTGTTTATGTTGTAGTTCACGCAGGAGACACTTCACAGACAATTGTAGCACTTGTATCTTTCAAGAAATCTAGTTATTTTTTGCTATCCTATATTTGTCGCAAGCTCTAAATCTTGAATGAATCTGCTGGACAACAAGCTTAAGCGCCTTCCATTTTGTTATACGTCCCGCCAAGGACATGCACTATGCACGACGAAAAACGATAGTGAATAGTCTCGACGTACGTCAATAATTATTATTAATTGCTTGCTGGACTTGCACGACCAATTTTGCCTCCAGCAAGCACCCCCACCTCGTGCAGATCAGTGTTTCCAGATCCCAAAAGTAAAATTACAGTGTTGTCAGCTAAAAAATACAGAAGTTTCTAAAAACAATACAGCATATTTCAGAATTGATTACAGTAAAACTTTGTTTAAATATTAAAAGGAAAATAAGCTGCTTTATTAGTTTATTTGTAAATACAAATTATTGAGTTATTCTAAAAGAATTTCGTCGTGTTTTTTAAAAAAATGTTGCCGTCATCCTCGAAATCATTTCGTCATCGTGGATTAAACTTGAAGCAGTTTTCGGAATTTCGACGAATGGCTTACTGAGCTAACATATTTCCTATGGTATTTGTAATCAGACAGTTCCTCTGCTTGGTTTTTATTTATTTCAGTGAAATAAATAATATAACAACTAAGCAGAATGCAATCGCACTCAGCGTTCAATTGAGCCAAAGACAATACTTGTGCAGCTGTAGAATGAAAAACGAAACGTAAGACGAACTTTTGTTTCACTTCCTTGGGATTATTTGTGATTGGTCGTCTGTATCACGCGTCAAAGTCTCGACTAATCAGAAATCACATGTCGGACTGTTGATTAATTATAATGACTCGAAACGAAAGGTCGTCTAACGTTTCGTTTTTCATTCTAAGGGGGCTGTTCCTTTGCCAAACAGAGAGGGCTTTTTGGGGGGGAGTTGCGCAAGTTACCCGGTGCGCTCTGCGTAAGTTCCGAATTATTGGGGGATTCCCTACACGTAAACGATCTGCAGCTATGTGACAATCCCACTTTACATTATATATGGATAAATGCCAGTGATTCTAGATTAGCTGCGTTTCGTTTTACGTCTCTACGTATATATTAGATATGATTGGGATTAATACAGTATATTCATACACTGTATTTTATCATTACAGTATACAGTAAAAAAGTCTAAAATACAGTAAATCTACTGTAATTACTACTGTTTGATTCGTCTTGAGCAGTACTTACTTTGTCAAGATATAATCGTTTTATATCTACAAAATAGTTTCGATGTTTTCACATCTGGTAACGTCCCACGACGTCTAGCTTTTTATTTTTTATTTCAACAAATATTTTTAATTTTATCCACTTACATTGAGAAACTCATCCTTTAAAGCTTCATAAATTGCTAAACAAGTTTCAGGAATAATTGTACTCATTAACTGTGGTGAAATTGCATATGATACCATAAGTTCAGGATAACTTTCTCCCGTTGCAAGATATCGTAAGGTTACAAGTAAGCGTTCCTTTGCTGAGATACTATCTCTCAAACAGTATCATGACGTTGAATTTTGGGTCCGACTGTTATAAATAACATCTCTAATATTTCAGTATCCACCCTAAGATAATTATGAAAATCTATCACATTTAAATCTTTCATTATATTATTCATTTGAGTATAGCTTGCACGTTTATGATAATTTTTTTTCATCCAAAACCTTTCTTATTATTTGTCCTCGTTGCTGACAACATCAGAAGAACTCCCATTTTTTGTCGTTTTGATAAAACTGGTGGCATTTTAAATTAACATGTAAATATTGTAGGTACCTACTTAATAACACATACGTTTAGTATAATCATTTGATTATATCTTTCTCTACATCTCTAGCGCTAGCGAAGCGAGCAAGATAAAGATAAATATCTAGTTCTCATATATATTGTATGTACTCTGTGATCTCTAGCATAGCCACAGAACAATACTAAGCATAGCACGCACAACGCACGATCGGTTCGACGTACGTCTGCGCCACTATTCAGCTATTCACTGTCCATCTGCACGATGTTCGAAGTGGTGGGGGTGATTGCTGGATGCAAAACGGGTCGTGCACGTCCAGCAAGCAATTAATAATAATTATTAACGTACGTCGAGACTGTTCACAGCAGTGTTCACTATCGTTTTTCGTCGTGCATCGTGTATGTCCTTGGCGGGACGTATAACAAAATGGAAGGCGCTTAAGCTTGTCCAGCAGATTCATTCAAGATTTAGAGCTTGCGACAAATATAGGATAGCAAAAAATAACAAGATTTATTGAAAGATACAAGTGCTACAATTGTCTGTGAAATGTCTCCTGCGAACTACAACATAAACAAAATAAAAATTATACAAAATCTCTTCTTATTTTTTCCTCTCTTCTGTTGTTGTCAACAACAACTCCCATTTTTTGTCGTTTTGATAAAACTGGTGGCATTTTAAACATGTAAATATGTATCTAACATGTGCGCTCAGTTTATTCATCGACTACATCTAGCACTAGGGTATTCACTAAATATCGATATATCGAACTTATTCGATGTTTTCCATACTATATATCGAATTGATGATGATTTATTGATGTTTTGACAATTATTTATTCTATTCGATTAATCGATATATTTATTTATAGAAACATCAAATATTCCTTTTTATTTTTTTGCCAAATCTATTAAAAATATATCGGACTAATAATTACAATAAAAACAAAACGTTAAAAAACATAATTAACAGGTAAGACATTTGTCAGTGAGAAGCTAAATTATTTATCCTGATCGTAGACAGAGGATATTATAGACACGTTCTCAGCGTATGCATTACCGAGATAGCAATAGTTTGACATATGATAACAGGAATAATTTTAAAAGATAACAATAATATTAAACACAAAGTGGAAAATGTGAAATCGAAAATAACAGTCACGAGCAGGATTTGAACCTGCATCTCCTGGATACCGTCCAGGTGTGTTGCTAATTCAGCAATCGTGACAACTGCTCTCGACTGCTAATTTCGACAACACATTCATACTTAACGTCCTGGGTGACGCGTCGTTTTACTTACAAACATAATATAACATAACTCATTACAGTTATCTCACCACTATCTTAGTAGTACAGTTCTATTCAAGTAACACGCATAGAAAACCTCTATCATTAGGTACACTACTTGTGTAGCTATGAAATTCTGATCTCCGATTCTACATTCACACATACTAAATCAAATACAGTAGCTAGCTGTTAGCGTTTGACTGGAGAAAGGTAACTAACGTTAAACTTTAATGGGTATATTCGATATTGAAAAATACCAATGTTCTTCAAGCGATATATAAATATCAATACTGGGATTCGATTTTTAAATCGTATATAAATATCGATATACTTTTTAAGTGGACAGCCCTCACGCTGGATGCTCGCACCCGCACGATGGTGCGTATGCTACGTCCAGCACCGCGGCCTTGAGCGGACGTACAGCGGGGATGGAAGGTGCGTAAGGCGCTTAAGAATGTCTTTCCTAAATTTTACATAGTAAAAAAGTCATCGTTCTAAATTAAAAAGAACAAAGAAATGTTTGTGCACACTCCGAATAAATAAATATATAATGCCTTTTACATTTGGATATCAATATAATATTCGCGATTGCTATTGGCGCAGCCGCAGTACGCGTTGTGTGCCCGACGTATGTGGCCGATATCTTTGTTTATATTATTAATTTATTTACCAGTGTGTACACACATAACTCTTTTAGTGTAATTACGAACGAAAGTCCCTTTTTTAATTAGAAAAATTCGTGTACCACGTGTAACATTTAAAAGTGTTTTAGTTGCTTGTGTTAGTTGATTGATTACACTGATTAATTCTTTTTATCAATTGTGTTATTGTTTTTTTTTTTGTATTATAGTGGTCGAAAAGTTTAGTTTTTGTTATTGGTTGTACCAACGGATTGAAATGTCTACTTCAGGCGGGAATGTTTTTATGTAAGTAATTTATCATGTGTTTTTTATTTTAATGTTTAAAATTTATTTGTGCCTAGTCGATTGATGTTACAATACTTCTCAGATAACATAAAGATATATATTATGACGATTATTCTTTGTTTTCTAAACTTGTTTGTAGGAGGTATTACTAACTTTGTAACATTTTGCAAACCATTAGCTAGCGATGTTGTTTAGGGAGAACTCTATTAGGTAGGCATCTAACTTACCCATAATGTTAATTAATCATGTGGAGAGTCTCGGCCGTGTGGGGCTGGCTTTAGAATCGTCCCACACCTCTCCAACCATGGGAGTCGTAAGAGCCGACTGAGGGAATACGGGGGGAGTGGGCAGCAGCACTCCTTCGAGTATTAACAACATCCACTGCGATCGCCAACCAGCCTGCCAAGCGTGGCGATTACGGCACTATCCCCCATTATTGTGGAGGCCTATGTCCAGCAGTGGACGTTAAAGGGCTGATGCATGGATGGATGGATGGTGGAGAGTCTATTGCGATAATATCAATCAATTACTAAAACGCTCCAATGGAGTCATTGGACCCCCGAATTTCATTGCAGTCTATGAACTCCCTTATAGTTATTTTATTTTTAAAAAAACAACAGGAATCCTTTATATACACACATATTGACAGGAAATATCGCTGGGGACCAATTTAACGGGCACAATGCACATCTAAACTCAGAACAAATATTTCTGAATGGACAGAGACCTTTGTGAGAATCGAACCCTCGACACTCGGGCGGCGGGACGGTATTCCGCCATTTGTGCTGTCAAGTCTCTGGTCTATAGATCTTTGTACACGGGCTTTTGCTACACGGGCAATGCTCATATCTACGAACGCTTCTCGCTTGGTAGCATTCTCGATCACTATGTATATTTTATATTGTATGTATATTATCGTCGCCCTGAATAATTATAATAAATTATGTTTGTTTATGAGTCGTTAGAGGCTATCGCGCTGTTCATATATCAATAACACGATAGGATATTGAACACTGACAAACTACAACTTGGCATACGCGAACAATAGTAAACTAACCGCTATAGATTTAGGTTTAAAGGAGAATGACCACTGAAGTATGGGCTTTGGTTTCATATTGTATCATGTTGTACATTAATGAAACTTAACTTAAAGCGTTTTAATTGTACGTACAATTACAAAAAAATACAATAAATTAAAGGAATTTGCCAGATTTCCGAAAAAAGGATGATGTAGTTCATCAAATTAGGTTATGTTTTACACGTTAAGTACTTATAAACATACTAACATTTACGTATTCATCAAGTATTTACTTAGAAGTATTTTATGTGACAAATACACTTTAAAGAAAAATATTCTAATTATGTTTTTGAATGAGTTAAACATTAATTATAGCTAGTTTTAAATGTACCACAAATGTGTATGTATGGAAATAGTCAATTTCAAATGACTTGGTATTAGAGTACTCGAACGATGAAAATACCTAATTAAATTACTTTTTAATTAGCAAATTTTTATCCGTTGAAGTTATAGGTATACTTGGTATTTCAGAAGGTATTGTAAATATTAACATAATATTTTTTGGCACTTATTTGAGTCAAAACAAAATGAAACAATGTAGGTTTGTCCGTGTGGTGACGGATTAAGAATACAAGTGTGGTACTTGGTATTTCAGAAGGTATTGTAAATATTAACATAATATTTTTTGGCACTTATTTGAGTCAAAACAAAATGAAACAATGTAGGTTTGTCCGTGTGGTGACGGATTAAGAATACAAGTGTCACCACCCCATTCTTTCCCACGGGTGTCGTATGAGGCGACTAAGGGAAGTAAGCAATTATCATCTATTGCATGACTGGTGGTAGGGCTGGGTACCAAGTGGGAGTACTCACTTGGTATCCGGCCCGAGCGGGTTGGTACCACCATCTCCCGTGTGACCGGCCATGAAGCACATCGTTGCGTTTTGGCTGTAGCAGGAGATAGCCGTTTATATTTCATTTCATCTGTGAAATGAATTGGTGAGCAGCGGCTTGACATTACTCTCAGTATAGTCGAGTCCATGGGCGACGGTTACCATTTACCATCAGATGGGCCGTGGCTCATCTGCCACTAATGCTATATAAAAAAAAAGGCCATGTAGTAACCATTCCTTCTCCTTTTCTACGTAATATGGTCAGTACAAGCGATGCAATGTCTCTACTATTTTGGAGCAGGCTGATGCCTAATATCGCGACAGGAACTAAAACGACGGCAAGGAAGATATGGAGAGACAGCCTGAAGTAGATTGCAGTTATATAAAAATCGATGTATGATAGGTTCGCCATGGACACCAAAATCATTGGACATCCATCCATCCATTCATCAGCCTTTTAACGTCCACTGCTAGACATAGGCCTCCCCAAGAATGCGGGATAGTGCCGTAATCGCCACGCTTGGCAGGCGGGTTGGCGATCGCAATGGATATTGTTAATACTCGAAGGAGTGCTGCTGGCCACTCCCCTAGTATTCCCTCAGTCGGCTCTTACGACTCCCATGGGTGGAGAGGGATAGGGGGATGATTTTTAATAATTGCTTTGCATTGCTTTCTACGTTTTTATTCTGTCTAGACTTGATATTATAAAACTTCATTGGCGGCCTTATTAAATCTAAAGTATACTCTTAGGTCAGTGCTATTTTCGTTGGAGTAGAAAGTCTGAAGATGATCTTCCGAAGTGGTTTTAGGGGGTATTCTGGGCGTAGTTTTTGAGCGCCCGGCGATTTCCACATAGGTACCGTGCATTATTACAGTGACTACAGAAAAAAAGGTGGGTAGTCTGTTTATATAGTTCAAACGTTTGTTAAAGACGGAGTTTTATTTATAATATGCTTGAGTTTATTACAAAGATTTATAAGAAGCCATCCAAGTATCACATATAGAGCTCGTGGTACGTGTTTTTATGATGTGATACCATCGTAACGTGTCTAGCTCCGCCATCATTGTAGGTGGATGCCAATAGACATGTACATTTTTGAGTCAAATGACTAATTGATTTATCTATTTTTATGTATGAGGTCGTATACCTAAACATTGTAACGGACTACAATGTTACCAATTACCGTATAATAGACAGAATCAATACTTATTCCAAATTGTAATTCTGATTCTGCACTTTGAAGAGCTCTCATTCTTACCTATTTAAAAACAAGCCGGTACTTATTCTTTAATTTTATGTGACGATTCATTAATTGAATGCAAATTATATAATTTTTAATATTATAATACTTTTTATAACCTAGTAACTTCCGAAATACAAAAAAATATTTGTTGTAACTGCAATAATATTTTCTGTTAAATTTTATTAAATTATCATAGCTTTTAATGCTCCAATGCGTAACTAAACGTTTTAACGAAATTTATAATTCTACTAAATTAAGGAAGTATAGTTGGCGTTTGCTAGTCACGTTGACAGAATATTTTTAACTTATTGAGATACTAAATTCTGAAAATTATTTCAATATCTATTCGTTGATAGCGCTTGAGATTAGAAATATTCTGGTTGGTGATATCTGTATGTGGCAAGGTTACGAGAGATCTTCCAATTAGGAAATGTGCAGGAGTGAGAGGGTAAAGGTCAGAAGGATCAGTGAAAAGTGGGGTGAGAGGACGTGAGTTAAGTATTGCCTCGACCTGAATCAGACATGTGGACATCTCTCCTCATAAGTGAGATGAGCGAATCCTATTATACGGCTTAAATGATGCTTAACGGATTTCACTGCAGATTTCCATAGGCCACCAAAGTGTGGAGTGTAAGCAAGAATAAAAGAAAAATTGATACCTGAGTCTGCCATCTCTGAGGAAAAACCCTGTTTTAATATATTGGCAAGTTCGTTACTAGTGCCCACGAATGTTGTACCATTATCCGAGAAAATGGTCCTTGGCTTGCCACGTCGCGCAATAAACGCATGTTTAGTCAAATCTGAGACAAGCTCTAAATGAAGCGCTCGTGGCCAGACAGAAAAAAACACATGTATATGATTTAATTAGTTTACAGCCTCTATCCCTGCGGTCAGCTATAAGCATTGGCTCGGCATAATCAGTGTCAGTGTCTAAGAAAGGGAACCCTACCTGAACTCTTTCCTTAGGTAAATTACCCATGATTGGTTGAACAGTTTTACCCTTAAACCGTTGACATTTCACACATGAATGTACTGTAGATTTGGCTAGGTTTCGGCCGCCCAGTGGCTAATAATAGTGATAGTGGCTAAGAGCAACTGGGGCCCAGCGTGAAAAACGTAACACTCAAGTAAGTTTCAAGTAACCAATGCCGACTATTACTAAGAATTCTTAAGCCTTTGTCAGTGTATCATTCTTTCTTAGCAAATTCTAGCCTATGGAACAAAAATTGAAATTTTTATTAAGTAATGATTTTTACTCAAGTGATCGCTATAACTTGTCTATAGATACGAGCGTAAGTGCCAGTTAATTCCCTACAGCGCTTTCTAAACAAGAAGAAAATGTAAAAATATAAAGTTCTATCTATCTAATGTATCTATTTTGTAGCGCAATACAATAAGACCGTGACGGACTAAGAATACCACTATATAATAGAAGTCCAAGTGCCTAGCCGAAAGTCTGGAGCGACAATGTACGCCGAGCACATTACACATAGATGCTAGACACCACGCATTCATCAATAGGGAAGTGGAGTCGAGGTCGTCTCCCTCGGCCCCACCAGTAGACATTCATAAGTTAGGTAGGGACCTAGTGGAACAGCCACCTCCAGTCACCACCACCGAACTGGAGTCAGTTATCAAAAATCTACATAGGAAAAAAGCCCCCGGTTCCGACGGAATATCGAATAGGGTTATTAAGCTTTTTCCTCAATCACTATTAGTCCTTCTGACATGTATATATAACGCAGCGCTCAATAATAACATCTTTCCCCCTCAGTGGAAAGAGGCCGTGGTAATTGGAATCCACAAACCCGGCAAAAAGCGATCCGAACCATCTAGTTACAGACCGATTAGTCTGCTTAAAGGTTTAGGTAAGATATACAAGCGTTTAGTTTTGTGTAGGCTGAAAGCATACGCCGATGCTAATAACCTCAGCCATCCCCCACCACCAATTTGGCTTTAGAGCCAAGCACTCTAGTGTGCAACAAGTTCATCGCATCGTAGAGTACTCCTACTCGAAAATGCAACACAAAAACCACTTCACCGGTGCACTCTTCTTCGATGTAGCGAAAGCTTTCGATAAAGTCTGGCACAATGGCCTAGTATACAAGCTACTCCACTTAGGAGTACCGCGGTATCTCGTACTCATCATACGAGACTTTCTATCTAACCGCAGTTTTCGCTACAGAATGGAAGGGACAATATCCCCCCCCACCCCCTACTCGCCGGGGTCCCACAGGGCTCCGTCCTCTCACCCATCTTCTTCTCGCTGTACACCAGCGACATGCCTCAGCATCGGCAAGTGCAGACAGCACTTTTTGAAGACGATACAGCTATTTATTATGCAGGGATTAACCCTCTCACAGTGCATAGGAAACTCCAATCCGCGGCCACTGCCCTCATTACGTGGTTCAGCAAGTAGAAAATAGAGATCAACCCCGAGAAGAGCCAGGCGGTCATGTTTCATAGGCGACTACCCCGACTGTATCCCCCGGAGGAGATCAAACAGATTAGCATCTTAGGTAAACCTATTCCTTGGAGTAGGCAAGCCAAGTACTTAGGTGTAATTATAGATAACAGACTCACATTCGCCCGTCACATTCAGGTGGTACGCTCGCGCGCAGCCTTTGTCATGGGACGTTTGCACTTTCTGTTAAACTCTAGGTCTAAACTCTCACTTAGGAATAAGGTCAGACTCTACACTGCCTGCATACGTCCTATCATGACGTACGCCAGTGTAGTATTTTCACACGCCAAGGCACACAGGATCTATAGATTACAAACACTACAGAATAGATTCATGCGCAGAACTACGGGTGCACCGTGGTTCATACGCAATGTCGACTTCCACATAGACTTGCAATTGCCTACCATCAAGCAATTTATGAAACGATGTTCTCGTAGTTTCTTTGACTCCACCATTAATCACGCCAACCCTCTAGTGGTTGAGTCAGCTAGGTACAACCCTTCTAATATATCGCGCATACGCAGACCGAGAAATAGCCTCGACGAAGTCGACGACGATATAACTCACGCTCAGAACAGAGCTATTACAAGTAATTACCCACGGTTTCGTCCCCAACGACGGGGGCGAAAGACGTGTCGCGGTCAAATCATAAACGTGGGAAATCCCACTTTGCCAGCAACAGCCTGAGCCGAGGTCCTTACCCCACAGGGGGTGCTCTCAAGTAGCGTTGCTTAATTGTTCGTTTGAGAGGCCTCTGCGCTCACCAATTGTCCGGGTAAGGTTGTCATAGCCATCTGAGGCTAACAACCAAAGTCACACACAAAAAAAAAAACTAAGAATACAAGTTTCTCCACCCGATTCTTTCCCACGGGTGTCGTATGAGGCGACTAAGGGAAGTAAGCAATTATCATCCATTGCATGACTGGTGGTAGGGCCGGGTACCAAGTGGGAGTACTTGGTATCGGGCCCGAGCGGGTTGGTACCACCATCTCCCGAGTGACCGACCATGAAGCACATCTTTGCGTTTTGGCTGTAGCAGGAGATAGCCGTTTAGTCTTTCATTTCATATCGGCGAAATGAAATGGTGAGCAGCGGCTTGACAATATTCTCTTTATAGTTGAGTCCATGAGCGACGGTCACCATTTACACCGGTTGGGCCGGGGCTCGTCTGCCACTACATGCAAAAAAAAATGCCTACGCATTTCTAGGTTTTTGTTTTGTTGCTTTAGCCGTGGATAAATGGTTCAATATAAATCATTCAATAGTCGGAGTGCTGGATAACTAAGATGGGTAGGGTTGTCGAAAATCCTTATTTTAAATTAAACATAAATACTTGAACACAAATTGCCAAAATTTTAAGTAAGAAATGATAGCCATGTGCAGGATTTAAACTTGTGTCTCCCGGATTACTATTCCAGACGCACTGCAAATTAAGCTCGCATGTAATTAGCTGGAGTTATCAATTTCCATAACAAATGCCCGCGCCTTCTGTCGGATGTGCATCCAAGATTCAACAATAGGCAATTGGTTGGTTGACGCGCATGTAAACTTATAAAGTATTTTTTATAAATCCGATCTTCTGATCCATATATCCGCATAGCTAAGACTTCCCTCCTTTTCCTAACGATGTTTATTGTCATTCAACTATTATATTGTTAATTATTAATGTTAAACGTCAGGCCATTATCATAATTTTTAAAACCCTTCGTAGTGTTGTATGTATTAACTACAGCGCCGTCTACTACAGGAAGTTCTAGTATATACGAGAGTGTATTCAATAATTTTAACGCTCTGTAATAAAATAATATCAGACATATCTCTAAAAATTATTACGATATTGGCTTCATTGTAATATGAAATTTATATTACTACGAAACCCTAATGCGTAACAATATTTATAAGCTCAGCGAAGTATGTTTTTGCGTTAAACTAGTGATGTTAGCTTTGCTTGTTGACTAGATGTGTCATTATGTCTATAAAATATATGATTCGACTGTACATTGATTTCTACATGCCTTGCAATAGGCGTAGTAAATTTTATACATTTAGTTTTATTGTCACTTGAAACTAGGTTATTAGTATTAAACCAATGAACAACTTTAGACAGTGCGTTGTTCACATCATCATAATTAAGTAGCTGCCTTCTTATTTTAAATAAAGACGTATCATCTGCTAAGAACACAATATTTCCATTATCTCCTACTTAGTATGGTAGGTGATTAATATATAGACCAGCAACAGAAATGGCTCCAAAATGGACCCCTGTGGCACCCATCGTGATAACGTGCCGTAAACACCGACCCTTTGAATTCTATTGTTCAAATAAGTAGTCAAAACATGAGAGTCCTGTTCCTGATTCCGTAATAGAATAACTTTTTAATGAGAGTTAACTTAAAGTTATGACAACCCTATCGTCGCTATCGATGACATTTAAAGGACTGCGTCTTTGCAGGTGTGTATTCTATTTACGTCGATATATTGAACATTGTTTATATTTAAATTTTCGTTAAAACTTCATAATTTTATGAAATAAATCTGAAGTTTGTTTGGCGTTACAATTTATAGCCTATTTATGAAAAAAGGTATAGGGTTGGTATATTATGTAAATCCAGCCGAAAGGAATGGCGATGCATATTGTCAATAAGCAATTAATCCCAATCATTATAAAGCTGTAACAGAGCTGTTAGATATAAGAAAAAAATACTGTATTACGCTATAATTATATGCGTGTCTGAACACAAATAATATTTTTTTTAGATTTTCTGTTTGTCTGTTTTTTCGTTCGCACATCACGAAAAAACTACTGAAAGAATTTTAATGAAACTTTTTTTATTTTATAGCTCTTGATTAGACAACTGGTATACATTTTATTCCGCTAATATATCGGGAACCTGAGATATAACCTAAAAAGTAGCTTTTGACTGCGGCAGAGAAAAGGGCTAGTAATTATGTAAAGTAAGATAATTCAAAATCGGTATCCAGCTTTGCACTCTTGAAGCACAAATTCCTTTCCAAATTGAGAAGAAGATAATATTATGGAATATGTATTTAATACTTGATTCTGCCAGAAACTTGGTCCGCTTGGACTTCAGTTAATTGGGTCAATTTAATATAGATAGTTCACTGGGGTCCGTAGGTGTAAGGATCACTTTTCGAGGGCGGTAGAAGGGTGCCTTGATATATATTATGCCGTTAGATATGTTATGTTGGCAAGTAATTCACGTGTAGGTTCGATTACGTCGACACGGGTTCGGAGCGGCGTTTGCGAGCTCTATAGACGACGCTGCGCTCTGATGATGAACATGGGATATGCTCGACCCGGGTTGACGTAATCGATTCCAAATGATGTGTTCCATCCATCCATCAGCCTTTCAACGTCCACTGCTGGACATCGGCTTTCCCAAGAGAACGCCACAACGAGCGGTCCCGTCATGGGGGATAATGCCATAATCGCCACGCTTGGCAGGCAGTCAGTCAATCAGGTTATTTCGTGCTCGAAATAGGTCTTTATTAGCCTTTTTAAAACATAGATATAGTACTCAGACTAAATAAAAAATAAAGACACCGAAATAACTTCATATTAAGCATTAATCGAGACTAAATGTACGGTCAAACTAGTAAAGTAATGCTTGTAACATATGCCTTAGTGGTGAGTGATGAGACTGATGAGGTTATCTTGTAAGTCGTTCGTATTTTTGTCGCTCGCATACTTGTGAAACAATATTTTTGCCAAGTCGCCGAATGAGTTTGCCAAATTGCTTGAAGTGTACAGATAAATGTTTCAACTATATTTTATATTATATAAAATATAGCATCACGACTGTATTCCCTGAAGGGGTAGGCAGAGGTATATTACACACTCATGGTTCGCTTGCTATTAGTTGCTATGTTAAGTCCTATGTAATAGGGGGCGTGCCTATTGCCGTCTATCGGGCACATTTCCAAACTCCGGGCTGCTACTGAGAATTTTTCTTTTTACGAAAAACCTCAATTACACTGCCCGACCGGGAAACCCGAGACCTCATTAACCAATATCCTATCCACTTTTTAACTTCTCGCTAAGAAAATTTAAAATTTTCAAAAGTTGGGAAGTTATTGGTTTTACCCCGTTTTTCAAAAATCGAGTTTGACGTTTAGAGGTCCTAGGAAGCTTCCCCGAATGTTACCGCGATGATGTCTGTATGTATGTGTGTGTGGCCGTATGTAACCCTCTCATAACTTTTAAACGGCTTGACCGATTTCATCGGGGTTGGCGTCATTCGAAAGGACTTGACCAAACTTAGATTTTGAATACAACCGATACCGGACCGATTCGAACCGGTTCGTATCTTGAGAAATCTCAAAAAACTACAACATTTTTTTTTGGAATCACTTTTTAACGTTAAAACCGTTTAAAAGTTATTCCAAAAAAAATTTCATTTCATTTTTTCCGATCTATTCCAAAAACAAATCAGCTCTTAACATCAAAAAACCACGTCGATCGCTGCCAGTCCGGTCAAAATTGGGCGATTATTCGTTCGTGAGATATCGTTGTCGAAAAAAATTAAAAAAAAAAAGTTTTTTTCAGAATTTCTATGATATTTTCAGTCTGACCAGTTCGAGCTTTAAGATTATTCAAAGAGCTCAAAAAGTTGCGTTGAATGCCGTAAACTACGAGAAAATCGGTTCATTCATTCAAAAGTTATTGCGTTTTGAAAATTCAACGAATAGTGTTTTATTAAATCTCTATCAGACTTTGAGCTCGAAGAGCTTATAAGCATAGAACAGTTATCTCTTTGAGCTCGGAGAGCTCAAAATGACACGGAAATTATACTTTTAAGCTTGAAGAGCTCAAAAGTTTTATACTTATTACGTTTTTGAGCTCGAAGAGCAATTTTGAGCGCTTAAGTATCAAATTAGTGGGAAGTTGCAGGGGTGGCCTTTAGGGTCAACCGCAGATTTATTTTTGTTAAGGCGGGAAAGAATTTTGCTAACCGCACACCCAGTCGTTCGGAGCAACGAACAGGGTAGTGTGGGGCCCTCACCCACTAAAGAAACCCGCCGTGTGCCGTCTCTTCGCCTTTATTGGTGGGCCACCGGAACCATATTACATTCCTTCGGATCCATTTTGCCTAGGTTTTCTTCATGTTTCACGTCGAGGGATCATTAAGTTTTTTATACGAGCCCCGATGCAAAATAGTTCGTGTAGTATGGAAAGTAGTGCAAAGCGTAAAATATAGAAAGTAAATATTGGTAAAATAATTAAGAACGTTTAATAAAAAGTAAACAACAATTTGAGGAACATTTTAAAGTTTATTTTAACTTAACTGAAATTCTTTCATGACTTTACATAACAAAAATTTAAAAAAAAATATATTCTAAATAACATAACGCAAAAGTATTCGTCTACCCTTGTCACTCACGCAAAATAGTTCGTCTACCAACTTAGTTGTGTCGCCTTTGCTCTCAATGACAGCTTTAATGCAAAGAGGCATGGTTGCAACCAACACTGCACACTTCTCAGGCGTAATTGACTCCCAGACAACCAAGAGTTCAGCCTTTAAGTCGCTCTTCGATCTTGATGGATTTTTACGGAGAACTTTTTTCATCTTCCACCATAGGGTTTCGATCGGCGACAAGTCCGTGCTGTTAGATGGCCATTCGATTGTAGGGATGCTTTTCGCCAGTAGCCACGTCTTTGTTGTCCTTGCAGTATGGCAGGAAGCACACTCCTGTTGAAAAATGAAGGAATCTTGATATATTTCATTTCATCTGTGAAATGAATTGGTGCGCAGCGGCTTGACAATACTCTCGGTATAGTCGAGTCCATGGGCGACGGTTACCATTTACCATCAGATGGACCGTAGCTCGTCTGCCACTACATGCAATAAAAAAAAATCTTGATGCTTAAATGACGGGATAGAGGGCAGTAAATTCTCTTCCAAAAGGTTTTGATACCTTGCAGCATTGATAGAACCATCTACAAACTGCATACCACCAACACCTTGTGCAGACATGCAGCCCCATATCATAAGAGACGCCGGAAACTTCACTTTGCGTTTGAGACAATCAGTATGAAATGCCTCATTTTTGTTCCGAATCACTTTTTTCCTTTCATCGCCGACTGTTACTTCAAATTTGGACTCGTCACTCCAAATGATACTACACCACTGATCGGAAGTCCAATTTAAATGATCACGAGCAAACTTCAACCTCTTTTTCTTCTGTACAGCAGTCAATAGTGGTTTCTCCCTAGCGGTTTAAAATCCGTAACCCATTCTTTTTAGGACTCTTTTGCAAGTATCAACTGAGACGTCTTTGTGAATCATGTCCTTCCATTGCACCGTGAGTTATCCAGCTCGAGCACGACGATTACTTTTGATAATTTTCTTCAGGATTCTGTTTTCTACTGCACTTGTGATGCGTGGTCGACCAGTTTGCTTCAAACAAGAGTCGTTCTATTCTTTTTATAGTGCTGAATGGTAGAGTGGACTGTAGACCTGGGAAGTATCAAGCCTTTAGATATTAACTTGATTTGCCAGCATCGACCCCACAAACTATTCGCTTTCGAAGCTCTTCACACACGGGTTTGCCACGACCCATTGTTATTTGAAAACTAATGAAAAAAACTGAAATTTTCAGAATTTATACTCTCACTTGACAAATGACACAGAATTACTTTATTATGCAACATAATTGTACAAAGAAGGAATAATCTTATTTAACTCACTGATAGACGAACTTTTTTGCATCGATTAACCATTAGACGAACTATTATGCTTATAACTTTTTCGAATTTAAAACAGGATATATATAAATTTAAAAAGCTAAAATAGTTTATTGGTTCATAATTAAAAAATGGCATAAGGTACGCGACATGTGATAGTAGAACAGCCTAAAATTTCACACTAGACGAACTATTTTGCATCGGCGCTCGTAAAACCTTAGAAGTTAGGCATAGTTGCGGCCGGTCTGTGTCCAAATACATAAAATTGAAGCGTCTGTTTGTTATGTCTAAACGACAGCTTTTTACTAATTGTATAAGTATACGTTAAATAGCTATAACAAAATATTTTTTTAGTGTTTGTCTGTTTTCTTCTTCCGTTTAATCTCCGAATCGGCTGGATCGAGATTTTCACTGATAGGTAGCTGATATTATAAGGAGTAACTTAGGCTACTTTTATTTTGGAAAACTAAATATTTTTCCGCACACTAAAAGAAAATGAGAAGTCCACGCAGTCGACAGTTAAGAATTATAACGCTTCTGTAATTGCTACCTATTTAGTGTGCGCTTTACTGAATCATTTACGATTTATATTCTCTATCGCAGGTGTTGAGTTTCTGAGTGCTTTTCGAGTGTATATAATTGACACTCGATAAGGATACTCAGAATATTATCTATTCCAATTTATAGGCCTTTCAAGCATCCTTGAAATCATTATATTTTCAATATTCTATCCGTCCTACTCTGCCGACCTAAGTGGTAAATATTGATGTACGAGGTCTGTGAATGGATGTTCTCACTTACCATCATTGGTAAAAAGAGTTTCTCTAAAAAAATACTTTTAGATTCCCAATAAAACAAATTATTTGTATATTTATTACTACTATGATGTATAGTGGATATAATTAAGTAATTTTTGCCGTCTCCCTGAATACTGTGCTTCTACCAAAATTGTATATGAACGAGAATTTTGTGAAAAGACGCTCTTTGAGCGGTGAAGCTAAAAAATCGTTAGGAAAATTATCTTTGAAACGCGTCGCTTGAATTCTATTGACACATATTTGGTCCAATATTTTAAACTTTTTTATAAATGACTCTTTTATGGCCGAAATGGTGCGTAAAGGATAAGTTACGGCCCCTAGTGGGTGTGTTGTTAACTCATGTAACGTAACCCCACAGTGGGCGAGTCTAATGCTAATATTGTTGTAACGCAGATACAGTTTCAGACTATATTGCTATTGTTTCCTGTCGGGAAATAGTACCTAGTATCGCGTTTGGTTATACCAGCTATTCGAGTTTGGGACACTTTTTTTATTGCGTTTGGTGGCAGATGAGCCACGGCCCACCTGATGGTAAATGGTAACCGTCGCTCATGGACTCAACTATGCCGGGAGTATTGTCAAGCTGCTGCTCACCAATTTCCATTCAGTTATGAAATTAAAAAAATAACGGCTATCTCCTGCTACCACCAAAATACAACGATCTGCTTCTTGGCCGGTTACACAAGAGATGGTGCTACCAACCCACTCGGGCTCGATAGCAAGTGAACACTCCCACTTGGTACCCAGCCCTACCACCAGTAATGCAATGGGTGATTACTGCTTATTTCCCTTAGTCTCCACGTACGACACCTCTGGGAAAGAATGGGGTGGTGACACTAGCATTCTTAATCCACCATCACATGGACAAACCCTTGAGGCAAAGCGTGATGTTGTGATTATGAAAAGAGTCAATGTCACATTGTAGAGTTGAACTCTACAATGTGACAGTTGCGAGTTCGTGTAGATGATGATTCATGCTAGTATGTGTGTATACATATCTACGATCTAGTTTTATAGATAAATACTGTTCCTATGTGACGTGTATTGACGTACTAACGATCATTATTATAGAAGTTATATAATTCAAGGTTATATCTCACAACCGCTAGATCATTATATTATTATGTGCTAGTAAATATTTGAGAGATGTTTTGTTTTTATGAGTACGAATTAGCTATAGTAGTGTTTAGATGTTTTATTGTAACGATTTTTACTAAGGGCAAGGCGTGATTAGTACTTTTTTAAGTAGTTTGAAAACTTTTTAACACCGTTGTTATTTGAAAATCGATGAAACGAAAAAGCGACACTAAAATGAGACAGATATATGATTTAGTCTGTAAGAGAATGGGATAGAATACAATTATACCTAGAGTGTTTCCTATAATTGTGTTAATCTTTATATGCCAGTTAAAGTCCCGTCCAAATCGGTTTATACTCTCCGGAGCTTAGCCGGAACAAACAGACAAAGAGAGAGACAGACAAAAACTTTAATATATGCATTTAGTAAAGTTATAGAGACATTACCAAACAGACACTTCAATTTTATTTATTTGTATAGATAACAATACTAAGCAGCATTTATTCAAACACTTATGTATCGCACGTACATTGTGGTCCATCGATCAATGACCGATCACACCATATGTCTTGAATGTCTTGAATTTAAATTGTAGCTTGGGGCTCATTCAAGGATGGATGCAGCAACAATTACCCATAGTATATTATATAAGCCTAATATAGGATTTCAAACTGTTATGATCACTAATAATACTATTTTACTTACGAATTTCCGATATTTCGACACTGTGCAACGCCATGATCGAATGGATAAAATGTATACCCGTTTTAAGTCTAATTAAGAGTTATCAATCACAAAAGGATGAGACCTCATGTCAATATAATATCAGTTCGTCGAGTAGAGGGGCGTCACTTTGGCGGCAGGCAAAAACCGCACACCCCGTCGTTCGGGACAATGACAGGGTAGTGTGGGGCCCTCAACCATTAAATAAACCCGCCGTTGGAACTGCTAGACATTACTTCAGTCGTAAATTAAAACTACCCTGACGTGCAATTTTTATTTGTACCCTTATCTTGAGTAAATAATGTGGGCATACAAGTAACTCAATCGCTTACCGCTCCGGTCCTTTTTATTTTATTTTTTAAAATGTACCTAACCGAACACCCCTTCGTTCGGCGCAACGAACAGGGTAGTGTGGGGCACTCACCCACTAAATAAACGCACCGTGTGCCGTCTTTCCGTCTATGTTGGCGGACCACTGGAACTGTGTTACAACCGCTCCGATCCTAAGCGTTGTAGCGTGATGTCAGCCTCAACATTCTTGAGACTAATTAGCTTTATAAAATCCTAAGAAGAAAAATGTGCTGTGGAAATTGGGAATAGCCCTCTTTTACTAGGATAGTTTAGCGGTCTAGAACACTTCCCCCGATTGAAAGGGACGCAGGTTCGAATCCCGCTCGCAATAAAGCTCTCTTTTTCCACTTTTACAACAATTTGTTCGCTAAAACTATGATTTAATTACAGTCAATACGAACGCGTTATCATATCTTTAAAGGACGTGAATTGTTCATAATCCTTCAAAAAAACTTATCAGTATCTGCTGTACTATATTAAGCTTAAGCTGTAATACGAGTAGAGCTGTGTCTATACGTAATCGTATTTCATAATACGTATAAAAGGCAGTAATTACTATAGTTTTTATAATTAAATAAGTATTAATTTTAGTTTTTATCACGTTTAATCGACATAATATTATGCCACACCTATTGTATGGGACACATTGTAATAGCCTGCAAATACTTAGTCCAAGGCTGACGGATATCTCTGTACACTGTGTTTTCCTCAAGTCCTTTGCTTATTTACGTCAAAAAAAGATAAAAAAAGGTTATCGAATTATCTCTACTTTTCAATAATATTTATCTTTGCCTCTGTTTCTTGGGGGACTGATAACGTATTCCAAATTTATATGTCAAGAACTTAATAATATGTCGACACTTGGATAACAGATGGTAAATTAACTGTTTTAATGTTTGCTTTTATATAGTAATTAACTCATTAACCATGGCTTCGATCGTGTCATAGTGATAAATGAAAAAACCATTTTGGATAGGATTTGCATTAAATATTTTCTTATTCATCTACCGACCCGCCTGCCAAGCGTGGCGATTACGGCACTATTCCCCATGCTTGGGGAGGCCTTTGTCCAGCAGTGGACTTTAAAAGGCTGATGGATGGATTGATATAGTCAATTATTCTATATAACATAGAAGATAGAGATATCATGTTGATTGAAAGCTATTATACTCGTAGCTGAGACAGGAAGAACACCTTGAGGAAAACTTCAAACAAGACCTCGTAGAGGCATACCTTTTTTTTAGTTAAGGCGAGTAAAAATGTTCCTAACCGCACACCCCGTCGTTCGGGGCAACGTACAGGGTAGTGTGGGGCCTTCACCCACTAAAGAAACCCGCCGTGTGCCGTCTCCGCCTTTATTGGCGAGCCACTAGAACTATATTACATTCCTTCGGTGGTAGTAGAGGCATACCTAATGTATCTAGAATGTTAGATGAAATAAATTCGTAGATCTACCAAAGAGATCATGGGTTCTGGTCAACATAAAATGATTGCGGTCAAATGTTTTCAACGAACAAATTTAGGTAAACATTCCTTGCTTGCTACAATGACGCACCAAGATGTTTTTATATTATTTTTTATTATTGCTAATAATGACAGACGAGCCACGGCCCACCTGATGATAAGTGGTAACCGTCGCTCATGGACTCAACTATACCAAGAGTATTGTCAAGCCGCTGCGCACCATTTCATTTCTCACATATGAAATGAAAGAATAAACGGCTATCTTCTGCTACAGCCAAAACATACTGACGTGCTTCACGACCGGTCACACAGAAGACGGTGGTACCGTCCCGTTCGGGCCCGATAGCAAGTGAGTACTCTCGCTTGGTACCCAGCCAGCCCTACCACCAGTAGTGCAATGGGTGATAATTGCTTACTTCCCTTAGTCGCCTTGTACGACACCCGTGGGAAAGGATGGGGTGGTGACACTTGTATTCTTAGTCCGTCACCACACGGTTGAAATTGTTATATGGAGTTGTTCGGAAAATTTTACGTTTTCTCAGATAATTTAGGATAATTTAAATCCTTAACCTATGCTCATCTGAATTGCAAGTAAGTGTTATTAGAATAGCTATCTACTTAATGTTTTTAAGATTTATTTCATTAAACTCTTACCCTCTTTATTTTAAGAACTCACATGTATTTATTTGAAGTAACATAAACTAAATTTTTAATTTTTAGGGTAGAAAAGTGATAGGGCTCTATTCGTAATTATACTGAATCGTAAAAGAAAAAAAATATATTCGATTAGTAAAGTATTTCGGTCGTTATCGTGTTAGCATACATTACCTACAACACACGAATGTCCAAGACAGATCTTTTTTAAACAGTTTTTTAACTAGTTTAAATAACAAAAATGGCATCAAAAATATCATGAGTTTTAAAAATAGTGTTTTTTCTTGATAAATATGTGTGTGTATATATTATTTTACAAGTGCAATATATGATAAATATATACATTTACGGCGTCACCCAAGACGTTAAGAATGAATGTGTTATCGAAATTAGCAGTCGAGAGAAGTGATCACGATGGCTGAAATGGCAAAGCATCTGGACGGTATCCAGGAGATGCAAGTTCAAATCCTGCTCGTGACTGTTATTTTCGATTTCGCATTTCACTTTTTAATATACATTTAAAGTTTAAAAAATCAGTTGTTCTGCGTGAAGCGAGAGTAGTACACACCTCAACGCTTCGCTTATGAGGCGTGCAATAACATAGCCCACCTTTGTGTAGCAATAAGAAGTTCCTGTGAACGCGTAACGACGTACTTGAAGTCAATAATGACGAGGTCGCAGGCAAAAGCTAGAATCTAAATAATATACATACCTACGAGTAAATACTTAGCCGCGTGGGGCCGGCTTTAGAATTGTATGGGAGTCGTAAGAGTCGACTGAGGCAATACCGGGGGAGTGGGTAGCAGCACTCCTTCGAGTATTAACAACATCCACTGCGATCGCCAACCCGCCTGCCAAGCGTGGCGATTGCGGCACTATCCCCCATTCTTGGGGAGGCCTATGTCCAGCAGTGGACTTTAAAAGGCTGATGGATGGATGGATGGAAATACTTAGGCGGTTATTGTTTATTACAGTAATGTTTAACACATATAGGTACTAAAGACACCGTGAAGTACTCTAGTTAATGTCTTGTATATGACGTACTCGTATTACGAGTGCTGTTAATATCGATAGTTAAACAATTAAATTGTCATGACTGTGACACGACGAAACCAACTGTCGGAAACAAAATATTACCTTATACCTACATAACCTACTGTGTTGTAATTAAAATGTATAAGAAATTATATTTACGTGATGTTATGTGCATATGCATACATTTCCCATAAGGACATCCATATGTATACATGGAGAAGGAATGAACAGAGAAGTATGATAGATTTAATTCTGGTTGACAGTCGCCTCCGAAGTAAAATCCTGGATACAAGAGCCTACAGGGGTCCCACTGTCGACACGGACCACTATCTCGTTATATCGAGATTTAGTTGTCTGTTCAGAAAGTGGAGACACTGGTGAGAGCGTGTCCACTTCGGAGGGCTTGAAAGAATAAAGATTGAAAAGTTGCAAGAAGAGAGTGTAAGAGCAAAGTATGCAGAGGGTGTCCGTGAACGGCTGACAATGGCAAGTCAGCCGGAATCTGACATAGAAGAATGCTGGAGAGTATTGAAAGATAGTATGGTAGATACAGCGAAAGAAGTATGTGGATGCTCAAAGAAGCATAGGAAAGTGAAAGGTGATGCATGGTGGGATACGGAAGTAGCAGCTTCCGTAGACCAAAAGAAGAAAGCGTGGCTGGACTATGTATCTTCTTTGAACCTGAGTGCAAGTATGAAAGAACAGAAGAAATAAATATACCGGCAACGTAAGAATGACACCAAAGCCTTAGTAAAAGAGAAGCTTGATAGAGCAAATATGATTGCACAAGAAAGGCTGACCAAAAACTTTGAGAGCAACACCAAACTTTTCTGGAGGGAGGTGAAGAGATCTCGGAGTGGTTGGTCAGCTTTCAGAATGAATAAAATAAGGTCTAAAGGTGGAGACATTCTTACGCAAACACAAGATGTGTTAAGCCGATGGAGTGAATATTTTGGAGATATGTATGCGGATGTTCAGGGTGATGCTGGTGCCACATGTGGTCTAATAGATAAGCATTCGGTACCGGCGTCCTCTGATGACATTAGTATGGATGAAGTTGAATGGGCGATTAGAAATTTGAAAAATGGTAAGGCAGCGGGTATTGATTTGGTGTCTGCTGAGATGATCAAGCTTGGAGGCTCATGTGTCTGGGAATCCTTCCTGATACTTCTCAATTTATGTTGGAGCTCAGGAATTGTTCCCAAGGACTGGAGAAGCGCAGTCATCAAGGGCACGATGATTTAAAAACAAGGGTTCACGTTATGACTGAAAGCTACAGAGCCATAAGCTTGACCAGTTTGGCAGCCAAAGTGTATGGTAAGATTATTGAAAGGAGAATGAGGATGGTGTCTGATGAATTTTTGTGTGAGGCACAAGGAGGTTTCAGGTGTGGACGAGAATGCATGGATCAAGTGTTTTCTCTGCGCAACACTGTGGAGAAGCATCTGGCTGTAGGCCAGAGGGTTTTCTGCAGTTTTGTGGATTTGGAGAAAGCATTTGACACTGTTGTACGAAAGGAACTTTGGGACATTTGGCCGGAGTATGGTATTAACGGTAGGCTGCTACAAGCGGTGCAGTCCAACTACATGGACTGCAGAGCTTGTGTGCGGCTGGATGATGGAATGTCACCCTGGTTTGATGTCAATATCGGCGTTAAACATTGCTGCGTTCTATCAGCCAGACTGTTTATCATATATCTGGATAAATGTCTACAAAGGTTGAATGAAATGAATGTGGGAGTTCAGATGGGCGACTCAGTGGTTAACTCGCTGCTATATGCAGACGATGCGGTCCTATTAGCGCAGTCTGCGACTGACCTGCAAACCCTAGTCGATGTAATGGCAGAAGATTGTAAGAAAAGGGGCCATGTATTGAAGGAAGGTGGAGTCAGGAGTCTTCGAAACCGGCGAGCGTGTATGAGGAGAGTTATGAATGCTGAGGAAGCGAGAGATGTATGCAAGAATAGAGCCTCTTGGCACTCTGTTCTCTCTGCCTACCCCGCAAGGGAAATGGCGTGATGATAAGTTAGTTAGTTAGTTAGTTTTATTTGTTTGTAACTCTTTCATGCCATAGCTGCTCAACTGATCATTATGACTTTTATTTTATTTTATTTATTTATTTAACTATATTATTTTTATGAATAATGTATGTAAATGCATCCGATAGGTAGTGTGGGTCGTAAAGACGTCAAAAAAAATGTGGTGTGGATTTGGAGTCGCCGTTGTCTCCGCCAAGTTTGAATACTGCCCGCTGTAAAATTATCTTTTTTCACTTTCACAAATAATTTGTTTATCATGAAATTTACCATACATACTTATACATATATTATGTAGTTCAGAACTCAGAAAAGAAGGCTTTATCCCGCAAAAATGGGTAGGTAATTTCTTTGGGATAGCTGTTTTTGGCAATGACTTCAGATTCAGATTGTGGTTTGTGACACGGGTTGTATTTAGATTAAAGTATGACGTTGCCGTTTCGTAATGAAAAATTAAGTTATTTTTTCATTTTCATAACTTGCTATAAATACGATACACGGTCACAAAGTACACCCAGACTCAGAACAACTATTTGTAGATCAGAGAAATAATTGTTCCTGTGTGGAATCGAAGCCACAACACTGGTGGGATGCCGGTATATAAACCACTCTGCCATCTATGCATTAATTAAGGATAAGGGGGATATATACCTACCTAACTTCACATAGCAGCTTGCATTAGCATTATTGCTTTACACCAGTTTGTTATTGATTTGTCATTAAAGTTTTGATCATATCGTTGTGGAACAGTCAGCTATAGACGTATAACAACCCAGGTTGTTTACACAGGTGATAAAATATTATCGCCAGATAATCACAGAAAGTTACATTGATATAAGTATTGAGTACACGTATTTAATCTTTGGATTTAGTAAGTAGGTACCTACGTCATATGATTGATTGCTTAATGTCACATAGCGTTGTTTTATGTGGTTGTTGAAATTAGTGGGAAAATGAGGATATTCTACAATGTATCTTTACTTTGCTGATACGACTTATTTCTAGGGCGGAGTATTACCGAGTAGTATCGTTCCAGATTAGGGTAACCATCTGAACGGATAAATTCGGTCGAGACTGGGTTTTAAGAGCTTAGACCGAGCCGAGCCGATGGTTTGTATCATTGGTAGTCCATATAATTTCGGTCGTATAAGTAAATCCGTCGGATAGAACGGTCGATGATCTCGTAATAGATTTTTATTCTTTTAATGTATAGATTACTAAACTGTTGTGAGATTATTATTATAGAATGGATATTTTAGGAGGAGTGCCCGTCACTTACCCAAAGATTGTCAAGCCCGGTTATCTTTGGACACACACAAAATAACCTAAGATTGCTAATCCGCACTCTAACAAATGCAGAGTAGCATGCACGATAATGACAAAAAAAAAATTGTTTTATTAAGGCGTGAAAAAAATATTTTACCGTACGCAACGAACAGGGTAGTGTGGGATCCCTCACCCACTTATTAAACCCTTCATGTGCCGCATCTCGGCCTGTGTTGGCAGACCACTGGAACTGGAACTGTGGTCCACCGGCGGCTTTCAGGTACCCACTATTGAGCGACGTTTCTGCACACGGAGCGTCGCACCTTCGCGGGAGACCTTGCGGGTGGCGATCGTTCGTTAGTCCATCCACCCACAGCCTCAGCTAGGACTGAAATACCCCTACACTGTAGGCTTTCCTACTCACTTCATACTGTCACAGGCTTTAGTCTCCGTGTAACTTTGTTTAGTAGACTCGCATGACAGTTATTAAACTGTGTTTAAATTCGCCACCAAACGTTATAATATTAACTATTGTTATAAAAACATGATCGCCTATGCAGAGATTTAAAGAATTTTAAAATATTTAATAGATTATATTAATATTACATATTTTCATACATAAGTTTAATTATACAATTAAAATTCACACTTATCTAAAGCGCGATTTTTTAAATATTTTGATCTGTATTTTAGCACTTGACATGCATGTCAAGATATTTGAAACAATTGTGAAGCCATTAGTCTAATACAGTCTACCAAACTGTAGAAAGAAGACCTTGATGCGATTTCCTTTATGCTTAGTAATGATTTGTTTCAACCTTAACGTTCAATGTCATGTCGTTAACCCACAATCATACCACTACAGTGTAGTAATCTCTTGAGGATGCTACCAGTTTGCGTCATGTCTCATAAAGAAAAATAGATACTGTCCAGTTTTTGCCCGCAACTTCGTACGCGTATACTTACCAAATTTTAAATGTAATCAAGGAGCAATCACCAATACTTTGGAAAATCCAAATGTGTACGCCTCATAATCTTCATTTTTCACAATAAAATTGATTATTTGCTAAAAAGTAACTAATAATGTATTGATCTTACTAAGTAGTTTTCCATAAATCACATAGGTAGCGCTAATTTCAGAAAGTACCTACTAATGTGGTTCTCATGTCTTATTCGCCATCTAGCGCTAATTTGAAGAAGTATTACTATATTGGTCTATAGAAGTAGTTCTCACGATATAAGGTATAGCGCTGGTTTTAGTGTCGAGTCGAGCGTAAATATTCACTATTTTTATTTAATAACAATTAAACCACATCGAATCAGACCGTGAAAAGTGATAGGGCTCTATTCGTAATTATAACGAATCGTAAAAGAAAAAAAAAAGACTCGATTAGTAAAGTATTTCGGTCGTTATCGTGTTAACATACATTACCTACAACACATGGACGTCCAAGACAGAACTTTTTCAAACAGTTTTTTTACTAGTTTAAATAACAAAAATGGTATCAAAAATATCATGTGTTAAAAATAGTGTTTTTTCGTAAAATGTGTGTGTAGGTATTAGGGATGGGCCGAAATTCGTTTTACATTCGGTTTAACCGAATTTCGGTGGCTTGAACCGAACTTCGATATTCGGCAGAAGATCGGTCTTAAATGCCTTAAATTAAGAGACATCAAATCTGTCACAGCTTTAAAATAAGTCATTTAATATACCAATACTCTAGAATAATTTAATCATGGACAGTAGGTACGTTAAACTATAATTATTATAGAATAAATTAAAATGTATATATGAATAGCTTTTTTAGCAATCCAGGAGGCTATGAATCAATAAACAATAATTTGAAATAATGTGGCACCCTTACACTTATTGTTTTACGACGTCGTCTTTCATAAAAAAATACACACAGAACACGACAAGTTACTCCCGAGAAAGTACACACCGAAGTTCGGCCGGACTTCGGCCGAATTTTGTATATAATGTGTCACCCTTACACTTATTGTTTTACGACGTTGTCTTTCACAGAACACGACAAGTTACTCCCGAGAAAGCACACACCGAATGTTCGGCCGAAGTTCGTATTCGGTTTAAAATCACATTCGGCCCATCTCTAGTGTGTATATATCATTTTACAAGTGCAATATAATGATAAATAGAGACATTTTAAGTTTGAAAAATCAGTTGTTATGCATGAAGCGGGCTTCGCTTATGAGGCGTGCAAAAAGAAGTTTCATCAAAATCCGTTTATAAATTATTTGTTTTTAGGTTATATCTCAGGTCCCCGATATAGTAGCAGGATAAAACGTATACCAGATTTTAAGACTAATCGAGTGCAATTAATCAAAAAAAGTTTCATCAACATCCGTACAGTAGTTCTTGTGTGATGCGTGAAAAAACATACAGAAATACAGACAAACGGACATACAAAAATTCTAATAATTGTTGTTGATTTTGGCTTCAGTCTGTTGCTCTTATAAATAATAATAATTTTCACACTATAAAAAATCCACTTTGTTAGTAACAGTTATCTTAGCCTAGGTTTGGTAAATTAATTTAAACGATTAATTATATTATTGATAATCATTGCCGCGCAATCCCGTTGGAGACTGAGCGGCAACGATTGACATACATACAATCGAGCCTGTTATCTATCATGCTCAGAATGCTGTTGGTACTACCACTGACTCTACACACTAAGGACGCGCACCTTTTACGCATCGTAGCGTAAAAACAGTCCACGCGATGCTCAGCAAACATTTCCGAGGCACTGCAGAATCGCGGCAACCCCATCAGCACTCTGAACGCATTATTATATTGAACACGAAGAGCGTTGTAGGCTCTTTTAGTACAGTCAGCCCACAGGCTGCACGAGTAAAATGAAGTACAGTACGATCTAAATAGAGTAGTTTTCACTTCTCTAGAGAATCGTGCAAACCTGCGCGCTATCATATTTAAAGCGTTATTAAATTATAAAGACCCCCATAATTATTTTTTCTTCAATACCTGCAATGTACAGACATTAGCTTGTTATAATTTTATTATTCTCGTATGTATACATAATTTGCTATTTCATTCAAGTAACAAACCTAACATTACATTTTATTGACATAGCTAGCCTCACGCAAATTTTAGCATACACGGGGATTTTGGTGGGATGGTGAGTGGTTAAAATCCAATATAGACTTGTACGCGTTATGTTACTGAACGTAATGGTAATCTCACTTACTTACTTACTTACTTATCATCACGCCATTTCCCTTGCGGGGTAGGCAGAGAGAACAGAGTATCAAAAGGCTCTATTCTTGGATACATCTCTCGCTTTCTCAACATTCATAATTCTCTTCATACACGCTCGCCGGTTTCGTAGACTCCTGACTCCACCTTCCTTCAATGCATGACCGATTTGGTCTAAGTAAGTGAGTCTCGGCCTTCCCCTGTACCTACATCCTGCCATTTTCGCATTGTATATCTTCTTAACCAGTCGCACGTCCTGCATTCTTTCCACATGTCCGAACCACCGGGGCATTCCCTTTCGCATCTTTACACCAATACTCTCTTTCATACCTACTCGCTCTCTTACGTCGTCGTTACGAATGCGGTCAGCCAGCCTCACTCCACAGATTCTTATCGCATGGAAATTACCGCATGGAAATCTCTACATGTAAAATACTTTAAAAAGCCTATTTTTAACTGGAATTCAGTAAGGTGCAAACGTAGTGTAGGTATTAAACATTATTGGTGGTCGATTATTTTTACAAGTATTGCAAGGATTCATTGCTTTTACGAATGAGTGATTCGTGTTACGGGCATTTGGTGGCGTCTTGAAAGGCTTTGTACTGACTTTTTACGGGATAATAAGATAATATACACTATACCTGACTCTACTGTGTCCTCACACTCTGGATACAGTTTACGTGGTCTACAGACGGATGTGCTGAGCAACACCAAGTTATCTGAAATAATCTTTATACGCTAGGAGAGGTTAACCCACCTTGCCTTACTCCATACTGACGTCTCTGCTGTCTGTTGGTGCATTGTGGGAGCCCATATAATCTGTTAACCTGCTGTCAGTACCTACACGTGAGATATTATTAGTAACGTCGTGCAATGTTTATGCTTTCAAGTTTTTGCTGCAGGCCCGTAATAACGATGTAACAACGCCGACATGTTCTTCGTTTAATATTATATAATTATTTAGTACGTTATTGAACGGGCTTGAGACACAGCTTTGCATTGTCTATTTAAAACTGATTTGATTGTCGTGCAGTGTGAAGAATATGAACTGACAAACATTACATTTAGTGTATGTTTCACTAGAAAGATAGGAACTGTTGATATTTTTATTAGCCACATACCTATATAAACTTAGAGGAAGTTAATCCAAAACTTCTCTCTAGGCAACTTATCTAATGATTTACTTATAATTATCTTATTTATATATAATGTATAAAAGTATAACTGACTGACTGACTGACATTATCAACGCACATACCCTGGGGCTAAGACCGTGAAAATTCACATATGGATTACTTTAATAGGTGAGCACTAAGGGAGTCTACAGACCAAAGTCGCCGTCCCCTCCGACACAGCCCGTCGAGGTCGGCTTCATTATTTCAGAGGGAGTTTACACACCAAAGTCATTACCAGAGAATCACGTCGGCGACTTGCGCCCACGCGTGCTATGCGGCGACTTGTGGCTACATGTCAGTGGCATTTCCGCGACTTGCGTACGCGAAGTTGTTGATTTCGTGCCGCCGATAGAGTTTTCCAACGAGATATCGAGGCCGCCGACAACAAAGCCGGGCTGTGTCGGCGAATTTGGTGTGCAGACTCCCTAAAAAATTATTTTACGCAATTTTATCGTGGAATGTGGGTTTTAGCCTGCAGTAACTGAGCCACAATAACGCGTGGCCGGGTTTGCTAGTTGAATATAAGAAAAACTAAGAATAAGTACTAAGTGTCACTATGCCATTTCTAATGATGTGTATCCGCTATGTTCGTGCCCCGAGAGCACTTAAGCTCTTATTTAGGCCGTAATCTAGCAGCGAAATTGAAATAGTAACATTGTAATGTTGCATTTTGATGCTATTGTTTAATGCTACATTTAATATAGAAACTGTTACAAGTGGTGTTTAAGTTTATAAGTAGTCCTTATTTACAATGTATGTAATAACACTGATATCACGCAATCCTAAATAGCAACATATTTGAAGTAGAGGTACCTATCTGTTAAAACAATTATCGTTTACTTTGTATGAAGCTCTTGTGTGAAATCAATATCAAAAAGAGCTTCAAACGACTGTGTTACTACAGCAATCTTATGCAGTAAGTGCTATAATTCAAATATTTTTTTTGCTTGAATTGTGGCCGTGTGGGCTCGGCTTTAGAATTGTCCCACCCCTCTCTACCCACGGGAGTCGTAAGTGCCGACTGAGGGAATACCGGGGGAGTGGGCAGCAGCACTCCCTCGAGCATTAACAACATCCACTGCGATTGCCAACCCGCCTGCCAAGCGTGGCTGTTACGGCATTATCCCCCACGACAGGACCGCTCGTTGTGGCGTTCTCTTGGGGAGGCCTATGTCCAGCAGTAGACGTTGAAAGGCTGATGGATAGATGGATGTAGGGGGTACGAAAGGGAGAAGATCTCTGATCTGCGAAGAATCTGTGGAGTGAGGCTGACTGACCGCATTAGTAATGATAACGCATCGATCTCTTAGCGAGTAGGCATGAAAGAGAGTAGTGGTGTAAAGATGCGAAAGGGAATGTTCCGATGGTTCGGACATGTGGAGAGAATATTGGACGAGCGACTGGTTAAAAAGATGTACAATGCGAAAGTGGAAGGATATAGGTACAGAGGCAGACCGAGACCGAGTGTCTCACCCCCTTATTATCTAGGACTTAGTTGTTATGTTTAAGGTGGATTTGTGAATGTGCTAACTCTGACGAGCTCATTGGTTGTAAAAGCGTGAGACTATGTAAAATTTCACAGTCATGCAGGTTTCCCCACGATATTTTTCTTCACCGACCAGTGATAAATTATTATTTCTGGACTGCCTACACTAAGTTTTAACTACTTACTTAGTTTTAATAAAATAATTACTTAGTTAAAAATCTGCTCTGCATGTGTTATTGTGTTTATAAATAGACAGCGAATTAACTACAAACTAATTATTGTTAACTCTCTGCCATTAAGGAAAAATAATCTGCAAAATAATATCGATTTGTGCATGTGCATTACACATTGTTCATTCAAATGGATTGCAAGCAAACCTGTTCATGTTTAACCTCCTTTAATTAAAGGTATGGAATGACTATATTAAAACAGCACTATTTCAATACAAGACATGCGTAGGTAGCCACGCGTTTAATGTTGTCACTTCCACAAGGCCAGATTAATGATATAGCAATCTCATTTCTGTCTCATGTACCAATGACAGATTCTGTCTGTCAATCACCACTTCCTTCGTAGGATCCATCTCATAGGGCGGTCACAGCAGTGGTATTTATAGTAGCAAGTGTCGCAACACTCCTCAGTGCATTGACCTCGATCTCGCTCAGCACGTGGGTGCGTTATGTAAACACGTGTTTTGTAAAAGCTAAGTACTGGATCTTATACCACTGCTAAGTATTGCTAAAAACCTGTGAAATATAGCGTTTTTTATAATGTAACAGTTATGCCGTGTGGGGCCGGCTTTAGAATTGTCCTACGCCTCTCCACCCACGGGAGTCGTAAGAGCCGACTGAGGGAATATCGGGGGAGTGGGCAGCAGCTCTTCTTCGATTATTAACAACATCCACTGCGATCGCCAACCTGCCTGCCAAGCGTGGCGATTACTACACTATCCCCCATTTATGGGGAGGCCTGTCCAGCAGTGGACTTTAAAAGGCTGATGGATAATAATGTAACACTTTGCGAGGGACTTTTCAATTTTACAATTTACAGTAATGTACTGAAAGAACAACAATTTGTGAATTGCAAAAAAAAATGTCGCGTGGAATTCGAATCTATAAGACTCAGTGCGGGAGAATATCTAAAACATTGTGATATTTGTGTAGTCATTAATTGAGCGAGAACTTGCATAATTGAGAAAAATACCCCGATTATTTTCGTAGTAGTTAGTGTAAGTTTTGCCTAAATTAGGATCGTGGTGAATGTAATACTAGTTCACAGCGCCGTCTATTAGTACCGTCTCATATTACCGGCGGAACTACTCATACTTGTCTCACGCGCAAACATATAGCAAATAACTATAATAATTAAACCATAATTGAAAAAATTAAAAATAATTTTCAGTCCATAATTTCAGTCCCGGCTGCCAGTTTCAATAGACACTAGCGATATCATCCATCCATCCATCAGCCTTTCATCGTCCACTGCTGGACATAGACCTCCCCAAAATGGTTTTACCATAATCGCCACGCTTGGCATGTATGGATGTTTTTAGTACATAGGGGAACGCTGCTGCTTGGCCCCCGGTAATCCTATAAACGGCTTTTACGATTCCCATAGGAAGAGATGGGGTGGAGCTATTCTTTGTGCCGGCCCCACACGGCAAACTAGCGATTTACGCAGGAGATATTGTAGATCACGAGTTTATGCGCAAACGCACGCACTCTTATAGTCCAATGGGACGGCATTCCGATATAACCCGACAGAAATCCGGTACAGGACCAACGGTTTTTGAGGCACGGGGGAGTAAACAACGCCAATTTCTTAACTCGAGCTGTTCTGAGGTATTCTATACGGAACATCATAATAACCTTGGTAGAGCTTTGCTTATCCCAGCAGGAATGTACTGGCTCGATCGGTGAAGTACCAGTCTCTCACAAAAGATCACCCTGTAACAACGATAGTTACTCCTACCATGTGTTTCGTATAATGAGTGAGAGCGCAGGAGGTCCAAACCCCCTTCCTATCCTCTCCTTAGTATCCTACCTATCCTCTTCCTATTATCCTTCCTATCCGTTTCCTTGGAGATGACGACGCGCGATTGATGAGTGTTGCTAAGTTCCGAATAGTTATAGAGGTGTTTTGTTTTGTTCCGTTCTTTCAACGTCAAACTGTCATATTAGTGACAAAGACAAAACACTGAATAACTATTCAGAGGTTACGTTTATTACTAATGCAGAATAGAGATTAAAAGCTACTCATGAACCCACGGACATTTTCAAAATAACAGGTCCAAGTGATATTACTCGTATATATGTGTCACTATGGCACATTATATAGGGCGAGCTGCGGAAACTTTGTAATCAATAAATTCAGGGCCACACACACATTGTTTGCACTCGCTAAAAACTATTATAGTCTATTATTAATTTATTTGTTTAAACTCTTTATATGTGGATATTTTGTTGTAGTTTTTTTTACACTACTTGGGTGGCAAACAAGCATACGACCCACTTGATAGTAAGCGGTTACCAGAGCCTATAGACGTACATTGTTTATTAGTAGAGGGGGTCAGCGTTTTATTTGTACCGAGAGTTTGCCGTCCATTCATGCATTTCCTATCTGCGAAGTGAAATGGTGAGCGGAGGGGATATATTCTTAGTATTATTGAATCCATGAGCCCCGGTTACTGCTTACCATTAGGTGTGCCATGAGCCATGGCCCATGGCTAGTCTGCTACTATTAGTAATAAAAATTAATAATTTATAAAGAAAATTATGATTAATAGTATTTTTGTATCGTTTCAGTGGTGGTGAGCGGCGCTTTACGTCGCTCGACATAAGATGCGTTCGCTGCTAGCGTACTACGCGGACGCTGTGATGTCTGCTGCTGTGGGCGGCGCCGGCTGTGCGTTCGGCTGCAATGGCCACGGCGACTGCATGAACGGGACCTGCCTCTGTGAGATACGCTACTCCGGAGACGAGTGCGCTGGACACAACATGCCTTATCATGCATGTAAGTTACTGCCGTCATCCATATATCAATCAGCATTTACTTAGTCCACTTGCTCCCTTTTGCATTTGAACAGATCTTTAGGATCATACGAAACAGAGGAAGAAAGCAGCCTTGCCTTTACTGCAGAGTACTGCGTTGTTCTTTGCGTGGTCGCCACTCGAGAAACTGAACTAGTGATTGAACTTGGTACTACAAGTTTGTCCATAATTTTTGAGCTGATTTACGTAATTCATTTTTAATTTAATTTTTTTCTTTTTCAGGTATTGGGGGAGGATTCCTGTTAGTCGCGTTCGTGTGCGCAGTTCAGCTGACGATATGTATAATCACAGAGTACCGGCGGCTGAAAGCGCCAACGTTCTTGCGTGCCTGTAAAGTAACCACGCAGAAGATGTTGTACCTCCTTGCATTCCTCGCCTCTTTTATGCGGGGAGCATACTTCGTGTCGCCGGTAAGATTATTTTCGTTACTTTGTTATATTAGTCACGAATTGAATTCGAAACCTAGTTCCAGTTGAAGGCTTTGCAAAACACATATTTTCGGAATAATGTGTGTATCATAATATGCTAAAAGCTAGCCACCTGTAATCTGAATGCGCCGTTCTATTGGTGTAGCCTTGCTTATCCCAACATAAATGAACCGGGTCGATCGGTGGAAGTACTTAGCATTCTCTCAAAAAAAATCTGAGTGAAACAATGATAGGTACTCCTACAGTTCTTTCGTATAGTGAGTGAGAACGCTGGAACCTTAAACCCTCTCTATCCTTCGTATAATCCTTCCTAGCCGTTTACTTGGGAGATGGCGACGCGCGAGTGTGTATCTGGTGTTGCTAGTACCTATGCTATAATATGGTAACGGGTGTATGCTTGTATGCTACTATCCCCCTTTCAGCTTGAGAGAAGACCTGGTGCCGAACAGTGGAACAATTATGGGCAACATGTTTTCTCTTGAGCTTTCCTTTAAAGATACAAATTCTGCTATTGCAGTCGGATCGGTCGGCTGATACTTGTTCCATAATTGTCTTCATATTTGTCTTGTGAATGTTGACCTCGTTTCAAGGCTCAAATTCGGTCACCGTGCTATGGAGCGGGCTATGCTCGGTATTTCCCTACGTGATCGAATCCGTAATACGGAGATCCATAGGAGAACAGGAATGACCGTCATAGCCCGCCGGGTTGGTACTTATTTTGAAGTGGCAATGGGCAGGCCACATCGCTCGATGAACCGAAAACCGTTGGCGAAAAAAGGTTCTCGGCGCATGACTGCTCGTTGTGACGTTCTCTTGGGGAGGTCTATATCCAGAAGTGGACGTTGAAAGGTTGATGGATGAATTGCTATTAAGTATTCAAAACGTCGGGATAGTAGAAAATTTAGTACCTAAATGTGATAGATTTCGTAACAGTAGTAGTTTTATGTCTACACTAGTGCATTACTCACTGCTTCGTTCGTGTATATAGATAATTAGGCTTCTGATATTTAAAATTTTGTTTGCAGTCTGCATTTCAAGAAGGATGGGCGACGAGTCTTCTGTCAGCTTTTTACCCTCTTCTCATGTCTGGATCATCCCTTATCGTTTGCTTCTGGGCAGAGGTAAGTGTATTACATGTTAAATTTACATATCATAAAAGAAAAGTCAAGTTAAAGGAGATCGATTCTAATAATTGATGCTACGCGCCATCTATTAGATATTTTAAGAACTATATGTGGATTGTTATTGATAAATTAACACTAGTTTTATGTCAGATGGCAAGATGGCGCTGTTATTATGTTCGCTTCTTGTTTCACAGATGTCATCGTTAGATTTTTATTATGTTAAATAATATCAAAGATTTTCAAAAAATGATTTAGATATTGTTGTTTATTCGATTTATAAACCATTACTTCTGCCTGCGCTATATTGTTTGCGTTGTAATAGAGAAACATGGGACGGGCCTCGTGGCGTAGTCGGTAGTGTAATCGAATTCCGTACACGAGTTCGTGGGTACGATTCCCATTCAGGACAACTATTTTTGTGATGAGTACATATATTTGTACTGCGTCTGGGTGTTTTCTATCTATTATATGTATGTATAGACAAAAAAAAACCCATAGCACAAGCATTAAGCTTAGTTTGGGACCAGAGCACGTTGTGTGAAAATGTCCGTGAATATTTATTTACATAACTGATTTATAAATCGTGGCATCTAGTTATAAATTTCATACTCAACCGGTAACATAATAGTCGGGATTGTATCGTAGTTACTAGTACTTACTAGTTACCAAGGTTCACTTCCAGGTTATGAACTCCTGTTCTTCTATGTGTTCCAGGAGAGTAGTTTTCTTACGTTTTTGAATGTCTTATCTAACCAACATATTTTACATTTTTTTACATTTTAAATATTGCTCAGGTAACTAGGATCAGATCAGCCCTAAGTTTGTACTTGGGGCACTATAAGCAAGTATCGGGCGACAACTTTCCAAGGATGACGAAATTCGTGATAGGCGTTATAGGAATACTCACCCTGCTTTAGAGTAACGATGTAAGAGAGCGAGTAGGTATGAAAGAGAGTGTTGGTGTAAAGATGAGAAAGGGAATGCTCCGATGGTTCGGACATGTGGAAAAAATGCCGGACGAGCGACTGTTTAAGAAGATATGCAATGCGAAATTGGAAGGATGTCGGTACAAGGGGAGACCGAGACACCTACCTATACCAAATTGGTTTTGTATTGAAGGAAGGTGGAGTCAGGAGTCTCTGAAACAGGTGAGCGCGTATGAAGAGAATTATGAAAGCGAGAGATGTATGCAAGTGTAGAGCCTTATGGCACTCTGTTCTCTCTGCCTACCTAGCAAGGGAAATAGCGTGATTATAAGTAGATAATTAAGATCAGAGCTAAGTAAAAAAAGTGTTGTCATAGGGTCAACAAAAGATGGGGCTAGGCGTCTTTCTGTTACTCAGACTAAGAACTACTAAACGGAGCCACGGCGTGGCCGCACTTGAAACAGCAATATTTTTTTTAAATGTTGCCAGGTTGACAAATATTTAACCATATTTGGGCAAATTAAACGATAGTTAGAATGAGGTCTGTAACTAGGTCGTAAATAAGAAACTCTTCGTAAAAAATATTTTATTGAAAATCGCAACGTTAATCGAAATGATTATTTAAAAGTAAATCTGCCACCCCTTCTATTCATCCAACCATCAGTCTTTAAACGTCCACTGTTGGATATTGGCCTCCTCAAAAAGAATACCAGAACTAGCGGGCTTGTGCTGACTGCATCCAACGGCTCCCTGCCGCTTTGACCATATATTTGGTCCATCTGGTGTTACGCGTATCGGACGATACGTGGTCGCCACTCGAGAACCTTTTTCCCCAACGGATGTCAGTTCGTCGAGCGATATGGCCTGCCTATTGCCACTTCAGCATGCAAACTCGGCGGGCTATGTCTGATATTCACGTGCTACTTCCGTATCTGTAATAAGAGTTCGATCACGTAGAGAAACACCAAGACTGAGCCTTGATGCAAGATAAGTATTGCTTCTCCATATATTGCCGTTCTGTTCGATATCTCATCTGGTAAATAATAATAAGTTATATTTAATAAAATAATAGTACACAAGAATACAATTAAATTATCTTTTCTTTCTTTTCTGGGTCAAATAAGTAAAGAATTATCATCCTTCCAGCGCTGATTTAATTAATTGAATAAGAACTTTTTTTTTATTGCATTTAGTGGCAGACGAGCCACGGACCATCTGATGGTAAATGTCAACCGTCGCTCATGGACTTAACTATACTGAGAGTATTGTCAAGCCGCTGCTCACCATTTCATTTCACCGATATATAATGAAAGAATAAACGGCTATCTCCTGCTACGACCAAAACGCAACGATGTGCTTCATGGCCGGTCCCACGGGAGAGTGAGTACTATAAGTGGTGAAGTTAGCTATAGTACGAATACCACGACCTTATAAATTTGTGTTGCCACCTACCATTTGGGGTGTGAATATATCTTATTTAATTTTGTTTTACTCCTGGGTTTTATTTTGAAACCCTTAAATCCCAGACAGGTGTCACTAGAGGGAGCAAATTAGTTTCTCTGAATTCTAGATTATGGCTACAGCAGTAGTCATAATCTAGAATTGAGATTTACTTACAAATTTGAAGTACAAAGACTTTAAAAGCTATATAAGTATAGCTTTTGCTCCCAGCTTTTGGCAATGATTTTGCTCCCAACGTTACTATTTTGTTATTATGTATAATGAAACATCAACAAAATATCGTGAAGCATATTTTGGGTATATCGTGGGTTGCCTCGTTTTCCCGTAGCATCCACCCATTTCCATCTCGCATCTGGATTAGAGGAAAACCTAAAATGGTATTTTTTTATCATCATCTCATAAATTACATATAAATTTATTAGTAAAGTGAAAACTGGGCAAATTAAATTCGCAATAAGGCAACACCGAAACAATTCAAAGTAATAGAAATTTAGCTAGAAAACGTGTTTTGCGAGTGTATCTTAGTAGCAATTATTAATTTCGAGTAAAAAAGCCCATTTTATATCACTTTATAGCATTCAATCATTAAATTATTTCATTTTCGACCACATATGAATGAAATGTTATACCTGTATTTTTTCGCTCGCTGTAGCTTTTGTAGCATAGTACACTATTTTACAAGCACTATTATCACGTAGTCTTTTTCTCAAAATACTCATAACACAAATTAACATTAAACTTTAATTAAAACCCGAATTTTTATACAAAATGTTCGATTATGCCAGTTGGATCGTGACAGACAAAGCATATTGACATCGTGACAATACTGAAAACTGGCCACGGCGACAAAGACAAAAATCAATGGCTTTGTCTGTTTTTTGCACCAGTAAATTGTATCTTGTGTTCTCGCTCATACATGTCAAAGAATTTTCTTCGCTCTGTCTAGTTCTTAGTCTGAGTTCTGTTAGCAATTTATTAATATTTTTTTTGCCATGAGTATCTATTAATATGTTATTAACATAACTCCACGAGACAGGGATTATTCTCTGGTGCAGGCCTTCATTATAAATACATCATAATGGTTTAAAACTTTAAACAAAGGTTTTTTTTGTTTTTTTCTGACCTATTAATGGCGCACTGGCGCACTGGGGCTGTCACAAGCCGTTGAGAAAATCTCTCAAGGCATGCAAATTTCCATGTTTCATCGAGCAGAGATGATAATTTGTAACAAATTCACTCATATTCTTGAAAAGCCGTGTGGGGCTGGCTTTAGAATTGTCCCACCCCTCTCTACCCACGGGAGTCGTAAGAGCCGACTGAGGGAATACTGGTGGAGTGGGCAGCAGCACTTCCTCGAGTATTAACAACATCTACTGCGATCGCCAACCCGCCTGTCAAGCGTGCAATTACGGCATTATCCCCCATGACGGGACCTCTCGTTGTGGCGTTCTCTTGGGGAGGCCTATGTCCAGCAGTGGATTTTAAAAGGCTGATGGATGGATGGATTCTTGAAAAATTTGAAAAGCCAGAGAGCCGGGCTTATCCTCCCTCCGCATTAGGTGGTTCACATCAAAACTTCTGTTCGGTTCTGGATAAGTAATCACCAACATATCATATACTAAAACCTTCTCCGAAACACGCTGCATCTTATGGTATAAGTATTATTCCGATCGGTTCAGTAGTTTTTACAGTATAATTGAACAAAAAAACCGGCGCCTATAGTTATGTATATTTCTTATATGTATGTCCCCTGATAACTTGCCAAGAGCAGCCTGCAATTTACATAAAAAATGTATTCCGATGCATTGCACTTGTTTGGTATACTAAACTTTCGATGGCTGGGTCAAGCAAGGTCACTATTCATCACTAATATTCTGAAAACACAAACAAATACAATGCATAATTTTCACGTGTAACTACATATTGTATGGACAATTAAATTCAACGATTATCACGTGTTTATCTAGCGCGTTTTAAGTACTTTGTATTATTTTCTAGATTTTATCTGTGTTAAAATGATATTTATCTTCATTCTCTCATTAACTCTGACATCTTTATATAGAAGATAATATAGTACTGTAATAGACAGTTGTATACAGTTGTATACAATTGTCTATTTACAGACAGATCTATTTAGAGACAGACAGTTGTATACAGTTGTATACAACTGTCTATTTAATGTTGTAGATATATCGTACGGTGTAGCCAGCATATGACACAAAATAACTTGATTTAATTTATCTACTTAAAAAATATAAAGTTTAAAAACTGCAACCCGACTACGGAAATAAAAGTGATCTAAAAAATACGAAACAAGTAAATAATTTACGACACAAATCAATAAATTTGACACCTTATGCAAATCGAATTTTAGGCGCTACGGAGGAACGTACGTAAATACAAACATACATAGAGTGCTAAAATCATAAGCCTTCCTTTTGGCCTCGCCGTAGTCGAGTAAAAAAGTAATAAGGATGTATTATAAACCTTGTTTGGAAAATTTATCTAAACGAAATTGAAAACCATTGCAGTCTGATTGTGTGGCTACACGAAGATAGCGGGCAATGGACGCGGATAGGTTATTCTATTTCTTGGTCGATATAATTGTATCCAAGCTGGCAACTCAAACATTAACATTTATATATATATAAATATCTATATATAAAAATATCTAAATAATATTTCTTGATTTAATTCACTAACTTCAAACGAAGTCCGTATGTTTTATGATGTAATGAACCGAAGTTTTAAATTACTATCTTTATTAATTACTTTCATAGGTTTTATAAAAAATGTTTCGTTTATATAGTTTTTAATAGATTATGTGTTGCCAATGTTATGATCAACATAAGTGTCATGCATTCAGATATACTACCTTAGTCACTTAATGTATATATGCAAATAATGTAGATATTAATATGTATGAAGTGATTGTACTTATTTAGATATTTTCATATATATTGTTAGCATTTGACATGCTTAGCACTATACATTAAACACAAAGTGAAAAATGTGAAATCGAAAATAACAGTCACAAGCAGGATTTGAACCTGCATCTCCTGGATACCGTCCAGATGCTTTGCCAATTTAGCCATCGTGAAAATTGTTCCTGACTGCTAATTTCGATAACACATTCATACTTAACGTCTTTGGGTGACGCCTGCGCCATCTGTCGGAAGTATTTTTCATACATTATACCGACCAGGGGACGCACTATACATTAAACACAAAGTGAAACAGCAGTCAGGAGCAATTGTCACGATGGCTGAATTGGCAAAGCATCTGGACGGTATCCAGCATAAACAGGTTCAAATTCTGCTCGTGACTGTTATTTTCGATTTCACATTTTTCACTTGGTGTTTAATGTATAGTACTAAGCATGTCAAATGCTAAAAATATATATAAAAATATCTAAATATTTATAGGGTTTGCGTCATTATTAGGTAAAAATCTTAATTATAAAATTAAGTTTACCTGGTCGGTATAACGTATGAAAATACTTCCGACAGATGGCGCAGGCGTCACCCAAAGACGTTAAGTATGGATGTGTTAGCGAAATTAGCAGTCAGGAGCAATTGTCACGATGGCTGAATTGGCAAAGCATCTGGACGGTATCCAGGAGATGCAGGTTCAAATCCTGCTCGTGACTGTTAATTTCGATTTCACATTTTTCACTTTGTGTTTAATGATTGTAATTAATCAATATTTTTGGCAGAATTAGAACTGAGCCCGTAGAATGTAACTTACTAAATCGTATCGACATCGCATCGTGTCATTGTCATTGGTTGAGAGATCATCGTGATTGGGCCAGCGATTATTGCGACATCACGCGTCTATATTTCTACCAATCACAAGTAAAACGATACGATGTCAATACGATTTTGTGAATCACATTGTAAAGGGCAGGCATCTATTAAAAATGGACAGGCCTAGTACAAATTTCACGAAAAAAGTGTCTCTAAAAACAATTGGCATAAACGCTAGTAGAATATAGAATAGAATAATCAATGTATGGGATTGACATAAGGTCGAAGTAAGCGTCGACGTAGCTATATGTATGTACCTATTCTAATAGCGTTTATGCTACTTTTCTAAGGGGACAGCGCCCATAGAATAGAATAACCAATGTATGAGATTGACATAAGGCTACGACAACGTAATCGTAGCCGACTGTCAATCCCATACATTGATTATTCTATTCTATTCTACAACGTTTATCCAAATTGGCTAGGGGGACAGGTGTTGCGTTGAAACTTTAAAAACACCAATGAATGAAGTTAATTACTAATACCACTGTTATTGTCGTATTCAAGGTTCGTTTTGTTTACCTTTTTACTTATCGATTGAGACGCGCAATATTTCGTAGCGAGTGTCCTTACTAGTGATGCAATATTCACATTCACGGTTATCGATAGCAAATAGTAGTGTACGAATATTTCCGAATATTGACATTTGTTGCATCACAAATGTTCATTCGTAAGTACAAGCGACACTTCAATATCAAGTTCACGGTAAATACCCCGAGATTATATGTTGTTATTTTTATATATGTATATTGTAAGTACTCGATATACTTGGCCATTTACAAGGAAAGAGCGTCTGTACTGATCTCTCTCTGCTCGTGACTATCATTTTCTATTTTACATTTTCATACTGTGTTCTGGTAAATGACCAAGCATGTCGAGTGCTTAAAATATGTATTTACGAAAATAAAATATATACCTATATGCAAAACGACTAAAAACATGAGGAACGTTTCAATCCATTGTAGTTTTTGGATTAAATCGGTGGTTAAGGGATTTATTACCTAAAATCGAATTTATATAGAACATTATAAAGACTATCTTGCATTTAATTTAAAAAAATTAAATGTAATTGCAATTTTCATGAACATATAACGATGCGAATTTCCACCAATTTTTTTTTGTTAAGGCGGGAAAAGCACTTAACCGCAATCCTCATCGTTCGGGGCCACGAATAGGGTATTGTGTGGCCTTCACCTACGCAATAAACCCCCTGTTGGCGGGGCACTTATTTGGGTGTTTTAGAATCGAGTACTGAACCCATGGTATCAATAAATTATCGGTATGATGTCAGTTACACCCTATATTACTTGTGAATTCATTTAAATATAGTTCATTTGCCTTTTGCATTTACTCGCGTTTTTTTTATCCAGAACGTAATTATAGCGCCATGTTCACCCGCTGTGTCGCGATATATCACGTTGGCTATCAACCTGAGTTATCAGGAAACAGAAAATCTTTTAAAAATACTATCCTAAATAAATATTTTCTTACGCAACTGAACTCATGCAAAAATTTATACATTCGATCACCTGTGACAGTATTTTTTTTATTTTTTTTTATTGCATGTAGTGGCAGACGAGCCACGGTCCATCTGATGGTAAATGGTGACCGTCGCCGATGGACTCGACTATACCGAGAGTATTGTCAAGCCGCTGCTCACCAATTCATTTCACAGATGAAATGAAATATAAACGGCTATCTCCTGCTACGTGCGATGTAAATATATAAAGGTTGTTGTTTACTGATCGCTAAGTGAGGTTAAGCTAAGGTTAAACGTTTGAAATCACGGGTGTGTTTAACCTTTGCTTAAAAACTAGATGTAGTTAGTCTTGATAGGTTCAGCTTGAATAAGCCACGCTCGATGAGTGTGAGCGCCGCAGGCCTAAACATGTGCCTCACCCTCGTTCTATTTTTCAAAATTGCACATTTAGACAAGCAAGTTACTTTTTTGTTACGAAATTGTCCTAATCAATACCTTACTAATGAATAAAATATATATGTATATATTTTTTATTGCATGTAGTGGCAAACGAGCAACGGTCCATCTGATGGTAAATGGTAACCATCGCCCATGGACTCGACTATACCGAGAGTATTGTCAAGCCGCTGCTCACCAATTCATTTCACAGGATATGAAATGAAATATAAACGGCTATCTCCTGCTACAGCCAAAACGCAATGATGTGCTTCATGGCCGATCACACGGGAGATGGTGGTACCAACCCCCTCGGGCCCGATACCAAGTGGTACTCCCACTTGGTACCCAGGCCTACCACCAGTCACGCAATGGATGATAATTGCTTACTTCCCTTAGTCGCCTCATACGACACCCGTGGGAAAGAATGGGGTGGTGACACTTGTATTCTTAGTTCGTCACCACACAGACAGAATAAAATAAAAATGATGATAGTGCGTTTGTTTCTTGACATTTGGTATACCTACATATCATATAATACAGTCCGGAGCCCAGAAAAGTCTATAGGCTACTTGTTATCATAAAATCTCTTTTTTTATACTACACGTATGGCAAACAAGCATAAGGCTCATCTGATGGTAAGCCAACATGGCCTATTAGACGCTAGCAACACCAGAGGTGCCAGCTCTAAGAAAAGGGATCGAAGGCGGTAAAGAAGGATACTAAAGAGAGGATGGAGAGTTTGGACCTCCGACTGTCACATTCATCAGGTAGGCGGAACAACAGTAGGAGTACCGTTGTTTCACGCTTTAGCGGTACTTCCCCAATCGAGCCGACCCATGCATGCTGGGACAAGCGAGGCTCTAACACTTTAGTAAAAGGTCGGACGGTAACTGTTGAAATTGACAGCTAAAAGCCACCTCCTGACCCCAAGATATCATCTACTCCTCTTACTTGTTCAATACTCTATCACAGGTCCACTTGACGCCTTACGCCTGACTAACAAGAAAGCGGTCATCGCTGGTTCTGTGCATAGTTTTCTTAAACCCGAACGATTACGGGTTAGAATGTATCTCACTCGATCATATCGACATGACATCGTGTCACTGTGATTGGTTGAGGGATCACCGTGATTGGCCGAGGGATTATTGCGACATCACGTGTTGGTTACTCTACCAATCACAAGCGAGACGATACGATGTCGGTTCGATTAAGTGAGTTAATTCTACGGGCCCTGGAATTTTTTTAACCGAACCGGTCTGTTTATACCTTTGGCAAATCCTCTGGACAGTTGAAAGACTCCCATTAGCCGCTGAGACACGTACGTTTGCAAAAACAACCTTCTTTAAGTAGAAAACCGATGTAGGGAACACGTGACGTAACCGCTTTCATGTGACAGTTATTGGCGTTTGGATATGAAACTGAGTTTAAAATACATGACTATCAATATTTAATCATGTTAAATTTATATAATATTACCAATTTTGTCTTATTGTCGATATGTGAATTCTATGACCAAAATAGTATAGTATGGGTAGACGACATTTATTTTTGTAACATCCTTTAAAATAAGGATAATTTGTCAAATTAATGTGTAAATAAATGAAAACAAACATAAGATAACGCAATTAACAGGTCATACCAAGAATAGCATATTTTTATGGGTATTTGCGTTGTGATACGATTATGGTGTGGGTTTTACTTCTACCTGTCTATAATATACATATATACAAAGAAGTAAAATTGCTTGTTATTATTATAAAATGGATATATTAGGAGCAGAGCCCACCACTCGCCCACGGTTTGGCAAGCCCGTTTATCTTTGGACACACAAAATAACCTAAGATTGCCAATCCGCACTCTCACAAATAGAGGAGAATGTGATAATAGCAGAGTAGCATCCACGATAATGACAAAAAAATTTCACCAACGTGGCACAACTATGCGGTACGGCAGGACTCTTCTAAATGAGGCATCCTCAGGACAGGCGATACACTTGTCGAATTTGTGCTTAGATTTTTGCGGAATATTGCAACGTTGCGGTTCTGAGAGTCCTGCCGTATCGCTTGGTTGTGCCGCGTTGGTGCAGTATACTTAGTCAATGAGCGGCAGTTATACCATGAGCCGTGTCTCTACTGTCAATAAAAAAATAACACTTGATCACAAAGCTCTTTTCCTTTTAAAATCCCTTTTTTTATTTTTGTAGGTACGTACTCTCCGTTTTATTACACGAAGAAACTAAGACAGCACTATAGCACTCATTTAACTAAAATGCTGTTTTTTTATAATACGTGGGTGGCAAACAAGCAAACTGTGATGAGGGACTAAGAATACAAGTGTCACCACCCTGTTCTTTCCCACGAATGTCGTAAGAGGCGACTAAGGGAAGTAAGCAATTATCATCCATTGCATGACTGGTGGTAGGGCTGAGTACCAAGTGGGAGTACTCACTTGGTATCGGGCCCGAGCGGGTTGGTACCACCATCTCCCGTGTGACCGGCCATGAAGCACATCGTTGTGTTTTGCTGTAGCAGGAGATAGCCGTATATATTTCATTTCATATCTATGAAATGAATTGGTGAGCAGCCTGCGGCTTGACAATACTCTCGGTATAGTCGATTCCATGGGCGACGGTTATCATTTACCATCAGATGGACCGTGGCTCGTCTGCCACTACAAGCAATAAAAAAAATATTATTAGACATCACTTGCGCGTCGCCATCTCCGAGGAAAGGAATAGGAGGTGGATAGGTAGATAATAAGGAGAGGACTGATAGGATACTAAGGAGAAGTTAGCAAGCATAATATGGAGAGGATATGGATACCTCCCTATGGGTTTCCGGTGCTCTCACTCACCATATGAATGAATTGCTAACTTTATAATCAGTCGTGTCGACGAAAATGGTGTGGGGCATATTATTACAGTTATATGGAGACATCTTTGGCTGAAGTAATCGGTTCGGTATGATGTCATGTACACCCGGTATAATACTATTTGACTAGACAAAGATGGCGCAAATATTTAGGCGCATTTTAAGCAAATAATGTTTTTCACAGAGAAGCCTAATTAGCTATCGTGATATATATAAGTCTTTAATTATCTATGTAAACTTCCCCACTTATGTTATAATAGACATATATTATTCTTTTTTGACGGGCCTCGTGGCGTAGACGGTAGTGTAACGGACTTCCGTGCACGAGGATTCGATTCCCACTCAGGACAATTATTCGTGTGATGAACACAGATATTTGTACTGCGTCTGGGTGTTTTATTATATGTATGTATTTACAAAAAAAAGTAATATATGTATTATATCCGTAATCAGGTATCCATAGCACAAGCGTTAAGCTTAGTTTGGAACCAGAGGACGTTGTGTGAAATGTCCGTGAATATTTATTTATTTATTCTTTTCCGTACGTGTACTTGGAGTTAATTAATATTAAAACTATAGTGATAGTATACCCACCCGCGCTTAGACCTCAACCGCTTAATACTGACGTCATTAATTAAAGGGAGATGTGGTAGAGCGGATATAATGTTCTTGATAGTTAAAATTAAACTAATTATTTATAAAATCCGTCAGTGGTTTTCATTTCTTGGTAGAATTTTGCAGAAAATATAATCTTTCGTCGTTTAAAATACTATTATTTAGAAATTGTACTTTCGTATAATGGTGATTGGATGATTGTTATCTGTTAACAACCAAATAGAATACAACCGCTTGGCAACACACTATAAAGTAATATTACGTAGTTATTTCGTTAATAATTTCGTAAAGAGCTGTAATATATCTATTAAATAAAATAATTTTATATACGAGTACCTACTTAAGTAATTATTCAGTGAAAATCGATATTTTGTATCAAGCGAAGGAATGTAACATAGTTCCAGTGGCCTGCCAATAAAGGCGGAGAGACGGCACACGGCGTGTTTCTTTAGTGGGTGAAGGCCCCATACTACCCTGTTCGTTGCTCCAAACGACGGGGTGTGCGGTTAGGAACATTTTTTTCCGTCTTAACAAAAAAAAAGGGTGGAAATTATGATTAAAAATATTGGCTAAACATTTTACACTACTACTTGTTGTTGTGAATATTGTATTGTGATTTTTTAAGCCTCATTATATCGTGTATGTAGAGTTTAATTACTATCTGACCCGACGGAGGTCGTTCTGTAAAAGCTATTTGTCTGTAGTAGTCTAATAGCTTTTGTCAAATCAAGCGTGTAGCAGGCTCGATTACCTACTCCACCCGAAATTAGGGTAAACTGTATAATGATTGGCACTCTAAGCTTATTTAAGATTGATGTATAAATTTTTTAAATTGATAGGTGTTTAAAAAGTCAGCAAACATTGATAATGATAACAATGCATTAACCTGTAAAATAAAAATGCATTAACCTATCTAATTAAAAAATTTTAATAGAAAAACAAAAAAGACTATTTAAATATTTAAAATTACAGTCATTGGCACCATAAGTACAGTTACTGTTATTAACACATAGAAATCAGTCTCTATAACTCTAGATGTACTTGCCGTTGTTTTAAGCTGATCTTTTGCGAGAGGATGGTACTTACCCAATCGAGCCGGCTTGTTTATGCTGGGAAAAGCACGGATATCTGTTAGCAAATTATAGTGAAGGGTTTTATGTGAAAATTTGTGGTAATTATGTTCTGGCAGACGTTGGTCGTGCATTGGCTGTACTAGTATTGATGGGTTCAGAATGTTTTATGAATGTACGCATATCCGATAGCCTAGTCAGACAGCTAATTTTCCTGGTATAAGTTGTAATTTTTTTATTTTGATATTTTAACAAAAAAAAAAAAAACTATTTCTATAGTTTTTGTAACTACCTACAGCAACTTGTTCTATGGGATGTGTGGTTAGGCACATATTTTCCCACCTTAAAAAAAGGTCAGCTCAATATTTGTGATAGATAATTTCCTTGCCGTTCACTAGCAAAACTATTTACTCATTCCTCGAGAATCACCCAGAAATTGGCAACTATCGACATCTATTTAATTAGTATATTTGTTGTCTGTATTTTTGATATGGCAATTACAACTATTAACTAAAACTTAAGGTATTAATTACATCGCTCGTAAACAAACATACTATTAAAAGTATACTTCCCTGTTCCAATCCTTCTATAAAATATAGACAAAAAAAATAAGTAGAGTTATAACTATTAATTAGGTAATATTTCTTAAAAAAAATTGGTTGGTTGGATATAAATTTGGATATGTTGTGTACTTCCTTATTAGACTCTTGAACAACCCTGATGCCATCTTGATAATTACTTTCCCATTTCCTATAACGTAGGTGTATGTAATATAATAATAAATATATCCTATAGGGATGTAATTATGACGAGAGGCTAGTTTTAATCGTAAGGCACAGGCTCTCGATCATTCAGCCTATTATGCCAGTGTTCAGTGTCGCAATTCACCGTAGACGGTTAGCGCGCGTGCGCGAACTTTGCCGCGTCAAATTTACGAACAAACGTTAATTTTGATAAGTTTTTTGTTTATTGTTATTTATCGACAGTTGAGTTTTAGTTTTTAAATCACATGTTTTTAAGCAGAAAGTTTAAAATAAGTGCAGTGTTCTCGTTTTTTTTTATAAACTATCTTTTTATATATATACAGTATTTTCTGTTTTGTTCCACGACAAACTTATTTTTTACGGATATCTGAGGTGAGTGCGTTGAACGATTAATGTACCGCTTATTTTTTTTACAAAGATGTTGGCCGATTACGCCGTTAACAGTTATTGTTTAGTTTTGATTTAAAAAGTCTATCATTCGTCAATTCCTTATTTTCTATCCTCTTTACTGTCCGACGCGACGGTAAAACAGATAAACTGAACATTTTGATTTGCATTGTGTGTAGTTACTTACACTAAACATTTTGTACTCTCATCCGGTGTTTTTAAAACTTTTGCTTAAATGTTCAGTGTTACGATGTAACCGATCAAATGTTACATGTTAGCGATTGCCTAGATACTGCCAAACTGTTGGCTGATCCAGTAGCAATCGCGGAATATGTTGCCAACAGGAATATTTTTCAAAAAGGCGTGTCTTCGGGTGTTTGGGCACATTTAGATTTCGGTCCAATTTATACGAGTGCCTACTTATTTTGTATTTGTTTAATACCTTTTTTGTTTAAAAAAGAAGACAACACTTGCGCTATTGAATTAAGTTCAATATCGCGACGGATTTTTCAATCATTTAATTATGCGGTACAACTTACAGACTAGGAACAATTATCTGTTGTTGGCCTAAAGAATTGTTGTGGGAATCGAATTCACTACAGTCGGCCTGGGAGGTCGGTATTTTAACCACTACGCCATCTGTGCAGATTCTAGTAGTATTATTATTTGTAAATAATTTAATAAATAAACACTACTTATAGAAATGAATAAATTCTGTATAATATGATTGAGAGCATTGAGATTGGGATGACAAAGACAAAACAAAAATGAAGATTTAGGACGTCCTTTTAAATAGTTTTAAAATACAGTTGCAAGATTTGACCCAAACATAGGCACTATTCAGAGCAAGGTACATAAATGCTTGTAAAAACGTACCTTAGTTACAGGTTATGTCCACATAGGTACATCACATTTGGACATAAAGCGGCCTTGCGCTGCCCACTTGTTTACCAGTGGAAACTAGACGTAACGGGTAGCGTCCTTTTAATGTGTTTTGATGATACACTAAAAATAATCATTGCGTTGCCATGAAAAAAATATGTTGAAAGGAAGGCATTGAACTTGATAGTTAATTCATGGCGGTGCTAATAACACTAGCTCTTTCTTATAAAATATATTTGATAAAAAGGTTTGTATTGTGTTTCTTTTTTTAAAAAGACATCCATCCCCCTTCACTAAGGAATAATCTTTGTATCGCGCGGGACTTTACAAAAATACAATTTCACGGACACAAAGTACACCCAGACTCAGAGCAATTATTTGTGGATTACACAAAGAGTTGTCCTGTGTGTCGAATCCACAACTGTCAGGCGGGAGGCTGGTATCTATACCACTCCGCCATCAGTGTTTAGATCTACGACTAGTGGCTTTTTATGGTTTACTGCATAGTCGGACCTAAAGCACGGGGCGAAAGTGGTAGTATTTGTCCTCTCGAAGCAAACTAGTATTCCTCCGTTGGAGTAATACTCTATGGTGGCAGGTGAGCCACCCACTATAATGGCAACCGCCCCTTATGCACTCACAAGCATTAATAAAAATACTGCCAAGCCGCTCCTCATGTCAATTTGCGGATTAGGTTAGCTTCCGCACCAAAACACACCGAGGTGTTTCTCGGTCGATCACTTGACGGTGATGGTGCAGGAAATACTACAGTGGTACCGACTCGATCGGGCTTAATGACAGCTGAGTACTCTAGTAACCGTTTTGTTTAAGGCGGGTAAAGTGTACCTAATCGCACATCCCGTCGTTCGAGGCAACAAACAGGCTAGTGTGAGGCCCTAACCCACTAAATAAACCCGCCGTGTGCCGTCTCCGTCTGTATTGGCCGACCACTGGAACTGTATGACACTGCTTCAGTACTCCTTAGTTGGCTAACCTGTAATGATAATTGCATACTACCCTTACTCGCACTGTTCGATACCCGTGGGAAATAATGGGGTGGTGACACTTGTATTCTTTGTCTGTATATGTTATATATTTTAAAATAACTTCTTTATCGTTTGGAATCCTTGACTAGTGGTCAACGCTCGCACTTGACCGAAATGTTATAATTATTAAAAATTAATAGAGTAAACATTATATCAATTTTTAATATTTATATTATTTCGGTCAAGGGCAAACAGCGCCATCTGAAGGTCAATCAACATATTATACGTATTTTTATATGGATTAACTGTTCAAACTGTAGACACAAATCTTATTCTCGAAAACTGCTTTTGTGCAAAGCTACGAAGAAGCTACTATAAAAAGTTATTTTTTGTTTACATTTGCAATCGGACGTGAGACCATAAGCCAATTTGTTAGGTGGTAATATGGCTTTTCTGGTAGGGTTGGCAGCACCACCCCTACCAATCAAATAAGGTGGTCCCGCTTAAGTCTCTTGACCACCATAGACACCCCAGCAAATTTGCAACGAGTGAATTTTGGTGTGAAAATAGCCGCTCTATGTACTGTTTCCTGTACCGCTCGTTTTGAGATATAACTGTTGGCACGTTGAGATATTCATGAACTTCATCATTTCTTGTGAACCAAGGCATGAACTATTGCCCTCAGGATATATTCTGTACTCGTTGTAAACAGAGTATGTTACTTATATTTGCAATATGCCATAGCTGGATTCCGTAGGTCAAAAGGTAAAAAGAAAATTGACAACGCTTTCTCATATTAACACGAATATTACACCTTATCTTTACTAATCTATACTATTATAAAGCTATAACAGAGCTGTGTGTGTTAAGATATTTGAGAAAAAAATGACTGTAATAGGCTATATAGGCGTGTCATAAACACAAAACGATTTTTTTTTAATTTTTTGTTTGTTTATCTATTTGTTTTTTCGCGCATCACACAAAAACTACGGAACGGATTTCGATGAAACTCTTTTTATTTGATAGCTCTTGATTAGACTTAAAAACTGGTTATACATTTTGTTCCGCTACTAGACCGGGAACCTGAGATATAACCCAAAAACTGCATTATTATATAACTAGCTTTTGACTGCGGCAAAGCCGCGGGCAAAGGCTAGTGTTATTATAAAACTGTGACAGAGCTGTGTCTGTACATTTAAGATGTAAGATGATGTAAAAAAAACGGCCAAGTGCGAGTCGGAAACGCGCACGAAGGGTTCCGTACCATTGACTAGGTAAACAACATTACACTATTGTAACTCTCTGTAACCATGGTGTTTGGCTGTTACCAAATTTTACAAGTAAAATTTGACTCATGTCGTGGTTTTCAACTTAGACTTAGATGCGCAACGAGTAAAGAAACACGTTTGTGTATGGGAGCCCCCCTTAAATATTTGTTTTATTTTAATTTAATTATTTATTTTTAATGTGAATATATACTTAACTAAATATTCTGTGAATATTTCAAGCGTCTACCTGTTGGCGTTATCAATAGCGAGCAAAAAAGGGCAAAAAAAAATCGCGTTTGTTGTATGTGAGCCCCCTTTAAATAGTGTTTTTTTTTTATATATAGTATTTGTTGTTATAGCGGCAACAGAAATACACCATTTGTGAAAATTTCAACTGTCTAGCTATCGCCGTTCTTGAGATACAGCCTGGAGACAGACGGACGGACAGACAGACGTTGTATGGGAGCCCCCCTTAAATATTATTATTTTTTTGTTTTTAGTATTTGCTGTTATAGCGGCAACAGAAATACATCATTTGTGAAAATTGCAACTGTCTAGCTATCGCCGTTCTTGAAATTCAGCCTAGCGACAGATGGACGGACAGACAGACGTTGTATGGGAACCCCCCTTAAATATTATTATTATTTTTGTTTTCAGTATTTGTTGTTATAGCGGCAACAGAAATACATCATTTGTGAAAATTTCAACTGTCTAGCTATCGCCGTTCTTGAGATACAGCCTGGCACCAGACGGACGGACAGACAGCGAAGTCTTAGTAATAGGGTCCCGTTTTCGTCGTGTTCCCGGAACCCTAAAAAGATGGAAGATCTAAAAATGGCTATATAGACGTGTCTGAACACAAAACTTTTTTTTAAATTTTTGTCTGTTTGTTTGTTCGCGCATCACGCACACTACTGAACGGATTTTAATAAAACAAAATTTTTGCTTGATAGCTCTTGATTAGACTTAAAAACTGGTATACATTTTATCCCGCTACTTTATCGGGAACCAGAGATATAACAAAAAAAAAATTTCAAGTTACCATTGTAAGATGTTTTGTTGTGCCTACCTAGTATTAGTATTTATAATGGAGCAACGTTTTCTTATAAGCAATACGAAAGTCTTAGTTACTTAGGTTATTATTCCGAATGCGTATTTAAAATAGCAGTTCATCCATGTAGTAACATTGTATTTTATTTAGATCAGATTTACATAAATAAAGTAGCAACGTCACGAAGCCTATTTCTTTTAACATTATCAAGTGCCCCATTATATAAACCGGATAAAACGAATACCAGTTTTTAAGTCTAAAGCTATCGAAAAACAAATATGGTATTAAAATTAGTTCAGCTAGTTTCGGCACGCCTAAATTAGTAATTTTTCCTATTTTTTTATTGCTTATGGTGTAAGACGAGCTACAGCCAAAATGATGGTACCTAAGTGGTAACGGCAGCTCATGGACTCAACTTACTGTCAAACCACTGCTACCATTTCAATTTAAGGATATGAAATAACAAAACATTAAAATATATGTATAACTTAAGGTTGCTTCATGGCCGTTCAAAAGGGAGGTGGTACCAACCCGCTCGGGCCCGATAACAAGTGAGTATTCCCACTTGGTAAGCAAACCTACCACCAGTAATGCAATGTGTGATAATTGCTAACTTCCCTCATAGGTCTCGCACGACACCTGCGGAAAAGAATGTGTGGAGTGGTCCGTCACCTCACAGATTATAAATGTACAGCCTCCGAAAAAACTTATATATAAAATGTACTTATATACACAGCTCTGTTACAGATATATTCTATTAAGATAATAACATTGAAGTGTCTATTTGTGATCTCTAAATAACCGGTTTTACTAAATGTATACAAGAGTATAATATTATACGCTACCTATAACAAAATCCATTTTTTTTTAGTTTGTGTATGTCTGTCTGACTGTTTGTCCTGGCTAATCTCTAGAACGGCTGGACCGATTTGGATGGGACTTTCACTAGCAGATAGCTGTTGTTACAGCGCATAATTTAGTCTACTTTTATTTTAGAAAAATAATTACGGTTCCGTGAAAAAAAACATGAAATCGTGAGTTAATAAAATCTCTTGAATGGCTAGACTGATTTGGACGGGACATTCACTAGCAGATAGCTTGCGCGTTGTTATAAGGTGTAACTTAGGATTTTTATTATTGCATTTAAAAAATAAAAATAAACATAAAGCCTGGAAAAAATGGAAAAGGTATAAAAACATTTCAGATTACGAGGTATTTTCACTATTCCGGGTGAGATTCAGAGCAGAAGTTGTGAAATGTTACAAAAATTATATTAAAAATGTGGAAGACTCCATTCCAAATAATTTTAAATATTTTTGGACATATGTAGCTAACAAAAAATCTAAGACCGGTATACCATCCAGTTTGATATATAATGGTCGAGAATCCCGCGTTCCCGAAACTATTTGTAGCTTGTTCTCGTCTTTTTTTGAATCTGTGTTCATACCATCAACTCTAACCCATGATTGGTTACCACCTTCTGATGTCTCTGATCAGTGTGTTTTATTAAATAGTCTGTACTTCGATACTAACACAATAATTAAGGAATTAAAATACCTTGACACAACCAAAGGTCCAGGGCCAGATAATCTACCAGCTGTATTTTTTAAACTAACTGCTCAGTCCATAAGTAGACCTCTGTACCTTGTCTTCAATAAATGTATTACTGAAGGCTACCTTCCAGACGTTTGGAAATGCGCATATGTCGTTCCTATCCATAAAAGTGGTTATAAACATAATATAGAGAACTATCGTCCTATTTCGATACTACGTACAATATCCAAAGTATTTGAGAAATTAGTACACGCCGCAATTTACCCAATTATTCATAACTACATCATACAGGAACAACACGGTTTTGTTAAACGAAGATCAACGGTTACTAATCTAACAGTATTCTTAGATTTTATGTTTTGGAATTTTGATAGACGCATACAAGTGGATGCAGTTTACACAGACATTCAGAAGGCATTCGACAGTGTGGATCATGAAATTCTTCTCAATAAGATAGCTTATAATGGAATAAGAGGCAATTTATTACAATGGTTTAGATCGTATATTACTAATAGAAGTCAGATAGTGGTAGTCAATGGTTACAAATCTGTGAGTGCTAAGGTAACATCTGGTATTCCACAAGGTTCATTACTAGGTCCTTTACTGTTTGTCATCTTTATTAATGATATCAAAAAGTGCTTCAACTTTGCTAACTTTCTTTTATACGCCGATGATTTAAAAATATATCAAGTTATTAAGAGCAATGAGGACTGTTTAAAATTTCAAAATGACCTCGACAGACTCTGAATACTGTAGGCTTAATAAACTAAATCTAAGTTTCTCTAAATGTCATGCCATAAGTTTTACAAAAAATAAAAACATTATAAAATTTGATTACTCCTTGTGTGGTAATACTTTAACCAGAGTTACGCATCTGAAAGACTTGGGTATATTACTTGATGACAAATTACACATGGACCTTCACATTGAAGCAATTACTACAAAAGCCTCTCAAATGTTCGGCTTCGTCATGAGATCCGCTTGCGATTTTGTCCGCCCCCTTACATTCATTCTATTATATTGTTCTCTAATTCGGTCACAATTAGAGTACGCTTGCTTCGTGTGGGACCCCTTGTATGACAAATACAAAAAAGCCATAGAAAGAGTTCAAAAGAAATATTTTCAAAAAATGCACTATAAATGTCAACATGCACGTGCACCATACGACCAACTTTTGACTCAATACAATATATTGCCCCTAGATAAACGAAGAGCACTTCTTCAGATGTCGACACTATATGATATACTTAATAACAGATTAGACTGTACCACGTTGAATAATGAGATTAAATTAGTAGTACCTAGATTCATCCACCAACGTAGAGTGCGCAACTACCCACTCTTTGCCTTACGTTCATTCAGAACAAATGCTGGTAACCGTGCTCCAATTCAACGTGTTACACATATGTACAATACATTTTTCTTTGATATTGATATATTTCACCTATCTAAATCTATTTTTAAGAAAGAAATTTTGAACAAGCTTAGGAATATTAATATAAATTCTAATTTATGACACTTGATAACTATTAACTAATTAAAGTAGGATATACTATTTTGTTTTTTAACACTAGGTAAGTACATATTATTTAAATACCATGTTCTGTACACAGCTAACTAATCTGTGGAAAATGTTGTGGTTATTGCATTTACTAACATTATATAAAGGCATATCATTGTTTAAGCATATATTATACAATGTAATAACGTTTATTTTCCCAAATAAAGTAAAATAAAATAAAATTAAATTTAGTGCCACGGCCCGTCTGCTGGTAAATGGTAACCGACGCTCATGGACTCAACTTTACCGAGAGTATTGTCAAGCCACTGCTCACCATTTAATTTTACAGATATGAAATGAAAGAATAAACGGCCCCCACTACAGCCAACACGCATCGATGTGCTTCATGGCCGGTCACCGGATACCAAGTGAGTGCTCCCACTTGGTACCCAGCCCTACCACCAGTCATGCAATGGACATTCGGACATTACTTTAGGAAAAATAATTATGGTCCGCGCAAAATAACAAAAGCCCGTGAGATTTGAAATTGTGAATGAATATTGATTCAAACAGATACGTATATAAATAGAATATACATCTAATATATATAATACATTCCAACTAGCTTCTGCCTGCAGTTTCATCTACGTGGCCTGCAGGCAATAAATCACATATTTTTATCAGAAACAAACATTATATGTTAGTTATACGTAGGTATTACCGATACACCTACAAATCCTACCCGCTTACCTACGTTAAATAACTTATTTAAGCAAATACATAAAAAATAAGTGTCTGTTTATAATGTTTAAATAGCAACTTTTTACTACCTGCATGCAAAGACAGTGGTATTGAGACCTCACGGCACACACTTCTGACTTTTCGAGATTTTCCGATATTATGTGTGTTTGTTTAAAATTTATGACAGCTCGGTGAAGGAAAATATTGTGAGGAAACTTGCATGCCTAAGAGATTTTCTCGATGACGTGAAGTCTGCCAACCCTCATTGGGCCAGCGTGGTGGAATCTCTCTCACCCTGAGAGGAGACCCGGCAGATAGCTGATGTTAGAAAAAATAACTTAGGCTACTTTCATTTTGGAAAATAAATTAGAATTCCGCGAAAATCTAAATGCCACGTGGAAAGTCGCGGTAACAGCTAGTCAATTAATTCATCATCGTTATCAGCATTGCCGTGTGGGACTGGCTTTAGAATTGTCCCACCTCTCTCCACCCATGGGAGTCGTAAGAGCCGACTGAAGGAATACCGGGGGAGTGGGCAGCAGCACTCCTTCGAGTATTAACATCATCCACTGCGATCGCCAACCCGCCTGCCCAGCGTGGCAATTATGGCACTATTTCCCATTCTTGGGGAGGCCTATGTCCAGCAGTGGATATTAAAAGGCTGATGGATGGAAGTAAAGTAGTGTATAAACTTCCTGGTGAATCACAAACATATCTTTCCATCAATGAACTGCATTGCAATGTGGATGAAGCTGTTAATTATCCAATAGAAGTTTTAAACACTATAAATGTGCCTGATCTACCCCCTCACAAACTAGAACTTAAGATTGGTGTACCCATCATACTACATCATCATTTAAACCCACCGAAACAATGGTACTAGATTGCGAGTAGTACTTGTCATTGCAAGGAAATGTTTTAAAAGGACTTTTAATATCCGAATGTGGAAAAAGTGAGACTGTATTTATACCACGAATTCCTATAATATCGTTGAATTTTCCCTTTAAATTCAAAAGACTTAAATTTCAAAGGTTGCTTTATTTCTTTTATGAAATTTCACGCGGACGAAGACGCGGGTAACAGCTAGTCTTTACTAATGTTACAAGTACATAGCTTTTATTTTTTTTATGCTACGCGGATGGCAAACTAGCATACGGGCCCACCTGATGGGAAGCGGTGACCATAGCCTATAGACGTTAGCAATACCAGAAGCATCACTCGACCCCGACTTCAAGGAACGGGGTAGGGGATAGAGATAAAGGATAATAAGGAAAGGGTTTGGACCTCCGGCGCTCTCGCTCAGCATACGAAACCCAACAGCAGTAGTTCCTACCGTTGTTTTATGCTGATTTAAAATTTAAAGTGCATTTGTTTGTTGGGGTCACACATTATGTCGTAACTAGTGAACCGATCATTACGAAATTTAGCTTTTATTTTACTTTTTATCCCGAAAAAATGGATGGTGCCTATATTATAGCAATTTTTGCATAAATCCTTAATGTGCCATAATCTGATGAACCTATTAAAGTTTACGGAACGTTTACGGAATCTATAGAGTTTACTTGATTTTCTACTATCCCGACGTTTCGAATACTTTACAGCATTCATGATCTCGGGTGGAATATTTGAGTCCTTGGAGAAAGTTAATAGTTCCGAAAGGGTAGCCATTTTAGGCATATAGACACCTAACAACTGAATGGATTGAAAATCATTGAAAATGTAGACCATAGCCTATAGACGTTAGTAATACCAGAAGCATCACTCGACCCCGACTTCAAGGAACGGGGTAGGGGATAGAGATAAAGGATAATAAGGAAAGGGTTTGGACCTCCGGCGCTCTCGCTCAGCATACGAAACCCAACAGCAGTAGTTCCTACCGTTGTTTTATGCTGATTTAAAATTTAAAGTGCATTTGTTTGTTGGGGTCACACATTATGTCGTAACTAGTGAACCGATCATTACGAAATTTAGCTTTTATTTTACTTTTTATCCCGAAAAAATGGATGGTGCCTATATTATAGCAATTTTTGCATAAATCCTTAATGTGCCATAATCTGATGAACCTATTAAAGTTTACGGAACGTTTACGGAATCTATAGAGTTTACTTGATTTTCTACTATCCCGACGTTTCGAATACTTTACAGCATTCATGATCTCGGGTGGAATATTTGAGTCCTTGGAGAAAGTTAATAGTTCCGAAAGGGTAGCCATTTTAGGCATATAGACACCTAACAACTGAATGGATTGAAAATCATTGAAAATGTAGAGTTGGGCCCGTAGAACGCTAAAAATAAAGCTTTTTTTCCCAAAATGAGAAACTAGAACTTTGGGAAAGATACTTTAATTAATAGAATAAATAGTACACTTATATGCGCACACACTCGTGAGTGCACTATAAATATCTTCTAGGCATGGTTAGTGTCTGTTGACACTGGCCGTGCTCGAAATTACGGTCTGGAGATCAATAATATATATTATTTGGAGGAGTAAGATGCTTGCCGTCGCCAGTTGCTCCGGTAGATACCTATATCTATGCTATTATAAAGCTGTAACAGAGCTGTGTCTGTACATTTAAGATAGGTATTTGAGGAAAAATGACTGTAATAGGCATAGATCTATATATTAAATCTATGGTAATAGGCTATATAGGCGTGTCTAACCTCAAAAAGTTTTTTTTAGATTTTATTTTGAAAGGCCTTGATTAGACTTCAAAACTGGTATACATTTTATCCCGCTACTATATCGGGAACCTGAGATATAACCGAAAAACCGGCCAAGTGCGAGTCAGACTCGCGCACGAAGGGGCCCGTACAATTATATCAGGAACGAGAAAAAGATTGGATAAAAATCACGTTTGTTGTATCGGAGCCCCCCTTAAATATTATTATTTTTTGTTTTTATTACTTGTTGTTATAGCGGCAACAGAAATACATAACTTCTGAAAATTGGCAAAAGCTAGTCATTCTATAATTATTTTTTTGACCTTTAATTGTTACTTTCCATTCCAAACAATATCCATTAAACCATTTTGAAGATGCTTATTTTAATTATTCTCTTTTTGTTTGACAACAACGCTTCGATACTTCCCGCTGTTATGCCGTATACCTGCATGCTTCTTGGAATTCATGGTCGTTAGCAAAATATTTGCGTTAAAGCATAACTATACATACAAACTTATAACAATATTATTATAACGTGTCCCGAGACCTACTAAATATTTCACAGATTGTTTAAAACTACATTCTGCTCGCGAATACGTCCGTGTAGAGCACAGGGGTCTCCAAACTTTGAAGCCTTAGGGCCATAATGATTTTTTCAGAATGTTCCAAGGGCAAAACACATTTACACATAAATCTCATTAGTGTTTTTTGTTTTACTGTGATTAGTGGGATTAATTACAATTATTTGTTAGTTATTAATATGCTTAAGCTTAGATACTTAAGTTAAGTTTTCTGTTTCATTTTTTCTGTAGTTTTACCTTGCAAGAAAATAAAATCGAATAATTATCATTCTGTGTGTAAAATTCTTCAACTTATCACAGCAATAATAAAAACAATAAGTCATTGGTTGTCGCGATCCAGATTTTTTTTTTTGACACTAGCCTTAAGCTATCGCGTGCCGGGTTGATGGTACAATAAAATAATCCTATACTTAGAGAAGGCTACACCAAAAAGGTCCTGATTCAGCACATGTGGGACAGCCTGTGTCCGACGCTGATTTTCAACCAGAACCTTTGTGACACACGGACATCAAACAATGGAAAAATGTATGTGTGAGTGTGTGTGTGTTTACATGTTGTGAGTGTGTGTATACTGGTACGCGAGTGCCAATGTTTTTTGAAAATACCCATATAGTTTTATTTTTAAGGTATAAAATCTGCAACCATTTAACCGATTTTCGTACCATTCATGCATAGATTACTTACCTATGCTTTCGATAGATCCAGAGTGGGCAAATGCCACATAACTTGTCTATTAAATTATTTATAGTTATTGGCAAAGTTCACCTTTAGAATAGGAGCGGAACGCGTAATAAATTAGAACAGCACTTTACATTTTTAATAGGCTCACGAAAAACACGTTCTATATAATAGATAAATCCACATTAACGAGTTGCCACCTAACTCAACTTATAAAGATATTGTGATTTTTCGAATTCAATAACGTCAAATAAGAGACATGCCATGTGTAACTTGCGCCTGGCTTTCATCTTAAGCATTGAATGTTGACAAAGAAACAGAGTAACATGATCTCTCGACGGAATTGAAAAACAAAACCTTGCACAAGCATTTTGCACACGTTGAACAAGCCGTTTGGTTCGTGCCAATAATCGGGATCCATAGACCACATCTGTATAATTAAGCTTTGAAAGTACAAGAGACTCGACTAATTGCACTCGCAGCTCCTCCGTTAAATATGGCCTTATTCTATACAAAATTTTCAGTCGATAGAAACAATTTTATACAACTTCAGAGACATGCCCTTCAAATCTTAAACCAGCATCAACCTTTAACCCAAGATTTCGCACCACATCAACTCTCTCTATTTGTCGTCCCATTAATGTTATAGTCCAATTCTCCGGCAACTTTTTTTTACTTTCCAATTACCATAAATTTGGTCTTTGACGGATTTAATAAGAGATAATTTATCTCTGACGAACTGACTATTCTTTCCAAGTCACTTTTCCAAGTCACTATTTAGATCTTTAGGAGCGATATAATATTCATTTGGCCTAAATGTTATATAAAGTTGAACATCGTCTGCATAGATGTGATATTTAGTATTTCTAAGACAATCAGTGATATCCGCACAATATAGTAGGAAAAGAAGAGGTCTCAAAATCGAGCCCTGTGGAACATCTCTCTCTACCTTGGTTAATGCCGACCTCCGACTTGTTCCATCACCCATTTTAAGTTCAACAAATTGCTTTCGGTCTTCCAAATAGCTTTACATAGCATACATTACTGGTGGGGCTAGGTACCAAGTGGAGGCACTCGGTACCATCAACTCCCGTGTGACAGGCCATGAAGCACATTGTGTTTCGGTTGTAGCAGGAGATAGCCGTTAATTCTTTCAATTCATATCTGTGAAATGAAATGATGAGCAGCGGCTTGGCAAGACTCTCGGTATAGTTGAGTCCATGACCGATGGTTACCACTTACCATCAGGTGGGCCGTGGCTCGTCTGCCATCATTAGCAATAAAAAATAATATTTATTATGGTGGCAGTCCAACCACGGGCTACCTGATGGTAAGTGGTAACCGCCGCTCATGGACTCAGCAATATTATAAATACTTCCAAATCGTTGCTCACCAGTTCATTTCGCGAATGGGAAATTTATAAATGAATGGTTCCTAAAAAACATGACCAAAGATGGTTGGGCTCAGTGGGTGTGGTTCTAATCCCACCTGTGTTTTCCAAATTTAATTTAGATAGACCAGTGTTATTGTAGCTATGAATATAAATTATATCACAGCTATATTTTACATAAAATGAGAGAAGTCTGCCGTTGTGCGCCCATCACGGATAAACCTATTAAATAGATTTCAATTAAATTTAATTTCTTTGACATTTATCTAAAAAAAATATTACGCAATATTATTTAATTATAAAGTTTTAAGAAACAACGATTTATATTATAACTGCGTGTTCAGTGATGTGTGTTTTCTTGCCGCGGAGAAGTGTGGGAGACAGGAAGTCTCTTCTACCTCTGCCTCGTGATGTCATAATAAGCATCGCCCGAAGTCGCGTTTATCAGCTATTGTATTATAAAAACGATTGTTATCAGTCGGTTAAGTACCAAATAGGATCGTTGGAATCTTGAAAAAAAGGGCCGAGAGCCTCATTAATATTAATATAATGTCGAAATAGAGAACGCAAGGCTTTAGAATCAATAACATCATACTTTGTCTGTCTAGTTGTTTGTTTATTTATAAGTAATAGTAGATGTACCCGATTTTGTCTGATTCGACTTTATTAAATGTAATGAAAATTTGGTATACATATTTTTTTTCAAGCCCCTTCCCTCTATTGGGCACGGGCGGATTGGCAGCCGTCACAAGTATAAGGCTATCACTGCGTATACAGATTAATTATGATCTTGATAATATTTTTACCCCTATAAGAAGTTTCTGTGGGTTATGCTTAAATGACTGAACTAAATTTAAAAGTCGCCATCAAGGTCAGGACTCGATCTCATTCTATCCTGTAGTGCACTCCTCAATGACTCTGAAAACAAATTAACCTCATGAACTACCGGCCTACGCCTATGAAGTCATATTTCCGTTTACTCCATCTCACAATTGGCATTCAACTTCAATTGATCATGATTATGCCAAAATGTATCAACATTAAACACAAAGTGAAAAATGTGAAATCGAAAATAAAAGTCAGGAGCAGGATTTGAACCTGCATCTTCTGGATACCGTCCTGATGCTTTACCAATTCAGCCATCCTGACAATTGCTCCTGACTGCTAATTTCGATAACACATCATACTTAACGTCTTTGGGTGACGCCTGCGCCATCTGTCGGAAGTATTTTCATACATTATACCGACCAGGTAAACTTAATTTTACAATTAAGATTTTACCTAATAATGACGAAAACCCTTTAAATATTTAGATATTTTTATATATATTTTTAGCATTTGACATGCTTAGCACTATACATTAAACACAAAGTGAAAAATGTGAAATCGAAAATAACAGTCAGGAGCAGGATTTGAACCTGCATCTTCTGGATACCGTCCAGATGCTTTACCAATTCAGCCATCCTGACAATTGCTCCTGACTGCTAATTTCGATAACACATCATTCTTAACGTCTTTGGGTGACGCCTGCGCCATCTGTCGGAAGTATTTTCATACATTATACCGACCAGGTAAACTTAATTTTACAATTAAGATTTTACCTAATAATGACGCAAACCCTTTAAATATTTAGATATTTTTATATATATTTTTAGCATTTGACATGCTTAGCACTATACATTAAACACAAAGTGAAAAATGTGAAATCGAAAATAACAGTCAGGAGCAGGATTTGAACCTGCATCTCCTGGATACCATCCAGATGCTTTACCAATTCAGCAATCCTGACAATTGCTCCTGACTGCTAATTTCGATAACACATCATACTTAACGTCTTTGGGTGACGTGGTGGGTAAAAAATATCTAAATATGTATCAACATCATAAAATTGATTTCTAAAAAAAAGACGTTTACAAAACACATAGCGTCACGCCTGCATTCCCCGAAGGGGTAGGCAGGGGTGTATTACACACCCACGATTCGCCAGCTATGTTTAAGTCCCACGTAATAGAGGGCGAGCCTATTGCCCTCTATCGGGCACATTTCCAAACTCCCTGCTGCTACTGAGAATTTTTACGAAAAACCTCAATAACTGCCCGACCCGGGGATTGAACCCGAGACCTCATGATCAGCAGTCCCTTACACTAGCGCTGCACCACAGAGACAGTTAAAAAGACGTTAAAATTTTAAGTTTTTAAGTCTACAAGTGTGTTTTTTTATCTGAAGTTATATGTGTAATCTTAGGCTGTTTTTGCTATATATGGCAATTATTAATAACTCATTTTCGGTCATCTGCGTATATTTTGACAAACTAGTTCCTGTTGTGCGTAGTTATTCAAATGTCCTTTTTAGGTTAGAAATTCGTATGATTATTAATAACTTTGGGGTATCTAGTCAAATAAAGACGCACTGTCTATCTTAAAAAATACTTTATTTAAATTAAGAAATTAGTGAGTACTTTAGCAGTTGTTACAACAGTAGACTGAATGCTGTTTTATCCTACCATGCGTTTATACGAGGGGTGATCCAAAAGTAATGATAATGAAAATAAAACACGGTAATTTAAGTTAAAATAATAATTTATTTTTCTACATAGTCTCCTAACAAATCAATACATTTAGTCCATCTTTTTTCTAAACCCAGGATTCCCTTTGAAAAAAATTCCTTTTCTTGACCCTCCCAAAACGCCTCAACAGCGGCCATAACTTCGCTATTGTCTTCAAATTTCTTGCCTCGGAGGTGTTCTTTGAGCCGAGGAAAGAGGTAAAAGTCACTAGGAGCCAGATCTGGCGAATAGGGAGGGTGTTCGACCAGTTCGAATCCCGTTTCTTGAATGGCAGCCATCGCAACTGCGGCTTTGTGAGCCGGTGCGTTGTCTTGGTGAAACAGCACTCCAGCTCGCAGTTTGCCGCGTCTTTTTTCCTTAATGGCCTCCCGTAATCTTCTTATTTGGTCTGCGTAGTAAGAGCCCGTAATAGTGGCTCCCTTTTCCAAATATTCCACCAAAATTATTCCTTTAGCGTCCCAAAAAACAGACGCCATAACCTTTCCCGCCGAACTTGAGACTTTGAATTTCTTTGGCGTCGGTGAGGAGGCTCGCTTCCAAGTCATCGATTGTTTTTTTGTTTCAGGATCAAAATGGTGGATCCAGGTCTCGTCCATAGTCACAAAACGCAACAAAAAATTTTCTTTATCTGCTTGGAACTTTTCGAGATTGACCCTCGAAATGTCAACTCGTTTTCTCTTTTGCTCGTCGGTTAACATTCTGGGAACCCAACGCGCAGAGACCTTTTTCATATGCAACTCGTTCGAAATGATTCTTTGAACGCTTCCATATGAGATCCCTGTGACCTCAGCTACATGCCTGATGGTCACTCTTCGATCTGCCAACACAACATCTTCGACTTTTTTCACGTTGTCTTCTGTGAGGGACGTGGATGGGCGTCCTTCGCGATGTTCATCTTCAGTGGATGTTCTGCCCAGCTTAAACTCCTTGGCCCAGCGTGCAACTGTAGAATATGGAGGAGCAGAGTCCCCCAATGTTTCCACCAAGTCACAGTGTATGTCTTTTGTAGACATTTTTTTCAAACAGAGGTACTTGATCACAGCTCTAATTTCGTTTTTCTCCATGTTGATGTTATCTCTTCGACAGTTCGTATTCAAATGAATGTATCTCCCGGAAATCCTGACCTATTTATATGATTTTTTTAGGCTGACGTAGTGAGTGTATAGGCTAGCGAAAAAATTTTTTTTTGGATTTTTATGTGGACCTGAAGTAACCAATTATCATTACTTTTGGATCACCCCTCGTATAATGCAAAGTATCCTATATGTGTGTATCTGTGCACGGCCTCACACATGTGACCAGTTGCATGAAAAGGTGATTAATCTAATTGGTTTGGTCACCATTACTTTTATATAAATTAACAATTAGCACTAGAGATGTGCTTCAATTGTGTTTGGTCAACATTAGTTTTATTACAATTAACCTATTAGCAAAAAGATACGGTGGAACTTTCCAGTGACTGGGTCACCTATGGTACGTGATTCTAATCTTAGTCATAGATCAGTTTACTAATATTCTATGGGGTTGAGTGAAACTGCCGGATATTCAAAAGGAAATAATATCAGAAACAATATAATATTATATATTTGTACTGCGTCTGGGTGTTTTCTATCTATTATATGTATGTATTTACAAAAAAAAAAAAAATAGTATATGTATATCGCTGCAAATACAACAATTTATCTGCTTATTATAAAAATGAGAATAATTACTTTTAATGATCTGATTATTCTAAAAGTAATTCATAAACTATTAATTACTTTGTGTTTATTATGATGTTAAATTAACGTTAAACATTATGTCATTATTTCTCTTATAGTAATTTTAGTACTTTAAAATATGAACTCGTCCACGTGCGTCGAGTCTTATAAATACGGCCGCACTGTCGGCACTTGATCTATTTCGGGTTGAGAGCCCTCTGCGCTCACCAATTGTCCGGGTAAGGTTGTCATAGCCATCTGAGGCTAACAATCAACGTCACACACAAAAAAAAAAAAGGCACTTGATCATTCGTGCACTAGCCGTCGAACAGTACGGACCTCTAGCGGTCGTCGTTACGTTGCTCATGGAATATACGAAGCTCGCCAAATATTTGTGAAGTTTTATTTTGAAAACCGAAACATGAGTCATCATCAACTAGTGAACGATTTTGACTTCAGCAATACTGATGTCACATCTTTTAGAAACACCATGGAGATATCTCCTCCGACATGTATTATATCCGTAATCTGGTACCCATAGCATAAGCGTTAAGCTTAGTTTGGGATCAGAGGACGTTGTGTGAAAATGTCCGTGAATATTTATTTATTATTTATTTAATTTAATATAAAAGTTTTGAAAATTTCAGGTAGGGGTGGAGTCTAAATAACATATCATTATTATTTATATTGCTTTAGTCATATTATCGTAGTAGTTAGTGATTGTGGAATTACATTGCAATTAAACATTTAAAACATTTTGTAGAAATTTATAGGGATGGGCCGAAATTCGTTTTACATTCGGTTTATCCGAATTTCGGTATCTTGAACCTGCACTATTTCTTCTAAAATTTAGAGAATGCAAATCTGTAATAACTGTAAAATAAGTCACATATATATACCAATACTCTATAATCTTAGTTATTTGTTTGATCATATATACCTAAATTCGTAGTCCCGAGCAATTGTCATGATGGCTTAATTGGAAAAGCATCTGGAAGTTCTGGAATGGTATTCCAGGAGATACAGTTTCAAATCCTGCTCGTTATCCTATCCTAGAGTTATCCTGTATGGGACACAGGATAACTCTTTGTGTGATCGACAAATGGTTGTTCTGAGTCTGGGTGTACGTTGTATGTTGTATTCGTGAAACTGTATGTTTGTAAAGTCCCCCGCGATACATGAATTATTCCTTAGTGCAGGTGTAGGCTTTAAAAAAAAAAAATCCGGTGACACCCTTACACTGTTTTATATTGTCTTACGATGTTGTCTTTCATAAAATTTACACACAAAACATGGCATGTTACTTCCGAGAAAGAACGGTAAAAATATTCGGTAAAAATACAAAATTCGGTCGACCTTCGGGCGAATTTTGTATTTTTACCGAATGTTCGGCCGAAGTTCGTATTCGGTTTAAACCACATTCGGCCCATCTCTATAAATTTATAATCCGTAACCGAAACTTTCCGTAACTAGCGGATAATCCGAAATAATCCGTATCCAGATCCGAAATTTCATATGCGTAACATCCCTGTTCAAAACCATATCGAACTTTGACAATAAATTATTAATCGGTCTCATCGGTGGATGGTTTTGTAAAATTACGGGATTATCTAGCTAGTAGTATGATGTGCACTTGTAATTGCGTGTAGTGCCTAAATGGTAGTTTTTTTTAACTGTGCTCTCTATGTCTTACCAATACAAATGGCGTACTTTTGTACGCCATTTGTAATAGTACTTAAATATTTCTTACAACTATATCTATTGTATAATCACACATATCTATTATTATATTTAGTGTCATCAAAAAATTATTTAACTATAAAATGTTTTTTCCGACAACCAGTTTTTTAAAGATCCGTACGGATTTCTTATACTAGGCATGCCTTTTAAGTTCTGTCGTTTCCATATTTCCCGGAAATTTTGAATTTGGAACTGTTCTATATTAGAATGTGTTTAAATTTTGAATCTCAAAACAGCTGAAAGTATTAGGATTAATGCTATTGTTTAGTCACAGCGTCGATTGGAATCTGTCAGGTTACGTATATAATCTTTCTAAGGAAAATGTTCGTGCAATAATTTTCTACAACTTTAGAAGAGGCCTGACACGGCTTCAGTGTTTTGAAGAGCTAACATCTGTGTTCAGTGATAAAGCCCCATGTCTGCGGACTGTCGAACGCTGGTATTTAGAATTCCTAATATATAAGGTTCTAGTTGTGTTTTTTTTTTCTTTAAACGACAAAACTTAAAAGGCATGCCTCATACGGTAAGGGACGCAGGTTCGATTCCCGCTCGTACTAAAATAATCTTTTTCCTTATTCACAAATTATAATTTGTACTTTAAGAGTAGCTGAGCACGTCAAGTGCTAAAAATATAGATCAAAATGTTTGAAAAATCACGCCATCAAATAGTATGAATTTTATTTGCAAAATTAAACTTACTACATTGGATGAATGCATGTAAATGCATTGCCGATAGAGGGCGTTGGCGATAGAGGGCGTTGGTCGTTAAGACAAATGTGATGAGGAAATTCGGTATTTCTAGAAATGGTACGATAGCTCAATGGATTAGAGCACTTCCCCGGAAAGGAAGGGACGCAGGTTCGATTCCCGCTCGTACTAAAATACTCTTTTTCCTTATTCACAAATTATAATTTGTATAATTCTAAATAGAGATTGCCTGGTCTACTAGAGAATCTATGTTATCCTGATATTTACATACATAGATTCACGCCTTTTTCCCAGAGGGGTAGGCAGAGACCACGATTTCCACTTGTCACGATCCTTTGCTCATCTTTTTCCCTCATTCACTGTCATTATATTCGTCATACATGTACGTCGGTTAAGGGTACTTCTGACCTGACCTTTCTCGAGAACTTCTCTCATTGGGTCAGAGAACGTTCGACGTGGTCTACCCCTCTCAATAATATAATATTGTTATTATACGACAATTAATATTTATTTTAATAATTATTATTGGAATCATGGAACGATAAATAAATACACGTAGTCCAATTAACAAAAGCTTTTATTATGTTAATAATCTTCATTTGCGAAATCGTCTCTCAATAATAATACCTCATCTAAAAAAGATGCAGATGGTTCGATATTATCCTGATGGCGAGCCCAAGATAAAAACCACACAATGGACATAACGTGTGCACAGCAACCAACAGTGTATCTTCCTACCAAACAATTACAACAATATCCAGCAAGTGCAGTCCTAAAATAAGCAGTTTGTGTGGTTCATTTAAATAGTATTCACAAACACGTGAACACCGGAGGACATCAAATGAATAATCAATCGGTAATCTTTCTTTTAACAGTGTAGGTACCAAAAATCGAGATTTATTTTCACATCTAAAAATACAGTGACGTGAAGTAGAAGCAGCACGCTTGTAATTAAACAAACTAATGTATGGCACTGTTCTAGAAATAGGGGGCTGAACGGGTGCAGGCACAGGCAATGGTTGTGGGATGTTACTGCTGTCTGCAATCTCTAGTAGTTGAACTGGCACTTCAGGTCTATTAAGAGTATCATCTTGCATTCTGTATCTGCTGCGCAGCGCGACGGGCTTTCAACCAGCAAGCCATACAAACTTGTTCTAAGCGTTCCACATATTTAAATATAAAAATTATAATAGTTGATTGTCATAATATATAATTCATGCAGGCTACTTAAAGTAATTTAAAAAAATATGATTTATTATCGCCATTGCATTGTATATGACTGCACAGATGGTGTAGTGGTTTAGATACCGGCCTCCCACCAGTGTTGTGGGTTCGATTCCCACATAGGACAACTCTTCGTGTGAACCACAAATGTTTGTTCCGAGACTGGGTATATTTTGTGTCCGAGAAATTGTATGTAAAGTTGTTTGTAAAGTCCCCACGATAAAAGGATTATATCTTAATAACCTGCATTATATAAAAGTTGTCTATATAAAAAAAAGGAAATATAAATATACTAATATTAGTACATTTTTACGTGATGTGGTGGTATCCAATACAAAATGATGTTTCTTTCTGCAGATATATCAGAAACATTGTTTTTTTTTGTGCTCTTAAAAACGGAGAACCACATGAAATGCAGATATTCCGGTACCCGAATCTTCTTGTTGTCTGAGAAGTTTGTGTACTGTGTAATATTACTAAGCACTTTTTACAAACTGCCTCTTGCGGATTTAGCTGAAATTAAAGCAGGTACATTTAAAAAATATGTAGTAAATAATAGGGTTGCAATATTGGTTTCAAGCTTTAAAACTAACCTCGCTACAAATCCACTCGCAAACAAGTTGGCAAACATTTTCAGTTGATTCAAAAAGTAATTGCCTTTATACATTGCGTTGAAACACAATTCACACAACGATTTACTGGAAAAGGAGCTGATTTCAAAGATTTTTTTGAAAGAAACAGTCATTGCTGTCGGTGTCAATAGGATTAGCGTTTCATTCTACTGTGCTCATTACATTTATTATCATAACAAAAACATTCTCAAAAATGTAATTCAAATATTTTAGATACAGTTAAATTCAGTTTAATCAGTTTAATTAATATATAATATTAAATAATCTTTAATGGCAATATTATTTATTTACTACTACATGCGTATTTGAATATGATTTTTTTCAATTTGAACTACCCCGATTTTCCTTTACACTAATTATTTTTGCGTGTAACCTTTTATATGGAAGATTAGTTTCATAGAAGTAACATGTAGGTCCATGATTAGTTTATTTAAAATCAATACTATTAAATTTTTTTATAGATTTGATATTCCGGGTTCATTTATACTTCAAATTTTGGGAAAACACGCGAGCTATTATTTTAGAGTATAATTCCATCATTAAACGCAACGTTTTCTAATGGGCCCACAAAAAATTGACTCCTTTAGCGCATTCCAATATGTATAAACACGAAAATGTAAGTAGGCGTAACTGTATAAATAAGGGTTTGCAAGATATCCAGGGTGCGACACCGCACGGGGCGCATGCGCCGGTACTTGCGCCTGATGCCGCCCTAGCTGTGGCTGCGGGTGGATGGACTGGGGAAAGTCTGCCACCCGCAAGGCCTCCAGCGAAGGTGCGACGCCCTGCGCCGCTCAGTAGAGGGTACCCGAAAGGGTAAGCCGCCGGTGGCCCACTGAAGTAGTACACAGTACCAGTGGCCCGCCAACACAGGTGGAAAGACGGCACACGGCGGGTTTATTTAGAGGGTGAGGGGCCTCACACTACCCTGTTCGTTGCCCTGAATGAAGGGGTGTGCGGTAAGGATCCTTTTTCCCGCCTAAACAAAAAAAATGGTGCGACATCGTAAATGGCTCTGACAAATTTCTTTTGAGCAATAAACGTATGGGTTTTATATGTGCTGTTACTCCTTAGGATAATAACATAGCTTAATATGAGCTGACATAGCCATGGTAGGCGTTAAGAACAGTTTTTTCAGATATTATTCTCTTGAGCCCAGCTAAAACATAAACAAATCGGTTCACTTTGTTACATAACTTTTCAATATGACATTTCCAATTAATATACATATTTATCTAACACTATACCACAGTTTATACAGTCAGTCATCACCTTTGATGTTGTTGAAAAAGCCGAACTCGTCTAGACATTCGTCACTACGAATAAAAAATTACGCTGCGGCCATCATGGATTTAAAAAAAATAGAGGACGTCTGCTAGGTATGAAATTGTTGTAAAATCATATGCTGTGGGTAGTAGAAACCGTTGAAATAACATATCAGCCTTTGACGTCTATCATCTAAGTCCACCCGTGATCATGAATGCTGTAAAGTATTCGAAACGTCGGGATAGTAGTAAAATCAAGTAAACGCGATAGATTCCGTAAACGTAGTTTTATTTCAAAACTTGTAACCTATATTTTAAAAAAACATAAGGTACGCCGCGGAAATTTTGCATATTTTTTCTAAAGAAAAAATATATTTATTTTTATATTAAAATGTAGCGGTAGTGTATGCGACTGCTAATCATGAGGTCTCGGGTTCGATCCCCGGGTCGGGCAAAGTTATTGAGCTTTTTCCTAAAAAGAAATATTCTCAGTAACAGCCCGGAGTCTGGAAATGTGCCCGGTAGACGTCAATAGGCTCGCCCCCTATTACGTGGGACTTAAACATAGCTGGCGAGTCGTGGGTGTGTAATACACCTCTGCCTACCCCTTCGGGGAATACAGGCGTGATGCTATGTTGTTATATTAAAATATTTTATTTCGATAGCCCTGACAAATAGCTCCCGTACGACTGAGCGTAGATGTTCGGCCGTTCGGAAGCGCCCCGCCCGCGTCTCACCTCGCACCGCACCGCACGATTGCTCTGTCTAGACGTCTTGGATGGCTGACTGTATGGTTCCTAGACTGTGACTATACCTAGAAATGTGTTATAATTTTATTAGAGTGTCCACGAATAGTGATTTGGCCGAATACCGAATATTCGGCGAGGCTCTTGGCCGACGTGCCGAATATTCGACAGCCGAATATTCTGCAACACTTAGTACCATTTGCGGGTGACAGGTTTAAACCTGCATCACTGACGTACATGTGATGACGACACGCCGTGGGCGCGTTTCTTGTTTCATTCGTAATTAAGGGCGTGTCACAACACGTTTTATTTGTTGATTGTTTGTATGTTTACTATTAGTGTTGCAGTGTAATTTACGTTACACTGCAGCAATATTGCTGAATGGGAGCCTTATTGCCACTAAATTGTTTTACTTATGTATAGCTTCACTTAGCTTATGGTTATGGTCAATTTGCATTCGTGACAATAAAACATAGTTTTCTTTCTTTCTTTCTGTCTATCAACAAAAGCTGAAAAAAATATATTTAATTATCATAACTGTAGATTTTGAAATAAATCGCGATTACTTGATACTATCTCGACGTTTCGAATACTTTACAGCATTCATGATCACGGGTGGACTTAGATGGTAGGCGTCCAAAGCTGATATGTTATTTCAACGGTTTCATCTACCCACAGTAATATGATTTTACAAATTTTCGGTTTATTTATTTCAACCCACAATATTCGTTTAGAAACACAATTAAAAATATCTACTTTAAGTTTTATGCTTACAATGTATGAGATTTAAAGCTAGTATAATAAAATTAGTATAATACTTCTCTTTAATATTTAGATATTTCTATATATATATTTAGCATTTGACATGCTTAGCACTATACATTATTCTCCTTAAGTTTTAAAATTTTGGGCTTAAACAACCACAAACTACCAATTAAAATTTAAAATTTATTAAGTAATCAAAAAAACTACCAGTTAGAAGACAATATTGATTATTAGTTTATATTATTAAATATATTGATTTTAATAGAAGCTAAGACTAAAAAGCTACCAGTGGATCGGAACGCGGCCTGACTGAGAAAGATCCGGCCAAAAAACTCAGTAGGCAACAACAGTTACGGATTATTAAATTTATGCGGTTTTATTTCAAAATGTGTAAAATTCGCGTAAATGTTAGAAAGTATTATAACTGTAGATTTTAAGTATTAATATGCTATTAGTTATTGGTAAATTAAAAATCTTTATGAGTAATAAGTATGCATTTTTTTCGTAATTTACTGTTCAGTATTTTTCACTATTCGGTATTCGGCCGAATAGTTTGCAATATTTGGCCGAATACCGAATAGTGAAAAATAACGGCCGAATAGCCGAATACCAAATAGTTGCCGAATATTCGTGGCATCTCTAGTCTACTACTACATATACTTCCTCTATTTTAACGCCTGTATACAATATCAAGGATTTTACTTTTCCGTCCATATGTGCTAATTTGAATGTATTTAGTTTTTATTAGATTTACATTTAGGTTTTTATCGTCAAGCCAACATACGACACAATCAATCCCTTTATTAATTTTAGAATGATATGAAGTAATGTCATAATTTAAATTCATGTTCATGTCAGTATTATTATTATTTGTATAATATAATATAATGTCCGTATATTTAGGGATGTCGTCAGCAAATAAGATGCATGGATTGTCAGTGATGTCATGTAAGTCATTAATATATATTTAAAAATAATAATGGGCCGAGTAAGCTGCCCTGTAGGATGCCAGAGTTATTAATTTTATAATCGGATTGATCTATCTTCGTCTCTATTATTTATATTTCTAATTTCAGTACACTGCTTTCTATTCCGTAAGAACGTTTCTATCCAAGTCAGAGCAGTTCCACGAATACCGTATCTTTCTAATTTAATAAGTAATATATTATGACATGTGATACAAAATTAAATGCTTTCGTCATATCGAAAAAAACTACTGTTGTATCATTACCTTCATCTACACTATCCGTCACCTGGCTCATGAGGTTATAACAAGCCAAGGTTGTTGATTTCCTTTTTTGGAACCCGTATTGCTCTTTCTTCAAAATATTCTTATGTTTGTACATAGCTGATTTAAATATTTTAGAGACTATCGAGATTAAAGCTATTGGCCTATAATTGTTGAAAAGAGATTTATCTCCTTTCTTGTCTTGGTTTAATAGTAGACTTTTAGTAATTCTGGGAAACATCCATTTACAAAAGACAGGTTTAGCATATAAGTTAATAACGGCACAAGTTCATTTGCACAAGCTTTAACAACATTGGTTGTTACACCATCAGGACCCACAGATTTAGTATTTTTTAAAGGTCATAACAAATTTATGAATGTCATAACAATCTTAAGGCTTTAGAAATATACTACTAATACTGTGTTCCATTTTTTTTGGGAGATGGATATACTACTAGAAAGTGTGATAAAAAAGCCATTAAAAACATTAGCTATTTCTTTAGGTGCAGTGATGAATTGGCTGAATATGTAGTTTATAAAATCTTGCTTAACAGCTACGTTAGATTCTTCATTTATTATGTCCCATGATGTCTTACAAATATTTGTGCTGTTATAGATTTTTTGTCAATACTCTCGATATAGTTGAGAAACTACAATATCGATGACACACGCCCCAAGTAGCAAAAATGTTATATATAATTAGATTATACAACTAACAGACATATAAGGGTCTTATAACTGTTTTGCAGCAACTAAACAGTTGTAAAATGGTACTCAATACAACACATTAGTTATATATAATTAAGTCATATTAATGTGTATGGTAAACGTCTTTTCCATCATTTTTTTTATGACTATAATATAACGTCTCTGCCATAACGTTTACACGACCGGGGCTTAAGCCGAGTTAATGTTTCAGTTAGATAATAGTCATGAGCCGACATTTTTGTCTAAATTAGAACCTTTTATACAACATCTACAAAACAAACTGTCCTATAATGATTTTCTAATTCACTTTTATAAAACAGTCGTATAATCGGTATAATGTATGAAAATACTTCCGACAGATGGCGCAGGCGTCACCCAAAGACGTTAAGTATGATGTGTTATCGAAATTAGCAGTCAGGAGCAATTGTCGGGATGGCTGAATTGGTAAAGTATCTGAACGGTATCCAGAAGATGCAGGTTCAAATCCTGCTCCTGACTGTTATTTTCGATTTCACATTTTTCACTTTGTGTTTAACTTTACAAGAATACAAAATGTTGTCTATAGTTTGCACTGACATCTAGCTTAACAATTTTGATATACTCTTTTTTTTAAGTGTCTGTATATACAAGGTTATATAGTCATATAAGAGATTTAAAAGTGACGATTAAAACTGTTAATATAACTTAGACGTTGCATATTTAGTTAATATAACTATTATGTGATTTTTATGCAACTTAATTATCGCCAATACGACCACAAAGCGGCCCTTACACGACTAAATTGTTATATAAAGTGCGCCCAAACCCGCGTTATATATTCATATATAAAACTGTTATAAAATCCTTTTTATATGACTAAAAGTGAAATCAAAACGTTAGTCCACCCTTTATATAACATAATTTTGTTAGTCAGGTCTCTAAGGCATAGTCAGCAATTGCTGGGTTGACGTATATCGGCTGATTGCTTAACTCACTTCATATTGATAAACCCACCCGGAAAAACGCATGCAATTGATCATATTACAAGTAACATAAAAACAGCCCATGGTGAACTGCTTCACCGGGGGTTGTCAGATCACAACACTGCATAAATACTTAGCATACATACCCGTACAAAGTAAAAACACTATTAAAAGTGAATATATACATATGTTAGAGATTACAATACAGTCAATATCAAAAAATTAAAGAAATAAATTATTTGTGAATAAAGAAAAAGAGATTTTTAGTAGGAGCGGGAATCAACCAATTCGAAGGCAGCTTGCTGAATGGCAGCCATTCGCAACTGCTGATCTGTGCGCGAGTGCGTTGTCGTGATAAAACAGCACGCCACTTCGAAGTTTCCCTCTGCTTTTCTCATTGATGGCATTCCTCAACTTGGGAACTAAAGCTGCATAATATTGGCCTGTAATAGTGGTTCCACGCTCCAGGTAATCAATCAAAAATATTTATTTATTTATTTATTTAAAACTTTTGCACTTATATAAGATACAAGGCGGACTTAATGCCTTAGGCATTCTCTTACAGTCGACCTGAGGTGGAGCAGAAATTAACAATGGTAGGTGCAATAGACAAATAAATATCAATACATAATAATATATACATATATACCAATACATATAACTAATACTATGATAAACCTACATAATGTACACACCTAAAATATTATAAAAGAAACATATATATGATAAATATACTTACATAAATATATAATAAGTATCGAGTTGATAAGAAGTATCATTAAGGGGACTCTGCCAAACGACGGAGATACAGTTCACGTACACGGGCTTTAAATATGTCACGACTTGTAGCCATCCTGATCTCCAGAGGCAGCACATTCCAAAGAAGGATAGCCTGTACATTAAAAGAAGAATGCACAAGACTTGAAGAATGAGATGGACAGTGTAGAAGAAGGTTATTAGAGGAACGAAGATTTCGGTCATGGGTGGTAGATAGAAATTCAAAATGAGGCTTTAAGTAAGTAGGAGCGTTAGGGGAGTATAAGAGGGAATATAATAGTGAGAGCACCCGATAACTACGTCTTTGCCGGATGGGCAACCAATTTAGTTGAGAGCGAAATTTGGAAATATGATCGAATTTACGAAGACTAAAAACGAATCGAATGCAATTGTTGAGAAGTCGGTCAAGTTTATTGAGCAGATCTGCATTCAGGTCGAGGTAGCACACATCAGCATAGTCGATGATAGGGAAAACCAAGGTCTGAATCAGCATTGCCTTGGTCTCAATGGGAAGAAAGTTCTTAAGTCGATAAAGAGAGCGAAGAATTCCCGTAACTCTCTGACTGATAATTGTAATTTGAGTCCTCCACTCTAGCGTACTGTCCACAAATAGACCAAGGTTCTTGACGACTTTACTGTATGGAATGATAGATCCATTGTAGAAAATTGGTGGCAGACTGGTAACATTAGATCTAATGAGTATACGAGAGCTATCGATTAATATGGACTGGCATTTTTGCGGATTTATATTCAAGCCAAACCTTACGGTCCAATCCTTAATCGCTGCAAGGTCACGGTTAATTGCAGCAATTGCCAGGTGGAGATCTCCTGACTTGGCTTGAGTGTATATTTGCAAGTCATCGGCATACAAATGATACGAGCATTGAAGATCATGGGTTATAAGATTGATAAAAAGAGAGAAAAGAAGAGGAGAAAGTATACCGCCTTGAGGGACACCAGAATCTAAGTCCTTCCAACTGGACGATGAGTCATTAACGCGGACAGACTGCTGGCGCCCCTGAATATAAGACGAGAACCAATCCAGAGCATCTGATGAGATCATAAGATGGGAGAGGATGGATAGCAGGATATCATGGTCGATAGCATTAAAGGCGTTTGTGAAATCTACCAACACCAATACTGTGATGCTGGTATTCTCCATGCCCACCTTAATGTCACCAGTAACCTTTAGGAGAGCTGAGACTGTGCTATATCCAGGCCTGAAACCAGACTGAAAGTCACTCAGGAGGTTATTGGAAAAGACAAACTTGCATAATTGTTTGTGGACGCAGAGCTCGAGTAATTTGGAAAGGAAAGGGAGGATGCAGATAGGACGGTAATCATTAGGAACAATGGGGTTAGATATTTTGGGCAAGGGACGGACATATGCTTTACGCCATAGAGTGGGAAAGACACTACACTCAAGAGAAAAGTTTAGCATATGTGTGATGGGATGCAATAGGACATCAAGGATAGTTATAATCATCCGGCGGCTGACTTCATCGTAGCCAACCGCTTTAGATTTAATGGAGAGGGAAATCTTTTTAACCTCATCAGGTGTCACGGGAGAAAATTTAAAAGGAAAAATATCAGGACTTTGTAAATTGGCAATATAATCTAGGGTTTGGCATTTAGTGACATCGTCTAGAGACACTGTAGAGCTGAAAAAAGTGTTAAGGTCATCTAGATTGACGTTGTTTGTTACTTCTGATTGTTGCGTCTTACCAATACCAAATTTTCCAAGGAGCTTCCAAACGTCAGAAGAAGATGATGAAGAGATAGAGTTAAGGATATATCGGCGTTTAGCATTACGTATCATTTGATTACACCGATTCCTAGCAGTCTTGTAAAGGTCCCAGTTGGTATCACAACGCTCTTTTCTGTGTTTACGAAAGGCAACGTCCCTACGTCGCATTGCCTTACGTATAACATCTGACATCCAAGGTGCGGGTTGACGCTTTAGCCTAGTTTTCACTACAGGGGCATGACTGTCGTAGAGGTTAATGATGGTTTTATTAAAAATGTTGACTTTCTCGTCCATTGTGCTAGCGTCCAGCAGCGGTTGCCAATCAAGCGCTGAGGCTTGAGTACGCAGATGGTCGAAATTCGTTCGCGCAAAACAACGCAAATTCAGTACCTTAGGTTTAGGTTTTGGAGGTTTAAGGAAGTAAGAGAGGAAAATGAGATCGTGATGGGAGAAACAGGGAGCAGGATGCTGGCCATGGGAGGTAACAAGGGAAGGGGAGGAAGTGACAATGATATCAAGCCATGTGTCTTCCCCTAAGGTATTGTGGTGAGTGGCTTGCAAGGACAACACGTGGAGGCTTGAGGATTGGATAATATTTAAGAGTTTAAGGGAACGAGAGGAAGAGGAAGCAAGGAGATCGGTATTGAAATCACCCATTATGATGTGATGTGCATAGTCAGACCCCAAAGATTCTAAAACTGCTTCTAAGTCAGTGAAATAGTCAGTAGAAGGAGGACAATAGACCACACCCATAACCGTTTTAACACCTTGGATACAAACCTCCAGAAAAAGAAACTCAGCTGAGACCGGCTGGTGAGCAAGTGAAGATGCGATAATTTTAAAAGGAAAATCATTACGAAGGTAAATAGCTACCCCTCCTCCCCTTCGATCTACTCGATCATTACGGATAAGAGCAAAGCCGGGGAGAGGGTACATGGTAGAAGGAAGATGAGGTTTGAGCCAGCTCTCAGAGATCAGGAGGGCATGAACATTTGCACCACTAAAGACGTCATACAAGTCACTGTGATGGCTGGGAATGCTTTGTGCATTTACATGGCATATATTTAATAACTGTCTAGATTGATGATTAAACAATTGACGAATAGTGTCACCAAGGGATTCCGTTACTGAGCCAAAACTGTCAAGAGAAGAAAACGAACTATTGGCAGAGTGAAAAGAGTCATTATCGGAACATACCATTTATACTAAATATATATATATATATATATATATATATATATATAATAGAGTTAAATACTATAAGTTACACAGATAAATAAATTTTACGGGTTTACGTGCAGATAAATTTCTGCACCACCCACCAGCCAAGTGAATAACAATGTACAGAAATAATAATAACAACAAATTATGAAAACACAAAGAACAAGTGTTATACAAATTCTAGACACAAATAGTAGACAATGGATAAGTTTCCGAACGCAACATTTTAAGTGACAATTTGGCAAATAAACAGATAGTACACGGAATGTAGTATGTTCCCCTGTCTCATCAAAGATAGATACATACTTAGTCTATGCTTTACTATAAGAATATAGTCTACAAAATTACCCAAAGAAAATCACCACAGAGCACCTTGAAATTACGACGTATTACAAAAATACAAAACAATAATAAAATATTGTATCTACCTTGAAATATTGTGATAAATAATTATTGTAGTACCATTACAGTTCACCAAAAACTACAAATTACTTGATGGGTAAAATATGCGAAGTAATAGTTATATAATATTGAAAGTTAAGAAAAAGGAAATTCAAACAATATACGCTCAATAGAAGGGGAAGCCTAGAGACTACAACCAACCAAATGCCACGAATATTAAAAGAAATAAAACACAGTATTGGACTATCATAACAACACAAATAGCAACTTTAGGCCTTACATGTGGGTCCAGCTTTTGTGGGTTCTTTGCTTGATGTCGCTGGATACTTTCGCAGTAAAGGCTCGAGTTCAACCATACACGTAACTCTATGCCGAGCACCATCAGAAGTCTTGATAACGATAACACCTTCTTGCGTCCAACAGCTACGTACCCCGAAATGAAGACGGGCCTTACTAAATACCATCTGTCGGGTCTTCGTTAAAAATTCTCGGACTGATATGGATGAACCCCTCAACGACTTTTTTGCCTTCCAAACAGCTGACTTAATTTCAGTACTAGTGAATCGGACCAGCATAGGGCGATGTAGACCACTTTTAGAGCTCCCTAGTCGATGGCTCACCTTGACGGCACTGGCCTGGATGTTACTCATAGCCATCTTGTCATGAAGAACATTTAAGATTACTTGTGAGCAATTCTCCTTTTCATTCTCTGGGACGCCTAGGAAAATGAGAGCTTTTCTACGCTGCCTGGTTTCAATGAAGTCGATACTTCTGGCGCATTCATTAATCTGGTTCCGAAGCAACCCAAGCATACTATACATGAGCTCCCTGAACATCCGGAACTCCTCTGCAACCTTAGCTACGGTATCTTTCGAAGTGCTACTACTCTGTAGTTGACCTTGCAACTCTTCCATTTTCTGCATGAACCGCGCCTCAAGGTTCTTTTGAGCAACTTCAATATCATGAATTTGTGACATACTTACAAGTGCAAACTAAAATTGATCAGCTGGTAGGTGGTAGCTTGGTAAGTGTCTATATAGTTACATACAGTTCACAAATGTGAGTACACCTTAGATAGTGATTAATGTAGTCAAACCAAGCTTAAAAAAGGTATATTATTTAAATAAATTAATTAAATTACAGGGAATGTATTCTAGTAAGTGTTAACTTTATTGCTACCTACCCGAAAAAAAAAAATATAAATGAAATATCCCTTCTGAGTCCCAAAATATTGAGGCCATAACCTTGCCAGCCGATGCCACAGCACGAAACTTCTTCGGGGTCGGTCATGATGGCCGTTTCCATTGCGAAGATTGCTGTTTTGTCTCGGTATCAAAATGATGGACCCATGTTTCGTCCATTGTTGCGAAACGAGACAAAAAGTTTTCAGAATCTTCTTGAAACTTGTCCAACAGTATCTTCAAAATGTCAAGTCGATTTTGTTTCTGACTGTCGGTTAACATTCTCGGCACCCATCTTGCGGAGACTTTTCTCATATTCAAAGATTGTTTTAATATGGATTGAATACTTCCATATGAAATGCCCGTTTCTTGAATTAAGTATCGGATGGTAACTCTTCGATCGCTCAATACAATTTTCTTGACTTTCGCAACATTTTCTTGGGTGACTGACGTCGATGGACGGCCGCAACGATGTTCGTCTTCCGTGCTCGTTCTCCCTACTCAAAATTGAGAAGCCCACCTTGCAACAGTGGAACAGACTCTCCTAATGTTGCCTCCATATCGCAATGAATCTCTTGCGTCGTTAACTTTTTTAAATAGAGGTATTTAATAACGGCTCGCACTTATTTTTTCTCCATTTTCGAGAACACGTTCCGACACGAAGCAAACAAATGACTACATTCAGAAAAAAACAACAGAGAATCGAATATTTTTTTCTTTTTTATTATTACAAATATGTATCTGAGCTATGCCTGCCAGTATTTATTTTTTTTCTTACCAAGGAGTATGTCGTTCTCACTAATTTTTCATCCCTCCTCGTAGATCTAAAAATTCAAGGAATGTTTAACTAATCTTTCTTTTCATGAAATTTACGGGTATTCTGATCTAAATGCCTCCTACCAATATTATAATGATATAGTGCAGTAGTTTTATAATGTGTGCTTTCCTAAACTTAAAATAAAGATACGGAACCAATAGGCTTGTGCTTAATCGGACCCGTTACGGTACGTACCGTAACAGCATAGTCCGAATAAGGTACTAGTACACCGTAATAGTACTATTACGAGCCCCGATGCAAAATAGTTCATTTAGTGTGAAATTTTCTCTGTGAGATTTTTTCTAACTTTATTATTTTTGTATATCTATATAAAATATTAAGCTGTTCTACTATCACATGTGGCGTTACTTATGACATTTTTTAATTATGAACCAATAAACTATTTTAGCTTTTTAAATTTATACATATCCTGTTTTAAATTCGAAGAAGCTATAAGCAAAATAGTTCGTCTAATTGTTAATCGATGCAAAAGAGTTCGCCTATCGGTGAGTTAAATAAGATTATTCCTTCTTTGTACAATTATGTTGCATAATTTAAATTTGTATAAGTAATTCTGTGTCATTTGTCAAGTGAGACAGTATAAATTCTGAAAATTTCAGTTTTTTTCATTAGTTTTCAAATAACAATGGGTCATGGCAAACCCGTGTGTGAAGAGCTTCGAAAGCGAATAGTTTGGGGGTCGATGCTGGCAAATCAAGTTACCAAATATCTAAAGACTTGATACTTACCAGGTCTACAGTCCAATCTATCATTCAGCACTATAAAAAGAATAGAACGACTTCTTGTTTGAAGAAAACTGGTCGACCACGCATCACAAGTGCAGTAGAAAACAGAATCCTGAAGAAAATTATCAAAAATAATCGTCGTGCTCGAGCTGGAGAACTCACGGTACAATGGAAGGACATGATTCACAAAGAAGTCTCAGTTGATACTTGCAAAAGAGTCCTAAAAAGAATGGGTCACGGATTTTACACCGCTAAGGAGAAAACAAGTTGACTGCTGTACAAAAGAAAAAGAGGTTGAAGTTTGCTCGTGATCATTTAAATTGGACTTCTGATCAGTGGCGTAGTATCATTTGGAGTGACGAGTCCAAATTTGAAGTGACAGTCGGCGATGAAAGGAAAAAAGTGATTCGGAACAAAAATGAGGCATTTCATACTGATTGTCTCAAACGCAAAGTGAAATTTCCGGCGTCTCTTATGATATGGGGCTGCATGCCTGCACAAGGTGTTGGTGGTATGCAGTTTGTGGATGGTTCTATCTTAGCTGCAAGGTATCAAAACCTTTTGTAAGAGAATTTACTGCCCTCTATTCTGTCACTTAAGCATCAAGATTCCTTCATTTTTCAACAGGATGGTGCTTCCTGCCATACTGCAAGGACAACAAAGACGTGGCTACTGGCGAAAAGCATCCCTACAATTGAATGGCCATCTAACAGCACGGACTTGTCGCCGATCGAAACCCTATGGTGGAAAATGAAAAAAGTTTTCCGAAAAAATCCATCAAGATCGAAGAGCGACTTAAAGGCTAAACTCTTGGCTGTCTGGGAGTCAATTACGCCTGAGGAGTGTGCAGCGTTGGTTGCAACCATGCCTCTTCGTATTAAAGCTGTCATTGTGAGCAAAGGCGACACAACTAAGTGGTAGACGAACTATTTTGCGTGAGTGACAAGGGTAGACGAATACTTTTGCGTTATGTTTTTTAGAATATTTTTTTAAATTTTTTATTATATGTAATATCATGAAAGAATTTCAGTTATGTTAAAATAAACTTTATAATGTTCCTCAATTTGTGGATTACTTTTTATTAAACATTCTTAATTATTTTACCAATATTTACTTTCTATATTTTACGCTTTGCACTATTTTCCATACTAGACGAACTATTTTGCATCGGGGCTCGTAGTACCGCAGTGTGATTCTAACCAATAGCACGATGCTGCGATTACATTTACGAATAGGAATGAATACTGATTCTACTATAGCGTTCGGAAACATTTCCAGTAGCCCGAGCACGAAATACTTGAGAAAAAGTATTCGTATCGTCATCGAAAACAATAAAATTTGTATGAGAATTGTGCAGCGCCTCTATCGTGCGTAAAATGAACTTATTTTGCTACGAATGATTTGGTATCGCGAACTTTGATTTGACGTACGGTAATCTAAATTTCGAAGGCTGGCTATCGAGCACTGTCGAAACTTTTTTCACTTAGAAATTGTCGGTGAGAAAAGATTCGAAACATATTAAATCTTAGGTTTTTGAGTATGTTATGTTTTAAAATTACTAAACTTCGAGAGCCAATTAATCCCACAGTAATATATGACGATGAAAAAGTAGATATAGATGATAGATATAATAAAATAAATTTGTATAAAAATATGCCGTTCGTACCTACCTAGTTTAAGCAATGTTCACATAACAAATGGATAATATAGATGTAAAACCTTGCATATTTCTATTAGTCTCACATATTTTACCATAGGGCATTATAAAGGCAACTTTATAATTACCTACGAATAATATACACTTAGTGTTCATAAAGGTGTAACTAAATAATTAAAATAGATGATTTGTCAACTAATAAAAATAATGAGTCAATATAAAAAATGTTATAATGAGCCAGCATATACATTATAATAAAATGCATTATAATTAAAATACGGCATAAGAATACCTGTCACTGTCACTCGGTTTTTTTTTTTATTAATTTGTTTAAGGCATTGGCAGAACCACCAGCCTAACAGTAACATAAACATTATTATTCTCTCATCACACGTAAGTTTAATTCATAAAACAAGTCGTAGTCGAAGTCAGTCATATAAAACTAGTCAGTCAAGTCAAAGTCCCGCTCCAGTAAGACGATGGCGACCTTACTGAAGCTTCTATGGAGTTTTGGAGACAACAGGAAAAAACACGTTATGTCGCACTACATCACTTGCCAACACTTATGCACATACACAAATAGTTAATAAGCAAAAGGCCACCACTTTTACACATTAATACTTGAAATAACACAAGTTTAGAAAAATAATGCAGAGTGACGACATGATCTTCTTCGTGTTCCCGCCAAAACTCCTCACTCGGAAAACATAAACAAACAAGCTTGCCTTCGACAATGTCATGTATAGTTCATGTATAGTTGTTCGACACCATCACATACAATATTTGTTATATTATCGTGGACTTGATACGTTTACGATACGAATTCGATAGTTTTTCGTGGTTGGGCCTTTGTACAGTGCTTAGTAACGTCTCCTAATCGTACCTCGTACATAAGTACTACATACTCTTTGGTTACAAATATTGATAGGACAATTTTTGTGATAATTAAATACCTAGTTATTTTTTTCTATTTCACAAGATTTGTTCTATTATAGTATTAGCTGCTGTGCGCGAAGTGGACCTCGGAATTAGGTCACTATAATACTTCACTCATGGTACATTATCTGTATGCAAAAATAGCTTTCCCACAGGTACCTCACATTTTTCCGGAATAAAAAGTATCCTATGTATAAACTATCGTTTCGCCAAATTTCACCCAAATCTGTTTAGCCATTTTGGCGTGATTAAGTAACGCGCATTCAAACATCCAGACAAACAAACGTATTATGTACACATTTATAATATTAGCAATATAATAGTTTTTTTATTGCATTTACTACGTACGCGTTGCACGTACTACGTACTTGTATGTATGTAGATTGATAGATTCTAGTCTACAATCTACATAATTGATCATCAATTATATTATATAATGTAATGTATATTTTTATTATTATTTAATTTTATGAAATAACTGCCTTGGTGGTGTAGCGATAGTGTATGCGACTGCTAATCATGAGGTCTCGGGCTCGCCCCCTATTAAGTGGGACTTAAACATAGCTGGCGAATTACTAATTAATTACTTCTGATAAAAGTAGGTACTGTTTATAGATGTAAGTTTAGCGATAGATTTTATAAAGATTTAGATTCAGAATTTCATCAAAATTGGTCCCACTATCTTCGAGCTTTTGTGTTACTACGGCTATTGATTTTATATAGATTGCTAATATTATAAACTCGTTAGCGGATTGGTGTTACATAATTGATTTAATATCATGTCACTGGCCGCCGTCTCTGGGCACTGCAACTTCGAAAACCTAAACTTTATCATTTGTTATTTAGCCATAATTTCTGACGGTTCACGTCGTATTGTCTGTTGTCCTTGAAAGGTCTGCGTCGATACAAACCTTTAGGTCGTAACCTCTTTCAAACCGAACAATAGCCCTTTGTAAAAAGGAATGTTTGTATTCGTCACAGGAAATGTTTCTTATTCGCTATGACTGTCTTCTTGGACTAGAATTTATTGGTAAGAATGCAATTTATAGTCGTGAGGTCTCAGGTTCTAATGCCGGATTGAACAAGCAAACCGTGTAGTTAAAAGACCACATTACCCTGTCCGTTGCCCAAAACAACGGGGTGCGTGGTTAGGTACATTATTTCCCGCCTTAACAAAAAACATAAAAGAGGTAAAATACATGTGTCACTACCCATTTCAAAAAAATAACAAAGACAGACGAAATTATATGTTATATTACCTAATCCTAGAAGCCCAATCATATTTTACTAGTTATAAAGCCCAATCATACGTCAAATTGACCTACAAGAATAAAAATATCCGTGGCTCTGTACAATAAGCAACATTATGGTTTTTTTGTTAATGCAATAAACTAACGAATTAGTAAATAAATAAAAAACAAAATAAATATGAATAAAAAATATTAATTAAACTTCGAAAACTAAAACTATCACGAATTGTTTTAGATCTATTTCTTTTAGCAATTGACATGCTCCGCTACTTTTTAAAGTACAAATTGTTTGTGAATAAAGAAAAAGAGATTTTTAGTAGGGGCGGGAATCGAACCACGCATTTTTTCCAATCCGGTGAAGTGCTCTAAACCACTAAGCTACCCTACTGATCTTTCGATCATCCCAAATTCTTAATCACATTTGTCTTACGACTAACGCCATCTACCGGCATGCATTACATGCATCCAATATAGTAAGTTTAATTTTGCAATTAAAATTCATACAAAATTAATAAAATGGCGTTTTTATGGGATACCTTTAGTGTTTTACTAATACTAAAACAATTTAAAAATACAGTCACTTTTTTCTTACTTTAACTATCAACTAGTTAACTCCTAATAATAATGAAATAGTTTTATTATAATACTAAGTGTTTATAAACAATTTTGACAAACATCAATATTGTGTTCTCGACATGTGGTTTCTTTTTGCAATTGATGCAGTGAAAATTGGTCTATTGGGGAAAAATCTCTGGTGCAGTTGAAAACTCAATCTGGTCAACCATCTCGTCCTCATTATCACTTGTAATATCATCGTAAGTCACAGAATCATCCTCTTCAGAGTCAGTGTCATCCGCCGGAACATCATCATTTGTTTCTAAAAGAGAGGCATCATCTTCCTCATTCAGTGGTTGAGAAGCCATTTTATTGTTGTCCATTACAAGTAATGTTTAGTGTTAGGAATAAAAGAAAAAACAACATTAGTCTCCTGAGGCGGGGCTCTAGGTGGTCGATGATAAGGGCCAGAACTCGGGCGGGAACCCCATCCGGCCCGGGGGCGGTGTTCTTCCGCATGCGCGACACCGCCGCCCCCATTTCCGTCTCGGAGACGGGTGGCACACTCTCTTCAACGGTCTCCCGGTCATCCTCTGGCGGAGCCATGACCGGCGGCGTGTGCACCGCCCGCTGTGGGATAAGACCCCCGAAGTCTTATCCCACAGCGGGCAGTAGACCCCCTTCCTTTGGGGTGGACGCCGTACACGGGGCATGGCTGCGTCTCAGATTTGCGACACCACCTTGCACCAGCGACCAGCCTCATTGTCCACGTCCTCGGTCAGGGGGGGGGGTGAGGACAGCCAGGACACGATGGCCGCCTCCACCAGTAGGTCCTGGTTCAGCCTACCCACAGCCTACCGCGGGAGAGCGGGAGATCTGTCCGCCGCGTGACCCCTACTGGGGCCCCGGAGGGACCGGGAGAACCCTATCCTGATATAACGGTGATCGGACAGGGTCTCAACCTCCTCCAGGACACACCAGTCCCTTACCCGTGCCGCGACGGCGGGGCTAGCGAACGAAAGGTCCACTATCGACCCGCCCCACCGCCGCACGCACGTATTGGCGGTCCCCCTGTTCAGCAAACAGAGGTCACGGAGTCGTCGAGGTCCGCAATGCGTAGCTCCGCGTACTTCACGGGCCTGGCGACCTTGATGCCCTCCTACCCCAGCGAAAAGACCCTGCAATCTCTGGGCCACACTGTCGCCCGTCTTGGTGCCCTCAGCCCCTGGAAACCCCAGAATTCGGGCTCCCGTGTGAGCTTGACGGGTTCACGCAGCGACGCCTCCAATATCGGAGACGTCGATTTCCCGCCGGGTTTTTGCAAGACGGCCTCGTAAGTAAGCCCTTCCTTGGCCGCCTCAGGCAGCACGGTAATGTCTACCGCGGCTGATTTGGGCAACCGGAGGCCCCTGCGCGGCTTCTTCTTCCTCTGCTTGGCGTTGGGCTCACCTCCTGACGCCGCAGGGGCTGCGTTTTGGGTGGCGGCGTTTTTCTGCTTCCTAGCCCGGGACTTTCCTCCACCGCCCACCGTCTGCCAGCCCTCGTCAGAAGGCGCAGCGGTTCGGGGGGCAGGAGGTGTCCCGGGGCGCGGCTGCTTGTACAGCCGAGGGCCTGACAGTGCTGGGCAGGGTCGGGAACTGCTCCCGGACTTGTGAACTCTGGGGCTTGGCTCTCTTTGTCTGGGCGTTAACAGGCTGCCCAGCTTTGGCCCCTCTATTCCCTTTAGTGGCGCTTTTCTGTGGCGTCGTTGCAACAGCCGCGGAGTAAGCAGCCTCGCGGTCACCCTGACAGGAAAGTGGTGCTATAGTTGAGGGTGGCGCAGCCTCCTATTGTCCGCGGCTAGTGGCGGACGCACACGCGGCTCTTGTGGAAGCCGAGCATCGAGGGCGCTGATCCGCGGGTTGAAAACCGCTGTGACACTGTCTGTCACCTGGCGGATCAACTCCTCTGACAGTTCGGCTGGCGGCAAAGAAGCGCCCGTAGCGGCAGGCGAGGCCGTCGGAACAGCCTTAGGGAGCGATGCTGGCCATTCCGAAGTGCATCTCCTCCACGGTTGACTCGAGGCGCTGGTTCCGCGCCCCGAGTTCAGCTACCTCCGCTTCCAGGCGCTCATTATGCGCCACCAGCCGCTCTACCACGTCAGACAGCTCCGTGGCGGCATTCTTTAGGCACCTTATAAAGGTGCCTTTTAAATTTCTGGAGCCTGTGGCCACCGTGGTTATGATGGCCACGCTGTCCGAGGCTCTCTCGGCGATTCGGGCTGCTGACGGTGGCCCGTTCTAGTCGATCGGGAAGCGGAGCTTCTCAGAGAGGACCGCTAAGCGTTCCTCCGCAGTTTGCTCCGCCTCCGTCCGCTTAAGATTAAGCGTCTCGGCTCTCTTTGCCGAGACGGCACGCTGGACCGGTGTCACCGGCCTGTTGATGCCTCGACCCCGGAATGATGTTGTTACCTTCGGGGGAGGCATCTCCGTCGAGCTACCATCGGACTCCGACGCAGCGCCCCCCTGAGACAGGGTGCGCTTGCGCCAGAACCGCGACGGTAGCGGCTCTGCTGCAGCCACAGCCTCTGCTAGCTACGGTGTCGTAATAGTGGCACCCTCGCTAGGGCCACCCTCCTCAGGGGCAGACATCTCGGCAGCTGAGGTGCCGACCGAGCTGCCTGCCGTCGAGCCGTCCCTAGATGATTGGGACTCCGTCTTCTTGCCCTTGCGGGGCTTTCGACCGCCGCCTTCTCGGGTTAAGTCTAAAATAATTGAGGAGTGTCTTTTTAACAGGACTTACATCCGAACAAATTGCTGTTTCCACTTTCACAAATAATTTGTTCTTTAAAGTGAGCTGAGCACGTCAATAGGCTTAATGGCAGTAATCAAATATCGCCAAAATATTGAAGTGATCTAATGAAATAGGATTCAAGGATTTCGAAAAATATATTCCTTCTTATTTTAATGGTGAGATTAATAATATATTTAATAAAATAAACCTACAAAATACAACAATCCGCCATGATAGCTTAAACAACAGTCAGAGCGAATGACGTCACGCCTTAGTAAACTTCATTGTAAAGTAGTGCCTTTGACTCTAATATTTAAGGTTGCCGTACTGAGGCGTGACGTCATGACAGACGAATGACATTGGCGTGCGTTTTGACGTGAGTTTATAATTTAAATTTCATTTTAGTGCATCAAAAACATTATTTTTACAGAAATATGATATATTTTTCACTTATTAGATACTTTTGAATATCATAGAATAGATTTTGAAAAACAGTCATCATGCCTATTGCTAAAATACAAATCACAAAGACTTAGGAATATATCCGATTTGTAAAAATACAAAAACATTTAGTGCAGTTCAGTACTTCACATCTTCAATGATGTTATGTTGGTTTATAGCAGATTAATTCCTCTAGAAAATTCTTAAAAAAAAATAGAATTCTTCTTCTTGCATGTCTATTCAATCCATTAGAAAAAGCTCGACAAAATAAGCCCTTTTGAATAGAAACTCCACGTTGACAAATTCTTTTCATCCTAATCATTTGGATAATCGACGTCTTGGCTGTTACACCTAATGCTAAGGTCCACGAACGGTGGTTACCAAAAAAAATTCACGGTTTCTAAGGGTCTAAAATCATATTTGTTTGCGTAATACCAGAAACCACCTTAACCTAAATATTTCTTTTACATAATTTTTCTTATAATCTGTAATTATTCCGTATACAGTAAGGTTAACCTTAAAGGTTTTAGAGTAATAAATAATTGTTTAGGAAGTCATTATTGGTGATTTATTATTATTAGCCTCACCTAATTTGTATAAGAAAACAAATAGTGTAGGGCCTGATCGTTGAGGTCACCTCAAAACAGTACCTACTAAATATCGAACTATATATTTTTTCTTATTGCCTTTGGTGGCAGACTTGCCACGGCCCATCTGATGGTAAATGGTAACCGCCGCTCATGGACTCAACTATACCGAGAGTATTGGCAAGCCATTGTTCACAGTTTCATTTCACAGATATGAAGAGATATAATTAAACGGCTATCTCTTGCTACAACCAAAACACACCTATGTCCTTCATGGCCGGTCATACGGGAGATGGTGGTACCAAATCACTCGGGCCCGATAGCAAGTGAGTACTCCCACTTGGTACACAGCTTACCACCAGTAATGCAATGAGTGATAATTGCTTACTTCCCTTGTCGCCTTGTACCATACCCATGGGAAAGAATGGGGTGGTGACACGTTTATTCTTAGTCCGTCACCACACGGACATAGTGTTTTTATGCCGTTTAAATTTTTCTGCTATCCTAAAGAATAGCTATTTTTGACATAGATTTAACAACTATAAGTAGGTACTTAATTTATAGGAAACTCCATACAATGTAGGAACATTCACTCTCTTCATGTGGACTTAAAAATATAAATGCATCACTCATCGCATCCAGACTATATGTATGCAAAATTTCATGACGATTGGCTCAGTAGGTACGGCGTCAAAGCGTAACAAACAAACTCAAGCATTTATCATATTAATGTTAAGGATAAGGATTTATTATACATATACTGTGGCTTGTATAAACACGAAATATTTTATGATAATAAGGAGTTCCTGTAAGATACGCCTATAATTGCCCCAATTTCGAAGTATCCACAAGTGAAGTCGTGCGCTAAACTTAGTAATAATTGTGTCCATTCTTGAATAATTTTCATGAGAAATGTGAACAGGTATTTATGTTATATATCTGCCGTGTGGGGCCGGCACCAAGAATAGCTCCACCCCGTCTCTTCCTATGGCAGTCGTAAAAGCCGACTAAGGGATTACCGGGGGACCGGGCAGCAGCGTTTCCCTGTGTACTAAAAATATCCACTGCGATCGCCAACCCGCCTGCCAAGCATGGCGATTATGGTAAAACCCTCATTGTGGGGATGCCTTTGTCCAGCAGTGGACGATAAAAGGCTGATGGATGGATGGGATTTATGTTATATTCTAACATCCACACGTAAAATTCTGCAGGCATCTGATTTTCATAAATTAAATTTCATTTGCAAGAATGTGATGTGGGTAATGTGATATCATTGTTTGCTGTTTATCCTTATATTCTCATCTCTATATACACTTCCTCTTCAGATCCTTATCTCCTCTCTGCGTTAGGGCGAGTGTTGCCAGTTGGCCCACGCGTTTCGGTTACATTAATAAAAAGTAATCTGCGCAAACGCTCTTGAGGCATCCACACGTTGGCTGTTTAGTCAAAGAGTATCATTATAAAAACTCAGTATCGCCGCAACGTCGCTCAAATTTGGGGGAGCCCCCTCCCCTATCCTCTCCTTACTGTTAAAATGATATCTAGATTGCATCCGATTTCTAGAGTTGGATATCTAGATTTTGTATGCAATTAATTCTCACACAACAGTTAAGCACAGTTTTAGTTCAGTCAATGACTTTGAATCGAGCCGTTTGAAAGGAGGCTGTTGAGTTGAATGAGACTAAGCAAGTTTGGTATGGATTTTTTGAACCAAAAACTATCGCACTATTATTAGGCACGGGGTAGAATTAGTCTAAAGCAATATAAGTATTTAAGCGTCCTATATCAAATGTTGCCGTGTGGGGCCGGCTTTAGAATTGTCCCACCCCTCTCCACCCATGGAAGTCGTAAAAGCCGACTGAGGGATTACCGAGGGAGTGGGCAGCAGCACTCCTTCGCGTTTTAACAACATCCTCTGCGATCGCCAACCCGCCTGCCAAGCGTGGCGATTACGGCACTATCCCCCATTCTTTTGGAGGCTTATGTCCAGCAGTGGACTTTAAAAGGCTGATGGATGGATGGATGGATATATATCATAAGTAACGGAACCATCGAAGCTTAAAAGAAATCGCGTTTACTGACGATGAAAATCATTAAATGTTATTCTATTAAACTGATTTTATTCGTTAATTGTGCACTCTACTTATTGTATTGCAAATGTGGTGCTAGATCGTTGTACTGCCCCCGTAGCTAAGTTGCATAAATGTTGTAGAATACGAGATAGATAGAATAATCTATATACGTAATAATGATGTGAACGGCATTTAGGGAGTTTGAGGTATCGTGGTGTTGGTTTAATTCGCTTACTGAACGTAGCTCATCTCTGGTAGTCCGAAATGAATTCCCTTTTTATTGCTGAACAAACCAAGTTAGTAAACGATCAATCTTAGACATTTCTATAAAGGTGAACTCGACGCTTAGTCATGCAACGTAGCGAATTCGATTTGAACATTGATTTCGTGGTCCCTTGGGTTAACAGTGTGCCTTCATTCCAGCAATTTTTCTATACGTCTGTAGCCTTTTTGGATAAAAAAATCATCCAAAATATCTATCAAAATACCTTCGTAATAGTCCTCTGCAAATTGAAACGGAATTTCATTTATAAACTGCGGATAAATGTTCGCTGATAAATGTTTGATTGGTTTTCCGCCTATTAATTTAACTTGATTCTAAAGGCATTTTTTATGGGAGCTAATTACACGGCAATTCACATAAACAATTAATATTTTCAAACTGAGATACTTTAACCTTCGCCATCGATGATATAAGCCTGCTTCCTGTATTTTGAGTTTATTCAACCAACCAACATGTAATCAAAATACTTTAATTAGTCTTACCTAATGAATCCATATTAATCCAAATAATATTTTTTTATTGCTTTAATTGTTTATGATGGCAGACGATTCACAAGCCTCCTAATGATAAGTGGTAACCGCCGCTCGTGGACTCTACCTACTAGAGTACTGTCAAGCCACTGCTCACCATTTTTTATCGCGGATATGAAATAGAAGGATGTAGATCCTTGCTTATCCCAGCATGAATGGGCCGGCTCGATCGGGGAAGAACCACCCTCTCACAGAAGATCAGCGTGAAACAACGATAGGTACTCCTACAGCTGCGTTTCGTATAGTAAGTGAGAGAGGCCCAAACCACCTTCCTATTCCTCTCATTATGCTATCTATCAGCTCATTAGAAACCCACCTATCATCTCCTTATTATCCTTCCTATCCTCTCCTTAGAAACCCATCTATCCTCTCATTAATACCCTTCTATCCTCTCCTTAGTAACTCCTCTCCTTAGTAACTCCTATCCTCTTCTTTTCCTTGGAGATGGCGACGTGCGAGTGATGCCTCTGGTGTTGCTTAGTGTTTATAGGCTACGGTAACCGCTTACCATCAGATGCCGTACGTTTGTTTGCTACCCAGTACAAATACTCCTACTTGGTACCGAGACTTCTTTTTAGTTAAGGCGGGAAAAAATTTTTCTAACCGCACACCCCGCCGTTCGGGGCAATGAACAGGGTAGTGTGGGGCCCTCAACCACTAAATAAACCCGCTGTCTGCAGTCTCTCCAACTGTATTGGCGGACCACTGGAACTGTGTTACATGGCTTCAGTGGTACTTAGTACTCAGACCTACCCATAGCGATTCATTGCTCTTGTGTTTTGCAGGAAGATATTAGTAAAATATTTTATATTAATGTTTTTCATGTTATTGGTATTATATTGTCATTATTTGTAAAGACAATGTGCTATCGAAGGATCAACGTGACTAACAGGCTTGTTGTACGGTGCAACCACACATATTTGTCAAATTATCATTTCTACGCGACACGCACGACCTAATTGATTTGCTAAATTAACAGCAGTTCGTGTCGACCTATCATACACACAGTTCACTCCATCTTAGCTTAGTTTCTTACTATAAACTAGTGCTTCGAATTAATTGTATCATTATCACAAGACGTAGTGTTTAGCAAGAAACCCTATACTTGTCTTTTTCGTAAAAAACGTGATAAACGCACGTACCCAGCCAAACCAACAGTAATGCAATGGATGATAATTGCTTACTTTTTCGGACATAAATAAATTAATATATGTATATAATATATGTGATAAAATGGCCATTTAAAAAGCCTTGCCCGGTCCTTCGTTCGATAACTTCTCTGTAATCTATTATCTGTTGTAGATAGATTTTCCGTAATGCACGAACATACAAAGAGATAAACAGACAAAAAAAAAATAATAGACATCGCGGGACGTTTACCAGATGTGAAAACATCGAAATTATTTTGTAGAAATAATGGGTACAAATAAAATGATCATAACTTTTTCAATGTGTGCTTGAATAAAATTATGACATGTGTAAAATAACGGAAATCAGGCCCTGGATATCATTTAGGACCGAAGTACTTGTCAAAACGAATCGAAAGATTCTTATTGATGGGATTGCAGCGTTTTATAGCATAGTTGCCCATGGCCATCCGGCTCCATCGTCAGACCCTGAATATCATCTAGGATTATGGTACTATTCAAGATAACTTAAACTAGCCCTAAAACGACGGGTTGCGACGTTTAATTACCGAGTACTCATGACCACCTGCCAGCTCCAGACCCTAGATACTATCTAGAGACAAAGTGCTCGTCAAGACGAATCAAACGAGTGTTAAGTCGATGGGGTTGCGTCGTTTCATTACAGAGTTACTGTGGCCACCTTCCAGCTCTATCATCAGATCCTGGATACCATCTAGAGATAAAGTACTCGTCAACACGAATCATACGAGCCTAAATTCGATGGGGTTATGCCGTTTTATATTGGAGTTCCTATGGCCACCTTCTAGCTTATCAGACTCTGGATACCATCTAGAGACAAAGTATTCGTCAATACGAATCATACGAGCCCAAATTCGATGGGGTTATATCGTTTTATATTGGAGTTCCTATGGCCACCTTCTAGCTCCATCATCAGACCCTGGATACTATCTAAAGACAAAGTTCTCGTCAAGATGAATCAAACGAGTCCAAACTCGGTAGGGTTGCGCCGTTTCGTTATAGAATTCCTATGTCCACCTTCCAGCTCCATCATCAGATCAGCTCCATGTCATCATAACATTGCATTGTGACGCGATATACATATGCATAAAAAATTTCAACTCAATCGGAAACCGGGATGTGTGCCAAATTTAACTTGCAAAATTTGAACGGATCAAGTATATTAAAAGCGTCGCCACGCTAACAGACGATTATGCCCTCCGCATTAAATGTTTCACATCAAAAAATGCCTTGGCTTAGAGACGCCTTTGTAGCCCGTCCTGGATTTGGCGTTCAAATTGGAATCCCCCAGGACTAGGACGTGGCTAGGTGCCAGTCGCCGTAACGAGGTTTCCAGGCTGTTAAGAAGATAGTTATTTTTCTCAAATGTTTTTCATAAAGGTAGATATAACTGTGACAATTTAATTAACATCACGCCATCTCCCTTACGGGGTAAGGCAGAGAGAACAGAGTGCCAGAAGGCTATTCTTGCATCTCTTGCTTTCTCAACATTCATAATTCTCTTCATTCACGCTCGCTGATTTCGGAGACTCCTGACTTCACCTTCCTTCAATACTTGACCGATTCGGTCTAGGCGGACTACCGAAGGAATGTAACATAGTTCCAGTGGCCCGCCAATAAAGGTGGAGAGACGGCACACGGCGGGTTTCTTTAGTGGGTGAGGGCCCCACACTACCCTGTTCGTTGTCCCGAACGACGAGGTGAGCGGTTAGGAACATTTTTTCCCGCCTTAACAAATAAAAAAGGTAGGGCAATCTCGGTCTCCCCTGTACCTACATAATTCCACTTTCGCATTGTTATCTTCTTTACCAGTCGCTCGTCCGGCGTTCTTTCCACATCTCCAAAATCCTGAACCATCGATTTATACTTATACTACTCTCTTTCATACCAACTCGCTCTCTTAAGTCGTTGTTACAAATACGGTCAGTCAGCCTAACTCCACAGATTTTTAGAGTAGAGATCGCATTTCGACCGCATTGAATTTACTCCCATGCTTCTTTTTGCATACCCAACTCTCGCATCCATATAATAATGTTGGGACAAGCACTGCGTTGTGTATTGTGACTCGTGCCTTCTGGCTGAGGTGGTGGCTGCCGAGAAGTTGTCCCAATGCTCCGTTCACTCTATTTCCGGCATTTACTCTTCTCTCTATACCAGTGGTGTATCTTCCGTCCCGATTGTATCCACGCCCAAGATATACGTATCCATCCACTTGTTCTAGCACACCATTGCCTATTGATACTCTAACATCTGTTCTGGCTGCTCCTCTTTCAAAGAAAATTATTTTAGTTTTGCTCACATGCACATATAGGCCCTTTTTCATACAACCTTCTGTTATTACGTCGACTAAGGTTTGCAGGCCAGTCACTGACTAGCAATTTAACCGAATGGTATTACTTTAATGGAGTTAAATCAAAAAACAATTACATTATGTATACATAATTCACATTTGTTTTTGAAGATACATCATCGGCTATTATATTTTTTTTAAGTGATGTAGCTATAAGATTCCATCTGATGTCCACGCAGATATTGTCGCGTGCAGATATAGTATAACGGATACGAGTTCTCCACTTTTATAGTAACGCATCCGACCACGAAATGTGGGCCATTGCTCCATTCAATTTTGAACAAATCATCACAAAATAGTCCCGCGAATCTATTGTACCTAACTTTATGGTATAGCAATAACTATTGGTATAGCTCGATGCAATATCTGTGTACTGAATAAAACATGAGCGATGCTTTGGTATGTGAATATATGAAAAACACTTATGTATACAGATTTCATAGCAAAACCTGGGGGGTTAGACGGAGTCTCATATCTCGCAATCGACATCATATCGTCTCGCTTGTGATTGGTAGAGAAACCGACTCGTGATGTCGCAATAATCCGTTGGCCTATCGCGGTGATCTATCAACCAATCACAGTGATCACGACGACGAATATAGTAAGTTAAATTGGATTAATGCATGTAAATGCGTTCCAACAGAGGGCGTTGGTCGTTAAGACAAATGTGATAAGGAGATTGGGTATGTCTAAAAGATAGTACTGTAGCTCAGTGGATTAGAGCACTTCCCCGGATAGGAAGGGACGCAGGTTCGATTCCCGCCTGTACTAAAATACTCTTTTTCCTTAATCACAAATTATAATTTGTACTTTAATATTTAACAATATTTTTTTGTTATAAATAACGTGTTTTTTAATTAATAGAGAAAAGATATACCTGTTTCTGGAGTATCCTCAAGAATCAAAGAAGAAGGTTTTATGACTACATTTTCATACGCTTTCGGCAATTGATCACCTGCAAACCAGATCATTTTGAACTTTCCATCGACAACGCATTTTTGTTACTTCGGCTTGTGGAAATCGTCAGATTATATATTTTTCGTTATTCTTGAAATATTTTATTCAAAATAAAAAAAAAATTAGCCACGCTCGAGAATGTCAAGATATTGTTTTTTTTTTGCAGCTTTGTAACCCTCTCACTCCCTTTCGTCACGCTCAAATCGTCAGATTTTCAAAATATATGCTTATTAGCTCATAATCAACCCACCTCATCTCAATCTGACGCGCTTTAATATTTCTGACCATCGATTTTATTTTACTAATCTGATGGGTTGCCCTAGACGCACGTCACTATATAGAGGACTCATATATGGTACAGGTACTCAGCAGGATGCAAGGTATCCTCCCTTATGTTAATCTGCCGCTCTCGAGTAAATCCCATACTTCCTTCTGCGGCTCCCCTACTATTATGAGATAAAGACTCGAAACAAGTTAGATTTGCTGATGCCGCATTAGAAGAGGCCGCGTAGCCAATAAATGGATCTCAAACAGTAAACTGTGATGATTCATAACCAGGAATCTTGTAAATTTAAAGATTTTCTTATAGTTTGCCAGTGAAATTATCTTACTTGTTGGAATGTTAGGTAAAAATTCCCCTTTCTCATTTCAAGAATAGACTATGACAAAATATCGGTATCATAAATTATAAACTACAGCGTCGTTGCTCCATACAATTTGCAAGTATTAACAGTTAAAACGAAGCTTGCAATTAAATATCTCATTACGGAATTGTATTGTGGTGAATAGATCACTTGCATGTATAGTACGTTAAACTAATGGTAGCCTATGTACGTCCAAGGTACCATCGCCTTTTGTAGACAATCAAAATATAGGTTGACCTTAGGTGTAATATCGCGTAGTTAAACAAACTTCGCTTGTATTCTCTCCTGCTGGAGATATAAGCAGGTTTTTTTTATATTACAGTCCCACTATTGGAGGTACAGCTCCGTTCCTATACCGATAGGAGTAAAAAGAATTCAGGTCGCATACACCTTCAATAATATTGTACAATAATTCGATTGGGCAAACATTTTTTTATAAATTTGAGGGTTAATTTGTGTCATTAAGCAACGTACAACGTGATAACCGCTGAGCCGTGAACTTGACCGCCCTTAAGCCTACACGATTCGATTAAAATAATGCGCCATTAAATTTAAGCTTACTCAATGTTTTGTTTAATCATTGAAAGGGTTGTGTCTCTAATACAACATGGTAATGGCGGTTCAGAGTATTTTATATAGATTGCTTCGTCTGCGCTTATAGTAAGTAGTCCTACTATTATTCCTCAATATAAATGAAATGGCCGTGTGGGGCTGGCTTTAGAATTGTCCCACCCCTCTCCACCCATAGGAGTCGTAAGAGCCGACTGAGGGAGTACCGGGGGAGTGGGCAGCAGCACTCCCTCGACTATTAACAACATTCACTGCGATCGCCAATCCGCCTGCCAAGCGTGGTGGATTGGCTTGTGTGGATTTGGATTTGGATTACGGCACTATCCCACCATATGAGCGCACATGACCGCTCCGTTGTGGCGTTCTTTTATGGGGATATGTCCAGCAGTGGACGTCGAAAGGCTGACGTATGGATGGATAAGTGAAATATCTTGAAAAATATTTGCATACTAGGAGTATCAAAATTAAGTTTCTAATCGTCGAAATATCAATGATTTTTTTTATTGCTAATGATGGCAGGCGAGCCACGGCCCACCTGATGATAAGTGGTAACCGTCGCTTATGGATTCAATTACACCAAGCTAAACCAACCATTTCATTTCTCAGATATGAAATGAAATAATAAACGGCTATCTTCTGGTCACATAGGAGACGGTGGTACCAACCCGTTCGGGCCCGATAGCAAGTGAGTACTCTCGCTTGGTACCCAGTCCTACCACCAGTAATGCAATGGGTGATAATTGCTTACTTCCCTTAGTCGCCTTGTACGACACCCGCGGGAAAAGATGGCGTGGTGACACTTGTATTCTTAGTCCGTCACCACACGGACAATTATTTTCAAGTGTTCCAAGTTTACCTGTTCAAGATCGATCACGTACGCTAGAAGCTAATGAGTGCGTGAAACCATTATACGATTTGAAGTCATGTGTAATAAACGTCTTACAACAGTTATTAAAACTGATTTGTTTTTGTAATGAATGTAAATGCCGACAGATTATCGTGGTAATTATGGTAATCATTGCACATTATTGGTTACGCGTTGATTGAATGAGTAATATAACTATGGATGGTGATGAATAGTAAGCTTTTGGACACGCATTGCTCTTGAGCTACGGCTTTGTTTGTAAACGGTAAAAGAAAATGTTTATATTAACTAACTTATAATCACACTATTTCCCTTGCGGGGTAGGCAGAGAGATCAGAGTGCCAAGAGGCTCTATTCTTGCATACATCTCCCGCTTCGGCGACTCCTGACTCCACCTTCCTTCAATACATGACCGATTTGGTCTAGGTAGGTGAGTCTCGGTCTCCCCATGTACCTAGATACTTCCACTATCGCATTGTATATCTTCTTAACCAGTCGCTCGTCCGGCATTCTTTGTACATGTCCGAACCATCGGAGCATTCCCTTTCGCATCTTTACACCAATACTCTCTTTCATACCTTCTCACTCTCTTACGTCGTCGTTACGAATGCGGTCAGTCAGTCTCACTCCACAGATTCTCCGCAGAGATCGCATTTCGACCGCATTGATTTTACTCTCATCCTCCTTTTTCCATACCCAACTCTCGCTTCCATATAAATAACGTTGGGACAAGCACTGCGTTGTGTATTGCGACACGTGCCCTCTGGCTGAGGTGATGACTGCCGAGAAGTTGTCCCAATACTCCGTTCACTCTATTTCCCGCATTCACTCTTCTCTCTACATCAGTGGTTCCATCCCGACTGAATCCACATCCAAGATATACAAATTCATCCACTTGTTCTAGCACACCATTTCCTATTGCTACTCTAACATCTGTTCTGGCTTCTTCTCTTTTAAAAACATTATTTTGGTTTTGCTCACTTTCACACGTAGGCCCCTTTTCTTACAATCTTCTGCCATTACATTTAAAATGTTTATTTTACACATTTTTGTCTTTTTAGGCTATGTGTAAATAGTATATTCATAAAAAGCTTTTGTATGTATTTCAAGCTGGGCCTTTATGTAGCAATTAGCATTAATGCCGCGGCTTGGTGATAATAAATTATTTAATTTTTTAAATTAAAGGAATACCGCCTGCGGAAATCCATCTTCTTTAAACACAAAGTGAAAAATGTGAAATCGAAAATAACAGTCAGGAGCAGGATTTGAACCTGCATCTTCTGGATACCGTCCAGATGCTTTACCAATTCAGCTGAATTCAGCTGAATTGGTAAAGCAGCTGCGGAGAATCTGTTTATTTTCGATTTCACATTTTTCACTTTGTGTTTAATGTATAGTGCTAAGCATGTCAAATGCTACAAATATATATAAATATTTATAGGGTTTGCGTCATTATTAGGTAAAAATCTTAATTGTAAAATTAAGTTTACCTGGTCGGTATAATGTATGAAAATACGTCCGACAGATGGCGCAGGCGTCACCCAAAGACGTTAAGTATGATGTGTTATCGAGATTAGCAGTCAGGAGCAATTGTCAGGATGGCTGAATTGGTAAAGCATCTGGACGGTATCCAGAAGATGCAGGTTCAAATCCTGCTCCTGACTGTTATTTTCGATTTCACATTTTTCACTTTGTGTTTAATGTATAGTGCTAAGCATGTCAAATGCTACAAATATATATAAATATTTATAGGGTTTGCGTCATTATTAGGTAAAAATCTTAATTGTAAAATTAAGTTTACCTGGTCGGTATAATGTATGAAAATACGTCCGACAGATGGCGCAGGCGTCACCCAAAGACGTTAAGTATGATGTGTTATCGAGATTAGCAGTCAGGAGCAATTGTCAGGATGGCTGAATTGGTAAAGCATCTGGACGGTATCCAGAAGATGCAGGTTCAAATCCTGCTCCTGACTGTTATTTTCGATTTCACATTTTTCACTTTGTGTTTAATGTATAGTGCTAAGCATGTCAAATGCTACAAATATATATAAATATCCATCTTCTTTCTTTGACTCCATTTTTTCTTCTTCTTTTATCTTCGATCTTTTGGAAATCCGATTGCAACTGCCTTCCCATTTATGATTGCATCTTGGGCCATAAAAGTATGTATCAAAATATTGTCGGGGTTCTAAGTGAACCTAGTGTCGAGGGTTAAGGCCTGACTGATCAGTTAGATTGTTTTGAATGCTCTATATCAGCTGCACTATGATGGTATTTCCTTCTGTCATCGGGCATTAAAATAATATTTTGTTGTGTAACTCGTGTGCATTATAATAACAATCAGCTACATTGATATTGGCTCTTCTAAAATTTATATAAAAACAGGAGTTGAGTCTTAACTTAGTACTTGTAGTGATGAGCCGTTTCTTAGTTCATCCATCCATCCATTAGCCTTTTAACGTCCACTGCTGGAAATAGGCCTCCTCAAGAATGGGGGATAGTGCCGTAATGGCCACGCTTAGTTATTTACGAAGATTCTTGTAAGTGGCTAGAATTAGGGCTCATCGACCTAACATTCGTTCGTCTCGTCGTGTTCCTCACTAGAAGTAACAACAGTCTCTACCACACCTATTGTGTTGCACCAGAAGTATATCGATTCTAACATCTCGGGGCCCAGTCATCGGATTAAGTGTTGCCTCTTTGCCCAACTAAAACAACTAAAACCATGCATGTATTAGCTAAATAAAAATCGAGTTGCATGGTAGACCCCAATGCCGTTCTTACTTAATTACTTATCATCAAGCCATCTCGCTTGCGGGGCTGGCAAAGAGAACATCTTGCTTGATAGACCCCAAAGCCGTTCTTACTTTTAAGACGACACCCTTTTTTTTTTGTTGTCGCTGTGGAAATGCCTTTACACATCCCCCCGGTGAGAAGGGGGTATGTAGGACTCGCCGGGCACTTGGATCTTAATTATACCCGGAATACCCACTAAAACCACAGCGGCCCCTTCCACGCCTATTAGCGGGGCGCCAGAGGGTCGTCTTTCGACATTCTACTCTGACGCCCCAGGCCATCCGCCTACTGGCCACGCCCTGTCGTCATCAAGGCGGTGGGAGGAGGTGAGCGTAGCGACGCCTCCTTCTCCCTGGCCGCCGCCGGCGGAGCGAGTCAGCGTGGGCTGACGCCTCACGTTTCCGCTCCGCGGCCTCCTTCCGTGCAATCATTGCCTCACAAAAGGAGGCAACGGCCGACCAGAACCCTTCGCCGCCGAGCATTTGGCTTACTACAGTCAGCAGCGACAGGTCTCCTCCAATTGGGCGAGGCGCTGGGGCCCCCAAGCGGAGCATTCCGCCAAAATGTGGCGCATGTCATCAACTTGTGCGACACAATCATGGCATCCGGGGGCTTCTTTCCTACCAATACGATGCAGGTACCTACCGAAACACCCGTGTCCGGTAAGTACCTGATCAACGTCCTTCAGGCCGCCTCTCGTGCTCTGCCCAGACTCCTCTCAGGGAATTTCTCGCCCCTGGCCCGCGCCGAAGCACGAAGCCAGTAGACCTCCGCCAGTGCCTCGGCCTGGAGAGGCCAAGGCGGGTCGCCTGCCAGCAGCGTGGCTGCGGCCCAAGACACGGTACGGTACCCCCTAATGGCCCTCACTGCTATGACCCTCTGCGGGCGTCGCAAGAGGGCCCTATTAGGAGCGGTGAGGGCGTCCGCCCAGATCGGGGCACCATACAGCGCCATAGACCGCAGTATACCGCTATAAAGTCGGTGGCAGGACGACCCTGGACCTACAGTGTTTGGCAGAAGCCTACCCAAGGCCGCGGCAGAAATAACGAGCCTAGGGGCGAGCTGGGCAAAGTGCGACCTAAAATTCCACTTACTATCGAGGTGCAGACCCAGATATTTCATTTGGGTCTGCACCGGCACGGCAACCCTCTGCACATGCAGGCATGCTCCTCGGGGGGGACCTCGGCGAGGGCCATGGAAAAGGAGCGCCTCAGTTTTGGACATCGAGACCCTCAGACCCAGCAATCCAGCATACCAATCCGGTCAACGACGAGCGCAACTCCAACCTCGGCTGATCGCGCGGTTCCTCGAAGCCAGCCCTCCTCACCGTGACGAGGGTGTCATCTGCGTAACAGATCACCCCCATCCCGGGAAGGAGCCGGCCCCGCAGAACTCAATCAAACCCGACGTCACAGGATCGGGCTAAGGACAGATCCCTGTGGAACGCCGCGCTCTACCCGATGGCGGTATAGGCGCCCGTCGCCCCCCTCCCAGATTAAGACGACACCCTGCTCTAAGGAATAATCGTTGTGACAAGTGGGACTTTACAAACATACAATCTCACGGACGCAAAATACACTCAGAATCAGAATAACTATTTGTAACATAGTATCACTTCTGTATTCCCCGAAGGGGTAGGCAGATATGTATTACACAGCCACGGTTCGCCAGCTACGTTTAAGTGCCACGTAATAGGGGGTGAGCCTGTTGCCTTCTACCGGGCATATTTCCAAACACCGGGCTGCTACTGAGAATTTTTCTTTTTACGAAATAGCTTAATAACATTGCCGACCCGGGGATCGAATCCGAGACCTCATGATGAACCATTTGTGGATCACACAAAGAGCTGTCCTGTTTGGGAATCGAATCCATAACACGCGGGCCGGTATCTAAACTCTGCCATCTGTGCACTCAACTTGTTATTATCACATCATCTCCTTTGCGGGGTAGGCAGAGAAAACATGCCGTTGTTAGCGGAAGATAACAGTTTACCACTAAAAAGTAACTATCAATATTATGTTAGCTTGACTAACAACCTGATTCACATCTACTACGCATTATATACCTCACTCTTACTGACTGTACTTCACAAACAAATAATATTATTGAAGGAGTTATTTACTTATGTAAATTATTACGTGCGTGATGCACCTGCCAATAGTTAACGTAACTTTACACGTCTGTATCTTGTAGATAATGAATTGAGAACCTTTGTGAGAAGAGTCTTGTGTATCAATCGTATATTTATCTCAGAGGAGCCGCCCCGTCACTGATTTGAGACATGCCTGCGGCCTCCATCATCTGGGATGCTAAATCGCTTAATATGCATCTCCTGGATACCGTCCAGATGCTTTGCCAATTCAGCATCGTGACAATTGCTCAGGACTGCATCTGGACGGTATCCAGGATATGCAGTTTCAAATCCTGCTCGTGACTGTTATTTTTGATTTCACATTTTCACATTGTGTTAATTTATATGGCTAAGCATCTCAAATATTTATATATTTAGATATTTTTATATATATTTTTAGCATTTGACATGCTTAGCACTATACATTAAACACAAAGTGAAAAAATGTGAAATCGAAAATAACAGTCTGGAGCAGGATTTGAACCTGCATCTTCTGAAAACCGTCCAGATGCTTTACCAATTCAGCCATCCTGACAATTGCTCCTAACTGCTAATTTCGATAACACATCACACTTAACGTCTTAGGGTGACGCCTGCGCCATTTGTCGGAAGTATTTTCATACATTATACCGACCAGGTAAACTTAATTTTACAATTAAGATTTTTACCTAATAATGACGCAAACCCTATAAATATTTAGATATTTTTATATATATTTTTAGCATTTGACATGCTTAGCACTATACATTAAACACAAAGTGAAAAATGTGAAATTGAAAATAACAGTCAGGAGCAGGATTTGAACCTGCATCTTCTGGATACCGTCCAGATGCTTTACCAATTCAGCCATCCTGACAATTGCTCCTGACTGCTAATTTCGATAACACATCACACTTAACGTCTTTGGGTGACGAATATTTATATAAAAAATATCTAAATATTTTACTTGTTTGTTATGCATTTTTATTATATAGATATAGATCTTTTTATTGAGAATTTGTCAACCCGCACTGGGCCAGCGTTTGTTTCTTCGCTACACTTTCACGCCCTAATTATTGAACTAATTATCAAGAAATAAAATATTAAGAAAAGGACATAGACTAATCTAAAAAAAACACAGCATCACGCCTGTATTCCCTGAAGGGTTAGGCAAAGGTGTATTACGCACCCACGATTCGCCAGCTATGTTTAAGTCCAACGTAATAGGGACTAATTAGACTAATTTAATCCCCAAAAAATGTATGGTACCTATGCGTGTGTGAGTTTACATTATTCTGAAGTCCACACGGACGAAGTTGCTCGCAAAATCTAGTTCAATAGAGTATATTGTACCTACTAGTCGACCCGTATGAAATCCCGTATCCATTAAATAACTTCTGATGATGATTTTAAATCGAAGTTTAAGAGAAAATACAAAAAAAAATACACAGCATCACGCCTGTATTCCCCGTAGAGGTAGGCAGAGGTGTTATTACACACCCACAACTCGCCAGCTATGTTTAAGTCCCACTTAATAGGGGGCGAGCCTATTGAGGTCTACCAGGCACATTTCCAAACTCCGGGCTGCTACTGAGAATTTTTCTTTTTAGGAAAAAGCTCAATAACATTGCCCGATCCGGGGATCGAACTCGAGACCTCATGATTAGCAGTCGCATACACTGCCGCTACACCACCCAGTTACATTGCGCATTAAAGCGGTACATTTTTAGACCGTGAATGTTCTATTTTATCGTCATTAGCCGGCACGATAAGCTTTAAAAGGGGGGTATATCATGGAATTAGATAAAGGAATAAGGAAGATGTCGTGGACCGACAGTAAAACAGCCTAGAGCAGGGGTCGGCAACCTTTCCAGTCGGAAGAGTCAAAAATTACAATTTACAAAATTCTAAATTTTTAACGAGCCACGAATAAAAATTAAATTGCATATATAACGTTTTTTGATAAAAAATAATAATCAATTTGTTCATAGGAAAAATATTTATTATTACAAGTAGCTGAGATATAGAAATGGTGCCTAATCCTCGTTAATCGATTCAGAACGATAATTAATTCTTTTTTCTTTTATTTAATAAATAATATTTGCTTATGGAACTAAAGAGCCGCAGTTTCGCATCCAAAGAGCCGCATGTGGCTCGCCAGCCGCAGGTTGCCGACACCTGGCCTAGAGAAATAATAATATATGTATAAGATAGAAAATAACAAGTGCTGTTGAAAACTCATTCTATCCATAGCCATCCAAATGCTTACGTGATAAAGAATTATGATAATATTCCATCCATCCATCAGCCTTTCATCGTCCACTGCTGGACACAGGCCTCCCCAAAATGGGGGTTTTACCATAATCGCCACGCTTGGCAGGCGGGTTGGCGATTGCAGTGGATGTTTTTAGTACACAGGGGAACGCTGCTGCCCGGTCCCCCGGTTATCCCTTAGTCGGCTTTTACGACTCCCATAGGAAGAGACGGGGTGAAGCTATTCTTGGTGCCGGCCCCACATGGATTTGTCTTAAAACAAAGCAATTTTATCCTAATTAAACTGAATCGAAATCGATTAATACGGTCAAGCATTATCGTTAAACATAAATACATACCCAAACAGTATTCGAATAGCCTCTGCCCTGTTGAAGCCGATTGAAAAGGAAGTGGGACGTTAATCGATATAGTATCTACATTTGACTTTTGTTGTTTATTTGGGAAATATTTCATATTATTAGCACAAAATAAATATTTAATTTGTGCTAATTATATGAAAAGGCACATTAGGAAATATAATGTCTTAAGAGACATGACTGCCGCGATTACCACAAAATCAAATGTTTGCTGTATCACTTATACTTACTTATCATCACGCCATCTCCCTTGCGGGGTAGCCAGAGAGAACAGAGGGCCGAAAAGCTATATTCTTGCATACACCTCTCGCTTCCTCAAAATTCATAATTCTTTTCATACACGCTCGATAGTTTCGGAGACTCTTGACCTTCCTTCAATACATGACCTATTTGGTCTATTTAGGTAGGTGAGTCTCGGTCTCCCCCTGTAGGTACCTTATATCCTTCCACTTTCGCATTGTATATCTTTTTAACCAGTAGCAGTTCCCTTTCCCATCTTTTCATCAATACTTTCTTTCAAACCTACTTGCTCTCTTACGTCGTAGTTACGAATGCTGTATTACGTAATAATAAATATGTTGGCAGTGAAAATATAAGAACTCGCTGCACCAAACGCTGAAAACTAGGGGGTTTGTGAAATTGCCAACCCGCATTAGATCAGCCTATATATCTCTTACTCTGAGCAGGTCCGAACCCAATAGTGGAAAAGTAATTGCGTAAAAAGTACGTTGTTCCATTTAGTTATGATAATATTTATTATTGAAACGTGCAGTCTTTAGTTTAGATATGTAGATACTAGATATACATATAGGTGTACTCGCGCCGGTGACAATGCAAATATAAGTATTTTGTTGATTTATTTTATTAATTAAAACTGGTTCTTTCGTCACACATACGATAAAAAAGAAATAGTCTCAAAACAGCGTCAAATTTAAAAGAAATTTGACGCTGTTTTGAGACTTTTAAGAAGAAAGGAAAATAATAGTTTAAAAACTAAAAAAACACGCTTTAGTTCAATTAAAAAGTAGAAAACAATAATTATGATCTTAAATTAACACAAAGTCCGAAATTGTGAAATTGAAACTTGGAATACCGTCCCAGATACTTTGCGAGTTCAGTCAAACAAATGCTAGAGAGATGTAGGTTCAAATCCTGCTCGTGTCTGTTACGTATTTTCGATTTCAGATTTTCACACTTTGTGTTGATTTATATGGCTAAGCATGTCAAATTCTTAAAAATATCAAAATATTTATAGATGATGATCATAGATGATGTGATAGATGGCGCAGGCAGGGTTCAACCCAAGACATTATGAAGGAATCTGTTATCGAAATTCGCAGTCCTTAGCAATTGTCACGATGGCTGTTAATTTATGTTGCTAAGCATGCCAAATGCTTAAAAAATATATAATATTAAACACAAAGTGAAAAATGTGAAATCGAAAATAACAGTCATGAGCAGGATTCGAACCTGCATCTCCTGGATACCGTCCAGATGCTTTGCCAATTCAGCTTACTCTTCAGCTTCTCGTGACTGTTATTTTCGATTTCACACACACTTTGTGTTTAATGTATGTTGCTAAGCATGTCAAATGCTAAAAATATATTTAAAAATATCTAAATATTTATAGGGTTTGCGTCATTATTAGGTAAAATCTTAATTGTAAAATTAAGTTTACCTGGTCGGTATAATGTATGAAAATACGTCCGACAGATGGTGCAGGCGTCACCCAAAGACGTTAAGTATGAATGTGTTATCGAGATTAGCAGTCAGGAGCAAGGGTCACGATTGCTGAATTGGCAAAGCATCTGAACGGTATCCAGGAGATGCAGGTTCGAATCCTGCTCGTGACTGTTATTTTCGATCTCACATTTTTCACTTTGTGTTTAATGTATGTTGCTAAGCATGTCAAATCCTAAAAATATATATAAAAATATCTAAATAAATATATAATAACATCAGACCATTATGATCTGTAGGTTTATAAAAAACAAAATGGTGTAACTAAACACCATCTTATACTCATTAAATATAGTTTAAAAAAAATCTAAAAAACACGCTTTTATAGCGCATTGAACTAAAAAGTGAAAAATAATTCTTAATATAGGTAAAAAGTAATAATGAACAAAAAATATTAGTATTATTGTGAAAAAAGCGTGGGGTGCTCGATATACTATATACGACAAAGATGGCACAAAGCGCCCTACTAATAAATACTAATACTAATATTTTTTGTTCATTATTACTCTTTTACCTAATTAATTATTTTTCACTTTTTAGTTCGATGTGCTATAAAAGTGTTTTTTTTAGTTCGATGTGTTATAAAAGTGCGTTTTTTAGTTTTTTTAAACTATACTTATTTATTTTTCACTTTTTAATGCAATTGATTGTTAAAAAAATAATCCTGGAGATCACAACAATGGGACAAATTTATCAAATTATTGTAATGTTATCGATTCTTGATAAGTGTACAGTTTAAATTAAATCTGTCCGTTCAAAGTGGGTCAAAATCACGCTCAAAGGTGTCTGTTGCAAACATACAACCATACAAACAAACATACAAGTGAAGCTAATAAAAAGCGTGTAAAAACGGCTAAACTTATTTTTATGATATTTAATTTGTCGGATTTGTCTTCTCTCGCAATAGCAGAAAAATATTAATTCTCACCATTGATATTAAATCCTAGATACACAGTTTCGATGAAAAGAATCGTCCAAAACTGTCGCCAGTTGTACATAAGTAGTTATAGTTATGATATAAATTCATTCTTTACAAAATTCAACCTTACACGTATGGTTTAAAGTTGTATTTACAAAGCATTATGCAAAAAGCAATAAAATTTTACGACCGAAATTTCCGGGCAGGAACAAGGACGGAGTGGAGACGAATTTTTTTTTATAATTTTCATGTATGAACATTTACTTAGTTTATTACTAACTAACTTAACTAACTTATCATCACGCCATTTCCCTTGCGGGGTAGGCAGAGAGAACAGAGTGCCAAGAGGCTCTATTCTTGCATACATCTCTCGCATCCTCACCATACAGTTTATTAAAAAAATAGTTTATTAAATTTGTTTAATTTATAAATGTGTTCCAAACTCATATTTATACTTTTATGTGATCGTATTAATATGCTTTTAGGTAGAATATTTATTTATATATAAATAAAATAAAACTCGTAAATATAAATTTTAGTTTTTATTCCCAATGTAGTAATTCTAATATTAAGTAGTATTCCCAATATAGTAATATAGTAATTCTAATATTATTAGTAGTACCCAGATCTATTCTAGTCTTATGTATTATGACGCCATTCAAAACATTGACAATACATTAGTAAGTAAATCAATTTTCTTGAAATAAATGAAGCTTATTGTAGAGTTGTCTTTTTGAATTAGACTTCAGCTTTTCTGTTGTTGTTTTTTTGCGATATAATGTAAGCTAACATCTATAATTTTTTCTATAATAGCTTTTATAAGACTAATTTTATGATTATAAAGAGCAGGTTGTTGAAGGGAATGAATAACAATACCAGAAAATATATTTAAATTTAATGTACATTTTAAAACTAAGGAACACAAATAGGCTTTGGTTGTGTATTTTGACCACATATGCGCTATTCTCGTCTTATTATCTCCTCGGTTTTATTATATACAGTATATTCATCTTCACTAGCGTAACATAGACCACCAAAAACTTTTAAATCTATTAGTATGTGAAACCATAATTTATACATAATTCAACATTTCAACATTCATTATTGAAACATAAAAACCATAAATACAACAATTTAAATGATCATCTTATAAAATACTAGATGAGCCCTTCAAATTCGCTCACCGTTTAATTAAAAAATAATAATACATATTTATAAATAATTTAGAGCAAGCTTTATCATCTGTTTTTTTTTTCCTAGGGACCCACCCTAGGAAAACTAAAATAAAAATCATCATATAAATGACAATGTTATTGATATTAAAACTTTGTAAATAAAACAATGTGATCTAATTACTTAATATGTATAAAAAATATACATTCAACACGGTGACTCTATTCGTTTTTAGAACCGAGAACGTCGTATTATGCGATGCGTTGAAGTATGAGCATAGTTCGAGACTGCCTTTGTTTTAATACATACTCTATTTGACTGGTTCATACAGGGATCATCGATAATTTGAAACAAAATATATTGAAAAATTAAAAATGCGACTCTTAAGCAACAAAATATGTATGAAATAGAAATACTGTCTATTAATACTTACCGAAAATAAGAAACGCCATCCTTTTTTTGTACTTTTAATGCACTATTTCGGCATTTATTCATCGAACAATTAGACATTTTGACACGTTTCGCCTACTCGCGCGTCGAAATAATATTAAACGAAAGGAGTGCAGGAAAGCGTAATCTGCACTCATTGAAGTGGACACTTTTCGTGCTTGATTGTGTATTTTCTCTTTTTAATATATCAGTGGTTCTCACATAAATTTTGTTTAAAATAATTTTTGACGAAACTTCTGATTTTAATTTCACTAAGTAACAAGTTAAAAGAAAATGTATTGATCACGAGGCGGTATGAGCAGCTAGTAAATAATAATTATTGTAAAATAAGTAGGGGGTGCAGCAGTAGTGTGAGCGACTGCTGATCACGAGGTCTCGGGTTCGATCCCAAAGTTAGTAAGCTTTTTCTTAAAAAAAAATTCTCAGTAGCAGCCCGGAGTTTGGATATGTGCCCGGTAGACGGCAATATGCTCGCCCCCTATTACACGGGACTTAAGCATAGCTGGCGAACCGTGAGTGTGTAATACACCTCTGCCTACCCTTTCGGGGCATACAGGCGTTATGCTATGTGCTTTTATCGTAACAAATCTTAGAAACAGCTACCTACTTGTAAAATGGAATGTTATATCATCCTGATGAAACAACAACAGTAATAATAATGCTATGAATTTAATTGTGTGTGTGTGTGCGTGCGTGCGTGCGTGCGTGCGTGCGTGCGTGCGTGCGTGCGTGCGTGCGTGCGTGCGTGCATGCGTGCGTGCGTGCGTGCGTGCGTGCGTGCGTGCGTGCGTGCGTGCGTGCGTGCGTGCGTGCGTGTGTGTGTCAGTACACTGAACAATCGCATCAGTTCACTCTGAATACCAGTATAGTGCGACTCCCTCGATAGTGCGGTCAATACCAGTATTGCGGTCACAATACTAGCATAAATTGTTAGGTTGTAAAGCAAACCTTATTGCTTGCGAGTGTATTGTGCTATCTTGTAGTGAGTTGGGACCCCAGTCACGCTAAACAGTGTTTGAGTGAAAGAAATTACTGAGTAGACTTAACTGCCTCGGTGGTGCAGCGGTAGTGTGAGCGACTGCTGATCATGAGGTCTCGGGTTCGATCCCCGGGTCGGGCAATGTTATTGAGCTTTTTCGTAAAAAGAAAAAAATTCAGTAGCAGTCCGGAGTTTGGAAATGTGCCCGGTAGACGGCAATAGGCTCGCCCCCATTACGTGGGACCTAAACATAGCTGGCGAATCGTGAGTGTGTAAAATACACCTTTGCCTACCCCTTCAGGGAATATAGGCGTGATGCTATTTAAATTACTGAGTATTTATTTAATTCTGTACTTACAGAAAACATAACCTAGAAAGAAATATTTCTTCTTCTTTTTTCTTTATCTGCAAATAATGTGTTGTTCTAATCAGTATGGTGGTGTACCACGCGCGCACACATGCCTATTGTTTGGACGGCCGAGTTGTCTAACTCGATGAAACTATAACTACTTAAGTTAATCTATACTATTAAAAGCTGTAACAGAGCTGTGTCTGTACATTTAAGATATTTGAGAAAAAATGACTGTAATAGGCTATGTAGGCATGTCTAAAACACAAAACAATTTTTTATCCCGCTACTATATTGGGAACCTGATATAACCGAAAATCTAGAAAATTATTTAAACTAGAATTTTTTTAGAATTTATTTAAAAGAGCTACCTACTAGATAGATTTTGATGCATTTTTTTTTATTTAAAAGTCCTTTATTTTACTTAAAAACTGGTAGACATTTTATCCTGCTACTATATCGGGAACCTAAGATATAACCGAAATACTAGCTTATGGCTGCGGCGAAGCCGCTGGCAAAGGCTAGTATAAATATAATATCATATCAAAAGACTGCACAGATGGCGGAGTGGTTTACATACCGGCCCCCCACCCAAGTGTTGTGGGCTCGATTCCCACACAGGACACACTCTTTGTGTGATCAACAATAGGTTGTTCTGGGTCTGGGTGTACTTTGTGTGAAATGTGTACACCTTTATCAGTGATTGTGAAGGAGGCTTGTGCTTAACTCAGCTAATTTTACAATACTTTGTCTGCAGGTATTCCACTTGCGTGATATTCGCTGGGAGAGGCCGCGGTTCCTGTCCAAGTCTTTCCTGGCGTTTGTGACGTTCAACGTGATAAACTATTCATTACTGGCCGCTGAAGTTGTGACTACCAACGTTGCTGACACTTCTGCTGACAAGAAGGTACGGTACACACACTTCATACCTATACACTTTTCTGTGTTTATAATTTCTGCACAACACTGTCCAATTTATTTATCTATGCGGTGACAGACTAAGAATACAAGTGTCACCATCCCATCCTTTCCTGCGGGTGTCGTACAAGACGACTAAGGGAAGTAAGTAATTATCACCCATTGCATTGCTGGTGGTAGGGCTGGGCACCAAGTGAGAATACTTACTTGGTATCGGGCCCGAACGGGTCGGTACCACCGTCTCCTGTGTGACCGGTCATGAAGCACGTCAGTTTGTTTGGGCTGTAGCAGAAGATAGCCGTTTATTCTTTCATTTTATATCTGAGAAATGAAATGGTGAGCAACGGCTCGAGACCTGGGATCAGCAGTCACACACACTACCTACTATTTTTTTTACACTACATGGGTGGCAAACAAGTATACAGCCCACCTGATGGTAAGCAGTTACCGCAACCTGTAGACGCTACCAACACTAGAGGATAGGAGGTGGAGAGGAAGGATATTAAGGAGAGGATAGAGAGGGGGTTTGGGCCTCCAGCGCTCTCGCTCGCCATATGAAACAACGGTAAAGGTAATTACCGCTGTTTCACAACAATACACATGATAAGCAAGGCTCTAACCCCTAGATGCAGGGAAACATGGAACTTTGCTCGGTAAACAGCTTTGGATTCACCAATTATTTGTCAGCCAGTGACCTAAATGTGTTACACCTATACACTTCTGCCTCACCATAGCATCACGCCTGTATTCATCAGGCAGGCAGAGAGAAGTGTATTACACATGGTTCGGCAGCTATTTTAAGTCCCACGTAATAGGGGGAAAGCCTATTGTTGTCTACCGGGCACATTTCCAATCTCCGGGCTGCTATTGAAAATTTTTCTTTTTACGAAAAAGCTCAATAACACTGCCCGACCCGGGGATCGAACCCGAAACCACATGATCAGCAGTCGCTCGCAATACCGCTGCACCACAGACACAGTTAGTAGTTAGTCTGCCACCCCTTAAGGCATAAAGTTATAGTCCTATAGGCATTGTAATTTGTTGCAGAACTTCTACCAGCACGTGTTCAACGGTTGCTACTCTGTGCTCCTGTTCATCGTCGTCATATTCTTCCTCATATACGGAGTTGAAGTTTACTTCAAGGTAAGGCCTATCACAGCTATCCTGCACCATCACATCTGTATGGGGACCCAGTAGTTAGCCCTGCTCGGTAGTATAACGGTCAGCTGTTGAGATTTTCTTTCAATTCTCATAAAAAGAATACTGCCACAGATTACCTTCCGGTATATTTACGTAAGAGAGCGAGTGGATGTAAATATGCGAAAGGGAATGCTCGATGCGATGGATCCGACATATGGAAAGAATGCCGGACGGGCCACTGCTTAAGAAGATATACATTGCGAAAGTGCAAGGATGTATGCACAGGGGGAGACCGAGACTCACCTACCTAGACCAAATCGGTCATGTATTAAAGGAAGGTGAAGTCAGGAGTCATCGAAACTGGCGAGCGTGTATGAAGCGAATTATGAATGTTGAGGAAGCGGTAGATGTATGCAAGAATAGAGCCTTTTGGCACTCTGTTCTCTCTGCCTACCCCGCAAGGGAGATGGCGTGATGATAACTAAGTAAATATTACTTTCCGGTAGGCAGCGCTCCCTTCCCCCCCTTATCCCCTCTCTACCCACGGGAGTCGTAAGAGCCGACTGAGGGAATACCGGGAGAGTTGGCAGCAGCACTCCCTCGAGTATTAACAACATCCACTGCGATCGCCAACCCGCCTGCCAAGCGTGGCGATTACGGCATTATCCCCCATGACGGGACCGCTCGTTGTGGCGTTCTATTGGGGAGGCCTATGTCCAGCAGTGGACGTTGAAAGGCTGATGGTTGGATGGAGGCAGCGGTCCGGCTGTGCCTTATATTGCTGGATCCATAAGCGGCGGTTACCACTTTACATCAGGTAGGCCGCTGGCTCGTCTGCCACCATAGGCAATACAACAAAGAATATTACGTTGTTTGAAATATATTAACGTATTTGTGTTATTATATATACTCGAACGAAGTCGCAGAAAATTTGTTAGTTGTAGTTGTTGTGTTTGTAGTTACATTTTGTTTCTTTTTTTATTTTGACCGTACAGATGGCGGAGTGGTTTAGATACCGGCCTCGCAAGTGTTGTGGGTTCGATTCCCACACCGGACAACTCTGCACAAATGGTTGGTCTGAGTCCTGGCTTTATGTCCGTGAAATTGCATGTTTTAAAGTCGCGCGCGATACAACGATTATTCCTTAGTGAAGAGGTGGCTTAAAAGAAATCGTTTAAAGCATTAAAGATGTCTTTGTAGACAGTATCATCCGGTATGTATAATTATAACTATAAACACGTATAACAATAGTAAATAAATATGAAAATAACTATGACTTCTACATACAACATTCAATTATTGTAATACCGATTTCAAAGAGCCACACAATATGACGAATAACAGCATAGAAAAATATCATCGATATGACGGCTCGACCACATATTAAGAGCACACAATAGGACGTTAAGGCCACACACGCTCGTTAGTATAACTATATACCACAACTTGTGGAACCTTATTTGTCCAGATTACAGCGATTCATTGGTCTAGTGTTTGCAGTAAGGTCTTTGCTAATACTGTATTTTTTTTTATTGCATATAGTGTCAGAAGAGCCACGGCTCATCTGATGGTAAATGGTAACCGTTGCTCATGGACTCAACTATACCGAGAGTATTGTCAAGCCGCTGCTCACCATTTCATTTCACCGATATGAAATGAAAGAATAAACGGCTATCTCCTGCTACAGCCAAAACGCAACGATGTGCTGCATGGCCGGTCACACGGGAGATGGTGATACTAACCCGCTCGGGCCCGATACCAGTGAGTACTCCCACTTGGTACCCAGCCCTACCACCAGTCATGCAATGGATGATAATTGCTTACTTCCCTTAGTCGCCTCATACGACACCCGTGTGAAAGAATGGGGTGGTGACACTTGTATTCTTAGTCCGTCACCACACGGAGTCAAACAATACGAAAGTTAGTTTTTTTGTTTCTCTGGTATGTCACGGTTTCAAGCTGTAACTACTCAACCGATGATCGTTAAATCTTGCATACGGATAGTCTTTTAAGCGTGATTCACGGACCAAACGTTCAAACATCTAAATATCTACATAAAGTTTCCCCTTTATATAGTAGGTGGCGCTTTCTTGGGGAGGCCTATGTCCAGCAGTGGGCGTTTAAAGGCTGATGGATATATTAGTAGGAAGTACGCAGTCGTGTAGGAGATCGTTTAGAAGAAAGAAAGATATATTTATTTTAACTGCATACAATAATCAGGCCTAGTGGCGTAGTCGGTAGTGTAACCGACTTCCGTGCACGAGGTCGTGGATTTGATTCCCACTCAGGACAATTATTTGTGTAATGAACACAGATATTTGTATTACGTTTGGGTGTTTTCTATTTATTATATATAAGTATTAGCAAAAAATAAAGTAATATATGTATTATATCTGTAATCTGGTACCCATAGTACAATCATTATAATTGGGACCAGAGGACATTGTGTGAAATGTCTGTGAATATTTATTTATTAAGTAAAAACTAAGAACTAATCACAAAAAAAATAAAACTAATAGGTACCTTATTTTTTTAGTTTAGACTTAGTTACTTTAGACTAACTAGTTTATTTTTAGACTTATTTTATACAATCTTTAGAGGATCTAAACACAGCAACCTTTTTGTTTAGTAGGTATATTTAGCTACATCCGTCAATTTAGCATTCGACCTTAAATCAGTCACGAATAAGAGTTCGTAATTGCTCCTAAATACTAGATTTAATTAAAGCTGAGGTGTTCAAGGCCACCACGACATTTCGTTTTTATTATTTGATGATCAACAATTAATAGTAAGTACCTACCTATATACCCCCCTCTCCACTCATGGGAGTCGTAAGAGCCGACTGAGAAGTACCGGGGGAGTGGGCAGCAGCACTCCTTCGAGTATTAACAACATCCACTGCGATCGCCAACCCGCCTGCCAAGCGTGGCGATTACGGCACTATCCCCCATTCTTGGGGAGGCCTATGTCCAGCAGTGGACGTTAAAAGGCTGAAGGATGAATGATGGATGATACCTACCTATATATTATTATATAATAGTAGAACTGAATATATATAATTTAAGTTAGTTTGTAGTGGTGGTAAAGCTATGTTTCTCCCAGCGTGAATGGATTGGCTCGACAGTGGAATTACCGCGCTTACAAAAGCTAGACGTGAAGCAACGATAGTACATACTTATTATATTTTATTTATTATTTTTTATTATTGGCTCGATCGGGGAAGGATCATCCTCTCACAAAATATCAGCGTGTAACAACGGTAGTTACGCCTACCACTGTGTTTCGTATGGTGAGTGAGAGCGCCGGAGGCCCAAATCCCCTCCCTATTCTCTCCTTATTATCCTTCCTATCCTCTCCTTAGTAACCTAACTATCCTCTCCTTATAATCCTTCCTATCCTCTCCTTAGTAACCTAACTATCATCTCCTTATTATCCTTCCTATCCTCTCCTTATTACCCTTCCTAACCTCTCCTTATAATCCTTCCTATCCTCTCCTTAGTAACCTAACTATCCTCTCCTTATTATCCTTCCTATCTTCTCCTTAATAACCTAACTATCCTCTCCTTATTAACCTTCCTATCATCTCCTTAATAACCTAACTATCCTCTCCTTATTATCCTTCCTATCATCTCCTTAATAACCTAACTATCCTCTCCTTATTATCCTTCATATCCTCTCCTTATTACCCTTCCTAACCTCTCCTTATAATCCTTCCTATCCTCTCCTTAGTAACCTAACTATCCTCTCCTTATTATCCTTCCTACCACCTTCTATCCCAATTTCTTTTAGATGGCAACGTGCAGTGATACCTCTGGTGTTGCTAGCGTCTGTAGACGCTCAGTAGCCTTTAGGTTACGGTAACTGCTTACCATCCGGTGGGGCGTATACTTGTTAGCCACAAGAAAAAATAACAATATTGATGTGTAGGTGTAGTGCTCACTTTTAAGTTTATATCCGTCTGTTTTTTTTAAACTGCCTCTGTGGTGCAGCGGTAGTGTGAGCGACTGCTGATCATGAGGTCTCGGGTTTGATCCCTGGGTCGGGCAATGTTACTAAGCTTTTTGGGAGTTTGGAAATGTGCCCGGTAGACGGCAATAGGCTCGCCCCCTATTACGTGGGACTTGAACATGCGAACCGTGGGTGTGTAATACACCTCTGCCTACTCCTTCGGGGAATACAGGCGTGATGCTATGTTTATGTCTTTTGTTAAAAATATTTTTTTGTTTGGATATCCATTTTACCAATGTCTTTTCATTCACGACAATCGAATGAAGGTCAGAGAACTTCACATATCCCTTTTATCTGTAACAGGAAGCATACAGGTCTTTTATACTGCTTCGTGCATTCGTGATTGTACTAACAATAGACAATCTTCACGAATGCACGAAGCAGTATAAAAGACCTGTATGCTTCCTGTTACAGATAAAAGAGTAACTAGTGTTATAGATTTTTTTATTGTAAAGATTTGAATAAAAGGATTTGTTTGTCAACGAGAGGCCTTTTGAGGTTTTTCTACTGTAGTAACACTAACGCAGTTACTTTATTTCTAACTATCTGCTGCCTGCGACTTCTTCTGCGTAGAATGTTATTTCCTTTTTTGTGTGGAATCCTAATTACTGTTCCAAAATTAAAGGTGACCAAGTTTCTCCTTATATCATTAACTATCTGCCAGTGTTCCGTCCAAATCAGTCTAGCCGTTCTGGAAATAAGCTGGTTTGTTCCAGCTTATTTCAGAAGCTTATAGCCAGAAATACTAAAAAAAATGCCATTTTGTTATAGGTAACGCATATACAATTGTAACTAGCTTTTGACGCGGCTCCGCCGCAATCAAACTAGTTCTTAGGTTATATCTCAGGTTATCCATCTACCCATTAGTCTTTCAACGTTGACTGCTGGACAAAGGCCTCCCCAAGAGAACACCACTACGAGCGGTCCTGTGCGCTCATATGGGGGTATAGTGGCGATCGCTGTGGATGTTGTTAATACTCGAGGGAGTGCTGCTGCCCACTCCCCCCATATTCCCTCAGTTGGCTCTTACGACTCCCATGGGTGGAGAGGGGTGGGACAATTCTAAAACCGGCCCCACACGGCGATCTCAGGTTATACCAGCAAAATAAAGCGTAGGTATATAAGTTTTTAAGTCTAATCAAGAGCCAGCAAAAAAATGTTTCTAAATCCGTTCAGTAGTTTTTGCCTGATGCCCGAAGAAACAAACTGACTAAAATCTTAAAAAAAAAATGGTGTACAGAAGCCCAAATAGCCTAAGTTTTCTTCCCCATTATTTCTTAATTATCTACGTGTAGATATATAGCTCTGTTATCGATTTATAATAGTACTAGGCTTTGCCCGCGGCTCTGCCGCAGCCAAAAGCTAGCTTTTTTGGCTATATCTCAGGTTCCCGATATCGTAGCGTGATAAAATGTATACCAGTTGTTAAGCCTAATCAAGAGCTATCAAACAAGAACAGTTGCATCAAAATCCGTTCAGTAGTTTTTGCGTGATACGCGAACAAACAAACAGACAAAAAATCTAAAAATAATCGTTTGGTGTTCAGACACGCCTGCCACCTGCCACGCTTTTCGCTTTTGCCTGTTGCGGAGCCGCGGGCAAAGGCTAGTGAAATATAAAATAGATATAAATTTAAAATAATATCTATTAATCAGACATTACAAACAACCACTACAATTTTATGTATTTTTATAGCTATCATTCATTTGTCAGGTTCGAGGCGCGTTCCTAAAAGAGACTAAGGTATGCAATATTATATCGTCTCGTCCGGGGCCCTCCACTGCTGCAGATGGCGATGACGTCCAGGACACTCTTGTTACTAAACAGGTTAATATTCCATAAACAGTAATATGTGATGTTATTCAATAGGCAACCACCCGTGTACCTACTTACCAACGCCATGGGCACAGCCGGACCGACGGACCACTGAAGTAATGTAACATAATTCCAGTGGCCTGCCAACAGAGGCGGAGAGATGGCACACGGCGGGTTTATTTAGTGGGTGAGGCCCCACACTACCCTCTTCGTTGCCCCGAACGACGGGTTGTGTGTATGTTAGGTACATATTTTCATAACGTCTTATAAATCGATGAACGCCGGCAGCACGCACGAAAAAGTGTCACGTTCCGAAAAATGTATGGCGACCGATGCATTGTTTGTGAAACTCTCAGAAAACATATATGACGTTATCACGTAAAATTATCGACCGTAGACAGACTTTACAGACTGGTCAGGGATTTTTTTTAAGAAGAGGCTATATGAAACTTTGAAATTTGTAGGGCATACAAACGGACCTGGCCGCGAGGGATGGCACGATAGACCCCCGCTCTGTAAACCACTCACAGCTGCACCAGTCGCGCGTCGGACTGATCAGCCAAGCGTTGATGCTCATTCTCATCGCCGGCTTCCTCGCGTCGGAGACCCTCAGCGAGTTCTGGAAGACCAAGTCAGTATTATATTTGCGTTTAGAAACTTTTATACTATATTCTGGTGATTTTTACGGCACTTCTCGATTACCTAGGAAAGAAACTTTTTTCAATCAATTCAGCTTGCCGTAAATTTTCACATTAATTAATACAAACACCAAAAAAGATATAGCGAAAGGAACTCCGTTCCAACCGGGTGTCCCTCCAGACAAGACACTTCTCTTTTTTTTTTATTAAATTAGGTATTAGGTTGGCCTTCTTAATGTGATGGAAATTAGTCTACAAAATCACTGAGAACAGATAAAATATAAAAAAAAGTATTTTTATATGTATTCTTATTGTACCACTTTACGATCATAATGAATTCTCAGATGATTAGATTGGTATTTACTCCCAGAGCGGCCAAATGAGCTTCACTTCAATGAGTCCTAAAGTTCCTGCTCGCACAAAAGTTCTCTTTTTCCTCATTCACAAATAATTTGTACTTTAAAAGTAGCTGAGTATGTCAAATGCTAAAAAATATAGATCAAAAATGTAGTGTTTAATACTAAGAAGGTATACCTGTTCCAGAGCACCGGTAGTGTCTCGCAACTGGCACGACCTAGTGTTCCGGCTGGCGGAGATCGGCGTCGCGCTATGGTTCCCGTGCGTGCTGTGGAACTCGATGGCGCCGGAGCGCTTGTGGCTGCTCAACCCGCGGCGGCTGCTCGCCAAGCAGCTCGACGACGTACGTCTCGCCGACCTGCTCGCGCATCATCATGACACCAAGGTACACTCATTGATTACTTGTTGTTGACTCTTCTCTGGGTTGTTTTATCTGTCTCTGATTGATTCGATTGTTGGCACCAACTCAGCGATGTGGATCGATAAATTAAAAAGTTCAATAAACGCAGTTTTATAATACAACTTACATTTGCCCGCGGCTCCGCTGTAGATAAAAGTTAGTTTTTAGGTTATATCTCAGATTCCCGATATAGTAGCGGGTTGAATGTACAGACATAACTGTGTTACAGCTTTATAGTAGTGTTATAGATTTGCAATAGACCCATTTCTTGATATGACCGCCGATTTACATTTGTATACCCCTGCCCTGTAGCTCGCTTTTTGATAAAAATAACATTACATTTTTCCAGATTAAAAAAAATCTTGATTGTGCCTACCGGGCTCCCTTGAAATTTAGACTATAGGACGAAAATTAGGCCGCGGGCGCAATACATATTGTTTTTAGGCTTTATTAACCACTAAGTAAATCTCAAAGGCGTGCCGGTTTCTTAAGGGAGCTTGCCTTCATCGCGAAGTGGTAATTTGTCTATCGAGCAATTCACGTGAAGCGAACAGCAAAAAAGTGAGGGTCTGAAGTTTGTTCATATTCGAGATAATAAATAATAATGGGCCTCTTAAGATTTGCCGTAATTGAAATTCGGAAATTTTGACTTTTACTTTTTAAACAGAGTAGGACATTTTCTATACAAAACGCTAACTTTAATATTTTATAGTATTATTTTCAATACAAAAACCGAACTATATATACGTTTACGAACCCTATTAGAGTTTATTTTTACTGTTGAATATCAATTATATTATAAGCAGCCATCGGTGTAATTAAGTGCCAAGAAACAAGAGAACACACAAATAAGTACTGTTCACAAATTTATCTCTCAAGATACACTTTGAACTGCAATAAAACATACAGGTCATTAGCAGCACATTAAAATTATCAGTATTAAGTTCCAAGTAGTAACAGCCACTACCACTATAAGGGGCCGTTCATAAAATATGTTCTCAAACAAAGTTAGGAGAAAGTGACCAAGTTTGAAAACAGGGGACATGGTCTAAGGATTCATAACGTCAGCAGTTCACTTCATTTTTGATGTATAAACATCTAATGGCGACGTCGCCACGCCAATTTATTTAACGCTATCTGTTGACAAACGCATGTAACTAGGAAGTATAATGTCAATCAATAAACCAATAACAGTTTTAATTCGTCTATGGATAACGTCCGTGTGGTGACGGATTAAGAATACGATATGTCACCACCCCTTACCTGCCCGCGGGTGTCGTAAAAACCGACTAAGGAAGCACTAGGGCAATGGAATGGAATGGAATGAATTGGAATGGGCAGCAGCATATTCCTGGGAAACGTTTAACATCATTCTGCGATCGCCAACCCGCCTGCCAAGCGTGGCGATCATGACATTTCCCCCCCTTCGTGGGGAAGCCCACGTCTAGTAGTGGACGTTTATGGGCTGATGGATGGATGGATAACGAGAGGGCCGCTTATCAAGAATTATATAATACTCTAACAATATTTGAAAAAAGAAAGAAAAACTATGTTTTCACATAATTTTCATAACTTCATACATTCATAACTTTTTAATTGTAATTCATTTTCTTGGCCTTATCTCAAACTTTATTGGGGTCGGCTTGCGATTTGTTCAGTTTTAACTGACCATAAGTATTTACACGGAGGGCCTAAGTGATCTCTACCAATTAGGGAACAAGTGGCGACAGAATAAGTAGGTCAGGTGTTCACAAATAGGTGGCCCACACTGCTCTGTTACCCCGAACGGTGGGGTGTGCGGTGAGGTGTGTAACATTGTCGAAAGTGCGAGCGGCTAGGTAACGCCCAAGTACCAATAGTAACACACTTTAAATCTGTTTAGAATGTGGAGACCGACTCTCTGGTTGGTAGTGTCGGTTCAGCTCGCGATTGCTGGATATGCTACGACAATTCGCGGTCGGAACCGCTCATCCGCCCTTGCCGCTGTACCGGCGACGTGTCGGCTGTTCATCATGACTGTCTGAGTCGCTGGCTCGTTGAGGTAAACATTACACAGCATCTAATTAATTCAATTATTGATTTTTATGTTAATTTCCACTATGATTTTGTTTTTGGTCTCTCTTTCATATTTTTTAGGTGTTCTTTTGATTTTTTTATTAATGTATTCTTTGGTTTCGTCATCAATTTTACTTCAGTTCCTTTGTTTTTTTTGTGATTATTGTTTTATTAATTTCTGTTTTGATTTTTTTTTTATTCTACGGGGGTGGTAAACTAGCATACTGCCTACCTGTTGGTAAGTGGTTACCGTAGTCTATAGACGCTAGCAACACCAGAGACATCACTCGCGCGTCGCCATCTCCAAGAAAAGGTATAGGAGCTCAAGAGGAAGGGTAATAAGGAGAGGATGGGTAGGATAATGAGGAGGGAATATAGTATATATATATATAGTATATAGTAGTATTTCCCCGATCGAGCCAGCCCCTTCAGGCTGGGATGAGCAAGGCCCTACTCCAATCTTCTATAATTTATTTATTATTTAGTATCTTCCGAATTACTTTGATTTATAATAATAATTATATTTATTTGTGTTTTGTCTGTACGTCACCATAGAACACTAAATAAGTCGCACTAATGATGAAAAGACCAAATTTAATATTTTCGAATTTCTATTGCAGAGTGCCCAGAGCCCCGACGGGCTTAAATGCAAAGTATGCAACACACCCTACATTGTAGAGGAAACAAACAGGTTAGTTTTTATATTCTTAGCCCGCCGCCATGACATTATAATAATAATAAATATTCACGGACATTTTACCTAGTAGATTTTTCCAATTACTTCGCATGGACTACAAAATATGTCCTTTTCTGGTTGACTATGTGTTTGCTAAATTTGATGATTGGTTGAATATTTATGGTGTGAAAGCGTAACACACTCACCTCATTTATAATTTATACACAAGGCTAAGTTTGAGCCGGTGACCTCCGTATCAGACGACTTTATTTTTGATTGTAATATGTCAAGAGATCAGTAGATTCAAAATTTATGTTTGAATAGCTGATTTAGAGGGAAACGATTGTCCAAAAAAATCTTAAAAATAAAGGAAAATTATTCCTTCAAGTGTTTAGTTTTCAGAATTGGAATATATTTTTTTATACATAAATAGATGTTTTTGATTTGTTTAAAAGTTCCTTGTAATAAGTACTCAATCATAGAAAAACTACCTAGCAAAGATAATCTAAAATTGTACTTGTCTTTGAAGCGGTTTCTGCCTCATAAGCGAAGCGTTGAGGTGTGTATTACTCTCGTTTCATGCAGAACAACTGATTTTTCAAACTTAAAATGTCCCTATTTATCATATATTGCACTTTTAAAATAATATATACACACACATATCAAGAAAAAATACTATTTTTAACACTCATGATATTTTTGATGCCATTTTTGTTATTTAAACTAGTTATAAAAGTTCTGCCTTGGACGTTCGTTTGTTGTAGGTAATGTATGTTAACATGATAACAGCCGAAATACTTTACTAATCGAGTATTTTTTTTTCTTTTACAATTCAGTATAATTACGAATAGAGCCCTATCACTTTTCACGGTCTTATTCGATGTGGTTTAATTGTTATTAAATAAACAAAAAAAATAGTGAATATTTATGCTCGATTCGACACTGAAACCAGCGCCTCCTTGTTTCGTGAGAACTATTTCTATAGACCAATATATAAGTACTTCTTAAAATTAGCGCTAGATGGCGTATAAGACATGAAAACCACAATACTTTTTGAAATTAGCACTATCTATGTGATTTATTGAAAACTACTTAGTAAGACCAATACATTATTAGTTACTTATCAAATAATCAATTTTATTGTGAAAAATGAAGATTATGGGGCGTTCACTTTTGTATTTTCCAAAGTATTTCTATAATAGTTTTAGTAATATCATTATAAAGTTATTTTGATCTACTAATAACCATTCATTAAATAAAATTAATTGCGCATCATATACGAGACAGAAGTGAAACTTCTTAAAAACTCGTCATAATTGTAAGGAAACAATCACAGGAAACAAATGTAAATTATCACAAATTATTAATTACACAGCCCCTGATGAGTAGACCTATAACATGTACTCGTACGTCGCACTCGTTTATGTTTATAGCTGTCTTGTTGCTCCTGTGTTTATTGTCTTTCTTCTCTCTTATGTAACGAACAGTACTTAAACATGACGCGTCCTTGAAATTTCACTAACTGTCGTCCAAATATCAAATCGCCGCCTAAGAAGCTTTACTTGAAAAAGTCCTTTTTGATTTTGAAAGTTTTATTAGATTACGAGTATATACTTGAAATGACGATCGTACTGAAAATGAAAGTAGGGTTTGTTTTTTGTCGATGGAGTCTCTCCGCCGTTACTCAGTGCCGGAGGGGACTGGGAAGCTGGAGGTGCGCTGCCGTTGCAGGCGCCTCGAGGCGGAGGCGGCAAAGCTCCACAAGGAGTTCGCCGGCCAGCGCGCCCACACTGCGCTCGCCGAGGCCGCGCCAGATACCTCTGCCTCAGCAGCGGGTGCGGGGCCTCCGGCCCTTGATCTCACAGAGGAGCAGATGCGCCAAGTCATTGATCGCGTCGGCACCATCTAGGACCCGCGCGTCAGCTCCTTGAGCGCTAGGGTGCCGCCGGAGCCTCCGTTCAGCACTGACCGTGGATAGGAAGGTCGGACTGCCTTTGGTACCAACGCCGCTACCCTGCCAGGGTGGCCTAACTTATTCCGCGGCAGCAGCTGCTGCGCCATTTGCAGCATTTGGCCTGCTGCAAGGCTAGCAAGCCAAATACGACGCAGAAGGCTAAGCAGCGCCCCAAGGGCCAGCCCAAGGAGCAATACCCTCCCCTTCCGCGTGCTGGCCAGCCCTCGCGAACCCCAACCAACATGCCCCGGGATTCTCAAGTCCCACCACCTGCACGTCGGACCCTACACCCTCTAATGGGGGCTGGCAGATTATGGACGGTGGGAGGAAGAATTCCCGGAGTAAGAAAGGGAGGAGGGCTGGCTTGAACTGGGGCTGCTGCCAAGCTGTTTGGCCTAAAGCGCCGGGGGACAAGCCCAGCTCCAAAAAGAAGCCGTGCATGTGGAGATCGACGTCTCTGACATTGGAGGCGTCGCCTTGACTGGAATTCTCGAGTTCCCTGGGGCAGAGGGTACCAAAATGGCCGACGTACGGCGTGCATTCGTGCCCGGAGGTCCTACACACCCAGTCGGCGGCGCAACTGCGATGGGGAGCGGAAGGGTCGGCTATACGAGACATACCGCACTTCGCAGGCCGAGTTCAAGCTACCACCGAAGGAATTTAACATAGTTCCAGTGGCACGCCAATAAAGGCGGAGAGACGGCACACGGCGGGTTTCTTTAGTGGGTGAGGGCCCCAAACTACCCTGTTCGTTGCCCCGAACGACTGGTGTGTGCGGTTAGGTACATTTTACCCCCCCTAAACAAAACAAAAAAAAATAAGGCCGAGTACAAGCTGGCCATTTGCCGCGCCAAAGCTGAGAAGAGGCAGCAGATGCTGGACGGTCTGAACCTTGACCCCTGGAGTCGCCCGTATAGTGCGACGCTGAATAAGCTCCGCAGCCAGACCATAGACCCTTTAGCCCAGGCTCCTCACCGAGTTGGTCGAGGGCCTGTTTCCGCAATAGAGCACACACCCCCGGTCTTGGCACCGCTAGGTAGCGACCGGGAGGCTGACTTCAGTGTACCGCCCGTCACCGCGGCGGAAATGGGGGTGGCCATTTCGAGGATTCGTTCCAAGAACACCGCCCCCGGCCCAGATGGGATACCCGCTCGGGTGCTGGCGCTACCTCTGGACCACCTGGAGCCCCGCCTCGGGTGACTGTTCAACGCGTGCCTGGCGTCAGGACAGTACCCTGACTGCTAAAAGGAGGGAAGGCTGGTACTCCTGCCGAAACCAGGACGTTCACCGGATTCCGGTCGGGGCCTTCAGGTCCATCGCGCTGCTGGACGAGGCGGGTAAGTTGCTGGAGAGAATCCTTGCGGCCCGCATCGTCCCGCGACGTAGGGCCCGACTTGTCGGCGCCCAGTTCGGTTTTCATCATATACCTGAGGGCCGCGGTCGCGGTGGTCGTCACTGGCGGTGAAGTGCTATTGGCGGTGTCGCTTGACATCGCTAACGCATTTAATAGTTTGCCATTCAGCTGCATCGGGGGGCCCCCCTGTATCACGGGGTGCCTGCATACCAGAGGCGGTTGAAGACGGACTATCTTGGGGGCCGTAGCGTCCTCTAAAAGCTGCAGAGGGGACATTGTGAGGAGACCCATGTCATGTGGTGTCCCGCAGAGTTCGGCCTTGGGACCACTGAAGGAATGTAATATGGTTCCGGTAGCCCGCCGATAAAGGCGGAGAGATGGCACACGGCGGGTTTCTTTAGTGGGTGAAGGCCCCACACTACCCTGTTCGTTGCCTCAAACGACGGGGTGTGCGGTTAGTAACATTTTTCCCCGCCTTAACCAAAAAAAAGGTTTCGTCCAAAAAAAAGGTACGCTGTTGGCTCTCTCTCGGGCTGGTCGCTGCAGGAGATGCATGATATGCAGATAGGGACCTCGGAGGTGGTCAGGAGGATTGGGGTACTGGGGCTTAGAGCAGCCCTGGCTAAGTCAGAGGCCCTACTTTTTTAGCCAACTGCTGGCGCCTCGATCACGGTTAACGGGGTCCAAATTGGGGTGCACGCCCAGAATCAGAATTTATTACACCAGGCCCAGATTAAGTATCTGGGCCTGGTGTAATAAATAAATTCTGGCGCTGGACAGGAGTTGGCGCTTTCGCGAGCACTTCCGCCAACTGTCACACCGAACAGGGCTCTCCTGTGGAGACCACAGAGAGTCGTCGCGTCCAGGGTCATGCGGCACATGGCGGGTTTATTTAGTGGGTGAGGGCCCCACACTACCCTGTTCGTTGCCTCGAACGACGGGGTGTGCGGTTAGGTACACTTTTTCACACCTTAACAAAAAAAAAAGGGCTTGTTTGTTGTAGCGGAAAATATTAAAATATTCTCTAAAAAAGTTAAATTAATTGATCATGATTTTTTTTTACTGGTCATGCTAATGGAAAAAGGAAAACAATTAGATATTCAAGGATATTCAGTAAACTTACATAAATGATTATAATATGATGATCAAACTCAGAATATCCATATTATTTTTCACTTCGGCAGACACTTAAGCACTGTAAAAGTTATTGTAATCTAGAGGAGGTTTATATATCAGATGTGAATTTTTAAAGTCTGTCTTTAAAACGTTTACGTTGTACGACTTACCTTTTGAAGTGAATCGAAAGGGAAACTCGCACAAAAATTTTTGACTACCTAACCTAGTAAAGGTACCGAAAAATGGCGGAGTTCTGCCAATATTGTACAATGTTAGTGAGTACTGTGTACCCCAGGGTGGAGTGGGAGCGCGGGTTCACGTGGGCGCACTGGGCGCGCACGGCGCTGTGCGTGGCCGTGGCCGTGGGCGCGGGCGGCGCGGCGTGGCTGTGCGTGCAGCTCGCCGCCTCGCCCGTGGCGCGCGTGCTCGCCGCCGGCGCCGCGCTGCTCGTGTGCTACGTCGCCTTCAGGTGCGTACTCACCTATGGCTGACATTTTGGTACAGCCTGTATCAGACCGACATCCAACACTTTGAAACAACTATATCAGCTCGCCGCCTCGCCCGTGGCGCGCGTGCTCGCCGCCGGCGCCGCGCTGCTCGTGTGCTACGTCGCCTTCAGGTGCGTACTCACCTATGGCTGACATTTTGGTACAGCCTGTATCAGACCGACATCCAACACTTTGAAACAACTATATCAGCTCGCCGCCTCGCCCGTGGCGCGCGTGCTCGCCGCCGGCGCCGCGCTGCTCGTGTGCTACGTCGCCTTCAGGTGCGTACTCACCTATGGCTGACATTTTGGTACAGCCTGTATCAGACCGACATCCAACACTTTGAAACAACTATATCAGCTCGCCGCCTCGCCCGTGGCGCGCGTGCTCGCCGCCGGCGCCGCGCTGCTCGTGTGCTACGTCGCCTTCAGGTGCGTACTCACCTATGGCTGACATTTTGGTACAGCCTGTATCAGACCGACATCCAACACTTTGAAACAACTATATCAGCTCGCCGCCTCGCCCGTGGCGCGCGTGCTCGCCGCCGGCGCCGCGCTGCTCGTGTGCTACGTCGCCTTCAGGTGCGTACTCACCTATGGCTGACATTTTGGTACAGCCTGTATCAGACCGACATCCAACACTTTGAAACAACTATATCAGCTCGCCGCCTCGCCCGTGGCGCGCGTGCTCGCCGCCGGCGCCGCGCTGCTCGTGTGCTACGTCGCCTTCAGGTGCGTACTCACCTATGGCTGACATTTTGGTACAGCCTGTATCAGACCGACATCCAACACTTTGAAACAACTATATCAGCTCGCCGCCTCGCCCGTGGCGCGCGTGCTCGCCGCCGGCGCCGCGCTGCTCGTGTGCTACGTCGCCTTCAGGTGCGTACTCACCTATGGCTGATCTAAATACAGCCTGTATCAGACCGACATCCAACACTTTGAAACAACTATATCACACCGTCATACAAAACCTTGAAACAACCATATCAGACCCTCATCAAACACCGTGAAACAACTATATAGTTCTTATATAAGACCGTCATCTGACACTGAAACAACCATATCAGACCGTCATCAAACACCGTGAAACAACTATATAAGACCGTCATCTGACACTTTGAAACAACCATATCAGACCCTCATCAAACACCATGAAACAACTATATGAGACCGTCATCTGACACTGAAACAACCATATTAGACCGTCATCAAACACCGTGAAACAACTATATAAGACCGTCATCTGACACTTTGAAACAACCATATCAGACCCTCATCAAACACCATGATACAACTATATGAGACCGTCATCTGACACTGAAACAACCATATCAGACCGTCATCAAACACCGTGAAACAACTATATAAGACCGTCATCTGACACTTTGAAACAACCATATCAGACCCTCATCAAACACCATGATACAACTATATGAGACCGTCATCTGACACTTTGAAACAACCATATCAGACCCTCATCAAACACCATGATACAACTATATGAGACCGTCATCTGACACTGAAACAACCATATCAGACCGTCATCAAACACCGTGAAACAACTATATAAGACCGTCATCTGACACTTTGAAACAACCATATCAGACCCTCATCAAACACCATGATACAACTATATGAGACCGTCATCTGACACTGAAACAACCATATCAGACCGTCATCAAACACCGTGAAACAACTATATAAGACCGTCATCTGACACTTTGAAACAACCATATCAGACCCTCATCAAACACCATGATACAACTATATGAGACCGTCATCTGACACTGAAACAACCATATCAGACCGTCATCAAACACCGTGAAACAACTATATAAGACCGTCATCTGACACTTTGAAACAACCATATCAGACCCTCATCAAACACCGTGAAACAACTATATAAGACCGTCATCTGACACTGAAACAAATTTGAAATTTTGAAATTTTTATCCTTGTGAATATACAAGTGTCACCACCCCATTCTTTCCTACGGGTACGACACCCATCGAGGCGACTAAGGGAAGTAAGCATTTATCACCCATTGCATTACTGGTGGTAGAGTTGGGTACCAAGTGAGAGTACTCACTTGCTATTGGGCCCAAGCGGGTTGGTACCACCATCTTCTGTGTGACCGGCCATGAAACACATCGGTGTGTTTTGGTTGTAGCAGGAGATAGCCGTTAATTCTTTCATCTCATACATATGAAATGAAATGGTGAGCAGCGGTTTGACCATAGTTTCGGTAAATAAATAAAAACAAATTAAGTAAGACCGTCACCTAAATAACAAATCTCTTTCCAGATTTCTTGGTATAAACACAGTGAGTGCATACCAACGTGCCAAAGTTTCATCTCTTCGCATCCTGACCGAACCATTGACGGAAATAACTGGCCATACGGACCACAACCAACTGTCCACCATCAGCAAATCAGTCACAGTCGAAATAGCCTCCAAAGCTGTACTCGAACGAGCTCTCAAAGGAGATATGGGCACATAACCAAGTTGTTATAATGGCTATATAACGACCACTCTATTGAACTTAATAACAGCTATATAGCAATATATTGTTAGCAATAACATTGTCCAATACCAGTACAAACAGCAGTGATTAGTGATGTGATTTTTTTATGTTACGGACTCTATTTATTTGATCGATATTCATTGGACAATCGATTACAGTGGTGAATTTAAACATGTCAAACGTTATATTGAATCTTTCTTAGTGGTAAAATATTCCAGGAAGTGGTTTCAAAATCTAGACTTGATATAAAAAGTATCGACTTTTTAATTATTGTTGTTATCATTATTGCGTATTATCCATACGATGTATTTTAATTATTACCATTTAAATACAAAGTATTTGTATTACCTGTTTAAGAAAAAACTACACTACACACCGAATTATTTCGTTTTAATATTTCTAACGAGATTTTAATCAATAGGCTTGATGACAGTAATCAAATATCGCCAAAATATTGAAGTGCTAATGAAATAGGATTCAAGGATTTCGAAAAATATATTCATTCTTATTTTAATGGCGAGATTAATAATATATTTGATAAAATAAACCTAAAAAATACAATAATCCGCCATGATAGCTTAAACACCAATCAGAGCGAATGACGTCACGCCTTAGTAAACGTCATTGTAGTGTCTTTCACTATAATATTTACTGTTGCCGTACTGAGGCGTGACTTCTTGACAAACGCATGACATCGGCGTGCGTTTTGATGTGATTTTAAAATTTAAAATTTAAATTTATATTATTGCATTATGAAACATTATTTTTATAGAAATATGATATAATAATAATATATATTTATTCACTTCTCACAAGGAAAGTACATTAATGAAATAACAATTTGCCACTGATATATTTTTCACTTATTAGATACTTTTGAAGATCATAGAATAGATTTAAAAAACAGTCATCATGCCTATTACACCATTGGGCTTTTTGATAAAAGCGACCAAAAAAACTTTTTTTTTTTGAGACTCCTCGAGCAAGTGAAACAAATTTCCAAATAAAATGTTATCAATGTAAAATATAATGCAGAATAACCGTCCGGAGGATGCTAGTGCCTCTACCTTAAAATTTCACAAAATAGCCGTCTCATCGACAGTCTTAGTAGTTTAAGTTTGCGTTGGTCGTCAATTAGGACAAGCAACTTTATATACAGATTAGTTTTATTAGATATTGTTCGGTGTCTAGTGTTAAATTTCAAATTCCTTGGTAAATGTCTCGTAAATCAACAAATTTTGTTTATAAGTTTGCTTAAGAACTAGGTTAATAAATGATGATATATCGCGTACATATTTCGTGTTATTTCTGTATTGTGGAAGTGAAACTCTTTGTAAGTTACGGTGGGCAGCCGCTTTGCCTGACTGGCGCCATAAACAATAGAAAAATAAACGTGATTTGAACATATATTTTATTTTTTTATAGTGTGAATGTTTCACTTCTGCATCGTGCATTGTGTTACATCATTGTTATTTATATTAATAATACGTATAAGTATTAAGTATGGTATTAATTAAGATAAAATTTGGGTAGTTTTATGAAAAAAAATTCAAGTGTCGTATATTGGGGATGTTCAATGTTATTTTCAAATTGTGTGTGCCTGGAGGGTAGAAATAAATTTTGTATATTGATGTTTAAGATTCTTTTGTCTACAATATTTTTTTCTTTTATGATCTTATAGTTGTTACTGTTTTCTCACAATTGATTTATATTCTTTTTAAATATCTTCTGCATTCTTTTATGTAATATTTTTATAAATAACAACATATCTTTATTCATACTCGAAGATGATTAAATTTTTGTACATGTTTGCAAAATACAGTGTACAATGAGGCTAAGGAACGGGGCGCGCGTTCTTAACCAGGGGAACTTGTCATCATGCATAATGGCGGTTGCGATATAGAAGCGGATTACCCTGATTAAAAAAAATAAAATCACAATATTATACACAATTACTTTTTTGTTTTCTTTAATTTAACCCTTTGTTTCATTTTAAAATGTTGGCCGCACTTCTAATACTACATCTATGGCCGCACTGAAATTGCCCATTTTTGATTTATTTTAAGAAACCTGTTTAGTTTGTTGTTATTAAATTTTTTTTTTTAATGTTTTATCAAATATTTTTATTTTATACATTTTGTCTACTGACAACCCTTCAAATCTTTTCTTTGGTATAGATTTTTATTTTTATTGAATTGCATTTATGAAGCAAAAGCTGGAATCTTCGCTTCATGGGTTAATTTATTTTATAATTTGGTGACTGAGAAAATATTGGTTTTTGGCATGGTAAATCATTATTTGCGTGGCCAAAATATATTTAAAATGACAAAAGCATAGTTGTGCCTATATTTCTTCGTAGTCAAATTTTCTAAGAAAGTTACTTATGATCACGCCATCTCCCTTGCAGGGTAGGCGGAGAGCTCTTCTCTCCGCCAAGAGGCAGGAGTCTATTCTTGCATACATCTCTCGCTTCTTCAACATTCATAATTCTCTTTGTAAACGCTCGCCGATCCTAAGAAAGTGCTGAACTGAATACCAGCCACTCGCAACAATGGGTGAAATCCCACTAAGTACTGGCAGGCCATTGAAGGTCGTGTGGTATTGTTCAGTGGAGTTCCACGTCAGGGTACGTAAGATACCTACCAACTACGAGTATGTCAGTCAATTCATAACTTTTTAGTGTTATCTGGAGCGGATTTCTTCATCACCATGTAAACTATCAGTGGAAGACGTCATTAACCTTTTACATTTTTTGTTGTATTTTTTAGTTAATTAATAAATTTACTGGAATTTGTTACAGTATTTCAACCGCTTGCCATGACGTCAAGCCAAAAACAAATTTTTTAGTGTACCTTCTGAATGACGAGCTAAAAATATCCAGCCATTTCCAACATCAGTAATGTAATAACATTATGAACAGTAATTTTTATGCCTTTTGATTGGTGTATACGGTCAAAAATACAACAATATAATTTAATTCCTTTGAGGCGAAATCAAGAGTCTAGACTTAGATTATATTGATATTTTATAAGTTCCGAGACTGTTCGTGGTACTGTGACGGCTTCAATTGGCCTTTTTGCCTCGCCTCTATATTTAAACAAAAAAAAAATAGGTACTTATGCTTACTAACCTAGTGACTAGTAGCTGTTCCACTTTTAATAAAATTAAATATCATTGTATATATGTGACTTTGGCTTTATCCATGGTGTTGCTAGTGATCGCACTCGCCTCCATAGCCAATAAAATTTGTGCCAAATAAATATAAGATTTTCTAAAAAAAAAAATGTAGGTAGCTTAATACTTACTTTAGCTCGCATCTATCTAAAGGGCAAAAACGCAACAGACAATTAACTAGCAAGCTAGTGTGAACCGGCTTATTAGAATAAGAACCTTTTCTTTTTTTAGATTATTTTACTCTTTGGAACTTTTGTAGGAAGAAACTGACCAGCAGTTTGAGACTTAATAAAACCTTCTTTTTTCTGCAGTCTTCAACAAATTAAAAAATGCCGAATGCTATTATGAAATAGTAAGCACAAAACATAGTTGGGAATTTTAAGTAGCCAGTATTTTAAATAAGTAAATAATAAAAAATCTAGACGTCGCGGGACGTCTAGCAGATGTGAAAACATCTAAATTACTTTGTAGAAATAAAATGATTATAACTTGACAAAGTACTCCTCAAGACGACTTAAACGAATATAAACTCGATAGGGTTGCGTAGTTTCATTACAGAGTTACTGTGGCCACCTTCCAGCTCCATCGTCAGACCCTGGATACCATCTAGAGACAAAGTACTCGTCAAGACAAATCATACGAGCCCAAACTCGATGGAGTTATGTCGTTTTATAACGGAGTTCCTATGGCCATCTTCTAGCTCCATCATCAGACCCTGGATACCATCTAAAGACAAAGTACTCATCAAGACGAATCAAACTTGTCCAAACACGACGGGGTTGCGTCATTTCATTAAAGAGTTACTGTCCACCTTCCAGCTTCATCATCAGCCCCTGGATACCATCTAGATACAAAGTAATCGGCAAGACGAATCATACGAGCCCAAACTCGATGGGATTGCGCCGTTTTATTATAGAGTTCCTATGTCCACTTTCCAGTTCCATCATCAGATCAGCTCCATGTCATCATAATATTGCATTGTCACGTGATACACATGCGTGTAAAATTTCAGCTTAATCGGAAACCGGGAAGTGTGTCAAATTTTACTTGCAAGATTTGAACGCGACAAGTACAATAAAAGCGTCGCCACGCTAACAGCCGATTTTACCTCCCTCCGCATTAGATGTTTCACATCAATAATATTTTATTTTAGTTCTACGACCTGAAGCTTGTACCTACCTAGATCCTTTTAAGTCTTGAAGTAGCACGACTTTAGACGGTAGATATAGGTAATCGTATAAGAAGCTATTTGAAACTATCAGAAAATATATAAAAGTACTTATAAACTTTTTTTATGAACTATAAGTCATTATTATTTTAATTTAAGGGTGTACATATAAATAATCATTTAATTACTAGTATCTGCTCGTAACTTCGTATTCGTGACCTTCACAATTGTATCAATTTACACATGAATGTACGAGCGGCGGCAGATACATATGTAGGTACGTACGCGGCCTAAGGTACTTAATGAAAAACAGAATTGGGTTATATTTTCTTTTTCCAATGGAAATCCCCCTCAAGTGAAATAAACTTTTCACATCGTGAATATAATGTCTTTATACCATAGAAAAAATATTTTGAAGATTTCTCTTGAAAATGCCGCCTTAGCCTCAATTTTCGCCCACGTAACTGCTTTTTCCAGTTTGAAAAAAGGAAAAGTCCGTACTGTAGAGTGAATGGTCAATTTCTGTAAACCCAGTGGCTTTTAAGGCATCTCTCTCAGCATGAGCGCTGTGAACGGGCGCGTTGTCTCGCAGAAACAGCACTCCGCGCGCCAACCGCTTCTTTTCTGTACGACTGCCTCACATGCCTAGCCCAGTAAATTAGCATAGTTTTGGGCATTAATGTAGGTTCTACAGCCAAGTAAATCTCCTTCGCTATCCCAAAAAATGGTTACCATAATCTTAGAGGCCGACTTTTTCACCTTAAACTTCTTTGGCGGCCTTCCCTTTTTTTATTCTCTGCATCGATTCTTGTTTGGACTCAAGATTATACTGTCGTATTCAGGTATCATCTACGGTCACTATGCAGTTACAAATTTCATCCAAATCACTCGGATACAACTCCAAAAAATCTTTACAACTCGTCAAGCGTTGCTGCTTGTCGAGCGGTGTGCGCATTCGCGTTACCCAACGCGCACTAATTTTTTCATATGCAAATGTTCATGCAGAATTTCTCCAATTAGTTATTTACTAATTTGTAGCTCTTCTGTTATCTGCTACAATTTAATTCTACGATCGGTCAGTACTAACTTTTCAACATTTTGAACATTTTCTTCGGTCACTACCGTCAGTGGGCGGCCCGTGCGGGGGTCGTCTTCACAGCTCTCTCTTGTTGAAATAGCCTAGCCCATTTTTTTACCATCGTGTATGAAGGCCCAGAATCCTGAAGAACCGATGACATTTTTACAAATATTTTTTCGGCGTATTCCCTTTTTCCCCAAGGAATTTAATCACGGTGTTTAGAATTGCGAGAATTTTTAGTTTCCGTTGACATGGTGTTGTTGCTTTTTCCAGAGATGAAGTGTTAAAGAACCAAATAAAATAAAGAGTGTTATTTATAATACCAATTAGTCAGGCAATTAGTGCTATCAGTGACGAGGGGATGAGTCATCGCTAAATGCCCTAGGCCGCGAATTTATATATAATATATAGCCGCCCCTCGTACTCTCCACGTCACGTAATCTCTGTACAGAAACTGCTACCCCTCATAAACAAAAAGTGTGTCTGTGTGTGCATGTGTATTCAAATTCTTAATACTTACTTTAGTTAGTAAAAGATTTTAACGATAATTTGCTATCGTAAATCTTAATGTTGGCAGTTATATTTAGTTGATAATGAATTCCAATTTACGTCCAGTGTACAAATCTTTACGCTCAATACTCTCATTGTAAGCACATAGTATATATATGCGTTTTGTGTAATTTTATGCAACATTGTGAATATTTCTTGCCAATGCACAATTAGTCATAAATTTACCAATTATTATATATACAACTTGTATATTAAGATATTTCCATAAGCCAAAATTGTAAAGGCTTAGGTTATTTACCATGTTAAAGTTATTGACAAATTTAAATATAAAAAGTAAAGCGACAAAAAACATGTAAGTTTTTACACAAACATTGGTACCTACTCTAATGCTAATTTAGAACTTTTATAAGTCTCTGGACATCCTTCTTGACAAACGATACCGAATAGGATTGAATAATATAGGTATAATTTTAATCCGGGAGCTCCACAAGTTACACACTTATCCACTAGACTTAAAATTCAAAACGTTATTTATTATCAATGAAAGCGTCCATGGGGGTTAGGCAGAATCTCATATCTCACATGTCGATCGTATCGTGATCACTGTGATTGGTTGAGAAACCGACGCGTGATGTCACAATAATCCGTTGGCCAATCACGGTGAGCTCTCAACCAATCACAGTGATGACGATACGATCGACATGTGAGATATGAGATTCTGCCTAACCCCCCATATGTATTTAATATATTGTTGACTAATTCTCGTTACACTCAAGCTAATTTTTTCTCCTATTCTCTTTGTCCGGCGTCGCCACGCAAGTGATGCCTCTGGTGTTGCTAACGTCTACAATAGCTGCGTACTATCGGGCGGGCCGTATGCTAGTTTTTTTTATACAACGTGGGTGGCAAACAAGCATACGGCCCACTTGATGGGAAGCGGTTACCACAGCCTATAAACGCTAGTAACACAGGTATCGCTCGCTCGTCGCCATCTCCAAGGAAAAGGATATGAGATGGATAGGTAATAAGGAGAGGATACGATACTAAGGAGGGAGTTTGGCCCTCCGGCGCTGTCACTAATACGCAATACAACGGCTGATATTTTGTGTGAGAGGGTGGTACTTCTCCGATCGAGCCGGCCCATTCGTGCTGGGATACTCTCTACCACTAGAAGAGCCTCGCAGTATAAACAAACAGGTTAGTCTTAAAGTATGCCACCAAACCTTATTGTTACATTCTGCTATTTTTTCTACGCGTAAGTACATGGAGCTCCAACATAACACGTAGTTTGTGTAGAATAATGTATGATATTTTCTTCGTAAACTTTACATGTCTACGCAATGTGTTGATTCTTTAAGTGTAGATATATAATATATAGATGCTTTTCGTCAATTACTTAAGTGTATATTTTTGAATTAAAAAGAGTATTTTTATTACTAATTGTAAGTAGTTTTGAATAGTGATTAATAGAATGCTTAGATGAGACTAGACATTGTGCATAGTGATATATTCTGTCTATATTTAGATAAATAAAATTATTGGTTCCTTACATATGACTTTTATTCATAAAAATCCGAACCTTTTTCTGTCCCACACGGGCACGAGTCTCCTCTCATGGTGAGAGGGATTAGGCCATGTAGTCCACCACGCTGGCCCATTGCGGGGTGGCAGAGTTCAAAAGCCCTTGAGTAAATCTCTCAAACATGCAGGTTTTCTCACCGAGCAGCGTTAAATTGTATACAAATACATAATATCGAAAAATTGGAGCTGTACGAGTTCCTTGTGGTGTATCTTCGACTGGATATCGAACTCGATGCCACTGTCTTTGCAGTCATTGGTCCTATCCTAGGCTAGCACTACTAGTGGTTACCTAATATTTTTCATCAAATGAAATATGATCGTCTGTCACCGTTAGTTCTACCTTAGTTTTTATTTCCATGGGAACGCAACATTCCTTGAGAACGCAATGGAAATTTGTAGTAACAATCATCCGCAATGGAAATTTGTAGTGACGATGGCATTGTTCACCACCCTTCACGACTCATTCGCGAGGTAGAATTAGTAGGCAGCGGATGATCGTTTTATACAAGTGGATATTGGCTGCCTACCTCTCTAGAAAAATAGTGAGAAGTGTGTGTTTGGTGGTGTCGTACCTACCGTTGGGCTATAGTCCTCCAAAATGTTGTACCTGTACCATAGTCCATGAAGAAGAAGGTCTCAAGAAGACCAATATGGGATTAAAATTATTCCGGTAGAGAATCTTTTTTATACTACGCAGACTCATTCACCATACGAATCGTCTGTGAGAGGGTGGTACTGCCCTACCAGCATAAGCTCTCTACTATTAGACGAAGCATAACTATTTTTTCGCATCCCCAAGAATATATAGATAGCTATTTTGGTATCATATCTATTAATTACCTATAAATCTGTACCAGAGCTGTCTCTTCTCTTAAGATATTTGAGAAAAAATGTCTGTATTAGACGTGTCAAAACACAAAACATTTATTTTTTGTCTGTTTGTTTGTTCGCGCATCACTCAAAAGCTACTTAACGGATATTGATGCAGCTTTTATTTGATAGTTCCTGATAACTTAAAAATTGGTAAAAAATGTATCCCGCTACCTACTATATCGGGAATCTGAGATATAACCTATAAACTAACTTGGCTGCGGCGGAGCCGCGGGCAAAGGCTGGTAGGTATAGTTATAAACGTAAACTAAACAATAAGACAGGTAATTAAGATAGGCTTAAGGACTTTGTATCCACTGCCGTCAATAAATTAAAGAAAAAGAGCTTGAACAACTTTTGAACGAAATTTGTTATACAGAATAAATTGTGGCCTGATAAAACGCATAGCATTTTATCCCAACAAGGAGTTCCTGTGGGCCTAAACAACTTGATTTGTGTATTAACGTGAATTATTTATTTTATAAGTAGGTACTTACCTACACTGAGATACATACAATGTTCATGTATAAGGCACGTGAGTGCTAGCATACGATGGCTCTGGCTGTATCGATTTTAACAAATTTGGCTCGTAGCCAGTTCAATATCAAGAACTTCAAGGCTAGACTAAAAGATAAAGCTTTTTTATTGCCTTGATCTGAGAACATGCCTAGAATTTGTAATTATCAATAAAGTGAACATTCAAAACAAATCGTTTATCTTAAACTGCTATCTAAAAATATAATTATATTGATCTTCCTTTTAAATTCTCGATTGGCTATTACCCGCGATTTCGTCCGCGTTGAATTTAGTTTCTTTTTTGTTCGGAACCCTAATTAGATTTTCAAAAAAAAAGTAGCCTAGGTTACTTCTTATAACAGCAATTATCTGCTTGTGAACTGTGTGTCCAAATCGGTCCAACCGTTCTGGAGATTAGCTGGAACAAACAGCCAAAACCTTTAAAAATTGGTATTTTATTGTAACCTTGAAACTTTTATATGCATTTAGTATAAAGCTAAAGTTGTTATTTAGAGATTACAAACATACACCTTAGTATTTTGATGTTTTATATATTTCTTAAGAATTTGACATGCTTAGCCATACAAATGAAAACCAAGTGCGAAAATGCAAAATCGAGAATAATAGTCACGAGCACGATTTGAAACTGAATCTCCTGGAATAAAGTCCCAGATGCTTTGCCAATTCAGCCATCGTGACAATTGCTCGGGACTGCGAATTTCGATAACACGTTCCTTTTTAATCACAAAACCCCTCTTATCTTTTCCTTATTATATGCTACGCCATTAAGAGACTAAAGAAGATGGGTGTTACTATCACGCACGGGTTCGACAAGTATGCACAAACCGGGTTCCACGTAGGTGAAGCCGCAGGTTCAGTTAGTCTAAAATATAAGTAACCACAATAGAGATGATTAATTCAATTATATTAGGTATATACTACGTGGGTGGCAAAAAAAAAGGTATTAGGTGACCTTGACTACTGAAGTTAAGTCACATAGTTTCAGTGGTCTGCCAATACAGGCGGAGGGACGGAACACGGCGGGCTTATTCAGTGGGGCCCCACACTAGCCTGTTAGTTCCCTGAACGACGGGGTTTGCGTTTAGATAGTTTTTTTCCCAGCTTAACAAAAAAAAAACTTATTAGGCTACACTTAAAACAGAGAATATCCAATAATAAAATACCTATCCACCCTCAGATAAGTCCGAGGTCTCAAGTTAAATGTTTATTTTGTGATAATATCGTCATTAGCCAAAAATACGATAGTCAACATAGAATAAAAAAGCAACAAATCTCAATGTAGGTGCCTACATTGTCCAGACGACGTTTGTGAGTGACAAAAATGTGCCGCTTACTTAGACAGAGAATATTAGCTGCTTATTATAATGTCGCTATCACTGGCATTATGTCACAAAGTGCTCTAGAAATTAGAAACATGTTGGGGAGATCGGGGTAGTTTTCGTTTGTTTATGGATCCGCTCCTTTATTTTATCTTTTGGGGCTGGTTGATTGGTTGCGCCTCCCTTTGTTAAAACTCTATTAGTCTAAAACCATTCAGAATAAATTCATTTAATTGTGTTCATTTAAAAACTAGATTCTGTCCGAGACTTCTTCCTTATAAACTTCAGAATTTAAAAACGTATGTCACACTAATGATTTTTATGCGAAAATTAATTGCTATTTCGCGGTAAGTAATATGAATTAATAAGCGACTGACATATCAAGGCACAGGCCAAACTCCTGCGGTTAGGGCGTGAAAATTTACATATGGGTTTCTTTGATACTGTAGGTGAGCGCAAATACATCCATATCCAATCCGTAATAGATTTATCACTATGATGCGAGCGGAGCCGCGGGCGATGCGCTACTTTTATACTTTTTTTTTTAATAAAGGCAACACCCTGCACTAAGGAATAATCCTTGTGTCGCGGGGGACTTACAAACATACAATTTCACAGACACAAAGTACACCCAGACTCAGAACAGCCATTTTTGGATAACACAAAGAGTTGTCCTGTGTGGGAATAGAAACCACAATACGGGCGGGAGGCCTGTATCTAAACAACTCCGCCATCTGTGCAGTCTAATAGATAACTATTATATCCAAATATTTACCTATGCCTACATAAATTGCTTCTGATTGAAATGGAAATATGCCAAGAAGTTTGCCAATACATCCACTAAAAAAGGATTTTACGAAAGAGTTAATTTGAGGGGTGACCATTTGTTCAACTAGGCACTTAGAAACAAAAATTGGTTTAAACATATCTGATATTGTTCCTGTGATATAAAATATTAAAGAACGAGCAATGATTGTCTCGTAAATCCCACCATCAGATTGCGACCTTTATATGACACAATCACTAAGATTTCTCTGGCCTTTCTAATATAAAATGGAAATGAGATTTTAATCTGTATTTTTAGCACTTGACATGTTCAGCTACTTTAAATATAAAAATATTTGTGATAGTGGAAAAAGGGAACTTTGCTGCAAGCAGGATTCGAACATGCGTCCCATCCAATCCGGGGATGACCACTAAGCTATTTGCATTCTGGATAGGCAGCTAAGGTTCGAATACTAAATGCAGTAAATTTCCCTTTTTCCACTTTCACAAATAATTTGTTATTTATGATGAGATCCTTTAAATGGCGTGGAGGTCTCTTAATAACTAGTACCCACAGCAGCAGTACAGTACAGCAGTAGTAAGATTTAGATTAACAATAGATAACAGTGTGCTAGAACAAGTGGATGAATACGTATATCTTGGATGTGGATTCAGCCGGGATGGAATATAGAGAAAAGAGCAAATTCGGGAAATAGAGTGAACGGAGCCTTTGTGTCCCAACTTCTCGGCAGCCACCACCTCAGCCAGTAGGCACGTATCACAATGCACAACGCAGTTCTTGTCCCAACATTATTATATGGAAGCGACAGTTAGATCCGTGTGGTGACAGACTAAGAATACAAGTGTCACCACCCCATTCTTTCCCACGGGTGTCGTACGAGGCGACTAAGAGAAGTATGCAATTATCATCCATTGCATTACTGGTGGGTACCAATTGGGAGTTCTGATTTGCTATCGGACCCGAGCGGGCTGGTACCACCATCTCCCGGTCCCGTGTGACCGGCCATGAAGCATATCGGTGTATTTTGGTTGTAACAGGAGACAGCAGTTTATTTGTTCATTTCTCATATCTGTGAAATAAAATGGTGAGCAGCGGCTTGACAATACTCTCAGTATAGTTGAGTCCATGAGCGATGGTTACCTTTACCATCACGTGGGCCGTGGCTCGCGTGCCACCATACGCATTAAAAAAAAAAAGTTGGCTATGCAAAAAGGAGCATGAAAGTAAAATCAATGCGGTTGAAATGCGGTGTCTGCGGAAAATCTGTGGAGTTAGGCTGCCTGACCGCATTCATAAGTCGACGACGCAAGAAAGCGTGTAGGTATGAAAAAGAGTATTTGTTAAGATGCGCAAGGTAATGCTTTAATTTTTCGAACATGTGGAAAGAATGGTGGACGAGCGACTGGTTAAGAATATATACATTGCGAAAGTGAAGGATGTAGGTACAGAGGGAGGCCGAGACTCACCTACCTGGACCAGATCGGTCATGTATTGATGATTGGTCATGAGTTGAGTCAGGAGTCTCTAAACCGGCGAGCCTGAATGAAGAGAATTATGAATGTTGAGGAAGCGACAGATGTATGCAAACGCCTTTTGGCACTCTGTGCTCTCTGCCTACCCCGGAAGGGAGATGGTGTGATGGTATGAGTAGTAAAAGTAAATTCAAAATAGTTTTTTTTATATTATGCAAGTGTAAGCATCAGTCACCGTAGCTTATAGACGATAGCAATACCAGCGGCATCACTCATACATCGCCATCTCCTAGGAAAGGTATAGGAGGTCCATAGGAGCGATATTAAAGAGAGGATGGGGAGGTGGTATTAGGCCTCCGGCGCTCTCACTCATCATACGGCTAACGCTGATCTTCATGACTGGACTTAAAATATTTTAACAAAAAAACCTTCAGAGCACTGTTTCATTCACAAGTGATAGATGGTTGAAGCTACTCTCTGCTTAAATGCACAAACAAGAAACGTAGGTAGTATATTCCTTGCAAGAAACACACACAATGTTTCAAAGAGCAATACATCATGTGGACGACCAGTCAAAGCAATTATAAATACAATTTTAAATCATTTATTTCGGACAACAGAGATTACAGAGACCCATATTGGTTAATTGTGTAACAGAGAGGGATACTGTTGGCTATAATAACGTGACGATCTTAGTCCTCTACATCCTTGAAATAGAGTTTATTATAAGAAATTTATTCTTCCTGTACCCATCATAATAGTGAAACAGTATGGTGGAAATTGGTAAACATTTTATTGGGGAAACTCTCCGAAAGTTATGCGCAGTAAAAACTATTTATAATTTAGGTAGCTATGACGCAAATACCTAGGAACCTTTTATGCTTCGATATAAGATCTTACATTGCACCAAATTTATTGTATATTACTTGCATATACAGCTTTAATATTGTGACCACAAAGTTCAAAGTTCTCTAATCATTGCACAAATTTTGCACCACCGTTGGCTGTGACCTCACAACTCGAACACTGCCGATATTACACGAAGTAGAACGCGAATAAAAACAAAATGGCGGCGCTTTCCCGCGCATGCTCACCCTTAGTCTTATTGTATGACGTCACGTGGCTCTAGGGCTGAGAAGACTAGACCATCCCCTAGTCACTATCGATAATATTATTTGTGTAGTCATTATAGCTATTTTTTATTAAATTTATAGGTTTTAAAGTTGTTTTATGATTTTGCCTGTTTGGCAGCAGCTAAGTAACGACTAAACACTTTCTGACTTACTAATAAACGTTGTATAACCTTTGAATAGTTACAGTGTTTTGTCTTTGTTACTAATATGACAGTTTGATGTTGAAACAACGGAACAAAACACTGAATAACTATTCGGAGCTTATACAATTTTTATTAGTAAGGGGGTTTGACAATAATGGTGGCTTAAGTGTTTTCAGCTTCAAAACTAAACCCCATTTCCTTAGATTGATAATATGCTCTAAGCCGATTTCAATGCAATATATATACTAATATATATATAGTAATATTTGTATGATAAATATGATCCCACTGACACATTCTGTCTGTGAAATAGATTTTGATGTGAAACATCTAATGTGGAGGGAGGGTAAAATCAGCTGTTAGCGTGGCGACGCTTTTATTTTACTTATCCCGTTCAAATATTGCAAGTTAAATTTGACACACTTCCTGGTTTCCGATTGAGTTGAAATTTTACACGCATTGAAAATGCAATATTATGATGACACGGAGCTGATATGATGATGGAGCTGGAAGGTGGACATAGGAACTCTACAATGGAACGGCGCAACCCCATCGAGTTTGGGCTTGTATGATTCGTCTTGACGAGTACTTTATCTCTAGATGGTATCCAGGTTCTGAAGATGGAGCTGGAAGGTGGGCAAAGTAACTCTGTAATGAAATGACCCAAACCGATCGAATCTATAATCGTTTGATTCGTCTTAAGGAATACTTTGTCAAGTTAAGATCATTTTATTTCTACAAAATAATTTCAATGGTTTCACATCTGGTAGACGTCCCGCGATGTTTAGTTTTATTTGTCCAAGATCTACAAGAGTTCTGTATATAACAAAACAAGTACCTCAAAAATATCAAAAGGTCCCCCGTGACTTAAATATTTATTGCTTAACTAGACTGGCCGCGACTTCGTCCGCGTGCTGAAGTGCATTTAAATTACACTCTACCGTACACCAATTATCGCTGTAAAAATAGCTATCTCATTTATTTCTCCAGGATACATGATAAAAGTAGGTACTTAGCTTATATTATTTTCTAGACTCTAGACTATATGTATGCAAGATTCGATGATGATTGTTTCACTAGTTACAGCGTGAAATCGGAACAAACAAACTCAATGTGAGTTTGTAATACCTATTAAGTAAGGATTTGTTTTTTGTTGTTTGTAATGGACTAAGAATACAAGTGTCACCACCCTTTCCCGCGGGTGTCGTACAAGGCAACTAAGGGAAGTAAGTAATTATCACCCATGGCATTACTGGTGATAGGGCTGGGTATCAAGTAAGAATACGGTACCACCGTCTCCTGTGTGACCGGTCATGAAGCATGTCAGTGTGATTTGGCTGTAGCAGAAGATAGCCGTTTATTCTTTCATTTCATATCTTAGAAATGATATGATGTGCAGCGGCTTGACAATACTCTCGGTATAGTTGAGTCCATGAGCGACGGTTACCCAGGGTCGGACTGGACTGGAAGGGCCTGGGTGGCTCCCGTCAGGACCCGAGACTGGATAAGATGGATACTATTGGAAAATAATTAAATATACAAATTATTAATTATCAACGATATATTATTATTAGGTACCTAAAGTACAGTTTCAGCTAAGCTGTCAATAACTCGATCATAAAAGCTGCTAAGCTGTTCTCGTCATCCTCGATTAGATCCATTTCTGTGTTCTAGCCTGCGCGGGCCTACCTATCGCTTGGCTTGAAAATACGCCCATGGGGAACCTGCGCAAGCTGGGGCCCGGCTGGCAAATGCCACCTCGACTATATGGCCAGTCCGACGCTGCGGTTACCACTGGACTGTGAGCCGTAGCTCGTCTGCCACCATTAGCAAAAAAAAAAACGCTCTAGATAGGTACAGCTTACAAGGTCGATATTCATTAAAACTATTATTACCAACATTTATATTAACATACGTGATATTATAGCGGTCATCGCTCATCACTATCTTAATTATTTTTTTATATGACAACATATTGGTATTACGCCAAGTATATTAATAAACAAACAAATACCTATCTCACAATAATTAGCTAACGCAGCGTATGAATTCAGCAAGGTCAAAAAAGAGCACAAATAATCTATTTCACCCTGATGCGAACAGAGGAGAGGAGTGAGTACAAAATTGGCAAGTTCTTCCCACAGGCAGAAATACACTGAAGTGCTAGTAAAAACGGACAGGACTCGGCCTCAGACCCGTTGTAGGGTACCGTGAAAAATGCTGTCAAATTGAAATATTTTTTCTCTTTCCCTGAAAATTGCCGTACTTGGAAATTGTCTGGGCACTATCCCGCGATCACTGAAGCAATGTGACATAGTTCCAGTAGCCCGCCAATAAAGGCGGAGAGACGGCACACAGCGGGTGAGGGCCCCTCACTACCCTGTTCATTACCCCCGAACGACGGGGTGTGCGGTTAGGTACATTTAAAAAGAATGGCATTATCCCGCGAAATCCGCTACTCAAGTGCAGCCACAAACTACTTACACTAAGTATTAAGCCCTACGTTTAGACAGACCTTATCCTTTACCTTAAGTCACGGGAAACTATCCTAGAGAGCCTTTGGATAGTTACCCTTGTCTTACAATGTATTAACTATTTTAAATACGGACTAATTTGCCTCGTCCTACTTCTTATGTCATCTACAGGAAAAAAAAAATTGCCTATGGTGCCAGACCTCCTCACACACCTTTTTTTTGTTAAGCCGGGAAAAAATTTTCCTAACCGCACACCCCGTCGTTAGAACGACGGTAACGAACGGGGTAGTGTGGGGCCTTCACCCACTAAATAAACCCGCCGTGTGCCGTCTCCGCCTGTATTGGCAGACCACTGGAACTATGTTACATTACTTCAGTGGTTTCTTTACACATCTTATAGTACCTAAGTGGTAACTGTCGCTCATGGACCCAGCAGTACTTGGATAGAATACTACCAATCCTGATCATATTAAAGATAATCGAACCAATAAGTTAAAACATGTTAGTAACTGATAACGAATGTTAATCGATAACAGTATGAATCTTTTTTTGGTGGCATGGTGGGCAAAATTGTACCTAATCGCCTACCCGTGTAATTAAGCTTGTAATTAAGCTACCATAATTTATATTAATCCCTTTGTTTTTAATTTTTTACTGTATGTTTATAAAAATTATTTGTGAAAAAATTTACAATAAATAAATCTATTATTATTATTATTATTTATAGAAGGAACAGACCCCCTTACCTATTACAATAAAAGAATTGCTAATTCCTATTGATAATGAACTGAAATTGAAACATTTAAAGTACAAATTATTTGTGAATGTGGAAAAAGATAAGTTTAATGCGAGCGGGATTCGAACCTGATCCTATCCTATCGCACTGAGCTAGCTTAGCGGCTTAGAGCACTTCTCCGGATCGGAAGGGACGCAGGTTCGAATCTCGCTCGCACTAAAGTTCTCTTTTTCCACATTCACAAATAATTTGTACTTGAAAGTAGCTGAGCATGTCAAGTGCTAAAATACAGTTCAAAATAGGAACATAGCTAATTTATTACTTGAATCAATGCATGGGACTTTTTATTGATTTAATATACCTTGAAATGTGATACTGATGTATCTTATGAGATAAGATACTAACGATGGAGCTGCGCACAGAAACTAGTGTGTGATATTATAATCTCACGGCTGTTAGCAACCTCATTATTATGTTTACTTCAAAGTGCTATAAATAAACGTATATTATGGTAATAAAATCGATAATGTCATTTTCTTGTAATTATATAATTACTAAATGACCCGATGAACTTTGTATCACCTACAATTTATTTTGTCAGTTATTATCAATATTAATCCTAATCAATCTGTATTGTCTAAGTTTTGAATTTAGATAGAATATTAAATGAAACTCGCTTGTAAGTTGTAATTCAAATGAATTAGAAAAAATTAAGTACATTAGGTGTCATTTTGTCGTCTGTTGGTAGTCGCATAATCCAAATAGGCGATTCCCATACAAAATTACTATTTTAGATTTTTTAAACTAAAAGGGTTTTCCCTATTTTTTAACACGCTTTTATTAACTTCATGCGTATGTTAGTATGTATGTAACGGAATCTTCGAACGTGATTTTCAACCACTTTAAAACGTCGGATTGATTTGAAACTTTGCACACTTATCAAGGACCGATGACAATTCAATAAATTGAGTAGAGAAGTTTATCCGTTTGCAAGGTTCCGTAGCCAATAAAGAACCCTTATAGTTTCGCCATGTCCGTCCGTCCGATGAAGTTTAAAGGTAAATTATCACAGCTTAGTAGGTTTTATTTCTTTTAAATAACAGTACTTTTGATACTATTTAGAGATTAAAAAGAAGAATATAAATTATAGCTTAAAAAAACTAAAATAACACTCTTTAAATAGCTAGTTGAACTAAAAAGTAGTAAATAATATTACAATAAATAATGATTGTAAAAAAGCGTGACGTGCTTGAAATCAAAAATGTTACAAATAGTTCACTTGTGTAGTAAAAAGAACCCCACGCTTTTTTATAATAATTATTTTAATGTGATATTATTTACTACTTTTTGGTTCAACTAGCTATTTAAAGTGTGTTATTTTAGTTTTTTATTATCTTTTAAACCACCCCTGTATAGAGCGAACAATACAAAAAAACATTAAGTCAACTCGGTCAAGCCATTTTTGAGTTTTAACGAGACTAAAGAACTGCCATTGATTTTTATATATTATATAGATATAGATAATGTAATGTTCTGTACTATGTTACTACATGAGAGTGTGCGTGTATAGTGTACTTATTTATGTTTGTTATACTTTTATAAGCCTTCTCAGTCTGAAAAAGTGCTTGTAATTTATCAATTAATGTTTCTATTTTTGTAATATATCGATTAGTGTTTCTATTTTTGTAATTTATCGATTAGTGTTTCTATTTTGTAATTTATCGATTAGTGTTTCTATTTTTGTAATTTATCGATTAGTGTTTCTATTTTTGTAATTTATCGATTAGTGTTTCTATTTTTGTAATTTATCGATTAGTGATTCTATTTTTGTAATTTATCGATTAGTGTTTCTAGTGTGTATGTTACACTTTGTATCTTTTTTTATTATCATGTTTAAATAAAGACTTTTTAAAAGAAAGACTACATGAGAGGATGATGTGTAGTAAGCTCGATTTTATTGAGAAATTAATGAATATGTGGTCGACAGATGATATTAGCAATATTACCTATATATTAAATAATAATATAATAATGTATCCTGCGTCACTGGCCTTTATTAGTTGTTTAGATACTTTTATAAAACGCAGGTTTTGGAAATGTAATAAAGTTTTAGCATATTTTTTTTTCAAAATTAGAATCATAATGTTGTGATACAGCATAATAATCGACAATATTTTTAAAATGTCTCGTGCATCCCTATTCGTTGTCGTTGTCGGCAGTCAGCAGAACTCGCTCGAGGCTGTAGTTCGTGCGTTCGCGTTTTTAAATGGAAAATAGTGCAATACGAAAAATATCGAAAATCGTTTATTTAGATACAAAACTGACGCTGCTTTCTTTTTTGTGTTTTGTAAGTTTCGAGTTTATGTATAATACATGCATGGTTAACTATTACATATATATATATTTAATTTAATTATAGTGTACCACTGAGACTGATTACTACTTAATTAGTAAATTCAAAGGAATAGGAAATGTCAGCAAAATATTTTTTCTTTTACAGTAATTTTATTCACAGACTATATCTGCGCATTAGTAAAATCTAAACCGATTAGGCTTTAGAGATTACATTAAAAAAACATTGCTTAAAAAAGTGGTTGACAGTTTAATTTTTTAAGGCTTTGCTTGTATTGATCATATTGTGTAGATTGTAGAGCCTATTATGTTGAGGTTATATAAAGCCAGCGTCCCACATGTTCGAAAGGTGTATCTGTATATTTTATTGATTGCACGGGCAAGGGTGAGAGGGGCAGTCAGGGATGCGCCGTGAGAACCATGAGGAAGGTCAGGAGAGCCAAAGTCACGTGTTTGTCAGTAAATAAATATTAAATTTTCGATTTTATTTATGAAACAGAGAATCTATAAAATATGTAGGATACCAGAATGGACAGATTTACACAATATTTCGTGTACGTTGTACGGGGAAAATATTCGCGTAGCATGACATTGCGTTTTCCAATTTTGAGGGATGCTCAGTACAACGTTTATTATATATAGGTAGTGGTGTCATTCAAAATGAATTCAGAAATAAATCCATTTTGTTTTATAATATTCACCATTATAAAAAGAGGTTTTCTTTTAATTTGAGATCTTTCATGGATTTTTTTCTGTTAACTTCTAATCCGTACCACTCTTAGTAAAAATTTTTTTTTATTACCTGTAGTGGCAGATGATCCACAGCTCATCTGATGGTAAATGGTAACCGTCGCTCATAGACTCAACCATACCGACAGTATTGTCAAGCCGCTGCTCATTATTTTATTTCACCGATATGAAATGAAAGAATAAACGGCTACCTCCTGCTACAGCCAAAACGCAACGATGTGCTTCATGGCCGGTCACACGGGAGATGGTGGTACCAACCCGCTCGGGCCCGATACCAAGTGAGTACTCCCACTTGGTACCCAGGCCTACCACCAGTCATGCAATGGATGATAATTGCTTACTTCCCTTAATCATCTTTCATGGATTTTTTCTGTTAACTTCTCGTAATCCGTACCACTCATATTAAAAGTGAGATAAATAAAAAAGGTTATGTACCTATTAAATTAAATTAGATATGTTTAATTTTACACAAGATACGTATAACACACTAACAATACATTACTTATAGTCCATTGTTGTTCTAAATGAATACGTACACAGGTAGAACTAATATTCAAACCAATTATTTATGCTAGCGAATCCTCATCTTTGTTCATGGAACATAGCCAATTTTAGATCCGCGAATATATATTATAGTTACACAGACTTTAATTAGGAGTAAACTTGACCAGGGGGGTTAGGCAGAATCTCATATCCCACGTGTCGATCGTATCGTCATCACTGTGATTGGTTGAGAGCTCACCGTGATTGGCCAACGGATTATTGTGACATCACGCGTCGGTTTCTCAACCAATCACAGTGATCTCGATACGGTCGACACGTGAAATATGACATTTTGCCTAACCCCCCAGGGCGTTCTTTTTACCACTGAAGTAATGTAACATATAGTTCCAGTGGTCCGGCAATACGGGCGGAGAGAAGTCACACGGCGGGTTTATTTAGTGGGTGAGGGCCTCACACTACCCTGTCCGTTGCCCCGAACGACGGGGTGTGCGGTTAGGAACATGTTTTCCTGCCTTAACAAAAAAAAGGTGCTCTTCTTGGTATTGCACTTTGAGTAGGTACTAATTTTGGTCTTGATTTTGCTAACGTACGAGACCAATTTTGCTCGACATCGTTTTACTTTTACTTCTTTAAATATCTTCTATAAAATCCGTGATAGCCTAGTGGTAAAACCAAGGACGGCAAAATGGTGGTATCGGGTTCGATTTCCACTCCAAGGTCATAACATTTCAAGATTATTCTAAATTATACGTGTATTTACATAAATTTATCGTCGCTCGGTGAAGGAAAACATCGTCATACCAGAGAAATTTTCGCGACAGCTTGCGAAGCCTCCCGGCCCTTACTTAGCCAGAGTGGTTGACTATAGTCTATATCCCTCCAAATTCCCACAGTGAGAGAAGATCCAAATAGTGGACAGCAATAGGTTATAAAAACTATTATTATCCAAAGACAAAACAAGTCAGTATTCTTTTATCCTTTGTTTTGTCTATTAAGATTCTTTATTTATTTTTTGTGTCGCAGCTATTGATGAGCTTTAGCGTATCAATAAAGAAATATAAATTTATATATGTATTTATAAATATTTTACTTAAATTTTCAATAATCGTTATGGTCGTATCGCATTTCGATCACCAGGCGAACACCAAACCAAAATATGTGACCAAGGAATATTTACAAACAAATAAACAATAGATTGAAAACTAAAAAAAACAGACTTTTATAGCTAGTTGAACTAAAAAGTAGAAAATAATATTATAATAAATAATAATGCCATCATATATTATAATGAAAATATGTCATTGGCAGCTGTTTATAAGATTAATTATGATTTATATAAATTATTAAGAAATATAGTATATAATATGTTATTTATTAATTTTTAGTTCTACTAGTAATGAAAGCGTGTCTTTTTTATTTTCTGTATTTTAGTCACAATACAACTTCTTAAATTATTGTAACCTTGATTGGCAGTGCAAAGTTTAAAGTTTATCCGACGTTTTAAAGTAGGTGAAATCGCGTTCAAAGATTTATTTATATTACATAGATTAATATATACATTCGAAGATAATAAAAGCGTGTTAAAAACTATGAAATCTATTACGAGTCTATCCATCCGTTCTTCCAACAGCTTGGCATACTTTTTTTAAAGGTTTTGATGCACAGATTTGTTATCAATCATTTGAAATCACCTAACTTTCATCCTTCTCACGTTATATTCAAAACTCGCTGGAACGAGCTCTTTCTTTTGAGCACACTTTAATAAAATTGGTTGAGTTGAAGGGAAGCTACGCGTGAATATTCAACTTGACCAAAGAACAAATTACTTGTGAAAATGTTGGAAAAGAGAATTTTACTGCGAGCGGGATTCGATTTCTCTTTTTCCACATGTAACACACCACAGTAGATAACTGAGCATGTCAAGTGCTAAAATACAGACCAAAATATTCAATTTGACTTTCAATATGGGTACGTTTGGTAAAATTCATGAAGTTGTGCTGCATGCTATTTACGTGACCATGCTTCGCATTGTCGTCTCGCGTAGTTATTTTAGCAGGAGGTGGATAGTAAAGATAATAAAGCCAGAACAGTGATGGGGTTTGGGCCTCCGGCGCTCTCACTCACTATACAAAACACAACAGTCAGAGTATCTACCGTTGTTTCACGTTGATCTTTTGTGACAGGGCGGTACTGCCTCGATCAATGCCCATTCCTGCTGAGACACATGCAAGGCCTTTTTTATTTTTTGTTTAGGCGGGAAAAAAATGTACCTAACCACACACACCGTCGTTCGAGGCAACAAACAGGGTAGTGTGGGGCCTTCACCCACTAAATAAACCCGCCGTGTGCCGTCTCTCCGCCTTTATTGGCGGGCCACCCAATATTATACTCAAATTTGTTAAAATCCATAGGTAATACGCTTCGCAGCCCTTTTTTATGGATATGTAATACATATTACGTATGCATAGAAAAAAAATTGTATCTATCATTAAGGATTTTAGAAAATTTCACCCCCAAAAGGGATAAGAATCACGGAATTTCAAATTCCTGAAGACACCCACGAAATTTCTGTTTAGAAATAAACGAATACGTACATCAGTGATTTTATAAATTTCAGCATTAACGGATTGAATTAGGAATTGAAAGTTTGTATTAAAAGTTCGTCGCTTTTGAAGAAAGACGCATGAAATTAAAGCTTCTTATTAAAAGTCTAGAAAAAAATAAATATATCTACGAGTATCTAAACAACTAATACATAAAAATATTTTTTTGTTTGTTCGTAACTTCTGCGCTACTATACTGTTCATCGTTTTTTTTTTAAGAAAAATGTACCTAACCGCACACTCCGTCGTTCGAGGCAACGAATAGGGCAGTGTGGGGCCCTCATCCACTAAATAAACCCGCCGTGTGCCGCCACTGGAACTATGTTACATTACTTCAGTGGTCCGCCCGCGGCTTACCCTTTCGGGTACCCCCTAAAAAGAGAATATTATCAGATTTCGCACCTGAATACGCGGATCACAACTGTTTTGTAAACAGTGGTAATAGTGTTGTGTCATTAGACCAAAAGACCAGTACTATACTGTTCATCCTACAATAATTAAATTTTGTCCGTGTGGTGACGGACTAAGAATACAAGTGTTACCACCCCATTCTTTCCCACGGGTGTCGTATGAGGCGACTAAGGGAAGTAAGCAATTATCATCCATTAATGACTGGTGGTATGGCTGGGTACCAAGTGGGAGTACTCACTTGGTATCGGGCCCGAGCGGGTTGGTACCACCATCTCCCGTGTGACCGGCCATGAAGCACATCGTTGTGTTTTGGCTGTAGCAGGAGATAGCCGTTTATATTTCATTTCATATCTGTGAAATAAATTGGTGAGCAGCGGCTTGACAATACTCTCGGTATAGTCGAGTCCATGGGCGACGGTTACCATTTACCATCAAATGGACCGTGGCTCGTCTGGCACTACAAGCAATAAAAAAAAAATCACATACTTAAAATCCGGTCTACAGGAAAAGAGAGGTTACTTTCATCCAGTCTCCGAAATCCCAAAAAATTGATTACAGTAACTGACTCATAGCAACGCGTGGCTGGGCTTGCTAGTAATCTATCTATCTTCTGTAGATATATATAAAATAATAACTAACTGACTGACATCCGTCACCACATGGACACTATCAAATAGAAATATTTTTTGCGCAGTTAAGTTGTTATAGTAGATCTTAATGCGCACAACGGTGTTAATGTTTTCATTCTGTCTCGAAAGGTTTGTATTAGGTGTAACACTTAGTTCGGTGACGTTATCAAAATTGATTAAATTATTTATACCTATATTATTTTAATGCCATATTAGAACTTCTCTGTAGCGTTACTTTCCTCTTTAAAGTCTGTTTAGGTGCTTACGAAATTAACCTGTTTAACGTTAAGAACCTAAGGATCGTTCTGTAATTGTATCAATTCTATTAAGTAACACAGTGAGATATCCTAAACTGCAGTTTAAGAACGAACAGAGGTTATAGTGTTTGCTTGGGCTGTTTATCTTAAAAACGACGTATAAAGTCGCCACAAGGTTATAATGAAAATATTATTAGTATCAAGGTATAGTTTCACACAATGCCTTATCTTTTAATTGATAAATGTAGACGTATAATTGTATAGTACCACAAAGTATAGCTGCATAGATACCTACTTTATATTCAAAGAGTAGTGCAAACAATTTGATGAATCACTGCTCTATCTTACTCAAAATTAAATGTAAACAAAACCGTGATGAATTTGTACATACGAGTATGTTTTAAGTTGTACAAGAAAGGAAACAGTTGCTAAATTTTCAATAATATTCCTCGTTATTAATTTGAACTATGATAGTTTAAATTTCCACTTTGTGTTGCACATTATACGTATGATACTACAGGACATCAATATTAATTTTTAATCTCAACAACATTAACAAACTCAATGACTATTGATAATCACGTCTAAAGCTATGTTCATATGGCAAAATATTGACGCGCGTTTTCAAATCGCGCGTCTAGGTATCCTGATATTTAAAGTACAAATTATTTGTGAATAAGGATAAAGAGATTTTTTGTACGAGCGGGAATCGAACCCGCGTCTTTTCCAATCCGGGGCAGCGCCTCTAAGCCACTGAGCTATCGTACAGACCTATTTGGTCATCCCAATTTCCTCATCACATTTGTCTTTACGACTAACGCCATCTATCGGAATGCATTCACATGCATCAATCCAATATAGTAAGTTTAATTTTGCGATTAAAATTCATACTATTTGATGGCGCGATTCTTTAGCATTTTTTTTTTATTCTCACTTTCCCGTATTGGAAAAGACGCGTGTTCGATTCCCGCTCGTACAAAAAAATCTCTTTTTCCTTATTCACAAATAAATGGTACTTTAAAAAGTAGCGGACCATGTCAAATGCTAAAAAATATAGATCAAAAATACTGATATTTACCTAACAACCGATCATACGCAAGCGTTCGCGCGGCATCCGTTTGCTGTTCAGTTGAGCGCGCGCTTTCATCGTGATTATATGTACCTACTTTTGACGTGATAACGTCTTATAAATCGATGAACACCGGCTGCACGCAGAAAAAGTGTCACGTTCCGAAAAATGTATGGAGACCGATGCATTGTTTGTGAAACTCTCAGAAAACATATACGACGCTATCACGTAAAATTATCGTCCGTAAACAGACTTTACAGACAACCATAAATCTCTTGCAACTTTAATAATTTTCGTAATTATATATTGTTTTCACATTGAAAATGAGTGAATCTGAAAATATTGACATGGACCTACTAGTACAAAAATTACCAAGGATTGCGAATATAGGTTCAGTACCAAATGACGAGTAGTTATTCTCGCAACGCACCTAAGCGCTCTTCATATGAACTCTCTTTAAATTTTATCATGCGTTGACGTGAGTAAACACGCGTTACGTGAAATTAGGCCTTTTTTTTGTTAAGGCGGGAAAAAAATTTCCTAACCGCACACCCTGTCGTTCGGGGCAACAAACAGGGTCTGGGGCCCTCACCCACTAAAGAAACCCGCTGTGTGCCATGTCTCCGCTTTTATTGGCGGGCTACTGGAACTATGTTACATTCCTTCGGTGGTATGTAAATTCAGCCTAACGGAAAGTAGGTATTTTTACGGTGGTGACGTCATAGCCTGAAAAGAGGCGTTGTCTGTGCTTTAAAAATAATAAATTGTTTTACATATTTCTATATTGATTAATACAAACAGGTAGGTACTAGATAACACATAATAATATTGTTTGTTTAATACATTATCTACTAGATTCTATCCGTGTGGTCTTCTAAATATAAATACATCGCTCTACGCCACATTAATTATCTCTATGTAATAATAACTATTCCACAGAAACCTTTTATTCTTTCGGGGTAAAAAAGTTGTTATTTTCTGGACTTTCAGACTATTCGTGTAAAATTTGTGTTGAATTTTTGCAATAATATTATTTTTTATCGTCATTCATATTCACCTGCCTATCATCATGCCTCTTCACCTTTTTGCCCTTCTATAGGAACAACAACAGGCAATGGTGATGTTAGCTCGTTAGTTTCGGTAACCGCTTACCATCAGACGGGCCGTTTGTTTGTTTATTGCCTCTGTAATATAAGAAAAACTAGGTACATTTAAGTCATCTTGGTACATTTTTTTTTGGTACATTTATAATTATAAAACTCCAAAAAAAAGATGTAGTAGGTGAAGAGGTAGGATAATAACAAGAGTTCTCCGGCGCTCTCACTCACGATACAACAGTAGGAGTATTTACACTCAGATGTTTTATACTGATCTTCCGTGAGATAGTGGCACTTCCCCTGTTAAGTCAAGCAAGGCTCTACTATGGTACTTTATGAAGTACAACGAGATTGGGTATGGCCGAAGGCTAGTGCGGTAGCTAAGCGGCTTAGAGCACTTCTCCGGATTGGAAGGGATTCCCGCTGGCATTAAAGTTCTCTTTTTGCTCATTCACAAATAATTTGTACTTTAAAGTAGGTAACTGCATGTCAAGTGCTAAAATACAGATCAAAAGTCTCTACCACTTTACAAATGATAATGATTTTACCAATATTGATACATGATATGACTGTAGAAACACGAAAAATCTTGTTTTTACAATTTACGCTGACTTTTTTTTATTGTAAGTATGTAGTGGCAGACGAGCCACGGTCCGTCTGATGTTAAATGGTAACCGTCGCCCATGGACTAGACTATACCGAGAGTATTGTCAAGCCGCTGCGCAACAATTCATTTCACAGCTATGAATTGAAATATAAACGGCTATCTCCTGCTACAGCCAAAAATACAACGATGTGCTTCATGGCCGGTCACACGGGAGATGGTGGTACCAACCCGCTCGGGCCCGATACCAAGTGAGTACTCTCACTTGGTACCCAGCCCTACCACCAGTAATTTGAAACGTTGAAACGGCGTGGTTTTTGCTGGTTGGCTTCCTTTCGGTCGTTTTGCACCGTCAACAGCCAAGTGGCGGGTGGTCTTACACGCTTACATTTCATTGTTAGCAAATCTAGCCTCACTTTTAGGCGCTTTTGAATGTATCCGTCCTTGAATGTGCAAGCATTTCTCTGTGATTTTTTTCAACGATCGAGGCCATCTTATAACTTCCACTTCCTTTCTCAAATCTTGCATCAAAAATTTGTCTTAAACTGAGTTTAGTGATTTCCCCTCATTTCGGTACTCTTATTGTAAACATCAGACTATTCATCCCAATCCCCTTTGAAAGCTACGCGACAGATGTCGTTGTTACACGGAGAATAGGGTCTGTACCTACTCTGTCCTAAATAATACCGGTCACTAGGTCGACACAATCGATAACATATTAACAATAGTCATACTGTAACACGTAAAATACGTCACAGCTCTTATTGGTTCTGAATTTAAATTTAATGGAGAAGTAACGTTCAGCTAATTTATAAGATTGACCGATAACACAAAATTTGTGTAAATTTCAAAACCATTATGTAAATTTCAACATGCATCGAGTATGTTGAAATTTTGATAAAGGCTGTTTATAATTTTCTGTGCCGTTTCAGGTATAAATATAAAAACATTTTTCTTTGAGGATAAAAAATATAAACTTTTTTTTAAGTAGGTACACTAGCTATTGCTTTTAACCGCCTTATAATTTAAAAGAATTTTGAGTACTTTTTAAAATTAATTTAGAGTACTTCGGGCTAAACATTATTTTAAATGATATTTCCTAACCTTCGTTTTCGTTTAGTGTTCTTTGTGACGTTTTAATTTTGCTCTGTCAGTAAGGATCATGTTGTTAACGCCTATAAGCCTATCCCAAAACTTCGGCTGCCGTATGCAAAAAACTTATATACCTACCTACCTAGATGTGTGTGTCTAAAAATAATCATTAATATATATATTATCTTTTAATCAATCCCCAACGATAAAGTAATTGTCATTAAGAAAAATAATCAATCATATTACTCTTACGTAATATGTTGCCTAAAAATATCACACAGTAATTGCAAAACCGTTTCGCTCATAACCTCTTTTTGCTTTGAAATGCGTTTCTTAGAAGGGGGAGATCCCCACAGTTTCAACGAGACCTTGACACGTATTCCGTACGAAACGGCGCTTTTTTTCGGCTTACATTACATTCTAATATCGTAGCTACGACATTGAATATTCATTGTGATATAGTAGGTATAATAGGGTTTCAATTACTGAGTTGGGTCGCATATTTATGGTCCCATTGCTTGCCGTGAGCTTCCTCTTTTATTTGAAGGGAATTGGTGTGATTTACTACTTACAACCGATTGGGTAGTTTGTGGTGTGTTTTCCTTCTCTCAACCTGGCATTGTCTGATAACTAGACTCCTATTGTGGTTATAAATTTCCCAGCGATACAGGAATTATTCCTTACTGCAGGATGTTCTCTTTTAAATATGCTATTTTTTAAGTATTCCTTTTTTATACTACATGGGTGGCGAACAAGTATACGGCCCACCTGATGGTAAGCGGTTACCGTCAGGTGGTAGGGCTGGGTACCAAGTGGGAGAGTACTCACTTGGTAGCGGGCCCGAGCAGATTGGCACCACCATCTCCCGTGTGACCGACCATGAAGCACATCGTTGCGTTTTGGCTGTAGCAGGAGATAGCCGTTTATTCTTTCATTTCATATTAGTGAAATGAAATGGTGAGCAGTGGCTTGACAATACTCACGGTATAGTTGAGTCCATGAGCGACAGTTACCATTTACCACCAGATGGGCCGTGGCTCGTCTGCCACAACATGCAATAAAAAAAAATTACATAAATATTGTAATCCATCCATCCATCCATCAGCCTTTCAACGTCCACTGCTGGACATAGGCCTCTCCAAGAGAACGCCATAACGAGCGGTCCCGTCATGCATGGGGGATAATGCCGTAATCGCCACGCTTGGCAGGCGGGTTGGCGATCGCAGTGGATGTTGTTAATACTCGAGGGAGTGCTGCTGCCCACTCCCCCGGCATTCCCTCAGTCGGCTCTTACTACTGCCGTGGGTAGAGAGGGATGGGACAATTAAAAAATAAAGCCGGCCCCACACGGCCTAAATATTGTAACCTGTGGGCGATCTAGAGTATGTATGTTGTGTGGAGTATGTTTGTGTAGGTATGTTTCTCTTTCTCATCAATATGTGTATGTGTGTTTGTGTATGAGCAAAAAAAGTCTGTGGGAACTACAATATTGTTAATATTGAAGTAGTTTGGATGGGAGGAAAAGGACTCAACTTTTCTTAACACACAAAACGAAAGACAAATTTTCTTAAATCAGTTTAAAAACTATAATTTGTGATTAAGGAAAAAGAGTATTTTAGTACAGGCGGGAATCGAACCTGCGTCCCTTCCTATCCGGGGAAGTGCTCTAATCCACTGAGCTACAGTACTATCTTTTAGACATACCCAATCTCCTTATCACATTTGTCTTAACGACCAACGCCCTCTGTTGGAACGCATTTACATGCATTAATCCAATATAACAAGTTTAATTTTGCAATTAAAATTTATACTATTTGATGGCGTGATTTTTTTTAAATATAGATCAAAAAGTTTAAAAACTTTTTATCTAAGTTCTTGAAATAACATTGACAAGTAATTTTAAATTAATTTTGTTTCAGTTTCATGAACCATGTTCTTCGGAGAAAAGATGGCACTTTAAAAGGAAATTATTTAGCGAATAAAATATCCTAGAAGTAAATAAGAGATGTTATATTCGTGTTGACGTTTTATTAACTCACATATATGCACAGAGAAACAGTAAACGTTTTCAGAGATTCACTTAAATTACGCCAAAAACTTTTACAGAGAACGACAACGTATTTCGAGGTCGTTGAATTCATCAAAAAAGACGCGATACGATACTTCACGTACGATTACGAAATACATACATCACTAGTATAATTTAATATTATGAAAATATTCATAAGTCATTCCAATAATCTCGTTAAACTTAAATATTAAAGACAATAAATTAAATTGACAAAACCATTAATAGTTTTAAGTAAGATTCTCAATATAAAAATAAACTAACTATAGCAGTTGTTAAAATGGCGGGAAAATCCGAAGCCATTGGGCCAAGAAATGGCCATGAATTGGCGCCATTGAATGCGAGAGCAGATGGAAGCGAAAGACCGCATGGAGTCACTATCGTACTGCAGGGGTCAAGAGGATCATTGCAACGCCAAGATCCTGGGGAAGATCGCGCGGCCTGGTCCGGGAAACTGCAGTTCTTCCTGTCAATCATTGGATACTCAGTTGGACTGGGCAACATTTGGCGCTTCCCATATTTGTGTCAGCAGAACGGGGGAGGTGAGTTTTTAATTAATTAATTATTTTCTATGTAATAACTTTCATAACTCCAAAATCGTATCTCCCGCGCAATTGGCTAGTGTCTGCGTTGACATTGGCTACCGTGACCAGAGAGGATATAACCCGGCCGTGACCAAAGAGGATATAACCCGGCCATGACCAAAGAGGATATAACCCGGCCGTGACCAAAGAGGATATAACCCGGCCGTGACCGATATCGCTCTGGAGATCATTACTTATACCCTCATTTTTAATTACATTTACTCGAAGTTGATCATTTAAAACATTGTTTTTAATAAGGCGCCGTAATGCCTTCAAGAAATTATAAGAGGTTTTCTGTTAGAAATGTACAGATTTCTACAGCATAAAGATTTTTTACATTTATCATACCTTTGTTTGCAAAAATATTTTGGATGTTGGTCATACCTAAGGAGCGGTTGAAATCCTGTCATAAACTCCAATAAATTTACTGAAAATTACAGAAATGACTAAAATATAACGAAGATATTCCACCGACGGACATAGTTTACATCGAAGAAACAAAACCCGCTGCAGATACGACTACAAAAGCATTTCTATACATAAAAATCAGAATATTATAGTAACAGTCTGCGATTATTAACGATGAAATTTATTTTATATTTCAAACATTCATTTTAATTCAGTTGGTTGGTTATAAATTTCCAAATGGGAATTTCCACTGAGAGCAAAAATCAAAAGTTCGCTTTATATGGGGACTGAAGTTGACGTCATAGCGGTTATAACTCGTAAACACAGAACATAAAAGCTTTTTATATTAGCTAGCTAACTAAACGCTGGAAGTGGTTAAACTTACTGTTGTGTAATACAATAGGAGGGATTACCGCTAAACGCAATAGCTACCAGGCCATTGTATTTATATACGGGCCGGGGGCTTATGACGGGCCTCGTGGCGTAGTTGGTAGTGAACCGACTTCCGTGCATGAGGTCGTGGGTTCGATTCCCACTAAGGAGAATTATTTGTGTGATGAACACAGATATTTGTACTTACTGTGTCTGGGTGTTTTATATCTGTGTATTTACAAAAAAAGGTAATATATGTATTATATCCGTAATCTGGTACCCATAGCACAAGCGTTAAGCTCGGTTTGGGACCAGAGGACGTTTAGAAAAGAAATAGAGATAAAAAAATATTCACGAATACTTTGATCTCGGTAGGTGAGTCTCGGTCTCCCCCAGTACCTACATACTTCCACTTTTGCATTGTATATCTTCTTAACTAGCCGCTCGTCCGGCATTATTTCCACATGTCCGAACCATCGGAGCATGCCCTTTCACATCTTTACACCAATACTCTATTTCATACCTACTCGTTCTCATACGTCGTCATTACGAATGCGGTCAGTCAGCCTCACTCCGCAGATTCTTCGCAGAAATCGTATTTCGACCGCATTGATTTTTTCTCTCATGCTCCTTTTTGAATACCTACCCATCTCTCGCTTCCATATAGTAACGTTGGGACAAGCACTGCATTGTGTATTGCGACACGTGCCTTCTGGCTGAGGTGCTGGCTGCCGAGAAGTGGTCCCAATTCTCCGTTCACTATATTTCTCGCATTTACTCTTCTCTCTATATGAGTGGTGTACCTTCCATCCCGTCTGAATATTGCAATTTGATATGAATTCCTTGCTTACTCTGTAGAATGTGTTTGTGTATATTCATATATATATTAGTTTTAAATGTTTTTCTGTCCATTTATGGGGCACGGGTCTTATGTCAGACGGAGAGGGATTGAGGCCATATTTCATCAAGCGCTCCCAACATTAATTCATTCATTTCATTTCATTTATTCATTAACAATAGGAAATTGTATTTGAATATAAATATCCTTAAGAGCTAAATTATAAAATTGTTATTATATCACATAAATTATTATTATTACATTATCATATGCCACCACATACAGTCAAATTTTAATGTATGTCAAATATATAACAAGATCTCTAATTCAATAATCTAATGACATAAATTCACTCAAAGAGTAAAAACATATGTTTCATTTATGAGACTGAGTAAATCATTAATAAATAACGTAAATAAGATGGGACCCAAAATTGAGCTTTGTGGAACCCCAGCTTTTATATCGATAGTATCTGATTTTTAACTTTTTCTGTACAACTCTCATCAATATTTTTTATGTCTACATACATTTTTCGGTTTTTTAAGTATGAAGTAAAAAGTTGTAGTACCGTTCCTCTTATGCCATAATGTTCCATCTTAGTCAGAAGTAGATCATGATTTACCGTATCAAAAGCGGAACTCAGGTCTAGAAATATGCCAGCTACCTTCAATTTGTCATTTAATTTAGTAACAATGTCATTAACCAATGTATTTACAGCATCAACGGTTCCTACCTTTTGTCTGTATCCGAATTCATAGGTAAGGTATCAAAATAAGTATCCAGCTCATCACTTTTGTTACTTACACCACAAATATTCTGATGATAGACGTTAACACTAGTACAATTTTCCGAGACCACGCCATTTATACAATTATTATTCTTTGGAATTGTCCTGTTCACGAAAAAACGTATCCTCGTGTACAGGAATAGTGGATGGGTTTGCGTAGATACACATTTACTCTGAATTGCATAGTTAGTTTGTGTGCTTTGTGTATGTGTCTCAATAACATAGTTCTGTCCTATTGCAACAATTTTATATGTATTAGCTTTGTCCAACATATAATTATTATAGTCAAAACTGTATTTAAGATGAAGAATTTTCCTATGAATCAATCTACTGGCGTGTAATTTGTTTAAACTATTACTCGTTCTCCGCTTATCATAAACATGATTGTCCAAAGGCACAAAAGTTGAGTTAATACAATTTACGCACACAAGTCTCACCAAATTATTTAACATTGATACATTCAAGCACCTGTTTTGGTAGACTGTTCCTACTAAAATATTTGTATGTTTTATTCTGCTTAAAGTGCTATACAGATTAGATTGAACGTAAAGAGGATTACTATCATTACAGCAACCCAAAATTAGCACGTAATTCTCTCAAGAAGGAGGCTTTCTCATGAACTTTTACTTCACCGAGCAGTGATAATTTATAGTTATAGGCCTGTGAGGAGCTCGGCCTGGGCATCGAACTCGATACCACATACGCCCTCACTCGATACCATGCACGGTCTTTGCAGTTCAGGTATTTCCACATATATCCATATAAAATTGGACGATAGATAGATTATATCAAGCGTTATAATAATATTATGTAAACAAATGATATCGATTTGTAGTTGTCACTAATAATAAGTGCTAAAGTATGTTTTACGTGTGTTTGTTCGTTCTAGAACTGTTTTTGTTAAAGCGGGAAAAAATTAACCTAACCGCACACCCCGTCGTTTGGGGTAACGAATGGGTTAGTGTGGGGCCCTCACCCACTAAATAAACCCATCGTGTGCCGTCTCTCCGCCTGTATTGGTGGGCCACTGGAACTATATTACATTACTTCAGTGGTCCGCCGTTGTTGGTTAGACCTAGATTAGTTTGGTGAGATTTATCTACTCTAATTTAATAGTGAAAACTTATTAAGCTATAGGTTAAGACAACCACAAACAAGAGTACCCGATTTAAATTAATATGACAGTAATTATCAATTTACCGATTCAATTTGAGCTGCGGTGAGAGTCCGTATTATGTAACGATTCTTAGCTAGCTATTTGTATATATTTTTAGCATTTGACATGCTTAGCACTATACATTAAACACAAAGTGAAAAATGTGAAATCGAAAATAACAGTCAGGAGCAGGATTTGAACCTGCATCTTCTGGATACCGTCCAGATGCTTTACCAATTCAGCAATCCTGACAATTACTCCTGACTGCTAATTTCGATAACACATCATACTTAACGTCTTTTGGGTGACGCCTGCGCCATCTGTCGGACGTATTTTCATACATTATACCGACCAGGTAAACTTAATTTTACAATTAAGATTTTACCTAATAATGACGCAAACCCTATAAATATTTGTATATATTTTTAGCATTTGACATGCTTAGCACTATACATTAAACACAAAGTGAAAAATGTGAAATCGAAAATAACAGTCAGGAGCAGGATTTGAACCTGCATCTTCTGGATACCGTCCAGATGCTTTACCAATTCAGCAATCCTGACAATTACTCCTGACTGCTAATTTCGATAACACATCATACTTAACGTCTTTTGGGTGACGCCTGCGCCATCTGTCGGACGTATTTTCATACATTATACCGACCAGGTAAACTTAATTTTACAATTAAGATTTTACCTAATAATGACGCAAACCCTATAAATATTTGTATATATTTTTAGCATTTGACATGCTTAGCACTATACATTAAACACAAAGTGAAAAATGTGAAATCGAAAATAACAGTCAGGAGCAGGATTTGAACCTGCATCTTCTGGATACCGTCCAGATGCTTTACCAATTCAGCTTAGCTAGCTATAAATATAATTTAGTTTAAATTGGCTTCAGCTTAAAAGCATAAACAATCGATACTATATTTAGAAATGTGCGTCGTGCGTCGTGTCTGTGAGGTGAAAATATAAGTATCGATTAGCAAATTAATACGAGCTACGTACGTAACGACGTCGTAGCTGTAGACGTGCTACACAAACCTGTTTTTTTTATTCAATCGACGTAATCGATATAATTAGTAGTTTATATTACGGTATAGTAAGCAACTAGTGGTAAGACTAACTGTCTCAGACATAGATCAAGGACAAGGTGTGTCTTCTGACTTTTTGAAATTACGTAGGTATTTGTTATCAATATATTATCACTGCGCGGTAAAGGAAAACATCGTGAGGAAACCTGCATACCTTTTTTTTTTGTTGCCGTGAGAAATCGCCTAACGCACACCTTTCTTTTTTTGTTAAGGCGGGAAAAAATGTTCCTAACCGCACACCCCGTCGTTCGGGGCAACGAACAGGGTAGTGTGGGGCCTTCACCCACTAAAGAAACCCACCTTGTGCCGGCCTCCGTCTTTATTGCCGGGCCACTGGAACTATGTTACATTCCTTCGGTGATGTAGATCGAGACAACGGACATGGTAGTGTGAGGCGCTCACCCACTAAATAAACCCGCCGTGTATTGTCTCTTCGCCTGTATTGGCAGACCACTAGAGCTGTGTGACATTTCACCACTCGTGGGACACCTGCCTAAGACACTAAATCATTTATTTTTCCTAGAGGAAAAGTGTCCTTTTATGGGCTTCGAATGTTCATGACCATTGGTTCTGTAGTTTGTTGTTGTGACAGTGTAGTAACGAACAAACAGATAAACTCACTTTGCCATCATTGCCTATGTTATTAATACGAAAGTGAGTTTGTTTGTATATTTGCTTGTTATGCTTTTACGCTGTAACTGCTGAACCTTACTATGGTTAGTTCTTATGGTTGGTTCAAAAGTGCTGTTTTATGATATCCTGTTATTAATAGCGTGATAAATTATTTTTTTTATCACCTTTCCTGTATATAACTAACCCTTCTCGTTTCCAATCTGGCTTCGTGTCAAGTTTGAACATGATTTTATACAAATTGTGATCCTTTTAATAAATAAATATTCCTGGACATTTTCACACAACGTCCTCTGGTCCCAAACTAAGCTTAACGCTTGTGCTATGGGTACCAGATTACGGATATAATACATAATATACTACTTTTTTTTGGTAAATACATACATATAATAGATAGAAAACACCCAGACGCAGTACAAATATCTGTGTATGATGAAACACAAATAATTGTCCTGGGTGGGAATCGAACCCACGACCTCGTGCACGGAAGTCGGTTACACTACCGACTACGCCACGAGGCCCGTCTTTAAGTTTAGTAGTATACGAATCGAATACCTACTTTACTGCTCGCTGCATGGTTCCGTCAAAACTTTGCACGCATACCCTTAGAAGAGAGATAAAAATACATGTTCAGCTTCTGCCTGCTCATATAACCTGGAAAAGTTAAGGGAGCTCTTGAGGGAGTGACGTATTTAAATTAAAGGTGGTTATTAATATATAAACTGCCTCGGTGGCGCAGCGGTAGTTTGGGCTGATCATGAATGAGGTCTCGGGTTCGATCCCCGGTCAGTGTTATTGAGCTTTTTCGTAAAAAGAAAAAGCTCAGTAACAGCCGAAGTTTGGAAATGTGCCCGGTAGACGGCAATAAGTTCGCCCTCTATTACGTGGGACATAAACATAGGTGGCAAACCGTGGGTGTGTAATGTACCTATGCCTACCCCTTCGGCGATACATGCATGAGACTATGTTAAGTTAAAAAAGTACCTTATTTTTAGTCATAATAATAAATATTCACATTTTCACTGGCCCAATCTCTCTGTGGTACACCAGACCAGAGTGCTAACCCGCCACCAGGAAGATCACAGACATCGCTACCCTTTCGCTTGGTCTCTGTTACACAGAGCACATCAAGCTGTCTGTCCGACATGACGGTTACCAGCTCGTGTAACTTACCTTCCACACCACCTCTTACATTCCACGTGCCTACTCGACAATCTGCTCCCCTCGACTCGCCAAACAGGGCAAGACGTGATGGGTGGCGGCCCCCATCGCCGCATCTGCCGTTGTTCGCACCGACGGGGACGGGTCGGTACACGTCGCCTCTGGGACTCGCCCTAACCCGCACTGCGGTATGCATTCGATCCGGATTGCAGCCTGTGGATTACAGGCTGGCAGGGATCGCGACGAGCACGCTCCGGACTATGATCACCTGACCTGTGGCTGTACAATTTATATAAAGCTATTCACATTATCCTGAGTGAGATTTTTACCGAGCGTTTTGTCACTACGAAAGTGCCGGTAGAATCACCGGCCTGGAGTAATGTGAACGAGTTTGTGCCGGTATCTGTCCCCTGCTCGCAGCACCCGTGCTCCCCTCTCTCTCGTCACTCTAAGTTCACCCATTAATGTTTCAAATGTTCCAAGTGAAAATCTTTCCCGTAAAATAGGATGTATACCCAATGTTTTATTTTATTTTGCCTTCTATTAAGATATCACCACAACACAACAATTTCGTCATCCATTGTGCGCACAGCTCCAAATTTAACTGAGGTGAGTACTTAACTGTCCGATTTTCTTGTGGAATCCGGTGTAATGTGAACACTCTGCATTAAACACAAAGAACACTCTGTCCGGTGTCCGGTTTCCAGCAGATCTGCCGGTCCGGCGTAGTTGGAACCCGGCCTAAGACGATGACATTTCGATAAATGATGAATTCGAATCGAAGACTTTTGATATTGTTAATATGTAATACTAGTTAAACTTTATAGCAAACTCTTATATATATATATATATATATATATAACGCTAGTTTCAATGGGACTACCAACAGAAGCGAAACTTAAAATGTCATTTAAGTAAATACTGTATCATATCGTTATGTTTTTAATTGAAAAAAAATATTGTTTTCTCAACAGGCGCATTCCTCATCCCCTTCCTGATCATGTTGATCTTAGAGGGCATCCCGCTGTTCCTGATCGAAATGGCCATTGGGCAGAAAATGCGGCTCGGTTCTCTAGGCGTGTGGAATACTATCCATCCATGGTTGGGCGGGATTGGAATCTCCAGCTGCCTTGTCACGTTGTTCGTGGCACTTTACTACAACGTGATCATCACTTGGGTGTTCTTTTACTTGTTTAACAGCATTCGGGTAAGTAGGTATAAGCCAGTAACAATTTTTTTGCTATCAAAAACGATACCTACATTGTGAATTTATAACCCAAACTCTCTTAAATGTAGTAATGAATTTTCAATCCTGTTTTGAGTATAGTGATAAACTCTCAATCCTGTTTTGAGTGTAGTGATAAACTTTCAAACCTGTTTTAAGGTTAGTGCTGAACTTTCAATCCTGTGTTGAGTGTAGTGATGAACCTTCAATTCTGTTTTGAGTGTAGTGATTAACATTCAATATTGTTTTGAGTGTTGTGATGAACTTTCAATCATGTTTTGAATGTTGTGATGAACTTTCAACCCTGTTTTGATCGTAGTGATGAACTTTCATTCCTGTTTTGAGTGTAATGGTGAAATTTTAATCCTGATTTGAGCGTATTGATGAACGTTCAATCCTGTTAGAGTTTAGTGACGAACTTTCAATCCTGTTTTGAGTGTAGTGGTGAAATTTTAATCCTGATGAGCGTACTGATGAACTTTCAATACTGTTAGAGCGTAGTGATGAACTTTCGATCCTGTTTTGAGTGTAGTGATGAACTTTAATTTCTGTTTTGAGTGTAGTCATGAATTTTCAATCCTCTCTTAAGTGTAGAGGTAAATTTTTACAGTGAGCTTCTCTATAGTTATGCACCTTGCTATACAAAACAGCGACAAAGAAGCTTTAATTTGAAACTATTTCGAGTCTTTAAGTCGCCAATCCCACAATAGCTGAAAACCGAGATTTTCCACCAGTATGTCCAGCCTGTTTTGACCTACGGTGCCGAGAAATGGACACTAACAGGAGGACTAGTTCACAACTTTTAGGTCTCTCCAAAGGCCTATGTCCAGCAGCAAATAATTGATTGGTTAACGTAATCGGTCCTAAATTTGATTTAATAGCCGGGGTATTATATATCCAATATTGTTGACATGACAATTTAAATACAACAAAAATTCTATGTAGAGGACGTCATTAAAACACGGATTTTCTGAACACACTGAATTTATCGTTGTAGACATTTTAAAAATATACATTGTTCGAAATATAAAAACTTAAAATATGAGTACAAAAGAGTTTATAACACGTCGGCAACATTGTGCCCCCGGTGTGAAAATACCGTCATTTTATGACGACGCTATAGTAATGAATTTTTTAACGGGTCGCCGGATACGTTACTTCAAAAATTGAAGGAAATATATTTAAAAAACAAATAATTTTGTGAAAGTGGAAAAAGAGAGCTTTACTGTGAGCAGGATTCTCGCCTGTGTTTTGTCCTATCTAATCCGTGTGAAGTGCTCTGGACCACTAAGCTATCGCAGTTACTAACGGTGACTCCACTTCATATTTGTTTTAGATGTCTCTTGCTCGAGGTCCAAAGTTCTCTTTTTCCACTTTCACAAATAAATAATTTGTTCTTTAAAGTAGCTGAACCTTTCAAGTGCTAGAAATACATATGGAAATTGATTTACTGTAACGTATATGCCATTTCCACTTGCTTAGTTGACACTTACTTACGTACTTGTCATCATGCCATATCCCTTGCGGGGTAGGCAGAGAGAACAGAGAGCTAAAAGGCTCTATTCTTACATACATATCTCACTTCCTCAACATTCATAATTCTCTTCCTTTGTTTCTGGAGTTTCAGAAGAGTTGACACGGCATCCAAAAAGCATATAGAAAGGAACCTTCTTTTACTTTTTGCTAAAGACATCTCTTAGTAATGAACTTCGTTTACAGCTCACCGCAGACCAGCTGCCCTGGTCTTCTTGCCCGCAAGATAATGGAACAGCAGAATTGGAATGCAACAAGGCCTCCGCTACGGTGTACTTCTGGTACCGCGAGGCACTAGACGCATCTCCCAGCATTGACGATCCGGGAGTACCTCGCTGGTGGATCGTGTGCTACTTATTCCTGGCGTGGGTCATCGTGTTTTTTATTGTGATGAAGGGCATCCAGAGCAGTGGAAAAGTAAGTTTAGACCAACTGACCTTGTCTTCACTTGGAGAGATATTTCTTAAAGTCAAATTTTGTATAATATATTATTTGAAGTATAAGATTCCTACGATACTCGTGAATTGGATGTAAAAAAATCTTGTCACAACCCATTGCCGCATTGTTGGACATAAGTTGGCTCTGAGAGTGACCCAGTGCGGGTTAGCAAACTTCACAAGCTGTCGAAAAATTTTCTTAAGCGTGCAGTTTTCCTCAGAGAGTTCCTTTAAGTCCAGAGATGTTTGCGGACAAATAAATAGGTAACTATCCCGTGGGCTGGACATTTTTAATAACAATATCTCTGGTTTCCCTTCAAAACGCATAAGTCTTTCGCCTTTTAATAACAATCATCAGAATGGCGGCAACGTGGTTCACCACTCTCATTGCCCTGCAGTCTAGTCTGCCAATATACGTAATAAAAATGGTATAATTCTTCCGTAGGTGGTATACTTCACGTCTATCTTCCCGTACGCGGTGCTGACCATCTTCTTCATTCGAGGTATTACATTGCCGGGCTCGTCTGATGGAATATGGCACATGTATAAGCCTAAGGTGAGCTAACTATAAATTTAGAGCCTTGCTTATCCCAGCATGAAAGGGCCGGCTCGATCGGGGATGTACCACCCTCTCACAAAAGATCTGTATGAGTCAACAGTAGTGGTACCTTCCGTCGTGTTTCGTATGGTGAGTGAGGGTGCCGTAAGCCCGAACCCCCTCCCTATCTTTTCCTTGTTATGCTACGATAACCGCTTACCATTTGGTGGGCCGTATGCAAGATCGCCACACAAGTAGTGTAAAAAAAATCTGTAAAAATCTCTCTCAAAAAAAATTATAATGTTTTTATTTATACTATTACAAAATTCCATCAGCGCTGTATATGTACATGCGCTGTATGTGTACATTAAGGATATTTGAGAAAAAATACTGTAATTATTTTGGTGTCTGTGAACCGAGACAACTTAACTTTTTTATACATTTTGATCTATATTTTAGCACTTGACATGCTCTAGCTGAGTTAAAGTACAAATTATAATTTGTGAATAAGGAAAAAGAGTATTTTAGTAGTTTTTTCCTTATTCACAAATTATAATTTGCTTTAACTTTAACTTTTTTAGTTGTAGAATCGTGCTTGTCCCAGCATGAATGCCTCCTTATCCTCTCCTTATTATCCACCCCCTATCCCTTTCCCTGGAGCTGACGATGCTGGTGCATCTGGTGTTGCTGGCATCTATAGTCTAAGGTCATACGGTTACCATGGGTCGTATGTTTGCCAATTGAGTAGTATAAAAAGAATTTACAATTTCTATGTCCTTGTTCAGATATTAAATAAAATTAGGTACTGACACTACGTTGATGAAACTTTTTCGTTTAATAGTTCTTGATTAGAATTAAAATGTGGTTTATATCATTGATGTATATCGTGATGTTGATGGTGTACACAGGGTACCAGAGATATAAGCAAAAAAATATCGTTTGCATAAAAAAAAACTAGTATTAATTGATAAAAAATGCCATAAACCCATAAAAAATTAACAGTAAAGACGTACCTATTATATTATTCAAATCACGTTTACGAGTACATCGCATTAATTATACACAATTGTATCATACAATTCACGCCCTTGAAATGGCTTTGGCCTTGTCTTTTGAGCCTAGCGTAATAATTCAGCAAACGTTTTCAATGGCAGCATTCTGTGGTCATTCAAATAAGCATTCAACTTTAACCACTCCTTAAATTAGAAACCTAGGCGGGAGTCCGAAATGCTCTCAATAGTACGAGTTGTTAGAAGTAACATAACAATAATATTTACGATGTAATTCAACCATCTACCTTTCAACCTGTGAATTTCGTATCACCTACCTACAATAATCAATCTGCATCGTCTAAGATTTGGTTTTTGATAAGTAGTGTTTGTAATGAAAATGAATCCGAAAGAATGACAGTAGCTGTCATTCTGTCGTCTGTTAGCCAAATACCCATATCTACAAAGTTACGATTTTTTTTTGATGTGAAACATTTAATGCGAGCGTAAAATCTGCTGTTAGCGTGGTCTTGCAAGTTAAATTAGACACATTTGCCGATTTCCTATTGGCTGAAATTTTACAAGCATATGTATATTGCGTAATAATGCAATATACAGACATGGAGCTGATCTGATGATGGAGCTGGAAGGTGGATATAGGAACTTCATAATGAAACGGCGCAACACTATCGAGTTTGGACTTGTTTAATTTGTCTTGACGAGTACTTTGTCTTTAGACAGTATCCAGGATCTGATGATGGAGCTAGAAGGTGGCCATAGGAACTCCTTCATAAAACGACATAACCCCATCGTGTTTGGGCTCGTATGATTCTTCTTGACTAGTACTTTGTCTCTAGATGATATCCAGAGTCTGATGATGAAGCTGGAGGGTGGCCACAGTAACTCCATAATGAAACGACGCAACCCCATCGTGTTTATACTCGTTTGATTAGTCTTGACGAGTAATTTGTCTGTAGATTTCAGGGTTTGATTTGTGGCCACAGTAACTCTGTAATGAAACGACTCAACCTTATCGCGTTTGGAATTGGTTGTTTCGTCTTGACGAGTACTTTGGTTCTAGATGATTTCCAGGGCCTGATGATGATGATTTATGTCCATGACCGCTATTTTACACGTGTCATAATTTTATACAAGCACACATTGAAAAAGTTATGATCATTTTATTTCTACTCATTATTCCTACAAAATAATTTCGAAGTTTCACATCTGGTAGACGTCCCGCGACGTCTATTTTTTTTCTACTTTCCCCCCTTTTTTTACTTTTAAGCTCTGTATCGAGCGAACAAAAGAAAAAAACAACTGTTTAAATCGTTCCAGCCAGCTTTGGTTTTTTAGCAAAACTAACGAACAGCAATTGATTTTTATATATAAAAAAGAGGTGGTGTCATGGGACACCAGGTAGGAACGAAGCTCCTTCGGATAATATAGAAGAACAAAAAAAAATTTTACCGATTGCTTTTTATTTAAGTACATACGAGTATAAGTATACATATAGGAAATTAAGTATTTTAGAAAATAACAAATAACGTAAAATAAAATAAATCAAACAAAGAAAAAAATAGTAATTCAAATTATTAAGTAAAATAAAAAAACACGTCTCTTTATTATTATTATCTTCTTTATTATCTTTATAGGTAATTTTTATTAATCAATTCTCATGATTAAATTCTATTGCTGAAACTATTGGCTTGTGATAACTAAAATATAATCAACGACTATAGCACTTCCGTTAATATGTTTTTCTTACGGTTTTAGACTCACATTTTTTTCAGTTCAGTCGCGCAGTAACATCCCTATATCCTCCAAGCCTGCCGTAAGGAACTTAGTTTCAAAAAGATTACATCGATATAACTTAAATTAAGTTGTATAACGTTTACTTTAAATTGTAAATGGATTATGTAGGGGCTATTCATGACATTATTTAATCTCCAGCAGACATTTTTTTTCTTAAAGTCCAACCGAATTTTAGCGTTAGCATAGCGTCCCATCAGTAAAGCGATATGACAGACTAGTAGATATTAGGTAATTTTACATGACAACCTAAAAAAGGTGTGTGACATATTCAGGGTTCACGTTACGTATGCTTATTAATGCGAGACTAGCCTAGCACTTTAGTATTGAACGAGTGACGTGATACAATTTAGCCAGTGAATATTTAGGCGCTGACGTTTGACCTTAACGTGCACATTGCATGACACAGTAGCGTTCTGTCATAATAACTAACTTCATATTGAATAGTGCGCTGAAATTTTATAACAATCGCTAATCCAATAAAAGCACGCAATACTCTATATAATTAACAATGACCTTTTATCATGATCTAATTTAAAATAGCAACATTCCCAATGGATCTCTTTGAGTAATATTGTGTTGTGAACTTTAAATTGTTCATCTGATCTAGTTGTTTGTAGTTTTCTTTATAAATTCCCTAGGGAGTCATTTAGGGTGACTATGGACCTTCACCTCAGGCGTATCCATCTTTATAGCCATAGATTTTTGGTTATCAATAATTTAGTACAGTTATGAAGCCGAATAGTGTGAATCCTTTTCAAACAGAGAAAGTTTAATAAAAACTCCATTTTAATAAGGTGTTTCCAGCGAGGTACGAACTATCGGTAGATCTTAACGCGGTACAGTTAAGGTGGCGCGCGGTATAAAGTTATGTTTTAAAATATGTCAATATTTGAAAGTATTGTATCCCTACATAGATTGGAAGAGATTTTTTTTATACTACGCGGAGGCAAACAAGCTTATACGGTACATCAAATGGTAAGCGTTTACCACCAGAGGCAGACAACGGGATGTGGAGAGGAAGGATTATAAGGAGACGATGGAGGATAAGTAGGGGGTTTGGGCCTTCCTCCATACGTTACACGATATTAGGAGTACTTAAGATTATTTCACGCTGATCTTCAGTAACAGGATGGTGCTTCACCGATCGAGCCCACCCAATCATGCTGAGAGAAGCAATGCTAACGATTAGGAAATTCTATTCCAAACAATATGACCACCAATAGCTTTCAACTGGATTGCTAATCACTGCAAGTTTCTTGATACGTAGTATCCTCGTTAATTAGCTACAATTAAGCACCTTGCATGGTTTTAAGGGAAAATTAAAAAAACTTTTCATCGTTGGGTCGTTATTGATAACTAATAAATTCACGTACATTTCACACAACGTCCTCTGGTCCCAAACTAAGCTTAACGATTGTGCTATGGGTACCAATTACGAATATAATACATATATATTACTTTTTTTTTAAATACATACATATAATAGATAGAAAACACCCAGACGCAGTACAAATATCTGTGTTCATCACACAAATAATTGTCCTGAGTGGGAATCGAACCCACGACCTCGTGCACGGAAGTCGGTTACACTACCGACTACGCCACGAGGCCTGTCACAATTCATATTCATCATCACCAACATGACGAAGGTTCCAATCCATTGTATTTTTTGGAGTAAATCGGTGAATTATTGATTGTGGGTTTATTATCTTAAACAAATAGAACAATATAACGATTTTAACTCGCATTCAATTTAAAAAAAATTAAATGTAATTGAAATTTTCTTGAAAAGATGGATGCAAATTTCCACCACCCGGGTTGTTGGTGTATTCAGAATCGAGTTGTACTGAACTGATGGTATCGGTACGATGTTATTTACACCCTGTTGTTTTGTAATCGTAACAAAGTGGCGGGCAGAGTCTAGTTACTAAATAAATAAATAAAATAAAAAAATCAAGTAAACGCGATAGATTCCGTAAACGTAGTTTTATTTCAAAATGTGTAAAATTCGCGTAAATATTAGAAAGTATTAAATAAATAAATATTCACGGACACTTTCACACAACGTCCTCTGGTTCCAACTAAGCTTAACGCTTGTGCTATGGGTACCAGATTACGGATATAATACATATATTACTTTTTTTTTATAAATACATACATATAATAGACAGAAAACATCCAATAATCAATATAAAATTTAAATAAATAAATAAACGTTATATATTTTCAGCTGGAGAAACTTCTAGATCCGACGGTGTGGTTAGACGCAGCCACGCAGGTGTTCTACTCGTTCGGCCTCGCCTTTGGGTCCCTCATAGCCTTTGGCTCATACAATCCACCGAACAATAACTGCGTGAGGGACGTCCTACTGGTCTCCGTGTGTAATGCCCTGACGGCTATCTATGCCTCCGTGGTCATCTTCAGCATCCTCGGCTTCAAAGCTTACACCATGGTAGAGAATTGTATGACAAAGTAAGTAGAACATTTTTACTTCTACACGTTAAAGTGACACGACGATTATAATACCAATGAAAACCACCGCTGCAGTGTGGTACTACCGATACTACCTATAACCAACCGTAGGACTAGTATCTATTCTGTGCTATAACATTGCAGCATCATAGCTGAATGGGCGTCTTGTTGTCACTTGAACAATTGTTTATCCTGTGTAGGGACCTGTTTAGTTAGATTATAAATATGTATTATTATTGTTTTTATTTTTTGTACTAAACGACCAAACCCTTTGTGGGAAAAATGTTCCTAACCGCACACCCTGTCATTCGGTGCAACGAACAGGGTAGTCTGGGGCCGTCATCCACTAAAAGAAACCCGCCGTGTGCCGTCTCTCCGCCTTTAAGATATGTATTCTCAAGTGATAATAAACCATAGTTTTCTTTCTTTCTTTCTATAATATTTACGATATTATAATATTGTAAAAGCAGCCACGGGTCACCTGTTGGTAAGAGGTGTCCGCTCAAGGGTACAGCAACAAGAGTATCGTAACCGTGCTTCTTAATAAGCTAGGTTCATTTCCTCTGCGAAAACACATAGAGTACCTTCTGGGCTCTTACTGTTATAAGTACCACTAGTCCAGTCATTCACACATGATATCTTGAGATCGGTCGATGTGAGGTGAAAAAGAGAAGTTTTTAAATCGGTCAGTAGTTTTGGAGCCTATTCAATACAAACAAACAACCAAATTTTTCCTCTTTATAATATAAGTATACATAAGTCTCTGTTCGCGTGTGTCAAAATAACTAAACGATTTTGTTTTTGTTATCGCTTAGTTATTTTTTCAATGGAGGTTTATATGTAGGTAGAATACATTCTAATTAATATTTTACCTATTGAAATACTTGCCGTGTGGGGCCGGCATCAAGAATAGCTCCACCCCGTGTCTTCCTATGGGAGTCGTAAAAGCCGACTAAGGGATTACCGGAGGACCGGGCAGCAGCGCTCCCCTGTGTACTAAAAACATCACTGCGATCGCCAACCCGCCTGCCAAGCGTGGCGATTATGGTAAAACCCCCATTTTGGGGAGGCCTATGTCCAGCAGTGGACGGTGAAAGGCTGATGGATGGATGGATGGACTATTGAAATAGATAACTATAATGTTTTTGATGTGATAACGTCTTATAAATCTATGAACGCCCGGCTGCACGCACGAAAGACTCACGTTCCGATAAATGTATAGCGATCGATGCCACAAGAGAGCCGCGGGCTGAAGAGCGTCTGGAGAGAGGGAGGCGGCCGGCCCACCGACCGACATGACCACAGAACATTTTTACTTTACGAGGACATGACATTCTTCGCCCGGACGCGTCCCACCGGGCAATATGCGTAACTCAATTATTGTATAGCACGCGCGATCGTACCTTTTTATATGTATCATTCGATTTCTATCAGTATAACATTGTTTAAATGTACAAACCTAATTTCTTCATGACGTTATCACGTAAAATTATATAAATTACACGTCCGTAAACCGAATTTACAGACAACTATATTTAAGAAGTCGAAATAAAAATAATACTACGTTTACTAAACGCAAAAAATCTTGAGATTTTTTTCATTAGTAAATTGCATCATTATTTTACAAGTGCAATATATGATAAATAGAGATATTTTAAGTTTGAAAAATCAGTTGTTCTGTGTGAAGCGAGAGTAGTACCCACCTCAACGCTTCGCTTATGAGGTGTGCAAAATACTTAGGCCAATAATAATAGTTTTCTGAAAAAATAACAAAAACTTAAACATCGCGTGTCTAATTTGAATGAAAACGCGATGAACGTATGAAAATTAACCGTGTGAACCTAATTACTCTATAGGTATTGTTAAGTTACATGACTTACAAATAGTATTTTTAATTTGCACGTGTGTTGCGAACGTGTTCTGCCTGAAATTATACAGTTTCTTTACACGTGTTAGTAAAACATGTGAAATATGACTCGACAGACACACAGTGGGTACGAGTATCAAAAGATAACCAAATAAACAGGTCACTGAACGTGAAAACATGTTCAATACAAGAAGTTTGTACATGCTTAAAATTAATATATATATTACGTTTTCTAAAAGAATATTGATGATAATAATAATAGCCAATTAGCAATTATAATTAAACTTCATCTGGGTTCGATTCCCACACAGGACAACTCTTTGTGTGTTCCAATCGCTGTTCTTGAGTCTGGGTGTAGGTACTTTTGTGTCCATGAAATTGTATTTGTAAAGTCCCCCACGATACAAGGATTATTTGTGTGTTGTCTTTGAAAAAAAAGAAAGGGATATTATTATTTTATTGTAGGTACCTGCGCCAATATTTTAAGGGAGGATAACCCTTCCAGATCAACCCTGCCCAATCATACTGTTACAAGCAAATCTGTACCATAATTTCCGTGTGGTGATGGATTAAGAATACAAGTGTCACCACCCCATTCTATCCCTCCGGTGTCGTATGAGGCGACTAAGGGAAATAAGCAATTATCATCCATTGCATGACTGGTGGTAGAGCTGGGTATCGAGTGGTAGTACCATCTCCAGTGTGACCGGCCATGAAGCACATCGTTGCGTTTTGGCTGTAGCAGGAGATAGCCGTTTATTTTTTCTTTTATATTGGTGAAATGAATTGGTAAGCAGCGGCTTGACAGTATTGTCTCAGTACAGTTGAGTCCATGAGCGACGGTTACCATTTACCATCAGATGGGCCGTGGCTCGTCTGCCACTGCAAGCAATAAAAAAATGTATATGTTTCAAACAGAATTTCGGCATTGATACGTGCGGTGACGGATTGAAAATACAAGTGTCACCATCCCATTTTTTCCCACGGGTGTCGTACGAGGCGGGGGAAGTATGCAATTACCACCCATTGCATTACTGGTGGTAGGGCTGGGTACCAAGTGGTACTGACTTGCTATCGGGCCCAAGCGGGTTGGTACTACTATCTCCCGTTTGACCGGCCATGAAGCACACCGTGTGTTTTGGTTGTAGCAGGAGACAGCCGTTTATTCTATTCTTTCATTTCATATATGTGAAATGAAACGGTGAGTAGCGGCTTGACAATACTCTCGGTATAATTGTGTCTATGAGCGACGGTTACCATTTACCATCAGATGGGCCGTGACTCGTCTGCCACCATAAACAATTTAAAATAAAACATCGCATATATACTGCAAAGCAAGCATTTATGCTTGTCTTCGAATAATTAAAATATTTGACAAAAAATTACTTTATTAGGCGATATAGGCGTGTTCAAACACAAAACAATTCCTTTTAGATTTTTTGTCTGTTTATCTGTTTATTCGTTCGCGCATCACGCAAATACTACTGAACTGATATTGGTGCAACTTTTTTTAATTGGTAGCTCTTGATTAGACAACATTTTATTCCGCTACTATATCGCGAACTGGAGATATAACCTAAAAACTAGCTTTTGGCTGTGGCGGAGCCGCGGGCAAAGGCTAGTGTAATTATAGGTATGTACAAATACCTATTTTACTCGAAAATCTGTATTCCACTAGTATGAGTTGTTAAAAATTATATATATCCAACAGGGAGATCAAAATCTTGGCCCATAACCACATCGCCGGATTCTCCCTCAACTCCACTCACGAGTACTATCAAGAAAAGTTTCCGTTGCTCAATAGCAGCATCGTTCACGCATTCAACTTGACTGGGTGTACTATGGCGAGACAGCTGGAAGAGGTGAGTTAAATCAAAGAAAATATATAACTGACTAGCTGTTACCCGCGACTTCGTCCGCGAGGAATTTCAAATAAATAAATAAAGCAACCCTTGAAATAACAACCAATATTATTATCTTTCATAAAAAAAAAAGTATCCTATGTTACTTTTAATACCTCCAAGAATATGTGTACAAAGTTTCATGATGATAGGTTAAGTAGTTTTAGCGTGAATGCGTAACAAACAAACTTACATTCACATTTATAATAATATAAAGTATGATATACACACTGAAGCGTGAGCGATTTTGTAATGTCGTTTGTCAATATTTAATAGGCATAGTGGCCAGAAGAGAGAGGGCACACGGCAGGTTTATTTAATGGGGGAGGGCCCCACACTACTTTGTTCGTCGCCCCGAACGGTGCGCTGTGCCTTATATATATCTTTTTCCGCCTTAACAAAAAGACGCGATCTTTTAGATAATGTCACTATTAAATAGAACACAACATAACCAATGGTATGGTGAAGTACTCACTTTTATTTGGGCAGCGACGGTCAGTACCACTACCGGTCGTGTGGCCAACCGTAAAGTTTATTATGAATATATGTTTACGTGTATCTCTTCTAGGCTGCAGAAGGCACCGGCTTGGCCTTCATAGTGTTCACGCAGGCTATTCTCAAGTTGACCCCCGCACCTTTCTGGTCCATCATCTTCTTTCTCATGCTGCTATCTCTGGGGCTTGGTAGCCAGATCGGTATTATGGAAGGGATGCTGTGCACCATGTTTGATATCGACTTCTTTAAGAGGCTCAGCAAACCGGTTATTACGGGTGAGTAATACTTTTTTTCTGATGGCATCCAGAATTTACAATGACAGCATTATTCATCATCTTTTCAGCCGTAGTCTAAACTTTTATTAAACTTTAGTGAGGTCAGCTTCGGTTTTGAGCTGATAACTAGTATTTACGCATTTGGATGATAAAAGATGGGCAAAGAAAGTAACAGAATGATTACCTAGAGGTAAAAAAAGGAGACAAGGTCGACCGAAAAAAAGATGGCGAGACATATTTTGTTTGAGGGTTGGTGCTAATTGGATGCGAGCTGCACGAAGTAGGAAGCTTTGGTGGGAGTTGGGGGAGGTCTACGCCGAAGAGGTGACTTCTACCCACATTAATTAATGTAAAGTAATTCACATGTAATTTTAGGTAGTAGAAATGAAGGCATTTTTATTTTTTTTATTTTATTTTATTTACGCAGAGTAACTGCCTATCTGATCTCCTCGACCCATGGAGCATAGGCGAGTGGCGGCCTCAGGACAAGGTTGGAGTCAGATTTTTATTCAGGATTCTGACAACCTGTAACGAATGCCATAGTGTTATTTGGCGGTCAGGATCGAATTTTTGTAAAGCCTGTAAATCCAGACCACAGGGCAGCCACATTTGAGGGACATTTATACTCTGTTTCCCAGTCCTTAAAAGTCGATATTGTATTATTATCGAAACCAATACAATGTATACCTACATATACGCCATTTTATGTTACGATAAGGCAGGACCTAGGGTTTTAAAATCACCATCGAATGCGCTATGAGTATTGTAGTGCTTCAACTTCAAGCCAGCCAGGTGATCATTAATATTTGTTTTGCTCCTGATTCGATCGTCATCATTCGTACAAAAAACTTTCGTATAATCACTTTTGAGGTTAAGTCATCATCAGTCAGAGACGCTGGTTATAAATGCAGGTGTTGTTTCTGACGGTCCCACCCAATAGGCGAGTTATATTCAGGGTCCACAGTTTCAATAATGTATTTGATTCGAGCTTAAGTAATGACCATAATTGGAAATGTCCACAGGTATCGTATGCGGTTTTTGTTTCCTTGTCGGTCTGATTTTCACGACCGGCGCAGGCGAGTACTGGCTTAAAATGTTCGACTCGTTTGCTGGCACTATCGGCTTGGTTGTCGTGGCTCTACTAGAGATGGTCTCTGTCATCTATGTCTATGGGCATGAGAAGTAAGTCGAATATTTTATTTGTGGTTTTTGTATCAGGATTAAAGAATATTCTGGAATTATACCTAGTCTTGCCGTATTATATTGTTACAAGAAAAATGTTTTATTTTCTTGTTAAATTATACCTACATAAAGTAATAACATAGAAAAACTGACTGCCTCGGAGGTGCAGCGGTAGTGTGAGCGACTGCTGATCATGAGGTCTCGGGTTCGAACCCCCGGTCGGGCAGTATTATTGAGCTTTTTCATAAAAAGAAATATTCTCAGTAGCAGCCCGGAGTTAGGAAATGTGCCCGGTAGACTTCAATAGGCTCTCCCCCTTTTACGTGGGACTCAAACATAGGTGGCGAATCGTGGGTGTGTAATACACCTCTGCCTACCTCTTCGGGGATTACAGGCGTGATGCTATGTTATTTTTTATGTTACATAAAAAAATATGCAGCTCATCTAAAATGATCTCCATTGGCCTTAATACAATCCTTTAAGCGTTGAGGCCAGTTATCAACTGAAATACGCCCTTTATGGGAAAATTCTTTACTGTCCCATTCCTATAGATTGCTTTATTAGGGATTCCAAATTATCATTGCGTTTTGAGCATGCCATCCTAAACCATAAATCATAATCCAGCGGATTAAGATCGGAACTAAATGACGGCCAGTCTTTAGCTTCAGCAGAAATCAGGAGGTCTACTCTCTTTCTACAAAACGAAACTTCGCAAACGAACGAAATTTAAACGAAATTTCGTTACAGAGCGTTCGTCTCCAACCATCAAGCATGGTGGATCGAGTTTTATGAGCCAGTCCTCAGTCTCGCTGAAAGTACCTTGGTTTTGGAAGAGCCTCTTAAGAGCCAATCACTTTCTCAAATAATCGTGTCTTGATAACCTATGTCGATTTATTTAAATCTTTTGTGAGAGAGTGGTACTTCCCCGATTGAGCCGGCCCATTCTTACTGGGATAAACAAGACGCTACCACTAGAGAACCCTCAATTAAAAGAAGTATCGGTCAAATCATGACCAGTCTTATAATCTGAAAGTCATGGTTTGAGGTGCTATATTAATTTCCCAAAATTTTCCGGCCATGAAGCGCATCGTTGCGTTTTGGCTGTAGCAGGAGATAGCCGTTTATATTTCATTTCATATGTGTGACATGGCGACGGTTACCATTTACCATCAGATAGACCGTGGCTCGTCTGCCACTACATACAATAAAAAAAATATATAAAAAAATTGCTTTAGAACAAGATTTTTTGGAAATCTTTTTTTTTTTTTTTTTTTTTTTTTTCACGGCCAGATCTTTTCTATCACAAACAGAAGATGCTTTAGGGCTAGGGGGGGTTATAGGTACAACCTATCAATAAAAATATATTCCTCCAGTTTTATCCCTTTTTCATTAAGAAGAAGATAAGATGTTAAATGAGCCAGCCCACCTGGGAATGACCGTTATAAATAAATAAAATAAATAAATAGTCACGGACATTTCACACAACGGTCTGGTCCCAAACTAAGTTTAACGCTTGTGCTATATATATGGTCTAAGGTACCAAATTACGAATATAATACATATATATTACTTTTTTTTTAAATATGTATGTAACATAATATAATAGATAGAAAACACCCAGACGCAGTACAAACATCTGTGTTCATCACACAAATAATTGTCCTGAGTGGGAATCGAACCTACGACCTCGTGCACGGAAGTCGGTTACACTGCCGACTACGCCACGAGGTGGAGGAAGGAGGGTTATAGATCAAGCAACGCCAAAGGTCACCTGCCTTGATAAGACTATAGAAACCAAGTATCTTTCCAGGTTCACCAACGACATATACGAGATGACAGGCTACCGACCCGGGCTGTATTGGCAGGTCACGTGGCGTTACGTGGGACCCTTTATCGTGACATGTATCCTACTGTCGTCGCTCGTCTTCATGCTCATCAACCCACCTACTTACGGTGCCTGGGATGCTAATGAGGTAAAACTTTCTAGCTAGGAGACCATTTATATTTGGTATTTCAAGAATCTATATTTACAAGGATATTCTATATGTTACCTTTTCCTGGTTTGGTTGAAATATAATTTATTATTATCTCAACTATTATAAAGCTGTAACAGCTGTGTCTGTATACATTTAAGATACATATTTGAGAAAAAAAAATCTCTGTATTAGGCTATATGTGTGTTTGAACACGGAACATTTCTTTTTATTTTATGTCTGTTTGTTCGATCGCGCATCACGCAAAAAATACTGACCGGATTTTGATGCAACTTTTTAGTATCAGTAGGCGTGAAATCCATCCATCCATCCATCTACCTTTCAACGTCCACTGCTGGACATAGGCCTCCCCAAGAGAACGCCACAACGAGCGGTCCCGTCATGGGGGATAATGCCGTAATCGCCACGCTTGACAGGCGGGTTGGCGATCGCAGTGGACGTTGTTAATACTCGAGGGAGTGCTGCTGCCCACTCCCTCGGTATTCCCTCAGTCGGCTCTTACGACTCCCGTGGGTAGAGAAGGGTGGGACAATTCTAAAGCCGGCCCCCCACGGCTAAGCGTGAAAGCGTAACCAATATGCATTTTGATTGCTCAATACGAGTATAATCAGTGGGCCTAGCCAAGTTGCATTCTATGATCGCTAATGCTAATAGAAAACTATTTGAATGTGTGGGAAATTGACATCTTTAACCATAGATAAAGAACCTATATTTATCCAAGTCTTTAACAATATCTATAACGCTAACGTGACTTAACGTTAGAGATGTCAAATTTCCATACATTTTAATAGTTTTCTATTAGCGTTAGCGATCATAGAATGCAACTTGGCTAGACCAAAGGAGTACGGGTTCATCGAAACGATAATTAATACAGTCTTATTTATTATGAGTTGTAAATAACGGAAAGTTTCTGATAACTATGCCAAAACAGCTCCCAGTACGCCATACGTTCACGGAACGCGAAATGCTTAACGTTCATGTTCACGTTTATGTCCAAGTAGGAGCGCGACTCTGGTACTACTGGTGGCCACGCTACTGGCTCAGAAAACGGAGTGGGATTTCTGAAAAGAGGAATCATTCATTTTATATGTATATCAGATCTGACGCAAATGCCAAACAAGTATAAGGCCTACCTGATGGTAAACGGATACCGTAGCCTATAGACGCTAGCAATACCAGAGGCATCACTCGCGTGACGTCAACTCCAAGGAAAGGAGATGGAAAGGAAGGTTAGTAAGAAGAGGATAATGAGGGGATTTGGACCATTATCTTAAGGAGGATTATGTCCAGCAGTGGACGTCGAAGGGGATTAAGGCCAGACTACAATGTAAAGGGTGACCATGAACTTTCTTACTCACCATTCCTTTGGGTAGTAGAAATCAAGAATCCAATGACTCATTTTAATAACACGAAAGCTACCTACTTTTAAGATCCCATAACTACGTTCAGGAGCGAATTGGTAAGCAGTATAGGTAGGGCAAAACATTTCACAAATAATTTACGATTTAGGGCTGGTTTGAACACCCTATAACTACAACAAATATACTCGTAACTCAGTATCACCCAGTACTGAATAATCCTGTACCGGACCCTCCCAAAATTGGTTTAATCGATCTCTTCTTGCAGTAATCTGCTAAGTTCCTTGCGCCTCTTAGCTAAGGCTAAAGATTACAACTACCATTTTCAGCCCATCTCCACGTGAAACGGGTGTAGAATCTGAGGACGATGGATAAAAAAATACTAAAGCTAAAACTGATATACGTTAGAGAGCGATGCTTACCCATACTTTACAAAATTAGACCATAAATCAGTCATTCTATCCCTCATCATTAATTGCTCTGTTGTATTTAGAGATGTCTTCCATTCAAACAGGTACTTCAAGTCTTCTTGATGCGACGCTCCAGCTTCTTTCAAATGTCTATATTCGCTCCCACCAATATATGAAAATAAATATTTGTACACAGTAGCATCTGCTTTCATATACATATCCACGGAATGCTCAACAGCATGGTTCAGATAGAAGTCTGAAGCAGAGTTGGCCAATTCAGACATTGCATCGGGACTAATTCGCTTACCCCCTAAATAGAAATCCTGAGTTATTGCACTAAGCACGTCTAAATCATGTTTCCCAAAATGAAAGTTCTTCTCCAATCTCTTATGGAAAATATCATTTAAGCTTTCGTAGTATTCAGGAGTCATGTTCTTAGCAAATGCGTACAAGAGTTCCATGCTGTTATAGCCGATAAGAATTTTCGTAGATGCTACTCTATCTAATTTACTTATATGGTATGGATTTTGAGTAATAAAATGTTTCATACCAAATTTATATGGCATCTCTCTACAAACTGCAAATCTCAAATTGAGTGCCTTGCTTGCATTCAACAATACCAATGGATTGATTTTATTCAAACGTGGTAGAACATCTCTTGGATAAGTCTTTTTTCCTATAGCCTGTCCAAAATAATTTCCAAGAACAAGAGCAGCCCGGGGGTTAGGTTTTATAAAAAACCCTCGTCCAAATATCGAACCACTTTGTATGATAGCCTTATCAAATAAAGTTTCATACTCTGAGTAAAGATGTAAATCGACAAATCCACCTCCATAACCTTCGCCAGCGATGGTTACTGCATGGTGATCTCCACCAAACGCCTCTATTTCTTTCTGGACCCATCTCAATGCCTCAATTTGATCCCTCATACCTTGGTTTCCTGGTGCTAAACCTTCATGGAGGCAGAAGAAACCATACGGTCCAAGTCTGAAATTGACTGTTATTACTATAATATGCTTTTTAACGAGATGTTCACCGCCATAATCACCTGCTTTACCGCAACAGAAGCTTCCTCCATGGAACCATACTAGAACTGCTTGCTTCTTGATTTCTGTTTGCGGCACATATATGTTGAGAACGAGGCAGTCCAAGGTGCCGCCGATTTCAACGTTTATTTGAGGACACATTATAGAAGAGTCATTGGCGATAAAAGGAGTGTTGAATGCAGGACAGGGTAGTGCTGCCTGCAATATAAAATAGCTTTTATTATTTACGGTCGGCAGACGGTGCTATCGGACCCGTTAAAGAAAGAAATAACGGGGTGGTGACACTTGAATTCTTAGTTGTTTGGGTGCCAAAATTATTAAAACAATTAGTGTTTTGAGTGCCAATTCGCCAAAAGCGTAAGATCTCTCAACGCTCCTATAGGTAGTACCTACCTAATAAATTTCAGGATACCTATTGACTTGAGCTATAATTTTATGTCAATCTACTTACGGTTAAGAGATTAATAGTAATATTTAAAAATCTAAAATATTTTGGTTTCTATGTTCTTTTAAATAGTAATTAAATAATATACGGGCCTCGTGGCGTAGTCGGTGGTGTAACCAACTTCCGTGCACGAGATCGTGGGTTCGATTCCCATTCAGGACAAATATTTGTGTGATGAACACAGATATTTGTACTGCGTCTGGGTGTCTATCTATTATATGTATGTAATTACAAAAAAAGTAATATATGTATTATATCCGTAATCTGGTACCCATAGCACAAGCGTTAGTAAGCTTAGTTTTGGACCAGAGGGCGTTGTGTGAAAATGTCCATGATCGTTTATTTATTTATTTATTATATGACATCATTGGCCGTGTTTGAAACTGAGAGCCACGAAATATTAGAGACCACACATGCACGACTATTATTGAGCTCCGGTTCATGACGTAATTTAGCGTTTTAGCGAGAGATTGAAAAAATGTTCGCATATTTTTCTTCTACGAGTTCAATGCTTTTAAATTTATTGAAGTGAAACTTCTTTATCGGGGTTGGAAAAAAATTTAGTGTAACATTTTTTCATTACGCGTCACATTTTTCCGTTACGCGCCATATTTATTTTATATGATTTTTTTTAATATGGGTTGCAAGACTATAAATAATAAAAGACATATGTATATTGCGTGACAATGTAATATTATGATGACATAAAGCTGATCTGATGATGGAGCTAGAAGGTGGCCATAGGATACCTATAATGAAACGGTGCAACCTCATCGAGTTTGGACTCGTTTGATTCGTCTTGACGAGTACTTTGTCTTTAGATGGTATCCAAGGTCTGATGACGAAGCTAGAAGGTGGTCATAGGAATTCCAATATAAAACGACATAACCCATGGAGTTTGGGCTCGTATGATTAGTCTTGACGAGTACTTTGTATCTAGATGGTATCCAGGGTCTGATAATGGAGCTAGAAGGTGGCCATAGGAACTCCAATATAAAATAACATAACCCCTTGGAGTTTGAGCTCGTATGATTCGTCTTGACGAGTACTTTGTATCTAGATGGTATCCAGAGTCCGATGAAGGAGCTAGAAGGTGTCCATAGGAACTCCAATATAAAATGATATTACCCTATGGAGTTTGGGCTCGTATGATTCGTCTTGACGAGTACTTGGTATCTAGATGGTATCTGGGACTGATGATGGAGTTGGAAGATGGCCACAGTTAACTCTGTAATAAAACGACGCAACCCCATCGAGTTGGGACTCGTTTTATTCCTCTTGACAAATACTTTGTCTCTAGATAGTATCCAGGGTCTGATAATGGAGCTGGAAGGTGGCAATAGGCACTCTGCTATAAAACGCCGTAATAATTCTATTATAATTAATGAAATGCTATAATAATCTTAGTAGCAATAAGGTGAAATAATTGTATAATTTGTATCCATGTCTATGATAATAAAAGCCTTTTGCTTAAACTTTATCTAATTTAGCTTTATTTAACCAATTTCTGTAAAGTTGTAAATAGTAGATAATTTTTCGAAAAATGATGTCATAAAGAAGTTTCACTTCTTACGTGTGTACACTAATACACACACACATATTTTTTTTCGTTTATTTGACTGATTTTTTTTTTCTTTGTAGGAACCGCTATCTAGCCTTCATAATGCAAAATAGTCACAAAAAATTACAAGGCAATATATAAATTCATTAGCCTTTGCCAACGGCTCCGCCGCAGTCATAAGCTAGTTTTTAGGTTATATCTCAGGTTCCCGATATAGTAGCGGGATAAAATGTATACTAGTTTATAAGTCTAATCAAGAGCTAGCAAATAAAAAATGTTGCAACAAAATCCGTTCAGTAGTTTTTGCGTGATCCATCCATCCATCAGCCTTTTGACGTCCACTACAGGACATAGGCCTCCCCAAATAGGGGATAGTGCCGTAATCGCCACGCTTGGCAGGCGGGTTGACGATCGCAGTGGATGTTGTTAATACTAGAGGAAGTGCTGCTGCCCACTCCCTCAGTCGGCTCTTACGACTTCCATGGGTGGAGAGGGGTGAGACAATTCTAAAGCCGGCCCCCCACACAAATTTGCGTGATGCGCGAACGAAAAACAGACAAAAAATAAAAAAATATCATTTTGTGTTTAGACACGCCTATATAGCCTAATCCAGTATTTTTTTCTCAAATTAAATGTGCCGACACAGCTCTGTTACAGCTTTATAACAGTATAGATTATTTAATATAAATTTAAGTCAATTAACAGTACTAACGCCAAAGGGATGTTCCTTATCGACTAACGCATAGGGCACACCGAAGTACGTATCATATCCATCATGTCTCTGGCCTATAATTTTTCCTTTGCTTGTCACAACACTCACTTCTTCTGACATTACACATATAAAATGTAATATTATTAATAATACATGCATAATGATTAGAGGAATATATTAAACGATTATGTGCTCGGTACTGAGTAAATAGAGGAGGCATGAATTAAATATTTTTCAGCACGCCATAACGCAATGGCATTCTTTCGCGCCTAATCTTTGAGTATGTTCGAATGGCTGAGATTTCGACATATGCATTTTATGACATTGACGTTTTTATTGTTATTTTTCACGAAATTGTTGTATTTTATAACCGCATTTTTTTTATTAAACTTGTAGTGACGGATCGTTAGTTGTGTCTATTGAATATCTAGGAGAACCTCAATCAATTGCTTTAGTCGATTACCCATAAGTCATTTTCATTTGTTTTTTTTAAATCTAAAAAGCTATTATATATTATAAACATGTCACCACCCTATTCTATCCTGCGGGTGTTGTGTGAGGCAGAATTAAGCAATTATCACACCTGGCTTTACTGGTGGGTTGGGTACCAAGTGGATGTACTTGTTATCAGACCCGAGCGAGTCAGTACCACCGTCTTCCGTGTTACCGACCGTGAAACACTGTACGTTTTGGTTGTACCGAGAGATTGCCGTTCATTCATTACTTTGTGATACCTGAAATAAATAGTGAGCTGGGGTTTGGTAGTATTATCATTGTAAGGTTATATTATCTTTGTTTAGCACCTACATCTATACTATTATAAAGTTGTAACAGAGCTGTGTCAAGATATTCAAGAAAAAATGAGTTTATTAGGCTATATAGGCGTGTCTAAACACAAAACATTTTTTTTTAGATTTTTTGTCTGTTTTTCTGTTTGTTTGTTCGCGCATCACGCAAAAACTACTGAAGGTTGGTAGCTCTTGATTAGACTTAAAAACTGATATACATTTTATACCGCTACTATATCGGGAACCTGAGATATAACCTAAAAACTAGCTTTTGGCTGCGGCGAAGCAGCGGGCAAAGGCTAGTTAGTTTATAAATTTAAACATTGTAAGAAATATGAAAATTTAAAAAAGTGGCTCATGAGTTTCTTGCCAGGTTCTTCTCATGAAAAGCCTTACTACGGAATCCGGTAGCTTATAGCTATTGCAATCGCGACATTGCGGATGAACAAGCTCAAGCGCTCGTGTTAGTTATTAGTAACTTTGACGATTTTAAGTCCTATATTCATTGATTTATTCTATATTATAAACCTATGAAATAAAAGAAAAATTCTCAGTAGCAGCCCGGAGTTTGGAAATGTGCCCGGTAGACGTCAATAGGCTCGCCCCCTATTACGTGGGACTTAAACATAGCTGGCGAGTCGTGGGTGTGTAATACACCTCTGCCTACCCCTTCGGGGAATACAGGCGTGATGCTATGTTTTTTTTTATGAAATAAAGATATTTTTGATTTTGAATTTGAGTCCATGACGGTTACCAATTACCAACAGGTTAACCATGGCTCGTGTACCATAAGCAATAATAAAAAAAACAATTTCTGCTCCAGGGCCGTGTGGTGAAAACTCAATACCCGACATGGGTTCTGGTAATCGCCATCATGATGATCTTGGCTGGAGTGCTGCCAATTCCGGTGGTGTTCATACTCCGTCGCTTCCAATGCCTTGCTTTCGATGTGGACATTCATCAAGGATCCATCAGGAGGATTGAAACCACCGTCTCCACTAAGGAAATGATGAGTGACCAGGACGTAAGTATAAAAACAATGTATTATTTAACAACAGAAATGTTTTAACGGGTGTGAATGACATCATACCTATAACTCCAGGCAAAGATGTCACCAAATAAGTGCAATAATATGCCCCATAGCATATTCGTTGCCAACGACGGGTTACAAAATTGGAAAGTTTTTAGCCGCCATCGAATCATTAACAATGCGACAAAAAAAAATTAATTAATTACTGTAATGGGCTTATTACCTTTTTTAAGGCGTTTTTGATAAAGCGGGAAAAAATGGCAGCACATACCCTGTCGTTCGGGGCTACGAACAGGGTGGTGTGGGGTCCTCACCCACTAAATATACCCGCCGTGTGCCGTCTCTCCGCCTGTATTGGCAGACCACTGGAACTGTGTGACATTACTTCAGTGGTGTGGGTTTATTACCGAAGATCGAATTTAGATAGAATAATATATAGATTTTATCTCGCATTCAATTAAAAATTATGAAAAAGTAATTGCAATTTTCATGATAAGACCGTTGCAAATTTCCACCACCTGGGGATTCAGAATCGAGTACTGAACCCATGGTATCAATTATCGTTACGATGTCATTTACACCCTGTATTTTTGTGTTACTATAATACACACAACATCAACATCAATAAAATATTAAGTGAACATTAAATTCAGTGAGTCATTTCATTAAATTTAATCGTCTCTCCATTGGGTAACTTATTTCTTGATACTTTATTGTCATCTCTATTTTTCACTAGTTAAATGGTGTGAAACGACCTTAAGAAAAAATACATTTAATACTACTGTAATATCCACATAAATAATACGCGTTTCTCGGTTTAATAATTCAAATTAAGTTTTCTAATTTTAATCGTACTAGTTTAGAACTATGCCAGGTCTTTTTTTCAGATCCGTACCTTTTTTTTTATTTAGGCGGAAAAAAATGTACCTAACCGCACACCCCGTTGTTCGGGGCAACGAACAATTTAGTGTGGGGCCCTCACCCACTAAAGAAACCCGCCGTGTGCCGTCCATCCATCCATCCATCAGCCTTTCGAAGTCCACTGCTGGACATAGGCCTCCGCAAGAGAACGCCACAACATGTGTTTCGCTCATATGGGGGATAGTGCCATAATCGCCACGCTTGGCAGGCGGGTTGGCGATCGCAGTGGATGTTGTTAATACTCGAGAGAGTGCTGCTGCCCACTCCTCCGGTATTCCCTCAGTCGGCTCCTACGACTCCCATGGGTGGAGAGGGGTGGGAAAATTCTAAAGCCGGCCCCACACGGGAACTCACTTGGTATCGGGCCCGAGCGGGTTGGTACCACCATCTCACGTGTGCCGTCACTCCGCCTTTATTGGCGGGCCACTGGAACTATGTTACATTCCTTCGGTGGTTTTCAGAACCACAGAATGATTTGTTTCTACAATCAACGATATTATTACTACTTTTTAACATTTTTAGCTAATACTTATCGCTATTGTGTGGTCATCATTCATTCTAAACAACAGCTAGGTGGAGATATCGTTAGGTACAATGTTCTGTAAATAACATTTATCTTTCTATAACCCTGACATAAAATATCGAGTATTGGTTTCAAAGAGTAAAGCTATATAAACTGGAAATTGATTCATTGATAGTTGAGAGTATTTAATTTATATATTCCGATTAAAAATCCATCAAGAGTCTATATCTATGTATGTATGTTAAATAATATAATTTTCTAGTGGTGGAACCTTGCTTACCCAGCATGAATGGTCCGCCTCGATCGGGAAAGTACCTATCCTCTCTTTATTATACTTCCTAACCACCTTATATCCCAATTCTTCGGAAATGGCGATGCGGGAGTGATACCTTGGTATTGCTAGCGTCTATAGCAGGGGTGGTCAATCGACCAGTTGTTCGTGGATATTAGTACAGTCGATTGCGGCAGGGCAAAACATATAAAGAACATTCATAATATACCTATATGCATAATTTTCATAATATAAAGAACTAACTTCATTTAAAATTTCAATAATTTTAGTGTGTTATAGGTAGATCGCACAGGATCTTCTTGTCAAGTTGGCCACCCCTGGTCTATAGGCTACGGTAACCGCTTACCATCAGGTGTATCGTATGCTTGTTCGCCACCCATGTAGTATAAAAAAAATAAGTAGTGTGTCCTTTTTTGTTAGAAAAGAGGTTCTTTGAAAATACAAACTTAATTAGCCGTAATTACAATGGATCTACCGTGGTTTCATAAAAATGTCGTTAAATCCGTGTGGTGACGGACTAAGAATACAATTGTCACCACCCCATTCTTTCCCACGGGTGTCGTGTGAGGCGACTAAGGGAAGTAAGCAATTATCATCCATTGCATGACTGGTGGTAGGGCTGGGTACCAAGTGGGAGTACTCACTTGGTATCGGGCCCGAGCGGGTTGGTACCACCATCTCACGTGTGACCGGCCATGAAGCACATCGTTGCGTTTTGGCTGTAGCAGGAGATAGCCGTTTATTTTTTCATTTCATATATGTGAAATGAAATGGTGAGCAGCGGCTTGATAATACTCTAGGTATAGTTGAGTCCATGGGTGACGGTTACTATTCATATGCCGTACTATCAGATGGGCCGTGGCTCGTATGCCAGTAAAGGCAATAAAAAAATATTGTTGGCTGTAATTTTAAACGCTCTACCTTGGTTATATAAAATCATACTTGTATACCGTAATTTCGAGGCATCTACCATGTGGTTTCAGAAAAAAATCATACCTTTGCGTCGCAATATCAAAGGCTCTACTGTGTTTCCACAAATAATTCACGCTTGTGCGTTCTCATTTCAAGAGCGGCTAGTTCAAAAAGATTATACTGCTATGCCGTAATTTCAATGTTTGGATAAGTTAGAATCAAAGTAGTATGGAGCTATCTGATCAACGAAATAAAGATAACTATAATGTCTTAGCAGAACATAGAGCATACTTATATTTTAAGAAAACACTAAACATTTCTTTCTTAGTCTCCTACACGCTCTGAAACCATCTGATTGTGATGAAATGCTTTTAATGTCATCAGTCATGACATCCTGTTATCGATCCTCTCCTATCTCATAAACTCATCAAATGCCCTGGAATGGTGTTCCTCGTATCTTCAGGGGTGCCAGCAATCTGTCCGCGTTGGCGATTTATCGTCCGGATGGCGTGAGTTGAGTTCTGGTGTCCCTCAAGGCGGCACTTTCTTCTCTTCTTTTTTCTCTTTTCATTAATTTTATAACTCATGACCTTCGTTGTGCGTATCATTTGTATGCCGATGACTTGCAGATTTATACACAAGCTAAGATGTGTGACCTTCAATCTGCTATTGCCGATATTAACAGAGGCCTTGCTAAAATCAGTGACTGGTCTGCAAGGTTTGGCCTGAACATAAACCCCAACAAATGCCAATCAATTTTAATCGGCAGCCCTCGCATACTTAGCGGTATTAACATAAGTAGTCTTCCACCAATATTTTATAACGGTTTCGTCGTACCATTTAGTAGTGATGTCAAGAATCTTGGGCTATTTCTTGATGGTACGCTCCAGTGGAGAACCCAAGTCACGAACATCTGCCAGAGAGTAACGGGTACCCTTCGTTCGCTTTATCGTTTGAAAAACTTTCTGCCAGTTAAGACGAAGGCAACGTTGATGCAAACCTTGGTTTTCCCTGTTATCAGTTATGCTGATGTGTGCTATCTCGACCTGAATGCAGATCTCCTCAACAAACTTGACCGGCTTCTCAACAATTTGACCACATTTCAAAATTTCGTGCTAAGTTAAACTGGTTGCCCATTCGGCAAATGCGTAGCTTACGAGCTCTCTCCCTATTATGCTCTGTTTTGAATTCCCCTAATGCGCCTATTTATCTAAAATCTCATTTTCAATTTGTTTCTGCAACCCATGACCGACATCTCCGTTCTTCTAATAATCTTCTACTTCACTGTCCATCTCACACTTCAAGTCTTGTGCATTCTTCTTTCCATATCCAAGCTATACTGTTGTGGAATGCGTTGCCTCTGGAGTCAAGTCGCGAATCCTTTAAAGCCAGAGTACGTCAATTATATTTACGCCTTTTAGTAGAGTTAAGACTCTATATATAGCTTTTATTCAAGTCAATTTGTTAAATATTTATTTATGTATATGTATTATATGTATATATATGTGTATATTTAGTTATGTTGTATATATATATTATATTATTTTATATATATCATTTATTTAGGTATACTGTACAAAATATAGTGGCTGGGCAGCGTTCGGGAAGCTGAGGGAGATCTTCTTGTCCAATATTCCACTGTGTCTGAAGACGAAGGTCTACGACCAGTGTGTGTTACAAGTGATGACTTACGATACAGAGGTGTGGTCTCTGAATGTTGGCCTTAAGTCAAGGCTTAAAGTCGCTCAGCGTGCTATGGAGCGGGCTATGCATGGGACCTCTCTACGTGATAAGATCCGTAATACGGAAATCCGTAGGAGAACGGGAGTAACCGACATAGCCGCCGGGTCAGCATGCTGAAGTGGCAATGGGCAGGCCACATCGCTCGACAAACCGACAACCGTTGGGGAAGAAAGGTTCTCAAGTGGCGACCGCGTAACGGACGTCGCAGTGTAGGACGGCCTCCCACCAGGTGGACCGATGACCTGGTCAAAGTTGCAGGCAGCCGTTGGATGCAGGCGGCACAGGACCGTTCGCTGTGGCGTTCTCTTGGGGAGGCCTATTTCCATGATGAAAGGCTGATGGATGGATGGATGGATGTACAAAATAATATTATTGCTTATTACATATTTTTGGTAGCACCTACCACAATATATCTCTGCTCCACCCTGGGTCGACTGAGAGAGAATGACTTAGGCATTAAGTCCGCCTTGTACACTTTTAATGTGCAAAAGTTATAAATAAATAAATGAAACTCGGGTAACTTGAAATTATACACAAACCTTCTGTTAATCCACAAGTTAGGCTTGCAATAAAATTTGTACAATATCAGCCGAATCGGTACCAATACTCGATATAGTGTGTGTATGCCAGTGCTAATGTAGATATTCATATACTAACCCTGTGTGGGCGGCGCGGGCAGGTGCTGTCGCCCGAGTGTGCCCCGCCCGCGCCCGCTCAGCTCGTCGCCGACGCCGCCGCCACTAAGTTCACTATCGGAGACTTTGATGTAAGCTGTGTCACGCTTTAAACAAAGGTTCAACGATTAAAAGACAATACCGTATTAAATTAACTATACTTATAATAGAGCAAATTGTTGAGTGTTTTTGTTTTATTTTACCGATTATTTATTCAAAGCAGATCTTTTTTACAATTGTGAATTCTGCGCTTTATTACGATAGGTTTCCATTTATTTGTTGTTGGTGTTTTTAACTGTTAAACGATAATAAAATTAATCTTAAAAAGTCAGAATCAAATTTATAAAAATAATTAACAGTGTTCGGACGTAAATAATCTGATAATTACGTATGTACTATATTATAGTATTCATAAACACAAGTTAAGTCAAAAACCACATTTTATATTCGTAAAACCTCACATAATATTCATGAAATAGAGAAAAATCTAAATGCCCCGTTTTTTTGCAAAATGGTTTAGCAATCAGTGCCCAATGAAAAGTAACAAAAAATTATGAATTTTTTTTGTGCATTGGCAATATGTGTATTTCATTTACTATAAGGAAGTCATCCTAAATCAAAATTGGTCAACGTTTTAGATAGATAGCATGACCAAAAAAATTGTACCAATATTGCACGCATAAAATCATCTCTAACTCAAAAATTAAGTATTTTTTGTGTGTACTGTATCAAAATTAATGTTTGATACGCCATTTTGAAAATTATTTTTCCTCTAATTCATAAAATATATTTATGTGACTGATATATTTTAATTTCGGGAATTTAGTGTTTGATATATAATCTTTGAGCCTTTCACTTACTGTTTTCTTCTTCAGGTGTTTGGTGTTTATTGTTTACGTCCATTTCATATTTACATTGGTTATTTAGGGAATTTGGTGTATTTTTATTAATAATTTTGGTTATTTAGGGACTTTAGTGTATTTTTTTTTTAATATAAGTAATAGGTAAATAAGTGCATGCAGTTTTCGTATTTGTTTTTCTTATGATTAAAATATATTTCAATATTAAGTTACCTATTATAAACAACACTAGATTGTCGTTAACAAAATATTAGGACTTATTTTAACTTTGGCTCATATTCAGGTCATTTTGAAAGTTTTGTGTTAAAATTATAAATTCCAAACTATTCCAACTAAAAAAAAGTTGTAATTATTGTCACCAAAAAACTTTTTAATTTAAATTGTATATACATACCTAACCTCTACACTAATAAACATTGTATGGCTGTATGTTAGTAAATATGTAAGAATTACATATACAGAATACATAATTTTCCGATAAGACTAATCCTGAGGACCAAGTGCATTATTATCTAGTGTTTCAATGGTCTTTAAAGCAAAAAAAAACAAAATTTGTAGATAATACCTATCTACTATCTACAGCTAAACAAAGGTTTTTAATTAAGGATCAATTTTTCCATGTGCTTATTTAATTGCTTATATGTTGTTTTATATTGTGAAACTGTGTTTGTATAATTGTAAATAATTATGTTAAATTTAGAGCGTCGAAGGCAGTGAGGAGGGACCAAACAAGCGCCTCCCTCGAGTGATCGCACGCGGCCGTTCCAAGAAATAAATGTTCGTCAAAAAACGTATTTTGTCTCATGCTTTGCAAAAAGCTTTTTGCATGGTTGTTGGACGTAAAATATTCATTTCTAACATTTTCTACTATGTTAACGCTTTTAATGTTATGGCAACTTTATTCTATTTTATTTATGTATTCTGGTGACGATGTAATAGAGAAGTTCCTACCTATTTAAATTATTTAGATCTTTCATTATGGTTTATATATTTCTGCATACTTTATATGCCTATATTTATTTAAGTTTCTTCTACTTAATTCAAGTATTGTGTACCAGTACCTGCACTGCACATCTACAAACGGGAAATTGGGCAAATGATTTCCGATACTATTTCTTTATTTTATTGTACAATATATACATAATAATTCTTGTTGATGTCATTATTTTTGTGACCACACTATCAGTCACAGCACTAATTTTAATTTTGTTGGTTACTCTAAGATAATTGATCACATGCATGGACTTTAAATCTTATCAAACTCAGGAATCTGAGCTTAATGAGTAAAAAAATGTCTTTCATTACACAAAGCATTGCTGTCCGGTGTCCGTCTCCATTTTAAAAAATAATTCTTATGCACATCACTCAAGATATGTTTTTAAAATTTTCATATATGCCGTAAACATGTTTCTTAGTAATAATTTTAAGCATTATTATGTAGAGCACCTTTGTAAAAATATATCTATTAAATCAATTCAATATTTTTTTTTACTGTCACAGTTTGATAGATTTTTAAGTTTTAGTCCTATTCGCTTTCCCTGCCTCCTCGAATGATATTGAAGATGTTAATTATTTTACAGTTTATTACTTTACAGCGAATGTAAAATATGTTACTTTCTGATATTTACGCGAATAAGTAATCATGAAATTAAACTAAGTACGTTACATTATGAAATTAAACGACGTTTGGGGAATCTGTCAAGTTTAATTGATTTTCTACTATCCCGACGATTCAAATTCTTGTCAGCATTATCTACTTACTTGAATGCTGATGCAAAAACTATAACTTATTATATTATTGTCCTATTAGTAATGTTATAAAATTCTTAATATTTTAATATAAATTATTAATAATAGGGTACATACTACGAGTATACATAATTTAATATATTAGCCAAAAAAATCAGAAATAGATGAAGCTGTTATAACAATTGATTGACCATTGAATATCCAGCACCATTCCATCCAGTCCACCCGTTACTATGCCTAATATAAAGTAAATATAATAATAATATGTAAAGTATTCGAAACGTCGGGATAGTATAAAATCAAGTAAGCGCGATAGATTCCGTAAAAGTAATTTTATTTCTTAATCTTGAAAAGGGTTTCTTAAGCCTCAATTCTGACAGACATTTTAAAAATATAATACATACCCGTACATAATCTTTTATTAATTTAATTTAATATTTCTTACAGTCTTCAGATTCCGAAGACGACAGACGTGCGACCGGGCGCTTCGAAGTCTCTAGCAGTAGTGACGAGGAGATTCTAAATACAAACTGCACAAACGGAACTATACGTAGACTAGCGATGAAGCCGATTGGCCACAAGCCTACCACTTTCAGAATGGACGTTGTTGATGAATGACCGTTAAATATTCAAATTTTGTTGCCATACGTTCAAGGCTTTCTAGCAATGCGTGTACATTTTTTTTAGAATATATTACTAATTTAACAGAAAACGTTACTCATTATGTTTATATTTGGTTGAATGATTTTTGTAACCTTAACTATATCTCCTCAAATAATAATTTAGTTTTAAGAAAATTAAGTGGCCGCGATCTACGCAAATGGATCCTTATATGTAGAACTAAATTTGTATACTTACTTCTATGCTTATTGCTATTTACTTATATATACGTTCAGCATTTCTATCAAACCTCCTCATTCTTCCTAAAAAAGGGACAGTGGGTGATTCCATCCATCTATTAGCCAGATATTTAAATGGACTCGATTATAACGAAATTATTCGCAGACCCGTTTCCAATTTGAATAACTTAGTTTATTTCAGCCTGTTAGGCGTAATGGTAGCACGGAAGTCAATTTATTCCGAAGTAAGCTAGGTATATAACTGCTTAGTGTGTAATATACATCGTTACAAATGACATATCCATATCTATGAAAGTTTTAAACCGGTTATATAACTAATATTTGTCATATGAGGCTTTCATGCGTGGTAGAAACGTGTTTCATGTTAAAATTAACCGCAATTAGGTCAAATTCAATCTTTTGAATGATATTGTTTATAGATATTTCAATTTAAATACTTGTTTTAGACATTAAAAATTAAACTAGATTAACCTTATCTGTCCCATAGCTTGCTCCGGCCCCGTAGTATTAAGTTGTTGACCGTTTTAGCGACATGTTGAAATTCACAAACAGATTTTTTCATACTGGTGTCTGTATGTAGACATACACCTAAGGTTAAACTTTGTAAGATCTAATAATCAAGCTCGAGATTATTTGGTCCAGAGTCGAAAACCACTAGATAATGTTGATAGACTAGTACTTGGTCTATTTCATACTATTATTACTTCTAAAATTTAATGTTTTTTTTCCTTCCAACATGAAAAAATTGTCTGTGAGGTGATGAAATCAGAATTCATATCGTTCGAACCTCTATGAAACTCCACGGGCATTGTAATATAACGAGTGGTCTTGCCTGTGCCGCCTGCATCCATTGACTCCTTATAGCTTTGATCCAATCCGCAGTTAGTCAGTGTCGGGGAGGCCGTATTATGTGGTTGCCACTCGAGAACCTTTCTTCCCCAACTGTTGTCGGATTGTCGAGCGATGTGGCCCATTGCCTTAGAGAAAAAAAAGAGTAAGGAAAATTACGCAGCTCGCTGCAAGCTAAAGAAAACTCAAAGTCATGCTGCATAAAGGTGTTTCAGGCTTGTGACCTAACATGTAAATTGTCTAAAATATTATGGTATGGATCAAGTCAAAAGTATGTAGTTCGCAATTAAATACTAGGTATTAATATAGAGGGTAATTTTTTAACCAGTGCGCAAATTTTGATAAAATATACTTAAAGCAAATTTTAATAATCACTGTAACAACACTACTGTCAAACATTTCCGAAACGCGCCCTTAGCCGCGGCACCGCCCGTATAACGTCGCTTGCGTTTGGCGGGAAGCAAATTAGAGTTAGTTGGAGGACCGCGGACCTACGTGACAGATGAATTTGCGCCTCCTGCGATTTCCTGCGCTCACGACATTAGTTTGTGCATTATTTTTTTCGTATTGTTCTTATCAATAAACTCTGTGTTAATTTAAAGTGATAAATTGTTTCCTTTGTGCATCCCGAGACGCCTACAAGTGGCGCCCCACGTTGGGCGCCACTTGTAGCTCTCTAATGGAAATGTGTTCTATTACTGACATAGAAACACCAAAAAAAATTTGCGCGCTGGTTAAAAAATTACCCTGTTTATGATATTCTATGCCTAGTTATGTAGGACTTTAATGTAGACGAAAGAAACTATTATGTGGCAGTGATGTCGATATTTTTGGAAAGATAGTAGAAAATGTTAGTAGAAATGATCTTGAGAGGTGTTCGTTGTGGTGGCTTTAAACGTTACTGACGGTTATTTCAAATTTAAATATAGAAATATTTACTTGTTAGTGCGTATATTGACAAGTAGATTTTATTGTCATGGGTAGACTTAAAAATGTCTTGGACAGAATCGAAACAGGTCACATATTAGGTATAATAAAAAAATGAGAGTATTAGAGATAACCGGCAAAAAATAACCGTTATTCGGAATTTGTAGTTTCCATTGTCTTTATTAGGTATCCCTACATTATAGGTCAACATAGTTCTTAATTTTAATTTCAAACAAGTTCTGTTTTATTTAGGTATAGTGGAATGGTTCAACTTTCGGGTCTATTCCACTGGTCTGGCGTTACAATTAGGAAAGTATAGTTAATGTTAATTATTACATAAAATCATGTTTCCACATGATTACATTACATATGCCTTCTCGGTCGATTAGCTCATACGAACAAATATTGTCTCCTAAGAGCTGCAAACCTAGTTCGGAGGTAGGGGACATATTAAGGAACAGGAGCTTTGAATAATCTTAACATGTCACTGCTATGATATATTTATTATGTTGGTATTTATATATTGTCTGTTGTAATTACAACCATAATAATATATAGTACCTAGTAACACTGTAAAGCTCCATCTAGTGTCCAAGCACTATAAACGTATTAAAATAAAATTGTTATACCACCCATACGGTGTAAATAAATGTTTAAATTGATGAAAATACTGGCAGAATTTACAAACGGTATCTGTAATAAGTTCAACAGGAAACAATAAATAGTTGATATGGTATATTTGTTAACAAAATACACAAATAACTGTTAAAATTAAAAAGTGTACCTATTGAAGTCTCGATCTCAGTTTGGGAATAGAACTTTATATATTACCACAGTCACACGTCTTATCAAATTACTAATAATGTGCTGAATAGATTTCAAGTAGTTTAAAATTAGAATAGCCTAGTGGTAGTCTTGATGACTATGATGAGAGCACGAGGCACAGCTTTCCTCCTCAAGTCGCTCCCTCACTATTGAGGATCGTGGCTTCGCTGGAAGCTTTGCAGTAGGCATCTCCAATTGTCTTGGTCTTCAGCTTGATGGAAAGCCTGAGATATCTGCAGTTTTTCGGATACCTGATCGGACCACTGTTTTTGAGAGCCTACCATCTACATTTCCTGTTATTATGAGCCTTTCAAGGTTATCCGTACTACGGCGCGGTATGTATCCCAAGTACTGCAGAACAGCTTTAGCTTTCTGAAATTATGTCTGTATTTATTCACAAATTACTATAGCTCGGTGAAGGAAAATATCGTTAGCATGCCCGAGAGATTTTCTCGGGCTGGTGAAATCTACCAACAAGTTTTAGGCAGCGTGGTAGGCTATATCCTAAATCTTTTCCATTCTCAGAGCCGATTGTCTGTGGAACAATAACAGGTTCCGAAAAAAAACATCTATAACGTACATATATAGGTACCTACTCTGTATATTCTGTCAATATTTTCTGAAGTGAAATCTATTGATTTATATAAAGGTACGAAGTATTAGATGTGTTGATTAGTGTCAAATAACATGAGGCAGCGATGCTAGTCACGATTAGTTTAGTATTAGTTAAGTTACGCAAGCGTTCGACGACTTCGACGCACACCTGTGAGGCTGTTGCGGGCGGGCTTGGATTATTTTAACATAATTTTTGCATTAGCTACATTTATAATTATTTATGTTTTAAAATGCCTATATTGCTTTTTCACAAATAAATAAGCCGTCTGCCCGTGAGTGAATAATACAAGTGTATTAGCAATATTTCATATACCAACTCAAAGAGAATTATTATATCTATATTGGTATTTTAAGTTGCCATGACATTTGCTGTGGGTGCAGCACTAATAGTAGCGATCTTAAATACGAAGTGTCAGGTGTACAACTCTGATTCTGACTATGACAGTAGGTAAATGCATGTAGGTATGAGAAAATTCATAAATGGAAATACAAAATTAATCTTTTCAGATTTCTTTATAAAAAAATATTTTAGAATATACTTAGCAAAAATACTTACTACATTTTAAAGGCAGCTTATTACTCATAGGTATTTTTTAATATTAAAATGAGAAATTTTATAATTAAAGGTTAGGATTGTTTATATGATGAGAATTGTATATTGATTTATAATGTAACTTTATTTTTTTCAATAAATTTTAAACAGTTTAATACTTTACGAATGATCAGAAATAATATTTAGCAATTGCTATTTTACGATTATCAATGATGAAAATTAATAAAACTATAACAACTTAGAGCGGCACACCCGGTCAAAATATTTTAGAAGCAATTTTTAAAATAAAGCACTAGTTTCTATTTCCTAAAAGTTATTGCCTTGGCAATGTTACCGTACCTAAGTATTATTTTTTCGTAATTTATAGCATAATTTTATTATACTTAGTTATATAATGTATGCGTGTTCGCTTCACTAGAGCGCATACAGCCGTACAGAGTAGTGAAGCATGACAGTAACAGACAGTTGAGCGCTTAGCTGAACTCTACTGTAGAGGGACGACATCCCGCACTTAATGTATGTGAAACAATGATATTAACGTTAAGAGTACTGTAATTACATTTTGAATGCGTAAATAAAATAAATTCCATCGGTTTGCTGTTTTATTTCCATTAAAAATATATTCAAACACCATTAGGTGACTGCGATAGCTTAACGGTTCACAGCACTTCCCCGTATTAAGTAGGATTAATGAAATGTGCATAGGGGAGGAAAGCATAAAAAAGGCCGAATTTCACGTGACGTAAATTATGAGTGGCCCCTTATAGGTATATGTAGGTACTGCCCACTTAGAATGTGTTACACAAAATCGTATCGTCTTACGTATTGTGATGGGTAAATATCGAAACCACAGTCTCGCGTAAGGTGTCGGCGCACGCATACGTTGTACCGCAGACAACCGTTTCTATATCTACCTAAATATATTACGTTATACTACAGTGATATTTGTGTTAGTGGAGATTGTTATTAGCATGATTAAGTGACTTACTTGGTGATTAAACTTGTTTTGACATTGTGTACTTAAAAAATGGTGTACATAATTACTTTTAATTCTACCCTCAAATAATTAGATTTCTTGCTGATTATGACTGAGCCAGAGGAAGAAGAATCGGTCCTAAGGCGGAGTTTCCGCAAGGGAACTAGCAAGAAGAAACCTATTTTTCGCTCCCCACCACCTCTTCGAATTGATCTAGATTGGGATGACAATGATATACAATTAAGTAGCACGGGCGAGACTTCCGCGCTGGATGTGGAGCGATCTAAGAGAATAAGGGATGAGTCGAGTGCTGAAGGCCTTGAAGGCTTCACCATGGTAACTAAAAGAAAGGAGAGATGTAAGAAACTCGCCCGTTGATGACCACCATGGAAAAAATACTTCTGCCGATGTGAATTAACCATTTCTTGAGATATCTGTAAGTTCTCAGGAAATGCTTCCTAAACAACTGGGCTTCGCAAAACTGTTGCAAGGTTTGAATATTCAAGGGATTATTATGGTAACATACAAAAATGCATTTAAAATTATGATCCGATTTGAAAGTGATGTCGCGTGTAACGCATTTCTTAGCTGCGATGGCATTAAAAATAAGGGATGAATATGATGGAAAACCAGTGAGGTTAACATTTCGTACGGCGTTATAAGAGAAGTAGATTTGGAAGTTGAAGACAAGAATTTAAAAGATAATTTTGAAAGTGATACCGAGATAATAGCTGTAAAAAGATTATTAAAGAGAGATCAAGAAGGGAAGTGGATAAAGAGTGAAACTGTACGCATATGTTTAAATGGTCCTACACTCCCACCATATGTGAAGGCGTATGGTTGTCGCATGGGGGTAGAACCATACATATACCCGGTAACACAATGTTCCAAGTGTTGAGATATGGCCATATTAAACATTTTTGTCCAGTGAAAAGTCAGGTGTGTCCAAAATGCTCAAGCAATCATGAAAACTGTGATACCAAAACATTTAAATGTGTTGATTGCAAGGGAGACCACATGCCAATTTTTAAGAGTGTATGCCCAGCTTATAAAAGAGAGAGAAACATTCGCATTGTCATGTCTGAAAAGAACTGTACTTATAAAGCGGCTATGAGTAGTATCATTGAAGAGAAAAAGAAGGAACCTGAAAATAGAAATATATCCAGAGGGGACTCACGATATGAAAAATCTACAACCAACACTAGACCTGAAAATTCCTATGCTGATGTAGTGGCAGGTACATCAAGACAAAGATTAAATGACTCCGAAGTCTGCGTTCTAATGATGATGAAATCTGGAGAGACATAGCTTCAAGACCAAAGAAAATACAAAAGCGTCTAGCTAAACACAAACAAGCACATAGAGGCAAACCACGAGGAGGAAAGGTGAGTGGACCTAACATATTACCATCTGATAATCTCGAAAGTAGTTCCATGAGTAATGACGAAATAGAAAATACAGATGAGGAAAAAAATGTATTCGGAGACTTCATAAAGCAGTTAATAAAGAAATTGAGAGATATTATCTTTTCACGGTATGCATTTCAAACCAAAATAAAAATGGTATTTAAGATTGTTGTAAGACAAATTATTAAATTTATTCAGAAGGGCATTAGTTCGAAAGAAATTATGAAAATCATAGGACTATTTATTAATGGATCTTAACAGAAATAATTGTAACCAGAAGGAAACTATTAATATGATCCAATGGAATGCGAACAGCTTGAAACATAAGAAACATAGTCTAGATATTTTATTAAATCAAGAAAAAATAATACGTTGGCTCTCATTAGTGAAACATGGCTTGGTGAAGATGATCATTTAAGATTTAGAAATTATAATGTAATTAGAAAGGATAGAGTCGACTCTTATGGTGGTGTTTGTGTAATAGCTCATAAATCCGTTAAAGTTATACGAAAGACATACAATCACCCCAATAATCGGATAGAGATCTTGATTATTAATGTACTTAATGTGTCTGGCCTCAAAAATATTATTCTCATCTATTGTGCACCGTCTGTATATACTACTCAACAAGACTAGGATTTAATCTTTGGATTATGTAACTCGAAATCCATTATTGTGGGAGATTTGAATCGACACCACACATTGTGGTCTCACAAAATTGATAAAAGGGGAGAGTATATATAACGCCATGTTTGAAAATAATTTCATGTGTCTGAATGATGGTACTCATACCAGGATCAAATTCGTAAATGGTATATTGCAACAAACTTCCCCAGATATATCATTCGCGTCAATAGATATTTAGATTAAGTATACCTGGTGCGTGCTTAAAGAAACTCTGGGAAGCGACCATGTTGTTATAAAATTGACCTATGGATATGAAAAATCAGGAAAGTATACAAAAAGAAGAAACTTTAAAGAAGCAGATTGACTAAATACAAAAAGAAGACAGATTTAGCCTTCAGCAACTTTAGAATGTTGGATGATAACATACAGGCTTGCTATGATGCATTCATAGAAACTATACAATCTGTGGCAGAAGACACAATACCATGGATTAAGTTTAGCCAAGATCCTAACAACCGTTTTAGACCGAAACCATACTGGAACTCCGAAATCTCGAAGGCTGTTGCAGAAAGACGCCTAGCTTCAGCTATGGTCAGGCGCAATCCTACTCCGGAAAACTATAGAAAATTCCAAATTAAAGTGTCTCAAGCTGACAAAGTAATAAAAAACGCAGCATTTAGGGTGGTCTGACTTTTGTACCAGAATTGATCACGAAAATTCGTCTTTTGATATGTTGCGTAAGATGAAGTGGATGAAGGGTAGTGGAGTAAATGGAGGTACTGTGGATCCTGAGAAAGCGAAAGAAATGCTATGCTCCCTCACACCAGACACAGTGGAAGAACCGAGACCACATATATCCGAAAACCATTCTGGGATTTTAGATCGAGCTATAACTATAACTGAATTTGATAATTGTTTTAAACGTAAAGATACTTCCCCGGGTAGTAATCAAATTTCTTACTCTATCCTTTTTAATTTGCCTAAGTCTGGAAAAAATATTTTAGTTAAATTATATAATCAAATAATAGAAACAGGAGTGGTGCCAAATCAGTGGAGAGAAATAATAATATGCCCCATACCTAAAATAAGTCGGGATCAGTCAGCCTCTCTGACTTATCGACCCATCTCATTAATGTTATGTGCGTGTAAAATCTTTCATATCATAATATTACGACGACTGGAATGGTATGTTGAGAGTAAAGGTATATATACTTCCAGCTTCTACTGTAGGCTTTAGACGTGCTAGATCCTGTCTTGACAATCTTACTGATTTTTTCTCAAGTGTCCAAGAAGGATTTGTAAATAATAATCTTACGACAGCATGTTTCGTTGATGTCAATAATGCATATAATAATGTGAATATAGCACCATTAATAGCCTTATAAGATATAGGTATCAGTTATAGGATATGTAGATATATATGGAATTTTTTTATCTGAGAGAAGATGTAAACTACTGCTAGCCAACAATGGAACTTTTGTCCGAAACACATGTAGAGGATTAGCTCAGGGCGATCCATTGTCACCGTTACTTTTTAATATATTAACTTTAAATATACATAAAAATATTACTAATGTTAAAATATCACAATATGCAGATGATTTTCTATTTTATAAAACTGTACAACAAAAGTATTTCAATTTATCAATTTCAAATATCAAGGATTGGTGATATTGGATTAAGCATGTGCAGAAAAGCAGCTTTTCTACAGAACGAGGAAAAAATATGACTGTCAACTTAATATTAATAATACTACAATTAAAGAATTGCAGAATGTAAAATATCTTGGACTATGGTTAGATTCTAAACTCAAATGGGGGTATCATGTAAACAAAATTTGTGAGAAATCATATAAATACTTAAATATATTTAAAGTGTTATCTAGCGGTTCGTGGGGTGTACACCCTAAACATCTGCGGCGACTTTACTTGTCACTAATTAGAAGCCGAGTCGATTATGGCAGTTTTATGTATGCGGATTGTGCTGATACACATCTTAAGAAAATTACTATATTACAAAATAGAGTGTTAAGAATATGTGGAGGTTTTATACGGAGCACTCCCATCCATGTGATGGAGAGTGAACTTAGTGTTCAACCTAAGAGAGGTTATTATTAGGAGGTTTTGGCTAGGATGCAGATATTGGCTCAGAACCCTTTCTCTCTCTAATAGTAAAATCATCAGTTTAATAAACACTCTTTGTGATAAAAGATACTATTGGCGAAATAGAAAAGAACCCTTGTTATTGGATATACATAGAAAAGTTAGAGATTATGATATAATTAACAATCCTATAAGAGAAATGTTCAGCATGAATATTTTGCCATCATACATCGATGTAAAGTCCCATATTTATGCCGATGTCAAAAATCAATGTCGTGACTCCTAAACAACAAAATAACTTAATAGATTTAAAAAATGCAGCCTTGACAGTACTATCCCGAAAGTATTATGGTTATTATAAAATGTTTACTGATGGTTCGAAAGGGGAGAAGGGGGTTGGAGCAGCTTTATACGAGCCTCAAATAGCCAAACGCAGTAAATTTAAACTACATCAAAATGCAACTATTATGAGAGCGGAGTTAGTAGCCATAACAAATGCACTCTCACATATTAAGACAGTATCGCTTGAAAAAGCAGTAATATTGTCTGATTCGAGGAGCGCTCTTCAACATATAGCTCGGTGCGTCTCTGGTGTTCAAGGCACACCTATTGCCTATGAAGCTCTCAAAGTATTATATGAGCTACAGATGCGACATTGCTATAGTATTACAATGGATCCCGTCACATACTGGATTGAATGGCAATGATATAGCAGATTGTCTAGCTAATGAGGCTGCTGTAGATGGTGTTGAGATTGTGTGTAAGGCTTATGCCACTGAAATTACAAGCATAATTAAGAAACATTGTTTAGAGAAATGGCAAAGACATTATGAAGAATGTTCAGTGGCAAAAGGCATTTGGCATAAAACATTAAATTATACGCCTACATTTAAACCTTGGTTTGACGATGCCAGCCTTTCTCGGGCTTGTATAATCTCTGCACCGCGTATACGATCAGGACATATTCCATTAAATGCTTTTTATCATCTCATGGGCAAAACATCTTCTCCTTTGTGCTTACGTTGCAATACTAAAGATGATCTGTTTCATTTATTAGTTAAGTGCAGAAAGTATACGGATCTTAGGGCAAAAATATTCAAAAATAGCTTATATGGAAGTCAAATTAATGCCATGCTTACAGACCCGCTTTCGTAAGAAGCAAAAAACCTATATAGATTTTTCCAGATATGTATGAAAACGCGATAGGAGCTTCCATGCATACTTGACAATCATTTGACAAAACCTCTGCATCAACCCATGAGGCTGGCATAGTGGCCTAGTGCTGACTGAAGCCTCGATCAAAAATCAGAAAAAGAAATCGAAACGTAGTGTCGCAATAATCGCTCACCTAACCACATTGACACGATGTGAAGTCGATCATGTAGATACGATTTAGTATGTTACATTCCCCCTTTTACGTTATTGGCAGTTAAAAGTGGAAAAAAAGAGCTTTACTGCGAGCATGATTCAATTCTGCGTCCCTTCCAATTCGGGGAAGTGCACTGGACCGCTAAGCTCGCCGTTGGGTAACTAGCTTAGCGATCCAGAGCACACACACAATTTCGCACACAGTTTCGAATCCTGCTCGCAGTAAATGAATTTACAAAAAATGATGTAACTAGCAACCCTTTTAAAATAATGTTGTCAAAACAACATTATTTTACTCCGAAAATCTGTAATATAATTTCGCTGTACCTAGTGTAAACAAAGTTTTAATAAAGAAAGAAAGAAAGAAAATATTTATTTCTTGCAACACAATCAAGTATAAAATAAAACAAATTGTGAAATTAATTATAACCAAAAAATAAAAACAAATAATTACCTACTATAAAAACAAAAACAAAAAAAAAACATAGCATCACACCTGTATTCCCCGAAGGGGTAGGCAGAAGTGTATTACTCACCCACGACTCGCCAGCTATGTTTAAGTCCCACGTAATAGGGGGCGAGCCTATTGACGTCTACCGGACACATTTTCAAACTCCGGGCTGCTACTGAGAATTTTTCTTTTTAGGAAAAGCCTCAATAACATTGCCCGACCCGGGGATCGAACCCGAGACCTCATGATTAGCAGTCGCATACGCTACCGCTACACCACCGAGGCAGTTACTATAACCAAAAAAAATAAAATAGACTCAGCAATACAGTGGTAAGTGTGACAGAAAAAGGTCATAGCTCAGCTTGTTTTGTGATGATTGCATCACAAAGCTGATTTCCAGCAATACCCCTCTTTCTTACGCTTGACATCAACCGTAAGCGGCTTGCTCACGTAAATAAAACAAAAACAAAAAGAAATAAACAGCACAAGTACATACATACATATTTAATCATGTTAACTTTTTTGCCAACAAAATACAATTTGCGGAAAGCGCTACTATTTTGTATTAATTTAAAGAAAAGTGCATTTGAAGCATATACAGAACATGCTCTATCGATGACGCCATGTAAGAATTGGTTATGGCATTTTAAAGCTGGTGATTTCTATACAAGAGACAAAGAAAGTAAAGGAGACCGGCGGCCGTGGCCCCCGCGTTCGTACCCCTACATCTCGTTATCCTGCGCTGAGGAACCGATCACTTATGAGTATTACGTATCACCCGTAAAGTATAAAGGTGTTGAGTTGGAGGTTACTTTTTTTTTACAGCACCTTATCCTTGTATCGCGGGGGACTTACAAACATACAATTTCACGGACACAAAGTACACTCAGACTCAGAACAACCATTTATGGATCACACAGATTTGTCCTGTGTGGGAATCGAATCCACAACGAGTGTTGTGTGGGCGGGAGGCCGGTATCTAAAGCACTCCACCATCTGTGCAGTCGTGATCAAAATTCATGCCAAACTCAAGAGGAACTCGCTGAAACCTCGGAAATCACTGTGATTTCAGCCTGTCTCAAAGTCTTAGATACAGTCCGAAATAAGGATATTGGGTTCCGTAAGAACTCAAACTAGGATACGTCCAAAACCATGTATTAACGTGTGAATAACGACTCCGAAGGCAAACTGAAGAGTTATTGCATCGTGACGAAGAACGGCAATGTGATGCTCGCCGAACGCTCTGAATTAAGCCCGGACTACACACTAAACCCACAGCGGCCCTTCCCAACGGAAGATCATCTTTTGACATTCTACTCCCAACGCTAATATGCTACCTTAAAGATCGACAAAAGCCGTATCGTAACCAACGATGGACAATACCTACTCCAGTCTTATAAATCTCAGAATAAAGATTAAAAATAACAAAAAGCCCTCAAAACTTATTGCACTGAGATTTTGCACCATCTAAATATTTTGACAGGGCCGCCACTTTAGGTACCTATAAATGCATTAAAGTAGATGAACATGGAAGTACCGTCATACTTGACTATTTGGGATGGGATGGGGTGTTTCGTTTCGTAAGCAATCAGGCTTTGCTAAGTTAATATTACCCATAGAAAGTCTGCATTTTCTTTAAACATTAAGTTCCATTTACCGTGAATTAACTGAAGATACCTAATCATTAAATTAGACTAAGTAATTAACTCCTAAAATTTCCTTGTTTTTATTGCAAGTAGGTAGTGGCAGACGAGCCACGGTCCATCTGATGGTAAATGGTAACCGTCGCCCATGATATTAAGGAGTATTGTCAAGCCGCTGCTCACCAATTCATTTCACAGATATGAAATTAAATATATACGTCTATCTCCTGCTATAACCAAAACCCAATGATGTACTTCATGGCCGGTCACACGGGAGATGATGGTACCAACCCGCTCGGGCCCGATACCAAGTGAGTACTCCCAGTTGGTACCCAACCCTACCACCAGTCATGCAATGGATGATAATTGCTTACTTCCCTTAGTGGCCTCATACGACACCCGTGGGAATGAATGGGGTGGTGACACTTGTATTCTTAGTCCGTCACCACACGGACATATCCTGACCTTGTTACACACGTATTATGCAAACTTGTCCTTGTTTACGTTGTATATAGAAGCCCGGCGATTTTATGTGGCTATTTTCAAAGATTACTCACTTAAACCTAACTTCAGATAATTATATCACTTCTTGAGGCTGGCTTAACATTTAAATGTTTTAAGCCCCAAAACAAATCGATACAAAAAAAAACTGTTACTGTCACCCAAAGACGTTAAGTATGATGTGTTATCGAAATTAGCAGTCAGGAGCAATTGTCAGGATAGCTGAATTGGTAAAGCATCTGGACGGTATCCAGAAGATGCAGGTTCAAATCCTGCTCCTGACTGTTATTTTCGATTTTCACATTTTTCACTTTGTGTTTAAAACTGTTACTGTTAAAACTACTCTTTTTTTTTTTGTTTACTGTTACTAAACAAAGACTTTATTGTTTTTCCTACGTCACATAAATAGATCGAAATAATTATGATAAAATAAAACATCGCCAATTAGTCAGGTGGGCCTTGGCTCGTCTGTCACCATATGCAATAAAAAAAAAGAAACGCTGATCTTATTTGAGAGGGTGGTACTTCCCCGATCGAGCTGGACCATTCGTGCGGGGGATAAGTAAGGCACTACCACTGGAGAGTTAATAGATTTCTAGTTTTGTGATCACCAATAAGGAGACTACCAATAAAACGCACACATTTAACAAATCTATAATTATAAGCTTTAATAATAATTATATTCGCTTAAGTCACAAAATCCACAGAAATATTTAAAACCACTTTATAAATTCTCGAGTAAAATAATAAAGAATTAGGTACTTAATGGAATACTTGATATTAAAATTTATATAAGTAATTTTTGTCATAGAAAAAAGATATCTCTGCTTATAAAATATGCTTTTTCAAACATTATACACAAGAAAATCCTATCTCAATTCACAACACATACGATACGATTCATAAAATTATAATACAATTTGATAGTATAATTTAAAAACACTAGCGCAAAAGCGAAGAATTAAAGCTTTAAGCAATACTATTTAATTTTTATTTCTTGAATACATTCATTCTAATTTAGGGATGCTTCTCCACTGCCGATGTTAACGAGAACAAGATAATGTTATAAAAATGGATGCCTCCATCGACAATCAATATGGCAGCTTGCCGACCGCACGTTCCGGACTGGGGCTGGAATGGCGGCAATTAATGGACAAGTGTCCACGAAAACATTATGTATGGCTATTTCACAGACTGTCATCTGTTTTTAGGGTTCCGTACCCGAAGGGTCAAAACGGAACCCTATTACACTAAGACTTCGCTGTAAGTCTGTCTGTCCGTCCGTCTGTCACCAGGCTGTATCTCAAGAACGGCGATAGCTAGACAGTTGAAATTTTCACAAATGATGTATTTCTGTTGCCGCTATAACAACAAATACTAAAAACAAAAAAATAATAATATTTAAGGGGGGCTCCCATACAACATCTGTCTGTCCGTCCGTCTATCACCAGGCTGTATCTCAAGAACGGCGATAGCTAGACAGTTGAAATTTTCACAAATGATGTATTTCCGTTGCCGCTATAACAACAAATATTAAAAACAAAAAAAAACAATATTTAAGGGGGGCTCCCATACAACATATGTGTTTTTTTTTTTTGCCCTTTTTTGCTCCCTATTGATAACGGCAACAGGTAGACGCTTGAAATATTCACAGAATATTTAGTTATATATTCACTTTAAAAATAAATAATTAAATTAAAATAAAACAAATATTTAAGGGGGCCTCCCATACACAAACGTGTTTCTACAATAGTGTAATGTTGTTTACCTAGTCAATGGTACGGAACCCTTCGTGCGCGAGTCCGACTCGCACTTGACCGGTTTTTTTATTTCGGCCCGGTAATGTTCAAGCACACTTAATTACAAGAGATTATTAATAATTTTGAATCAATATTTTTAAATAATAGTCAATATAGAAGTCATAAATTACAGTTTCCAAAAAATATATATATAATTTAAAAATTATACAGGTTATCGTCTCTTTATAAATCCTGGAGCGATCTACGCATAGGAAAAATACTTATTTTAAATGTAAAAGAGATATTGATATTTAGCAATTTAATACCTACTCAGATCAATTAATAAAAGTTAAAACAGCAACAATATAGTGTATTTTTAATTGGTGCACGCTATACCGACATAAATAGAGATTTAAGGGCACCATTCATGATTATAAATCTTATTTACACTCAAACTCTACCGCGGATTTATCGCCAGCGATATATCCAGCGGACGGAATGGTGGTTTTTAGTACCTATTATAACCTCGCAGCGAGGCCATGGCGACATCATTAAAACAAAAAAATATAATTGAACCAATAATACAACAGTACTGGCAAATCCATTATCGAATATAGGTACTTATATTAAAAATATTGCACTAAAAACTTAATACTAATAACTAAATTCGCTCATTACGTGCATGTAGTTAATTTTGCTTACATTTATAGTTCATTTTATAAAATCTATGCCCCTCTACGCATTTTCACTCTGATGACATGATGCTCATGATAATAATTTAAGTACAATATTTCAATAAAATCTAATAATAAAAAGGGCATCCATATTTCATTATATCAATATTATCACATCATATAAGACAAATATTATTACATTTAAAGTTATTAAGAGCAATGCAAAGGCTACGTATTTTTTCTGCTATAGTATTTTCTCCGATATTATTCATTTTATATAAAAAAAACAAAATTAAATACTAAACACATAATCATAAAATTCAACTAAATTATTCTATTAACACATAGGTAGGTAATTCATTAATACAAAATGAGATTCCTGTTATATTTTATAAGTACATTTTCTACTAAACATTAACATTTTTTTAGTCTTACAACACTGGAGATATACGTGGTCTATATCTAATGTCTATAATATGAAACTTAAAATATCAGTCGTCACTCGTCAATATTATTTTGTTTGATATTACCTATGGGCTGCTAACTGCCAAAGCAACAAAAATATATTTTTTATAAAATCTCGTATCAAAGAAACACGTAAATCATTGGAGACACGTCTATGCAAAAATCTTTTGAAATTAATCAAAAAATACCATGCGTGCTTGGCTCTAGGAACTAATAATTCTACCTAGTTATGAACTTCAATAAAAAATTCCTAAGACATATTTTAACACAGACTATAGAAAATGATATAATGAAGTGAAATAATATTTATTGAATATCTTAAGATTGAATGTCTGCTCTATGTTAGCTTATTGTCCAATGCTGGATATACTGGATCTACATAGTGGCACTGCGGGCTGCCGCCCAGCATAGAACGTTTTCAAGCGCGGCAAATTAAGAGTTACGACTGGGTTGTCATCCGTATTTTGCAACAAAGTCTCACGCCTGTATCCCCGAGGGGGTAGGCAGATGTGTATTACACACCCACGATTCACCAAATATGTTAAGTACCGCGTAGGTAGAAATAGGGGGCGAGCCTACCGGGCACATTTCCAAACTAAGGATTTTTTCTGTTTACGAAAATGCTCAATAACATTGCCTGAGACCTAATGATCAGCATGTCGCTCACACTACCGGTGTAGCGCCACCACCGAAGCAGTTTCTTATTGCAATAAAGTATTGTAAGTTAATTCGACTAAACATACTTTATAAATAAAATAAAGTACGTATAAATACTTTATCCATCCTGTTGCGACCTATGAAGGTTTTTAATTATATTATTTACAAAGACACAAAAAGTTAGAAAACTTGGGATCAGATCAATGCGAATGAATCATCATTATCGACAAAATTGCGGTTTTTTTTTTGCCTATGGCGGCAGACGAGCCACGGCCCGCCTGATGGTAAATGGCATAGGAGACGGCCTTGCCAATATTCCTTGGTTACGACAGTTATCACTTAACAATTTGGCGCAAGTCAGTCCATTTAGTTCATTTTAAATCGCATCCTATAATACCTATAGACGTTGGTTTCACATCTAAAATACGTAAAACAACAATCCCACTAAAAACGCGCATTTATCGGACTTCCGTTCAATGAGTATCAGAGCTCTCCGTCTAAAAATACCCTTAAGATATTCAAAAAGTATTTCACACATTTATCCATACTTTTATACAATGTAAGCTGTCAAAATTTGCCATAACATAAAAAAGTCAGACAAAATAAAAATAAGACGCACTAGAGAGCTAAGATATTAAAGGAATGGCGGTGTTATTTATCATCATTTTGATTTCGCGGCCAAATTTTGACAGCTCACTTTCCAAACCACAGACATCAAACAACCACCTTCTAAGGTTGGTAGCAAAATGGGCATAGACTAAAAACGTACCGTTACATGGCCTCACTTTTGTTATTTTTCTGGGTCAACTTGCTCAAGGTACTCAATTGAGGAAACGCCGTTTTATTTTGTACAGGGTTGAGTCGTGACGTCAAGAAAATGAATGGCTCGTATAAGGATGGTCGGTCCATTGCTGAAACTTCGAAATGTCGGATTTTTTCCCGCGCGCACCAATTTGAAGCTTTCGAGCAAGTGTTTTCTAAACTGTTGACGTCGTCTGGGCCAGTGCGGTTACCGATAACTAGCATAACTACCTGGAACCAAATATTTCCTTATTATAAAAGTTCGTTAAAAATATATACATAATTAAAAAATCAAAAACCCGACTGCAAAAAAAGTTATGTAATATAAAGACTTCACATTTTTCACTTTGTGTTTAAGACCGAAACCAGATTGAGAATAGAAATCAAAATTAAAACAACCCTTCCTTAGCAGTCGGGTAATAAATTATAAACAAAGTAAACTCTACTTCAGTTTAACAGAAAGCCTAGTCAACAACCGGAAATAATAAAATAATGCCAGACGATGGACTAGTTAAGAAGATATGGGTACAATGCGAAAGTGGAAAAATATAGGTACAGGGGGAGACCGGGACTCACATACCCAGACCAAATTAAGGAAGGTAGAGTCGGGAGTCTCCGAAACCGGCGAGCGTATATGAAGACAATTATAAATGTTAACGAAGCGAGAGATGTACGCAAGAATAGAGCGTTTTGGCACACTGTTCTCTCTACCTACCCCGCAAGGGAGATAGCGTGATAATGATGGTAAGTAAGTAGTCAGTAAGTAAATACCCGCATTAAGTTTAACTGCAAACGGAACCCATTAATCTCTTTATGATCCTTCCTATCATATTCATATTATACTTCCTATCCTCTCCTTAGTATATTTTTTTATGTTAAGGCGGGAAAAAATGTTCCTAACCGCACACCCTATCGTTCGGGGCAACGACCAGGGTAGTGTGGGGCCTGCACCCACTAAAGAAATGCCATGTGCCATCTGTCCGCCTTTATTGGCGGGCCACTGCAACTATGTTACATTCCTTCGGTGGTCTCTCCTTAGTATCCTGCCTATTCTATCCTTATTATTCTTCCACTTCACCTCCTATCCCTTTTCCCTAGAGATGGCGACGCGCTAGTGATGCTTCTGGTGTTGCTAGCGTCTATAGGCTACGGTAGTCGCTTACCATCACGTGGATCATTTGGAGCGTATGCTTGTTTGCCACACACATAGTATATAAATATATATACCTACCTACTGTGTGTATATCATCATACCGATAACTCCGGGTAAACACAAATAGCTGTAATACCACCATACCATTTCGTCAACAACGACGGTTTACAAAGTTAGCATTTTTAGCCGCCATCGAATCATTAACAACACGATTAAAAAACATGACGAAGTTTTTGTAGTAAATCGGTGATTAACTGGGTTTATTACCTAAAATCTAATTTAGATATAACAATATAACGATTTTCTCTTGTATTCAATTTAAAAAAAAAGAAAAAGTAAGTTCGATGTTCATAAAAATACCAATCATAATTTCCACCATCTGGGGGTTTAGAATAGAGTATTGAATCTATGGTATCAATTTTTTTACTTTGGATACATAGATCTCTACGCTAAAGGCTTTAGGGTAATTTTGTTAATACCTCCGTCTTAAAATAAAAAAGTAGGTAATAGTGAATGTGGAAAAAGACAAGTTTAGTGCGAGCGGGATTTGAACCTGCGTCCCTTCCAATCCGGGGAAGTGCTCTAGACCGCTAAGCCATCGCACTGACCGACGGCCATTCGCAATTTCCACGTCAAATTTGTCTTTACGACCCACGTCACCTATCGGATGCATTTACATGCATAAATCCAATACCTCTTTCTTATCTTTGTTTCTGTCAATATCCTTCTTCAAATACATGAGTACGTCAAGCGACTCCGGCTTGGTGGTATCGTACACCATAACAAAGCCTTCTGCGAAGCTAAGGTAGTGACGCTGGAGTACTTGATTAGCTGTTAACTGCATTGTCGGTGATTGTGGCGGACCTGTAAATATAATCCGTTTGAATGATACCATATAATTCACTCAATTAAGCAGTTCAATCATCAATCAGTAGGTATTATTGTATTGTAAACGCGAGCTTTTTTTTCTGCAACTCGACATCCTATTTTGCGTGACGGGTTGATGGCACTACTCTTGCCAACCCAGCATCACCAGAAAGCCTAGCAGACCCTTGAAGTTGCGAACGACTTCTGGGAGTTACCTCGGAGACCCGAGGTTCACACCCGGACATTCAAGAATTACGTGGGCGACTGTTTCGTCTGCCTCCATGCAGGCTCTGCAAAGAGGGCTCCACCTAGAGTAAATAAGTGTTTGCTTCATAGAGCATGTCCGAGCCATATATATAAATCTGGAGGTATATATACACTTATTTATTTAGATATTTTTATATATATTTTTAGCATTTGACATGCTTAGCACCTCAATCCAATTCAATTCATCCTGCTCGTGACTGTTATTTTCGATTTCACATTTTTCACTTTGTGTTTAATACACTTCTTTATTTTTTGACAAAACACCCGTCTGCGCTCTTCTTAGTCTGTGAATCCAGCCTTTTGCTTTTGGATCATCGGTCTCTCAGTACCTACCTACCCTCAGGGTCGGCCTGGGCCGGAAGGGCCCGGGTGGCTCCCAGGGCCCGAGACTGGATAAGATGGATACTATTGGAAAATAATGTAATATACAAATTAATAATTATCAACGATATATATATTATTAGGTACTTAAAGTACAGTTTCAGCTAAGCTGTTAATAACTCGATCGTAAAAGCTGCTGTTCTCGTCATTCTTGATTAGATCCGATTCTGTGTTCTAGCCTGCGCGGGCCTACCTATCGCTTGGCTTGCGGCAAGCCCAAAGTATGCCCGTGGGGGCCCCCGGAAGCTGGGGCCCGGCTGGCAAACGCCACCTCGACTATATGGCCAGTCCGACGCTGCCTACCCTTACCTTGCTGATAAATTTAAAATGAGTTATCATCAGCCAATGTCAGTCTACTGCTGGACGTAGGCCTCTCCCAAGGCACCGCCATTCTTCCCTATTCAAGGCAATGTATGTTTCCATATCAAAAAAAATTACAATGTGTTTGAGATATAAAAAGGTAAGTTTTCACCAAACTTCGCGAAAAAATATTATTTTTTGTGGAAGTTAAAAGTAAAAAAACAAAAAGTCGGTTTTTTAGATTTTTTACATAAATTTTGAGGTTATGTGAAAAAAGTGTTAATACAAAAGTTGTAGATCTTTTTATTGCCTACAATTTTACCATTTAACTTTTTTCGATAGAACTCTTAGTTTTGCCAGAAATCGTAATAAACAAATTTTTACCCTTAAAAGCTCACCCACACCCCCTTCACGACGTCTAATCGCCCGTTAATTATTTTTCCTTTTATTTTTGTTATATTTTCTTACTTTTCCAATGGGTTTCATCCTACTATTTTTTTTTTTGGTTTCGAAAATTATCGGCACTGATTTACTGTATTTACAGGACGTCCTACACTACATTGACCAGTTCGCCGTCTCCACTCGTCTACCTCAACGGTTTTCTTTATATGACGGCCACTATCACTTCAGCTGGCTAATGAGTTTAGCTATGTTTATTTGTTTTATTATTTTTTTTATTACATGTAGTGCCAGACGAGCCACGGCCCATCTGATGGTAAATGGTAACCGTCGCTCATGGACTCAACTATACTGAGAGTATTGTCAAGCCGCTGCTCACAATTTCATTTCACCGGTATTAAATGAAAGAATAAACGACTATCTCCTGCTACAGCCAAAACGCAACGAAGTGCTTCACGGCCGGTCACACGGGAGATGGTGGTACCGGTGGGGCTCGGGCCCAATACCAAGTGAGTACTCCCACTTCGTACCCAGCCCTACCACCAGTCATGCAATGGATGATAATTGCTTACTTCCCTTAGTCGCCTCATACGACACCCGTGGGAAAGAATGGGGTGGTGACATTTGTATTCTTAGTCCGTCACCACACGGACACCACGGCGGTTACTTTGGTTTTCTGGTGAAGTACTTCAATAGAAAGACACGCCCAGTATAGCTTGTTCCTTATTGACGGGCCTCGTGGCGTAGTCGGTAGTGTAACCGACTTCCGTACACGAGGTCATGGGTTCGATTCCTACTCAGGACAATTATTTGTATGATGAACACAGATATTTGTACTGCGTCTGGGTGTTTTCTAGTATTATATGTATGTATTTACAAAAAAGAAGTAGGTAATATATGTATTATATCCGTAATCTGGTACCTATAGCACAGTGTTAAGCTTATTTTGGGACCAGAGAACGTTGTGTGAAATGTCCGTGAATATTTTTTATTATTGTTTATTTATAGCTCGCTGAGCAACTCTGAGCTTTCAGACCAGTCCTGCTGTGAGTATCTACGTTTAGGCTCCACAGGTCATGACAGGTAGGATGCAGTGATTGAAGACTTTAATCTTTAGGGTTTTCGGTATGGATGACGAGAAAACCCAATAAAGCCTTCTAAAGGCTGCCCAGCTGTATATCTCATAGCATTATCAGCTCCTCTTTCTGCCTATTTGGACCGTTTGCGCAAGTAAACATACGTCAGAGCACGTAGAATGTAACTCACTAAATCGTATCGACATCGTATCGTCTTGCTTGTGATTGGTAGAGAAACCGACGCGTGATGACGCAATAATCCCTTATCCAATCACGGTGATCTCTCAACCAATCACAATGAAGCGATGCGATGTCGATACGATTTTGTGATATACATTCTAACCCCCCCAACTACTTTTAAAGTGAAGCTATTAACGACTATCAGTCCCGGTCCAACGTGGTCGTTGAGAATGACCTTGATTTTATCCAAGTTGGAGAACGATGGGCTTAGAAGAATCCGCTAGACCGTCTAGTATGTTCCTCTAGCGATTTAGCCATAATGTCGATGGCATCCACAAATCGCAAGTGAGAGATGTAATAGCGGTTTACGTTTATGTTTCATTCTGTCCAAATTCTTAAACATGTCCTCAAGTGAATTTGAGAACTGTTTCGGGCAGATTACATCCCTTTGTCTTACACCACGTCACAGGAGGATAGGTTAAGTCGTCTGGTTTTAAACTTGAAAGGACATCTTAGCGGCATTATACAGACTCACTTGGATAAGTTGCCAGTCAACTTGGCACCTCTGCAAGGACTCAACAAAGTCAAACGCGTTTTCGTAGTCCACAAAGGATTACGCCATTTTCTCAGAGGGGTAGGCAGAGACAATGAATTGCTACTTATCATAAAACAGCCTTACACTGCCCACTTTTTAAATGTTTGTTTGTCCACTCTGGTTGTCTTTTTTTCTTCGTTCGGGGTAACAAACAGGGTAGTGTGGGGCCCTCTCCCACTAAATAAAACAGTTTTGTGCTGTCTCTCCGCCTGTGTTGGCGGACCACTGCAACTATGTTGAATTACACTTTAATGGTACTCTGATTAAGCCTGGAGTTTTTCTTTGATACTTCTTATGGCAGTTTTTTATATACATGATTTATGAAAAGATTCATTTTCACAATCTAATAATTTAATAATAATATATTAGATTGTAGATTAATTAAAAATATTTAATTAGTAGTGAATCAAACTGTATCAAAATCCAATTTGGGTTTACTTATTAGATGTAAGATGAGAAAGAGATAGACAAGATCGTCATTTTTTTTATATATTTACTAGCTACTGCCTGCAAATTCGCCTGTGTTTAATATAATAAATTTGTACTAATAAATATACTATAACTGCCTCTGTTGGTTGGTATAATCCAATTATGACGATGCAGGGTTATTGCAAAATCTTAAACTTTAAATGCATTTTAGTAAGTAAGTTTGTTAATGCTTCTGTACAATATGTATTAAATTCAGTGATTTGTATTCCATTTTATTTTTCCTCATGTAGCAGGATGTATAAACAAATACAAATCCAAGTATTAAAATAAATGTATCCTAAGCAACTCTTTATCTTTTGGCTTCATTTTATAAATTTATAACACATTAAATCAAAATTATTACATACTTTAACAAATCAGATTAAAATTATGTACTTTATTTACATAGTTTCGTTTTTTATATGACTTTATTTACATAGTTTACACAGTTTCAAGAGGAAAAAATAAAACTGTCAAAAAGCTTGTGCCATAAATTAAAAAAAATGTAAATGCTAAAGCAGTGATTCTAAGTCTGTACAAGCACAAAAGCAGTAACAAATCAATCTAGACTAAACCTTTTAACTCGCCTGTGAGCGGGGGCTCCAGACCCGCTGTATCGTAGAAACAGACCCTCTCCTTTGTCCCTCTGTCTGTCTCAATATTTGCCACATAGATATCTTCAATTGTTGGGTAAAAAGACGACTTCAAGTTAACATTTCCGTATATCAGTTGCTCTAGGAGAGCAGTTTTACCCACTCCTTTCATTCCACATATTATTACTTTGCTAGTTTTACCCATTTTCGTCGTAGTTACAAAATTTCACTTTCGTAACATATTGAGTTGAATTTGCGTTTAGTGAAACGAGGTCAAGGCTAACGAATGTATACAAAACACCAAGCGGAGGTAAAAGTTATTATTTTATTCAATTTAATGAAATTGGAACTCAAATAGCTACGGAATGTAAAGAGAAAATTTAATCTATAAACTCAGTTCCGCGTAGTCGCCATCACCTGTCACCTGTTTGTTGATGACAATATTTTGATTTGAGTAATTTTGACTTTGACATTGACGTACCCCACATCTGACAGTGGGACAGCGCGTTCCACTTCCACTTGATTCACGTATAGTAGTCTGTGCTTGAAGTGAAGAGCTTACAATGGTCATGATCACTTTATCTAAGTGATCACACTGCTCACAGAACATTTTTACTCTACGAGAAGAATGACGGTTTCATACATTTTTTTTTGAGGACATTTTTTCTTACCGACCTGCGCCATCTGGGTCAAAACCCCAGAACTAACTAGAACCATGAGGGCGGTAAATACACGGTACTAAGATTGTGTAACTTATAATATACTTTGTTTTAATATTTCATATTTATGTCATGATTGCTCTGCTTATGCACACAACCACGATTTCTCCTGTTCCACTGCTTGTTTGCTGCTTGTGAGCATTGTAGTTTTATGAACGTTCACTTCAACTTATTAGCTTAGATGAGTTGTTGTGATCTTAGAGTGGGTGAAAATAATGAAATCAGTCATCGTGGATGTTATGTTGTCGCAAACACAATGACCGCGTTTGTCAAATGAAATGGCTTAGGATTGTTTTGAGCCGAGTTCCACGATAACTCAGTCGGTATGGCAGGCAGAGTATCTGAAAGGTATTCAGAAGGTGCGGATTCAAAATTCAAACCCCACTCTTTAATGTACTGCCTTGGTAGTGCAGTGGTAGTGTAAACGACTGCCGACCATGAGGTCTCGGGTTCGATCCCCAGGTCAGACAATGTTATTAAGCTTTTACGTAAAAAGAAAAATTTTCAGTAGTAGCCCGGAGTATGGAAATGTGCCCGGTAGACGGCAATAGGCTCACCCTTTATTACGTGGGACTTAAATACAGCTGGCGATCCGTGAGTGTGTAATACACCCCTACCTATCCTTTCGGGGATACAGGCGTGATTCTATGTCTATGACTATTTTTCATTTTCGATTTCACATTTTCCACTTTGCGCCAAAATTCAACAATCGTAAAGGATCATTTGAACGGCTTACTCGCTGACATTTTTCAAGACTTACGCAGACATAAAAATGAAGCCCATAAAATGTTATGTGGTGTTAACAAATGCCTGGAGTGTCAGTGAAAAAGAGTCTTTAGTATCTGAATTGAAGTGCCAGAAGTTATCAGTCTTACAAAAACAAAATTAAATTAGCCTAATTTACTTCAACCTATTTGCTTGTGAAAGTTCTGTCTAAATCGGTCCAACCGTTTTGGAGATTAGCTGGAAGAAACATACAAACAAAAACAAAGAAACTGTAGCATTTTGTATGTATTTTAAAAAAGTTGTTATTTAAACATTACAAACAGATACATCCATTTTAATTATTTTGTATATATAAAACCGTAATGTTTCCGTGTGCAAATACATCCGGCAGATGTCGCAGGCGTCTCCCAAGACATTAAGAAAGAATGTGTTATCGATATTGATAGTCTCGAGTGAATATCGCGGTAGCTCAGTTGGCAGTTGGCAGAACGTCTGACTCCGAACGGTATACAGAAAGTAAGGCATAAATAACCCAGCTCGGGCTATCATTTCTGATATTACGTTCTCCACTTTTTGTTAGTTTAATTTCCTGTAGGTAATACATTTGCTAGGAATAGAGACTCCTTGTTCATATTGCTCTATTCCTATTAAACTGCTCTAAAAAGAAATACATTTTAACTTATTTTTAATAAATAAAACTATATGTATATATATATATATATATATATATAAATATAATTAATCTTGTATTGTATTAAACGATAAAAAATAAAAGTTTATTTCAACATAATATTTACTCAGTTTTTATTAAAATGTTTTTCCATGCTTTAAACAAAAATGCATAAGTTTATATATTACATAAATTTTACATGGTAGTAGAGCGTTAAATAGATTCGTCGTATCCCGGAACAAAAATTAAAAATATCGAACCTTAAAATCATCTTACAATCATCTTACAAGGGAAAACTACGACACTTGGGTGATACAGGCGGAAGCTGTTCTTATAAAACACAAGCTATGGAAATTAAACAACGAGACTGATGTTGCTGTGCAAGACAAAGAAGGGGACAGACAGGCGAGGTCAGAACTCATACTTATAATCGCTCCTTCTGAGCTCAAAACATTGATGTATTTAACACTAGATAAGTAGCGATAGTAGCGCCGACGCGGAGCTACTTATTAGTTGCCTAGATAAACAGGTGAATGTGAGCGAAACCAAAATAATGGTTTTTGAAAGAGGAGAAGCCAGAACTGATGTTAGAGTAGGTATCAATAGGCTAGAAAAACTAGATATATTAAACGCTAGCAACACTAGAGGTATCATTCGCGCATCGCCATTTCCAAGAAAAGGGATAGGAGGTGGCGGAATAAGAAAGATATAATGGCGAGAATAGGGACAATACTAAGGAGGGGATAGAAAAATAAGATGATGGTGGTCTAGAATAAGTGAATGATTTGTATATCTTGGCTGTGGATACAGTCGGGATAGCAGGTACACCACTGATCTAGAGAGAAGAGTAAATGCGGGAAATAGAGTGAACGGAGCATTGGGACAAATTCTCGGCAGCCATCACTTCAGCCAGAAGGCACGTGTCGCAAAATGCAACGCTGTGCTTTTCTCAAAGTATAAGGAAGTAACAGTTCGTTATGTAAAAAAGGAGCATGACGGTAAAATTAATGCGGTCGAAATGCAAATGCCAGAGGTCAGAAAAAAATCCCCAGAATGAATGAATAATTTGGATATGATACAGCATGTCTATTCTGATAAACTTTTAATAGATTATGTTAGATCTAAAGAAATTGACAAGGATCACTGATGATGATGTATTTGTACATAGGTAGGCTAGTAATACGAGTATAAACATAAAATTTACAAGTATAAAAAAATAAATAAAAATCGTTTACAATGGAATATTATTATGTAATTGATGCGTATGTCAACCACTTTTTAATCGACGAAAAAAGTAGGTTCTCAATTTGACATCATCCTTATATATTTTTTTATGTTTGACAACTTTTTATTAGATCCCATTTAATTTTCATCAATATTGGTACAGTAGTTTTTTTAGTAGTTTTTTATTTACTTACTTATCATCACGCCATCTCCCTGGCGGGGTAGGTAGAGAGAACAGAGTACCAAAAGGCTCTATTCTTGCACACATTGCTTGCTTCTTCAACATTCATAATTCTCTTCATACACGCTCGCCACATTCGGAGACTCCTGACTCCACCTTCCTTCGATATACGACCAATTTGGTCCAGGTAGATAAGTCTCGGTATCCCCCTGTGCCTACATCCTGCCACTTTGCATTTTATATCTTCTTAACCAGTCGCTCGTTCGACTTTCTTTTCCATTCTTTCCACATATTCAAATCGGAGCATTCCCTTTCGCATCTTTACACCAATACTCTCTTTCATACCTACACGCTCTCTTACGTCATTGTTACGAATGCGGTCAGTCAGCCTCACTTCACAGATTCTCCGCAGAGATCGCATTTCGACCGCATTGGTTTTACTCTCATGCTCCCTTTTACATACCCAACTCTCACTTCCATATAATAACGTTGGGACAAGTACTGCGTTGTGTATTGCGACACGTGCCTTCTGGCTGAGGTGGTGGCTGCCGAGAAGTTGTCCCAATGATCCGTTCACTCTATTTCCCGCATTCACTCTTCTTTCTACATCAGTGGTGTACCTTCCATCCCGACTGAATCCACATCCAAGATATACAAATTCATCCACTTGTTCTAGTACACCATTTCCTATTGCTACTCTAACATCTGTTCTGGCTTCTTCTCTTTCAAAAACCATTATTTTGGTTTTGCTCACATTCACACGTAGGCCCCTTTTCTTACAATCTTCTACCATTACGTCGACTAGGGTTTACAGGTCAGCCGCAGACTGCGCTAATAGGACCGCATCGTCTGCATATAGCAGCGAGTTAACCACTGAGTCGCCCATCTGAACTCCCACATTCATTTCATTCAACCTTTGTAGACATTTATCCAGATATATGATAAACAGTTTGGCTGATAGAACGCAGCCCTGTTTAACGCCGATATTGACATCAAACCAGGGTGACATTCCATCATCCAGCCGCACATAAGCTCTGCAGTCCATGTAGTTGGACTGCACCGCTTGTAGCAGTCTACCGTTAATACCATACTCCGGCAAAATGTCCCAAAGTTCCTTTCGTACTACAGTGTCAAATGCTTTCTCCAAATCCACAAAACTGCAGAAAACCCTCTGGCCTACAGCCAGATGCTTCTCCACAATGTTGCGCAGAGAAAACACTTGATCCATGCATCCTCGACCATACCTGAAACCTCCTTGTGCCTCACACAAAAATTCATCAGACACCATCCTCATTCTCCTTTCATGAAGACTTATTCACTATAATGATGCTATACAGTCTTTCTCCAGAGTATGACAATTTTAGAGTTGCAATTGAAACCCGAGACGCTCTTCGAAAGTCAGACGAGCTAATAACTAAAATTATTGAAGAGTGTAAAGCACGACATTACATGGCCATCATCTTGAAACAAAAAGAGACTTGTTTACAAGAAGAAGCACTTTATACTTCTTGTATAATTTGTAAACGAACGGGCAATATATTTAAACGTAGTGGTCATATCTGTACAACTTGCTGGAAGAAAAATCACGAGAAAACCAACGCATATAAACAAGATTCTCATAAAAACCACATTGTTATGCAGTGCTTCCTCACTAACAACGAGAAGTCTGGTAATAGCATTTGGGTTTTGGACAGTGGCTGTACATCTCATATGACTCATCAAAAGGAACTCTTCAGTACAATTGAATCTACAACAGGAAAACTAAAGTTTGCAACTGACGATTAATGCAGAAATTGAAGGAAACGGTACAGTATCCTTTACTTCAAAAACTCATAATAGCAAAGCAGTTACTCACTTAAAGAACACCTTTATGTACACCTGTATGTCAATAATCCCTAATGCAAAATCACTCTAACCGCATTCAAACATGATGATGGATTATATTATATGCAATGTAGTCATACTGAATGCAATAATTTAGCAAGTACAGTTTCCTATGCCATTCACCAATTTAAAAATTGGTGAATGGCATAGGAAACTTGGACATATGAACGCCAAAGATTTAAAATTTGCACTCATGAACACCTTACTACTTGGTCTAACTTTGATAGTTCCGAGAATCTAGACGAGTGTAAAGCATGCATTCAATCGAAAATACATAGAATTCCTGCTCCTCGTGAGAAAGTGACTCAACGTACGACGCAACTCTTAGAATTCGTTCATAGCGATGTTTGTGGGCCTGAAAGAACACCTACATTAAGTGGTAACAGATACTTCAACACATTCATCGATGACTTTAGCAGATACAATAAAGTCTATTTTATAAAAAACAAGAACGAAATATTTGAAAAATTTAAAGAGTTCAAAGAGTTAGCGGAAACATACACAGGAAATAAAATTAAGTACCTACAATCAGACAACGGTACTGAATACGTTAATAAAGAATTTAGTCTTACTTAAAATCTTGCGGCATACAGAGAAGGCTTACCGCACCATACACTCCAAACCAAAATGGCGTAGCTGAAAGAAAGAATCGCACACTACTTGAGAAAGCAAGAGCTATGTTGATAGATGCAAGGGCACCTCTAAAATGCTGGGGTGAAGCAATATTCACTGCAAATTACAGTAATGCTGATCATCCAGGAGATCACACCATCGGCAGATCCACTTTAGGAATAGTGTGCCTATTTTCTGAAGCTGCTATTAGTTGGAAAAGTCAATTACAAACTATGGTGTCAATCTCTTCAACTGAGGCGGAGATCATAGCAGCTAGTGAGACTGCTCAAGAGATTTTATGGTTGGATCGCCTTTTAAACAGTTTAATCTCAACTGAGAAACCAGTACTAAAACTGGATAACGAATCGGCTGTAAACTAGCACACAACCCTAAGTATGAATATCACAAGCGGACCAAGCATATTAAACTAAAACATTTCTTTATCAGAGAATGTGTCCGTAATGGATAGTTCACTGTGGAGCAAGTTCCATCGGAGTTTCAACTAGCTGATATGCTGACGAAACCACTGTTCGGCCTTAGAATTCAAGATTTAAGTTCTAAAATAGGATAAAAGAATTTGTCTTTAAATTCTTTAACAAAAAAAAAACAACGTGGATGTTAGGAATAGAGACTCCTTGTTCATATTGCTGCTGTAAATACATTTTTAAAAAATAAAACTAATGTCATTATATATTGTTAGATACGTGCGTGAGACACAACAGAAACAACTGATTACTGAATGCACACTGATTTATTAAATAGCAACGCGCGGTGGACGTAGCCACCAACTCTTATATATAACATCTCCCCCTTATTCCAACGTAACATTTTCCTAACATAATAAAGGCACCTAGAATCACATGCGACGGTTGTAATCTACTTTTGGGATGTTGCGTAACGCCATTCGAGATAAAGGATTATTCATCTGTATCAATGGTTCCTCAAGAGGGGGTCAAGTCTTCTGAGCAAGCCTCGTGGAACTCCTCTAGGTCCTCGTTAAGTGGAGGTTCCGTATGTGATTCACCATCAGGTTCAAGATCGGGTAGAAGTAATTGCGACTGTGATAGACATTGAGGTGGAGTCACCTCTTCTGCCTCTTCTGTTCCTTCCGTCGCTGGCGACACGCTTGGAGCCACGTGCAAGTCTCTTGACACATTGTCTTCACCCCGTGGCAATTCCCCTATATCGATATCATCATCCCAGGAGGTACCATTTCCGATAGATGTACCTGTGTACAAAGCAATTTGATTTTTGTGCTTTCTAATTAATACTTGCGAGTCAATGTCTTTAACTAGATACATTACTTTACCAATTCGCTGTATAATTGTGCCTCGGTTCCATTTGCTTTTTTTACTAATAAAGTTCTTAAGCAAAACGTTATCACCTACTGAGAAAGTTTGTTTGTTTTTGCCGCCATATGACTCAATCTGCGAACACTGTTTATTTTTAACTAGATCAGTAACGCTCGATAAAGATGATGAGGGCTTAATCTGTCCCGGGTTGAGCAGGTCCAAGCGCGATCTAAGATTCCTACCGTAAACCAACTGAGCCGGTGACAATCCCGTCGTACTATGAACAGAGTTCCGGTAATCGAAAAGATATTTTAATAGATTTAACTTATTCTTAATCCGTCCGGTTCTATTTGTGACAAGAAACATCTGGAAATTGTAATTGCAACTGTTCAAACGTACAATCTACTTTGTCTACGAACTTGCAGGGTAGTAACTCTAATTTAAACTGCGAAAAGAAGTCACGACCGAGCAGAGGCGGCCCTGTGCCGTTCACAACACATAAAGTTCATGGGTCTGTCCCGAGTACGTAACAGGTAATCGCATCACTCCGATACAACGTATTTTAGTACCGGTTATACGTACACAATTGTTTTGTAGTTGGTGCTAATGACATATTACAAAAATAACGGTTGTACGTTATGTAAGAAATTACGGTTACTGCGGATCCGCTATCAATTTCAAAATTCAACTTTACCCCCAAAATTGTCACCGTCTCGGTCATCGGTTCGCTACTATTACATGAAATTTTATAAAGCTTACCATCATCATCCTCATCAACGTCACCGACGTTGGTGATATAGTTTACTTTTTTACACATTCTTTGCAAATGACCCGTTTGACTACACTTTTTGCATTTGTACTTTGCGAAACGACACTTTTGCGATTTATGACTGGAACGACCGCATACCGAACACTTCTCTGCTGATATCGATTCCACGTTTTTCGTTCCTGGCTCCGAGATCTTGTACACTTGCTGCTCGTGGTCCCGTTGCCCCGCGAGAAGCGCGGAAATGCTCGCCGCGCCAGCGCGAGCGCTTAGCAGCGTCTCTGCCAGCTCAACAGCCTTGGCCAATGTCAGCTCCGATAAATCCTGAGCGAACAGCTTGTCTCGCTCTCGTCCTGGAAGCATAGCCATTACAAATCTATCGCGTAATACCTCTTCCACATTACTAAATCCACAGTGAGCGGTCAACCCACGTAGTCTTGCGGCCCATTGGGTCGGTGTTTCTCCTACTTGTTGCACTGCTGCGTAAAATTTACTTCGCTCCCCAAACCCACAGCGTTTGGGTGTAAAGTGTTTGTCAAGTAATCGCAAAATATCTTCGTAAGGTACCTGCTGCACAGCTGTAGCACATTGCCGAAAGAGGTACCTGCTGTACCTCTTTCGGCAATGTGAGATCGGAAGTAAGCTTGTATGTCCCGTCCGTGAGTGCGCTCAGCAATATCGCTCGTCTCCTGGCTCCTGTCGCGTCGCTGATGTCCGTGATGTCGTTGGCTATAAACCACTGTGCCAGCCGATTTTTATATGACTCCCAAGAGTTCACATTGTGATCAAACATTGATAAAATACCAAATATCTGATTCGACATTTTACTAATAAAATTGCGTAGTGGGTACTCGTCGCCACTGTTAGATACGCGCGTGAGACACAACAGAAACGACTGATTACTGAATGCACACTGATTTATTAAATAGCAACGCGCGGTGAACGCAGCCACCAACTCTTATATATAACATATATATAATTAATCGTGTATTTAACTATTTCATTTATCTAAGATTTCATCTATCTCACATTTTTATACTAGTTTTCATGCCACAGTTATTGAATAATCACTGACCTCTATCTCTGTTAATGATTTGAAATATTTTGATATTTATAGCTGACACTGACTGACAGTTGACAACATATATAGTACAGTTGACAGCATGGCAACCACAATTTCAGATTCTGAAATTACTAAAAGTGATAAATATTCTATATTATTGCCGACTTACAATGAAAGAGAGAACTTACCCATTATAATATGGCTTATTATCAAATATTTGGACAACAGGTAACTTCTATACATTCATTCTTATCTAAACTGTAATTATTATAGTACTGACACTTACCTATTTTATCAGCGGACACGACTATGAAGTTATTGTTATTGACGATGGAAGTCCCGACGGCACTCTGGATGTTGCCAAACAATTGCAAAAGATATACGGATCCAGTAAAATAATACTCCGCCCTCGAGAAAAGAAACTGGGTTTAGGGACTGCTTACATACATGGAATTAAACACGCAACCGGCAATTTTATACTCATAATGGATGCTGATTTGAGTCACCATGTAAGTACTTACCTTGCAGACTATGATAGTATTCTAAACGGTATCAATAAATCATTAAATTAATTGAATAAGATAGGCATTAGGTAACTAAGTACTTGATGGAAGTCTGAAACTGATTTTTAGTGCAAATAATCTCAGGGATTATACTTGATAAGATAGAAAGGAATATGGAAATAGCAATAAGTATAAAGTGAAGGAAAATCTTGAAGAAACTACTGTAATATTTGGTGGTTTATAAGAATGAATGCTTTGTTTGCATGAATAGGTACTGTGCAAGTATTTTTTTCTTGTCTGCTTGAATCCTTCGCAAAATGTGCTCTGTGGATCCCGAGGGCTATGTATAGCCTTTTTAGAGGCTCTACAAAAATATTGGACATAGTGAATAAGTGGTTAAGGGAAGTATTCTAAAATGGAGCAAAAATATCAGACCAAAAGAGCTGTAGTACCATTTCACTCTCACCATTAACAAAAATAGAAAATGGAAATGTCAAGTAAAACAATAATTAACCCCCCATGTGGCCAACAGGGTTTGTCACAAATATTTACGAGTAATTTTAAACTACTCCAAATACATTTTAAAGACAAAGAACAAAAAGTTTATACTATAATTTAGACACAGAAAAAAAAAACGTCGCGGGCCATCTAGCAGATGTGAAAACATCGAAATTATTTTGTAGAAATAAAATGATCATAACTTGACAAAGTACTCCTTTGTCAGACAAATCAAACGAGTATAAACTCGATAGGGTTGCGTCGTTTCATTACAGAGTTACTTTGGCTACCTTCCAGCTCCATCGTCGGACCCTGGATACCATCTAGAGACAAAGTACTTGTCAAGAAAAATCATACGAGCCCACACTCGATGGAGTTATGTTGTTTTATAACGGAGTTCCTATGGCCACCTTCTAGCTCCATCATTAGACCCTGAATACCATCTAAAGACAAAGTACTCATCAAGACGAATCAAATGATTCCAAACTCGATGGAGTTGCGTCGTTTCATTACAGAGTTACTGTGGTCACCTTCCAGCTCCATCATGAGACCCTGGATATCATCTAGGACTGAATTTATAGTCAAGACATTTCAAACGAGCTCTAACTCGATTTAGTTACGCCATTTAATTACAGAGTTTCGCATGGCCACCTTCCAGCTCCATCATCAGCCCCTGGATACCATCTAGACACAAAGTACTCAGCAAGACGAATCATACGAGCCCAAACTCGATAGGGTTGCGCCGTTTCATTATAGAGTTCCTATGTCCACCTACCAGCTCCATCATCAGATCAGCTCCATGTCATCATAATATTGCATTGTCACGCGATATACACATGCGTGTAAAATTTCAGCTCAATGGGAATCCGGGAAGTGTGTCAAATTTAACTTGCAAAATTTGAATGGGACAAGTAAAATAAAAGCGTCGCCACGCTAACAGCCGATTTTACCCTCCCTCTGCATTAGATGTTTCACATCAATAATGCCCTTTAGTGTAGTTATCATAATATCAAAAAAGATATTTTTTTTTAATTTTCAGCCAAAGTTTATTCCAAAGTTCATAGAGGTACAACAGCAGCATGATTACGATGTTGTTACTGGCACACGGTACAGAGACGGTGGTGGTGTTCATGGCTGGGATTTCAAACGGAAGCTTATATCAAGAGGTGCCAACTTTGTTACTCAGCTACTGCTGAGACCTGGAGTCTCAGATCTTACAGGCTCGTTTAGGTAAATATTATTATCATTGGCTCGGGTGGTAATATGTCAGCTACCCACCTAGTACACGATATCCAGTGCTTTACATAACCAAAATGACATACATAACCACATACAGTAGCCACAATGGATCTTTGTGTCTCTGAAGTTGGCTGCAAGACGCTGCTCTGTAACTATTTTTGTGCCACAAGGCATGTGCAACTTCTACACTTTACATCAATCGATAAAAGTTTGATTATAATTTAACAATTGTAATCGATAATCATATTATTTATCGATCATATTAAAATATGTGAACTCTTCTATATCTAGATAAAAGCTTGTATACTTTTATTGAATATAAAAATAATAAATAGGACCTAAACAATTAAATATGAAAACATTATGATCTCATTTGATAGTTTTGTTAATTGAGTAATAACATTTGAATTTGTCCTGCACGCACTGATCGTATGATTTATTAACAACAACAACTTTCAAATACCTAAGTATTAATACTCTTTTCAGACTATACAAGAAAGATGTTCTGCAGAAGTTGATAGATAACTGTGTATCCAAAGGTTATGTGTTCCAAATGGAAATGATTATCAGGTGAGCATATTAATACTTGTACTTATTTACATGCAAATTTATGAAATAAAACTATGACAGATTCTATTATGTTCACTTGATTTTCTATCCCGATGTTTCGAATACTTTAACAGCATTCATGATCACAATAGGACAGATGTTGCATGTCCAATGGCTTCCATTGGAGGTCCAACATCCCAGTTCATGAGATAGTAGATAGTCAAGTAAACACAATAGGTATTTAGATATTTTTATATATATTTTTGGTATTTTACATGCTTAGCACTATACATTAAACACAATAGATGTTATAAACATAGTTTTATTTTTGATCTATATTTTTTAGCAAGGTCGTAAAGACAAATGTGATAAGCAGATTGGGATGATCGAAATTTCCCGCTAGTACAAAAAATCTCTTTTTCCTTATTTACAAATAATTTGTACTTAAATAGTTTTATTTCATAATATTATGCAACACTCGCATAAATTTCAGGAAGTATTAATTAACACAGTGTGAAAATGTGAAATCGAAAATAACAGTCACAAGCAGGAATTGAAGCTACATTTCCTGGAATACCGCCCCCAGATGTTTTGCCAATTCAATCTGGGACGGTATTCCAGGAGATGCAGGTCAAATCATGCTTGTGACTGTCATTTTCGATTTCACGTATTCACACTTTCTGTTAGTTTATTGGCTAAGCATCTCAAATGCTTTAAAAATATCAAAAAGTACCTATTTATTTATGCAATAAATAACAGTTCTTTTTTTTATGTATTGTATCCCATAATTGAGTACAAGTCATCTTCACAACGGATAGGAAGCCATATTGACCAGTAACCATAGTTTTCCATCAAGTTTTATTGCACCCACATTACCTAGTATATTTTCTTGGTTGACATTGGCTGGAATCTTGACACTCATTGGTCATCAAAATGACTTACCTGCCCACCTGTCTATGAGCCATTTGTGCTGCAGCCCATTGAATGGCACAATGAGTGATTTTGTACTGCTTGTATCTAACCTTTGTTTCATTAGCCAAGTTGTTAGTACACATAAACCACGTCGGTGCGTCGTTCGATACGATTGCTACTCAAAAACCTTTCTTCCTCAACTTGTTAATGTTGCCTGCCCACTACGCGACATCAGCGTAACAACTTTCCAAGTGGGTTACCATTATAATTATTTTTTTCAACTCTTCCTATCCCACTACTGGGCACGGGTCTCCTCTTATGGTACGAAGAATTAGGCCATAATTAATTAAGCTGGCCCAATGCGGGTTGACAAACTTCACAAGCCGTCGAGAAAATCTCATGCATGCAGGTTTCCTCATGATATTTTCCTTCATTATGCACAATTTCGAAAAATCTCAAAAAGTCAGAGGTGCCATACGAGGTCTGAACCTTGGTCTTTGCAGTCCTTGGTTTTACCATTAAGCTATCACAACATTTTTTAATTAACTATTTTATATTTCAGAGCCCGACAACTAGAATATACCATAGGAGAAGTGCCAATAACATTTGTAGACCGTGTGTATGGAGAATCGAAGCTCGGAGGCTCTGAAATTATGCAGTTTGCTAAAGCATTGCTTTATCTATTTGCGACTACATAACTTGTTATACATTCCTACATAGAATAAGTTTAGAACTCGTAACTTTCCTATTGTCATTTTGTTGAAAATCATCATCATGAATCATCAATATCACCTGGCAAGGACATTTCAAAAAAAGAGCATTTTAAAAAAGGTTTTATGGGAAAGAAATTGCATTTAAAAAAAGTTTTTATGTGAAAAAAAAACAATATTCTAACGTACACCATTGTAGGCTTTGTTCCTACTGTGATGTTTCCTAAGTGTTATAATATGCTTTATTTTATACATGGCTAACTTTAAGCATTATGATCTTACGATCATATATGGTTATTATAAATAAGGGAATAGAATTTATTATTATTTATTTCAATTTAAATCTGTAACTGTTACGGCGGCCGTACACACTCGTGTATTTGTCTCGCCAACCTCTCGTCCACTCTCGTCCCGTGGAAGTTCGACACGAGAGCACACCATGTACACACTCGTTGTATCAATTGAACTTCGGATGCCCGTCGCGATAGACGTGGAAAAAACAATTGCGGCGTTTATTTTTTTTATTAATTATTGTAATTTTTTAAACCATGGCGAAAAAGAATTTTTTAACTATTCAACAGGAATATATATATTGTTTCTTCCATGGGGATATCAAAATCGTTGCTTATCCGCAACCAAGCGTCGTATAATAGTTGCTTATCCTTGTGCCTGACATTCTTAGGATTCCATAATAGTGATTGCCTTTGGTAGGCCTCTAAAAAGCGTTAGAACACATCGTTGTCGCACGCAGAAAGCACGTCTTTACGCGAACGCAGTTGGCGGGCAACTAAGCAAACGAGTGTGTACAGGCGCGGTCTCGTTATATCGCGAGACTCACCGAGACCCTTTGACTCGTGCACAAAAAACCGACACTCTTCCGAGACATAGCGAGAGCCCCGAGACGAGACGAGGCTACCATGTACACCCTCGCCCTCGGCCTGTCTCGGAGTGTCTCGATGAATGTGTACAGCCGCAGTTACAATTTTATAAGCGGGAAGATATTGGTTTATTATTCGTCTTTTTTTATCTCCAGTATTAGATTATTTTAAATGGTATTCAGTAGTGCTAGTAGTAGTATTCAGCTTTATTTTTTATTAATATCTATGATGATATAAGCACTTTTTTTTGTTGGGGCGGGAAAAATTTACCTACCCGCACACCACGTCGTCCGGGGCAACGAGCTACCCTGCTCTGTGGGCTGTGTGCTGTGTGGGGCCCTCACCCACTAAATAAACCCGCCGTGTGCCGTCTCCCCGCTTGTGTTGGCGGGCCACTGGGACTATATTACATTACTGATGATAAAAGCCTTAACCGACGCATCTAGTTTTTTTTTAATAAACTTATATAGTGTAGCTGGTTTATAGCTCATTAGTATCATAGTTAAAAAAAGTACAGTAAAAACCATAATTTTTAGTAATGTAAGCCTTGCCATGAAGACCTACATCATCTGTTCCTTGAATGTGTCCGTTTTGAGTTAATGAGAGGTCATATTATGATAAATATCCTTTCTTTGAACAGACTAGATGTTGGTAGTTTTAATAGTATTTTAGCCCAACCTAATTCTGTGGAGGCTAGGATTCTATTTAGGTATAGTCCATTAATCACGATGTTTTTTAGCATTGTTTTAACCCTTCCCTCCCCCCTGGTGATACATGATCATGTGTAAGACTACCCCTCCCTCCCCTACACAAAATTACGTGCACTTTTCTAGTACAAAGTAAATTAAAAATTTCAGAATATTATCTTTAAAGAATAATCAAAGTATTATCTAATAAAAAAAGTGGCGTGAGCTTTTCGCTAGAAATCGCGCGTTCAACGAAAATACACGTGATATTTCAACTACATCCTCTCTCCCTCCTTGTGATTTTTGTCGAACCCCCTCCGCCCCTTTCGACTCTCATATGATTAATGGACGGGCCCTTAACTTCACGGCAATGTAATACCAATTTACTCTTAACAATTTAATATTATTTTGGAATTATAGCATAATTAGGATATAATAGGACTCGACATATACTGATGTAAAGTCCTGTTAATAAAATAAATTAAAAAAAAACAAAAAAAAAACCTTACCAGGTGAGTAACATTTGTCTTCTATAAAGTTCTGTATTGCAACAGGAATAAGAAATAATTAAAAATCCAAATGTTATTAGATTTTAAGTTATTCTTCCGATTGCTATATTGTTACTAACAATCCAAAATTTTATATAAATATTGTTAGTAATACATTGTATAATAGCAATACTTATAAAAAAGTTTTTTTTGTAAACCTGAATTTTATCACGTATAAAAAATTATATCTGAGTATACCTTTTTATCCTTCGCCCCCTTAAATTATGTTTCACTGGGTACTAAAACTTTCATTTCATACTAAGTATTAGTTTCACATTATAATAAACACAATTTCTTTAAATTTTCCATGTTTCAGTGTCTTTAAAAAACAACATTCAATATTGAATAATTGTCAATAGTGCAAGTTGTTAAATTTCTAGACGCTGTTGATCACGTTATCAAAGTAAGTTGCTGCCTGTAAATAAATAAATATTCACGGACATTTTCACACAACGTTCTCTGGTCCCAAACTAAGCTTAATGCTTGTGCTATGGGTACCAGATTACGGATATAATACATATATTACTTTTTTTTGTAAATACATAGGTATCTACATATAATAGATAGAAAACACCCAGACGCAGTACAAATATCTGTGTTCATTACACAAATATTTGTCCTGAGTGGGAATCGAACCCACGACCTCGTGCGCGGAAGTCGGTTACACTATTGACTACGCCACGAGGCCCGCCCGGTGACAGCACCTTATCTCGAAAACGCCAACAGTGCTCACAGTACAAAAATGGCGACGAATTTTCACATCATATATTTCTCGAGGACACTGCGACAGTATTCTGTCAGTCCATAACGGAACGAATTTTTCACCAGTAAGAGCACTAGACAGACAGTGCTCGCAGTGTAGTTCGCAGTGAACACACTAGCCGTAGCCTCATGAAATGTCTAATACGCTACGAATTGCCGATAGTTTGGTTGTCTGATCATCAAAAGATATTATTATGTCAATACCACGAGTGTATGAGTTCTTGCGCACGCATACCTACAGAATACCGAGAGGCCGCCACTGCGCCTGTGTTCTAAGTTTCGAAGATAAATCTAAATATGATTAGGTACTAATAAACTTTTACGGAATTTACATCATATAATTAAGTACTCGTATGTCGAGTTTGGCCTCATCATCTCAAACATAGCAGCAGGACCTAATCCACTTTTACATAGCTTTGTATCGATACCCCGAAAGCAGATCTAACATACGACAAAATGGTTTTTCATTTATTGTACCTATACCGTATAATGCAAGCATAGTACTTTTTAACTTATCATCACACGTTCTCCCTTGCGGAGTAGGCAGAGAGAACATACTTGTTCTCTATTCTTCATACATCTCTCGCTTCCTCAACGTCCATAATTCTCTTCATACACGCTTGCGGTTTCGGAGTCTCATGACTCCACCTTCCTTTAATACATGACCGATTTGGTCTAGGTAGGTGACTCTCTCGTCCGTCATTCAAACAATACAAACCGTCATACAAACCATCGGAGTATTCCCTTTCGCATCTTTACACCAATACTCCCTCTCATGCCTATTTGCTCTCTTACGTGGTCGTTACGAATGCAGTCATTTACTTCTCTACTAGTCAACGCTGCGCCAGATTATACGGAAGACCGAGGAGTATAATCGGCCTCCGTGTCTAGCGTTTGTGGACTATGAGAAAGCCTTCGATTCGATCGAAACTTGGGCGGTGCTGCAGTCCCTTCAGCGGTGCCAAATTGACTATCGGTACATCAAAGTGTTGAAGTGCTTTTATAGGAACGCCACTGTCTATCCGAGTTCAGGACAAGAGCACAAAGCCGATCCAACTGCAGAAAGGTGTTAGACAGGGAGACGTTATGTGCCCCAAATTCTTCACCACTGCATTGGAAGATGTGTTCAAGCTCTTGGACTGGATCGGTCACCGGATTCGGCATCAACATAAATGGCGAATACATCACTCACCTTCTATTTGTCTGTGTGGTCATAGAAGATCTGGAGGACCTTGGTACCATGCTCAACGACCTCAGCAGTATCTCCCGACTAGTGGGTCTAAAAATGAACATGGACAAGACGAAGTCCTGCACAATAATCATGTCATTTCAGCACCGGTCCTGGTCGGGAACGCGATTCTCGAAGTTGTCGACCACTAGAACAAACTGTCCAGTTAGGTAGACACAACTTCGAGAAAGAGGTCAATCGACGAATCCAGCTCGGCTGGGCAGCGTTCGGGAAGCTGAGGAAGATCTTGTCCAATATTCCACAGTGCCTGAAGACGAAGGTCTACAACCAGTGTGTGTTACCAGTGATGACTTTTGGTACAGCGGCGTGGCGTTCGTAGGAGAACTTATAACCATTGGAGAAGAAAGGTTCTCGAGTCGCGACCGCGTATCGGACGGCGCTGTGTAGGACGACCTGCCACCAGGTGGACCGATGACCTGGTCAAAGTCGCAGGCAGTCATTGGATGCAGGCGGCGCAGGATCATTCGCTGTGGCGTTCTCGTGGGGAGGCCTATGTCGAGCAGTGGATGATGAAAGGCTTAACGATGATTATGATGATGATAATGAATCGAAAAAAATCGCAGACTTTTCTGCGCATTAAAATTATTTTAAACGATCAAATTCATTTGGAACAAGAGCTAATTGTTTAATCAGCTGCAATACAAATTACACATTACCAAGTCGATTATTAGAACTGCAAACTTACTTCGTTAGTTATATACATTCAGAATGTTATTCCTGATAATATTAACTTATTTAGTCTCCAATACTTCTGCAAGACTTCTTTCCCCGAATTTTCCAGAAGAAGATGTCGATGTAGATAGTGGTATTGTCAGGTCTAAAGGTGTGGTGTTCATTATCGGTGATCCTTTATGGGTATTACATTTGGATAATGAGAATTGGTTAGACGCAAAACTGATGCTCGGGACCTTTGCTGAGGATGAGGAGTTTTATAACGCTGCTGGATATCGCAGTGCGGAGTGAGTATGTTTTTATTGTGTGTGGAATTCTGAATAACAGTAAAATTATCATTTTAATTAGTAACTCTACGGCACATTGGTCAGGTATCTTATTTTTTCATAAATAGCTAGGTATCCTACAGGAAGCAGGTTTTCCTTTTTTTTTGTTTAGGTGGGAAAAAATGTACCTAATCGCAGACATCGTCGTTCGGGGCAACAAACAGGGTAATTTGGGTCCCTCACCCACTAAATAAACCCGCCGTGTACTAACTGTCTCCGCCTTTATTGGCGGGCCACTGGAGCTACGTTACATTGAGCATCTATTTTTCCTGGGTAAAAGTAGACAGCCTTTTATTTGGGTTTGGACAAAAAAAAAGATAGGTACCTAGGTACTTATCTAAATTCAATAGGTTCCTTAGGATTATTTTTTTCAAAGCAGCTGTCTTCTTTTATGAAATTATGTGTCCATATTGCACTAAGTAGATGTTTAATTTGCCATTCCGACTATTATGACCGAAGAGAACAATAAATTATATTAAATACTAGCCTTTGCCCGCTGCTTCGCCGCAGCCAAAAGCTAGTTTTTTGGTTATATCTTAGGTTCCCGATATAGTAGCGGGATAAAATGTATACCGGTTTCTAAGCCTAATCAAGGTCTTTCAAATAAAAAAAGTTGCGTCAAAATCTGTTCAGTCGTTTTTGCGTGATGCGCGAACAAACAGACAAAAGTTTCAAAAAAGTTTTGTGTTTAGTAACGCCTATTATACAGTATTTTTTTCTCAAATATCTTGAAACTACAGACACGGGTCTGTTACAGTTTTATAATAGTATAGATTAAAAGCATACCTATACCTATCTATTTATGCTTTCCGGCACAGCTAAGCGATACTTAAGTAGGTACCTACATAATTTAGAAAAATATTTAGATATTTTTATATATATTTTTTGCATTTGACATGCTTAGCACTATATATTAAACACAAAGTGAAATGTGAAATCGAAAATATCCTGCTCGTGACTGTTATTTTCGATTTCACATTTTTCACTTTGTTTAATTTAGAAAAATTTTGAAGTGAGCTCTATGGGGATGGACCTCAAGTCTACTGCAGTAATTTCTCCTCTACGCCGCGCTATCCCGACTAAGCAGATAAATTCTGTTATAAAATTATGCATACGTTAAAACTTAAAAACATCGATTGTTACATTGCGACATTACGTTATTTTGTAATGAAATTATGTGTTTCAGTCTTAAATCGTACCTATACTTTAATTATATTACGTAAATGAAAATTTCGCCAACTTATTTGAACCTTCGATAGCTCAGTTGGTAGAGCGGTGGACTGTAGTTGGTCGAGAATTGATATCCATAGGTCGCTGGTTCAAATCCGGCTCGAAGGAATTCTTTTTGATTTTTTTTCTCGGTAATACACTCATTTTTTTTTGTAAAATTGTGTATTTGTTTTAAGATTTAGATTTAGAAACGTTAATTATTAACTGTTTATTTAATTAATCAACTGTAAAGACATCCACAGGAAGTAATGTGGGACACGTTGTGTTCTATAAGTCATCATCTCATCTCACGATACAGGCAATTAACTCAATATTAAAATTATTGTTCGTGCAAACCCTTGATATTTAGTAAACATGGTTTCAATAGAGAAGTAGGTACAAAATATGCGTCATTTTATGTAAATAGGCACTAACAATAAATTACCTGAGTAATAGCCAGGTGGTCGCTCCAACAGACACAATAATCTATACTATTATAAAACTGTAACAGAGCTGTGTCTGTACATTTAAGATATTTGAGAAAAAAATAATGTAAAGCCTCTGAACACAAAAAAAAATTAATTGTTGTTTTTCTGTTTGTTTTGTTCGGCCCTCATGCCGAAATTACTGAATGGATTTTGATGAATGTTTCTAGTTTGATAGCTCTTGATTAAACTTAAAAACTGGTATACACTTTAAGAAAAAATCTCAGTAGCAGCCCGGAGTTTGGAAATGTGCCCGGTAGACGTCAATAGGCTCGCCCCCTATTACGTGGGACTTAAACATAGCTGGCGAGTCGTGGGTGTGTAATACACCTCTCCCTACTTCGGGGAATACAGGCGTGATGCTATGTTTTTTTTTTATCCTGCTACTATATCGGGAACATGAGATATAATCTAAAAAAAGAGTAATATAATATTATAATGATAGGTTATAATAATGTTCTTTTTGTTTTATATGTTCTTTAATTTCACTTAAGTAAGTCTAATCTAGAGCTATTAAACAACATTTTTGATCAAAATCCCTTCAGTAGTTTTTACGTGAAGCCCGAACAAACAGATGTTGACGACAAAAAAAAATGTGTTCAAAGACGTCTAAATAGTCATTATTTTTCAAATATTTTAAATGTACAGACATAGCTCTGTTACAGCTACCTATAGTTTAGCAGGCGATGGCTGACTTCAATTAATGTACTTTTACCTACAGCACCACTCCACGTCAACTAGCCCGAATGAAAAAAGATGATCCTCGAAACCCCAAAAGAATGCCCGAATTCCCTGCAAGTCATCGATCGAACAATGACATAAAAAGAGATTTAATGAAGATGATTAATAAATTCGCGTAAGTTGTGATAAGTTTCAGTAACTTGGCATGACATAGCGGCCCACTTATGGTAAGTGCCTCTGCTATACCTGAAAACCAGAAGTACAAGCGAGCTGTTGCTTGGTATAAAGATTAATCGCTCTGTACGGGATAGTAGCTACCTAATTAGATAAAAGTTTGGTAAGTATGGGTTCCTACTAGGACTACTTCTCCGTTAGGAATTTCTCGACTAAACGGTGGCACACTACCTTCCATCCATCAGCCTTTCAGCGTCCACAGCTGGACGTAGGCTTCCCCAAGGGAATGCCACAACGAGCGGTCCCGTCATGGGGGATAATGCCGTAATCGCCACTCTTGGCAGGCGGGTTGGCGATCGCAGTTGATGTCGTTAATACTCGAGGGAGTGCTGCTGCCAACTCCCCCGGTATTCCCTCAGTCGGCTCTTATGACTCCCATGGGTAGAGAGGGGTGAGACAATTCTAAAGCCAGCCTACACGGCACACTACCTAGTGATTATTTTTACAATTTTCATTTCAGATTATCTACTAGTATTGAACCGGATACCTACGTAACTGGAAATATCCATGAACATAATCCTTCTATAATAGTAAGTACTGCAGTTAGACTTACAATTGTATTTTTCTGTAAAATGCCAAACACGATTTGATCAGATGTTGAGACAGAAGCTGCATAGATACACTATAAAGTAAGGACTGTCTCCACCCACCTTAGATCCGCAGGTTCAAATCCCGCTCAATAAAGGCGGAGAGACGGCACACGGCGGGTTTCTTTAGTGGGTGAAGGCTCCACACTACCCTGTTGCGGTTAGAAACATTTTTTCCTTATTTAGATATTTTTATATATATTTTTAGCATTTGACATGCTTAGCACTATACATTAAACACAAAGTGAAAAATGTGAAATCGAAAATAAACAAAAAAAAAAGGTTCGAATCCCGCTCGATGTAAAATTATCTTTTTCCACATTTTCACAAATAATTTGTTCTTTAAAAGTAGTTGAGCATGTCAAGTGCTAAAATACACATCAAATTTAAGGTAGGAAGGTGAAATCCATAGATATACTAAAAATAATTTTATTTATGTTCCAGTTATATTTCAAAGGCCCAGTCTCATGTTTGATAGTAAAACAAGATACTAAAGAATGGCACTACGTTATCGACTCCAAGCTGTTCCCCGCCTGGTTCTACGAACCCCATGACACTTTCGAGGCACCTTTACAAATACCTGATGACGTCAAGAACGCTTTCTTTAGTTCCCTTTTACGTGTTCTGGAGCTTGTTTTATATCACCCTATTTAAAATACTAATATACTTACTACCTAGCATAAAATTCTACTCCTAGCGAAAAAGAACAACAAGTACCTACATAGAAAAAAACACCTGTACCTACTTAAAATATTAGGGAAATAATTACGTCTATACATTTTTTGCACGCCTCATAAGCGAAGCGTTGAGGTGGGTACTATTCTCGTTTTGCACAGAACTACTGATTTTTTAAACTTAAAATGTCTCTGTTTATCATATATTGCACTTGTAAAACACATATCAAGAAAAATCACTATTTTTGACACTCATGATATTTTTTATGCCATTTTTATTATTTAAACTAGTTAAAAAACTGTTTAAAAAAGTTCTGTCTTGGACGTCCGTTTGTTATAGGTAATATATGTTAACACCATAACAACCGAAATACTTTACTAATCGAGTCTTTTTTTTTCTTATTAACTTCAGTACAATTACAAATAGAGCCCTATTACTTTTCTCGGTCTGATTCGATGTGGTTTAATTGTTATTAAGATAAACAAAAACATACACGTATTTTAATGATTTTTGTTTTGATTTATAGCTCTTGATAGACTTTAAACTTATGGCCTATGCTACTACATCTGTAGGGACTATAGGTATAGATATTGTTTTGAACTTGAAATATCTTTGTGTATTATATGAAAATGTACGCTTAATGAGTGTGTAGTTTTATTTTGCATTAAAACTAAAACCCTAAAAAAGTCCTGTAAATGATCTACTTATTAAAGATAGGTATCTACTATCTTTTTATTTTGTGGTACTATAGGTACACTTATTGGGAATTGAATTATCTCACTGCCCAAGAATAATGACATAATCGTCAGTCATAAGACTCATTAGCAATTATAAATAAATAGCCAATAGGTATGTACATTTTTTTAACCCTGCACTAAGGAATATTCCTTGTATCGCGAGAGACTACAAACATACGATTTGACCACGGAGTACAGAAAAATAGCGGAGATGCCTCATGTCGCCTGCTACTAGGCCAACGACGTCACAGTGGGCGGGGCCTAAAACCGTAGTATCAAATGAACCGTCACTGCGATCGGTTCGCTCTTTTCTCGCGTTTAACTATCTTACTAGGAAGTAAGTACCAGAAAAATGCATAGATTGTGGGATAGTTTCGATGCGATCGTGGTATAAAAAATACAATGTCATGGATCAGTTATTTTCAAGTTAGGTACATTTATGTCGTATTTTTATAGTACTCGAATATGTTATGACAGTCAGGCAATTAATATACGATGCTAACCGGCTTTGTCTCGTTTCTTTATACCAAAGAGTAAAGTAATACTAAGGGAACTTTATACTATAAGTCGGAATTTTAATTCGATTCCAGATTTGACAATTTCAGTGTTGCAACGTTAAGATATAAGTACTAAATAGTGACGTTGCGAAATTATTCGATACGGAAATGGAATATTTCCGGATCGATTCCTCTCGTTTATAGTAGTATATCTAAACAACTACTACTTTAATAGAAACTAAGTATATCAGGAAATTAAATATTTCTGAACGGATAATTTAGTTATGACGATTAATTTCACAATCAGACTCCGAATTTCTTCATCATTTGATGATTGATTGAGTTTTGGCACTAAATCAAGTACTTATATTTCTAGCCCTCAAAAGCACATGCAGCTTTTTTACCTAAAAATAACAGAAAATAAGCTAAGCTTTTGTTCGCGTAATGAACCGTTTATGGGCTTGGTAGTGTGCACCTATAGATAAACGACGATTCTGTATTACTTGTTAGAGAAGTTGGCAGTGTGCACGACGAGATACACCCATTTACAAAAGTGAATAAAACCATCCACTGGGTAATATTTATGCTCCAAATTGATTAATTTAGTAGAAAAAAAAATATAATTTTACGAACACATGCTTGAAATAAGCATAAAAAACATTATTTTTTGTATTTTTCTTACCTGTATGCGCGGAAGCATGGCGTCGGTTGGAAATAAAATAAATTTGACAGCTCACTAGTCTTGCCAACTTTAAAATAATAAACGTAAGTTTGAAAACAAAGAAGTTATCTAAATATTCCCATAAATATGATTCGTTTTTACAAATAGGTAAATAGTTGGCGTAGAATTTTTCAAAATTTGATGTATCTGCGGAGATACTTTGTTAAAAAAAAGGGTTATAGTTGTATGTGTTTTTGTTTGTATTTTTATGAGTATGTTTGTGTAGCGTTTCTGTATTTTTATAATATCTCTAAAAATGTGTAAAATATGATGTAAAATAAAGAGAATAATAATAATAATTTATTTCATTATCCACATCTCATCAATAATATTTATTACTCTTATTCTGTGACCATTCGTTCTTTGATGAATCATGTTGATTTGACGTTTTATCACGTCATATTCATTTCATTTTCATTCTGTCTGTTCCGCTAGCTCGCAAATCGTACCTAAGTGTCGCAATTGCAATTTGGTTTTCGTGAATGTGCATTGTTTTTGAATACAATAAACTTTTGATGTTCTAAATCTAATGTAGAATTCCTAAAAATGTCGTTCATTGGCTTTGAGAATATCGGATCTCATCAACGAGACTGCAGTGGCAAGAGCCTGAGATATGATCAAGCTTGTTTACAAATCATAACAAATAATCCAATTGAGTTCTGGAGCCAGTCTGAAGAATGCGAAGGATGTGTTTTGCTGAATAGGAAAACTGTTACCGATTCCGCTTCAGTAATATTAGATACGAGAAACCCTCTACGATATGCCGTGAGAAACACCAGCGGAGAGATATGCAATGGTAAGGAATTACATGATAGTGTTTACAATAAAATTTATCTTTGTTTGTCAGCATTGTCTGTCTATTGCGTTTGCGTGTTCATAACTAAACACATATATACAAACGTAAGAGAAAAAAAGAGGCACTGATTGATATACATTCTGCCAATCATTTAGTTTTTTTATTAGAGTTTACTATAAAGAGGTGTATATAACATTTATAACTAGAATGAGTCATAATATGCTGCTACCCATTTTTCATTCTTTGTGAAAGTTACTAATAGTTTTGTAGTTGTTTAATTAGTCAAAATCATAGTGGTGAATAAATAAGATATTACCATAATCTTTGTAACATGAATGTGGAAATATAATGCAGATTTTGTTTTCCTTTCTTATTGGTGAATTTGATCCTAAAGTATTTTAGAGTTTAGTAGACCAAGCCATTCTGAGACCTAGGGTTGCCAACTATACCTTATAATAACATATATTATACTACTTTATTTTTGATAAATATAATTTTTACTATTGTATAAAATTAAAGTATGTAAAAATACTCTACTTCAAATTTTTACTGTGATGCGTAAAATGAAACACTTATATGAATAATTACTGAACTATTATCCATACTTTTAAGGTGAAATGGAATGCATATGCAATTTAAAATATTTTTCATTATTTAGATATTTTTATATATATTTTTAGCATTTGACATGCTTAGCACTATACATTAAACACAAAGTGAAAAATATGAAATCGAAAATAATATATACCGTCCAGATGAATTGGTAAAGCATCTGGACGGTACCCAGAAGATGCAGGTTCAAATCCTGCTCCTGACTGTTATTTTCGATTTCATATTTTTCACTTTGTGTTTAATATTTTTCATTACTCTGAAAGTAGGTCTGAAATTGCCTAAGGAGCGGGTTGAAAGTAATACTTTTCAGCCCTAGGGAGAATTACCTTTAAATGACAGCTGAGTAATTATAAAAAAAAAAACAGTTCTATTTTCTGTACAGCCAGTCAATTACAGCGCGATGTAAAATTGAAATAACATAAAGTTAAAGTATTTATTAAAGAATTTGTTTTTTATATGACTTTATTTTAATATAGTTGCAATTATATCTTTAAAATAAGGAAGATTTATATTGTTTCAATGATTAAAATGAAAAATAATGGCTGAATAGCTGACAGGCCACAGAAAAAAAAACAAAATAAGCGGGAAAACGGCGATTCCAAATTAAATTTTTTAGTCACCCATTTTTTCTTTAGCTAATTCATGATTTTTATTTTTAGTTTCCTCGTTTTCGTAATGAAAAGCTCAGTGTTTACCTCGGGATAAAGACTTATTTAGTCCCGAGACGGCTCCAATAGTTTGAGGGTTGCTTTCATCCCTAGGGTAACAATGTACTATACAAGCCAATTAATCTATATTGTAAATATTTTAAATCATGTATGCGTTATATGAATATGGATGATTTATATTACATACTAAGAAATTCTACTAACAATGATATATGTTTTTAAGAGAATCGATAAATAATAAATAAATGTTTATGAAAATACTTTTTTTTCTTTCAAACATGTACTTTTTTTCTTTCAAATATGTACTTTATTTTTTTCCTACTTAAAAATGTGACACTATTTTTTTCAAAAAAAGTTGGCAACCTGTAAAAGATGCTGCCCTAGCATAATTTTTTTTTCAGACACCCTTATTTAAACTTTGAAATTTAAAATTATCACTGAATTATGAATTACCCTTAGAGGTTTGCCTTCCTGCCCTAATACTAGTCTAATGTCGATTCATTCTTTTCTTTTTTAAAAGATGGCATCCTGCACTTAGGAGTAATCCTTTTATTGCAGGGGAGTTTACAAACATACAATTTCAGAAACAAAGTAGACTCAGAACATACATTTGTGGATTACACAAAGAGTTGTCCTGTATGGGAATCGAACCCACAACACTCGGACAGGAGGCCGGTATCTAAACCACTTCGCCATCTGTGCAAACGTGTGACTGCAATTCGTACAGTATAATAATAATAATTTTTAGTTGCAATTAGATATAAATGTTGCCCTTTTCTGGCACAAATTCATATTTATAAATAATGATTTTATCAACACATGTAAGTGGTAGAAAATTTAGTTTGTTGGGACAAAATTGTTGTTAATTTTTCTGATGTAATATATGATTAAATCTAGATTATGTTAGGTCACATATAAAACATTTTTCCTTATTTTGCACATTTACATTTACGAGGGATATAATTAATAGGTAAACACCAAAAGCAGAGTGATTATGGATACGATAGCGTTTTATATATAATACTAGCTGACCCGGCAAACGTTAATTTGCCATATCAATTATTTCTAGAGAATTTTTAGGGAATTTCTAGCGTAGAAAAAAAATACTAACTTATATGCCGAATAGAGATGGACCGAATGTGATTTTAACCGAATACGAACTTCGGCCGAACATTCGGTAAACATACAAAATTCGGCCGAACTTCGGTGTGTGCTTTATTGGGAGTAACAAGTCATATTCTGTGTGTATTTTTTATGAAAGATAACGCCGTAAAGCAATAAAAAAACCTTAGATAAAAACCTATAGATGTAGCCATCGCGTGGCCACTCATGAGACAGCAATATTACACTTCAGTGTGGATATTACGTACAATTCGCAAAATAAATGTGGCAAACACTAAATGAAGATCACAATATAATTTTTACCACTATCTAAATAAATCACTAAATGATTAATCATTTCACTTATTATCCTAAACAATACTGTGAATACAAAATTATGTGAGAGTTTAGACATAATAAATTCTCACAAAATTTTAACGTAACTATTTATAAAAGGTTTTCTTTTTTATGTTCAACACTAAAATCCTATAACATCACATAGTTATTAGTAAATGTATTGTAGCGATTTCACATCGGATCATTTTATGAAAAATTTGGTCCAAAAAATAAAAAGTAAATTTTTGCTGTGGACCACCGTTATCACTTGGGGGTATGAAAAATTGTTTACATTCTATTCTCAGACCTACTGAATATACACACAAAATTTCATAAAAATGGGTCAAGCCGTTTCGGAGGAGAATGGCCACAAATACTGTAACACGAGAATTTTATATATTGTACTTTTTTGTATGTATGCAAAATTTAAGTAGTTACAGTGTGTAAGCATAAGGAATAAACAGGGATATATATTTCTAAACAATCATCCATCCATCCATCAGCCTTTTAACGTCCACTGCTGGACATAGGCCTCCCCATGAGAACGCCACAACGAGCGGTCCCGTCATGGGGATAATGCCGTAATCGCCACGCTTGGCAGGCGGGTTAGCGATCGCAGTGGATGTTGTTAATACTTGAGGGAGTGCTGCTGCCCAGTCCCCCGGGGTATTCCCTCAGTCGGTTCTTACGACTCCCGTGGGTAGAGAGGGTTGGGAAAATTCTAAAGCCGGCCCCACACGGCCTAAACAAGGCAGAAAATAGATTTATGTCCAGAATTAATGTAGCCATGCAGTGTTATTAATACCATATAATTCGTATTTCAAAAAAGAAAAATGTAAATAACCTTAGGTACTCTTGTATCATGTTATCAGTCAATTCGGATGGTCATTGACACTTGCCATCTTTGACATTCACAATTGTTAAGGTTCTATTTGTTGGAAAACTGTAATATTTCTTTTTGTGTTTAAGGAAAATTCTAAACATTTTGAATACGTACATTTGGAACAAGCTATCGTAACCGGTTTTCATAAACTAGTCCTTGCATAATTGTCCATTAACAAAACCTGTTGTTGGCATTACAAATGTACATATTATGATGATTTTCAACTCTATTCCTAAGGGCGAGGCCACAACACTGCGGTGCGACAACTTATCGCAAAATAGTGCCGGATCGTAGGTACGAGAAAACTGACCGAAAACCAATATCGTTATTCCCTCAGTAAGACGGTAGCTCTAACTTGAAGCTTCTATGGAGTTTGAAGGCAACACGCACGTTATGTCGCATCACTTCACACATACGCAAATAATAATTATTGTGTAATATATGCCACCACTTGTACATATGTAATTTCTATGTTAAACATCACAAAAAAACCTACTTCAAGTTAAGATTTATATGGTTTTCTCATGGATGCCATTGTCAGAACTGGACAAAATGGGACCACACGGGAAGCACCAGCTTTCAAATAAAAATGAATCATCAAAATCGGTACACCCAGTCGAAAGTTTTGAACAAACATAAAAAAAAACAGACGAATTGAGAACCTCCTCCTTTTTTGAAGTCGGTTGAAAAGTATCGAATTAAAATATTTAAAATAGATGTTAAATTTTAACCATTAGGAATTTTTGAAATAATATCAACAATATAAAAGTATTGTAATTAAATGTATTTATTTAGTTTCGCACACCAGACAAATATTTGTATGATATATAGTTGTCCAAACAGTGGGTGTTATACAGATGTGGAGCTAGTAGCAAAATAATGAATGCTTTTGTAGACTACCAATATAAGTACCATGTTATGTTACATCAGTAACTAGCAAGATTCACTATGAACTAAACTAACTAGATTGTGATAATCTATAGAAAAATTGTTGTTCTTCTAAAAATTGCTTGCTCACGAAACTGCCTCCACGCTCGTCCCCAAAACTACAAAAGTTCCTTGAAAGTGTCAAGTATGTAGTGACATACTTGACACTTGTGGAAAAAGAGATCTTTACTGCAAGCGGGATTCGAACCTGCGTCTTTTCCGATCCAGAGAAGCGCTCTAGACCGCTAAGCCATCGCAGTGACCGACGGCCATTCCCAATCTCCACATCACATTTGTCTTTACGGATTTGCATGTCAAGTGCTAAAATACAGACCAAAAAGAAGTATGGGTATTATTTTAATAGCATTTTAAAATAAACTTTTTTTTTTAACAGGCACGTACCAATTCGAGGAATATGGCCAGTATTCCCTGAATATGTCTGAGAGCTGTACTCCGCGAATGAACAAAGAGCCTGATGCTGCTTACTTACCGATCCTCACGTTGGTTGTCATACTGCTGTCAATGGCTACACTGTGGTACGTCGTTAAAGGTATCGGCAAGAGAATCGTCGCTGGGAGACTATATGCGCGATATTTCGCCAGGTAATACATTCTTGGTGGACTAATGCCCGGTTTCTATATTCAACGAATCGTCATTGTATGACAGTTACCAAAAGTTTTCAAGATACCGATACCGAGGCTTCACAGGTGTTTCACAACATTATTATCATGGCTAGCAGTAACGAACAACTGTCGGTTAAGAATACCGATGACCCTCTTTGCGTATCATTAGAGTAGAGCCTTTCTTATCCAGCACGAATAGGCTGGCTCGATCGGGGAAGTACCACCCTCACACAGAAGATCAGTTTGAACCAACAGTAGCGGTACCTACCGTTGTGTTTCGTATGGTGAGTGAGAGGCCCAAACCCCCTCCCTAACCTCTCCTTGTTATCCATTCTATCCTCTCCTTAGTATCCTACCTATCCTCTCCTTAATATATGTAGTTGTTCACGAAATCAATACCATTTTTTTTTGGTCGACCTCTTTCTACGGTCTTTCTTCTTATCTGTTAAAGAAGCTGCTAGAAACGCTTATAAAGGATGTTAATGAAAGATAATATGAAACTCTTAATAGACGAGTTTTTTTATACTATAAAATAAGCATACGGCCCATTTGATAAAAGGTTACCGTAGCCTATCGACACTAGCAACACCAGAGGCATCACTTGCGCGTCGCATATACAAAAAAAAGGGATGGGATGGAGAGGATAAGTAGAGGTATTACATACTGAGAGTATGTCTCACTATACGAAAACGCAAGTGTAACTATAATTTTTTTAACTCTGATCTTCTGTGTAAGGGTGAAAATTCTATAATCCTCCAATGGTGTAGGCATGGTATCGAGGATTGGTGCACGTTTGGTTTAGCAAGTCGCTAAAGCCTAATCACAGCCTGTGACTGCTCGTGACATCGCTATCCGTTATATGCTACAAATTACATAAGATGGTATTTGTGTTATGTAAATACCTGCGCTAAAAATAACTTGGGCCGATGATCGTTGTTTTTAAAGTACTTCTTTACGCACGCTTGATTTGGGGAGTAAGCTGGTGAATGCGTGACGTGAGCGTTACGAAAAGTGTGATCGGGCGAGGCGAACGGAAGTTGAGAGGGAGATATAGGTTAGTGAAGATAGAAAGAGAGAAAGTTACGTTACGTATATTACTGTAGGGGCAAGAGAGAGAGAGGTTCGAACACACATTTTCTTTCTCTCTTTCTCATTATTAATAGATATTAACATTATTAATAATATATATATATATTTATTGTTAAGTTTTACTTCAGTCGTGAGGTCTAAAGCACACTCCGTTTTTTTGTAATGGTAGCAAACTAACCTCGGCATATGCGATGGTAGGTAAGTGGTAACTGCCTTTCTTTCAATGGATGGGCAATGAATGAATGGACGGCTATTTGGCGCTACAACCAATACAGGCCGAGGTACCTACGCTCGGTCACACAGAAGACGGTGGTACCGACCTGTGTGAATCAAGTCTAAAATTGTTAATCTCTGATGAGTTGAGCTCGTTCCATATTTGAAACATGACATAACGTAAGTTTTGTACGTATTTTTTTTAATAACGTAACTGAACATGCACTTGTAATGCAAGAATAGATTTTACTGATGACGAATAAATACTCTAAACACCCAATCTTCTTTTTTGTAACTGTTGCAATAATTTCAGAGAGGACAACGAATTGGGTTCCGAAACACGCGTGTTGACGGCAGAGGCGGGTGTAGTACGTTCGCCTACTCGCTCACGCCTCCGCTCGCTTGATATATTCAGAGGATTCTCTATCGCTCTCATGGTGAGTCCGATTTCAATTTCTAGCTGAATTTCGATCTCATCATCTCAACGGAGGCTATCTTCTGCGCAAAGTAGATTATAGTCCATCCCTCTGTCCCCTTCTCTCCAACACTCTCTCCTTACTCATTATCTCGCTCTCTCGTCTCTCTCCCTTAATGCCTATCTCTCGCCCTCCCTCTCTACCTATCTCCCCCCTGTCTCTATTGTCTTAAGGGCCATCCAAAAAATACGCAACGCAACGATGGCCTTTGTGACCTGTCATGAAGCACGTCAGCGTGTTTTGGCTGTAGCAGAAGACAGCCGTTTATTCTTTCATTTCATATCTGATAAATGAAATGGTGTGCAGCGGCTTGACAATAATCTCTGTTGAGTCTATGAGCAAAGGTTACCACTTACCATCAGGTGGGCCGTGGCTCGTCTGCCATCATTAGCAATAAAAAAAAACTATTATTTTTCGTCAATATCCGGATTTCATCTTAAGTTAAGCATCATTTCTGACTTGAGGTCGTTGGTTTCAATTTCCCTCTCAGTAATTACCGCCCTCTATATCTACCTACACTTTGCTGTTGAGCGCCGGTCTCGCGCGGGCCCAGACTGCAAATGCAATAATGAGAAAAATAGCCCTTTGAATTGGTGTAAAAAGATTCTATTTTTTAGATATTCGTGAACGCGGGCGGTGGTGGCTATGATGTTTTCGGTCATAGCGTCTGGAACGGACTGACGGTTGCTGATTTGGTGTTTCCGTGGTTTGCCTTTGCCATGGGGGAGGCGTTGGTGCTCTCCCTCAACGCCAGGCTTAGGACCTCGATGCCAAGACTTACGGCTCTGCAGCAGGTAATACTAGATTTTTCTTTTTTTCATATTATTATTAAATACTAACTGTAACTTGACATGAAATTAACATAGTAATTAAATATTTTAATGAATCACTTGACACGCTAAGCCACTTTAAAGAACAAATTATTTGTGTTAGTGGAAAAAATAATATATTGGAATAATGTATGTATGTAAATGCATCCGATAGGTGGCGTGGATCGTAAAGACATCTAATACAAATGGTGGAGATTTGGAGTCACCGTTGGGTGACTGCGATAGCTTAGCGATCCAGACACACGGATTGATGGAACGCAAGTTCGAATCCTGCTTTTTCCACATTCACAAATAATTTGTTATTTGTAGTAGTAATTAGCACCCTTTTTTTTTTGTTTTTTTTTTTGTTTAGGCGGGAAAAAATGTACCTAACCGCACACCCCGTCGTTCGGGGCAACGAACAGGGTAGTGTGGGGCCCTCACCCACTAAAGAAACCCGCCGTGTGCCGTCTCTCCGCCTTTATTGGCGGGCCACTGGAACTATGTTACATTCCTTCGGTGGTAGTAATTAGTACCCTAACTAACTTTTTGCAAATCTATTTATTTAGTTACTAGCTTTAGCCCGCAACTTCGCCTTCGTGAAACTGGGAAGTACCAGACAGATTTGAAATTTAGTGATTTACTATATATGTAAAATGCTTTAAAATTTCTTTCTCGTGGCTGTGATGAAGTGTTCATTTTTCGTCAGGTGGCCCGCCGCTCGTTATTGCTGTCTCTAATCGGGATAGTGTTGAGTTCGTCTTACGTGTCTATGGTGGACGTGAGGTTTCCCGGCGTGTTACAGCGCCTCGCCGCCATGTACCTCATAGTGGGCGCGCTGGAGTGTGCCTTTATGAGGACCAGCCATAACATTACTCCCGGTACGTATGTGTTTTTGTGCCTGTATACATAGTACCCCAGTTGGCCGTGTGGGGCCGGCTTTAGAATCCCCACGGGAGTCGTAAGAGCCGACTGATGGAATACCGGGGGAGTGGGCAGCAGCACTCCCTCGAGTATTAATAATATCCACTGCGATCGCCAACCCGCCTGCCAAGCGTGGCGATTACGGCATTATCCCCCATGACGGGACCGCTCATTGTGGCGTTTCGCTTGGGGAGGCCAATGTCCAACAGTGGACGTTGAAAGGCTGATGATGATGATGATATATAGTATATAGATGTATATTTTATGTGCTATGGGTACCAGATTACAGATATAATACATAGTATATGGATTACTCTTTTTTTTGTAAATACATCCGTGTGGTGACGGACTAAGAATACATGTGTCACCATCCCATTCTATCCTACAGGTGTCGTATGAGGCGACTAAGGGAAATAAGCAATTATCAATGGGCATGACTGGTGGTAGGGCTGGGTACCAAGTGGGAGTACTCACTTGGTATCGAGCCCGAGCGGGTTGGTACCGCCATCTCCCGTGTGACCGGCCATGAAGCACATCATTGTGTTTTGGCTGTAGCAGGAAATTGCCAGCTGGTTATTCTTACATTTCATATCGGTGAAATGAAATGGTGAGCAGCGGCTTGACAATACTCTTGGTCATTACACAAATAAATTGTCCTGAGTGGGAATCGAACCCACGACCTTGTGCACGGAAGTCAGTTACAATACCGACTACGCCACCAAAAAAATGTCAAACAGTCGAAATTGTCTGCCAATGCAGGCAGAGACATGACAGGCAGGGTTTCCGCTCTGGCTGATTCATGATTCAGTAAGGCTCTGCCATTGTGGAAGTGGTGAATAATAAGGTGTATATTTTACAGGCCATTCTCTGTTCCGTGATATTACCGCTGGATGGCAGCAGTGGTTAGCTACACTAGTACTTGTCGGCATACAGGTAATATGGTTATTTATCTTTACTAAACTTATTTACCCAGCTTTCTATGAAATATAGTTTTTACAACATGAGTAGCAAATACATAAAGTCCGCCTGATGGTAAGTACTTACTGTAGTCTATACACAGACACCAAAGGCCATTACTCGGGTGTTGCCCACTCTAGGGAAAGGGATAGGAGGTAGAAAGGAAATGAGGGAGTGGACAGTAAAAATAATAGGAAAGAGGTTTGGGCCTCTTTACCACCGAAGGAATGTAACATAGTTCCAGTGGCCGCAGTGACGGCATACGGCGGGTTTCTTTAGTGGGTGAAGGCCCCACACTACCCTGTTCGTTGCCCCGAACGACAGGGTGTGCGGTTAGGAACATTTTTTCCTGCTGCTTTCACTCGTCATATGAACCACAAAAGTACCTACCGTTGTACCGTACCTTCACGACGTATGTAAATAAAATAATACAAAGAAATTTAATGATCTTGGCGTATGCATATCTAATTATAAGAAAATTATTGGATTGTAAATATTTTAAGATCAGAATTCTACATAGAGTAGAAAAGACAAGAATTAGAGGCAAGAGCGACATACATTTAACAGGCTATTAAAACCAATGTATTTACAATAATGGCCGAACAAAATAATTACTAATACTTTATATTATTATATATTCTTAGTATTAGGGTTAAGGTATAAAATTGCCGACAGTAATAGGTTAAAAAAAAGAGATAGCGGATATAATAACTACGTGAAAAAGACTGCACCCGTTGCTCTCGAACCGTTTGACAGTATTTTTTTTTATTTTAAAAGACAACACCCTACACTAAGGAATAATCCTTGTATCGGGGGGGACTTTACAAATATACAATTTCACAGACACAAAGTACACCCAGACTCAGAACAACCATTTGTGGATCATACAAACTGTGGGAATCAAAACCACAACACTCGGACGGGAGGCCGGTATCTAAACCACTCCGCCTATCTGTGTAGTCTTAGTAATTTAATTAAAATAGTTTTTATTCAAAGTGTTAGAATACTTAGAACGGCATCTTTATATTTAAACTCCTACTGTTATGGCTTTTATATTGCTTAGGTGTGCGTAACCCTGCTGGTGGCGGCGCCTGGTTGTCCCCGAGGTTACATGGGCCCGGGAGGGTTACACCTCTCAGCTTATGGAAAGTCCCTGCAAAACTGCACTGCCGGCATCGCCGGGTACTTAGACAGGTATGTGATATATTTTGATATTTTTATATATTTTTTAGCATTTGACATGCTTCGCCACATATATGCACACAAAGTTTGAAAATGTGAAATCGAATATAACAGTTCCGATCGGGATTTCGACCTGCATCTCCTGGAAAATCGTCCCAAGACATTAAGAAGGAATGTGTTATCGATATTTGCAGTCCCGAACAAATGTCTCCACGGCTGAATTGGAATACTATCTGGCTCGGTTTTCCAAGAGATGCAGGTTGAAATTCTGCTCGAGACTGTCATTTTCGATTACTATCCAATTCTGAATGTTTTACCTCATTCTGTTTATCTAATTACTATACTAAATAGGTAAGTGGCAAACAAGCACACTGCCCACCTGATGGTAAGCAATTACCGTAGCCTATAGACGCTAGCAACACCGGGGGTATCACGCGCGTTACGTCGCCATTTCCAAGGAAAGGGATAGGAGGTGGATAGGAAGGATAATAAGGAGAAGATAGGTAGAATACTAAGAAGAGGATAAGAAAGGGTTTTAGCGCTCTCACCCATCATACGAAACAACGGTAAGAGTACTTATCGTTGTTACACGCTGATCTTATGTGAGAGGATGGTACTTTCCCGATCGAGCCGACCCATTCATGCTGGGATAAGTATAGTTCTACCACTAATTCTAAGAGAGTGCACATTGATTCAATTAATGACTTATAAATGAGCCATGTTACAACACTATGCTTTACGCTTGCATAAATAAAGGTTGAATGTAGCTGTCATTATAGACCACTAGATTAAAAATCGGAGTATAGCTGAACGCCTCAAGAGCACGGTCCAAGCCATCTCTTTGCAACGGTCCCCTGCGAATCCCTAACACATTTTTTTTTGCACTTAATTGCTTAGGGAACGGCCTAGGAATGCCCCCCGCCTTAGGGCTTTTGTGCACTCATTCGTATTCGATTCATATTCATATTTTTGGTCCGTGTGGTGTTGGACTAAGAATACAAGTGTCACCACCCCATTCTTTCCCACGGGTGTCGTATGAGGAGGGAAGTAAGCAATTATCATCCGTTTCCGGCTGGTTACCAAGTGGGAGTACTCACTTGGTATCGGGGCCCGAGTGGGTTGGTACCACCATCTCCCGTGTGACCGGCCATGAAGCACATCGTTGCGTTTTGACTGTAGCGGGAGATAGCTGTTTACATTTCATTTCATATCTGTGAAATGAATTGGCGAGCAGCGGCTTAACAATGGCCGTGTGGGGCCGGCTGCAGAATTGTCCCACCCCTCTCTACCCACGGGAGTCGTAAGAGCCGACTGAGGAATGCCGGGGGAGTGGGCAGCAGCACTCCCTCGACTATTAACAACATCCACTGCGATCGCCAACCCGCCTGCCAAGCGTGGTGATTACGGAACTATCCCCCATGACGGGAATGCTCGTTGTAGCGTTCTCTTGGGGAGGCCTATGTCCAGCAGTGGACGTCGAAAGGCTGATGGATGGATGGATGGATGGATGGCTTGACAATACTCTTGGTATAGTCGAGTCCATGGGCGACGGTTACCATTTACCTATATATGGACCGTGGCTCGTCTGCCACTACATGCAATAAAAAAAAAATCTGTGAATGTTATCGCCCAAACGCCCTTATGGTAAGTGGTAATCGCCACTCAAGGATGAACTATGCTAAGGATACTGTCAAGCCGCTGCCCACCCTTACATTTCGCGGAAAAGAATGAACGACTACACGCCACAACTAAAACTCATCGACGTGCTTCATGGTCGGTCAGACGGGAGATGGAGGGACCGGCCCGCTTGGGCCCCATAAATGGATACTCCCACGTGGTACCCAACCCATGGGTGATAATTACTTACTGTCCTTAGTTGCCTTCTACGACACCCCCGGCACAGAATGGGGTAGTGACATTTGTATTCGGAGTCCGTCACCACACGGATAATAGTCATAGATTAAACACTTAAGATTCTGACTAGTAGTTATTTAAATAATCAGCTATGATTTTTGCACATAATTTCCGTATTGAAAAGACTTTTCTCGCATGTTCATCACCAAAAATTCATACTTTAATATAATATGTATATTGTCCTTTTCTAACCATATTTTTCTGACAGAATGGTCCTGGGTCCTTCTCATCTTTATAAGGGTGGTACGTACAAGAATCTGTACCAGACCACGTTGCCGCATGACCCTGAAGGCCTGTTGGGTATATTGTCAGGCGTGTTCGTTGTCCAAGCGGGTGCGCACGCTACTAGGATCATGCTCGCTTACAATCACGCTAGGTAAGTACGATAAATGATCCATACATCCGAGGGCCTAGCCAAATTTCATTCTATGATCGCTCACGCTAATAAAAAACTATTTAAATGTATGGGAATTTGACATCTTTAACCATAGATAAAGAACCTATATTTATCTAAGTCATTAAAACAATATCTATAACGCTAAGTCACGTGACTTAAAGTTAGAGATGTCAAATTTCCATACATTTTAATATTTTTCTATTAGCGTTAGCTATCATAGAATGCAACTTTTCTAGATCCACTGTTTATTGTTTTTAACTTCGAGCATACGCCTTTATAATGACAGGCATGCATACATCATGCCATGTCTATTATACGAGTAGCTGGTGCTAGCAGGTTTGTATGTGAAGATATTTCTGACGAAGAAAATTGTTTATAATATTAATATTTCTACATAATACAATATTTAAAGTTTTTATTAACAAAACTGACTACCATAATAACTTTTAAACTTATTATTAAAATATAAAATCCCTGAAACACGTAGGTAATAATTTATTTGTAATGATTTTTTTCTACCCTTTTTCTATGCCGCTATTGGCGCATGCAGGTTTCCTCACGATGTTTTCTTTCACCGAGCAGTATTAAATTGTAAACAAAAATACACATAATTTCGAAAAATCTCGAAAAGTCAGTCTTATTTGCAATATGGAGTAACAATTGTATATTTTACTATAATACTAAAAAGGGACACTCCAACATAATTTTATCCAAGTTAAATTTAATAAATAAATGATTAATAAAAATTAAAAAAATATATTTTACCCATATTATATATTTTTTTTTCAGTTAGAGCTGTCTATTTGTAATCTTAGCAATTTGGGCTGTGCGTTGATCGTCTGTCCCCATTTCCTTTGGTCACGCCATAACTTGAGAACGACTTTACCGATTTCATTCATCGTTGTTTTTTGAAGTTTTCTAATACTTTGTAGAAGGTTCGTAAGAAAAAAAGAATAAAAAAAAATTGACCAGAATATTGGAAAATTTGGGAAAAAACGACTATTTTAACTTCGCGCGTTTGACAGCTTATAATATTATTGGCTCGGACCAATAATACACTGGACGGAGTCTTAGCTTCAAATGCGTGTCAATGTTTTATGTGTGCGTTTGACGTTTTTTCATTGTGTGCGTAATCTAGTGTTGTGGAGAATGACGCCACGATGTCAATTATCGATAACCAGACTACTACCAGTACTATCTTTTATTGTACGTTTACTGCCTGGTTAAAGTTAGATTAAATCAATAATTTTTAATTTTATGTCGACTGAGGGAATATCAGGGGGAGCAGTACTCCTTCGAGTATTAACATCATCCATTGCGATCGCCTGCCAAGCGTGGCGATTACGCCGTTATCCCCTATTCTTGGGGAGGTCTATATCCAGCAGTGGACTTTTAAAAGGCTGATGGATGGATGGATGGATGGTGTAACGTGCACTCTGTTAGATATAATATTTAGGATATCCTTTAAATATACTTGGTACTGCATCAGATTTTACTTTCATTATTTTTAAAACAGAAATAAAACAAGATTAGCATAGGCGGGAATATTTATTTGGCTCCCAGTTTTCTCTTCTTATGGACTTGATCCGCGCTTTTCTAACTTCAGGATATTTTGGAAACCTATAAAAGAGAACAAACTTTATAAAACCATAAAAAAGCAAATGTTCAGTTGAGTTGGTTGAACTATCAATAAAGTGTAAATGACATGTATCATAGGCCATATCGGGCCACGTGGCGTAGTCGGTAGTGTAATCGACTTCCGTGTACGAGGTCGTGGGCTCGATTCCCACTCAGGACAATTATTTGTGTCATGAACACATATTTGTACTGCGTCTGGGTGTTTTCTATCTATTATATTTACAAAAAAAAAGGAATATATGTGGTGTGGTGGCTTTTTGGCGGGTTTAGCGGAGCGGTGTACAAATTAAATTAGTATTACCCAGAGCGGTCGTTGGCAGAAAGAATAGGCGGGTATATCTAGGAAGTAAATGATAGCATGAGTGTTTTCTGACCTTATTTTGTTAGATGGCTTGAGCAGCAACTTTTACGTGATTCTTTCTTGAAATTCTTCAATGTTGAGACAATATTGTCTATACACTAATATGCGGACGCGAACACTTCGCAATGACCGGCGGGGAACGAATTCTTACATGTACACGTACTGCGGCTTCACTCTTATTCGGGAATGAATAGAATGAGGAAGGATGCGGGTAGGAGCGGGAATGATATCACAGATCACTAATGATCTATGCCTTCAACCAGTGTATTTAAACATAGAAAAAAATAGTAAAGAAGAAACTAATTGAATGATTGTTGCGTAAACAATATGTATTATATCCGTAATCTGGTACCCATAGCACAAGCGTTAAGCTTAGTTTGGGACCAGAGGACGTTGTGTGAAATGTCTGTGAATATTTATTTATAATGAAGTGTTAAATATTTTTATTTTTTCACAGAGCTCGTATTATGCGTTGGGTGTTCTGGTCGATAGTCTTCGGCATCGCCGGTGGGTCTTTATGCATGTTCTCTAAGAACGGTGGCGTGATCCCCATCAACAAGAACCTGTGGTCACTGTCCTACTGCCTTGTGACGTCATCGCTCGCACTTTTCATACAAGCCCTGCTGTACTTTATCGTCGATCTGAAGACCAAGTGGGGTGGTAGGCCGCTGTATTATGCTGGTAGGTACAGTTTTAATAGTTAATTGTAGTTTTTGTGAGCGACTGCTGATCATGAGATCTCTGGTTTGATCCACGGGTTGAGCGGCACCATGGCGCTTTTTTGTAAAAAAAATTCTCAGTAGCCGCCCGGAGTTTGGAAATATGCCCGGTAGACGGCAATAGGCTCGCCCCCTATTACGTGGGACTTAAACATAGCTGGCGAACCGTGGGTGTGTAATACACCTCTACGTACCCCTTCGGCTAATACAGGCGTGATGTTATGTTTTATTTTTGTTTAGACACCCATCTGATATATGGAACATTGAGTTTTGGATTCCCAAACAGCCATATATTTAAATTGAATATTCGATTTCTTCGTATCGTTGTGTTGTACCCAGAGCCATAAATTTTTTGTGAGTATCCATCCATCCATCCATCCATCCATCAGCCTTTCAACGTCAACTGCTGGACATAGGCCTCCCCAAGAGAACGCCACAACGAGCGGTCCTGTGCGCTCATATGTGGGGATAGTTCCGTAATCGCCACGCTTGGCAGGCGGGTTGGCGATCGCGGTGTATGTTGTTAATCGAGGGAGTGCTGCTGCCCACTCCCCCGGTATTCCCTCAGTCGGCTCTTACGACTCCCGTGGGTAGAGAGGGGTGGGACAATTCTAAAGCCGGCCCCACACGGCCAAGTTTGTGTGTATAGTCCTCCATAATTATTCCTAAATTACCATTTTGGAATATGCCTTTTCCTTTTTTAACACCAGAGGCATTACTAGCGCGTTTCAAAAAGGGATACGTGGAGGAAAGGATACATGACAGATGGGATTCCGGAGCGCAGAGGAAGGTTGATAAACTCTCTCTCACTCACCGAAACGCAACAGTTTCTTAATGTCCATATTCTGTCAGAGGGTGGTATTTCCCACCTCGAGCTCATTATTACTCGAATCAGCAAACCTACCAACCACCATCAAAAATCTTCTGCAACTGAGCTACACGTCTGTACATTTAAGATATTTAAAAAATAATCACGGTATTAAGGTATTCGGGCGTCTCTGAATGCAAAACAATTTACTTTAGATTTTTTGTCTATTTGTTTGTTTACACATCCATCCATCCATCCATCAGCCTTTCGACGTCCATTGCTGGGCATAGGCCTCCCCATGGGTGATAGGGCCGTAATCGCCACGCTTGGCAGGCGGGTTGTCGATCGCAGTGGATGTTGTTAATACTCGAGGGAGTGCTGCTGCCCACTCTCCCGGTATTCCCTCAGTCGGCTCTTACGACTCCCATGGGTGGAGAGGGGTGGTACAATTCTAAAGCCGGCACCACACGGCTACACGGTTTATACATCACGCAATATTTAGTGACCGGACTTGACGAAACTTTTTGTTTGGAAAGCTTTAACTGTTATACCTTTTATCCCGTTACTATATCGGGATATATAACCTAAAAACTAGCTTAGGCTAGTAATAAATAATTTGAGGTAAATCGAATATAATATTATTGTTTTTCAAACAGGTCAAAACGCGTTATTCCTGTATATTGGCAGTGAACTACTGAAACACCACTTCCCATTATGCTGGTGGTTCGACGCACCTTCACATTCCGAGCTTCTAGCGACCCACACCGCCGCCATGTTGATATGGCTGGCCGTCGGCATAGCATTATACAAGAAGAGGATCTTTTTTACTATTTAAATACTACGCGCGATATATCTTGATCAATTTATAACATGGCTCTATTATCTCTTAATGAGGATTGGTTGAAGACCGCACCGAACAATATATTGTTCAGTGCGGTCTTCAACTCGATCTAAATTTCTTTGTGCTCTAAGCCCTAGTGAAATGAAGGGAATGTGTAGAAAAAAAAGGGAAACTGCACTTGAAGGATCTTGATCTTTGACAAATCTATTATCTTTTACACGTAATGTGTTTGAATTTTACTGTACAAAATAATATCTTAATTGCCTAGTAACACGGCTGTAATTTTTGTAATATATTGATGGGAAAACGCACTGTGCGAGAATATTCATCAATTTAAAAATTATATAAAATAGAAAAAAAAAAAACATTAAAATCGACCTTGTTATGTGAGTGGTTACTTTTTAAACTTTCGCGTTTTATATTCATTATAACATTTAACGGGTCATACGCGTATTAAACTTTTCAAAATACTATTATTTCAACTAACCTCGACGTTTCGGCTGAATTGCACCAGCCGTGGTCGCGAGTACACTCGTCGTACTCCTCGTTTTGACAAGTTTAATGCGCATATAGACCTGTTAAATGTGTTATAATTACTTATGTGATTTATTAACACGAGCCAAAGCTTTCTAAGCAGTACTTGACGCGTCGATATACTATATAGAAAATTTGTATTACCCGATTTCAAAAATCTCATACTCATTAATATTCAATATCTTCAATTAAATTAAACTGTTTTTTTTAATGACATTCAAAACATGTAGTATACAGTAGCTACATTTCGAATTTGGTCAGCGCTAAGAAAATTGAAAATGCGCTCCAAAAAAAAATTCTGCAAATCTTTTTTTTTTAATATTCAGTCATTTATTCCCTTTTATATGTTTAAGTACCTATATTATTGAACTGTTTAATTAGAAAATAAGCTTTCAGAGTATAATTAGACCGTGTTGTGCAGAAATGATCCAACCCACAAAAAGGACAAAATTAATGTTTTAATGCCAAGCAATCGACAATAATCTCTATTTTTATGTCGCAAAGACTCGTCAAAGACTCGTTTTATTCTGACAAATATTTTTTATGATAGGTTATACCAACCCAAGACTACGAATAACACTGAAAATATAAAGCAGAAGTGATTCAAATCAGCGTAACTTTTATGTGGATTAGCTCATTTCTGCATAACATGGTCCAATTTGAAATGTGAAATCCCATGAGGGTTTATTATAACTAGCAAGCTTCAGTTGCGAAAAATAATAATGGAGTGTCTGCAAAAGGGCTTATCTCGTCATGAATGTTTGGGTGCATTGTACTGACAAAAACATTAACTGCATTACTAATAAATATTGTATAACCTCTGAATAGTTATTCAGTGTTTTGTCTTTGTCACTAATATGACAGTTTGACGTTGAAGGAACGGAATAAAACACTGAATAACTATTCGGAGCTTAAATAATGTTTATTAGTAAGGGGGTAAGAAGTAAAGGCCATTTTTTTTAATGTAACTTACCGCATACCTCTTTGTTCGGGGCAACGAACAGGTAAGTGTGGGGCCCTCATCCACTATAGAAACCCGCAGTGTGCCGTCTGTCCGCCTGTGTTGAAGAAGTAAAGAGTTTGCTACACGGTTGTAATCCAACTCCAAACAGAGGTCACCTTGCTAGATTACAACCGTGTAGATAGCGGTTTGCAACCAAATTTCATTCGAAATTCAAATGTCCTTGGTTATGAGAGCTAACGACCAAGGTCGTTTGAAGGGTGTTAAGTTGGCCATGTAGATGGCGATTAAGTCTCTTATTTATTTATTGATTTACCAAAAATTGTTATACGTTAGTTTTACTTTTATACTTGCAAACGGTGACGCTTTATTGATAGTATATAGTGTTTTTTTTGTAGCTAATGTTCTAGAGAAATTTAACAACTATAAAATACTATGATATCATTAAAAAATATTGAGACTGTAGAGTTAGTATCGAATAGCACGAAATAAAAAGTGTTTTCCTAAATAAGCCCTTTTGGAAAGACACTTTATAATTATTATAAACTTAAGGGTCGATATGACTATTTTTTATGAACAGCCCTGTGAAGCAATCTTGAGGGACAATATGTTTTTTCTTTCAATGTGAGTAATTGACCCTTATTATGCTTATCTTATTGTATTATTTTTTTTCAATTATCATATATCTTCTGTTTAATATATTATGAAAGATAATCTAGATTATAGTCTAATACATTTTATTTAAAGAATTAGCATTAATTTATTTTATTTGTGCGTGAAAAATAGGGGACTTTCGAATATTTATGAATTGATTATCTATTTACAATTCTATAGCTATATAAACAAATATTAAAATATTAAATTATGAGAAATATGTTCGCATTCCCGTATTTATTCACGTGCAAAACATTATTTTTTATACTTTGTGTCTATTGGTGTAGTTTTTATTTTATTTCGTAAAGCACATCTAATCAAATATATTCAATAAAATATTATTTTAGTTTGTCAAAGAATGGATGTTTTTACTATTGCTATGAAATCGCCCTTATTAAATAATCAGTAATGCCCATTTCATACGATTAATTTTTATCGAGTAGTGTTGGTCATCATAACAGTACTAAAAACAGTTCTCCATTAAATATAACTTTTAGTTGATCGATATTATTTAGTTTAACTGGCGTATACATTCTTTTTATTGGCACTTGCTTGCGTTCAGTTTGATGGTAAATGGTTCCAATCATATGCCGCTTAACTGTGAAAACCCGGAGGGTAGAGTCGCAAAGTCAGAGGTTTGCCATAAATATCGAAACATACGGAGATAATTTCGAAATTTAAAATAGACAAAAATGTGACGTTTTGACGATTACGTGCGGTTTTGTTTCGAGGTTTAATTATTTCGCGAGGGTTTATTTGACATTTTGTATTTATGGACAGGCTGCTTTTATTCAATTCAATTCAATTCTTGATTAATGGCGTTGTTAGACTTATAGACAAAACTTTGCCAATGTCTCGTGTAAAATACGAATAGACCGTCAAACGAAGGAGATTGTAAGGCTGCTTTTATATAAATGACAAAGAGAGTGTTCCACATGGCGCTAAGAACGCTCAAAACGATGCCTAAGCTGGTCCGATTGATAACGGCGGTAGTTGCGCGGAAAAACCGTCAGTTTTTGATTTCGCCAGTATCAGAATGTCTCCTTTACACATTTGGGAGGAAGTGAGCGTTTAGAAAACTATAACCCGTTCTAGCTTACGACTGGCACGCTCACGAGCAAGTAGAACGAGCGTGAGCGTTAAGTGGAAGGCAATGAAAATGACAAGATCTATTGCCGCTCAATGCGCCATTTAAGCTGCGTTTCATATTATGATATTGAGTACTTTAATTAACGTGCTCATTACAGTGGTTAGATTCATAATCATCGGCCCTTTTACTTTTATCTGCCACCGAAGAATCTCCTTTGTCTATTCGTATTTTCCACGGAATTTGGTAAAGTTGTGTCTATACAACTTTACCAAAGTCCGTAGTGACTAAGTCTAAACAACGCCATTAAATCAAGAATTGAATTGAAACTTTCATTTATTAAAGAGTATACTATTTTGTTCATAAAAAAAATCTGGATAATTTAATATATTTACAGTTTCGAGATAAGTGATATAAAATGAATAAATGCATATTTTGTGAGTTATTAAAAAATATATACAATTGGACTTAAACTAGATTTAGTTCTTTGAACAGCCGTATTGGTCTACAGCGCCGAAATGGCGGCGTATCCTTGAGTGTCAAAACTATGGAGGGTAGAAGTAAGGGAGAATCATCTTGTATAGGGGATAAGTTAAAAAAGTGTCCACCTGTAAACAGCAAGTTACTATGGCGCTGTTTTTTAAATCTTTCCACTTGATACTGTGGCGCCACCTTAATTGGCTCCCGTTAAATAATATGCAGTATTTAAATTGAACTATTTACGTAGTCAAATGTAATTTAGTAAATATAAAATACGCGGTAACTCAGCATCGGCACTTCTTATTTTATTATCCTACTCTAATAGTTTATGGCGCCGTTTTTAAAAATCTTTCCACATGCTACTGTGGCGCCACCTTATTTGGCTCTTTTTCAGCGGACACTAATACACTAACTTAGTCCTCCTTACTTTTACTCTCCATAGTCAAAACGAATCCTTAATCTGTCTGTCCTTATTATCCAAGTCAGCGGATTTTCTACTTGCATATGCCTAAAGGCTACAAGATCCGCGGATAATAATGAAGTGGAGACGTTGACACTCCATTGTTAGTCTGTGACCTCGAGTATGTTACTGAAATATTTAGGACTGAAAATAAATGTTTATGTTATACTATATATTATTTGTCAAGTTTCGATACTAACTAGTTGCACTATATAATTAAAAAAAATATATTAAAATTGTTGTTTTTATTTAAATTTATATCTGTTTATATTAACCATATTTAATTGATAGAATAGGTATAGTGTACCTACAAGTTTCTTCATGGGATTTCACCCATATATCTGTCTGTTTAGTTTCAAATGAAACTAATAAAGCTAGCTTACTGTATACATATGATATGGTAGACCAAAAATGCAAGCATGGAGTCAAATGGAGTGGTGACATTAGCTCTTTTCCTTTCTACCACGTACGTCTAAGATCTGGAATGAACTTCCTGCTGCTGTGTTTCCCCAGCGTTACGACCTGTCCCTCTTTAAACGAGGTTTGAGAAGAGTACTTTACTTACGGTGAGTGGTGGCTTGACTGTGTCCCTGGTGTTGCCAGTCCATGAGCGGCGGTTACCACTTACCATCAGGTGGACCGTTAGCTTGACTGCCACCGTTGGCAATACAAAAAGAGCTGCAGTCCGCCTTCTCAACCGTAGCAAGACTTCGTTTTTTTATGTGCCATTTTAATTTTTGGGAACAGGAAAGGGCGCGGCTGTGTATCGTCACCATATTTTAGACCTTTTGGTGAAATTTGAATCGTCATATAACAAATTTTAGGGTCTTGAATAAAGATTGAAGAACAGCCCTTTTCTGGATTTGCCATATGACATAAATGAAATAAACTATTCTAGTCATTTAGACATTATGATAAACTTTTTTCAATCGCATATTCGGATGACTTCCTGACAATTTTTATATATGGGGCCCCATTGGAGCCAGCTATCTGTAGAGAGAGCTACCTAGACCTAGGACAACAGTCACGGGTCGTTGAGACTGGTGCTGAGATCCTCCAGCAATTCTGCCATGCCATATCCACCCACAATTGAAGCGGAGTGATATATTTGGCGGCAATGTTGATACCTACTTCGGTCCAGTCTAAGAGAAAGTGATCTTCCAATGCAGTAACGAAACGAGCTTCTGGATATTTGTTTTTTCCTTATCTGCTTGGAATTGGAGAACGTAATCAATAAAGCTATTTATAGCAGAGTCAACAGCAGCTGTATGAAATTTCCCTTATGTTTTATAGAAGATTGTAGTTTAAGTGATTTCGTCTTAATAATAATAGAATGTTAGTGTTAGGGCAGGGTTGTATATTAGTTGCACAACTTGCATATTATATGCCTATGCACTGACAACGTTTGATATATTATACTTACTTTTGACGGGCCTCGTGGGTAGGTACTAGGTAGTTTAACCGGCTTCTGTTCACGAGGTCGTGGGTTTGATTCCCACTCAGGACAATTATTTGTGTTGTGTGATGAACACAGATATTTGTAGCGCATCTGGGTGTTTTCTATTTATTATATGTATGTATTTACGAAAAAAAGTAATATATGTAGGGCAAAAACAAAACGCGAATAACCTTCACTTATCATTGAAATGTCAAAAAGACATTTCTTATCAAAGGTAAAGCTACTTCGCTGCCGCAATTTGAATACCTTTGTATTAGCAAATAAAAGTAATAAAACTATGGAGCCAAAAATTAATTTACTAAATGACCCTGCGTTTATAGAAATTAAAAAATTCTACGATGCAAATGCATCGACGATTAACATTCAACAATTATTTCAAAAAGAAGCCGACCGGTTTAATAGATACAGGTTTGTTGGTATTAAATTTATTTATGAATTATAACTATTTTACTTATTTTTTTCGTTTTATATTTTGCCACATGTTTCATTGATATAATTCCACTAAAGTAAATCACTTATATATTTCATAAGAATAAATAACTTTCACTTTCAAACTCACGTAAAGGTCGTTTAAGATCACACATTTTTTTATGTAGAAGTACAAGTCATTGGGATCGATCTCAACTATATAATTATTTTTATAAAAGCTTATGCATGTACATACATTTTCACAAGATATATTTAATAATTGTGATAGATAGATATATTTAATATGGTTGCAGTACCTACCTATTATTTTAATACTCACCTACAAAGTAGGAATTTACACATTATGAAATAATAAAATATTTATTGACATTTAGTGTAGTCAATTAACTTGATGGACTTTGATGGAGACTACTTTATTCTTAAATATATCTAAACTATACCCTCATCATCTTTCTTTATGACAACATATTTAAATTAAATCTATTCTTGGCTCCAAGCCAAGTTTTATCTACCTGCGAACTGCATTAAAATTCTTTCGGTAATATCAGACACAAAGAAAAATAAAAAATCTTTGATTTGTGTTCTATTTCCCTTTCTCATAACATTGTCTTCTTTAATTTTTTGCTATATATCTTCAATTTACAGACACACCAGACTATTGTTTTATCCTATGCATAGATAGATAAATACTTGCCAGGTAATTCTTAAGCAGAAATATTTTTTAATGGCTCATATTTTACAGCCTTCGTATCCCAACTCCAAATGATGGTGAAATCTTATTAGACTACTCCAAGAACCGCATTAACGATGAACTGTGGAGCCTACTACTTAACCTTGCTAAGAGCCGCAATGTGGAAAAAGCCAGAGATGCTATGTTTTCTGGTTAGTAAATAAATTATTTTTCACAAATCTTAACGAGTAAAGATTTTTTTGGTGTTACAAAGCTGGTGATGCCAGCTCGATCGGGGAAGTACCATCCTCTAACCAAAGATCAGCATGAAACAACAATAGGGGTACCTACTGTTGTGTTTCGTACAGTGAGTGAGAGTGCCGGAGGAAAAATCCCCACCCTATCCTTTCCTTATTATTCTTCCTATCCTCTCAGTATTCTACCTATCCTTCCTTTAATATACTTCCTGGTATGCCACACTCACATAGTACAAAAAAATTAACATTTAACATGTTGCAAGAAGGTGAAATCGAAAAAGAGAGTCATAAACGGGGGTTTGAATCCATTTTTGCAATTTATGTTCTTCAACCTTAAGGTATGTTAAAGCTTCCTTACTTCAGCCAATGCATAAGCAAACAGTATGTGCTTCAGCCAAAACATATTGTGTTGCTACAGGTGAAAAAATCAACTTCACGGAAGATCGCGCTGTTTTACATATCGCCCTCCGTAATAGACAGAACCGTCCCATCTTGGTGGACGGCAAGGATGTAACTCCAGATGTCAATGCTGTGCTCGCTCATATGAAGGAGTTTACTGGTCAAGTTGTCAGTGGGCAGTGGAAGGGGTAAGTTAAGAAGTTCAACTATGACAATGATGTCCATCAAACATTTTTTTTTCGGTCATAATTAGACTAAGGTCAAAACTTGATGCGTCTTGTTATAGACAAAGATTATGTAGATGTAGGTATTGTCTATTCCCTTATACTCGTAAACCAAGGAATATACTGCCGTCTCTTCGCCTGTACTGGTGGACCACTGGATCTATGTGCCTTCTGGAGCAAACAGAGGCTCGAATAGCTTTACACTGTAAAATATATCATTCTCATGTAATACTCTCGTAGTTGCTCACAATATTTTTTGTATACTGTAAGTTTGTTCGTGTGGTGACTGCCTAAGAATACAAGTGTCACCACCCTATTTTTTCCCACGGGAGTCGTATGAGGCGACTAAGGGACGTAAGCAATTATCATCCATTGCATGACTGGTGGTAGGGCTGGTTACTAAGTGGGAGTATTCACTTGTTATCGGACCTGAGGGGGTTGGTACCACCATCTCCCGTGTGACCGGCCATGAAGCACATCGTTGCGTTTTGACTGTAGCAGGAGATAGCCGTTTATTCTTTCATTTCATATAGGTGAAATGAGATGGTGAGCAGCGGCTTGACAATATTCGCGGTATATTTGAGTCCATGAGCGACGGTTACCATTTACCATCAGATGGGTCGTGGCTCGTCTGCCACAACATGCAATAAAAAAAAAGTATCCTTACAGTATAAAATACTATACTAATTTACCGATACCACTAATGGTAAAGGGCCATGAAAAAAAAATACCTTCGCAAAGAAGCGACAAAAACTAAGATTTTTGACAGTTTTTAATCTAGATGCGTTACTGCTTCAAGGCTTGATAAACGAAATATTGACAGTAACACTGTTTATTTGTTTTCAGTTATACGGGTAAACCGATCACAGATGTGATCAATATTGGTATTGGTGGTTCTGACCTCGGCCCGCTCATGGTCACAGAAGCACTGAAGCCTTACGCAAATCATCTAAAGGTAATTACTTAAAAGTTATCCCTCAAATCATCTAAAGGTAATAATAACTTAAAAGTTTTTCCTCATGTGCTTTTCTATCTTTAAATAAACTAGTGCTTAATAATATTCATAAAAAACATAGCCTGTATTCTCCGAAGGGGTAGGCATAGGTGTATTACACAACCACGATTTGCCAGCTATGTTTAGGTCCCACGTAATAGGGGGCGAGCCTATCGACGTCTACCGGGCACATTTCCAAACTCCGGGCTGCTACTGAGAATTTTTCTTTTTACGAAAAAGTTCAATAACATTGCCCGACCCTGGGATCGAACCCGAGACCTCATGATCAGTTGCACACACTACCGCTGCATCACTGAGGCAGTTGTACTCGTAATATTCATCCTGACGATATACGGCATGTGGTTTTTCGTTTTAAATTACGCCCGCTTTTCATTACCGCGCAATCTGCGGCGTGAATTTTCTCAAGATTTATGCTGTGAATGTCGCGTTTCAAGCCTTGAAATAATAAAGCCATCGCAAGGTTCCAAAGTTCCTTGGCAGCCTCGTTCTCCCGCCCATTTCTTATGGACGCATATGTGGCTTTTGTTGTCACAGTTTGCGCTTTATCGGTATAGAATTATGCAATCGATAAAAATAAAAATAAAAACATTAACAACAATATTTAATATTCAGGAAATGTTCTCTAATTCGTTAGTCCACATAGTTGATTTTGATATTTTTTAATCGATAATTTAACACGTCCATCCGTCATTGCGTCACTTTCGCGCTACGGGAACATGGTGAGAGTCCTTTGACGTGGGACAAAAAAAATGGACTCCATTCGGGCAGCGAACAAACGCGGATCTGCGAACAACAAGCGCTAATCCGTGAACGCATCTACATTCGTGTTTTTTTTATTTTACTGCATGAGTGGCGATCAAGTATACGGCCTACTTGATGGTAAGCGATTACCGTAGCCTATAGACGCTAGCAACACCAGAGGTATCACTCACGCGTCGTCATCTCCAAGGAAAGGGATAGGAGGTGGATAGGAAGAATAATAAGGAGAGGATAGGTAGGATACTAAGAAGAGAATAAGAAGGATAATAAGGACAGGATATGGAGGGGGTTTGGGCCTACGGCGCTCTCACTCACCATGCGAAACACAACGGTAGGTGTAACTACCGTTGTTACACGCTGATCTTTTGTGAGAGGGTTGTACTTCCCCGATCGAGTCAGCCCATTCGTGCTGGGATATAGCAAGGCTCACCACTAGATTTACGGTTTCATGGGGTGCGCCGTGAATATGGAGCGGATTTTAGACATACATGCATTGGCGGAGAATTATTTGACGTGAGCCTCTCATTAGATACTTATCCATGAAATAATGCGCGCGTGGTAGAATGGCAGTACCTTATCATCAAGTTAATCATTTTACGATACCCCAGGACTGAGGTAGTATGACAATTGTATATTAATCAGTCACTATACATATCGGTGTATAAAAAATCTCAGTAACTAGGCCATCATAAATCGTTTCCAAAATAGATTAATTGATTGATAAACATATCTTACATAGTAAGTATCAATTATAGATAAAGCTTATCTTAACTTTGTAGAAAATAATGCCAGTCACAATGCTGATAAATCTGATTTCTGTATGACTTTGCAGCGATACGAGATCGCGTCCACCAAACACAATTTTGATCCGAGTTTTTCGTATGATTGAATTTAATCTTTGTGAAATTTGAAACTTTAAACACAAAGTGAAAAATGTGAAATCGAAAATAACAGTCACGAGCAGGACTCGAACCTGCATCTCCTGGATACCGTCCAGATGCTTTGCCAATTCAGCCATCGTGACCCTTGCTCCTGACTGCTAATTTCGATAACACATTCATACTACGTCTGGGTGACGCAGACGCCATCTGTCGGAAGTATTTTCATACATTATACCGACCAGATAAACTTAATTTTACAATTAAGATTTTACCTAATAATGACGCAAACCCTATAAATATTTAGAGATTTTTATATATATTTTAGCATTTGACATGCTTAGCAACATACATTAAACACAAAGTGAAAAATGTGAAATCGAAAATAACAGTCACGAGCAGGACTCGAACCTGCATCTCCTGGATACCGTCTTCTGGACGGTCTGGTGAAAATCTTAATTTTAAAATTTAGTTTACCTGGTCGGTATAATGTATGAAAATACTTCCGACAGATGGCGTCTGCATCACCCAGACGTTAAGTATGAATGTGTTATTGAAATTAGCAGTCAGGAGCAAGGGTCACGATGGCTGAATTGGCAAAGCATCTGGACGGTATCCAGGAGATGCGGGTTCGAATCCTGCTCGTGCCTGTTATTTTCGATTTCACATTTTTCACTTTGTGTTTAATGTATGTTGCTAAGCATGTCAAATGCTAAAAATATATATAAAAATCTCTAAAAATTTGAAACTGTTTTCGAACGGACGTGTCAAAATAAATAAAAAGAAAGGATGTATTTATTGTAATAAAAAAAAAATACAGAAAATACTGACGTGGTCGGTACAAATCGATCTCAACTGAGCAGTGTTGCCACTATGCAGATCATAAAATGATCCTGATCTTGTGGAGGCTACGCTTTGATGACGTCATGTAGGTCCATCACAAACAAAAAAATAAACGATGACAATATAACGCATACAAAAGAATTGCAATCCCTCTATTTCTAAAATAAAAACAACTGCTTTCATTAAGCTTTTGTATATTTCGTCCACGATGTCAAGATACAAAAATGTACAATTAACTCAAGTAATCACCACGCTTGGCAGGCGGGTTGGCGATCGCAGTAGATGTTGTTAATACTCGAGGGAGTGCTGCTGCCCACTCCCCACTCGGTATTCCCTCAGTCGGCTCTTAAGACTCCCATGGGTGGAGAGGGGTGGGACAATTCTAAAGCCGGCCTCACACGGCATCCTCCTCCTTCGGGAAATACAGGCGTGATTCTATGTTATGTTATTGTTATTATCTGCTTCATACTGGCTAAATTCTTTCTTCAAACGTAACTATAATCTTTATACCTAACCATATAAATTCTCAGGTACACTTTGTATCAAACATCGACGGCACGCACTTAGCGGAGGTTCTCAAGCGGCTGAACCCAGAGACGGCGTTGTTCATCATCGCGTCTAAAACCTTCACCACGCAGGAGACCATCACCAATGCCACCTCAGCCAAGAACTGGTTCCTGGCTGCTGCTAAAGATGTAAGTTATATATATGTAATGCGAAAGTAGAAGGATGTAGGTAGAGGGAGAGACTGAGACTCACCTACCTAGACAAAATCGGTCATGTATTAAAGGAAAGTGTAATCAGTCGAGTCTCCGAAACCGGCGAGCGTGTATGAAGAGAATTATGAATGTCGAGGAAGTGAAAAAAAATGTTTTTATATCCTGAAGTACACGCGGGTAGAATTTAGTTTATAATATTAGTACGATTATAACATATCTAATGTCGTTTCAGCCATTAGCTGTTGCGAAACACTTCGTGGCGCTGTCGACTAACGCTGAGAAGGTGACGGCGTTCGGCATCGACGCTAACAACATGTTCGGCTTTTGGGACTGGGTCGGGGGCAGGTAATACTAATGACCTCCTTTTTTTAACGAACAGGGTAGTACGGGTCGTCACCCACTAAATAAACCCGACGTGTGCTGTCTCTCCATCTGTACTGGCGGACCATTGGAAGTGTACGACATTAGCTCTGTGGTCCACCAGAGGTTTAACCTTTCGGGGAACTCTCTACTGAGCGACGCTTTCGCACACCGTATCGAAATTGAAGTGTCAGTGAATTCATAAGTTTTATAAACTTTTGCGACTCAGACATCAAGAACTTTACAATAATATTATGCTGTTTATAGGTACTCTCTGTGGTCAGCCATTGGTTTGTCAATCTCGCTGTACGTCGGTTACGAGAACTTCGAGAAGCTTCTGGAAGGTGCTAACTTTATGGATCATCACTTCACTAGTGCGCCACTGGAGAAAAATGTAAGATGATTTTATAATTTATTTTCCTAACTATCGCAGCAGTTGCTCGAAGTTACCAATCTCTATATCATATTTTTCATATACCAAACCCCAGTTTGTTGGCATAGGATTTTGTTTTGGGTGCGCGACGCAGGCATCTGAATAACAAGCGATACTAGTAAAGAACAAATTATTTGTGAATGTGGAAAAAAAGAAGTTTAGTGCGAGTGGGTTTAGAACCCGCGTCCCTTCCAATCCGGGGAAATGCTCTAGACCGTTAAGCCATCGCACTCTCCGACGGCCATTCCCAATCTCCACATCATACTAGTGTTCCGCCGAGCATGGACGGCGCACGGCAGGCTATTTAGTGACTGAGGGCTCAATATTGCTCTGTTATCTCTACCGTCTGTTACAGTAGTATAATGAAATGGGATGGTGCCATTATATTTTTAGTGAAATATATGATTCGAGAGAGTTCGAATGGTTATTTTATTTAACTCGCTATTTATAATTATTATATTCAATCGTCAGGCACCCGTGATTCTGGCGTTATTGGGCGTGTGGTACTCCAACTTCTATGGTGCGGAGACGCATGCACTTCTACCTTACGACCAGTACATGCACAGGTAATAAAGTTATTTTTAATTTTGGTCGGATAAAAATATCCATGTAAGTAAAAGTGTAATAATCACGGATCTATAAATTAGCCTTTTTCCTGGGAAGATTTAAAAAAGATCCGCTAGGGGCAGCACCAGTGGGGGGTACATACGTTTTGAGACAACAACGTCAAACGTACGTCTTATTATTATCGGAATAAATAAATGATGCGCTGATAAAAAAAAAAAAAAGTCATGCCTACAAAACATTGTGCATTCGTTAATTAGCCTTTTTCCTGGAAAAAATTAAAAAAGATCCGCTAGGGGCAGCACCAGTGGGGGGTATATATGTTTTGAATTCTCTATTGACATATGTACCCCCCCCACTGGTGCTGCCCCTAGCGGATCTTTTTTAAATCTTCCCAGGAAAAAGGCTTATTAACGATACACAATTGTATTTAGTAATCGTGGCAAAACTATGTATAATATTACTTAAATGTATAGCATGAATTTTCCCATTAATTTTATAAAATAGTAACAGCATTTAACTGTGTGCGTGAATGTAATGACACTATTAAGAAATAACGAGAGAAAAGGAGACAGTGAATGAGTTTCTACTTCTTCAAAAGAGAATTTAATATTATTAGGCACGCTGATACGTTGCGACTGCTCGCGCGTCGAAACAACACTAAACGAATTGAGTGCAGTAAAGCGTAATCTGCACTCATTTATAGTGGACACTTGTATTGCCTCATTGTGGATCTTCTCTTTTTTTATACATCCATGGTAATAGTAGGTATTTTTGACGTGATAACGTCCGGCTGCGTGCACGACAAAAGACTCGCGTTCCGAAAAATGTATGGCGACCGATGCATTGTTTGATGTTCGCGTTTACAAGAGAGCCACGGGCTGAAACGCGTCTGCGGGAGGGAGGCGGCCGGCCCACTGACCGACATCACATTCTTCGCCGGACGCGTCCCGGGCAACACGCGTATCTCAATTATTGTATAGCAGCACGCGCGATCGTACCTTTTTATATGTACCATTCGATTTTGTTTGGACTTTGTTTGGAAGATAAGTCTTCTATCTGTATTATTATAAAGCTGTAAGAGCAGCTATGGAAGTGTCTTTGAACACAGAACATTGCTTTAGAATTATTGTGTGTACCAGCCTGAGATATAATCTAAAACTAGTTTTTAGGCTAGATTATTGTGACATCGCGCGTCTCTACCAATCACAATGGGACGGACCCCTTAAATATTAATTTTATTTTCATTTAATTATTTATTTTTAAAGTTAATATATAACTAAATATTCTGTAAACATTTCAAGCGTCTACCTGTTGCCGTTATCAATAGCGAGAAAAAAGGCCAATAAAATTACGTTTGTTTTATGTGAGCCCCCCTTAAATATTTTTGTATTTTATTTTTAGTATTTGTTGTTATAGCGGCAACAGAAATACATCATTTGTGAACATTTCAACTGTCTAGCTATCGCAGTTCTTGAGATACAGGCTGGTGACAGACGGACGGACAGACAGAGCAAAAACGAGCAAAGAAACACATTTGTGTATGGGAGGCCCCCTTAAATATTTGTTTTATTTTAATTATGTATTTTTAAAGTGAATATATAACTAAATATTCTGTGAATATTTCAAGCGTCTACCTGTTGCCGTTATCAATAGCGAGCAAAAAAGGGCAAAAAAAATCACGTTTGTTGTATGGGAGCCCCCCTTAAATATTGTATTTTTTTATTTTTAGTATTTGTTGTTATAGTGGCAGCAGAAATACATCATTTGTGAAAATTTCAACTGTCTAGCTATCACCATTCTTGAGATACAGCCTGGAGACAGACAGACGGACAGACAGACGTTGTATGGGAGCCCCCCTTAAATATTATAATTTTTTGTTTTTAGTATTTGTTGTTATAGCGGCAACAGAAATACATAATTTGTGAAAATTTCAACTGTCTAGCTATCGCCGTTCTCGAGATACAGCCTGGAGACAGACGGACGGACAGACAGACGCTGTATGGGAGCCCCACTTAAATATTTTTTTTTTGTTTTCAGTATTTTTTGTTATAGCGGCAACAGAAATACATAATTTGTGAAAATTTCAACTGTCTAGCTATCGCCGTTCTCGAGATACAGCCTGGCGACAGACGGACGGACAGACTGACAGCGAAGTCTTAGTAATAGGGTCCCGTTTTGACCCTTCGGGTACGGAACCCTAAAAATGTGTTTATGCGGAAACGCGTAAATACTCTAATATGCTATTTTTTTCTTTTTTCTCAACTATCTTAATTGTACGGATATAATAGCTTTATTAGAGCTTTGTAATTTATATAAATAAATAAAACTGAAGTGTCTGTTTGCAATGTCTAAAAAAAGCTAAAGCTGTTAGCTTTTTATTAAATGCATATGAGAGTATATTAACTATAACAAAATACCAATATTTAAAGGTTTTGTCTGTCTGTTTGTTCCTAATAGCTAATCTCCGGAATGGCTCGACCGATTTGGACGGAAATTTCACTGGCAGACGTTATAAGGAGTAGTACTTATGCTAGTTTTATTTTGGAATAATATCGCACAAAAAAAATTACTAAATTCCACGCGGACGAAGTGGCTTGTAGCAGCTAAACTGTATAATAATTGGTACTCTAAGCATATTTAAGATATATATATATATATATATTTTAAATTGATAGGTGTTTAAAAAGTCAGCAAACATTGATAAAGGGTTCTCTGGTTCTGTATATTTTCAAATGAAAATGCATTAATCGATCTAATTAGAGATTTTTAATAGAAAAACAAAAAAAAACAAAAATTATTTGAAATTACAGTCATTGGCACCATAAGTACAGTTGCTGTTATTAAATCAGTCATTGGCACCTAATAAAGTAAGATTATAACAGAAAATTGGTCATAAAAAGCACTCGTTGCCATTATTTACCTAAAAACTAAGCATAATAATAAATAATCTATGTTACAGTCGTTAATTGATGACCCTTATTAGAATGTTATGTTTAAACAGCTCTGCATGGCGCCGGTATATATTTATTTTCTTTAGTGCTGCCAGCTATAATATTATAAAACCTACTTTTTAATGCAAACAATGTTACTATTGCAGATTATGAAAAAAAGTAGAACAGATATTTTTTGCTATACCAGTTCTTAATATTTGCATTTAAAATCCAAAGTGCCAATGACTAAGGGGGTGCCAGCGATACTATAGTTTACCCTACATAGATTAAAACAGAAGGGGCTTTCGAAATTACCACCTGACTAATAAAAATATATGTTTCGCTTGGGCACCAGGTTTGCGGCGTATTTCCAACAAGGTGACATGGAGAGCAACGGGAAATACGTGACCCGCTCGGGGTCCGTGGCACCGTACAGCACAGGGCCCATCGTGTGGGGGGAGCCTGGCACTAACGGGCAACACGCCTTCTACCAGCTGATTCATCAAGGCACTAGGTCAGTAATAATAAACGACAATACCTTCATCTATACTCAAAAGATTCAAAAATTAAGTTAAAGTAGTAGAGCCTTTTGATCTATATTTTTAGCACTTGACATGCTCAGCTACTTTAAAGTACAAATTATTATTTTGTGAATGAGGAAAAAGAGAACTTTAGTGCGAACGGGAATCGAACCTAGAGCCTTGCTTATCCCAGCACTAATGGGTCGGCTCGATCGGGGAAGTACCACTCTCACACATAAGATCAGCGTGTAACAACGGTAGTTACGCCTACAATTGTGTTTCGTATGGTGAGTGAGAGCGCTGGAGTCCCAAACCCCCTCCCTATCTTCTCCTTATTATTCTTCCTATCCACCTCCTAGCCCTTTCCTTGGAGTTGGCGACGCGCGAGTGATACGGTAACCGCTTACCATCAGGAGGGCCGTATGCTTGTTCGCCACCCATGTAGTATAAAAAAGTGTCACCACCCCATTCTTTCCCGCGGGTGTGGTACGATGCGAATAAGGTAAGTAAGCAATTGTCATCCATTTCCGTGAGTTTTTGTTGCGTAAGGTGGCTGATGAGCCAGCGAACCACAAGAGAACACCCTGCACTAAGGAATAATCCTTGTATCGCGGGGGACTTTACAAACATACAATTTCACGGACACAAAGTACACCCAGACAAAGAACAACTATTTATGGATCACATAAAGAATTGTCTTGTGTGGGAATCGAACCTGCAACACTCGAGCGGGAGGCTGGCATCTAAACCACTCCGCCATCTATGCAGTCCATTGCATTACACAATTATCTCCAGACCGTAATTTCGATCACGGCCAGTGTCAACAGATACTAGTCATGTACGCACGAGATTATATTGCACGAATGTGCGCAAACGCAAGTGCACTCTCAGTTCCCTCACTCTCATAGTTCGATGGAACGGCATTCCGACACGAACGGAGAGATATCGGGCATAGGACCAACGGATTTTTTCTTTCCTACTCCGGGCTGCTATTGAGAATTTCTTGATGGAATAATCTAATAATTACCTATATGTTGGCCCGACCCGGAAATCCCGAGACTTCATGATCCGCAGTCACATACACTAGAGTACCGACTCACCGAGGTTACCCCCGGTTACTGTAGCCTATATATGCTAGCAACACCAGTTATTACTCGCGCATCGCCATCTCTAAGGAAACAGTCAGGAGGTGGAGGAGGGAGCGAATTTGGCCTCCGGCTCTTTCACTCATCATACGAAATACAATTAGGTTGCCTACCGTTGTTTTACACTGGATCTGTGAGAGGGTGGTACTTCCCCGACCGAGACGGCCCATTCATTCTGGGGTAAGCAAGGCTCTACATACCTATATGTTAATGTTTTGATCTGTATTTTAGCACTTGTCATGATCAGCTACTTTAAAGAACAAATTATTTGTGAATGTCGTTGAAAAGTCAACTTTAGTGTGAGCGGGATTCGAACCTGCGTCCCTTCCAATCCAGGAAAGTGTTCTAACCGTTAAGCCATCGCACTGACCGATGGCCATTCCCAATCACATCATGTGGAGAGAGCATTTCCCCGGATTGGAAGGGACGCAGGTTCGAATGCCGCTCGCACCAAAGTTCTCTTTATCCGCATTCACAAATAATTTGTTCTGTATGTTAATGTTATTAATCATGACTATTATTCACGTAGGCTGATCCCGTGCGACTTCATAGCGCCTGCCCAGACTCATAACCCCATCAGCGGTGGTGTCCACCACAAGATACTGCTTGCCAACTTCCTCGCACAGACTGAGGCGCTCATGAAGGGGAAGACTGCTGAAGAGGTAGGTACTTTATTAAAATAATACACGATTGATAAAAATAAATGTTTTTTAACTATTGCCTGTTTTCCTTATAAAGAAAGAATAATATTTTAGAATACCAACAGTGACGAATAAAAAGAAGATATGTACAGACAACTAGAAAAAATCAGACACTCAACGGTATAAGTTGCTTTTACTGGCAGCACTGTCTGACATTTCGCGATTTTTTTTATTGCTTATGATGGCAGACGAGCCACGGCTCACCTGAGGTAAGTGGCCGTCGCTTATGGACTCAACTATACCGAGTCAAGCCGCTCCAAACCATTTCATTTCACAGATATGAAATGAAATAATAAACGGCTATCTTCTGCTACAGCCAAAACACACTGACGTGCTTCATGACCGGTCACACAGGAGACGGTCCCGACCCGTTCGGGCCCGATAGCAGTGAGTACTCTCACTTGGTACTCTCTCTCATTTGCCTTCCAGTGAATAGCCAGAACATACAAAAAAAAAAAAACTTTCGTGTGCATTTAGTAAAAAGATGTTATTAAAACATTACAAAAAAACACTTCAATTTTGTTTATAATTATATTTTTTCTAGATAATATCTATAGATAATGTTAGAAAACATGCATTTACACTAACTATAACGACGATGAAATATTTTTTTTATACTACATTGTCTGCTCGTATTTTTATAAATATTAATAATTATTCCTCTGTCATATTTTACAATAAAGCTGGACATATTATAAACTTGCAGGCAAAATCGGAACTAGAGAAGTCCGGTATGGCTCCAGATGCTGTATCCAAGATTCTCCCGCACAAAGTATTCCAAGGCAACCGTCCCACCAACTCGATCGTCGTTAAGAAAATCACACCATTTACATTGGGAGCTCTCATTGGTAAGACCTGGCACTACGGCGTCACCTAAGACATTAAGGAATATGTTATCGAATTTGCTCGTAAAGTACGAAACATATGTTTCTTTCCCAGTAATCAGATAATTCATATAAAGGGCCCTTATATCAAACGTTTCTTTCCTTTTTGGTAATCAGATAATTCATATATAGGGCCCTTATATCAAACATTTGTTTCCTTTTTGGTAATCAGATAATTCATATATAGGGCCCTTATATCAAACATTTGTTTCCTTTTTGGTAATTAGATAATTCAGCATATGGGTGCTCTAAGTACATCAAACATTTTGTTTTTTCTCAGTAATCAGATAATTTAGTATATGGGCCCCTATAATTAATTAACCAACCTTAGTATTTATATTCTTTCATTTATATTTAACATATAATCATCTAGATTTTTAAATACAAAACAGAATTCAAAAATCGATTTAAATGTTTTTCGACAGCTATGTACGAACACAAGATTTTCACACAAGGCGTGATCTGGGACATTAACTCATTCGACCAGTGGGGTGTGGAGCTCGGGAAACAACTTGCCAAGGCCATTGAGCCGGAGCTTCAAGATAACAAACCGGTGACATCACACGACGGTTCCACTAACGGTCTCATGAATTTCTTGAAAGCAAACTTTTAAAATATAGGTTACATTTTGTTGGGTTACGTGATTAAACAATAATCACACGAGTTGCAGATATTGCAGTGCGGCATTAGGCTAAGTGGATATTATAAAACCAGTGATGTAGATTCTATAAACGCTTTAAAGAAAAAATATTAGTTTTTTTCTGATATTATTATATAAGGATATTTTATTTAAATATAATTTATTTATTAGCTTTGGTATTGGGATGTGTAGGTAATGAATTTTGAGTATGCAGAGATTTTAAGATCATAAATATTTTCTTTAAAAGCAGTAAATGTAGAAAAAAAAATCATTTGATATTGTACTAAAATTCTATTTGGTGTTTTATTTAGAATTTCATTATATGTAATATTAATTCGATTATGAAATGTTACTCCTAGAGAGCTAATAAATTTATATATCATGTTGTACGTAGAACATCGCATTTTTTAAATAAATGAAGGTTTCGCACGAAGTCCAATGTGTTTTTTTTATGTAGCTTAGGATTGTCAAGCATTGCAAAAAAAGTGTATGCAGTAGTTACATAATAAATTGATCACTTAATGATGTGGCCGGCCATTTCATGAAATCTAACCTAAACATAGATATAATAACGTATAGATCACCTGACAGTTCGATAACGCGTAACCAATTTTAATTTGTCAATGTGTGCGTTGGATAGTGATGTAAGTTTTAAGAGTTTCAGTTTCTTTAACGAACTCGCTCATTCAAATAATCTTCTTCAACTAATGAAACAAAACAGACATAATAAATTAAAACAAACATAATTAATTAGTTTTTATTTATTTCACCAGCAACGTCAGAACGATATTATGCATTTTATAAGGGAATTATACACTCAGCTTTTAGCAACATAAACCTACTTTAATTTTTAAATTAACTAAATCGACTTTACTGACAATATCTGCTGTAGAAATGTGTTAGGAGAAAATTTTCCAAACATTTAGGATAAATATCGACAATATACCTTGTCGATAAAGTCAAGCCCTGGTGTATATGTACCTAAAAACTTTTCTACTAAAATCTTGCAAATATGTAACAATGCGACATATTTCTATATAAAATATAAACATTAACAATGGAATTGAAATTAATCCGTAACTTAAACAGAAAATATAATTAATTATGACCTAAAATAAAAGCATTTAATTTGTGATAACATCCTGAGAACTTACCTGTGAAACATGCAAATTATCAGGATTGTTTGCATGATTTACATCACAGGCACTCACGGAACAAACAACCATTGTATTTAATAGTTTATAATCATATAATAAACAAGATTTATAACACTAAATCAAAAAACCGCGAAGCTTATTTCAAGCTAGCCAGACTAGACTACCTGTCATTCAAATGGTTTGCAATGACATTAAATTTGCTTGCCTCTTCCATCTTGCTATGTTGCCGTATAAGAATTTCTTCTCGCTCACACACTTTGGTGATCTATACGTTATACTATATCTATGAACCTAACAACAAAACCATTTTTGTTTTAACGAAGTGCTTCACGAACTTTCTACTCTCCCTCAGAAAGAACCAGAGTAATAATTAATTATTGTTAAATTGTAGTGTCAGTTCCAAATTTCTTACCATATTTCTTTAATCAACCGTAGTATTAAATATTTAATATTTTAAATGCAAAAGTGCATTTGGTTGTTTATTTTTATTTCACGCCATAACTACAACACAGACCATAGTGAAATTTTGCATACATATAGGTCCAGAATCCGGAACCCAACATTTTAAGAATCTAGTTACTAAAATATATTTCACACCGCCATTTTACTGGCACAAATTAATTGTGAAATGGCGAAAAAGCTTCACTTTTACAAATAATTTATTCTATTAAAATATGGATATGGATTTTAGTAAAATCAACGTGGTCCCCTACCCATCACGTCTCGTTCCCACGGGGGTGAGGATTATGCAACGGAAGTCCGTTTTATGACAAGTGGAAATCCGTTTATGTATCTAACCTTATAGGAAGGGTAACACCGAAAATAAAACAGGAACATTTTATTCATTAATTATATTGCAAAATAACAATTATTAGACACACTCAATAACATGTTGGCTGTACCGGCGGCAGCTACTACATACATAATTAATATTGCCTTTAAACATTTTAGATCTATTTCTTTTAGCAATTGACATGCTCCGCTACTTTTTTAAAGTACAAATTATTTGTGAATAAGGAAAAAGAGATTTTTGTACTAGCGGGAATCGAACCCGCGCCTTTTCCAATCCGGGGAAGTGCTCTGAACCACTGAGCTATAGTACAGATCTTTTGATCATCCCAATCTATATCACATTTTGTCTTTACGACCAACGCCATCTATCGGAAGCATTTACATGCATTAAACCAATATAGTAAGTTACTGCCTTTATTTTTTTTTTACAAAAATAATTAGTTTCATTACGCTTTCACTCCGTAACTACTCAACCAATCCATCACGAAAGTAAACATTAGTCCCAGAAAAGGAGTTTGTACCGTAGTCATGTATTTATATCCTGAAGTAAGTCGCGGGTAGAATAAAGTATCCAATAAATCTTGTCTTGTTGTTCTGTGTGGTGACGGACTAAGAATACGAGTGTCACCACCCCATCCTATCTCGTGGGTGTCGTACAAGGTGACTAAGGGGATTAAGCAATTGCATTACTGGTGGTAGGGCTGGGTACCAAGTAAGAGTACTCACTTGCTATCGGGTCCGAACGGGTTGGTACCACCGTCTCCTGGATAACCGGTCATGAAGCACGTCAGTGTGTTTTGGCTGTAGCAGAAAATAGCTGTTTATTCTTTCATTTCATATTGTAGAAATAAAATGGTGCGCAGCGGCTTGACAATACTCTCGGTATAGCTGAGTCTGTGACGGACGATTACCATTTACTGTCAGATGGGCTGTGGCTCGTCTGCCATCAGTAGAAACAAAAAAAAAAGACATCAATCATGGTTGTCAGTCTAGGGAAAGGGTAGCAGGTGGCCTGGGTGACTTTCTATAGATGTGATGTGCAGAATAAGTATATCAACAATACCTCAGCTTTTGGAATGTAATTATATGAAGTCGTGGATTCATGCCCCACTCAGTTAAAATTTTCATTTGCCTGGTTTATTAATTATAGTATTCGTCCTTGCTAGAATTAAATCAGATTATGGTTTGATATAAACATATAGTTCACACAACAGATCTTTGTGTCTCTGAAGTTAGGCACAGAGCAACAAGTGGGGATTGTGTCGGGATAAAACGATTAAGTGCTGACCAATTCAAATGTCATTACTCGATTAACGAAATAATCGAATGGGATCATTATGTTTTCAAATCTGATTATTTAGGTTCTATTTATTATTTTTAGATTAAATAAAAAGTATACAAGCAATTTGAGTGCATAAACTTTAATCGAGATATAAAATAACATGCACGATTATCAATTACATTTATTGTTTAATTATATCGAACATTTTTCGATTAATGTAAACTGTAGAAGACGCACATCCCTTGAAAAAAATGGTCTTGCAGCCAACTTCAGAGACACAAAGATCCGTTGTGACTACTATAGCAGTATGTATACAGTCCACAATTTATCATAAAATTTACACAATAAGATAGTTAAGTATGGAGTTACACATTTATTTAGGTTTCCGCCCTCGTCCGCCGCCACTCGTCTTCGCTTTCTTCTTAGAAGCGTTCTTTTTGTCTTCTTCAGCTTTGCGTTTGGGATTTGGTGTTGTAGATATCTGAAAATAATAATGGTAACATTTCAAATAATATAGGCAATATATAACGTTACCACTGAAGTAATGTAACACAGTTCCAGTGGCCCGTCAATACAGGCGGAGAGACGGCACACGGTGGGATTATTTAGTGGGTGAGCGCCCCACACTACCCTGTTTGTTGCCCCGAACGACAGGGTGTGCGGTTAGGTACATTTTTTCCCGCCTTAACAAAAAGTAGTGTAGTTTATGTATACTATTACTTTAATGATATTATAAATGTATAAATTAGTTTGTTTGTTTGTAACGCTTTCACGTCACAACTGCTCGACCATCGTCAAATTTTGTATACATTTAGTCAGGAGCTCAGAAAGACATAGGCTTCTTTATTGGGATGGTTTCTGTGGGAGACCAATTATTTTTTTTATTTTTTATTATTTGCATATAATTATGTTACCTATAACAAAATGCAAGTTTTTATGATGGGACTTGCACTGGTAGATAGCTGATGTTATATAAGGAGTCATAATTCTGTTCAAGACGGAGACACAGCAAAAATTTGGAAATTTCTCAAAACATTGGGAGTAGGAAAATCGCGAAACGAAACAAATCCTGGACTTCAACGTTGATTTGCTTAACCAAAATTTCTCTGCTATATCCAACTTTGACAGGAATGCAAAGGCTGCTACAATTAATCGTCTTTCATCCCTTCCTACCCCCAGTTATCCGCCGCTCGTTTTTAATCTCGTTACTGCTTGTGATGTTAAGAAGAGCATAATGTAGATCACATCCAATGCAGTTGGATCTGATTGCATCAGCCGTAATATGATCCTTCCTATCCCGGATGAAGTCCTTCCAATAATTTGCCATATCCTGAATTTTTCCCTAACCAGCGGTGTCATTCCATCTACGTGGAAAGAAGCCCAGATTACTCCTTTACCCAAGAAATATAAGCCTAGATTCTTAACCGATTACCGTCCTATATCCATATTGCCTTTCCTCTCCAAAATCCTTGAACGCCTTATCCACAACCAGCTAAGTGATTTCCTTTGCAAAAATAATCTCCACAACCTTCTACAATTCGGTTTCCGTCCAGGTCATAGTACCTCGACAGCTCTCGCAAATGTTACGGATGACATCAGATCGGGTATGGAATATGGTAAGCTGACTGTATTAGCTTTGCTAGACTTCAGCAACGCATTTAACACAGTAGATTTCGAGATATTGTTCTGTCTACTTTGCTCTCTTAACATATCTCCAACAGTAATGGATTGGTTTCGTAGTTACCTGTGTGGCCGCAGACAACGTATTCACATTGAAAATACCTACTCCTCCTGGTGTAATACAACTGTCGGTGTGCCCCAGGGTGGCGTTTTATCCCCGCTACTTTTCGCAATTTTTATTAATTCCACTCACGGCCTTACTGTGAATCCTTCAAAAACACAGGTGACAATTGTGGGCAGCTCTAGATTGATCTCAAGAATTGCTTGGGCACAGTTACCCCAGGTCATTTTTGAAGGTGTGAAGATTCCTATTAGTTATAGGGTTAAGAACTTGGGTCTTACAATTGACTTCAATTTTACTTGGGATCCGCAACTACAAGAGGTTAGTCGAAAATTGTATGCATCTGCAGGGTCTCTTAAGAGACTACGCAATTTTCTCCCTACATCCACCAAAATTACGCTTGCAACTTTATTGCTTCTGCCTATCCTTGACTACGCTGATGCCAGCTACCCGGATCGCTCGCCGTAAACCAACTAGATAAACTTGAGCGCCTCCAAAATTTCTGTATAAGGTTCATATTTGGTCTTCGCAAGTATGATCATGTTTCACAATTTCGATCTCAACTTAAGTGGTTACCAATACGACTTCGCCGGGATACTCATATTCTCTGGTTACTATATATAGTTACTATACATTATAATGTACTGTTTAACCCTTCATCTCCTTCCTATCTCAAAGGTCGTTTTGAATACCTTTATGACACACATAGCAGATGTTTATGGTCTAATATATAAATAAATACGAAAGCACCACTCACAGTAAAGAAACCGTCGAGCCGTCCCTGCGTGGTGCCCGACCGCGCTTTCATCAGTTTCTTAGCGCCGTTGCGTACTCGTTCTTCGTTGAATTGCTTGTCCCCACACAGGAACTTCACCAAACCTTCCTCATCCGGGTCTGACCATTTTAACTGCAAATTTAGTACAAAACACTCACTTTGAGTACGTGATCGTAACACGTCCAGTGTCATAAGTGGGTAGATGTGCTCGTACCACGGTACAAAATGAGAGCAGAACGCTCTTAAGTTTAAACACGAATCGAATGTGTCCAAACTCGAGATATATGATTGTATAGTAGTTAGTCACTAAAAAGTTCCACTTAACTCATGTCTCTCTCTATTATAAGATCCTCGTTATTAAGCCTAATTTACTTGGGCTTGTCAAAAGCGAATCTCATGAGCCTTCTTTTTTGTTAAGTCGGGAAAAAATATACCTAACCACACACCCTGTCGTTCGGGGCAACGAACTGACCTAACTCTTCGCCTGTACTGTTTACCACTGGAACTGTGTGACATTACTTCAGAAGGAATCACATATGCCTTAGATCGAAACGTTGGCTAGCAGCCACTGAGGAATTCCACTATGCACCTACTCCATCATCAGATCAGCCACAAGATACTAAATATGTACACATTCAACATAGTATCATATAAATATGACAATTAGAAGTGATTTTTTTTTAAAGGACCACTCCTCAGTAAGGAATAAAATATTTGTATCGCGGGGGACTTTACAAACGTAAAATTTCACGTACACCCAGACTCAGAACAACCATTTGTGGATCATACAGAGTTTTCCTGTGTGGGAATCGAACCCGCAACACTCGGACGGGAGGCCGGTATCTAGACCACTCCGCCATGTCCGCTGTGCAGTCAAGTCAGTCAAAATTAACTTCCAAGATTTGATTACATAGTTAGTTATGAGTCATTACACAGCATCATGCATCAGCTGTGTGGGGCCGGCTTTAGAATTGTCCCACCCCTTCTCCACCCATGGCAGTCGTAAGAGCCGACTGAGGGATACCGGGGGAGTGGGCAGCAGCACTCCCTCGAGTATTAACAACATCCACGGCGATCGTCATATGGCGTGGCGATTACCCATATGAGCGAAACAGCACAGGACTGCACGTTGTGGCGTTCTCTTGGGGAGGCCTATGTCCAGCAGTGGACGTCGAAAGGCTGATGGATCCCCGAAGGCAGAGGTGTATTACACACCCACGTTTCGCCACGAGTCCCACGTAATAGGGGGCGAGCAGTCGTATATCTATCATGCAACTGAGAATTTTGCTTTTTACGAAAAAGCTCAATAACACTACCCGCCATCATCAGCAGTCGCTCACACTACCGCTGCACCACAGAGGCAGTTATGGGTCAAGCTAATAAAAACATATTAAAAAATAATAAATACCTCAATATCTTTAGGGTCTGTGACCTCGGGCTCCAAAAACAATTCTCTCGCTCTCTTGTAGTCCCAGTTTTCTGGTGGGGGGTATTTGCCAGTGTCAATATTACGGAGCACTTCCTCTAAGGTGCGGTGTTGTCTGATCAGCTCAATAGCTCTCTTGGGTCCAATACCACGTATGGACCCGCAGTAGTCACATCCAAGGAGAATGCAAAGATCTATAAACTAGAGCAATACAATCTTTTAATTTGACTTGCAATTAGTCTAGTAGTGCTAACTGTACATTTAAGATATTTGAGAAAAAATACTGTATTGGGCTATTTATCCGTGTCTAAACACAAAACAATTTTTTTTAGATTTTATGTCTGTTTGTTCATTCGTATTTTAAGATAATTGATTGAATGAGGCGACACTTGGCGGAAGTCCATTGTTATTATTATAGAATGGATATTTTAGGAGAGCCCACCACTCACACCAATGGTCCATTTGTTGCCAAGCGGTCCTGAGGAGGCCTCGTTTAGAGGCGAAACACGTGTCGAATTTGTTTTCGGATTTTTATCGTTCATGCTACTTTGCTATTATCACATTCTCCTCTATCTGTGAGAGTGCGGATTGGCAATCTTAGGTTATTTTGTGTGTGTCAAAAGATAACCGGGATTGACAATCCGTGGGTGAGTGATGGGAGCTCACCTCCTAAAATATCCATTCTACAATAATATCCTATTAAGTAATAGGATAAGCAGTTTCAGGATGAAAACATCACGTACACTAACCTCTTTCTGTTCTAGTTCTAGACCTTTAAGCACTTGATCGAGGTGGAACTCTTGCACTGGCATCTTCCGCGCCTCCGAGAACGTCAGATGACGTAGTAAGACATTAGTGCCGAATGTTAACGCGTCCATATCTTCCGTCGCCGAAGCAAATACTTTACCAGCTTTGACCTGTAAATAATGTTTAGTAAATTAGACTAAATAATAATTAGTAGGGACTTGTTGAAAAAAACATATCCGCGACGACTTGTGAAGTTCACCAACCTGAATTCGACTATTTTTGATTATATTTTTATTTCGTAGATAAACCCATAAAAAAAAATTATAATAACATTAAACTTGCCAAAAAAAAATAATAAAATTTGAATGTCTGTTTATAATGTCTAAATAACAACTTTTTACTTCAATATCCATATTGGACCAGCACCAAAGCAGCCAGGAAAAGACCATAACAAAGGTTTGTGGAGAAAAGCCCAACAGTGGGATTGAGAGATTGAGTTAACAAGCTAATAACTTTTTGGAAATCTATTCCAATTGCAGATATATAAGTTCATAGCAGTTAATTTTGTATGTATCATCTCATCAAATGTTTAGAATTGTGGCCCATAATTTTCTAGTAGTTAGAGCCTTGCCCGTTTGTGTTGGGTTCGATTGGGGAAGTACCACCTCTTAAAAAAGATTTGTGTGTAACAACGGTAGTTACGCCTACTGGTGTTTCGTATGGTGAGTGAGAGCGCCGGAGGCCCAAACCCCCTCCCTATCCTATCCTTATTATCCTTCGTGCCCTTCCCCTAATATCCTAACTATCCTGTCCTTGTTATCCTTCCTATCCCTTTCCTTGGAGATAGTGATGGGCAAGTGATACCTCTGGTGCTGCTGACATCTATAGCCTATGGTAACCGCTTACCATCAGGTGGGCTGTATGTTCACCAGCCAAAAAATATGAAATAATGTTAAAACCCTATTCTGAATTATTTTTAACATGAAATTAACATACCAATGCAGCACATTGAGCCTCAGCCTCACAAGGCGCTTCTATCACAGGTATACCCATCAGCTTGAGCAGCTCACGAGCTTCCTCATTGTGTTGTTTGGTTACTTTCACCAAACGACGGTTGAACTTTTCTATAGACTCCTGGTCCCCTGGAAATTCATTTACAACAATAAAATTTTGATGTAACAGGATGGAATGTAACAAAAGTAACAGTTGAACACCATCCATATTTTGCTGGGTGATTTTAGTCACACTTATACAACATAGCTTCTATCAGACATGTTCAGTGTCCAAAGAATGCTAAATATATTCTAATATTGTATGATTGCCGCTGAATAGAATTTATCTACTTCCTACACTGATGAAATTAATAATGCATCTCATGTTATAACAAAATTAAATCATTTTTTTGTTAAAAACATGCTGAGGCAGATGGGGTGGTGCAATTTCTTACAGTATATCCCCATTTATGAAGAGAGCATAGTTCCATTATATTAGGATGAGTAACTTTATTACAATTTTTTATATTTGTTTTAGAAGTAAATTACCAGCTTCAGTAGCTTTTTGCAATTCCTTTTCAGCCTCCTCTCTTCTCTCAGCTCTCTTGCTCAGCTGGTGAGACTTCATGTCTGGAGGTTTTCCATCAAATACATACACAGGTTTGATGCCATTCTCTACCAACCTTATGGTACGATAGAATGTACCCATCAGATGCGATGTTGTTTCTCCATCTATAGACACCAGCTGGTTTCCTGGGAATATAAAAAGCGAAAATATCAAGGAAAATCTCAAAAGATAAGACAGATCTTTGTTGTTAGAACTATCCTTTACGCCAAGGTCCATACTATGGTGGTGGATATTTATCACCAATTTATAAAAGTCAGGAATAGAAGAGCTAAACAATAACAATATAAAATCTTGTTAAGTATATATTTAAATGATCATGTTTGTTATGTATTTAAATTATCTGTATGTATGGTATGGCACTGTTTGTAAAAAATTATAATTGCTGGTCCAAAAAATATATAGCCGGTGTTATATACCAACATACAGAATCATTCCTGTTTGACAAAAAATAATAGGTAATACCAATTGTTTACTGTATTTAAATTACTCACCTTCACTTCTTACTGCTATTAAAAACTGATACAAGCTCATATAGGCGTCAATTGCTATTTTACGTCCTGAAAATTAATATATTTAGTAAGTTTTAGGTTTCTTAGGTTACTATTTACCGAATATTTCAATATTCCATAAGTACCAAAATAGTTTTTGATTTCCATTTCTTTCACAGCGTGTGGGGCAATATCTGCTATTAACTTGGACAGGCCTAGAATACCCATAGTGATTTATTTATAATGTGATTTGCCTGTAAACATAACACAACGCCCTTAACGATCGAACCCCCACCAAATTTGGCGGGAAATTTAGTGTCAGCTTTGACAAATCAATTGTTGTTGTTACATCTAGGGCGGTTTTTTCATCGCCATGTAAACTATGTACTCAGTAGAATACTTAATTCCTTATACATTTTATACTTCTTGATAATTATGAAATAAAACTACGTTTACGAATAAATTGCGAATCTATCGCGTTTACTTGATTTTCAACTATTCGAACGTTTCGAATATTTTTCTTTTAGAGGCTGGTGGGGAGTTATTTGAAAAGATTTAATTAAAATATTTTATCCATAGAAATTAGTTTTTTAGTTTCTCAAAACTTTCTGAGTGTCCCACGTATTTGGCATAACATAAACGTAACGTAAGCTAAATTGATAGGTAATCGACAATTCGACCAGTGTTGCCAGATGCACTGTAATTACAGTAGATTCACTGTAATTTTACTGCTTTTACCAGCTTTTACTGTATACTGTATTACAAATATACAGTGTATGAAAAACACTGTAATTTTAATGTTAAAAACAAAATATTTTCATATAATAACTGCGTAAAAAGTAAAGCAAAATGCTCTAGAGCAGCTAACTTGTAAATATTAGCTGTAAATCGTGAAATCTACAGGTCCGTTTATTTCCATTGAATGGTGTTGACGTGACTTTATCCTTTTTAATAAATAGACTCATAGATATTTAAGTTGACGTTTACAAGACATTTTATTTCTTTTGATCAAATAAATCAGATCAAATTTATAGAATCTAAAACTCAACTTGACTTGTAAAATACCTGCAGTAATTTTGGAAGCACTTTTCATTATATTATTTGCATTTAATAAATTAGGGAATCGTTTATTGAAAAGTGGCCGCTTTTAGTGGTTATCAACAATTCTCGTAATCAAAAGCACGAGATCAAATTTGATGCATTGAAATACTTTTGTACAGGGTGCTTAACATTATAAATTTCTTCTGTCACTATTAGTTTAAAAAAATAAATTTAATAATGGAGGTAGTCTTCATGGTTTTTTTTCAAATCAAAATCTTACTCAATCGTCAATATCAAAATTTATTTCATGTTCAATAGCCAGTATAGCTAACTTTGATAGTCTACCAAATTCAAGCACAGTGCGATGGGATAATTAGCGTAATAAACAAAATAGAAATCTCTTAATTACAAATACAGTCAAGAGCAATACAATTTATCCTTCTTCAAGTGACACAAATAGTAATTAACTTACTTTTTCTTTAAATATGTATTTAATTTTACCAACTGTAAAAGCGCTGTATTTAAGTTAGTGATTTACTGTATTTTTATACCAAACTACTGTATTTTATGCTAAACAGTTTAAACACTGAAATATTATAAATCTGACCTGGCAACACTGAATTCGACAATCGTAAATAAATATAAGTTATGTTAGAGTTACTCTGCATTAGAGTTAGGGCGTAGACAGTCGTTTGTTGTGGTAATTTTTTTAATTGGTTTTGTTACACTTGTTACAAACATAGAACATTAAAATTTACTCAGAAGAGGTTCCAATAATTAGACAATTGCCAAAATGGGTAACTACTTCACTGTGAATATGGAGGAAAACTTCAAAAAAAATCAGGAATTCATACAAACTATAAACAAAATCAAAGTAAGTCAGGCATACATTATGAATATTAACATCCAAAATAATAAAAATTTATGAGATTAATGCATTTTAGATGGAGAGACAAATACAGTTACAATACCAAATGCAAGAACGTCAAATGGCAATGGAAATCGCGAAAAGTAGAGATACATGCCTATGGTTAACTGTTTTCTCCATCTCAGCTGCAACCGGATTATTCACGGGGTATTTCTATACAAATTTATAAAATGTTCATGTATTTTATTGTTTTAGTGTGGTGTCACCACCCCATTATTTCTGGCAAGTGTTGTTTGAGCCACCTATCAATATTAAATCCTGTGCCACATAGGACTTGTGAATGCTGTCATCAATTCAGATAATTAAATTTAAATTCATCCTTTACTAGCTTATATCACCATGAAATTTAACCTAGAGAAATTAACCCAGGGGGCTTGTTATCACTTCAATTTCTCATAAATACTTAGCTAAGCTTGTTATTTTGTCAAGGTTTCAAACAAACATTTTATAATAATTGAAGTGTCTTTTTAAAAGAGCTCTTTTTCATTTTGGATATAATTTTTCTTCTGTGCATTTTGGTCCAGCCAGAATCTAGATTCTCAATTATTTTCTTACAATGATGTTGGTTTATAAAATATTAATATCCTCTAGAAATTACAATAACAGCATTCTGATCACGAGGTCTGGGGTTCGATCCCCGGGACGGGCAATGTTATTGAGCTTTTTCATAAAGAGAATAAATTCTCAGTAGCTGCCCGTATTTTGGTAATGTGCCTGGTAGATGGCAATAGGACCCTTATTATGTGGGTCTTAACATAGCTGGCTAACAGTGGGTGTGTAATACACCTCGGCCTACCCCTTCGGGGAATACAGGCGTGTGATGCTATGTTTGTTTTTAATATATTCTGTTGTATGAGCAGTCCAGTTTTATGAACTAATTTTGATATATAACAGTTTCAGGCGAACTAAACGGGCTTATCTGCTGATGCCGTTAATTCCTCTCACTTTTGTGACATTGTATTACTGGGACTTGGCATATGGAAATAAAGTACACAGAATAAGAAGTAAGTGTCAGTTATTTTGGTTATTCTGTTTATTTGATGCAAACAAACCCAGACAGACACTTCTATTATAAATGGTACTAGCATTTGCCCGCGACTCCGCCACAGCCAAAAGCCAGTTTTTAGGTTATATCTCAGGTTCCCGATAAAATGTATACTAGTTTTTAAGTCTAATCAAGAGCTATCAAATAAAAAAAGGTGCATCAAAATCCGTTGAGTAGTTTTTACGTGATGCGCGAACGACCAAACAGATAAACAGACAAAAAATTTAAAAATAAACGTTTTGTGTTTAGATACGCCTAAATAGCCTGATGCAGTTTTTCTCAAATATCTTAAATGTACAGACATACACAGCTCTGTTAGGATAAGACAGTGGTAATCAAGTATTCAAGGCATATAATACATATATATACCTTTTTTTTACCGCCGTGTGGGGCTGGCTTTAGAATTGTCCCACCCCTCTCTACCCATGGGAGTCGTAAGAGCCGACTGAGGGAATACCGGGGAAGCGGGCAGCAGCACTCCTTCGAGTATTAACAACATCCACTGCGATCGCCAACCCGCCTGCCAAGCGTAGCGATTACGGCAATATCACCCATTCTTGGGGAGGCCTATGTCCAGCAGTGGACGTTAAAAGGCTGATGGATGGACTTTTTTTTAAATACATATAATAGATAGAAACCACCCAACGCAGTACAAATATCTGTGTTCATCATCCTGAGTGGAAATCGAACCCGCGACCTCGTGCATGGAAGTTGGTTACACTACCGACTACGCCACGAGGCCTGTCAAAGTGAAAAGTAAGTGTGGCAACTAGGAATACGGCTCACCTGTTGGCAAAGGGTGATATAGGTTCTTTTTTTTTATACGACATTGGGTGGCGAGCAAGCATACGGCCCACCTCATGGTAACCTATAGACGTTAGCAACACCAGAGGCATAAATCAAAAGGATAGGAGGTGAATAGGAAGGATAATAAGAAGAGGGGGATAGGGCCTCCGGCGCTCTCACTCACCATGCGCTACGGTAGGTACCGTGGTTACACGCTGATCTTATGTGAAAGGGTGGTACTTCCCCGATCGAGCCGGCTCATTCATGCTGGGATAAGCATGGCTCTACCACCAGTAAAGGTGGAGTACCTTATTTACTCCCGACGTTTCGACTGGGTTGCACCAGCCGTGGTCACGGACGAAAGTTTTGCCCTATACATACATACGCGTTAAGACCCGTTAATTATTATACAATAATAGTGAAAATCGTTTCAAAATCCATTACGTGGTTTAGAATATGTACTTAAACTAAAATATAAACACATTGAACAGCGACTTTGTTAATATTATTTAAGGAACAGTAGCCTTAACCAAATAGAGGGCATGCCTACGATATGTTTATTTATAAAAATTATCAGCAGTATCTTAGCAATTACAGAGTTGTTTAACATCTAGTCGTTAGTTAATTGACAGGACAAAATATTATTTATTTGCTTAAAACATTTGTATACATGTATTTACGCATGCAAGATGTTACAATATACGTATCATGAATTTTGTTCGAAACATGTTGGTCATATTGAATGATATTCAAATCTATCTACTTACTTATCATCACGCCATTTCCCTTGCGGGGTAGGCAGAGAGAACAGAGTGCCAAGAGGCTCTATTCTTGCATACATCTCTCGCTTCCTCAACATTCATAACTCTCTTCATACACGCTCGCCGGTTTCGGAGACTCCTGACTCCACCTTCCTTCAACACATGACCAATTTGGTCTAGGTAGGTAAGGCTCGGTCTCCCCCTGTACCTACATGCTTCCACTTTCGCATTGTATATCTTCTTAGCCAGTCGCTCGTCCGGCATTCTTTCCACATGTCCGAACCATCGGAGCATTCCCTTTTGCATCTTTACACCAATACTCTCTTTCATACCTACTCGCTCTCTTACGTCATTGTTATGAATGCGGTCAGTCAGCCTCACTCCACAGATTCTCCGCAGGGACCGCATTTCGACCGCATTGATTTTGCTCTCATGCTCCTTTTTACATACCCAACTCGCTTCCATATAATAACGTTGGGACAAGCACTGCGTTGTGTATTGCGACACGTGCCTTCTGGCTGAGGTGGTGGCTGCCGAGAAGTTGTCCCAATGCTCCGTTCACTCTATTTCCCGCATTCACTCTTCTTTCTACATCAGTGGTGTACCTTCCATCCCGACTGAATCTACATCCAAGATATACAAATTCATCCACTTGTTCTAGCACACCATTTCTTATTGCTACTATAACATCTGTTCTGACTTCTTCTCTTTTAAAAATCATTACTTTGGTTTTGCTCACATTCACACGTAGGCCCCTTTTCTTACAATTTTCTGCCATTACGTCGACTAGGGTTTGCAGGTCAGTCGCAGACTGCGCTAATAGGACCGCATCGTCTGAATATAGCAGCGAGTTAACCACTGAGTCGCCCATCAGAACTCCCACATTCATTTCATTCAACCTTTGTAGACATTTATCCAGATATATGATAAACAGTCTGGCTGATAGAACGCAGCCCTGTTTAACGCCGATATTGACGTCAAACCAGGGTGACATTCCATCATCCAGCCGCACACAAGCTCTGCAGTCCATGTAGTTGGACTGCACCGCTTGTAACAGTCTACCGCTAATACCATACTCCGGCAAAATGTCCCAAAGTTCCTTTCGTACAACAGTGTCAAATGCTTTCTCCAAATCCACAAAACTGCAGAAAACCCTCTGGCCTACAGCCAGATGCTTCTCCACAATGTTGCGCAGAGAAAACACTTGATCCATGCATCCCCTTCCACACCTGAAACCTCCTTGTGCCTCACACAAAAATTCATCCGACACCATCCTCATTCTTCATTTCAATAATCTTACCATACACTTTGGCTGCCAAACTGGTCAAGCTTATGGCTCTGTAGTTTGCACAGTCATAACGTGAACCCTTGTTTTTAAACAAGGGCACGATGACTGCGCTTCTCCAGTCCTTGGGAACTATTCCTGAGCTCCAACATAAATTGAGAAGCATCAGGAAGCATTCCCAGACACATGAGCCTCCAAGCTTGATCATCTCAGCAGACACCATATCAATATCCGCTGCCTCACCATTTTTCAAACTTCTAATCGCCCATTCAACTTCATCCATACTAATGTCATCAGAGGATGCCGGTACCGAATGCTGATCTGTTAGATCACATGTGGCACCAGCATCACCCTGAACATCCGCATACATATCACCAAAATATTCACTCCATCGGCTTAACACATCTTGTGTTTGCGTAAGAATGTCTCCACCTTTATACCTTATTTTATTCATTCTGAAAGCTGACCAACCACTCCGAGATTTCTTCACCTCCCTCCAGAAAAGGTCAGCCTTTCTTCTGCAATTATATTTGCTCTATCACGCTTCTCTTTCACTAAGGCTTTGGTGTCATTCTTACGTTGCCGGTATATTTCTTTCTTCTGTTCTTTCATACTTGCACTCAGGTTCAAAGAAGATACATAGTCCAGCCACGCTTTCTTCTTTTGGTCTACGGAAGCTGCTACTTCCTTATCCCACCATGCATCACCTTTCACTTTCCTATGCTTCTTTGAGCATCCACATACTTCTTTCGCTGTATATACCATACTATCTTTCAATACTCTCCAGCATTCTTCTATGTCAGATCCCGGCTGACTTGCCATTGTCAGCTGTTCACGGACACCCTCTGCATACTTTGCTCTTACACTCTCTTCTTGCAACTTTTCAATCTTTATTCTTTCAAGCCTTCCGAAGTGGACACGCTCTCGCCAGTGTCTCCACTTTCTGAACAGACCACTAAATCTCGCAATAACGAGATAGTGGTCCGTGTCGACAGTGGGACCCCTGTAGGCTCTTGTATCCAGAATTTGACTTCGGAGGCGACTGTCTGCCAGAATTAAATCTATCATACTTCTCTGTTCATTCCTTCTCCATGTACACATATGGATGTCCTTATGTTGAAAAAATGTGTTTGACACAATAAGGTTTCTCTCCATACATACATCCGCAATGAGCCTACCTGCATCATTCACTCTCTTATCACCAAATGAACCAAGCACGTCCTCGAAGTCTGGACGCTTGGTCCCAACCCATCCATTCAAGTCTCCGCATACGATCACGCGTTCACTATTTATTTATTTTATTTATTTATTTATGTACACAGAGATCTTAACCACTATACAAGAACGGATAAATATAGTAATAGTACAAAGGTAGCTTCTGGCAAATCCAGAACTTCCCTAACATTATCCCAGAACTTCTCTAGATCCGATGCCACCGAAGAGCCTATGGGAGCATAAGCTGCGACCATGAAGACACTGGTGACACCTAGTTTTATTCGGACCCATAGAAGTCTGGGATCAAACATTCCGTAGTCTTTCACACCTGAGGCCAAGCGAGCGGACAGCAACACCCCCACTCCCATGCTGGCCCGATCGCTCTGCGGTACACCAGACCACAGAGCTAACCCGCCACCATGAAGATCACAGGCGTCGCTACCCTTTCGCTTGGTCTCTGTTACACAGAGCACATCAAACTGTCTGTCCGACATGACGGTTACCAGCTCGTGTAACTTATCTTCCACACCACCTCTTACATTCCACGTGCCTACTCGATACCCTGCTTCCCTCGACTCGCCAAACTGGGCAAGGCGTGATGGGTGGCGGCCCCCATCGCCGCATCTGCCGTTGTTCGTACCGACGGGGGCGGGTCGGTACGCGTCGCCTCTGGGGCACGCCCTAACCCGCACTGCGGTACGCATTCGAGCCGGATTGCAGCCTGTAGATTACAGGCTGGCAGGGATTGCGACGAGCACGCTCCGGGCTATGATATATCTATAATTAAAAATTAATCACTATTTCCCTTGGTCACGCCATAACTTGAGAACAACTTAACTGATTGAATTTATCTTTCTTTTTAAGTTTTCTAATAGTTTGTAGAAGGTTCTTACAGAAGAAAAAAAAATGAGTGTGCTTTAGACCACACGACTGAAGTAAAACTTAACAATAAATATGTATATTATTAATAATGTTAATATCTATTATCAAGTGAATACAGTTATGTGAAAAAACCATAGATATAGTAACGTAGAAAAACTATTTCGTTAATTTTATTTAAACTTGTGTGACAATCGACATACGACCAATTAAAACGTCGCAATTTACTTATCGTTTCCGAACATATATTAACTAAACCCCACATTTGAAATACAGTATTAATAACTTGTCGGTCTTGTGGTATAAACATCTCGCATCAGTTCACTAACATCAAGATCGATCCCGAGTTGCGCCACTTGACTTTTTGAGAAATATTTCCATCCATCCATCCATCAGCCTTTCTACGTCCACTGCTGGACATAGACCTCCCCAAGAGTACGCCACAACGAGTGGTCCTGTGCCGACCGCATCCAACGGCTCCCCGCAGCGTTGACCAGATGACGATCTGGTCAACGCTGCGGTCCATCTGGTGGGGGCCCGTCCTACGCTGCGCCGTCCGATACGTGGTCGCCACTCGAGAACCTTTCTTCCCCAACGCTTGTTGGTCCGTCGAGCGATGTGGCCTGCCCATTGCTACTTCAGCATGGCAACCCGGCGGGCTATGTCGGTCACATACGCGGTCGGGGACTTTGAGCCTTGATACAAGGCTAACATTCAGAGACCACGTCTCTGTTCCATATGTCATCACTGGTCGTAGACACCGCGGAATATTGGACGAGAAGATCCGTCGATTGACCTTTTTCGCGATGTTATGCCTACCTAACTGGACTGTTTGTCCCAGGTAGACATAGTGGTCGACAACTTCGAGAAGCGCACTCCCGACTAGGACCGGTGCTGAAATGACATGGACATTAGACATGACTTTCGTCTTGTCCATGTTCATTTTGAGACCCACTAGTCGAGAAACCCTGCTGAGATCATTGAGCATGGTGCCAAGTTCCTTCAGCGATTCTGCCATGACTACGATGTCGTTGGCATATCGAAGGTGAGTGATGTATTCGCCATTGATGTTGATGCCGAATCCAGTCCAGTCCAAGAGCTTGAAGACATCTTCTAATGCAGCGGTGAAGAGTTTCGGGGACATAAAGTCTCCCTGTCTAACACCTCTCTGCAGTTGGTTCGGTTTCGTACTCCTGTTCTGAACACGGACTGACATGGTGGCGTTTTTATACAAGCACTTCAGCACTTCGATGTACCGATAGTCAATTTGGCACCGCTGAAGGGACTGCAGCACCGCCAAAGTTTCGATCGAATCGAAGGCTTTCTCATAGTCCAGGAACGCCAGACACAGAGGCCGATTGTATTCCTCGGTTTTCTGCATAATCTGGCGTAACGTGTGGATGTGGTCTATGGTACTATAGCCTTTACGGAAACCGGGTTGTTCGGGAGGCTGGAAGTTGTCAAACCTGCGCGCGTGTCGATTTGTAATGACCCTCGAGAACAACTTATAGACGTGGCTCAAGAGCGAGATGGGTCTATAATTCTTCAAGAGGGTTCTCTCACCTTTCTTGAAGAAAAACACCACCACGCTCCTGGTCCACGACCCTGGAACGTCGCCCCCGAGAACAACGGAATTAAATAGCCTCTGGAGGGCTTTGCGGACTGGCTTTCCGCCTGCCTTCAAAAGCTCTATAGTAATTCCGTCGTCACCCGGTGCCTTTCCGTCCTTTAGCTGTTTGAGAGCCATTTTGATCTCGTACAGGCTGACGTCCGTGATATCCTCGGTAAAGTGCCGAGTTAGCCAACAGCAGGGCTCTGGGATCTGTACAACTGTCCATAGAACTGCTGGACCTCTCCCAAGATCTAATCTCGAGATGAAATGACAGTGCCGTCGTTGGTTCTCAGTTTAGTCAACTGGCTTTGACCAACAGACAGATCTTATGCAAACACTTTCGAGCCTTGGTTCCGCTCTATCGCCTCTTTAATACGGGTAGTATTAAATTCGCGAATATCGTGCCGCACAGCCTTGGAGATCTGTCTGTTTAACCGCCTTAGGCAGGACCAATCGGCTGAGGACTGGACTGTCATTTCTTGTCTCCTCTCCATGAGTTTGAGAGTATAGTCCGAGAGTTTAAGAGTCCTAGTGACGCGACGGGCCTTGAAGTAGGTCGACCCGACCGCGTGGACAGTTTGCACGAACCTGCTGTTCATATCGCTCGTTGATTCACACTCATCTAGACATTGGAAGCGATTATGTAGTTCGAGCTGAAAGCTCTCGGGGTTCTGGTATTGGGCAGGTGTTGGTCGGAGCGTAGACTTCATCAAGCGTGACCTCTCGACTCTCGTGCTAATATCGTAGAAATATTTATTTTAAGAAATATTTAATCAACATTGAATGCAATGTTTTTACGGAAAAATTGAATATTGAAAGCATAAAAACATAACAATATATAAAAAATAATGAGAAAGAGAGAAAGAAAATGTGTGCTTGCACCTCTCTCTCTTGCCCCTACAGTAATACACGAAACATAACTCTCTCTCTTTCTATCTTCACTAACTTATATTTCCCTCTCAACTTCCGTTCGCCTCGCCCGATCAGCACTTCTGTAACGCATTCACCAGCTTACTCCCCAAGTCAAATGTGCGTAAAGAAGTATTTACTTCAAAATATGCGCAGAAAATTGAAAAAATTCAGAAAACTTAATCACTAATTTAACATAGCGCCTTTGATAGTTCGCAAGTAATTGAGCTAAAGCTGAGCGTGAGCGTCCACTGGTCTGCACCGGCCGCAGTGCACGCACGGCACGCAACGATTTGAATGGCGGAACGGAACTACGGGCGTTACGGATAGTGGACGCTATTACAAATTTATACAAATCAAACAAAAATCCGTTGCGTGTCGTGCGTGCGGTGCGTCCGGTGTGAATCTGTGGACGCTCAGCTTAAGGCAGGGCAACGTCTGTCGGGTCCGCTAGTATTAAATATACAGAATCAAAAACCGTAATTACACAAGACATAATTATAACGGACAGCTAAGGGATAATTGATTATGTGAGCTGTTTTTCTTTAATTTGGCTTCCTCCCCCTTTCTTCTTGAGATTTGGTGTGAGTTGCGTGTGATTTACAATACAGGTAGTTAATAGTTGTTAAACTAAAGTTAGGGACATTGGGTAAAGCATCTGGGACGGTATTCCAGGAGATGCAAGTTAAATCTTGCTAGTGACACGTGTTATTTCCGATTTCACTTTTTCGCACGTTGTGTTAAGTTTTACCTACTGGATTGCATACCTACCTCTTAAGTATAAAGATTTACTTGATTTCACTCGTGACCACGGCTGATGCAACACAGCCGAAACGAAGTATTTTTTTTTGAAACAGCACACTGCACTGCGATATGATCCTTTTATCGCTGGGTACTTGTACAAACATACTAATTCACGGACACAGAGACTCTGAACAACTATTCGTGGATTACACAAAGAGTTGTTCTATATGGGAATCGAACCCACAATGTCTCAGGCGGGTAAAAATGTTCCTAACCGCACACCCCATCGTTCGGGGCAACGAACAGGGTAGTGTGGGGCCCTCACCCACTAAAGAAACCCGCCGTGACCCTTGTCTTACCCCTGCCCCATCGTTTTGTATGCAAACGTAACTTTTTAAAGGTGACCCTGATTATGCATATTATACGCGAAAGTTTAAATATACCCATAAAAAATATAAGATATAATCTGTATTTTAGTGGAAGCTGAACACATAATGACGCACGAAGCAGACTCTTTGGAATGGCCCTGCGGTCTACCAACTCCGTCTTCTATCGACCTTGGACGCCTTGACGTGGAAGAGAAGAAGAAGATTCATCCACCTCTTCTGTAAAGAATATACCTTTGATTATAAAGCGTGCCTTCACCGCAGCGTAGATCTGAGGGGTTAGAATGTATCTTACTAAATCGTATCGACATCGCATCGTGTTATTGTGATTGGCCGAGGAATTATTGCGATTTAGTGAGTCACGGGCTCAGGGCCCGTAGAATGTAACTCACTAAATCGTATCGACTCATTTGTGATTGGTAGAGAAACCGACGCTTGATGTCGCAGTTAATCGGCGAAGCACGGCGATCTCTGAACCAATCACAATCACACGATGCGATGTCGATACGATTTAGCTAGAGACATTCTAACCCCCCTGAGTAGCGATAAAAGTAGATTGAGTTATAGAGACTGCATCTCTTTAGTTGGAATGTTATTTAATAGTTATTTATTTTTAAACACTTCAAAGGTTGGACTTAAATTTTGTAACAGGATAAAGTAACTATAGGTTGGATGTCTCTTCGCATTTCTCAGTAATGTATCTGATAGGTGGCATGAAGCGTTGACTAAAATTAATCGATCGATTCTATGATGACTCAATCGAAAGAGCCGTTAGAATAGATCGGTAATGTTTTTCTATAGTTCTCTTTTCAAATTCATCTTTATAGGATAATGTTTGGATATTCGATAGATGTGAACTTTTATCTCAATAATTCAGTTTAATATACACAACATGTTTAAAAAAAAAATATAAACAATAATCCAAGCTATGCGAACATGTGAAGCGATAATGTTTCAAAATTATGACTAACTTTATTGGTGAAATCTCTAACTAAATATGTTGTTGTTATTATAAGTATAAAGTCAAAGATATATTTAAGGAGCCATTCACTGCACACATACAGTACTTATATTTTCACCTCACCAATAATCTTCACAAGAAGATACGTATAGACCAGAGTGGTTCCGTTACAATAAGTACTATAAAGTAACCGGTATATCGAATATTAAAAATCGAATTAAGGATGCAGACCATAGAGTTTCCGTTACAATAAGTCTCCAATAAGTACTATAAAAGTACCCAGTATATCGATTATTAAAAATCGAATTAACGGTATGCTCTATGCTGGAGTAATGTACAATGTTCTGTAATAAAAGTATTTTGAGTTTGGAATTAAGTGGCGTACCTTTAAATGAAGTGCCGCATTACTTCTAACAATAAGAGCTCTGTTGCGCAATATATTGCGTATTAATCGATGGTTACCATATTATTGCAATTAACAAATTTTGCACTAGCAAAACTTGTTAATTCCAATAATATGGTTTTGCACTAGCAAAACTTGTTAATTGCAATAATATGGTGGTCTCAATGATTGGAAAATGTTACTTAATGGTAACTTAAAGACTCCAATTGTAGAGTGTCTTTACAAAAGGGCTTCTTTGGTTATGAATGTTTTGATTGATTGAACCATGGACTTGATTAGACAAAACATTGTGAAGTGTTTGATGATAACATGATTTAATGCTGTGTAGATATATTATATGCACGATTATATCATTGAAAATCATTGAGAATATGGAGTTGAGACCGAACTGCACTAAAGAAAAAGATTTTTTCCAAAAGGAGAAAATACAGCCCTTTTAAAAGGACACTCTTCAATTAATTAAGCGTTGATATAAGTTATAATATTTCGAGTACAATGCATTTTTTTTATAGTTGTGACACCACAAAGGATCATGTTGTTTTATGTTTTATTTTTGATAACGTTTTTTTATTAATATAATCATGTTATATTTAGTTAGTAGGCTCATAAACTTCTATTTACTGTTTTATACACAAAAATCATTTCCAAAAATATAATTATCCATTTGTTTTATTTAACATGTTAATTTTATTTTAGTTGGAGGTATTATGTACTTAGGTATATTTTTTTATATTATTTTTTGATGATCTCGTGAAGAATACTCTGTGGTACTGGTAATGTACTATTAGCGTAGACAGAAAATATAATAGACTCGCTACTATTTAAATACTAAGGAGGAAGAAAAGGATAATGTGTGCAACATTAAGTCGTAGCAAGAGTGAGCGAGACACATGCATAAGTTTTTTTTATCCTTTTCGCGTATGCGTTATTTTTGTTTGGACCCAATTCAACTGGGTCCCAACAATAAGGTGGCCAACCGTCCCCATCATCGGTATGCAAGCTTGTTTTTGTATTTACGTAAAAAAAACCTTCATTAATCACGTTATATACGCTAATGTTACACGTTCTAATACCTTTTAAGCAAAATATAAGCACCTAATATGTGCATCCTTTTCTTCATCCTTAGTGTCAAAATAGTAGCGAGTCTATAGTATACTTAGTCTTAGTCTGTCTACGATTAGTGTTTATTGTACCATGGATCAGAGAATACTTAGCCATGAGAGTCTTGTTTTAATTAATAAGTACATCAATCTGTGTGGTGTTTAGCCATTTATAGATAATATTTAACGGTTTTTAAGTAAGTCATAATTAAATATTCCAATAAATATACAGGTTAAACTGTTGAAATGTTAAAAAAAGTTGTTTAGTGTAAATCGGAATGTCGCTTTAAATTTGCTCATGAAACATGTAATTCCTAAATAAGTATTAGTTGTAAATTTTGAAATTAAAAACTAAGTAATAAAATTGGTTAGGCATCTATGAATTAAGAGTAACTAGGGTTTTGAATTCGTCACTGTTTTAACTATTAGTTATATTACTGTACTAATGTTATTCAAAATAAAAGTTTTTTGAAAATATAAAAATATATGTTTTGATTTTTTTTATAAAATTTATGTATATTATAGTGTATACTACTAAATTATTTACAAAACAATATGTACAATAATAATATTTACAAATAAATAGCTAATTCTAGGCATCGAAAAATTCCTCCGCGTCACCGTCGTTGGGTAACGCACAGAGAAGGCTGGCAGCATGTTTTGAATTACTTTTTTGCTAGAGAAAAAATCAACTCATTACTTAGACTGGCCATGGACTGATCACTCGGCAAAGTTTATTCAATGAACCTTACACGCATCAAATTATGTCTATAAATTAAGGATACACAATTGTTAAACACAAAGTGAAAAATGTGAAATCGAAAATAACAGTCAGGAGCAGGATTTGAACCTGCATCTTCTGGATACCGTCCAGATGCTTTACCAATTCAGCATCTGGACGGTATCCAGAAGATGCAGGTTCAAATCCTGCTCCTGACTGTTATTTTCGATTTCACATTTTTCACTTTGTGTTTAATGTATAGTGCTAAGCATGTCAAATGCTAAAAATATATATAAAAATATCTAAAATATACACAATTGTGTTAAAAAAATCGAGGCTAAAGTTGTATGTATTATTCTTATTTTGATGTTTTTATATATTTTTAGCATTTGACCTGCTTAGCCATATAAATGTTAGCTTTGTTCCAGAGTTTGAGTCCCGAGAAATTGTCACGATGGCTGAATTGGCAAAGCATCTGAACGGTATCCAGGAGATGCAGGTTCGAATCCTGCTCGTGACTGTTATTTTCGATTTCACACTTTCACAATTTGTGTATCTTTATATTTCCCATTAATTTTATAAAATAGTTACAACTTTTAACTGCGTGCGTGAGCGTTATGATACTATTCAGAACGAACGAGATAAAAAGAGACTGTCAATGAGTTTTTCAAAAGAGATTTTAGTATTATTATATAGGCGTGTTAATACGTTGCAGACGTTGCGGCTGCTCGCGCGTCAAAACAACACTAGAAAATGCTAATGAGTGCAGTAAAGTGTAATCTGCACTCATTGATAGTGGATACTTTAGTACCTTATTGTGGATCTTCTCTTTTTTATACATCCACCACACCCTTATTTGGCTGTTTTTACATACTCGGAAATGAATTATTTAACTTTTGTTTAATGGCGTTATTAGATGAGTAGAGACAATTTTGACAATGTCCTATTGATTTTTTCAACCTATTACTGTCCTATGACAATTGGGCTTGCGTTTCCTCTCCATCCATCCATCAGCCTTTTAACGTCCACTGCTGGACATAGGCCTCCCAAAGTATGGGGGATAGTGCCGTAATCGCCACGCTTGGCAGGCGGGTTGGCGATCGCAGTGGATATTGTTAATACTCGAAGGAGTGCTGCTGCCCACTCCCCCGGTATTCCCTCAGTCGGCTCTTACGACTCCCATGGGTGGAGAGGGGTGGGACAATTCTAAAGCCGGCCCCATACGGCAAAGCCGGCCCCACACGGCAAGTTCCTTCTCCTAGTGAGAGCGATTAAGGTTGCAGTCCACCACGCTGGTCGCTGGCCCAGTACGGGTTGACTAGACTTCACAAGCCGGCGAGAAAATCTCTCAGGCATCATAATTTATGAACAAATAGACACAAATTCTCGAAAAGTCAGGTATGTGTACCGTGCCCTTGGACTGGGGATCGAACTCAATAGTTACCATTGTCTTTGCAGTCCTTGGTTTTATTTTAGGCTATCACTGCTTCCCATAATGTCCCATAAACTTATTTAAATAGTACTCGTATAAAAAATTTGTTGTTCCCGTCGTTCGATCTTGTTTCCTGCCGTATTTGTTTTTTTTTTAAATGTACCTAACCGCACACCTCGTCGTTCGGGGCAACGATCAGGGTAGTGTGGGCCCCTCACTCACCAAATAAACCTGCCATGTGCCGTTCCTCCGCCTGCACTGGCGGGCCAATGGAACTATGGCACATTAATTTCTTTGGTATCTTGTTCCCTGCCTAGGTACTTATGAAACAAACTGATTTTGATGCGGTTGTAACCGTCATTTAGATCAGATATTTTTTAAAGGAAAGTTTTTATGTATAATTAAGCCACACATACTATTTTTTTGACGTGATAGCGTCTTATAAATCGATGAACGCCGGCTGCACGCACGAAAAAGTCTGACATTCCGAAAAAATGTATGGCGACCGATGCATTGTTTGTGAAACTCAGAAAACATATATGACGTTATCAGGTAAAATATTCGTCCGTAAATAGACTTTACATATATGAGTTTTTTATAAGTAGATAAAATCAATGATTTGTGATTAAGTCTAAATGTAGGTTTTGTACACTGGCTAATCTGAGACATAGGTATCAGAATGATGTATAGGTACTAGAGTTGTGGTTCTTAGGGCTACCATTCAGGCGTACTGTGGTTTGCATAAGAAATAAAACAGCTGCACTTTCGCGGCATGGTCGCTAGTCCTACCACTGAAGTCTTCTAGTTCCAGTGGTCCGCCAGTACAAGCGGAGAGACGACACACGGCGGGTTTATTTAGTGTGCAAGTGCTCCACTCTACCTTGTTCGTTGCCCAAATAATAGGGTGTGCGGTTAGGTATATTGTTGTCCGTCTTAACAAAAAAAAGGATCGCTAGTCCATACTTAATATTATAAATGTGTATTCAGGAACAAAGTTATATTGAAATGCGGTAGTTGGCACTAGCAGTAAGCGGCTACAATGAGAGTGAGTTTGTGTTTTACTTATTGACTTGACATCATGAAATTTCTTATGCATATAGTCCGGAGTATAGAGACGAACATAGGCTATTCTCATACTGAAAATAGTGGGTTTCAGTGGGGTACGACTTTTGTATACTTAGAGAATATTTAAGTACTATTTAGATACCAATTATTTGTGAATGAGGAAAAAGAGATTTTTGGTACGAGCGGGAAACGAATCCGCGTCTTTTCCAATCCGGGGAAGTGCTCTAAGCTACTGAGCTATCGTACTGGCCTATTCGGCCATCCTAATCTCCTTATCACATTTGTCTTTACGACCAACGCCATCTATCGGAATGCATTTACATGCATTAAACCAATATAGTAAGTTTAATTTTGCAAATAAAATTCATATTGCAAAAAAAAAATATCTTTTTCCATGCCATTTGCTAAAAAAATATAGATTTAAAATACCTACTAATTAGATCTTAGACGAAGGATATTATAGACAAGCTATCAGCGTATGCAGTGTCGAGATAGCAATAGATAACCGGAATAATTTTAAAAGATAACTATGATTATAACTTTGTTGACTAAAATGTACTACCTGTTTTAGCCGGATAAAAGAATGACAGGACAAAAGAAATTGCAGTTATGCTTATATTTTGCTTAAAATGTATTAGAACATGTATTAGCGTATATAACGTGATTAATAAAGGTTTTTTTTTACATCAATACAAAAACAAGCTTACATACTGATGATGGAGACGGTTGGCCACCTTATTGTTTGAACCCAGTTAATTGGGTCCAAATACTACCAATGCGTATGCGCGAAAAGGATAAATATACTTATACCTGTGCCTCTCTCACTCTTGGTAAAACCTAGTATGTGCATCCTTTTCTTCATCCTTAATGTCAAAATAGTAGCGAGTCTATATTATTCTTCGTCTAAGATTTAGATATATGACTCATTTTTCACCGTTTATTTCTCTTTCACCGAACAAATTTCCTTCGTTTGACGGTCTACCTTAAATTAATACTCGATATTGGCGAAATTGTGCTCACACTGCCACAACAAGAGCCATTAAACAAGAAGATAAGATAAGATAGATATATGACAGATGGTGCTCGATGATGGATGTTGCTAGCAAGTTATGTCTAAATCATACCTACATTTCCTAAATTATTCCTTTCTACATTTTACCCTCGCTACGTCCCCATGGACTTCACAATATCAATAAGTCACTCTACGGTATATTAATTAGAAAAAAGCTAAATTTAATTATGATTGGTAGGTACAGTATTTACAGCGTGAAAGTGTACAAAGAAACAAACTCATATTCGCATTTATAATATAAGTATATTGTTGTACGACCAACGCCACCTATCGGATGTATTTACATGCATTAATCCGATATAGTAAGTTTAATTTTACAATTAAAATTAATACTATTTGATAGCGCGAATTTTTTAAATATTTTGATCTATATTTTAGCTTTGTTCCTTCCAATCCGTGGAAGTGCTCTAAGCCGCTGAGCTACCGCACTTACCTTAGGCCATACCCTTTCTTTTTCCTTATTCACAAATAACTTGTACTTTAAAGTAGCTGAGCATGTCAAGTGCTAAAATATAGATCAAAATATGTCTGCCAAGTGAAATAAAACATTGCCTGTATACCCGACGACGAGATTTTCTCGACAGCTTGTCAAGTTTTTTTCTATCCGCACTAGGCCAGCTAGGCCAGTGGTTTGGCCTAAATTCTTCTCTATCTGCGAATAGACCAAAGAGCATATAACACTTCGTTTAGAATAGACCCTTGTTCAATGTGGGATTTTAGTGGGTTGTAGAAAGGAAAAAATGCATTGTTGTCAAGATAATGAATGGTTTTATTTTGCGCAGATTATCTACTGCATTTTAATTACTTATATACTAGCAAACCTAATAAGACAGGATAGTGTTTATCCTATCTTCTAAGTTGGAACAATATCTAGATACTTACATTATGAAAAAAAAAACGTTAACATCGATAAGTAGTTTCAGAGTTCCTCGCGGACCCTGTGACAGGGAATTTTTATATCTTCTAGCTATACTAACATATCTATGTCTGCACATTTAAGATATTTTAGAAAAAAATGACTGTAATAGGCTATATAGGCGTGTCCAAACACAAAACGTTTTTTTTAGATATTTGTCTGTTTATCTGTTTGTTTATTCGCGCATCACGCAAAAACTACTGAACGGATTTTGATGCAACTTTTATTTGATAGCTCTTGATTAGACTTAACAACTGGTATACATTTTATCATGCTACTATGTCGGGAACCTGAGATATAAACTAAAAGCTAGCTTTTGGCTGCGGAGGAGCTGCGGGCAAAGGTTAGCTACTATTCTAAAGCTGTAACAGAGCTCTGTCTATACATTTAAGATATTTGAGAAAAAATACTGTAATAGGCTATATAGGCGTGTCTGAACACAAAACAATTTTTTTACATTTTTGTCTGTTTATCTGTTTGTTTGTTCGCGCATCACGCAAAAACTACTGAACGGATTTTGACGCAACTTTTTTTGTGTGATATCTCTCGATTAGACTTAACAACTGGTAGGTATACATTTTATCCCGCTACTATATCGGGAATCTGAGATATAAGCTAAAAACTAGCTTTTGGCTGCGGCGGAGCCGTGGGTTGGGTGAGATTATAATTTAGTATTGATAATACTAAATTATAATCACACGGAAAGATAACAGATTATTAGCTATAAATATATATACATATATATATATATATATATATATATATTAGTCTTCTTCTTCTTCTAGTTTTAATGGCCTTGTAGCCTTTTGCCACAACTCTGCCAGTGTCCGTGATGTTAGTGTCGTAAACAGCTAGGACAGAAAAAGTAGCGTAGGAAAATTGCCCGGTAATATTGCATAAGAGATCTGTATATATTAGTCTCTTTGATTATAATCAAAATGTAGTCTATTGATTTATATATTTTTTATTGTATGTAACTATACCAAACTTATCGATTACACTTTTTTACTCCGATACTAAAGTTGTTAGCAACAGTTACCATGGCAACCAACACCTTGTTTAGGTGCCGTAAACAAATGAAACGCGAATGGCACATTTCAAAAGTGCCCATGACTGTCTAGTTAAGAAAGCTAATTACAAAAAATTGCTGATGGATAATGGAATTTGTAAAATATCACGCCAATTTTCTACGTAAGTAAATATATAATTGACACAAAATATCAAAAATTATTTATTGATATATTTTTCGTTGCTTAGCATTAGTAATCAATATTTTGACAATGATTGTAGTCACGCTTCTCCGTATTCATATTGAAATAGGGCCATCCTTCAAATTTACATTTTGTATTGTCGTCTAACATGACTGGGGAATATATGAATTTTAATTGTATTGATTCCAGAATTTGATTTTACAATCGTTGTGTAAGTTGTGTTGCAAAAAGTACTGATGAATCAAAATCAAGTGAAAAAGGATGATAAGAAAAACAATGTGGTTCAAAAGCAGGCTCCGAAAAAGAATGTGGATAAAAATATGTCGGAAATTGATGAGCATATATTAAAAAGGTTTGATATTAAAAAGAGACTTGGGAAAGGTGCTTACGGTATTGTCTGGAAGGCAGTTGATAAGAAGACCAAAGATATAGTGGCAATTAAAAAAATATTTGATGCGTTCCGAAATCAAACCGATGCTCAGAGAACTTTTAGAGAAATAATATTTCTTCAGTCGTTCAGAAACCATCCCAACATCGTGAAGTTACACAGTATACACAGGTACGTTATAGTTTTTTTATTATCTAGTTAGGTACTTATTTTTATCTATTCAATGAACTTTACAAACACATTCACAGATAATATGGTAGACTCAAACATTTGTTTGTGTTGTGTATATTTAAATATAGGGGTCCAACCCGAAAACGAACCTATTCCGTAGTTAATTACACGAAGGAATTGGGTATGACCGCAAGGTAGTACAGTAGCTCAGTGGATTAGAGCACTTCCCCGGATAGGAATGGACGCAGGTTCGATTCCCGCTCGTACTAAAGTTCTCTTTTTCCTCATTCACAAATAATAATGTGTATTTCTAAGTCTAATAATAATATAATATTCACAGATATTTCACACAACGTCCTCTGGTCCCAAACTAAGCTTAACGCTTGTGCTATGGGTACCTACCAGATTACGGATTTCATATTCGTTTTTGTTTTCGTAAATACATACATATAATAAATAGAAAAAACCCAGACGCAGTACAAAGTGTGTTCATCACACAAATAATTGTCCTGAGTGGGAATCGAACCCACGACCTCGTGTACGGAAGTCGGTTACACTACCGACTACGCCACGCTCAGTTTCCAATCCTGGGTTGAGTCCACAAATGTTATTATAGGGCTTTTCGTCAATAAATTCTTAATAGAAGTTTGGAGCGATATTCCACCCCTGTGCAAGAAACTACGTTCAGCGGTTGGTTTGCGTCAGATCTCTCTACGGTCATGTTGGAAGGCTGTCATATTGTACTAACGATTTAAGCGGGAACCTTTTTACTTTTTTTTTGCGTGAACTTGGCGCGCGCCCTACCCGGACTTGAGAGGTTAAGGAACAAAGAGTTTATTACATATGAAATTTACAATAAGAAGGTGACAGAAACCGTGATTAGTTTATACGCGCAATCCATAAGAGTGCATTTGCGCACACTGATGCACTATCATTTTGCCAGTATATTTGTCCAGTCTCTGTTGACACTGGCTGCCGTTACCCAAACCAGTCTGGAGAACATTCCAGAGACCGAAACCAGGCTGTTACATGAAAAACACGTGTTACAAAGTACACATTATTTGTGGAAGTGGAAAAAGAGAACTTTACTGTGAGCGGGATTCAAACCTGCGTCCTTTCCTATCCGGGGAAGCGTTCTAGACCGTTAAGCCATCGCAGTCACCGACGGCAATTCCCAATCTCTACATTTGTTTTAGATATCTTTACGATCCACTCCACCTATAGGATGCATTTACATGCATTATTCCAATATAGTAAGTTTATAACGTAGCTGAGTATGTTAAATGCTAAAATACAAATAAAATACATGTGTTACAATTCGAAGTCACCTTGAAGAGGTTATTATATGACTGCCTCGGTGGTGCAGCGGTAGTGTGAGCGACTGCTGATCATGAGGTCTTGGGTTCGATCCCCGGGTCGGGCAGTATTATTGAGCTTTTTTTTCCTATAAAGATAAATTCTCAGTAGCAGCCTGGAGTTTGGAAATGTGCCTGTGGTAGACGGCAATAGGCTCGCCCCCTATTACTTGGGACTCAAACATAGCTGGTGAATCGTCGGTGTGTAATACACCTCTGCCTATCCCTTCGGGGAATACAGGCGTGATGCTATGTTTATGTTCAAATGTCGAATTCAATGCTTCCTCCACTAGGCAATTTTATTTATATCATCTAAGTACATTCATTTTTCCATACAGAGCACTGAACAACCGCGACATATACCTTGGTTTTGAATACATGGAGACGGATCTTCACAACGTAATCAAACGCGGCAACATCCTCAAGGACATCCACAAGAGATATATCATGTATCAGATGCTAAAGGCGACCAAGTATATCCACTCCGGGAATGTGATACACAGAGACCAAAAGCCTAGTAATGTACTGATTGATAGCGCTTGCAGGTACGTAATTTGGTTCACTAAATATTGATTGCCTCTGTGGTGTAGCAGTAGTGCGAGCGACTGCTCATCGTTAGGTCTCGGGTTCGATCCCTGGGTCGGGCAGTCATATTGAGATTTTTCGTAAAAAGAAAAATTCTAGCAAACCTGACTATATTGTAATAAGAAAAGGAAATGATAAGGATAAAAACTATCTTATTTATATGCATATAGGTCTCGGGTTCGATCGCCGGGTCGGGTGGTGTTATTAAGCTTTTTCCTAAAAAGAAAAATTCTAAGTAGGTAGCAGCCCGGAGTTTGGAAAATCTGCCCGGTAGACGGCAATAGGCCCACTATTACGTGGGACTTAACATAGCTGGCGAATCGTGGGTGTGTAACACACCTCTGCCTACCCCTTCGGGGAATACAGGCATGATGCTATGTTTTTGTTAAAATTGGCTATTGGAGAATAAAATTTCTTATGCTGCGACGTTATACGTGATAGGGTACAATAGAGCCCCTAGGTTGATCGATGGCCTGGTAAAAGCAGCCGTTGGATGCAGATCATATAGAACCGCAGCTTGTTCTGGTACTCTTTTAGGGAGGTTTACGTCCAGGTGCATGGAGGATTGGGAATTCTTGAATATCTTGCATTCCTAACCACTCACATATGTGCACGTCCCACTCAGAAATGTTAAAAAAAGAATGAAATTAACAATGGATTACAAATTATAATTTGTGAATAAGGAAAAAGAATATTTTAGTACGAGCGGGAAACGAACCTGCGTCCCTTCCTATCCGGGGAAGTGCTCTAATCCACTGAGCTATCGTACTATTTGTTAGAAATACACAATCTCCTTACCACATTTGTCTTAACGACCAACGCCACCTACGGGAAGCATTTACATGCATTAATCACTTCCCCGGATAGGAAGGGACGCAGGTTCATTTCCCGCTCGTACTAAAATACTCTTTTTCCTTATTCGCAAATTATAATTTGTACTTTAAGAGTAGCTGAGCATGTCAAGTGCTAAAATATAGATCAAAATGTTTAACAATGGATTTTAATCAGCTTTCAATAACAATACCTACTGTATTAGTTGAGGTTGCCCTCTATACAACTGTAATAAAACTAATTACATGAATGAAGGTTGAGTTCTAAAGCCATTCAAAGAAGTGCTTGATGCCGATAGGTAGTTAGTCGATATCATTTGTAATATTCAAGGCTACAGGTACTTGAAACTTGTTTAGCAAATGTTATGTTGGGACGTGGAAGCTATTGTCGTGCGATTTTCTTATAAGCATGACTTTGCATGCGATATGCATTGTGGATAAGGTCTATGAATGTGTGGAGTGAAAAGACTTAATAACAATCGACGGAAATTCTTCAAGCACATATATTTTTAATTTTTCGAGTTTGTTCAAATCCCAGTTTTGTACATGATCGCCATAAGATCTGATAGGCTCTTCTTAAGTGGTAGCGCCAGCACGAATGGGCCGGCTCGATCCACCATCAAAGTACCACCCTCTCACAAAAGATCAGACGGTAACAACGGTACCTATTGTTGTGTTTCGTATGGTTAGTGAGAGCGCCGGAGGCTCAAATCTCCTTCCCTATCCTCTCCTCATTATCCTTTCTATCCTATCTCTTTAGTATTCTACCTATCCTCTCCTTATTATTCTTCCTGTCCACCTCCCATTTCCTTGGAGATAGCGACGCGCGAGTGATGCCTCAGGTGTTGCTAGCGTCTATAGGCTACGGTAATCGCTTACCATCAGGTGGGCCGTATGCTTTTTCGCCACCCATATAGTATAAAATCTGTAACAGAGGATTGAATGGCCTGATGTAGCACTTTCTTGAGTACAGCACTCTGTAAGTGGAGTCCCTGGCCATCCAGGAAAAGAATTAGTCAAGGTTTTCTTTTTTCCCAGGGTAAAGCTGGCAGACTTCGGTCTAGCCCGCTCCGTATCTAGTTTATACTCTGGCGGGGAGGAAGGTGCCGATCCCTGCTTGACTGACTATGTGGCTACGCGTTGGTATAGAGCTCCAGAAATACTCATTGCTAGTAAAAAGTGAGTATTATGATGACTTAATAGTTTTTTTATTGCTTATGGCGTGGAAGACCTGCCATGGCCCACCTTATGGTAAGTAGTAACTGACGCTCATAGACCAAATGATTGCCAAATCACTGCCCACCATTTCATGTCACGGTTGGAAAATAATCAATAAACGGCTATCTCCCGATTAAAACAGGTCAGTTGGCAGACGGTGACGTTGTTAAATGTAAGGGTATCCTGGCTTTTTTGTGTGGGGATAGAATTGGTTATCTTCCTTTATAAGCCGAAAGATATCGAAACTTTTTACGGCTGTTTAAAAAGTAAAGCATATTGAGTATTCTGACACTACTAGATTGCATTACCGAAGCGATTTTAAGTTTACATTAATATTTCATACTACGTAACCATACTTCTACTAAAGAGAATGGTACACCAACAGCAAAAATGGAACATTATGTATTATAACAAAATCTAACGTAATAGGATGTACGCATCGTATATATATTTACTAAAAGACAGCAGCCTGTACTAAGGAAAAATCCTTGCGGGGGACTTTACAAACATACAATTTCACGGACACAAAGTACACCCAGACTCAGAACAACCATTTGTAAATCACACAAAGAGTTGTCTTGTGTGGGAATCGAACTCACAATACTCAGATGGCAGGCCGGTATCTAAACCACTCTGCTATCTGTGCAGTCTAAGTGCTTTAATAGCCATGACATTTTGACTGTTGCATCAGCTGTGGTCACAATTGAACACGGTTCATTAACTAATTCGTACGTGGCAGTCTACGCTCAAATAATACCATGTATAACGCAAATAAATTTGCTTTTTTATTAAGTATAATGTCTGAAAACCTTAATATAATGATCTCCACAGCTACACAAAGGGTATAGACATGTGGTCTCTAGGCTGTATCCTGGGCGAGATGTTGACGGGCAAGCCTCTGTTCCCCGGCACGTCCACCGTCAATCAAGTGGAGAGGATTATGTCTGCGTTACCCAGACCTTCCAATGAGGGTAAGCTACCAATATTGTTTATTGCTTTAAATGGAAATATAGATATTGACAATAATAGATTTTTACAAGTGTAATAAAGTATCTTACATTATTTTTTATTGTTGATCTTAGCACTATTCACAACTTTTATTTAGAATCAGCTTCCGATCTGATCTATAAATAAATAAATATTCACAGACATTTCACACAACGTCCTCTGGTCCCAAACTAAGCTTAACGCTTGTACTATGGGTACCATCCATCCATCCATCAGCCTTTTAATGTCCACTGCTGGACATAGGCCTCCCCAAGAATGGGGGATAGTGCCGTAATCGCCACGCTTGGCAGACGGGTTGGCGATCGCAGTGGATGTTGTTAATACTCGAAGGAGTGCTGCTGCCCACTCCCTCGATATTCCCTCAGTCGGCTCTTACGACTCCCATGGTTGGAGAGGGGTGGGTCAATTCTAAAGCCGGCCCCACACGGCTGTGGGTACCAGATTACGCATATAATACATATATATATATATATATATTACTTTTTTTTTAAATACATATAATAGATAGAAAACACCCAGACGCAGTACAAATATCTGTGTTCATCACACAAATAATTGTCCTGAGTGGGAATCGAACGCACGACCTCGTCACGCTCAGACGCTAGTAATAATTTAGATATAGAGGCATAGCTCGGGTGTCACCATCTCCAGGCATAAGAATAAGAAGTGGGGATACTAGGAACAAAGGCAATCTTATTGCATATAGGTAGTACTAGTCTCCACAGAAATGGTAGATCTTTCATGGAGTACATGTACAATGTACATGCTTCTACAAAAAATATCTGACCATGTCTGATACATGCCAATAAATAAGTTCAAGAAAGCCATAAAAAATTAGACTTTGTAACAAAGGTTATTACACAGTTTCGGATTATCTTGAGGATAAAATAAAATAGGATTCAGCTGCTCCTCATTAATTAATTTTCAAAATTGTTTCGTAGTATGTCATCTTGGTTTAAGCACTTTTTTTTATGACATTTTAGTGATAAGAATTATGTTAAACTGTAATAAATTGGCAGTTTAAAAAGCGACTTACTACGAAATCCGGCTCGGATTTGTTTGTTGTTCGCGGATACACACACTTCAGGCGCTCGTGTTAATGACTAGTGTGTTCTTGACGATTTTAAGAGGTAATAGGTAAGACCTATAAAAAAAGGCATTTTAGAATTTTAATTTTTGAATATGAAGGATAGACGAATCGTGTAAGGATTGCTTTACCACGCAGCCAAGCTTGCCTGTATTAGTAGTTCACTAGCCTTTGCCCATGCTTCTGCTGCAACCAAAAGCTAGTTTTTAGTTTAGGTATATCTCAGGTTCCCGATATAGTAGCGGGATAAAATGTATACCAATTTTTGTCTCAAATAAAAAAAAAACTAGACGTCGCGGGACGTCTACCAGATGTGAAAACATCGAAATAGTTTTGTAGAAATAAAATGATCATAACATGACAAAGTACTCCTCTAGACGAATCAAACGAGTATAAACTCGATAGGGTTGCGTCGTTTCATTACAGAGTTACTGTGACCACCTTCCAGCTCCATCGTCAGACCCTGGATACCATCTAGAGACAAAGTACTCGTCAAGACAAATCATACGAGCCCAAACTCGATGGAGTTATGTCGTTTTATAACGGATTTGCTTTAAATATGGCCACCTTATAGCTCCATCATCAGACCCAGGATACCATCTAAAGACAAAGTACTCGGCAAGACGAATCATACGAGCCCAAATTCGATGGGGTTGCGTCGCTTCATTATAGAGTTCCTATGTCCACCTTCCAGCTCAATGATCAGATCAGCTCCATGTCATCATAATATTGCATTGTCACGCGATATACAGATGCGTGTAAAATTTCAGCTCAATCGGAAACCGGGAAGTGTGTCAAATTTAACTTGCAAGATTTGAACGGGACAAGTAAAATAAGAGCGTCGCCACGCTAACAGCCGATTTTGCTCTCCCTCCGCATTAGATGTTTCACATCAAAAAGTAGCATCATTTCGTTTAGTAGTTTTTGCGTGATGCAAGAACTAACAAACAGACAAAAATTCTAAAAAAAATGTTTTGTGTTTAGACACGCTTATATAGCCTATTACAGTATTTTTTTCTCAAATATCTTAAATGTACAGACACAGTTTCTGTTACAGCTTTATAATAATATATTTTGATTATCTGACAGATATACAAATAGTGTGCAGTGGATATGGTTCTTCTTTGATTCGGGAGCAAGCGTCAAATAACCACGGGGGCGCGTCTCTCACGTGTCTCTTGTCTTGTGCGCCGCGAGATGCCGCAGATCTGGTCCAGAGGCTGTTGGTGTTCAACCCAGCGAAGAGACTCAGCGCGGAGAGGGCTCTTGACCATGAGTATGTTAGCAAGTAAGTAGTATATTTAGGCGTAATTGTTGACTTGATCATTTATTTTGATATTTTATTATATAATTTTTTCATCTGTACTTAGCACTTGACATGCTCAGTTACTTTAAAGAACAAATTATTTTTGAATGTGGAAAAAGAGAAGTTTAGTACCAGTGGGAATCGAACCTGCGTCCCTTCCAATCCGGGGAAGCGGTTAGAGCACTTTCCCGGATTGGAAGTGACGCAGGTTCGATTCCCGCTCCTACTAAAGTTTCTTTTTCCACACATCACATTTTTTTTTAATATTTTTGAAGCAATTGATGAGTTTAATCTTAATTCTTTGCCAATTATGTTTAAAGAAGGAATGTGCTATCGGAATTAGTAGTTCTGAGCTGATGTCACGGTGGCTGAATTGGCAAACCATCTGGGATAGTTTTGTGCAAGTTCAAATCCTGCTCGTGACGTGATTTTCGATTTGACATTTTTGAACTTTTATGTTCTTGATAATTTATTGTCCAGTCTGTTTCTTAAAACAATATTGATTTTTCGTTCAACTGACTGTTAAAATGATTATCGCTATGTTCTTTGTATTCTAAAATACAATTGAAGAACATGCACGCACATCTTTATCCTCTGTTTTATTCACAGGTGGTATAAATAATAAAAATAGTCTGTCCTTAGGGTACGTGCTCAGTTCCATAGTTTACAGACTTCGGTCTAGCCCGCTCCGTATCTAGAAAGTGTAACAAATAAACACTGTTATTTATAATACTAAGTTAGAGAAAAAATAAAAAATCTGTGGGGTTAGGCTGACCGCATTCGTAATGACGACGTAAGAAAGCGAGTAGGTATGAAAGAGAGTATTGGTGTAAAGATGTGAAAGCAAATGCTTTGATGGTTCGGACATGTGGAAAGAATGCCGGATGAGCGATGTTAAGAAAAATTCTCCAAAACCTATACACGCTCCCTCATTAATTTATTATTATCCTTCCTCAATCACCATCATCAAATCATTGATTTTCTTTCCAAAATTAAGTTATTTTGTTGAACGGATTTTAATTTAGTTTTTAAAAGGTAACTTGATTGAGAGTGTTCTTAGCAATAATTTAAAAAATCTTTTTCAGCCGTTTGAAGGCTTTTTTTTCCACACATTAGTGGCATCGCGTTTGGGCTCATTGGTATGGTCTCCGATAGGTTTAATCTATACAAATAAATAAAGTTGTAGTGTCTGTTTGTAATGTTGTTTAAATAACAACTTTTTACTAAATGCATACGAGAGTATATATTATACGCTACCTATTACCAATTTTTAAAGTTTTTGTCTGTCTGTCTGTTTTTTTGTTCCGGCTAATCTCCGTAACGGCTCCACCGATTTGGACGGTGCTTTCACTAGCAGATAGCTGTTGTTACAAGGCGTAGCTTAGGCTACTTTTATTTTGGAAAAATAAATAGGGTCCTGCGTAAAAAAATAAAACCCATAAAATTGCGAATGATTACCACTCCGGAATGGCAGGACTGATTGGGACTTTCACTAGCAGATAGCTGTTATTACAAGGAGTAACTTAGACTACTTTTGTTTTGAAAAAATAACTAGGGGTACCGCGCAAAAAAAATATTCTGCACTAAAAAAGAAAAAACTAAATTCCACGTGAACGAAGTTGCGGGTAGCAGCTAATGTTACAGTAAAAATGAATGGAGTTTAGATGGTTGGGTGATTTTTGATTTCGTAATCTCTATATTATATGTGTTTTTATCTTTTGTCAGATTTCACCGAGAACGAGACGAGCCGACATTGCCCTCGGATGTACTTCTCCCACTCAGAGATGACAAGCAGGTGTCTGTCGATGACTACAGAAACAAACTGTACAGCATCATGGCTAAAGGATCGCAGACTTGTAACGGACAGTCTAGAAGAAGTAACCACTCAAATAACAACCACAGGTGATTCCCCTCATCGATAATTTCACAAACTATTGACCGAAGGTTCTCTAGTGGTAGAGAGCCTTCCTTATCCCATCACGAATGGGCCAGCTCGATCGGGGAAGTACCACCCTCTCACATAAAATCAGCGTGTAACAACGGTAGTTACTCTTTTGTTTGCGTATGGTGAGTGAGATCGTCCTAGGCCCAAACCTGTAGGGAGGGGGAGTTCCTCTCCTTATTATCCTTCCTATCCACTTCCTATACCTATTGTAGCGTTAGTCGGCAACTAATAAAACACTATACATAAACACTACACATACACAGGGACAAGATACAGAACACTAACACTATCTAAACATTAACTTATTGTATTACAAAGATTATTGTTCTGTATCTTGTCCCTGTGTTTATGTGTAGTGTTTATGTATAGTGTTTTATTAGTTGCCGGCTAACGCTACACTAACATTGGAGATGGCGACACGCGAGTGATGCCTCTGGTGTTGCTAGCGTCTATAGGCTATGGTAACCGCTTACCATCAGGTGGACCGTATGCTTGTACGCCACCCATGTAGTATATAAAAAAGACCATTTTTATACTTCCATCGGTGCTCCAGATCACGTTTCATGTCTCTGATCTTATTAGGAGACTAGCCATTGACCGCAGCCAAAAGCTAGTTTTTAGGTTTTATCTCAGGTTTCCGATGTAGTAGCGGGATAAAATGTATACCACTTTTTATGCCTAATCAAGACCTATCAACAAAAGGTTGCGTCAAAATCCGTTTAGTAGTTTTTGTGTGATGCGCGAACGAATAAACAGACAAACACAAAAAATCGAAAAAATATAGTTTTGTGTTTAGACACGCCTATATAGCCTAATTAATACAGTATTTTTTTCTCAAATATCTTAAATGTGCAGACTGCAGCTCTGTTACAGCTTTATAATAATTAGGATTAAGTAGACGATATGTAAGTGTTTTTATTAGTTATGGTGTCCGAAGATTCACAGCCCACCTGATGGTATATAGCAATAGCAGCCGCTCATGAATCAAATACTACTAACAAGTCGCTGACTCACAGATGGAAAATGAATGACTGAACGACTACCTACTGCTACAACCAAAACAAACCGATATGCTATACAGCCGGTAACACGGCAGACGGTAGTACTGAGTTACTCCCACTTAGTAACAGAATACTATTAGAACTTTGAGACAGTATATTTTATTTACATGGATTTTTTTGATGGAAAAAATTAGATGGCTTTATTTTTATTGTTAACGATGGCAGACGAGTCTCGGCCTACCTGATAAGTAAGTGGATCATCGCTCATGAATCAACTATACCGAGAGAATTGTTAAGCCGCTGCGCACCATTTCATTTCTCAGATATGAAATGAATGAATAAACGGCTATCTTCTGCTACAGCTAAGACACACTTGACGTGATTCATGACCAGCCCGTTAGCAAGTGAGTACTCTCACTTGGTACCCAATTGACAATGACCTCGACATACCTTGATTAGATAAATCATGATCTACGCTTTCTTAATCAATTTTCATACGAAAGTTAAATATATAAACATAATTTTCACTTGCAGCAACAAAAGTCATCAATTGCCCGTCACAACAACTAAAAGCAGCAAAAGTTTCCACGATACAGAAAAAGCATTCAATAAAAACAAAAATCTATCAGCTGATCAGAAATCTAGGCCTAAACTGACGAGACCACCCGAACGAATAATCAAAGAATATCGATCAGATCAAACTGTAACTAACAAGCCCATGAGAGCCACTAAAGTCTTCGAAAGACATGACTGGATGGACTCTTCCAATTGTCATGGAGATTACTTCCAACCAGTCACAAGACAGAGTCCTTCAGACAACGGCTTTATGAGCGGAGGCAAGAAATCCACAATGCAACATAGGAGGAATTCCACATCATTTTCAACTGTGACTATTGGTGGGGACGCGGATTATGGCTCTCTTGCCGGGAAACAGAGGCATGGAGTCATTACTGCGAGTGCTTTAATGGATCTCAGAACTAGCATACGATGAATGTTTATGGTAAGGTTGGTCGAATCTCAAATTATTGGTATGACTCAGGAGTATTGCCGCTTGGAAAACTCGTTGAAATTTTCATACATCATCTTTAAAGAGACTTTGTTGTAAGAATGTCGGAAAATTAAAACTCTTGACTTCAATGAGTTCTTGTAAAATATTGAGGGTTTTGTTTTAAATGGGTTATATGTTTTTGGCGACCTGTTCGGTTGCCACAGTCACCTGTGAACCTCTGATAAAGAAAATCAGACTGAAGGTTACGTCTAAATAATTATAGATTTTCTTTTTAGCAGAGTCGTCTACGCAAAAGTGACAGCGAATATATGACGAATTTAGAATTTTCCAAGTGGCCATGTGTGGTTGTACTGTAATTTATTTTATAGATTCGGTTATGGGTAGGTAGTATTTTTGTTACTTACCCTGTTTTGATGTACGATATTTTGTTAAAGTTGTCTTTCCGCTTATTTTCTTGACTGCAAAGGCAACATGGTCCATTTTGGTTCCCCGTATTGATCTCTGTTTATAACTACAATAGAATTTTTATAGTATTCAAATTATAGTTTTGTCTTTTATTAGTTAATTGTTACTGACAGTGTACTTTTTTTATTTTTTGTTAAAGCGGGAAAAATGTTCCTAACCGCACACCCCGTCGTTCGGGGCAACGAACAGGGTAGTGTGGGGCCCTCGTCTACTAAATAAGCCCGCCGTATGCTGCCTCTCCGCCTTTATTGGCGGGCCGCTTGAACTATATTACATTACATCGGTGGTACTGATAGTATACCTAGTATCTATTTTATGATTGTATACTTGTAATTATTCAAATAAAATAAAATCTAAGAGAGTTTCCTTTCATGGCTTTCGTAATGAGTATTATTTTAGTTTTATTCACGTACAAATTTTCATCAACATTGATTTTAAGGCAATTCTGTAATTTGATTGAAATTATGGTGAATTTATCCATTTTTTTTGACAAAAATTTGTTGAGGTCAGTCTCTATACAAGCGGGTAAAGACAACATTTTATGTAAGCATTTTAGTAGAACTTTTCTTTGAAAAAGTATGAAGAGAACATTTTTCCTTATTTTCAATCTTATGTGTGATCATGTCTAGTCACAATATTACTGAATAAAATGTTAAAAATTGGTTTAAGGTTTTATATGGATACCATCTTTAAGTATGCCTGTTTTATTAGCTAACAATTATAGAAAACATGTTATAAAAATAGTCAGACCATAGTATAAATGAACACTGCCATCACACAATCTAGCCCTGAATTGTATTGTATTTGCTCAAAAAATACGAACTTTATAACGATGAAGCTGAAAGAATTATATATTTAGTAAACAATATTCAACTCTATGTAATATAAATCTCATTAATATTTCGTTCAATATTACAAATTACCCTTTGTAAATGCATAAGTACAATATGCAAGATTGGGTAAGATTAAAATTCACTTAGATTCAACCTTTTAACGATGTGCTATTTCAAATATTTACTGCACAAACTGAGCAGTTTTCACTGAAGAACAAAACGGCCAATAAATTTGATTAATAAAAAAGTTAAAAGTAAAGTTTTAAATATGAGTAATAAATTTGTTTTATATGAGTAGGTACTGTAGACAGAGGTTATAATAGACACGTTCTCAGCGTATGCAGTGTCGTCGTATGATATGATAACCGGAATCATTTTAGAAAATAACTATGATTAGGTATAACTTTGTAGACTGAAAATGCACTACCTGTTGTAACCGGATAACTACAAAAGAAATTATGCTTATATTTTGCTTAAAATGTATTAGAACGTGTAACATTAGCGTATACAACGTGATTAATAAACGTTTTTTTAAGCAAATTCAAAACAAGCTTACATACCTATGATGGGGATGGTGGCCACCTTATTGTTGGGACCCAGTGGAATTGGGTCCAAACAAAAATTAACGCATACACGAAAAGGGTAAAAAACTTATACATGTGTCTCGCTCATTCTTGTTATGACCTAATAGGTGCATCCTTTTCTTCATCCTTAGTGTTAAAATAGTAGCGAGTCTATTATAGCCTCTGTCTACGATGAGTACATAATATTCCCTGTGACTTTATTAATGTAGAAAACGATTTTTTTTATCTAAATTATGCATTAAGATATTATTATCTAACAATCAATTTAAAGTAATAAGTCTTCTTCTTACACTTACAACTTACACCAAGTGACCTTATATTTTGTAACCAAATGTAATGGGAACCAAATAAAATATTTGATATTAAATACAATAAATTATATAATATTAAGTAGTTATATAATAAATGTTGAACTGACACTTTTAGATGTCTGCACGTGTGATTTATAACTAAATGAATTTATTTACAATAGGTAGATACGATCTAGAAAAACTATGAGGATTGCTGCTCCCACAGGGTAAAAAATAGCAGAAGAACAGTACACCGCGAGCCGAGTGTTAATTTTTCTTAATGCCACCATTTTATTTGCTAGTTTAAAATTTGGACGTTAAATTCCTAAAGCCTCTGAATTTATGTAACGCATTTTATATTGTTTTATCATATATTTTTGATGTGAAAATAACTGATTTGGAGGGAGGATAAAATCGGCTGTTAGCGCCAATTTATTTAATTTTTTTAACGCCATCTGTTGACAAAATCATCTAACTGGGAAATATAACGTCAATCGATAAAACCAACAGTTTTAATTCGTCTATGGATAACGAGAGGGCGCTTACCAAGATATATATATAATACTCAAACCTATTTGAAGAAAGAAAGAAAATAAAAATAAATGTTTTCACATCTGCGAGACGTCTCGTGACGGCTCATATTTTTTTTAGTTTTATATCCTGATCGGCGAAGATGGTGTAAGCAACGACTAAAAATTATAATATTGCAGACTTTAAGTAACTGATTGATCAGATGATTTAAATGGATATAAATTGTATGTGCAGATAAAGACATAGATTATGCCCAAAGACATGGGTTTCGATTGGCTTACATTTTTGTAGAAAGCATTTTACATAACGAATAAACTATAGTATTACAAATTGTTTTGTATTTTTATTTCCTTTTCAGAATAAGCAAAGTAAAAAATTAAATTGGTTACGTAAAAAAATACAAGCGAAGTTGCGAAGGTGCTCAGTAGAGGGTAACCGAAAGGGTAAGCCGCCGGCGGACCACTGGCCACTGAAGTAATGTCACATATTATAAATAGATTTTTTAGCATTTGACATGCTTTGCCATACAAATCAACACAAAATGCGAACATGTGAAATCGAAAATAACAGTCACGAGCGATATTTGAATCTGCATCTCCTGGTTTACCGTCCCAGATGATTTTCCAATTCAGATATCGTGACCATTGCTCAGGCCTCCAAATTTCGATAACACATTCATTTTCAAGGTGATGCCTGCGCTATCTGCCGGAAGTATTTGCATATATTATACCGACCAGTTAATTTTATAAGTAAGATTTCTACCAAATAATGAAGCTGCCTTATACAACAAACACCACTACCTACACAACTACTTTAATATAATTCTACGCCTATAAGCATTAATATTATTATTAAAACAACTGACGACAGCTCATCCTGTTCTGATGCATTCTAAGATGATATTCTTAAAAGCTTTACTAGGAACTGACTGGTGAGCACACATGTATCGATAGATGTGAGGGAGATCTATGACAGCAGTATTGGGATAGTATGGAATAGAAAAAAAAAGCAGTCATGAGGACTGCCGACAGAAGTGAAAACTTAGAACTATAAATAAACAGTTGTTATTTTTGGATCCATCCATCCATCCATCAGCCTTTTAAAGTCCACTGCTGGACATAGGCCTCCCCAAGAATGGGGGATAGTGCCGTAATCGCCACGCTTGGCAGGCAGGTTGGCGATCGCAGTGGACTCTGGAGTGGAGAGGGATGGGACAATTCTAAAGCCGGCCCCACACGGCGAAATAAACATTACTATAAAAAATCTTAATTATAATTTACATATGGCCGAAAGGTGGTGCGGTAGCTCAGTGGATTAGAACACTTCTCCGGATTGGAAGGGACGCAGGTTCATTTCCCGCTCGCACCTAAAGTTCTCTTTTTCCTTATTCACAAATAATAATTTGTACTTAGTAGTACCTGAGCATGTCAAGTGCTAAAAATACAGATCAAAATATACCTCTTTTCTTAGATAACCTCGATTTCGACACAGAGGTAATTTAGTTTGGTATTTTTTTAAATACTTTGATTATTACGTCCATGTTTCCATCCAGCATAGGTATAGGTCAGGTCCCATTTTCAGAGTAAGGAATTTCCCATCGAGCTCTAATAAGGGGAATTTCCTTACTCTGTGTTTTGGTTCTATTCCCTTTTGAACTTAGACAAAGAATATTATAGACTCGCTACTATTTTGACACTAAGGATGAAGAAAAGGGTGCCTATACGAGTATTAGGCTTGTTTTTGTATTTACGTAAAAAAATACTCTAATGTTACATGTTTTAATACATTTTAAAGCAAAATATAAGCATAACTGCAATTTCCTTTGTCCCTTAGCATATATAACGTGATTAATATGAACTTTTTTTACGCAAAGTTTACATACCGATGATGGGGACGGTTGGTCACCTTATTGTTGGGGCTCAGTTGATTGGGTCCAAATAGAAATAACGCATGCGCTAAAAGAATTAAAAACTTATATTACATGTGTCTCGCTCACTCTTGCTATGACTTAATATGTGCATCCTTTTCTACATCCTTAGTATTAAAATAGTAGCGAGTCTATTATATTCTCAGTCTGCGATTAGAGCTCAAGAAACTTATATGGTGTTATCATATAAGCTTCTTGCTACTAATAAATCTGGCTATCAAACAGCGTTTTCTTCTTTTCTTTCAATACGTTGTCAAAAGAATGTCAAATTGGATCAACAATTCAACACTTACGTATCAGTGAAATTGATTATCGTAATGAATTATACATTTTTGTTACTATTTATTGTTAGAATTGTATGTTATATTAACCACGTGGTATCCAAATGTATGGTCCCAGTACTCGAGATGGATCTGAAGATGAAAACACCTGAAAGTCCAAATAAAACCGCTGAGGATTTGAAGGTTTTTTAATAATGTCACTTATTAATCGTAGTTTTTTCGTTTTAAGATGGGAAAAGGCTTGACGGAACGGTGGTACTGTGATGGTAGGCTGAAATAAAAAATAAGGATGGTAGTATGAGAGGTCTGAGTAACTTTTTGATAAGAGAATGAAGATAGAAAGTAGGTACCTAGTACCATCCCCCAGAATCTAGGAATATTTTTACGTATTATATAGTAACCTCTGTGTTATACAGCCATGTAATTAAAAAGTTCAAGGCACAAACAAATCATGTTGCTGCAAAACTATTGAAAAAATAATTTTACACTATCCAGTTCCAATATTTCTATGCAAATCTAAATGTAACAACAAACTAAATCAGTGTGTGTGTATGTGTGTGTGTGATTAAGAATGCAAGCGTCACAGAGTTATGGCTCTGGGGTTCCCGCGGGTGGGGTACGCGGTGACTAAGGGTAAGCAGTTCTCAGATATTGCGTTATTACTGGTAGGGTTTGGTACCAAGAGAACGTACTCACTTGTTATCGGTTCGAGGGGTAATAGGGCGAGCCTATTGCTGCCTACTGGGCACAATTCCAAACCCCGGGCTGCTACTGAGAATTTTTCTTTTTACGAATAAGCTCAATAACACTGCCCGACCCGGGGATCGAACCCGAGGCCTCATGATCAGCAGTCCACTGTAGTAATGCCTTCCAATTCCAGTGATCCACTAGTACAGGTCGAGAGACGGCACACAGCGGGTTTATTTAGTGGGTGAGGGCCCCACACTACCCATTATTCCCACCTTAGCAAAAAAAGGTCATAGCCGCCATTAATTAATTTCCCATCCGCGAAATAAATGGTGAGCAGCGGCTTAGTAGTTTTCTTAGTATTATTGAGCCTATGAGTGGTCACGTGGTTATTACCACTTACCATCAGATGGGCCGTGGCTTATCTACTACAATGAGCAATAAAAAATTGAACTTTTTTCTAGTATCTTCCCTTCATAACATTGATAGACAAAACTAGAGATACGAGTGAATATTGGCGGGAAACTGAAATATTGTCTCTGGTGCGCAACAATGAAGTGGACATAGACTATGAGACGTGCGAAAAGAATGCTTCAGAAGATAGTACTGTACTATTTTCTTCCTTAAGGAGCGTTAGGCCAATATGCAGGAATCGAATTGGTAACAATAATCATTATTTTACTTCTTTGATAAAACAAAACTTCTATTTCTAAATCTGTGAACAACCTCTAACCACCAAGAAGATCACACCACTACGCTTTAGAGAAGTGAGAATCAGAACGGCTATCTTCTTCTGCAACCGAAGGTAGGCAGAGGTGTATTACACGCCCACGTTTCTCCAACTATCTTTAAATCCCACGTAATAGGGCCTATTGCCGTCTACCGGGCACATTTCCAAACTCCGGGCTGCTACTGAGAATTTGCTTTTTACGCAAAAGCTCAATAGCACCGCCTGACCCGGGGAATCCGCCCAGTAGTCGCTCACACTACCGCTGCACCATCGAGGTAGTTTTTTTGTTAAATAGATTACACATACAATATACAATTTCTGTAGTTATGGGTCGAAAGTAACAATATTTCTGTCCGTAGATCGGCAGCTGTGCCCCCAGTGCCCTCATTTCAACAACTACACTGAATGCGAATTATTTAGAGATTCTTGCAAGTAAAGTATTATGATTGAATAATTTTATCCTATCAAACATTACTAGGTACATTTATATTATTATTATTCCTTTATTTCAGGCAACCACGGCCCATAGAAAATATACATAAATATAAACAAATTATAAACTAATAATAAATATGCTATATAAAATAAAACTTAAAATCTACTGTACAACAAGTGTCGGCGTCATGTTGCGCTGCGTGGTGTCGCTTAACCTTCCGCGAAATCTTCGATACACGACACCCTTCGGTCAAAACTCTTCCTTGAGGAAGGTCGATCGGATATGCTGAGTCAGAACTCGCACCACGAACGACTTTAAATTAGTGTTATGGAGCGACTCGAGCTTCTCAGCCCTAGCTGGTTTTCATCCGCATATACTCAACAATCTCCTCAACCTTTGTGGAGTGATGCAGCCGGGACACGTACAACTGCATCGTAGGTTCAACAGCGGCGCCTTGAAATGTCAGTCGAAGTATAATACATGCACGTCAATGTCGCTGTATTGAAGGATTCAAATATTTGAAATAATCCAATAACGTTTTTTTTTATACTACTAGTACATGGGTGGCGAACAAGCGTACGGATCACCAGTTACCGTAGCCTATAGACGCTAGCTACACCAGAGGTATCACTCGCGCGTCGCCATCTCGAGGTGGATAGTAATCAGAGGATAGGTAGGATACTAAGGAGAGGATAGGGAGGGGATTTGGGCCTTCGAAACTCACTCAATATACGAAATACAACAGTAGGCGTAACTACCGTTGTTACACGCTGATCTTATGTGAGAGGGTGGTACTTCCCCGTTCGAGCTGACCCATTCATGCTGGGATAAGGAAGGCTGTACCATTGGTAACTCTTTTTCCTCATCTACAAATAATTTGTTATTTGAAGTAGAACATGACAAGTGCTAAAATACAGATCAAAATAATAAATATTCACGGACATTTCACACAACGTCCTTTGGTCCCAAACTAAGCTTAACGCTTGTGCTATGGGTACCAGAATATGGATATATAATACATATGTTACTTTTGTTGTAAATAGGTACATACATAATAGACAGAAAACACCCAGACGCAGTTAATTATCTGTGTTCATCACACAAATAATTGTCCTGAGTGGGAATCGAATCCATGACCTCGTTCACGGCAGTCGGTTACGCTACCGACTACGCCACGGGGCCCGTCAAAATATACAAAAAAAATAAATATAATTCGGAATAACGGCTAATGTCACTTTGTTTTTGATATAGGGAGAGGAAGGTTTATCCATCCGAGTATCGTAGCTACTGTGATCGGAAGTACGGTAAGTGGCGGGCCATGTTTGTCCCAGCTAACTACTCGCAATGCCGATGTTGTGACGAATGCATCTTTTATAGAGGTAACTGGTTTTTTATTGCATATCATCCTTTATACGTTACCAATCTTTTCTTTTTTTTGATTGTTAATGATGGCAGACGACCCACGGCCCACTTGATGGTAAGTGGTAGCCTTCGCTCATGGACTCAACTATACCGAGAGTATAATCAAGCCGCTGCGTACCATTTCAGATATGAAATGAAAAAATAAATGGCTATCTTCTGCTACAGCCAAAACACACTGACGTGCTTCATGACCGGTCACACAGGAGACGGTGGTACCGACCCGTTCGGGCTCGATATCAAGTGAGTACTCTCATTTGGTACCCAGCCCTACCACCAGTAATGTAATAGGCAATAATTGCTTATTTCCCTTAGGGCGGATTCGACCAAACAAGAATAGATTTTATTCCTAGAATAAATCGCTACTTACTCGAGAATAAATCAATTTTACATTTTACCAACAACAATTCGAAGAATAGCGAGTCTTTTTGGGAATATTCACTATACCACCAATAAGCATCGAATAAGGAGTTAATCCAAGAATAAAAAAAAATGCCGTCATCTTTTTTGTGCTGTCATTTTTCGAAACCAATATCGGTTTTGGGCGCGTGACAGCTATTTTCGCACGCTATAATACGACAAATAAGAGTTGAGATGAGTTAAGCTATACACAGTCCCGTTTGTAGAACATTTTCTTTTTGCTGGGTATCACTTCGCTATTCGCGAATAGCTATTTCAAGTATAAGCGATACGTCAGATGGCGTGGAAAAACGACGGTTGATTATCTAAGAGAATAAAATCGTGGTATAGATTATTCTCGGTATTGTTATTCTTGTATATATTCAGTTTGGTCGAATCCGCTCTTAGTCACTTTGCACGACACCCACGTTAAAGTATGGGGTGGTGACACTTGTATTCTTAGTCCGTCACCACACGGACCAATATATTAGAAGGTGACAGCCAGCGCTTTTCGTATGAACAGCAGTACCGGAGGCATAGATATATTACACTAGTTATGAGTATATAAGTGGAACACATGCCAGGCCGACCGGGAAGTATGACCTTCTCACAGAGAATCAGCGTAAAATAACAATAGGTACTAGGGCCGTGTGGGGCCGGCACCAAGAATAGCTCCACCCCGTCTCTTCCTATGGGAGTCATAAAAGCCGACTAAGGGATTACCGGGGGACCGGGCAGCAGCGTTCCCCTGTGTACTAAAAACATCCACTGCGATCGCCAACCCGCCTGCCAAGCGTGGCGATTATGGTAAAACCTCCATTTTGGGGAGGCCTATGTCCAGCAGTGGACGATGAAAGGCTGATGGATGGATGGACTAGGGCCTCTTATGATTCTAATGATAAGTGTGTGCGCAGGTGGCCCGTATGCTTGTTTTCCGCCCTTGTAACATTAAAAAATATCACAAAGAGGGAGGGGGGTGTAGTAAGATATCACGAGCATTTATTTTTTCGTCAAACGCACGATTTCTAAACCGCATCGCATGATTACACCATTCCTTTAATATTATTTTTATGCCAGTCAAAAACAACCTGCAACCTTTCTGTTTAGACATTTTTATTATGGTCCTTAATTTTCTAGAATAAATTTAGATTATACTTTATACCTGTATTTAAAGATAATACTATAAAAATTTGATTATACTTTAAACCTGTATTTAAAGATAATATTCTAAAAAAATATTTTAATATAAATACACGTGATTTTATTTTAGTGTTAAACCTCACCCCACGTATCACCAAGGGGGAGGGGGTTAAAAATGCGGAAAAAAAAAACATCACGTGATTAATGGACGGCCCCCAACATTTATGGTTATTTCTAATAAAAACTACTGACTAGAACTTAACTCCAGCGCTAAGACACCCCAGCACACCCATAAGGGTAACATAAGTTGTAGTGTTCCGCCCGGTAGACTATATTTAATATGCGTTGTTCAAATATTTTAATTGTGTTAGAATTGCCATAACAATGCAGGACAAAAATTGTAAGAACCAAATTGTCTGTTTTAGCTTTATCACCAAGGAAAGTAGTGATAAGGGGGCGTCCATTAATTACGTGAGGGGGTCAGGGGGTGAGGTGGTTTCGCCAAATATCACGTAAAAATTTTCGGCCAAAAAATAGTGTAAAAAGTGAAAATATCCGATTAAAGTAAAACATGTTTGTATATATATATTTGTTAATATGCTGAAATTTGCCACAAATCTTCTATATATTAAAATTCATTTATAGTACTTATTGATATTTCGAAAATGTGGTCACCGATTCTTTATAGGTTGAAAAATTATGGCGCGCTTTTTAAATTTGTAATAATATTTATCGTTGTTATCCGAACTTGCAGCGTTCAGTTGAAGCAGCAAAAAGTCGCCACAATCTAAAATACTAGTCTTTACAGTATTAATAAAAGTAATAATTAAAATTGTGTTTTATTAAATAAATCCCAAAATATAAATTTTGAAAGATCTCACGTGAGAGGGGATTGGGGCGGAGGTCAAGACAAATCTCACAATAACCCGGAGGGGATGGGGGTCAAAAATCCTCAAAAACTATTCACGTAATTAATGGCCGCCCCCTAAGGTAAAATGTTTCTCAATATTAATTTTATTTATATTTTCAGAATTGGATCAATCTTGCATTGAAGATGAATATAGTTTTGATACTGAGGAGTTCTTGCCCGTTACTACCATAGGTAAATTAAACATATTTCTCTTCTAGTGGTAGAACCTTGCTTATCCCAGCATGAATGGGTCGGCTATATCGGGGGAAGTACCACCCTCTCACATAAGATCAGCATGTAACAACGGTAGTTACTCCTATCGTTGTATTTCGTATAGTGAGTGAGAGCGCCGGAGGCCCAAACCCTCCTCCCTATCCTCTCCTCATTATTCTTCCTATTCACCTCCTATCCCTTTCCTTGACACGAGAGTTATGCCTCTAGTGTTCCTAGCGTTTATAGGCTACGGTAACCGCTTACCAGCAGGTGGGCCGTATGCTTGTTATCTATACTATTATAAAACTGTAACAGAGCTGTGTCTGTACATTTAAGATATTTTAGAAAAAAATGACTGAAATAGGCTAAATAGGCGTGTCTAAACACAACGATATTTTTTAGATTTTTTGTCCGTTTGTTTGTTCGCGCATCACGCAAAAACTACTAAACGGATTTTGATGCAACTTTTTTATTTGATAGCTCTCAATTAGACTTAACAACTGGTATACATTTTATCCCGCTACTATACCGGGAACCTGAGATATAACCCAAAAACTAGCTTTTGGCTGCGGCGAAGCCGCGGGCAAAGGCTAGTGTAGTATAAACTCATGTAGTATAAAAATAAAATATTTTTTACGATTATTATTTCTTTCTCATATCATCATCTCCTTAGTCTCATCCCAAACTTTGCTGGGGGCGGCTTCCGATCAGCCCCCTTAGAATGAAAAATGAAACGTTAGACGAACTTTCGTTTTTATTTCATTGTGATTATTTGTGATTGGTCACCTGAACCACGCGTCGAAATCTCGACTAATCAGGGGGATTAGGCAGAGTCTCATATCTCAAATGTCGATCGTATCGTGATCACTGTGATTGGTTGAGAGATAACCGTGATTGGCCAACGATTTATTGCGATATCACGGGTCGGTTTCTCAACCAATCACAGTGATCACGATACGATCGACATGTGAGATACGAGATTCTGCCTAACCCCCCAGAAATCACGCGTCGGACTGTTGATCAATTACAATGACTTGAAACGAAAGTTCGTCTAACGTTTCGTTTTTCATTCTGAGGGGGCTGTTCGGTTTTAATTGATTCATCGGTATTTACACGAAGTGACTGCTTATCTGATCTAAACGGCCAAACTATGGGGACCACAGGCGACCTTAGAACAAGACCGGAGTCAGATTTTTGTTTTAGGTCAGATGTCCACAAATATATGTCACTTTAGGTCACTCATCTGATTGGCAGCTGAGAGAAAGTTGCTTAACCTTGCCGATCGTTCTAACTGCAAGTGCACGACTAGGCTCCTTTCTAATCTTCGCCTTTATAAATTATAATTTAGATTTCAGAGCCGGTTGCAATCCTTACTGGGGCCATCCCGAACAAGAATATAAAGCGCTCAGATGTGATAAGGTGCTGAGAAGATGTGAGTAATGTGATTTGATTATTCCATCCACTTATTGTTCCTACATACATCTACTACTACTACTTATCATCACGCAATCTCTCTTGCATGGTAGGCAGAGAGAACAGAGTGCCAGGCGGCTCTATTCTTGCATTAATCTCTCGCTTTGTACACGTTGCCAAAATTACTTCACAGCAAAGTCTTAACTCATTAACTTTCTATTATAAAGCTGTAACAGAGCTGTGTCTGTCCATTTAATATATTTGAGAAAAACTTACTGTGCGGGTATTAGGCTATATAAAATATAGGCGTGTCTAATTACAAAAGCATTTTTTTTTTAGATTTTCTATTTGTCGATTTGCCTGTTTATTGCACGCCTCATAAGCGAAGCGTTGAGGTGTGTTCTACTCCCGGTTGACACGGCACAGCTGCTTTTTCAAACTTAAAATGTCTCTATTTATCATATATTGCACTTGTAAAATAATATCTACACACACATATAAAGAACAAACACTACTTTTAACACTCATGATATTTTTGATGCCATTTTTATTATTTAAACTAGTTAAAAAACTGTTTGAAAAAAATCTGGCTTGGACGTCCGTGAGTTGTAGGTAATGTATGTTAAATACTTAATTAATCGAGTCTTTTTTTTTTTTCGTTTACGAATTATTATGACTAAGTATAGAGCCCTATTACTTTTCACGTTCTGATTCGATGTGGTTTAATTGTTATTAAATAAACAAAAAAATACTGAATATTTACGGCATTTACGCTCGACGCGACACTAAAACCAGCACCTTTCATGAGAACTTATTACGTACGCATAGCCAGAGCCACCGGTGGTTTTACTATCGTCAGGGCCATGTCACTCCCTAAGAGCTTGTTTTTATTTAAAATCGTGCTCTCTAGTGCGCGGAAGAGACACTTATAATTATTAGTTCCAAAACAATTCTGCATTACGCAATAGATGGCGTTAGTAGTAAAATTAGATCGCGGTATAACTTCTTTTCACATGTTAGTTTATATATAAGAAAGAAGTTTATGATATTATACGTCCCACTGTTGGGCATAGGTAATAGTTTTATTGAGTTGAATTCTGATATGTTTTTTTTATACAATATCCCATACTAATTATAGACCAATATACAATAGGTACAATAAATTTATATAAACGCCATCTAGTGGATTTGGGCGCTAATAAATTCATTTAACGCCATCTGTGGGGCAGCTGCGTTAAATAGTTTTACTGTCCCCCAATAAAAACGGAGAGTTGCTTATCTATATTTTATATTAGTATATTATCTATGGATGACTATCGTCAATAGAACGCCCATAGATAATATACTAATATAAAATATAGATAAGCAACTCTCCGTTTTTATTGGGGGACAGTAAAACTATTTAACGCAGCTGCCCCACAGATGGCACTAAATGAATGTCTAATACATTCGCACAAATCCACTAGATGGCGTTTATATCAATTTATTGTATATTGGTCTATAATTAGTATGGGATATTGAATAAAAAAAGCCAATAAATTACAATTACTTTATTTCTATAATTTTCAAACATTAGAATCCAGCATGTACTTTTATAGCATCATTGTGGTTAAAATCCAGCATGTAATTGCCATTTATACAATAACTACATTAAAAATGATATGAGCTATGTGCTTCACAGAAGCACCATATTAATAGTGATGGTTATTTTTAGAACACCAATGTTAATATATTCTCTGTATCGTTCCAATTTTAGTATATGTACTGCCGAAGCAAGTACATTTGAAGTACAATAATATTTGTATATATACTTTATTTACAAAAAAAAATTATTGTGCGATTCAGGTTATAGTACATTTTGTATAGAATTGCACTGATATTTATTACAGCGCCATCTGTTATTAATATTACAGCGCCATCTGTTATTAATATTACAGCGCCATCTGTTATTTAATTTTATCATCTAAATATTCTCTTCTAACAAAATTGGAGTCTCTTCCGCCCACTAGAGAGCACGATTTTAAATAAAAACAAGCTCTTAGGGAGTGACATCCCCCTGAGAACGCCGTTCGCCCGGCCGGTACATTCTTTTTTGTTAAAAGAAAGTTCTTACCTTTGCTTGACGAACTGATGATATTTGTCAAGTATAATAACTATTTTATCCATAACAATAATTAAAAACACTAAACACACGTAAATAATAACACACCAACGTTATTAAACACGAAAAAAACATATTTTACATTCCACATTTTTTTTGCGTGGCCTTGGCGTTGGCGTCACGGTGTTTTCACTTAAAACAAAGTATAAAATTATAAGGCAACCAAGTTAGGAAGATAAATGGTTTAAAGATTTCTTGTTGAACTCATTGATTTTTAAATAAGTAGTATAATATTGTCCAAAGTTGCAATTTTCTATTGATAGATGTCGCTGTTTTAAAGTAAAAGAGATATTGACAAATGTAGCCCTAGATGTCGCAAGTGGCAATTTTAGATGTATTCAGTTGCTGCTGTATATATAGAACCACAATATTGCTTTTTTTTTAAGGAAAATAGCGATGTCTTTTTGTTTTTTTAAATTGTTTTTGTTTACAGTTTAATAAATTATTCAATTTTACATGTTTATATATATTATATGCACTAATGCAGGTATATATGTAAACTGGATTGTTGTTCTTACTAATTGCCAGATGCCGCCTTGCAATATAGAAGTACTTCTTAAAATTAGCGCTAGATGGCGTATAAGACATGAAACTCACATTAGTACTTTTTGAAATTAGCGCTATCTATGTGATTTATTGAAAACTACTTAGTAAAACCAATACATTATTAGTTACTTATTAAATAATCAATTTTATTGTGAAAAATGAAGATTATGAGGCGTGCAGTTTTGGATTTTCCAAAGTATCTTTTTGATTGTTCGCGTATCAGGCAAAAGCTGCCAAAGGGATTTTGTTGCTACTTTTTTCATTTGCTAGCTTTTGATTAGACTTACAAACTGGTATACTTTTGCACGCCTCATAAGCGAAGTGTTGAGGTGTGTACTACTCTCGTTTCACGCAGAACAACTGATTTTTCAAACTTAAAATGTCTCTATTTATCATATATTGCACTTGTAAAATAATATATACACACACAAATCAAGAAAAAACATAATTTTTAACACTCATGATTTTTGATGCCATTTTTGTTATTTAAATTAGTTAAAAACTGGTTAAAAAACTTTTGTCTTGGACATCCGTGTGTTATAGGTAGGTAATGTATGTTAACACGATAACGACCGAAATACTTTACTAATCGAGTCTTTTTCTTTCTTTTACAATTCAGTATAATTACGAATAGAGCCCTATCACTTTTCACGGTCTGATTCGATGTGGTTTAATTGTTATTAAATAAACAAAAAAAAAATAGTGAATATTTACGCTCGACTCGTCACTAAAACCAGCGCTATACTTTATTTCGTGAGAACTACTTCTATACACCAATATAGTAATACTTCTTAAAATTAGCGCTAGATGGCATATAAGAAAGACATGGGAACCACATTAATAGGTACTTTTTGAAATTAGCGCTATCTATGTGATTTATTGAAAACTACTCAGTAAGACCAATACATTATTAGTTACTTATCAAATATAATCAATTTTATTGTGAAAAATGAAGATTATGAGGCGTGCACTTTTAAATTTTCCAAAGTACTCGTATTTATCAATTCAAGTCTTTATTGCGTTCCATAATGTGATACTGTGTACAGGTAGTAGGCATGAGATTGTAGATACAATTATGGACCCTGTCGGGAACAGCATCCCGCTACTATATCGAAACCTGAGATATAACCTAAAAACTAGTAAGGAACTAGTAGTCTCGAGTGTTGATTAATTCGCCACTTGATAGCTACTGTACTACACTAGCTACATTTTTGAAATCGAGTTCCAGTTCATGTATTTTATAAACTAACTGTTTCTAGGTGTACCAGTCTCAGTTCCGCAGATACCGGTTGGAACATTGAATGTGTATGTATTTATTACTTCTGTATATGGGAACTGCCTCGGTGGTCTAGCGGTAGTGTATGCGACTGCGGATCGTGATGTCTTGGGATGAATTCCCGAGTAGGGCCAACAAAAAGTTATTAGGAATTACGTCAAAGGAGAACGCCCACAAATGTATTGGCCTTAGTTTCGTATTGTATCACGCTTTATATTAATGAAACTTACCTTAATTTATAGTGTTTTAAGTGTACATACAATTATAAATAATGCAATATCCCTACTTCGCCGAATTTTCGAGAAAAATACAAATGAAGTTCATCAAATTAGGTTATATTTTACAAACAACCGACAATCATATAAAAATTTTGCGCTTTCATAATATTTTTCTTATAAGTATTTAATGTGACAAATCGTCATAACTTTAAAGAAAAACAATGTTTTTACTTACTTACTTATCATCAAGCCATTTCCCTTGCAGGGTAGGCAGAGAAAACAGAAAAATGTTTTTAAATGTATTAAATGTTAATTATTGCTAGTTTTAGATGTGTACGATAGATGGCAATAGACTCGCCCACTATTACATGGTACTACTCGAACTATGAATGTAGGTAAATGACTTGTTAATTAGCAGATTTTCATCCGTAAAAATTTTGACTTGATATTTGAGTAGGTATTGTAGATAATTTAAATATAATTTTTGAGACAATTTTGAGTCTGATACACAACAAAACCATGTATGGGTATTCTCTTTTTTAATAGTAGGCCGGAGTTCGTTAGGTGATCTTTCACCCCCGTGATAGATTCACATTTGGACCAGGTAGGTTTACCCGCCACGATAGGATTTAGGACCTACCTAAAACAAAACTTCCCACATCAGAAAATAATCCTTAGTAGCTAAAATAAATGCTCCATCCAAAGGAAACGTCAATGTTCGGACAGGACAACGCAAATGAGTACTGTCACTTGGTATCTAGCCCTACCACTAGTCATGCAATGGGTGATAATTGCTTATACGACACCCGTGGAAAAGAATGGGGTGGTGCCATTTGTATTCTTAGTACGTCACTACACGGATAATAATGTTAATCTCATTGGACAATCGACATGTTTAAATCATTCTGCACGTAAAAGGTTTTCAGATATATAGCTATAGACATTACTTTTTTTACGACCTGTTACTGCAAATCCCTCTCCCCCCAATCCACCACGCTGTCCTTACTAGGTAATTTCACATGGTTTAATTGAATCAAATCGGTTTTGTATTATCCGACAAGAAATGTCTTTTCTGTTCTTATGGTGACAACGAATTTAGGGTAAGGCAACCGTGCAGAATACGCATTAATTTTTTCAATGGCTTTGTGCGACAACCATAATGTATGTCGTAGCCATATCATAGAATCAGCCACTTTATGAAGTGGCCAACTATTTCATGAAATGGTTCTATGTTCGTTCGACGTTTGATAAAATATAGTTATTAGTGTTAGTACTACATCATAGAAGGTAAGCATTCTTTTTTCAAAAAAACAAAAACCTTAACCTATCATTAGCCATTGCACGTAAAAATTATCTAGGAGCTAATGGTATGCCATATTTGTTAAGGCATATCTTTTTACCTAAAAAAATCTATTATATAAATATGGCATTCTAGCTGGTCCGTGTAACAATAATTCAAACATCAATGTTTGATATAACGTTTGGTCGAAATGCGATCTCTGTGGAGAATCTATGGAGTGAGGCTGACTGACCGTTGAGGAAGCGAGCGATGTATGCGAGAATAGAGCGTTTTGGTACTCTGTTTTCTCTGCCTACCCAGCAAGGGAGATGGCGTGATTATAAGAAATTAAGTAAGTAACGTTTGATATTATGGAAATCCTCATTTAGCCATATGATTAATGTTTTCATGATCAAAGATGTATCACAAAACAAAACAATATTAAGCGCTCTAACGGTGGATAATATAACTATTTTAAGATATGACACTGATACTGTTCATATCATCAAACGCTGAGTCATTCATTAATCTGGCTAGGCCATATCATGATATCGTAGCGGCTATTTTCTATTTCATGAAATAGAAACATTTCTTGTAATGGTTGGCCCCATGATGAAGCCAACAATTATATCGTCGCCATATCTGAAATGGTTACGGTTTTGTTAGGTTAGGTTTCATGAATTGGTCGGCCATATTATTAAGTGTCCAATTTTATGATCTGGATACGACATTTTATTTAAATATATGGTTCTTGATAATGCCATGGAACCTTACTTTATACAATACGTGGTTTTGCAGTCGTCGTAGCTACCGCTACGAGCCTGCTACGAACGACGATTGTCCTATTTCGTGCCGAGGCTACAACTGTCCTATGGGCGAGGTCAGAGAAGAGACTTGCTCTCAGGGAGGATTTCTGCCTGATAAGGAACAATGCAATTGCTGTGGACGATGCAGTCTATATTACCGTGAGTATTGTAGTTAATTTGCATACTCGTAGAATCACACCAGTATGTAATTTTCTTTAAGTACATGGGTGGCGAACTAGCATACGCCCACCCGATGGTAAGCGGTTACCATAGCCTATAGACGCTAGCAACATCAGAGACATCACTTGCGTGTCGACATCTCTAAGGAAATGGATAGGAGATGTATAGGAAGATTAATAAGGAGAGGGCAGGTAGGATACTAGAGGATAAGAAGGATAATAAGGAGAGGATAGGAAGGGGGTTTGGGCCTCCGGTGCTCTCACTCACCATACGGTACACAACGGTAGGTACCGTTGTTACAAGCTGAAGCAAGTGAGAGGGTGGTACCTCCCCAATCAAGCTGGCCCATTCATGCTGGAATAAGCAAGGCTCTACTCTCCACTAGACAATTTATTAATTTATATTATTTAGTGAAATAATGTATTTCTCTGTGTGGGCACCGAATTTACAAAACGTGAATCGTAAGAGAAGCTACCTAACCTTTCATTTAAAGTAATTTATAATATTGGCATCGTTAATATGGAAATTGTTTTATAGAATTGGTCTAATTTATATGGACGTCATTAAACGCAAAGTGAAAAATGTGAAATCGAAAATAACAGTCACGAGCAGGACTGTTATTTTCAATTTCACATTTTTCACTTTGCGTTTAATGTATAGTGCTAAGCATGTCAAATGCTAAAAATATATATAAAAATATCTAAATATTACATTGACGTCGTTAATTTGTTTTACAGAATTGGGTGAAAAGTGCGCGGAGTTTAAGAAAACATATCAGAAGGTGAACGGTACTGTTGAAATTGAGGTAATTTCATTAGTTAATTCTTTCATTTCAAATCCGCGTAATGACTTTTTTTTTATTATTTTTTTTATTGCCAACGTTGGCAGACGACCAAACGGCCTATCTGATGGTAAGTAGTAACCGCCGCCCATGGACTATGGCAACACCAGGGGCACAGCCAAGTCACCGCCTACCATGAGTAAAGTACTCTTCTCAAACCTCGTTTAAAGAAGGACGAGTCGTAACGCTGGGGAAACACAGCAGCAGGAAGTTCATTCCATATCTTACACGTACGTGGTAGAAATGAACGCTGAAAACGAACCGTCTTGGACGAGATCGTTTCCAGGTGGTATGGATGAACCCTAGTACGGCGTCTCGTGGTCCGGTGGTAAAACGGCGATGTTTGTACCACCTCAAACAGTTCCTCAGAGCACTCCCCGTTGAAGAGTCCATAGAGCACACAGAGAGCCCCAAAGTCTCTCCGCCGCCCCAACGACTCCAGCTCATCCGTGAGATTGGGATCATCATCCGTGAGATTGGGATCATCGACAATTCGAACAGCGCGTCTTTGCAGGGAGTGAAGTGGGTCGAGCTGGTATTTTGGTGCGCCTGCCCAGAGATGTGAACAGTACTCCATTTGAGGGCGGACTTGTGCTTTATACAGCACAAGTCACTGCCTCGGTGTGAAGTACCGCTTGGCTCTGTTCAGGACGCCTAGTTTCTTGCTCGCTAATTTGGTTTTTTCCTCCAAATGACTCCCGAACTGGACTTTACTATATATGTCGATGCCAAGGATCCCAATACTCTCGGAGACCAGGAGAGTTACCCCTTGGAACTGGGGCGTCACGACAAATGCGTCCTTCTTTGCAATGAACGCGCAAACCTGTGTCTTCGTAGGGTTGAATGAACTAAGTTCTTTTCTCCTCATTCCGGGGCCCGACCTAGAGAGCGCTCGACAAGTTGGATTCGCTTCTCCTCCAGCATGTTCCGAGGGACTTTCTGATGGTCGGTATATCGCGCATCACCCTTACTGTCATCCGCATAGCAATGCATACTCTCTATTGAGAGCAAGTCATTGATATGCAGGATGAACAGCGTTGGTGAGAGCATTGAGCCTTGAGGAACGCCAGCATTAATCTCCATGGTACCAGAGCAGCACCCGTCTCAGCACAACTACTTTGATGCTGCGACCATGGAGGAAGCCGGCGATCTATTTGCAGAGCCCCTCGGGGATTACATACAATGGTAGCTTCGATAGAAAGACCCTATGCCAGACCCTGTCGAATGCCTGCGCGATGTCCAGGCTGAACGCCAAAGCTTCACCCCCACCCTCCAAGGCCTCTGCCCAGCGATGAGTGAGGTACACGAGAAGATCACCAGCAGATTGACCTTGACGAAAGCCATATTGGCGATCGCTGATCAGCTGGTGATCCTCAAGGTACTGCATAAGTCAGCGGTTGATAACAGAGCAGGGATGTTATCGCGATTGGCCTGTAATTCGACGGGTCTGACCGATCACCCCTTTTGGGAATAGGGTGAATATGGGCTACCTTCCACGAAGTAGGAATCCTACCGGTACTGTATGAAAGGTGGAACAGGCGCGTAAGGACGAGGGTCAACTCAGGTGCGCACGTTCGAAGAACCACCGCAGGGATGCCATCCCACTCGACGTATGGACGTCCAGTAGCAGCAGCTCCCGCCTGACCGCACGTTGCGTAATGCGGATTTCAGGCATGGAGCTTTCACACTGAGGGATTGTGGGTAGTGTGGCCGCTCCAGCGTCCAAAGTCGAGTTTGAGGCAAAGAGTTGGCCCAAAAGATCGGCTTTCTCTTTGGCACTATGGGCCAAATTGCCGTCCAGTTTCCGCAGTGGTGGGAGACTAGACTGGCAGAAGTTGCCCTGTACTACCTTGGCGAGTGACCAGAAAGCTCGGCTCCCATTGGGATAGCTTGCAAGTCGCTCGCCAATTCTGGCAATGTGTTCTACCTTGGCTTCGGCAATAGCCCTCTTGTTGGACCTGGATGCAGCATTAAATTTCCGCTTCTCCTCTTTGGCGCTCGGATCCTGACTTTTCCTGGCCCTATTCCAGGCCAGGTATGCGGACTGCTTCTGGCGTGCAGCCGTCCTACAGGCTTTGCTAAACGGTAACGGTATCCAGGAGATGCAGGTTCAAATCCTGCTCGTGACTTATTTTCGATTTCACACTTTTCACTTTGTGTTTAAGGTATAGTGCTAAGCATGTCAAATGCTAAAAACATATAAACCCATTCATACTTAACGTCTTTGGGTGACGCCTGCGCCATCTGTCGGAAGTATTTTCATACATTATACCGACCAGGTAAACTTAATTTTACAATTAAGATTTTTACCTAATAATGACGCAAAACCCCATAAATATTTAGATATTTTTATATATATTTTTAGCATTTGACATGCTAGACTGCGGATCGAACTAGACTTACCACTGTCTTTGCAGTCCTTGATTCCTGGTTTTATCGTTAGACTATTTACTATTTTGGTGTACTCTATTGAAATGAAACTTCTATATAGACGGGGGGGTACTTGTCTGTTGAAGTTTCACCTCTATTATATTAAGGCATAGTTCTAGTGGCCCGCCAATAAAGGCGGAGACACGGCACACGGTGGGTTTCTTTAGTGGGTGAAAGCCCCACACTACCCTGCTCGCTGCCCCGAACGACGGGGTGTGCGGTTAGGGACATTTTTTCCCGCCTTAAAAAAAAAAAAAAATACTACTTAATAATTAAGATGTTTAGGTTGAAGAAGAGTTCCTAGACCCAGGCTGTGATGACGGGCTAGTGTGCAGACAAGGCTACTGCCAGGATATCCACGTAGTTCAATCCTTCTCTGGCGCTCGCAAAAAGAGAGACGAAGAGAAAGACCTTGCCAACGGTAGGAGTTTTTAAAATATTAACAACTAGCACAAAGCGTGAAAATTGGAATCGATATTATTATTATTGATTTCAAATTTTCGCCGATAAACGAAAACAAAGGGTTGCTGTGAAGACCTACATACTTATTGTACATAATTATATGACACGGAAATAAGACTAATAACATCCTAGCATAGAAGTAAAATTATTTATAAATAACCAGATATTTTTTGTACTACGTGGGTGTCAAACAAGCATAGACCACCTGATGGTAAGCGGTTACCGTAGCGTATAGACGCTAGCAACACCTGAGGCGTCACTCACGCCTCGCCATCTCTAAGGAAAAAGCTAGGATGTATAGATGACGGGGTCCAAATTGGGGTGCAGGCCCGAATTAAGTATCTGGGCCTGGTGCTGGACGGGCGGTGGCGCTTTCGCGAGCACTTCCGTCAACTGTCCCCGAAGCTCGTCGGTGCGGCGTCCGCCCTTGCACGGTTCATGCTGAATATAGGCGGACCCAACAATGCGTGCCGACGGCATTACGCGGGGGTAGTCCGGTCGATGGCGCTGTACGGCGCACGCGTGTGGGCGGAGTCCCTGGACGCACCGAACAAGGCTCTTCTGTGGAGGCCGCACACTACCCTGTTCTTTGCCCCATACGACGGGGTGTGCGGTTAGGAACATTTTTTCCCGCTTTACGCCTTAACAAAAAAGAAAGGGTGTATATAGGAAGGATAATAAATAGAGGAAAGGGAGGGTTTCAAATGATATGACGGGTAAAACCGCGGGGCAGATTTAGTTAGATAATATGTATAGACGAGTACAAAAAGGTTCTATAAATGGAAATAGTAGTTATTCTGTGGTTGTAGTAAAGATGCACGTAAATAACCATTAGACTTCATGCGACAGACATGAAATAGTGTTAAATTTACAATTTGTACTTATCAACAGAGCCATGCAAACTTGAGCTGAAGATCTTCAAGAAGAAGTACGGACCAGATGGGCATCTCCATTTCAATGCACCCCAATGTACTCCTCTTTGGTTGTACGCTCCTGTTCAGGTAAACAAATTTTATTTAGCATTACACAGCCACGTTTATATTTAACACGATAAGGCCCTTCGTACACAAGGCTACACTAATCTTCCCTACTAATTTTGTCGCGAATATCTGGTATCGCGTCCGTACCACAGAACCATATTACCTAAGAGGTCCGTACACACGACATTGGATCGCAAGAAGCGAGTTGTCTATTCTGCCACTGTAGGTATAGCTGGTAAACGACTCACACGAAGTTAATTTACAAAATGTCTGACACAAGTGACGATGAAACTATAATTTTGGCTCTCTGTCTTTTTCGAAATGCTAAACAATAAAAAAATAGGTGCCTGTTAAATTAACGGCCTTTCCTACTGCTACCCAAGTTTTTTCTCTAATATACTTTTTAGAATATTCTTTCAACTTGTAATTATACAAACAAGGATGTTTTTTAACCTCCGAATCAAATTTAATATTCAATATTCGCTCCACTATCTTGGAAATCGCAGCGACGTTTGTAGGGCTTGATGATCTCGCGCGCGATTGATGTCGGCGACGATTTGACGAATGAACAAAATGTCAGCGACGCGTACCTGTGTACGAGACTCTATGAATTTGTATAGCAGTAGTCGGTTAGGGACACCGCAGACTTAGAATTTCAAGTTGGCTGACTATCGAAGAACTAAATCGTGTAACAATATACCCATCCTATTTTATTGTATTATTAGTCAGACAGTGCGGCTAGCGCGTGGCGTGTGCGTAAAAATGCGGAAGAAAATATTATTATATTCCCTTTTTATGTGCACTTATTGCTATATTAATAAAAAGAAGAAGGAAACAGAAGAGAACATTTTGAATACATCCTATATAAAGTGATAGGCTAGAATATGGGAAACACCATTCTAAACTGAAATGCTACCTACCCAAATATTTTTTTTCATTCTACAGAATGAGAATTTCTACTTTTGATGAGCTTGTAAATCTAATCGGGCCAGCGATATTGGCGTGCGATTGATCAACTAAGTTGGATATTCTGCCAGCTTGAATAAGATCTTCGTACTAATAAGTAATAAGCAGTTGGCCGATAGTTGTCTAACTTTTTAATTGTTCGTAATCGGAAGGAAATCTCGATTGTGATACGATTGTTATCCAATTATTTAATTGAACAATTTAGTTGGTGGTATGATGGCTATCATAAGTCACTATGCTATACTATGAGTATTGGTATACTCTGCGGTGTAGTTGACGAACTTCAAATTGTAAGTCTGCTTCTAGAGACTAAAATCGTCGGGTATCGATGATTTGCATAGCCTTGTGTGTCCCGTTTATATTTAGTACTAGCCTTTTGCCCGCGGTTCCACCGCAGCTAGCTAGTTTTTAGGTTATATCTCAGGTTCCCGGTATTGTAGAGGGAAAGAACTCATTGATATTAAACTCTAGATCCACAGTTTCGATGAAACAAAACGTCCAAAACTGTCACCAGTTGTACATAAGTAGTTATAGTTATGATATGAATGCATTCTTTCCAAAATTCAACCTTACACGTATGGTTTAAAGTTGTATTTACAAAGCATTATGCAAAAAGCAATAAAATTTTACGACCGAAATTTTTGGGCAGGACAAGGACGAAGTGGAGACGAATATTTTTTTATAATTTTCTTGTATTTACTTAGTTTATTAAATTTGTTTAATTTATAAATGTGTTCCAAACTCATATTTATACTTTTATCTGATCGTATTAATATGCTTTTAGGTAGAATATTTATTTATATAGGTATAAATAAAATAAAACTCGTATATATAAATTTTAGTTTTTATTCCCAATATAGTAATTCTAATATTATTAGTAGTACCCAGGTCTATTCTAGTCTAGATGAATGGCGTCATAATAAACATTGACAATACAGTAGTAAGTAAATCAATTTCCTTGAAATAAATGAAGCTTGTTTGTCTTTTTGAAATAGATTTCAGCTTTTCTGTTGATTTTTTTGCAATATAATGTAAACTAACATCTATAATGTTTTCTATAATAGCATTTATAAGACTAATTTTATGTTTAAAAAGAGCAGGTTGTTGAAGGGAGTTTGTATCAATACCAGAAAAAATATATAAATTTAATGTACATCTTAAAACTAAGGAATACAAATAGGTCTTGGTTGTGTTTTAACCACACATGCGCTGTTCTCGTCTGATTATCTCCTCGGTTTTATTATATACAGTATATTCATCTTCACTAGCGTAACGTAGACCACACTTAACTTTTAAAACTATTATTATATGAAATCATAATTTATACATAATACAACATTTCAACATTCATTATTGAAGCATAAAAGCCATAAATTCAACAATTTAAATGATCATCTTATAAAATACTAGTTGTGCCCTTCAAATTCGCTCGCCGTTTAATTAAAAAAAAAGAATACATATTTATAAATAATTCAGAGCAAGTTTTATCATCTGATTGGGTCCCTAGGAAAACTAAAATAAACATCATCACATAAATGACAATGTTATTGATATTAAAACTTTGTAAAAAAAAACAATGTCAACTAATTACTTAATATATATAAAAAAAATACATTCAACAAGGTGACTCTATTCGTTTTTAGAAACGAGAACGTCGTATTACACAGACTAGTTGGTCGTATTATGCGATCAAAGTGAGCAAAATGCGTTGAAGTATGAGCATAGTTCGAGACTGCCTTTGTTTTAATACGTACTCTATTTGACTGGTTCATACAGGGGCATCGTCGATAATTTGAAACAAAATATATATATTAAAAAATTAAAAAATACGACTCTAAAGCATCAAACTATGTATGAAATAGAAATACTGTCTATTATAATACTTACCGAAAATAAGAAACACCATCCTTTTGTTGTACTTTTAATGCACTATTTCGGCATTTATTCATCGAACAATTAGACATTTTGACACGCTTTGTCTACTCGCACGGCGAAATAATACTAAACGAAAGGAGTGCAGGAAAGCGTAATCTGCACTCATTGATAGTGGACACTTTTCGTGCCTGATTGTGTATCTTTCCTTTTTTATAAATCAATGTATTTACCAGTTTTAAGTCTAATTGATATGTGTTAGTTGTTAGAGATAACGAAATAGCCTAATACAGTATTTTTTTTCTCAAATAGGTATTTTAAATGTACAGACTATCTCTATTATACCTTAAGAATAGAACAGACTTATTTAGCATTCCACTACCAAGTGTATATTTAGCACCGCAACTTCGCCCGTGTGGAATTTAGTTATTTTCCTTTTTAGTGCAGAATTCTAATTATTTAAAAAAAATAAAAGTAATGATCCCTATGAGTCCCATCCAAATCGGTCCAGTCGTTCAGGTGATTTGCCGTCGATGTGTATTCGACGTATATAGGTATACTTACGTACATATACGTACTTATCTATTTGAATCGGTTTTCATTGACAATTTCATGGGGTTTTTCTTTTTTTTTACGCAGAACCCTAATTATTTTTCCAAAATAAAAGTGGGCTACTTTACGCCCTTTAGTTACGACTTGTAATAATAGCAACAGTGAAATCCCGTCCATATCGGTCTAGCCATTCCTGAGATTAGCCGGAACAAACAACCAGTCAAACAAAAACTTAAAAAATTAGTAATTTGTTATAGGTCTCGTATACATTTACTAAAAAGTTGTTCTTTAGACATTACAAAAAGACACTTCAATTTTATTTATTTGTATGTATAGAGTACAGATTACACTGCCACCCAACTTTATATTTATCACGATACTGCTACGTTTATATTTAGCATTTCGCTGCAAAGATTACCTACGTTTCCATTACACTACCACGTTTATATTTACTGCTTACACCTTACACTATATTGCCACACTCATATTGCACGCCTCATAAGCGAAGCATTGAGTTGTGTACTACTCTCGCTTCACGAAGAACAACTGATTTTACAAACTTAAAATGTCTCTATTTATCATATATTGCACTTGTAAAATAATATATACACACACATATCAAGAAACAACCACTATTTTTAACATTCATGATATTTTTGATGCCATTTTTGTTATCTAAACTAGTTAAAAAACTGTTTAAAAAGTCCTGTCTTGGACGTCCGTGTGTTGTAGGTATGTTCGGATAATGTATGTTAACACGATAACGACCGAAATACTTTACAAATCGAGTCTTTTTTTTCTTTTAAGATTCAGTATAATTACGAATAGAGCCCTATTACTTTTCAGGTCTGATTCGATCTGGTTTAATTGTTATTAAAAAAAATAGTGAATATTTATGCTCAACTCTACACTAAAACCAATGCTATACCTTATTTCGTGAGAACTACTTGAATTACTTCTATAGACCAATCTAGAAGTACTTCTTAAAATTAGCGCTAGATGGCGTATAAGACATGAGAACCTCATTAGTACTTTTTTGAAATTAGCGCTATCTATGTGATTTATTGAAAACTACTTAGTAAGACCAATACATTATTAGTTACTTATCAAATAATCAATTTTATTGTGAAAAATAAGATTATGAGGCGTGCACTTTTGGATTTTTCAAATTATTTAGAACTACACATAGATAAGTATCTATACTTCTTTATACTAATATATAAAGCTGAAGAGTTTGTTTGTTTTGTACACGCTAATCTCAGGAACTACTGGTCCGATTTGAAAGTTCTTTCAGTGTTAGATAGCTCATTTATCGAGGAAGGCTATAGGCCATATATATTATCATGCTAAGACCAATAGGAGCGGAGCACCAAAGAAGAATGTTTCAAAATCGTGGGGTTTTTTACTTTCGAGAGCTTCCGCTGCGTACGCTGCGTAAACGGTTAAAGTTTCGCAATAATCATGTATGACTACAATAATGAAGAAAAGGATGCACATATTAGATCTTAGCAAAAGTGAGCGAGACACATGTATCAGTATTTTATCCTTTTCGCGTATGCGTTATTTTTATTTGGACCCAATCAACTGGGTCCCAACAATAAGATGACCAACCGTCCCCATCAACGGTATGTAAGCTTGTTTTTTTATTTACATAAAAGAAACATTCATTAATCACGTTATATATGCTAATTTTACACGTTATATTTTTATACATTTACACGTTATATGTTCATTTTAATCAAAAAATAAAGCATAGCTGCAATTTTTTTGTCCTGTCATTCTTGTATCCGGCTAAAACAGGTGGTAAATTTTTAGTCAACAAAGTTATAAACATAGGTATCTTTTAAAATTATTCCGGTTATCATATGTCAAACTATTGCTATCCCGACACTGCATACGCTATAATAGCGAGTCTACAATATCCTCTGTCTACGGAACCATATTATATTTCCCACTAGACTGTGATTTTAGCAATTGTGATTTTGATTAAAATTTAAAATTATACATATTTATCGCGATGTAAATTTTTCATCAGTGTCGTCGATTCGTGTGTTACTGTGCGCTCGAAGACGGCTCCATTATACAAGGCATCAAAGTTCCCAGAATTGAAGTATCAAACATGAATTGTGGTTAGTTCAATGTGGTTTCATTATTTGATGGCACTTAAACAAAGCATAGCATCATGGCTGTATTCCCCGAAAGGGTAGGCAGAGGTGTATTACACACCCACGGTTCGCCAAGTATGTTTAAGTCCCACGTAATAGGGGGCGAGCCTATTGCCGTCTCTCGAGAACATTTCCAAACTCCGGGCTGCTACTGGGAATTTTTCTTTTTATAAAAAAGCAATAACACGCCCGACCCGGAGATCGAACCTGAGACTTCATGAACAGCAGTCGCTCACACTGCCGCTGCACACCGAGGCAGTTTAATGGCACTAATCTAGCGAATTGGACTGCAAAAATAATGGTATTGAGTTCGATCCCCAGTCCGGCACACACCTCTGGCTTTTTGAGATTTTCCGAGAATATGTGTGTATTTGTTTATAAATTATCACTACTCGGTGATCGTAAATATCGTGAGGAAACCTGCATGCCAGCAGTGGACGTTGAAAGGCTAATGGATGGAACCGTTGCTCATGGACTCGACTATACCGAGAGTATTGTCAAGCCGCTGCTCACCATTTCATTTCACCGATATGAAATGAAAGAATAAACGGCTATCTCCCGTTACAACCAAAACCCAACGATGTGCTTCATGGCCGGTCACAGGGATGGTGATACCAAACAGCTCGGGCCCGCTACCAAGTGAGTACTCCCACTTGGTACCCAGCCTTACCACCAGTCATGCAATGGATGATAATTGCTTACTTCCCTTAGACGCCTTATACGACACCCGTGGGAAAGAATGAGGTAGTGACTTGTATTCTTAGTAGTCCATCACGACATGGATAAAAGTTGTAAGTATTCGTACTTATGGGCTAAGTTGTCGCCTAATATGAATGCGACGAAACGCGTTTAAAGTATTAGCCGCAATACGTCGCATCGCGTCGCACCACTCACCTAGGACAACGGGTGAGCCAGCGTGGTAGATTAGGACTATATCCCTCACACTGAGACAGACCCGTGCCTCAAGAGTAATGGCTAAAATTTTTCGAAGGGGCCTTGCTTATCCCAACATGAATGGGCTGGCTATATAGGGGAAGTACCTCCCTCTCACAAAAGATCAACGTGAAGCAACAATTGTAGTACCTACCGTTGTTTCGTATGGTGAGTGAGAGTGCCGGAGGCTCGAACCCCCTCCTGTCCTCTCCTTATTATCTTACATATTCTCTTCTTAATATACTTCCTATCCCTTTCCTTGGAGATGGTGACGCGTGAGTGATGCCTCTGGTGTTGCTAGCGTCTACAGGCTACGGTAACCGCTTACCATCAGGTGGGCCGTATGCTTGTTTGCCACCAAAGTAGTACAAAAAAAATTAAAAAAAAAGAAACGTTATTCAAGTTTTTACAACGATAATTAATATTTTGTAGAGCTCCAACGTGCTGGTGAGCTATCTGCAGTTCTTTTTAAATCAGTAAATTAAACAATTTTGATCTAGATTTTTTAACAATTGACATGCTCCGCTACTTTTTAAAGTACAAATTATTTGTGAATAAGGAAAAAGAGATTTCTCACTCATACTAAAAACCTAAGTTTAAATAATAGCGCCATCAAATAGTATGAATTTTAATTGCAAAATTAAACTAACTATATTGGATTAAGGCATGTAAATGTATTCCGATAGATGACGTTGGTCGTAAAGACAAATGTGATAAGGAGATTAGGATGGCCGAATAGGCCAGTACGATAGGCTCAGTGGCTTAGAGCACTTCCCCGGATTGGAAAAGTCGCGGGTTCCTTTCCCGCTCGTACTAAAAATCTCTTTTTCCTTATTCACAAATAATTTGTACAGTAAATTAAATCTTACTAATCTTAATGTCCAACAATGGCATAGTAATGGTTTGGCAAACAAATCCTTTTCGTATTTAAAATTTTTCTTATTGCGTTTAGAAAGAAGGCTCTTTGTATAGAAGCCCTTTTTTTGTTTAGGCGGGAAAAAATTTACCTAACCGCACACCCCGTCGTTCGGGGCAACGAACAGGGTAATGTGGGGTGTTCACCCACTAAAGAAACCCGCCGTGTGCCGTCCTCCGCCTTCATTGGCGGGCCACTGGAACCATGTTACATTCCTTCGGTGGTAGATGTATAGCCCTTACTTGTATGTCTACAATTAATTGTATTCACAGACTGTGCTCGGGAGAAGTGCAGAACCGGCTCTGACGTAGAGTGTGATGGGTACGGGAACTACAAGGGAGCCGTGTTCACTCCTCGTGTTGATGAATTCGGGGCGTGGGCTCCAGAGGCGGGGGAAAATAAACGTTTGTATAACTCATTCATTTTTAGTATTCAACAGACAGAACGCTGTTCTCGTAATTGTTATTTATATTGCTTATGGTAGCAAACGAGCCACGGCCTGATGGCAACTGGTAAATATCAAGCCACTGCTCACATGGAAATGGAATGGTGAGAAGAAACAATGCACGCCTATTTCACGCTACAACTAAAACAGACCGAAGTGCATGTTAAGGCGGACGGCAACGAACAGAGTAGTGTGGGGCCCTCACCCACTAAATAAACCCGCTATGTGCCGTCTCTCCGCCTGTTGGCAGACTGCTGGTACTTTGTGACATTACTTAAGTGGTACCATCACTACAACCCACAGACAGACAGACAGGCAGAGGTGTGTCTGCAACTCTTAGAATCTCTAACGATACATGATGCGTTATGTTATGCGGGCTTCTTGAGAATCCCTCGGATGCATGTGCTGGTAATCATGGCGATTATATTAGTCCGTCATTATAGGAGTACGTACTTTTGTTTTTTTTGTTAACGCAGGAAAAAATGTTCCTAACCGCACACCCTGTCGTTGGGGCAACGAACAGGGTAGTGTGGGGCGTTCACCCACTAAAGAAACCCGCCGTGTGCGGTCTCTACGTCTTTATTGGCGGGCCACTGGAACTATGTTACATTCCTTCGGTGGTACGAATACGTACCTACCTATATAAATAGGCAGCATTATAGCGTACCTATTACCTAAGATGTACTATAAATATCTACTTATAGTATACCTTACGGTAAGTAGATACTTATAGTACACCTTACAACTATGTATAGGCAAACGCTAATGATCTCTCGTTATTTCGCAGTAACTTACTTGATTACAACAAATCAGGTGATGGTAGACTTCCTTCCCACCCAACCTCCATTTGAAGCATCGTGAGTAATATAGTTTTTAATAAACTAAGATATGGTGTTTTATTTATTTTTTATAAAATAATATACCTTTATGAATGCAGTAGACAGCAATGAATTATAATTTTAACTCTATCCTCATCCTACTAGTAAATGTCATGTTTTTCCACGAGTTATGCCTATAAGACTAAGTATATTGCGGCCTGGATTAACACATAGAATATTTTTACCTCGATAAAGGGGATATTTTAGGAGGAGAGCACACCACTCACCCAGGGATTGTCAATCCCGGTTATCTTTGGACCCACACAAAATAACCTAAGATTGCCAATTCCGCACTCCCACAGATAGAGGAGAATGTGATAATAGTAAAGTAGCATGCACGATAATGACAAAAAATCTTTCCAATGCGATGCAACCATGAGATATGGCAGGATTCTCAGAACCACAACGTTGCAATATTCCGCAAAAATCCGAACAAATTCGACACGTTTCGCCTCTACATGAGGCATCCTAAGACCGAGAGTTTCAAAGACAGTTTGGTAGAGGTCGAGTCCTCACAATGCATACAAAATTCAAAATTATGAGTGCACTTGTTTACAAATTATTGTTGCTAGGTGAAGGGAAATATAGTGATCAAATCCTGTATGCCTACGAGATTTTAACGACAGCTTTTAAAGTCTGCCTACCCGCACTGGGCTTGCGTGATGTACTGGCCAGTGAAGTATCTATCTATGGTCTAACAGTGGGCCTAGCTAAGTTGTATTCTATGATCGCTAACGCTATAGAAAACTATTAAAATGTATGAGAATTTTATATCTCTAACGATATCTATAACGCTAAGTCATGTGACTTAACGTTAGAGATGTAACATTTTCATACATTGTATTAGTTTTCTATAGCGTTAGCGATCATGGAATGCAACTTGGCTAGCCCGCCTGTAATCGCATAGAAGGAAGATGTGATGATTGAGTGCTGATTAATGGTCTTTTTATTGCTTATGGCGGCAGATGAGCGATGGCTGGTGGTAGCCAACCATCGCTCATGGAGTCGACTATACAAAAAGTACTGTCCAACCGCTGTGCACCATTTTATTTAACAGATATGAAACGAAAGAATAAAAGGTTATCTCCTGCTAAAACCTAAACATACCGCTGTTTCATGACCGGTCACACGAGAGACGATGGTACCACCTTCTCGGGCCTGACAGAAAGTGAGTATTCTATCTTCGTACCCAGCCCTACCACCAGTAACGCAAAGGGTGATAATTGCTTACATACATTAGTCGCCTCGTGTCACACCTGAGGGAAAGAATGGGGTGCTGACACTTGTATTCTAAGTCCGTCACCACACGGACATTATAGTATGTACTCAAGAATAACTTATAGATTGTAATATATCTTAGGAAACTGGGCCTAGCCAAGTTGCATTCTATGATCGCTAACGCTATAGAAAACTATTCAAATGTATGGAATTTTGACATCTCTAACGTTAGTTTTATATAGCGTTAGCGATCATTGAATGCAAGTTGGCTAGGCCCACAGGTTTACCACTGAAGTAATGTCACACAATTTCAGTGGTACAGGCGGAGAGACGGCACACGGCGGGTTTATTTAGTGGATGAGGACACACTACCCTGTTCGTTACAACGAACGACAGGGTGTGCAGTTAGATACATTTTTTCGCGCCTTAAGAAAAGAAATGGGTTTAGCACCAAGTGAAATCTATCACTTGTTGTTAGACCCAAACGGGTAGGTACCACCATCTTTTTTGTAACCGCCGTGAAATCTCCATTTGTTTTGGTTGCAGAAGAGGACTTCATGGTAGGTCTTCATGACGGACAGCGGCTTGCTGTACTCCTGGTATTACTATGATAGGTGTTTAAGTCCCACGTAATAGGGGGCGAGCCTATTGCCGTCTACTGGGCACATTTCCAAATTCCGGGCTGCTACTGAGAATTTTTATTTTTACGAAAAAGATTAATAACACTGCGCGACCCGGGGATCGAACTCGAAACCTCATGATCAGCATTCGCTCACACTACCGCTGCACTCCTACCATAAGTATCTTCTCTAGAATATAAAATACATGATGGTAATAAGTAGATAATGCTAAGCCATTGTCATAAAGGGTGAACGTTTTATCTGACATTTAAAACCTAAGATTAGACGCGCAAAATTAAAAGACACGCCCTCCGTCCTCCGTCAACCGCTCAATGTCATTTTAATTTGGCAAGATTACCTTCCGCATTGCGCATGTGTAAACCTGTAACAGCTGGTTATTACGTCAGAGATTACATATAATAACTATTTTATTTTTAAAACAAGGCAATTTTCTCTGTGAATTTGATTAATTTACTAGATATTATACACAATTATATAGAATAGTTAGGGTTTTTCTGAAGTGTCTGGAGTTGCGAGCGCCGGTCATGTTATAACCTTCACCTAGCCGCTGAAAGCGAGTATTTCTGTGCGCCCTCGTGACGTTGGTGTCACGATTGCTAAACCAGTGTTGTCCGTATATTAATTTTGCCTAGAATAGAGGTAATATTAACAACAAAATACTTTATTTACACCAAAAAGTATTTAGCTTTAATTTCCTACATATTTAGAGTAAGAAGCTCAAGATAACCACATTATAAAGTGTGAATGTTTGTGATAGTGTATGTTTATATAGAGCTTAAACGCTACAACGGCACAATGGATTCTAGTAAAAATTTTTTTTTGGGGCATATCACGATAAAAGTTATTAGAAATCACGAGAAACTCGGAAAATACTATGTGAAAATTTACCTGACTAGCGTGTCTTAGTAGACCATTTTACTGTAAATTTGTAATTTCTTTACTAATTATAAGAATTTATGATAATATGAGGAACTCTTTTGTGCATACTTAAGATGTTGATAGTTGAGAAAAAAATGTCTGAACTCAAAACATTTTTAATAGCATTTTTCTGAATTTTTTTTTAAGACTACTTTTTAGTTTTTGATTAGGTAAATATTTTATCTTGCTATTATGTCTGGAAACTGAGTTATAGTAATATAAACTTGCAACGGAGATGATGATGAGAGATGTTACCAGCAGCATTTGAACCCGCATCTCCTGGATACCGTCCAAATAATTTGTCAATTCATTGCATCCGTCAATTCATACCGTCCAGATGCAATTAATTGGCATAGTATTTAGACGGTATCCAGGAGATGCAGGTTCAAATCCTGCTCGTGACTGCTATTTTCGATTTCACATTTTCACTGTTTGTGTTAATCAACTTTTAACGGTTCTGTCTTAGCAGTAAAAAAAACGCGTTGGTAAATTTTTCGTCCAAAAATCATAATTGGTTGTAGCAACATCGACCCCATTTGCCAGTCGATATCACGCGCGGAAGTTAGCGCGTTGTCGGTCGTGTTAAACAAGGTATATATTACGAAAGCACTGTTGTGTTCTGTGAAAAAATGCCTAATATTATAAACGAAGTTAAACTGGACTTTAAAGATGTGCTACTTAGGCCTAAAAGAAGCACACTGAGAAGCCGAAATGATGTAAGTGCAGTTTTAAATTGTAAAATTGAAACATTGTATCTAGGTAAATTTATGGATACAGTTAACACTGTCTTCATCTCTTTTCAGGTTTCATTTATACCTTTTAAATATTTTAAAATGTTATTAACATATATTTTTTTACTTTAAAGTAGTAGAACAATGTGATTTTAAGTAATATAATGTAAGAAATAGAACTATCTACGTATATCTATTTCAGTCTATGCTTACCGCTTCAGCGGCCTTGAATAGAATCAATTATTTCGTTAAATTATTGTCGATTTTTTGCCGTGGATTTTTTATCTCATCTTAAATGAAAACATTATTTATTTCGTTAATATGCCTCAGCATAATTATATTGGTGCAATGTAGAGTGCAGTAGGTTCTTTAAAAGTGACTTCTTAAAGGCCTCTCTTCTTCAAACCAAATCAATAAGACCTCATTATATTACATATAACCCAAATAATTAAGACTTTAGGATTTATTACATCTGTTAAGCCGCTGCATCGGGAAAATGTAATAAATATACATAATTACTCTGTAGTGTGCCGTACAGTGACGTTTTATATTCTGACGCTCATGTGGATAAAGTTACGGGCAAATTCTAGTTCTAAATATTTCGCATAGTATTAATGCAAACAGTATGACTTTTTCAAGTTCGTGAAGTGACGAATTGAGAATACTTAGTCATCAACATAACCTCTTCTATATAGAATGGGTGTCAACTCGAATGACAACTAGAAGGTAAAATTAACCATATAATACCATTAAAGAGAACCAGAAATTAACGAAAAGTAACATAATATGCCTGATGGTAAGCGGTTACCGCAGCATATAGACGCTGGTAACACCAGAGGCATCACTCACGCGTCGTCATCTCCAAGGAAAGAGATAGGAGGTGGATAGGGTGGATAATAAGGAGAGCATAGGTAGGATACTAAGGAGAGGATAGGAAGAATAATAACTAGAGGATAGGGAGGATAATAACTAGAGGATAGGGAGGGGGTTTGGGTCTCCGGCGCTTTCACTCACCATACGAAACAACAGTAAGTTTACCGTTGTTACATGCTGGTCTTTTGTGAGGGTGGTACTTCCCCGATCGAGTCGGCCCATTCATGCTGGGATACGATAGTAGACCAAATTCTTTTATTCCAGCATCTACACTTATAAGATAACCACAGCGATTTAATTCTTGCATAGATATATATTTTGATTTTATCACTAAGTTACAAGTTCTAGTTTAGTAGTAAGATAGATATAATTACGACGTGATTATGCAAAATGCATTCTTCTGTCTTATTGTCTATGTAATAGTAATCAAAGTAGTAACCTGCGTCACAGGCCTGTGACGAAGACTCTCATCACACAAAGAATTATCCTGTCTGGGAATCGAACCCACAAAACTCGGGCGAGAGACCACTCCGCCATCTGTGCTGACAATTAAGATTCATACCAAATAATTTATTCATTAGACTACATTAAGTGCTATTGTGGTGGGTTCAACAACTGCATCGTATTAATACCATGTTCTCATTATCTGCTAGTCTTTACCCGCGGCTGCGCCGCAAGCAAAATCTGCTTTTTAGGTTATATCTCAGGTTCTTCATATAATAGCGAGATAAATTAACTATAGGTAAACGAGGGCCTGTATTCCGCAATGCAACGTCTTTCATTGTGCTTATTTTGCGTGACGGGGAGTGCTCTGAGAAACTGTTTGAGGTGGCACCAACATCACCGTTTTACCATCGGACCGCGAGACGCCGTACTAGGATTCATCCATACCACCTGGAGACGATCTACCACTTACGTGTAAGATCTGGAATGAACTTCTTGCTGCGGTGTTTCCCCAGCGTTACGACTTGCCCCTCTTTAAACGAGGTTTGAGAAGAGCACTCACGGTAGGCTGTACGGCTTGGCTGTGCCTCTAGTGTTGCCAAAGTCCATGAGCGGTACCACTTAACATCACGTGGGCTGTTTGCCTATTGCCGTCTTCTGGGTACACGTCTACTGGTACGTCTGCCAATGTTGGCAATAAAAAAAAAATACAGACACCGCTTTTTACAGCTTTATCCATCGGAAATATTTTAAGAATACATTATGTTGTCACCCCATTCTTTCCCGGGGTGTCATACGAGATGACTAAAGAAAGTAAGCAATTTCCGGCCATTGCATTACTGGTGGTAGGGTTGGATAAGTGAGTCGGTACCACCATCTTGCGTGTGATCAACCATGAAGCCTCGGTAAATATGTTTTGTTTGTAGCGGGAAATGGCCGATCATTTTTTATGTCACATGCAGTAAATGAAAAGCAAAGGTGAGTATCGGCTTGACAGTACTCTGTGTATCGGTCGGTGTAATGTATGAAAATACTTCCGACAGATGGCGCAGGCGTCACCCAAAGACGTTAAGTGTGATGTGTTATCGAAATTAGCAGTCAGGAGTAATTGTCAGGATGGCTGAATTGGTAAAGCATCTGGACGGTATCCAGAAGATGCAGGTTCAAATCCTGCTCCTGACTGGTATTTTCGATTTCACATTTTTCACTTTGTGTTTAATGCTCTTTGTTCGATGCTTTTGTCCATTATGAAATTCGCAATACACACTACATATTATATAACTAAAAACAGCACTGTATTTAATATAAATAACATGTGGGGCCGGCTTTAGAATTGTCCCACCCCTCTCTACCCACGGGAGTCGTAAGAGCCGACTGAGGGAATACCGGGGGAGTGGGCAGCAGCACTCCCTCGAGTATTAGCAACATCCACTGCGATCGCCAACCCACCTGCCAAGCGTGGCGATTACGGCATTATCCCCCATGACGAGACCGCTCGTTTTGGCGTTCTCTTGAGGAAGCCTATGTCCAACAGTGGACGTTGAAAGGCTGATGGATAGAACAGATGCAACTCAAACTCCGCGCCAAAATGGATAACAGTTGTGCCAATCTAACAACAACGAAAAAAACAAAAATTTGAATTTGGAACCATAACAAATCATCCATTCCCGATACTTTCTTGACTGAATGTATATTTGCCAACCCTAATTATCGGTGCCATCGCCGAAAGCATTCGTGTCTTCGTGACGAAGGCTGTCTTCACGATAACTATGTATATTCAGCGTATTCAAATTATTGTTTGAAAACACAAGGTCCTTTTTTACCGGGATTAGATATTTGAAGATGTCAAGGTTGATTGATTTATTATGATTACACAACAAAAAAAACTAGATGTCGCGGGACGTCTAGCAGACGTGAAAACATAGAAATTATTTTGTAGAAATAAAATGATCATAACTTGACAAAGTACTCCTCAAGACGAATCAAACAACTATAAACACGATAAGGTTGCGTCGTTTCATTACAGTTCCTATGGCCACCTTCTAGCTCCATCATCAGACCCTGGATACCATCTAAAGACAAAGTACTCGTCAAGATGAATCAAATGATTCCAAATTCGATGGGGTTGCGTCGCTTCATTACAGAGTTACTGCGGTCACCTTCCAGCTCCATCATCAGATCCTGGATTTTATTTAGGACTAAAGTTCTAGTCAAGACATTGCAAACGAGCCCTAACCCGATGGAGTTGCGTCATTTAATTACAGAGTTTTGCATGGCAACCTTCCAGCTCCATCATCAGACCCTTTTTTTTGTTAAGGCGGGAAAAAAATGTTCCTAGCCGCACACCACGTCGTTCGGGGTAACGAACAGGGTAGTGTGGGGCCCTCACCCACTAAAGAAACCCGCCGCGCGCCGTCTCTCCGCCTTATTGGTGGGCCACCGGAACTATATTACATTCCTTCAGTGGTCCATCATCAGACAGTGATCATCTAAAGACAAAGTACTCGGACAAATCAAACAAGCCCAAACTCGATGGGGTTGCGCCGTTTCATTATAGAGTTCCTATGTCCACCTTCCAGCTCCATCATCAGATCAGCTCCATGTCATCATAATATTACATCGTCACACGATATACACATGCGTGTAAAATTTCAGCTCAATCGGGAACCGGGAAGTGTGTCAAATTTAACTAGCAAGATTTGAACGGGACAGGTAAAATAAAAGCGTCGCCACGGTAACAGCCGATTTTACCCTCCCTCCGCATTAGATGTTACACATCAAAAGTAAAAAAAGTTTAACGAATATGGCGGTGGTCATCGTATGTCTCCACCTACACCGATATTCCTTCCATCTTCTTAAAACCATAAAAATATCTACTCCCGTGTTCTCCTGTAATGTGTATCACAAATGTCTCAGCACGGCCCAGATCCGTTTTGCAACTTTCTTCTTGAACTCCTGCCAATTTCTTTATTATGTCAGAATTGTGCTAGTTTGCAGACCTACTTTGTTATCATGCCAACAAATATTGAAGATTATGCTTGTAGGTCAATTTGCGACCCCTGACAATGTTGCTTGGTAATGCTGATTATTACCTATAAAACTATGACTGAGCCATGTCTGTAATACATTTACATTAGAAAAAAAAGTCTGTATTAAGTTCTCTTTTTCGTTAACTGGTGAAGACGCCATCGCACATTCGCGCATAAAAGACGTTGGGTGTCCTAATTGATGTTCGCGTCGGAGCTACGGTAATTAAATCTAATTTAATTTTGTACCGAGCCCACAGCAATTGAAATTTTAATCACATAGAAAGCTTATTCGTGAAAGTGGAAAAAGAGATCTTTACTGCGAGCTGGATTCGAACCTGCTTGCAGTACAACTCTCTTTTTCCACTTTTACAAATTAATTGTTCTTTAAATAAGCTGAATATGTCAACTGCTAAAATACAGATCAAAACACATAGACACCTAATTAACCCTTAACTTGGCAGAGAAAATTTTTTTTGAATATCAATATGATTTTTATATGACTTAATACTTATGACCCAAAGATGCCTAGAAAAATAAAAATAAAAATTCTATTTGGGTAGTTTTTAAAAAAAAACACATGTATCCTGTGGGATACATTGCCAACAATCCATAACAACACATAATGATTTCAATGTATCTCGAAAGATACGTTGCCAGTTTAGCTGACTTTACTGTTACATAATTTAGTAGAAAAAAAAAATGCCTTTTTAATCAATAATTAGTAACTTTTATTAAAATATAAAATGTTTTAACATCAAACATCTTTTTCTTCAAACATAACAAAAATTACCAAAAATAGAAAACCTTTTCAAAAGAATATGATAAAATGAGATCAATTTCCTTAAATGAAAAACATTATTTCTTTCTGACAGTAAGTCTCATACCGCATTTCATACACATGACTGTGGTCTGATCTTTTATGCTAAGTTTGCATATACCCTTGGGCCGAAATGTTGGAAAATGATTATATTCATCAAATCTTACATCTTGCAGTACAAGTTTTTTTGATCATTTTCTTTGGTGCTGGTGGGACACAAGCAGATTTATTTAATGGTTGCTCTCTCCCAGAATTAAATAGCCCTTGTATTATATGATAACGCAACTTCTTCAGGTTCAGTTGCTTGAAATAATTTCCGGTAATATGTCTGCGCTTTAAAATTCAGCTATTATTTACGTACATATCCAGGATGTTGAAAATATTAGCAAGTAACACCTATGACTTTTCAGTTCTGGTCTATAGAGGGCAACCAAAATGTCCGCAACCCCCCGTGGTGCACGTTTTAGTGCTTGAAGGTTTCAGGACAGCGGACAGCCGTTTTACGTTTTCATTCCTTATTAAAGCGTTGTAATACTCCAACTGGCGTCTGAGATACATAGATGCTAGCGACAGTGACAACTTTACTATCGTGCCTTTTATGATGCTGATGGGAATGATGGGAACTTTATTTTTGCCACTCACAACTCGAGAGTCTGAGTCTTGCCCTTTTTTGTTTTTGTCCAATAAAGCTTCTTTTCCGCACCCTCGCAATCTATTGGATCTAATCGTACCCAATGAGAATGTTCCCATTTCATTTTGATAGTAAAAGTTAGCTCCAGGCTTTTCATTAGCCTTTTCACTATACGTTGTAATGCTGTCCGTAGTTGGTAACTCTTTATAGTGTATTTCAGCCTTGTGTTCAAATTTCATGTAAACCGAATAGAAATTTAATCGCTTCCTTTGTACAGGCGCAGGTCGGCTTAGAACGCGTATTCTTTATGCTGGATGGCGACGGTGAGGCTAATACTATTGATGTCGATGGCCCAGGTGTTTTAGGCACTATTCGGTTAGTCCTAGGTCTTTTGGTTTGACTAAAATTGGTTTGGACTGATGCTCCTGAATAAAAGAATCTGAATCCGGTCTTGATGTAAGGTCGTCTTATATATTATTTCACTAGCCTGCTTTTTCCTAGGAAGATTTAGTTCCTTATTCCATAACGCCTCATTTTAAAGCTTATCGTGCCGGCTAATGACGAAAAATAAACCCACAATCTAAAACTGTAGCACTTCTCTTAAATATGAGATTTATAATTATCTAAGAAAAGGTTCTGCATTCGCTTCGTGTAAGCACTGCTGGATCAGCTACAACTGAAAAATAGTTTAGCTAGCCCAAAAAAGTCTGCGTAAGGCTGAGGGGATGATGAGTTTGAGATTTATATTCCAAAATTCAGCTTACAGAGCTGAATTTTTGGTGTGTTGACTGTTGGTCAGGACAAGCAATTTTATGTAATAGGTACATAGATTACTGTTTTATACTGAATTTCACATAAGCATAGATATTTTCGCTATGCTCAGTGTCTATGGAATTTTATAATTTAACTAGCCTTTGCCCGCGGCTCGTTCTCAGCCAAAAGCTAGATTTTAGGTTATATCTCAAGTTCCCGATACAGTAGCGGGATTTAACTTTAATCCTTGTGGTGACAGACTAAGAATACAAATGTCACCACCCCATCCTTTCCAACGGGTGTCGTACACGGCGACTAAGGGAAGTAAGCAATTATCACCCATTGCACTACTGGTGGTAGGACTGGGTACCAAGTGAGAGTACTTACTTGCTATCGGGCCCGAACGGGTCGGTACCACCGTCTTTTGTGTGACCGGTCATGAAGCATGTCAGTGTGTTTTGGCTGTAGCAGAAGATAGGCTATTATTCTTTCATGTCATATCTGAGAAATGAAATGGTGTGCAGCGGCTTGACAACACTCCTGGTATAGTTGAGTCCATGAGCGACGGTTACTATTTATCATCAGGTGGGCCGTGGCTCATCTGCCACTATTAGCAATAAAATTTTTTTTATGTACCTATACCAATTTTTAAGTCTAATCATATATACATCGGCAATAGGCTCGCCCCCTATTACGTGGGACTTAAACATAGCTGGCGATTCGTGGATGTGTACCTCTGCCTAACCTACCCCTTCGGGGAATACAGGCATGATACTATGTAAGTCTAATCAAGAGCTACCAAATAAAATAGTTACATTAAAATCCGTTCAGTAGTTTTTGCGTGATGCGCGAACGAACAAACAGACTAACTGACAAACATACAAACAGACTAACTGACAAACATACAAACAGACTAAAAATCTAAAAAAATAGTTTTGTGTTCAGACGCACCTATATAGCCTATTACAGTCATTTTTTTTCAAATATCTTAAAGGTTAACAGCTATGTTACAGCTTTATAATAGTTAGGATGGCGCTGCCTCTTCTGTGGCGTCCACAGAGGGTCGTAGCGGTCAGGGCAATACGCGGGTACCGCACGGTCTCGACCGATGCAGCCTGCGCGTTGGCCGGAACCCGCCCGTGGGGTCTGAAGGCGGAGGTACTCGCCGACGTCTATCGGCGGGCGTTGCCGGCGCGGGCGGGGGGCAGCCGCCCCTCGCCTGCGCAATCTCATCGTGGCGGGAAGATGCCCGCTGCGCCACCGTCCTTAAGTCGAAGTCTCGGCTGGAGACACCCTAGGCTGGTCTCTGGACCGTGGGGGCGCTCCAGCCGATCTTGGAAGAATGGGCAGGGCATCAGCACGGGGTCCTCACCTTCCGGTTGGTACAGGTTTTGTCGGGGCATGGTTGCTTCGGCAAATACCTGCACATGATCGCTAGGAGGGGGACGACCCCAGGCTGTCACCACTGCGGCTGCGGCGAGGACTCGGCGCAGCGCACACTCCAATCGTGCCCGGCCTGGGATGTGCAGCGCCGGGAATTCGTTGCAGTCATAGGCGTGGACCTGTCGCTGCCGGCCGTTACGCGATCGATGGTTGGCAGTGACAGGGCCTGGACCGCGGTCGCCGCCTTCTGCAAGGCTGTCATCTCGCGGAAGGAGGTGGCGGAGAGGGCCCGGGAGGAATCCTCCTTCGCGGACCCGATTCGCCGACGGCGCGTGGGGCGGCGTGTGCGCATTTACCTGCGCCTGATGCTGCCCTAGCCGAGGCTGCGGACGGTGGGGTCGGGGAGTACCCTGCCGTCCGCGGAAGCCTACCGCGAAGGTGCGACGCCCAAGTGCGCGAGGCGTCGCTCAAGAGAGGGTGCCCGAAGGGGCTGCCGCCTGCGGATCGCGGTGAAACGACGCGGTACCCGTGATCCGCCGTAGTAAGGGCGGGTGAGAGGGCACGGTGGGTTTTAGTGGGTGAGAGCCCCACACTACCCCGTTGTCTCCCCGGGCAGCGGGGTGTGCGTTAAAACATTTTTGCCCACCTAAAACAAAAAAAAAAGAAGGATGGTGCTGCCTGACCACTGAAGTAATGTAATATGCACTGTAATACACGCTACCCTGTTCGCTGTCCCGAACGACGAGATGTGCGGTTAGGAACATTTTTTCCCGCTTTAACAAAATAAAATGGATGGCGCTGCCATATACCAACTCTTACTATTGCATCTATTTCTCGTTAACAAAATTGGGGCAGAAAGGTTCTCGAGTGGCAATTACGTATCGAACGATGCAGTGTAGGACGGCTTCCACCAGGTGGATCGATGACCTGTTCAAAGTCGGATAAAAGGTTAATGGATGAATGTATGTATGTAGACGCGGGCTAATTTTTCGCAACTCGACGTCATCGATGCGCCTTTTTTGCGTGACGGGTTGATGGCACTACTCTTGCCAACCCAGTATCCGCAGAAAGCCTAGCAGACCCTTCACGTTGCCGATGACTTCAGGTAGATACCTCGGAGACCAGATATGCCCCGGATAGTGCCCGGTATTCTGCCACCCCTGGACATTCAAGAATGACGTGGGCCGCTGTTTCTGCCTCCATGCAGGCTCCGATGAGGGCTGTCTGTAACACCTAGAGTGAATATGTGTTTGTTCCATAGAGCATCTCCAGTGATGGCTCCCATTAGGAGCCGGAGTTCAGACCTCTTCAAACGCCGTAGCTTGTGACAGTCCGGGGTAGATTGTCGGAAGGAACTCTCTGGCTTGCCTGCATGTACCTAAGTTAGACTAGATGAATGAATATACGTAGGCGGTTAGTTTTATTTTTAAACATATCTTTTATCAGCCATATATGTCAACTTTATGACATAAGTCTCATTACTCATCATACTCATCATATTATCAAGTGTGTACAAATATAACAAGTGTATGACGAGCTATAATGAGCTGACATTTTCACTGTGACGCCATTCGATTCATTATCACACTCGAGTTAGGTATTCGTTCTTGTCTAACATGAATTAATTTCGTCATATTTTTCTCTATTTGTTTCAAATAATACTAGAGTATGTATTCGTAACTACCCCATAATATGGCGACTCTACTCTCTCTCGTTTTCTGTCACGCTCAGTCCTATAATTCTTGCATTCATAAGAATTCCCACAGAACGTAATAGAACTTTTTGTTACAGAACGTAATAGAACTTCCTAATAGTTAGGAAAGAAAAAAGTTTTTAGGTTATATCTCAGGTTCCCGCTACAGTAGCGGGATAAAATGTATAGGGGAAGATCAGATAGCTCTGGACACTTGAGTGAATTGCAAATAAAAAACAAATGATCGAAATTTCTGTCTTTACTTCATACTTAAAATAAAATTAGGACTTTTATAATAATGTTAAACAACACGAGTCAATTATCACACTTTCTAAAGAAATATACTGAGAACAAATATGGTCTATTTTTGGCGTCTCAAAAAATGGCGGGTAGCCCCGGACATAATATTCAATAGTGTCCCAAACGTTTGGTGTCCTTACAAACATCACAATTACAATAAAAAATCGATGCATCTATATGAACACAATCTTCATGGGCCTGGGCCCAGAAAATTGTGTTCATATAGATGAAGGGATGCAAAGACTGGTTTTCCCACCTTTCAATTTAATTTACCCCATTTTAATGTTTCACTGGTTCTTTCCTTAAATTTCGGTTTATTGCAAATATTTTTGCAACGATAGTAACAACATTTTAAAATACTTTCCATATATAAGCAAAATGATAATACGATTGTAGTTTTTTAAAACAATATTCCGTAATTCAATGCTTAAATGCTAAATGCTTTAATTCAAAACGTAAAACCATGTCTGAGGGTACCCGTCATTGGAGCGTCCAGGGGTACCCCATCGTTATCATGTAACATTTTTAAACATATCTCTCAAATTGTACAACAATTGTTGGAAATGCTATTAGTAACCTTTAAATATATAAAATTTCCTAAAACATTGAACGATATACAAGAATGCACACTGACGTATTGTACTTGATAACCTGCAATAAATTTTGACAGGAGCGACGAAATTTTTTTGTCGGGAACCAATGATATAATATGAAGCTTTTAATTATACCTAATACTTACTACTATATTACTTAAGTACACACTAAATCACAGATCATAGGCTGGTCACATGGTAACTCGGTAAATCCACCATCTTACGAACCGCAGATGAACCACGTAGTCAGGTTACTTTAAATCTATTTTTATTTTTTAGCTACCCTGGGCTGAATGTGACACTTTTTCGTGCATGCGGCCGGCGTTCACCGATTTATAAGACGTTATCCCGTCAAAAAGTTGCAATATCCGCTTTCGTTTTTGCGTGATGCGCGAACAAACAAACAGACAAAAATGTAAAAAAAATGTTTTGTGTTCAGACACGCCTATAAACTATACACTATTTTTTATTCTCAAATATCTTAAAAATACAGACACAGCTCTGTTACAGCTTTATAATAGTTAGGATATTAAATATTAATTTAAAAAGTTATTTTTCGAATTGGAAGGATTATCTATTTTAATTACAAAAAAAAGTGTTATAGTTCAGAATTATTAAAAACCGCTAAACATTGTTTATTAACCTATTACATAACAGATCTGTTGTGTAAAACAGTTAGCGGTTATGTAAAACAGCTGATTACGCAACCCATCTACGACAGGTACATATTTATGTATACCTACATCTTGTATAATTACCGTATTCATGAAAACCACGTAAGCACGCTTTGGATTGTGTTCATGAATATCCGTTGAATGAAAACTCGTAAGATCGAGACACGAGTTGATTGAAATGCATTATTTTGATTATTTTAGCACTTGACATGCACTTAAAAACAAATTATTTGGAAAAGTCGAAAAATGTAATTTTACTCCAAGCAGGATTCGAACCGCCCCTGCGTCGGGTGACTGCAATAGCTTAGCGGTCTAGAACACTTCCCCGGATTGTAGGGACGCAGATTCGAATCCTGCTTGCAGTAAAGATTCCTTTTTCCACTTTCACAAATAATTTATTTTTTATAAAATGCATTACTTCTTTGCGCCATAAGACGACATAACATATGATCAAACGAACTTCCAAGTGAAGTTCGATCTATATTATATGAGTCACTTCATTTGAAGATATAGTATTATTATTGTTTTCAACCGTTTTTGACCGTGTTCTGCGGGTGGGTTGGGTAACTTACTATATCTTCAAATGAAGTGATTCATATAATATAGATCGAACTTCACTTGGAAGTTCGTTTGATCATATATTATATTTCGTCACTTCATTTTTCAGATATAGTATTATTATTGTTTTCAACAAGGTAGATATTAAGAGAAAGAAGCTTTGTTTTGCACTATAGTTTTTGGGTCAACAGAAATTGTGATCTTAAAACAATAAAAGCAGTTAGAAAATCAGAAGTTTTTTATTTTAATGATTCGTACAACTTTCCTTTTATTACCTATATAATCAGTCTTACAAATCGAATCTTGGTATTGATATACCTATAACATGAAACATAAATGTATCAGTTTGCAGTAATATGTAGTAAATTAATAGGTACCTATTAATTAAATACAATAATTATTATTTTAATTATTATGGCAGGGAATCACAGATCTGGCAAAGTCACCCTCATTTGTTTTAACAATAGGTCTGTTATAAAAACGAGCGAATCTGCTGGATGTGGCCGTCCAGCCCGCTGTTTTTCTAATTACATCGACGCTAAATCCTGCGAAGCTCGCGGTAGATGTCGCGGCATGACGCGTACTATGAGCACTAAAGATGCCAGTGTCTACACCGCTTTCCGACAACAATGCTTTAATCCAACGGCTGATGGATTGAGCTGTGGCAATCTTATGTGGCCGTTTTATGGTTAATAGAACGTTACCTGCATTCGCGGCCCTCAATTTTTTTGTTATCCTTGAGGACTGAAGCAGGGCAAATTCTCGGGTTTTCCCGAAAATATGGTAAGAATAGCATCGGTTGGGCACGACCGGGTGCTGAAATTTTGATTGGATCTAGTATAGCTATCTTAATACCGTCATCAGTAACGGTTATGTTCTCGAGTTTTATCAAGGATAGAGTCTGAACTCTTTGCGCGGTACTGTTACGGGGAAATCCCTAACAATGAAATAAAAACTAAAATTAAAAATTTATCATTTAATAAAAAAAAAAATACAAAATAATTAATTATTTAAAAATTTGACGACAAATTTAAGGCTGTAACTGGGCCGAAGGGCAGGCCCTCGTCCTTTGGCGCGCGCAGATGTATGCCGGAGGGCGGGTGAAGCGCCGGAACCGGAACCCGTAGGGCAGCCGCAACCCGGTAGGTAACCCGGATCTCGAGCGCAGCCAGGAACAGTACTTGAAACATGAACTTGAATTCGGAACTTGAAATTCGGGACTTGAAACCCCAGGAGCTGGAAAACGCAGGGCGACACGTCTCAGCTCCTGGGGACACTGTTCTGGTTCTTCCCGCCGAACCCCCGTACCCGCACTAGGTTCAGGTCTGAGGGTGTCGGCCGACCATTACAGTGTCCATATTAAATTATTAATAAAAACAACTATCCTCACAGAATTACCATCCAAAATATAAAACTTGGAGAAAGTTTAATAAAAAAATAAATCAGAACCCCCCTACATTGTGCAGGTATAAAGCATTGATACTGATAAAAAAATGGTTATCTAATATATGACTGCCCCCTAAGGGTGGCGGTGGGATGATATAGTTTGTATGTAAACAGAATAATTGTATGACTACATTTAAACAAAAAAAAACCAGTTGCATAATAGTCTAGACGATAAGTAACATCTAACGATTAAACTGTTTTTAAAATGCCTGTCTGCCCCATAAGGGCGACGGCGTGAAGATATATAAAATTTAACAAAAAATAATTTTAAAATGCCTGTCTGCCCCATAAGGGATACAGCGTGATGTTAAGTAGCAAGTAGCAAAAAGCAATATTCTTAAATTATATACTGTATGCGAACTATTATATTTTACAGGTAAAAGCGAATAAAAATTCTAAATGCAGTTGTATGTTACAATATAGTATTGACAAATTTGGAATAAAAGTTCTATGGAATGACAACTATGTTATGAGTATTACTAGGCATTTTGCAAAGAATTGAAAAGTATAGATATTATAATAATAATTCTATTGGAGGAGTTTCGGTCAACTAAATTAGTGTAAAAATTTAGATATGTAAAATAAAATTATCTAACGTAATAAAATGACGAGTAGTAACAATAAAAAATATATGTGCCAAAGGGTGAAATATTCCTCCATAAGAATCTTAACACACACGAAATTGTGCAGCAGATATGGGCTATTTTTAGAGGTTAATTTCGAATTGTAAAAGAAATGTAAGTTACCTTTTATTCGGGTGTTAGTGACTAATTATGGGGGGCGGTATATTTAAGACCGGAACTCCCTTCAGCTCAGTTCATTGGGTTTTTCTAGTCACACACTTTTACTTTTAAATGCCCTAGGCAAAAATAATGTTTTTTATGTATTACTATATTAATTCACTGTATTAATTTAAGCAGCGGTATCTGCCTTGACACACACGATAATTAAGTCACAGAAAAAAAAAATCTACCCACTGTCAGCCTTATTTCCCTGATAATACCCCCTTCTATCTTTCTATTTTTGCTATCCCATTTTAGCGCTGTTGCCCCGACTTACTCATTGGTGGATAGTTTTTTGTTCTAGAACTTTTCCTATCCAAACGCTTGCGATTGGAGTATCCATAGAACGTTCTCGAACCCTGGCGTACTCTGCTCGCATCCGGGATCGCATGCTGGCCATATATGGTAATAATATTTGGTTCTGGCCTTTGTGGGAGTGGATTCATGCGACCCATTGGTGATAATCTAACTGGGTAGGGGGCCCAGGCAACCGCGCGTATTTTAAATTTGCGGATATGGTATCCGGTATCAATTGAAAATGCGACTTTATAATTTATATAGTAGTTTGTTCGGTTACATCGTAACGGTACATAGTGCTAGGAGTATAACTAATTTCTTTGTGATCTTTTCTATACTTAACTCTAAGTTTGGGTACCAGTCAGAAACGTAATTCAGAACTATTTGTGGATCCCATGTCGATGTGTATTTAGGATAACGACAGTTGATTATCTAGAGAATAAAATCGTGGAATAGATTATTCTCGTTATAGTTATTCTTGTATATATTCGAGTTTGGTCGAATCCACCCTTAGTGTCGTATTTATATTCTCAAGATCACGCGGACGATATCGATGGCAAAATATAGTATGGTTATATATACATATAGAGATTGGCTTATTTTTTCTTTTTTATAAGACGACACCCTACACTAAGGAATATCCCTTGTATCGCGGCGGACTTTACAAACATATAATTTCACGGGCACAAAGTACACCCAGACTCAGAACAACCATTTGTGGATCACTTTATGTGAGTTGTCCTGTGTGGGAATCGAAGCCACAACACTCTTTAAGTATTTAAACCACTCCGCCATCTGCGTAGTTAAGGGTTTGCATGAAATGGTACTCTATTATCTGTAAAGGTACAGTAGTTACGACGGATCATTGTGTCTCTGAAGTTAGCTGCAAGACGCTGCGCAGTAGCCATTTTTGTGTCGCAAGGCATGTACCTACATCTTCTACAGTTTACATTAATCTAAGTATGTTCGATTATAATTTAGCAATTGTAATAGATAATCATATTATTTATCGATCGTAATAAAAGGTGTGGACTCTCTTATATCTAGATTAAAGCTAATTCACTCAAATCACTCGTTTACTATTTATTGAATATAAAAATAATAAATAGAATCTAAACATTTAGATATGAAAACATTATGATCTGATTCGATTGGTTTATTAATCGAGTAATAACATTTGAATTGGTCCGCACTAATCGTATGATTCCGTCATAATCCCCACTTCTTATACCTTTCCTTACTTCAGAGACAAAGATTCGTTGTGACTACTATAATGTTGTTCTTGTAGTTGATTCTCACTGTACTTACTCGTGGAATTAATAAGGTTCTGACGTTTCTAGAGAAGTAAGCAGTTTATAACCCATTGCATTACTGGTGGTAGGGTTGGGTACCAAGTGGGAGTAGTCACTTGTTATCGGGCCCAAAAAGGTTTATACTGGCCGTGAAGAACCTCAGCGTGTTGGGGTTGTAGCGGGAAATACCATTGAAGTAATGGCATGTGTTAGTTGCCCCGAACGACGGGGTGTGCAGTTAGGTACATTTTTATCCGCCTTAACAAAAAAAAAGGAAAAGTTGTAGCAGAAGATACGAGCATCCATTCATTTCATTACGTGAATTGAAATTTTGAAAAGCGGCTTGGCAGTATTCTTAGTATTGAGTCCATGAGCGTCAGCTATCACTTACCATCAGGGGGGCTGTGACTTATCAGCCACCGGAAAGAAGCCTTATATATAAATACATAGAAAACTTCCTTACAGTTTTCTGCCATATCCGGACGGTATATCTACCTATTATATGATTTGCTTAACCAACGGGTAGTTAAGTTGCTACAAAGAGCAGGCGTTACAAACACACTCTTACATTTGTAAAACTAATAAGTTACAAAATTACATTTGTAATAAAATATTTAAATCACACCGCTAACCTTAGCAGTTAGGACGACAATTTACGATGGCGAACGTCCATTTTATTGCCATAATATTGCTCATCACAAGCCATTTGTAAAAACATCATTATAGCGGTAATCATTGCTGTGAATTAAAAGCTGATTTTTGATTGGGTTGAAAGCCTCGGCAAAGTTTATATTTCTGATAGGTATTTATGCAATCACCACTTTTACAGAATCTATGACAGGAATATATCTATAATTTAAACATCATTTGCCTCTGTGGTGCGGCGGTGGTGTGAGCGACTGCTGATCATGAGGTCACGGGTTTGATCCCCGGGTCGGGCAGTGCTATTGAGCTTTTTTTTAAAAAGAAAAATTCTCAGTAGCAACCCGGAGTTTGGAAATGTGCCCGGTAGACGGCAATAGGCTCACCCCCTATTACGTGGGACTTAACATGGCTGGCTAACTACCTCTCTGCCTACCCCTTCGGGGAATACAGGCGTGATGCTGTGTTACTATTTGTACGGATGGTCCACTCGTGAACTCGTGACCATGAAAGCTGTAGAATATTGGTGGATCATAAGTTAAGATGTTTCATAAGTTGGCAAACTTTTTGCTTTTTTTGAAGAATGTAGGCAAATACGGTAGGTTAGTATATTGTAATCACATAAATGACACAAAATAGTTACAAATTAGCATTTGGAAGTAAATATAAATAACTAGCCTTTGCCCGCGGCTCCGCTGCAGCCTAAGCTAACAAGCTAGTTTTTAGGTTATATCTCAGATTCCCGATATAGTAGCGGGATAACATGTATACCAGTTGTTAAGTCTAATCAAGAGCTATCAAATAAAAATTTGCATCAAAATCCGTTCAGTAGTTTTTGCGTGATGCGCGAACAAACAAACAGACAAACAGATAAACAGACAAACAGACAAATCTAAAAAAAAAAACGTTTTGTTTTTAGATACGCCTATATAGCCTAATTCAGTCATTTTTTCTCAAATATCTTAAATGTACAGACAGCTCTGTTACAGCTTTATAACAGTATAGATATAGATTATAAAAGAAACATAAGCAACCATTTTTTAAAGTACAAATTATTTGTGAATGAGGAAAAAAAGAACTTTAGTGCGAGCGGGAATCGAACCTGCGTCCCATCCAATCCGCGGAAGTGCTCTAAGCCACTGAGCTACCGCACTGACCTTTCGGCCATACCCAATCTCTACTAACTTCGTGATCTTAAATTTCAATCAAACTGTGTCTTTTTTTAAATTATTTATGGCCAGTACCCGTAGTACTAATACTTTTTTAAAATTTAATTTGCCAGTAGCAATGCAACGATATTATATTCATACATGTCCCATCGACCATCTAATTAAATGGCTGTATGTGACCGTTGGTGACCGTGAAAATAAAGTCAATGTCAGTGTGTCTAGCTGACTGATATTCGGTGCCAAAGATATCTATTTTCATAGACGACAATCTGTAGTTCCTCTTTGTTCTAGAGTTTTTATGAAACAATACCTATGTTGTTTAGCCAAGTTACTTTTTAAAGTATTTTTTTCACAAATGAGGAAATATTTTTACGTATCAAAATTCATACAAAAAAAGGTAAGTATATTACGCAAAGTATATTTTGCACACACGAATTTAGGATAATAAAGTACACATAATCATGACAGAAGTAATACCTTTTTTTTTGTTAAGGTGGGAAAAAATGTTCCTAACCGCACACCCCGTCGTTCGGGGCAACGAACAGGGTAGTGTGGGGCCCTCACCCACTAAAGAAACCCGCCGTGTGCCGTCTCTCCGCCTTTATTGGCGGGCCACTGGAATTATGTTACATTCCTTCGGTGGTACAGAAGTATTATAATATTTACACGACCATGATTGTAACGTATTCAAGACGTCGAGATAGTAAAAAATCAAGTAAACGCGACAGATTCCGTAAACGTAATTTTATTACATGATCTATCAATCTTTCAAATGTTGATACATGCTACAGTTAACAATTTAACGAAAACCATAATATTGAAACACGTAGTAACTTACTTTCCTGGATTTGAAGGAAAAATAACGTTCAAAATGGCGCGTGGCGTATCTTACAGTAACTTTGATGCATTATAGAAAGTGATATTTCAAAGTGACAAATACACCACCGATAAATAATATATAATACTAGCTGACCCGCTGCCGTGCCAAGACAAAACACTGTATCTAAAAACATATCACTTTTCAGAAACCGCGTTTTTCTGTTTTTTTCGAAAATTTGTTAATAAATCTTTAATATATGTCGTAATTCTTTGAATTTTGGATATATTCATCATGAGATTAGCTTCTAATCGGCCATGTAAAAAAAATACACATTTTACGCTATTTTTTATGTCCTATACCTACGAACGTGTTCTGTCAAAATCTCTATGTTCACAAAAAGAGAACATTTGTTATTACAGAATACTGTATTTATAGTTACAGTGATATGTCAACACAAATATGATTCTAAACTAAACTAAACGTAAGAAATGTAGCCTAAGCTTACTATAGATAAAACTGTATCTGTGTGTACAAATATTTTCCAGAAATAAAAAGTAGCCTATCATCGTCACCATCATCATCATCACACTGAAGACATCAACTATTATTGATCATAAAAACTTAATTTCTGTAAAATCATAGTCATCATCATGTATTCAATGGAAGTGGAGGAATCGTTTACCAGTTGGACTAAAGCTGAGAACAAAAAAAATTTTCAGGCGTTGCAAGTTGCAATTGATAAAATAAACTTATTTGAGATCTCTGCAAAACTTCAGCAAAAAGTTCATATAAGCACTAGCAATATTAAAGGCTTTTTGTCCACTTTCTGCTTTGTGCCATAAAACACCAACAGCTAGTTTATTTTTGCTGGGCTGAGCAAAAGTTTCATCAAATAAAATAAGTTTTCTAGAAAAATAATATGCCTTCGTCATTAGGTAAAGGCATACAAATTTCTTTTTGCATAACAGCTGTAAATAATATTTTGTCAGGAATACTAATTACTGCATAATTTTTTTATATCTTTGAGGTGTGGCGAAAATTATTTTTTCTATCGTCTTTAATTTTTTCAAATGATTTTAGTTTGCTGCAATTGCATGATTGCAATACAGAATGCTTTTGCCGTTTCTGTTCAAGTTTCAAAGTTTCTTGAGATTCTCTATCTCGTTTCTTTTTTTAATATTGAAGGGGATGATGGAGATACAATATTAGTATAATAAACGACATTTAACTTCAACCCAACCGATTGTTATGACAAAACACTGTATCTTATAGATAGCAGGCGACTATACCGTTAGTTGTGTTTTACAAAACACTGTAATTGATGTTGCAGTGTTTTATCAAATTTGATCCTTATCATTTTTGAAATACAGTGTTTATTCTCTTCGGTTTTCTCAGTATTTTCGAGACATAATAAAAAAAATTAAATGCTATACTACGTAAACATGTGCGAAAATACGATTTATTAATGTTAGCATAAAACACTGTATCTGAAGTTACAGTGTTTTGTCATGGCACGGCAGCCCGGCAAACGTTGTTTTGCCATATAAATTATTTCTAGAGTATTTTTAGGGAATTTCTACCGTAGAAAAACTAACTTATTGTAGGTAAGTGTGTGATGTGGTTTATGAGTGAAAGAGGCATGGAGCGCTGTGAACGATGACGGATTATAAAAATAAAAATACTAATATCGCTATTAAAAAACAGAGGTTGGCATTAGAAGGGTAAAAATTTAGGGCTGTATGGATATTTAATTTTGGCCGTGTGGGGCCGGCTTTAGAATTGTCCCACCCCTCTCCACCCATGGGAGTCGTAAGAGCCGACTGAGGGAATACCGGGGGAGTGGGCAGCAGCACTCCCTCGAGTATTAACAACATCCACTGCGATCGCCAACCCGCCTGCCAAGCGTGGCGATTACGGCATTATCCCCCATGACGGGACCGCTCGTTGTGGCGTTCTCTTGGGGAGGCCTATGTCCAGCAGTGGACGTTGAAAGGCTGATGGATGGATGGATGGATATTTAATGCCGAATCATAAAGAAAAAAAAAGGTCCAAAAAATTAAAATTTGGGGTGGACCATCCTTATCACTTAGGGGTATGATAAATAGGTACATCCTATTCTCTGACCTACTGAATATACACACAAAATTTCATTAGAATCGGTCAAGCTGTTTCGGAGGAGTATGGTGACAAACACTGTGACACGAGAATTTTATGTATTAGTTAGATTATAGAAAATGCGTTATGATCTATAATTTATAGGGTAATCGTAACCATAGATTACTGAATAAAGAAACAGACATAATTGTAATTTAACAACAGACGGCTGCCTTAGCACAGTTAATCACCCGAAACTAACGAAATTTATCTGGTAACATTTTGACTGGTGGTAGGGCTGGGTATCAAGTGGGAGTACTCACTTGGTATCGGGTCCGAGCGGGTTGGTACCACAATCTCCCGTGTGACCGGCCATGAAGCACATCGTTGCGTTTTGGCTGTAGCAGGCGACAGCCGTTTATTCGTTTATTACGCCGATATGAAATGAAATGGTGAGCAGCGACTTGACAATACTCTCGGTATAGATGAGTCCATGAGCGACGGTTACCATTTACCATCAGATGGGCCTTGGCTCGTCTGCCACTAAATGCAATAAAAAAAAAACAACGTGTTTTTTTAATTTTCTTGTTTCAATAATGTGGAACCAGAGTTATTTTTTTAAAGACAAGACCCTGCATTGATGGAATAATCCTTGTATTGCGGGGGATATTACAAACATACAATTTCACGGATACGAACTACACGCAGACTCAGCACAATCATTTGTAGATCACACAAAGAGTGGTCCTGTGTGGGAATTGAACCCACATCACTCGGGCGGCAGGCCGTTATCTAAACCACTCCGCCATCTCTACAGTTTCGAGGAATATATAATAAATAGAAAATTAAATAAAAAATCTACTGCTTATATAGTAGGTACGCTCCGGCTCAGTCAACCGTTGAAGTAATGTCATACAGACATACAGTTAGTGTGAGGTTTGGTGAAACAGGCGGAGAGACGGCACACGATGGGGTTTATTTAGAGGGTGAGGGCCTCACACTACGGTCACAGAATAGATACTAGTCCTACGGTGTTCGTTGCCCCCAACGGCGGGGTGTGCGATTAGGTAGGTACAAATTTGCCCGCCTTAATAAAAGAAAAACATGCGTGTTTTCATCTGTATTTTTTAGCATTTGACATGCTCCGCTACTTTTTAAAGTATTCTTTTTCCTTATCACAAATAATTTGTATTTTAAAAAGTAGCGGAGCATGTCTAATTCTAAAAAATATACCTAGATCCATGGACATATAAAAATAGATCAAAATGTTTAAAAAATCGCGCCATCAAATAGTATGAATTTTAAATGCAAAATTAAACTTACTATATTGGATTGATGCATGTAAATGTATTCCGATAGATGGCGTTGGTCGTAAAGACAAATGTGATGAGGAAATTGGCATGACCAAATAGGTCTGTACGATAGCTCAGTGGCTTAGAGCACTTCCCCGGATTGGAAAAAACGCGGGTTTGTTTCCCGCTCGAACAAAAAAATCTCTTTTTGCTTATTCATGAGGGTTTTCTTTAAAAAAAAAAATCCTCCAAATAAGTCTCCAAGAAGTTAAAAACTATTGTGTAAACTAGTCTATCCAATGACGTTATATACAAAAAAGAGTAGATATTGCACTTGCGCGCGCTAATTGTTGCCGTTTAATTGGGCGAATTTGTTTTAGCCGGTGATTTTCCGTCTCTTTCTGTATCATGCGTTTCGTATTATCTATCACGTAATGTATGCACACATCTATAAATTAGTACTTTGTCATAGTGCAACAATGTTGGGCCTCGTGGCGTGTTCGTAACCGACTTCGGTGCACGAGGTCGTGGGTTCGATTCCCACACGGGACAATTATTTGTGTTATGAACACAGTTATTTGTACTGCGTCTGGGTGTTATATGTATGTATTTACGAAAGAAAGTAATATATGTAATATATCCGTAATCTGGTACCCACAAGCGTTAAGCTTAGTTTGCAGAGGACGTTGTGTGAAATGTCCGAGAATATTTATTTATTTAGGTATTTATTTAATATCGGTAAGCCATTTAGTATGAACGTAACTCATGAATATCATCGAGTCTATCGCTATTATAAGTAGAAAACATGGACACGTGAAGTCTCATCACTATCTTAGAGATCTTTCTCGCTCACGAGACCCAGTATTTATTTTTATTTATCTAAAGTCATTAGATAACGGTATCTCCAACGTTCTTGAAAGACAAGATTCGCAAGATCTGCTCGTTATTCTTTTATGTCTACCGTTCTGGCACTATGCCTAGTCGAATGACGTCTTTAGATAAACGACAATTAAAACGGCATTCCCAATTTATTAGATATTAAATAATATTCAGTCTAGAAATTGAATGTTTAAAATCTAATAAAAAAAAAACATCACGCATGTATTCCCCGAAGGGGTAGGCAGAGGTGTATTACACACCCACGGTTCGCCAACTATGTTTAAGTCCCACGTAACAGGCGGTGAGGCTATTGCCGTCTACTGGGCACACTTCCTAACTATGTTAAATATATTTTAGTGTAATAATTGAGTTATTAAAAACGAGAAATAATTTTTTAGTTTTATCGAGTTCAAAAAGAAAGGGGGAGGGAGGTTCTCAATTTGGTTGTATTCATTTATAAACCAGTTTGGATTTTTTTTGTTATTTGAACGACATACTTTCAGATTGGTCCCGTTTTTATCTGAACTACATAATATGTATCTATGGGATGCATGAAGGACTACTACAATTTTATAGGCAATTTGATATACCCCAAGAACTATAATTTTTTTCTAGGATACTAACATTATTAATCATTATGAAATGTTGCATACATAGTCCAAGAGCTACAAAACGACATAGGCTATTTTTTATCATCAAAAAGTTTATAGTTCTTGTAGGATCGCTATTTTTGCATATAAGTCATTATTGTGCCGTAGCTAGAGTAACGTAACGTAACGCACTTAAGAAGGATTTAGACCACATCCAATATTCTGTCTCAAAGCGGGTTGGCTGACTTCATAAGCCCACGAGAAAGGTTTTTGGGCACGTAGATTTTGTCAGTCTTTTCCTTCACGCGATACTTTTTGTACGACTACAGCCATGATTTCGGAAGTGCAACGTCAAAACATGGGCAGGCCACATCGCTTGACGAACTGACAACCGTTAGGGAAAAAAGTTCTTGAGTGGTGACTACGTATCGGACAACCTCCCAGGTGGACCGATATTGTGGTTAAAACCGCAAGCAGCCATTGGATGCAGTCGGTATAAGACCACTCGTTGTGGCTCTCTCTTAGGGAGGCCTATGTCCAGCGGCGGATGAGAGAAGGCTGACTGATGGGTGGATGGATGAATGAAAGTTGACCCTTGGACTGTTGATCGAATGTAATACCTCTATCTTGGAATTCTTTTGTCTATTAAGTTATCACTGGAAATGCATATTGTTATTTTTAATTCTTTTAAGTAGATTTTATATTTTTGTATATTATGGTACGATTATAAGATAGCCTATATATGTTTGCATTCCAGGTTGATTTGTACCGGGAGATCACATTCCGTAACTCCGGTCAGACCTACAAAGGTGTACCCGTGATGGCCAGTAACATGGACACAGTGGGTACTTTCGAAATGGCACAAGAGTTGTCTAAGGTAAGTTTGAAAATATTTTTTTTATTACATGTAGTGGCAGACGAGCCACGGCCCATCTGATGGTAAATGGTATCCGTCGCTCATGGACTAAACTACACCGAAATTATTGTCAAGCCGCTGCTCACCATTTCATTTCACAGATATGAAATGAAAGAATAAACGGCTATCTCCTGCTACAACCAAAATGCAACGATGTGCTTCACGGCCGGCCACTCGGTAGATGGTGGTACCAACCCGCTCGGGCCCGATACCAAGTGAGTACTCCCACTTGGTACCCAGCCCTACCACCAGTCATGCAATGGATGATAATTACTTACTTCCCTTAGTCACCTCGTACGACACCCGTGGGAAAGAATGGCGTGGTGACAATTGTATTCTTAGTCCATCACCACACAACTTTTGTTCGTGAGTCGTTCAAATTTAGAACTCCTCTTAGAAGTCAGATACTTATCTATATATATAAACTGCCTCGGTGGTGTATCCCCAGGTAGGGCAATATTATTGAGCATTTTCCTAAAAAGAAAAATTCTCAGTAGCAGCCCGGAGTTTGGAAATGTGCCCGGTAGACGTCAATAGGCTCGCCTCCACCACCCTTTTTTGTTTGAGTCCCACGTAATAGGGGTATTACGTGGGACTCAAACATAGCTGGCGAGTTGTGGGTGTGTAATACACCTCTGCCTACCCCTTCGGGGAATACAGGCGTGATGCTATGTTATATATATAAAAATGAATTTCTATTTCCCTTGGTCATCGCATCACGCGTGAACGGATGGAACAATTTCCCTAATTCTTCTTTTGTTGTTTTTATTATTGTCAGGAAGTTTTTTATGAAAGAAAAATTTTAAAAAATTGAGCATATAACTGGAAAATTTCAGAAAACTTAACGACTATTTTAACTTAGCGCGTTTGACAGTTTGCAAGTAATTGAATGTTCATAGCTAAGACAAGACATCGTCTGTTGGGTCAGCTAGTTTATTATAAATAAGTAGATGAACTTCCCAAAACTCTACTTGATAATAGTCAGTGACTGCCGCTAAGTATAAACTTATTCAATTAATTAGTTAAGTTATACATTCTTTCATAGTCCTAAATAATGTACGGAAGCGAATTTCAAAACAAACCTATGTCACAGTATGCTCGTAGTTAAAAGTAAACAGTATGGACAATTTATTAGATCTTTGGAGGGAACAAGTGTCCGTTCTATACGTAGTATTATGTATATTTTGTATGCTCATACTAGGTAGGTACCTGGTTATTGGAAATGATTTATAGCGTCCTGTGTTTATGAACGACTACCTACAAAGGCGCCCTTTACAGTACGACTAGGATGATTTGATAGGGTTCTATGAAATCTAACTAACAATGTAAAATATTAGTAGGTTCTATATATATGTAATGCTCACATAAAGGAAACTATTGTTGTTGCAACAGTGGTCTATTCAATTTGTGAAAATATTACTTAATTTAATTTGTTTGTAATAAGAGTATAAATTATTATGAAACTATGTTTATGGTTTCAAACAAACTGTCCCACACCTAGCTTTGAGTGGACTGTGGCACGTCTGCCTCCCATAAGTAATATAAAATATTCGTATTTTAATCTATATATAAGTAATTATTAATTTCTTGAATCTGGGTCCAATAGACTGAATTTATTCAGCTAATAAGTTAAACCAAATATTATTTATTTAGATATTTTTAGCATTTGACATGCTTAGCCATATACATTAAACACAAAATGGAAAATGTGAAATAGAAAATAACAGTCACGAGCAGTATTTGAACCTGCATCTCCTGGATACCGGCCAAATGCTTTGCCAATTCAGCAATCGTGACAACTGCTCTCGACTGCTAATCTCGATAACACATTCATACTTAACGTCCTGGGTGACGCCTGCGCCATCTGTCGGAAGTATTTACATACATTATACCAGGTATACTTAATTTTACAATTAGATGCTGAATTGGCAAAGCATCTGGACGGTATCCAGGAGATGCAGGTTCGAATCCTGCTCGTGACTGTTATTTTCGATTTCACATTTTCCGCTTTGTGTTTAAAATATTATTTAGAAAACAAAGTTAAATTTATTTAGTAAAAAAGTTAAAACAAAGTTTATTTATTTAAAACGAGATTTATTTAACTCAAAACTTCTAGAGGTCGAAATAAAAAAATCGTCGAAATTAGTCAAGCCCATCCTCGAGATATCATCAAAAGCTGTTCTATACAAAATGTATAAGAAATGCTAGATTTTTCTTTTTTTTAAATAAGTATGTTGTGTACCGTCCCCCTGCTGGTCCAGGATGCGCAGTGGAAGAAGACACCAGACCAGTGGGGGTACCAACAAGCGGGCTTGCGATACGCAAGACTAATAAAAGGGTAAGTGGACTTACCGACCGTGGCGTGAAAGATCATCCAAGCCTAAAGTAACCTAACCAAATACCCTAGATTGGCCAACCGTCAGATAATTGGGAGGTACTTATCGTGGTGCGCTGAAGGGCAGGGGCCTGAGTCCACCGGATGCCAGTAGAACACGAAGGTCAATAGAATTGTCCAACACGTAAAGTCACTTTTTATAGTCTTAGTTTATATTTTCAACAATAGTCACAATAAAGTTATTACTCGCGGTCTATTATATATAATAAAATATTAGACAAAGGCGCGATATATTTCCAAATAATATGATCAATAATGCAACTGGATTATTCCAAATCAAAACGCGGCTTATTACTCAAGATCAAGTAAGCAAGTAAGCAAGTCATCGCGACCGATTTTTCCCTCGCCTCAAGGCAGTATCTTTTCTTACTACCTACCATCCACAATATCATATTATGATGTATCAAGTACCTAAATTACGCGTTGACATTAAATCTAATATATAAAATTTCCATGTCACAATGTTAGTTACCGTACTCCTCCGAAACGGCTTAACCGATTCTCATGAAATTTTGTGTGCATATTGAGTAGGTCTGAGAATCGGACAACATCTATTTTTCATCCTTCTAAATGTTAAGGGTAGTCCACCCCTATATTTTTTTTTAATTTATTTTATTTTTATTTTATTATGATTCGGCATTAAAAAATACATACAACCCCAAAATTTTCAAACTTCTACTGCCGATGTAGAAAAAAATTATATGGCAAAACAACGTTTGCTGGGTCAGCTAGTAAGTTATAAATGTACGAATGAATGCGCGCCAATTTCAAATGTATACTTGGTACCGAACAAATATGTATACTAAAAAAAACAAATACAACAAAGCAAAGATCAACAAAATCAGTGAAGCCGTTCTTGAGTTACTTATAAATGATGTAACTAATCCGACTTAGTTCTATATATTACTGAGATTAAAAGTGACACCACTCCATTCACTCCCGTGAGCGTCGTAGGATACGTGATGGAAATAAGCAGTTATCACTCAGTGTATCACTGGTTGGATACAAAGTGGGAGTCTCAGCAGGTCAGACCACCGTCTGCGCTAAATAAATAAATATCTACTAATCTCCATTTCCAGCACGGCCTGTTCACATGCATCCACAAATATTATACGATTGATGAATGGCAGAAGTTTGCAACGGAACATCCGGAGTGTTTAGAACAAATGGGTAAGTATCTATAGATATATTAATATACATTAAATAACTTACTTATGTATTTCGTCCCAGTATAAATTTATCCACTCGACCGGGGAAGTATCTATCACCTTCTCACAGAAGATCCTCGTTAAGCAACGGTACATGGAGTATATATCATTGCTTTATGAGTTCAGTAATCGTGACAACTGCTCGGGACTGCGAATTTCGATAACACATTCATTCTTAACGTCTTGAGTGACGCCTGAATTGGCAAAGCAACTAGGATGGACCTATTCCAGGAGATACAGGTTCAAATCCTAAGCTCGTGACTTTTATTTTTGATTTCACATTTTCTCATTTTATGTTATTTGTCTGTTATTTTCACTTAGGTACAGCTGATTATTGCAACGCAAAGCTTTTGGTCCTTTTGATAACGATATATAGATATATAGAGAAGTTAATAATTGCACATTTTAATCATCTTGACGTGTTTAATTATAAAAAGTTAGTCTTAAAACTTACTCCTCTTCGTAGTGAATTGATCGATATTCTCGTCGATAGTGACTCACTTTTGTCTATTTTATTGTGTACACAATGTCCAAAAGTGGCAATTAATACATATTTAATGCAAGGCCGTGGCAGCTCTAGCATCGTTTGTTATATTTTTTGATTCTAGCGGCTAGTTCAGGCACCGCAGAGGCAGACTTCGAGCGTTTGCAAGAAATATTGAATACCGTTAAGGATTTGAAGTTCATCTGCTTGGACGTTGCCAATGGGTACTCTCAACACTTCGTAGAGTACGTCAGAAGAGTGCGGGCTGCTTATCCCACACATACTATTATTGTAAGTGTAACTTATTTAATTTAAGTCTATTATTAATAGGTAACATTGCAAATTGGCATAAATCTGTGACTTCAGTTCACGTAGTCTTGGGTTGTAATCATGAATATTACAATAAGTAGCATTTGATTTTTTCATCGGCAAATTCTCAGCTCCGCAATGGAATTTCAATATTACTAGCCACAGTAGACGGTAATGAGTCTACGGCTTATTAAAGAAAACTCAAAACAAAACATATATATTTCGATCCCTAGAAGAACGAGAGTAGACGTCACAGTCCCCTAAAGTTAAAATACGTTAAGGTGGAAATGGGCGTTGCTGGACAAACCGGTAATCGACGTGAAAAAAAAACTGAGAATAATGGCGCATCATAGGACAAGCTGCCAACAGGCAAGCCAATGATCTCATCAAAGGGGTAGAGTCTCTGATGCAAGTGGCACAGAATCGCACGCTATGGTGCTCTTTTAAATTGAGATATCTTAGGTTATTTGCATTATTTAAGACATGTTAACAGTAAAATCAATACTTAGTTTAATTATATTGCGTTTATTTTAGGCAGGAAATGTCGTTACCGGTGAGATGGTGGAAGAGCTAATTCTATCCGGTGCTGATATAATTAAGGTAAGCACATATGTACTTCGCAAAATACTCTGATATCCACTCAATTTTTTTCTTTATTTTTCGTTCTTTTTATGGATACGACACTAGAGCTTACGAGGAAATCCCCTCACAGTGTACATACTGACATTGTGTTTGTTCGCATAGTTTGTTTTATTCAAAAAAATATGATATTTGAGGGAAATAAATGTTTTATAACTTCATTCGAGACGCCCAGCAGATATATGAAAATTCTCGTGTATAAGTGTAAGCTTCTAACAACTTTAGGATGATTAACGGTAAATTCCATAAAAATTGTTTTCCTTTCATAATGTGCATTTTTTGTTTACAATTTACTACTGCTCGGTGAACGAAATCATCGTGAGAAAATATGCATGCCTGAGAGATTTTATCAACGGCCTATGAAGTCTGCTAATACACACTCAGCCAGCGAGGTAGACTGGCCTAATTTCTTTTACCATTAGAGCAGACCCGTGCCCAATATGGGACAGAAAAAGGGCGACAAAAGGCTCTTTTGGAGACCAATTTCGAGCAGACAAAAGCCTCATAGACAAAAGCCTCATAGATGTATGTTTCGTAACTCCCTCGTTGGTATAGTAGTGTCAACTAAAAACTAAAATATTCAGTGCTCCAGTACTGAGTCGCGTAAATTAGTTATTGGGTATACCAGAAAAAATGCGGAGTTTAAAAACACCCTTTATTTTTTTTTGTTTGGGAAAAAATGTTCCTAACCGCACACCCCGTCGTTCGGGGCAACGAACAAGGTAGTGTGGGGCTCTCACCCACTAAAGAAACCCGCGGTATATTACATTCCTTCAGTGATTAAAGTCCACACCCTGCACTAAGGAATAATCCTTGTATCGTGGAGGACTTTACAAACATACAATTTCACGAACACAAAGTATACCCAGACTCAGAACAACTAATTGTGGATCACACAAAGAGTTGTCCTGTTTGGGAATCGAACCCACAACACTGGGGTATCTAAACCACTCCGCCATCTCTGCAGTCAACTGTAGATTGGTCAGCCGTGGATTCGTCTCCTAATACGTGAGGCTAAAGTTACATTAAATGTGAGCGCTACATCACTATTTAACGTGCCAAGGATAAATAAGTTATAAAAAAATGATTATTTTAGGTGGGTATAGGCCCAGGCTCCGTGTGCACCACCAGAATTAAAACTGGAGTAGGCTACCCGCAATTGTCTGCTGTCATTGAATGTGCTGATGCGGCTCACGGACTGAAGGGACATATTATTTCTGTGAGTGTGAATTACTTTATTTGTTCATAAGAACACTCTCTTAAATTAAAGACTCGTATTCCTCTTTTCGCGCTCTTTTTTTACGCTCGTTGATAATATATGGTTAAATATGCACATAATTTTAAATCCTGCTTAGTCTATAATTTTGGATTTAACATTATTCAACTTAGCGTACTAATAAATGGTCATCATGTCAATTAATGCTTAAAATATCAAAATATCTAATCAATATCAATTAAATTTCATTAATTGTAGTTTTTTTCATGCTTGTGAAGTGAAGATACCTCTCTAAAAGTTGTTATTATGACACAGATGATAAAATAGAGCCCAATTGTTTTGGGACCGCGGCTCGATTGCTGAAGTACCACCCTCTCACAGAAGATCAGCGTAAAACGACAATAACAATTTCTAGTGTTGTGTTTTGTATGGTAAGTGAGAGCGCCGGAATTCCAAACCTCCTCCTTATCCTCTCCGTATTTTCATTCGTTTTCACCTCCAATTTTTTTCCTCTTTCCTTGGAGATGGAGACGCGCGAGTGATGCCTCTGGTGTTGCCAGCGTCTATAGGCTACGGTAGCCGCTTTATACCATCAGTTGGGCCGTATGCTTGTTTGCCACTCACGTAGTATAATAACAACGTACATAGATTGTATTAATTAATTGTCCATCCATCCATCCATCAGCCTTTCGACGTCCACTGCTGGACATAGGCCTCCCCGAATTAGGGGTATAGTGCCGTAATCGCCAAGCTTGGCAGGCGGGTTGGCGATCGCAGTGGATGTTGTTAATACTCAAGGGAGTGCTGCTGCGCACTTCCCGCGGTATTCCCTCAGTCGGCTCTTACGACTCCCGTAGGTGGAGAGGGGTGAGACAATTCTAAAGCTGGCCCCACACGGCCAGCGTAATTAATTGTAATCAAGGTAATTTTATTAACGCGAAACGGAAGGGACTTAGGTTCGAATCTCGCTCGCAGTAAAGCTTTCTTTTTCCACATTCAGGACGGCGGTTGTACATGTCCCGGTGACGTGGCAAAAGCGTTCGGTGCGGGAGCGGACTTCGTGATGGCGGGCGGCATGTTCGCGGGGCACGACCAGTGTGGTGGTGACGTGATCACCCATCCCAATGGCAAGAAGGTCAAGCAATTCTATGGCATGTCCTCCTCCACAGCCATGCTCAAGCATTCCGGAAAGGTGGCCGAATATAGGTCTTCTGAAGGTTCGTATTATAGGAACTAGGCTTTACCCACGGATTCTCCGCAGGCAAAAAATACTTTTTTTGGTTTTACCTCAGATTTTTGATATAGTAGTGAGATAATGTTTTTGCCCGCGGCTCCACCGCAGCCAAAAGCTAGTTTTTAGCTAGGTTTAGGTTATATCTCAGGTACCCGTTGTAGTAGCAAGATAAAATGTATACCACTTTATAAGTATAATCAAATAAAAAAAGTTGCATCAAAATCCGTTCAGTAGTTTTTGCATGATGTACGAACAAACAAACAGACAAAACAATAGATTTGGCTCTACATCAACCACGCTGTTCCATGACAGGCACAGATAGAGACAGGCAGACACAAGCCTTTCCTAGTAATATTTTTCTTCACTGACAGTAATTTAGACTTAAAAGTAATGCACGGAAATATATCTTCAATGCATTATTACTTTCATAAAACTCGTTAAATCAAAATACGTCTTGGTCCCTTACCTCTCACTCACACTTTATACACGTTCCGTTCTGTGCATCCTACAGTAATATAGATTTTTTTCGCATATTATTTTCCATCCATCCATCCATCAGCCTTTCAACGTCCACTGCTGGACATAGATAGGCCTCCCCAAGAGAACGCCACAACGAGCGGTTGCGTCATGGGGGATAATGCCGTAATCGCCACGCTTGGCAGGCGGGTTGGCGATCGCAGTGGATGTTGTTAATACTCGGGGGAGTGCTGCTGCCCACTCCCCCGGTATTCCCTCAGTCGTCTCTTACGACTCCCGTGGATAGAGAGGGGTGTATATTATTTTGCTCAACCAAATTTTGATCTTGGACTGGCGATCAATCTCAATTTTTTACATACTTTGTTTTTCCTCGAGTCAACATTGATGTACGCTAATTTCATCGTGTTTCTTCCAGGCAAGACTGTAGAGGTAGAATACCGGGGCGATGTTAGTGTGACGGTGAAGGACATCTTAGGCGGTCTCCGTTCAGCCTGCACGTACGTCGGGGCCGCCAGACTACGAGAGTTAACCCGCCGAGCCACCTTCATTAGGTGTTGCAGGCAGGTCAACGACAGCTTCTCTTAAGATCTTCGTGAATCTTCTTTATGTAAAATATTAGCTTCGTATTATCTTCAATTTATTACATGAATTAGCTGTACTACAAGATTTGTTGATTTCAATGTTATTTAAATACTTAACATTCTATTCGACATCAGAGATCTAGATGCAATCGATTTGGTGCTATCTAATATTTTATACAAACACGAAACGACACAGCTTTTTGTAGATTTAAAAGTGTTATGGAAGTTAAAGGAAATAAATATTAACTCAAAATATTCTCGAATACCTTCAGGTTTCATGCCCTCTACCGACAATGAAAGAATACACATCCTTACAGTGTCTTCCTTCAGAAATGTTCTGAGTGAAAACACCGTGGTCGCCTTAAATCAGAGACATTGATATCTTGATGAGGTGCCTAATTAGTTTATTACATCGTCACAAAAATTCTACGTGTACGATTATGTTGTTTATGGTAATAGCAATATGATAAGTTTACGTACCATTATACGCTGATATTCTGTTTAGGTGTTATGCTCAGACTAACTAAATAATATATACGGAGCATTACGAACAATCCAGTGAAGCCATATAAAACCATGACAAATTTTTAATTAATAATAATAATAATTAATGTTACCAGAGTATGGTTTAAAATTATCCCAAATGACTCGACGATTTCGTACGTACGTTCCGTGCGTGAATACGTCGTCAGCGCCATAATATTCCCTATATGATTTGCTAGTTACCCTTTTACGTTTTAAACATAAAACTTTTAATAATTTACCCAAATTATAGAGATTATTTCTTTCCGCTGACAACACTTTCATGCACACATCTTTCAAAAAGTGTCTTCACTTTTTAGCTTTTTTATAACTTTAGCACAATGCGGTATCATTATTTTTTAGTTATTCTGAGGTATTCTAATATAATTTTGCTGTACCTAAATCTAATTGGCTTGATATTGAATCCAGTTCGATAAAAGAATTAGGTAAAATAAAGAAGTAAAAATGGAGAAGGTTAAGTATGTTACAAGTTAGAGATAAAAATATCAGTCACGTTATTTATAGAAGTCAAAACTTAACAAAGAGTAAAATAAAAATATATAAGGATTCCACCTTAGTGTACTAATCTAAATCTATAGGAAATACCACGTATGTAATGATTTAATGACGATTTTACAGAAGTAAATTATATTTGTGGATATGATTTTAATTAATTAGATATTTTAAAAATAAAACAATCATACGACCTGAATAAAATATTGCTTAGCTGAATGAATGTGCCGGTGCTAATAATTTAGCTGTTATAAAATAAGACAAGATCAATTTAAATAAATGCTAAGTGACTTTATACTAACACAATATTTTTTAATGATAAGACTCCTTTTTTTCATACTTCATCTTTGTATTAAATCGATTTTAGATTATCACCTTTCAGCGTTTTGTTTTGATAAAATGTTGCTGAGTTATTTTATTTTATACTTTATGAAGACTTAAGTGAATACGAAAACTAGGTTTAATAATTTTAAATTGTTATTTATTATGTATGCCTCGATTAATAAATTCTTCTCAAATGTATTAGAGATTTTTGTTTGTATATTATAGGTACGTAAATAGTATAAGGCAAATAATCACACAATGCTTCAACGCCATCTAGCATTTCAGTAATGAAGTTCCAACCCCGAGTACTGTAATACCGTTGCACTGTATTACCGACAATTTCAAGGGTTGCTTTATTTATTTTTATGAAATTACTCACGGACGAAGTCGTGGGTAACAGCTAGTGTGCTATATATTAGTGATGAAATCATAAACTGAGGTTTTAATTAAGTTATCGGTTGAGGTAGTGATTCTGTTTTTAGTGGGTGAGAGCCCCACACTACCCCGTTGTCTCCCCGGGCATCGGGGCGTGCGGTAGAACATTTTTACCCACCTAAAATAAAAAAAATAAAAATAATAATAAAAAAGTGACTATGGACGTATTCAACTCTAAGGGCTCTTACACATAAACACGATACGACGTCATAGAAACGGACGATGCACTCCTTAGTCGGTGCCGCATTTATTTGTTATTGAATATTCAAAGATGACAGACGACTTTGAGGTTGAACAGTTAATAAACTTTTTTTTATTTTTTGTTTAGGCGGGAAAATCATTTAATAACCCTAGTCGAGATAAACTGCGGCACCGTATCGAAGTCGTCAAGCCGTTCGTCGCGGTTAGTTGCTAGTCGTAGATTTTCACAATACAACGTCGCATTGTGAAACGATGCCGCATCGTAGCACGATGCGAGGTCGTGTCGTTTTTCTGTGAGCTCTAAAGCAGATGTTTAATGAATTGAAAATATGTCAGGCAGGGTTTCACAATGGTCAATCTAGTAATAATTTATTATAAAATATAAACGTTCTCCTTCATACTGGCAATCAAACATAATACCTTTTATGCTTTAGAGAAGGGGTAGCCAACTTGATTAGACCAAAGATCTACTTTTTATTTACGAAACCCTATGCGATCTATCAATTACACACTTATTGGAATTTTAAATAAAACTGTATAACACATGAGTACATATGTAGTATTTTGACTAATTTACGCAGACAGTTCTTTAGATTGTTGCCCTGCCGCAATCGACTTGATTAATAGGGCAGCCACGATCGACCAGTCGATCGCGATCAACTGGTTGGCCACCCCTGCTTTAGAGAAAATCTTATCCCAGTACATAAATATAGCTATCGTTTGTATCGATTTGTTTGAAGTTAATTTTATAAGTTAAAATTAAATGGCCTATTTGTTTGTACTAAATTGAATCATTATTTATTGGATATTACAGTTGTTTAATAACGAATCATGATTTTGTATTGATATAAGTACCTCGAAAATTTCATATCGATATAAAATGTAGACAAAATATTATTATATGCCGACAAAAACCTTGAGCGCTCAGTTTCTGTGCAGAAGTAATTAGAGGAATCTATTGATGGTGTTGCATAGTTATTAATCGTGTATCGTATCCATTTATCTCATTCTTCAGCCTTTTGTCGTTCACTACTGGACATAGGCCTCCTAGTATAAGCTTTCTTGCTATATCTACTCACAAGAATATAACAATGGGCAAATCAATTCCCAAGCTACGGTCGAGAGCTCAAAATTATATAATAATATGAATTATGTTATTCCTATTGATTGGTAAACACAAATGTTGTGCACAAAAAAATAAGGTTAGTTTGTATTTTTGAACTGCTTTTGTTAATTGCTTAAATGATGATCTTGTTCATAATTCTGTTATAATTATAGTTATTATTGTATATAATGTGAAGTTTTTATTTCGTCTCAACGTCCTAACAACGTCCCAATGTCCCTTTTTTGGAGCTTACTTCTTAAGAATGATTTTTATATGTATGTGTGTGTTGGTTTAGGTTTATTGCCCACGACCACAGGAAGTTGTGACAAAATCTAAAGCAATGTCTAAACCATAGACTTAGTAAATACAAGGGGTTTATTCTTATGATTCTGAATTTCCGTACAAAGTAATTTACACACAAATGTTATGAATGTTAACCCGACGCATAAAGAGGGGTGTTATAAGTTTGACGTCAATGTCTGTCTGTGGCATCGTAGCTCTCAAACGGATGGACTGATTTCGATGCGGTTTTTTTATTTGAAAGCCAGTTTCCTTGGGGTGGTCCTTAGGTATGTTTGGTTAATATCGGTCCAGCAGTGTAAGAGTATCAGCTCTTTTCCAAAATTATGTAATTGCGTAGAGGGTTTTTTAAATTTTGTAATTTATATGAATCGATATCTGGAACAGACAACGCTAATTATTGTGTAATGAACCAATTTTAATTAAATCTGTATTTTAGCACTTCACATGCTCAGTTATTTTAAAGAACAAATTATTTGTGAAAGTGTAAAATATAAATAATAAGATTAATAATTACCACATCACTTTATTATTTTAGTCAGAGTCACATTTCTTTGTAGTACAGACGGCGTTACCATTCGATAAACAATGGCAAACATTGCAGTCTATCCTATAACTATGCCCTCTAGGACACGGCTCCTGCTTTTGAATGAACGGTATAAATTCTACAAGCCTGGATCTTACTATGGACTTTTCCGAACATATTTCAGAAGTACATGCAACCATCTGACCATTAGTTAAACATTTACACATATTACAATCTTGAACGTAATTATGTAGAGGCTCACAGTATCCATGCATTCTATTTAAAGACATAAGCCCTTTTCTTCTGTTATGTTCTCTTAATGTGCATTTATAATTAGGCGTACAAATCTCTCTCTTAAGTCCATTCTCTTTAATGCACTGACAGATCAAGCAGTTTTTCTCATACTTTGTTCCTTCAATGCAATGAGATAAATAATTTAACAAAACCTCGTCATCCTTGCAGGTTTTTAACGTGCAGCTGAAATGTTTGACACCATTTAGCATAAAACAGTGACACGTGTTGCAATCTTTCTTAAATTTCGTACCTGGAACACAACTTTGGTCATCTATAGGCGCATCCACCTTCTTGTATTTTAAGCGAGGTACCGTTATTTTGGTGTCAAACTTTAAGCATTTCATCACAGTACAGTAAAGTATACCTTTATCACAGTGACATATGTTACATTTATTTACAAAACGCTCGCCAGGTACTTTGTTGGAGCATAAGTTATTATTTTTATTTCCTTTTAACAGCAAATCAACTGCGTTATCGCTTTTGAAATTGATCGCTGAGCAATTGTCACAAATAAGTCTGTTGTTAGGTAGACAAACACAAATTTGGCAACCGACTCTATATACTTTAGCTTTAACGCAAGCTGCATAGACTTGATCAGGCAGACTGGTTTTTATATCAGCTATTACTTTTTCTTTCGGTTCAGTAACATCATTTGTGCAGTCTCTTTTGGTGCAATAAAGAGGGTTGATTAATCCTGAGGAAAGGCAGTAACAAACATTGCATCCTACTTGATATAATTTATTGGGTGAACAACTTTGGTTGTTAGCCTTTTTAAATTCCGTTGGTTGTACTATATGTAGGACTTGAAAGACGTCTCGGCAGACTGGATTGGGCCATAGGCCATCCTCGGTGCATACGCAAAGCAACTCGCCTTTTCTGTAATGGACTCCTGGCTCGCACATGGTCTCTGTTGAACGCCATACGCCCTTACCTTCCATTCCAACTTCCACTTGTGAAATGGCGTCTGTAAATCAGCAGAATACAGTGGTAAATATGGTTTATGCTGTTTGTCACTACGTGATTTATAATGGTTTTAGACATTGTTTTGGCTTTAGTCTGGATAAAGATAGGATGAATTAAAGGTACTCACAATACCGCTGACTCGAATTTTCTTGAATTTTACACACTCCGATTTAATATGTGCGACCGCCGTGAGAAACTCAGAACACTCTTATTGTAGATGGCGCGGCGCACGGTGGTTTTGATTCGTGAGTGAGTGAGATAAAGGATTGGATTTGATTTAGGGTGGGATATCATTAGGGACTGACTTAAAGCCTTTACAGACATAATGAAATAAAACCAATTTAATGTATTTTGTCCGTGTGGTGACGGACTAAGAATACAGGTGTAATCACCCCATTATTTCCCACGGGTGTCATACAAGGCGACTATCGGGCCCAAACGGGTTGGTACAACCTTTATACCGTGCCATGAAGCATATCGATGTGTTTTAGTTGTAGCAGGAGATAGCCGTATATTACATCATTTCATATCTGTGAAATGAAATGGTGAACAGCGGCTTGATAATACTCTCGGTATAGTTGTGTCCATGAGCGACAGTTACTATTTACCATCAGGAGGACCGTGGCGTGGTGTTCGTCTGCAATAAAAAAAATATAAGAGTGCCCTGACCGCGATTATTCGAACATTTACGGAGAAGTTGTAATAATCAGACATCACAACAGTCACAAAATAAAAAATACACACAATAATAATTTTGTATGAAAATCTGTTGTAAGTAGATAAAATATACTTAATAATAAATTTCTGGGGGAAAAGCTTAGTATAAAAGCAGCAACTTTTTAATGTACATAATTAGAAATACAATGTCCATTTAAATTACTGGAGAGTGTCGATGTAGAATCAGATGTCAAGATAACTACTCCTGCTGACACGTGCATTTAAAAAAAGATGAGAGACGAGGTACAATGGAATGCATACCCATTTAGTAACGGTAAAACGAGGAAGTCGAGAAGGAACATTGAAGGTAAGCTTTTCAAAGATGGACGGACAATCAATATTACTGTTTACGTTTGTGAAACGTAAAGAGAGAAGTTGACAATGTAGTTTATGTACTTATGTTAACAGCATTGAGCATGTCAAATGCTAAAATACAGATCAAAATGTTAAAAAATCGCGCCATCAAATAGTATGAATTTTAATTGCAAAGTTAAACTTAAGTACTATATTAATATATACCTAAGTTTAACAGTTAGTTTTATTATGTAAATGCATCCGATAGGTGGCGTGGGTCGTAAAGACAAATGTGATGTGAAGATTGGGAAAGGCCATTGGTCAGTGCGAAGGTTTAGCGGTCTAGAGCACTTCTGCGGATTGGAAGGGATGCAGGTTCGAATCCCGCTCGCACTAAACTTCTATTTTTCCACATTCACAAATAATTTGTTTTTTCATTGAGCATGTATTATCAAAATGATGTAGGCATAATAAACTAAACATCCTGTGTTCCTAGCATGCCTTATTATGCCATATATCTTCTAGAAGTACTAAATTTCCATAATTACCATTGAAATTCATTGATTCAATACTAAATTTCCATAATTACCATTGAAATGTCCAAACATATCGACATTTTTACAGTCACGAGTGCTGCACGTGAACATATTATCGCTGCCACATCGACACCAGTTGCAATCGTTGAGGGCTAAGTCATGTTTGAAGCAACGTTGGGTCCACAAATTCTGCGGTTTCACTGAAAAAGTTGATAAAAGGAAGAAACGAGTAAAGGAGACAGTTCCAATTACATAATAATCATCCTACGTCTCCATTATCTTCTTAGCTCAAATTATTTATATTCGGGTCCACTATCTTGTCTAACCAAATATGATGTAATTTTTTCTCCAAAAAAACATCAATTTGATCATTGCAACTCAAAGATAAACATTATGATAGATATTGAAAAGCTAATATAATAAAGCCAAAAGTCAGGATGTTTGAGGGCATTGATTTTACATATCGGATACTAATATGATTCTACATATATATACATACATATATAAAAATACGTCTGTTTTCCAGAGGGGCCGGCAGATACTACGGATCGTTATCTATACTATTATAAAGCTGTAACAGAGCCGTGTCTGTACATTTAAGATATTTGAGAAAAAAATCCTGTGTATCTATTCTGTGGTAATAGGCTATATAGGCATGTCTAAACACAAAACATTTTTTTTAGAATTTTTGTCTGTTTGTCTGTTTGTTCGTTCGCGCATAGCACAAAAACTACTGAACGGATTTTGATGCAACTTTTTTTACCTATTTGAAAGGTCTTGATTAGACTTAAAAACTGGTATACATTTTATCCCGCTACTATATCGGGAACCTGAGATATATAACCGAAAAACTAGTTTTTGGCTGCAGCGAAGCCGCTGGCAAAGGCTAGTTTATCATAAAACGACTTTTTGTATTAGTATACTGAAATTGCATAATTAGAATGTATAATACGGAATAGATCTGCCGTATTATTTTTGAGTTGATTCGCAATTTTATAGTAAAGCACTTATTAACTAATTAGTTGCGTTAATAAACTACATTTGTAAAGATATCGATTGACCTGTGAACGGTTAATGACAAAATATACTCTAAAACTTACTTGTATCAGATCTTGCCCATGCCGTGAAAATGTAAAAAAACAGTAAAAATAATATCTTTATCATCATGCTTAAGCAAGCGTCATTTCAATACCACGTTTCATAAAATGAGTATTGCTTCAACAATATATAATTGATTTTCGTTTTATGTCTAAATTTAATAATCCTTATCGATATTAACTTTACTAAAATAATATAAGTTATCATCTAGATAATTCTTGGGGTTTAAGTTTGCAGGGTGTAAATTAAAATTATTTTTGTTTTTAGTTACTTACATTGAAAATTATTATTATTTAATAAGTGGCAATTCTCTAGCTGAAAGGAGTAGGTAAAGTAAGCTTTTGGAATTATATGACGTATACTTAAAGTAATGTCTTTCCTATTATATTTCCTATATGAATTTTTATGCTATCCTTATGCTTAATAATATTTATGCGCTCATTATTTGGGGTGCAAAAAAGACATAAACTACTTAATTATCCCGGAAAAAAATATAGTTTCTGTGCATAATAGCTATTTTTGCATTGACATAATAAAATTATTGTGCCATAAACGTATTAAATATACCTAACTACTGAAGTCCTCGCAGACGGATTGGGCAGAATCTAATTATATCATATTTTCCGTCACACATATTTTCACATTACGAAAGGGGAACATAAATGTAAGACATACAAATAAATATTCAATTGCATTTATTAGTAGTACAGAGCAACTTCCCGTTCTTCAAACAAAAACACACATTGCAGTGTTTCGTGGACGTATCGCCAGGAACACACTTCAACGGCGTACTGAGAGATACCATAGACTTCCTCATTGCCATTTTAAAAACTTTATTTAACATTTTAGGAATATTGATATTTAGTGTATTGCCTGAATATTCTTGATCATCTGATTTCCAATTCCCAGACCGTGCCACTTTCCTCCGCTTAATAATATTATTCGGTAACGTTGTTGTGGAGTTAATTTTTTCTGGCTTATATAGAGGTTCAACATCAACAGCAATCTCGTTTGAATATTCTTTAGAGCTATCATCTTCGCTGCTGATGTCATCGTCCTTATCAGATTTAGATAACGTATCCAATTCTTTATTTTCTGTTGGCTTGGCACTAAAATAACTTATAGTAGTTGGGAAATTAGTTGTAGTTTCATCAGAATCACTAATATATTCGTCATTATAATCGTGGTTTGATTCCTCGCCAGGATCGTTAATTATAGGTGTAGTTGTATCCTCTCTGCTATTTTTATTTACTTCATCATCGCTTTTTGCAGCATCATCGGCTTTTAATATAGTTTCTGTAGTTGTAGATTCTTCTTTTGATGACAAATATGGATTAGTAATTGCTCTCCAAGATTTATCTTTATCAGGTACAAGCTCTAGAGCTTCCAGGATGAGTTCCTTGCCACACATTTGTAAATCGTAATTACCTACCTCTATGTTTTTATTATAATGGTTGCCTGTGTTGCATACAAGTTTATTTTCATTGACGCAATAACAAAACTGGCAGGGAGCGAGTGAATACCAGTTTTTGATTTCACATTTACTGTAAACACTATTTTTAACTGTATCTACGTCATTTCTGCGAGTATTGTGGATGGCATTTTTTTCACAGATGTTTTTCGTACATCGATTTTTAATAAATTCTCCGTCTGAATCGCATCGGCATACATTGCAGTCAATCATAACGTACGTGTTGGGTTCACATTTGTGTGTTTCTATATTTCTTGAAGGTAGTGCTTGGAAGGATTTATAGCAGCTCTTATGTGGCCATATACCGTCGCTAGTGCAGATACATGTTATCATGTTTTGTACATACATCTGACTTGGAGAACATGCTTCTTGGGCTTCAGCTATTTCCGATAAACCTAAAAGAATAACAATAATGTATGCAAATACACCCGACAGATGGCGCAGGCATCACCTAAGACGTTAAATATGAATGTGTTATCGAAATTAGCAGTCCTGAGCAATTGCCACGATGGTTGAATTGGCAAAGCATCTGGACGGTATTCAGGAGATGCAGGTTAAAATCCTGCTCCTGACTGTTATTTTCGATTTCACATTTTCACACTTTGTGTTAAAGAATAACAATAACTTCGAATGTGGTACTTTATAAATATGAACTTTAATAGCTTACTAACTTAAAGATAACACAAGAAAATTACTCTCCCGAAAAGATGCCTATGCCAAGAATAAAGTACGTTGGTCCGTTTCTAGCTATATCTAGAGTTGAAAACCTCAATAGTTAGATAAAATACACATTTTAGTACGTGCTCCCTCCATTGTATTACTGACCTTTCGTTTTATCACAAGGTTTGACTATACATTCGAAAATGCCTCTTGAAGTACAGAGGCAGTCATTGCATTCATTTCGTATGACATCTCCTATGTGGCATGGTTTTACTATATTATGTTTGATTTGCTCTGTAAAATAAAAAACAAATTTGCGTGCACCTCTGACTTTTTGAAGTTATGTGCATACTTATAAATTATTGCTAACTTAAGAGATAAGCTTATAATACACAAGCTTTATTATTTTATAGGAAAATTATGGCATTGCGATCTTTTATCTACCACCAAAAACGAAGGAAGCTATTATCATAGACCTTATATTTAGCATTTTAATGTTATCTCACCAGGACTTGAAAGTACTAGGCAAATAAACGTACACAAATATACTAGAACAGCAATTTTAATCATACTACCACTATTGCAAACGGAATTTAAAGTGAATTATTGAAGTCTACTAATAAATTTCTTTATTAGCATTTAATCTCTTAATTAATTAACTTGTTTAATGATGATATTTAATGATCAATGCAGTTGCTTCATTAAGACAGGTTGTAAAAGGCTTGAATATGATTTGTATTACGTAATGATTACTTCGACTTGATACATTATTGTAGAATATTCCTGATCATATCTACAATGGGCAAGCTCGATCAGGCAAGTGATACACAGATTATCTGTGTGTATGTATAGTACTGGTAGATATTCGTGTTATTGCTGTTAGGTCAATGAGTGAAAACGCCTGAGACCCTAGACTTACCTCGTTCCAACTCTTACCATCATACGGGCCGTATGCTTGTTTGCCACCGTCACAGAATACAAAAATATAAGTGACTAGCGGATCCGGCAGACAGCAGGATTACGCGGAAAATTTTATTTAATCAACAATTTTAATGTATTTATTGCAAGGAAAACGGAAACTTTCATGAAAATAAAAAATGCGGGTAAATTATAATTTTGCATTCGTTCTAGCTAGGCAATAAAAATTACGACTCAAAATGATGTAACGTTGTCGATTTTAGATCAAATCATTTTTGGTGACATATCGACAGCAGCCAAGCGGATCCAATTGTATTTTCAAACCATCCAGCAACCCATTGAAATATATACACAAAATTTCATCCAAATCGGTCCAGCCGTCTAGGAGGAGTTAGGTGACAAACACACGTACATAAGAATTATTTATTAAGATATACGAGAAAACCAACAAAGCAGTTAACAGACAAATAAAAATTGATTGATGGAAATCGGACCTGCGTTGCTAAACCACAATCCTATTTTTAAAAACATTAAATTTACAATAATATGTAAGGTACTGAATGATTGGAGATTGGAAATCTTTTAAATAGCCCTCATGTCGTTTTCTAATTTCGTAACGAAACACATTTCAGATTAGTATTACTATGAAAAATTAGACTTCTTACTTGTTCAATGGATTTTATATTGACAACTTTGAGGATGACCTTTATTACAGTGTGATTTGTTATAGTAGGTCTGTATAATATTTAAATAAATAGTGATAGTTTAATGGTAAGACTAAGGATATATAGACATTGGTATCGAGTAGAACCCAAATCGAAGGTTGAGGCCTCGCAAGGCTAACAAGTGTTTGGCAGGATTTGGAAAACCAGAAATTAAACTTTGTGCCATCCATCCATCCATCCATCAGCCTTTCAACGTCCACTGCTGGACATAGGCCTCCCCAAGAGAACGCCACAATGAGCGGTCCCGTCATGGGGGATAATGCCGTAATGGCCACGCTTGGCAGGCGGGTTGGCGATCGCAGTGGATGTTGTTAATACTCGAGGGAGCGCTGCTGCCCACTCTCCCGGTATTCCCTCAGTCGGCTCTTACGACTCCGGTGGGTAGAGAGGGGTGGGACAATTCTAAAGCCGGTCCCACTTGGCCACTTTGTGCCAACCTCACAGATAATATTAGGTACTACTACACAATTATACCTAAGAACTAATTATTTGTGAAATGTGAAAGCTAAGCTGTTTAGCGGTTAGAGCACTTCCCCGGATTGGAACGGACGCAGGTTCCATTTCCGCTCGCGCTAAAGTTCTCTTTTTCTACGTTTCATAAATAATTTATTCTTTATCCTAATAACAGTCCTTTTTTCTCAAATCAATTATCATCTCAAGTCTGTTTCAGCTTTATTATAGTAAAGAAGTATAGAATATTTTGTTCTGTATTTTGGCACTTGAAATGCTCATCTACTTTAAAGAAATGATACTTTAAAGAACAAATTATTTGTTTAAGTGGAAAAAGACATCTAAGCAATTGTGAAGTGGAGATTGGGAGTCACCGTCGGTGACTGCGATGGCTTAGTGGTCTAGAGCACTTGCCTGGATTGTAAGGGACGCAGGTTCGAGTCCCGTTCGCAGTAAAGCTCTCTTATTCCACTTTTACAAATAATTTGTTCTTTAGGAAGTATCTATAGATCTAAAGATATTAATTATAATAGGTCAATTTTCCTTCCAGAATAGAAAGCTTAGAAGATGACAACAATGTTGTATAGCTAGGCCAGATGTCAGATACAGTTGTGGTCAACTAATTAGGGAAATTCAAGATAGTGAAGAGCTATAACCGGTTATGTACATATAAATATAAAACCCTTGATTTCTCAGCACCATTTGCATAATTTGGTCCGATTATTATGCTATAAATGTCTGTAAATAAAAGATTAAATAAATAGATACAAGTATTTAATATCAAAGGTTAAACATGTATTAAATTTTAAGGTACAATTCTGTAGCTGGACATTTAATTAAGGACAGTAAAGTATAATGAAAAATAGAGTTAAACAAAACGAATAATCCGCAGTATTACAATATCTTTAACAGCTCCATTTTATTACGTGTAAAATCAATACAGCCAGTAGCAAAACCTTTGTTAGTAATTACCGCTTGACACCGATGTGGCATAGACATTATCAGTTTCTGACATGTTTCGACAGGAATGTTTGCCCATGCCTCACAAAAAGCTTCATTAAGTTCATCTAAAGTTAAAGTTGTAGTACGATAAGTGGCAACTTTTTTCTTGATTTCGTGCCAAAGGTGCTCAATTGGGTTGAGGTCCGGGCTATTTGCTGGCCAATCTAGCACCGATACTGAAACGACTTGACTGAACGGGCGGTATGTTTCGGGTCGTTATCCTGCTGAAACGTCCATATAAAAGGGAGATGCTCCTCAGCATAGGGAAGCAAAGTTTCTTCCAATATTGCCTTGTATTGATGTTGGTCTAAGTTACCCTGAACTTTTCTCACAGGTCCCACTCCACGTCCAGAAAATGAACCCCACCCCACATTTTAATGTTTCCACCGCCATGTTTCACCTGTTTTTTTTGTGAATCCTGGATTCATTTCCGCTTTTACAGGACGCCGTACATATTGCCTTCCATCTGAAGAAATCAAATTAACCTTGGTCTCGTCAGAGAATAATACATGTTGCCATTGGGCGTAGGTCCAATGTCCATATTTACGCGCAAACGCCAAACGAGCATTTCTATGTTCTTTCTTCAACAACGGTACTTTGAGAGCCACTCTACCGTACAACCCTGCTTCTACCAGACGTCGTCGAACGGTCCTCGCTGATACACCGGCTCTTTCGTCTGCCCCAAACACTTCGTATTTTATTAAAATAGAGACAAGAAACGGATCTTTCTTAGCTAACCTGGTTATCATTCTATCTTCTTGCGGAGTTGTTTTTCTCGATCTGTTTGTTCTGGACACATTTAAAGCTGTGTTATAAAATGCCTGAAATGTTGCACTGCATACTATAGTTTTTGAACAATTTAAATGTAGTGCTATCCTTCGGTATGACCAACCACGCTCGACAAACTTCATGATAATTTTTCGTAGTGTTGGATCGCAACTTTTATTTTTGCCCATTTTTCTTCAAAATAATTCTCAAAACTTAAAATTAAAATCTGGATTGCCGCCAAAACTACCACAAAACGCTTAGCTAATTAAATGGCCAGCCAGCATTCTTTGAACAAATAGCACTATGATAATCTATCAGCTATACTGTAAAGAGGTTTAATGTTTAAGAAGTTGTTATTGTATGTATAATCGGGCACATCAATGACTAATTATACTTACATGTAAAATATATAGAATATTGTTAAGACTCGTTGGAAAATAAAAAAAATATTCACAATTTGGTCCAACTAGAGATTGTCCCTAATTAGTTGACCACGACTGTATATCTATCGTGATGATGGTCCGACATATCTGCTCATGACAATCGGGAGTATCCTAGTTAACTCAATAAAACACAACACATACTCCCGATGCAATTTATTTTTATCAATAAAACTAGGAAGAGTGACGTCTGTGCAGTTTTTGGCGTCGCTCTTGAAGCAGTGTTCTTGAATAATAACATTTTCATTACAGTCACAGATGTAGCAGTCATCTTGTAAACGACCCGGCACTTCGCATTTGTACTTCGTGTGGTTGTGTGGCACGTGGATTTGTGTTGGGTAATTGTTAATAGCCACTGTAGCATTACTTGCCTTTTTATCTAGAAATTGAATAACAATGTAACATTATATGAAACCAAATGAAATATACTTTACAGCACATTACCAAACAATGAAATAAAGGACAAATAAAGCAATGTACAATTTGGCGGTCTTATTGCATGCTGCAATTTCTTCATCTATTATATTTTTTGTTTGAACATTTTTTTAATTTTTTTATTGCTAGTGATGGCAGACGAACCACAGCCCACCTGGTGGTAAGTGGTAACCGTCGCTCATAGACTCAACTGTACCGAGAGTAGTGTCAAACCGCTGTGCGCCATTTCATTTCTCAGATATGAAATGAAAGGATAAACTGCTATTTTCTCCTACAGACAGCTAAAACACACTGACGTGTTTAATGACCGATCACACAGGGGACGGTGGTACCAACCCGTTCGGGCCCGATACCAAATGACTCTCACTTGGTACCCAGCCCTACCACCAGTAACGCAATGGGTGATAATTGCTTACTTCCCTTAAGTCGCCTTGTTATACGACACCCGCGGGAAAGGATGGGGTGGTGACACTTGTATTCTTAGTCCGTCACCACACGGACAAGACGAAACATTACATTCGATGTCAATATCTAGGTATACATTGTTAGTACCACTGAAGTAATGCAACATAGTTCCAGTGGCCCGCCAACACAGGTAAAAAGACGACACAAGGCGGGTTTATTGAGTGGGTGAGGGCCAACAATATCCTGTTCGTTGCCCCGAACGACTAGGGTGTGTGGTTAGGTACATTTTTCCCGCATTAACAAAAAATAAAGGTATACATTGATAGTAGAATGTAAAATATCTTATCAACCACAAATTCTTTTGGTCTTCTTATCAATTACTATAACGGCACATGAAGTCTGTTAACCAGCTCTGAGCCTGTCTGACGGACTGGATCACTGCCTAAATCCCTTTCATTATGAAAAGAGATGTGTGAGCAACACTGAGACTGTAAAAGTGTTGACAAAAGTATAATAAAAGGAATTTCCTTGCTATCCTCATGAGGAGCAGTCATCACTTAGCATCGTGGGTTATTGGTTTGTCTAAAAAAGAATCTGGCGATATCGTAACATATATTTTTTTAAACAACATCCTGCACGAATGAATAATCCTTAGAGGACTTTATAAACATACAATTTCACAGATACAAAGTACACTGAGATTCATAACGACCATTTGTGTATCACACAAAGAGTTGTCCTATGTGATCGAACCCACAACACTCGGACGGGAGGCCGGTATCTAAACCACTCTGCCATCTCTGCAGTCAAATATGATCATAATCATAAGAAGTTTTGAAGCACCAGCTTTTACAGGTCCATCACTATGATTAAGAAGAGTGTGAATAGAAGTGGCTAGTGGCTAGATCGGGATGCTTTAAATCTGCTTAGAAGATGGAACGTGGCCGTTCGGGTCCACCAAACACCAACATTGTGTTTGTTTCTAGTTTTCCTTCTCTTACTATGATAATAAAATACGGAGGGCAAAAGCTCAACGTAGTTTCCTAAACACATCATTTTTGCACTCTCCGTCATGCAATATACCCGTGTGGTGACTAAGACTGTAAGTGTCACCACCCTATATTTTCTCGTGGGTGTCGGGTGTCGTATGGGGCGACTAACGGAAGTAAGTAATTATCACCCATTGCATTATTGGTGGTAGGGCTAAGTACCAAGCGGGAGTGCCTACTCACATGTTATTGGGCCCGAACTGGTTGGTACCACCATCCCTCGTGTGACCGGCCATGAAGTACTTCGGTTTGCTTTGGCTTTGGCGGGAGATAGCCGTTCATTCATTAATTTCGTATACGCGAAATGAAATGTGCAGTGGTTTAACTCTTTTAGTGTACTTAAAAGTCCATGAGCGACGGTTACCATTTAATATCAGATGGGCCACAGCTGGTCTGCTACCATAAGCAATAAAAAAAGAATAAAGTTTTTTCATTACTCATACTCTGAAGGTAGGCCTGAAGTTGCCTGAAGAGCGGGTTGAAAGTAATACTTTTCAGCCCTAGAGAGAATTACTTTCAACTGACAGCTGAGTAATTATAAAAAAGAAGTTCTATTTTCTATACAGCCAGTCAATTACAGCGCGATGTAAAATTGAAATAACATAAAGTTAAGTATTTATTAAAGAATTTGTTTTTATATGACTTTATTTTAATATAGTTCCAACTATGTATACCTTTAAAAAACGAAGATTTATATTTTTTCAATGATTAAAATGAAAAATAACGGCTGAATAGCTGACAGGCCACAGAAAAAAAACAAAATCGGCGGGAAAACGGTGATTCCAAATTCAATTTTTTAAAGCCTCCCATTTTTCTTTAGCTAATTAATGATTTTTATTTTTAGTTTCCTCGTATTCGTAATGAAAAGCACAGTGTTTACCTCGGGATAAAGACTTATTTAGTCCCGAGACGGGGTTTGGCACCCGAGCATAGCGAGGGCTCCAATAGTTTGAGGGTTGCTTTCATCCCTAGGGTAACAATGTACTATTAAATACAAAACCCTTTTTTTTGTTAAGGCAGGAAAAAATTTTCCTAACCGCACACCTCGCCGTTCGGGGCAACGAACAGGGTAGTGTGGGGCCCTCACCCACTAAAGAAACCCGCCGTGTGCCGCCTCTCCGCCTTTATTGGCGGGCCACTGGAACCATGTTACATTCCTTATTGCATCTAGTCACGCAGGCGTCATATAAAATAATGTAAGTCCAAAACTTACCTTTAGCTCTGTTCCTCCTACCCATCGGCAAGTAATTAAAACCAGGGTAAGCTTCTTCACAATAGCGCTCCGGAGGCATTGGTCGGCAGAAGTGGTTGATGTCACCCATGTAAGGGCAGATGCAGATTCTACACCTTCAACAAGTATATTACGAAGAGTTACAACGATTGAAACAAGAGTATTTTATTTATTCAGTCACTCATAATATAGTGAGACATTAAATTGATACGATCGGATGGAGACAAGGATCTAGAGAAATGTTTTAAAGGGTCTTCAGTACTAGACATATTCACATGAGCGCAACTTACAAAAGTCTATTAAGATGACCTCTCCATGGTTTCTTGTATGAAGAAGTGCGTATTACATATCTATAATACGCACCATATGTTTGCTTAATGTACTTATTCGTAATTTGAACTAATTAAGAATTTCTGGACAGACAAATTCTATGACTATATTTATTTTCGTACCCAGGACATTATGAAAGAAAGAAAATATTTATTTCTTGCCACAAAAAACTTCAACTTACATATAACAAAAATAAAATTTAATATACCTAATAACTATAGTATAAAGTAGAAACAGAATTTTCCAGGCAATCCTGGAAAATCCTGCATTTCGTCTTATGAAGCAGAAAAAGGCCCATTGCTCAGCAATTGCTGCAATGCCAGATGGCATTCCAACGCTGAATTTCAGTAATGTTTTGGACTTTACTTGACACTAACATAGAGCATTAATTGAATGCTCCAAATACTGTAAATTATTCTTTTATTTTGATTAACAGTTGGATGCACACGTATGTTAGTAAACCAACGAGGTAAAGGAGACGGACATTTCTGGGCCCCAAATGTAAAGAGACGAAATATGGCTTAAACATTTTATCATATTTCTATTCAAACTATAGAAAAAATCAACTTAATATTCTACCTAGAAATTGAGAAAACTAAAAATAAGTTATAATATCGAAAATACAATCTGCATACAGATAACAGTGACAGTATGACAGATCATGGAAATAATAAGTCCTACGTACAAACTCAGACTAACAACAAAGTACTTAGTACTTCCATGTGACAGATTCTATTTTATTTTTCTTTCGTTTTGACTGATATCTAATTTAGTTATCTATGCTGTGCGTCATCTCTATAATAGTTCGATTTTCGTTGCTTTATATTGATTTAATCCTTAACTACTGCTGTCTATTTATGGACTTCTGTTTTTGCTTAATTGATTACCCTTGCTATCTAACTGCCGTGTGGGGCCGGCTTTAGAATTATCCCACCCCTCTACCCACGGGAGTCGTAAGAGCCGACTGAGGGAATAACGGGGGAGTGGGCAGCAGCACTCTCTCTCGAGTATTAACAACATCCACTGCGATCGCCAACCCGCCTGCCAAGCGTGGTGATTACGGCATTGTCCCCCATGACGGGACCGCTCCTTGTGGCGTTCTCTTGGGAAGGCCTATGTCCAGCAGTGGATGTTGAAAGGCTGATGGATGGATGGATGGATGCTATCTAACTGGACACTGAGAAACCAGCTTACGCAACTGACTTGGACTCTATTATGTTGGATTTTACAGTTGTTCTATTGACATCATGAATCACTGTGTGAATTGTGAAATAACGTATCAGTGATTCCCTAGTGGCTTTCTCCAAAACCTGTAAGTAGTCATACCTTATTACCTACTTAATGTTGGCCAGTGTAAATTGGCAGATTGACAGCCATTAAATAAATTCTCATGATATGTATTTTGTGTAGAAATATATAGGTATAATTATAAGTATAAATAAATATAACTCGGGTTTTTTTTTTATTGGGTGTAGTGGCAGACGAGCCACGGTCCATCTGATGGCAAATGGTAACCGTCGCCCATGGACTCGACTATACCGAGAGTATTGTCAAGCCGCTACTCACCAATTCATTTCACAAATATGAAATGAAATATATGAAATATAAACGGCTATCTCCTGCCAAAACGCAACGATGTGCTTCATGGCCGGTCACACGGGAGATGGTGGTACCAAACCGCTTGGGCCCGATACCAAGTGAGTACTCCCACTTGGTACCCAGCCCTACCACCAGTCATGCAATGGATGATAATTGCTTACTTCCCTTAGTCGCCTCATACGACACCCGCGGGAAAGAATGGGGTGGTGACACTTGTATTCTTAGTCCGTCACCACACGGACAAAATTATTATTAGTGTAACGTGTTTTAGGTAGAATCTCATTTCAAATAGCTTTAATATCACTTCCGAGAAATCAAACGGTGAGCAGCCGCTCTTAGTAGAGTTCATGGGCAAGTTTCCACTTACCATTTAATTTATGTTCCTATTACAAGATTATACTAAAATCAACCAAATCATATAAACAGAGCCGTAAGCCACTATTACAAAAACATGACTATTACTTAAGAGAATATCAATATATAAAAAAAGTGTGGGTAAATATTAAATAACCTCACTTTAACTATATTGCTTTAACTGTGGTCTCAGATAGCCAAGTAGCACCTAAATTAAAATGGTGATTTGGTAAATATGAAGCAATTAATTGGCACCACTTTCATTACTTTACATTTGGGCCCAAAAATGTATGAAAGCATATCCGTGTCCTTTATTTATTTATCACATGTATAAACATAAGTACAGATGTAAGACTAAAAAAGTTAAATAATAATATATGGAAGGACCTGGTCTGAGATAGGCTAAGCCTGTATTACAGATCACCAGGGCCCCACGTCGTGAATACAAGTAGCAGCAGCCTACAAGCCTTTAAGGTCGTGCGTGCATTAATGTGTGTGTGTGTGTATTTGTATGTGTGTGGTTCGTGTGTGTGTATATGTGAGAGAGAGAGAGAGAGAGTATGTGTCAATGTGGACATGTTATGTTACAATTGTAAATATTCATCCATCCATCCATCAGCCTTTCGACGTCCACTGCTGGACATAAGCCTCCCCAAGAGAACGCCACAACATGTGTTTCGCTCATATGGGGGATAGTGCAGTAATCGCCACGCTTGGCAGGCGGGTTGGCGATCGCAGTGGATGTTGTTAATACTCGAGGGAGTGCTGCTGCCCACTCCTCCGATATTCCCAAATAAAAAAAAATTACCTTATTATATATTCTGATCCTGGCGTACACTCTTCTCTCTCCATACTTTCTGTGAGATTGACAATCATGCAATTCTCTGGTAAAATATCCATTCGACGATATCGCAACTTGATCTCTAATTTGTTATTGTCATATTCCCTATCTTCTTTAAAACGATCTGATTCCTCTTCTTCAGCCTCATCACGTATATGAATCAAGGTCTAAGAATTGTTTATGTTTATATAATTTTATCGCATAATTATAATAGAAGATTTTATTTGCATGATTACAATGTTGAACGCTTATAAAATTAGTATAAACAATGTAAATATGATGATTAAAAAGTTCATATTAAAAGACTGTTCATATATAATTCATTAAAAGTATTATATTACTAATATTATATAGACTAGTGTGGACCATGAAAGAAGAAGAGAAGAAAATTAAATAACATAATATATCAACATCTCGTATTTTAATGAATATGCATACGAGTAGACTGTACCTGTACCTGACGAATACCTGGTTGCATTCTATGGTCGCTAACGCTATAGAAAACTATTAAAATTTGACATCTTTAACGTTAAGTCACGTGACTTAGCGTTATAGGATAGTAAGGAAACAAGTAAGGTAACTCAGACCCCGTACGCGCGAGAATTACCTACGCACGCAGGGCTGGTCACTGTTAGTTTATTCAATCGTCATAAATACAGAGCTAGTTTTTATAAACAACATTAAAATAAATTATCTTGAAACTTAGGCAGAACATCAGGGATCCTTAATACAAAGTTTTTTAATTACTATATGTTTTTATGCCTAGAATGGCAGCTGGGCATATTTTATTTTCAATAATATCATGTTTTTAGTGTTGTGAAAAAAAAAATACAGTATTTTCTTTGCCGATATGTAGCCATCTTTGAACTTGAATTAACAAAATACCGAGTGGTAGCGGCGATCAACCAAGCCTGGGCGCACGGCATTGCGTACGAAACGAAGGCGCATCCTAGACGGGCGCACCTTTAGCAGTTTTAAATCTAGTTATTGTGTGCGTGCGGCGACTTGTAGGCACTGCCACGCACACATGCAAACCGCGCTCAGTTCGTTTGTATAAAGATAACTTACTAACTTACCATCACGCTATTTCCCTTGCGCGGTAGGCATAGCCAACAGAGTGCTAAGAGGCTCTATTCTTGCATACATCTCTCGCTTCCTCAACATTCATAACTCTCTTCATACACGTTCGCCGGTTTCGGAGACTCCTGACTCCACCCTCCTTCAATACATGACCGATTTGGTCTAGGTAGGTGAGTCTCGGTCTCCCCCTGTACCTACATCCTTCCACTTTCACATTGTATATCTGCTTAACCAGTCGCTCGTCCGGCATTCTTTCCACATGTCCGAACCATCGGAGCATTCCCTTTCGCATTTTTACACCAATACTCTCTTTCATACCTAGTCGCTCTCTTACGTCGTCGTTACAAATGCGGTCAGTCAGCGTCACTCCACAGATTTTTCGCAGAGATCGCATTTAGACCGCATTGATTTTACTCTCATGCTCCTTTTTTTACTTCTTTCCTTAGGTTATAGCTATCGTTAAAGATGTCAAATTCCCATACATTTTAATAGTTTTCTACAGCGTTAGCGATCATAGAATGTAACTTGGCTGAGCTGGCTGAGTAGACAGTTGCATTCCTTTATTTCATGAACTTCCGATGAGATAACGCTTAGGTTGCTGATATCAAAATATAAAAAATCTATTTAGATTCCACGCAGGTCATTTTAGTAAAATACCTACCGGTAATTTGGAACCTTTACGCTATTTATGCAATCAAGAAACATAGCACCACACCTGTATTCGCCGAAGTACCCCTTCGGCGAATACAGGCAGAGATGTACTACATACCCACGATTCGCCAGCTATGTGTAAGTACCACGTAATAGGGGGCGAGCCTATTGACGGGCACATTTCCAAACTCCGGGCTGCTACTGAGAATTTTCTTTTTTAGGAAAAAGCTCAATAACATTGCCCGACCTGGAGATTGAGCCCGAGACCTCATGATTAGCAGTCGCATACACTACCGCTACACCATCGAGGCAGTTTATCAGAACATAAAGATGTATCTGATAAACCAGTGTCCCCGACACAAAAGCAGATATTAAAATATTTTTTGTAGAAACTTACAATATATGTATATTACAAAATAAAATGCATATTATATGATTCTGCAGTGGCGTGACTAGAGATACTTCAATAAATTATTTTCTCTGGGTGAATCTGATGATGCATATAAACTGAGAAAAATTGAAAGGCAACATAATATGTGTTACACTTACGGTAGTTTGATTATTGCATGACACATCAGTGCACTTAGCGTATGTCTTTAACCCAATGTCTGGACACACACACAACTTACAGCCGACTTGAAACTTCTCGCCAGGTAGACAAGGCTCAGCATTCTGTGAATTATCAATTGCGTAATTCGCAAGGAAATTTTGGGGTATCTTGTAAGCAGTATTCCAAGAAATATTATGTTCGGAACAAATCCTATTGGTACAGATTTTATTGTTCTTTAATCCGTTTGGTGGACATACACAGATGTTGCAGTAGTCGCTGAATAATGATCCCGGGGAACATATATCTGAACGTAAGAAATTAGCATCACATTCATTTTTAGTACATTTATCCACGTTTTTGATACCATCAGGTGGACAAAGGCATATGTTACAGTCTGCTGTATAATATGATGTTGGATCACAGTTAGCGTCATCATCGATCTTCTTAAGAAGACTGCTGCAAGAGATCTTTGTACAAGCACTATCTGCAAGAAGACCAGAACTGCGACAAATGCAATAATTACAGTCGACTTTAGAGATGGACCCAGGTACGCATGTATTACTTTTGTTAGGTACTTTTGATAATACTCTGTGAGTAATGCTCTTTTTGGTTTCGCAATCATCATTTGTGCACCATTTTTGGTCTATCTTACCACTTTTTGTACAATAGCAAGAATTGCAACCAATTTTGACAAAAGTATTAGGTTCACATGAAATATTATAATCTATCTTGAGAGGTTGTGGCACATCATTTTCAACTGTAACCTCTGAAGATTTCCTTGATGGTGTATCATCAAAAACAGAAGTACAATAATTTGAACTTGTAATTCCACTGTCAGAGCATAAACAGTATCTTCCTTGGTTAAGGAACAACAAAGATGGTTCACAAATGTCTGACCCTTCTCTATCTTTTAAGATATTTCGATCTATAAGATGATTTTTTCCCTTCATTACGTTTTCCAAAATAAAGAGTTTGTTATGATACGAACAAATTGAGGTACAATATTTTTCCTCAGTCATTTTTGAACGAGGGCAAAAGCATTCCATACAGGTAGGAACCATTTCACCTAAACTACAGTTGTTTTTAACAGAGTCGTACTTGTAATCGTCTATCTTTAAACATGCCTGCTCCATACAAGCTCGCTCATTGACTACGCCTTGAGAACTGCATTCACAGTAAAAGCATCTAGGTGTTGTAAATTTATGAGGTTCACATGAGTACGTTTTACTCCTTAAAGCAATTAAGGAAGTTAGCGTTAGAGTGTCATGACAAATTGATTTAGAACATAAAGATGTATCTGATAAACCAGTGTCGGGGCAAAAGCAGATATTACAATCTTTTTTGTAGAAACTTCTAGGTGTGCACTGGTTAAACAATTCAAGTGATTTATGACAAGTTTCCACGCATTTACTCTTCAGAAATGTCCCATCGTCTGAGCATGTACAATGAAGGCAATTAAATAGATATATGACTTTTGGTATGCAGATATTTTGTAGAATCGCGGCTAAAGGTATGTGAAGTCCTTTCAAAGTGCAAGATGAGTCTGTAGCGCATCTAGCTTCGGACATTTTCCCAGAAGCAGGACATACACAGAGTGTGCAGTTGAAGTAATAAGAATGAAAAGGGGTGCACCAAATTGCAGATCCACTTCTCACAGATGCTCGATGATGAATTCTCTTATCAACACAATCGGTATTCGTACACTGAAGATTGCCATTTTCTTGACAGATGCACTGTCTACATTCTTCCGAAATAATTTGGCCGGGGCGGCATGTTTGCTTGGGTCCAAGTGTCGTGCATGCAGAGTCATTTGATTTGCCTAAACTGTTGCAAAAACATAGTCGGTCATTCAGTAAAAACTGGGTATTTGGAACACACGAACCTATAAAAAAATTTAACTCATAATAAACAAAATTATTTCAAAATTATTATTTGCGAGCTCATTAAATTATAGGAAAACTGGTCTTTACCAGTGCTTCCGCCGCAGCCAAAAGCTATTTTTTTAGGTTATATCTCAGGTTCCCGATATAGTAGTCGGATAAAATGTATACCAGTGTTTAAGAAGTCTAATCAAGAGCTATCAAACAAGAAAAGTTTATCAAAATCTTTTCAGTACTTTTAGTGTGAATCCCAAATAAACAAACAGACAGAAAAAAAATGGTGTTTTGAGACGCCTAAATAGCCTAGGGGAGTGGGCAGCAGCACTCTCTCGAGTATTAACAACATCCACTTCGATCGCCAACCCGTCTGCCAAGCGTGGCGATTACGGCATTATACCCCATGACGGGACCGCTCGTTGTGGCGTTCTCTTGGGGAGGCCTATGTCCAGCAGTGGAAATTGAAAGGCTGATGGATGGATGGATGAAATAGCCTAGCCTAATACATTTATTTTTTCTCAAATATCTTAAATGTATAGCCATAGCTCTGTTACGGGTTTATAATAGTATAGATATAGATAAGAAATAGAATAAATCATTTATAATGTACATTTTGATGAATATGGAGTAACTTATCGATGAATCACTGTGAACGGTAGAATTTGTCGAAACAAAAGTAAAATATTAAAAGCACTTACGGATGATGGTAGTAGTACCGTATGGTACTTGTGTCAATATTGTTAGGAATATTACAGCTATTAACATATTCTATCAAAACGTGGTTCCCCCAAAAACACTAAAAATCCCCAATTTAAAAAGTAATTTTGCGACATGTAAGCATATTTGGCAATATACTAGAACATTTTAAATGTGTGATTTTATTTCTTGGTTAGAAAATCTCATCGCTGTATGTTTTACTGTTATAGGCTAATCAAATAACGATTATTGTAGCGAAGAAAACTGTGCAAATTAAATTTAAGGAAGTTTATGATTTTTCAAACAATAAACATTTGCCCATTTCGAAGCCACTCAGATATTTTTAATGATTATCTTTTATAAAACTAGATTTTATTTAATTAATAAAATAAAAATAGTGGTTAGCTCTGTTAGTTTTAGAACAAAAACTATTTCATTTTATTGTTATTACTTAACTCTTTTATTTACATTTTATAGCTCGCCAGTAATAAACTATACACCTACTGGTAGATGTTGCCTTGTAGTTTCCTTTTATAATATAGGCTCGTGCCGATCCGACAGACGTTTTTTTGTCTTAGCTACAAATATTCAATTCTTACGAACTGTCAAGCGCGAAGTTAATATTCGAGTGTTTTGAAATTTTCTAATTTACAGCGCAAAGGAGAATGCCCGTACATCGTTTCGTTTCGTATCAGACTCAAATTGGTCTTAAAAATGAAATATTTAATGACGCAGGTTCGAATCCCAGTCGTGGTAAAGTTTGACGTAGTAAATAAAGCTATCTTTTTCCATATTTGCAAATAATTTGTTCTTTGAAGTAGCTGAGCATGTCAAGTGCTAAAATATAGATCAAAATGTTTAAATATTGAATATCTACAATACCTTCTCAAATACAAAGTCATATTTTCGACGAATAAAAATCTGCTAATTAAAAGTAATTTACCTACTTTGATCTTTTGTGTACGCACATTTAAAACGGGCAATAATTAACATTTTATACTTTCAAAAACAGTGTAATTATATTGTTTTTCTTTTAAGTGATTTGTCATATCAAATACCTATAAGTAAAAACATGATGAAAACGCAAAATATTCGTATGATTGTAGGTAATTAGACACGTAAAATATAACCTAATTTGATGAACTTCATAAGCCTTTTTTTCTAAAATTCGACAGAATAAAGATATTGTATTATTTGCAATTGTATGTACGCTTAAACACTATACATTAATGTTAGTTTTATTAATATACAAGATACGATACGATGAAACTAAAGACATACTTTTATAGGCAATCTCCTTTTCTTAATTTTTCTTTCCGTAAGAACCTTTTACAAAGTATTATTAATATAAAAGGTCTCAATTCGTGCTTTTCTTATATTGTTAACTTAGGTATAGTTAAACTATTTTAAATGTGGTAAGAAATTACAATTTGGCACCGCTGAAGGGACTGCAGCACCGCCCAAGTTTCGATCGAATCGAAGGCTTTCTCATCCACAAACGGCAGACACAGAGGCCGATTGTATTCTTCGGTTTTCTGTATAATCTGGCGTAGCGTGTGGATGTGGTCTATGGTACTATAGCCTTTACGGAAACTGGCTTGTTCGGTTGGCTGGAAGTCGTCAAGCCTGCCCGCGAGTTGATTTGTAATGACCCTCGAAAACAACTTATAGACGTGGCTCAAGAGCGAGATGGGTCTATAATTCCTCAAGAGGGTTCTGTCACCTTTCTTGAAGAAAAGTACCACCACGCTCATTGTCCACGACTCTGGAACGTCGCCCCCGAGAACGACGGAATTGAATAGCCTCTGGAGGGCTTTGAGGATCAGCTTTCCGCCTGCCTTCAGAAGCTCTATAGTGATTCCGTCGTCACCGGGTGCCTTTCCGTCTTTTAGCTGTTTGAGAGCCATTCTGATCTCGTGCAGGCTGACGTCCGGGATATCTTCGGTAAAGTGCCGAGTTAGCTTGGATCTGGAGTCTTGGACCAAGCCAACAGCAGGGCTCTGGGATCTGTACAACCGTCCATAGAACTGCTGGACCTCTCCCAAGATCTCATTTCGAGATGAAATGACAGTGCCGTCGTTGGTCCTCAGTTTAGTCAACTGGCTTTGACCAACCGACAGATCTCTTGCGAACACTTTCGAGCCTTGGTTCCGCTCTATCGCCTCTTTAATACGGGTAGTATTAAATTGGCGAATATCGTGTCGCACAGCCTTGGAGATCTGTCTGTTTAACCGCCTAAGGCAGGACCGATCGGCTGAGGACTGGACTATCATTTCTTGTCTCCTCTCCATGCGTTTGAGAGTATGGTCCGAGAGTTTACGAGTCCTAATGACGCAACGGGCCTTGAAGTAGGTCGACCCGACCGCGTACACAGTCTGCACGAATCTTCTGTTCATATTGCTCGCTGATTCATACTCATCTAGACATTGGAAGCGATTTTGTTGTTCGAGCTGAAAGCTCTCGGGGTTCTGGTATTGGGCAGGTGTTGGTCGGAGCGTAGACTTCGTCAAGCATGACCTCTCGACATTCGTGCTAATATTCAAGATGCCCCTGACTAGTCGGTGATCACTCCCAGTTTTAATCCTGCTGATCACTGAGACATCATTGAATATGTGTCGTTTGTCCGACAAGATGAAGTCAATCTCGTTTTTAACTGAACCATCAGGGCTTATCCAGGCCCATTTCCACTGGGGCTGCTTCCTGAAAAAGGAATTCATCATGTAGAGGCCTTCCTTCTCCAAAAAATCAGCCAGCATCTGGCCCCTGTGATTCCTCTGCCCGAAACCATAGTGTGCCACTTTCAGCTCATCGTCTGTCCTTTTGCCTAGTTTCACGTTAAAGTCTCCCATAACCACCGTGAAGTAGGTTTTAGACGAGTGGATGGCCTTCGAGATATCCTCATATAGGGCCTCCACCTCGTCGTCGGAGTGTGTCGAGGTCGGTGCGTAAACCTGTATGACCTTCAACGAATACCGTTCGGTTATTCTGAGTATAAGGTAGGCTACCCTACTCGACACACTCTCAATCCTCTCCACGTTGCTTACGAGAGACCTGCGAACGATAAACCCGATGCCTCCTTGCGACTGGTGGTCGCCCTCCCGGTGGAAGAGCAAGTTCCCGGACTGGAGGATTGTCGTGCCCTCACACTCTCTTCAGACTTCTGACAACCCTGTAATGTCCCAGCGGATCTTGCTCAATTCCTGTTCCAGCTCGGTGAATCTCTCGTCGGTCCGAAGTGTCCGAACGTTGTGCATTACCAGGGCCAGAGGTCGTTGTTTTTGGTAGCCTTTCCGCGACCATAGATTATTCGCACCGCAGAGAGGTGTTAGACAGGGAGACTTTATGTCCCCGAAACTCTTCACCGCTGCATTGGAAGATGTCTTCAAGCTCTTGGACTGGACCGGATTCGGCATCAACATCAATGGCGAATACATCACTCACTTTCGACATGCCGATGACATCGTAGTCATGGCAGAATCGCTGGAGAATCGCTTGGCACCATGCTTAATGATCTCAGCAGGGTTCCTCGACTAGTGGGTCTCAAAATGAACATGGACAAGACGAAAGTCATGTCTAATGTCCATGTCATTCCAGCACCAGTCCTAGTCGGGAGTGCGCTTCTCGAAGTTGTCGACCACTATATCTACCTGGGACAAACAGTCCAGTTAGGTAGGCATAACTTCGAGAAAGAGGTCAACCGACGAATCTAACTCGGCTGGGCAGCGTTCGGGAAGCTAAGGAAGATTTTCTGGCCAATATTTCGCAGTGTCTGAAAACGAAGGTCTACGACCAGTGTGTGTTACCAGTATAGAACAGAGACGTGGTCTCTGAATGTTGGCCTCGTATCAAGGCTCAAAGTCGCTCAGCGGGCCATGGAGCGGGCTATGCTTGGTATTTCCCTACGTGATCGTATCCGTAATACGGAGATCCGTAGGAGAACGAGTGACCGACATAGCCCACCGGGTTGCCATGCTGAAGTGGCAATGGGCAGGCCACATCGCTCGACGAACCGACAACCGTTGGGGAAGAAAGGTTCTCGAGTGGCAACCACGTATCGGACGGCACAGCGTAGGACGGCCCCCCACCAGATGGACCGACGATCTGGTCAAAGCTGCGGAGAGCCGTTGAATGCGGTCGGCACAGGACCGCTCGTTGTGGTGTTCTCTTGGGGAAGCCTATGTCCAGCAGTGGACGTTGAAAGGATGATGGATAGATGGATGGAAGAAATTACTAATAACTTGTATTATTAAACCTTTGGCCAAAATAACATTGGATGATGAAGTGATGGAGTGTTACTTGCTAGTAAAATTAAAGTCAAAACCATATAACATTAATATAATTTATTAAAAGAAAAGGTAGCATTATATTTTAAATACATGAGAAAAAGATAGAACCAGTGTTTACTTGCTAGAAATATTGAGTAACAGAATGGTAACTACTAAACTGTATTTGTTGAAATGAATTTAAAAAGAAAAACATTTTAAAAAGAAGTAGATTGATAAAAATGTATTCACGAGGAAAATGTGACGCCTGAAGTTTAATTTAATATTCGTTGTATTTTTGCGTTTTGGAAAGGCACACGAAAGGATGTTTTTGACAGAAGGTTGGTCTTTGTGTCGCACATCGTGCTTGAGGCCGACAGGTCATTGAGCGCTGGCGCTCCTTATGCTAGTATTCAAAAATGCGCTTCCTCTGGGCCTGTCCATTCACTTTATTTTGGTCGAAGTTATTAATTAATTATCTATTTCAATGAACGAAATAATATCATCATTTTCTCCGTTGGAATAAAGTACTCTAAAGTTATATCAAAGTCCATTTTTGACGAGGTATTTTCTCCGCTTCTCCAGTTGCTTTGCTTGCTTGGAGTTAAGGCAGATCTTTCCAGTACAAAGAAGAGATTTACCTGGTTGGCAGAAGCATTTATTGCATTTATCTCTGAAAGTTTAATAAAGCTAATATTAAAAAACGCAATAGGAATGTATATTTTTAGATAAATTTTTGGGTAAGTGCTCTAACCCACTGAGCTATCGTACAGATCTCTCGATCATCCTAATCTCCTTATCACATTTGTCTTTACGACTAACTATTTACATGCATTAAACCAATATAGTAAGATTAATTTTTCGCAATTAAAATTCATACTATTTCATGGCGCGATTTTTTAAAAACTTTTGATCTGTTTTTTTTTTCACAAATAATTTGTACTTTAAAAAGTGGCGGAGCATGTCAAATGCTAAAAAATATAGATCAAATAAAGAGATTAGTGTGAAGGATTGCTGTTTCTTAAAAAACAAATTTTCAGCATGAATGGGTCAGATTGATCGGGAAAGTAAGATCCTTTCAAAGACATCAGCGTGAAACAACAGTGGATTCACCTGCTTTTGAGTTTCGTACAGTGAATGAGAGCACTGGGAACCTCTTTTCATCCTTTCCTTATTGTCCTTCATCTCCAACTATTACCTCTTTCTTTGCAGCAAAGAAGATGCTTCTAGTATTGATAGCGTCTATTAGCTACAGTAATCGCTTACCATCAGGTGGACTATATGCATGTTTGGTACGCGCGTAGTATAAAAATAAAAAAACAGACCCCGGGTAATAAACTTTTGTTCTTGTTTCTTACAACTAACGAACCCTAAGTGCTCCCAGACAACAATTATGTATGTTGCGTTACATTTTTATTGTTCCATTTTAATAATACTTGGTACATGTACAGCTACCTGTAGCAATGAGTTAACAAGACCAAAGCTGAGCCTCGGTCTTGCATCATGTAGTTTTGGCCCTGTATTTAAGAAACTAATTTCGCATTTTTTTGTTAATGTACATACTGATAACAAGACGAATTTTCCTCATTACTGGGTGCAGAAGGTCTATAACTACTACCAACCAAACAAAACATACTTGTAAACAACGTTGGGTACGCATTCCTGGTTTGTACTGTCCAAGGAGAGTGGCTGCTTGGTTTTTTTTCCCGACAACTTCAGTAAGTCATCCTTACAGTTGTCTACCGATACGCAATCAGTAGCACCATTAACGCAATTGCATTTAATACATTTTTCGGAGTGCGGTTTTTTGCACGCTTTGCCTTTAACCAAATATATCATCATTAATATCAACTTATAACAGTTTCACTGTTACGTTTTATTTTTTATTGATTTTTATTTTTACAGATTTCCTATCATAGACATTGGCAAATGCTGTATTTATTTATGTAGAATTATTTATATCACTATATAGAAAAGTTATTATGCTATAGTAAATAGCGCTATCCCAGTTGTGTGTGCGTAATGTTGGTACTTCTCTTCTAGAAAGAATATCTTTAGAGTATGTAAATCTTTCACGACATCCTCTATTATATATTTATTTAGCACACCAACAGTTAAGCACTGCACAATATGATACAGCGTGTTTACATAATATAAGTTATAATATAATAGTAACAATGGACTTCCGCCAAGTGTCGCCTCCTTCAATTAATTATAATATAAGTTATTGTAATTATACCAATCAACCACCAACCCAATATAAAAATCAAATAATCATACAAATATGCGAGTCTAACTTATATGAATCAAATTATATCAATAAGCTCGTTGAGCAATTTCTTAAAAAAACACTAAAAAGAAAGACTCTTGCGGTATTTTTAATATGCAGAGACGCTGCCTATTAGAAATACCGCAAGAAGTAAGTCGCGACTGGCATTGAGAAGATGTATAAGGAATAATCTTCTATTGTAGACCTTTTGCCTTATCGTTTAAGGCAAGTGATCATGCATAATACATTATTGCAGCAGCATATGTTATTACTTCTCAATTGTCAATGTTAAAGATCAACTTACCAGATTTCATATTCGCTTCAATCTCGCGAGTTGTTTTTTCGTCAATGCACAGTTTATGATCACAATAGAGAATTCCCTCTGAGGTACAAAAACATGTGTTGCAGTTCACGCGGTATAATTGATTGGCAGTGCAATCAGAGGCATAATCAAGCAAGACAGGTAATGAGCTGAAATTTTTATTGCTTATGTGCTTAAACATTTTCTCCATATCCACCTTCTTCTTTGCTGTAATGTTTAAGTATATCATCAATTTAATCATATAAAACGCTATAACATGCAAAATAATATTAAACTACCTAATCGGAAACAGGGAGTCCTACTTTTCATCTACACTTATAAAGGCAAGTTTATGATAAACATATACCTACATACATTTTTGGAGTAATATCGATTATCGTGTGATGACAGATTAAGAATATAGCTTCGTCTTATTTTCTGATGATGGTAGTACGTATCATCAGATTGCTTCGAAATTATTTTTCGAATCAAAATCGCTAGTACCTAATTATTTGGTGGCCGCAGTTCTCATAAATGCATATTAGATTTCTTTCTTTAGTGCAAAAACATGTGTTACATTCCACTTTGTACACACAACTGGGAATACAATCAGATTGCTAGCCCGGCAAGAGTGGTAAAGAGCTAAATTCGTTAAGTATTAGTAATCTTCTTGAACATATTGTCCACATCAATCCGCAATGCTGTAATTTTTCAGGTTAAATAGTTACCTATTAGTCTGTCCAAACGAAAACAGATTTAGTAAAACTAACTAGAAACTGTGCCATCGACGATTATATAAGAGTGAGGTTATGTACCAACCTATACCCACCGAGTGTTTTCCATAGTATTTACGCATGTTTTGGACAATATCACGCCGTAACTTTGACGTTTGCAATTTCTTCTATATCGAGAACCTCTCTATCTCGGTGACAGTAGGCTGCAGATCATGAGGGTTCGATTCCCGGGTCGGGCCAGCAAATATTTATTGGGGTTTTCCATAAAAAAAATCTCAATAGCAGGTGGAAGTTTGAAAGTTGACGACGTCACCCCTATGCCTCAGAAAGAACGTGAAGCCGTTAGTCCTGTGCCTGATCTCTCACAAGTCGTGCCGGAATGTCTTCCCATCGGATAGTGAGAGTGAGCAAACAAACAGTGCACTTATATTTGCGCACACATATGTGCACTATAATATCTCCCACATATATGGCTAGTAAATGTTGATACTGGTCACCGTGATTTAAACTACAATCTGAAGATCATTATTATCGGTAATCTGCGATATAGCCTAAGCCTTTCTTACGTTTAATAAACACTGTTTACCAGATTTCTCTATCGCCCTTCTAGTTCTCACTTTCTCCGTCAGTTTATTGCCTTCGATACAAGCCATTTTGGAACACAAGAATCTGTTGTTACTACAAATGCAGGTGTTGCAGCCAATTTTGTGTGTCGTCCCGTCAGTACACCTTTGGTTAAGAGTATTATCATGATCGCCATAGATGCTTATATTTGCTGAAATATACAAAAATATTATAAATATGTCCTGATGTGGATATATTGTAGAACCAGTATAGTAAGTACATCGAGTTGGGGATACAAAGAAAAATACTACCTTGAGCTTTATTACTATATACTTAAATGAGCAATCTCAATTCTCAATCGCATCAATCGAGTTATGTAATTATTGAAAAACTGGTAATTGTTAACTTAATACTTAATCACTAATTATTTTACATTATTTATTTGTATTGTACGTTTATCGTATGATGATATGAATGAACAATTTTAATAACAATCATCCATTTTGATCTGTTTTTAGCACTTGAAATGCGCAGCTATTTTAAGGAACAAATTATTTGCTCGCACTAAACTTATCTTTTTTCACATTCACAGATAATTTGTTCTTTAACAATCATCCAAATACACGTGGATCCATATAGTGATTCGCCACCCGTCACATTTCATTCCCATGGGGCGAAAAGTGGACAATGGTAAGCCATTTTATTATAAGTGGCAATCCATGCCACTTATATGTCTGCCTACGTTTGTGGAAAACAGGCATTAATTCCCGCGACTGTGATCCGAGGTGAGTAGGTGAGGAACTTATCACGCATTGCATTACTTGTTTGGGTTGGATACCAAGAGGGAGTACTCACTTGTTATTGGCCCAAGTGGATTGGTACTACCGTCTTCCATATGACCAACCATGAAACTCCTCGCTGTGTTTTGGTTATAGCGGCAGATTGAGAGCCGTCCATTAATTAAATTCCCATTTCCCATCAGCGAAACGAAAGGGTAAGCAGCCACTTGGCAGTATTTGTAGTATTAAGTCCATAAACAGCGGTTATCATTTACCACCAAGAAGGACATGGCTTGTCCACCACCATATGCAATAAAAAAAAAATATTATTAGAACACCCCGTCGTTCGTAGTGTGGCGGCCTTCACCCACAAAATTTACCCGCTGTATGCTTTCTCTCCACCTGTATTGAAGGACCAGAGGAACTGTGCATGACGTCATGACTTCAGTGGTACTACATAACATAATTATCTAAGGTACGAACTTACATTTAGAATTTTACATAATAGTAAATAATTGTATACATAGGTACATATAAATTATATATTTATTTTGATATATGAGATGCAAGTACATGTCTATAATTAGAGTTATAGAACTATCATAAATATAATTAAGCTATGTAAGAAACAAAATTAAAGGAGATGTGCCAAATGCCCATACATTCTTGGCCTGGAAAGGACATTCATAAAACATTATGTTTTTTGAAGATAAATGATCTTATTGGCCTATGTATTTATTTTCACACTAAAACTTTTGGATGATGAGATAAAAGACATCTAAGATCGATATGATTTTGAAATTGAAATACCTCAAAATCTAATATTAGATCAAAAATAACACCATAATTATAAATAAATCAATGTCTACATGATAAATAAAATAATATTTACATAAATAAACAAATAATAAGGCTTAAAATCACTAAATATTTAACTTACATTCATTAAACCACAATACAATGTTCACGATACACAACAACAACAGTCGATGAGGATGAGTGTCATGTCATTCAACATGACAGATGTAAAATGTTTTGCCAATATTTTGAATCATAATTCCTACTCTTGATTAGAAATAATAATGGTTTTCACCAAATAATTATAGAAAATATTATATTAAATTGGCATATTACTTTTCTTACGAATTTATTCAAGAATTAAACTACGTAATATTGTTTTGTAAATTAATAGTACCAAAGTTTTAATATTGTCAATTCAGCGTAGCGGTAATATCCTCTTTGACTGTCAACAGATAAAAATAATCCACCAATCACCATTACGATAAAGTACAAATTCAAAATAATAGTTTTTTTAAACTATAATCTTTTTGTAAAGTTCTATCAAGAAAAGAAGACCACTGATGGATTTTATTAATTATTAGTTTACTTTTAAATATTGAAAACATGATGTCCGCCACAAGCCGTAATTGGCACATCTCCTTTAACGTTAATATAAAGAAAACAAGAAAAGGCTAGGTAAAGCTATCTCTCCCTCTCTCTGATCTTGTTACTCTATCCTTGCTTAAGGCTTAAAAATAGTCCTCCTCTAATATCTCTCTGGTTTAACGCATAGTCTTCTAAACACATCATTGTAGCACAATTTATTATACCCTCATATGAACACAAGCAAGGATTGCATTTATAACGGTAGCGTTTCCCTGGTTCACATTTATCGTTGAGGTTCTTTAGTTTCGGTAAAGACTCAAAATCGCTATCCTTGTTTCTAAGTAGTGCTCGGTTCTCTAAAGCATAATTTTCTGACATCTTACAAATATTTTGGGTACAAACAAGTATATTCTCAACACACAGACAGGTATTACAATCGACACTGTAAACAAGCTCAGAGCTACAATCTTTATTTATTAGGTTTTCAATGCGCCTCCAAGAATTTCCAATATTAATTAGCTTTGCTATATCATTACTTTCGATGTTTTGGACTTCGAGATTACCCACGGGGAGGCAAAGACGATCGATATAAAAGTTAATGTCACTGCAAGCGCAAATCTCATTGCTCGTTCTAAGATAATCTCCAGATTTACAAGAATCTGCTTTATGTCCGTCGAAGCATTCTCTGGAGGTACAAGTTGTAACATTTATAAATCCGTTGCTCTCACACCGGCAGATGTTACACGCTACTAAGTATAATTCTCCTGGGCTACAAACGATGTTGGTCCGTAATCCTAAGTGAATGCGGTTGTTTCTTGCGCGCAAATATATGAATTTTTCTTTACAGTTTTCTGATTGCCAGTAACCGCTATCACTGCAAGTGCATATGATCGTGTCGTCTCTGTAAAGGTAGCCACCTTCGCAATCCCTTTTCTCGTTTGTTTGGTCTGCAACATAAGATTTAAACAATAGGAGGATTATAATTGCCTTTCGGAAGTCATGTTTACGTTATATTGAAAGTTAAAAATACTAAAGTCGTAAACGTTATTCCTAACCTTAATAAATATGATCAGAAACATAGCAATTATAAAATAAATTATTGTAGTAGTCACTTTAGCATAAAAAAGGGGATATACTCGGATTGAGAGATATTATGCTGAATTTTCGTATACTTACTTACTTATCAATCGCATCATCTCCTTTTCAGGGTAGGCAGAGAGAACAGAGTGCCAAAAGGCTCTATTCTTGCATACATATCTCGCTTCCTCAACATTCATGATCTTCATACACGCCCGTCGGTTTTGGAGGCTCCTAATGCCACCTTCCTTCAATACATGACCGATTTGGTCTAGGTAGGCTAGTCTCGGTCTTCCACTGTACCTACATCCGTCCACTTTCGCATTGTATATCTTCTTAACCAGTCGCTCGTCCAGCATTCTTTCCATATGTCCACCCCATCGGAGCATTCCCTTTCCCATTTTTACACCAATACTCTCTTTCATACCCACTCTTTCTCTGACGTCGTTGTTACGACACTTTCGTCTCTCACGTCTGTGGAGTCTGCATCACTCCACAGATTCTCCGCAGAGATCGCATTTTGACCACATTGATTTTATCTATATTCTATTTAACAATTATTTGTGTGATGAACATAGATATTTGTACTGCGTCTGGGTGTTTTCTATCTATTATATGTATGTATTTACAAAAAAAAGTAATATATGTATTAAATCCGTAATCTGTGGGCCTAGCCAAGTTGCATTCTATGATCGCTAACGCTAATAAAAAACTATTTAAATGTATGGGAATTTGACATCTTTAACCATAGATAAAGAACCTATATACTAACCCCCTTACTAATAAACATTGTATAAGCTCCGAATAGTTACTCAATATTTTGTTCAGTTCTTTTAACGTCAAACTGTCATATTAGTGACAAAGACAAAACACTGAATAACTATTCAGAGGTTATACAACGTTTATTAGTAAGGCAAATAGTCTTTAACAATATCTATAACGCTAAGTCACGTGACTTAACGTTAGAGATGTCAAATTTCCATACATTTTAATAGTTTTCTATTAGCGTTAGCGATCGTAGAATGCAATATGGTTAGACCCACTAGTGTCCATAGCACAAGCGTTAAGCTTAGTTTGGGACCAGAGGATATTTTGTGTGAAATGTCCGTGAATATTTATTTATTCCCATGCTCCTTTTTGCATAGCCAACTCTCGCTTCAATATAATAACGTTGAGACAAGCACTGCATTGTGTATTGCAACACGTCCCTTCTGGCTGAGGTGGTGGCTGCTGAGAAGTTATCCCAATGCTCCGTTCACTCTATTTCCCGCATTTACTCTTCTCTCTATATTAGTGGCTTCCATACCAACTGAATCCACCGATATACAAATTCATACCTCTTGTTCTAACACACCATTGCCTATTGATACTCTGACATCTGTTCTGACTTCTCTGCTTTCAAATACCATTATTTTGGTTTTGCTCACATTCAAACGTAGGCTCCTTTTCTTACAATGTTCTGTCATGAAGTCGACCAGGGTTTGCAGGTCAGTTGCAGACTACGCTAATAAGACCGCATCGTCTGCATATAGCAGAGAGTTGACCACTAAGTCACCCATCTGAACTCCTACAATCATTTCATTCAATAGCATAAACAGTCTAGCTGGTAGAACGCATACTTATCATCACGCCATTTCCCTTGCGGGGTAGGCGGAGAGAACAGAGTGCCAAGAGGCTCTATTCTTGCATACATCTCTCGCTTCCTCAACATTCATAACTCTCTTCATACACGCTCGCCGGTTTCGGAGACTCCTGACTCCACCTTCCTTCAATACATGACCAATTTGGTCTAGGTAGGTGAGTCTCGGTCTCCCCCTCTACCTACATCCTTCCACTTTTGCATTGTATATCTTCTTAACCAGTCGCTCGTCCGGCATTTTTTCCACATGTCCGAACCATCGGAGCATTCCCTTTCGCATCTTTACACCAATACTCTCTTTCATACCTACTCGCTCTCTTACGTCGCTGTTACCAATGCGGTCAGTCAGCCTCACTCCACAGATTCTCCACAGAGATCGCATTTCGACCGCATTGATTTTACTCTCATGCTCCTTTTTGCATACCCAACTCTCGCTTCCATATAATAACGTTAGGACAAGCACTGCGTTGTGTATTGCGACAAGTGCCTTCTGGCTGAGGTAGTGGCTGCCGAGAAGTCGTCCCAATGCTCTGTTCACTCTATTTCCTGCATTCACTCTTCTCTCTACATCAGGTGTGTACCTTCCATCCCGACTGAATCCACATCCAAGATATACAAATTCATCCACTTGTTCTAGCATACCATTGTTACCTGGTTGTAATCTGTTTAAAACCGATATTTACATTAAACCAGGGCGACATTCCATCATCCAGCCGCACACGAGCTCTGCAGTCCATGTAGTTTGACTGCACCACCTGCAGCAGTCTACCGTTAATACCATACTTCGGCAAAATGTCCCAAAGTTCCTTTCGTACAACCATGTCAAATACTTTATCCAAAATCCACGAAACTGCAGAAAATCATCTGGCTTGCAGCCAGATGCTTCTCCACAATGTTGCGCAGAGAAAACACTTGCACACCACACCTGAAACTTCCTTGTGCCTCACACAGAAATTCAACAGACACCATCCTTCTCCTTTCAATAATCTTGAATTTTCGTATATACCTTCATTTTAGACTTCTAAAAGTTGTCTCAAAAGTCTCAGAAATTCAGCTTATTATCTCTCATTCCAGGGTTGATCGCTAAATTGACTGGACTATAAAGTGTCAAGCCTTACTTGTCTCAGCATGAATGGGTATGGCTTGATCGGAGAAAGGCACCACCCTCTCACATAAGAACAACGGTTGGTGTTCACACTCCTGTTCCCCTTACGTAGGAACTCCTAGTGTTGTCCTTCCTTATTATCCTTCCTATCCACCCCCTAACCCTTTCCTTAAAGTTAACAACGCGCGAGTGATGCCTTTGGTGTTGCTAGCGTATATAGGCTACAGTAACCGCTTACCATCAGGTATGCTTGCTTTCCAACTGCGTACAAATAAACGGTTTCCAAGCCGTCAATATCCCCTCCCCACAGTATAAGGCACTAAAATAAGTAGGTACGTTTTATATATTTCTAACTTTGAATAGTAAATAAATATTTAAAAAAAAGGTTTGGTCTCGTCTCAAACATTCTGTCTGTTTAATGCCTAAATACTAATAAGTAATAATGATTTACTTACCGAGCTTGACGTCAGTGCACTTTCTAAGCTGACAATGGAACACGCCCTCTGTAGTGCAGACACACTCGTTGCATGGACCATGCACTGTAGCCGTTGGCACGCAGCGTTTCACCGCTTGTACTAGCCCAGTCAGAGACCAATTTTATCCGTGTTTAATAACTGCGTCGTAATACATTCCTAACCTATTGCTGAATTTGTTACAGATGCCATTATTTTGTCACACATTCGTGTAGAAATTTGGTATTTAGAGACGACTAAAGGAACAATCATATCTGTATTCTACTGAATGTAGTAATCATATCAGGTCTTAACTTATTCTAAAACCAACAACCAACAAATTATCAGTTGTACGTTCATTCCGTCGTGTCCCGAATTTGGAACAAATGCTTCAATACTTCAAGAGCTTGACATTAAGCAGCGTCTATCATCTATTGTCCAGACTTATATGCTACACTCGGTTTCTTTGGTCACGTAGCGGGCCAAAAACGACTTCTCTATTGATCTTCTTGTATACAGCGTCGAGTAGAAGATAATAGACAAAACGGCTGACCTCTAATACGATGGATCGACCACGTGAAAGCCCGTGTCTAGCAGATAGGAGAAAGAGTGGAGAGGAATGCCAGTACAAATATCTTATATAATAAAAACAATAGTGTGGGCCCTCACCCACTAAATATACCCGCTGTGTGCCGTCTCTCCGCCTGTATTAGCGGGCCATTGGAACTATGTTACATTGCTTCAGTGGTCGAACGCAAAGTATCTACACACAGACAACAACCAGTTGTCGCTCATACATAAAGGCAATTGTCCTATATGTGTGTATCTACAATACTCCACGCAGAAGGTGGGTATCGAAATCGTAAGGATAATCTCAAAGCGCATAGTTATGTAAAACCCCATACAAAAAATATACTTACATGAGGTCGCCACGGAAAATTCGAACGTTAAATAACATACAAAAAATGTAAGACACAGCAGCATGCTGGCTGACTTATCAACTATTTCCTTGTAAAGAGAACCTAATCAAATAAAACACCTAACATACGTAACTAATAATAATTACTTTTCAATCGGCTACAAAACGTGATTAATTCTCTCCATGAGCAATTCATTCGAACATTAAACTCATTAATTATGATTGAAATTTAGGCACTAATAATAAAAAAAAATGCCGTGTGGGGCCGGCACCAAGAATAGCTCCACCCCGTCTCTTCCTATGGGAGTCATAAAAGCCGACTAAGGGATTACCGGGGGACCGGGCAGCAGCGTTCCCCTGTGTACTAAAAACATTCACTGCGATCGCCAACCCGCGCGCCAAGCGTGGCCATTATGGTAAAACCCCCATTTTTGGGAGGCCTATGTCCAGCAGTGGACGATGAAAGGCTGATGGATGGATGGATGGAATAAAGTAAAAAATATTTAAAAATATAATTGCATGAAATGAAACGATGTAGCATAGGAGCGGCCACCTACCATGAACCGACGATCTGTTCAAAGGCACAGTCAGTAATGTGGAAAAAGAGAAATTTATTACGATCGGGAATCGAACCTGCGTCCTTCCCAATCTATGTTGCTCTAACTGCTAAGCTTACTTCCACATTTTCACAAATAATTTTATCTTGTGAGACGTCTATGCGACAGACAGGCCCTACTTTTCTAGTGGACTTGGTTCTGAATGATACAAAAGGTGTACGTGGACCTATCTATTTTACTTTATATTCATTGTGACTTATCTATATCAATAAATCTGTTTCGGACTGAAATAACCGTTGAACATAATAATATATGTAGACTATTCTGCCTGTAGGCGGTTTTAAATAAAATATTAATTGATTAAATGTTAATGACGGTCTTGGCGATCAACGAAAGACATAACATACACAACACTCTTCTTTCTTACGCGTAAAAATCCTTTATGGATACCGGTCCACCTAGCAAACGGACTGGACTCCAAGTGGAACTGGGCTACCTGCTAAAACCAAGCGGTGTTCCTTGAGACTTCCTTTCGAAAAATTTGGCACCTGGTAGAAACTAGCCATCGAACATAGGGCTCTTCCATGACTGTTTTAGTAGGTACTTAATAATAATTCCCATCGTAGTAGCCATGTGGGGCCGGCTTTAGAATTGTCCTACCCCTCTCCACCCAAGGGAGTCGTAAGAGCCGACTGAGGGAATACCGTAGGAGTGGGCAGCAGCACTCCTTCGAGTATTTACAACATCCACTGCGATCGCCACTCGCCTGCCAAGCGTGGCGATTAGGGCACTATCCCCCATTCTTGGGAAGGCCTATGTCCAGCAGTGGCCTTTAAAAGGCTGATGGATGGATGGATGGCTAGTTTTCATATTTGAATAATAATACAAATATGAAAACTAGCTAAGTCAGACCTTAGGATTCAATATATTATCCCCACTTATAAGACGAAATGATATTTTAAGTTATTATGAAATATTTTAAATTATTATAAATAAATTTCAGAACTGACCATTAATAAATATATAAATATTCACGGACATTTCACACAACGTTCTCTGGTCCCAAACTAAGCTTAACACTTGTGCTATGGGTTCGTAGGACTAGTATCTATTCTGTGCTATGGGTACCAGATTACGGATAATACATATATTATCTACTTTTTTTTTATAAATACATACATATATTAGATAGAACACACCCAGACGCAGTACAAATATTTGTGTTCATCACACAAATAATTGTCCTGAGTGGAAATCGAACCTACGACCTCGTGCAAGGAAGTCGGTTACACTACCGGCTACGCCACGAGGCCCAACCATTGAACTTAGCGCCCATTTAGATCTCACTTATTTCAAAAAAATTTTTGAAGTCAACAACCAAGTTATCCATACTATTATAAAACTGTAATAGAGCTGTGTCTGTACATTCAAGATGTTTGAGAAAAAAAAATGACTGTAATAGGCTATACAGGCGTGTCTAAACCCAAAACAATTTTTTTTAGAATTTTTGTCTGTTTGTCTGTTTATCTGTTTGTTTGTTCGCGCTTCACGCAGAAACTACTGGACGGATTTTGATGTAACTTTTTTTATTTGAAAGGCCTTGATTAGACTTAAAAACTGGTATACATTTTATCCCGCTATTATATCGGAAACCTGAGATATAACCGAAAAACTAGAAAATTATTTAAACTAGATTTTTTTAGATTACCTATATTTAAAAAAAACTACTAGACGGATTTTGAAACTTTTTTTATTTGAAAGACCTTGATTAGAATTAAAAACTGGTATACATTTTATTCTGCTACTATATTGGTAACTTGAGATATAACCGAAAAACTAGCTTCTGACTGCGGTGAAGCCGCGGCGCAAAGTATATCATAACATTGAACTTGGCTCTCATCTCGCACTTATGTTTTTGATGGGATATCATTACTTTTTGTAGAGAAATTATTTGTAGGTAATATTCATAATAAAATTAATACCAAATGGTTTTTGTTAATCTACTCTATTTTCCTACATTTACGGGGTATAATTGTCTTTATTGTGTTATTATCTATATTTTCTTGTACCTTTGAAAATGTAAAGACATTAAAATCCACATAAAGAGACCGGCTGTCATCAATTTTGATTACTGATTCTTACATTACAGGCACTATAAGTTCTTGCTGATTATTACAGGCACTATAAGTAAGTATTCCTAATACAATCAATTAATTGAATATTTAAATAGATCCGTTATAAAAATTTACTAGTTTAGCCATCAATAGTATAAATTTTAATTGCAATATTAAACTTAGGTACTATATTGGATTAATGCATGTAAATGCATCCAAAAGGTGGCGTGGGTCGTAAAGACAAAATATGTGATGTGGAGATTGAGTATGGCCGATGGTGGCGGCGGCTTAGAGCACTTCGGCAGATTGGAAGGGACGCCGGTTCGATTCCCGCTCGCACTAAAGTTCTCTTGTTCCACTTTCACAAATAATTAGTATTTTAGATCTATATTTTTTAGCATTTGACATGCCTACGCTACTTATTATTTATTATTTTAATTACCTTCATAATACGCCGAGGGCCTGTTAAAATTAACAAATTAAACACATTTTATAAAATAAACTTGTTTATTCGTTCCGTGATTACTTTCACATAAATCACTTAAGTTTTATTTACGTATCTATCGTCTAATACATGATGGCATTAGAAAACTAAGTTAAGAAACGTCACTACCGTTTTTTATTCGCTAAATGTAAATCGATACTATCCAAGTAGATATAAAGGTGCTTACAGACGGCGGACAAACATCTTTAAAGACATTTATTGTTTCATGAACGTATTCTAACTCATTCATGTTTGACGTTCCGATGCTTTAATTGGTTTTACTATAATAAGTATTACTATTATGTTAATCTAGAAGCAAAGCCATTTTAATTTTATTTATTAGTTGTGATTTCCGCGTCACACTAGAAAAATCAACTAAGGTTAAAATGTACTAAGAATATTTCTGAATATTGGAAAGTTAGATGGTTCTGCTTTGTGGTTACAGTTAGTAATTTGTGTTCACATATGATGTCAGTCGCAGTATTTACCAAGATTCGAAACGTATTAGTATCTACTAAAAGCTTAAAGTTAATTGATCTAAAAATCATTCTGTATACATAACTTAGTCGAATTTAAACGCTACCTCATAATTAATATTATGGCTAAAATGTAATTACTTCTGGAGTAGATTTTTTGAATACTTAATACACTCGACACGAACTACATACTAAAACTAAAGGAATGAAAATGACATGAAAAATTATGCTAGAATATATTGCTAGTAACAATACAAAACAATATTGAATTCCTGGATTTTTTAAAATGAGTAACACGAAAATTATGTTTCTTAAATAAAATAAATACGATAAAATATACGTCCCAATTCAGATATAAAAAGGTTTTGTGTTTCAAACGCTGTAAGTACGTAGTACGGTATAATTGACATTGTGTAGCCAAATTTTCTGGTCGAGATGCGCGAGTATTAATTATTTACTTTGAATTACAAATTACTTTATGTAATATCTATGTTATATATACTGATGAATGGACGAACAACAAACACTCGATCGTGTCATCATATTGTGTGGATATTACACAACATCATGATGCAACAATAGCCACAGACAAAATCATTGCTGTCAACTTTTCACATTGTAAAACAAAAATACGATACTGAATACTGCAATTCCTTAGTAGAATAATTTAGTCGAATGCATACTGAAATTTGTTAGAGCTCTATTTTAAAATTAATCTAATTACAATTAAAATACGCAGCTACTCATCCATTCGCATTTCATACTAAGTAAAAGTTAGTCACAAATACTAGAGATATTATATGTATAAAACGTAGAAATGAAACTAATCGACTAAATTATAATAGTTGCCCTTCATAAACTGAAGCGAATATCTTCCTTAGATATTGTCAAAAATACGATCTTATAGTACAACATATCACTGGTATTCAAAAAAACTACCAAAGGCAACCCTACTAAAGGCCAGACGCGCAATGCAATTTAGCAGTCCAGTGGGTCTAGCCAAGTTGCATTCTATGATTGCTAACGCTATAGAAAACTATTAAAATGTATGGAAATTTGACATCTCTAAAGTTAAGTCATGTATGTCATAGCGTTATATCTATCATTAAAGATATCAAATTACCATACATTTTAATCGTTTTCTATAGCGTTAGCGATCATAGAATGCAACTTGGCTAAGCCCATAGCATAGAGGTGCAAGACTGTCAGAGTTTACCGACTCTTTTATCTCGGTCTTCCACTGGACGACCAAGATTTCGTATCTGGCCTGAAAAAAATAAGTTCTTAAACAAGTAATACGTGAAATGATAATGAGTTCGTATTTCCACATATCATCTATCAATTAAAAAATATCAAAAACCAGAGATGTAAAGTTACTCTGTTTCTTAGATCCCACTCATTTAATCAAGATATTCGTTGCATTTATATTATTATGTTAAAACAGGGTTTAAATGATTTAAAAACAATCTTAGAAAATTCGTTCGATTAAGAAAAATCGCACTATTTTAGATACATCATGTTAACATGACAGAAGATGCAACTAAGCGATTTTTTCACATGGCCAAAACCAAAATATTTCTTAATAACTTAACCAAGGCATTGTAAAATTAAAAAGAAAATATGTTGTTACTAAGCAGCAAAGTCCTGGTCACACACACGAATTGTACAGAATTCGCTTTTGCCGTCAGCTGAGCAGGTACAGTCTTTACAATCACGTTTGAACTGTTCCCCGGGATTGCAGCGAAAACCTCCATCTGATAAAATATAAGATTTAATAAGTATTCTTTTTCAATTAAATATTGCTGATCAATGGCTCATTTGTTGCCGAGCGTTTTTGAGAATGCCTCGTTTAGAGGCGAAACACGTGTCAAATTTGTGTTCAGATTTTTGCGGAATATTGCAATATTGTGTTCTTCCTACCGCATCGCATAGTTGTGTCGCGTTGCTGAGTTTTTTTTTGTCATTATCGTGCATGCTTCTTTGCTATTATCACATTCTCCTCTATGAGAGTGTGGATTGGCAATCTTAGGTTATTCTGTCCAAATATAACCGGTATTGACAATCCGTGGATGAGTGGTGGGCTCTCCTCCTAAAATATCCATTCTATAATAATAACAATGAACTTCCGCCAAGTGTCGTCTCATTCAATCAATTATTGCTGATCAAATTGAAAGCGTGCGAGAGTAGATATTGTCATCCAAATATCTGTCTTAAAGGAAAGTGATAGCCTCGCGGTAGAACTAGGGACTGCAAAGAATGCTATTGAGTTCAATCCCCAGTCCAGTCCCAGTCCCTAGTACAGCACACACCTCTAACTATTTGCGATTTTCGAAACGATGTGTGCATTTGTTTACAATTTATCACTGTTTGGTGAAGGAAAATATCGTGAGGAAACCTGCATGCCTGAGAGATTGTGTGATGATATTAAGCGGCTACCGTACCATTTAATCAATAGCATCTTATGGGATCCCCGAGGGACTCTGCAAATGGATCGCCAGCTTCCTAGATGGTCAGAGCATTAAAGTCGTAGTAGATGGCTTCTGCTCCGACATGGGGGTTAATGCTGGCGTACCACAAGGTTCGGGGCTGTCTCCGACACTGTTCATCCTGCATATCAATGACTTGCTCTCAATAGAGAATATACATTGCTATGCGGATGACAGTACGGGTGATGCGCGATATACCGGCCATCAGAAAGTCCCTCGAAATATGCTGGAGGAGAGACGGACCGAACTTGTGTCTGAAGTCGAGCGCTCTCTTGGGCGGGCCTCGGAATGGGGTGCAAAGGAACATGGTTCAATTCAACCCCACGAAGACACAGGTTTGAGCATTCACTGCAAAGAAAGACGCATTTGTCGTGGCGCCCCAGTTCCAAGGGGTAACTCTCCCGGTCTCCGAGAGCATTCGGACCCTCGGCATCGACATCTCTAGCAAAGTCCAGTTCGGGAGTCAATTGGAGGACAAAGCCAAATTGGCGAGTATAAAACTAGGCGTCCTGAACAGAACCAAGCGGTACTTCACACCGGGGCAACGACTTGTGCTATATAAAGCACAGGTCCGTCCTCATATGGAGTACTGCTCACATCTCTGGGCAGGTGCGCCTAAGTACCAACTCGACCCACTTGACTCCCTGCAAAGGCGTGCTATTCTAATTGTCGATGATCCCGATCTCACGGAGGGTCTGGAGTCGTTGGAGCGGCGGAGAGACTTCGGGTCCCTCTGTGTGCTCTACCGGCTCTACAATGGGGAGTGCTCGGAGGAGCTGTTTGAGGTGGTATACCAACATCACCATATTACCACCGAACCACGAGACGTCGCGGTAGGATTCATCCACACCACCTGGAAACGATTTCGTCAAAGACAGTTCGTTTTCAGCGTTCTTTTCTACCACGTACGTATAAGCTCTGGAATGACCTACCTGCTACGGTGTTTCCCCGGCGCTACGACATGTCCCTCTTTAAACGAGGTTTGAAAGGAGCACTTAACTTGCGGTAGGCGGCGGCTTGGCTGTGCCCCTGGTGTTGCTAAAGTCCATGAGCGGCGGCTGCCACTTACCATCAGGTGGGCCACTTGCTCGTCTGCCACTTTGGCAAAAAAAAAAAAAGCAATACGAGAAGCAAGAGAGAGTTTCTTGCATTGCCAACTCCAGAAATATCTACCGTTAGATACTATAAACTAATTTTGTGTGCGAGCGTAGTACTTCTTTCGAACAGGCCCATTCGTATCGAAAGTAAAGCCAACAGATATTGTATCTATTATGCAAGTTTCATGTGATACGCATACCGTTTACATTAACGTCATTTTCTTGATCATTCTTTTGTGTGCACCGCTTGATGGTGCATACGGCATGATTGCCGTCCTCGGTGCAACGACAGACGTTGCACTCACGGTCAAAGACGCTGCCAGCTACACACTTCATCTCTATGGGCTGTGTCACCTCTGGAAATAATAGATTTAAAGAATTAAAAGCCAACTACAAAATCTTTGAAATGGTTTACATAACTCTTAGTTGTCGGTTGACGTGATAAGGAATCGTTCACCCTGCAAAAATATTAAAGGACTTTCTGCTATGGATCACATGATAAGAAATTAATGAAATTGATCACCTCCTCTAACAAAAGTAGAATAATTCAAATCAGTAAATAATGATCACTGAGCATGCAGAAAAACTATATGGTTCTCAGTAAAGTCGGTTTAAGGACGATGAATTTACATGATAACGTCATATATGTTGTTTAAGAGTTTCACAAAATGTAATACTGATAGAAATCGAATGGTACAATTATAAAAACAATCGCGCGTGCTGCTATACAATAACTGGCAAAGAATGTGATCAATGTGATGTCGGTCAGTAAGCGCAGCCAGCCGCCTCCCTCCCGCAGACGCTCTTCAGCCCACGGCTCTCTTGTGGGCGCGAACATCAAACAATGCATCGGTCGCCATACATTTTTCGGAACGTGAGACTTTTTTGTACGTGCTGCCGGCGTTCATCGATTTATAAAACGTTATCAAAATGTAAAAAACGTATATATATATATACGTTGGTTTAGGGTACTCCTGCCACGGGCTGCATCAAGGATATGCTCGCGGACTGCTTTTTCCGGTACATCGAGTATGTTTGCCTGGGATTGTTGGCAGTTCGGGTTTAGAGTAAACCGCTCCGCAATGGATGCTCTCGCTGCCGCAATAACCTTGACCACTGACATCGAGCGAAGTTTCAGTCCATACAGAGCCACTCCGCCAGCGGCAATAAGGGAGATAGAGGTGGCATTACATTCACCATCGCCTTGATGATGATAAAGCACGGCCAGTTAGCCATCCGTCTGGAGCGTTGGTGTAGAATGTCGAAAGATAACCCTCCGGAATGATGGGCCCTATGTGCTTTGTTATTTGTATTTACTCTCCTTTCAATATCCTTTTCTTTCATACTTTCCACCACTAGTAAACAACGATCCCAGGTATACAATATAATAGTATATAACATACGGTTAAATACATATTGGTTTGTTGTTTTTATTCTATTGTGTTTGATTCTGGGGCAAATACAGGGTAAGCAAGGTTGTGATTGCAGGCTGAATGAAAAGTAAACAGAGCCACTCGTGCTAGGGTCTGACACAAACTAGTTTTTATCCACTAGCAGACCGGGTGGGACCGGTGGGTAGGTACCGCTACCACCGAAGAGGATATACGTGATAGCTGCCATGGTACCACTGGTCGTGTACGTTTACGTTACGGGTTGGTAGTGGTGGTACTTATTACTATAATTCGTTATTGCTGTAGACATACCTCTTTTACTCGCGTGATGATTATTCAGGACACTGCAGTCATTTCTTGTACAGGAGAACGCGAGCCCTCTGTTGTCACAAAGACACTGGTTGCAGTCCAAGCGAAACTCTTGTCCCGGCTGACAGGTCTTTGGCGTATCCGACTTGAGAACAATATTTCATTATTAGTATTTTATCATTATTATATAGTCCATCGAACCCTATTTTATTCCACTAGTAAGGTACCTACTTAGGAAAGATAAACTTAAAGCCTTAAATTGATTCCAACATGAGTGGGCTGACTCAAATGGGGAAGTAGGTACTACAATCTTGCAGAAGCGTTATTTTATTTGGTAAGTGGGAGTGAGCATCCATTTCTAGAGAATTTCAATACTTGATCCTACAATGTTTGATTATCCTTACGACACATCCAGTCCACTCCCATCGTCTTCTTCAGGACATCGGGCTATTCACTCTAAGAACTTTCTACTTTAGCTCTATCATTGGTCTTTCAGCAAGTATCGTCAGAGTAAGACTTACAAATAATCTATACTATTATAAAGCTGTAACAGAGCTGTATCTGTACATTTAAGATATTTCAGAAAAATTGACTTTATGAGGCTATATAGGCGTGTCTAAACACTAAACATTTTTGTTTTTGTCTGTCTGTTTATCTGTTTGTTCGATCGCGCATCACGCAAAATCCACTAATCGGATTTTGATACAACTTTTTTTAATTGGTAGCTCTTAATTAGACTTAGAAACTGGTATACATTTTATCCCGCTACCATATCGAAAACCTGAGATATACCCTAGAAACTAGCTTTAAAATAGTATAAATTTAATATAGTCGCTATCTGCGTCTGTCTATTTATCAGCTTACTTTTTCTAAAGCATGCAATGGATATTAATACAGTTTTCAATATTTGTGGATTCAGCCGGGATAGAAGGTACACATCAGTGAATAATAGAGAGAAGAGTAAATGTGGGAAATAGAGTGAACGGAGTATTGGGACAATTTCTCGGCAGTCATCACCTCAGCCAGAAGGCACGTGCATACACAACGCAGTGCTTGTCCCAACAACGTTATTATATGGAAGTGAGAGTTGCGTATGCAAAAAGACGCACGAGAGTAAAATCAATGCGGTCAAAATTATATCTGCGGTGAATCTGTGGAGTGAAGCTGACTGACCGCATTCGTAATGACTACGTAAGAGAGTGAATAGGTATGAAAGAGAGTATTGGTGTGACATGTAGAAAGAATGCCGGACGAGCGACTGGTTAAGAAGATATACAATGCGAAAGTGGAAGGATGTAGGTACAGGGGGAGACCGAGACTCACCTTCCTAGACTAAATTGGTCATGTATTGAAGAAAGGTGGAGTCAGGAGCCTCCGTAAGGGGCGAGCGTGTATGAAGAGAATTACTCGTATGAATGATTAGGATCGAGGCTTTTGGCACTCTGTTCTCTCTGCCTACCCCGCAAGAGAGATGGCGTGATGGAGTAGATGAGTAAGTAAGTCAATGTCGTTTAGATATTTTTAGAAGGAAGGTTTTTATGTATAACTAACAAAATCAAAACCTCTAGTAGATAAATCTTTAGAACGACTTTCAGGTAAGGCTTTCATTTATACTTACTGAAGTAAACGACCGCACCTTCCTGGTTAACGTGATTTTCTGGAACATATAGCAGTTTGTTAGTATGTTTATACATAATTATGCACTCTTGTAATATTAAAATGAACTTTTATCCATATGTTTATATTAAAAATAAGTTTATAAAAATATTTGTAATAGCCCGCCAACGTTAGTATGAAATAAAACAACAATCATTGTTATTATTTATTATCACTTTCACTGTCACCAGATAAATGCCAACACCATAACAACAACATAAAACATAATGATAAATATACAACTACTATTACATTAAGTCGTTGCCCTGTTCCCATCACCTGGGGTGGATTTAATTTTTAAAGATTACCACCACCACCACCCACCACGACCACGACCAAGGCTGCTGCAACGCATTTGAAACGTCGGGTAAAAGGTAGTTAATAATTTCACCTAATTTATACGCGAAAAAAGACCCGTTTATGCTACTTTAAATATAGATTTAATTTGTTATGTTATATTCATGTAAATTACAGACGAGAATTGTATTATAACAACTATAATAATATTCTAAGACAGATCCCAGGTAGAAACACGTCATATAGAAGAAGAATATCTTGCCTAAATAAAGAAAAAGTGGTATTGCAAGCACAGCTGTGTAAAATGAAAATAATCATGATCACCAACCTACGAAAGGAAATAGCACAACCAGAAGAAGAAGAAAAATACTCTATCAATGAGTTTAACTATCTGTTAATATTGATTACTACTACACTAGTTTTAACTGCCATAGTTGTTATTCATAAATAATTATGAATATTTATTTACCTATTTACTAAAAAAGTGTTTTTATGACGTCACTGGTAATATGTTGCAAAGTGATTTCACATAACTTTAATTTCAATATGATTTTATTTAGAGGTAACTTTGTGTCATGATGATCCGATAATTTCAAGTTTTCCAACCTTGAATTCATCAAATCATAAAAATTATTCACATAACCACATCCCCAATAAAATGAAAAACAAATACCGCATATAGGCAATATTAGCAATAAAATATCTAAGTACATGCGCAGTCTTTCTCAAAACTTCTAAACTTAAAGCACCTCTTTATCTTCAGCCTGCTCGCAAGCTCTTCGGGTGCAAGCGTATGACTTCCCATCTGGGTTGCAACGACACATGTTGCAATCAATCTCGAATACTTCATCTGGACGGCATTCTTTCTTAGTCACACGTAGCTCCTGGTTTAAAAATTATAGTTTATTTCCATATCAATGACTTAGATGAAGTCACAGAATCGTTGTGAGATGCAACATGGTCACATATTATGGTTTTATCTTTATTAGTAGATTCTAAATTTTGTTTAGGTTATTGCAAAATCTATGAACAGCGGTACTTACTATCAGGTAGATATCAGTGATATCGTTTGCCACTGTTAACTATATAAAATAAAACTATTGTATCATCAAGCAAATTAGTAAGGATATCACCAGTCCCAACCTTAGCAGGGATGCCTCCAAGATCTGGTTCTTCATCAGGCAGAAGAGGCACGCAGACTTTCCTGGTGCAGAAATAACCCGTACCGTCTTCGTTGCACCAGCAAGTGTTGCAGTCTTTGACAAACATCCGGTTTGCTACACACACTTTAGATTTTGTTGCATTTTTGGTTGACCTTGTTATCTATTTGGTAAATGATGAAGAATTGATTATATTTACTGAAACGGGAAGAACAATCGGGGAAAAAAGAGGTGAAAGAAAATTACACGTTAATTTGCTGATATATAAATGTTTTAATAAAATCTCTACCTCAATAATTATTTCGCAGATTTTTACTTAATCCAATAAGCTAGGTTGTTCAGATTATATTCGTTGTAACTACTTTAGCGCTCAGATATATTCTGTTAAATGGGACATAATAAATATTGATTATAATGAAGAAAATTATGAGTTTTAGGCTCTACGACACAATTCGACTGATTTTCATAGTACATTTAAGTAATATGAAATATTTAAGTAACAAAAATATCATAAAAAAATTATACAATGTGGTTATATTAAAAATAAATATTTTTTTCGAAATATGTGTTTTTGAGTTTGATATAATGGCGTCCAGTTCCACATAGAGGTTTATGCTTTTAATATTTCCAAATCGTCATCGGCTGGAATGGCTGGCTTAATTTCCTGAAATAAAAATATGTACTGATTATTTAGTTCGGTATGGAAGTAGCAGAAATGTTTGAAGACTAATCCATATATATTGGAGTTTAGATTTTGCGACAAATTCAAAACTTTTTTTTAGGAAATCTTTTTTCTTCTAGGATTTTTAATGTGTTACGTTTCTTTTTTGGACTACTTTTCTTTTATCCTCACTATCTTCATCACGTATAAGGAAGCTAGCTTATTTTTAAACTAGTTTCTGCGCGTGAATTTGTCTGCCTGGACTTCAAAATTTCATTTAGGCATATCACACAGGAACTTTATATCGGAGTAAATATACACAAGTAAAAATAATTAATAATGGGCTTAAAGAATAAACGAAGCCCACTAATAAGCTGGATTCAAAGATTTGTTATAACGTGAGGTTTTCCTAGTATTAGATGCACCAGATACGTTTATAAACAACTTAAAGGTTATTAGACTAATTATGAGAATATTGGCTGACTTGGCAAACTTCGTATCACCTCAGAATCAATAAGTATTATTTTAACTTCTTGAATTGAATTAATTTTTTTCATTAAAAAACCGTTACATACAAAATGTATTAGAAATTAATATTCTTCATATTTTTTGTGACTTTTTCCATTTCTTTAATAGTTTTTCTGCCATTCCGGGGGGAGACAAATCCAACAAATTAAAGACTACACATTACCTCTATGATTTTAGTCAATACTCTCACTCTTAGCTCTAGCTACTTACCTTTAGCTCGTAAAAAACTTCCACATCAGCGGGCAATGGGCACGGTTTATTGGTGCAAGTGTAGTCAGTTCCAAGGGAGTTGCATTGACAGGCGTTACACCCGACGTAGAAAGTGTTCCGAGCGCGGCATACGGAGTGACGCTCAACATGGTCCTCGCTCTAAAAATGCAGTAAAAGTCCAATTTATGGTTAGTTACCAAACCTGAATTGTGGATTTCAGGCACATTCTCACATTTTATTGTCCTGACTGATGATCAAAATATAGCTAAAAATACTAAGTATACAAGCCGAAATTTGGAATGTAAGAATCCGCCAATAAAAGATTTTTGAGAAAATTTATATGAAAATTTGTGTTCTTTGCAAACAGAAAAGAAGCTACTGGCATCAGTTATACATACATCAACACCATAGCGTATTGACTAATGCTCAGTGTAGACTGAGACTTGTATTGGCTAGCGATAATGCTAACTTTATGACAGGCGGCTTTCATTTAGATCATGTAGGCCTTGGATATATTTAAAAGAAAGGATGTTTACCAGCGATATTCAGTAGAATCAATATGGACAAGACTTACCTTCTAACATATAATCCCTATCGCCACAGATGGCGGAGTGGTTTAGATACCGAGTGTTGTGGGTCCGATTCCCACACAGGGCAACTCTGTGCGATCCACAAATGGTTATTCTGAGTCTGAGTGTTCTTTGTGTCCGTTAAATTGTATGTTTGTAAAGTCCCCTGCGATATACAGATTATTCCTTAGTGCAGGGTATCATTCATCATTTCTAAAAAAAAGAATATTAGCTCGAAACAAATCTCTATGATATACCCATCTTGTCAGTGTGCTATAGCAGGCAATTCCTCTCCCTTTACGAAGAAGCTTATCATTACTAGATCTAGGGGCAGCAGTTACTACCTGCCATCAGGTGTACCATGGATCTTTTACCACCTTTATCTATAATTAACTTTTGGGCAATCGCTGTATATGAGCTGTAGGTAAATAAAAACAATTTACTACCTCACTTTTCATAAACACTTCTACTTCTTCATTTTGCTCAGGTTCCAGGCATTCGTTTTTGGTGCAAGAGTAACTTAACCCATTAGAGGCACATTTACAAGGATTGCAGTCCCTCATGAACTCTTCGTGTGGTTTACAAATCGTTGAGCGTTTCAATATGCCATGATTTACTTTGAGAAAATTCTCCTTGGAATGGATATTTTGGACCTGGAATTTTTAAATAATTTTTACATTTCCAAGACTTTAGTATTATAATTTTAATTTGGCTATTATTGAGTACATGCATTTGAATGATCGTAATTACCTCTGGAAATATAATTGGTCCTTTAAACTCATTTTTGCAATGCCTGAGTTCTAGATTTTTGGATGGTATACCTACATAAGAAAAATTTAAAATTTTTCATTCTGAATAACAGGCATGAAATTAAAATAGTCCGGGACTTTTTAACCAAAACATATATGTACTTACCTTCAAAAAGTTTTAGTTAACCGTCCACCAAGAGTGCATTTATTTCACTGAAATCGATGTAAGTATTCGACATCGATAAAAAATTATCAAATTTGGTTAATAATGTTTTATGAACGCAGTTTAATCTTTTATATACATATGAAAGAATAACCAACTGTCCAATATATCAACGCTCAGCCCAGACTAATGGGGCTGAAACTACTGACCGTGAAAATTTAGCAGTGGGTTTTTTTGATACCGTAACAGAGGATTTTACGCAAATCCTATCCATAATTGATTTTTTATCTACCATCACATACAGGACTATAGGACCAATATGAAGCAATCAAAGCCGCGTGTTTAGCTCTAGTCTGTCATAAACAAAAGTAGGAAAATTAATCAGTTTTTTATTATAAATATTAAATGGCGTATGAGTTCCTTGGAAGCAAAGGCATAATAGGCAAGCCTATTATAGGTTCCTAGCTGACCCGGCAAACGTTGTTTTGCCCTATAAATTAAAAAAAAAACAATTTCTAAAGCAAAAAAGTATCCAATACTTCCGGATATACATCAATATAGGTATCTATATACTATTATAAAACTGTAACAGAGCTGTGTCTGTACATTTAAGATATTTGAGAAAAAAATGACTGTAATAGGCTATATAGGCGTGTCTAAACACAAAACAATTTTTTTTAGAATTTTTGTCTGTTTGTCTGTTTGTTTGTTAGAATTTTTGTCTGTTTGTCTGTGTGTTTTTTTTTCAAACAAAAACTACAGAACGGATTTTGATGCAACTTTTTTTATTTGAAAGGCCTTGATTAGACTTAAAAACTGGTATACATTTTATCCCGCTACAATATCGGGAACCTGAGATATAACCGAAAAACTAGAAAATTATTAAAACTAGATTTTTTTTTAGAATTTATTTAAAATAACTGCTATATGGATTTTGATGCAACTTTTTTTATTTGAAAGGCCTTGATTTGATTTAAAAACTGGTAGACATTTTATCCCGCTACTATAGGTACCTGAGATAGAACCGAAAAACCAGCTTTTGGCTGCGGCGAAGCCGCTGGCAAAGCTAGTCATATACTAAAATCTTCTCCGAAATACGCTGCATCTTATGGTATAAGTATTATTCCGATCGGTTCTGTAGTTTTCGCAGTATAACCGAACAAAAAACCGGCTCTCCATTTATTAGTATAGACTAGAGCATTAACCGCGGACGCTTCATAGTGATAAGTCAATTTTGGATAGGGTTTGCTTAAAATCCTTTCTAAGTACTCACTTACAGTATAAAATAAACCTATGAGGAAATTTTCATGGTTCTAGCCCCAGGGGGCTAGAACATTGATTTGGGTGTGTAATACACCTCTGCCTACGGGGAATACAGGCGTAATGCTGTTTTTTTTTTCTAGCCCCAGGAGTTTGGGCTGTGTGTTGATATATCAATCAGCCAGTTGTTCTTTTATACAATTACGAGTATATATAGATTTTACGTAAATACGTACAAATGTAGCTGACAAATGTAAGGAGGCAATATGCTATTGTGCACATTACAGGCCTACTGTGGTCTCGCCTTGTATTGACCACGAAGAAAATGCAGTGTTAGTAGTGCAGATAGTAGTGAATTTTTAGGAAAATATTGTTTGTTGTTGATGAATCAAATAATACCACAATGATGGATGTGGAAATTTAGGTACGAGTTTAGAATGTAGGTAATTATATGACTTAGTTATGGAATTTAGCTTTTTAATTGACTGGTTCGAATAGTGTAGTATTCGGTCAGTCATTCTAAACCCAAAAATAAAGAGAGTTATTTTAATAACAAAACATTATTACTAATAACCAATGCTTTGATATTAAGTCGTTTTTAGCTATGCAGCCATAACTCACAATTTTTATATCATAGAGCGTTAACTAATATTGATTACTATATAACATTTATGCATGATAAGAAATAAGTTAAAACATTTTCAGTTGAAGAATTTTATGAAGCTTTGGAAGTAGTATCCAAAAAAAATATAAGATTAGAGGTAGGTAACTCAATAGCACCTGTCAAAAATGAAATATTTACTAATGCCTGTGTGATCGGCCAGTAGAATTTACTTAACTCATTAAATCATATTGACATCGCATCATGACATTCTCATTGGTTGAGAGATCTTGAAAGATCATCGTGATTGGTTGAGTGATTATAGCGACATCATGCGTCTATGTCTCTACCAATCACAAAGAAGACGATACAATGTCGATGCGATTTTGTAAATCACATTCTAAGGGGGCAGGGGGGTTAGGCAGAATGTCATATTTCACGTGTCGACCGTATCGTCTCGCTTGTATGATCACCATGATTAGCCAACGGATTATTGTGACATCACGCGTCGGTTTCTCAACCAATTACAGTGATCTCGATACGGTCGACACGTGAAATATGACATTCTGCCTCAGGGGGCAGAGTAGACATAAAGTCCGACAGATTATTTTAAGTACCCATCAAACCTGGTGAAATCAGTCATACTGGGTTTCAAAAGGGCTTATTTTTATTTTTGGAAAGCTTTCTATTTAATATTATAACAGCTTATCCCCTTTAAAAATTTATCTACAAGCAGAATGCTTGTTCAGCTTCAAAGAAGTTTTGGCCCTCGCAATGCATCTAAACATGAACGAAGAAATCAACCCCTTTAAAAAGACATCGCTTTTTATGAAGCAATGGATATATTTTATTTGATCTGTTATATTGACAAGTAACTCACTTTTAGTATCCACGGGGGATACCGACGGGAGCTCGCATATGCCGCTGAGCACTCGCCCTGCCTCGAAACCAGAGTCGACATAATCGACATAATCGATCCTAAACGTGAGTTACTTGTCCGTATAGCAGATCTAATAAGTACGGGTCGGGCACAGTTATTAAGCTTTTTCCTAAAAAGAAAAATTCTCAGTAGCAGCCCGGAGTTTGGAAATGTGCCCGGTAGACGTCAATAGGCTCGCCCCCTATTACGTGGGACTTAAACATAGCTGGCGAGTCGTGGGTGTGTAATACACCTCTGCCTACCCCTTCGGGGAATACAGGCGTGATGCTATAAGTATATCACAATTTCACGATAATTTCAATCTTTTATTTTATTTAAAGAATAAAATAAATGAATTATTAATGTAATAGAAATTGTGACAAACTTGTTAAAGAACGAGTTGTTGTGGCGTATCATTCCAAAGGTGCATGGTATTATTAAATTATTGTTTTATTTAAATTAAATGATAACGATTATATACCAATACAAATGTATGTAATACTCGATAACTCCTAACTAGTCTACACGCACTTCGAATTTATCATGATTTTATTATAATACTGATGCAACACAGCCGAAACGGCGAGGTTAGACAATATTTTTTTGATAAATACGATGCGCGTCTATATCTAGTATATTAAATATGATATGATAATATATTTAATACTGTTTATTATTCTTACCGGTATTTCTGAATCGGTATTCTCCGAATTTATTATTTCTTCTTCACTATTACTTTGTTCTGTAGGCGCTGAACTTTCTACTGATGCATCTGAAATATTAGAATGAAAAACTATCAATTTTGTTTAGTCAAAGTGTTCATCTCTTGACGTTCTTATCATTCACTTCGGAACTAACCTACTTAGTAACGCAGTAATAATTTTTAAGCTGTTTTTAGTGCAGTATAATATGAGGCATTTGATTTACACAGAGAACTACCATAAGGCAAGTGTTACGGTGTAAGTCCTTACAGGTCCCTAGCTGAATTTGCCTCTGTCATCGCTATGTTATTAAGAGGCAGTGCCATTTCTATCATCAGCATCACTAAAGCAACTAAAAAATTAAGTGTTATTACGAAAAAGGAGGATTTAAAGAAGATTCTTTCATATTAGTATATGAAACAATAGAACACGTTATATTTTTGTTTCTTAAATATAGTTTTTTCTTACAAACTTTTTCTTTCTTACTATTAGGTACGAGGTTCTAGGCTGTCTGTCACGCTAGCTCCGTGAGCGTCACAAGGCCTTGAGAAAATCTTTCAGCAATGCAGGATTTCTCTTTATGTTTTCCTCTACCGGTTGCATCGTTTTCCTCCACCGGTTGCATCATATATAGAACTAAAGTAGACGTTGATATAATTAATTAACTTACAAGATCTCCTGCAGAACTCCATGGTGCAGAGGCCGAGTCCGTTATCCAGACAGATGCAGGTGTTGCAGTCCCGTTGAAATGTCGTGTTTGGCTTGCACATCGCTGGCTCCGCTGAAACCATATTTGCGAATGTTTTAAGAAAAGTCCATGGGAAGGATAAGAAATGCAGAGCTTTTCAGAATATTCATTCCATAGAATATTGGAATTTCACTATAGAAACCAAATCAACCGAGTGAACGAGCTTTTGCTCACTTAACGGATGAGTTTCATAGCTTCTGCTTAAAAATTCAAAATGTGAAAAGTTTTCTATATACATATAAAAATAAATCATGATTTCTAAGAAAATAATTAACTGTTTTGATTTTGATGCAAAATCGTGCTTCGAAAGGGACGAGAATAGAAAATAGAGAAATAGGCGATACGAATTTAGAAAGTGTAAATTTCAACACAGGCTAAGTTGAAATTGTATAGATTTCTTGAACGCTATCTAACATTGGTGTTGGAATGGAAAAAGGTCTTGAAGAAGGAACTTGTATGTAGGTACCCATTTTGTAAACCCAACAAGTGAGGTATCTCACAACCACAGTAGCACAATTTAAAATATTAAATATGTAAGTAGATCCACCACTTTGTGGCACATTATTTTGTAAGAGACAGACAGCGTAAGCTACGGAAATATATATTTTTGCTACTTGCTTAAAAAACATAAAATTTAGCAATTATACAATTAAATATAAACTCTTCTTAAAAACTAAATAAGAGTGAAAACATTATCTATTATCATTACGTGGCTTAAAAGATATAGCTTAGAAACAAAAAGACGCTGACGACCACTTTCATTTATACCATACTAGCGCATTACCCGTGGTTTGGCTCACGTCATAGCGAAATCTCTTTTGGATAGGATTTTCGTAAAATCCTTTCTTAGTCACCTACAGTTTTAAAGAAACCCATATGTAAATGTACATGGAGTCTGTGCTGAGGGTTAATATACCAGTGAATTCAACTGTCTCGGTGATTTAGCACTGTATGCAATTGCATCATGAGTTTGATTTCCGGATAGGAAGCGGTTTTTTTCGGCAAGAAAGTTTCAATAGCAGCCCGGTCAGAATGCTGATCCATCGGACTGTGAGAGTGAAAGAAAAGAGAGTGGTAGTGTTTGCGTACACACTATTGCACTTTATGATCTCTTGCGTACATGACTTGTGTTTGTTGACACTGACCGCCGTGACCGAAATGACGGTCTGGGTATCATTATTTATATTCTTTTATATATGTACTAGCCTTTGCCCGCGACTAAGCCGCAGCCAAAAGCTAGTTTTTGGGCAATATCTCAGGTTCCCGATATAGTAGCGGGATAAAATGTATATCAGTTGTTAAGTCTAATCAAGAGCTATAAACAAAAAAGTTGCATCAAAATCCGTTCAGTAGTCTTTGCGTGATGCGCGAACAAACAGATAAACAGACAAAGAGACAAAAATCTATAAAATGGTTTTGTGTTTCCATCCATCCATCCATCAGCCTTTCCACGTCCACTGCTGGACATAGGCCTCCCCAAGAGAACGCCAAAACGAGCAGTTCCGCCATGGGGGATAATGCCGTAATCGCCACGCTTGGCAGGCGGGTTGGCGATCGCAGTGGATGTTGTTAATACTCGAGGGAGTGCTGCTGCCCACTCCCCCGGTATTCCCTCAGTCGGCTCTTACGACTCCCGTGGGTAGAAAAGGTGGGACAATTCTAAAGCCAGCCCCACACGGCTGGTTTTGTGTTTAGACACGCCTATATAGCCTAATTCAGTAATTTTTTCTCAAATATCTTAAATATACAGACACAGCTCTGTTACAGCTTTATAATAGTATAGACTAGAATACCCGGCCACGCGTTGCTGTGGCACACATAAACATGTCACAGCGTGACACGAAATTTTTATATATAAGTAAAATAAGCGTCGACACGCTAACAGCCAGTTTTACCCTCCCTCCGCATTAGATGTTTCACATCAAAAATATAGGTTCCGGATAAGTAATCACCAACATATCATATACTAAAACCTTCTCCGAAACACGCTGCATCTTATAGTACGATCAGTTCTGTAGTTTTTGCATTATAACCGAACAAAAAAACCAGCTCTTCATTTATTAGTAGGTATAGATAGATAGAGATGTAGCAATGTCGATAAAGACTCTAGAAGAGTCTGGTTATGATAAGAACTGTAATTTTGGATACTAACCAAAGACACCTTTATCACAGATATCTTGCTTGAGGCACTCCGTAATACCGGAGTCGGAGCATCGGCAGTAATGACAATTGCTCTCCCATTCAGTACCAGCCAGACATTGGACTTCAGGAGACCCACTGCTTATTGATTCTGGAATCAACCACAAATAAAGCCTCAGCAATGTGTTATCGCGTTTACTGGCAGTAATAAATAAATAATCATGGCCATTTCACACAACGTCCTCTGGTCCTAAACTAAGCTTAACGCTTGTGCTATGGGTACCAGATTACGGATATAATACATTATACTACTTTTTGTTTGTAAATACATACATATAACACATAGAAAACACCCAGTGGGTTCGATTTCCACAACCTCGTGCACGGAAGTCGGTTACGCTACGAGGCCCGTCAAGCCGTAATATTTTAAAGGATAATCTAACATTATGCAAAAATCAGAAATTATATTTAGCAAGTCAGTGGTTGTAAAAGTCCCAATACCGATTAGCAGTCTTCATGATCTGTAAGAAAAACCTTTTAGGAATTTAGATTTCTTAAATAAGTTTGCCCTTTTTTTTGGTAAGGCGGGAAAATGTACCTAACACCTCGTCGTTCGGGGCAACCGACAGGGTAGTGTGGGATCCTCACTCACTAAATAAACCCGCCTTGTGCCGTCTCTCCGCCTTTATTGGAGGACCACTGGAAATATGTTACATTACTTCAGTTGTCTAACTAGGTTTGCCCTGAGTTTATTTTGTGTGATATAATTATGTTATATGATGAAATGAAGACAGAAGTGATTTTTAAATTTATTTCATTTAATTTGGTTGCAGATTTGCTTAGTTTCAACGCGACTATGGTTGGTGCCTAAAGAGGGAGTGGGATTCGCAAATCAATAGTCCATATTTAATTAATAGTTTGCTTAGAATATATCTTAAACCGTAGAATCTACCGACCTTGAGTGTCAACTTCTTTATTCTCCTCCACACACTTAGGATCTAATACACCGGGCGGACATCTCAGAGCTGAAATTGAAAACAGAAGAACCATATTATTTTATTGCAGGATAAAATTGTCATTGGGAATTTCTAAAAGATATCAGTCTAAAACCATAACTAACTTGTATTAAGTTAATTATTATAAATTCAAACTAACGGATTATTACTCCAGAATGTGGTATTGTATAGTTCCCTTAGTTAAAATTTCATTGTTATTGATGTTGATGACGTTTTTATTTACATTATTTTTGTATAAAAATGTTATTGTTGTAATGCTTGAATAATCTAAATTTATATCTGCAATTCAAAAGAACTTTGCTTTTGTTAGCTTCATATTATGAATTCAATTCAATTCTTCATTCTGGCGGTCCCGATGATTTCGCCAAAGTCAGGTTTTTTTTTTTAAATTTTTATTGAATTGATAAATATATTTTTTTTGTTTAAACTTTAGCTTTGTGAAAGATCATGAATAAATCATGCAGACGTAGAAAAGAAGATCATAATTTAATGTTACTGGTGATAATAAAATCGCTGAGTGTATGTATAAACGGAGAGTCAACATAACGTAAAAGAGATTTGAAGTCAGAAGGAAGAGGAATAGATGAAGGAAGAAGATCATAAAGAGAATGAGAATTATTGGGGCAGTTAAAAAAAATATGGTCGGGTGTTCCTTCGTCCAGTCCACATTCGCACAATGATGAATCTCTAACCCGTATTTTGGCCAGATGAACAGGAGTACATGAATGTCCAAGGCGTAAGCGACAAATTACTGAAGTAGCTCGTTTAGTAATTTTATGATATTTTGAAAACCATGGTTTTGTCGGAATTACTTCTTGAATCGATTTATAATATTTTCCTTTTATGTAAGAAGACTCGATCCAAGATCTGTTCCAACTGATATATAGATTATTTTTAGCTAATGACATGAGGTCTAGTGATCATATTATGAAACACCTCACTGTCTTCAATTTCAGACAGGTTAATTAGCGCGCCAAAAAACTTTTTGACATTTCATTCCGCGCCAGAAGTTCTAAGATGGCGGGTGTGTCACGTGATATGTTTCGGGCGGAGCACGGGCGACCGGTACTCAAGTTGCCCTTTAACCCTCACAATTATTGCAGTTCTATTAATAGCGACAAACAATTGGTTTCAATAATAATACCAGTGATCATATTTGACGCGGCAATATTTATGTCCAAATGATACATTCAAAATATTTGTCATTGCTTTTTTTATTTTCTATCGATAATCCAGTCACGCTATAAGTTATTTCTACGTTTGCTTTATTTTTATTTTATGTTCTCTAACATTTTATTGAAATATATACTAGTTTTCTTATAGGTACCAAAATTAACTATTGCCGTGTTGAATGAGGTATTCAAGAATCCACTAACTATTCATAAGACAAAATCAGTTTTGGATCATACCAAATTTCAAGTCATTGGGTGTTTAGTATTTGTTAGTATTGGAGAACTCGTGATGTGTGAGTGAGTGAATGGTCTTTCGCTTATATTTATGAAGATAACTATAAACTATATTCGATATTCACACTTAAACCACGAAAACATCAATTCAACAATAACAAAATAATTGAGTAATAACTAAATACGTACCTAACATAATAGAAACTTAACAAAAGTAACAAGGAAAAAAGATGGAGTCAACAAAAATACATAATATTTAGAAGTAACAATCTCGTATAAATAAATGTATCGATAGTAAAATGGCGGATATAACCCGGTTGGAGCGAAAACTTAATTTTTCAATGTAAAATGTTTGTACTCTATAATGTGGTTGTATTAAAATGCATGATTGTGTCTTATTTAGGTTTGTTTGTATGTAAACTATGTAATTTATAATTTCAAATTCAAATTCAAATTTATTGCATTAAACCAAGTGTACATTGAGATTATAATAATTAATAGCTGTGCTTATTACTTGGCGGCCTTTTACGGGCATCGCAATTTTACAAAATTATATAATTATAGATTGTAGGAAATTACATTATCAAAAATAATAGATAATAGATGTTCGCACCAATACGTACCTACTCGTTCTGCTCATCAATTTGTTATTGTGTTCCTAGGTATTCTGCAATTGAGTAGTAACAATTTTGCACTAAATGTGTTAATAAGTTATTTTTAAACAGTAATAGTTTTTAATACTAATTGGTAACCTATTATAAATTTTTATAGCCATATAATAAGGACTTTCATTCAACATTTTTAATCTAGAGAGTGGTTGGTACAGCCTATTTTTGTGACGCGTATTAATTGGGTGAGTATCTTTCACCCGCATAAATATACTGCTATTATTAAAAACAAATAAACATATATCTAGAATATAAATCGATGGTAGTGTCAGTAACTTAAATTCTTTAAAATAAGGTTTACAACTTTGTGTGTTGTCTATCTGGGCTAATATACGTACATTTCTTTTGCATAACAAATAATTCATTTACATTGACACTGTTTCCCCATAGCATGATGCCGTATCTCAACCACGAGTATGCATAGGCATAGTAGGCTGATAATGCTGTCTGTAGGTTAGTACTACGCTTTATTTGAAAAAGTGCGTAACTGAATTCTGATATTTTAGATTTTATATTGTCAATGTGATTTTTCCAATTTATATTTGCGTCTATTTGTATTCCTAGTAAATTAAATGTCTCTATTTTTTCTAATGGTGTATTATCGTATATTATATTTATTTCAATAGGTCGTTTTTTATATGATCTAAAATTAATTATTTTGGATTTATTTAAATTTATTTCTAAATTGTGAATTTTGAGCCAATTTGTAATGATTTGTAGAGTATTGTGGACTATATTATTTGAATTATTTGGATTGTCACAGCTTATTAATACTGATATATCATCTGCAAACAATATAGGCAGAACTGTGCTTTTATCTAATTGTTTCGGTATATCATTTATGTACAAAAGGAATAACACACATCCTAGGACACTCCCTTGGGGAATTGAGCATGTAATTCTTTGTTTATGCGATCTGATAGATTTTATTTCATGTTTGAGATGGTCAAAATGTTCAATCTGCACTATTTGTGTCCTGTTCTGTAAATATGATTTGAACCACAGGTATGCAGGGCCTCGTATACCATAGCCATATAATTTATCAAGTAGAATATTGTATTGGACTTTATCATATGCCTTTGTCATATCTAACAGAAGGCCTATCACATGTTTCTTATCGTTTAGGGATTGGAGTGCTGCCTGTATATATTTAAAAACTGCATGTGTAGTAGATCTAGATTTTCGAAATCCATTTTGACTATCATCAAGTATTTTAAACTTTTCCAAGTAGTTGTACAAGCGATTGAACATTGCCTTTTCAAAAATTTTTGAAAATGTTGGTAATAAAGCTATTGGTCTATAATTATTTGGTATGTGTTTGTCACCTTTTTTGTGTACAGGTTTAACTAACGCAACTTTAAGAGGATCTGGAAATTGACCTTCTTCAAAACTTTGGTTAATTAAGAGAGTTAAAGGTATTGTTAATTCTACTGCACATTGCTTTACCAAATTTGGTGGGATATCATCTATACCGCAGCTATGTTTGTTTTTTAATGATCTAATAATTTTATTTATCTCTAATTCGTTAACGGGTTGAAGGTACATTGAACAAATAGATAGGTTCTTAGCATGTTGTGCAGGTATATAATTAGTGTTAACATTTGAGTTTTGGCCTACTGAAATAAAAAAATCATTAAATATATTAGATATATTTGATGGGCACATGATTTCACCCTTATCAATTTTCAATGTTATATTTTTATAGTTAATTTCTTTTATTTTACCCGTTTTTATGATAATTATATTCCACATGGTTTTAACTTTGTTATCAGAGTTTTTCATTTGTCTGATATAACTTAATCTTTTAGATGTATTTATTACTTTTTTTAATGTTTTACTGTATTTTTTATAATAACTCAGTGCATCATTTTTTACTGTGTTTAGTAGAACTCTCATGGCTCTTTTATTAAGGCATGATTTTTTAAGACCTTTTGTTAACCACCCCTTTCTAGGTTTATTTTGTATTTTGAATTTTTGTAAAGGGAAATATTTATTCAAACATTCCTTTAAAATTTTCATAAAAGAATCAAAATTTGTATGTATATTATTGTTTTTATTAATTACATCCGACCATTTTATTTTTGAAAGCAAATTTTTAAAGCGGTAGATTTTAGATTTTGTAAATATTCTTTTGTTTATGTGCCATATTTTGCAAATTTTTTCTAACGAATCACCTGTATTTAATTCAACTTTTACAGCTTTGTGGTCTGAAATACCATAATCTACAACCGAAGAGCTTTTTATTAAGGGTTGGTGATTCGTGAAAAGAAGGTCTATGCAGGTCGATGTTGTTTTAGTAACTCGGGTTGGGGTGTAAATTATTTGTTCTAGGTTATAAGCTGTCATTAGGTTTAGAAGTTGTATAGTTTGTCTGGATTTAATGTTTATATTTATGTTGAAATCACCACCCACAATTATATATTTATATGATTTTTTAATATTTAATTTATGTAACACTTTTTCCATTTGTTGGTAGAATAATTCAAAATGACGATCAGCTCTATACAATCCTATGAAGATACAATTAAGTTTTGGTAATTCTATTGCACTAAATTCTATTACAAATTCTTTTGAATAACCTGAAATATCTACTCTTTCTATGTATTCAATATGTTTTTTGAGAATAATACACACTCCCCCGCCCTCGCGGGTTTCACGACTGAATATGGATGCTATTTTGTATTCTTGAGGTACAATTGACTGGCAATAATATTCATTTTTCCATAATTCAGATAATGAAATTATATCAATATCTAAACTTAGTAGTAACTGTTCTATTAATTCTGCTTTATTGCCAATGCTTTGTACGTTCTGAAATACTACAGTTAGTTTGTCATTGAAGTATGGGTTGCGGTTTATTTCATTACAATTTTTTTTATTGCGTGAGAAAAAATGGTGGAGTGCCACATATTTCTTTGATTGTAGTCGGCTGAGAGTCCAAGTGGAAATCACAGTCGTGTTCTGTATTATATGTATAACATTCTTTCGATAAAACATCTATTTGTTGCCCTAATTTTTCAAAAATGACAGTCATGCCCCTGTTATTTAATTTTCCCGATCGATAGTTAAACATTGTACTATCATATCTGAGATTCAAGTTAGAATCGAACAGGTACGCATATTGGTGTGTTTCTATGTCTAAATAAAGTAGATTATTGAAATTTTCTAATCGGCAATTATACATTGTTGAGTAGTTATTTAACTTAAAAGTGGGTAGGCATAAAATTATATTAGTATGGACAATGTTATTTAATAAGTTTCGGATCTTATAAATTATATTTTACACAAATGAAGAAATTCATAGGCATCGTGATATTCAAATTTTTATTTATTTGAAAATAAAACGTATCCCTGCATTCATAAAGTGTTATTAGTGAATTATTTCAATAAAAACAAATATATTTTCATAAAATTATTTTCAAATTAAAAAAGTATATTATGGTTATACATTTTGTCTTACGGTTATAATTATTATTTGTTTATTTTTAGTCTCATATCTTCCGAATACAGTATAGTAGATTATTACTGTTATTTAATTAGTAGGTAGTGTGTATATCGAGCTACTTCATTATATAATAATATTTCTCTATACACGCCAGCTAAAGTTCTCAGAAACATTGGTCCAAGTTGTTTCCTCAATGCTAATTCCTAATGAATTATACATATACAGGCAGTAACAGAAATAGAATTAAATTAACAAATCTAAAGTGATAATCTTAACTCATTCTCATAACTTTATATCACACCCAGGTTCTAGTTCAATGTAAATAAAAAAAGTTTATCATCCATCCATCCATCCATCAGCCTTTCGACGTCCACTGCTGGACATAGGCCTCCCCAAATTGGGGGTATAGTGCCGTAATCGCCACGCTTGGCAGGCGGGTTGGCGATCGCAGTGGATGTTGTAAATACTCGAGGGAGTGCTGCTGCCCACTCTCTCCGGTATTCCGGACTGCTAACAAACTGCTAACGACGTCACCCAAAAACGTTAAGTAATCAGGAGCAATTGTCACGATGGCTGAATTGGCAAAGCATCTGGACGGTATCCAGAAGATGCAGGTTCAAATCCTGCTCGTGACTGTTATTTTCGATTTCACATTTTCCACTTTGTGTTTAATGTATATGGTTAAGCATGCAAAATGCTAAAAATATATATAAAAATATCTAAATATTGCAGCTAGGAGTTCTTTCCAGTACATCTAAACGGTAATGACAGAACATAATATTAATGAGGTGTCGACGTCGAGTAGAGCGTTGTAACAAAGGTGCAAACGTACGCGACACCAGCTTTTGAACAAAATTTGCATACTTATCTATCATCACACCCCTACTTATCATCTCCCTTGCGGGGTAAGTAGAGAACAGAGTGCCAAAAGGCTCTATTCCTACATACATCTCCGGCTTCCTCAATATTCATAACTCTCATCATACACGCTCGCCGGTTTTAAGACTCCTGACTCCACTTGACCGATTTGGTAGGTGAGACTGTCTCCCCCTGTACCTACTTCCTTCCTGTTCCTTCTTTTTCATTTTTGAACAAAGTTTAAAATCATGTATGCGAGTTTTTACTGCCACATTGGGTCTATGTTACCAAATCTATTAAGCGCCATGCAAACGATCAAATTTGTTTGACCAAGGCGCTGTCAATTTCACGTTTTCATCAAACAATAGTTTAAATGTTCAAACATGTTTGTCAAACGAGCTTCAATCCGCTTTCAATCAAATTTTCCGACCAACACATGAAACACGTAGTTAATTTCACAAACCCGTCAAACAAAATCACAGACTGTCAAACAAATTTGACCAACACGTAAAATTTTACAAATAATTTGTTGGTTTACAGGAAGCTTTACTTTCGAATTAACTAGAGAGGTGTGCTAAGAAGTTAGGTAAACACTTGGCACTTGGTCAGTGAACTTTGCTCGTTTGGTCACAAGTCCATTATCAATACAGTGCTAATAATTGAATCATCCTTTATAATCAAGTAAACATTGACACAGTAATGCACACACAGTTTCGTAGTAAAAGATATCGCTCGTAGACCCTAGATAACCTCGCATTCTGTGAATTGTACGGGACTCTACAACTGTACGTCCCGTGTCGCCTCTATCGTGAACTTTTTATACATTATATTTTTTTTTTTTTTTTTAATGACAACACTCGGCATTCAATAATAATCCTTGTATCCCGAGGGCTTACAAACATACAATTTCATGGACACACAGTACACCCAGACTCATAACAAACATTTGTGGATCACACAAAGAGTTGTCCTGTGAATAACTGCTGTTTGTTTATAGTTTTAAGTTTTCACTCCTGTCAGCAGTCCTCATGACCGCTTTGAAATTTTTTAAATTGTCGGTTTGTTAGAGCATGTCTCTAAAATTACTGAACAAATAATTCCCCTAGTCTGATAAGACTATAATGTATGATATATAATGTAATGATAGAGTGGCTGTTTTAGCAGGTTTCTACGATAGCATAATGATCTAAAGCAGCCCTCCGCGTAGAGAAAGGTGCAACTTCGAATCGTGCTCGTAGAAAAAATCTTTAATTTCACTTTCACCAAAAAATTTTTTCCATTACTAAACAAATTTTAATACATTTTTAATCTATATTTTTTAGCATTTGGCATACTCCGCTACTTTCTAGAGTACAAATTATTTGTGAATATGGAAAAAGAGAAATGAGGAAATTGGGATGATCGAAAGATCGGTACGGTAGCTCAGTGACTTAGAGCACTTCCCCGGATTGGAAAAGACGCAGGTTCGATTCCCGCTCGTACTAAAAATCACTTTTTCCTTATTCACAAATAATTTGTACTTTAAAAATTTTAATAGTTTTTACGGGTAGTATTGGCTTGCATTGAATCTTGCATTGGAGCTAAAAATACCTATAGGCATTATTTTAATTTTTTGAAAGGCCTCGTGGCGTTGTCGGTAGTGTAACCGACTTCCGCATACGAGGTCGTGGGTTCGATTCCCACTCAGGATAATTATTTGTGTGATGAACACAGATATTTGTACTGCGTCGCCGTGTTTTCTATCTATTATATCATACATATATTTATTTACAAAAAAAAAAAGTAGTATATGTATTATATCCGTAATCTGGTACCCATAGCACAAGCGTTAAGCTTAGTTTGGGACCAGAGGACGTTGTGTGAAAATGTTCATGAATATTTATATTTATTTATATTTAATCGGATGTGAAGAAAAAGGTTATCCTCATTTAAGTACCCATGCAGACGAAGTCGTGGACGTCAGCTAGTCTGTAATAAAATAAGAGCAGAAGTTGGTCAAAATACCAAAAATTATATTTAGAAGAAAAAAATAAATAGCATGTCAGATGTGGAATTGGAAGTTTTTGAATAAGGTCTGTTAGCTAAGTGTCTAAGGGGAATTCCCCCAGTTGGGGTTTAAGTCTCAAGCTTAAATTTTGCTCACAAAACATTTTTCATCTACAAAGTTTCTAAAATAGCCAAAGCATGTTAAATGCTAAAAAAAATTCAAACCAGTCATGAGGACTGCCTACAGAAAAAAAAAACTTAAGTATAGTCTACTAACAAACAGTTGTTATTTTTGGATATTTAAATAAATTGGTTGATCTTAAATTAAAACTTGTGAATCAAAATTAATTAATTAATGTCATTCATTATAAAAAAAATATTATTTAAGATTATTAATTTCTTCATACACAGCTGGCCCAGCGCAATAAATTATACTAATAGAAACAGATATAGTGTTATCGTTAACACGTCACGTGACCATGTCAATGACGACTTCCATGAATTTACTCCCTATCCAAACCTTCCTATAGAAGTTTTCACTTCAAAAAAATATTCTGGAAGATCTCTTCTTTTGGCGTGTAATGTACTAACTAACATTTTAGGATTAGTAACGATATGAAATCCTTTCGAGTTAATGAATTTTCTATTTCATATTAACTCATCTTTAAACAATAACACATAATATAACGGAATTTGATCTTGTTTTGTGTTTATAATAGATAGGTAATATACATTGACATAAACAATTATTTGTTCCCTTACTACGTATCTAATTATTTAAATATCAACATTATGCGTGTATTGTATAATGTACAAAGGTCATTTAAACGAATTGTAAAGTGCACAATGACACGGAAACTGACGTTAATTACACACATTAAGATTATTGTCAATGAGTGCGAAAGTTATCCGTGTGGTGACGGACTAAGAATACAAGTGTCACAACCCCGTTCTTTCTCACGGGTGTAGTACGAGGCGACTAAGGGAAGTATATAAGCATTCATCACCCATTGCATTACTGGTGGAAGGGCTGGGTACCAAGTGGTAGTACTCACTTGGTATGAAAGCACATCGATGTGCTTTGGTTGTAGCAGGAGTTATCCGTTTATTCTTTTATTTTATACTCGTATCTGTGAAATGAAATGGTGAGATTGACAATACTCTCGGTATTGTTGTGTCCGTGTGGGACAGCTACCATTTACCATCAGATGGGCCGCGCCTTAGCTCGTCTGCCAAAATAAGAAATGAAAAAAATTGTTTATCACCTTCAAAGGGATACCTATGTCCAAAAAATGCCTGAAATTGACAGTAACTATTTATAATCCTTAATTATATTTAGAATAAAATATGTATAATTAAATAATTCTCAAATTTGTTTGACTAGGATAATAATATAACGACTATTAAAATTCATTCTTATTGATTTTTGAAGTAGGATAGAATTAGTCCACAGTTATCATTATTTTAATATAATTCAACCTATACGTACCTTAAATCTAACTAAAATAATATATGCATGTCAATATCAATTAAAATCAAAGTATTTTCAAAATTGAAAATCTGTATGAAACACAATCCCCTATGGCTCAATGACAGACTGTAATGCAGAATGTTTATTCTGCATTACTTTTATACTTTTTAGCATGAGCGCGATATCAATCCAATATGATAGATATCCTGCACAGTTTCTTGATAATGATGATATTAGTTGATTTAAGAATAATGAAACAACAAAAATTATAACCTATTGTTATTTTATTATGGCATAATAATCCTTGAACATAACCTAACCTATAATTTAAAAAATGTCTGGAACTGGCTTTGGCCTAGTTTTTTGATAATTATTGATATTATAATGGGTTTCCTATGATTTGTAGTACGTTTTAGTGTATATTTCATTATTGTACATGTCAGGCATTTTTTTGTATGGGTGATGGACTTTCTCCTTTCTTAGCAAATAAATATTTATTTGTGACTAAGTACGAGAATTCCAAAATTACGAGTATAATGGACTAGACCCTATGTAGGTCGCTCTCTATTTGTGAACCAAGTCCTTTAATAAAGATTTAAAAAAAAATAGACCCTATGTACGTCAGTGTTACTTGTGGATTACGTTAATATTACATAGTATTATGCCTCGATTCAGCGCTCGGCTAATGCCCCCGAACATGTTCACATACACACCAGGTCAATACCTGGTATACTACCGGCGACAAAATGTTTCAATTTATAGATATTCTATTGTATTATCTTATTATGTATAATTGATTGAAAGAGGCGAAACTTAGCGGAAGTCCGTTGTTATTATTATAGAATGGATATTGCTTTTCTGAGAATGCCTCGTTTAGAGGCGAAACAAATGTCGAATTTGTGTTCGGATTTTTGCGGAATATTGCAACGTTGTGGTTCTGAGAGTCCTGCCGTATTGCATGGTTAGTCGCGGTGGTGAGTGTAAGCGATAGACTGCCACGCATCACGCCGCCGCCCATTAATGATTGCTTAATTTAATTGAAAGACTGGGAGGCGTTATGGGACTAGACTAATAAATCATCAAGCGAGTAGGTATGAAAGAGAGTATTGGTGTAAAGATGCGAAACGGAATGCTCCGATGGTTCGGACATGTGGAAGAGACTCACCTACTTAGACCAAATCAGTCATGTATTGAAGGAAGGTGGATCAGGAGTCTCCAAAACCGTGTCCGAGCATGTATGAAGAGAATTATGAATGTTTCGGAAGTGAGGGATCTGATGTATGCAGAATAGAGCCTCTTGGCACTCTGTTCTCTCTGCCCACTCCGCAAGTGATGATAAGTAAGTAAGTTTTCGAAATACTTCCCGATAAAGATAAAATGCTATCGTGAACTGTGATTATTACTTTACTATTCAATGCGAAAACGATGCGATATAAGACTATTTGCGGTGACAGTGCTGCTGCGACGCGGATGTTATACGGAGGCCATGCGATTGTTTTGTGAATACACAGAGTTGCGACGCTACTACAACTATATTACTTGTACTTCAACTTATAGAAGCAATTATTACAAATGCACTGAGGTAAATGTAATAAATTGCTAATAATTTACAGTTTAAAATGTTTCCCGAACCAAGCCGACTTAAGAGAACAATTTGTTATTACTGTATGTATAACTAGTAACGGTTCAGGTATGCCCTGGTATTAACTAAAACCGCGTAAGGTTCAGGAAGGCAGCCAAAATAACGTGCGCCGCAAGTCCGTCGCAGCCGCGCGGGCGGTCGTCCGCAGTGCACATTACAGGAGCCTATGCCTGTTATGCCCTTGGTATTGCTGAAGGCTTGCTGATGATTACCATTTACCATCAGGTGGGTTGTTAGCTTCTCTGCTACCTTGGGCATTAATTGTGAATCCTTTGGTGCGATGTACTTTTTCTTCTACCTAAAGGAAAACAAGATATTTGAGATATTAAAAAGTTGCCTTTGAAACTGAAATGTTATTGACTAAACTTGATTACAATTAGGTAATTGAAATCTAATAAAATTATCACAAGAATAAAGTTCATGTATTTTTTTAATTATCAATAGACATTTTTCGAATAATAAATTCAAATAGATATAATATATATAGTGCATAGTTCAAGACAAGAGATGCAATCTGTAGCAAAGGTATTATTGCAAAGTTTATTTATAGACAGGCAAGTATTCCAGTTAATTATAGACACAGTATCATTAATTAATCTATTTTTGTCCAGTGTTAATGACATTTGTCAAGACGAGCTTCTATTAATATCATACACAGGATGGTGTATGTCTTCTAATTATATTTATTACTTAACATTGTCTTTTCATAACTCATCATTGTTCCATTTTTGAGCATGTCGACCCTTAAAACGACCTATCTTTAAAACAAACAACGAAATGTTGCCTACCTTTCTTCAGTAAATAGTGATAATTTGCAAAACAAACGTGCAATTATAAATAAATTAGCCTTTTCCCGCGGCTCCACCGTAACTAAAATCTAGTTTTTAGGTTATATATCAGGTTCCCGCTATAGTAGCGGGTTAAAATGTATACCAGCTTTTACGTCTAATCATGAGCTATAAAATAAAAAAAGTGTATCAAAATCCGTTCAGTAATTTTTGCGTTATGCGCGAACGAACAAACAGATAAACAGACAAAAATTTAAAAAAGACAAAAGTTTTTCTCAAATATCGTAAATGTACAGACCCAGCTCTGATACAGCTTTATAATATTTTGAAATAAATAATAACCTTATAATAGCTAAGTATAAAATCAGAGGTGCGCCCTGCAAAGTTTCGACCTCAGACTAAGGGCTTAATGCCGATTTTATGATTATGTTTACGTTTAAACACAATAGCCTGCCTCGGAGAAAAATTACTGTGTAGGATTTTACAAAGGACAGATCTCTTCTCAGAGTAAGAGGGATTCGGGTCATAGCCCGCTCCGCTGGCCTAATACACGTTAAAGTACATATTATTTGTGAATGAGGAAAGAGATTTATAGTACGAGCGGGAATCGAACCGGCGTCGCTTCCAATCCGGAGAAGTGCTCTAAGCCACTGAGCTACCGTACCAACCTTACGGTCATCCCAAACTACTCATTACATTTGTCTTCACGCCAACGCCATCCATCGGAATGCACACAATTTACATGCATTAATCCAATATAGTATGTTAATTTGATCATGGTCCGGAGCGTGCTCGTCGCGATCCCTGCCACCCTGCAATCCACAGGCTGCAATCCGACTCGAATGCGTACCGCAGTGCGGGTTAGGGCGTGCCCCAGAGGCGACGCGTACCGACCCGCCCCCGTCGATACGAACAATGGCAGATGCGGCGATGGAGGCCGCCACCCATCAAGCCTTGCCCAGTTTGGCGAGTCGAGGGGAGCAGTGTCGAGTAGGCACGTGGAATATAAGAGGTGGTGTGGAAGGCAAGTTACACGAGCTGGTAACCGTCATGTCGGACAGACAGCTTGATATGCTCTGTGTAACAGAGACCAAGCGAAAGGGCAGTGACACCTGTGATCTTCCCGGTGGAGGGATAGCTCTGTGGTCTGGTGTACCGCAGAACGATCGGGCCAGTATGGGAGTGGGGGTGTTGCTGTCCGCTCGCTTGGCCTCAGGTGTGAAAGACTACGGAATGTTTGATCCCAGACTTTTATGGGTCCGAATAAAACTAGGTGTCACCAGGGTCTTCATGGTCGCAGCTTATGCTCCCGTAGGCTCTTCGGTGGCATCAGATCTAGAGAAGTTCTGGGATAATGTTAGGGAAGTTCTGGATTTGGCAGAAGCTAGTGAACGTGTGATAGTATGCGGAGACTTGAATGGATGGGTTGGAACCAAGCGTCCAGACTTCTAGGACGTGCTTGGTTCATTTGGTGATAACAGAGTGAATGATGCAGGTAGGCTCATTGCGGATGTATGTATGGAGAGAAACCTTATTGTGTAAAACACATTTTTTCAACATAAGGACATCCATATGTATGCATGGAGAAGGAATGAACAGAGAAGTATGATAGATTTAATTCTGGTAGACAGTCGCCTCCGAAGTAAAATTCTGGATACAAGGGGCTACAGATGTCCCACTGTCGACACGGACCACTATCTCGTTATTGCGAGATTTAGTGGTCTGTTCAGAAAGTGGAGACACTAGCGAGAGCGTGTCCACTTCGGAGGGCTTGAAAGAATAAAGATTGATAAGTTGCAAGAAGAGAGTGTAAGAGCAAAGTATGCAGAGGGTGTCCGTGAACGGCTGACAATGGCAAGTCAGCCGGAATCTGACATGGAAGAATGCTGGAGAGTATTGAAAGATAGTATGGTAGATCAGCGAAAGAAGTATGTGGATGCTCAAAGAAGCATAGGAAAGTGAAAGGTGATGCATGGTGGCATACGGAAGTAGCAGCTTCCGTAGATCAAAAGAAGAAAGCGTGGCTGGACTATGTATCTTCTTTGAACCTGAGTGCAAGTATGAAAGAACAGAGAAAGAACAGAATAAAGAAATATACCGGCAACGTAAGAATGACACCAAAGCCTTAGTGAAAGAGAAGCGTGATAGAGCAAATATTATTGCAGAAGAAAGGCTGACCAAAAACTTCGAGAGCAACACCAAACTTTTCTGGAGGGAAGTGAAGATATCTCGGAGTGGTTGGTCAGCTTTCAGAATGAATAAAATAAGGTCTAAAGGTGGAGACATTCTTACGCAAACACAAGATGTGTTAAGCCAATGGAGTGAATATTTTGGAGATATGTATGCGGATGTTCAGGGTGATGCCGGTGCCACATGTGGTCTAACAGATCAGCATTCGTTACCGGCATCCTCTGATGACATTAGTATGGATGAAGTTGAATGGGCGATTAGAAGTTTGAAAAATGGTAAGGCAGCGGGTATTGATATGGTGTCTGCTGAGATGATCAAGCTTGGAGGCTCGTGTGTCTGGAAATTCTTCCTGATGCTTCTCAATTTATGTTGGAGCTCAGGAATGGTTCCCAAGGACTAGAGAAGCGCAGTCATCGTGCCTTTGTTTAAAAACAAGGGTTCACGTTATGACTGTGCAAACTACAGAGCCATAAGCTTAACCAGTTTGGTAGCCAAAGTGTATGGTAAGATTATTGAAAGGAGAATGAGGATGGTGTCTGATGAATTTTTGTGTGCACAATGAGGTTTCAGGTGTGGAAGGGGATGCATGGATCAAGTGTTTTCTCTGCGCAACATTGTGGAGAAGTATCTGGCTGTAGGCCAGAGGGTTTTCTGCAGTTTTGTGGATTTGGAAAAAGCATTTGACACTGTTGTACGAAAGGAACTTTGGGACATTTTGCCGGAATATGGTATTAACGGTAGACTGCTACAAGCGGTGCAGTCCGACTACATGGACTGCAGAGCTTGTGTGCGGCTGGATGATGGAATGTCACCCTGGTTTGATGTCAATATCGGCATTAAACTGGGCTGCGTTCTATCAGCCAGACTGTTTATCATATATCTGGATAAATGTCTACAAAGGTTGAATGAAATGAATGTGGGAGTTCAGATGGGCGACTCAGTGGTTAGGTCTCTGCTATATGCAGACGATGCGGTTTTATTAGCGTAGTCCGCGGCTGACCTGCAAACCCTAGTCGACGTAATGGCAGAAGATTGTAAGAAAAGGGGCCTACGTGTGAATGTGAGCAAAACCAAAATAATGGTTTTTGAAAGAGAAGAAGCCAGAACAGATGTTAGAGTAGCAATAGGAAATGGTGTACTTCTAGCACCATTTCCAAGTGGATGAATTTGTATATCTTGGATGTGGATTCAGTCGGGATGGAAGGTACACCACTGATGTAGAGAGAAGAGTGAATACGGGAAATAGAGTAAACGGAGTATTGGATCAGCCAGAAGGCACGTGTCGCCATACACAACGCAGTGCTTGTCCCAACGTTATTGTATGGAAGCGAGAGTTGGATATGCAAAAAGGAGCATGAGAGTAAAATCAATGCAGTCGAAATGTGATCTCTGCGGAGAATCTGTGGAGTGAGGCTGACTGACATTCGTAACGACGACGTAAGAGAGTGAGTAGATATGAAAGAGAGTATTGGTGTAAAGATGTGAAAGGGAATGCTCCGATGGTTCGGACATGTGGAAAGAACGAGAGACTGGTTAAGAAGATATACAATGCGAAAGTGGAAGGATGTAGGTACAGGGAGAGACCGAGACTCACCTACCTAGACCAAATCGGTCATGTATTGAAGGAAGGTGGAATCAGGAGTCTCCGAAACTGGCGAGCGTGTATGAAGAGAGTTATGAATGTTGAGGAAGCGAGAGATGTATGCAAGAATAGAACCTCTTGGCACTCGGTTCTCTCTGCCTACCCCGCAAGGGAAATAGCGTGATGATAAGTAAGTAATTTTGCCATTAAAATCCATACTATTTGAGGGCGCGATTTTTTTAAACATCTTTGATCTATACTTTTAGCATTTGACATGCTCAGCCACTTTTAAAGTACAAATTATTTGTGAATGAGGAAAAAGAGATTTTTAGTACGAGCGGCAACCGAACCCGCGTCCCTTCCAATCCGGGGCAGTGCTCTAAGCCACTGAGCTACCGTATCGAAAACTCCTCACCACATTCGTCTTCACTACCAAAAAAGTGGCTGAGCATGTCAAATATAATATCTCTGGTTTCACGAGGTTTTTTCTTTACCGAGCCATGCTCGTTTTTTTCTTCGGCAAAACACAGACTCAGAAACCCCTCTTCTCTATGGAAATTGAATATTCTTATATAAGAGGTCAAGGCCTCCCTTGGGATAATATTAACTAGTGCTAGCCAAATTTAGGCCATAATTGCCAATCTTACAGGAGATTAATAAACTGCGCATAACATACAATACATACTGGTATTATAGTGCATGAGTATTAACATGTGCACTTATAGGTACTTTCTCTCCAAATCTAATGAAAAGGCCTATGTGACCACAAAGAAATCGGGCACAGAATGACTGCGTGCTCCATCCGAACCATAGGGAGATTCTTTTTTTTATTGCTGATGATTGCAGACAAGCCACGGCCCACCTGATGGTAGCTAACCGTCGCTCATGAACTCAACTATACCGAGAGTATTGTCAAGCCGCTACGCACCATTTCATTTCTCAGATGTGAAACGAAAGAATAAACGGTTATCTTCTGCTACAGCCAAAACACACTGACGTGATTCATGACCGGTCACACAGGAGACGGTGGTACCGACCCGTTCGGGCCCAATAGCAAGTGAGTACTCTCACTTGGTACCCAGCCCTACCACCAGTAATGCATTGGGTGATAACTGCTTACTTGCCTTGGTCGCCTTGTACGACTCCCGCGGGAAAGGATGGGGTGGTGACACTTGTATTCCGTCACCACACGGATATTTGCACTACCAACTTCCTTGTCAAGGCTGCTATTAAAAGCCCGACCTGGTTTTCATGGTTAGACCTCTACACCTATATTCCTTGATAAATGACGCAATAGCATTTATACCATTTTGCCATTTTCTGATGTTTTCAAATATATAGGTACGTCTTGTGTCGCTTAATTGTTCCTTCACGCGACCCTTTCTGCATTTAATCAGTATAATATATTGCTAATCTCAGTGTAAGTAGTCTAACTTGGCCATAGAAGTATCACCTTTTTTGTTACAGTGGGAAAAATGTACCTAACCACACACTCCGTTGTTTGGGGCAAGTACGGGTCTCTCACCTGTTATATAAACCTGCCGTATGCCGTCTCTCCGTCTGTTTTTGCGAACCACTGGAACTGTATGACATTACTTCAGTGGTAAGAAGCACCATTCTGTCATAGAGTTTAGACACGAAGGTCCATGTCAAAAAGTAAAATTAAAATATACTATGACTAATATCGTGTACAATATTACTGGTATGAACTGTACACAGGATGGAATCAAGATAACCAAGCCAACATTATGCGCGGCACGCTAAGCAACTACCAGCTAACGGGACTCTCCAAGTCGCGACATAAAATATCCCAACGATTGCAAATTTATACAACGACGGGTCACATTTATTTGCCGGACACTGTGTTAGTATATTTAATGTGTATCTAATCGGCTTTATTATAGAATACCGCTATGGGATTTATAGTTAGGGTTGCCGAAAACAAGATTTAACAAATAAAACCTTTATTTTTTTGTTAAGGCGGGAAAAAATTTTCCTAACCACACACCCCGTCGTTCGGGGCAACGAACAGGGTAGTGTGGGGCCCTCACCCACTAAATAAACCCACCATGTGCCATCTCTCCGCCTTTATTTGCGGGCCACCGGAACTATATTACATTCCTTCAGTGGTCCGCCGGCGGAACAAATAAAACCTACTTAAAATTAAAAATAGTTCCCACAATTTATTTTCTTTATTTCAAGCTCAATTAAAATAATCTTTAAGTTTGATATGTTTAAAATCAATATATTTAATAATAGAAACTAATAATCAATATTGTCTTATTAATGGTAGTTTTTTGATTACTTAAAAATTTTAATTGGTAGTTTGTGGTAGAGTTTTTAAGCACTAAATATAAACAAAATTTTAAAACTTAAAGGAGTATTATACTAATTTTATTATACTAGCTTAAAATCTCATATATTGTAAGCATAAAACTTAGAGTAGATATTTTTAATTGTGTTTCTAAACGAATATTATGTGGGTTGAATTAAATAAACCAAAAATTTGTAAAATCATATTACTGTGGGTAGATGAAACCGTTGAAACAACATGTCAGCTTTGGACATCTACCATCTAAGTCTACCCGTGATCATGAATGCTGTAAAGTATTCGAAACGACGGGATAGCATAAAAATCAAGTAAACGCGATAGATTCCGTAAACGTAGTGTTATTTCAAAATATGATATATATATTTTTTTTTTTAAATATTCACCTACCTTTTGACACAACGTCCTCTAGTCCCAAACTAAGCTTAACGCTTGTGTTATGGGTACCAGATTAGGGATATAATACATATACTACTTTTTTGTAAATACACACATATAATAGATAAAAAGCACCAAGACGCAGTACAAATATCTGTGTTCATCACACAAATAATTATCCTGAGTGGGAATTGAACCCACGATCTCGTGCACAGAAGGCGGTTACACTACCAACTACGCCACGGTGTGTGCCCGTATATAACTAAACATGTTCTCTTAATAACATTTGAAGTGGTAATCGCTAAACGAACAGTCGCGGTGTTAAAATAAACGTATTTTTATTCGGAATACTAATTTTATAACCCTCTTGATAGAATCTCAATTTGGTACTAGGGTATATGTGTTTGGCCATGTGGGGCCGGCTTTAGAATTGTCCCACCCCTCTCTACACATGGGAGTCGTAAGAGCCGACTGAGGGAATACCGAGGGAGTGGGCAGCAGCACTCCCTCGAGTATTAACAACATCCACTGCGATCGCCAACCCGCCTGCCAAGCGTGGCGATTACGGCATTATCCCCCAGGACGGGACCGCTCGTTGTGGCGTTCTCTTGGGGAGGTCTATGTCCAGCAGTGGACGTTTAAAGGCTGATGGATGGATGGATGGATATGTGTTTAGCCTATACTTTTTCCGACGACATGTGAAAATTAAATCTTCATTCGGTTTTATAAGGTTTAGTGATATACTAATGCCTTATTTTTAATGTTATAATTGTTGTGTTGAACTAATTAAGCAATTCTAAATAGAAACAAACAAAAGAAGTTTCAATTTGGACGTAAGTATCAATTTGATAAAAACAAGTGACGAGTATATTACGTTTGTCTGTGATCTGATGTGCTGTCTTCATCCGTTGAACACAGTAATGATGCAGAGTCGTGAATTTTGTAGTTCCGGAAGTCTTAGTCGCGAGCTAATTAATAATAATTAATATTTAAGCGCTGAGCTGCAGTGTAGCAGAAGCGGAGCAAGCAACGTTTATTGTGTGCCACTTATGTGTTCTCAAAAAGGGTAGCCAAAAATAAATTGCTATTAATTCCAATAAAGTTTTCTACTGCTAACCCTGGTTATGCTAATATTGATGACATGTGTATTTTAAATGTATTCAATATTAAAATTATTATGTTATTTTTGTGCTTGTTATACTTTGAAGGGTCATTTGCTTTAGCTTTTTAACATCAGGTGCTAAAGGATAGTTGCTTCCTACGTTGCTAGAATACATAAAGGCACCACCCGATTTCATTATGAGGGTGTCGTAAGAGCCAAGGAAGGAAATAAACCTCCAGCGAAAACCACAATAAAAACTACTAAACTACCACATACCAAACTATCTGGTCAATGTGTTACACCTAGTAGGCTGATTTTATTGTGATGGATTTTAGTGAGCATTGTGTAGCTACTCTGTGCTCTTTCTTCGCGTAAAACAAGTATGCGTACCTACAAAGTAAGTTAGTGATTTAGCTCATTATTACCATAAACTGCCATTATCGATGATTTTTGTGTTTAGCATTTGACCAAATATTATTTTGTGGATTAAATATATCTGCGAGCAAGATTTGATCTCGCGTCTATACTATTGTACCCTATTCGGAGCTTACTGCGAAGCTGCTACACAAAGACTCCAATTTCCGCATTTGTTATAATAAAAGGTCCACGCAATCTATCGAAAATGTATTTGTGTATAATGATTTGTATACATTTTATTCCGATATCGTAAGCTTTATTTATTGAAAGTCATTCCACGTGATGGCGCGATTATCAATAGAGCGTTGTGATTTGTATATTTTAATGTTTAAAATACGTTTAACTAATACATTATTGTCAATATAAAGAATAAATAAGACGGGCCTCATGGCGTGGTCGGTAGTGTAACCGACTTCCGTGCACGAGGTCGTGGGTTCAATTCCCACTCAGGACAATTATTTGTGTGATGAACACAGATATTTATGCTGCGTTTGGGTGTTTTCTATCTATTATATGTAGGTATTTACAAAAAAAAGGAATATATGTATTATATCTGTAATCTGGTACACAAGCGTTAAGTTTAGTTTGGGACCAGAGGACGTTGTGTGAAATTTCCGTGAATATTATATTATAATATTATTATTATACACTTAAGCAATCAATCACACACTTTTATATAAAAAAAATCTCTCTCTCACTCTAAAGTATCTACAGAAGAAGTGGTTATCACATATACGAATTATGTTGTCCATCATTTTATCAACAAATACAATAAATAAACTTCAATAAGCCTAAACGTTGTTATAAAAATCTTGTCTCGCATGCGAAGTAAATTTCATAGTTATCATATTGCAAAGAATATGCATTATTCTCATGGCGTGGAGTATCAAGTTTAAGGAATGTCGCGGCAAGTGGGAAATGTGATGTATTTAAATTATTTCGATTACAGGAATCCCGTCAGCATTATTGTTATCAATATATCTAGATTAATATTATAAAGAGATCATATTTGTTTGTGACAGAACCTTCTGATCTGAAACTTTCTGGTTAAAAAGCTTAGCTTTAACTCGAAGTAAAATAGGCTTTATAATATTTAGATATTTTTATATATATTTTAGCATTTGACATGCTTAGCACTATACATTAAACACAAAGTGAAAAATGTGAAATGCTGTGTGTAATGTGTAGGTTTTATAACATCTATCTTTATCATCACAATTTAACAAAAAGTGCGAAAACGTGAAATCGAAAATAACAGTCACGAGCAAGATTTGAACCTTTATCTCCTGGAATACGCTATGGTATCTACCATAGCATTTGCATCTGGGACTGTATTCCATCGTGACCATTGCCAGGGACTGCGAATTCCGATAACACATTCATTCTTAACGTCTTGGGTGATGCCTGCGCCATCTGTCGGAAGTATAAACATTAAGCCGACCAGGTAAACTCAATTTTTCAATAGATATTTACCAAATAATGACGCAGCCCTATAAATGTCTCGCTATGACCTACGTGGGCGATCTGGAGGAGCATATTTTTAACTGCCAACGGTGGTGCACCTGATGGTAACTATGGTAACCGAATAATTAATGTATGGACGGTTGTCTCCAGCTACAACCAAACCGAGCTGCTTCATGGCCGGTCACACCCGCTCGGATACTCGGATCGGTAGTCGCCGTCGGCTACTGCGATGGCTTAGCGGTCTAGAGCACTTCTCCGGATTGGAAGGGACGCAGATTCGAATTCCGCTCGCACTAAAGTTCTATTTTTCTTCATTCACAAATAATTTGTACTTTAATATAATAAAATTAAAAAAAAAAGTTTTAGTAGTGTTATCTCGCAAGTTCGTATTGTGTGAAATCTGCCAGCTCAATTTAAACGACTATAGAAAACCCTCCCGAATCAACCCGAACCTCGTGACAGGAATGGGGTGATACGAGCAATCGTCGCGTGTTCATGGTGACGTCAGCACACTACTGGGATCGCGTCTAACACACATGAATGAACGCGACCCTCGACCTCTGATAACGGATGACGTATACTTCTGTAGTGTGTTCGTATCTCTTGTTGTCGGTGCTGAGGGGTGCGGGGTAAGGGACCAGGCTATAGTAAGCTGCATAACGGGATTCGATATTAACGTAATTTCTTAGTTTTTTCTATATGAATCAAAATAAGTTTAGTATAAGAAGCCCTTAGGTCGGAAAATGTGATCTATATTTTTAGCACTTGACATGCTCAGCTACTTTAAAGTACAAATAATTATTTGTGAATGAGGAAAAAGAGAACTTTAGTGCGAACGGGAATCGAACCTGCGTCCCTTCCAGTCCGGGGATGTGCTCTAATCCACTGAGCTACCGCACTACCTTTCGTCCATACCCAATTTACTCTTTCACAAATAATAATTTGTACTTAAGCTTTTCTTGTATGTTTCTTTTTTTGGAGCTGAGAATGTCAAGTGCTAAAAATATAGATCAAAAATTTTTAAAAAAATCACGCCATCAAACAGTGTGAATTTTAATTGCAAAATTAAACTTACTATATTGGATTAATGCATGTAAATGCGTTCCGATAGGTGGCGCAAATCTGATGTGGAAATTGGGTGTGACCGAAAGGTAGTGCGGTAGCTCAGTGGATATACAAATAATAATTTGTACTCTAATAAGATTTTATTCAAACTATCAATGATGTAGGTACTATATTCTGATTAGCATTTGAATGGAAGGTATACCTACCATATTCGGCAATACCTATGTATATTACATCATTATATTACAGAAATTTTAGCTACTTCAGCGGCTCATGGGAACGATACAGAACAATGTGGTAGTAATTAATATCATCCCTTCATCCATTATTTCTTCTTCACAACTAATTACCGTTTATCAGCTATAAGATTCTGCCCCTGCTTCGTCTGAATTGGCTAAAATAATATAAATATTCTACGGCACATCGCAATATCTCTAGCAAAAATTGCAATCTTACAGATACCGTCCATTTTTTCGGCATAAAAACTATATGGTGCAGTACAAGTGTGTACTTTAAAAAATGGCGGAGCATGTCAAATTCTAAGAAAATATAGATCAAAAACTATGTTGTGTATTTTTCTGGGCTGCGCATTCTAGGATGATATTCTATCTATATTATATATATTTTGCTGTGGTAGGGCTGGGTACCAAGTGAGAGTAGGTACTCACTCAAATTCAAATTCAAAAATATCTTTATTTCATAGGCCTATTAAGTAGCACTTAAAATCGTCAATAATACACTAATAATTAAAATAATTAACACGAACGCCTGAGGCGAGTGCAACCGCAATAACAATGTGGCGATTGCAATCGCCACAAGCGGCCGGATTCTGTAGTAAAGCCTTTCATGAGAAGAACCCGGCAAGAAACTCATGGGCCACTTTTTTTAATTGCCAATTTATTAAAATTAAAATAATCTTTATAACTAAAATTACATTAGATCTTATAAAACAATTTTGAAAATTAATGAATGAGGAGCAGCTCAAGCCCATTTAGTTTTATCCTCAAGATAATCCGAAACAGTGTAATAACCTTGATTACAAAGTCTAATTTTTATGGCTTTCTTAAACTTATTTAGTGGCATGTTTCGGACATTTTCAGGAATTTTATTGTAGAAGCATATACATTGCCCCATGAAAGATCTACTAATTCTGTGAAGACGAGTACTGTGAGCAACAAGATTGCAATTACCCTTGCTATTGGGTCCGAACGGGTCGGTACCACCACAGTCGAAAAACACCGTCTCCAGAGTGACCGGTCATGAAGCACGTCAGTTTGTTTTGGCTGTAGCAGAAGATAGCCGTTTATTCTTTCATTTCATATTTGAGAAATGAAATGGTGCCTAGTGGCTTGACGATACTCTTGGTATAGTTGAGTCCATGAGCAATGGTTACCACTTACCACCAGGTGGGCAGTGACTCATCTGCCACCATTAGCAATAAAAATAAATGTATACAAAACTTCAGAGTCCACAATACCAACCCAATATTCGATCAAAATAGACTCTATACATAGATTGTATTTTGTTTCTGAGTCGGCAAATCGCCGCTATAACTCTCAACAACATCAGAAGCACAGTGAAGGAGCAGTTTACCACTGCTCGGTGAAGGAAAACATCGTGAGGCACTTGAGATTGAGGCATTTTATCGACGGCTTGTGAAGTCTAATCTGGGCCAACGTGGTGGACTTATAGACATAGGCCTTTCATCATGAGAGGAGACCCGTGCTTAATAGTGAGACAGTAAATGGGTTAACAAAAATATTCAAGTCGTTGCTTAACGTGTAGATGAATTGCTAGGTTCGCAAGGAGTCGGAACAAGAAACTCATCGTCTATCTTTCCCTATAACTGAAACGCACTTAAATGCATTGCGATTCTTCAAAATGAAGGAGATCATATTCATTAGTTGCCACATTTATTTAAGTTTTCTAAGTGCCATACGAACGAAGCCGCCTCGTCTTAATTTTATTCTTATAAGCAATATAGATACACTTGTGCAAGTTATTTGCATAAAAACCTGTTCATATTATTTTCCTGTTAACTTCACCGTAAACGGTGCTTCTGTGCTATCCTATAATATTTTTCACGCTGATCTTTTGTTAGAGGATGGTACTTCCCCGATCGGGGATTAAGCCGGCCATTCATGTTGGGATAAGCAAGGCTCTACTACTTGGAAAAAGTTTTAAATAATATTATTTGGTGGTGAGAGGAACAGGGTGTAAAGTTCCTCATCCACCATTGAAAAGGGAGGATCCTCTGACCAGACGGGTGTTGTGTTTGGTGGGCTACTGCCCAACGGTTGTTTATCGGGTTCTTGTATATATGTTCAATCATTTTCAATGTTCAAAAATTTTGAAGTAATGTTATATATCCCTTATTTAAAAGCTTACTGTTCCTTCTATAATGAGTAAGTTATTTCATGTATGACAGGCTATTTTTTATCCCAGAATAATGGATACTTCCTGAGAGATAGCTATTTTTAAAGTGGCTTGTTTCCAGGCAGAAAACCACACCGACTAAGTCGTGGGCAAAACCTAATTGTTGACTGCACATATGGCGCAGTGGTCTAGATACCGGGCTCCTGCCAGTGTTTTGGGTTCGCTTCCCACACAGGACAACTCTTTGAGTGATCCACAAATGGTTGTTCTGAGTCTGAGTGTACTATGTGTCCATGAAATTGTATGTTTGTAACAATGTTTGTAAAGTCCCCCCCCACAATACAAGGGTTATTCCTTAGTGCAGGGTTTTGCCTTTTATAAGAATGAAGAAGAATATACTTTAGTTTATTAATTAACAAAAAAATATTATTTGCTTTTGTATTTAATACACATAATTTCAATAGTTAAAATATAATTTATTTGTAATAAATAATTTGACTAGTTTTGGGTATCTATAATGACGTTAGCCATATTGACTTATGACCTGTGACATCATTGCAACTGAATTTCATAATTTTTATAGTGAATTGTGTATAAATAGTGTATTACCACAATGTAAAAATTTAATACCGTTGGTGATTTGTCCGTGTGGTGACGGACTAAGAATACAAGTGTCAACACCCCATCCTTTCCCGCGGGTCTCGTACGACTAAGGGAAGTAAGCAATTATCAGCCATTGCAATACTGGTGGTAGGGCTGGATACCAAGTGAGAGTACTCACCTGCTATCGGGCCCGAATGGGTCGGCACCACCGTCTCCTGTGTGACCGGTCATGAAGCGCGTCAGTGTTTTGGCTGTAGCAGAAGATAGCCGTTTGTTCTTTAATTTCATATCTTAGAAATGAAATGGTGCGCAGTGGTTTGACAATACTCTCGGTATAGCTGAGTCCATGAGCGACGGTAACTACATAGTCTACATACCATCAGTTGGGCCGTGCCTCGTCTGCCATCATTAGCAACAAAAAAAAACTTCTGTCAAGTAGTATTCTTTTGTCTGAGTCCACCACCTCTTTCTCCCTCTTCTTTTCATACTAGGCGATAACACAATATCTTGGGACTGGTAGTTTTATATATTTTCTTATGAACGCTTTACACTGTATCGTAACGTTGACAACGTTGTCGTCACGAATATCGTCACTGTAATCGATGTTGTACCAGTGCAGAATAGGATCGACCTAAAATGTACTTTTAACGCTATCTTTTTCCGCCGTAAATATAAATGCGAGCACCATTTGATCTATAAATTAGGACAATTGTGATTAGTAATTATGGCAAAAGTTGTAGATATAATCTTACTTGTATTGCAGTCCCCGATATAGTAGCGGGATAAAATGTATACCAGTTTTTAAGTCTAATCAAAGGCTATCAAATAAAAAAGTTACATCAAAATCCGTTCAGTAGTTTTTGCGTGATGCGCGAGCAACCCAATAGACAAAAAATCTAAAAAAAATTGTTTTGTGTTTAGACACGCCTATATAGCCTACTAGCCTTTGCCAGCGGCTTCGCCGCAGCCAAAAGCTAGTTTTTCGGTTATATCTCAGGTTTCCGATATAGTAGCGGGATAAAATGTCTACCAGTTTTTAAGTCAAATCAAGGCCTTTCAAATAAAAAAAGTTTCAGCAAAATCCGTTCAGTAGTTTTTGTGTGATGCGCGAACAAACAAACAGATAAACAGACAAAAAATCTAAAAAAAAATGTTTTGTGTTTAGACATGCCTATATAGCCTATTACAGTCATTTTTTCTCAAATATCTTAAATGTACAGACACAGCTCTATTACAGCTTTATAATAGTATAGAGAATAGATTACAGTAATTTTTTCTCAAATATCTTTAAATGTAACACAGCTCTGTTACAGTTTTGTAATAGTATAGATGTTGATACGTTGCGGGCGTGGCGGCTGCTCGCGCGTCGAATCAACAGTAAACGAAATGAGTGCAGGGAAGCGTAATCTGCACTCATTTATAGTGGACACTTTTAGTGCCTAATTGAGGATCTTCTCTTTTTTATACATCAATGGCGAGCACTTACATTGCTCTACTCTCTTAGGGGAATGTGGGGAAAAATCGGATAGAGAGTGAAAGCAGATAGCTGTTTTTATTTTTTTACTACTCCGCATGCAGCTGTCTCGTTTTTAGTAGTTAGAAGATTATGCACAAACGCATGAGCAGTGTGCTTGCAAATAGCGGCCTGTGTAATGTCTTAAACCGCGCGTCTACGGGAGAAAAATTAAAACATATCTGAGAGTAATTTTTAGTTTATTATTTAGAGTAATTTTTAGTTTATTATTTAGAGTAATTTTTAGTTTATTATTTAGAGTAATTTTTAGTTTATTATCGTCGTCGTGTCGTTACCGTTATAGTCGAATGTGAAAACAATTTTCTTCGCTTGCTGTGATACTAAAATACTTTTTTATACTACAATGGTAATAGCATACGACCCGTTTATTAGAAACCAGTTTATTAGCATAGCATAGACTATAAATGGTAATAGTACCTACAAGGAGATCTCTCGTGCGTTCCAAACCCAGGAAGAGGTGTAGGGTATGGAGAACAATAATGATTTAGCGATAGTAAGATGATGAGGGGCCTGTTGGCGCCCTCACTCACCGAATGAAAATACATTAAGAATATTTACCTAAAGTGACTTCACGTTGGTATTTCTGAGAGAATGGTACTTCTACAGTCACGCCGGCCCACTTATGCTGGTACAAGAAAGGCTCTACCATCATTAAATTTGAATTAAACCATTAATGTTACTGTTTTAGTTGGCTCGTACATACAAGACCTATATACCGAAAAGTCCAATTCAAGTTCAGCTTGCGAAACTAATCACTTAAAAAACCCAATGAAAGCCCTCTTTTAGCCATTTGGTGACCTTAAGTTTAAAAACAATTGACGTCTAACTTAATACTACTACTAATTTCACGCTATCTCCCTAGTGGGGTAGGCACAGAGAACAGAGTGCCAAAATGCTTTATTCTTGCATACATCTCTCGCTTCCTCAACATTCATAATTCGCTTCATACACGCTCGCCGGTTTCACAGACTCCAGACTCCAGCTTCCTTCAATACATGACCGATTTTGTCTAGGTAGGTGAGTCTTTAATAACTTAATAAGTACTAGCTTATACAAACGCTAATCTAAATATGTCAGCTTCTGGAACTAAAATACTCTCTACATAAAAAATACAAAATAATAGCCAAACACAGAGATTGATTATTCCGAGATATAACATTCTGTCTTGTATACTAAACTTTGAAACTACTGCGCAGCGGCGTCTGCGAGCTCCCGGCGTGCATTAAGCATGGTCCACGTAATCTATCTATCTATACTATTATAAAGCTGTAACAGGGTTGTGTCTGTACATTTAAGATATTTGAGAAAAAAATACTGTAATAGGCTATTTAGGCGTGTCTAAACACAAAATATTTTTTGTTTATTTGTTTATCTGTTTGTTCGTTCACGCATCACGCAAAAACTACTAAATGGATTTTAATGAAACATTTTTTATTTGAGAGCTCTTGATTAGAATTAAAAACTGATATACACTTTAATTGCCGTGTGGGGCCGGCTTTAGAATTGCTCCACCCCTCTCCACCCATGGGAGTCGTACCTAAGAGCCGACTGAGGTAATACCGAGGGAGTGGGCAGCAGCACTCCTTCGAGTATTAACAACATCCACTGCGATCGCCAACCCGCCTGCCAAGCGTGGCGACTACGGCACTATCCCCCAGTCTTGGGGAGGCCTATGTCCAGCTACCTGTACCAGACTTTAAAAGGCTGATGGATGGATGGATGGATACATTTTAACCCGCTACTATATCGGGAACCTGAGATATAACCTAAAATCTAGGTTTTGGCTGAGGCGGAGCCGCGGGCGAAGGCCCGTCGATCCTAAACGTTAGTTACTACCGGCATAATATTAAATCTAATATGTATCAATCTAACGATAATTTCAATACGGAAATTTTAAACTACTACAAATAGTAATAGTACTTAATTCATTTCTACACCATATCCTTAAGGTCTGAGGTGCCTACATCATCTATCGAGGTGTTTACATACATTACACCAATCAGGTAAGCCCTATTACAATTGACGTTATTATATTAAAGAAATTAATTGTTAAGTTCTCACGGGATGCAATCACATCATTGTTTTTTTTTTGTTTAAATGTCATCTTATTGCATGACAGTTATATAGCTTCAAGGTGATTAAAGATTTCTAAGAATATCATCTAACTAAAGTAGAAAAACAGACTAATATTGCAATATAGCTTTGAAAATATACTCTATAAAAATATGGAATTAAATTACTAGATCTCGAAGAAAATTTTAAATATTTAGCTAAAGAGTAATTTATTGAAGCGGTGGGATGTCCTTTTTTTTGGTTAAGGCGGCAAAAAACGTACCTAACCGCACACCCCGCAGTTCGGGGCAACGAACGCGTAGTGTGAGGCCTCACCCACTAAATAAACCCGCCGTGTGCCGTCTCGACCACTGGAACTATGTTTCATTACTTCAATGGAGCTGTGGGATGCCCTAGCCAAGTTTACCGAACATAATTTTAGTACCTATAGGTATCTATAAAATAAGTACTTAATATTTAAAAATTATGTTCTTTGGATATTTATATATACATTGCAAGAACTCAAGAAGAAGAAGAAGAATAAGCATAAAATGCAGCGAGTTTTACGAGTACCTATATAAATGTCTGTACATTTTTCATTTTCTTAGGTCTAATCAAGAGCTACCAAATAAGAGGAGTTTCATAAAATCCGTCTAGTAGTTATTAACAAACAAACAACACGACAAAAATTCTAAAAAAAATCAGTTGTTCCGTGTAAAGCGGGAGTAGAACCCACCTCAACGCATCGCTTATGAGGCGTGCAATAGTTGTTCTGTGTTCAGAGACGTCTAAATAGCCTAATACATTTATGTTGTCAGTTTGATTGCACGCGCATTATACAAAAACAAATACTTATTTTAATGAAACTTTTTGTTTGATAGTTCTTGATTAAACTTAAAAACTGTTATACATTTTATCTCCCTACTATAACGAGAACCAGAGATATCACAAAAACAGCTTTTGCCTCCGGCGGAGCCGCGGGCAGACTATTTTAACTAATAATTAAACTACATCTTAACCTTCCATAAGTGAGCTAACCAAAAGCAGCCTTACCCTTCTCTTCCCTTAATAGTCTTACCCTTCATCATGCACCCCAAATTGTGCATATGGAGATGGAGTTTTGATTGCAAATTATTCAACTTTGTAGGAAAAATAATATAATTTCAGTATTTCAAATTAAATCAATGAGTCATCAATCAATTGCTAAACTAGGATTTTTGAAACATGCCGAATTCCTTGTGGACGAAGCCACGTGTTCAACTAAAACGCTGTACATCAGACATCTGTCAGGACAGTTATTTCTATGCGTGTACAGATTTTTATTGGAATTGGAAGCAAGCTATTATTATTGATCGTATGATGTACGTCACAGCTTGGCGCCTTGCTAATAAATCCAATTCCATTCAATTGGGAGCAATCGAGCTTTCATTTGTTACACGAACATTCTATATCTAGAAACAGTTTAACATTTTTTTTAACGTCTACGTCTGAATTAGTGGCAACTATATCAATTGAAAATATCTGACATTTGGACATACAATCTGTAAGAACTCGATTTAAAGCAAAACCATTGCGCTATTTCTTTAAGGACACCGCACAATGGAATCCCGAATCCTTATATAATGGGGAACTTTATAAACATAAATATAATCTAACGATACACCCATGCAATTATTTGTGGCCGTGTGGGGTCGGCTTTAGAATTGTCCCACCCCTCTCTACCCACGGGAATCGTAAGAGCCGACTGAGGGAATACCGGGGGAGTAGGCAGCAGCACTCCCTCGAGTATTAACAACATCCACTGCGATCGCCAACCCGCCTGCCAAGCGTGGCGACGGCATTATCCCCTATTGGGAGGCCTATGTCCAGCAGTGGACGTTAAAAGGCTGATGGATGGATGGATGGGCACATTTCCAAACTCCGGGCTACTACTGAGAATTTTTCTTTTTACGAAAAAGCTCAACAACACTGACCGCTCGTAGTGGCGTTCTCTTGGGGAGGCCTATGTCCAGCAGTGGACGTTGAAAGGCTGATGGATGGATGGAATTATTTGTGGGTCACACAAAGAATTATCCTGTTTTGGAATCAAACCCACAACACACGCCGCGGTAGGTAATCTGCCGGAGTGCCATCTGTGCCATCAAATCATCCAAGATTGTCACAAGTTCACACAATCACTCGCGCTTCGCCATCTCCAAGGAAAGGGATAGGAGGTGGATAATAAAGATAATAAGGGAGGTTTGGTCCTCCGGCGCTCTCACTCACCATACGAAACACAACAATAAGATTAACTACCGTTGTTACATACTGGTGTTTTGTGAAAGGTTAGTACTTCCCCGATCGAGCCGGCCCATTCATGCTGGGATAAGCAAGGTTCTACTACTTTTTGGTTGTATTGGGTAACAAGTGGGGGTACTCAGTTATTATTGAGCGAGTGAAGCGAGCCCTAGTACTATTCCACAATCTATGCATAATTGTGGTACACTTTAATGAGAAACTATCACACTTTCAGATTTGGGCTTTGACATAGGAATTTCAATTTATTTCTGGACGTGTTATCTATCATAAAACATAGTATTATATACACATAAAAAATACAACAATTTTTATTAATTATAATTTTATTGTAGGTATTCCTAACGCCATCTGTCGAAAATTATACATTAAGTAGAAAACTTCGCAAGCCCTCACAAAGCTCTCAGCTTTTTGCTAGTTTGAGTACCCCGACTTAGTGTAATATATAGTGGATCGACCACTGGTCGTCAACATCATTTATTTTAACCAAACGTGAAAAACTCTACGTATTTTGGTTGTAGCGGATGCGGTTTCTTATACATGAAATTAAAATGATTAGCAGCGGCTTGGCAATATTTTCAGTATTGTTTATTATAGAAAAAAAAATGGCCAACGGTACAAAAATGGATGATCTGCGAGCAAGACAGTACCAGAAACTAGCTAGGGAATAATATATGATAGTTATTATAGTAAACAACAAAACAGTCATCGCAGTAAGATAAACAACGATAGGCACAGGTCCAGAATTGAACTTTTGACACTATCAGGTTTTATCTTTATCACAGACTTGTGCGTTAAACCGACGCTTAGTTGTATCCGTGATGTAAGCACATAAGTAAGCACGTATGTATACCAGTATATTATTCTGACTTGCGGATGGCGATTCCGGGTACATAGCATCACGCCCACGATTCCCCAGCTATGTTTAAGTCCAACGTAATAGAGGGCGAGCCTATTGCCGTCTACCGGGCACATTTCCGTGTGTGGCCGGCTTTAGAATTGTCCCACCCCTCTCCGCCCATGGGAGTCGTAAGAGCCGACTGAGAGAATACCGGGGGAGTGGACAGCAGCACTTCTTCGAGTATTAACAACATCCATTGCGTTCGCCAACCTGCCTGCCAAGCGTGGCGATTACGGCACTATCCCCCATTCTTGGGGAGGCCTATGTCCAGCAGTGGACGTTAAAAGGCTGATGGATGGATGGATGGGCACATTTCCAAACTCCGGGCTACTACTGAGAATTTTTCTTTTTACGAAAATGCTCATCAACACTGCCTGACCCGGGGATCATCCCATGATCAGCAGTCGCTCACACTACCGCTGCACTACAGAGGCAGTTTTTATTATTCTCTTTATTACTTTTATAAGATCATATTTTATATATTTTTAAACAGATTAATAAAGAAAACAAACACACACTCAAATGCACTATTACAAAAACATTCACAACAAAATATAATTAATTTAAAAATATATAAAACAGTGGATCACCGACATCGGGTGCAGGGACCAAGCTGCCGGCGGTTAGGGCTCCAGAGAAATTAACCTCCTCACAATACGTGGCGAGTATTATTATTATTATTATATTTACAATTAGTTATATGTTAGTTGGTTCCGGGTATTTATAAATTGTTTTTTTTTTCATGGCAATTATTAAAAGGCTCACGGTCACGCGAGGACATGAGCCATCGTTCGGGGCAACGAGTAGGGTAGTGTGCCCGCACCTACTAAATTAACCTGCCTGTATTGGTGGACCTCTGCAACTGTGCGTCTTCAATAGTGTAGAGATAATGCCTTGCACTAATATATAATTCACATATTGCAGGGGACTTTACAAACATACAATTTAACGAACACAATGTACACCCAAACTCTGAGCAATCAAAATTACAGAAGGAATTGGCCTATGATGGAAATCGAATCCATAATATAATATGGCAAGGCAATTCCGTGTCTAAACCACTCCATCATCTGTGATGTCGCATTTTTTTGGCGGGCCTCATGGCGTACTCGGTAGTGTAACCGAATTCCGTGCACGAGTAGGATCGATTCCCACTCAGGACAATTATTTGTGTTATGAAAACAGATATTTGTACTGCGTCTGGGTGTTTTCTATCTATTATATGTATGTATTTACCAAGAAAAGTAATATATGTATTATATCCGTAATTTGGTATCCATAGCACAAGCGTTAAGCTTAGTTTGGGACCAGAGGACGTTGTGTGAAAATGTCCGTGAATATTTATTTATTTCATTTATTTAGCTGTGTAGTTGTATTTATTTCTATAAATGCAAACAGAACTGTATCAAATAAGTTGATAGTACTCGTCATAATTATCACATGTGGTGAGGCACAATGAATGCCTGCGAAATGCCAACCTTTATACCCGACCCAATACGTAATCACATGGTACCGAGGCCTAAAGTCTACCAGGGGACCCATTTCCAACATTGGAACTAGACTAGATTGAGCGTTGATCTGATGATAGAGCCAGAAGGTAGATAGTGGAACTCTTCAGTGGCTACTTGGTATTCCTTTGAGTTAGGGTTCATGTGATTTGCTTTGACGATCTCACTAGAATGGATTTGGCAACGAGGCTTTGAATAGTAGAATTCGTCAGAGACTTCTAGTGAAACCTTCGAGTTTGGATTTCGATCAGTCCAATAGATTTCACATACTCAAATTGTATTTATTGAATTATTTTAAACTAAATAATTATTAATGAAGTGTCGGGTTCGATCCCATCAGTGTTATTGAGCTTTTTCGTAAAAAGAAAAATTCTCAGTAGCGGCCTAGAGTTTGGAAATGTGCCCGGTAGATGGCAATAGGCTCGCCCGCTATTATGTGGGACTTAAAAACATAGCTGGTGAACTGTGTGTGTGGAATAAAGACGTGCTAGGTTTTTAGGTTAAATAATTATTATTGTAAGAAGCAGTTTTATGTAGCATTTCAAACATCATACGAGTACAAATACATGAACCATGTTTCCATAGTAAAGGATAACAAGAAAGAGAAATAAATTTCTTCAAATTAATTGTTTAATCTTACATAGTATTTATCTAGCTTCTTTTTCTGTCAATACGCGAGATCTTCTTTATTCCTTTATCAAATTCCATGATTTACTCCATATTTTAAAGCTTATCGTGCCGGCTAGTGATGAAAAATAGACTCACAGCCTTAAAAATGTACCGCTTCTCTATTCTATTTAAAATAACCCAAGAAGAGGTCCTTTAATGGATGCGGAATTCCGCACCGGTCGACTAGTTTTGTTTTATTAAAGCACAATCCCGCTAATATTATTATAAATGCGAAAGTTTGTGAAGATATTTCGATGTTTGTATGCCAATCACGCCTACACGACTGAACGCATTTGAATAAAATTTGATAGACACTGGATTAACGTATAAGATATATATATGCAGAAAAAAAAATCGTGTACGATACCAATTTTTGTCATATTAACTCTCTAGGTTTAAAAAACGGCTTTGAATGAAAATATATATACTTATACCACACAGAAATTATAGCGTCGATACCCATAGAATATTTGTGATCCGATATGAAGATTACCTAATATTAAAACATAGCATCACCCCTGTATTCCCCGAAGGGGTAGGCAGAGGTGTATTACACACTCACGATTCGCCAGCTATGTTAAGTCCCACGTAATAGGGGGCGAGCCTATTGCCGTCTACCGGGCACATTTCCAAACTCCGGGCTGCTACTGAAAACTTTTCTTTTTACGAAAAAGCTCAATAACACTGCCTGACCCGGGAATCGAACCGGAGACCTCATGATCATCAGTCGCTTACACTACCACTGCACCACCGAGGCAGTTAATATTAACATTTTTGATTATTATATATACTTCTTTACATTTTCAATTAATAAAAAATTATCTTTAGAGTTAACTAAGGGTTCCAGTAGATTTTATTGTGTTAGAAAATGGTCTTTACCTAAATTTCATAAGATAAATCTTTTTTTTAATGTTGGTAGCCCTTGAAGCTACCTATTCAGTGATTTTAAAAGACGCATTAATAGACACAGGCATTCGAACATTAAGTCATTGTTCTACTGAAACTGAAACAAAAAAATATACAAAAAGTTTGTCATCTGTAAGTAGGAAGTTATTCTAAGTCTGGGTGCACTCTATTTTAATTTAATTAAACGTGTTTTTTTAATAATTAAAAAAAAATCCGCCAAACTCACCCCCGCCTTCGCAGTATGCCAACAGCGAGAACACGAGAAAACTTACAAATATCGAGCACATCATCACACTGTCCAACACAACACTATGTCAATTAAACGTAGCGGGTCACACGACCGCCACCCGCTGGACGTTATACACGACTGAGTCTGACACTCCTTTGCGTACAATTCAAATGATATACTCCTGAGCAATGTTAATTATACCGTTCATTTTCCACCCCACCCCTCCTTGTTCCATACATATAGAGACGAAAAATGATTTCATTGACTCCAAAATATGTTTGCTAATATTATCTATAATTGTGATTATTTTAATAGGTTCTAAATGCCGTGGAGTTCGTGAATTAAAGCGGGATTCATTGTTTAGATGCCACTCTATGTGTGACGCCTTTTTTTGGTGTGTTTAGGCGGGAAAAATGTACCTAACCGCACACCCCGCAACAAACAGAGTAGTGTGGGACCCTCACCCACTAATCACTAAATAAACCCGCCGTGCGCCGTCTCTCCGCCTTTATTGGCGGGCCACTGGAACTATGTTATGTACTTCAGTGGTTAGGTCCTAGTTCTTATTGATCATGATACAAGAAATATTGTGATTATGTAGTTGCACTTTGAAATTAACGTGTGGTCTCTACCAATGATCTAAGATTCTATTGTCATAAATGCATTTTTACTAACATTTATGTGAAATGATGATAGTGCCAAGTACCACTTTACACACTAGGATCGTGGCATTCGCTCTTTTTAACTTCCCGCTAAGAAAATTGAAAATTTTCAAAAGTTGGGAAGTTATTGGTTTTACCCCGTTTTTCTTAGCGGGAAGTTGCAGGATGGCCTATAGGGTCAACCGTTTTCCAGATTTTTTTAAATACAACCCGTCCTCGCTTCGCCACGGGTGAAATAGCGAAGAAAATGTTTAAGATACGTTATTTATAGAACATTGAATTTCTCTATATAAAAAAGGATTAGGTATATTCATCAATCATTGTTTCATCATCTTATTAAAGAAAACCTTACTTTGTATTAAAATTCAATATCAAATCATTGTTTTAAAATAGGATGTAGGGTATTTAATTACACACAAACCTTCCTCGAAAATAAACCAAACACTCACGAGGAAAACTGTTTTAAAAACTTAAAAAAAGATGAAAGAATTTGGAATAATTGTTCTCAAGCAAATTCGTTATTATATCTAGAGATTTATTATCTAGAGATAATAACAGATAGGTAGGACCAACAATTTATCTCAGTCTTTGCATGAGTTTTAAGTCAAAATCAATAACTAATTATTGATATATTTTAATATTGTAGTTTCAACTGTCAATGGACCGGAAAAATACAGTTCAGACACTTTTAGAATTTTAGTATTCCAATATACTAGTGTTCCCTCAAGATGCAGTGTAGACTTCCTGAAATGAGTAATGGTTAACCTCGCAAGACAGCGAAACATCTAAATAACTATAAATATTTATAAAATAAAACCCGCGCCCTATCCGTTGCTGTCTGGTTGTCTGAACACAATACCAAACGGATTTTCATGCGGTATTCATTAGAAAGGCTTAGTATAATTCATTAATGCCGATTATATGATACCGATTGGTCACTGATGAAACGATAGTAGTCATAAAAAATAACATATTTAACATAATAACTTCGAGCAAAATAATTTTAGTTTGATCGAAGTATATTAGTAGGATTTGGCACTACATGAATATTTTAACTTGTTATCAGATCCAAATATATCGGTTCTACAATATTTTCCGTTATAACACTTATAACCAGCTGCTGGCTTTATACCTAAAGCCGGTTATCATTAAACAGGTCGCATGCGCTTATTAAAAATATATTTTATTGATAATGCTGGCAGGCTTTCTATTATTCTAAGAGTAGAAATATAATTTTATGCGATTAAATTAATTAGTATATATTTTTAATGATTCCATAAATACATCCTAATATTAGACACCGTAGCCTTTGCACTCGGCTCTATCGCAGGTAAAAGTTAGCTTTGGATTACTTAGATATAAACCGAAATTATTAATATATTAGAACACCGAGTTATTTTCTCTCCTGTCATTTTTTACATTTCAGCGTTGTATCTCTAAACTTCTGAAATACTTTATTTTTTATTTTAAGTCGTAAACGATAAAAATTCAATAAAAAATTGTGTTCATAGCCTAACGCGTATGTCGTGTGGGGCCGGCATCAAGAATAGATCCACCCTGTCTCTTCCTATGGGAGTCGTAAAAGCCGACTAAAGGATTACCGGGGGACCGGGCAGCAGCGTTCCCCTGTGTACTAAAAACATCCACTGCGATCGCCAACCCGCCTGCCAAGCGTGGCGATTATGGCAATACGCCCCCTAGGGGAGGCCTATGTCCAGCAGTGGATGATCAAAGGCTGCTGGATGGATGGATGGATGGGAATTTAATTTATTTTGGTGCATTGAGTATAACTCCTTCTACAGAATGTTTATCTTTAGCCATTTTGCTAGTGAATATCACTGTACAACTTTACGTCTTGATTATGTAGCTTTTCTGACAAATATTAATTCGATAGACTTAAATTAGACACTTACAGAGTGTCGTGTAATTTTATTTCTCAAGTTTTACCTTCACTATTAGCATTCTAAGCTAAGGAAGATCTTTTCGTCCAATATTCCGCAGTGTCTGAAAACGAAGGTCTACGACCAGTGATGACATACGGAACAGAGACGTGGTCTCTGAATGTTGGCCTCGTATCAAGGCTCAAAGTCGCTGAACGGGCCATGGAGCGGCCTATGCTTGATATTTCCCTACGTGATCGAATCCGTAATACGGAGATCCGTAGGAGAACGAGAGTGGCTGACATAGCCCGCCGGGTTGCCATGCTGAAGTGGCAATGGGCAGGCCACATCGCTCGACGAACCGACAACCATTGGGGAAGAAAGGTTCTCGAGTGGCGACCACGTATCGGACGGCGCAGCGTAGGACGGCCCCCTACCAGATGGAACGACGATCTGGTCAAAGCCGCGGGGAGCCGTTGGATGCGGTCGGCACAGGACCGCTTGTTGTGGCGTTCTCTTGGGGAGGCATATGTCCAGCAGTGGACGTTGAAAGGCTGATGGATGGATGGATGGATGATTAACATTCACCGACCTAATCTCGAAGTTGGATGGGAACTGTGTGCAGTCGAGATATTGTATGACTGCTGAGCAGAATAAACAGATTGATGAATATTGTTCAAGGAAAGATTATATGCCAGCGGTGAGTGGTGGCGATCGAGACGCTACTGCTGTAACGAAAATGGCTTTATTTAAGAAGGATTTAAGAGAGTACTTAATGTTAAGTACTGCTCTTTTGCTAATAACGAACAATATCACGGATGAGATACTAGATAATATTATTATTAAGTTCTCAAACCCAAGAGATGTATGGAATGAATTACATAGATTGTATGACTGCGCGAATGATGACTGCTTATACCTATATGTATACGTCAATGACATGGGCAACTCATATAAATTTTTATGCGATCTATTTCATAATCTCTTCCTCAATCCACCCATAATGCTAAAAGTAAATGTTAGGTAAACCATCAAATCAAAAATTGAATTTTAAATATATATTTAATATTGAAATATTACACTGCATAGTATTTCAAATACACATGGGTGGAGTTTACAATAAAACCAAAGACCTAATGTCCTATGTCCACCATGTTATCAAGAAAAGGCTTTTAGTTTTATATTTATTCAAATAAAAACCAAGGATATCGGCGAAATGCCTTAGTTGCAAAATCGACTAAGAAGCCGCCGAGTCAAAGCTTGTGCGATAACTTTACTGCTCTTTTTACGACTACAAACTCTTGTTCTCTTTGGTTTGTTGCGTTTAAAATTAGAATTCGCATTTTCCAATGCTTAAAGGCGGATCGTACATGGAGCGAAAGCTGCAGTTTCTAGAAATTTGCAGTTATCTTGAAAGGAGAAAGTCTATTAACAGTAAATTGAAACTAGGATAATCTAAGTAAGTAGGCATGAATGTTACCTTCGTGCTTGTGTATATTATTTTTACTGCACATTATTAACTTTATAGAAACATTTGAACTGATTTTATTCAATGAAGCGACATTTTACTTATTCACTCCAGAATAAAAATATTTCTCTCAATGTAAAAGTCTAAAGAAGTAGCAGTAAACGAGAATGGGAATGTATTTCATTTATGCTTTGATCAAATAGGTAATCATTTTTTTCTCTTGGTAAATGGTCCACTGGGTTTGAGTATAATCTATAATTTGACCACATCGAAATCCTACCTGTGCCTGTTTTACTGTATTTTTTGATTTTGCCAAATCATTTAATCTGACAAATTACAATCAGCCATCCCATTATGAATACTTTTTCCAGTCTTTGTAATCCATTCATCCAATGTTATATGAATAGAGTATAGATGATTAATACATGATATTTAAATAATTTTATTTCAGCTATATATTTACAAATTATTTTTTTGTCCATTTTACAGGCTAAAGCTCGAGGCCATACTGCCTTGTCTACAGTGGTTTTCAAATTAAATATTTTGTTCAATATGCGTCGTTCTTTAATCTTGTTTTTAAATGGACCCACTGGCCAGTCAGTTACTAACCCCGGTTTTGTTTTTATTTTTTATGGCGCAACCTCTTTGATGCTAGCTCGTGCAGCCTGTGATTTTTAAATCCGTAGACGAAAATATTATACTAATTTAGATTTTTATAGGTATTTTTTATTGTCAGGAAACCTTTTATAAGTAGCCGGGGCAGACGGGGAGATTATGTCAGACTCCGGACGCGGCGATTGGCAGGTGGAGATGCCTAGTGCAATACCACGCCGTATACCGACTAAAACCTGACAGTGTTCCTTCACCTGTAGCCCAGGGAGGAGGGTCACACTTCTCGTATTCCTCGTTCCCCCCCGGGCAGGTCTTGGCCACCTTGCTCCATTACTAGGCGGCCTCGCTTGTTTTGAAGGACTAGCCCTCCCTGCTTTGAGAGGCGCGCGCGGAACACGGTCGCACCACCTTCTCGGGCCTGCTTCTGCTAGGGCAACGGACGGCCCTACGTTCATTGCCCTCAGGCCAGCGCTCATGGGGGCCGGAGATCGTTCAGCGCCCTTCGGCGCCCGGTGCGTCTTCTGCGGGTCGGGAGGTTGGTGGTAGCCTCCCGTTCCCTTTCCGCCGCCTCTTTGGCGTACATCACCTCCTCGCAAAATGAGGCGGCGGACACCCGTGCACTCTCGCTCAGAACCATAAACACACAGGGACCAAGGTGGGTCGCGAGAGCACTCCCATGTCTGTTGCCACGATCAGATCGTTGCATTGCCCACGCTGGGCACTGCACCAGATTTTTATAGGACCTACGTCAAGACATATTGATAAATCAAATTTCTAAAGCTTTATGTTTTTTCTTACAGATCCTAAACTCATAATAACATAAGCCTACGCTAAAACTAGATGGTAAAAATATTTAATAAAAAAAATGTAAATCCATTTGCAAAGCTGGTTTTACCGTAGTAAATCAATTACATAGAAAAATATAATTTAAGCTGAAATTCGTAACATTTTCATATCTACAAGTGGTTCATTTCATCACATTCATAGTTAGTTATATAATACGTTATACTATATCTATGCTTAAAGCTATTCTCATTAGAACTTCACACTAATAGAACCTTATTTCAGGTCAATATCCAGGCTGCTGTTTACAGAAAACTAGCTGACCCGGCGAACTTCGTACCGCCATATACCTATGTATTTTTTCATGAATAAATATTGCATTATTTTAAATTGAGATATAAAGTATCCTATCTCTTAAATTAGAAAAAACACTAATTTAAAAAAAAAATCGGGTCAGTAGTTTCGGAGTTCATCCCGGAGAAACATTGTGACACTGGAATTATATATAACAGATATAGATAATAAACATTTATTTAAGTATATGATTATTATACAGTTTTTTAAACAAACTTAGGTACCTACTTATTACTGTTCTACTCTTGGGTACGGGCTTATTCTCATAATAAGAGGCATTTGGACCCTAGACCACGGTGGCTAAATACGGGTGGCAGTCTACATTTTTTTAAGTACATCTTTATACTAGGTAATATAAAAGCTGAAGAGTTTTTTTTTAAACGTGATAATCTCCGGAACTACTAAGTGAATTAGAAAAAGTCTGTATATATTTGATAGTCATAGTCGTAAAGAGTAGAATAAATAAAAAAGAGTATGTTTTTTGGGGAAGGCTATTAAAAATCTCGCCAAAACCTTTAGATACAACGAACAAAAATAATAATATATAAAATAATAAAAAAATTAAGACATCTGACGTCAAAAATTATAACTTTGATGCTATATATATAAAATATAGGTGTTTTTCTAAAAAATGCATAAAGCAAAGCGTGACGTAAATAAATTAAATAAATATTTTTATAATACGAACGTGACGTAAATAATCGGATTTCTTGAAACCGCAGGACATGGCTAGTCAATGTTTTTTTGATATTTTTAGATATCTTTTAAGCATATGACATGCATAGTCATATAGGTAAACGTGTTATTGTCGATTACACATTTTCGCCCTTTGTGTTAGTAATTTTTTCATTACAAAGTTTTTAATTATTTCTGAAATGTGGAAAAAGAGAACTTTAGTGCGAGCGGGAATAGCTAATAAAGTACTATTGATTATTTAATTAAAGATTAAAGTTCTCTTTTCACAAATAATTTGTTCTAAAGTAGCTGAGCATGTCAAGTTAAAAAAAAATACATGTTTCCGTGCTAGACACCTACTTGTGTGTTTGAAGCCGGTGCCAAGTCCAAAAGTAACAACAACAATTGGTACAGTTATATACTTAAATACCATTTAAAACATTATTGGCACCGACTTCAACGGAAATCGTATGTAAATACGAATTATTTATAGCTTTTTAGTTCTTGGGTGTTTCCTGAAGGCGGTTTTCTATTTTTTTTAAATACTTTATACTTTGCTTTTTAGTGGTTTTTTTTTTTAAATAGTGCGTAGTTTCTTGTACGTGGTACATGATGGGGAGGCCTTCTGTGGGTGCATCTCGTATGAGAAAGCGTCGTACACAGAAAATAACAAAGATGAGCGCCTAAAGTGCAATAGATAAAGAAATAGAGCACAGCGTCTCGGAGAGTCTTCCAAAAGACCGTGAAGAAAGTTTTTATATTAATATGGGTACGCCAACTAAGCGCACTGATTAACGAGACAGCGAGGTTTCAAAATAAACGAAAAAGTGTCATCGATGTATACATTTTTTTAGATTTTTGTTGATTTTTTAAAAACCGCTGCATGATTCCAATAAAATTTAAATGGGAACATTTCGGAGGAAACCCCTTTCGAAAAAAAAAAAGAATTTGGAGCATGGGTCACGATTGCTGAATTGGCAAAGCATCTGGACGGTATCCACGAGATGCAGGTTCGAATCCTGCTCATGACTGTTATTTTCGATTTCACATTTTTCACTTTGTGTTTGATGTATGTTGCTAAGCATGTCAAATGCTAAAAAAATATATATAAAAATATCTAAATAAAAAGAATTTTTCAAATCCGTCTATAAAAGACGGAGTTATACCCGAACATACATAAAAAAAATATAAATATCCGAATTGAAAACCTCCTTTTTTTGAAGTCGGTTAAAAATAACTTTCATGTTACAGCTGTACAGCTTTGTATAATAGGTTAATTAATTCAAGGTGTCTATGACTCACACAAGCCAGTCGTGAAACGGATATCGCCCGATATACAAACCGGAACTGCCACCAGATAAACGTGGGAACTTCCTCACTTGGCTTCAATTCAGATTACACACAAACGTCACAGATACTGACATATCCCAAAAAACAATGGATTAATCATCTCTATTTCTCCCGCCATATATGAGACGGTTCAAACACTCTCTTATATTAAACACAAAGTGGAAAATGTGCAATCGAAAATAATAGTCACGAACAGGATTTGAACCTGCATCTCCTGGATACCGTCCACATACTTTGCCAATTCAACCATCGTGACAACTGCTCTCGGCTGCTAATCTCGATAACACATTCATACTTAACGTCTCGGGTGACGCCTGCGCCATCTGTCGGAAGTATTATATTATTATACCGACCAGGCAAACTTAATTTAACAATTAAGATTTTTACCTATTAATGACGCAGCCCTATAAATATTTAGAAATGTTTATATATATTTTTAGCATTTGACATGTTTAGCCATATACATTAAACACAAAGTGGATGTATCGTTTGACGTGTGAGAGCTCCGAAGGGTCCTTTCTCTACTGTCCTTTATCCTTGCTGTCCAGCTGATCACCATTCTGTCTATAATCCTTCCTCGACCTTGTTTCACTTTTCCTCTAAGTTAAGGCGGGAAAAAAATTTCCTAACCGCACATGACGTCGTTCGGGGCAACGAACAGGGCAGTGTGGGGCCTTCACCCACTAAATAAATCCACCGTGTGCCGTCTCTACGCCCAGCGTCGGACTGGCCATATAGGCGAGGAGGCGTTTGCCAGCTGGGCCCCAACTTGCTCGGGCCCCCTACGGGCGTACTTTGCGGGCCATATAGCATAGGGGGCCCGCACAGACTAGAACACAGGATCGGATCGAGTTATTAACAGCTTAGCTGAAACTGTACTGTAGGTACCTAATAAATGTATGTCGTTGATCATGTATAATTTACATATTTCATATTTTCCGATCGTATCCCATCTACCATTATCCAGTCTCGGGCCCTGACGGGAGCCACCTGGGCCCTTCCGACCCAGTCCGACCCTGTCTACGCCTTTATTAGCGGGCCACTGGAACTATGTCACGTTACTTCAGTGGTCCGCTGGCGGCTTATACCCTCATACTGAGCGACGTATCTGTACACGGAGCGTCGACGTGTGGAATATGCCTAGTGTTGATAGGCTACAGGACTACAGTAACAACTTACCATTAAGCGGGCCATATGTTGTTTTCACTAAATGCATAGAGAGTACCTATATACGATACCTATAACAAAATACCCATTTTTAAATTATTTAATCGCCGAAACGGCTGGAACGATTTGGATGGGGCTCTCACTGCCAAATAGCTGATATTATTTCGGTATTGTAATTTTGTTTATTATTCTATGTTTTATGTTGCCTGAATTTAATTAATAGGTAATTGTCAATTGTTATATATTATGCTAAACATTCGCATGCCTTGTTCTTTTAAAATTATCTACGTCATCTTTGTACCTACCACATTATAAGCAAATAAATAAATATAATGATTAGGGTTCCGCATAAAAAATGAAAATAACTAAATTTCATGCAGATGAAGTCCCGACTAGCAATAATCTTAATTAATAATGGCACTGCCTTCACATAGATTTATTATGTAGTAGTGTGATAGTGTTCCGCGGAACACTACGGCTCCGTACTATTGATGTATTGGACTGTATAGTACCCTCGGTAATATTGGCTTTATTGAAATAAATATTTAGAAAACAATAACCGAAAGAATAATAGTACAATTTCACAAATTAAAATAATGATAATAAATAATTGTAATGTCAAGAAATATACGATTAACATCTCGCGTGCAGCGGTGCCTACAGGTTTTTCTTCGGAAATAAGTGCATACGGCATATATTTATATATTAAGGCTTCGTCAAATATTAAAGGACAATGCTCTGCGTCCATACATAGTTTGCCCTGAAAATCCTTAAAATTATATCATGTGTTGTATTAAAACATATCACTGAATTCCCATAGAATTGTCATTTAATAGCGGACTAGCTGGAAAATCATACTATTACAAATACTGTCTGATTTTGAGGTCATGAGCTGGGCGTTTTAAACGTATGTCTAAAATGTCGCATAAAGAATTCAGAACCTGACCTAGAGTCGAGATTGAAGTGAATTCGATGCCCAGGCTTTTTCGTTAAGCCTGTAAAAAATGTACCTATCCACATACCCCAACGCCATCATCATCATACCATACTCCATCGTTCGGGGCAATGAACAGGGTAGTGTGGGGCCTCACCCACTAAAAACCCGCCTTGTGCCGTCTCTCCGCCTGTGTTGGTGAAACACAAACTGTGTGACATTCCATCCATCCATCAGCCTTTTAAAGTCCACTGCTGGACATAGGCCTCCTCAAGAATGGGGGATAGTGCCGTAATCGCCACGCTTGGCAGGCGGGTTGGCGATCGCAGTGGATGTTATTAATACTCGAAGGCGTGCTGCTGCCCACTCCCTCGGCACTCCCTCAGTCGGCTCTTACGACTCCCATGGATGGAAAGGGGTGGGACAATTCTAAAGCCGGCCCCACACGGCATGTGTGACATTACTACAGTGGTACTCCGCCACGCCCAGCCTGGGATCTAGATGTCACGAGTCGAATCTGCTTTTTGAAATAATTTGCTCATTTATTCATATAAGTATCATATAAGTATTAATCACTGCTCATTGCAGGATAACGTCACATCGCTGAGGCATGCAGGCGCCAACCTGCAGTGGGCCGACGTAATGAACTGTGGGTTGAATCCAATATCCAATACTTTCTTTTGGAAAATCCAAAAGTGCACGCCTCCTAATCTTCATTTTTCACAATAAAATTGATTATTTGATAAGTAACTAATAATGTATTGGTCTTACTAAGTAGTTTTCAATAAATCACATAGATAGCGCTAATTTAAAAAAGTACTGTGGGTTTCATGTCTTATACGCCATCTAGCGCTAATTTTAAAAAGTACTTCTATATTGGTATATAGAAATAGTTCTCGCGAAATAAGGATAGCGCTGGTTTTATTGCATGTCAAATGCTAAAAATATATATAAAAATATCTAAATATTTGTAGGGTTTGCGTCATTATTAGGTAAAATCCTAATTGTAAAATTAAGTTTACCTGATCGGTATAATGTATGAAAATACTTCCGACAGATGGTGCAGGCGTCACCCAAAAGATGTTAAGTATGAATGTGTTATCGAAATTAGCAGTTGGGAGCAAGGGTCACGATGGCTGAATTGGCAAAGCATCTGGACGGTATCCAGGAGATGCAGGTTCGAATCCTGCTCGTGACTGTTATTTTCGATTTCACGTTTTTCACTTTGTGTTTAATGTATGTTGCTAAGCATGTCAAATGCTAAAAATATATATAAAAATATCTAAAATTTGTAGGGTTTGCGTCATTATTAGGTAAAATCTTAATTGTAAAATTAAGTTTACCTGGTCAGTATAATGTATGAAAATACTTCGGACAGATGGTGCAGGCGTCACCCAAAAGACGTTAAGTATGAATGTGTTATCGAAATTAGCAGTCAGGAGCAAGGGTCACGATGGCTGCATTGGCAAAGCATCTGAACGGTATCCAGGAGATGCAGGTTCGAATCCTGCTCTTGACTGTTATTTTCGATTTCACATTTTTCACTTCGTGTTTAATGTATGTTGCTAAGCATGTCAAATGCTAAAAATATATATAAATATTTATAGGGTTTGCGACATTATTAGGTAAAAATCTTAATTGTAAAATTAAGTTCACCTGGTCGGTATAATGTATGAAAATACTTCCGACAGATGGTGCAGGCGTCACCCAAAGACGTTAAGTATGAATGTGTTATCGAAATTAGCAGTCAGGAGCAATTGTCACGATGGCTGAATTGGCAAAGCATCTGGACGGTATCCAGGAGATGCAGGTACAAATCCTGCTCGTGACTGTTATTTTCGATTTCACATTTTTCACTTTGTGTTTAATGTATAGTGCTAAGCATGTCAAATGCTAAAAATATATATAAATAAATTTCTTTTTTTTTCGTTTTTTTATAATATGTATTTTAAGTGAGGAGATGAACGAGAAGCGCGCGAATAGAGTGCGCGGGTCACACAAGAGTATGGTTGAGATCTTCGAGTTCCACACTTACTTTACACTCACAATTGGTATAGGTATATATTATGAGTGCGAGTGCGATTCAGTGAACGAAACGACGTGGAAACTGTCCAAGCGGTCGGGTCGACCTTTTTTAAGACCAGTCGCGTCGATAGGACTCAAAAGTTTTCGGACCAAACTCTTAAGCTCATGGCGACACGGACAGAAATGACGGTGCAGTCTTCGGCTGATTGGTCCAATCGGAGGCGACTAAACAGACAGATCCCCAAGTCTATGCGACGAGACATTCGCCGATTTAATACCTTGCGTATTAAAGAGGCGGTAGAGCGGAACCAAGGTTCCAAAGTGTTTGCAAGAGATCTGTCTGTTGGGAAAAGCCAGCTGACCAAGCTGAAGACCAATGATGGCACTGTTGTTTCTTCCAAAGATGAGATATTAAGAGAGGTCCACGAGTTCTATGGACAGTTATATAGATCCCAGAACCCTGTTGTCAGCTTGGTCCATGAACCCAGATCCAAGCTAACTCGGCACTATACCAAAGATATCCCGAACGTCAGCCTGTACGAGATCAGAATGGCTCTCAAGCAACTAAAGGATGGAAAGGCACCGGGAGACGACGGAATTACTATAGAGCTGAGGGCAGGCGGAAAGCCGGTCCTCAAAGCCCTCCAGAGGCTATTCAATTCCGTCGACCTCTGGGGCGACGTTCCAGAGTCGTGGACCAGGAGCGTGGTGGTGCTATTCTTCAAGAAAGGTGACAGAACCCTCTTGAAGAATTACAGACCTATCTCGCTCTTGAGCCATGTCTATAACTTGTTCTCGAGGGTCATTACAAATCGACTCACGCGCAGGCTCGACGACTTCTAGCCTCCCGAACAAGCCGGTTTCCGAAAAGGCTATAGTACCGTAGACCACATACATACGCTGCGCCAGATTATACAGAGACCGAGGAGTATAATCGGCCTCTGTGTCTAGCATTTGGGGACTACGAGAAAGCCTTCGATTCGATCGAAACTTGGGCGGCGATGTAGTCCCTTCAGCGGTGCCAAATTTATTATCGATACATCGAAGTGTTGAAGTGTTTGTATAGAAACGCCACTATGTCTGTCCAAGTTAAGGACAAGAGCACGAAACCGATCCAACTGCAGAAAGGTGTTAGACAGGGAGACGTCATGTCCCCGAAACTCTTCACCACTGCATTGGAAGATGTTTTCAAGCTCTTAGACTGGACCAGATTAGGCATCAACATAAATGGCGAATACATCACTCATCTTCGATTTGCAGATGATATCGTGGTCATGGCAGACGCCGGGACGACCTTGGTATCATGCTCAACGACCTCAGCCGTGTCTCCCGACTAGTGGGTCTAAAAATGAACATGTCCATGTCATTTCAGCACCGATCCTGGTCGGGAATGCGCTTCTGGAAGTTGTCGACCACTATGTATACCTGGGACAAACTGTCCAGTTAGGTAGACACAACTTTGAGAAAGAAGTCGATTGACGAATCCAGTTCGGGAAGCGGAAGGAGATCTTCTTGTCCAATATTCCACAGTGTCTGAAGACGAAGGTCTACGATCAGTGTGTGTTACCAGTGATGACTTACGGCACAGAGGCGTGGTCTCTGAATGTTGGCCTTATATCAAGGCTTAAAGTCGCTCAGCGTGCTATGGAGCGGGCTATGCTTGGGATCCCTCTACGTGATAAGATCCGTAATACGGAAATCTGTAGGAGAACGGGAGTGGCCGACATAGCCTGCCGGGTCAGCATGCTGAAGTGGCAATGAGCAGGCCACATCGCTCGACGAACCGACAACCGTTGGGGAAGAAAGGTTCTCAAGTGGCGACCGCGTAACGGACGGCGCAGTGTAGGACGGCCTCCCACCAGGTGGACCGATGACCTGGTCAAAGTCGCAGGCAGTCGTTGGATGCAGGCAGCACAGAACCGTTCGCTGTTGCGTTCTCTTGGGGAGGCCTATGTCCAGCAGTGGACGATGAAAGGCTGATGGATGGATGGATATATTATTAGGAGCAAACGGGAGAGGCGCCACAGTTGGATCTCGCTCCATTCTAAAATTTACTTTGGGCCGGCGCTGTCCCCATGAATGGGGGATAGTGCCGTAATCGCCACGCTTGGCAGGCGGGTTGGCGATCGCAGTGGATGTTGTTAATACTCGAAGGAATGCTGCTACCCACTCCCCGGTATCCCTCAGTCGGCTCTTACGACTCCCATTACAATTCTAAAGCCGGCCGCACACGGCAAATAGTCATACACTAGTATATAATATTCATGTTAATAATGAAACTGTTATTTGATTTATATGGTACTTATATAACTATAACTCATAACATAACCAAAAAACTAGATTTGACGGTGGATCCGAAGCCAAATGCTAATTGGTTATATAGTTGACAAGTTTGGAAAAATACCTTAATATAATTTTCGCTAGCTCACCCGGCGAACTTCGTACCGCCATACTTTTTTCGTGAATATTTTGCAATGAAAATTATTAAAGTACTAATATCGCTATTCAAAAATAGGGGTTAGCAGTAAAAGGGTGAAAATATACAACCCTATTGTATGTATTTTCTAAGGCCAAATCATAAAAAAATTAAAATAAAAAATTTGTTCCAAAAAATAAAAGTAAGGGTACGAAAAATAGTTTACATCCTATTCTCAGACCTACTGAATATACCTACACACAACATTTTATAAGAATCGGTCAAGCGGTTTTGGAGGAGAATGGCGACAAACACTGTGACAAGATAATTTTATATATTAGATTATAGATTATATCATGCATATAGGTGTCTAATTGAAATTCAAATATATTAGAATGTTAGAAACGGTATTCCAGTAAAAAATGTAGGTAATCTTTAAATGATGATCATAATTTATTATGTTTACCCGGCGTTCGCATAAAACTTGTTTGTTTGAGATGAACGTGTCCAGGAATTCAGGGAACGCGACGTGCGTATGATAGATCATCATTTCTCATCATTTTAATAGAATTGTTTATGTGTATACTTACGTAAACCATAAAACACAGCGTGTTTTTCAAGTAGGTATGTCTGTGTTTACGCTGTACGGCGCACCTGTGTGGGCAGATTCCCTGTACTGAACAGGGCTCTTCGGTGGAGACCACAGTCAGTGCAGTGAAAGGATCTTCCGCCCTGCCTCTCTCCACCACTCCCTTCAGCAAGATGACGTGTTCGCAGAGTTCAGAATGCTGCTCGGCTAAAGCCGGAACATTCTATGGAAGTCTTTGTTCTTTGTAGAATACAAAAATTCGAAAAACAGTTAATGAGAATTAAAGAATAACGTGCTTCAGCTTTTTAGCATATTGTGTTCATAAATCACGACTGCTCGCATTTGGATGATATAACATAGCATCATGCCTGGGTAGGCACAGGTGTATTACACACCCACGATTCGCCAGCTATGTTTTAGTCCCACGTAATAGGGGGCGAGCCTATTGACGTCTACCGGGCACATTTCCAAACTCCGGCCTGCTATTGAGAATTATTCTTTTTAGGAAAAAGCTCAATAATATTGCCCGACCCGGGGATTGAACCCGAGACCTCATGATTAGCAGTCGCACACGCTACCTCTACACCACAGAGGCAGTCAGATTATACCATCTAATATAAGACACTGGATGAACATTGGTGCTTTTCATACCGAAAATAAATATCTAATAATTTCTGTAGGATATATATTTTTCGCAAGACAAAAAAACAACTAAACTGGATTTGTACGAAATACACATAATGACGTACAAATAAATTATGGTGTGGATAAATACGTAGACTATTTTAACTCCGTTAAAGAGATCACCGTGATTGGCCAACGGATTATTGCGACATCACGCGTCGGTTTCTCAACCAATCACAGTGATCACGATACGAACGACATGTGAGATATGAGATTCTGCTTAACCCCCAGATCTCTTTTAGATAAATATAAACATTACACACAACTACAAAAATCTAGTGGTAGAGCCTTGCTTATCCCAACATGGATGGGCCGCCTCGATCGGGGAAGTACCAGCCCCCTCACAAAAGATCGGCGTGAACCAACAGTAGGTATTGGTACCTTTTTAGGGTTCCGTACCCGAAGGGTCAAAACGGGACCCTATTACTAAGACTTCGCTGTCTGTCTGTCCGTCCGTCTGTCGCCAGGCTGTATCTCAAGGACGGCGATAGCTAGACTGTTGAAATTTTCATAAATGATGTATTTCTGTTGCCGCTATAACAACAAATACTAAAAAAAAAAAAAACTTTAGTTGGGCTCCCATACAACAAACGTGATTTTTTTTGCCCTTTTTTGCTCGCTATTGATAACGACAACAGGTAGACGCTTGAAATATTCACAGAATATTTAGTTATATATTCACTTTAAAATAAATAATTAAATTAAAATAAAACAACTATTTAAGGGGGCCTCCCATACACAAACGTGTTTCTTTACTCGTTTTTGCTCTGTCTGTCCGTCCGTCTGTCACCAGGCTGTATCTCAAGAACGGCGATAGCTAGACAGTTGAAATTTTCACAGATGATGTATTTCTGTTGTCGCTATAACAACAAATACTAAAAATAAAATCAAAAAATATTTAAGGGAGCAAACGTGATTTTATTGCCCTTTTTTTGCTCGCTATTGATAACAACGACAGGTAGATGCTTGAAATATTCACAGAATATTTAGTAATATATTCACTTTAAAAATAAAGAATTAAATTAAAATAAAACAGTTATTTAAGGGCTCCCATATTATCTAAACTGTCTGAAAAGTAAGTAGATAGGTACTTAATTGAAAATCATAAACATAAGTAGGCGGTCCTACTACCTACATACCTACCTATCAAGTTATTGTTAACACCACTTTCTTTATATTACTTACCTAATTCTTACGCCCTTACAAATAATAATAAAAGTTTAAAAAGCTAATGGAATTAACACTATAAAAATTCATCCACGATGGCGCCTACTTAGAGTCATATGTGCGCAGTGGGTAAAAGTGCGCAAACCCATTCATTTTAGTCCTAAATATATGCGATTGCGCACGCTTACCCACTGCGCGCAGTTACCTCGAATGACTCTAATGGTAATATAATTCGTTACATTTAAAACTGTTTCGTTATGCGCATCTAAGTCTAAGTTGAAAACCACGAAATGAGTCAAATTTTACTTGCAAAATTTGGTAACAGCCAAACACCATGGTTACAGAGAGTTACAATAGTGTAATGTTGTTTACCTAGTCAATGGTACGGAACCCTTCGTGCGCGAGTCCGACTCGCACTTGGTCGGTTATTTTATTAAGGCGGGAAAAAAAATTCCTAACCGCACACCCTGGCTTTCGGGGCAGCGACCAGGTTAATGTGGGGCCTGCACCCACTAAAGAAACCCGCCGTGTGCCGTCACTCCGCCTTTATTGGCGGGCCACTGGAACTATGCTACATTCCTTCGGTGGTCCGCTGGCGGAGTAACAGTATTCTGCTGTTGAGTTTCGTATGGTGAGAGAGAGTGCCGGAGGCCCAAACCCCCTCCAAATCCTCTCCTTTTTATCCTACCTATCCTCTCCTTAGTATCCTACCTATCCTCTCCTTAATATACTTCCTATATAGGAGGTGGTCCTATCCCTTTCCTTGGAGATGGCGACGTGCGAGTGATGCCTCTGGCATTGCTAGCGTCTATACTATAGGCTACGGTAACCGCTTACCATCAGGTGGGCCGTATGCTTGTTTGCCACCCACGTAGTATAAAAAAAAACAAACAGTATACGTAATTTGGTTATGTTTGGTTTTACGCGTGAAAATCCTTTGTAGATACCCGTTCGCCGGGTAGACGAAGGGGTTATGCTGGACCTCCAGTGGAACTGGTCTACCTGCTAAAACCACGCAGTGGCCCTTTAGACATCCTTTAGCCGGGGGTGAGGTAAAAACTGGTAGGCATTTTATCCCGATACTATTATACCCTAGTATTACGACTATCATCATCCTTAGATACAAATTATTTGTGAATAAGGAAAAAGATATTTTTTGTACGAGCGGGAATCGAACCTGCGTCTTTTCCAATCCGGGGAAGTGCTTTAAGCCACTGAGCTATCGTACAGATCTTTCGATCATCTCAATCTCCTTATCACATTTGTCTTTACAACCAACGCCATCTATCGGAATGCATTAAACCAATAAGTAAGTTTAATTTTTTAATTCGCAAGTTTAATTTTCTTTATCTAAGGTATATTTATCTAAGAGCATGTCAAATGCTAAAAAAATATAGATCAAAAATCCTTAGATACGTCAATGATTCGGCTGAAACCTCTTTTATAAGAGAGAAAATATTTGTCCAATAGCTTAATTAAGTACTGTCCTTGTCTTCTGGGTTCGAAAATAGTGGAAACAACGTTTGAACGAGAGCTTTTTGTTTGATTTCCGAGTTAAATATATTGGTTTCATAGTTTTCAGTAGGTACTAGGAGTGTTTGTGGACTCTGGTTTATTCTATATTCTGAGCGATCATACAGGAAACGTATGGAAAGGCTTACCTCAAGATTCGATTTTCAATCTGAATTCTACATCCACAATAGTTTAAATAACGAGAGCTTTGCTCTCGTTATGCTCAGTGAGGAACAGAACATTTTTACCTTAGATTAGGCATGTCGATTTGAAATCGATTAATCGAAAGATCGATTATTTAGAGTAATATAATCGATTTTTCAGATCGATTTAGAACCCTACATCGATTCAATGAATCGACATATAAACCTGCCTAATCGGACCGATCAATTCAAGGAACTAGCGAGATAATATTCCTAAACTGGCTGCGGTATATTTTTGCTGTTGTCGGGCATAAAAGCAACTGGTAGTACTTGGTTGGTAATTTGAACGCATCATAGACTCATATAGTAAATTAGAGCTTCCAATGGTGGCGTTACTTGCGTTAAAAAAATACTTTGCGTCAAACAAACATCTTATAAATATTTTAAAACATAGAGTAAATTAATACTTTCTAACATTTACGTTAATAATACACATTTTGAAATAAAACTACGTTTACAGAATCTATCGCGTTTACTTGATTTTTGTACTATCCCGAGGGTTCGAATACTTTACAGCATTCATGATCACGTCACACGTGTTGACGTAGATGGTAGACGTCCAAAGCTGATATGTTGTTTCAACGGTTTCATCTACCCACAGGTATGATTTTACAAATTTGTTGGTTTATTTATTTCAACCCACATAATATTCGTTTAGAAACACAATTAAAAATATATCTACTTTAACTTTTATGCTTACAATGCCTCCATATCACATCTATTTCAGTGTTCAAAAAAAAAAGTCTTCAAAAAAATGTGTAGGTACTTATGTTGCATGTATTTTTAAAATAGTCTTTAGATCTAAAGCTAATTATGAGAGATGACAATTTTAGCAAGAAAGTTCAACGTTGCAGTTTAAATATGAATTCAATTTACAATATAGTACACTTGACTTTAAGTTGTAGCGGGATACCTTCACCACCACAAAAGGAATCCAGATATTGATATGTAAATAATTGTTTCGCTGAAAATGTAGAATTCTACCAAACAGGCCGGTGTTTCATTTTACGAAGTTGAAACAGTTGACGTCTCGTCATGTAAAACGCACTAATGACAATATACGCAAATAATTAAACTAAAAAACAAAAAATTAAAGTAATAAGAAAAGAAATACAATCGTAATTCGTAAATCGATTGAATATCGATGATGATGACGATTGACGATTGAATGACATTGACATTGACAGATACCGTACTTCTTCTTCTTGATTTATGGCTGTTGCAGGAGTGTGTCCACAACTCGCCAGAATGAAGAATTGAATTGAATAGTGTCCACAACTATGCCAATGTCACGTGGCAGAAATAAACAGTCAAACGAAAGAGATTGTTCGGTGATAATAGAAAGGCCGGTGATTATGTGTCAAACTTAACAAATTACTATGATCTCAGACTAAGAACTACTAGACGGAGCCACGGCGTGGCCGCACTTTAAACAGCAATATTTTTTTTAAATGTTGCCAGGTTGACAATTATTTAATCATATTTGGGCAAATTAAACGATAGAATGAGGTCTGTAACTAGGTCGTAAATAAGAAACTCTTCGTAACAAATATTTTATTGAAAATCGCAACGTTTATCAGAATGATTATTTAAAAGTAAATCTGCCACCCCTTCTATTCATCCAACCATCAGTCTTTAAACGTCCACTGTTGGACATTGGCCTCCCCAAAGAGAATACCAGAAATAGCGGGCTAGTGCTGACTGCATCCAACGGCTCCCTGCCGCGTTGACCATATATTTGGTCCGATACGTGGTAGCCACTCGAGAACCTTTTTCCCCAACGGTTGTCAGTTCGTCGAGCGATATGGCCTGCCCATTGCCACTTCAGCATGCAAACTCGGCGGGCTATGTCGGATATTCACGTTCTACCTCCGTATCCGTAATAAGAATTCGATCACGTAGAGAAACACCCAGACTTTGAGCCTTGATGCAAGATAAGTATTGCTTCTCCATATATTGCCGTTCTGTTCGATATCTCATCTGGTAAATAATAATAAGTTATATTTAATAAAATAATAGTACACAAGAATACAATTAAATTATCTTTTCTTTCTTTTCTGGGTCAAATAAGTAAAGAATTATCATCCTTCCAGCGCTGATTTAATTAATTGAAAAAGAACTTTTTTTTTATTGCATTTAGTGGCAGACGAGCCACGGCCCATCTGATGGTAAATGTCAACCGTCGCTCATGGACTCAACTATACTGAGAGTATTGTCAAGCCGCTGCTCACCATTTCATTTCACCGATATAAATTGAAAGAATAAACGGCTATCTCCTGCTACGACCAAAATGCAACGCACATCGTAAATGGTCATCAATAATTTCCTATTATGCAATTAGTTACGTATCTATATTATGCAATTAGTTAGGTATGTTTGAAATTGGCGCGATAAATCGAAAATCGATTTTTTAATCTTGATTTAAACAAGAATCGATTCTAGTATGTTCGATTTGAATCGAATCGGAGATCGATATTTTTTAAAGTGAATCGACATGCCTACCTTAGATAAATAACCTAATTTTTACTCTACGATGCTACGAGGTGAGGAAAGGAGCAAACAAAGAGTAAAGTAATTCTAAGGGAAGAACGTAGTATACTTAGTCTATGGAAGGAACGGAAAAGCACAAAAACTGTCATTGTTGTCAATCAAAAATAAAATTGCCTATGTCAAGTCAAACAAAATGTCATATTCATTTCATAATTTCATACGGTATCTGTGTTTGTTTTAGAGTATTTATCCATCATAGTCTCAGACTACTAACTAGACAGTAAGTTTAAGTCTTCAAAAAAAATTATAAAAAAAAGAACTAGACAGAGCGAACAAAATTCTTTGACATGTATGAGCGAGAACACAAGATACAATTTACTGGTGCAAAAAACAGACAAAGCCATAGATTTTTGTCTTTGTCGCCGTGGCCAGTTTTCGGTATTGTCACGATATCAAAATGCTTTGTCTGTCACGATCCAACTGACATTATCGAACATTTAGTATAAAAATTCGGGTTATAATTAAAATTTAATGTTAATTTGTGTTAAAAAGACTACGTGATAATAGTGCTTGTAAAATAGTGTACTATGCTACAAAAGCTACAGCGAGCGAAAAAATACAGGTATAACATTTCATTCGTATGTAGTCGAAAATGAATTAATTTAATGATTGAATGCTATAAAGTGATATAAAATGGGCTTTTTTTTACTCGAAATTAATAATTGCTACTAAGATACACTCGCAAAACACGTTTTCTAGCTATATTTCTATTACTTTGAATTGTTTCAATGTTGCTTTATTGCGAATTTAATTTGCCCAGTTTTCACTTTACTAATAAATTTATATGTCATTTATGAGATGATGATAAAAAAATGTAGCATTTTAGGTTTTCCTCTAATCCAGATGCGAGATCGAAATGAGTGGATGCTATGGGAAAACGAGGCAACCCACGAAATACCCAAAATATACTTCACGATATTTTGTTGATGTTTCATTATTATACATAATAAGAAAATAGTAATGTTGGGAGCAAAATCATTGCCAGTGAATATGTTCATGTAAGTATAGCTGCGGGGAGCCGTTGGATGCGGTTGGCACAGGACCGCTCGTTGTGGCGTTCTCTTGGGGAGGCCTATGTCCAGCAGTGGACGTTGAAAGTCTGATGGATGGATGGATGGAAGTATAGCTTAAGTCTTTGTACTTCAACTTTGTAAGTAAATCTCAATTCTAGATTATGACTACTGCTGTAGTCATAATCTAGAATTCAGAGAAACTAATTTGCTCTCTCTCGTGACACCTGTCTGGGATTTAAGGGTTTCAAAATAAAACCCAGGAGTAAAACAAAATTAAATAAGATATATTCACACCCCAAATGGTAGGTGGCAACACAAATTTATAAGGTCGTGGTATTCGTCCTATAGCTAACTTCACCACTTATAGTACTCTCCCTCCCGTGGAAGCGGCCATGAAGCACATCGTTGCGTTTTGGTCGTAGCAGGAGATAGCCGTTTATTCTTTCATTATATATCGGTGAAATGAAATGGTGAGCAGCGGCTTGACAATACTCTCAGTATAGTTGAGTTCATGAGCGACGGTTGACATTTACCATTTCAACCTGAGATTCCCCACAAACCTTGGTTTTCTAAATTCAAAAAGGCTGATAAGGCTACCACCTCTACCATCTGTCGGTTACGTTTAAACCATTCTTGCACTCCGGTATTCCTTGCTAAACTTAGGATTAGAGATAATTCCATTTGCGAATGTGGTCTGGCTCAAGGAAATATAAACCATATATTCTTTTGTTGCCCTAAATTAAGCTGTTCTTTATATAATATTTTACCAACTGAAATCTCTCGTCCTACATCTTTTAAACTTCTTTTGTCTCTTGTATTTACTCCATTTATTAAAACACTTTGTAAATTCATAAAAGTTAATAAGATTAAATTGTAAATGTATGTACATATTATAGAGGTAAAGAGTATTTAGTTTAGAAAAAAAATAGTTTTGGTTTTGTTTATAATGTATTCCTATAAGTAGTTTTATGTCATGTAGTTAGAGTTGTATTTTTTGTTTCAGTGTATTTCATGGTAATCCGTCGTGTTGGACTCATTTTTCACCGTTTATTTCTCTTTCACCGAACAAATTTCCTTCGTTTGACGGTCTACCTTAAATTAATACTCGATATTGGCGAAATTGTGCTCACACTGCCACAACAAGAGCCATTAAACAAGAAGATAAGATAAGATAAGACATTTACCATCAGATGGGCCGTGGCTCGTCTGCCACTAAATGCAATAAAAAAAAAGTTCTTATTCAATTAATTAAATCAGCGCTGGAAGGATGATAATTCTTTACTTATTTGACCCAGAAAAGAAAGAAAAGATAATTTAATTGTATTCTTGTGTACCATTATTTTATTAAATATAACTTATTATTATTTACCAGATGAGATATCGAACAGAACGGCAATATATGGAGAAGCAATACTTATCTTGCATCAAGGCTCAAAGTCTGGGTGTTTCTCTACGTGATCGAATTCTTATTACGGATACGGAGGTAGAACGTGAATATCCGACATAGCCCGCCGAGTTTGCATGCTGAAGTGGCAATGGGCAGGCCATATCGCTCAACGAACTGACAACCGTTGGGGAAAAAGGTTCTCGAGTGGCGACCACGTATCGGACCAAATATATGGTCAACGCGGCAGGGAGCCGTTGGATGCAGTCAGCACTAGCCCGCTATTTCTGGTATTCTCTTTGGGGAGGCCAATGTCCAACAGTGGACGTTTAAAGACTGATGGTTGGATGAATAGAAGGGGTGGCAGATTTACTTTTAAATAATCATTCTGATAAACGTTGCGATTTTCAATAAAATATTTGTTACGAAGAGTTTCTTATTTACGACCTAGTTACAGACCTCATTCTATCGTTTAATTTGCCCAAATATGATTAAATAATTGTCAACCTGGCAACATTTAAAAAAAATATTGCTGTTTAAAGTGCGGCCACGCCGTGGCTCCGTCTAGTAGTTATTAGTCTGAGATCATAGTAATTTGTTAAGTTTGACACATAATCACCGGCCTTTCTATTATCACCGATCAATCTGTTTCGTTTGACTGTTTATTTCTGCCACGTGACATTGGCATAGTTGTGGACATACTCCTGCAACAGCCATAAATCAAGAAGAAGAAGTACGGTATCTGTCAATGTCAATGTCATTCAATCGTCAATCGTCATCATCATCGATATTCAATCGATTTACGAATTACGATTGTATTTCTTTTCTTATATTTTTTGTTTTTTAGTTTAATTATTTGCGTATATTGTCATTAGTGCGTTTTACATGACGAGACGTCAACTGTTTCAACTTCGTAAAATAAAACACAGGCCTGTTTGGTAGAATTCTACATTTTCAGTGAAACAATTATTTACATATCAATATCTGGATTCCTTTTGTGGTGGTGAAGGTACAATATCCCACTACAACTTAAAGTCAAGTGTACTATACTGTAAATTGAATTCATATACTGCAACCATGGACTTAATAATATACGTCCATTACTGCAACGTTGAACTTTTTTGCTAAAATTGTCAGCTCTCATAATTAGCTTTAGATCTAAAGACTATTTTAAAAATACATGCAACATCACCTACACAATTTTTTTGAAGAAACACTGAAATAGATGTGGTATGGAGGAAGGAAACTCAATTATTTATGGACTTGAACATCAGGTAAGATTTCACTGATTTTATTTAGTATAATTTACATTAAAAAATTTCTTTTTTATTGGATCTGCAGTATCCTATAATCACAGATTTCTTCCATAACTAGCTTATTTATTTATTTATTTATTCTATTCTTTATTGTACACCAGTAAAATCAATGTAAAACATAAAAAAATCAGTTGTTCTCTGTAAAGTGGGAGTAGAACCCACCTCAACGCTTCGCTTATGAGGAGTGCAATATAATTAACTTAGAAGAGTACAATGGGCGGCCTTTTTGTTAATAGTATCAGGCATCCTTAGGATGAACATGTCAATGTTAGGTAAAGAGAGGTAGTTGAAGGTGTATAATAAATATAATAATACAAATTATACATAAATGAACATATTATATTCAAAATAAATATAACATAAATACCAATATACTATACATGCATAGATACATACCTACAATCATTATATACTATAAAGTAAAATCAATTGTCATAATAGTTTATGAATTAATATAAAATGATAGTATTGAAAAATAGTAGCAATTTATTAAAGGTTTAAATAGGTAGTGATTTTTAATCATAGCTTTAAATTTAGTATAGGTCTCTGCCCATCTAATTTCCACTGGCAGAGCATTCCACAAAGTAATAGCCCTGACCGTAAAAGATTCGGCAAAAAAATTTTTTGTTATGTGATGGCATTTTCAGGGTCAGGTTATGCGAAGACCTTAAAATCTTTGAATGTGTATCATGGATGTATTCAAAACGACTTTTGAGATATGAAGAGGTTGAAGGGTTAAACAATACATTATATAGTATAGAAAGAATATGAGTATTCCGGCGATGTTGTATTGGTAACCACATAAGCTGCGTTTGAAATTGTGAAACATGATCATACTTGCGAAGACCAAATATGTATCTTATCCAGAAACTTGGAGGCACTCAAGTTTATCCCGTTGGTTTTCGGCGAAGAAGAAGAACCCGGCAAGAAACTCATGGTCCACTTTTTTAAATTGCCAATTTATTACAATTTAATATAATCTTTATAACTAAAATTACATTATTGAATGAGGAGCAGCTCAAGCCCATTTAGTTTTATCCTCAAGATAATCCGAAACAGTGTAATAACCTTGATTACAAAGTCTAATTTTTATTGCTTTCTTAAACTTATTTAGTGGCATGTTTCGGACATTTTCAGGAATTTTATTGTAGAAGCATATACATTGCCCCATGAAAGATCTACTAATTCTGTGGAGATGAGTACTGTGAGCAACAAGATTGCCTTTGTTCCTTGTATTAATGTGATGAACGTCGCTATACTTATCAAAGTTTCTGATGTTTTTCTTGACATACAACAGATTTTCATATATAAATTGAGACACGACAGTTAGAATATTTATTTCTTTAAATTTCTGTCTAAGGGAAACTCTCGGGCCCAGATTATAGATTGCATGAACCTTTTCTGAAGTACAAATATAGAATTTAAATCGACGGAGCATCCCCATAGCAGTATGCCATAGGACATAATACTATGAAAGTAACTGAAATAAACTATTCTAGCCGTTTCAACATCAGACAACGTCAGATGTTTTGTTGCTAAAACAGGAATATTAGTAAAATAATTTTCAAATGCCGTTGCCACTTCTCGATTCGCTCTTACATTTTTGTCATCTATTTTCAAGTTAAAGTCCCTCTTGTGCACTGTTTCTCTACCAGTTTCACTGTTTATCACCTTCCAAGTCATTTTAATAATATCGCCGGATTTTTTGATTTTATTTTTCAGATATAGTGATTTAGCACAGGAACAGGCTCGTTTGAATGTTTTGGAATAGTTTTTTACATATTCCAGAAATATTGGGTTATGATTATAGTTTTTTTTAATTATAAAGTTCATATAACTTTAGTCTACTTTTATAAATACCACAGGTAGCCCATTCACTAAAGCAGCTACCAACAATTGTTAGCTGTGTTTTTGAAGAATTCATAGTAAGCCCATGAGATACGCTCCAAGCACTAATTTTATTTAAATCGTCACTGGGTATTCCTATAGTATGCGATAATTGAGCTAATGGAGTCTGCAAGTAAATTTGAAGATCATCTGCATAAAGGTGGTAGGAAGAAAGTAGGTTATTAGACAAGGAATTAATAATAATTGTGAAAAGTAGAGGGGATAAAACGCCACCCTGGGGCACACCGACTGATGTATTACGCCAAGAGAAGTAAATATTTTCAATATGAATATGTTGGGCCACACAGGTAACTGCGAAACCAATCTACATATTGCCGTTGGAGATATGTCAAGAGAGCAAAGTAGAGAGAGTAATATCTCAGTCTACGTGTTAACTGCGTTACTGAAGTCTAGCAGAGCCACTACAGTCAGCTTACCACATTCCATACCTGATCTGATGCCCTCCGTAATATTGACGAAGGCTGTGGTAGTACTATGGCCTGGACGGAAACCGGATTGTAGTGGGTTAAGGAGATTACATTTGCATGCCATGATTAAGTGGTTTAAGGATTTTGGAGAGGAAAGGCAATATGGATATGGGACGATAATCGGAAAACAATTTGGGATTATTTTTTTTAGGTAAAGGGATGATTTCGGCATCTTTACACATAGGTGGAAAGACCCCGCTGGTCAAGGAAAAATGAAGGATTTGACAAATGATTGAAAGGATTTCATCAAGGACAGGAAATATCATTTTACGGCTGAGGACACAGTGGCTCCAGAGGCAATGATGCAGCAGATGAGCTGGCTAGAAGAGGTTCTGACATGGCTGCTGTCGGACCGGAACCCATCATAGCTTTGCCCTTTGCCAAGCTTCGGACTCTGGTAAGGGAAAGAACTAGGGACCATCATCAACTCTATTGGTCTATTGGTCGGTCACGGTGAGTGTGGACAGGCCATGGAAGCATTGCCGCTGTTAGACATCCGAATCACTAAACAGTTACTTCGGCTACCTAAGCAGCAACTGCGGATAGTTTCGGCAGCTATCACTGGTCACGGATCCTTTAACAAACATTTATTTGTCTTAGGAATCACAGAGAGCCCACTTTGCAGAGCGTGCCTGCAAGAGGAGGAGACGGTGGTCCATGTGTTGCAGCACTGTGCGGAGGTCGCCACATACAGGACAAAATACTTCGGGAGCTCAAGTTCTCTCCGGGAGATCACCAGCAACACCAAGGGGCTTTTGGCGTTCTTCCGGGAGCTGGGGTGGATCAAGTGAAGGCTTCACACCCACCCACACGCAAAACACGCGCTCAGACGTGGAGTTGCGGAGAACAGCCCACCGAACCAATACCAATACGGCTGATACAGTCACATCCAACGCAAGATCCAACTGCGTTGGATGTGATCGACATAATGCTCTTCTTGTGATGTTAAGCAGTAAAAAGATTAAAAACAAACGGTGGATAACCGGGAGTAGGAAGAGAAGAAAGACGATTAATTGTATCAACCTTGATAGTCCTGTCAAAATTTGACGGAGCAGAGAAACGTTGATTAAGCACTTTGCTGGATCTTCATCTTGAACAGAATTATGAATGTGCTGGCGTTGTGCATCCCTACACACCTTATTGCAACATCCTTTTTTAAATTTGCTTCAATAGGCTTTATTTTATACTTGAACTTGGCTGTAGCTTTTTATGAAATCAATCCTTTGATGTTATCCATAAGCCAAGGTGCAGGTGGATGTTTAATTTTAACTGGTCGGATAAGGCCATGCTTGTCATAAAGATTGATGAGATTTTGGTTAAGAATCTTAACATTTTCTTTTTTTTTTTTTTTTACATCTTCACGCAGATTACAAAGATTTATCTGACCAAAATTACGCTGCATTAGGATCTTAGGTTTAGGCTTAGGAGGCCGGAGTTTATAGGAAAGGAAGAGTAAATCATGATAGGAGAACGCATCAGCTGGGCATTGCCTTAGCAACACGTTCTCTTAACGATACCATAATTAAGTCAAGAAGAGAAGGGGTAGAATTAGGGAAGTAATGAGTAGCATCAAAGGGAAGAATATAAAGGATACAGGAATTAGATAAAGAATTAAAGAATGGAGTGTTCTGGAACGGGAGTAATTTTTCAATGATTCCATATTCTCTTTAATTTTTAGAGCATCTCTAATCTGGTTTTGTACCGCATTGGGTACTGCTGAAAATCAGTGCTGTTATGCTTATTGCGTAGCAGCAATAAGCTGAGCATTATCCATTTATGGATGGACTTTGTGACACCCACAGGGTAGACTTAAGTATTTGGGAGGAGATGGAGTAATTTTAATTTTATTTTTTTATTTTCTTTTGTTTTTTTATTTGTTAAACCATCAATGTATGTTTTATTTTTTTCCCGCATTTTTTTTTTTCGTGTATGTGCATGCTTGTCCGAAATAAAACCTTTTTCTTTCTTTCTTTCTTTCATTATGACCACACCTACCGACATTTTACGATCAAGGCGTTAAATAATATACAGTAAAATAGCTATCTTTTAGAAACCATCCCTTTTTCTAGGATAAAAAGTAGCCTATGCCCTATTCTGCTTGGTTGGTTCTAGATGAGGTTTATGTTAAATGTCATGATGACGAGTTAAATAGTTATGATTTTTTTTTTATGGCAGACAAGCCACGCTCCATCTGATAGTAAATGGTAACCGTCGCTCATGGACTAAACTATACCGAGAGTATTATCATGCCGCTCCTCATCATTTCATTTCACCGATATGAAATGATAGAATAAACGGCTATCTCCTGGTACAGCCAAAACGCAACGATGTACTTCATGGCCGATCACACGGGAGATGGTGGTACCAACCCGCTCGGGCCTGATAACAAATGAGTACTCCCACTTGGTACCCAGTCCTACCACCAGTCATGCAATGGATGATAATTGCTTACTTCCCTTAGTCGCCTCATACTCTGAACCCTGTGGGAAAGAATGGGGTGGTGACACTTGTATTCTTAGCCCGTCACCACACGGAACCACATGAAACCGTAACCATAAACAAACACCCTGTCACATTTAAAATATTAGTAAGAATTCATTAAAAATCTATTCTGATTTCAGACTAGAGCTTTATCTCCACAATATGGCGAAAGTGATGCTATTAGATTCCTGATAGGCACTCAGAGCCTGAAGCCTAATTCCAATCAAATACATGTTGTGGAACTAGAGGAGGACACCGGTGCTTTACATACAAAGGTGATAACCAATTATTACTTTCAAATAATTGCACATAATGTTTATCAAAAGAGGAGTCAACATGCTGCAGTGGTGGCAAGCTGTACTGCATGGATTTAACTGTGTTAGTCACTATTGCACAAGGCAAAAAAATGTTCTGGGCAATGAGCAGGATAGTGTGGGGCCCTCACCCACAAAATAAACCCACCTTATGTCGCTCTCTACCAACACTGGTGTCCACTGGAACTGTATGATATGACGTCAGTGGTCCCCTCGTCTGCCATAGGTCAAAGGATGATGTCATATAGCTTATATTACTTTTGGATCATAAATACAGTTAATTATGAAAGAATTTAATTTCAGTAGAGTGGTTATGAACATTTACTCATTCCAATCTATACTATTATAATACTATTTTAAAGCTGTAAAAGATCTATGTCTTTACATTTAAAATATTTATATAGCCTGTTATAAATATGTTATTTTACGGGCCTCGTGGCGTAGTCGGTAGTATAACCGACTTCCGTGCACGAGGTCGTGGGTTCGATTCCCACTCAGGACAATAATTTGTGTGATGAACACAGATATTTGTACTGCGTCTGGGTGTTTTCTATATATTATATGTATGTATTTACAAAAAAAAAAGTAACATATGTATTATATCCGTAATCTGGTACCCATAGCACAAGCGTTAAGCTTAGTTTGGGACCAGAGGACGTTGTGTGAAATGTCAGTGGATATTTATTATTATTTATTTATTATAATATGTTAATTAAAAAAATTGCTAAGAAATGCTTTTTGAAAATGCCATTCATGTACTTTTGGATAGAGAACTGGCAAGTAGAGTCCGAATTAGAAAGTAAGGATGTTAATAACTTATTATATTTTAGGTGTTCAAACATGATATTGGTGAAGTGTGGCACTTGCGCTGTTCGCCACATGATGCTGCTGTCTTACTGACCACACATAATGCCTATGATGCAGCTACCTCTCAGTGTACAATGGGGGTTTCTATATTCAAACTACCTACTGTTGAAGTAAGTAATCTATCTATATATACAATTATAGAATTGTGACAGACATGTGCCTGTCATAGTAGTACCTCTCATTTTGAAAACATCTTTTTAGTGCGAATTGGTCCCAACTTCACACTCTAAATTATTTTCTTTTTTGATTGCTGCTGCTATAATAAAACAGCTTCGTTCAAAAAACTAAAAATACAAAAGCAACATACAGAATTTTAAATCGCGTCAAAGAGACTTAGGTCTGTACTTGTTACTGTTTTTGTCCATTCAATCCATATACATACGAAATAAGCTCTTTTGAAAAGGCACTATAATCATATAAGTATAAAATGTGTAATTTGTTACTCCAGTAAGGAATTTTTATTATATTTTATAAAAACTGCAGGTGATACCAAAGGACTTAGATGAGCTGAGCGCTATACAAAGTAGGAACGCAGAAGATATGGAACTACTGCTAACCATCAAGCCAGAGGTATTGTGAATATAAATCCTTACAAATACATATGCAAAAGTCCCTTAGTTTTGTTTGTATATTAGCGTAACAAGCTTTCACCCCATAACTGCTCCATCAATCGTTATAAAATTTAGCATACTCATAGTCCAGAACCCAGAAAATGTGGGATAGCAACTTTTGCATAGAGATCATTATCATATGCTGCAAGCTCAGACTAAGAACTAGACGGAGCCACGGCGTGGCCGCACTTGAAACAGCAATATTTTTTTTAAATGTTGCCAGGTTGACAAATATTTAACCATATTTGGGCAAATTAAACGATAGTCAGAATGAGGTCTGTCAACTTGGCCGTAAATAAGAAACTCTTCGTAACAATTTTTTATTGAAAATCACAACGTTTATCAAAATAATTGTTTAAAAGTAAATCTACCACCTCTTCTATTCATCCAACCATCAGTCTTTACACGTCCACTGCTGGACATTGGCCTCCCCAAGAGAGCACCAGAATTAGCGGGCTTGTGCTGACTGCATCCAACGCCTCCCTGCAGCTTTGACCATATATTTAGTCCAACTGGTGGGAGGCCATATTACGCTGCGCTGTCCGATGCATGGTCACAACTCGAAAACCTATTTCCCCAACGGTTGTCAGTTCGTCGAGCGATATGGCCTGCCCATTGCCACTTCAGCATGCAAACCCAGCGGGCTATGTCGGATATTCCCGTTCTACGGATCTCCGTAATAAGAATTCGATCACGTAGGGAAATACCAAGACTGAGCCTTGATCCAAGGTAAGTATTGCAGCTCCATAAATTGCCGTTCTGTTCGATATCTCAACTGATAAATAATAATATGTTATATGTAATAAAATAATAGGCCGTGTGCGACCGGCTTTAGAATTGTCCCACCCCTCTCCACCCATGGGAGTCGTAAGAGCCGACTGAGGGAATACCGGGGGAAGTGGGCAGCAGCACTCCCTCGAGTATTAACAACATCTACTGCGATCGCCAACCCGTCTGCCAAGCGTGGCGATTACAGCAGTATACCCCCAATTTGGGGAGGCTTATGTCCAGCAGTGGACGTCGAAAGGCTGATGGATGGATGGATGGAATAAAATAATAGTACACGAGAATACAATTATCTTTTATTTCTTTTCTGGGTCAAATAAGAAAAGAATTATCATCCTTCCAGCGCTGATTTAATTAATTGAATAAGAACTTAGAGCAAATCAGTTTCTCTGAATTCTAGATTATGACACAGCGGTGCCATAATCTACGAGGGGTGATCCAAAAGTAATGATAATTGGTTACTTCAGGTCCACATAAAAATCCAAAAAAAATTTTTTTCGCTACCCTATACACTCACTACGTCAGCCTAAAAAAATCATATAAATAGGTCAGGATTTCCGGGAGATACATTCATTTGAATACGAACTGTCGAAGAGATAACATCAACATGGAGAAAAACGAAATTAGAGCTGTGATCAAGTACCTCTGTTTGAAAAAAATGTCTACAAAAGACTTACACTGTGACTTGGTGGAAACATTGGGGGACTCTGCTCCTCCATATTCTACAGTTGCACGCTGGGCCAAGGAGTTTAAGCTGGGCAGAACATCCACTGAAGATGAACATCGCGAAGGACGCCCATCCACGTCCCTCACAGAAGACAACGTGAAAAAAGTCGAAGATGTTGTGTTGGCAGATCGAAGAGTGACCATCAGGCATGTAGCTGAGGTCACAGGGATCTCATATGGAAGCGTTCAAAGAATCATTTCGAACGAGTTGCATATGAAAAAGGTCTCTGCGCGTTGGGTTCCCAGAATGTTAACCGACGAGCAAAAGAAAAAACGAGTTGACATTTCGAGGGTCAATCTCGAAAAGTTCCAAGCAGATAAAGAAAATTTTTTGTTGCGTTTTGTGACTATGGACGAGACCTGGATCCACCATTTTGATCCTGAAACAAAAAAACAATCGATGACTTGGAAGCGAGCCTCCTCACCGACGCCAAAGAAATTCAAAGTCTCAAGTTCGGCGGGAAAGGTTATGGCGTCTGTTTTTTGGGACGCTAAAGGAATAATTTTGGTGGAATATTTGGAAAAGGGAGCCACTATTACGGGCTCTTACTACGCAGACCAAATAAGAAGATTACCGGAGGCCATTAAGGAAAAAAGACGCGGCAAACTGCGAGCTGGAGTGCTGTTTCACCAAGACAACGCACCGGCTCACAAAGCCGCAGTTGCGATGGCTGCCATTCAAGAAACGGGATTCGAACTGGTCGAACACCCTCCCTATTCGCCAGATCTGGCTCCTAGTGACTTTTACCTCTTTCCTCGGCTCAAGGAACACCTCCGAGGCAAGAAATTTGAAGACAATAGCGAAGTTATGGCCGCTGTTGAGGCGTTTTGGGAGGGTCAAGAAAAGGAATTTTTTTCAAAGGGAATCCTGGGTTTAGAAAAAAGATGGACTAAATGTATTGATTTGTTAGGAGACTATGTAGAAAAATAAATATTAACTTTAATTACCGTGTTTTATTTTCATTATCATTACTTTTGGATCACCCCTCGTATAATTGAGATTTACTTACAAAGATGAAGTTACAACTGCCTCTGTGGTGCAGTGGTAGTGTAAGCGACTGCTGATCGAGACCTCATCTCGGGTTCGATCACCGGGACGGGCAGTTTCTCGTAACAAAAAAAATTCTCAGTAGCAGCGCCTCTAAATTTTCTGTGTTATTTAAAATTTTCTGTTTTTTGTTTGTTCGGGCTTCCTGGAAAAACTACTAAACGCATTTTATTTGAGCTTTTTGTTTGATTGGATTTAAAAACTGGTACTTAAACAAAAAAAATAAAAAATCTCAGAACGAGCCCGGAGTTTGGGAATGTGTCCGGTAGACGTCAATAGGCTCGCCCCCTATTACGTGGGACTTAAAAATAGCTGGCAAGTCGTGGGTTTGTAATATACCTCTGCCTACCCCTTCGGGGAATACAGGCGTGATGCTATGTTTTTTGAAGTTACAAAGACTAAAAGCTATACTTACATGAACATATTCACTGGCAATGATTTTGCTCCCAACGTTACTATTTTCTTATTATGTATAATGAAACGTCAACAAAATATCGTGTAAAATATTTTGAGTATTTCGTGGGTTGCCTCGTATTCCCGTAGCATCCACCCATTTCGATCTCGCATCTGGATTAGAGGGAAACCTAAAATAGTAAATATTTATCATCATCTCATAAATTACATATAAATTTATTAGTAAAGTGACTACTGGGCAAATTAAATTCGCAATAAGGCAACACCGAAACAATTCTCAGTAATAGAAATTTAGCTAGAAAACGTGTTTTGCGTGTATATTTTAGTAACAATTATTCATTTCGAGTAAAAAGCCCACTGTATCATTCAATCATTCAATTATTTCATTTTCGACTACTTACGATTCAAATGTTATACCGGTATTTTTTCGCTCGCTGTAGCTTTTGTAGCCTAGTACACTATTTTACAAGCACTATTATCACGTAGTATTTGTCTCAAAACACTGAATAACACGTAATTACATTGAATAATATGTAAAACCCGATTTTTTATACAAATGTTCGATTATGTCAGTTGAATCGTGACAGATAAAGCATTTTGACATCGTGACAATACCAAAAACTGACCACGGCGACAAAGACAAAAATCTATGACTGTGTGTTTTTTGCACCAGTAAATTGTATATTGTGTTCTCGCTCATACATGTCAAAGAGTTTTCTTCGCTCTGTCTAGATATATTTAGTCTGATGCTGCAAGTGATGTATTTAAATTCTAAAGTCCGCGAATGGTGCGAATTAATATGTGTATATACGAAATAATATGTATATTTTTTAATTTACTGAAGGCTTTGGCAGACCCAACAGCCTAAAAAACAAGAGCGCCTAAAATTTGATTTATAGTTATTAGACACAGTTGTTTATCTGTAAAATATGTTGTAGTTATGTTTTCTGTGAAATGGCAATTTTATTATCTATATCAGAAACCAGAAGAAGAAATCCGTTGTGCGGAGTGGCACCCCACGGACAGTGCACGCGTGGGCGTCGTCAGCGAGTCGGGCGTGCGCGTGCATGACGTCAGCACTGGCGCGCCCGTCAGCCGCACGCCCGGCGCCCGCCTCAAGCTCTCCGCCGGCAAGTGGAACCCGCACCAGGGGCACGCGCAGGTACCGCCCGGCTGTATGTTCACTACTGCACACACTCACTGCGCCTCGAGCTCTCCTGTAGAACCCGCACCAGGGGCACGCGCAGGTACCGCCCGGCTGTATGTTCACTACTGTAGACATTTACTGCGACTCGAGCTCTCCGCCGGCAAAATCAACTTTCTGAATTTCAGCGACGAACTGCGCTGCAGCGCAAAATTTCTTTTGTGTACAAACACAGCTGCACTTCTACTGACTCACTCTCGGAATCTAGTGAGCAAGCTAAACGATACAATCGGAAAGCTAAGAGCATAAGACCGACAGCTTCACGTGTACATACGAGGCACATACACTGCCATTTGCATCTGAGGGTTGTGCTCATACACTGCCATCTTTGTTGCACTCTGGTTTTTTTTTGAGATCAGAAAATTCATATAGTACCTTATTTATGGCCCTGATCTGTGCTTCTAAATTTGAACCTTCGCCAGGTTCTAAGTGTTCGAACTTTTTTTAGTTGTGAGGTAGTGAATGAGATGGTTGCATTGAAAAGTTGTCCGTCACATAATTTTGAGTTTTAATGAAAATGTTTTTTCAGTTTGCAGTATTACAAGATATGCACATAAAGTGCTATGACACCCGCACAGACTGCACTAAGCCTTCTTGGAGTATAGACAACGCGCATAGACAACTTGCCAGAGACTTGGACTTTAATCCTAACAGGTTGGTCCCATTCTTCTATACGTTAGGCATTAGGTTACTTGAGACAACGCTACGATGCTGTGTCGCAAGTGTCGATGTAATTTGTGCTAGTAAACAATATTGCAATTCGTTCGGCAGGCAATTTCACTTGGCGAGCGGGGGTGATGACGCGGCTCTCAATATATGGGACTACAGAAACGGAAAAGAACCCATATTTAGTAGGACTGACCATTCGCACTGGTAAGTGACTTTTTTTTAAACATCCTGCACTAGGGACTAATTGTATTTCGTAGAGAACTTTTCAAACATGGAATTAAAAGACTGATATCTAATGTCTTTTTTTCTTTAATAGTTACTCGATTTGAGTATTTGCCAGTGACTTATTTAGGGTAAATTTCTTTTTCACCAGATTATACTGGCATCGAAAATGTCCTTCCTTATGTTAGTTTTATTATTTGAACACCCTCTTACGACATTGCTGCGATGAGAGAGAAAGAAAGGCCAATAGTTAATACATTGTGTTCAGAGTATACGATATCATTTTGTTTCAACTGAAAAAAAATGCACATCTGATACTTTTAGATGCCATGTGGTAACCGTTAGCAGAGAATTTCTACTTCCCATTCGCTCTGGAATACCAGTAAACCATCATCCACGTGTCCACGTCGGCTGTACCTACAATCATTTAAAAAGAACATTCAATTGTAATAAATGTAATTAACTGCCTCTGTGGTGCAGCGGTAGTGTAAGCGACTGCTAATCATAGGGTCTCGGGTTCGATTCCCGGGTGGGGCAAAGATACTGAGCTTCTTCGTAAAAAAAAATCTCAGTAGCAGCCCGGAGTTTGGAAATGTGCCCGGTAGACGGCAATAGACTCGCCCCCTATTACGTGGGATTTAAACATAGCTGGTGAATCGCGTGTGTGTAATACACCTCTGCCTACCGTTTCGGGGGTGATGCTATGTAAGAAATGGTTAAGTTGTGGGGTGGGTATGCGGCCTATCCATGTACAGACAAGAGTAGTGCGGCAGATGCAACAGTGGTATGTGTGGCAGGGTGTGGTCGGTGCGCTACAACAGCTACCACGAGCAGCTGCTGCTGTCGGCCAGCTCGGACGCGCGGGCGCTGCTGACGGCCGCCGCCGGCGTCTGCGCCGACTGCGACGACGACTCGCGCCGCCTCAGCCAACTGTGAGTACGGACTTGCCCCTCGGACTGTAACCGTGGGGTGACGGACGAACAATACAAGTGTCACCACCCCATTCTTTCCCACGGGTGTCGTACGAGGCGACTAAGGAAGTAAGCAATTATTATTACATTAATGATGGTCGGACTCAACTATACCGAGAGTATTGTCAAGCCGCTGCGCACTATTTTATTTCTCAGTAATGAAATTAAAGAATAAACGGCTATCTTCTGCTACAGCCAAAACACACTGACGTGCTTCATGACCGGTCACACAGGAGATGGTGGTACCCACCCGTTCGGCCCGATAGCAAATGAGTACTCTCACTTAGTACCCAGCCCTTCCACCAGCAATGGGTAATAATGCTTACTTCCCTTAGTTCATACACCCGTGGGACAAAATGGGGTGGTGACACTTGTATTCTTAGGTCGTCACCACACGGACAAGTCTGTTTATAATATCTCAATATCAGCTTTTTAGTTAATACGTATAAAAGTACCAGCCGCATTAGCATGATAAATCCCTTTTGCATAGGATTTGCGTAAAATCCTTTTAAGCTTTCATTTCATATTTGTGAAATGAAATGGTGAGCAGCGGCTTGACAATACTCTCGGTATAGTTGAGTCCGTGAGCGACGGTTATTTACCATCAGATGAGCCGTGGCTCGCCTGCCACTCTACGAGTAGATACATGCAATAAAAAAAAATGCTCTTCACAATTTACATGGTACTAAAGTCTGTTCCGGCTAATCTCCGAAACAGCTGGACCTATAGATATGGCATTGATTTTGGTTTTTATTTTGTATAATTAATGTAATAATATATATATAATAATTAATGTAAAATAATTAGAGTTGCACACAGAAAAAACTAAACTAAATCTCACATGGACTGTCCGTGAATAACATAATTATTTATTTATTGTACTGTTTTGATAATGCCAGCCTTGAGGCCTCATTAAACCTTGTGCCCATGGACTCGAGGATTAAAGACGACCGCGACTTTGTCCTTTTTTTTTTGTTAAGGCTGGATAAAAGTTTCCTAAACGCATACCCCGTCGTTCGGAGCAACGAACAGGGTAGTGTGGGGCCTTCACCCACTAAAGAAACCCGCCGCGTGCCGTCTCTCCGCCTTTATTAGCGGGCCACCGGAACCATATTACATTCCTTCAGTGGACCGCGACCTTACCTAACCCACAACAAAATACGTATAATACAAAGATATTTACCCCCAAATTAGTTAAGAGATAACAGTCAAGCGCTTATAAACTAAATGATTCCAGTCTGGAAGACGGTGTGCTCCAATCGTATGAGCAGCATGAAGACTCTGTGTACTGCGCTGAGTGGAGCGCTGCGGAACCTTGGACGTTCGCGTCGCTCAGCTATGACGCGCGGCTTGTATTGTCCCGCGTGCCCAAGCACTTCAAATACAAGATACTCTTGTAGGTAAACCACGAAACCCAGAAGAATACTTCACAAATGTAAGAGTGTAAGAATTATTTCATTCTCGAAGCTGGCGGTACGGGATTGGACAGCGACACAACGCTGGCGCGCTGAATGCACTGAACCGTCGCACCTGTCGAACGCGAGGACTGTGTGATGTCGTTTATATTAATAAATTAGTACTATACGAGGGTGGTCCGATAAATACTTAGCATACAAAAGAATAACAAAGATTTTGGGAAAAGTGACAATTTATTTCTCAACATAATCTCCTTTCAGTTTTTTGTACACTTGACCCAGCGATGCTCCAACTTCCTTAACCCGTCTGAAAAATACGTTTTCTGGAGGTCTGCAAAGTAGGCCTCCATGGCGGCGATAACCTCCCCATTCGACACAAATTTCTGCCCCGGCGAGTAACTGTTTTAATTTGGAAACAAAAAGAAGTCGCACGGGGCCTAATCCGGAGAATACGGTGGATGGGGCAGCCGTTCGTAGCCTAATTCTCCTAATTTGGTCGTGGCGACGGCGGAGGTGTGAGCCGGTGCGTTGCCATGACGGAAGAGCACTTATTTCTTCGCCAAATGGGGCCGTTTTTCTACAATTCGGCATCGAATCGCCCCAATAATTCGGCATGGTAAAGCCCTGTGACCGTTTTGGCCTTCTCCTCCTTGATCTACATCGACTTCCTAGTCGATGTAGATCACACCTTTTGAATCCCAGAAAACGGTGGCCATCACCTTTCCGGCCGTTAGAACAGTCTTCGCAGCAGATTCGCCGGGTGAAATCCACTGTTTCGATTGTTCCTTTGTCTCTGGTGTGTACCAGTGTATCCATGTTTCGTCGACGGTCACGAAATGACGTAGAAACTCCTTCGGATTGTTCTTAAACATCGTCAAACACTGTTCTGAAGTGATCTCACGGTTGCGCTTGTTGTCCGGAGTGAGCGCGGCACCCATCGGCTCTGACCGCTTTCTCATGCCCAATACTTCATGCAGGATATGAACCACAGGGTCTTTTGAAATGCCTACTGTCTCGGCTATCCCGCGCACCTTCGATCGGCGGTCTGCCAATACGATATCATAGATTTTTGTCACGTTATCCTCCGTGGTAGCCGTTTTCGAGGTACCTGGGCGTGGCTCATCAAAAACCGACGTGCGACCACGTTGAAACTTGTTAAACCAATTTTTGAGGGTCGCCATCGAAAGAGATGGAGCCACCGTACACAGCAACCAAGCGCTCTTTGATTTCGCTGCGCGATTTCTCTTCCAAAAGCAAGAATCGATTCACCGACCGATATTGCCCTTTTTCCATTTTTAACAAATCCGCGGACACGCTCGCTTCCACAAGCAGCCAAAACATAATGACGCGCCCGATTCGGCTGAAATTTTGACAGTAGCTGTAACGAGAATGTACTACGCGATTCAAAATTGCTTTTGCGTTAGAAGTACTTATCGGACCGCCCTCGTACAAATGCTCACAGCCAGGATCGTAAACTGTGTCAAGAATGGACTGTGGCACTGTTGTTGTATTTCAAATGTTTTCAGTCTAGAAACCAAGCATGTGCCCATTGAGAAAGAAAATTCCGGTCTGAATGACGTCATACTCCAATCATATAATGAGCAATATGAAAACCCAATATGTGAGGAACTCTCTTGTAGAGAAAATGTATAAACTTAAGAATCATTATTATATATATGGTAGGTACTCTCAGGTCCCTTTTATGTGAATATAATATTCCAATCAGTATATAATATTAAGAATAAAATTAAATATAATTTTGGAAAAATATCTTTTATTTCTACAACTAACATGTAAAACAAGATTTAAAGATAACATGGACTGGTATATTATTGACATTTTAACAAGGATGTTTAATATTTAGGTATTTTTTTATATATATTTTTAGCATTTGACATGCTTAGCCATATACATTAAACACAAAATGTGAAATCGAAAATAACAGTCACGAGCAGGATGATGTGACAAGGATGTTTAATTAAACACAAAGTGAAAAGTGTTTTTCACTTTGTGTTTAATGCATAGTGCTAAGCATATCAAATGCTAAAAATATATATAAAAATATCTAAATAAGGATGTTTAATATAAAAAAATAAACTTTTATAAATATATTTTATTTACAACTAAAATCTCTCAGCAACTCTATTTGCTACATTTCTCAAATTACCATAAACTTTTGATGGAGGTGATCCCATGATGAGGTTGCATATTGCTCGTCGAGCCAAAGCAATATTCTGATAACTACCAAGGATGTGAATTTTTGAATCTGCCAACACTATTCGAGTTTTAGTGACATTCTCTATTGTGAATTTTGTACGGCCAGCTTTACCAGCCAGTCTACCAATTGCTCGACTTAAATGATCGCCTTGTAATGTTTTTACATCTTTCACTTCAAATGATTCGACAAAAAGGTCATCTAACCGCAACAGGGCTAGTGCATCATCAACTTCAAAGCCATATAGGAAAGCCTGAAATTAAAGAAAATAAATATCACATAAGAGAAATGTATGGAACATTCAATGGCAATGTGTGGTAAAATTTATTGAAGATATAGTCTCATGCCAAACTTCTCTACATCAAATATTTTGTTTCTATATGTAGCAAAAACATACCTTGACAAAATCAGCAGCCTTTTGCAAATTAGCAATATCTTTTGTCTCTGGTCCAACTTTAATTTCAACATTTCTTGTTTTTGTATTAAACCTAACTTGTAACAAAAGGTGTTCTACAATTGGTGTAAAGATCTTGAGCCAGTTTTCTTTGAGAGGTGTATACCTACAAAATAAATCAGATATTTTCATTGGTAATAGCTTCATGCCTGTATTCTCCATAGAAGTAGGTGGAGGTGTATTATACACCTGCCATTCGCCAACTATATTTAAGTCCCGTGTTATAGGGGGAGACCTATTGCCGTCTAATGGAATATTTCCAAACTCTGGACTGCAACTGAGAATTTTTCTTTTTATGAAAAAGCTCAATAACACTGCCCGATGGGCAGTTGTTACTAGAAAAGATATACTTGTAAGTTTTGTTGGCAGAACAAGATAAACACAATACATTTGCTATGATATGGGAACCACTTTCTCTTTCATTTTGACCTAAATAAAATAATACTAATTGTCTCTATAATTGCCTCAGTGGCTAGTGTCAACCGGCACTAGCTCTGTATGAATAACATGAGATGTTAGTATGTGCAAATAGAAGCGCACTTTGTTCCCTCTGTCATGGTTCAAAGTGACAGCATTCCTACACATAATACCTGGGAATAATGGGAGAAATAAAGGTGGGTTCACCACTAGTTCTGACAAAAGTCAGAGAAGAACCATTTTTCAGTAGCAGTAGTAGCAGTCCTACCACATAGGGATCTATAATAAAAACTTCCTTATTGAATATCTGCAATACTCGTCTTTGTAGAAGCCATAGAGTAGAATTTAAAGAAAATTACATTATTTTTACATAATAAATACTGGCGATACATTTTGTAGTTTTAGAATGAGATATTTGATAGCTATTCTTCTTTTAAAAACAAATAAAAATAACAGGTTACTATAGTAAAATATTGGCAACCAAAAATTATTTGAGGTTATAATATATACCTGTGTGATGGGACCGCTATTTTCCTCATGTTTTCTTTGGATTCATTAGGCTCAGCATTCTTTTTCGGTTTCTTAGATCTTGGACGACTGCGTTTAACCTTGCCTTGATTACCATTTTCTTCAACTTCCATGCCATCGCCAGATTCTGGTAAAGCCTTCCTTTTTATATTCTTTAGCTTTACGGTCTTTTTGGCTGGTAAAAAATCGTCAATATTTATATTTTCTGTGTCCATTTTCACTTCCGTTGATACTGACATATTTTTAGTTAAATAAATAACAACTATATTAAATTTATGCAGAATAATCCCAACACATGCTTTTGCTTATATTTTTATACCAATATAGGGACACGGGACACACTAATTAGTCTGTGCATTATAGTTTTTTTTTTTTGTTTAATGCATTGGAAGAACCATCAGCCTAACAGTAACTTATAAACATCGTTATTCTCTCATCACACGTAAGTTTAGTTCATAAAACAAGTCATAGTCGAAGTCAGTCATATAAAATAAGTCAGTCAAGTCAAAGTCCCACTCCAGTAAGACGATGGCGATCTTACTGAAGCTTCTATGGAGTTTTGGAGACAACAGGAAAAAACACGTTATGTCGCATTACATCACTTGCCAACACTTATGCACATACACAAATAGTTAATAAGCAAAAGGCCACCACTTTTACACATTAATACTTGAAATAACACAAGTTTAGGAAAATAATGCAGAGCGACGACATGATCTTCTTCGTGTTCCCGCCAAAACTCCGCATTATAGTTATACCATAGTCCATAGAGTAACTTATGTTTATAATACTTTTTAGTACTTTTTACACTAACTCTAGTCTGTTAACATCTCTTATTAGTCTGTGGTTTATAAGCAGATTGCAGACTATGAATTTCAGAATACAATCTCGGGCAAGATCAATGCTACCCATCATCACGATTAGTATTGTGTACACGCGATAAATTAAATGTCCATACATGATCGTTCAATCTCTTTAATGTACTGCCACTGGAGTTATCACCTAACGTCAAACGGTAATGTGAATGCTGTTGCTGAATTCTCGTGTAAAGTCGTGGCTACACCAACATTAAACGTCCCTCATTGTAATAATTAACGACATTTACATTAGTGTGGCCCGAGCGTTTCTTTTTATTGCACCAGGCAAGCGTTATTTTTATTGAGCGATTATTTTTATTACATAAGCGCTACCACAACCACTATGCCACGACGTCGACGACACACTACACTAACAAAACATCACAGTTACATGCACACACAGACTAATTAGTGTGTCCCACAGGCACACTTGAACAGTCAGTCATACCGCGAAAGAAAGGGATAGAACGAAATGACCCTGACCCGTTCATATCATTGTCACATGCGCAATTATGCTCTAACTTTACCACTTATGAACTATATTTCTGTCAATTATAAAAAATAACGAGCAAAATAATCTAAGTATCTAAAACATCGCTTGGTTATTTAATTTCTATTTCGTTATATTTTTGAACGATTATATAATCAATCAGTACGAATAACTCGCTTAAGCTAGAATAACGTATGATTATCCTGAGTTTTTGAGCGGTTGCCGGGCGTTATTTGTTTAGATGTAGGTACTTATTGTTTGTGATTTTAAATTATTCGTGGTGTTGGTTTGTTGTGTCTGTTTGTTTAGTGTATTATAAAAATATAAATAAATTTTGTTGTAGTATAGTGTAAATTATTTTCGGTTAGATAATATCTTTAAAAGTCTACTTAAATTTAATCAAAAATGTCATTGGGTCAGTAGGTAGGGCGTAAATGCATAACACACATTTTAGTGTATAAAGTGTATTAGTAAGGATTGACCCAATTCTGAAGTCTACGCAGAAGAAGCCACGGACAGAATCTAAATACATATATCTTAGATCACAATTTCAATTCACTTAATAGACAGTAATCTATTGTTAAGATTGTTAACTGCTCAACGCGCCTACATAGCTTTATTAAATAACGTAACCTCAAATAGCGCACGATATGCTATACGACGATAATCAAAAGATATCGTTAATATATTAAAGTGTAAAAAATAATAGGCGTTTTAAAAATAGCACATCGTTATTTAACGTTTTTAATAAATAGCCGTTGCGAACACTCCTACTTAGTATTACTTTTAATTACTTTACTCTATGGTATTACTTTACTCTGATCAGGGCTTATAGACGCGTTCCAAAATAAACAGGTACCCTTATTTGAACTATGGAGTAATTACTTACTAATTGTCTACAAATATATATTATAATAGCTCATATAACATTTATTTGAATTTTAGAAATATATATATTTGTTTGTAATGAACAGGGGAAGATATAATAAAGGTCATATGAATCTAAAATCGAATTAACTGAATGCATTTTTATCTAGTGGTTATGTCATTACCTTACAAAATCACAATTTTATTTTGAAATAATATGAATTAATTTATAGGTAAGAAATAAATTAAATACAGCATTTGAATTTTGTTTATAGAAATGTACTATTACGTATATTTTTAGGTATTGCGAAACAAGGTGCCTCAAACCATAATGGCCACTTTAATAAAAACTGCAGTAATAAAAGTTCTTTCTCCGAGCCAAGGTGGTAAAATAGCAGCATGCTCGTTTGTGCAACACCGTTCTATCTCTGGTCGTGCTCTTAGAGAATCTTTGCCGGCACCACCACCGAAGCCAGCTCCTTTCGACTATGTGAACAAAGACTACACTTGGCTACGAAGTCTCTTCGACCGCACCACTCATAGATTCGATGATAACTCTAAAGTTATTATTGTTGAAGGCCCAGTCGCAGTTGGCAAAACTGCCTTTGCTGCTGCTCTGGCTGATGATTTAGGTATGAAACATTTCCCCGAGGCTAACATGGATATTCACTATATACGACCAAATGGTTGCGATCTGCGAATGTTCGATGATCAGATCCCAGAAGATGCTAGAACCTTTGATCATGTAAACTTCAATTTGACACCAAACCATCGTTTGGCTGCTAATTTCCAGATTATGATGTATACAGGTAGATATGGCCAATACATTGATGCTCTGGCACATTTATTAAACACTGGCCAAGGTGTAGTGCTGGAGAGGTCTCCTTACTCTGACTTTGTATTTTTGGAAGCTATGTACAGCCAGAAATTTATCAGCAAGGGTGCACGCTCGGCTTACTATGAGTTGAGAGCAAACACCATTGAGGAGCTGATGCGTCCACATTTGGTGATATATCTGGATATGAAAGTAGAACAGGTACATATTTATTTATTAAACCTTTAAATGCCACTGATCTGGTTTTGTTCCACATTATGTGCACCTCTACCCACATGAGGCATATAATTATGGAGTGTATTTTCAAGTGCTAATTTCTTTAAGAATATTTGGTGTATGGACAGAAACAATAAAAGTAAGTCTCTTTGATTAAAAGTAAGTCTCTTTGATACGGTACAGAAAACACTTTTTGTAGCTTTGTTTTTGTTCGTTATGAATTCATATTGTTTTAGAGGCTGACATGGCATACCTGTCATTGATTGAACAGGGTTTTTTTTTTGTAGTTATAGAATTCTCTATTCATATTGAGACATAGTATAGTTGGCTCTTACAACACTAGTTGGAATATATAATAATATATGTATGGAATAGGATGTTGACCCTTTTTATTTTATCACATAAAAAAGGCTATATATAGTAACAATATGGTAAAACTGCTTTTGACATCCTCTTTATTTTGGTTGTTGGGTATTAAATGGGAGTACTCATTTGTTATCCTGGGCCTGAGCGTGTTGGTACCACCATTTTATTTGTGGCAGACTGGGAAACCCCTTGGTGTGTTTTGATTATAGTGGGAAATAGCCATCCATTAATTAATTACCTATCCGCAAAATGAAATGGTGAACAGTTGTTTAAGAGTGTTCATGGTATTACCAGTCCAGGAGCTACAGTTATCACTTCATCTGCCCACTATAAGCAATAACATCCGTGTTGGTTTTAATTTTCTTACATTTACAATAATATTTCAGGTTCAAGATGCTATCAAGAGACGCAAGCTGCAACATGAAACTCAAGGCCGTGCATTAACTGCACCTTTCCTCATAGAGATGGAGCGTCAGTACAAAACCAAGTACCTCCGTGACATTGCCACACATGCAGAGCTGCTAGTTTATGACTGGTCTGGTGGTGGTGAAGTCGAAGTGGTATATTAACTATACTATAATTTTTTTCTCATACATATTGTACACTTATTATTGTTGGATGCCTACCAACCTGTACTAGATATTAGCTGGTACACATAATCTCTAAATTAAATAGCCATTGCACAAGAACATTTCTCCAGCATAAAAAGTAGCCTGCATCTGTCTCTTTCTATACGTACTTGATTATATGGTATGTGCCCTTTAACAATGATAATTAACATAATTACTATTCTTCAACCTAATAAAAATGGACGTTGGGTCTAGTACAAAATTCACGAAAAAAGTGTCTATACAAGCTATAGTAACATATGTACATTATAAGAGGTGATCCATTTCAGGGTTCCCTACTTTTTTAAAGAAAAAAACAGAAAATTCAAATTTAATGGAGAATGTTTATTATCCTTTGAAAGAACATTATTTGGCATTTATTTTTTTAAATGTTGGCCATTGCTACTTCGCAGATGGTCCATCCGTTGAGTCCAATTTTCGATGACTCGTTCGAGCATTTCGACTGGTAACTGGCGAATGACACGCGTGATCTTTTCCTCTAAGGCCTGAGTCGAAGCGGGTTTGTCTGCATAAACTTTAGACTTTACATATCCCCACAGGAAAAAGTCTAACTGTGTGGTATCACACGATCTTGGTGGCCAATCGACCGAAATGTCGCCGAGATCACGAGCTTCAATTTCAAGCATCAAATAGTCGGTTATCATGGCACGATAACGGTCGCCATTGACGGTTACGTTTGCACCGGCATCATTTTAAAAAAAATATGGACCGATGATTCCACCGCCCACAAACCACATCAAACTTGTTTTTTCTGGATGAAGTGGCAGTTCTTGAATCTCTTCAGGTTGCTCTTCGTCCCAAATGCGGCAATTTTGTTTGTTTACATACCCATTGAGCCAGAAATGGGCCTCATTACTTTGTTGTTACCAGTCGAAATGCTCGAACGAGTCATCGAAAATTGGACTCAACGGATGAACCATCTGCGACGTAACAACGGCTAACATTTGATAGACATAATCTTCAAAAAATAAATGCCAAAGAATGTTCTTTCAAATGATAATAAACATTCTCCATTAAATTTGAATTTTCTGTTTTTTTCTTTAAAAAAGTAGGGAACCTCGAAATGGATTACCTCTTATTAATACATACAAACTTCAACATTCTAATTTGAAACTGGTATCATTATCTATAATGAGTTTTCTTTGCAACAATTTATTAGTTTAAGAAGCTTCTACTAATGGGCCGCACCACCTTCACCTTTTGCGGCTTCTAGTGAATATTATTTAAATTTTCAATACATAAATATTCAAAATTTAAATGAAATTCTTTGTTTTCAAGCAAAATAATACCTGCAAGTGATAAAACAATAGCCTACTTAGGCTCTTTACTGAAAATATGATATACCATCTTTTCTATTGAGCTTTTTCGTAAAAAGAAAAATTCTCAGTAGCAGCCCGGAGTTTGGAAATGTGCCTGGTAGACGGCAATAGGCTCACCCCCTATTACGTGGGACTTAAACATAGCTGGCGGACCGTGGGTGTGTAATACACCTCTGCCTACCCCTTTGGGGAATACAGGCGTGATGCTGTTTTTTCAAAACAACAACAAGTTCTAGTCTGTCTGTATTGTTATTATATATATTGTCTGTCTGTTAACCTCTGAAAACACTAAACGGAATATAATGATATAATGTGGTTTCCACAGGTAGATAGAGCTTGGCTTGGAGCAAAATAGTTTTTATTAAAATTGCTTGTTAAGAAAGTATCCCCGCAAACGAAGAAATGGGCGTCAGTTAGTTGCATATATTCTGAGAGAGTATTCACACTAATAATCTATCCAACAGGTGGTCGAGGACATTGAACGACTTAACTTCGACCAATACATAGACCGTGACGAGCCAAAGATGAAGGACTGGAGACTGCCAAGGGAGATGGAGTGGGCTGATCAACGGATGCTCTACACCAATGCTAAACACTACCTCATGAATTTATTCGCGATACCTATTCTCGATGTGCCGGAACTCATCACTAGTGCTGACGATGCTTATGAAAGGGAAAAGGTATGAATATGCTTATCAGTGGTATATGGGTCTTATTTTTGCTAACTCAAAATACTGAGTTTCTAGGTTTACATCCTGGGTTATCCATAGTGTTTTGAACACAAATCCTGCAGTCTGCACCATAATCGTGGCGTGTGGGAATTAATTTCATTAAAGAAATGAGACTGTACAAACTATACGAACATAAAAAATATTTCTAAAAATAGCGATCTTTTTCGTATTATTTCCATTTTTGTGTAGCTTATATTGTTGATATAAGCTTCTGTTCTCTACTCCTGGATATAAATGAAACATTCACAAAGCCGAAACAGTTTAAAGAACTAAGATAGGTTGGTCTAAATACTTTTTCACGTGTTTATCTCAAGTGCGTCCTAAATCTGAACGGCGGCGTGAGGTCGGCGTCAGGTCGCGGGATTGGTAACATGACCAGTTCGAAAACGGGTAGTTACATTTCGTGCATTGAGACTAACATAAGATAATGTAACTTGATTGGGCAGATGTGATTGGCCCATTAACTTGTCAAAAAACTAAAAAAAAATCAAGTTAGCAATGGATTGTCATAGAATATTTTCCCCCCGCATATAAAAAAAATAATCTAAAATTGGCGGCAATCCAATCTAAACACTCGGTGTAAAAGAGTTATTTTATAGTTTTGTTGTTCTTTCAGGTAATTATGAAACATCCTTCTTTCCAATACATGGAAGGATATAATGAAGGTGGTACTTTATTCAAAAACAAGATGCCCAAATATACGGAGCATATTTGAATGAATTTTCAATCTTGTAGATTATTAATGAAATAAATTCGTTCGTTAGTATTTATTTATATTTGTCTTTTCCTAAATTACCTCTTGATTAATCGAAACGGGTAAGTACATGATTATATAAAAATATAAGCATGATTATATAAACCGACTCCTGATGTCGCAATAATCCCTCGGCCAATCACGGCGATCTCTCAAGAAATCACAATGACACGGTGCGATGTCGATACGATTTAGTGAGATGCATACTAACCCCCCAGTACTGATAACCAATACACCCTCCATCCATCCATCCATCAGCCTTTCATCGTCCACTGCTGGACATAAGCCTCCCCAAAATGGGGGTTTTACGATAATCGCCACGCTTGGCAGGCGGGTTGGCGATCGCAGTGCATGTTTTTAGTACACAGGGGAACGCTGCTGGCCGGTCCCCCAGTAATCTCTTAGTCGGCTTTTACGACTCCCATAGGAAGAGACGGGGTGGAGCTATACTTGGTGCCGGACCCACGTGGCAAGAGTTAATACAGCCTTGCTAATGCTAATTATTTGTGGTAAAGTACGGAGTGAGCCGTGTGGGGCCGGCTTTAGAATTGTCCCACCCCTCCACCTATGGGAGTCTTAAGAGCCAACAGGAATACCGGAGGAAGTGGGCAGCAGCACTCCCTCGCGTATTAACAACATCTACTGCGATCGCCAACCCGCCTGCCAAGCGTGGCGATTACGGCAGTATACCCCCAATTTGGGGAGGCCTATGTCCAGCAGTGGACGTCAAAAGGCAGATGGATGGAAAGTACGGAAAATTGCATCATCTGGCAACCCGCATTCGGGCAGCGTGGTGGACTACGGCCCAAATCCCTCCCAGTAGGAGAGGAGATTACTGTACCAAGTAATGGTTTACGACAAAGAAAATGACCACCTACAAAAATACGAGCCTTGTCTGCAATGGACGAAATTCCGTCCAGTTCCGTATAGTTACTATACTACGGGCCTAGCCAAGTTATATTCTATAATCGTTAACGCTATAGAAAACTATTAAAAACGTATGGAATTTTGACATCTCTTACGTCACGTGACTTAGCGTTATAGGTATTGTTAAAGATATTGAATCCCCATACATTTTAATAGTTTTCTATAGCGTTAGCGGTCATAGAATGCCATTTGACTAGGCCCACTGCTTAAAATAAGCTTTTAAAACCATACGCTGGCCTAGTCTCACACAGTACGCTGACTTTTGAATAAAGCTCGACTGGATGAAAATTTACCGTGTACATAGTCCAGTGTATGTATAGAGAAGGCTATTTCATTTCCAGATTATTTGCCATAGGGTGACTTAGATTGGAGGTGGCTAGCTTTTACCCGCGGGTGTAAGCTAGTACCTACCTTGTTACAATTACTTAAAAGTAAAAATATATAGGTTCGTTTTTGATCTTTATTTTAGCACTTGACATGCTCAGCTACTTAGAACAAATTATTTGTTAAAATGTGCGATGACTTGGAGCACTTCTCCGAATTGGAAGGGACGCAGCTTCGATTCCCGCTCGCACTTAACTTCTCTTTTTCCAAATTTTCACAAATAATTTGTTCTTTATACACCTATATAGATTCTGTTTGGACTTCAGAATATAAATGTGTCCCTCTAGGGCAGAGGTCTCCAAACTTTTGAAGCCTTAGGGCGATAATGATTTTTTCAGTATGTTCCAAGGGCTAAAACACATTTACATAAACCTCATTAGTGTTGTTTGTTTTACTGGGATTCTTTCAATTATTTGTTAGTTATTAATATTCTTAAGCTTACCCAGATACCTTAAGTTAAGTTTTCTGTGTCATCATTTCTGTCGTTAAGTTTTATCTTGCAAGTAAATAAAACCAAGTAATTATCATTCTGCTTTCATCTTCAACTTATCACAGCAATAGTAATAACAATGTGACATTGCCTGTCGCGGGCCAGATTGATGACACTAGTCTTAAGCTGTAGCGGGCCGGATTGATGGCACTAGCGGGCCGTAGTTTCGAGACCCCTGCTCTAGGGCACTATAATTAACTATCCCACGTGAATCATCCAGTTTTCCTGGATAAAAATTAGCTTATATCGATATTACTAAATAGTGAGTTACATACAAGAGACCAGACTTGTGATACAAGCCTGATGCCAAAACTTCGATAAAGGTTAAAAATAAAACTACAGAATAATGGTGAACTATATTAAAACTTTGTAATACACACAGCACCAGAAGACAATGTGCAACAGATTTTAAAGACAATTTCATATAAATGGCGACGACACAGTTTGCCACCCGTGACGTCTCGTTCCTTCGGATGCGAAAAGCGGGCAACGGAAAGCCGTTTTATAACAAGTGACAATCAATTGTCACTGCCTAACTCTCGGGAAACAGGCGTGAGTCTCTGTAGGTATACCGGGTATAAATTATATTATATCGATATTCGATTTTTAGCTCTCATCGAATCAATAACAACGTGACATAAAACATAGATAAAGAAGGTTTGAATCTATTGTAATTTTTGGAGTAAATCGGTGATTAATGAGTTTATTACGTAAAATCGAATATGATTTTATCTCATATTCAATATAAAAAAATGACATTGCAATTTTCCGAATTTCCACCACCTGAGTGTTCAGAATCGAGTACTGAACCCATGGTATCAATAATTATAGGTATGATGTCATTTACACCCCATATGAACTATAAAGTGATTTAAAAAAAAAAAGCAAAGTGGGATGCACTTACAAGTAACTTAAAAAACAATCCGTAAGCCGTTCCACTTGACTACCGCGATGGTAATCATGACGTGTAAACGAGACGCCAATATTTTCGACCACGCGGAGCTCTCCACAACCCATCTTAACAGTTGCGTAGAAATTAACTTTTAGAAAACAACAACCCCGTTCCACTTGGGTTTACGAATGAAACGGTCAAAAGCAAAAAGAACTGGAACGTGTACACGTGATCGTTGTGAGTGTTAAGTGGAACACATTGTATGTATTATGATCAGTAGGTTAAGATTATAAATTAATCGGAATAATTTATTAACAATAAAAACACTTATAGCTAAGATAATTGATTGAATAAGACGACACTTAGCGGAAGTCCCTTGTTATTATTATAAAATGGATATTTTAGGGTGAGTGGTGGGCTCTCCTCCTAAAATATCCATTCTATAATAATAACTTATAGCTCTTTATCCGTTGAAGCATCCTGCAATAGTTCTGTTTACTGTTGTCTCAGTAGCGCCCTCTAAGTAGACTTAGATTTTTCATGTCTAAATCTGTTACACATTAATACATTCAGTCTTAGTCACTTAAATTACTTTAAATCTATCATATCTACGACAGTCAAAATAAAATTAATATGTATTAGAAAATATGTATAAACATCACAATTTGTATATTCAATAACCAGGTTACAATATAGACTTATAAACTCATTTTACCTTTATGTACATTAGAAGCAGTGGAATGCCGAAAGTGAAAAAATAGTATGATTACTCTAAAATTATATTTATCATGAATACTCACACACGTATTGTCGATCTTAAATGCACCTTTAAAGAAAGATTGCCAATACCGCAACTACCACTCAACTCAAATAATTTCAGCATTTTAATTAACCCTCATAAATTAGATGTCATATCGTAGTATGTAAAAAAAACTTCATCATTTTACATCTATTCGTTATTTTTAGATAATTACCAATTTATTTTTAGGTAGGTATATCCACATTGGATTTAATTCAGATGTATCTAACTTTCAATGCGGTAAACTTTTCTATCTTCAATACATGCCTACTAAATATGTGCGGTTCATAGCTATCATTCCAAAATGTAGTATGTCTAAAATCTTTTCAGCATTTTTTTAAATATACGATAGTATTTAAGCAGACGAATTTTTTTATTATTTAATATCAAATTTAAAAAGTATATACATTGCATAGGATGATTTGTTTTTTCTTTCGTTTAGATTATTGGATGCCACAGACTACCTCGAAATATAGTAAGATGGACAGAATATAAATTTAAAAATAAAAAATATGTAAGAAAATTTGGAATGATGACTACGCTACTACAATTGTTTTACTTACTCGTTAACGTATTCTACTCGTGATCGAATTGATTTATGTCACAAATAAAATCAAATATCTATAGCACAGAATAATTTTAGGAACAAATAATTATAATTTAATATTATACTACAAGCAAAAAAAAAGCCTAAATGCTAATTAAATAAGGCGAGTCTAAGGCTCCCAGGCCGGCTGCCACTCCACCCTCATTTGAGTCAGCAAGTTTCGAACGGAGAACGTGTCCCACTTGGCGGTTATGATATATTTTGTCTTTGGTTCTGTGGACAAAAACAATGATTTAATTTGTCTATGGTTAAAATAGTTTTTTGCTATACCCCCGTTAGTAGCAACACTGTATTGATCTTCAACAGATGAGCAGACAAGCCTACAAATAAACTTACAGGCAGAAATTCTAAAAAAAAATCTGTGTTCAAAGACACCTAAATATATGATATAATATACAGTAATTTTTTCGCAAATATCTTAGACTAGATTCTGCGCGACTCCGTCCGCGTGGAATTCGACCTATAAATACATCACTCCAAGGTACAACAATTATTTTTATGTAAAAAAATAGTTATTCTGCGGGAACCATTAGTTTTTCCAGCACAAAAAGTAACCTATTTCCTTTTCTGGGTTCTATCTAGACTATATGTGGAAAATTTCATCATGATTGGTTTAGTATTTACGATGTAAATCCGTAACAAACAAGCTCACTTTCGTATTTACAATAATAAGTAATAATTTCTTATAAAACAGTCACATACACGGCCCAAAATGAATAGAAACATAATCTTACCCAATAATGACTCCGTAGATGCCAAGTTCCGAGACAACGTCCACTATAGGGGGCGGCATCGCTGCACCCGGCCGAATCACGTAACCGGACACCTGATTCATACATACATTATTTTGATTAACTGGATAATTATTGATTTTGTTATTAATCGGGTTTATCAATTAATGTTATTGGTTATTCTACATACTACATTATATACACTGTGTTGAATTACAAAGTCGCCATATTAGTACAGCTGCGAGTACATGAAGCTTAGGTCACGAATCAATAAAAAAGGTAATTGTTGAAAAAAATTTTTTCATTATATGCTGTTGTGCATCTAGAACGAGGTCACTTGCAGCATGTTGCTCGCGACTGTTATTTTCGATTTCACATTTTCGCACTTTGGTGTTAATACCTATATTTAATTAAACAATTTCATTAAGATAATACCTCCTCAAATTACCAATGAAACTAATAAACCCATATGGCCTAACCTAACTTGCCTAGTAGTACCTGTCCTGTCTAGAGTAATTTAAGAGCTTATCAATGGGATTTAGCCCCGTGAACAGCCTCATACAGGATAGGTGATTTATGGTGTTTCGCGCCAACACTTAAGCTGACAGCACGAGTGTGTGTGTATGTCATTTCTGTAAAACTTCGCTCAGGCGGCTCGCGTCCCTATTCTGTGCATTTTCGCGTCTTATTCTGGTTTTAGCACTAGCAACTTATCTGAATATTCTCTTAATGAAGCAGCATATAGTTTTTTACTATACACAAGAATGATTAAACTTAATCATATTAATTGCCATTATACCCAATGCAAAGTAGAACTCGCTTAATACGATTACGTTAAGGTACTACGATTTTTCGCTTAATACGCCATTTTATGTCAGTCCTTGCAACGTTGAGGCATGTTTTCATATACATATTTTTATCACGCTTAATATGATTCGTTATCCCGTTTAATACGCTAGCTGAAAAGGAAAACCCTGCATTAATCGCGGGTTTGTACCCACGATACTTTCGCGGATTTTCTTAATTATTCTTCCATTGACGTCAATGTTGCATCTTATGAAACAGGTTCAGTCGAATATCTTATTGAAGATGTGAATAAAATTATAAAGAGGTCTTAAGTGGTGACGATGAAGATGAAGTAGAGTCACTCCGATTTGTTCAAACGCCCAGGCATTATCAGCAGTAAGCGATTTAATATCTTTTTTAAGTTACATTGAAAGCGTTGTCATTACTAATGCATCAAAATCTCTTTGTCACACCAAAATAAGAGATTACTTTAAGTAATGTCATTATAAACTATGATTATAACGTAATAAATATGCACATACAACATATATGTATCTATAACATTATATCAAATTTATAAATACATACATCTATTATATATAATTCCAGTGTCACGATGTTTGCCCGGGATGAACTCTGAAACTACTGAACCGATTTTAACTTTTTTTTTTTAAATTTGTGTTTTGTTCCAACTAAAGAGATAGGATACTTTATATCTCAATTTAATATTTATTCATGAAAAAATATATGGCGGTACGAAGTTCGGCGGGTTAGCTAGAATACCCATAATTCAATACGTGGATACACAAAATTTGTAAACGATATCTTCAATTTTCCCGTTCCCCGCATAATACGCTTTCCCGCCTTAGACGCGTTTCTGACTAGGTCCCTTCCAAATCGTCTTAAGCGGGTTTTACTGTATTTGTTTTTTTAATGAAGACAAACAAATAACACATCATACCAGAGGTGGCAGTATCCTCTCCATCAGTATGTAGGCGGCACGCTCGCGACTGTGTCGCATGCGCAGTAGCGCCTCGCGTACGTCCGCACCGTACATGTTGTTGCCGCCTCCCTCGCGCTGCGGTTTCAACACAAACCTATGCAAATAGGGTGAACTGTATAATGATAGGCACGCTAAGAATATTTAAGATTGATATATATGTTTTTTAAACTGATAGGTATTTAAAAAGACAGCAAACATTGATAAAGAGTTATCTGGTATGTATATTTTCAAATGAAAATGCATTAATCAATCTAATTAGATTTTTTTAATGGAAAAAAAAAAACATTTTAGGTCTATTTCTTTTAGCAATTGACATGCTCCGCTACTTTTTAAAGTACAAATTATTTGTGAATAAAAAAAAAAGAGATTTTTCCGCCCCTACTAAAAATCTCTTTCTTTATTCACAAATAATTTGTACTTTAAAAAAAAAAACAATTTTGAATTACAGTCATTGGCACCAGAAGTACAGTTACTGTTATTAACACATAGAAATCAGTAATTGGCACTTAATAAAGTAAGATTATAACAGAAAATTGGTCAAAAAAAGCACTTGTTGCCATTATTTACCTAAAAACTAAGCATAATAATACATAATCTATGTTGCAGTTCTGCATGGCGCCGGTATATATTTATTTTCTTTAATGCTGCCAGCTATAATATTATAAAACCTACTTTTTTCTGCAAACAATGTTACAATTGCAGATTATAAAAAAAAGTAGAACAGATGTTTTTTTCTATACCAGTTTTTAATATTTGCATTTAAAATCTAAAGTGCCAATGACTAAGGGGGTGCCAGCAATACTATAGTTTACGCTACGTCGCTTTAACATTGACATATTTTACACGTATAGCGCGACAACACAGCGCCCCCAATAATTTAGCTGGCAACACCGCGTCACCGTAACATCAGCCCACCTATAAGGTACAGCAAAAATGGTCGCGAGTGACAATAATTAATGTCAGTTTTTCATGTAGTAGAAAGTATGTAAAGTAAGTACGAGGAGGGATCAAAAAGTAGTGAGAACGACATACTCCTTGGTAAGAAAAAAAATTAATACTGACAGGCATAGCTCAGATACATATTTGTAATATTAAAAAAGAAAAAAATATTCGATTCTCTTTTGTTTTTTTCTGAATGTAGTCATTTGTTTGCTTCGTGTCGGAACGTGTTCTCGAAAATGGAGAAAAACTAAGTGCGAGCCGTTATTAAATACCACAGTTTAAAAAAGTTAACGACGCAAGAGATTCATTGCGATTTGGAGGCAACATTAGGAGAGTCTGCTCCGCCGTATTCCACTGTTGCAAGGTGGGCTTCTCAATTTCGAGTAGGGAGAACGAGCACGGAAGACGAACATCGTTGCGGCCGTCCATCGGCGTCAGTCACCCAAGAAAATGTTGCGAAAGTCAAGAAAATTGTATTGAGCGATCGAAGAGTTACCATCCGATACCTAATTCAAGAAACGGGCATTTCATATGGAAGTATTTAATCCATATTGAAACAATCTTTGAATATGAGAAAAGTCTCCGCAAGATGGGTGCCGAGAATGTTAACCGACAGTCAGAAACAAAATCGACGACATTTTGAAGATACTGTTGGACAAGTTTCAAGAAGATTCTGAAAACTTTTTGTCTCGTTTCGTAACAATGGACGAAACATGGGTACATCATTTTGATACCGAGACAAAACAGCAATCTTCGCAATGGAAACGGCCATCATGACCGACCCCGAAGAAGTTTCGTGCCGTGGCATCGGCTGGCAAGATTATGGCCTCAATATTTTGGGACTCAGAAAGGATATTGCTGATTGTTTAACTGGAGCGTGGAACCACTATTACAGGTCAATATTATGCAGCTTTAGTTCCCAAGTTGAGGAATGCCATCAAAGAGAAAAGCAGAGGAAAACTTCGAAATGGCGTGCTGTTTCATCACGACAACGCACTCGCGCACAGGTCAGCAGTTGCGATGGCTGCCATTCAGCAAGCTGGCTTCGAATTGGTTGACCACCCCCATTATTTACCAGATCTGGCGCCTAGCGATTTTTATCTGTTCCCCAAATTAAAAGAATACTTAAGGGGAAACAAGTACGAAGACGATAACGAGGTGATGGATGCCGTGGAGAGCTTTTTGCAGGACCAAGACAAAACTTTTTTTTTTAAAGGGATTGAAGCCTTAGTAAAGCGCTGGACTCGGTGTGCAGAGAGACTCGGAGACTATGTAGAAAAATAAATTATTAAGTATTCAACAGTCATTATATTCTATCTCATTCTCACTACTTTTTGATCCCTCCTCGTACATTATAGTCTCGATTCCTAATAAAGATGCAATAAGCTATACACTTATATTTTATTCTATTTCTAAAAAAAGTTTGGATATATCGAGATGATGCCTTTTAAAATGATGACATTAGCTTCGATGTCTTATCCCTACCAGGATCATCAGGGAAAAAATATCAGCTTTGTTATAAAAGTGAAATTGTAGCGTCATTTAAAAATTTTTTTTTTATTGCTTTTGGTGGCAGACGAGCCACGGCCCATCTGATGGTAAATGGTAACCGTCGCTCATGGAATCAATTATACCGAGAGTATTGTCAAGCCGCTGCTCACCATTTAATTTCACCGCTATGAAATGAAAGAATAAACGGCTATCTCCTGCTATAGCCAAAACGCAACAATGCGCTTCATGGCCGGTCACACGGGAGATGGTGGTACAACCCGCTCGGGCCCGATACCAAGTGAGTACTCCCACTTGGTACCCAGCCCTACCACCAGTCATGCAATGGATGATAAATGCTTACTTCCCTTAGTCGCCTCATACGACACCCGTGAGAAAGAATGGGATGGTGACACTTGTATTCTTAGTCCGTCACCACACGGACAAAACTTTCTATTTGTATAATTATTAAACTAGCTCTGTTATAATATTTTTCTTTTCAACCCTTTTTCTGTCTCACTAATGTGCGGCGAGTCTCATGGTGAGAGGGATTAGGCCATAGTCCACCACGCTGGCCCAATGCAACCCGCAAACTTTACAAGCCATCGAGAAAATCTCTCAGGCATGCAGGTTTCCTCACAATGTGTTCCTTCACCGAGCAGTGACAAATTATAAAAAAATACACACATAATTTTGAAAAATCTCGAATTTCAAAAGTGTGATGTGTGTATCCTACGTAATATAGTAATATTATTGACTATCCCCATAAGTTAATTTAGCATTAAACCCGCTACCTTTGACCACAAGAGAGAGTAGGTACTAACGTCCATCTTACAAGTCATCTCTCGCAAAATAAGACTGAAAATAAAAGTCTTGAGTAGGTTGAAGTCGCCACGCGATGAATTCCAAAAAAAATGGCCGAAAACGTAGATTCCTAAAAAAAACTTAGGCCTTTCGACACTTTTTAAGATGTAAACGAGCCAAAACGGTTTTAAGCCCCTGCAAAGAAAAAGTATGAATAGTTAAATTATTGATATACCTGTCAGCATCAGCGAGGGCCATTTCGATAGCTTTCTCGCCATTTTCATCGAAGTCTAAAGAGTAGAGTCCAGTGAAGATATCCCTCACGCGGGCGGTAGTAGCTCCATCTCCCATAAACTTCTCTAATACTCCTGGAGCAGCTAACGCTTGCTGTACCTTTTTAGTACCAGCCAGTTGATAGTGGATCGACGGACATTTTATTGCGCTGCGATTATAAATAACTTGTTAAAAATGATGTGTGCATGTACTGATGCGTTGAGTAACTACATATATTGTTACAATTCCATACCAATCTAAAGTTCTGCCAGTTTTGGTCTGGTAAGATTTGGTCTGGTAAGATTTGGCCTGGTAAGATTTGGTCTGGTAAGATTCGACTCATAAGTATCCTTATGATCCCTAAATAAATAAATATCTATTTACGGACATTTCACACAACGTTCTCTGGTCCCAAACTAAGCGTTAAGCTTGTACTATAGGTACCAGATTACGGATCTTCTTATTCTTATAATAGACAGAATACACCCAGACGCAGTACAAATATCTGTATTACTTACTTATCATCACGCCATTTCCCTTGCGGGGTAGGCAGAGAGAACAGAGTGCCAAGAGGTTCTATTCTTGCATACATCTCTCGCTTCCTCAACATTCATAACTCTTCATACACGCTCGCCGGTTTCGGAGACTCGTGACTCCACCTTCCTTCAATATATATAGTGGGCAGCAGCACTCCCTCGAGTATTAACAACATCCACTGCGATCGCCAACCCGCCAGCCAAGCGTAGCGATTACCGCATTATCCCCCATGACGGGACCGCTCGTTGTGGCGTTCTCTTGGGGAAGCCTATGTCCAGCAGTGGACGTTGAAAAGCTGATGGATGGATGCAGGTAAGTCTCGGTCTCCCCCTGTACCTACATCCTTCCACTATCGCATTGTATATCTTCTTAACCAGTCGCTCGTCCGGCATTCTTCCCACATGTCCGAACCATCGGAGCATTCCTTTTCACATCTTTACACCAATACTCTCTTTCATACCTACTCGCCCTCTTACGTCGTCGTTACGAATGCGGTCAGTCAGCCTCACTCCACAGATTCTCTGCAGAGATCGCCTTTCGACTGCATTGATTTTACTCTCATGCTCCTTTTTGCATACCCAACTCTCGCTTCCATATATATAATATCTGTGTTCATCACACAAATAATTGTCCTGAGTGGGAATCTAACCTCGTGCACGGAAGTCAGCCACACTACCGACTTTGCCACGAGGCCCGTCAAAATATAATAGAAGAAAACTCCCAGTCTAACCAGGGCCCGTAGATTATAACTCACTAAATCGCATCGACATCGCATCGTGACAGACTGATCTAGAGAGGTCATCGTGATTGGTTGAGCGATTATTGCGAGACCACGAGTATGTCTCTACCAATCACAAATGAGGCGATACTATGTCGATACGATTTTGTGAATCACATTCTAAGGGGGCAGAATATAACATTTCTGTATAGCCTAATCTAATCTCCCCAATCCAAGTAGATAACAATAATGTAAAGTTGGACTCTATCATCATCACCACAAAAAAAGAAATGAAATTCTTCCTTCAAACAAGTCCAAAACAAAATATGCGAAATTTACTAATCACAACTTTAAAGAGCATCTGGACGTGTATGAGTTGTAAGGAAAGATAGCCCATTTGAGATTGCTTCTCTTTCGTAGTGCTTGATATGTGGTTTTCAATAACAGGAAGATCAGATAATATACTTACGTGGATCTCTCGACTCGAAGCCTTGCCTCCCATTCTTTAGACGAGGGGTACTGCGCTGGTTCGTAGCCTGACCGATAGTATACCACAGCCACCGGACGGCCATCACTGAAGTCGAAAGAATGTAGAATTATTTATATACCTAGTATGTAACATTGCATCAATGAAGGACAAATGTTTAATCCACAGTAAATATTATAAAACTACAAAGTACATTTATTTAGTCATGAAGTCCCGCAAAAGGAGTTTTTAGCCACAGCTGCCGTCTTAATAACACTGTGTGCCCAATGTCTTTAGTCATTGGTCCGTATTTTATCCAGGACCAATCTCAAGTAGTGACAATTTAAACCTATAAAATACCTATTAAGAGTGATAGACTATTAAGGAGATAAAACAGACGGAAACAAACCTGCCGCCTTTTTTTTTTGTTAAGGCGAGAAAAAATGTTCCTAACTCCGTCGTTCGGGGCAACAAGCAGGGTAGTGTGAGGCCTGAACCCACTAAAGAAACCCGCCGTGTGCCATCTCTCCGCCTTTATTGGCGGGCCACTGGAACTATGTTACATTCCTTCGGTGGTAACAAACCTGGCCCCTTAGAATGAAAAACGAAACGTTAGACGAACTTTCGTTTAACTTCATTGTGATTGGTCGCCTGAATCACGCGTCAAAATCTTAACTAATCAGGAATCACGCGTTGGACTGTCGACCAATTACAATGACTCGAAACGAAAGTTCGTCTAACGTTTCGTGTTTCATTCTAATGGGGCTGATCAACTGCACGAAATGCTCCTACTTTTTTTTAAAGATGCCTGCCTGCCTCCCCTAAGGAATAATGCTTGTATCGCGGGGGACTTTACAAACATACAATTTAGCGGACACAAAGTACACCCAGACTAAGTTCAGTTTTGTATACTACTAGGATGGCAAATAAGCACGGAGCCTGGCTGATGGTAAGCGACAATAAGGAGAATAAGGAGGGGATGAGGAGGGACCACCGGCATTCTCACTTTCCGCTCGAAACAACAGTAAGAGTATCGATATACCCTTGTTTTTGGACGATCTTATATGAGAATGTGGACTCCCGCGGTCGAGCCGACCCATTCAGGCTGGGAGAAGCAAGACTACCATTGCATGATGTTTAGTTTAATTCCCCCGAAATCTTTTGTACTCCTAGTAGTAAGAACTTATTTTGAGTTTAACTGCCTCTGTGGTGCAGCGGTAATGTAAGCGACTGCTGATCTTGAGGTCTGTGGTTCGATCCCCGGTTCGGGTAGTGTTATTAAGCTTTTTCGTAAAAAGATAAATTCTCAGTAGCAGCCCGGAGTTTGGAAAGGTGCCCGGCAAGGTAGATGGCAATAGGCCTATTGCCATACTATGACTTAAACATGGCTGGCGAATCGTGGACGTGTAATACATTTCTGCCTACCCTTTCGGGGAATACAGGCGTGGACTCAAAATAACATAGCTTATTTTGAGTCTATACTTTGTGTTGGTATAATTTTCTGTATAATTGTGATGTCCCCTGCAATGCAGGAATTATTTTCATTGTACCGAGTAAGTATCTAAAGAAAATAAATTGTTAATTAGCCACTTACATAATCAGTTGTTTTTTATCATTCAGTTCAATTTCATCATGAATCTCAGCCAATGTTTTTCTATGAATCTGAAATTTTAACACAATATTACTGTATATAAGATTAAATCTCCGTCTATCCATCCATATAAAATTTTAACATAGCTATGTCTGTACATTTAAGATATTTGAGAAAAAATTACTGTAATAGGCTATATAGGCCTGTCTAAACACAAAACGATTATTTTAGATTTTTTAACAGACAATGTTTTGTTTGTTCGCGCATCACGCAAAAAAAATACTGTACGGATTTAGATGCAACTTTTTTTTATTTCATAGCTCTCGATTAGACGTAACAACTGGTATACATTTTATCCCGCTACTATATCGGGAACCTGAGATATAACCTAAAAACTATCTTTAGGCTGCGGCGAAGCCGCGGGCAAAGGCTAGTATAAACATAAATATATAGCTAATAATGAATGAATGATTGATGATCTCGAGAGCGATTTCGAATCACAGTCACAGTGTTTGTTAGTAGGTACTAGTCAACTGCACAGAAGATATTTTAGTGCACGACTGTGTGCGCAGACTGTGTACTCTCTGTGACCTCACTCTCATAGTCCGATGGGACGGCATTCTGAGAGATCAGGTGCAGGTCCTTCGGCTTTATTGCTGGCAAAGGTATGGGTGTAAAACACCGCCAACTTCCTAACTCTGAGCTGCTAATGAGATTTGTTTGATGGAAAAGCACAATATAATCTTTTAGATGTAGACTACATTTATTAATGGACTGCAAGTCGTATATACACTTGAAAATAATATTTTATTAAAGAAATGCTTAGGTGGTTCGGACACGTAGAGGGGATGGATGAAAGAAGATTAACAAAACATTACAAGGCGACTGTGAATACGCAGGTTGGTAGAGGTCAACCTTTTTGGGCGGGAAAAAATGTACCTAACCGCACACCCCGTCGTTCGGGGCAACGAACAGGGTAGTGTGGGGCCCTCACCCACTAAAGAAACCCGCCGTCGCCGTCTCCTCGCCTTTATTGGCGGGCCACTGGAACTATGTTATATTCCTTCGGTGGTCCGCTGGCGGCGCCGGAAGGATCAGCCTCCCTGGCCCTCTCCACCGCTTCCTTCCACGAGATGACCTCGTCGCAGAAGGCAGCCACCGCGGCCCAATTCCTGTCGCTGCCTAGCATCGCTCTAACGACGCTCGGCAGCGAGAGGTCCTCCCCTATTGCCGCGACGAGTTCACGGCGCTGCCCGCCCCAAGCCGGGCACGACTCGAATGTGTGCTACGCCGTGTCCTCGTCGCAGCCGCAATGGTGACAGCCCGGAGTCGCTTCCCTCCTTGCGACTATGTGCAGATATCTGCCGAAGCAACCGTGCCCCGACAGCACCTGCATCAGTCGGAAGGTAAGGACTCCGTGCCGTCGCTCCGCCCACTCCTCCAGCACAGGCTGGAGCACCCCTACGGTCCAGAGACCGGCTCGGGGCGCTTCCAGCCATGTCCTCCATCTGGCCATGGCAGCTCGGCGGGCATCGCCCTGTCACCTGGCCACCTCCCTGGGTGGGGGGACGACCTCCCACCTCTCGCTCTTGCGACACCCGCCGATACACTTCGGCGAGCACCTCCGCCTCCAAGTCCCACGGGGAGGTTCCGGCCAACGCGCAGGCCGCTTCCGTCGACACCGTGCGGTATCCGTGTATGAGCCTGGACGCGACGACTCTTTTTTGGTAGAGGTCGACCTAAGCGAACGTATTTTGACCTAATCGGAGACGTATTTAAGGAAGACCAGGTTAAGAGTACTCGTAACCAACGAGCATGCATGAAAGCGCTGATGAAAGTAGATAAAGCGAAAGATGTGTGTCAGGATCGTAGCAAGTGGAGAGAAGTGGTCTCTGCCTACACCTACGGAAAAAAGGCGTGATAATATGTATGTATGTATTTTATTATAGATAAGTTTATTGCGGTAAACGGTAGCGGAAAGCATCTTGCGAAAATCATCAATCAATCAAGACATAATAATATAATCATTTTAACGATGTGTCAAGTCTACAGAGTAGTTACTAATGCGCATTGAGGTAGGAAATGTAGTATTGTTTAAAACCTACTCATAATAATATTGCACTCACCACTATATCAGGTCTTTTTTCGCATATCTCGAACTCGTGAAACCTTTGGTCGCAGATGTTATAGGAGACCTCTTCAACCACGAACAGTACTACGGCGGACGGTACGCCGAACAAGTCATATGCTTCAATTATACCAGCGCATAGACCCGAAAGTGCGTGGTTTTCTGGCATCTATATACATATTTTAATTTAATGATGTAGAAATTAGCTAATTAAGCGCTAAATATTCATTGAGATTCTATTTCAAATAAATAAATAAGCCTTTGTTGCCGTTTGATTAGACAGTTCTAGCTCCATTTTTTTTTAATATTATTCCCATATCGGCGATCAGTCTCTTTGTTTCCGAAACAGCTTGTGGTGTGACATAGGCCTCCTCTAAAGTTTTTCATTTCATTTGAATTTTGAATTGTAAAAAAAAGCCTCCGAAATCCAACATGTTCTTTTGGTTAGTTCTCATCTAGCAAAGTGATCATTTGAGAAAGAATTTGTAAAAATTTTGTTCGTGTGGTGACGGATTAAGAATATAAGTGTCACCACCCCCGATTCTTTCCCACGGGTGTCGTATGAGGCGACTAAGGGAAGTAAGCAATTATCATCCATTGCACGACTGGTGGTAGGGCTGCGTACCAAGTGGGAGTACTCACTTGGTATCCGGCCCGAGCGGGTTGGTACCACCATCTCCCGTGTACCATCAGATGGACCGTGGCTCGTCTGCCTTTGCTTTGCTCTTTTTGGAAAAAATATTAGATATTTGACGTTAGATATTACTTTTGTCCCCTTTTTTATAAAACGATATTACAGTTGATATATTACATTCCTTTGGAATATTATCAGTTTTTATAATCCTAAATATTATAAAGCTGTAACAGAGCTGTGTCACTTAAGATATTTGAGAAAAATACTGTATTAGGCTACATAGGCGTGTCTAAACACAAATATTTTTTTTTTAGATTTTTGTCTGTTTGTTCGTTCGCGCATCACGCAATAACTAATGAACGGATTTAGATGCATTTTTTTTGATAGCTCTTGATTAGACTTAAAAACTGGTATACATTTTATCCCGCTACTTTACCGGGAACCTGAGATATAACCTTATGTTTGCAATTCAAGTACCAGAAACGGAAATGATTTTCATTCTATTCATATCTATTACCTAAAAATACTTACATTTTTTATTAAGTCACCATGCCCCAATTGCCGCAAAATATAGCTGAAAAGTAAACAATGTTTTATATAAAATAAACAACGCCATCATATCCCAAATACAAACGTTCAGTTATTATTTGAAAATAAAGATGGCGTTCATTTATTTTAAATTATGAAACAAACGTAAACAAAAGCTAGAATAGTGCTGTAAGTACATGCAACTTTCTTCAATGTAACAATAGAAATGATAGCACTGATGTTTATGCAAATATTAGAACATTCACGGATTGTATTGCGTTTTGTCTTTACCTATATACCTATTATTTATTAGGCATTTCGAATACATTACAGAATCGCGCGCGATTATGTAGTAAAAGAAACGAAAACTTGTAAAAAAAAAAATATAGGTTTATTTCACTATCCACAGAAGTAGTCTCACAGTTTCAGTGGTACGCCAATACAAGCGAAGAGGAGGATGGCGGCGGATTTATTTAGTGGGTGAACTTCGTGCTGTTAGATTGGTACATTTTTTCCCGCCTTGCTAAAAAAAGGGGTTTATTTTATAATAGAAATCTAGTTTTTCATATAGTTACTAGACTGTCAAGTATGACTCGATATGATATTACGTATTGTCCTTCAAGTAGGCATTTGTAATATCAGAATGTTAAATGAGATAAAAACTCCTTGATTATATGACTCAACAAATTCGATACTTATCTTGGTAGTAGATGCTTCTACAAGGTTATCGCTGAATGAGCGTATTAAATACGAGAATGGTATTATGTAATATGATGTAACATTTATATAGATTCTTTTTTTGTAATATCGAATTATCTTTGTGTACAAAGAACACTAATTTATGGAATAATTTTTCATGGCGCTCATCTGACAACAATCTATATTTTTTACTCAGTTTTCTAGTTTTATTTACGCCACTATTTTACATTTTGTATTACCGTAGGCATTTGCATTTTCATTTCTATGGTTACATCAAAACAACATAAAAAGTTGATCATGTTAGTCATATACGATTCACTAAAAAGAGTACATGATAAATCTACCATACGGCCTATTTACTTATCTATACACTTCGACAGTACTGATACAATTATGTAGTGTCATGAATGTTTATTAGGATTGAACTGCCAAACCAAAACCAATAAATAGTAAGTATACTTAAGTCTCTTTGACGATGCACAAACAGATTTTTGTAGATAACTTTCTAAAGGATATAAGCTGTTATAAACCAACATATTATATCATTGATCTGAGCCTGTAGAATGTAACTCACTAAATCGTATCGACATCGCATCGTGACATTGTCATTGGTTGAGAGATCTTGAAAGATCATCGTCATTGGGTGAGCGATTATTGCGACATCTACCAATCACAAATAAGACGATACGATTTTGTGAATCACAATCTAAGGGGGTAGGACAGAATTTCACTAAATAAAAACGTTTTCCTTAATGAGAAATAAGCCCTTTTGAAAATACACTCCTGACTTATATCCTGTTAACATATTTGTTCTGTACCAGTAAATTTCTTGAAATTATGATATCCGGACTGTTGCAGTCAGTACCTACTCAGTGGATGGATAAATAATTTATACATGACGACTACATGCTATACTAAAAACTACAGTATACTAAAAAGCTGAACAGTTTAAATTAATACAATTTACAACGAGAAGATATAGTAGATAACTTCTTAAACGACGACGATGTAGACGCCGATGGATGACACTTAGTCGGTGCCCAGAGCAAGAAATAAAGGCAGCGCGAAAACGACATCAGGGAATATTTTTGATTAGATAACGGATAGTCGTTATTTTTTACGTTACCACACGACAAAGGAAATCCAGCTTTCTGAGCCGTAAAATATTTATTAAGTTAAATTAATTTATTCAACGACCAATGTAGACATTACGCGTATAATTAAATATAGATAATGTATGTTGTAACCAACAAAGGATTTCGTTAAAGTATAAATTATTTGAGAATAAGGAAAAAGAGATTTTTTGTACTAGCGGGAATCGAACCCGCGTCTTTTCCAATCCGGGGAAGTGCTCTAAGCCACTGAGCTATAGTACAGGTACTTCGACCATCCCAATCTCCTTATTACATTTGTCTTTACGACCAGCGCCATCTATCGGAAGCATTTACATGCATTAAACCGATATAGTAAGTTTAATTTTGCAATTAAAATTCATACTATTTGATGGCGCGATTTTTTTAAACATTTTTGATCTATATTTTTTAGCATTTGACATGCTCCGCCACTTTTAAAGTATAAATTATTTGAGAATAAGGAAAAAGAGATTTTTTGTACTAGCGGGAATCGAACCCGCGTCTTTTCCAATCCGGGGAAGTGCTCTAAGCCACTGAGCTATAGTACAGGTACTTCGACCATCCCAATCTCCTTATTACATTTGTCTTTACGACCAGCGCCATCTATCGGAAGCATTTACATGCATTAAACCGATATAGTAAGTTTAATTTTGCAATTAAAATTCATACTATTTGATGGCGCGATTTTTTTAAACATTTTTGATCTATATTTTTTAGCATTTGACATGCTCCGCCACTTTTAAAGTATAAATTATTTGAGAATAAGGAAAAAGAGATTTTTTGTACTAGCGGGAATCGAACCCGCGTCTTTTCCAATCCGGGGAAGTGCTCTAAGCCACTGAGCTATAGTACAGGTACTTCGACCATCCCAATCTCCTTATTACATTTGTCTTTACGACCAGCGCCATCTATCGGGAGATTGGGATGGTCGAAGTACCTGTACTATAGCTCAGTGGCTTAGAGCACTTCCCCGGATTGGAAAAGACGCGGGTTCGATTCCCGCTAGTACAAAAAATCTCTTTTTCCTTATTCTCAAATAATTTATACTTTAAAAGTGGCGGAGCATGTCAAATGCTAAAAAATATAGATCAAAAATGTTTAAAAAAATCGCGCCATCAAATAGTATGAATTTTAATTGCAAAATTAAACTTACTATATCGGTTTAATGCATGTAAATGCTTCCGATAGATGGCGCTGGTCGTAAAGACAAATGTAATAAGGAGATTGGGATGGTCGAAGTACCTGTACTATAGCTCAGTGGCTTAGAGCACTTCCCCGGATTGGAAAAGACGCGGGTTCGATTCCCGCTAGTACAAAAAATCTCTTTTTCCTTATTCTCAAATAATTTATACTTTAAAAGTGGCGGAGCATGTCAAATGCTAAAAAATATAGATCAAAAATGTTTAAAAAATCGCGCCATCAAATAGTATGAATTTTAATTGCAAAATTAAACTTACTATATCGGTTTAATGCATGTAAATGCTTCCGATAGATGGCGCTGGTCGTAAAGACAAATGTAATAAGGAGATTGGGATGGTCGAAGTACCTGTACTATAGCTCAGTGGCTTAGAGCACTTCCCCGGATTGGAAAAGACGCGGGTTCGATTCCCGCTAGTACAAAAAAAATCTCTTTTTCCTTATTCTCAAATAATTTATACTTTAAAAGTGGCGGAGCATGTCAAATGCTAAAAAATATAGATCAAAAATGTTTAAAGGATTTCGTTATTATTAAAATTTTCATACAACCCATTATGAGTTTCCACTCCCAAACACAGAAACACCTCCAGTTTCACAAAATGTAATACTGATGAAAATCGAATGGTACATATAAAAAGGCACGATCGCTCGTGCTGCTATAAAATAATTAAGATACGCGTGTTGCCCGGGACGCGTACGGACTACGGGCGAAGAGTGTTATGTCGGCCGGCCGCCTCCCCCCGCAGACGCTCTTCAGCCCGCGGCTCTCTTGTGGGTGTGAACATCAAACAATGCATCGATCGCCATATATTTTTCAGAACGTCAGACTTTTTCGTGCGTGCTGCCGGCGTTCATCGATTAAGAAGTTATCACGTGAAAAAAAATATTAAATTGTTAATTCATTACATTGAACAACATCAACATTTGAAATATATTTATTGACATATTTAATTTTATATAAAATACTTTTCATCCATTTAACCAGCTCGGTGAAGGTCGTTTTATACTGGGATTTTAGACTAATAGTATTTTGTAGAATATATAAAAACTAAATTTTGATTTCTTAATTTAGATAGTATTAATACCCCGTAATATAATAATAAGGGTACCCGTTAATATAATAATAAGGGTACTGACTTTTTTTTGCATGCCGTACCGAGGTGGGTGATTAAGGTAGGTATAAGGAGTAAGTGAGAGGCAATGATTAACTTCGCCATTTAAGATTCGTTTCTTTAAAGGCGCGGGTTATACCAATACACTATAGGCTACTTTCCCATAGTAAATTTTTTGTCATCTATTTGTTGCAGCTGCAGCACAATATCTACATGTAAGTAAGAACACGAACGGGTATTAGGTATTTCTAACAAGACGCGGTAAGATAAAATGATCCCATGTCAATTCTGCGCCAAATGAGGCAATCAGGTACTGCTGTTATCGTAGGGGCCTAGTTCTTGTCTACGTATAATAATTAGAATATCTTCTTTAGGCTTAAGGCGATTATCGAGTGAAAATGCGATACTTGCCTTTTGTAAATGCGTCTTAATTATATTCACAAAGCTAAACAAGTGTTTAGCTGTAACTTTGTTACTATCAACAAAGAATCAAACAACAGATATGAATAAAGAAAGTTAAAGCAAATAACTTGTGCTTATGATCAATGAAACAGCAAAATGTAAATATTGAAAGATGTGTACCCACCCTAAGCCATACCCAACAATCAATGGACTGAAATACACAAAACATTACACGGAAAACTTGACACAGTTTTTATATTTGTAAGTAATACCGACAATGCAGGCGTAGACAGGTAACATCTCTCAAGTGTTATGCAGCCAAACCATCTATTGCATCCAATCTAAGTGCAGGCATCAACTATCTATAAACAACATGATTATAACGTGCACCAAACACTAATTACCACTCTCTGTAAATATTTTATTTAGCTAGGATACTATGCATGCCTACAAACAACCACCCAAGATGAAAGCAAAGCGTGGAATGAAATTAATAGATAAAAAAAAAACATTGCAACAAGAAGTAAGTGGGATAGATGTAGCGTGCAAATAATGACAGCAGTCACATGAGAGATGTTGACTGTATTTTGTGCAGAGCAGTGGTGTTATATCTGGATGACATAATAATTAATCTGATTTTTGTGGCATTACTTGAATGAAGTGCAATATTGTATAATTTTGACCAGGATTCGAAAATGTAATTCCAGATATAGACCAAAGCGAGCATCAAACATGTCGGTACCGAGACATCATAGGCAGATACGACGATATGGCACCAAAACTCGTGGCAATTGTGTTAAACTCCACTTGCTTGATTTTATACTTGTCATGGTGCTGCATCAAGTAGTCCGAGCGAAACAGTCCCAGGTTGAGCGACTGCAATGAATTAACTCAGTGAATTTCTGCCCAAGTAACAAAGTAGAATATCGCATTACACCTTTATTATGATGTTTGATCCAAAGTTACAACTTTCCACCACCATCAAAAATATGCAATATACAATGTATTTAACTTATTGGATAGGAACTCCCGCCATGCAGGTTTATAATATTTTGTATAATTTTATTTGAAATTTGGAAAACGTTTAAATAACAAATACCACTTAAGAATGTCATAAAAACCGTAAGCTGTGTTCGTTACTTTCTTAGTCAAATTACCATTTTTTGTCTAGCTTAATTGAAATCCCTTTTTAAAATCGTTTGATCATGTAAAGATTGCAGCCAAAGAGAAAAGAAGTGATTTAGTTCTGCAACTTATATGTTATATATAACTATTTGAAATAGTATAACCTTTCATTATAACACATTTAATGGCTCTATACCTACGCACATAAAATTTTTCGAAATACTATTATTTGCCACCAGCCATGGTGACGACTCTTGACTTAGCTGAAACGTTGAGATTAGGCAAAATAATAGTATTTTGAGACGTTTAATGTGCGTAAAGGCCCGTTAAATGTGTTATAATGAATCCGTCCATCCATCCATCAGCCTTTCGACGTTCCCTGCTCAACATAGGCCTACCCAAGAGAACGCCACAACGAACGGTCCTGTGCGGTTTCGCTTATATGGGGGATAGTGCCGTAATCGCCACGCTTTGCAGGCGGGTTGGCGATCGCAGTGGATGTTGTTAATACTCGCAAGGAGTGCTGCTGCCCACTCCCTCGATCGGCTCTTACGACTCCCATGGGCGGAGAAGGGGGGTGGGACAATTCTAAAGCCAGCCCCACACGGCAGTTATAATAAATATAAAACGCGAAAGTTTAAAAAGTACTAGTACAACCATTCGTTCTACACCAAAATAAGTGATACATAATAGACATACACGATCCTATCTAATACGTTCTCAGCGTTAATTTCTACGGCGTAGGTTAGCACGTTGTTACCTTTAATAGGATTTTTTGGAGCAGAAATTTAATAGGAGATAAGGGTATTACACAATAGGCTTAGGGTAAATACATCTCTTTAACGTTTTATTGTATACAGAGTGTAAATGACATCATACCGATAGCTCCGGGCAATGATGTCACCAAATAACTGTAATAATAGGCCCCTTACCGTTTTCGTCGACAACGACAGTACAGTTAGCAATTTTTTAGCAGCCATCGAATCATTAACAATGGGAATAAAAAACATGACGATTTCATCCATTGCAATTTTTGGAGTAGGTAAATCGTTGATTAATAGGTTTATTCCTAAAATCGAGTTTAGATAGAATATAACGATTTTATCAGACATTCAATTCAAAAAATTAAAAAGTATTGTAATTTTTATGAAAAGACCGATACAAATTTCTAACACCCGGGGGTTAAGAATCGAGTACTAAACTTATGGTATCAATTATCGGTACGATGTCATTTACACCCTGTATAAACATGTAACTACGTATGTCATGCTGTTGTATATGTGTAGATAAGGACAACACGGACGCTCGAGTTGATTATTATTTAAGATTCTTAATTAGCAATTGAACGGCCGGTTAGTTGCTGACGCATGTAGTGAATATAACTATTCTAAACACATAATAAAACCACAAGTTCATTAATCATTCGAGTGTTACGTAAAACACAACCAAGGAAAATAAAGTTACCAGTATCCTCATTTCATTTATGAAAATCTTTGATTTTTGTCCTAATTGCTGGCTGTGACACAAGGATATAGATTACATTTATCATTCCGTTTGAATCACCTTAAGTTAGGATTGCCAAAATCATTTCTTAACATTTTTAGTAGACATTTTCAAGCCAGTAGAGAATGGGGGTGCCTAGATGCGTCCTACATATCTGCCTCTCACTGAAGGAGGAGAAATATGAGACGCGCGCTCAGATGCACTCATTACAAAAAATAAGAAATCTATTCGGACACAACAGCAGATATTTTCATGGAGCATTAGAATTCATATACATGATTAGGTATCCCATAGTATATAATAATAATGGTATCCGAAATCACAGAGAGTATGGTGACTTAATTTGACATTTGGCGTGACCGGTCCACGCGTAATCCAAATATTTGTGACTGTGGTCCACTAGTAGGCATATAATATTCATAAGGACGGGCCTCGTGGCGTAGTAGGTAGTGTAAGCGACTTCCGTGCACGAGGTCGTGGATTCAATTCCCACTCAGGACAATTATTTGTGTGATGAACACAAATATTTGTACAGCGTTTGGGTGTTTTCTATCTATTATATGTATGTATTTACAAAAAAAAGTAATATATGTATTATATCCGTAATCTGGTACCCATTGCACAAGCGTTAAGCTTAGTTTGGGACCAGAGGACGTATGTGAAATGTCCGTGAATATTTATTTATTTATAATCGGGATCTAAAGCGTTAGTTGTCAACGATTATGTTGGAGTTGTGTTTCTGACATCGATATTTAAAAAAGAATAAGGAGCCGTCACCGTGCTACGATTATTAAATTACAACAATATTATGACTGAAAACTACGGTCATAAGTATGCCAATATATATCTACTTTTACAGAACAGTAGTCAGCTATACACACACTTAAGTACTTTTATATAAAGTACTTATATAATAAGGTATTTTGAAAAATAAAAGTGGCAATAAAAGATATAAATCCTCTGTATTTATTCTTAAGTTTTTATACAAATGCACTTAAGTAATGCTTTTCAAATTACCGAACTATTGAGCTAACAAAAAACTAAAATATTAACAAGTTATTTACCAGTAATATGATACTCGTTTTACTAAAGTTAAAAATAAAAACTTTAAAAAGGATTGACATAATTAAATACTCGTGAATACAAAAAAAAAACAAAATATGAACAGATCACACCAATCCCTTCTATTCTATATTTAAAATATTGCATTCTTAATATTAGGAGGGCAACACGTTCAGTTGTCCGCCATTTTTAAATTAACATGCAATAACGGAGACAGGTACTTTCAAACAAGATATTGTTAATTCAAATATAATTATGACTGACAAATATTATTACTTTGTTTACCGCATACACAACAAATAACAGTAAGTCATGCCATTGTTATGACACGTTGGTAGATACACACAAAACATTCAATTGACATTTATTATTCGAACAGTTAATAAGTTTTTCAATTAAGTCCTTTTTGCTAAGTACATTTTAAAAACTTGGCATAAAAGACTATCAGTTAGCGTTAGTCATCAACGTAAATTTCACTAAGATTGCAGTCATTTTACTTTCATTAAATGCTAACAGGTATACTTGTTAACATAAGGATTTGCACGGATAGTGAATGCTCAAAACTTTTACCCCCTTACTAATAAACATTGTATAAGCTCCGAAATAGTTATCCAGTGTTTTGTTCCGTTCTTTCAAAGTCAAACTGTCATATTAGTGGCAAAGACAAAACACTGAATAACTATTCAGAGGTTATACAACGCTTATTAGTAAGGCAGTTACTGTTTAATAATTCAGTGTTAACAATGGCAACATTCGATGCGTGAGTTGAGATGATTATTAATAAATAAATAAACCAGTTTTATTTTTAGTCATTACGCATTGATAGCTTTGAACCCAACGATCGAAATTATAATCACATCTTCGGAAACAGAGCCTACAACTTACTAACATTAACAAATAAATTATCTCAATGACTTCATTCTAGTAAAGTCTATCATTACATTCTTAATCTCGGATTAATTACTATTTAAGCCACAACTGAACGCATCGCCCTATTCTTCGATGTTATTCAGAGGTTTGTCATTGAATTCTCGTTTACGCATCGTTAGGGTAACAGAAGCATGTTCCAAGCTTTTAGTTTAATTATTTCTGGTCCAAGCTTTTAGATTCTGGTCTATTAGATTTAGTTGACCAGATTTCACAAACCATTCCTGCCCCAGTTGTTTTGTAACTGCTCTGTCAGAATAAAAAAGATTAAAGATTTTAGTTGCTTTAGGAATATTGCATATTTACAAGTTGTTACTATATAGCTTAAAAAACTGAAGAAGATTTTGGATAAAGACAACGTAATATTACAAACACAATCAATAAGGGATAAAATAAAAAAGAACTCGACTATAAAATAATATGTACTAACACAAAATTGCACTTATGGTCTACGAAAAACAGCAAAACCCATTCAGATGTGTAAACAAGCTTCAATATAATTTAAAAGAAAGACAAGACCCTGTAAATCTTCTACCTCTGTATTTCCCTGGTTTTCGGACCCATGTGGCCGAACCCTGAGGCGATGCTGTTGATTTCCACTTGTTTCCAGGAACAATAGGGGCTATGCTTAGCGCATTGGTTCTCAATATGCGGGCATCGTGATTCCAGCATGATGTCGGAGCGCAGCATCCCTAGCGATATTGGCTGTGCCATATGGCCCGTGTTACATTCGTGACCGAGATTCACCCACAAGAAACATTCCGAACAATCATTCAACTACCCATAACACGAGAAAAACTGTGACGACTGTTATAGCTGATGTAAATGACTGTTTCTTGTGGGGTGGTATGATATTATTGATTATGATTAAAAATTATGAGTAGTGCGCATGCAAAAGTTTAATGACGATTACAAGCTCCATTTTTTAAATTATGTGGTAATTAGGTACACGTTCGCCCAATTTCTTCAGGGTTCTATTATTTATAGAAAAGTAAGGAAGCGATTTTATATCATGAGTATGACTATCGTTGGTATACTTACATAATAAAATGTAACAAGTCCCTGTTGTGCAATGAGTATAAAATTATTTTATAAGATAAGCAAAGTTATAGTAACTTTATTACAAATTAAATATTTGTTACAAACAGCCAACATAATGTCATATTACGTAGTAATTTCCTTTTTTAAAAACAAAGATGGAGGATTCTATTAATAAATTATTGCGTCCATTAGTTAGAAAAAAACATAATAGGCATTAGACAGTGACATTGCGAAATATTGACCAGTTTGCTTGTCCAAATATTACTTATCTCATTACATTAGAACCTACCTACCTATATATACAAATGATTCAAATTAATAGTAAAACAATAAGTCGTCGCATTCACACATGTTAAAATTTAAAAAAAGAAAACAAATTAAGCGTCTTTGGAATGCAAACTTCGTGAATCAAAGTATTATGTAGGTACTATTGATCCTGAACTGACTTTATATTTACCTGTATCACTTCTTCGTTTCGGACCTTCATCCAAATATCATATAAGCTGGCAGTGAACTCATCCACTTGCAAGGCATTCTGTAGTGTATTAATTAAAAAGTCGTCATCATGAGCCACCTAAAACCGACAAAATAACAAACAGTTACTACTGCAGCTAATATTTTACAACAAATAACAAATTTCCATCTTTGATGAACTGGAAAAACAAAATGTCGCTAAATAAAAAACAACACCCTGCACTATTATACTTAATATATCGCTGGGAACTTTAAAACTGACAGATACAAAGTACACCCAGACTAAGAACAACCAACTGTGAATCACGCAAAGAATTATCTTGTGTGGGAGTCGAACCCGAAAAATACTGCTTGGAAGGTCAGCCTCTAAACCACTCCACTATGGTTGCAGCCAGGGGAAAACTAAGTAAAATTACACTAGTATAGGGTCTTCCCTTTCCGCACCACCGTGGTCCAGCCCTCCCTAGACACGGGGACAGGAGGAACACTAAGCCTGTGATGGGCCGGCTAGGGCAGGTGAGCTCTCCACGGCCTTCTTTTGGGCTGCCTTGGTAAACTCCTTTCTCCTGTCGGCAGCAAGCGGCAGCCGGAGCGGCCACTTAAGAGGTAGTCGTGTCTCCATCGCTTCTAGACGCGCGCAAACGATCGTTGTAAGATGTGAAATCGCGCGTGCTGTCTCCTCCGGTAGGCTTATCGCCTGCTGGCTAGCAAAGGTCTGTTGGGTGATGGAGAGAGCCGCGTTAGTCGGCGCAGAAGTTTCCACGCGATCCGCGCGAGCTTGGCTTGCAGCTCCGTGACCTGGACATTGAGGCGGCTATTGTCAGCCCGTAGCTCGGCCACTTCCGTACTGAGGCGGTCATTAGCCGCTTTATGGCCACTTTGTTGATGATGGCCGCCGTCCTGGGGTCTCTTTTTTAAATCTGCGACCTACAGTGCACGTCGACTCGCGGATCCTCAGACAGGGCTTCTCGACCTATTCATCAGCCTGCAGCTCCCTTTCGGCACACCTCGCTCTACGAGCGGCAGCCTCAGACACAATTGGCGCCGGTGTCCCCGAGCGGTTGATACCTCGACTCGTGAAGTCGTGACTTTAGGGGAGGCATCCAACTCCCGTCATCAGACGCAATGCCCCCCTGAGATAGGATGCGCTTACGCCAAACCACGAACTCCACCAGCCGTAGTGGTGGCTGGAATTGTGGCAGCCTCACTTGGGCCGTCCTCTTTGGTGGCATCTCTGCGGCTGAGGTGCCTGGCGAGTTGCCTACTGCCAAGCTGCCCCCTGATGACTGGGAAGTATTTTTGCCTTTGTGTCATTAACGGTTGTTTCGCATTTTGCGCGCGGTTATACTGCTAGGGCCCGCATTTACAGCCCCTTCGGCTGAAGCGTCGGGTCTCTCAACCAACTCCGTCGTTTTCGTCATCGTCGTATTTGAATATAAATGGTCCATACTGTTCCCACCATTAAGGGGGAAGAGTAAGCGTACATTTATAACCCAACACAGGGGGTCCGCAGGTACACTGGCTGGGGGCGCGCTCAAGACTGAACTACCTATCAGCCATGTATATCCTCGCCACGCACCAGAGCATAGACATAACAACAGCACCCACCACTAATCAGGTTTACGATATTTCCCGTTGTGGCCCCGCTGTTTGGGTACACAACTAGGAGGTAAACTGGCACCACACCCCTATACATTTTATCCCTAACCTAACTAACCTGAGATATAACATAAAAACCAGCTTTTGGGGCGGAGCTCAGGCAAAGGCTTTAATCATGAAATTTTACAGACATATCATTTGATCTACGGAAGAGATCATAAGCTATTTGTTATCCCATAAAAATGGTTGGTTCCTTTGGGACCACCCTCTCAGAGAACATCAGCAACAGTTGAACAACAGTTGGTACTCCTACCCTTATAACACATGTAACGGGTCTATATGCGCATTAAACTTATCAAAATACAATTATTTTGACTAACCTCGACGTTTCGGCTGAGTTGCACCAGCCATGGTCACGAGTACAATAATAACAATAATAAAACACTACCCTTGTCTTTCTTATAGTGATTGAGAGCACTGGAGGCCCAAACACCCTCCGTATTCTCTCCTTATTAATAATCCTATCCTGTCTTTATTATCCTTTCTAACCTCGCCTTTTCATCCTTCCTATCCTCCCTCATTATCCTTCCTCTCCATGTCTTGGTTATGGCAATTTGTGAGTGATGCCTTTGATGTTGCTAGCCTCTATAGGGCCATAATTAAGCTTGTTTGCAAACCACATAATATAAAAAAATTCCAATAGACATAACAATGGGTCCAATGCTTAAATAAATAATTAAAGGCTTAGAGATTGACTATTAATACAAACATACCTTATGCATTAATTCATTTAATACAGGCTGTAGTTCTATTGCCTTTTCAAATTCGGTCTTAGGAAACGGGGAGGGCAATAGTGTGAATGGTGCAATCTGTGAAACAAAAACATTTATAATGTGACTACTCAAGTATAACAAACATAAGCAGCAGAGAGCACATCAAAGTATATTGTAACTGAAATAGTAAGCCTAATAAACAATTCAATGATTGTTTTCTAATGGATTGTAACAAAAATGATTCATTTGTGAATGTGGGAAAAGAGAACCTGCATCCCTTCCAATTCGGGGAAGTGTTATAGACCACTAAGCCATTGCAGTGACCAATGGCCATTCCCGATCTCCATATCATATTTATATTTACAACCCACCATGCTAGCATTTATAAATAAATATTCACAGACATTTTCACACAACATCCTCTGGTCCCAAACTAAGCTTATTGCTTGTGCTATGGGGACCAGATTATGGATATAATACATATACTACATTTTTTTTGTAAATACATACATATAATAGATAGAAAACACTCAAACGCAGTACAAATATCTATGTTCATCACACAAATAATTGTCCTAAGTGGGAATAAATCCCACAAACTCTTGCACCGAAGTCCGACTACACCATGAGGCCCGATTTGGTTAGGAACTAGCTATTTATTAAATTATATCTCTGGTTTTACAATATAGAAGTAGGATATCATAAATACCAGTTAATAAGTCTAATCCATAGCTACAAAACAAACAAGTTTTATTCAAATCTGATCAGTAATCTTTGCATATCGCGAACAAAGAGACACAAATATCTAAAAAAAGCTTTGTATTACATTTATCTATTTCTTAAATATCTATTATGTACATACATAGCTATGTTTCAACTTTATAATAGTATAGATAGATAGATTTTTTTGTTGTTATTAAATAAAGCAAATTAAATGTTAAATTGAATGTTCATGGAATAGGGAATATAATTAATATGGTGTGAATATATCTACTCAAGTTGGGTTCTTGTGAGTTAGTTTATTTTATTTTATTGCTATATTAATAATTTAGGATAGCGAAATTATGCAAATATAATCCTTTTAAAAATTATGCATACCTGTATAACGTCTTTATTGAAGTGTTTTCTATCTCTCATACCAACGCCGTGCATAAGCGCCCAGTCTTTGGCCTTCTCTACTACGTTCACAAGTGTTTTCTGATCCAGAGGAAGAGGAATACAAGATGCAAGGCGCGCTTGAGACATTTTATAAACAATTAAAAATACACTACGTTGTACCTTGTTTAAAAAAATTGTTTTGCACTTTGAACTAAGCACAAATAGCACTTAGGGATTTACGCGTATCAATTAGTTATGATATGAACAAGTATCAATTATTTAGTGGTTGTGTTAATGAGTTCTTGTTTTGAAAAAATTTAATTGAAATTTGTTATCGGCCAACAATTGACATCCAGTGCTGCCATACTGTAGGAAATAAAAATCCGTACATCCGACAGCAAAATCCGTACAAAATCCGTACGTGCAATAAATCTAAAACTCCATACGAAACAAAACCATTATTCTTTAAAATATTGCATCCTACGGGCTTTCTTTGTATATCTACTCATACATAAATATATATTACATAAATAAAGTGGTTTCTCAACACAAATAATCCACAAAAACACTCAGTCAAAATTTCAAAAATGGAAACCAAAGAGAAATCCGTAGAACCAAACACATGGAAACAAACAATGTATATTGCGCACAGAGTAAGGAAACTCATAGTATGAAGGAAACAGTTTCTTACAATGAGGTTTTGCACAATTGAAAAAAGAATTCAATTGGTCACTATTATATCACCTGTCCGCACCTATACGGACAAATCCGTACATATGGCAACAGTGTATAACATCTTTTTCTTTTTAATTTATTTATTATAGGCTTTGGCGGTGCCATCAGCCTAGACGAAAATGACGAAAACGACATCAGTAGCCCGAGCACGAAAAACTTGCGAAAAAGTATTCGTATCGTCATCGAAAACAATAAAAGAAGGATGCTCACGTTCCATACATTCGATGACCTGTCACTCTGTTTTTTTTGTTACGAAATGTACAATGATGTTTTGTGCATTAAATTAATTATTGGCATTTCTTAAAATCACTGTGTGAGTATTTTATTATTTCGTAATCTGGAAAAATTGTTATAGTGCAAACAATTTCCGAGGTTATATTTATAATTTACTTACTGTCAAACACGTAGTCTCTCTAATTCTGAATTAGGGTTTCTAATCTATGACAAAAAACCGATCTTTCGAATTGATTGTAAACTTAAGCCTTTAAGATCGATGTAGGTAAAATATTGAATTCATGAGATCGGTCTGTTGAAAATTGATCGATTCTCATATTTGACATGCTTAGCAACATACATTAAACACAAAGTGGCTGAATTGGCAAAGCATCAGGGCGGTATCCAGGAGATGCAGGTTCGAATCCTGCTCGTGACTGTTATTTTCGATTTCACATTTTTCACTTTGTGTTTAACTTATACCTACACAAATCTAATAGAAAAGAAGTGAAAATGAAATACATATTTATTTCATACATTTTATTTCATGAGAAATCTTCCCCAACTACAATATTGTTCAAAAATGCTACTGGAGCAGATATATTATTTTAATACCTCACCCATCCAGGGTACCACACCAGAGTCATGACGTGCGCGCAACAACCCACAGTGTGAAGTCCCACTAGGGAGATGCAGCAATATTTGCTTACGCCTTCTCTACCGTTAACACCATTATTGATTAAAATATAGACATAATATTGCCAACTGCCAATGTACGTTGATTTAATTTTTCCCCTCTAATCAATATATTTTCCCCACTTGTTCTTAAATTAAAATCGTAACAATTCATAATCTCGTTTAATATAGCCATTGACCACCTCTACCACCATATGCATATTGTGACACATCTACTGCTATTTACCTGGGCAGTAGTTTATTGGTGTTTACCTTTACCAAGTGTCTGTAAATATATAAACATAAATCTTGTAATTGTATTGTCCCTGAGACCCCTCTCTAGAATAAATGTGTCATTTTGTTGAAAATATTGTCTGAGTGAGGAATATTAATTGTTAAATAATGATTTCATTATATCTGCATGTGATGTGGTAGCCTCATAGGCGCCAAAACAGTATAAAATATAATCATCATATGCCAGAAGCATAAATAGTTCAAGTAGATTTCCATATTTATGGAGAGAATATCAATTCTTGTGGAACATGTTGATGCTACTTTTATTTAAGTAAATGTATGTTCCATCACAGTATAGTGTGTAAGTTCTCTGCATTATATGTCCCATTAGGAATATTTAAATTATGCTGAAGTAATTCTTCCCTGGGTTTATGATCTAATCCCAAGTTTCTTGGTTGACGTGATGCTGTTATGTTTTCAACTATCTGAATCACCTCTGCAGTAGTTGAAGTCTGGCTCATTATAAAATGATTTTGTTTGTTGGCCAATGATCATCCACACAACGAGCAGACTTCTATGTGACCACAATGAGATGAGCCTGCGCACTAGTTTGGATCTTCATGTAGCTATTTACAGCTTGCATAGAAATTTAAAAAACAAAATATGTGTAAATGACATAATAAAAATAAAAAACAGAAGGAAAACTGCTCTAAGACAGGGCGCGAATTTGAAGTGACTTACTTACTTACTTATCATCTTGCCCTTGTGGGCCAGGCAGAGAAAACAGAGTGCCAAAAGGCTCTATTCCTGCATACAGGTCTCGCATCCTTAGCATTAATAATTTTGACACTACCTTCCTTCAATACATGACCGATTTAGTCTAGGTAAGTGAGTCTCGGTCCCCCCTGTTCCATACATCCTTCCACTTGTTTTATTGCTTGTAGAGCCAGACGAGCCACGGCCCATCTGTTGGTAAATGGTAACCGTCGCTCGTGAACTCAACTATACTAAGAGTATTGTCAAGCCACTGCTCACCAATTCATTTCATCAATATGAAATGAAAGAATAAACGGCTATCTCCTGCTACAGCCAAAATGCAACGATGTGCTTCATGGCCGGTCACACTAGAGATGGTGGTACCAACCCGCTCGGGCCCGATACCAAGTGAGTACTCCCACTCGGTACCCAGCCCTACCACCAGTCATGCAATGGATGATAATTGGTTATTTCCCTTAGTCGCCTCATACGACACCCGTGGGAAAGAATGGGGTGGTGATACTTGTATTTTTAGTCCGTCACCACACGGAAACTTTCGTATTGTATTTCTTCTTACACCAGTGGCTCGTCCGATATTCTTGCCACATGTCTGAATCATTGGAGTATCCCTTCCACATATTTACACCAATACCCTCTTTCATAACGACTCGCCTTGAAGTCACATACTTACTGTACAAATGTTGCACAGGTCAAGTAATATGTAGGTACATACCTATGTACATACAAAGATATATTTTTTTCATTTCCCTTTCCATTCAGAGTTTGCAGTACCTATGCAGCTAATAGAAGTTTTAATAAGCCATTGCCCAGTTATTATGAACTTGATTGTTATAACAGTCATTAATGTTTCGTTTAGTTATGTACTATGTTTCTGAATTTAATATGCCTTTAGGCATAAAATATAACACTCTTTCGGTCAAAAGACAATAAAAGTTCGGTAGAAAGCAGTTTTAATTACTGTTAAAACATTAAACTTACTATGACAGGAGATATCCAGTTGCTGATTTAATTAAACTGATAACTTGTATTTTGGTCGAGGACAAGACGGTGGCTTTGTGTATTCGATGAATTCACACATATATTGCAATTGATGCATTATATCCGCGTTATCAAAATCCGTGTTACACAAGCCAAGGTTGTCGTAAGAGCAGGGTATGGGAGTCGGTTGTGAAACCAAGTCGTCGGAGGGAAGAAACCCGTCAGAACGCTCAACAAACATCGAAGCAAAGATAAATGAAGGACTGCAAACTGCAATGTAATATTATGCCATGAAAAGATTTCATTTTTAAATAACTACCTTTGCCGGTTTGGCCTAGTCTTTTGACATTAATGACTGTCAACGAAAAAAACATTTCATTTCATTTCACACTACTGACCTTGAACGCCTTGATTGATAAATTCCTTGTTTACATTAAATGTCGTAATAATAAATAAACTATAAAATCTTGTTAATTAGGGTTAAAAACATGTCAAAATAATCAACTAAAGCTAAGATTTTACTGTGTATCAGTCTTCTGCAACTGGAAACGGAACGTTATTAAATATGCGTTTATAGGCTGCGTTCATTCTATTCAAAATAACTGTAACTTGGCGACATTTTTGAATAGTAATTTTTTTTTTCAGATTGCTGATTTTGATAAAAGTTTGTATATTATAATAAGAAAAAAATAACCTTTTTTTGAGATATATATCATCTCTGTACACCACAAAAAAAATTCAGGTCAAATATGAGCATTGTTCTTTGTATGAGAATTGTGCAGCGCCCCTATCGTGCGTAAAATGAACGTATTTTGCTACGTATGATTTCGTATCGCGAACTTTGATTTGACGTAGGGTAATCTAAATTTCGAAGGCTGGCTATCGAGCACTGTCAAAACTTTTTTTCACTTAGAAATTGTCAGTGAGAAAAGATTCGAAACATATTAAATTTTAGGTGTTTGAGTATGCAATGTTTTAAAATTACTAAACTTCGAAAGCCAATTAATCCCACAGTATTATATGACGATGAAAAAGTAGATTTAGATGATAGATATAATAAAATAAATTTGTATAAAAATATGCCGTTCGTACCTACCTAGTAATAGCAATGTTCACATAACAAAACGGGCTATTTTGGAAGTAGCTTATTTGTGGATAATATAGATGTAAAACCTTGCATATTTCTATTAGTCTCACATATTTTACCATAGGGTATTATAAAGGGAACTTTATAATTACCTACGAATAATATACACTTTGGTCATAGTGTAATTCGTTACACTATGCTTAAGTGTTCATAAAGGTGTAAGTAACTAAATAATTAAAATAGATGATTTTTCAACTAATAAAAATAATGAGTCAATATAAAAATATTATAATGAGCCAGTATATACATTTCGTTCTCATGTTAACTATAATACAATAAAAGGCATTAAAATTAAAATATGGCATAAGAATACCTAACTGTCACTGTCACTCAGAAAACAAACAAACAAGCTTGCCTTCGACAATGTCATGTATAGTTGTTCGGAAACCATACAATATTTGTTATATTATCGTGGATTCCGTAAACGTAGTTTTATTTCAAAATGTAGTAAAAAGTAGTTAGATTTCATGTTTAATAATAAGAATTAGGGTACCTTACAAAATTGTCAACTATTTTTAGGTTTTTTTTGTATATAAACATTTTTAATTTTTCGACTGAAGGACTAGTATCCATGGTCATGAAATAAATCATAAAAAAAAATAACAATTGTTTATTTGGTTTTGTGATATTCTTGTTTTGCTTGATTTTCATAATTGTTTATTTGTTGGTGATAGTCGATTGGAGATGCGTACCTAATATCTCTAAACTATTCGGCATGTTTGAGCCGAGGTTACTACCTACGTAATTATTATGGAAGCTGCGTTGAGTTTCTTTCCTTGTGGTTCTGGTTGAATGTGGTACAGTACAGAGGTTGGGTTTTGTCAGGACAAAGAAGTCAGTCATTGTTAGGACGTTTTAGTTGAGTTTTTGAAATTAACCTCTCGAAATCAACGTTTTTATAAATTTCTCTGTCCTGTGATATAATTTATTATTATTCACAAGACGCGTTACATTTAGCGTTCCATTCGCCGCCAAGTTTTAAAGGTTAATTATTAGCCCTAGATAGATAACCATATTACGAGATACGCAAAAGATAACCATATGCTTCAGAGGCGCTCGCTTTTCAAATGCATCTATAAAACATAATAACTTAAATATATTAATATATACCTATTCAATTTTATAGTTTAGATTATCTTTAAAAATAAAATGCAATTAATTTTTTCACTGTTTATTTTAAGAAAATTAAAACTTAATGAGTAGACCTCTAGAAAAAATTAACAAAAATCAACAGTCTTCTGTTTAGAGGAACAAATTTTTTAAATTATCTTATAATAATAGTGTTTTTTGTTACAAACTAGTGAGCAATAATATAACCAGTCTGAAAATATAATCATTTCCATAATTATTTGGTTTAGAGACAGTTATGACAAACGTCAATCTTATGCTCACCACAAACTGTCTTTTTGCATTTAGCGCAGGTCATCTTTGACATTCTTTTTTTTTTAGACTTGCAATAGCCGCAATATCTCCTTATTTTGGCTGGAGGTTCTTCGTCATCACCCGTGGGAGCCTGTACAGCAGGTTTGGAGAGGATATTTTCAATATTCTCTCACACATGCCTTGGTAAAGTGGGGGCCTCTACTCGTTTCGACATCCACGAGTGTCAACGCCGCCTTTGGTCTGATTGTAATACATTACCATTTCAGGCTTGCCGGTTGTTGGGCTTATGATACCATCTTCATCACACGATGATAACAGGTAAACCATCTTCGAGGGCTTCGGTTTGTATGACACTAGGGTCAAGCATCCATTGTAACAGAACATTGACGTGCCTACTGGTCGAGAGCGGGTGTTTTTCAACTCTTCAGGGATCTCACGTTTATTTGATCTTATAGTGCCAACAAGAGTCAGTTTATACGGTTCCAATCAATTGTCACATGTTATGTTGCGATTTGTGCCATGAATAGGTTGTGATAATTCTTTTATATAGTATTCTCCTTGTGGCAATCTATTAGTGTTTGTGGCTCTCCCGATATATGGCATAGCATTCAACATATACTTTGTTCCATTATCGCACATCATTGGAATTTTGATGCCATACTTATTTGGTTTATTCGGTATGTACATTCTAAATGGACACCGTCCACGAAATCCCAGCAATTGCTCATCAATCGTGACATGTTCTCCCGGTGAGTAGTTCAGTTTACATTGAGTTATAAACAGTTCCCAAACTTTTCTGATTGGAATGAAGGGATCTTCTTGACGAAGAGGAAGCCGTAAAGACTTATCGTCCATCCTAAGAAATCTAATTAGGAAATCAAATCGATCCCTGCTCATCACTGCTACATATACCTTGTTCCCGAGAAGGTACTATCAAATAGCTCAACAGTTGATAAGTGATTGTCTTTCATTGCAACACTCAGGGTTAGAATTCCAATCAAAGCTCGAAATTCTGTTGAGATTGTATCTCTAAACGTGGCACTGGTCATAGTGTTTTGACGTTTTACTGCAATCTCGACATTCGTCCACTGAATAATCTCTTCAACTATTTCGTCAGTGATGAACAGATTAAAACATAATCCTGGCTCATAAATATTTCGACACATACGCGTTGGACCTCTGTTTGTTCGAATTATATTGACGGCAGAGGTTCTTCCATGACTTCGACCCTTAGTAGTAGACCAGCAATGTCTGTTCTTACCTCTTATCACTCTTCCAGCCGGAACAATTATACGACTGTCACGCTCTGAACTTCCAGGGGGCTCCGAAGATACAGGTTCAGGCGATTCGTCTTCACTTGGTGGATTGTTGGATTCTACTATCGTTTCGTCATCTACATACTCATCTTCGATATCGCTCTGCACATTTTCTTCGCTGAGGTGGTCTTCAATTTCGCTGTCACTTTCCAGAGGTACATTACCGTCGTTGTCAGCTTCTCTACCCAATAAGGAACATATTTCGTCGTCCGCTAGTGTTCTTCTGCTCGTCATGGTTACTGTATAAATAATGTTTCCTAAAAACAAAACAATTGTTTTATAAAAACAAATGACATCAAAAAATAGAAATTACCATCCAACACTTAAAGTTACACAAAAGATAAACATACGCCTCGGGAGCGCATCAACTCGTCCTAGCTGCTAAATTGTGGCACTTACCGCATCAAAACGGTCGTCCCGCGACAGCGTAGGTCGACGACTGAGTTGGCTGAGAAGGACAGGTCAATACGGGCGCCGAATGAAAAGAGCAAAGATTGCTTTTTGCGCGGGCGCTTCTGCGGCGTAGGTTATCTTTCTAGGGTTAATGGTGTCGTCTTGGTGGTTAATATCTGTGGCCTGGTGCTAATAGGGCCAATATCAATAAATCATTATTTTCAGTAATGAGCGTTATAACAATGAATCAGCATACATAGTTATTATTTAGGTGTTATATTGTAGTATGGCAAAAATATTTTACTTTTAATTGATTTATGTTTTTAAGAAGATTTATGAATTAAATTCTAATTTAAGAAAAAAATGTTATTTTGGAAAATATTAACAACTTATGCCCCTTTAGCACTGATGATAATTATTATGTTAGTTCCCAGTTATGTATAAAATTAAAAAGGCCAATGTTGTTTTTCTAAGAAATTTTATTATGGAGAGATTACAATATTTTTAATTTTCTTCATCAGAACATGACACAATATCCTCCATTTCGGGGCCAGTCTCCAAAGACTCATAAAATGGATGGCTGGATGGTTGGAGGTACTCCAGAAATGATTGCCGGTCTCTGACTTTTGGTGCAGGGAGTTTAATAGGTCTCTGATTTAGGGGCATGAGAGGTGCTACTGGTGCAGTATTTTCTGATTGTGAATGTGTCATATGAGTCGTATAGAATCAAAAACAGCAATCTGACTTTTTACTAATTAACGGTAATTAAGAAAAGTAGTTTCATTATTACAAACAGGACCTTTTTTTAATATGTATTTATAATTACGTATGTTTTAGATTTTTTAATTAATTATTTTAAGATTTAAATAGATTTGATTTGAATTAAATTAATAAATTAATAACTAAAATTATCAGATTGCTGTTTTTGATATTGACTTCCAAACATTGCTGAATATGATACTTAACAATGCTAAGATTGCTGTCTTTGATTCTTGCCAAAATGAAACACACATAGGGTTGTCAATAATTAATAAAACTTCATAATTTACAAGAATCTTTTTATTTGGTTCGCTATCACTAAAGCAATAAAGAAGGGGATTTTCATATCAAAAAAATTACACACGTAAAATTTCGGAATCTTCGACAGTCTCACTACAGTAAATCTCGTCTGTAGTAGTTGTTTCCTGTAAAGCTTCCTCGCTTGCCAAGGTTTCTCTGTAAAAGGTCAATTCCGGTAAACTTTCCCATACCGTTCCAAAATGTTTTCCTAGTAATTTTTTCACGTCATTCAATTTTGCCTTGTTAACTGCGATTGTATTCGGTATAGTGACTGGATTGATCATTTTGATATTTTTTCTTGGCTTACAAATATTTTGAGGCTTGGCAATATCACTCTTGTAAAAAACTTCGCCCCTCACAAGAACATTGTCTCGTTGCTTAGAACGACGTAAAATAAAGCGTTTACACGCCTTGAACTGTATACTCCAACTTGTAGTTGGTTTCAAGACATCTTTGACAGCTGTTTTCCAGTCATAGATTGGGCAATCTGTGCCGATTTTTCGTAATGTTGCGTTTTCAGATATAATGTCTGAAATTTCTTTTGGGTCAATAATGACTTCATTCCTGCGCAACTTTTTATCAATTATGCCAAAAACACTGTCGGCGGGCATAAAAGAATGAGCGGTAACGGGAAATATGATTTCTATCACCTTGACGGCAATATTTTCTACCAACCATTTGCAACACATGCCAATTAAGATACTATTTTTATTCTGTCCGCCACATCCGTCTGCAACTAATCGTATTCTTGTAATGCCTGTTTTGTCAGTTTGATTAAGGCGATCATACACGCAAGATGCCACCAAGTTAGCATTTTTACCGAATTCGTTTTCAGTACAATAGTACGCAAAAACACGATCTTTGTTTAAAGGTAAATCAGAAGATCCTTCCACAATGACTAGATTATAAAAGTATAGTTGACGACTGTAATAGCAAGACTGATCAGGTACCTTAGGCAAAGGAAGGTTTTTTTGAAAATCAAAAGATATAATTTTTAGACCAGGTGTTGTTTCTCGCAAGTTTTCAAAGAACGATTTAGCCCGTAATGTGTGAACTCTCTTCTCTGCTATCAATGTAGCTTTTTTAGATTCATCTTGCTCTCTTTTTACCTTTTCTCTTAATTCCAAATATTTGGAGCAAACGTCTGTTTGCGGTGTGCCAAATCCTATATTATATTCGGTATTAAAAATGTGTCGAAAATATGATAGCTTTACCCCCATTTGTGAATTTTGCTGATCCGTATTATACATGAGAATATTTTTTTGATATTTAATTCGCAAGGAAGGTATTTTCTTTCAGAATGCTTGTTTTTGCGGCAATAATGTCCCTCAATGCAATTAAGACTTTGAATAAAGCGGTGAACCGAGTTTCTTTTATCTGCATATTTTATAGCCTTGCGATCTCCTCCACGAGCTTCGCGGAAAACTCTCCGGTTTCATAATATTTTTTCATTAAATACTCTACTCTATACTTCTTTATTCCAAAAATATTAAGGAAGAATTTTTGACAAATTGGCACTTTTTTTTTGTTAACAAATACAGAATAGTAAGTGGTAAACTTTTTCTTGCCTTTAAATTCCGACCTTGTCTTTGTTTGTTTTATTGAACATAATTTGAACAGCATAACATCTTGATAGAGTTTTGTAGGTCTCTTGTAAAACTTCTGATGTAATAATTGTATATCACGCATCGTGAGAGTTGAACACTTTATAGCTTTTGTGTTATGATCACATACTCGATCTGGCAAACTTTTCGATGAATATCTGAAAAAAAAATGAATCTTGAACTATTGAAAATATGTACCTATGTTCATTTCATTTAATAAAGGTATTACTAGTAGGTAATTTAAAACTTCAATCAGACTGCCAGTTAACACATGATATGACGCACCCTTATTATTTTTTATTAGTTTACGACACTCATGAATCGTTTGATACCTATTTTGTGGGAATTAGTCCACTAGTTTAGAATATACAAAGGATTACCCGACTGCTTATATCAATGCGCTTCTTTTCCTTCGTGCAGTCGGGTTAACAAACTGTAGTAGGAATATTAATAATAATGTAATCAAAACTATAACTTGTAGAATCCAAAACAGAATGCATAGCGTAAATTAAAAACTAATTTCGATTGTCTTACCAAAATATCAATCAATCTATTAAATAAGTTAAATTTGTTGTCATTTTGACAACCCTGACTTAAAAATGGCATATCCTTGCACGTTTGGCAATATTTGCTTTCCAATTTACGGGATCTCTTTTCTTTTTTCTCGCATATCTATTGTTTACACGTGTGGGATGTACATCCATGTTAAGTTTTTTCACCTCCAAACAAATTATTTAACACTATTTTAGCAATAAAATAACAAAATACGCACACGGATCTTATCGACAAAATCAATGCAGACGCCATCTTGACGTCATGATCAATAAACGCCTGTGATTAGTCGAAGCTAGCAGATTGCTGTTTTTGAATCTCATCGTATGCAGATTGCTGTATTTGATACCAATTTGGGTTTTACATTCAGGTTATTGGTGGAATATTGCTGGTTTTGATACGATGTGACTAAATAAGTAAAAAGTATTTTAAAAAGACAGTGTTACCATATTCATAACTCGATTTGCGTAAAACTGACAGATTGCTGTTTTTGATTCTATACGACTCATATTTCGGTTTCTTTTTAAACTTAGCACTTTGAATAATTCTTCACTATCATCAAATGAGTATTTGTAGTATAATACCCCTGGATCTACTTTTCTACACTGTATCCATTTTATTTTATTCCAATTGACCTTTTCTTTCACTGAATTTATCTTTCGGTGTACATATTGTGTAGTGAGCAGTTTTTGGAAGTTGTAGAACTGTGACTGTTGCATTTCTACAACATTTATTTTTGGGTTCCTATGGACTGTTCTAATTAGGTTTGCCCAGTCTTTTGGTAATTCTATTTTCATTGCAGTTTTTTTTAGCTTTTTCTATAGAAGCATGTATAGTGTCTGCTTCCATATGTGTGTGGCCTGGTTCTAAAAACTTAAGGTTTATAATGCTTGGCGAGTTGATAGAGTTTTCTAAAAAATACATGATCATAATAGCAACATAAATATTTCGATTCCGTCCTGGGCAGCTGTCACTATACATGTTAATTTCGTCTAGGTTATTAGGTAGGGTGTTCAGATGGTGATATAAACAAGAAGCTATTTCTTGTCCTCCTCTACCAGCAATTGTTTCATCCCATAATAAACAATATGCATCAGCTGATGATTGTGATACTCTATAAATTGTTAAGTTCAGGGTCCATAATTGTCGCTTATAAAAACTGAACCCTGCTGTTAAATAAGGTGTTGGAAGACACTTCTGTAAGTCAAAAGACAGTGTTATAACTTTGTAATTTACTTTAGCTTTTTCATTGTCTCTTCTTTTCTCAGCATATGAAGACTCATACAGCTTTTCATGTTCATATCTTTCTGCCTCAATTTCTTGTTTCTTTTCTAAGTTAGGCTCCACTTCCAACTGCAATTTAAATTTGTCACATTTTCCACAAGTTTCATTTTTCGGTTTTTTAAATGTCAAATTAAACTCATCTACAAAAACTTTCCTGTAGTAGCTCTCTTTAACGGGGGTTTGTCCATTTTCATTACAATGTGTGACATACAAGCGATACATCAATGCAATAGAAAGATCACCATTTAAATATTTTTTTGGGTATGAGACCTAGAATAGTGGCTTTCATAAGTTGGAAACATTTGAATATGCTCTTTTACTTCCATCTTACTGGCCTCGCTAATTCTTTTCTGTTTTTGGTGCCTTCCTCGCTGATCTTCAGAAAGTATTCCTACCTTTGAGTTCCTTTTTTTCTCAACAATTACTCTTACTTTTTTCAATGATAATGATAATGTACTAAGGAACATAGTTTGATATACTTCAGTTCTAGTTTCACTTTGATTAGTGAAGAAGTATTTTCGGGTCCATTGGCGTCTACTCAACCCATTCAATGGGATGAATTGACAACCTTAGTCGACTTTTTTGGAAATTCTTCAATCAAGCTTGCTATATACTGTGATTGACTATCTGCAGTTAAATCACACAACTCGTCAAATATCTTTTGTCTCAGGTATTCAGGAAACTTATCAGCACATTTTTTCTTGCAATTGCAGGAAGGCCCAAGTTGTTTAGCCGGTTTTAGGGTGCCTTTGCATGATGTATAGCTTCTGCCATGAGTCCTATTCTTCTTTCTAACATTTCTTCTCCATAATTTAAGATTCCTTTTTCTTTTTCTACTCAATCGATGTGGACTCTCAGGAACAGCAACAGCAGAGGCAATATTTGAGTCATTATTCAAATGTGAAGACAAACTTTCAGTACTGGCAGCTGGAGGTTCTTCATTATCTGATGAAGAACTACTAGACTCATAAGAATCAGGTATATATTTATCCGAACTGTCACAAGATAGCTCTAAGTCACTTAGTAATATGCTTCGGTTTTGTAATTCTCGTAGAACACCTGTAAATTAAAAATAAGAATAAAAATCAAGTATTAGATTGTACATCATTTGAACATCCTTCCTGTTCTGTAGATGGCTGAACAGGGGAAGTGTGATCGGTGTCCAGAATATTTAGGCATACCTACAATCATTAGCATAAAACAATACAAAAATGAAACTTGACCAATCCCTATAATAAAAACAATACAATTTATAGAAACTTACCATCATTCAGCTCACTAGAATGTGGCATTATTGATTGCTCTTCCATATTACATCCTTGCTCAGACCGACAACCTACAATTTAAAATACACATTAATTAGGTACACTCGTCTAAGCAACTATAATCTAAAACCTATAACAATAATAAACACCTGATCCCTAAGTCAGATAAAGTGAATTAATAATTATAATAGCTATTTTCCATTCATGAAGACTGAAAAGTATTTTACAAACCTTCGATACTTGAACTTGCTAGTGGATCCACTTGTGGCCGATTTATTTCAAGACTATCACCATAACTCTGCTGATCTTTTGCTGATGATGCTGTTTTTAATGGCGTGAACGATTTATCTTCGGCATGACGTTCTTCCACAGATTGGGCTACAATTTACAATATAACTTGTAATTCAACATATTTTTACGTCAAAAAGTAAAGCAGGACACAAAACTCAAATCTTACCGTTATCATCAGATTCTTTTTCGTCAGTAGCTTCAACACGAGTAAGTAATTGCAACATTTTCGCACTTCGGTTATCTTTAAACAATCTTTTCGGTTGATTCATGGTAAGAAGCAATTATTATCAAGTACACAACAAAAGAAAAGATTATACCTTATTCAATCTTAGATAGAAAGAAAGCAATATTTTTAAACACTAAACGTCAAATTAACGCGGCTTGTTTGACAAATAAACATTGGCGTTTGACACGCAGGACCACAGAATAAACAGCCAAGCCGTCGTTTCGTTTCACGTAAGAAAGGCCAATGTAATCTGATGCCTATTTAAGAGAGATGACATTTAAATTTTTTATTCATCACTTAGTTGCAAATATGACCAAAGTTATCTTTGGTCTTTTTAACATTTGGATATTATAGTAAAATATTACTGACTTAGTGCAAAATGGACCAATCTATACATTTGGTCTATTTTGCTTTAATATAAATAAAGCAGCAAACTAAATTTATATCACAAAAAGGGCTAATGTTAACTTTGATCGTTTTAGTTCTTACTGTATTACTAGGAAAGTGAAAAATAATAATAATTTATCGGCTTAAGTATACTGCAGCCCTTTTAACATTTTTTTTTTACTTAACTGTATGAAAGCGCACACTACATTGGCCTTTTTTACATAGTAACTTTTGAAAGATTGTTAATACACTATCGCCCTTTTAGCACAAAAAAATATCATACTTTTACAATAAACTGGCATTACAATCTCGTTTCTTACAAAAACGTACTTTGGCCCTTTTAGCACCAGGCCACAGATATAATTTGATAGCTATTACAGCGTGTTTTTATCGCCCATTGAAATTTATAAGTTTACCTATCATAATATTTACGTTTAAAACAGCAAGGCTCTTCATGAATTTTTTGTGTGCAAAGTGCATCTGCAAAGGCTTTCTAATTAAATCGCCTGAATGATTACATAGATATTATAGATGAGTACTTGAATTATTTAAAATATTTCAGCCTCCCACCTCTCAATACAGAAATATTGTTCACTATCCCTGAGCGCTTAGTACTAAAGTTCTTGACAACTTCATTGATACTAAGCTCATTTGCATTTTTGAATTCTGTAAACTATAATGTAGGTACAGTTGTTCTATCTCCAGAAGGCGGGTGAGCTATGCTTGTAGTTTTGATGTGTAAGGACACACTCACTTGTGTGCTTAACTGCAAGTAGCGTCAGCAAGCTCATTGTTATTAAACAAAATAATATAAGTAGGGAGTTAGATTTGTGTTTAATTTTTTGATGAAATAAATATATTTTTCATATATAACATTTATTGACATCTATATATTTACAGTCGTGGTTAACTAATTAGGGACATTCAATGGTTATCTCCGAGGTTTTCTACAGTGGGCTGTCTCCAAAGATTCATAAAGTGCCTTCTGGATAGTGATCAGAAATCCAGCCTAGGTTTCCTTGGCTTCTTTGCCCCGAGTGGTGGTTGTGTAGACAAACACGGTGCTCTGGGAGACGGAGCACGTTGAGGCTGGGTATTTGTTGCGGCTTTGACTCGTATGAGAGCAGCAATGGCCTGTTTAGCCTGTTCCACACTTGTTACAGACCCAATACTCAAAATTTCCTGCACATCAGGGTGTTTTTTTGGCACCCTTGGAAACACCTCCTCCAATTGGGCGCTAAAGTATGCCGCTGTTATGTTGTTTAGAAGCATGAGTCTCCCACCAACCTCTCGGTCGGTGAACCCAGCCTTTCTGAGCACTTGCTTCACGGAGTCTTCCTTGATCTTCAAGGGGGTTGTACATTGACCCTCTGGATCCTCGGGGGTATGTGATTGATGAGCCTGTAAATAGGTAGAGGCCAAGCCAGAATTTATCTTCGTCATGGCAGCGGAGCAGACAGAGACCTGGCGGACGCTAAACAGTTCTGCCTGGATACTGGCGTTCATCTCTGACCCCTCTTGGACAACCCCCGCTAGCGCTTGGATATGGGTTGATAAAGTCCCTTGTGTTTCTTTGAGTAGACACATTTCTTGCCTCAATGCTCCTGTTTCTGCTTTAATGGAATGTATCTCCCGCAGGACCACATCAAAGTTCTCTCCGATGTACTCGCAGAGCTTCCGGAACATCCCTTGCATACTCGGGCCACAAAAGTCAAGGGAACAACCAGGGGCTGGAGGGGGTGTTATCGGGATATCGTCGCGCAGATTGTGTTCCAGGGCTTCATCTGCCTCATCCTCCAGGGTCAGGGCGTTACGAAGATTGTCCCTCTCCCTCTGATCCTCATCTTCTTTCATCATCTCAACCCAGCTGGGGCACTCTTTCTCGCACGTCTCTTCCACTTCTCCGACCTCCTCCAATGCGATCTTGAGAGAGCCTTCATCCACCACAGCTTGAGGGAGGTCCTCCCCCTCCGAGAGAGCTTGAATCGGAGAAGAGGCCAAACCTTCCATCAAGAGACCAGTGGCCTTAAGCTCTGTCCTGATCTCCTCCATGCTGGATGTTGTCTTACTTTCTACCAGGGCCAAGCTGCTCAAAGCTCGGTTTAGATTTTCCGTTGAAAAGCCACTACTCTCTCTAAGTACTCATAATAGCAATAATATTCGAATATTCAAATCGGGCAATAGAACGACAGTTGATTTTTATTCAACCGTGAACAACTGAGACTCAAGATAGTGAAGAGCTATAACCGGTTATGTACATACGAGGGGTGATCCAAAGGTAATGATAATGAAAATAAAACACGGTAATTAAAGTTAAAATAATAATTTATTTTTCTACATAGTCTCCTAACAAATCAATACATTTAGTCCATCTTTTTTATAAACCCAGGATTCCCTTTGAAAAAAAATCCTTTTCTTGACCCTCCCAAAACGCCTCAACAGCGGCCATAACTTCGCTACTGTCTTCAAATTTCTTGCCTCGGAGGTGTTCCTTGAGCCGAGGAAAGAGGTAAAAGTCACTAGGAGCCAGATCTGGCGAATAGGGAGGGTGTTCGACCAGTTCGAATCCCGTTTCTTGAATGGCAGCCATCGCAACTGCGGCTTTGTGAGCCGGTGCGTTGTCTTGGTGAAACAGCACTCCGGCTCGCAGTTTGCCGCGTCTTTTTTCCTTAATGGCCTCCCGTAATCTTCTTATTTGGTCTGCGTAGTAAGAGCCCGTAATAGTGGCTCCCTTTTCCAAATATTCCACCAAAATTATTCCTTTAGCGTCCCAAAAAACAGACGCCATAACCTTTCCCGCCGAACTTGAGACTATGAATTTCTTTGGCGTCGGTGAGGAGGCTCGCTTCCAAGTCATCGATTGTTTTTTTTGTTTCAGGATTAAAATGGTGGATCCAGGTCTCGTCCATAGTCACAAAACGCAACAAAAAATGTTCTTTATCTGCTTGGAACTTTTCGAGATTGACCCTCGAAATGTCAACTCGTTTTTTCTTTTGCTCGTCGGTTAACATTCTGGGAACCCAACGCGCAGAGACCTTTTTCATATGCAACACGTTCGAAATGATTCTTTGAACGCTTCCATATGAGATCCCTGTGACCTCAGCTACATGCCTGATGGTCACTCTTCGATCTGCCAACACAACATCTTCGACTTTTTTCACGTTGTCTTCTGTGAGGGACGTGGATGGGCGTCCTTCGCGATGTTCATCTTCAGTGGATGTTCTGCCCAGCTTAAACTCCTTGGCCCAGCGTGCAACTGTAGAATATGGAGGAGCAGAGTCCCCCAATGCTTCCACCAAGTCACAGTGTATGTCTTTTGTAGACATTTTTTTCAAACAGAGGTACTTGATCACAGCTCTAATTTCGTTTTTCTCCATGTTGATGTTATCTCTTCGACAGTTCGTATTCAAATGAATGTATCTCCCGGAAATCCTGACCTATTTATATGATTTTTTTAGGCTGACGTAGTGAGTGTATAGGCTAGCGAAAAAAATTTTTTTTGGATTTTTATGTGGACCTGAAGTAACCAATTATCATTACTTTTGGATCACCCCTCGTATGAATGGTTTACTATAATCAGCCTGTATGAGTATAGGAGCTGACGTTAAGCGACTTTTGAGCTCTTGAAACGCCAAATTTTGTTCCTCACCCCATACCCAAGACTGCGTCTTTTTCAATAGACGCGTTAATGGCTCAGCTACTTCGGAAAAATTCAAAATAAATTTTTGAAACCAAGAACAAGTTTGGAGAAACGTTTTAAGGTGACGTACTGAAGTAGGCGCTTTCATTTCCGCTACTGCACTAACCTTGTCATGATCTGGTGAAACCCCGTCTTGATTAATAATATGGCCGAGGTATTTTACTTCTTTACGAGCGAAAACACATTTCTCACGATTGGCACGGAGCTTAAACAAACGTAACCTATCTAAAACTGCTTGTAAATCCGAAATATGTTGATCAAACCCCTCTGATATGACTAAAAGATCGTCCTGATACGCCAGTAAAGTGACATTTTTAAGAGAGGCACCGGAACGCAATCTATCGATAAGGCGTTGAAAGGTAGACGGTGCGTTCTTTAAGCCAAAAGGCATTCTTTTAAAACGATATGTCCCAAAGGGCGTCAAAAACGCAGTTTTGTCCCTATCACATTCACGTACAGGAACGTTCCAAAATCCACTTCTCATATCTAATGAACTCATGATGCAATTACGTTTAGTAGACTGAACCAGCTCGTCTATAAGTGGCATCGGATAAACGTCTGTTTTGGTAATCGAATTTAGCTTACGGTAATCGACACAAAATCTAACTTTACCGTCCTTTTTGGGAACCAATAACGCAGGCGAACCCCATGCCGATTCACACTTTTCTATAACATCATCAGCTAACATTTTATCTATCTCTATTTGCATAATGGCCTTTTTGGCAGGAGTTAAACGGTAAGGCGGGACCGCCACAGGAGCGTGGTCACCTGTATCTATGACATGCTCCGCAAAAGGTGTCGGTTCACCCTTTAACTCAAACACATCTTTATTTTGGTCGATGAAATGGGCAAGAACCTCGCGCTGCCTTACATTAAGTGACATTGCTTCATCGTTCCTAAGGGCGTCTAAAACCGTGCATGAAGTAGGAGAAGACTCTTTTTCCAACTGTAACTCGAACTTTTGCTTAACACAGTGAGCAAAATGCCAATTCGCACTACCGAAATTAACCGCTACGTTGAAATTTATGAGAAAGTCGATACCTAATAGTGTCTCGTTGTTATTCGCCTCGGGAAAAATTAAAAAACTCACAGGTTTCGTTATACCTTCAAGAGTGACATCTACATCAGCAATGAGCACTTTCATTAACCTAGTGACACCATCCGCTAATTTTACATTTTCTATGCGAGAAGACATAGGATGATCCTTGGCTCTTAGAAGCGTGTACAACGTATGGCCGGCTACACAACTCTTGGCCGCCGAGTCTAATAGTGCAGTACCGTTTTCACCTAAAATAGTAATCCTAAACACAGGTCTCAAAAAACAACGATAATTCGATTCCTTTTCTGAAATAGTTTGAGTATCAGTTATCATTCCACATAAATGTTGCGATTTACTTACACTTTTGCATAAATATGAACAATTACTTGCATTTTGACAAAAATTATGAGAATCATTAACATTATTGGAAAAATGTTGAGAATCAATATCATTATTACAAAAATTTTGAGAATTAATGTCATAATTGCAAAAATTTTGAGAATTCATCTCACTATTATTACAAGTTGACCTATTATGATCATAACAAACGTGATGTTTTGAATGCTCAGAAATATTGGATGATTTACAACTGCAAAAACTCACCGAAGTGTCTGTGGCTGCAAATGAGAACTCCCCCTGGTTATAATGGGAACTAAAATCTAAGGATTAATATGATTAAAATAATTTTGTTAATACTAGGTAGGGTATAAATGTTTACCTTATATGGTACTGCCTCCTACATCTCCATGTCCTCATGGCTGAAGGAGTAGTTAGCCTTGAGCCATTCCTTGGCATTGGATGACACCTTATCCCATTTGGATGTTAGGGACATGTCTCTCAGGAGGATACCATACTTAACACACAGCTCCAGCCTTTCCTTATCTCCCAGTATCTTCGAGTGAAGTGAATTGCTCAAGTAGCCTCCTGACTCACTAGCTCTCACAGGCTTTGGCTTCTTTTTCCACTCTGGGTTTTTCTGATTGATCTGCTCCGAGGTCATCATATATGGTACTAAAAGGACATCTAGGATCTTGGACAAGGTAGATATTGGGAGGTTAGTAGGTATAATGGACGCCACCACCTGGTGTCTGGAGATACAGGGATATTCCTTATGGATTTGGGTGATCTGCGAATGCTCCACTGCCATAGGTAGCCCACCATGATTATGTAAGATCTCACAGACCACCTCAGGATAGCAGGCTATCATCCTAGATAGGGTCACTGCCTGGTACTCTCCCCCAACCCTCGTCTTTATCTTGCCTGCTTTAACCAGCTCATCAAAATCGGCCTTAGCCGAGGAAGATCGCATGGATTTTTTAATCCTCTCCACATTGTTACCTCTCACCAACCCCACAATCACTCCTAAAATTATCTGTTTCCCAGTCAATACCTTACAGAGTTTCTCTCTCATGTGAACTGCATCGAAGCCTGCAAAGGCTACATTCGCCTGAACCCAATCCACTAGCGATGTACTCAATTGGGAGATGGCATTAACGAGTGATGATACATTAGTTGACTCCACCCTGAGTGAAAGGGCATTGAAGGCCTTGGTAACTTCTGCAACATTGGCACTAGAGTCAGACTCCATTGCTAATATCCTATGATCTGTTGAATCAAGACTGGAATCCCTGCTTGAAGCAGACTCGAACTGGCTAACTAGCTCCTTGACTCTAGCTCGCTATAATGGGAACGACAATTATTAACATAACTATTATCTTGCATGTTTGAACTAGGTACACAGTTATGATCACAAACATTAAAAGTTATTATAAATATTATCTGCCTTAATAGTTGAACATGCTAGACTAGAACTCACAAAATTACTGTTTTTATTATTAATATTAGGATTTGAGTTAAATACATTACTATCAAGAGAAGTATTTTTAGCCTTACAATAGTTACAACCATAACAGTAAGCAAGAGTATTAGAACATACATTTTCAGTGGTAATATTAGACTTGCAATACACAGAACTTTCTGCAACATAAGAATGGTCACCTTGACTATTGTAGTGATTAGAAAGCAAACATTGCTTAAAACCCACTGTGTCCACATTAGGATTATGTGCCATGTTGACCTTAGGCATAGGGCACTTACACTTCAAGCCCACAGGCGGCAGTGTAAAAACCTGGTCACACAGTGCATGCGGTTCATGATTCAAAGTTAGTGAATAGAACGCAGAATGTTCTTTCCTTGAACTAGAACTATTTTTGTTGCAATTTGTACACTTTGACCTAATGACATTAGCCGCACCACAACCATAACACTTCAACTCAGCACTTTTAGCATTATTTTCACTTTTATCACTCTTGCCATCATTTTTACTGACTAACTTTTCACAATTTTCTTTAGTGTGACCGCTGCGCTTGCAGTAAACACAAAAGATACGCTTCTGCTTTGTAGAGTCAACAGGAGAGCGCTCAGCAACGACAACGCCACTGGCCGGTGGTGTTGCAACTGATGCATGTGCACCTTCATCAACTCGTGAACTTTCAACGCAGCCACGCAGAGACTTCTGACGCTGAGTTCCTTTATCATACTTCCTTTCATTAAGGGAATCTTCTATGGCACGAACCTTAATTAACAATTCATCAAACGTAGTCACTGACGTTCTATCAAGGCGTTTTCTGATTTTACTTCTTTACGAGCGAAAACACATTTCTCACGATTGGCACGGAGCTTAAACAAACGTAACCTATCTAAAACTGCTTGTAAATCCGAAATATGTTGATCAAACCCCTCTGATATGACTAAAAGATCGTCCTGATACGCCAGTAAAGTGACATTTTTAAGAGAGGCACCGGAACGCAATCTATCGATAAGGCGTTGAAAGGTAGACGGTGCGTTCTTTAAGCCAAAAGGCATTCTTTTAAAACGATATGTCCCAAAGGGCGTCAAAAACGCAGTTTTGTCCCTATCACATTCACGTACAGGAACGTTCCAAAATCCACTTCTCATATCTAATGAACTCATGATGCAATTACGTTTAGTAGACTGAACCAGCTCGTCTATAAGTGGCATCGGATAAACGTCTGTTTTGGTAATCGAATTTAGCTTACGGTAATCGACACAAAATCTAACTTTACCGTCCTTTTTGGGAACCAATAACGCAGGCGAACCCCATGCCGATTCACACTTTTCTATAACATCATCAGCTAACATTTTATCTATCTCTATTTGCATAATGGCCTTTTTGGCAGGAGTTAAACGGTAAGGCGGGACCGCCACAGGAGCGTGGTCACCTGTATCTATGACATGCTCCGCAAAAGGTGTCGGTTCACCCTTTAACTCAAACACATCTTTATTTTGGTCGATGAAATGGGCAAGAACCTCGCGCTGCCTTACATTAAGTGACATTGCTTCATCGTTCCTAAGGGCGTCTAAAACCGTGCATGAAGTAGGAGAAGACTCTTTTTCCAACTGTAACTCGAACTTTTGCTTAACACAGTGAGCAAAATGCCAATTCGCACTACCGAAATTAACCGCTACGTTGAAATTTATGAGAAAGTCGATACCTAATAGTGTCTCGTTGTTATTCGCCTCGGGAAAAATTAAAAAACTCACAGGTTTCGTTATACCTTCAAGAGTGACATCTACATCAGCAATGAGCACTTTCATTAACCTAGTGACACCATCCGCTAATTTTACATTTTCTATGCGAGAAGACATAGGATGATCCTTGGCTCTTAGAAGCGTGTACAACGTATGGCCGGCTACACAACTCTTGGCCGCCGAGTCTAATAGTGCAGTACCGTTTTCACCTAAAATAGTAATCCTAAACACAGGTCTCAAAAAACAACGATAATTCGATTCCTTTTCTGAAATAGTTTGAGTATCAGTTATCATTCCACATAAATGTTGCGATTTACTTACACTTTTGCATAAATATGAACAATTACTTGCATTTTGACAAAAATTATGAGAATCATTAACATTATTGGAAAAATGTTGAGAATCAATATCATTATTACAAAAATTTTGAGAATTAATGTCATAATTGCAAAAATTTTGAGAATTCATCTCACTATTATTACAAGTTGACCTATTATGATCATAACAAACGTGATGTTTTGAATGCTCAGAAATATTGGATGATTTACAACTGCAAAAACTCACCGAAGTGTCTGTGGCTGCAAATGAGAACTCCCCCTGGTTATAATGGGAACTAAAATCTAAGGATTAATATGATTAAAATAATTTTGTTAATACTAGGTAGGGTATAAATGTTTACCTTATATGGTACTGCCTCCTACATCTCCATGTCCTCATGGCTGAAGGAGTAGTTAGCCTTGAGCCATTCCTTGGCATTGGATGACACCTTATCCCATTTGGATGTTAGGGACATGTCTCTCAGGAGGATACCATACTTGACACACAGCTCCAGCCTTTCCTTATCTCCCAGTATCTTCGAGTGAAGTGAATTGCTCAAGTAGCCTCCTGACTCACTAGCTCTCACAGGCTTTGGCTTCTTTTTCCACTCTGGGTTTTTCTGATTGATCTGCTCCGAGGTCATCATATATGGTACTAAAAGGACATCTAGGATCTTGGACAAGGTAGATATTGGGAGGTTAGTAGGTATAATGGACGCCACCACCTGGTGTCTGGAGATACAGGGATATTCCTTATGGATTTGGGTGATCTGCGAATGCTCCACTGCCATAGGTAGCCCACCATGATTATGTAAGATCTCACAGACCACCTCAGGATAGCAGGCTATCATCCTAGATAGGGTCACTGCCTGGTACTCTCCCCCAACCCTCGTCTTTATCTTGCCTGCTTTAACCAGCTCATCAAAATCGGCCTTAGCCGAGGAAGATCGCATGGATTTTTTAATCCTCTCCACATTGTTACCTCTCACCAACCCCACAATCACTCCTAAAATTATCTGTTTCCCAGTCAATACCTTACAGAGTTTCTCTCTCATGTGAACTGCATCGAAGCCTGCAAAGGCTACATTCGCCTGAACCCAATCCACTAGCGATGTACTCAATTGGGAGATGGTATTAACGAGTGATGATACATTAGTTGACTCCACCCTGAGTGAAAGGGCATTGAAGGCCTTGGTAACTTCTGCAACATTGGCACTAGAGTCAGACTCCATTGCTAATATCCTATGATCTGTTGAATCAAGACTGGAATCCCTGCTTGAAGCAGACTCGAACTGGCTAACTAGCTCCTTGACTCTAGCTCGCTATAATGGGAACGACAATTATTAACATAACTATTATCTTGCATGTTTGAACTAGGTACACAGTTATGATCACAAACATTAAAAGTTATTATAAATATTATCTGCCTTAATAGTTGAACATGCTAGACTAGAACTCACAAAATTACTGTTTTTATTATTAATATTAGGATTTGAGTTAAATACATTACTATCAAGAGAAGTATTTTTAGCCTTACAATAGTTACAACCATAACAGTAAGCAAGAGTATTAGAACATACATTTTCAGTGGTAATATTAGACTTGCAATACACAGAACTTTCTGCAACATAAGAATGGTCACCTTGACTATTGTAGTGATTAGAAAGCAAACATTGCTTAAAACCCACTGTGTCCACATTAGGATTATGTGCCATGTTGACCTTAGGCATAGGGCACTTACACTTCAAGCCCACAGGCGGCAGTGTAAAAACCTGGTCACACAGTGCATGCGGTTCATGATTCAAAGTTAGTGAATAGAACGCAGAATGTTCTTTCCTTGAACTAGAACTATTTTTGTTGCAATTTGTACACTTTGACCTAATGACATTAGCCGCACCACAACCATAACACTTCAACTCAGCACTTTTAGCATTATTTTCACTTTTATCACTCTTGCCATCATTTTTACTGACTAACTTTTCACAATTTTCTTTAGTGTGACCGCTGCGCTTGCAGTAAACACAAAAGATACGCTTCTGCTTTGTAGAGTCAACAGGAGAGCGCTCAGCAACGACAACGCCACTGGCCGGTGGTGTTGCAACTGATGCATGTGCACCTTCATCAACTCGTGAACTTTCAACGCAGCCACGCAGAGACTTCTGACGCTGAGTTCCTTTATCATACTTCCTTTCATTAAGGGAATCTTCTATGGCACGAACCTTAATTAACAATTCATCAAACGTAGTCACTGACGTTCTATCAAGGCGTTTTCTGATTTTACTTCTTTACGAGCGAAAACACATTTCTCACGATTGGCACGGAGCTTAAACAAACGTAACCTATCTAAAACTGCTTGTAAATCCGAAATATGTTGATCAAACCCCTCTGATATGACTAAAAGATCGTCCTGATACGCCAGTAAAGTGACATTTTTAAGAGAGGCACCGGAACGCAATCTATCGATAAGGCGTTGAAAGGTAGACGGTGCGTTCTTTAAGCCAAAAGGCATTCTTTTAAAACGATATGTCCCAAAGGGCGTCAAAAACGCAGTTTTGTCCCTATCACATTCACGTACAGGAACGTTCCAAAATCCACTTCTCATATCTAATGAACTCATGATGCAATTACGTTTAGTAGACTGAACCAGCTCGTCTATAAGTGGCATCGGATAAACGTCTGTTTTGGTAATCGAATTTAGCTTACGGTAATCGACACAAAATCTAACTTTACCGTCCTTTTTGGGAACCAATAACGCAGGCGAACCCCATGCCGATTCACACTTTTCTATAACATCATCAGCTAACATTTTATCTATCTCTATTTGCATAATGGCCTTTTTGGCAGGAGTTAAACGGTAAGGCGGGACCGCCACAGGAGCGTGGTCACCTGTATCTATGACATGCTCCGCAAAAGGTGTCGGTTCACCCTTTAACTCAAACACATCTTTATTTTGGTCGATGAAATGGGCAAGAACCTCGCGCTGCCTTACATTAAGTGACATTGCTTCATCGTTCCTAAGGGCGTCTAAAACCGTGCATGAAGTAGGAGAAGACTCTTTTTCCAACTGTAACTCGAACTTTTGCTTAACACAGTGAGCAAAATGCCAATTCGCACTACCGAAATTAACCGCTACGTTGAAATTTATGAGAAAGTCGATACCTAATAGTGTCTCGTTGTTATTCGCCTCGGGAAAAATTAAAAAACTCACAGGTTTCGTTATACCTTCAAGAGTGACATCTACATCAGCAATGAGCACTTTCATTAACCTAGTGACACCATCCGCTAATTTTACATTTTCTATGCGAGAAGACATAGGATGATCCTTGGCTCTTAGAAGCGTGTACAACGTATGGCCGGCTACACAACTCTTGGCCGCCGAGTCTAATAGTGCAGTACCGTTTTCACCTAAAATAGTAATCCTAAACACAGGTCTCAAAAAACAACGATAATTCGATTCCTTTTCTGAAATAGTTTGAGTATCAGTTATCATTCCACATAAATGTTGCGATTTACTTACACTTTTGCATAAATATGAACAATTACTTGCATTTTGACAAAAATTATGAGAATCATTAACATTATTGGAAAAATGTTGAGAATCAATATCATTATTACAAAAATTTTGAGAATTAATGTCATAATTGCAAAAATTTTGAGAATTCATCTCACTATTATTACAAGTTGACCTATTATGATCATAACAAACGTGATGTTTTGAATGCTCAGAAATATTGGATGATTTACAACTGCAAAAACTCACCGAAGTGTCTGTGGCTGCAAATGAGAACTCCCCCTGGTTATAATGGGAACTAAAATCTAAGGATTAATATGATTAAAATAATTTTGTTAATACTAGGTAGGGTATAAATGTTTACCTTATATGGTACTGCCTCCTACATCTCCATGTCCTCATGGCTGAAGGAGTAGTTAGCCTTGAGCCATTCCTTGGCATTGGATGACACCTTATCCCATTTGGATGTTAGGGACATGTCTCTCAGGAGGATACCATACTTGACACACAGCTCCAGCCTTTCCTTATCTCCCAGTATCTTCGAGTGAAGTGAATTGCTCAAGTAGCCTCCTGACTCACTAGCTCTCACAGGCTTTGGCTTCTTTTTCCACTCTGGGTTTTTCTGATTGATCTGCTCCGAGGTCATCATATATGGTACTAAAAGGACATCTAGGATCTTGGACAAGGTAGATATTGGGAGGTTAGTAGGTATAATGGACGCCACCACCTGGTGTCTGGAGATACAGGGATATTCCTTATGGATTTGGGTGATCTGCGAATGCTCCACTGCCATAGGTAGCCCACCATGATTATGTAAGATCTCACAGACCACCTCAGGATAGCAGGCTATCATCCTAGATAGGGTCACTGCCTGGTACTCTCCCCCAACCCTCGTCTTTATCTTGCCTGCTTTAACCAGCTCATCAAAATCGGCCTTAGCCGAGGAAGATCGCATGGATTTTTTAATCCTCTCCACATTGTTACCTCTCACCAACCCCACAATCACTCCTAAAATTATCTGTTTCCCAGTCAATACCTTACAGAGTTTCTCTCTCATGTGAACTGCATCGAAGCCTGCAAAGGCTACATTCGCCTGAACCCAATCCACTAGCGATGTACTCAATTGGGAGATGGTATTAACGAGTGATGATACATTAGTTGACTCCACCCTGAGTGAAAGGGCATTGAAGGCCTTGGTAACTTCTGCAACATTGGCACTAGAGTCAGACTCCATTGCTAATATCCTATGATCTGTTGAATCAAGACTGGAATCCCTGCTTGAAGCAGACTCGAACTGGCTAACTAGCTCCTTGACTCTAGCTCGCTATAATGGGAACGACAATTATTAACATAACTATTATCTTGCATGTTTGAACTAGGTACACAGTTATGATCACAAACATTAAAAGTTATTATAAATATTATCTGCCTTAATAGTTGAACATGCTAGACTAGAACTCACAAAATTACTGTTTTTATTATTAATATTAGGATTTGAGTTAAATACATTACTATCAAGAGAAGTATTTTTAGCCTTACAATAGTTACAACCATAACAGTAAGCAAGAGTATTAGAACATACATTTTCAGTGGTAATATTAGACTTGCAATACACAGAACTTTCTGCAACATAAGAATGGTCACCTTGACTATTGTAGTGATTAGAAAGCAAACATTGCTTAAAACCCACTGTGTCCACATTAGGATTATGTGCCATGTTGACCTTAGGCATAGGGCACTTACACTTCAAGCCCACAGGCGGCAGTGTAAAAACCTGGTCACACAGTGCATGCGGTTCATGATTCAAAGTTAGTGAATAGAACGCAGAATGTTCTTTCCTTGAACTAGAACTATTTTTGTTGCAATTTGTACACTTTGACCTAATGACATTAGCCGCACCACAACCATAACACTTCAACTCAGCACTTTTAGCATTATTTTCACTTTTATCACTCTTGCCATCATTTTTACTGACTAACTTTTCACAATTTTCTTTAGTGTGACCGCTGCGCTTGCAGTAAACACAAAAGATACGCTTCTGCTTTGTAGAGTCAACAGGAGAGCGCTCAGCAACGACAACGCCACTGGCCGGTGGTGTTGCAACTGATGCATGTGCACCTTCATCAACTCGTGAACTTTCAACGCAGCCACGCAGAGACTTCTGACGCTGAGTTCCTTTATCATACTTCCTTTCATTAAGGGAATCTTCTATGGCACGAACCTTAATTAACAATTCATCAAACGTAGTCACTGACGTTCTATCAAGGCGTTTTCTGATTTTACTTCTTTACGAGCGAAAACACATTTCTCACGATTGGCACGGAGCTTAAACAAACGTAACCTATCTAAAACTGCTTGTAAATCCGAAATATGTTGATCAAACCCCTCTGATATGACTAAAAGATCGTCCTGATACGCCAGTAAAGTGACATTTTTAAGAGAGGCACCGGAACGCAATCTATCGATAAGGCGTTGAAAGGTAGACGGTGCGTTCTTTAAGCCAAAAGGCATTCTTTTAAAACGATATGTCCCAAAGGGCGTCAAAAACGCAGTTTTGTCCCTATCACATTCACGTACAGGAACGTTCCAAAATCCACTTCTCATATCTAATGAACTCATGATGCAATTACGTTTAGTAGACTGAACCAGCTCGTCTATAAGTGGCATCGGATAAACGTCTGTTTTGGTAATCGAATTTAGCTTACGGTAATCGACACAAAATCTAACTTTACCGTCCTTTTTGGGAACCAATAACGCAGGCGAACCCCATGCCGATTCACACTTTTCTATAACATCATCAGCTAACATTTTATCTATCTCTATTTGCATAATGGCCTTTTTGGCAGGAGTTAAACGGTAAGGCGGGACCGCCACAGGAGCGTGGTCACCTGTATCTATGACATGCTCCGCAAAAGGTGTCGGTTCACCCTTTAACTCAAACACATCTTTATTTTGGTCGATGAAATGGGCAAGAACCTCGCGCTGCCTTACATTAAGTGACATTGCTTCATCGTTCCTAAGGGCGTCTAAAACCGTGCATGAAGTAGGAGAAGACTCTTTTTCCAACTGTAACTCGAACTTTTGCTTAACACAGTGAGCAAAATGCCAATTCGCACTACCGAAATTAACCGCTACGTTGAAATTTATGAGAAAGTCGATACCTAATAGTGTCTCGTTGTTATTCGCCTCGGGAAAAATTAAAAAACTCACAGGTTTCGTTATACCTTCAAGAGTGACATCTACATCAGCAATGAGCACTTTCATTAACCTAGTGACACCATCCGCTAATTTTACATTTTCTATGCGAGAAGACATAGGATGATCCTTGGCTCTTAGAAGCGTGTACAACGTATGGCCGGCTACACAACTCTTGGCCGCCGAGTCTAATAGTGCAGTACCGTTTTCACCTAAAATAGTAATCCTAAACACAGGTCTCAAAAAACAACGATAATTCGATTCCTTTTCTGAAATAGTTTGAGTATCAGTTATCATTCCACATAAATGTTGCGATTTACTTACACTTTTGCATAAATATGAACAATTACTTGCATTTTGACAAAAATTATGAGAATCATTAACATTATTGGAAAAATGTTGAGAATCAATATCATTATTACAAAAATTTTGAGAATTAATGTCATAATTGCAAAAATTTTGAGAATTCATCTCACTATTATTACAAGTTGACCTATTATGATCATAACAAACGTGATGTTTTGAATGCTCAGAAATATTGGATGATTTACAACTGCAAAAACTCACCGAAGTGTCTGTGGCTGCAAATGAGAACTCCCCCTGGTTATAATGGGAACTAAAATCTAAGGATTAATATGATTAAAATAATTTTGTTAATACTAGGTAGGGTATAAATGTTTACCTTATATGGTACTGCCTCCTACATCTCCATGTCCTCATGGCTGAAGGAGTAGTTAGCCTTGAGCCATTCCTTGGCATTGGATGACACCTTATCCCATTTGGATGTTAGGGACATGTCTCTCAGGAGGATACCATACTTGACACACAGCTCCAGCCTTTCCTTATCTCCCAGTATCTTCGAGTGAAGTGAATTGCTCAAGTAGCCTCCTGACTCACTAGCTCTCACAGGCTTTGGCTTCTTTTTCCACTCTGGGTTTTTCTGATTGATCTGCTCCGAGGTCATCATATATGGTACTAAAAGGACATCTAGGATCTTGGACAAGGTAGATATTGGGAGGTTAGTAGGTATAATGGACGCCACCACCTGGTGTCTGGAGATACAGGGATATTCCTTATGGATTTGGGTGATCTGCGAATGCTCCACTGCCATAGGTAGCCCACCATGATTATGTAAGATCTCACAGACCACCTCAGGATAGCAGGCTATCATCCTAGATAGGGTCACTGCCTGGTACTCTCCCCCAACCCTCGTCTTTATCTTGCCTGCTTTAACCAGCTCATCAAAATCGGCCTTAGCCGAGGAAGATCGCATGGATTTTTTAATCCTCTCCACATTGTTACCTCTCACCAACCCCACAATCACTCCTAAAATTATCTGTTTCCCAGTCAATACCTTACAGAGTTTCTCTCTCATGTGAACTGCATCGAAGCCTGCAAAGGCTACATTCGCCTGAACCCAATCCACTAGCGATGTACTCAATTGGGAGATGGCATTAACGAGTGATGATACATTAGTTGACTCCACCCTGAGTGAAAGGGCATTGAAGGCCTTGGTAACTTCTGCAACATTGGCACTAGAGTCAGACTCCATTGCTAATATCCTATGATCTGTTGAATCAAGACTGGAATCCCTGCTTGAAGCAGACTCGAACTGGCTAACTAGCTCCTTGACTCTAGCTCGCTATAATGGGAACGACAATTATTAACATAACTATTATCTTGCATGTTTGAACTAGGTACACAGTTATGATCACAAACATTAAAAGTTATTATAAATATTATCTGCCTTAATAGTTGAACATGCTAGACTAGAACTCACAAAATTACTGTTTTTATTATTAATATTAGGATTTGAGTTAAATACATTACTATCAAGAGAAGTATTTTTAGCCTTACAATAGTTACAACCATAACAGTAAGCAAGAGTATTAGAACATACATTTTCAGTGGTAATATTAGACTTGCAATACACAGAACTTTCTGCAACATAAGAATGGTCACCTTGACTATTGTAGTGATTAGAAAGCAAACATTGCTTAAAACCCACTGTGTCCACATTAGGATTATGTGCCATGTTGACCTTAGGCATAGGGCACTTACACTTCAAGCCCACAGGCGGCAGTGTAAAAACCTGGTCACACAGTGCATGCGGTTCATGATTCAAAGTTAGTGAATAGAACGCAGAATGTTCTTTCCTTGAACTAGAACTATTTTTGTTGCAATTTGTACACTTTGACCTAATGACATTAGCCGCACCACAACCATAACACTTCAACTCAGCACTTTTAGCATTATTTTCACTTTTATCACTCTTGCCATCATTTTTACTGACTAACTTTTCACAATTTTCTTTAGTGTGACCGCTGCGCTTGCAGTAAACACAAAAGATACGCTTCTGCTTTGTAGAGTCAACAGGAGAGCGCTCAGCAACGACAACGCCACTGGCCGGTGGTGTTGCAACTGATGCATGTGCACCTTCATCAACTCGTGAACTTTCAACGCAGCCACGCAGAGACTTCTGACGCTGAGTTCCTTTATCATACTTCCTTTCATTAAGGGAATCTTCTATGGCACGAACCTTAATTAACAATTCATCAAACGTAGTCACTGACGTTCTATCAAGGCGTTTTCTGATTTTACTTCTTTACGAGCGAAAACACATTTCTCACGATTGGCACGGAGCTTAAACAAACGTAACCTATCTAAAACTGCTTGTAAATCCGAAATATGTTGATCAAACCCCTCTGATATGACTAAAAGATCGTCCTGATACGCCAGTAAAGTGACATTTTTAAGAGAGGCACCGGAACGCAATCTATCGATAAGGCGTTGAAAGGTAGACGGTGCGTTCTTTAAGCCAAAAGGCATTCTTTTAAAACGATATGTCCCAAAGGGCGTCAAAAACGCAGTTTTGTCCCTATCACATTCACGTACAGGAACGTTCCAAAATCCACTTCTCATATCTAATGAACTCATGATGCAATTACGTTTAGTAGACTGAACCAGCTCGTCTATAAGTGGCATCGGATAAACGTCTGTTTTGGTAATCGAATTTAGCTTACGGTAATCGACACAAAATCTAACTTTACCGTCCTTTTTGGGAACCAATAACGCAGGCGAACCCCATGCCGATTCACACTTTTCTATAACATCATCAGCTAAAATTTTATCTATCTCTATTTGCATAATGGCCTTTTTGGCAGGAGTTAAACGGTAAGGCGGGACCGCCACAGGAGCGTGGTCACCTGTATCTATGACATGCTCCGCAAAAGGTGTCGGTTCACCCTTTAACTCAAACACATCTTTATTTTGGTCGATGAAATGGGCAAGAACCTCGCGCTGCCTTACATTAAGTGACATTGCTTCATCGTTCCTAAGGGCGTCTAAAACCGTGCATGAAGTAGGAGAAGACTCTTTTTCCAACTGTAACTCGAACTTTTGCTTAACACAGTGAGCAAAATGCCAATTCGCACTACCGAAATTAACCGCTACGTTGAAATTTATGAGAAAGTCGATACCTAATAGTGTCTCGTTGTTATTCGCCTCGGGAAAAATTAAAAAACTCACAGGTTTCGTTATACCTTCAAGAGTGACATCTACATCAGCAATGAGCACTTTCATTAACCTAGTGACACCATCCGCTAATTTTACATTTTCTATGCGAGAAGACATAGGATGATCCTTGGCTCTTAGAAGCGTGTACAACGTATGGCCGGCTACAACTCTTGGCCGCCGAGTCTAATAGTGCAGTACCGTTTTCACCTAAAATAGTAATCCTAAACACAGGTCTCAAAAAACAACGATAATTCGATTCCTTTTCTGAAATAGTTTGAGTATCAGTTATCATTCCACATAAATGTTGCGATTTACTTACACTTTTGCATAAATATGAACAATTACTTGCATTTTGACAAAAATTATGAGAATCATTAACATTATTGGAAAAATGTTGAGAATCAATATCATTATTACAAAAATTTTGAGAATTAATGTCATAATTGCAAAAATTTTGAGAATTCATCTCACTATTATTACAAGTTGACCTATTATGATCATAACAAACGTGATGTTTTGAATGCTCAGAAATATTGGATGATTTACAACTGCAAAAACTCACCGAAGTGTCTGTGGCTGCAAATGAGAACTCCCCCTGGTTATAATGGGAACTAAAATCTAAGGATTAATATGATTAAAATAATTTTGTTAATACTAGGTAGGGTATAAATGTTTACCTTATATGGTACTGCCTCCTACATCTCCATGTCCTCATGGCTGAAGGAGTAGTTAGCCTTGAGCCATTCCTTGGCATTGGATGACACCTTATCCCATTTGGATGTTAGGGACATGTCTCTCAGGAGGATACCATACTTGACACACAGCTCCAGCCTTTCCTTATCTCCCAGTATCTTCGAGTGAAGTGAATTGCTCAAGTAGCCTCCTGACTCACTAGCTCTCACAGGCTTTGGCTTCTTTTTCCACTCTGGGTTTTTCTGATTGATCTGCTCCGAGGTCATCATATATGGTACTAAAAGGACATCTAGGATCTTGGACAAGGTAGATATTGGGAGGTTAGTAGGTATAATGGACGCCACCACCTGGTGTCTGGAGATACAGGGATATTCCTTATGGATTTGGGTGATCTGCGAATGCTCCACTGCCATAGGTAGCCCACCATGATTATGTAAGATCTCACAGACCACCTCAGGATAGCAGGCTATCATCCTAGATAGGGTCACTGCCTGGTACTCTCCCCCAACCCTCGTCTTTATCTTGCCTGCTTTAACCAGCTCATCAAAATCGGCCTTAGCCGAGGAAGATCGCATGGATTTTTTAATCCTCTCCACATTGTTACCTCTCACCAACCCCACAATCACTCCTAAAATTATCTGTTTCCCAGTCAATACCTTACAGAGTTTCTCTCTCATGTGAACTGCATCGAAGCCTGCAAAGGCTACATTCGCCTGAACCCAATCCACTAGCGATGTACTCAATTGGGAGATGGCATTAACGAGTGATGATACATTAGTTGACTCCACCCTGAGTGAAAGGGCATTGAAGGCCTTGGTAACTTCTGCAACATTGGCACTAGAGTCAGACTCCATTGCTAATATCCTATGATCTGTTGAATCAAGACTGGAATCCCTGCTTGAAGCAGACTCGAACTGGCTAACTAGCTCCTTGACTCTAGCTCGCTATAATGGGAACGACAATTATTAACATAACTATTATCTTGCATGTTTGAACTAGGTACACAGTTATGATCACAAACATTAAAAGTTATTATAAATATTATCTGCCTTAATAGTTGAACATGCTAGACTAGAACTCACAAAATTACTGTTTTTATTATTAATATTAGGATTTGAGTTAAATACATTACTATCAAGAGAAGTATTTTTAGCCTTACAATAGTTACAACCATAACAGTAAGCAAGAGTATTAGAACATACATTTTCAGTGGTAATATTAGACTTGCAATACACAGAACTTTCTGCAACATAAGAATGGTCACCTTGACTATTGTAGTGATTAGAAAGCAAACATTGCTTAAAACCCACTGTGTCCACATTAGGATTATGTGCCATGTTGACCTTAGGCATAGGGCACTTACACTTCAAGCCCACAGGCGGCAGTGTAAAAACCTGGTCACACAGTGCATGCGGTTCATGATTCAAAGTTAGTGAATAGAACGCAGAATGTTCTTTCCTTGAACTAGAACTATTTTTGTTGCAATTTGTACACTTTGACCTAATGACATTAGCCGCACCACAACCATAACACTTCAACTCAGCACTTTTAGCATTATTTTCACTTTTATCACTCTTGCCATCATTTTTACTGACTAACTTTTCACAATTTTCTTTAGTGTGACCGCTGCGCTTGCAGTAAACACAAAAGATACGCTTCTGCTTTGTAGAGTCAACAGGAGAGCGCTCAGCAACGACAACGCCACTGGCCGGTGGTGTTGCAACTGATGCATGTGCACCTTCATCAACTCGTGAACTTTCAACGCAGCCACGCAGAGACTTCTGACGCTGAGTTCCTTTATCATACTTCCTTTCATTAAGGGAATCTTCTATGGCACGAACCTTAATTAACAATTCATCAAACGTAGTCACTGACGTTCTATCAAGGCGTTTTCTGATTTTACTTCTTTACGAGCGAAAACACATTTCTCACGATTGGCACGGAGCTTAAACAAACGTAACCTATCTAAAACTGCTTGTAAATCCGAAATATGTTGATCAAACCCCTCTGATATGACTAAAAGATCGTCCTGATACGCCAGTAAAGTGACATTTTTAAGAGAGGCACCGGAACGCAATCTATCGATAAGGCGTTGAAAGGTAGACGGTGCGTTCTTTAAGCCAAAAGGCATTCTTTTAAAACGATATGTCCCAAAGGGCGTCAAAAACGCAGTTTTGTCCCTATCACATTCACGTACAGGAACGTTCCAAAATCCACTTCTCATATCTAATGAACTCATGATGCAATTACGTTTAGTAGACTGAACCAGCTCGTCTATAAGTGGCATCGGATAAACGTCTGTTTTGGTAATCGAATTTAGCTTACGGTAATCGACACAAAATCTAACTTTACCGTCCTTTTTGGGAACCAATAACGCAGGCGAACCCCATGCCGATTCACACTTTTCTATAACATCATCAGCTAACATTTTATCTATCTCTATTTGCATAATGGCCTTTTTGGCAGGAGTTAAACGGTAAGGCGGGACCGCCACAGGAGCGTGGTCACCTGTATCTATGACATGCTCCGCAAAAGGTGTCGGTTCACCCTTTAACTCAAACACATCTTTATTTTGGTCGATGAAATGGGCAAGAACCTCGCGCTGCCTTACATTAAGTGACATTGCTTCATCGTTCCTAAGGGCGTCTAAAACCGTGCATGAAGTAGGAGAAGACTCTTTTTCCAACTGTAACTCGAACTTTTGCTTAACACAGTGAGCAAAATGCCAATTCGCACTACCGAAATTAACCGCTACGTTGAAATTTATGAGAAAGTCGATACCTAATAGTGTCTCGTTGTTATTCGCCTCGGGAAAAATTAAAAAACTCACAGGTTTCGTTATACCTTCAAGAGTGACATCTACATCAGCAATGAGCACTTTCATTAACCTAGTGACACCATCCGCTAATTTTACATTTTCTATGCGAGAAGACATAGGATGATCCTTGGCTCTTAGAAGCGTGTACAACGTATGGCCGGCTACACAACTCTTGGCCGCCGAGTCTAATAGTGCAGTACCGTTTTCACCTAAAATAGTAATCCTAAACACAGGTCTCAAAAAACAACGATAATTCGATTCCTTTTCTGAAATAGTTTGAGTATCAGTTATCATTCCACATAAATGTTGCGATTTACTTACACTTTTGCATAAATATGAACAATTACTTGCATTTTGACAAAAATTATGAGAATCATTAACATTATTGGAAAAATGTTGAGAATCAATATCATTATTACAAAAATTTTGAGAATTAATGTCATAATTGCAAAAATTTTGAGAATTCATCTCACTATTATTACAAGTTGACCTATTATGATCATAACAAACGTGATGTTTTGAATGCTCAGAAATATTGGATGATTTACAACTGCAAAAACTCACCGAAGTGTCTGTGGCTGCAAATGAGAACTCCCCCTGGTTATAATGGGAACTAAAATCTAAGGATTAATATGATTAAAATAATTTTGTTAATACTAGGTAGGGTATAAATGTTTACCTTATATGGTACTGCCTCCTACATCTCCATGTCCTCATGGCTGAAGGAGTAGTTAGCCTTGAGCCATTCCTTGGCATTGGATGACACCTTATCCCATTTGGATGTTAGGGACATGTCTCTCAGGAGGATACCATACTTGACACACAGCTCCAGCCTTTCCTTATCTCCCAGTATCTTCGAGTGAAGTGAATTGCTCAAGTAGCCTCCTGACTCACTAGCTCTCACAGGCTTTGGCTTCTTTTTCCACTCTGGGTTTTTCTGATTGATCTGCTCCGAGGTCATCATATATGGTACTAAAAGGACATCTAGGATCTTGGACAAGGTAGATATTGGGAGGTTAGTAGGTATAATGGACGCCACCACCTGGTGTCTGGAGATACAGGGATATTCCTTATGGATTTGGGTGATCTGCGAATGCTCCACTGCCATAGGTAGCCCACCATGATTATGTAAGATCTCACAGACCACCTCAGGATAGCAGGCTATCATCCTAGATAGGGTCACTGCCTGGTACTCTCCCCCAACCCTCGTCTTTATCTTGCCTGCTTTAACCAGCTCATCAAAATCGGCCTTAGCCGAGGAAGATCGCATGGATTTTTTAATCCTCTCCACATTGTTACCTCTCACCAACCCCACAATCACTCCTAAAATTATCTGTTTCCCAGTCAATACCTTACAGAGTTTCTCTCTCATGTGAACTGCATCGAAGCCTGCAAAGGCTACATTCGCCTGAACCCAATCCACTAGCGATGTACTCAATTGGGAGATGGCATTAACGAGTGATGATACATTAGTTGACTCCACCCTGAGTGAAAGGGCATTGAAGGCCTTGGTAACTTCTGCAACATTGGCACTAGAGTCAGACTCCATTGCTAATATCCTATGATCTGTTGAATCAAGACTGGAATCCCTGCTTGAAGCAGACTCGAACTGGCTAACTAGCTCCTTGACTCTAGCTCGCTATAATGGGAACGACAATTATTAACATAACTATTATCTTGCATGTTTGAACTAGGTACACAGTTATGATCACAAACATTAAAAGTTATTATAAATATTATCTGCCTTAATAGTTGAACATGCTAGACTAGAACTCACAAAATTACTGTTTTTATTATTAATATTAGGATTTGAGTTAAATACATTACTATCAAGAGAAGTATTTTTAGCCTTACAATAGTTACAACCATAACAGTAAGCAAGAGTATTAGAACATACATTTTCAGTGGTAATATTAGACTTGCAATACACAGAACTTTCTGCAACATAAGAATGGTCACCTTGACTATTGTAGTGATTAGAAAGCAAACATTGCTTAAAACCCACTGTGTCCACATTAGGATTATGTGCCATGTTGACCTTAGGCATAGGGCACTTACACTTCAAGCCCACAGGCGGCAGTGTAAAAACCTGGTCACACAGTGCATGCGGTTCATGATTCAAAGTTAGTGAATAGAACGCAGAATGTTCTTTCCTTGAACTAGAACTATTTTTGTTGCAATTTGTACACTTTGACCTAATGACATTAGCCGCACCACAACCATAACACTTCAACTCAGCACTTTTAGCATTATTTTCACTTTTATCACTCTTGCCATCATTTTTACTGACTAACTTTTCACAATTTTCTTTAGTGTGACCGCTGCGCTTGCAGTAAACACAAAAGATACGCTTCTGCTTTGTAGAGTCAACAGGAGAGCGCTCAGCAACGACAACGCCACTGGCCGGTGGTGTTGCAACTGATGCATGTGCACCTTCATCAACTCGTGAACTTTCAACGCAGCCACGCAGAGACTTCTGACGCTGAGTTCCTTTATCATACTTCCTTTCATTAAGGGAATCTTCTATGGCACGAACCTTAATTAACAATTCATCAAACGTAGTCACTGACGTTCTATCAAGGCGTTTTCTGATACGACGATCTAACAAGCCGAAAGTCATGTCCAACTCAACACGTTCGCTCAGGTCGCCCTTTTTTATTTTTTTTTTTATTTTAGGTGGGCAAAAATGTCCTGCCGCACACCCCGCTGACCGGGGAGACAACGGGGTGAATGGGGCTCTCACCCACTAAAAACCCACCGTGCGCCTCCACCCGCCCTTGCTACGGCGGATCACGGGTACCGCGTCGTTACGACCGCGATCCGCAGGCGGCAGCCCCTTCGGGCACCCTCTCTTGAGCGACGCCTCGCGCACTTGGGCGTCGCACCTTCGCGGTAGGCTTCCGCGGACGGCAGAGTAGTCCCCGACCCCACCGTCCGCAGCCTCGGCTAGGGCGGCATCAGGCGCAGATAAGCGCGCGCACGCCGCCCCTCGCGCCGGCTTCGAATCGGGTCCGCAAAGAAGGATTCCTCACGGGCCCTCTCCTCCACCTCCTTCCGCGAGATGACAGCCTCGCAAAAGGCGGCGACCGCGGTCCAGGCCCTGTCACTGCCAACCATCGCTCGCGCAACGGCCGGCAGCGACAGGTCCACGCCTATGACTGCAACGAGTTCCCGGCGCTGCACATCCCATGCCGGGCACGACTCGAGCGTGTGCTGCGCCGAGTCCTCGTCGCAGTCGCAGTGGTGACAGCCTGGGGTCGTCTCCCTCCTTGCGATCGTGTGCAGGTATTTGCCGAAGCAACCATGCCCCGACAAAACCTGCACCAACCGGAAGGTGAGGACCCCGTGCTGCCGCCCTGCCCATTCTTCCAAGATCGGCCGGAGCGCCCCCACGGTCCAGAGACCGCCTCGGGGCGTCTCCAGCCGAGACTTCCACTTTAGGACGGTGGCGCGGCGGGCATCTTCCCGCCACGATGACATTACGCTCGGCGAGGGGCGGTTGCCCCCCGCCCGCGCCGTCGACGCCCGCCGATAGACGTCGGCGAGCACAGATCCCACGGGGGGGGTTCCGGCCAACGCGCAGGCTGCATCGGTCGAGACCGTGCGGTACCCGCGTATTGCCCTGACTGCTACGACCCTCTGTGGACGCCACAGAAGGGCCCTATTGCGAGCGGCCAGGGACTCCGCCCACACGGGCGCGCCGTACAGCGCCATCGACCGTACTACCCCCGCGTAGAGTCGTCGACACGCAAGACTCGGTCCGCCCAAATTCGGCATCAGTCGCCCGAGGGCGGACGCCGTGTTGACGAGCCTTGGCGCAAGACGGCGGAAGTGCTCGTCAAAGTGCCACCGTCCATCCAATACCAGGCCCAGATATTTGATGTGGGCCTGGATTGGCAAGCCCACCCCATTGACCGTTATCGAGGCGCTGGAGGGCGGGCCCCGTCGGCGCCCATGGAACAGTAGGGCCTCCGACTTTTCAAGGGCCACCCTAAGCCCCAGCGCCTCAATCCGCCTGACCACCTCCGCGGTACCTGAGGTGGCCAGCGTTGCCGCCTCCTCGAGGGTCCAGCCCCGGGCTGTGACGAGCGTGTCGTCTGCGTAGCAAATTACGCCCAGCCCGGGGGGGAGCCGGCCACGGAGGACCCAGTCGTAGCCGATGTCCCACAGGAGCGGCCCAAGAACCGAACCCTGCGGGACGCCGCACGACATAGCCCTCCTTACAACGTCCCCTTCCCGGTCCACGAAGAGGACGCTGCGGCCGTCGAGGTAGTCTGCCACCAGCCGCCTTAGGTAGAGGGGCACTCCATGGTACCGGAGTGCCTCCTTGATGCAGCCGAATGGCAGACTATTGAAGGCGTTGGCGATGTCGAGTGACACCGCCAACAGCACATCCCTCGAGGTGACGGCCTCCGCAGCCGCGGCCTTCAGGCGCAGAATGGCGTCGAGCGTAGACCGACCCGCCCGAAATCCAAACTGGGCGTCGGACAGGTCGGGGCCGACCGCTCCTAGGTGCCGGACGATGCGGGCAGCGATTACCCGCTCGAGGAGTTTGCCCACCCCGTCCAGCAACACGATGGGCCTGAAGGCCGAGACTGTGTTCAGAGGCCGTCCCGGCTTCGGCAGGAGCACGAGCTTCCCCTCCTTCCAGCAGTCAGGGAACCGTCCGGACACCAGGCAAGCGCCGAACAGACCCCCGAGGCGGGGCTCAAGGTGGTCGAGGACCAGGGCCAGCACTCGGGCGGGAACCCCGTCCGGCCCGGGGGCGGCGCCTCTCCGCATACGCGCTACCGCCGCCCCCATTTTGCGTCGTCGTCACGGGCGGTACCTCCACGTCGTCGGCCTCCCGGTCATCATCTGGTGGAGCCATGACCGGGGGCGTGTGCACCGCCCGTGAAGGGAATAGTCCCTCAACCACCTCAGAGAGGAAGCCCGGCTGGAGGGTCTCCGTAAGGGGGGGGGCCCTGGGCGCGGAGCTTGTTAAGCGCCGCGCGGTACGGGCGTCCCCAGGGGTCACGCTCGAGACCCTCCAGCATCTCCTGCCTTTTCGCATCTTTGGCGCGACAGATGGCCAGCTTTAACGCGGCGCGCGCACTGCTGTACGCCGTATACAGCCGGCCTTCCCGCTCTTCGTCGCGGATTCGGCGGCTGCGGGTGTAGGACCTCCGGGCACGAATACAGGCCGCACGGAGGTCCGCCAGCTCCGGGGACCACCAGTAGACCCCCTTCCGTCGAGGCGGGCGCCGCACACGGGGCATGGCCGCATCGCAAATCTGCGTAAGCATGCCGCGAATGCGGCCAGCCTCGGCGTCCACGTCTTCCGTCAGGGGGGGAGGAAGCCAAGATTGAAAAATGGCCGCCTCCACTAGCAGGTCCCGGTCGAGCCTACCCACAGCCCATCGCGGAAAAGTGGGAGTTCTGTCCGCCGCGTGACCCCTGCTGGCGCCCTGAAGGTTCCGGGAGACCTCTATCTGAATATATCTGTGGTCAGATAGGGTCTCGACCTTCTCCAGGACTCGCCAGCTCCTTAGTGATGGCCTCGGTCCATGTAAACGTTGAGTTTTTCACGCCTGTCCACCACGTCCCTGCAGACGATGTGAGTAGCATTGACAAACCTAACAAAGCATTTTCGTCACTTATGTTTAGGCATGTTTTATAAACTTGAATCGCATCGATGAAGTTTTCTACTGACTCATTGGGATCGCCACTAAATTTTAACGTGCATCTTGCAAAGTTAGCTGTGCTCGTACATCTTGTTAGAGCTTCAACAGCAACCGTAGCATCCAGGGGCTGCGGCGTAGACGTGCGGATTTCTTGTACCAAACGTTGACATAGTTCTACCTGGTTTTGTTGTAAGCTTGTTAATAAAGTTTTTAAAGCATCTTGAGACATAGTGATATTGCTGTGGTCATCAGAACTTTCTTCCTCCAACGACTGTCGTTTTCGCGGCATTTCGAAGATGTCAAGTTGTGAGTTGTAGGTATGTACAATGTAAGAGAAACTCCAACCCTCTTATTCGTTGCCGTGTTGATACATACGATGAGATTGTCTCCTCCACAATACTCGATGGAACGTATAAGTAATAACACGTACAACACACGTTGGGACGCCAAGATTTAGTCGGGGTGGGTCGGTGAGAATCACTAGTCTTTAACATGGGTACTCTTCTTTAATCCACAACTTTACAACACACGTTATTACAGTATTCTTGACAAACATAAACTACTAAGTTACTGCACATATTTACTAACATAATATAAACCAATTGCAAACTCTTGCATTATTGCGTATGCGTGTCTCATCGCATAGCCCGCCATCTTAATATCTCGCCTCCGTCGACGCCCGATCGAGCGCTACTATTGGTCGGCGCGAATCGCCCGCGCAACGCCGCTGTTCCGGACACGTGACGATGAAAAGCGCGCGGGCGGTTTGCCTCGGCCAATGCGAAGAGGGAGTTCTCTGCCACCAGATAAACCTGCAATAACACTGTTTATCGGGGGACATCCGATAAAACCGTTGACGAATGGGGAGACTCCCCTGTAACAATAGAGTGAGTAATGAGTGAAGTACGACAAAGACCCCGCTTTTAAAAAGAAATATCAGAAAATTGGGTAATAATATTATTAGCGGTGGCTCTCTGATCAGCTTTGAAGTGGTCCAATAGATTCAAGATCACTAGCGGCGTTTTGGAATTCCGCGACGCTAGTATTAGATTTTTGGAATTTTTGGAATGCAACAGTTTCCAAGTGATTAGGAAATAAACTAAACCCTCTCCAAAAATCCATTCCTAGGATTAAGGAATCCTTAATTCCAGGTACAATGTCAGTAACCAAGGAAATGGTTTTATTTTGAAACTCGAATGGAAGTAAAACCGAGCCTAGTGAACAGTATATATCGCCGCCAGCGGTGATACATTGCAAAGGTTTAGTAGTATCAAGTTTTAAACCTTTTGAGAAAAGATAATGCGAATCATTACCTAGAATAGAAAGAAGAAAGAAAGAAAAGACAGAAAAAACGTTTATTGCGACGAAACAGCACAGAAAAAAGAAACAAATAAGGTTTTTATAAACTAAATAAATTATAAAATAGTTTCGTCAAAAAACGCCACCAACTCAGCATGATGCAGATTAAATAAACCTGCGCTGATCTTCCGTTGGTGCGTAGGTTTACGATGGCGTCACAGACGACGATAATTAATAATTATATGGTACCTAAATACACAATAACAATAATTACAACTAAACTAAGAACTACAATAACTAAAAAAAAATATTCAGTATCGAGATAGCAATAGATTGACATATGATAACCGGAATCATTTAAAACAATATTTATGATTATAAACAAGCTTACATATCGACTATGGGGACGGTTGGCCACCTTATTGCTTAGACCCTGTTGATTGGGTCTTAGCTTATGAAAACATTATTTTTGTTGGCACCGAGCATCTATTATAATACCTATTACTCTCTATCGAGAGTCAAAGAAGCAGAGAACGAAAGTATTTTACTTTGTTCCCCTGCACATACATAATTTAGGTTATGAAGGTTCAAACTAACCATCAACCATCAATGTAAATAATTTCTTAGTGAACTAAATTATGAATAGTTAAATAATTGAAGACCATCACACTGAATGGTTACCATGCTGGGCGCATGAAATATCACACCCGTTTTTGCTGAAGGAGCAAGACCTTAAGGTAAGTCAATTCTATTCACAAATATTTCGAGTAATATGAAGAAGATAATAAAGAATGAATGTAATTCCATTACATATTTAGGTATATATTATATTATGGACCACAATAACATTAATAATATTTAAATATATATTTTTATACATTTGTATACATACACATAAAGGTACACACTTAATACACGAATATGTCATCCTAAATTGCACTAGTATCGTGCCTCAGATGTTCTTGTTTTTATTGGTGCTCAAATATAAAAATTTTCAATTTTAATTTAAAATTTTGTTTATTTTGCAGACTTCTCAGGGGGTAGGATATTGTTCCAGAATTTTGTCGCAGCATACCGGAAGCTGCCCCTAAATGTTGCAGAGCGATAGCAACGAATAAAAAGCTGTTCGGTACACCTCCGTGGCCCACAGGACCTGTTTGTAGATACCCAGGACAATTTATGATGAAGGTAGCTTGGTGTTTTATATTTCAAAACTCCAAAAAGAAGGCATGCTAGGTGGAGTTTGCGCCTGTCTCATTTTTAAGATAGTGTGTTTATTTAAATATGGGGTATTATGAGCCCTTAACGGAATATTAAAGCAAAAGCGGGCACATGCATTTTGAAGTCGCTGAATAATTCTTTGAGTACGGCCAAACAAACGTGGGCCAAAGACTATGTCCATATAATTTAACTTGGAAAGTACTAAAGACTCCACCAACTGTTTACACAAGTCCTCCTTTATATAATTTCTAATTTTATATAGAACTTTCAACTTGTAAAAACAATTTTTCACTGAGTCAGCCACATGCTTCTCAAAACGTAGGCCACTATCCATGTGCAGACCCAAATTGCGTGCGTCATAAACACACTCAATGCATTGTCCCAAAATTGTGACCCTTACCGTTGGATGTACATTAAGAAGTTGGTGTTTACTACCAAAGAGCAAATATTTTGTTTTATCCGGGTTAAGTAGTAGTCAATTGTTAGCTGACCATGTGGCTATACTAGCGAGATCCTCGTTCAACTGTAGTATAGCACTGTCAATATCAGATGGTTTGGAGGAAATATATATCTGTATGTCGTCAGCATAAATATGAAATTTGCAATGTCTGATGTGTGTTATTATATCCGCAGTGTACAAAATAAAGAGGATTGGTCCTAGTATCGAACCCTGGCGAACACCCCTGGTTACAGCCACTCTTTTAGATATTATAGTTGTTCCATCATTGTTATTGATCTTAACACACTGAAAGCGGGTTGCACAAATAACTCTCAAACCATTGTATTGTTTTAGGATCAAATCCATAATAGTGTAGCTTGGATAATAGAAGATCAATATTTATTGAATTAAATGCTCGTGAAAAATTTAACAATACCAGTAAGTAAGTGCATAACCCTTCATCCTGAGAGCACAGTATATTATTACATCCAACAGCTATTGTTACAGTGCTACGATTTTTTCGGAAGCCAGATTGTGTCTCAGGTAAAATGTTATGAGTTTCTAAGTAATCAACTAACTGATTACAAACTGCTTTCTCAAGAACTTTTGATAAACATGGCAAGATACTGACAGGTCTCAAGTCTTTCATTTGAGTGGGATTTGGTAATTTAGGCATAGGACGAACAATCGCAGTTTTGCAAACTTCAGAAAATATAGATGAGTTAATAGACATATTTATCAGATCTTGTATGCCGTTAATAGTATGAGGAAAAGTCATAATTAGCATATCTAGACTTATAAGATCAGTGCCCTCAGCATATGATTTTAAATTGTTTATTATTTTTACTAGACAATCCAAGCTGACCTTTAAATGAAAAGTATTATTGCTAAATTGATGGTACTCAAAAAATGTCAATAGCGAGATACTGACATCTGAGATAACTGGTATATTTAAAAAATGCATATTAATAGCTTCAGGATTGTTAAGAAAAAAGGGCAATTCTATGTTATTCTTAGGTACCAAAATAGATTTTAAATTTTTCCATAATAAATGCGGATTAGTTATTTTATTATTAATATTATAATTTATTTATATATATTTGTAGCATTTGACATGCTTAGCACTATACATTAAACACAAAGTGACTCTTCTTTGAAAAGGCTGCTTATTTAAATATTATAATTTAAATAAGCAGCCTTTTCAAAGAAGAGTGCCTTATTACCTACAGATTTTAGACTCTTGTAATACTCTTTTTTACTGTCACACTTGCTTTTATTATAATCGACTGCGGCTTCATCCCGTAACCGCATCATAAGTTTTACAGTATCTGTAATCCATGGATGGGGACTGTTGTCTGATAGTGATTGTCCTCGATTGTGAAGAAATAAAACCACTCCTACAGTAACGCTAGTATATTTTCATCATTCCTTCAACTTACCAGGTAACCAGATATAATTATACTTTATACTTATGTACTACAACTACTGTCTCCTTAATACATTATAACAGCTAGATTAGCACACGTCTGAACTCCAATGAGCCACCCGGGCGTATATTCACTTTCAGCAACAGTCAGTCTTAACAGCTATTTTATTTTTAAATTCATTACTAAAATTATGATATTTCCGGTAAAAAACAGGAAGTAACAATGTTGCAATATTATTTTTAAATTAATTACTAAAATCATGACATTCGGCCATCCGATAATGTGCTGTCTCCTGACGCACACTCCACTATAATGGACACAATTGAATTCATACATAATATAAATTATTATAGAGACTTATTCTAACTTAATTAAATTTAATTATGGCATCATGCCATCAGCTTATTAGTCATTAGTGACATTATTTACAACGTAAACGAAATCATGACACTCGGCCATCTGATAACACGTGCTGTCTCCCGACGCAAACCAATGATTGCGACTGGACTCATACAATCATAAATAGGAGATTCTAACCCAATTACATTTGATTATGGTAAAATGATCTAATTTGTAGTCGTAAGTTACATTATCTACAACTTAAATGAAATCATGACATTCGGTAGTTATTTTAACAAATTAATCCCCACTATTGTATACACTTCAAATTTATTTTATCCATGTTTACTACTGTAATTCTCTATTCATGGATTTAGGCTTCGATTTAGCAGACCAGGTAAAGTTTAATTAATCAGATATTTAGATCGAGTTTTGTAAGATATATATGAGTTGATAAATATCAAACGTCAGTATGTCCATGATAAGTGAAAAAAAGATAGACCAATATATTTGTTTGCAGATGCATACGACGTTATTTCGTAGACATTAAGGTTTAATATAGCTTATTTTGACAATGTTTATCCGCGCCTGCATAGAAATATAACGAACTACGTTCAAACTTCATCAAAATCGTTAAAGCTGGTTTGGACTTATTGGATTTTGAACTAAAGCAATGGACATATTTGTCTTTGAAAAAAAGTAAAGATCGGACATAATAGAATTTGAATAGAAATACGGATGACGTCAAAATGGTGCCTCGGCTAAGGGTTGCCACCGAAGAATTGCCTACTGGACATTTGAACTAGTTAATAAATAATTAAAACAATATAGTATATTCTCACAAGTTTAATAACATAATGTAATGGCTAAAATCACAATAAATCAGTCTTAAGAGTATTAGAGTCTTAATCAGTACAAAATCAGTATCAGTATAAAATTACAGTTCTTCGTCTCTTCTTTATTTAAGTAATCTAATTAAACAAAATCTGTAATTTCTTCGTTTTCCATATCTCCGGGATTTATTATACTTTCATTTTCTGAATCATCATCCATCGTCATTGCGCTACTGTCAAGCCTCGTAAGAATATTTTTATAATATGAAAGGTCTTCGAAATTCTGCCATTCATGCCCATAATGTTTTGTTAAAAGATTTTTAACATCCTTTAATTTGGCCGCTTTAACGGGAACTCCGGCTGGTATAGTTATTAAACTTAGTTCGTTTATCCTCTTTCCGCGTTTTGTCAACGATTTGCTATTGCAAATATCATTTCTATATGAAAGTTCACCACGAACATGGACTGCATTACGGTTCACTTTTTTAAATAAAATTCTTTTGCATTTGCTAATTTGGAAATGCCAACATTGAGTACTTTTCAGAAATTCTTTGCTTTTGTCTTTCCAGTCATAAATAGGGAGTTCTGTCGCCAGTTTGTAAATAGTTGCATGTTCACTAATAATGTTTTCATAATCACTTGGTTTAATTATATTCTCTGTTTTCTTTATTACTCTTTCATTTAAGGCGAACACTCTGTCGGCAGGCAAGAACGAATGTCCTGTTACGGGAAATATCATTTCAACTTGTTTAATATTAGTGGTTGTTTCTAGAAGCCATTTCATAATCATACATACAATAATAGAATTTTTATTTTGGCCACCACAGCCGTCTGAAATTAGCCTTATTTTATTCACTCCTGTCAAGTCTAATGAATTCATACAGTGATACAAAGCGGAGCAGATCTCATTTGCACCTTTAGCTGCCTCATCTTCAGTCCAAATGTACGCATTAATGTTATTAGGGGTCATGGATGCGCGTGAATTGCCGATGACAACTGTAAAATTGTAAAAATACAGTTGTCTTGAGTAGTATGTCGACTGGTCTGGTATTTTTGGTAGTGGGAGGTTTTTTTCACAGTCAAACGAAATTATTAGAAGACCAGGAAGTTCTTCTTGTAACATTTTATAAAACTGTTTAGCTCGCAGTTTGTGTATTCTGTGCTGTGTCATGAGTTCTTGTTTTCTGACTTGTGAAGTCTCAACTTTAATTTTTTCTGTCAGTTGAAGACATACAGAACACACATCTGTTCTCGGGCTGCCAAAACCAATATTAAATCTCGTATTGAATATTTTTCTGAAAAATCCTTGTTTTACGCCATATCCTGGCAGAGCCTGATCCTCGTACATATTAAACATTTTTTTTATGTTCAAGTCCGGATGAAGGTATTGACGCACTTTTATCTGATCCCTGCAATAGTGGCTCTCTAAAGGAGTAAAACTTTTAATGAATTTTTCAACGGCTTCTCTTCTAGAGGCAAAAGCAAACTGCTTTCTATCTCCTCCTCTGTTTTCTTTAGCTAAACCACCAGACTGGTAATGTCTTTTTGCTATTCCATCAATTCTAGAGGATTTCAAACGTGACGCCTGCAGAAAAGTTTTCTTACATACCGGGACAAGTTCCTTAGTTTTAAATTTTGGTATATAAAATTTTACAACAAATGCCCTAGGATTTTTACTCCCCTTTCTTGGCCGAAAACGTTTGACTTTCGTGACGACAATATGTTTAAGTATGTAATTGTCTTGCTCGGTTTTAGAAATATTTTCATACAGTCGTTTATGAAAATAAAAGAGGTCCTGATTTGCGACGGCCAGACATTTCATAGTTTTGGAGTTATGTTTGCATTTTGACTTTTTAGGTAAACCAGCTGCCGAATATCTAAAAAAAAGGGTTAAGAATTAACAACTCTGTAGCTCTTTATTTTATTTATCGGGAACTTGAATAAATCACAAGCAAGTAGTAGCATCCGAAAGGACCATTACCTAAAAATCAATCATCAACATAATATCAGCCGCAAGAAATCCCCAGCTTAACATAAGATTCCAGATTCCTTCCTCTAGAGTAACCTGTTGGAATAACCTACGTAGCGCACAGTGACTTTCTTCATCCTTTAAAACATTCTCAAAAATTTTGTACTAAGAAATAAAATGCCTAGTTACTCATTATAAAAAAGTTATGGTTGTTCACGAACGTAAATAAATTAATTATAAAAAAAAACAAAGATAGTTATCAAACATTTCTGGTGAGAAATTTTTGAATGCAAATGTGGTGGCACTGTGACAGCCCTGTGACTAGTTCGGGTTTGGCTAAGGTACTAACAAAGTTTTACTTACAATTTTCGCTTTTTCTCTGCTTTTTTTTGCTGCGTCTTTATGTTACTTCTTTTCCTGGCTTTATCAGGGTCCACATTTCTAACATTTGAGTCCATTTTCACGAGTAAAAACTAATTTAAATTAATTTAAATCACGGAGCAGCACCGAGTCAGTCATTAATGTAAACAATAATGGCCGCCATCATAGCGGAACGGAATGATTTGATTGGACGGTGTGGACATATTGGTTTCTGTTATGAATGCCTATAGGGACTTAATGTATTTTGAAAGAAAACGACTTTTTTAGTCGTGGTTTTTACAGCAAATTAGTGGACATATTTGAATTTGAATAATTTCAGAATGTTTAGTTTTTATTCTACTCTAAGTTGGTATTAAAATATTTTTTTTTGTCTATGGTGGACATATTGGCGTTTGATATTTATCAACTCATATATACAAATAAATGCTAACATAAAATCAACTCGCCTACTGAAATCGATACTAATACTAGTATATTATATTACAGAACACATTTTAATATTTGTATCTTCTTCAAACCCTGTACAAAACAAAATTCTTCTTACAAAATCAGTTTTAGGTGTCAAACCATAATGTTAACTATGTTATCAAATTCTTGGAGTGTAATAAGAAGTTTTTCGTTATTGGAGTTAGGGACTTTATACCTTTTTGAAGAGGAAACCGAATATTAAAGATGTCGTTATCAGAAATGCTACGCAGAGTCAATATCCGCAATAGATGTCTATCAATCAATTATACCTACATAATCACAGGCATAATGAGATCCATAAGTACCTAGGTAGTATAATTATCTCCAACCCAGTGATTAGATAAATACTCACATTGTCACCCTATAAATAACTTCAGATAACAGTAATACGTACAACAATTTAATAGAGTAGACAATGTACTATTCTTTAAAAGTAAGTACCTATTCTTATTCATATTTTAGGTTGTTATATTTATAATTAACAACCCTGCGTTCAATCTATGACTATACTCTATACCCATACTTATTACATATAGGTCTATGTAATTATCCTTCTCAAACCCAGTGACAAACAGTCGTGCCAAGACTACAGACTCCAATTCTGTTATTTCCCAACATTTTTGTCTAGGTCTAAGTTCTCTCGAAAGTCGGTCATCAGACCACACGTCTACAGCTGATCAACAACATCTTAGGGATTGAGCAGTGATCCGTGAATTAATTTATCCGCTAGACCAGTCTAGTCATTCAGTTACCTACATGACTATTTAAATCAAACAAATATGATTATAGCCTAATAATCTAAATAATATATATGTATATATATAATTTTTGTTTTCTCTCAATTACATTATGATTTTGATTTTGTAATTATTTTATAACCAAGAAAATTATATTGCTTATTATTATTCTATTATTGACATTTAAACAATTTACATAAATCGATGTTAATTTAATACCCATAAGTGCGGCTAACATTTTGTACGCCTTTTAAAGCAGAATTTTGACGGAAGATATAATATGAGATACTAACACCTCGGCAATGTTGTAACCAAAATTCTTGTTATTTCATTTTATTTAATTTAATTTCATGAAAACATAAATCGCCTTTCTCGAGGCACCTACCGATCCGAACTACGTCCCAGATTTATAACTTTAAAAACTAAAAAAAGTAATATTACTGAAAGCTATAGGTACCTACCCTATTCTCTTTATATTAAGCATGTAAACAAAACAACCAATATTTCCCAAGTCCAAATTCACTTATGTTTAAAACTACAAAAATATCAATGTAACAATAAAAGTATTTAACACAACTAAACACATCAAAATAAACAACCAAATCTAATGGTTATAACATGAAATCACTGAAAATATTTAGAAAGAACTCATTTTACCAATAGTAAAAATGGCAGATATAATATAACCCGATTGAAGATGAAACGTCACTTTTTTGCATATCTGTAATACGCGTTCTCTTATAATTTGGTATCATTGAAATGCATTTCAACTTTGAGAATATCCTATTTAGGTTTACTTTCATGTCAACTACAATTTTATACAAATGAAGAAATTGTGACATTCGAATGCTATTAATTCCATAAAATATGTAGTTTTCCACTGATAATACCAATAAAGCACAATGTCATTTTTCGCCTTGTCGATAGCATCGGACATTTATGATAATTATTAGTAATGTTTTTTTTTTATTAGGTGCATATTTCTGTTTAACACGGACTAGTTGCATGCCATAATGAATAAAAAAAGTATTCGAAGGGACAATTATACATCCGATTAGCCGGCCATGTTTGCAAAAAGTATAATCATAATATTTTTTTAACATTGTTAGGTTATTTTTAAATCTGAATTACACTTTCGGAATTGATTTAGAAATTATCAAGATCGGTTTAAATACTATTAGTTCATTTATAATAAATCTAGAAAAAAACAGATGGTATGTTATTTAAGAAAAAGGCTTTTTGATCTCACGATTGTTACAGTTAATATTATGTTAATAGATGTCACTGCTTTAATTAGACTTAGGTACTTTTATTATAAATATTATACAAACTTAAATTGTCCTTCTGATTCAATTTTGATAATAATATAACACACAATTATCTTTATTGTATTTATATAAAATGAATAGCACGTAAAAACTTAGTAGAGCACTCTAGCGTTGGTAACACGCAACTTTGAGATTATAATTCAATAAAATTAAAAACTGTAACAAGAGAATAGTGAAGCACCAATCTACTTGCATGCATCATTTAAACACTCTGTATCATAAAGCCACACCAGGCTACCACAACTGATCTGGCTGCCAATACGCTGGTGTTCATTATAGAAAAGACATTAAAATACTTATACACAATCATATATAACGTGTGAGAGTACATCAATACTAATATTATAAAGAGGAAAGATTTGATTGTTTGTTTGCATTGAATAGGTTCCGAAACTATTGGACCCGATGTGTGGAAAAAATATTTCACCATTAGAATCCTACATTATCCTTAATTAACATAGGCGATAGAATATTTTCAAAAAAACGTTAAGGATCCGTATGAAAACATCGATAATGTAATTCAACGTGTGAAAAAATACCAAAAGAGATCCTTTTATCAAGTATGCTGCGGAAATAATTGACAATAGAGCAAAGTGATGTTCTACAGTTTTATAGAAGATCAATACCCACAAAAAATCCGTAATACAATACGTCTATTGTAACAGTTATATCAACATTAATTATTTTTTCATATTCAAATCATAATAAAATATGCAATAGTAACGCCAATACAAACTAATATTATAAAGAGGAAAGATTAACAATATTTCCAACTGACCTTGTTTTAGTCTTCAACTACCTTTTAGTATTAGTTGTCTTTTGTAACAAAACCATACTTCTAAAGCTGCATCCAAGGTCCAATTCTTTATTCACTGCATTCAGAAAGTGGATATCTATACAAAACAACATAAGTACATAATTATATCCTGTAAGCACACATAGCTTACTCAAAAATCCGATGAAAGTATACAGCTCACTCGACACACAAGTGGCACACATAACCACTCGATATGCCTGCGAGCCCGCATACCCCGCCCATTACTCATTATCCAGCGGACATCATAGTCCACTTAATCCAGCAAAGCAATCCATAGCTCGCTCCCATGAAGTGTCCAGCGGACATACATAGTCCACTCAATCCAGCAAAGCAATCCATAGCTCGCTCCCATGAACTGTCCAGCGGACATACATAGTCCACTCAATCCAGCAAAGCAATCCATAGCCCGCTCCAATGAACTGTCCAGCGGGCATACATAGTCCACTCAATCCAGCAAAGCAATCCATAGCCCGCTCCAATGAACTGTCCAGCGGACATAGTCCACTCAATCCATAAAACCAATGCCTAATCTAAAACACACAACAGATATCCAATGAGCAAATATAGTCATCCAGCGGTCACACATGTAAATACTTCGTATCTAATTATTTGTTTTTACTTGCTATTTAAATAAACTTTAAAATCCTGTAATTACTTTGATTAACATGGCAAAAGCTTCATTACATCGTAGTAATATATGTAGGTAGGCAAAATATAGTGTTGCAACCAAGACTATAACTAACAATATAATCGTTAGAATTATCATAAGGTTATCTTAATACAATTTACACTATATATGCTATGTGAATGTAGTTGCATCCGACAATACATTCGAGAAAAGCGTCCGTTATAATAAAACAAATATGGTAAGACTTTGTCAGAGGGTAAATATTAAAACTTTAATAAATCCAGTGCGTAATACCCAACTCACCCGATCCACTTGACAAACTTGTCAGTTTATCATTCTTAAATCCATTATAGAAAAATTATTGGCATACTTACAAAACAAATGCGGTAGAATGTTATTCGGAGGATATTAAATAAAAAAACATAGGATCACGCCTGTATTCCCCGAAGGGGTAGGCAGAGGTGTATTACACACCCACGAGTCGCCAGCTATGTTTAAGTCCCACGTAATAGGGGGCGAGCCTATTGAAGTCTACCGAGCACATTTCTAAACTCCGGGCTGCTACTGAGCATTTTTCTTGCTAGGAAAAAGCTCAACAACATTGCCCGACCCGGGGATCGAACCAGAGACCTCATGATTAGCAGTCGCATACACTACCGCTACACCACCGAGGCAGTCAAAGGATATTAAATAATAATTTTAAAATCAAATGAATCCAGCCAGTGAACCTAACTCGTTCAATCCAGTCAGCAAACAGCCAACTCAGTAATCCGAAGACTAGTAATCATAAACAGTATCCAAAGGGACATACACCCAAATAATCCAGTAAACAAATTAGTACGCCCATTAATGTATACACATGCAGTATCCATTTCTAATAAATTATCAGTTCAGTCTGAATCATAAAATATAATAAATTTAGTAATTCTTTTTTTTTTATTCTTTCATATCATCAAGCCACATCCACCTGGGGTAGGCAGAGAGAACAGTGTGCCAAAAAGACTATTTTTGCATACATCTCTCCACCCCATGTAAATCTGTTCATTATTTCACAAAGATTATAATACCTTATTCGCCATTATTGCTGTAGGTACCTTACAATTTAATAAAATAAGCATTTATTACTTAATGTACTTATAAGTCCAATATTAATACAGTTGATTTCCCCTATGTGTAATTCTGTTCATTATTTCATAATGATTATAACACCTTATTTGCCATTGCTTTTATTATAACTTACAATTCAATAAAATAAAATAAATTATCACTTTTTGAAAGTACAAATTAATGAGGGTAGAAATATGATTAGGGTAGAAATATAATTATACAGCATCAGAAAAATACCTCGGCATGAAGCACGCTGGTAGCTATGAGAGTAAACCTGATCCAGCAACGATACGACTCAATGCGTGACATTGTACTAGCTGGGGGTTGCCCTGGCCAAGTACGTGTGCAAACCGAACATTCATTTAAGATACACACCATATCGTCAGAGTTATCCTGACCTGAAGTGATGTGCCAGCTCTACGGTAAGTATCGTGAAAGATGCGTTAATAATCTTTACGTGGGCGTTTAAAGCATATACTTATGCGATTCAAAAGAATTTTCATTTTACAAAGTTAATTGGCAAATCAAATAACTTATTTTTACATACCTCTTTGTTCTTTATCCCGCTTCTGAAATGTGAAGAAATAAAACCACTCCTACAGTAACGCTAGTATATTTTCATCATTCCTTCAACTTACCAGGTAACCAGATATAATTATACTTTATACTTATGTACTACAACTACTGTCTCCTTAATACATTATAACAGCTAGATTAGCACACGTCTGAACTCCAATGAGCCACCCGGGCGTATATTCACTTTCAGCAACAGTCAGTCTTAACAGCTATTTTATTTTTAAATTCATTACTAAAATTATGATATTTCCGGTAGAAAACAGGAAGTAACAATGTTGCAATATTATTTTTAAATTAATTACTAAAATCATGACACGATGGAGCATGTAAATAAAAAAAAAGTAAGAATACTACAGTTCACGGCACTAACCATTTCATTTACATTACTGAGTTTTGACATTAGGCTCCATCTAATTGATTTCAGTTCTTCATCAAACATTTCCATGTTAATGTTCTTTTTAGGCCTATATGTAATAGTATATGGTGCGGGTTTTTCCCGTTTAATATGAAATCCGCAAACAACAATACAGTGACCATAAATAGAGCCAACATGTTCCACTATTACATTTCTTGAGCCCATATTGCAACAGACTAGGTCGATAAGTGTCTGGCTATTTTCTGTGTAATGTGTTGGCTCTGTTACTTGTTGTGATAGGTTAAAACAGTTTAAGAACGTCATTAATTTTAATGTTTTGATGTCATCTTTATCAAATAAATTAATATTGAAGTCTCCTAACAAAAATAAGTTATCATAGTTATGAAATGAGCTAATAGAGTCTGAAATAGCATCCAGAAACAGGTCAATATTTAACCAGGGTGGCCGATACGCTGTGCCAATTACTAGCTTCTTTCCGTTAAGAGTCATGGTAAACCACATCTGCTCCACACACAGGTGTAATCTGTCTGGGTCTACTGGATGTTTTAAAGAACGTAAAACCATGTCTCGTTTAATATAAAAACCAACGCCCCTCCACGTGAACGTACCTCCGGCGGTCTGGGAATATGACGAAGGCGGTACGCTGGCAGGATAGGGGCACGTCCATCTTCGTCCGCTTTAAGCCAAGTTTTGTTCACTGCTAAAATATCGATGTCATTTCTAGATAAAGCGGCTATAAAATTGTCATGGTTAGTACCAAGAGAACCTGCATTGAACAAACCAATTTTTAAAAATTTTTAGTCATTGAGATATCTTTGCATTTCCCGTATTGGAACAAACATAAATATACCTTATCACTAAAAATATATGTATAAGCCCTTGGTTAATAAACATAACAAAATAACCTAGATGATTGCATATAGTTAAAAAAATATTCAATGTTCCTAAATAACAGTATTGAGTATAAATGTACATATTAAACACAAAGTGAAAAATGTGAAATCGAAAATAACAGTCAGGAGCAGGATTTGAACCTGCATCTTCTGGATACCGTCCAGATGCTTTACCAATTCAGCCATCCTGACATTTGCTCCTGACTGCTAATTTCGATAACACATCATACTTAACGTCTTTGGGTGACGCCTGCGCCATCTGTCGGACGTATTTTCATACATTATACCGACCAGGTAAACTTAATTTTACAATTAAGATTTTACCTAATAATGACGCAAACCCTTTAAATATTTAGATATTTTTATATATATTTTTAGCATTTGACATGCTTAGCACTATACATTAAACACAAAGTGAAAAACAAGTGTACATATTCTTGAATATATATAATAATTAACTCATTCCTAATAAGTGTAAGGATAGCGCTAATATAATGTAGTGGGTGTAAATAAGGTTTTAAGAATATTAAGTGTCTACAGGTTCTGATAGTTTGTATAGTGATAAATAATGTGATGTTCGTATCAATGTTAAAGATAAAAGGCATTGCAAATATAGTGTTATAATCATGCAAGAAAAATGAATAAGTATAGTAAGTTATGACATTGTAATAGTCTGATAGTTTTAGTAAATAAATAATAGGATAGTTTTTGTAAATAAATAACAAATAATAAGTAGATAGTATTTGTGAATAATTAGAACAAAAGATGTTATTACCAGAACAATAAGTTGAACTATCAAGTTTGGCGCCTTGCAAAAAATCCAGTGCCATTACAAAACAGACGTCGCGGGACGTCTACTAGATATGAAACATCGACATTATTTTGTAGGAATAATGAGTAGACATAAAATGATCATAACTTTTTCAATGTGTGCTTGCATAAAATTATGACATGTGTAAAATAGCGGAAATGGACATCATCAGGCCCTGGAAATCATCTAGGACCAAAGTACTCGTCAAAACGAAACCAACAATTCCAAACTCGATAAGGTTGAGTCGTTTTATTACAGAATTACTGTGACGACTTTCCAGCTCCATCATCAGACCCTGGATACTATCTAGAGACAAAGTATTAGTCAAGACTAATCAAACGAGTATAATCACGATGGGGTTGCGTCGTTTCACTACAGAATTACTGTGGCCATCTTCTAGCTCCATCGTCAAACCCTGGATACTATCTTGAGACAAAGTACTCGTCAAGATGAATCATACGAGCCCAAACTCGATGGAATTATGACATTTTATGACGGAGTTCCTATGGCCACCTTCTAGCTCCATCATCAGACCCTGGATACCATCAAAAGACAAAGTACTCATCAAGACGAATCAAAAGAGTCCAAACTCGATAGTGTTGCGCCGTTTCATTATGAAGTTCTTATATCCACCTTCCAGCTCCATCATCAGATCAGCTCCATGTCATCATAATATTGCATTATTACGCAATATACATATGCTTGTAAAATTTCAGCTCAATAGAAAATCGGGAAATGTGTCTAATTTAACTTGCAAGATTTGAACGGAACAAGAAAATAGCGTCGCCACGCTAACAGCCGATTTTATCCTCCCTCCGCATTAGATGTTTCACATCAACAAGTAGTAATTCTAATACCACTCGTAGACAGTTACAATCTATTCTAAAATACATATATATAAAGTTAATCGTTGGCAGAGAGATTATACATATTTCGATATGGTTAACTGTGCTAAATATTCAACTAAAAACTAGACAAAAATTCGTGGTACATCCTCCAAACATCTAATCCTCTGTACTTTTTGCCCATCCTGTTTACGGGCGAGTATTTTGCCTTCCTTGGTCCATATATATCCAATTGTGTATTATGCCTTCCTGCCGGGTTTTATAAAATAAGTGTTTATTTGCACGGGTCAGCCGCTCCTTTACGTAAACCCGATGCGCCGAACCACGCCGGTCATCGAACCCCAGCTCTTTTGAAGTAAAATCTCGGCGCACCCGCGCGGCTTTGAGCATGGAGTCTCTAATCGCACGGCGCGCAAAGCGCCGTTGAACTCCGCCTGTAGATTGCTCTTCGGTATTTTCATCGCGATTACGCTTCAAAGACCCGATGCGTTCGGTATACACGATATCTTGCTCGTCGATGGGTACGCCCAATTTCATCGCAATTGTTTTTGCCAGGTGCAGTGTACTCTCGGCTTTACCCTCTGGTATGCCGTTCACCTCCACATCATTGAGCAGTAGTTCCTGGTCTCGGTTATTGAGTTGTTGCTTAAGCTCGGCAATGATATCATTCACATGATCTTTTTCTGCAGATTGTCCATCGAGCTTGGTTTCAAGAGCGCTTAATCTGGCATCGAGACTATGCATGTGCTCATCGCAGGCTTTAAGCGACTGCTTGAACTCCGTCATTTCAGTGCGCAACTGCTGGACTTCTTGGCGCATCAGACGAAATTCAGCACAGAGTTCGTCCTTAATGCAGCGTAGCTCTTCCGCTATATCCGTGGTGAGTGGCATTACAGGGCTAACAGTGGCAGTATCTGATACACCAGGACTGCTTTTATTCTCCGAGCCACACTCTAATGCCGACTCCATCCTGCCTCCTACGGGAGTGTCTGCCCTGTTGTCCCTTTTTTTAATTTTTATTACATTCCGGACATCGCCAAGATGGTGCGATAGTACCCTTTGGCATGCCCACACATGCCCGGTGGTACACAGCCTCACAAATGGTACACGTAATGCCCTCTATCGGTTACAAAAATTTCGCACAGCCACCACATTTGCTCGCTGGCATAGTGATGTACAAATTGGTAGTAATAATCCATTATACAAACTTCACAGTATAGCTACTATATGGCGTTGAATATATCTTTTTAACTGATGGGAATTATAGTGTAGATGATAAGAACACCATAAGTTATACACTACAACTGACTGTGATGCACAATCACAGGAGACACACAGTTTTGGTTTTAATGTTGTATATAGTTTAAGTTATCAATTTAGAACACTTTTTTTTTTTAGTTTAAGGTAGTTATATATAATTAACTGTTTAGACTTTTCTATTTTTAACTTTTAACACTGTTCCAGGCGCTAAAAACACTGTAAAACGATTTCTAAACGTTTTTTCGGGATTTATACGTTTTTTCGGCACTGTTGCAAGCGCCATGATCACGGAACAACTGAAGTCCTTGCGGGTGGGAATAGTTTTTATTATTCTGCGGTTAGAAATATCGGTCTACCCGCTTTCTCACTCGTTTATGACACGCAACACTATCTATGGAACCACTACCACTGGTCTCACTCACGTATCGAGCTCGATCACGACACACAACACTTACGGTGTCGACCCTGGTTTTTGAGGTGTTTTTCTTCTTCTTTGTACATAGACGAATCACGGGACGCCAGGTGCTAGATAATTGAAAACCATCTTCACGGTTGAAATTTTTGTATTTCGTGATTTCAATGGCTTCTCTCACCAATCTGGGTATATAGTGGCGTTCTGTCGAAAGTATCTGAGGATTATGTAAATTCTCGATGTAGTGACTCGTTCCTGCCTCCAAAAGGTGTTGTGCTATCGCCGATTTTCCTGGGTCACAACACCTGCCGAAATATCGGAAACTCGTAAGTAAAAATTTACATGGTATAAATCCCGAAAAAACGTTTAGAATTATAAGTGACCATGAAAGTTTGAAATTCTGTAAAACGATTTTCTCGGTACAGAATATATTATTGGACCGAATATATAAACACTTGTTTTAACTTAAATGTGTTGTTTAATTACAATAGGCCCACAGTTGCGACTAGCATTAATTTTTAATAGTAGTACTAAATCCAGAATCGAGTAGACCAATAGTATTTTTCCCATTTATTTTAACGGGGACGTAAGGAGTACGATTAATTGATTGGAGAAGGATGTGGATTATTAAAAAAAATAGATATATAATTTAATCACTTGCCATTCAGTTTTGGAAGTTTTATTTATTTTAGAGGATTTTCTCCAATCGTAACCTACTTGTATTTTTTAGTGTAATAGTTGTTCGTTTTATTACAAGTAGGACAATTATGGGTGATATTGGGTGATCATAGTCCGGAGCGTGCTCGTCGCGATCCCTGCCAGCCTGTAAACCACAGGCTGCAATCCGGCTCGAATGCGTACCGCAGTGCGGGTTAGGGCGTGCCCCAGAGGTGACGCGTACCAACCCGCCCCCGTCGGTACGAACAACGGCAGATGCGGCGATGGGGGCCGCCATCCATCACGCCTTGCCCAGTTTGGCGAGTCGAGGGGAGCAGAGTGTCGAGTAGGCACGTGGAGTGTAAGAAGTGGTGTGGAAGATAAGTTACACGAGCTGGTAACCGTCATGTCGGACAGACAGCTTGATGTGCTCTGTGTAACAGAGACCAAGCGAAAGGGTAGCGACGCCTGTGATCTTCCTGGTGGCGGGTTAGCTCTGTGATCTGGTGTACCGCAGAGCGATCGGGCCAGCATGGGAGTGGGGTGTTGCTGTCCGCTCGCTTGGCCTCAGGTGTGAAAGAGTACGGAATGTTTGATCCCAGACTTCTATGGGTCCGAATAAAACTTGGTGTCACCAGGGTCTTCATGGTCGCAGCTTATGCTCCCGTAGGCTCTTCGGTGACATCGGATCTAGAGAAGTTCTGGGATAATGTTAGGGAAGTTCTGGATTTGGCAGAAGCTAGTGAACGCGTGATCGTATGCGGAGACTTGAATGGTGGGTTGGGACCAAGCGTCCAGACTTTGAGGACGTGCTTGGTTCATTTGGTGATAAGAGAGTGAATGATGCAAGTAGGCTCATTGCGGATGTATGTATGGAGAGAAACCTTATTGTGTCAAACACATTTTTTCAACGTAAGGACATCCATATGCATACATTGAGAAGGAATGAACAGAGAAGTATGATAGATTTAATTCTGGTAGACAGTCGCCTCCGAAGTAAAATTCTGGATACAAGAGCCTACAGGGGTCCCACTGTCGACACGGACCACTATCTCGTTATTGCGAGATTTAGTAGTGTTCAGAAAGTGGAGGCACTGGCGAGAGCGTGTCCACTTCGGAGGGCTTGAAAGAATAAAGATTAAAAAGTTGCAAGAAGTGAGTGTAAGAGCAAAATATGTAGAGGGTGTCCGTGAACGGCTGACAATGGCAAGTCAGCCGGGATCTGACATGGAAGAATGCTGGAGAGTATTGAAAGATATTATGGTAGATACAGCGAAAGAAGTATGTGGGTGGGTGCTCAAAGAAGCATAGGAAAGTGAAAGGTGATGCATGGTGGGATACGGAAGTAGCAGCTTCCGTAGACCAAACGAAGAAAGCGTGGCTGGACTATGTATCTTCTTTAAACCTGAGTGTATGTATGAAAGAACAGAAGAAAGAAATATACCGGTAACGTAAAAATGACATCAAAGCCTTAGTGAAAGAGAAGCGTGATAGAGCAAATATGATTGCAGAAAAAAGGCTGACCAAAAACTTCGAGAGCAACACCAAACTTTTCTGGAGAGAGGTGAAGAAATCTCGGAGTGGTTGGTCAGCTTTCAGAATGAATAAAATAAGGTCTAAAGATGGAGACATTCTTACGCAAACACAAGATGTGTTAAGCCGATAGAGTGAATATTTTGGAGATATGCATGCGGATGTTTAGGGTGATGCTGGTGCCACATGTGGTCTAACAGATCAGCATTCGGTACCGGCATCCTCTGATGACATTAGTATGGATGAAGTTGAATGGGCGATTAGAAGTTTGAAAAATGGTAAGGCAGCGGGTATTCATATGGTGTCTGCTGAGATGATCAAGCTTGGAGGCTCATGTGTGTGGGAATCCTTCCAGATGCTTCTCAATTTATGTTGGAGCTCAGGAATGGTTCCCAAGGACTGGAGAAGCGCAGTCATCGTGCCCTTGTTTAAAAACAAGGGTTCACGTTATGACTGTGCAAACTACAGAGCCATAAGCTTGACCAGTTTGGCAGCCAAAGTGTATGGTAAGATTATTGAAAGGAGAATGAGGATGGTGTCTGATGAATTTTTGTGTGAGGCACAAGGAGGTTTCAGGTGTGGAAGGGGATGCATGGACCAAGTGTTTTCTCTGCGCAACATTGTGGAGAAGCATCTGGCTGTAGGCCAGAGGGTTTTCTGCAGTTTTGTGGATTTGGAGAAAGCATTTGACACTGTTGTACGAAAGGAACTTTGGGACATTTTGCCGGAGTATGGTATTAACGGTAGACTGCTACAAGCGGTGCAGTCCAACTACATGGACTGCAGAGCTTGTGTGCGACTGGATGATGGAATGTCACCCTGGTTTGATGTCAATATCGGCGTTAAACAGGGCTGCGTTCTATCAGCCAGACTGTTTATCATATATCTGGATAAATGTCTACAAAGGTTGAATGAAATGAATGAAAAAACACAATGTATGAAAATACTTCCGACGGATGGTGCAGGCGTCACCCAAAGACGTTAGGTGTGATGTGTTATCGAAATTAGCAGTCAGGAGCAATTGTCAGGATGGCTGAATTGGTAAAGCATCTGGACGGTATCCAGGAGATGCAGGTTCAAATCCTGCTCCTGACTGTTATTTTCGATTTCACATTTTTCACTTTGTGTTTAATGTATAGTGCTAAGCATGTCAAATGCTAAAAATATCTAAATATTTATAGGGTTTGCGTCATTATTAGGTAAAAATCTTAATTGTAAAAATAAGTTTACCTGGTCGGTATAATGTATGAAAATACTTCCGACGGATGGTGCAGGCGTCACCCAAAGACGTTAGGTGTGATGTGTTATCGAAATTAGCAGTCAGGAGCAATTGTCAGGATGGCTGAATTGGTAAAGCATCTGGACGGTATCCAGGAGATGTAGGTTCAAATCCTGCTACTGACTGTTATTTTCGATTTCACATTTTTCACTTTGTGTTTAATGTATAGTGCTAAGCATGTCAAATGCTAAAAATATATATAAAAATATCTAAATAGAATATTAGTATTAGTATAATTATAAGCAAACTCAGGAGCCAAGATCTCAGAAGTAATTTTAGGCGGTTCAGAGAAATCCTTATTACGACTATTATATTTTTCAAAACTCCTACAGACACCAATTAAAGAAAGAATATCCACAACATTAGTTGTTAAAAGCGAATTTGTATAACAAGGCCTAATATTGTTTAATAAGATTTCGAGATTTTCAGACTCGCTGATAGGTGTATCTAAACGAGAAAACAAACCCTGCATTTTAGATATATATATATAAGGTTATGTTCTCTTTTTCGCTTTGAGAACGAAGTCTTATTTCCGACATCAATTTGTAGTCGTAATTATGAGGACTAAAATCACGCTTAAGTAATTGACAAAGATCAAACCATGTATTAACCTTATCTTTGATAGAACGATACCAGTGCAAAGCATCGTCTGAAAATATTTCAAAAGCAAAGTATCTTAGACTCTGGTATACCTCTGCAAGACATAAATTCATTAACCTTTTGAATGAAGGCGCGCACACAAGTTTTACCATTATATTTAAATTTACTAAGTTCCGAAAACAACTTACGCTCGTAACATAACTCAGCTAAGGAATGATCGCTAGTGATGGATTGCGGTTCAACCCGTTCCGGTAACGCAGTTTTATATGGAGATAATAATTTTAAATTTCCGTAGTTATTGTGAAAATCGTCCCAGACTAGGTTAAGTACTTTAGAGTCGCTAAGAGTAGTGGGGTCGATTCGAGATAATCTATGAAAAATATGATTCAAAATAGATTCGGTTCTCGAAAAAAGATTTTTATCAAAGTAAGACTGTAATGCTTTGATATTATTAATGGCACGGGACAAGGAATTTTTAGCCGCGGAAATATCCTCTAACGGCGCTAGGCATGAAGAAATAATTTCATCCGAGGGCAGGTTAAGCGAGAGTTTAGCGATTTGCTCACGTAATTCTTGCACCGTATTAGTTGGTGAGTCACAGTCTCGTATTTTAAGCTCGTATAGTAATTCAGCCTTGTTCAAATGTGAAAATTTAATAGGGTACGCCATTGACTACGCGGTGCAGGAATACGCGATCAACAGACACACACTTAAGAGAAAAAATATGAAAAGGTTCGTCCAAAAGTCAATAAATTAGCTTATAGACATGTATAAAGTAATCTTAGCAGTCAAAAGTATTTAAAAAGTACTTAGCTTATAGCGAAGGTTGACCGAACACGTGTTGCCACGCGCGCGTACCGGTATGGACACAAGAATGTGGAGTAAAAAAAACAGCTAATTTTATGCCACTTTACATTGCACAAGCAAGCTATAAGCAAATAGATTGCGGGTGATAGAAATAAAAAAACACAGTATGTACCTTTTGGACGAAAATACATAAAAACACAATTAAATGGGCTTAGACCTCACCAGACCTTGTGCCTACGCCTATATTATTGGGCGCCAGTATCGCATCTGGCCTACCTAGCTGGTGGTAGAAACCTAACGCATATAGGAAATGACCATGCGGTCGCTTTACGGGTGTAGATTGAGAAGAAAACTACAACAGAACAATATTACTATCAGCGTATATTATAGGAACCACTAGTAATTAACATATACAATAGAATCTCAAGGGCGTAGGTTCTAGGCACAAAGTGAGGTGAGTAGCCGAAATTGATGTACAGGGCTACTCAACTTAGTGACAGCGTCCGTGCGTGGAATGAGAGGCCGGCAGCGGGCACGCCGCGGTATATAAATGGCAATGGTGTTAGTCTTTATTACTACAAGTACCTAGGTATCTAATAATGAAAAAAAAACTTACCATCATCATTACCGCAAACATTCGGTGGTAACAAATTTAGCATTCTTCTTGCGCGAGAATTTTTTAAAACAGATTTTTTCATCTTTGAATAATTAGACACTAAGAATAATTGTAATACAACACTAATAAAGTTTAATGCGCGATATTTAACTGTTTTATTCGCAACTTTTAAATTTGTAAGCACGTTCCACGAATTCAAAATAAAAACTAATTCATGTAAACAATCATCGCTTGATTCTTGAAACACGTGCTGGAGGCGGGGCTAAGGCTATCATTTTCTTTCACATCCCGACTAAGTGAGAGCAATGCATAGTACTTAATGGAATAAGTAGACGATACATCGCAACCTGTCAATACTTATCGAAATCCTCGCAAAGTATTATCGTTAGAGAGATTGCTTTATTTTCGTTGCCACGCAATAAACAGTATTCAACATAACGATTCCAAACTCTTATAAAGTAAATATATATATATATATATAATGTAATTTTAAAAAGAAATGAAAAGAATATGGTAATATACATAACCGAAATTCGTATTATTATTTGTACACGAATAAGATTGTGATAACAGATTGCTGTAAAAGTTGAGAAATTGAGAAGTTAGTAATAACTTATTACGATGATATTTCTGTTTTTATTTTTAACGAACAGTACATTACAAAATGACTATCTCGAAAAGTGCTCGTACGAATATTCTGAAAAAAAAATCACAATGTGTAATCGACCCTCTAGAACAATAATTCCCAATAAAAGCACTTCTATAGTAATAGTCGATTACGATACTATTCGGTGAGGGCGGCGATATAATGCAATTATTTTATCAATTGTAATAAAGGTACCAGAACCAGAATTGAAGTAGAGTAAAGCATTAGCATATTTAACAAAAAGATTGTGTATAAAATATTTTTCTACTAGTTATTAATTATTATATATGTAACGTTGCATGCTGTAGGGCTGAATATGGTGATACCTGCTTTGCACGCAATTTTTAAAACCTTATGTATGATAGTGTAGTATGAATTGATAAGTGGCTGTAGTAAACCGTATAGATCTGCTATGGTAGCGGCTATGTGTGCCGCAGAGTCAATTGTGTAGCAGCCATGTAGGTGCGCTGACTACTATAGTGGCCACGTAGGTATGCCACAGAGATAATTGTGCAACAGCCATGTAGGTGCGCTGTTGCGACAGTCATGTAGGTGAACTGTCGAGTCAATTATGTAGCGGCCACGTAGGTGCGCTGACTACTATAGCGGCACACGTAGGTGTGCCGCAGAAGCAATTGTGCAACAGCCATGTAGGTGCGCTGTTGCGACAGTCATGTAGGTGAACTGTCGAGTCAATTCTGTAGCAGCCACGTAGGTGCGCTGACTACTATAGCGGCACAAGTAGGTGTGCCGCAGAAGCAATTGTGCAACAGCCATGTAGGTGCGCTGTTGCGACAGTCATGTAGGTGAACTGTTGAGTCAATTATGTAGCGGCCACGTAGGTGCGCTGACTACTATAGCGGCACACGTAGGTGTGCCGCAGAAGCAATTGTGCAATAGCCATGTAAGTGCGCTGTTGCGACAGTCATGTAGGTGAACTGTCAAGTTGATTGCGTAGCAGCCATGTAGGTGCGCTATTATAGTGGCCACTTAGGTGTGCCACAGAGATAGTTGTGCAACAGCCATGTAGGTGCGCTGTTGCGACAGTCATGTAGGTGAACTGTCGAGTCAAGAGTCAATTGTGCAACAGGCATGTAAGTGCGCTGTAGCGACAGTCATGTAGGTGAAATGTCGAGTCAATTGTGAAGCGGCCATGTTGGTGCGCTACCTACTATAGTGGCTATGTCCGTGTGCCGTTGCAACAGTAGTTTGTTTGTGCATGTAGGTGGTCTGATTCTCCGGATCGAGTAGACTGTATGTTTTCTGGGTAATAATTAGAGGGCGAGGTATATAATGCTCGCAAGCATAATTGTGCGGTGATGTGCGCTGCTTGGTTGTCGAGAAAGTTGTATACTTTCCTAGTGTAATGTCTAGTTAAATTTATAGACGTTAAAGCAATAATTTATTTATTTACATACTCATACACTATTATTACAGGTACTTACTACCTAATGCAATAGCCTGTGTGCATAATATTAAAACAAAACGGTAACTTAAATAATAAACTAAAATAAACAAATTGCACAATAAGCGGTCCGTGTGAATTCGTTCAGTGTACAGGAGAAGAGATCCATTCTATGAGCCAACGTGTTGAGCGAACGCATTTAATCGTCTGGGACGTGCAGCCGGAGTATCTCAGACGTTCGGATTATGAACTATTCCACGCATCACTTTAGATAGGTAGGCGGTGAGAGCGGGTTCCCTTCTCACCTCGAGCCTGTGATACCCCACCATACCCAGTACAAATAGCGTGGGGTACATCAGCGGGAAGCCCGGGTATATCCCCAATTGCTTCAAATAGATGAACCTAACAATTTTTATCTGGATACGTTCCAGCATGAGTCTGTACTTCTCGTGTGGTGACCATATTACGGCATTGCACTCCAGGTGGCTCTTGACGAGTGCCTCGTACAGTGCTTTTAAAGCTCCTATGTTCGTGAAGTTGTTTGCTAGGATCTAGGATGGGATTCGCATTCGTTGCACTATACGCATATCCTTATCTTTATATATAATTCTACTTTACGTGTGTATGTCCCTGATCTCATCCTAAACGGCTGGACCGATTTGAATGATTTTCTTTTTGTATGCGTTTGGGTGGCGCCCTGGATGGTTTCACAATACTGAATTGTGTTATGGGCATTAGTCGATGCCAACTATAATTTTTTATACGTTGATATTGGTTGTCAAGGAAGAGTCTCGGATGGGGGTGTTTTTAGAAATAGCTCGCTTTACGAAGTATTGCGAAATTAATCTATAAATCTACAGACACCAAGACCTTTACCTGGATGGACTATGAATGTACCATTTTTTTTTCCTCGGTGACGATGCTTTTCAGATTTCTCCTAACTTAATAAAACCATTTTCTGGACAACATGAGCGAGGATCTTCGAAAAGAATACGCAATTATAGATTTTGTAGAGAAAGGAGAGAGTCGTCGAAAATGCTTTTGGCATATTAACGGAAAAATTAAGAATATTTCATTCAATAGCAGCAATGGCTTGTGTATGCCTTCATAATTGTATTTGAAAACATGACGTTGATGTTGAGGATATGATAAAGATACCGGCACAAAATATTGAAATAACTAGTAATTTGGAACCTTCAATTGTCAGAAATGAGTCGATGAACTATTTTCTTTCAGAGCAAGGACAGCTTCCATGGCAAAACTACATTTCATAAATCAAACATTTTTTTATAGGGAACGACATTTATTTAGCATATATATAATGATATTCTAAATAACATTCACTATTAATCAAAACGATAAATCAAAAAACTTTTAAATATTAAATCCTTAATTTACCATCATAAATCAAAAAGAGTTTTAATTATTCTCCAAATATGAAAAAAGGCTATCCTGAGTAGATACCTAGTATGAACAATTCAGATGAATTGACGGTATAATTAGAATGGCTAGTAGAAGGGGGCCAGAACCGTGCTTCACATAGGTTCTCCACCTGGGTGAAGTACGGAGACCTATAAGGTCCCGTGCTCCAACTGCTGATCAGTACAATCAAAGAAAAAAACGTAATTGAATATATAATTAATAGGATTTATTTTAAGAGAAGAAGATGGCCTAAAGAAATTTCTTTATTAGTTGTATTTGCGAATCTAAAATAAACTGGTCTTTTTCACGGTATTCATTGCGGCGTTTAGTTGGTGGTAAGTCTAAAGAATCGGTATTTTGCGATATCACTGTTAGCAATTTATTTAGCGTAACATATGGTTTTTCGAAGTCTTTATTGTGTTTTGAATTCCAACTCTCCGTTACGTTATTTGTACGGTGCCTCTCTTTGAATACACACCATTCATCTACATTTTATTAATATATATTTTTTCAAAATATTGAATAAATTCCCGGATCTTCGCATTTTGGAAAGTTAAACTTTCTAATAAAATATATTGCCATCCTTCTGCAATACGATCATAGGGCAATAGAGGCAGGCTGGAACATAGACCTACTATGAGAGTGTAAATTTTTTATGATGCTATTGGCATCAAAAAAAATTTTTGGATTTTTTTGGATTTCTTCCATATATTTCGTGTAAAATGAAAATACCATCTTTTTATAATATCTGGGAAAAACAACTTCAAAGCATTTGATGGTCCTGGTTCAAAATCTACGTGTATTTTTTTTGGTTTCCAGTTGTTACAACGGTGTATTGTGAGGTCAAATAGAGCACAATATGACTTCTCTGTTTTATTGCTCATCAGAGCGTAAATCAAAGGCACAGTCTTTGTAGCACTATAAAACGTACCATCAAAGAAATATTCTTCAATGACCTCCATCTTTTTTCGTGCATCCTCAGAACAAAACACTAATATTCTGGTCTGTTCAGTCTCATTTGTGTAATCGGCTAATAACAAATCAAGAATTTTGCCGGGGACCTCAACCTCCCAAATATTTTTAAACAGTGTTTTGCTTGCTTGAAACCCTTCTTTTCTTTTAGTATTCAAAATATGTTTTTTGCTCGAATAAAAAAGGAACTGGGGTAACTAAATTGAGACCTTTACGGTAAAACGGTTCTACGGCCTTTTCATAAATTCTAGGTAAAGGCTCATTAGAAGTAGTAGCTTCTTCTTTAGCCTTGTCTATAGCTAACCATACTTCGGTTTTATCATGACCCGGTATACAGCAGCTATGATCACCATTTTTTGTTCCATGTTCCATTTTATTAACAATTTTACCATCCTAAAATAATATGTAATAAATTAATGCAATCTGACTATATGTAAGTATCATCCATCCATCCATCCATCAGCCTTTTGACGTCCACTGCTGGACATAGGCCTTCCCAAGAGAACGCCACAACGAGCGGTCCTGTGCCGAACGCATCCAACGGCTCCCCGCGATGTGGCCTGCCCATTGCCACTTCAGCATGGCAACCCGGCGGACTATGTCGGTCACTCTCGTTCTCCTACGGATCTCCGTATTACGGATTCGATCACGTAGGGAATGGCCCGCTGAGCGACTTTGAGCCTTGATACGAGGCCAACATTCAGAGACCACATCTCTGTTCCATATGTCTCCATATGTAAGTATACCGTTTTAAAAAGGCTTGTTAATAAATAATAAATAAATATTCACGCACATTTTCACACAACGTTCTCTGGTCCCAAACTAAGCTTAATGCTTGTGCTATGGGTACAAGATTTTACTTTTTTTTTGTAAATACATACATGTGTGTAATAGATAGAAAACACCCAGACGCAGTACAAATATCTGTGTTCATCACACAAATAATTGTCTCGTCTCGTGTCTTGAGTGGGAATCGAACCCACGACCTCATGCATGGAATTCGGTTACACTACCGACTACGCCACGAGGCCCGTCAAGGCCGAGGCCTTGTAATAAAAAGGATTTCTAAAAAAATACTATAGATGACGCATAGATTTAGGTTAGATGCTAAAACAGGAGGAAAATTTCAATACATGGAACACGACATGGTTAGCTTTAGATGATAACATATTAATTAAGAGTCCCACCTGCAAAGTGACTTAACCAAGACATTTCACATCTTTCTTCTTTTTGGACTCACTGCACACCCAAAATTGGTAACCATTTTTATATGTTTTGTGCTTATAATATTGTAAACCATCATATAATAGCACAATACCACCTTTTCTTTTTATAAAAATCGGCTGTTGGGAGCTTGGATTCTCGAAAACTTGCTCCTGGGATAACATAACTCTATTTTTTCCTGACAACTTCTCGACAAACAACAGAAACAAAAGACTCAAGTAGACGCATTTAATTTATTTTTCATTAATTTTATGCACCGCAAAGGTTCCAAATAATACTCAAACTCTATTCTGTCCACCGCAAAGGCTTGTAATTAAATATAGATCTTTTGAATACTTACTTACTTACTTATCATCACGCCATTTCCCTTGCGGGGTAGGCAGAGATAACAGAGTGCCAAGAGGCTCTATTCTTGCATACATCTCTCGCTTCCTCAACATTCATAACTCTTCATACACGCTCGCCGGTTTCGGAGACTCTTGACTCCACCTTCCTTCAATACATGACCAATTTGGTTTAGGTAGGTGAGTCTCGGTCTCCCCCTGTACCTACATCCTTCCATTTTCTATATTTTTTGCATTGTATATCTTCTTAGCCAGTTGCTCGTCCTGCATTCTTTCCACATGTCCGAACCATCGGAGCATTCCCTTTCGCATCTTTACACCAATACTCTCTTTCATACCTACTCGCTCTCTCACGTCATTGTTACGAATGCGGTCAGTCAGCCTCACTCCACAGATTTTCCGCAGAGATCGCATTTCGACCGCATTGATTGTACTCTCATGCTCCTTTTTACATACCCAACTCTCGCTTCCATATAATAACGGTGGGACAAGCACTGCATTGTGTATTGCGAGACTCGCCTTCTGGCTGAGGTGGTGGCTGCCGAGAAGTTGTCCTGATGCTCCGTTCACTCTATTTCCCGCATTCGCTCTTCTCTCTACATCAGTGGTGTACCTTCCATCCCGACTGAATCCACATCCAAGATATACAAATTCATCCACTTGTTCTAGCACACCATTTCTATTATATATATTACTCATAGATATTGACATCAAACCAGGGTGGCATTCCATCATCCAGCCGCACACAAGCTCTGCAGTCCATGTAGTTGGACTGCACCGCTTGTAGCAGTCTACCGTTAATACCATACTCCGGCAAAATGTCCCAAAGTTCCTTTCGTAAAACAGTGTCAAATGCTTTCTCCAAATCCACAAAACTGCAGAAAACCCTCTGGCCTACAGCCAGCTGCTTCTCCACAATGTGGCGCAGAGAAAACACTTGATCCATGCATCCTCGCTCACACCTAAAACCTCCTTGTGCTTCACACAAAAATTCATCAGACACCATCCTCATTCTCCTATCAATAACATTACCATATACTTTGGCTGCCAAACTGGTCAAGCTTATGGCTCTGTAGTTTGCACAGTCATAACGTGAACCCTTGTTTTTAAACAAGGGCACGATGACTGCGCTTCTCCAGTCCTTGGGAACCATTCCTGAGTTCCAACATAAATTGAGAAGCATCAGGAAGGATTCCCTGACACATGAGCCTCCAAGCTTGATCATCTCAGCAGACACCATATCAATACCCGCTGCCTTACCATTTTTCAAACTTCTAATCGCCCATTCAACTTCATCCATACTAATGTCATCAGAGGATGCCGGTACCGAATGCTGATCTGTTAGACCACATGTGGCACCAGCATCACCCTGAACATCCGCATACATATCTCCAAAATATTCACTCCATCGGCTTAACACATCTTGTGTTTGCGTAAGAATGTCTCCACCTTTAGACCTTATTTTATTCATTCTGAAAGCTGACCAACCACTCTGAGATTCCTTCACCTCCCTCCAAAAAAGTTTGGTGTTGCTCTCGAAGTTTTTGGTTAGCCTTACTTCTGCAATCATATTTGCTCTATCACGCTTCTCTTTCACTAAGGCTTTGGTGTCATTCTTACGTTGCCGGTATATTTCTTTCTTCTGTTCTTTCATACATGCACTCAGGTTCAAAGAAGATGCATAGTCCAGCCACGCTTTCTTCTTTTGGTCTACGAAAGCTGCTACTTCCGTATCCCACTATGCATCACCTTTCACTTTCCTATGCTTCTTTGAGCATCCACATACTTCTTTCGCTGTATCTACCATACTATCTTTCAATACTCTCCAGCATTCTTCTATATCAGATCCCGGCTGACTTGCCATAGTCAGCCGTTCACGGACACCCTCTACATACTTTGCTCTTACACTCTCTTGCAACTTTTCAATCTTTATTCTTTCAAGCCCTCCGAAGTGGACACGCTCTCGCCAGTGTCTCCACTTTTTGAACAGACCACTAAATCTCGCAATAACGAGATAGTGGTCCGTGTCGACAGTGGGACTTTTGTAGGCTCTTGTATCAAGAATTTTACTTCTGAAGCGACTGTCTACCAGAATTAAATCTATCATACTTCTCTGTTCATTCCTTCTCCATGTATACATATGGATGTCCTTATGTTGAAAAAATGTGTTTGACACAATAAGGTTTCTCTCCGTATTACGGATTCGATCACGTAGGGAATGGCCCGCTGAGCGACTTTGAGCCTTGATACGAGGCCAACATTCAGAGACCACATCTCTGTTCCATATGTCTCCATATGTAAGTATACCGTTTTAAAAAGGCTTGTTAATAAATAATAAATAAATATTCACGCACATTTTCACACAACGTTCTCTGGTCCCAAACTAAGCTTAATGCTTGTGCTATGGGTACAAGATTTTACTTTTTTTTTGTAAATACATACATGTGTGTAATAGATAGAAAACACCCAGACGCAGTACAAATATCTGTGTTCATCACACAAATAATTGTCTCGTCTCGTGTCTTGAGTGGGAATCGAACCCACGACCTCATGCATGGAATTCGGTTACACTACCGACTACGCCACGAGGCCCGTCAAGGCCGAGGCCTTGTAATAAAAAGGATTTCTAAAAAAATACTATAGATGACGCATAGATTTAGGTTAGATGCTAAAACAGGAGGAAAATTTCAATACATGGAACACGACATGGTTAGCTTTAGATGATAACATATTAATTAAGAGTCCCACCTGCAAAGTGACTTAACCAAGACATTTCACATCTTTCTTCTTTTTGGACTCACTGCACACCCAAAATTGGTAACCATTTTTATATGTATTGTGCTTATAATATTGTAAACCATCATATAATAGCACAATACCACCTTTTCTTTTTATAAAAATCGGCTGTTGGGAGCTTGGATTCTCGAAAACTTGCTCCTGGGATAACATAACTCTATTTTTTCCTGACAACTTCTCGACAAACAACAGAAACAAAAGACTCAAGTAGACGCATTTAATTTATTTTTCATTAATTTTATGCACCGCAAAGGTTCCAAATAATACTCAAACTCTATTCTGTCCACCGCAAAGGCTTGTAATTAAATATAGATCTTTTGAATACTTACTTACTTACTTATCATCACGCCATTTCCCTTGCGGGGTAGGCAGAGATAACAGAGTGCCAAGAGGCTCTATTCTTGCATACATCTCTCGCTTCCTCAACATTCATAACTCTTCATACACGCTCGCCGGTTTCGGAGACTCTTGACTCCACCTTCCTTCAATACATGACCAATTTGGTTTAGGTAGGTGAGTCTCGGTCTCCCCCTGTACCTACATCCTTCCATTTTCTATATTTTTTGCATTGTATATCTTCTTAGCCAGTTGCTCGTCCTGCATTCTTTCCACATGTCCGAACCATCGGAGCATTCCCTTTCGCATCTTTACACCAATACTCTCTTTCATACCTACTCGCTCTCTCACGTCATTGTTACGAATGCGGTCAGTCAGCCTCACTCCACAGATTTTCCGCAGAGATCGCATTTCGACCGCATTGATTGTACTCTCATGCTCCTTTTTACATACCCAACTCTCGCTTCCATATAATAACGGTGGGACAAGCACTGCATTGTGTATTGCGAGACTCGCCTTCTGGCTGAGGTGGTGGCTGCCGAGAAGTTGTCCTGATGCTCCGTTCACTCTATTTCCCGCATTCGCTCTTCTCTCTACATCAGTGGTGTACCTTCCATCCCGACTGAATCCACATCCAAGATATACAAATTCATCCACTTGTTCTAGCACACCATTTCTATTATATATATTACTCATAGATATTGACATCAAACCAGGGTGGCATTCCATCATCCAGCCGCACACAAGCTCTGCAGTCCATGTAGTTGGACTGCACCGCTTGTAGCAGTCTACCGTTAATACCATACTCCGGCAAAATGTCCCAAAGTTCCTTTCGTAAAACAGTGTCAAATGCTTTCTCCAAATCCACAAAACTGCAGAAAACCCTCTGGCCTACAGCCAGCTGCTTCTCCACAATGTGGCGCAGAGAAAACACTTGATCCATGCATCCTCGCTCACACCTAAAACCTCCTTGTGCTTCACACAAAAATTCATCAGACACCATCCTCATTCTCCTATCAATAACATTACCATATACTTTGGCTGCCAAACTGGTCAAGCTTATGGCTCTGTAGTTTGCACAGTCATAACGTGAACCCTTGTTTTTAAACAAGGGCACGATGACTGCGCTTCTCCAGTCCTTGGGAACCATTCCTGAGTTCCAACATAAATTGAGAAGCATCAGGAAGGATTCCCTGACACATGAGCCTCCAAGCTTGATCATCTCAGCAGACACCATATCAATACCCGCTGCCTTACCATTTTTCAAACTTCTAATCGCCCATTCAACTTCATCCATACTAATGTCATCAGAGGATGCCGGTACCGAATGCTGATCTGTTAGACCACATGTGGCACCAGCATCACCCTGAACATCCGCATACATATCTCCAAAATATTCACTCCATCGGCTTAACACATCTTGTGTTTGCGTAAGAATGTCTCCACCTTTAGACCTTATTTTATTCATTCTGAAAGCTGACCAACCACTCTGAGATTCCTTCACCTCTCTCCAAAAAAGTTTGGTGTTGCTCTCGAAGTTTTTGGTTAGCCTTACTTCTGCAATCATATTTGCTCTATCACGCTTCTCTTTCACTAAGGCTTTGGTGTCATTCTTACGTTGCCGGTATATTTCTTTCTTCTGTTCTTTCATACATGCACTCAGGTTCAAAGAAGATGCATAGTCCAGCCACGCTTTCTTCTTTTGGTCTACGAAAGCTGCTACTTCCGTATCCCACTATGCATCACCTTTCACTTTCCTATGCTTCTTTGAGCATCCACATACTTCTTTCGCTGTATCTACCATACTATCTTTCAATACTCTCCAGCATTCTTCTATATCAGATCCCGGCTGACTTGCCATAGTCAGCCGTTCACGGACACCCTCTACATACTTTGCTCTTACACTCTCTTGCAACTTTTCAATCTTTATTCTTTCAAGCCCTCCGAAGTGGACACGCTCTCGCCAGTGTCTCCACTTTTTGAACAGACCACTAAATCTCGCAATAACGAGATAGTGGTCCGTGTCGACAGTGGGACTTTTGTAGGCTCTTGTATCAAGAATTTTACTTCTGAAGCGACTGTCTACCAGAATTAAATCTATCATACTTCTCTGTTCATTCCTTCTCCATGTATACATATGGATGTCCTTATGTTGAAAAAATGTGTTTGACACAATAAGGTTTCTCTCCATACATACATCAGCAATGAGCTTACCTGCATCATTCACTCTCTTATCACCAAATGAACCAAGCACGTCCTCGAAGTCTGGACGCTTGGTCCCAACCCATCCATTCAAGTCTCCGCATACGATCATGCGTTCACTAGCTTCTGCCAAATCCAGAACTTCGCTTACATTATCCCAGAACTTCTCTAGATTCGATGCCACCGAATAGCCTACGGGAGCATAAGCTGCGACCATGAAGACCCTGGTGACACCTAGTTTTATTCGGACCCATAGAAATCTGGGATCAAACATTCCGTAGTCTTTCACACCTGATGCCAAGCGAGCGGACAGCAATCCTTTTAATCATATAGGGAAACAACATCGTGGAGTGTCTTGAGTAAGCGCCCATTTCAGCCTGATAAATAATATTTTGTATGTGATGTTGTACTGCAGATATTGTTATAGGATCCATTTTTCGTATTTTACTTGCTATATACTACTCTGTCAAGAAAATATCGGGAAAAGATCAATAATACACAAAAATTTTGTTATTCATCCAAATTTATTTTAACCCCTTCAAAGTATGCTCCTTCAGAAACGATAAACTTACGCCAACGAATAATCCAATTATCAAAACATTTTTCAAACGCTGTTTCCGGAAGTGAATTCAGTTCTCGCCGCGAATTCTCCTTTATGTCTTCTACCGATTGGAAACGGGTGCCACGAAGTGGTAATTTGAGTTTAGGAAAAAGAAAGAAGTCTGCTGGAACCATATCTGGTGAATATGGTAGTTGCTCGATGGTATTTGTTGAGTGTTTGGACAAAAATTCATCATCTGGTCCCAAAGTAAGGAAAGCTTGCACTATATGTATAATACTATCGTTTCGAAGATTAGCCGGAACAAACGGACAAAAATTTTAAACATTGGTATTTTGATGTAGGTAACGACCTTGAACTGATTTTATCAAAATCTTGTGAGTATAATACTTACTATTGTTTCGGAGATTAGCCGGAACAACAGACAAAAACTTTAAACATTGGTAGGTATTTTGATGTAGGTAAAATACTATCGTTTCAGAGATTAGCCGGAACAAACAGACATAAACATTAGTATTTTGTTATAGGTAACGTATGTAACCTATTATGTAAATAAATAAAATAGCTATAGTTTTTTTGTTTATATTACCTATATAGATTCTTAGTACAAAGTTAGTTACTGTAAATAAATAAAACAACATTTATATTTTACGTTTTTTATTTTATATATTATACATGTACAATGCTTTTATTTTGTATATCCATATCCTAAACATGTACAAAATCATATAATTTTATCGACCGCCCACGACGATATATCGATATTTCTATCGGCGCGGACGCAGCGCACCACTAGCCTACACCTACACCCTAGCCTGTTATCGTACGAAAATTAAGTGAATTTTTCATTCATTTTTTCATTATATTACTAGGTTCTTATTGAAATAGGAAAAGTAGACTTTCCTGTGTGTTTTGTACTAGTTTTTGATATAAGATTTATATTATTTCTAATAGAAATTAGCTTCTCAAAAAATCGCAATGTTTCTTGTATTTGCATAGTCTACTGTTTATGTAGGTAACGATCATCTGCACTTTACTCCTATATATAAAGGAACAATTCACAAAGCAGATACCTTTTACAGAACTATGGTAGGTGGTCTAGATATTTTTTTACATCAGTTTACCTAAAATGTAAAAAAAATCTGATCGGCGTGAGCCCCCGCGGGGTGTCAAATGTCACTAAACGCGTAAAACGGAGCTTTCGGTTCTTTTTAAGTGCCTTCGCTCGAAGGCTGCAAAGATAAAGATTGGAGGACGACGACAGCGATGATGAATTGTTGCCATTTGGATCGGACAATAAAGATGAGAGCCCCGAGAGTCCGGTGGCTCTAAACAATGTGACGTTACTAACCACGTGAGGTGCGACATAGAAGCTAAAAGTGCAAAGAAATGTTGGTGAAACAAGCTCCGGCAGGGACATCGGTGTCTTGTCGTGGTTCGACAAGAAGAGAGTGACCATGCTCTCGACTTGAAAACGGACAAAAGAAAACCGCTGATGAAGCCAAAAGAAGCAACTTCAGTGTATCATTTAACTGGGAGATGACGTTCCCCTCGAATTGCGTGAAATGGCGAGGGATGTGATAAAGAGGCGACAGGCGAGAGTGGAGGAAACGACAACAGAATGACGATTTAGGTCAACTGGACTGGTCCAATGGACATGGTCCTGACATGGTGTGGAGTCAACACCGATGAGGAGTTATCGCAGTGCATACGACCTACTTGAAACACCTCCACCTCCTACTCTTCTTCCTCGCTGCTGCTGAAATCATGTAGGTATATAAAAATAACAATATATTCGAATAGATAATGATACGCTAGATCTAATATATAAAATTGTATATTCAGTAGGTCTGAGAATAGGATGTAAACTATTTTTCATATCCCTAAGTGATAAGGGTCGTCCACCCCTAATTTTTTTTATTTTTTGGACCAAATTTATTGTTTTTATATTTCTTATCATTCGTCATATAAGTTGTAATTATATCTATGCTAGATTCCTTAAAAAATCTCTTGAAATAATTTATATGGCAAAACAACACGTCATCTATAAAAAAAATTGGGTTTATTTTTGTTTGTTCCGTATATTTTTCAGTAGCCTGTTTACAGTTACTATTTTTATTATCCAGGAACAGCGACTTAGTAAAATTGGTGGTGGTTACTGGTGGTATTACGTGAATACATTACCGATAATATATATTATTATTACATAAAATAAACCACAGACCAAATAATGGCCTCAGAGAACCTGATATCAATAGATTACCAATAATACACATAAATGTGCAAATATTCTCTGCACTTAGTTTCTAAACGTAACGTAAAGCGAATTTGCTTACACATATTGTATGACAGCAATAGAAATCATCATTATTACACACATCAATAGATTACCAATAATACACATAAATGTGCAATTTATATTCTCTGCACTTCGTTTCCAAACGTAACATAAAGCGAATTTACTTACACATATGGTGTGACAGCAATAGAAATCATCATTATTACACATAAATGTGCAATTTATATTCTCTGCACTTAGTTTCAAACGTTACATAAAGCGAATTTACTTACACATATGGTGTGACAGCAATATAATCATCATTATTACACATAAATGTGCAATTTATATTCTCTGCACTTAGTTTCCAAACGTAACATAAAGCGAATTTACTTACACTTATGGTGTGACAGCAATAGAAATCATTATTATTACACATAAATGTACAATTTATATATAATGCCTAAACAGACTGAGGCAGAAATAAACCACAGACCAAATAATGGCCGCAGAGAACCTGACATCAATAGATTACCAATAATACACATAAATGTGCAATTTATATTCTCAATATTTCAATATTCAAATATAAAAATTATACTCTACACTTAGAAGTGGTAAGTAGAAAGTGAATTTACAATTTTGTCACACCATGGATCAAATTGACAATTTTGTCACACCATATATAAAATTATCAAAATAAACTGTTAGCTGGCAACTGTAAACCAAACTATCTTTAGTTATTAATTCTTTACACTAGTTAGCGCCACTGTCCGTTTTTGCTTTCGTTACCTATAGTCTATAGCAGTGGTTCTTAACCTTTTAGTCGTGAGGGACCATGTTAACAAATTTATGTCTTGTCAGGGACCACCACAGAGTTTATTGGTAATATACGGTACCAAATGTAAATAATTAAAGGGTTATTTGATCTATCTATAAATAAAACATGTAAAATTTTACGACAACACTCATTTATTTATTATTTTGCAAAAATTTAAATCCAAGATCTCATTAATATTTGTAATATTAATGAGATTTTTGCGATTGCATACTCCTTACTAACTTCTGAATCCTTGGTTCAGTGCTACCCAAAGCTGCAAAAAAGCATATCGGCAGTGGCATCCAACCGATTTCGGTGTTTGTTTTTTATAATCAGAAGCGCCGAAAACCCCTGCTCACATAGATAAGTTGTTGAAAATAAAGTAAGGTGACGAATAGCAATGTCCCGAAGCTTTGGCAAAGAAATTGCCTTCTAGCTCCAAAAATCTTCAAGATTAATTCCAGATAGAAATGTATCTTTTAAGCTACTATCGTGTTGCATTTCAATCACTTGTTCTTGAATATCATCAGACACCTCGGAAACGTCGATAATAAAAGGATTGCGGATTAGCTTCTGAATATTATTGTCCTCGCAATCAGGAAAATAGTGATTGAATTCACTTTTTAAGTTATTCAAATGGAGTATTACGTTTTTCTGGATTTCTCCTTTAATCTCTGCATCCAGTCCGTCAACAATTTGGTAGAGCGTATCAAATGCAGAAAAGTTTTTTCTTTCAACCTTATTAATCCATAGATCTATTTTACTGATAAAAGCCCTGATTTTATCTTTATACGCAAATATGTTACTCATACCTACTAACTTTAAATGGGAAATTTAAAGTTAGTAGGCTACTCTTAAAGTACAAATTATAATTTGTGAATAAGGAAAAAGAGTATTTTAGTACAGACGGGAATCGAACCTGCGTCCCTTCCTATCCGGGGAAGTGCTCTAATCCACTGAGCTACAGTACTATCTTTTAGACATACCCAATCTCTTTATCACATTTGTCTTAACGACCTGAGCATGTCAAGTGCTAAAATATAGATCAAAATATACAATAAGAGAAAATGGACTGAAATTAATGTTACGGATCTTATCTTATTTTCTTAGTTGAAGAAAACGGGTCTTGTTTTAGTACTTTTGATGAAATATGTATTGGTCAGGAGGCTAAAGTGGCGGTGATTTAGCTACGAGTAGAGGGGTTGCCATATTTCATTTTTTAATTTTATTCCTTGTTTAAATTGTATTCCTGTATGCGCAGTATTTAATTCATTAACGAAACGATTAAGTTGTCTAACAGTTCCTGTCCACACTAACAATATATCGTCTACATACCGGTAATAATACAATAATTTGTTATTATTTACTATGTGCTGACATTCAAAATGATCCATGAATATGTCTGCCATTAAAGGACTTAAAGGTGACCCCATGGCTAAACCATCATTTTGAATGTGTTGAATAAGACACGAGCTTCGGTAACCAAGCTGTTTATTACACTGACTGTGCGTGACACGCAGGTCGCGTCATATACGTATATTATATCTACTTATAACTAACATAACATCCTTCCACCATAAATTCTTAATATAGGTACTATTCGATTTTTTTGAAATATCTCCCATAGTCCTCTCGAGGAATATTCCTTAATCGGGGCTGGGCTTCCGGATTAGTACGATGGTCGGGTCGTTGGGTTGTTAGGTCTGTGCTCCCTTCACCCCGGTTCAGTGCTGGTCTCACTCCACTCTTCCTCCTCCGTCGGCGACTCCTGACCCGCAGACTGACCGCTTCACGGCTGTAAGTTTTGCCCTAGCTCGTCCGAACATACGATAGCCCAATCCAGGTCATCTTCTTTCGGAACCTCGAGCGAGTTTAATTTATACATCTGATTTTTGTGTTTTTTTATTGTGATGTCCTTTTCGGGTATGTAAATTTCGAATACACTTCTGCCTATTTTCCTTTTTATAATAGCCCGTACCCATTTATTATTATTGTTCACTTTTACCAAACTATATTTCTACTACCTTTAAAATGCTTAGCCTGAACGTACTGTTTATCGCGCACTAATTGTTGTAAGCCTTGTGACGCTAATGAACCTGCAACGCAATTTACGTCCGAGCATTAATTCAGCCGGTGAGCTGTCTGTCGTCGTATGTTTTGAGTTCCTATAACTAAACAAAAATTCTAAAAGGCGTGCCTTAATTTTGTTTTTAGGCGTACCTTGTGCCAACATGCCCATCAAAAACCTTTTTACAATTTTTACATATATATCCGCTTGTCCATTACTGGATGGCGAGTACGTGGGTGACGTAACGTGTTTATACCGTTAAGACAACAAAAATCCTTAAAATCTCTACTCGTAAAATAAGTCCCATTATCGGTGACCAAGGTGTGCATAATGCCAAACCGTGACATAGTTTCTTGTAGCTTGGCTATTACCGCGGATGAAGTATAGTCATTATTAAGAGGAAAGCATTCAACCCATTTGGAAAAAGCATCGATAATGATAAGGTACATTTCACCTTGCCACGGACCAAAAATATCTAAATGTACTCGGTACCAAGGCTGTTCTGGAAAAGGCCAAGGTGTTAGCGGAGCCCTACGAGGTGTAGGTCTTAGACCTACACAAACGCTAGTATTAGATATCCTCTCTTCTATCTCTTTGTCTATATTAGGCCACCAAAACCTAGATCTTGCCTCCATTTTAGTTTTTAATATACCTAAATGCGGTCTATGTAATTCGTCTAAAATTGTTTTCCTTAACGACTTTGGAATCACTATTTTATGACCCTTAAGTAGACAATCACCTTCCTTAGATAAATCAAAACGACATTTATAAAAGGGTAAAATATTGTTGTCATTAATTTTAGGCCAACCTTGTTGTACATACCGCATAACCTTCTGTAAAATGCTATCTTTGCCCGTTTCTAACCGAACTTCATTTATCGATATCGGTAAATGCCCATCGGTCACAAAATTTACATATGTCGCTTTATCATCAAAATCGTTTGTATTTGTACAGTAACTAGAAACATTCGGCCGGCTAGCACTACACGTGCTGTCCGCGCCAGCCACGGTCGCACGACTAAAGTAGTCAGCACAATTATTAGCGCTTGGTATATACTGAATCTCATAGTTATAACTAGACATAAATAACGCGTAGCGTTGCAAGCGGTTTGCCGATATTTCAGGTATGCCTTTGTCGGGATGAAATATAAACATTAACGGTTTGTAATCGATGCGCAATATATACGGTGACTCGACACCATATAAATACTGGTGAAACCGGCGAATACCAAAGACTATAGCCGTCGCCTCCCGTTGTATTTGACTATAATTTCTTTCAGCATTATTAAGAGACCTTGAAGCATACGCTATTGGCCGCTCTAACCCGTTTTCCACTTGAGCTAACACTGCACCTAACCCCGTGGGAGACGCGTCAACTGTTAACACCTACTTATAACAAGGATTAAAGTGTGCTAACGTTCTAGCGGACGTTAATTCTTTTTTTATTTGATTAAACGCAGTATTATGAATATCCGACCACGCCCAGGTGACACCCTTTTTTAGTAAATCATTTAGAGGGCTCAGTATAGACGAAGCGTTTGGGATAAACATTCTATAATAATTAACAAACCCTAAATATGATTTTCATTCTTGTACATTACTCGGGGCAATAGTTTTGGTCATTGCTGTAACCTTGTCGGGGGACGTGTGTATACCATGTTTATCTATGACAAACCCTAAATATGTCACGGAAACCTGAAACAAGTTACATTTATTTTTATTAAGTACTAACCCCGCTTCCTTTAAACGGTTGAAAACTTGTTCTAGCCGCTGGGTATGAACTTTTTTAGAATTGCCTGTCACCAGTACATCGTCCAATAGGCACAGAACCCCCTCAATACCATGAAGTAAATTCTCCATAACCTTTTGAAAAATAGCCGGTGCATTTGCTAAACCAAAAAATAACCGCGTGAACTTAAATAAACCTTTATGGGTGTTAATGGTAGTTAGAATTTGTGACTCTTCATCTAATGAAAATTGCAAATAAGCTGTACTTAAATCTAGCTGCGAAAATTGTAAGCCTCCGTGTAATTTAGAAAACAGTTCTTCTGTTCTTGGCAAAGGATATTTATCAATCTGTAAACATTTATTTAACGACACCGAAAAATCGGCGCATAAACGAATCTCACCGTCTTTCTTTAGTACGGGGACTATCGGGCTAGCGAAATCTGAATGTTCCACAGGAATCAACACTCCAGTTTTAACCAACCTATTTAGCTCCTTCTCCACCTTGCTTCTTAAAGCAAAAGGTACTGTTCTAGCTCGAAAAAACTTTGGCTTACTGCCTTGTTTTAACGTAAGTTTAATTTTGTATTTGTTAAAACTCCCTAACGCATTGGTAAACAGTGTAGGATATTTGTTTACATAGTAATCAAGTTCCGTTAACTTAACGCAATGATTTACCTTTATTCGTATAAAGATAAAAAAAATCTACCTAATAAAGCCGTTCCATGTCCTTTAATAACGTATATATCTATAATTTTTCGTTCACCTACATATATAATCGGGACCGTCATTACTCCTAATACGTCTAATTTTTCCCCCGAATACGCCTTTAACACTGCACGCAACATTTCATCCAGAGCCTGCCCGAAGTTGCAATCTCCCGCCAGTCGTCTTACCCGGCCTGCCCACTGGGTCAAGTCTTCGCCTGTCTCCTGCACAGCAGTATGAAACCTGTGCCTCTCTGCCAACACTGACTTCTTAGGCAAAAAATGTTTATCCAATTCTACAGTTAATTCACTGTATGAAACATCTTCGAGTGATTTTGGGGCAATTAACGAGCGTACCAACTTATACGCGTCTTCGTTGAGTGCGCTTAGTAGTACCGCCTTACACCGAACATCTTTTTGTGCTTCTTCTTTAATTAACAACGTATTTGCTGTCAACCATTGCGAAAGCCTTTCTTTAAAGACGTCCCAGTCCTGGCCGAGCTCAAAGATAGGATCAGATCCGATAAAATTACTAATTTTCTTATTTTTTTTTTTTTGTGTACGTATGTAACTTTAAACTCGTCGCCACTTTTGAATAAGACACGAGCTTCGGTAACCAAGCTGTTTATTACACTAGTTTTGCATTTGGTGGTAAACAAATATTTTGTATTTTTTGTATCAAAGCAATATCATATTTAGGCTAGAAACGAGTTTTTTGTTTAATGAGTATGTTTAGATGCTTTGCCAATTTATATGCAGGAGCCCTGATATACGAGACTACTGGACGAACGGGCACTTGTTGTTTATGCACTTTAGGTAAACCATACAACATTGGACAGTGAGGGTTCATGGGTACTAAACTTTTAACATAATTTGTTGTTGAAGGAAAAAGTGAACTCGCGTTTTTTAAACATAATTTCAATTCGGCATGAAACCGTTTCGTGGGATCAGAGGAGCGAAGCTTACTCGTGCAACTTGCTTTTATGCCCCTTCCACTATACAACAGTTATGACGTATCGCTCGAACGATATGAAAACAAGTTTAGTAGTGGGGAACTACAGCTAGTTTGTTAATTCAACAACATGTTACTACTGACTTTAATTATTTCTAATTGTTGTAAAACGGACAGTCTAATATTTTTATCACAAATATGCAAGGGCCCGAATGTATGACTATTATCTAATGAATGGTTACAATCTAATAAATGTTTCGCAAAATGTGACTTTTCAGGGTAATTATGCCTATACGCAGCTATATGTTCTTTATAACGAGTCTCAAAATTACGGCCCGTTTGCCCTATATAAACATTATTACATATTTGACATTCCAATTTATATACACCAGACTTTTTACATTTATCAATACTATCTTTACCGTTACAAAGATTTTTAAGCGAAAAATTAGGCCTAAATGCGGGATAGATACCGTGAACCCTCAGTACATACTAACATACCCTGTGTAGCTTGTATTGAGGGGAAACAAAGTAGATTACCATTCCCAAAACAGTCGTATAGTAGAGCCACTGAGAAACTAGATCTTATACATTCCGATCTGTGTGGGCCTATGCCAGTTTACTCATTTGGTAGTGCAAGATATCTGTTAACATTTATAGATGATTTCACAAGGATGACATTTGGTTACTTTATTAAAAGTAAAGATGAAGTATTGCCCATATTTAAGATTTTTAAGAGTCTTGTGGAAAACCAGACAAGCTTAAAGATAAAGGTACTAACTAAGAACAGACAATGGTCATGAATATTTTAATAAACATTTCCAGACATTTCTACAAGAGCATGGAATCGAGCATCAGACGACTGTGCCCTACTCGCCACAACAGAACGAGGTGGCAGAGCGGGCCAATCGCACAATTATGGAGGCAGGACGATGCATGCTGCAAGATGCAGGACTGGACCAGAGGTTTTGGGCAGAGTCATTGAATACAGCCATATTTATTAAAAACAAGTCACCAAGTAAGGCAGTGAAAGGCACAACACCAGAAGAAAAATGGTCAAGTAACAAAGTAAATTTATCTAATTTAAGAATATTTGGCTGTGTTGCCTATGCAATGATCCCTGATGAAAAACGTAAAAAATTTGATGCAAAAAGTAAGCAGTATATATTTGTGGGATATTGTAGCCAATCAAAAGGATATAGGTTAATTGATCCAGAAAATCCTTCCAAATGTGTTAAATCTAGGGATGTACAATTTCTAGAAAGAAAAATGTATAAGGCTTTAAAAATTAATCAGGAGAACTTTGGTACTAACTGTAAATTAAACCTCACTAGCGATGAAATAATTGGTGCAAACATAAATGAATATAGTGATGTCAATCCGTTGCCTGTTATAGAACTATCTGATACAAGCGCCTCTGACATTGGTTTGTCTGATTCTAGTTTTGTTGATAACCCTAATGATGTCACATGGAATCCTGATATGACTGTGGGTCAAGGATCAAGTGATTATGAAGAGATTGAAGAAACTTCAAGCACTGCGATTGTCATGACAGCAGCAAGTCACAGCTTTGAACCACATACAATAGAGACAGCACTATCGGGACCTGAAAAAGAGCACTGGAGGGAAGCTATTGAAGATGAATATAATTCATTTGAAAGAAATAAAGCCTGGGACTTAGTATTACTGCCTGCAGGAAATAAAGCTGTGAAATGCAAATGGGTTTTTAAAAAGAAGCTAGTATCAGAGGGTCAATTACTACGTTACAAAGCACGTCTTGTAGCCAAGGGATTTACCCAAGAATATGGAGTCGACTACAAGGAAACATACTCACCCATCGTACGATACTCCACTATTCGTACATTAATTGCCCTGGCTGTTAATTTGGACTTACACATTGATCATATGGATGTGAAAACGGCCTTATTAAACGGAGAATTAAAGGAGACTGTTTATATGGAACAGCCCCATGGGTACAAAATAAAAGGTAAGGAAAACCATGTATTTAAACTGAATAAAGCAATATATGGACTTAAGCAGGCATCGAAAGCTTGGTATGACAAGATAGATAGTGCCCTTACAGACCTTCAGTTCAGAAAAACACTTATTGAGCCTTGTGTTTATGTAAAATCAGATATGACTGGAAACCTCACCATATTGGCCTTTTATGTCGATGATATTTTAATTTTTAGCAAAGCTACACAGGAGAAAAAAGGACTGAAGGAGGAATTGATGAGAAGATTTGAAATGAAAGACCTTGGTCGAGCTACACATGTATTGGGAATGAAATTGATTACAGAACAAAATAAAATTACTCATGATCAGAAAAATTATATAGAAAAGATATTAGAGCAATATAATATGACTGATTGTAAACCAGTCAATACACCCTTGGATTGTGGCATCAAACTTGAAAGGGGAGACCAAACTGATCTTAGTTCCAACTATAGAAGCCTTATTGGATGTATCATGTATCTAGCAGTTTGTACCAGGTCTGACATTGCACATTGCTGCATGTTATTAAGTCAATTTAATAATTGTTACTCGGATACACATTGGAAAGCAGCTAAGCGAGTCTTACGATATCTGAAAGGTACTATAGATTATAATATAGTGTATGAAAAGTCATCATTGTCTATTTCAGGATATGTAGATGCAGATTGGGCATCCAAACAGCTAGACCGACGGTCTTACACTGGTTATGTATTTAAAATAGGTAACTCACCAGTGTCCTGGGAGAGTCGTAAACAAAAAACAGTGGCTCTGTCAAGCACAGAGGCTGAATACATGGCTTTGTGCGAAGGAGCAAAAGAAGCTAAATTTATTAAAAATTTTCTCTATGAATGTCTAGGTAACTATTTATCAGTGACTTCGTATAATGATAGTCAGTCAGCACAAAAATTGTGTAATAGTCAAATTAATCATAACCGCAGTAAGCACATTGATGTAAGACACCATTATGTAAGACAAATAGTAAAAGATAAAATTATTAAACTGGAGTATTTGTGTACTGAGCATATGCCTGCAGATGTCCTAACTAAATGTTTAAGCAAGGATAAACATTGTAATTGTATTCTTCATCTTGGTTTAGGTACAGATGGTTTGGTTTAAGGGTAGGTGTTAGCTGGCAACTGTAAACCAAACTATCTTTAGTTATTAATTCTTTACAGTCTTAGAATAATTACACCTAGAACGATAGTTCCCATCAAAGTGGTCCGTTAAAAGTGAGGCAATAATATAATCTATGTGTGCATAAGGTACTTGCATTTACGCTTGACGAAACGCACACAGTGAAAAAATAATGTTGATAATACATTAAATTTTCCCTAAAAATAGGGAAGTTGAAACTATTTCACACTTATAGTTGTGATCACAGAACAAATTAGATTACACCTTTTATTTATTTGGAACTCATCAATTCTTACTGCTGAATTGATGACAAAGGCCATAGATCCCATACAGAAATATAAGTGCAATTCGTTTACCGAAACTACTTGGTCGTTACCCGTTTTGTTTACATCCTAAACAGTGTAACGTACCTATTTACCAGAATACACGAATATTGCCGGCATGATGCACTAAAAAGAGTGAAATAAAAATAATCAGAAGGAAACCTAAAACCAAATCAACACATAAAATTACATATTATTATTATAAGTAAGTGACGCGGAAGTACGCGAACTTGTTGTTTTTTGTCTCAGTTTCCTTATTAATCAATTTAATTTAATCAAAAAGAAGAAACCGGCCAAGTGCTAGTCGGACTCGCGCACGAATGTTTCCGTACCATGGACTAGGTATACTATCTCCGTTCTTGAGATAGGTACAGCCTGGTGACAGACAGACGGACAGACAGAGCCAAAACGAGTAAAGAAACAAGTTTGTGTATGGGAGGCCCCCTTAAATATTTGTTTTATTTTAATTTAATTATTTATTTTTAAAGTGAATATACATATAACTAAATATTCTGTGAATATTTCAAGCGTCTACCTGTTGCCGTTATCAACAGCGAGCATAAAGGGGCAAAAAAAAATCACGTTTGTTGTAAGGGAGCCCCCCTTAAATATTATATTTTTTTTTGTTTATAGTATTTGTTGTTATAACAGCAACAGAAATACATCATTTGTGAAAATTTCAACTGTCTAGCTATCGCCATTCTTGAGATACAACCTGGTGACAGACGGACGGACAGACAGACGTTGTATGGGAGCCCCCCTTAAATATTATTATTTTTTGTTTTTAGTATTTGTTGTTATAGCGGCAACAGAAATACATCATTTGTGAAAATTTCAACTGTCTAGCTATCGCCGTTCTTGAGATACAACCTGGTGACAGACGGACGGACAGACAGTGAAGTCTTAGTAATAGGGTCCCGTTTTGACCCTTCGGGTACGGAACCCTAAAAAATTGCGCCTTTAATTGCCTAATTGAGACGTGTTTCACTTTTAATTAAACAACAAAATGTGGGAGAATATTTCCCCGTGTCGGCAACATTTTCATAAACTGTGCCATGACAAATTATTGAAATTTATTTTTCATTTTGATGAATGTTTTACGTAAAAATATAAGTTTAGACGCATTAATTACCCGTGAAATGTAATGTTACTATCTTTCTTGTGCTTTTCCGATGTACTGTGACATCCGTTGACTGCACTAACCGTCATTTTTAATAAAAATTTCGGGTGTAGTTGTCGATACGACATGACCTTGAGCACTGACGGGCTGAGTAATGAACTTAGCCAATATGGCTAGGTTTGAGTTGCCTCACTTTACCGAGGCGGACTCGGTTTCTAGGTGTAATTATTCTAAGTTTACAGTTTACAGTGCTGTTGCTGTTATTTTACATTAAAAATCCACTGAAACTAAGTAAATCATTCATTATTTCTGGCAAAAACCCTTCATAAACACATACATTCTTTCACTCAGATTCGAAAGTTATCTAGACTACATTTATAAAAATCTTGCACCCAACCCATACATTCTATCGATTAGAAATAGATAACAGGCAGAAAAAAGCAAAGAAATAAAAGCATCGCCTACCTACGGGATATTCTACTGGGAGGATGCGTGATGAAGATGGAACTCCTTGAAGCAGCCAAACAAACACAAGGGCACCTGGCACCCCTCGCACATAACTGTAGTACGCTTGTGTGGGATACCACGCGAGGTGCAGTACACACAGATACGGCGAGATTGGTGCCCACGATCGAGCAGCGGTGGTGGTTTGCGGGACGCTTGTAGGCCAATGTGTATTGCTGGCCACTTGAAGAAGTGGGTTAGTGGATTTAGGAGGAGGAACTAGAATGCGAGGAACATGGGGATGGTGACGTTGGAGTAGGAGGTGGACAAGAAGAAGGCGGAATTTAAGGTGATCCTGTCGGGCCTTCAGCGAAGACTGGAGCAGGATACGTGAGTTATGGATACTAAAATTAAGCAGGCGTTTAAAAAGCTTAAGACCCCTTGCTGCACCGCTTCCGTTCCAGCAGGTATGGCTCAAGCATTTGATCTTTCAGATCAACGACCCCCATTGAGCGGTTGTAGTCTAGGACCACCTGTGGCTTGAATGGATCGGGGCGAGACGACGGGCGAGAACGTACTGTTAGAATGGAAAAGGCCGAAGTCTTTTTAAAAAATAATTATTTATTTACACTAAAAACAATAGGATACAAAATTAGAATAAATGGGGAAAATTCGGTAAGCGTACCACTTTCTCGATTGTCTGACCCGAACTGAGGAGCCTAGCCTCTGAATACAATATGGTAAAGGAGCTTGTGCTGATTAGGCTGCTTAATAATCATTTATATATATATACATGCCAGGGATATAACAACCCCCCCGACAAGATGAAACTTATATTTTTATAAGTTTCAGGGTGCTATACGAAGCCTTGGGGCTGGAATTTCTTCAATTTCATGAGATTCATCTGGTAAAGTATTAGGTTTAAATAGAAATTTTATAAATAGGACATTTACCGAATCTTTTATAAAAGATATAAAATATAAAATTTAAAATTAATACAAGTAAACAATAAGTAATAATAGGATAATGAGATTCATATTACAATAAAGGACGAGGTTCATAAACGATTTTATCTATATCTGACAATACATGATTATTTGAAATGGATACAAGTTTTTCTAAATGCATATCGTATATTTTTAAAGGCCCTAATTTTGATTTAATGGATATAAACTTATTTTTATCACAACAAGGATCGCTAATACGATTAAAATCTGAAATTACAGGCGTAGCCGTTATTTTATAACTATGTTTTGATACAAATTCTCTATTTCTACAATAAGCTTTACAATTGGGTTTTAGATGAATAATACCAGTTCCTAATAGTTTATATTCTGAAATCTGAGAGTCACACTCAAGGGTAAGTTTAGTTGGCTCTGACTGTACAAATAGCCATTTGTTACTTTTTAATTCTTGCCAAGTATCAATAAGAAAGAAAGAAAGAAAATATTTATTGCAACGAATTATTAAAAGAATATACATATAAATAAACTTAGAAAAAATTAACATTCGTTACAAAACGACCCCAACTCAGCAAAAAAGCAGGTCAAAAGACCTGCGCTGGTCTTCCATTGGGGCGTCTTAGTGATGGCACGGACGTTGACATGCAAAAAAATTATAATAAAAAATGACAAACAAACCTAGATAACTAACCTAAACAAAGTTGACTGTGCTATGGCTACTATAGAGAAAAAAAATCGACTAATCTATGAGTATTACATAAATGTTAGGCTGATGGTCCTACTAAAGCCTGCAAGAAGTCAAACACAAAAAAAAAAACAAATTTAAACCTAAAATACACGTGTTGACACGTTATTGAAAAAACGTACTTTAACGTACTCTTTGATTGATTTGAAATGCAGAAATGGTAAATCCCGCAAAGACGAATTGTTTTTTATGTAATAAGTGGTAATAAGTTCAGTAATAGTTCTAGGTGATGTTTATATACGTACATATAGCTGGGAGACGCAAATAATTACATATTTTAAGTGTCCTGGATAAATAAATAAAATATAAAAAAAACTGTAAGGTAAGTAGTAAAGCATTGAATATGATGTTTATATGACTTGTAAATATGATACGCATACGATAAACAAAAGAAATAGATAAATTGTAAAAGCTGTTACTAGCTAAGAATTATTAAAATCTTCTAAATGGCACTATGTCTTAGATGCTTATTACGGTGTTGATGCTCTAATATAAAGATTAGGGAGTTTTGTTTTAAAAGCCATTCGTGGATTGCAGATAGCATAAGGGCGGAGGGATGTTGTTCCAATACTTAGTAGTAGCATACTACCTCTAAGCGAAGCAGAGCGATGGCATCGTGTGGGGAGCTGTTCTGCGGACCTTCAAGGCCATTGTGTGAAAAAATCCCTAACAAAACAGAAACAACACAATGTGTAAGTGAAAATAAAAATGAATAAATAAAACATTATGAAATAATAAAACAATGTATAATATATATCCCATTATAATAATACATGAGCATAAAAACAGTAAATATTTATTGCAAATTTAATAACCTAACAAACTCCACTGAATGTGTAACGATGGTACTCAAATGGCACTGGTGTCATGTTTTAAAAGCCCTTCCCTGTTCTGATGCTGAAATATAAATAACTTTATTTTTTTCCTGAAGGTGTTTAAATTTTTCAGGCTCCTAATAGGTGGTGGAATATTGTTCCAACACCTTGTTGCTGCCTATCGAAAACTACCTCTGAATGTTGCGGTACGGTGGCAGCGTGTGGAAAGCTGCCCAGCACACTGACGACGCCCATAGGATCTGTTTGACAATAACCATGACAATTTGTTATACAGGTAGCTAGGCTCTTTATATTTCAAAACTCTATAAGAGGCAGGCTAGGTGCAGTTTGCGTCTACGTCTCATTTTTAGGATTGAGTGCCTATTTAAATACGGTGTCACATGAGCCCTCAACGGAATGTCAAAGCAAAAACGCGCACAGGCATTTTGCACTCGCTGAATACTTTTTTGCGTTCTGGCAAGTAAACGTGGACCGAACACAGGATCCATGTAATTTAATTTGGATAGGATAAGAGATTCTACCAACTGTATGCGTAGGTTTTCCTGTAAATAGGGTCTAATTTTATAAAGTACTTTTAGTTTATAAAAACAGTTCTGCACAGACCCTGCAACATGCATTTCAAACCGTAGGTTGCTGTCCATCTGCAATCCTAGATTTCTTACCTCATACACACGCTCAATTGGTTTTCCTAAAATAGCTACGCATTCTGATTGACACAATTTAGACAGTTGTTGGTTACTACCACACAGTAAATATTTAGTTTTATCAGGATTGAGTAGTAGACAGTTATTAGCAGACCACTTGGAAATTCTTGCGAGATCCTGATTTAATTGAGATATAGCATTATTAATTTCTGAAGGTTTGAAATAAATGTAAATCTGTATATCATCAGCATAAATATGAAATTTACAATATTTGATATGACTGCCTATGTCTGCGGTATACAAAATAAAGAGAATTGGCCCCAATATAGGACCCTGTGGTACTCCCCTCGTTACCGCCATTTTATGCGAGGTTGTCGATCCTTACAATTGAGTTTAACACACTGGTATCGATTTCTCAAATAACTTTGAAACCATTGTAGAGCTTTAGAGTCAAAGCCATAAAATTTTAATTTACATAATAAAAGATCTATATTTATTGAATCAAAAGCCCTTGAGAAATCTAGTAGGACAAGCAGTGTACAAAGTCCCTCATCTTGGGCGCATAATATATTGTCCGTAACATCAAGCAAGGCTGTCACCGTACTACGTTTCTTCCTATACCCAGATTGTGTTTCAGGTAGAATATTGTTAGTTTCGATATAATTCACTAACGCACAGACTACTCGCTCCAAAACTTTGGAGATACAAGGTAAAATGCTTATAGGCCTTAAGTCTTTTAGTTCAGCAGGTTGTGAAAGTTTTGGCAAGGGACGGACTATAGCTGTTTTTCAAGCATTAGGAAATGAAGAGGTGGTGAGAGACTTATTTATAAGGTCTTTAATTAAATCAACAGTGTAAGGAAATGTCATAATAATCATATCCAGACTTATACGGTCACAACCCTCAGAGTTGGACTTTAGACTGTTTATTACTTTTATAATATAATCTAAGTCAACTTCTTCTAAATGAAATATTGCCTCACTGAATTGATGGTGCTCATAGAATATTTTTAGTGAAGAACTTACGCTAGAGGGACTGGGTATATTGAGAAAGTAATTATTTATTGCATTTGGGTCGTTTAAAAAACAGGGTAATTCTACATTTTTAGTTGGTAGTATGATAGATTTCAAGTTTTTCCATAATACTTGCGGATTGTTTATTTTATTGTTTATGTGATATTTAAAATAGGCAGATTTTTCATGAAAGAGGGCTTTGTTAACTATCGATTTTAAACTTTTCTAATATTCTCTTTTACTGTCAGACTTATTTTTATTATAGCCTGCTGAAGCCTTATCTCGCTCGTTTAATAGTATCAGTAATCCATGAGGGAGAACGATTTTTTATAGTAATTGATTTTAATGGAGCATGCAGGTCAAATATAGCAGTGATACTACTATTAAAAGCACTCACAATCTCATTGACGTCCCCAAGTGTTGCCATTAAGTCCAACCTTATTAATTTAAGATCAGCAATAAATGCATCCTGGTTAATACTTTTCTTGGGTCTATAAGTAATTGTGTATGGTGTGGATTTTTCTCGTTTTATGTTAAATTCCGAGACAACAAGACAGTGACCCAGATGGGAACCAACATGCTCGACCCATGTTTTATTTGTGTCCACATTGGAGCAGATAACATCAATAAGTGTCTGACTGGTCTCAGTGTAGTGAGTCGGTTGAGTCACCATCTGGGACAGGTCAAGACAGCTTAAAAAAGTCATTAATTTTAAAGATTTTGTGTCATTTGCACTTAGTAAATTAATATTAAAATCTCCTAATAAAAATAAATAATCATAGTTAGAGAAAGAACTAATGGAGTCTGTCAACGCGTCAAAAAATATCTCAACATCAATCCATGGTGGACGATATGCTGTGCCTATCACAAGCTTCTTTCCGTTGAGGGTTAAAGTGAGCCACATTTGTTCCACTGATAAGTGCAGGGGGTCCGTTGGATGTAATAGTGTACGTAAGCTGACGTTTTGTTTGGTGTAGAATCCAACTCCACCTCCACGGGAGCGTACTGTTCTTGGTCTAGGAATATGCCTCAAGCGATAACCTGGTAAGGTAGGGGCTCGACCCTCCTCGCCTTGTTTAAGCCAAGTTTCATTTATTGCAAGAATGTCAATGTTATTTCTGGATACTGCGGCTATAAAATTATCATGGTTAGTGCCCAAGGAACCCGCATTAAACATACCAATTTTTAGGTGATAATTAATCATTGCAACTATAATAAAATAACCAGGCAATATTATATACTACTATAACTGGGCTGGAGGCTCCATCTGAGGGCATTGCCCTATGTAACTGTCCAAATCTACATCCATAAACTTTATCTGTAACAAACATTACGAACGAGTGCATTGTAATTTTAATGCATTGTAATTTTAAATAATAATGATGAATGTATAGTAAATAATGTATAATTAGGGATAAGTAAATAATTATAAAAAGTATAATTAAATATATAGGTAAATATTTTATTTCTATGCATATAATAATAAGTGTATTGTAGGTGTAATATAAGAATAGTAAATAAGTATTCAAATATATCATGTATTTAATTTTTTTGTCAATGAGTTTATCTATTAGAAGTACAATAATGTTTTTATCCTTTTTATACTCGTAGATTTTAGTCCTTGCAGGTACAGCCACATAAGTTAGCAACAAAAATGAATAAAGAGATTTTATAATCAATTCCGTGTTTGACAACAGTAAAAATACAATAAGGTAAAGTTTGAATAAGGTTCGTCTAAAATAATAGGCTAATAGTGGTTGTAAATAATTAGTGCCAATAAGAATATTATATATACCTGTTAATTGTAAATAAGTAAAGTGGTTTTGTACATAATGTGCTGTAGTAATTCTACACAGTTTTATCAATGTACATATGTGTTAAAATTATATATAAATGATTTATCAATGTACATATAAGTGTAAATATAAAAATAATTGATCTGTCAATGTACTTATAAGTGTAAATATTATATATAAATGATCTATCAATGTACATAAAAGTGTAAATATTGTATATAAATGATTTATCAATGTGCATATAAGTGTAGATATTATAGATAAATAGTTTTTAATTTTATGGCACCTAATAATATTTTTTTCATAGAAGTATAACATTAATTGTGTAAAAGGAAAAGGCAGATGATTTTCAATTCTTTTTCTAATATATATAATAATTAAGTGATTTATAATGTTTTAAGTGTATGTAGTATGCTATAATTTAGTACTTTTAAACCAGTTCTCATGCATATGTAAAAGTACAAGTATACATTTTTTACAATGACATCATTGAGGTCTTTAATTGACAACAGTTTAACTATAACATAACGATGTGGGATGACTACCAAAATATAATAGTCCAATAAAACTTGTATAATTAGTTTTAAGATTAAAATACCAAAAACAATACGCCCATGGATTAACCTAGTTTCACATTGGCGTGGTAATTTATTAATAATTTTACATAGCATCTCAGTTTCACAAGTGGGCACATTCTGAATTGAGTATGTTTCAACGCTATTACATATTATGACCTGGGTAATTAACTTAGAGCATTTACTTATATCGTTAAGACATACATACAGTAACTTATCTCTACTTATAGCTATACGCTTACAATGGGGTATAATCATAGCATATGAATTAGGCTGTTCCTTATCGCGTGGAATCGGAACAGATATAGACTTATATACTAAATATTCTGACTTATGTACTAAAGGAATTTTAATAATAAACACAATTTTAATTCATTATTATTATTTAAATCCTCAGCACTACGTAACAATTAATTATAGAGTTGCTTAGGAGTTAAAACAGAAGGATGTATAGAATGACTCTTCGTAAACATTATAGCGTTAATAATATCTTCGAGTCTGAACGATAGTGTTAACAAACCAGAGGAAAGCTCATTATAAATTTCATTCATCTTAGATTCTACATACAATTCGTAATGGATATTAGAAATATTGTTTAAATACAGCTGACAGGTTTTCTATGGCATTACCCATTCGGGCTTTATTAATTCTAATTACATTTAAAGTATCATTATAATTTTTCAACGCTGTATCAATCATTAATATATTATCTTTAAGAAGGGATGACAATTTCTTATCATTATTTTCTAGGTATTGTATAGCGGCATTATACTTTATCGAGTCGTCTTCATCCATTGTTCCAATTAATTGATTAAATACTGAACCAATGCCAGCAAACCACGCGGATCTCTTATCTCTATCGGGATGTAACACCACGCCAGATGCCAAGCCGAGCCGCGCCAACGCCATGCCAAAGCCAAGCCGTGACAGTCACGACAGCCAATGTCAAAACTTGCCATTATATAAAGCCTCGCTCGCATTTCGAGGGGTATTCGATTGCTAGCACACAATTAAGTTGAAACTCTGCCCAATTACATGTCAATTATATTAAAAAGTCTGATTAAGTCTTTTAAATTACCTACCGTTTCACTCAGAAGTGGGATATGAAGCGTAATATTGAAGAAGGCCGTAGAGTCCGTCCACCTGGATGGAACGAAGAAGAACAATACCAAACAAGTGATGATGAAGAATATCAGCCCGCAAGAAAATTACTCAAGAATTTGCTTGAAAATGAAGTTGATAAGGCAATACACGAACTGAATCAAGAAACCCTACCGCTTAACCATTTTAAAGGACATCGTGCGGCGTCACTCATCCCAGAATTTGACCCCGATGGAGAAGACTGTACTGTATCGACATGGATAAAGAAAATCGACCAATTGGGAGACATACACGGATGGACCGACAAAGTAAAGGCTTTTCACCTACAAGACAAACTCCGTGGTCAAGCCCGTAAGTGGTACAACCGTCTCGATGAATATAATTACTCTTGGAACGAGTGGAAAGACATGCTGATACGAGCATTTCCCAAGCATCGCGACTATAGTGCATTATTGGACGAAATGATGCACAGAAAGAAGCTGCCGAATGAGACAATGACGAAGTACTACCAAGATAAAATAGCTATGTGCTTTCGCTGCAATCTATCTGACGCAACCAGTGTCTCGTGCATTATCAGAGGATTACCAACTCCACTACAACCTAACGCACGAGCATTTCAGTGTCAACGTCCGGATGAATTGTATGAGGCCTTCCTTTGTGCCCTTGATGATTACCGCACACCTACATTCGACCCACGTGCGCCGAACAAAGACACTAAACAGCTTCAGCCAGACAAGAAGGTTAACCCTGAAACCGACCCTTGTCCGCGTTGCAAAAAGACAGGCCATATCCTACGAAACTGCACACTACCTGACCAACGGATTTGTTTCAAATGTGGAGCACAAGGCCACATTGCCACTCGCTGCTCTAGCACTTTAACTACATACACCAAACCGCGTATTGATCCGAATGGCGATGTAAAGGAAATCAAACTGTTACAAAATTATAACGAGATTTACAAAAAAGCCGTGAAGCTAAACGGTATTTATTTAAAATCCTATATTGATACGGGGAGCCAAGTGAATGTGATCAACAGTCAAATTGTCCGTCTTCTGGGCCTCAATGTAACGCCTACAAGTACTATTCTGAAAGGCTTTTCAGGTGGTATATTAATGAGCCGTGGTGAAGTACAATTTACCCTCGAAATCGATAACATTCAAGTGCAATGTACCGCGCATGTAACAGACATCGACATGCAAGATATACATTTGTTAATAGGTCAGCCAATTATCAATGCCAATCGTATGTCACTCGTGGTTACCAATGGGTCTGCCACGTTAAGACTAGACCCCGAGCCCTCGACAGAATTCAATGTAGTCGAGGACGTTCAAAAATTCAAAGTGGTAACCTCAAGCGAAGAATCACTACCCCCTGGTACCTCTATAATCAAGGTCCAGCTACGGGGGAACCCCGAAGGGAATGAAGTTTGCACAGCACCTCGTCACTACGAGCTACAGGGAGTCTCCTACTCACTACCAGCCACGCTACTCCGAGGTGGTGAAGGCTACATCAAGGTTGTCAACACAGGAGCCAACAACGTTAAATGGAGAGCTGGCGAGGTCCTGACGCGAGCAGAGAGCTGCAACGAAGCAGATGGTCAGCCAAGCCAAGTAAGTAAAGCCAAGCCATTACTTCCATGTTTATCCAATAGTTTGCCTAAGCCACATTGCTCAGCCAATATAACTTCTAAGTCACACGATCTTACCATTTCTTCTGCCTCTATCTTAACTTTAGGCCATTTCACTGGTATTAGCATAGGTGGGGTACCTATATCCGACATCAATATAGGACATTTAAATGAAACCGAACACATTAGTTTAATAAATTTATTATTACAATATAAACACACATTTGCAACTAATACAAAAGATCTTGGCTGCACGAACTTGTTGCATATGAAGATAAAACTTACCACTCCACAACCTATTTATCGTCAACCTTATAGGCTATCACACACTGAACAACAGATAGTCAATTCTAAAGTAGCTGAGTTGTTAGACGCCAATATTATTAAAGAATCCGAGTCAGATTATGCTTCTCCAGTAATCTTGGTCAAAAAAAAAGCGGCGACAGTAGGTTATGTGTAGATTATCGCTCTCTTAACGCAATAACTGTAAAAGATAGGTACCCGTTACCAAATATAGACGATCAAATTTCAAAACTAGCCGGCAAACAATATTTCACATGTCTTGATATGGCCCAAAGTTATCATCAATTATTAATATCGCCCGAAGACACTCATAAGACCGCTTTTATCACACCCCAGGGTCACTACGAATATTTGCGTGTTCCATTTGGTTTAGCAAATGCACCTGCGGTTTTTATGCGTTTAGTTAGTAAAATCGTTAATTCAATCCGTAATACACAAAATGACAGTTCACCGAATGAAATTCTTGCATTTTTGGATGATTTATTACTACCCTCAATTGACTTTATTTCCGGTATAAAAATGCTAGAATCAGTGTTGCAAAAGTTTGAATCAGAAAACTTAAAACTAAATATGAAAAAATGTTCTTTCTTACAAAATAAAATTACTTACTTAGGACATGAAATCTCTCATGAAGGTGTACAGCCTGCTGAATTAAAATTAATGGCTGTATCAAAGTTTCCTGTGCCTAAAAATGTACATGAGGTACGTCAGTTTATAGGCCTTTGTAGCTACTTCCGGAAGTTTATTTATAGATTTGCAGTTATTGCTCGCCCGCTAACGGAATTAACTTAGAAAAATGTGTCTTGGGTATGGGACGAGAAAAAAGTCAATAGTTTTAATGAGTTAAAGAAGTGTTTATGTTCTAAGCCGGTGTTAGCTTTATATGATCCTGAGTTACATACAGAAATACATACTGATGCATGTAAATTAGGAATAGCGGGTATTTTATTACAACAACAATCCGACAATACCCTGCGCCCTGTTATGTACTTTAGCCGAGTCACATCTAGGGAGGAGACTGTGTATCACAGCTATGAGCTCGAGACGCTAGCAGTTGTGGAATCGTTACGAAAATTTCGTGTGTATGTGATAGGTAAACACGTCAAGGTAGTCACTGACTGTACCGCCGTACGCGCCACTCTTACAAAACGTGATATTATCCCGCGTATTGCAAGATGGTGGTTGTTAATTTAGGAATATGATATTAGTGTAGAGTACAGACCCGGTGAACGCATGAAACATGTAGATGCGCTCAGCAGGAATCCAATCGACGCCGTAAATATTAATCGCCTGGAAGTCACCGATTGGTTTTATACTGTTCAGTCTCAGGATGATAAATTGAAAAATATTATAGATCAACTTAAAGCTGGGTCGGCGGGACCCGATATAATAAATAGTTATTTACTGATAGACGACAGATTGTATAGGAAAACGCTTAACGGAAATAGACTTGTAGTACCCGGACCAGCTAGGTGGAAAATTATGCAAATGCATCATGACGAGATAGGCCACGTAGGATTAAAGCGTTGTACAGACCTAATTAAACATGATTTCTGGTTTCCTAAAATGACACGTTTTATTCGCAAATATGTAACATCATGCTTACATTGTGCCTACGGGAAAGGAGTATACGGCAAAAAGGAAGGAACGTTACACCCAATCCCTAAGCCAAATGAACCTTTTAGAATGCTTCATATAGATCATTTAGGCCCATTCTGTAGGACAAAGAAAGGTTATGAATATATGTTAGTCATAACCGATGGATTTTCGAAATTCGTAATCGCGGAGCCTACTCGAACCGTCAACTCTGTGGAGACGATTAGGACACTCAAAAGAATATTTTCATTGTTTGGTTATCCAGATAGAATAGTAACGGACCATGGTAAAGCTTTTACTAGTCGATATTTTAAAAAATTCGTTACTGACAAACAGTTCAAACATACATTAAACGCAATCGCATGCCCGCGTGCCAACGGACAGGTTGAACGCACTAATCGTACCATACTTAATGCCCTACGCGCTACCGACCCTAGTGAGGCAGCTAATAACTGGACTAATTGCCTTCCTGATGTAATTTGGGGTATTAATAATACTTTAAATGATACTACTGGGTACAAACCTTATGATTTGATGTTTGCTCGTAGTGGTAGACCAGTGTGCGATGTTGATATTCCAGACCGCGTGTCTGAACCCACTCAATCCAAACGTGATAAAGCTAGTGCGCGTATTAATAGAGCCAGCGCTCGAATGAAACACAACTTTGATAAACGTCGTAAAAACTGCCGTACCTATAAAAAAGGTGAATTTGTTCTATGGAAGCAGGCGCCTACGAGTAGTGCTACTAGGGTTAATACAAAGCTAGATGACTTATATTCAGGCCCCTATATTATAACAAAAGTTGTTGGCAATGACAGATACAGGATCAGGAGCATAAAGGGTTTAAGGGGTTACAAAAACTTTACAGGGCTAGTATCCGCCGACTCCCTGCGACCCTATCGCAGTGTGGTTCCATTATCGGACAGTGCCAGTTGCTCAGATGATCAGTTAGAGACTGAAGACCTCATTGACTTATTAGAGAGCTAATCAGAACTTGTGTATCCCATTGCGGGAGCAATTGTTACAGGATGGCCGATTGTAACACCACGCCAGATGCCAAGCCGAGCCGCGCCAACGCCATGCCAAAGCCAAGCCGTGACAGTCACGACAGCCAATGTCAAAACTTGCCATTATATAAAGCCTCGCTCGCATTTCGAGGGGTATTCGATTGCTAGCACACAATTAAGTTGAAACTCTGCCCAATTACATGTCAATTATATTAAAAAGTCTGATTAAGTCTTTTAAATTACCTACCGTTTCAGGGAATAAGATGTGAAATGGCACTATAATCTCTTAAAATACTATCAAGTCGAGATGCTAAAGGCTGTAAGAAGTTATGACATTTAGAAACACTTAGTTCATTTTGATTGCAGAGAAATCTAGCACTACTTAAGACCGCTTTTATATTATCTAAGTGAGGCTGTATATATGCAATATCAATAGGTACAAGGACGTGAAGGTAATTATTAGAAATTCTTAGAGTTCATGCGGGATCGAAATAAATGCCTGTACTTTCTCTCACAGGCTCTACGACATCGGTTGTTGCAACGGATACACTATTGCTGCGATTCTGGGATATATATAGTATTCTAAGTATTGTAAATAGCGTTGTTTGAAGCATCGCAAGTTAAAATAAAAGGTTTTGTGAAGTCAGGATAGGCGAGAACTGGTGCGGTTACTAGTTTGTCTTTGAGTTGCTCAAATGATAGCTGCTGGGTATTTGTCCAGTTAAACGGAACATATTTCTTAAGGAGAGCGGTAAGTGCCTTTGGGTATTTAGAGAACTCGGGAATGAATCTTCGGTAATATGATGCTAAACCCATTAATGATTTTATGTCTTTTGCACATTTCGGTACCGGAAACTGTACAACGGCTTTTATTTGGCTGGATTCGGCTTGACACCTTCACTGCTTATGACGTGGCCCAAATATGCGACTTCTTTCCTTAAAAACTCACATTTGTCCGGCTGGAGCTTAAGTTGGAATTTTCTGGGCTTATCAAATACGAGATGGAGTTTTTCTATGTGTGATGGTAGATCGTGGGAGTACACAACAACGTCGTCCAAATAAACAAAGCAATGTACGCCCTGTAGCCCAGATCGAACTGTATTAATTGTTCGTTGGAAGGTAGCCGGTGGATTTTTAAGCCAAAAGGCATGCGATTAAATTGAAAATGCCCTTGGGGAATACTAAATGCTGTTTTTGGTGAGTCTTCCGGTTTCATTTAAATCTGGTGAAAACCGGAAGCTAAATCTAGGGTTGTAAAATATTTACTTTGGTCTAACTGATCTAAAATTTCATTAATTAGAGGAATAGGGTAATTTTCACCTATGGTTATGTCATTTAACTTTCTGTAGTCTATAACTATTCTCCACTTCTTCTTACCAGTGGAGCCATCCTTTTTAGGTACTATCCAGACGGAAGATGACCATGGAGATCTTGAAGGAGTGATGATTTTCTGGTCTAACATTTTATTTATTTGTGATCTGACTTCTTCTTTGTGTATTTCAGGAAATCGATATGACTTTACGTTGATCGGAGCAGAAGAGTTTGTTCTTATTTCGTGTTGAATTACATCTGTGCACGTTAGTTGATCGCCTGGTAAATGGAATATATCAGAATATTGATGACAAATTTCGTTAAGGTACTGTATTTCTTCATTATTTAAATGAGATGTCCGTAGGATGTTGAATAATTGCTGAGCCCGTTCAAAACTGTTATAAGAGTTTTTGTGTTGTATGATGTTCTCTTGAGTGACATCAATGGGTCTTAAGGTAAGCATTAAATTAGCATTCAAATGAACTAGCTCATCGGATACGTTTAGAATCGTTAAGTTTATTCTGTTGTTGTCTTTAACTTTGACGAGACAGTTTGACACAAGAAGAGAATCGGAGATGTGTTGATTTAAAATTAGTCCTTCTTTCAATTCTGGATTTCTTACTGAGCACTCTATTATAGTTTCAGTGCGAGCTTGAAGTGTATAGGAAGGCTCGTCGAAGCACAGTTTAACATTATGATTATTTATTTCTAGGAAACCGGAATGATAATTAATTTTACACTGGTGTTGCATAAACAAGTCGTTGCCTACTATAACATCATAAGGTAATTCCATATCATCGAATACATGGAAGGTATGTGGTACTTCTAGTTGATTATTGAACCGTAATTGTAATTCTAAACAGCCTATGCTCTTTAAAGTATCCTTTTTAGCATCTATACCTTTAACTTTAATTGTTTTATCTTTCAACTATAGTAAGAAATTATTTATGCATTTTTTTTTCAGGACACTAATCGACGCTCCGGAGTCTATCAGGAAAGTAAGTGGATCTTGATTGACAGAGGTATGTATTTTAACTTAAGGTAAGTATATTTTTTGAGTAATTATTTCATATATGTCATTTTCTGTTTCAGATTTACAGCGAGTTTGATGATCTTGACCTTCCATATGGGGCTGTGGTTACCCTGCGGCGTGGTCCTACGATTGATAAGGTTCAGACCTTCCATATGGGACTGGTTACCCTGCAGCGTGGTCCTACTATTATTAGGGATCAGACCTTCCTTGTGGGGCTGGTTACCCTGCGGCGTGGTCCTACGATTAATAAGGTTCAGACCTTCCTTATGGGGCTGGTTACCCTGCGGCTTGGCCTTAATGGTAGTTAAAATGGTATCGTCTTGAGCGGGAGAAACCTGCCCCGTGCGACACCTATACGGGACAGCTAATAGTTTAAATCATTATTATCATTGTTATCAGTTTCGTTCCTGCTTTCGTCTTCAAAATTGTTAGTGAGGTTGACACGAGGATTATACTTGAAATTAGACGTAGATGGTTGCATCGGAGTAAAAGGTTGAGGTCCATGTGAGAATCTTTTATTATTATATTCGCGAAGCCTACAATTTTTTAGAGTATGTCCTGGTTTTTTACAATATCTACAGAACGGAGGGTTCCTATATGGAGTACCGGGTTGATGATTAAAATAGTTGTTATTATTATTAAAGTACGGTTTATGCTGGAATCTATTATAATTGGGTTCGGTTCTTCTATGAAATGGTTCAACGGGTTTCGATTTAATATTATTGCGTAAGGAAAACTGTTAAATTTTCTCTTCTGATATAGCTGCATTTATAGCTTCATTTAAAGTTTTGTAGTCCCTACATCTGACAACATTTGCTATCCTAGGATGTAAGCCTAATGTGAATGTATGGACGGCAATGGAGGGCGAGGTCCTCCATAGCCGCTAACCGGCCGGTAAGTTGGCTCTTCTTGGAGTTAGATACTGTGACCTCGGCAAGGAGTTTTTGTAAACAAGTCTCCACTCGTAATGAAAATTCGCTAACTGTTTCTTGGTTTCCTTGCCGACAGTCTAGTAGGTCGGTGAGTAAGTGTGCGTAGTGTTACCGTTCACCAAATTTATTTTTCAAAATTTCTTTTAATGATGGCTATGACTCAAAATCTTTAATTGAGCATGCTCTCTCTGCTTTACCCTCTAATTGACTTAGGATATATTTGAATACGACGTCCTCCTGCTGGGATGACGCTATGGATATGGCACTGTCACAATTCCTCAGAAAAGCTGTTAATTTCGATCTATCGCCGTTAAAAGGTTTAATAAATTTTTAATGCCGTTAAAAGGTTTAATAATTTAATGAGATTTCTTCGTCATCTCTTAATTCCCTAACGTCCTTTTTACCTTCAGATTTTGCCATTTTACTAGTTTAATATGAATAAAATTAATTCAAAGGACAAACCACGGGATATGGCTTGTATATTTCGGTATTAAGTTGCAAAGAAATACTGAGAAATGCGTGGGCCGCGCTGCAGCGCGCAATGTTTAGTCTTGGTACAACTGATAAGAACGACTGAGATTGAAGGTTATGCCTCTTATTAAATTATTATAAATGAAATGTTATAATTAAGTATACTATTAAAATCTAGATATTAAAGTCACTACACGGAATACACTTGATAGAATAGTACACAGGATTAACGCACAACGCTGAATGATTTCACTGGATAGAATATTTATAGCACTTACAGGATTAGTTTGCAGGAATAGCTCATCGCGTTCACTGGATCGTCTGGATAACGTCTACCTTAGACGTATTGGTGATGGTCACCGTCAGGTCGGCGCTGGATACAGGGCAGGTTGGGTGCGATTGGTGACACCCAACTTTTCGGTAACACTACGCAATGGACCCAAGGCGGTACACACACACTCACACTGGATATATAAATGCGACACGGATTAACACGAATATTTTGATTTTGGATGGAATGAGTTCGGGTCCTTGGATTTATTTTTTACCACACTTTTATACACTTTGGCCTTGTACTATAAATCACAATATGCGCTGGGGATATATCCGATCCCACCGCTGCCACCAAATGTTAGAATGGAAAAGGCCGGAGTCTTTTTAAAAAAGAATTATATATTTCCACTAAAAACAATAGGATACAAAATTAGAATAAATGGGGAAAATTCGGTAAGCGTCCCACTTTCTCGATTGTCTGACCCGAACTGAGGAGCCTAGCCTCTGAATACAATATGGTAAAGGAGCATGTGCTGATTAGGCTGCTTAATAATCATTTATATATACATGCCAGGGATGTAGTACGTTCGCCAACCCGCTATCTGCCCCGTGACAAGTCGAGAGCATGGTGACTCTCTTCTTGTCCATCCAAGCCAAGACACAGATGTCCCCGGAGTGCCTATCTACAACCTCTCCCTGCCTGAGCGGAGCTTGTGTCACCAACTTGGGAACGTGAACACGGGACGGACGTAAGGTACCGACGCAGTCAGTACCATTACGTTTGAAAATGCGAGCGAGCGTGGGATAATTGAAATAGTTATCTATAAATAAGCGATGACCTCTGTTCAGTAAGGGATTTAATAATTCAAGTACAATTGCAGTACTTTTGGCCATGTCTGGTGCTGTATCGGCCCTCCTTCCCCGTGTAAACGACCAGAGACCAAAGATAGCCAGTGGCGCTCTCGAAATTATTATTAAGGTGATCAATAATGGGCTTCAAAAGGTGCATTCGGTCGGAGCTTGCCGCGTCAATGTTGGTTAGCCGCGCGTTAGCAGGAGGGGTATCCACAAAATGGGCGCTCCTGGTCAGAAATTTGTTGTTAGTGAAGATTTTTGAAAAAACTTCCACTTCAATAAAGGACCGCGATTAAAGTAACTGTGTATCGTCGGCATCCTAATGATGCCAGTCATCATGAGAAACGCAAATAGGCAAAGAATCTCATCAGCATTTGTTGGATACCACTGTGATTGGAAGGCGGCCTAGCGGATTCGACAAGCATACCGGTTTGTTTCATCAACGACAACCCGCAAAATGTCGTCGCCCCAATAGGAACGAAAGGCATCGTACGGATTTGTGTATAATGGAACTGGCCCGGTATACTCTGGATTAAAAGTTTCTTCGACACTTCAAAAAGAATCCATCGGAGACCATTTGAAGTGGAGATCCACACCTTCCAATAGCAAATGCCTTCCATCATTGTCACCCATTATTATGGCATCGTTCTGGCTCTCGCGATCTTCCCCTACATTCAAACTGGTACTTATGTGGGTGCTTCTTCGTGCTGCCATTTCCTCCACTCTCGTCTGTCGTCTCCTTAGGATATCCCTCGCCATTTCACGCAATGCAAAGGGAACGTCATCGTCCGTCGACCAAATCTGGTACAGCGGTTGCCCTGGTACCCAAGTAGACCTCTGATGGCGAAGCGCCCCACTGCACTCTCTACTACCGGCCCCAGAAATGACGGCACGCCTTCCTCTCACACACACTCGCGGATTAGCTCTTACACTTCTTCCACGACGGGCACCTATTGCACCCCTTTCAACATTCAAATATCTGCCATGCTCACCCAAATGCTCAACCCTGTCATCGATCCTGTCATAGTAGGCGTGCGCGTCTTGGGCCAGGACAATTGGAGGAGACAGCCGCTGACCACCCTCGCCAAAAACGTGGAGGATGACACCAAGCCTGAAATTGATAATAATAAATCTATACAGTGTACTTGTTACTTATGGATAAGTTATAAATTTCCGTGTGCCATCACCACAGGGAAATATACTACTAAGAATACAAGCGTCACCACCCCATTCTTTCCCACGGGTGCCGTATGACGTCGCAAGTAAAGTCGCGACTAAGGGTAGTAAGGCATTCTCACCCATCGCATTACTGGTGGTAGGGCTGTGCCGATTAACATTGGGCCAAAAAAATCTAAAACCCCATTATCCATACATAACCTGTTTGTGCAAATAATGCAAATAAAATTAAACTTACGGCTGCGACTCCTCCCCCTCCCCCACTTCCAACACAAACGGCAGGCAGATCGGCTGCTCATCAGCTGCAGTTGCAGCTGCATAGTATGACGTCGATCTGAAATGAACACTTTGTTATTAGTATGTGTATGTGTAGTCATCACTTGTTGGCTATGTGTGGACACCACATATGAAGGAAATGTAATATTTTACAATATTACTACTACTACTACTACTACTTATCATCACGGCATTGCACTTGCGGGGTGGGCAGGAGAGCAGAGTGCCAAGAGGCTTATATGACATTATTTTTCTATACAAGCAAATCAAAATCTTTCACAATAAAGATTATAACATATGGTATAAATATAAGTAGCAAAAATAAATAAATATACTTACGGCTGCGGCTCGTCACCAGCAGGTGAAGCAGGACTGAACCCCAAATATGGGCCCTGCACCGGGGAGCTAGACCTGCGCTCCAGAGATCTAAAATAAATCCATCATCACCATTAGTATGAGTAGTCATCATAACTTGAATGACCTTCTAGGATAAAAGCATTAAAACTTACTGCTCTGGTGGCTCCGGAGAGAGGCACACCACTAGGGAGTAGGCAACGGTGTGACTGCACAGCGATCAACTGGATCAATCTAGATAAGAAGAACTATTTGAGTAATCTATTCAAAACCTAAAAGATAATATAGCCATCCATTCATCTATCATTCCTTCAAAGTTTACTGCTAGACATAGCCTCCCAAAGAGAGTGCCACGATGACACAATGAGCAGTACTGTGCAACCTACATCAAACAGTGTGTGTGTTTTCAGTCTACTAATGGCTACACATGTGTTTGACCAGTATCTAGTCATATATATATATATATATATATATATATATATATATATATATAAAGTGGTATCCACAACACTTATTATGAAAATAACCATCAGTGAGCGGTACTGTGCCACCTACATCCAACGGCCAACCTATGTGTTTTCAATTAACTGATGGACATAGCCTCCCATATATATGATGGATATACCTCCCAAGGAGAGCGCCACAAGGAGCAGTACTGTGCCGCCTGCATCCAACGGCCACCTATGTGTTTGACCAGTGATATATATATATAGTGGTGGGTAGTTATGAAAATAATCATTAGTACCTCCTCTTGCCCCCTGTTCTGGTCGTCGCTGTGCACCTCCATCACGTCATCCTCATCCTCGCTACTGCTATCCAAAGTGGCGAACAGCCCCTTTGGCGGCTCGTTGGACGGATTCCAGGTCCATGACATGCTTAAAACATTCAATGTAGTAAATTATAGTAAAAGTCAGAATACCTACAACGTCGATAGATTTATATCGAAATAAATAAAATCTACGAACATCACTAATTTTGCAGCCCAATTACGCGATATATATACTATTTCAGTCTTATTTCGATACGGGTAAAGCTGTAATTTGGAAAAATAGAAAAATATAAATTTTATACACGTGGTAGAAAAAACGTGGTACTTTGTAAATGGTAAAACTATCATAATTATATGGTAATTTTCTCGTTTTATTCTAAGTATTATACAATCACTGGCGTAAATGATTATTGTAAATACCATTACACAACCTATTCAAACCATATTTTGCTAAATTTGCACGGCTGCACCTCAAAATGGCGGGAATTTTATTGCCTAATTTCAGACTAAAAATCAATAAAACTACAACGATATTTTCAAATCTAATTACGCTAAAGGTAACCTTTAGCGTATCCAAAATAAAATAAACATGGTTATTATATAACATGATTATTATATAAATCAAAGCACTTACTTGGTAAAATATATGATACGCGGTAGCGGCAAGTTGTTCGCTCGGAGGACTCGCCGGAAATAAAGCACATTTCAAATCATTATTCTCATTGGATATTCATTCGCGACCATAGACAATTGGACGTAGTTACGCAAACTAAAACCAATCCACACGAAGTTAGAGTGGAGATAATAAGCTTTAAAGTAAATATGAGTGCAGAAAATTTCAAGGCAGTTGTTCCAAAATATTTAGTGTGGCAGATTATTCATTGTATTTGCTGGGATGTAGACGCACAAAATTATGAAACATTACTTTTGATTCAATACCTTTTTTTTGGCAAAATATCTCTGGTTCTTTTTTGCAAAATACAACATTTGGCATATTTTTGGGGTTGGTTCCTTTAATAAAACACATATAATTAAAAAATCTTGTAGAAACTAACTGAAAGTATATTTTTTATGTTGTAATTATTTTATTTCTTATAAAATCAACAATAAACAATGAAATTTTGCTTATTCTACAGGATCTAATTCAATACAAAAGTCAGGCTCACCGGAAAATCCGTCAATATCATCCTCAATCTGCATGTCGCCTGTTATATTTTTATAAAATGATTGAGCATCTTTTGGAATAAGGTGCATTAAGCTTTTTAAATCATTTACTTTAGCTTCCGGAATAGCTTTACCGTTTGGCCATAGTGGTTCCATTAAATCAACGGTCAGAGTGGAGGACACATTGCGAAACCCTTTTTTTAAATTTACTTCTTGAAATTCTCCATCTAAATTGGCCGTCATAAATATGGAATCTTTGAAATCTTTTTTAAGCATAATCTCTTTGGTGTTAAGCCAAGAAATTTTGCTTCCATCAACAGCCTTCTTCCTGTTAGTAATCCTTTTTTCGAGCTTAGAAGAGGATAAAAAGTCTTCTTTTTGCATTCTGTGGACCTTCATCGGTTTATTTTTTTTGCAAGATTGCATAATCTGCATGTAATCTTCTGGCGTATAAATTCTTTGTTGGTGTTTAAAGCACATTCAATTTTTCCAAAGTCTGTATCATTCGGTAGGAAACTATGACCGGACTCAAGAAAACGAATAGAAATTTTTTGGAGAGTGGGATGGTCATTTAACGAAGCTTTGAGCATTAAAGTTAATTTAATATTTCGATTCTGACCACCACATGAATCGCTCCAGAGTACCAGTGTTTTTACATTTTCTTTCAATCTCTCCTTCACGTGTTTGATGATGCAGGAGCCTACTTCCTGAGCACCCCTGCCCGCTTCTCCTTCTATCCATACATTACAGTGTACTTGTTCATAGCTTCCTGAATGTATACCCAAGTTGTAAACCCACATTTGCCTTTTGTAAAAGACCAAATTACTTGGTATGCGAGGCAGAGGTAGGGTTTTTTGCAAGTCAAAAGTTAAGGTTTCGGTAGATGGATCATCTTTTGCGAGTCTCATATCGGTCTTTAATTGGTTTCTCAAAGAGTTCGCTTTTTCAATGTGGTTGTCGTGGTTATGCTTGATTAGAATTCTATCTTCTTCAGACTTGGAATGTGATAGTTGGCTTTCAAAATAATCGCATTTATTGCATGTATCTTTATGCAAAGGTTTTGTACGAAGATTGAATTTTTTTACAAACACACAGACAGGTGGTCTAGCTTTTGCCAAAGGTATGACCTGTTTTTGAGCTGCCTTAGACTCATCACAGTAGATATCATATATTTTCTGAAAAGTCATATCAGGCCTAAGATATCTAGTATTGTTATTATTTGCTCTTCGGTAGTGAGAAACATAGGTAGGCAGTTTTTTTACAACATTTATAAACAATTGCTCACTATCAGAAGGTATTTTATTAATTCCAGCAAGACGACCACGTTTATCCGTGATGCAATTTTCAGACCTCATTTTAAGCAGCGCAGTGTTAATCCGTTTGAAAGTTGTCTGAAGAGTCTTAATGAACATTAGCTTATACTAGAATGCCTTGTAAACTATATTCTCGGGAATGTGTTTTTTTCTTAGAGATATTGCCAGGGTTATCAGGGTATATGTGTCATAAGCTCCTAAATCGTAAAACTTTTTAAATTCGGCCAATCTCTTATCAACGGAAATTTTTTCTTGGCAGTTCTTTTTACAGTTGCAGCTAAAGTCGATAATTTTTTTAGGTGGAACTTCTTTCTTCTTCCAATTTACATAAGGTAGGTTCAAGTACTTTCGTTTTTTCCTATCTTCCCTAGTTTGTCCACCGTACAGTCTTTTTCTACCCTTTTTGGGTCTACTTGATGATTCCGATGTTTCCAACTTTTCCCGAAGTTCTTCTGCTGGTACAACACCTGCATTATCATCAACGGATAAAATGGGTCCCTTATTACTTTCAGGCTCAGTTTCACACATAGTAATTTCGTCATCGTCAGTAATGCAACGGGTGCTAGGTATTGTTTCTTGATACATTACGTTGCAACTTAAAATTTCGTTACAGCTTTTAGTCGGTTGATGAATTTCTGCAGAAGTGGTTAGTACTGAAATTGATTTTTCTGAACTATTATCGCTGGAGTTAGAATTATTTTGTTTGTAAATATAATCAGGATCTTGTACCGAATCATCATTACTATCGATCTCTGGTTGATTGTTGTCAACAGAATTATTATTTGGTCCATCATTATCACTCTCAATGTCCATCGAATCGGCTAAAATATTGAATAAATTGGTTGTTCCTGGTGACATATATGGCAAAGGCGAAGCAGGGCATGGGAGCGGTGAAATGTCATGATCAGGAACTTGCTTTGTAAAATAATTTGTTTTTGGTGTAAGCGGAGAAAATGATGGGGCTTCTACACTGCTCTCAGCAGTTGTTTCTCGAGAGAGAAGATTAGGATACGAGAGAGGTGAAATTTGTGCAACGGCATTAGGATCATTGCCGCGTTTCGGAAAAAAAGTTAAGTCTTGGTGTAAGTGGAGGCTTTGCGACATTCGGTGCCTCAGCTCCTATTTTAGGCAAATCTGCTTGCATCTTATGACTAGGATTTAGTCTTGATTTTAACAAAGAAGAAGAGCAGGATGGTTTAATATTTTTTGCTATTAGTTTTTCATGCGGCAGGCTCAGGTGAATTAAAGGTTAGTATTTTGGCAACAGGCAAAAGATAGATTGGTGGATAGGAGGTTGATGAAGCATTTGACTTTTTCCCTCTGACACCTCGCTCAGCAAATGAGAAGCTTGCGATTTTCGTGTGCCATGTAAAGCTGCAAAATTACATCTTCATGTAAAGTTTTTATTAGAGATGAAACGGATAGTGATTTGGCCGGATACCGGATACCGGATATTCGGCTAACTACGAGGCCGGAGCGCCGGATATCCGGCCACCGGATATTCGGCCGCTTATCGCGTTACAATTTGATTTGAATATGCGCGCGTGATTAAGATCGGAAATATTCGGACGCATTCGGCGTGATCGGCATTCGGCCGGCACGACTCGCGGCGTTCGGGTGTAATCGCTCATGTCAGGTTATATGCATTTGTTTATTCCATTGTTTTTCTTTCTATTTAACTTGTCGATTATTAAAAAATGTCAGTATCAAAAAGAAGATCGCCAATTTGGCAATATTTTGATTTAAAAAGTGACGATAACAAGTACGCGTCATGTTTATTGTGTCACGTTGAAATTTCTCGCGGTGGTGAAGGAAAAAAGGCAGGTATGTAAGTTTTAGAGGTTATGTTTTTGCTTCAATTTTAATGCGAGAATACTCTTATATTTTCAAACTTATTTTGTTAATAAACAAACATACTACTTAGCAGTATTCTTAAATTAGTTATTTCGCTGGTCATTCATTTCATTTTAATTTTCATTACTACTACTACAATCTCAATTTGAAATTTAAAATTTAATTTTTTTCTAAACGATATTTTATTAATGCAAGCTTCAGACTTCAGTTTATTTATGCATATTGTGAATGGGTAGGTACTAGGTACAATATTTTAAAATACGTTTCTTTTTCATTCATCAGGTACGTCTGCCATGAGTAATCATTTAAAGTCCAAACATCCACAGGAGTCTAGATTGATAAGTACAAGTAAAACTAGCGAAATTTCAAGATCAATTACGGTTTCACAACGTGCCAATCCCAGCCCAATTGCTCCTTCTACAACTGCAGAAAAACAGCTAACACTGTCGGAATCGTTTGAAAGAAAATTACTTTGGGATTAAACACAAAGTGAAAAATGTGAAATCGAAAATAACAGTCAGGAGCAGGATTTGAACCTGCATCTTCTGGATACCGTCCAGATGCTTTACCAATTGAGCCATCCTGACAATTGCTCCTGACTGTTATTTTCGATTTCACATTTTTCACTTTGTGTTTAATGTATAGTGCTAAGCATGTCAAATGCTAAAAATATATATAAAAAATTCTAAATATTTAAAGGGTTTGCGTCATTATTAGGTAAAATCTTAATTGTAAAATTAAGTTTACCTGGTCGGTATAATGTATGAAAATACTTCCGACAGATGGCGCAGGCGTCACCCAAAGACGTTAAGTATGATGTGTTATCGAAATTAGCAGTCAGGAGCAATTGTCAGGATGGCTCAATTGGTAAAGCATCTGGACGGTATCCAGAAGATGCAGGTTCAAATCCTGCTCCTGACTGTTATTTTCGATTTCACATTTTTCACTTTGTGTTTAATGTATAGTGCTAAGCATGTCAAATGCTAAAAATATATATAAAAAATTCTAAATATTTAAAGGGTTTGCGTCATTATTAGGTAAAATCTTAATTGTAAAATTAAGTTTACCTGGTCGGTATAATGTATGAAAATACTTCCGACAGATGGCGCAGGCGTCACCCAAAGACGTTAAGTATGATGTGTTATCGAAATTAGCAGTCAGGAGCAATTGTCAGGATGGCTCAATTGGTAAAGCATCTGGACGGTATCCAGAAGATGCAGGTTCAAATCCTGCTCCTGACTGTTATTTTCGATTTCACATTTTTCACTTTGTGTTTAATGTATAGTGCTAAGCATGTCAAATGCTAAAAATATATATAAAAAATTCTAAAAATTACTTTGGGATGTGAATGATGCCAAAGCCAAAAAGTATCATTATTTAATTGCAGAAATGATTGCAATAGATAACGAGCCGTTCAGTATTGTAGAAAAGGTTGGGTTTAAAAGACTTTTAGAACAAGCGCTACCTCGTTATGAATTACCAAGTCGCACTTATATATCTCAAAAAATTATTCCAGACATCTACAATAGAATTCGCGACAAAATAAAAGCAAACATTTCTAAAGCTATTGCAATTTCTGTTACGTCTGACATTTGGACCTGCCTGCACAATAGTTCCAGTTTCCTAAGTTTCACAGCCCATTGGTTGTCTCCGGAATTTCAGCTGAACCACGGCGTTCTTGCTATGAAACCGTTTTCAGGATCACACACAGGTGAAAATATAGCAAACGAACTGAACGCTATAGCTGCTCGCTGGGATATTGAGAAAGATAAAATTCACTTACTAATCCATGATAGTGGAGCTAATATGGTGAAAGGAGCTCGAGTTGGAGAGTATCATTCCGCTAGATGTTTCATACATTCGCTTCAGCGAGTTATTGATAAGTCAATGAAGGTCCAGGCTGAGCTATTAGAAGTGATTGCTACTGGTAGACGTCTAGTAACTCATTTCAATCATTCAGGTTTGGCACAAGAAAAATTACTTGCAATTCAAAAGGAGTTAAATTTGCCGCAGCATCAGTTAGTGCAGGACATCAACACGAGGTGGAATTCTACCTACTACATGGCTGCACGCTTGGTGGAACAAAAAAGGGCTATCTCTCTTTATGTTGTTGAACATGAGACACTGACTAATTTGACGATACAACAGTGGGGTCTGTTGGAGCAGTGCATAAACCTTTTAAAACCATTTGAAGAAATAACAAAAATTACAAGTTCTGGCGTTTCCTGTATATCCGAAGTGATACCACACGTTTATGCACTAAAAAAGTATTTGGATAAAACCGAGACAGCACAAAGAACACCAGACTTAGCACGTTTAAGAGCCTCCTTGAAAGCTGAATTGGAAAGTCGTTTTAAATCCTTAGAAGAAGATCTAAACTTCATAATTGCTACCTTTCTAGACCCAAGATTCAAATCAGACTATTTAGGAGTTCTTGAAACTGAAAAAGCCCGACAGAAAATCCTGATAGAATATATAAAAAACTCTTACGACGATTCTTCTTCCGACAGTAATAGATCATCGCCGTCTTCAACACCTGCTAAACGACAAAAAGAAGATGAAACTGGATCAAATTTTACACGCGAAGCTCATAACACTTTTTGGGACTGTTTCAATGAAGTGGCAAAGGACAACAGTAGCAGTTGTCGCGATCAAGAAAAACAAAATCCAATTTCTAATGAGATTGACTTTTTCTTAAAGTTATCTCGAATAGATCGCAATCGCGACCCATACCTTTGGTGGTCGGTCAATTCAAACCAATACCCTCAATTGGCGAAGTTTGCAAGAATTTATCTTGGAGCACCTGCCAGTAGCGTTTACAGCGAAAGGCTATTTTCAGAAGCTGGTCTAGTATACGAAGCCAAGCGGAGTCGCCTCTTACCAACAAATGCTGAAAACCTAGTATTCATTCACCATAATTTGCCGCTAGTTAATTTTGAGTACTAACACTAAGTAAATTTTTAGTAATTAACTTTTTATCAAACAATTTCTGTCATTATTTTAATTTAATAAATGGTGTCCGTCCATAACCTATTGTTATATTATTTTTATTTCATATATGTGTGTGTATGTGCAAAATAATCCGTTACTAATATTATAAATTCAGTCTGTTTGTCTGCTACTCTCTCACGCCTAAACTAAAGAACTGATTTTGCTGAAATTTGATACAGAGATAGATTAGACAACGAGAAACAATATAGATAGGCTTAAAAACTTTTGTATTCCCACAGAAAAGCGCGATATAGACGAGTTTAGGGCGTAAAGCACTCAGCGCGAACGGTATCGCGGGAAACATCTAGTATTCGGTATTCGGCCGGATAGTGCCCTACTATCCGGTATCCGGCCGGATAGTGAAAATAGGCCGGATAGGCCGGATACCGGATAGTTACCGGATATCCGTTTCATCACTAGTTTTTATTAATAGTAATATCGATGTTTTACTACTCGATGTTTCTCTTTAAATTGAGTGTAGATACAACAAAGTTCCATACAGAATTTGTTAAAATCATTAGACTTATTTTTCAGAAAATCAGATAATTAAGTAGTTTTTATTTTATTTCTGTCATTATATATGAATTATACTTCTTTTTTTGGTACCTACACAGTGATTTGGTTGTAAAAGTGCAGCAACTAGCATTATTATGGGGCTTCTTTAAAGCTGTATTGAAATTGAACACAAACAAATGCAATGAATTAAAAACTTTTTTTTTGAAAGTCGGTTAATTTTTTTAAATTAATATGCCTATTATATGTATTTATACTTTATGAATAAATTTAATTTTTGATACCTTTCTATAGTGCTACTGGACTTCCTTGCGGAGACTCTTCTATTATGTCTGCAACAAATATGAATATTACTCTTAACCCTAGCCTAGGTACATAATATTTCATTTGAAGCTAACCAACGGTTTATCCACTATATGAATTAATAGAAACAAGAGAGTAAAAGCATGCAGTTTATATCTTAATGATATATAGAATATATAGCCCAAGTGCCTAACCTCTCGGCCATCCGAACATGCAACAATTTCTTCAAATTTCTAGATCACTTCAAGTTTTTACGTCTTGGGGTGACGGATGGCCGAGAGGTTAGGCACTCGGGCGCGATTCCTGAGGACGCGGGTTCGAATCCCGCTCTCAACATTGCAATTTTTTCATCATTTTTCTAGTTCACTGATTTAATATTTAATATTAGATTGCCTAGCATGCCAAATGCTTAAAAAATAGATAAATTTCTTTATATAGAATATAATATAACTAAATTATTTTAAACTACAATCATAATGCGTTACATTTTTGAGGTTATAAAAACTTAATATAGGTAACTTACCGTTATCTAAATTTTCTGCTTCTTCAATACCCGTTTTAGTTTTTTCAGGTAAACAAGCACTAACAAGAGCTTTTGATCTTGAACTTACGCGTGGATTCATTTTGAAACACCATTAATAAACTTTTTGCAAAACAGTTTCTGCAGTTTCGGAACAACAGGTGATTAGTGAAAGTACATAGGGAATGAAAAATGTTGCCAACTTTATCCCTGTATTGCCGTATCAATAAGAAAGTTTAACCAAATTGCAGGATTAATTACCTTAAAAATGTATTTTGATTGGCAGCATCAAGATATATTTTGTAATTTAATATGAATACAGAACATAACGTGACTAATTATCTCGAAATTTAGCTATTTTTATAAAGCAAACAAGAACCAATACGCATGGTTTTATGTTTTACTTATATAAACATACTTAAAAAGACTCATGCGGGTTGGTTCTAGTTTGTGTAACAAAAATAGTAAAGTTCTGGTGGTACCAAGTGCTATGGTATCTTTTGTATATTAAAGAACAGTATGTTTCGAGTTAAAGATAAATCATGTGGTTTGGTACTTGTTTGTGAAATGAATATAATAAATAACACTAAGTACCAAGTGTCATAGATCTTTTTATCATACACAAACCTGGCATAATGTGGATTGGTACCTTTGCCAGCATTCTATTTTTCTAAGTTAAAGTTGTCAAACTGCCTGGATCTTTTTAGCACAAATAAAACAACTATCTATGGAACCATCTGCATATTTAACCCAGTTTGATAAAAAATGAGGGTTGGTTCTTGTTTGCGTAACTACGTCCAATTGGTGTGGCATTGGAAAAAATGATTCTAGTTCATCATTAACCAAAAATATTCAACATATATACACTCCAGGATTATGAAAAAAAAAAATAAACAAAAACACTGACCCGATGCCAATATTGGCATCGGGGGCAACCAAGGTGATATTTTTTTTTGACAGCTCATTTGACAGTGCCTATATTGGCATCACTGGGCGCGGAAAGGTTGTTGAGTATGTGATGAAAGCCAGTTAAAGATAGAGTTGAAACCAGTTTGGGCATTAGAGAGAAGTTCCGAGTATGAGTTTGCATTAAAAGTGATGGCAGTGTCGTCTGCATAAGATACTATATTGGAATTTGGAATATTTAAGTTACAAAGATCGTTATTAAACACAATAAATAAGGTTGGCCCAAGGATACTTACTTGGTTGGTACCCCGTAACCGTATGGTGGTTTCCTATCTTCACTATTTGTGTTCTGTTAGTCAAATAGCCCTTAAAGAAATCGAGTTGAGAGCCTCTTACCCCGACTCGCTCTAATTTGGCCAAAAGTGCATCAACAGGGACGGTGTCGAAAGCTTTGGTGAGATCTAAAAATATAGTGAGAACTTTTTTTTTGTCATTTAGGTTTTTTACTATATTGGAAGTCAATTCGTGGACAGCATCTGTAGTTGATCGATTCTTACGGAAACCGAACTGTTGGGAGGATAAAATGTTAAAATGTTCTAAGTACCTAACTAAGCGGTTATTGACTAGGCGCTCCAAGAGCTTTGATAGTGAATTCAACACTGCGATTGGGCGATAATTATCAACGATTGTCTTGTCACCTGCCTTAAAGATAGGATGAATTATAGTTCTTTTAGGCGATGAAGGAAAGACTGAGGTCTCAAGACAATTATTAAAAATGTGACTAAGAATAGGAGCAAAAGATTGGCATATATTTTTAAAACAACAGATGGAATTTCATCCCAACCACTTGCAGCGTTTGATCTGAGTGAGTTTGTTTTTGGCTTTTGTCAGAATAGTCGTGCAAAAATTACGATATCGCTTGTATGTGATGCAGAGACTTCTGTTACCGGGCGAACGTTTTACTTGTCTATGCAGGGCCCTGATTCACTATAATTAAAGGAGCACGTTACGTGGCGAGTTGACGATGTTTGCGTGAAAGCCGTCTAAAATTGTATTCACTATGCCAAGTATCAAGTTTCATAACGCGGCTAGGTCCGTTTTGAAGCTGTCTTAAACTGTCAATCTAACGATTTTCATTCTAGCGCGTTTGTGGTTACGTTTACCATTGTTATTATACTTTCGTGGGTGAAATGACTAGAAGTTTTTGTAACTGGCAAAATAAACTAAAGTTCAGAAACCCAGTTATTTTAATGGTTTATAATACCATTAAAATCGCTACCCGCATTTTCAGAATCACTAAGATAATATTTAGGTATTAAAAGGTTATTTGTGCTATTTATAACTATTTCTTAGTGTTACAACTTACAATTTTATTATAGGTACTACACATTATACATATAATATCAATAACTTTACAACGCATATGCTCATTGATAATATAGTGCTCGTTATGTTATTTGAGAGAAACAATAACTACGACTAATGTCTTAGATATAAACTGAACATTGTTACAAACTCTTACAAAAGGTGCAAGTAATATAATGTTTAATAAACTATTCCATGTACCAATGACATTATAAAATCTGTATTTAGATCAAGTATTAGACGTGTGTATAATAGTAGGTAAACTCCTTTTTTGTTAAATAAAATCGATGAAACAAAGTATGTAGAAAAGTAATAATCGTTTTTTTTATTTGTGTAAATAACTATAACTTAAAAGTTATGCAAGTCACTGATTGGAAACATCACACAGGCAGGAAGGCAGAAGCACATCTAATACGTTCACAACTTTATTTCGCCAACATCTCATAACACGTCTACTAAAAAAATTATATCCATTTCCTTGTGCTAAGCAATAGCCACAATTTTGCCGTTGATATCGATGAAGTATCGTATAATATGTGAATTTTGTTTTGGCATTTATTATTATAATAATGTGATAATTTAGTTCTTGATTAATAGTTATGATAGCCTCAACGTTGCCAATGCCCCTTACTTAATTCAAATAGATTATCAAAAGGAGGAGCAATGTGTATTATTGTTATAACAATAAATTTTTGTGGCGATCTTATTGATTCAATACAATGAAGTTTTCTGATTTTTCCTTCTGTTGATACGTTTGTACAGAGTTAAGCTTATTATTATACATATTACTTTCTTTTTTCTTGATAGTTTGCTTAGAAGAAGATGGTCTCCCATTTGGGGTAACACCTGACGATAGTCAGGGGCGTCGCTATCGACAGTTTATTGTCACTGACCAGGATGCCGTTCAAATCCCTCCAAAGTGCGACCTGCCTCGCTTGCCAGCTGTGTACTTTCTTCTCCTTAGAGGTCCACGTCTGCTCCCACTAATAGTAACCCGCCACTCACTCCACTTCAGCAGGTTTTTTAGTTATTGTTCTGTCACACTGCACTTCGGTAGGACGAAAGTAGTTACAGTTTTGCACCGAATTTAGATACTGATTTCTCGGGTATTTAGTTTATATCGATCTAACACGAGCGCGAGATGATTCGTGAAGAGACTCATACGTTACCACCGAACACACACCGAACGGAACTTTTTTCCACCAGCTTCATACGCCGCGAATAGCTAATAGTAGGTCGCACATACGAGTATCGCTCGCTCATTGGTCAAGGTTCGAACGGCGGCGGAAACAAACGAATAAACTGTGGATTTTGTATGCAACAATAATTTTGAATACGAAACAGATATATTGTCATAAAATACACTCGACATAGTAAACAAACAACAATTTGATATAATGACATATCGCTCTTCAACTTATACTACCAAAAACACGTGGCGTCAATTCAAATCTGACATTAAACAAAGACTTATGCAAGTAACTGTTGTGTGAATGAGAGAAGAATACTTGTGTTGTTCATCATTCATTCCTTTTAGATTTGGCTGGGATGTAAGCGGAATAAGGTTAGTAAAACCTGGATAAATTTTCCTACGTGCAAGATAAATTTTGAATTACATAGTTATTCATGTAACCTAGGTTAGTAAACGCAAAGGTATTTAGTTATCTCAAAATTTCCGCGTAAGTGGCCCTAAGTGAAATAATTGAACACACATGCAAGAGTTTGTGGATATGTTTGCAACCTACATATATGCCCGAAAAAACAGAAGAAGATTGGATAAATATAGCAAAACATTTTTTGAAAGATCACCTTTTCCTAATTGCCCTGGTTCCATAGATGGAAAACATATACGAATAGAAAGGCCAGAAAATACTGATTCAGAAGCCTTCAATTACAAAAAGTATTATTCTGTAACATTATTAGCTATAGCTGATGCAGACTATTGCTTTACTGCTATAGATGTTGAAGCATATGGATCAAATAGTGACTCTAGCGTTTTCAAAAACTCAAATATTGGCAAAAGATTTTTGTTAGGGTCCTACGGGACTTAATGAAAGCAGTGGACTGTATACTTTAGCTGGTTTAATCGCCGATCGGTATTACATAAGATACAAAAAATAATTTACGCCCTACGGATGGTGCCCCCTTTAGTCTTGATTTCGGCCACCCTAGCGATACCATCACTGCCTGGATATAATTGTACCACTCTTCCTAAGAACCATAAAAGAGGCGGCAGGGATTTATCCTTGATGATAACCAGCATGCCTACTTTAAGCTCTGATCTATTGGCCTTCCATTTAGTCTTCGCTTGTAGTAGAGACACGTATTCGAGGCTGAAGCGGTTCCAGAAATGCTGCTTTATAAGCTCTACTCTTTTAAAGCGCTCAAGAGCGTTGATGCTGCCACCTGCGGCTGTGGAATAGACATAAGTGATAGTCCAATCAAAAAATGAGCAGGAGTGAGAGCGGAATAATTATGAGGATCAGAGAATAGTGGTGTAAGAGGACGAGAGTTCAAAATTGCCTCTATCTGAGCGAGGCAAGTAGTTAATTCCTCGTAAGTAAAATGAGTCAATTAAAGAATCCTGCGCAGATGATGTTTAGTAGAGCGAACGGCGGCCTCAGCTAAACCATTAAAATGTGAACTGTAAGCAGGCACGAATTTAAATTCAATACCTTGATGTGCTGCTATATGACCTTCCAGATCGGATTGGGCCAAAAATGATGATAATTCATTAAAGGCCCCCACAAAATTAGTGCCACTGTCGGAGGTGATACTAAACGGTTTACTACGGCGTGAAATGAAACTCTTTAATGCGGCTATATATGCTTCGGTGGATAGTGCCATGACAAGCTCGATGTGACAGGCCTTAACGGAATTGCAAATGAAGATTGCCAAATATGACTTAATAAGCCTACACCCTCCACCCTTTCGGTCTGCTACCATTGCTGGTCCAGCATAGTCCACGGAGCAATGTAAAAAGGGAAACGCTAATGTGGTTCGTGAACTAGGTAACTGTCCCATTATAGGTTGAATAGACTCGGCTCTGTATCTAAAACATTTAACACATTTTTTAACAAAAGTCTGACAGATTTCTGCCACCTAACGGCCAATAAGTTTGTCTTATATTTGCTAAAAGTAACTGTGGGCCAGCGTGTAAATATTTTAAAAGAAAATAATTAAATAAAATTTTAGTAAAGTTATGTTTGGCACATATTAAAATTGGGTATTTAGTGTTGTGGTCGTATGGGGAGTTACTGAGTCTGCCCCCTACACGAATTATGTTACTTTATCGATAAATGGAGACAAGGAAGACAGTCTATTTTTTATAGGCAACGCTTTTCCACCTTTTAAGATAGAGTGTTCATCAGGAAACATTTCTGATTGAACTTTACATAGTATTAAATTTAGTTAATTTTGTAGTTCTGTAACTGATAAATAGCCCGTTAATTTATTTTTGTTCTCACAATTGTAAGCAAATCTTTGTATATAAGCTATGGAACGTTGTAAAAATGTAAATTTGGATGTTTTATTAATTAAATTAGATGTCAAGTCATCATTAGAATTATTGTTATGAGCTAACGAATAAGATATCATTTCTGGTAGATCTTGTCTCTCGCTAACATTAGGCATCTTCGGCCACTCAACCTCTGGTTTTAATAAAAATGTGGGCCCTGACCACCACAGCGCAATGTTACTGATGGAATCAGCCTTCACCCCGCGAGAAACAAGATCCGCCTGGTTGTCTTTCGACGGAACGTAGCTCCACGTGTGACCTTCGGTATTTTCCTGGATCTCATGTACAAGGTTTCGTATAAAACTTTTTAGTTGAAGTGGTAATGAATTTAACCATCCTAAAATAATGGTAGAGTCGCACCAAAACCTACACTTACTAATTTTCAGAGTTAATGAGGTTAGTACCTTACTCCACAACCTTGTAGCGAGCAAAGCTCCACAAAGCTCAAGACGGGGTATCGTCGTCGGCTTTATTGGCGCTACCTTGTTTTTTGAAGTCAAGAGATGAACAGATACTAGACCAGAATTATGCACAGAACGAATGTACAAACAAGCACCGTAAGCTCGCTCTGAGGCGTCTAAAAATACATGAATTTCAAAAAAATCTGCGTTATCACTAAGGACCCAACGAGGAAATTTTAATTCATTAAGAGAAGACAAAACACTTGCAAAAGCTAGCCAGTCTCTTTATTTCATGTGATACTTCATCATCCCATGAATGTTTTTCAATCCACAACCGTTGCATCATTATTTTAGCCTCGACTACGCAAGGACCTACAAGGCCCAGTGGATCAAAGATTTGGCTTATAACTAAAAGAGTATAACGTTTAGTGATCTTTTTATGATGTTCTATAGTAATTGAAAATTATAAAATATCTGAATCACAGATCCAATTAAGGCCTAACTTTTTAGAAGCAACGTTATGATTGGTTTCTGGAAAACTTAAAATGTTATTAGGCTTATCACAACTAGGCGAAATTGCTTGTAATATACTTTCACTTTTTGACCTAAATTTTCTTAGATTAAAATGTGCTGATTTTAAAGTAGATATTACGCCTTTACAGATATCAATCGCATTATTAAGAGAAGATGACCCGTTGATGTAGTCATCTATATAGAAATCTTTCTCTATGGACCCTTTTATCTCACTGTCAGGCAAATCACATGCTAAAGTTACTAAGCACTTTGTGGCTAGGTAGGGTGCGGATGCTGTACCATAAGTCACGGTATTATGCGTGTATGTTTATAAGACTCGTTTGAATTATAACGGAAAGCTATTTGTTGAAGAGAGCGTTGTGATGGATTTAGTTCAATCGCTCTGTACATTTTCTCCATGTCCCCCGTGACGACATATTTATGTTGTCGGAAGCGTAATAAAATGGAATAGAGATCTTCTTGTACCGTTGGACCGATCATCTGGATGTCATTAAGCGACACACCAGTCGAAGTGACCGCAGAAGCGTCGAAAACAGTACGAAGTTTAGTTGTAAGGCTCGACTCACGGATGACTCCGTGGTGAGGTAAAAAATAGCTATATTGTCGATGATTATTATATAAAGACTCCTCATTTTCAGTCATGTGACCTAGTCGCTCATACTCCCTCATGAACTCAATATAACTATTCTTGAAGACAGGATCTTTTAAAAACTTACGTTCTAAAGACAAGAAACGATATTTAGCTTTATGATAAGAATCACCTAAGACTGAAGGATCGCTCTTCAGTGGCATAGATACCACAAAACGGCCATCGATATTCCGCGTAGTGTTTTCTAAAAAATACTGTTCACAGATACATTCATCGGGAGATAAGGAGTGCTTAGCTTCTACTGTATCTAACTCCCAGAAACTAGACAAGTCTGGGTTCGAATCCTCTTGAAAAATTACAAATCGGTGTAGAGTGTAACTTAGGACTGGCAACATAACCTGACACCAACTAACCCAGTTTCGTTTCATATAATTGTGGCAAATTTTTACCTAAATCAATCGAATTTCTTCCTAAGACCGATCAGAATACGTGGGCCCCAACCAATATATCTATAGTTGCGGGCTCGTTAAACAAAGAGTCAGCTAGGCATATTCCTGAAGGAATTGGAATATTTTCAATATTTATAAAAGAAGACGGCAAAGATTTGGTGATTAGAGGTAAAAACAAAGTCAATACTCATTTTAAAATCATTATGAAGAGACTTTATAGTGAGACTACAAGATTGTGTGCTTAGTGCAGAGATGTACAAAATACCCTGTACAAAGTATCTGGAATACAAAATGCAAGATACTTTTAAATTAAGTATTTCAGACACCAGATACAAAATACTTTCGAGAACTCGACAAACAGGTGTTATATTTCAAAAATATTTTTTTTATTGTAGGGTAAGTATTTAAGCTTTTTAAGCTAATATCTTTATTATTTAGGTATTGTAGTGTTTCTAAGTCAGCGGCGCTAGCAGTAGATCCTGTATTTTCACCACTTGCAATAGAGGAATCAGAATCCTCTAAGAACATGTTATAAGATTCATCTCTTGACTTCTTTTTTATATCTCCCTCAATACTGTCTAAAGCCTCCGACTTTTGTTTTTCAGATCGATTAATTTTTCGTGTTTCAGTCAGGATAAGTTCTTTTACATTTTCCCTCCGCTCTTTTGGTACCCATTTCATTTTAAAAAACGGATGTGATATTGCGGCGAAAATTGCATCATTTGCTGCAGGCTCCAATTGCAAAAACTTTTTTAAACGTTTATTTAGGTTTTCTTCAATGACATCAAGGAGAGAAATGCAGTATTTTAGATTTTCTGACATAAGACCCTTGATGATATGTTGAATTCTTATTAACTCGGGTAACAGACAACCATAATAAGTATCCTTTTCCCCTTGCAGGCTTTGAATAGCTTCTGCTATCGGCTTTGAACATTCTACATATTCACTTAAAAAGTGAATTTCATTTTCATTTAACGGTGGGAAACATTTTCATTGTTTCAATAAGACGGTTCTGCACAGCTAAGAGATCTTGTATGAAATTATAATAAGAGTTCCACCGAGTTGCACACGGAGAAGTTGGTGACTTTCCCGTCATCTCCAAATATGTTTCACTTGCTTTTGGTGATCTACAACATAAATTCTTGAGCTTGGCATTTTGCTAAGGCCCCGTCATGCATTTTCTTATATAAAGATTTTTTTAATCTTGCTTGTTTAAAATCTGTATCAGCGATCAAATGTAAAGTGTGTGTAGCACATCTTTCATGTCCGGGCAGAAGGCAATCACTTTCTAAGTCTGATAAAACATCTGGAAAAGCTTGTAGTACTAGCAGTGAATCATCATTTACATTACTTTCATCGTTTTTCATTGTTCAATATCTTCTTCATAATCATAAGCATAATTTTCATCTGTTTCTGAATCTGACTTCCCAAATACACCAAATGCCTTAACCATATTTGAACCATTATCTGTAACTGTTTTAACAATTTTTGATAGTTTCAGGTCATAGTCTGAATGTACATCAGCTATTAGCTCTGCAACTTTGTCATATGTGTGAGCCCCTTTAAATCTTCTACAAGCTATGGCAGCACTTTTCCTCTCAAAGGTTTCACTCTCGATCCAGTGGACTGTAACCCCTAAATAACTCTGTCTGGAGGAAGACCAAATATCAGCTGTACTGCACACAAATTCAATAGCATTCAATTCGATCTTAATTTTGGTCTTGTATTTGTTGTACTCTTCACTAATTCTAGTTTTAGCTGTACGACGGCACATAACTTTTGGAGGCTTTGTTAGTTGCTGTGCACTTGCAATCAAAGCTCTAAAAGCCTTTTACTCCACTATTGATAATGGTGACATAGTTTCAACAATAAATTGTACAATCAACTTGTCCAAATTAACAGATCTGGAACCAGTTACAATATTTGTAAGAGTAGACAGCTTTATTTTTTTAGATAGTACCGTTGATTCCGAACTACTGTCACTATTAATCTGAGTAAGTTTTCTTTTTTTAATTTTAAGTGTTGTATTTTTAACTTTTTCATAATCCTGCAACTGATCTGTGTGACCTTTCCTCTGTAATAAAACAAAAATGAGATCATTATTACAGTTAGTATATTTAAAATAATAAAATTTCATGAAATTTATTATTACTCATGACAATAATTTTAATGAAATAGAAATTTATTAAGTAAACATATTATCTCCTATACAAAATTGCATCTGTATAAAAAAACTTACCTTTAAATGCTTCAAAAAATTCGTAGTAGAAGTAACACTACCCCTTATAACTTTTGAACATACATTGCATGTTGCTGATACATTCACAACACTTCCATCGACTTGTTTAATATATTTAAAACAATGCTTCAAAATTAGCGGTGTACTCAAATTGTTCTCTATCTCTTGATCCCTGAAAACCCAAAAAAATGTATTAGGAATTAAGAAAGAAATATGAAATTTTAAGGTGACAGTGACCGAACACTGCGATACGACTAAAACTTATAAATTTAGTCAGAAATATCAGTTACACATAAATTCGTAAAAGATCGTTGATGATTTCTATTAGTTAGATTTCTTTGTTGTTATTCTAACCTAAATTGCGAGTTACATAGATATTTCTGTCGTCCAGTCGTTGTCGCGAAACCCGCGGAGTAGGTAAAGAAACAGTATTATTTATATTCTTTTAACATCTAATTAATAGCAGAATAAAATAAAACTTCCCCACATTAATCATGTGATGTTTTTTTTAGATTTTTTTGACATCTCCCTCCCCCAAGGTCATACATTATGAGGTTTAAGACTATCCCCCTCCCCCCAATATCACGTGTATTTTCTTAGTATCTTAAAAATTTCAGAATATTATCTTTTATTTCAGGTAAGTATAATCTAATTCAAGCTCACACGCCTATAGCCCTATAGCATTGCTGCCAATATTTCCAAAAATTTTTGAAAAGTATATTCATATGAAAATATATAAATGTTTAGAAGATAATAAGCTATTATATCCGGAACAAAATGGATTTAGACCAAATAAAAACATAAATCAAGCAATTTGCGAATTTTATAAAACAATAATTACCCAGGTCAGGCCAGGGGTGGAAATATCTTAAGCTTAATAATATCGTATTTCACTGGTAGATATCACATTACCAAGATTTGTAGGATAAATATCTGTACTAAACATGAGTCATCATACCTTTCTGAGCCACGATTAATCAAGTATGGTGTACCACAGGGCAGTGTACTAGGTCCACTTTTATTTATAATGTACATAAATGACCTGCCCAAATGTACAAATAATCCAATGTAACTATTTGCAGACGACAGTACTGTTTCCATTGAATGTGGGGATGCCAATCAATATCAGGAGGACATTAATAAATGTTTGTCATTAATAATTAGCTGGTTACACAAAAATAACTTACAAATAAATTTCGCTAAAACCCAAGTCATGCACTTTAGCCAAAGACCACAGCTTCACAATGTTTTTAATGTCAGCCACAACAACAATCTTGTACAAGATGTAGCCTCTACCAGATTTTTAGGTCTAATAGTAGATAGACAGCTGATTTGGAAGGAGCATATAGCGAATGTATGTAAGAGGGTAAGTTGTTCTGCTTATGCTCTTTATAAACTTTCGTCAGCAGTAAACACTGATACGGCCCTTACGGGCCCGGCCAAGGGCGTTTAAAGTTCAAAAACGGTGTGTGCACGCTATTTTTGGTCTGAAAATGGCAGAAAGTTGTAGACCGTTCTTTGTTAAGTACAAAATCCTGACACTTCCGTCGTTATACCTATTAGAAACAGCATTATTCGTGCACAAAAATCCCCAACAATTTCAGCGCTTGACAGATGTTGTTAAAAGAAACAGACGCAATCATAACAGATTGTGTATAGATAGTGCAAAACAAAGCTTGATGAGCAAAAGCTTGTTGTGTATGGCGCCTATAATATATATTAAAATACCCAATGATTTAAAGTGTCTTAATACAACACGCTTTAAAACGAATTTATCAAAAATATTGGCAGGTAAATTTTATTACAGAGTGAAAGATTTTTTAGAGGATAAAATAGTTATTTAATTTGGCCATGTGTTTGCAATTAATGTGAAATTTAGAATGTTTAATAAGTGTGTTTTTTCAATGACATTTAAAGACATCTTGAATTGACTTTCTAATCTAATTTATATAATTAATTTTAACCTTTTTATTTTTCTTTGTTAACTATTGACATTTACTTAATTTTTATTGTTTTTTTTAAATATTTTTATTGTTCAAATAATGCTAATGAGAAGTTCCTATTTAATGTTTTTTTGTTGTACATAATGTATTCATACGCCGTTCTAGGCAGATTTTGGTGATACAAAACCAAAGATATAATAAAAACTGTGAAACCATACCCAAAATGTAATGAATAAATAAATGATGATTGATTGATACTGCTTTTCGGTTGTTAAGAAATCGCACGTTCAACAAAAAAATAAATACACGTAATATCTCACTACACTCACCCTCCCTCCTTGTGATATTTCTTGAATTTTGTCAAACCACCTCCCCCCCCCCCCCCCTTTACCGCCTCACATGATTAATGGACACCCCCTTGTCGGATGCACCGGCGAGCCGACCAAGTCCAACCATTTTGTTTATTTTTTTATTTTAGGTGGGCAAATTAAATATCCTACCGCACACCCCGCTGCCCGGGGAGACAACGGGGTAGTGTGGGGCTCTCACCCACTAAAAACCCACCGTGCGCCTCCACCCGCCCTTACTACGGCGGATCACGGGTACCGCGTCGTTTCGACCGCGATCCGCAGGCGGCAGCCCCTTTCCCGGGCCCTCTCCGCCACCTCCTTCCGCGAGATGACAGCCTCGCAGAAGGCGGCGACCGCGGTCCAGGCCCTGTCACTGCCAACCATCGCTCGCGCAACGGCCGGCAGCGACAGGTCCACGCCTATGACTGCAACGAGTTCCCGGCGCTGCACATCCCAGGCCGGGCACGACTCGAGCGTGTGCTGCGCCGAGTCCTCGTCGCAGCCGCAGTGGTGACAGCCTGGGGTCGTCTCCCTCCTAGCGATCATGTGCAGGTATTTTCCGAAGCAACCATGCCCCGACAAAACCTGCACCAACCGGAAGGTGAGGATCCCGTGCTGTCGCCCTGCCCATTCTTCCAAAATCGGCTGGAGCGCCCCCACGGTCCAGAGACCAGCCCGGGGCGTCTCCAGCCGAGACTTCCGCCCACACGGGCGCGCCGTACAGTGCCATCGACCGTACTACCCCCGCGTAGAGTCGCCGACACGCGAGACTCGGTCCGCCCAGATTCGGCATCAGTCGCCCGAGGGCGGACGCCGTGCCGACGAGCTTTGGCGCAAGACGGCGGAAGTGCTCGTCAAAGTGCCACCGTCCATCCAATACCAGGCCCAGATATTTGATGTGGGCGCCACGTCCAACCATCATTAGTAATAATTATGTTGGACCAACCACCTTACACACGTTCCGTTTTAGTCGTCACCGAGTGGTCGGAACCAGCCAAATCGGAACGTCTGTTAGTAGCCTAAGCCCTCATGTCAGCCACAGGTGACTGACATCATCAAATTTAAATGATCGCAGTGTGCCGTCTAGCTCTTTTCTATTAGAAATGACGTGGCCCCAAGCAAGACATATTCAACATAGCCTCTTATTCTTATATCTAGAACAAAAGTTATCACGTATTTTTATGATAATGATGAAATAAAACACAATGAAATTTTAAAGACTTTAATATTTACTAAGGTAATCACATTTTTTTTGGCGAATTATTATGTTTAACGAACAATAGAGATATTCAAAATTATTATGTTCAATAATAACATTGAAGACAAAAATGAGGTTCATTTGGGCATTGAGGGCAGTAAGTTACAACTTGTTTTGTCTTTTTTCTTGCATATACTCTATCGACTGTCTGTACATTTATTTTATAGCATCTAGAACAATATTTCCGAGTTTTTCTCACAGTCCCTTCTTTTCTTGTTAATGTATGCTTTTTTGTTTTTTTTTTCTTGTATTTCTTGTAAATCGCAGCTCTGGTTCGCAGTTTTCTTTGCCTGATTCTGTTAGGTATTTGCACAAAATCTTCCTGTAGTCTACTAGGGGATAGTAGACTCTCGACGAATTAGTAATTTCTTTATACATTATGTAAGAATTGAGCAAAGTTCAGTAGTAATTCCACAGCCAGTTTTCTGTGCCATTTTACTGACTTTCGTAGCGGTGTTGAGTAGGCGATCATTTGATCCGACAGGTCTACTGCTGCTTTAGCATTCAAATTCAAATTCAAATTCAAAAATATCTTTATTTCATAGGCCTATTAAATAGCACTTAAAATCGTCAAGAATACACAATAATAATCAACACGAGCGCCTGAGGCAAGTGCATCCGCAATAAAAAAGTGGCGATTGCAATCGCCACAGGCGGCCGGATTCCGAAGTAAAGCCTTTCATGAGAAGAACCCGGCAAGAAACTCATGGGCCACTTTTTTAAATTGCCAATTTATTACAATTTAATATAATCTTTATAACTAAAATGACATTATATCATACAAAACAATTTTGAAAAATAATGAATGAGGAGCAGCTCAAGCCCATTTTGTTTTGTCCTCAAGATAATCCGAAACAGTGTAATAACCTTGATTACAAAGTCTAATTTTTATGGCTTTCTTAAACTTATTTAGTGGCATGTTTCGGACATTTTCAGGAATCTTATTGTAAAAGCATATACATTGTCCCATAAAAGATCTACTAATTCTGTGGAGACGAGTACTGTGTGCAATAAGATTGCCTTTGTTCCTAGTATTAATGTGATGAACATCGCTATACTTATCAAAACATCCGATGTTTTTCTTGACATACAACAGATTTTCGTATATAAATTGAGACACAACAGTTAGAATATTCATTTCTTTGAATTTCTGTCTAAGGGAAACTCTCGGGCCCAGATTATAGATTGCACGAACAGCCCTTTTCTGAAGTACAAATATGGAATTTAAATCGGCGGAACATCCCCATAGCAGTATGCCATAGGACATAATACTATGAAAATAACTGAAATAAACTATTCTAGCCGTTTCAACATCAGTCAATAATCTAATTTTTTTTACCGCATATGCCGCTGAGCTTAACCTACCTGACAATTTTTTAATATGGGGGCCCCATTATTGTAATCGGTCACAATTTTAGGTTTTATTTTCTCCTTGCCACTTTCTAGTGTTCTTGATAAATCCGATTGAATGTTTTGTCGACAGTAAATAAACATCTTGTTTATCTTTCCACTTCATGCATGTCATACCGTCTTCGTTCTCTTTTGCTCGAAATTATCACTTTTTTAGGTTTCCTGTCATAATGTCCTTAGGCAAATGTACCGACGAGGTATCTTCTTCATAGCATCACGCCTGTATTCTCCGAAGGGGTAGGCAGAGGTGTATTATATATATTAGTATCTTCTTCTAGTAGCTTTTTGCCTAAATCAACACTGGTGTACCAGTTGTCGGTATAGAGTGTGTGACCTCGTTTAAGATAGTTGGTCATAAGAGACAAAGACATTGCTAGGTGTTATATATTCAGTCTTATCGCGTTGACCAGAGTAAACTTGAACCTTTAATGTATATCCTAGATTGGGACATATTTTAAATAGTTCAATACCGTATTTGTGCCTACTAAATTTAATATACTGTCGAAAAATTACTCGCCCTCGAAATGGCACTAAAGACTCATCAATGCAGAGATTTTCCTGAGGGTAGTAATGTGCAGCAAAGTTGAGATTCAAAGTATCAAGCAAACTACGAATTTTAAACAAACCGTCGCCAGGAGGTTGATTTTCGTTATTAGAATCTGTTACGAGCCATAATTGTACGCAGGAAAGATTGAGAAATCAGGGGATCAGTTGACCAATAATCAGCTAGCTTTGGTAACTTGATAATTCCCATCCACAAAATCAGACCAAGAAATCTTTTGATCTCGTCCGTATTTGTCTTTGTCCAGCCAAGTAATCGAGATCCTTTTTCATTTGTTTTTTTGAATTTAGCTTTGTAATAATTTTTCGGCATAGCGATTGGTTTCTACAGCTATATTTTAAAAAACAGTGTCCGTGACTAACAAAGTATAAAATGATTCTGGTTTTGAATGAGCCATCAAACTTCTCAGACTGTAAGGTCTCAAACCAGGGCACTCAGTAAATGGGACAATTTGCCTTTGGTTACGCGACGGTTCGTACCACAAATCAGTTTTATTTGCAATTATTGGTAATCTAACCTGCTGGATAGTGCTTTCATCTTCGTCTCCACTTTCAATTATATATCTCCTCTTCCTGTTCGTACGCAAACGCAGTCTCTTCTTCTTCAACACTTACTTCACCATCACTCTGAACATCTAATAACTCAAGATTACCTTGAGGAAACTGCTTTTCTAATCCATCAATTTGTTGCAAATCTGATAAGGACAAATCAAAATCCATATTCAACAATATCGTCTATAATTATTTTATATAACGCAAACCCGCCGCTTCCGTAACTCTAATGCAACTAAAATGCATGGAATTCGGAATTATAAATCAAAACATCAGTGCTTACAACGGAGTAAACTGCGATACGGTTCGACACTGCACACGGCACTTGACCGATGATAGCCGAAGGCGGCGGACGCTGGCGATTATTTCCCGCCAAAATGCAGGAGGAAGCACGCTCAAACTCGTGGATTTGCACATACGTGCCTGACAGAATGCTTGATATGGCGCAGGGACTACAATTTGTACCATTCGAACCGGGGCCTGACAGTTTTTTCTTTTCTTTTTTACTAAAATAATGAAAAGGGAACACTTTTTTATACATAATTATTCATTATTACTATGAAATAAAAATAAAAGAATGAAATGTGATTCATCAATATTCAAGGATTCGGCATCTTGAAAAATGATGCTAAATACTAGAACTTTGCCCATTTACAACCGACTTAGAAACGAGAGTTCTCTACGTCATAATCAGCGATGAAGGTTTCGGTTTACACGAAAATTTAATGAGGCCATTTACCGGGACGCATTTGGACGTAAATAAGCTAATATTTAACTATCGTTTAACCATAGCTAGACGATATGTTGAATGTGAATTTGGCATTCTTGCTAATAAGTGGAGAGTATTCCACCGGCCTCTAGACATCAACAAAACAACAGTTATAGTTAAGGCATGCACCGTTCTACACAACATTGTAAGGAAAAAGAGGGTTGAAACGATGGTAACACATCCGAATCTGAACCATTTAATTTCAATAGCCTATCTGATGATGAAACGCTACGAGGTGGTCGAACTGCAAATTCAGTTCGAACGGAATTTGAAAACTGTTTCGTGTCTGAATCTGAGTCAGTTTCTTGGCACAATGAAGCTATTTAAAATAAACAACAATGTCTCCATTACAATATAAAATAAATACTTACCAAATTCTTGTCTTTCTTTTTGTTCCATAGCTTCAAAATCCTCCTTTAGAATAACGCATATTTCGCGCCAAGCTGCGGTTTTGCAATTTTATGTTTATAAATCTCCAGTGTTTTGTCCCAAAGATCTGGTCTACTTTCAACACAATTTATCAAACTTCTTGGTCAATATATTTTTCAAACGCCTTGCGAGCCATGATTATGAGAGCACTGGACACGTGCACTACTCTAGGAATGAAACCGGCAAATGGCGGCCGTGTGCAGCACACCGCACCCCGCGCACCCCTGTGCCAAGCCTCGCGCGGTTTCGATCCGATAAAACGGATCAGTATTTCCGTTGTGTGTGGGATTTTTTGCTGGATCCAGAATACTGTTATGTGTGTGAACTCGCTCTTACAACTACATACGCTAATAACATATACGTTTAAACGGACCTGTAAATCGGATGTTCTATGTGTACGCGCCGTAAAATGGGATCATAGTTTGCCTCACAGCTGCAATGAATTGTAGGCATTTTACTATGAGCTGATATTATGTCACATTTACGTTATTGATCTTTATTAGGTCAAAGAGAGTTCAGAAAAACAGCTGATTAGGGTTGCGGGACGCATAACTTTTGCGAAAACATAGCACATCAAAAATCGTATTAAAATATAATGCAAATTAATTTCTGACTTCACATAGTCATTAGTAATGACCTAAATAATGTCTGATTTCGGGTATATGCATAAAGTTACAAATTGTAATACTCCTCTTTAAATTGTTAAGTTTTTTGCCAGCCGCCACACATAAGGTGCAATGCGGTTTGATAACACGTAGCAGCGGTATACACAGCGGAAACATTTACCGCTGCAGTCTTCTCTGACCTATTCCAATATCTACTAACATTTTTTGTATACACAGCGGAAACATTTACCACTGCAGTCCACCTCTAAGCTGTTCCAATATCTACTTACATTTTTTATACTAAATAGGTTACACAACAATTTGTTGGTAAAACAACAACTTGTTGGCCACAAATTGTTGTTTTTATTTTTTTAATGACTCGCATAGTCAGTTTCCTTCAATATTTGAAAATGTTCTTATACTCTGTACAAAAAAAAAATTAAAGCATTTGAGCAAATACCATGAAAAAGCTAAGATCAAGTACGCAGGATAGATTACTTCAACAGCGTCCAAATTTAGGAAGTGCAATAGTTGTTCGTGCAATAGATTGCATAATTATCTGTTCAAATGATGTGTGGTTTTTGCAATGGATCTCTTTATGGGTTCTACGTACTCTTGCAGGTTCAATCACTTCATTAGACAATATTGTTACAGAAGGTGCCCAAATAGTTGCAGGTTTACTCGATAAGGGAATTATGTAGGCTCCAGTTCCGTTGTTTGACCGATGATTCTATATTGTTATACAATATTATTGAATTTATATTTTTTTCGTGTGCATACTTGAGTTGATGGTACTAATAACCAAGCTCATTAGACTCGGTACTTCTAGGTTAGATGATTTGAGATTAAATTGATTGGGCTCTTCTTCGGTGTAACTTTCAATAAAAGAATCAGATAGGGGAGCATTTAACTGTTCCTGATGTTGAACTGGTTCTTGATATGGTCTATCGCAGTTGATAAACATGGGTCCATTTTGAGCAGATTTATCGTCGAGACAATTTTCACTGTTGGAGTTCATCGCACATGGCCGTTTCAATATATTGCTTCCATTTCAGCCATGACAAAAAATTTAATTTTTTCTCTTTGGTTGCATGCCGATCAACGGGGAAAATTAACAAGAAGATTTAGATTACGAAAAGAAAGCGAAGAAAAAATAAAATGATTGTATCTAAACAGCATAAAGTAAAATAGGAAATAAATCGAACCTTTAAAGAACGAAATACTAGCCAAGCACGTGTATCTGTAAAGTGAAAACAGAACAGACTTGATAGTGAATTGAGCACTATATCTGCCATTTCTTATATAGAATTATCGGACAAAGGAAATTTAGATCACGAAAAAGAAAACAAGAACAGAAAAGAATGCTACTCTTTTCTTTAAAGGCCAATAAAGTGCAAATTTCAATAAAGAAGCAAAGCTTAAAAGGATAATAAACTAACCAAAGGCATGCAATGATTAAGCGAAAAACGAAACGATTCGATAGAGAATCCAGTTAAATTTCTTCAAATAACACCTTTGAGTTAGCTGATACAGACACTGATTACGAAACACTACATGATTATTACATATCTGAATGCTTACGGGAACAAGAAGAGGAAGAAGCTGAAGCGAAATGCTTAAACGAACGAAATGAAAATTTTAAACCAGAAATTCCGTTTGGTTTGTATGAAATTGATTATTTTCCTGACGAAATAATAAATTTGAAACAAGTTTATTTACCCTCTGGTGTTGCTAGTTACTATAGGCTATTGTAACCGCTTACTACAGGTGCGGCAAATACTTGTTTGCCAACCACGTAGTATAAAAACATTGGCAAATGGGGGGTGGTACTATACTTGCACCTTTGCCTACCCCTTGAGAGAATAACAGGCGTGATGTTATGTCATTTGTGTAGCCACATCAAAAAATTTAAAGTAACATAAACGGGTCTTTTTTCGCGTATAAATTAGGTGAAATTCTTTCTTCAGCCGTGGTCACGGGACAACTGTTGTACGGCTGCTGCAACGCAGTTGAAACGTCGGGTAAAAGGTAGTTAAGAATTTAACCTAATTTATACGCGAAAAAAGACCCGTTTATGTTACTTTAAATATGTGTACAATTCGCGAATCTTTAAAAGTTACACATCAAAAAAGTTTGAGATCACTAGCAAAAAATGTTGTTTTTATTAAATTTCACCCTATAAAAGAAAAGTACTTAAGTGACATCTTTTTAAAAAAATAACTATTGAAATAAAATATGAATTATGTATTTTGAATTATTTTACAAATAAAAATTTTATTTGAAAATTTTAATGCAATTGTGACTAAGAAATTAATGAAAGAAAACGACGAAATAAGAAATATTATTAAGAATTTATTACGGAATTGTTTTTATTTAGTACAAGATAACTCCTCCTCTAGCTCGAATACAAGCAGCAATCCTCCTGGGCATGCTGAAAATTAAGTTATTCAGGATTTCTTGCGGTAACCTGTTCCATTCTTCTATAGCAGCTTCCCTGATCTCTGGCACTGTCTGGGGAGGTGGCTGACGATTACAAACAGCTCACTTTAGAGCATCCCAAGCGTGCTCGATCGAGTTCAAGTCAGGCGAACCGGCAGGTCAGTCTATCCTGGCTCTAACATTTGTGATCACGGAGAGCAGCATTGAGTCGTTGAGCTCGATGTGGGTGCATTATCATCAACCAATACGAATTGGTGGCCACGATTTATTCTAAATGGTGTGACGATTGCTTTGATAACAACATTTTGGTACAAAGCTACAGTCATCGAGCCCCGATACGGGATTACCGGCGTTCTAGCTCCAATCATTATTCCGCTCCAAAAGGACGCCGATTTGCCGCCTTGTTGAACAGTATCAGTGGCAGTTCTTTGTCTCTCAGCATCCCCACGTCTTGTCCAGACACGGACACATCGGTTGTTTGGATGAGTGCCTTTTTTTGTTTCGTCAACGAAGAAGCAATTTTGTCAAATGTTTTCTTCGTCATCATCTTCATTTTGGCTTAGATTTCTGAATAAAATAAATAAAATAAGCCTTCATTGATGGTGTTTTTTTTTTACAGTTTTAATAGGTGTATGCCTGAAACTTAATAAATTGTTTTTTTTTGTAACTTGTTTTATTTATATCTTATAACTTAATAATTAAGCTTAATATTGGCAAACGGTCAGTTATTTTGTACAACTTGTCCTCCGACAAAGGCCTCCTCTAGAGATCTCCATTCTGTCCTGTTCCGTGCTATACGAGTCCATGTTGGACCCGCTATTTTCCTTAAGTCATCGTCACATCTCTTAGTTTGTCTGCCTCTGTTTCTTTTGCTGTCCAGTGGGCACCATTCTGTTATTAGTCTTGTCCATTTTTCTATCTTCTCTCTTATCGTATGTCCTGTCCATCTCCACTTTAGTTGTTTGTATGTTATATATGCATTCTTAAACTTTGTTTTCATTTTTATGTTTATTAACTTTTCTCGGTCCTGGCTTTTAACTCCTATTGTACTTCTCTCTATCCCATTTTGACAAATTGTAATTTTATTTGCTAGTTGTTCTGTCAACGCCCAGGTTTGACACCCGTATAGTAAACATGGTAAAATACACACATTAAAAACTTTCCTTTTTGCTTTCATAGGCATTTCTCTGTTCTTCATTACTTCGCTAAGAGACCAGTATCGTTTCCAAGTAATAGCTATTCTTCTCTCTACTTCTTTTTTCATGCAGTACTTATTGGATACTAATTGTCCTAAGTATATGTATTCATTCAGGTACTCTATTTGTTCATTGTTGACTTTTATACTATCTGTTTGCGAAGAGTTTGACATAATTTTAGTTTTGTTTAAGTTCGTTGTTAGTCCTGCTTTGCCACTTTCATCTGCTAGTTGTTGTAGCATTAGTTCTAGTGTTCTTGGACTGTCAGAAAATAACATTAGGTCGTCTGCAAAACGTAAATGACTTAGGTTCATCCCGTTTATATTTAATCCCTTATTCATCCAATTTAAATTCCTGATTATAATTTCTAATACAGCTGAGAATAATTTCGGTGAGATAGGGTCTCCTTGGCGTGCACCTCTCTCAATAGAAAATTTTTCACCTACAGCTTCTAATTTTACTTGTGCAATAAATACTCTTGGTGTATACATTTCGGAGTATTCGTATATATTTTGTTTGTACACCTTGTATTTTTAGTGCCTCCCAGATAAATCCGTGTTCTAGTGTATCGAATGCTTTGTTAAAATCGACAAACCCCAGGTAGTAAGTCTTGTTATATTCTTTATATTTTTCTAATATTTGTCGAAGGGCGTGGATATGATCTATTGTAGAAAAATGTCGACGGAATCCAGCTTGTTCTTTAGGCTGATTTTCTTCCAGAGTATTAGTAATTCTAGATAATATATTTTTTGAAAATACTTTATAAATATTCGACATTAAGCTAATGGGCCTGTAATTTGCTATATCTCCTTGGTCACCTTTTTTGTGTAATAATATAACTGTTGATGTAGTCCAATCTTCAGGAATCTTTTCCGTACTAATAATTACGTTAAATATATCTGTTAGCTTAGGTGCAATCTGCAACTGGTGATGTAGTTTTCAGTAATTCATTTGTAATGAGATCTGATCCAGGAGCCTTATTCATTCACATTCTTTTGTGTACTAATTGCTTTTATAACTTCCTTTTTTAATATTTCAGGTATTTTTTCATCATCTGTTGTAGTATCATATTTATTTTCAAATTGTCTTCCGTTTCGACTTCGGTATAAGTTTCGGTAGAACTCTGTAGCTGATTTTAGTATCTCTGATCTTTTCCCTGTAGTTTTACCATCTTTCTTTTTCATACTTGGTATCCAATCCTTTAAATCCCTTGCGTACCGAGCTCGGCACGCTCAAGATGGCCACCGCTATTTCACGCCATTCTCCTCGCTCCCAGCGTGCCGAGCTCACCCATATTTTATTTTATTTTTCGTATTTTTTTGGCGAAACTTACAAGTTCAAGGATTTTTCCTAAAAAAGGAAAACAATTGTTTATAGTATTGCAACTCTTACATCTCTATGGTTCCGATGTAAACACAGATAAAAAAATTGTACAAAGTGAGCTCTGCCTCTTAATTTTGACGTAATTTTTTGCGCATTGTGTGGGTCAAGTGCCGTAAAAAGGTTTGTTTATCTTTCTAAATGTTTTGTGATTGTATTGTAATAGTGTTTTGTTTAATATAAACGATACGATAAAGGTGTTTACATAAGTGTATTTGTGATTATAGTTTTAGTTGTTGTGAAGTGAAGTGTAATGGATTTCTAAAGGATTGGCGCCATTTTCGTCCAATGTACCAAACAATTCAACATTTCGGTAAGTTATCAATAATTATATTCTAATTAGAATCTGTTATAGTTATACCCACATAATGTACTACAAATATGATTATGGCTGTATGTGGATATTTCTATACATTATATTAGTAACTTGTCACTAAACATATACGCGCTTTCGTAAATAAAACAAATATGTCAAATTCAAGAAATCATTTTATTTTTTCATTGTAATATACAAGATTAATATTGAAATATGGAAACTAGACTCTGCTTATGCATTTGAACCAATTTTTGATATAATATCTATATAATATTTATAGAATATTGCTTTGACAATTCTTGTGATCAAGTTCATTGCACGGGTATTTACGTCTTACGTACGTAGTCTTATTGTTTATTTTATATAGGCGTAAAGTGCAGACACTTTACGTCTATACATAAAGGAACAATTCATATAGCCGATACCTTATACAGAACTAAGATAAGTGGTCTAGTTATTTTTTTATACCAGATTACCTAAAAAAAAGTCCGGCCCGCTTTTCCGGGCTCCTGGATATAAAAAAAAATGATTTTGGAACATTTTTTTTTAAATAAATCTTTAGGTATTTTCATCCCGGGAGTCCAGGGGTTAAAGTTATTTATTTGACATAATCAGGAGACATAGCCATACGTAACGTACGTAAATTATTAAACACAAAGTGGAAAGTGTGAAATCGAAAATAACAGTCACGAGCAGGATTTGAACCTGCATCTCCTGGATACCGTCTAGATGCTTTGCCAATTCAGCCATCGTGACAATCGCTCGTGACTGCTAATTTCGATAACACATTCATACTTAGCGTCAGATTTTTTTAAAGTAACCCCGATTCTTTTGGATCCCAAATAATAGGTTTTTTTTGAAACAAACTAATAAGTTCAAGCAATTGTTCGTCACTCCACATTATGAACGTACACACGACACAACCGCAAAGAACGCCGTCCAAACGAGCTCTGCGAGCGCCTTTATGTTCGCGCTAAAAACCGACAGCCAAAGCTGCGTATATGCTAGATGAGCCGAGCACGAGCGGAGCGCAAGCCGAGCCGCTCGCTCGCAGTGTCAAGTGTGGACGTGCAACGAGCCTACAACAATCACTCTCCTCGAACATAGGTTTCCGTAGTGTGCTCGTGGCTCCCGGCAGGGATGGACGAGTTGTTGCTACAACCGCTGCTGCTACAGCGATTATTATAGCCGAAGTTAGTAAAACAGCTTGAAGGCTAAGACGATGGGGATCTACAGATTTATATAAAAACAGATCTATTCATCTAAATTTGTTAACCACTTTGAGAGGTCAAGAACTAACTGGCCAATTTAAAAATTTCATTCGAATGACATTAATAGACTTTGAAAATTTACTATATTTAATTGGACCGCACATCGTAAAACAAAATACCAGATTTCAAATGGCTATACCCATTCAACAAAGGTTGGCAGTGACGCTGCGTTTTTTGGCTAGTAGCGACTCGTTCACCAGTCTACAATATACATTTAAAATGTCCAAACAAGTAATAAGCAAGATTGTTCCAGAAGTCTGTAGGTATATCACTGTGTAATGAATTAAAAGACTACGAAGGTAAGTAGGTATTTATTTATTTATACATAATCAACAAGATCTTCAAAGGCATCAGATAAAGTAGATTGTGTAACTTGTGTATCTACAGAGGATGGAGGCTGATTGAGATTAGAGGTTGACGGTGGATGGTGAATATTGATTTGATGAATAACCTGTGTTGTAACCAGGGGGAAAAGTAGCTTGAGAAGATGAATATTCATAATGGCCCATATCAGCTTTCATAATCATTTCGAAGATTGCATGCTGCATTGCCATCTTCGTTTGAGAACTATAACTGTCCACCTTCGAAGCCAAAAAATCCGTAAATGTTTTAGTACTGTTACTACGATTAACTTCTGTTGGTGCATCAAGTCTACTATTTACATTTTTAAATACATCTACAGCACTTTTAATCAACTCGTTTCCCTCTAGATTCAATCTGCGGAGTCTTTTTGGTGGAACAGGCGTTTTTGGTTCTAGTTGTATGTATTTTTCCCCATCTGTATTGTTACTCAATTCTTCTCCCGAACTTTTACTCAATATGACTTCATGTAAAAAGATTTAATGTTTATTTTAGATATTTTTATATATATTTTTAGCATTTTACATGCTTAGCACTATACATTAAACACAAAGTGAAAAATGTGAAATCGAAAATAACAGTCAGGAGCAGGATTTGAACCTGCATCTTCTGGATACCGTCCAGATGCTTAACCAATTCAGCAATTTAATTGTAAAATTAAGTTTACCTGGTCGGTATAATGTATGAAAATACTTCCGACAAATGGCGCAGGCGTCACCCAAAGACGTTAAGTATCATGTGTTATCGAAATTAGCAGTCAGGAGCAATTGTCAGGATTGCAGGAGTTCTACAGTGTCCAGTTCACAGTGGAACAGAATTTTATAACTATAAATCATTCTTCAGTATTGTACTTTTTGCTTTGGTTGACGGTAATTGTAATTTCATATTTGTTGACATTGGGTGCCAGGGTAGAATATCAGATGGTGGTATTTTTAAAAATAGCAAATTATGAGAAACATTTACAGTCATAAAATAAGTTAAAGAATAACATTTGAATTCTTACAGTATTAAATTTTTCACGAGGTTTGTTACGGTCATCCAAAAATTTCAGATTATTATATGCGAACCATCTACTCACATACACTTGTGATGCACCTATAACAATAGATAGTTACTAATATTTAGATAATAATTTGAATTAATTAAAGTGTTATCTTACTTAACAATAGAAATGAGTCATTATTACCTTTTCCTGTGCTCTTAAATTTATCTTCCTTTTTCTTCTCTCGTCGATATGAAGCCAATAAACTAATAATTTTGTTTCTGCACATGTCTACATCCTTGCCCAAGTCTTGAGATATACGGGACCACTCATCAAACTTCTTATTTTTTTTAAAAGTAATCCTCATGTTTTGGGTCCCATATCATAGGATTATTTTGATATAATTCAAATAATTGCAAGCAAACATCTTCTGTCCACGTTTCCATGATGCTTCGGCCAGCGAAACGAGCGTGTGTCAATTAACGCGTCCACGAGCGCACTGCGAGCGCTACGCAAATCCCTTTGTGTTCGTCAAAAAACCGAAAATAGGCGGAGCACATTCAAGCACGAGTCAAGCGCTCGAAGCGCGCTCGTTCGAGGCTCGTAAGCCGGTCCACACCACACAAATTTGTGCTCTGCTCCTGGTCGGTTCGTCTAGCGTAGACCCAGCTCTATGGATCAGCCCGAGCACTCGCACGAGCGTTACACGAAATGCTTGTAGTGCCGTCCACACGTAGAATTCGTGTTACATTACACGGTGGATTACATTACGCGTTACACTCGTTCGGACCCGGCTTTACCGACAACGATTGGCTCGGCGTCGAACGGCGCGTACCACCGCCGTACTTGTTTGTGTTTCATGTGACAAATAACCACTACGCCGTACTTGTTTGTGTTTCATGTGATAAATAACCTGTCTAGCTAAGGGAGTGTTAATATTTTGTAGTTCAAATTGGCATTAGATCTATTCGATAGAAAAATCACCCATGGTAAGCTGTTCTTTTTGCAAAATTTTAGTAAGCTTCTTTCCTGGAAGGGTAGATTAAAATAAATAAATGTAAAAAAAATCAGGTTTCGTCAGTAATAAGTATAGGAGTTCACTTGTTGCACATATATCTTATGGGTTTAAGATACTATCAACCATATTTATCGTTAAATGCCAACTCGTGGAGCAATCTAATGTAAGTTTCTTCTTCTCTTTTTCTTTCAAACTGGTTATTATACTTTGTATGTTATTATCATTGCAAGCATCTTGCATTGCGAGTTTTAATGTATGCATCTGACTACTGCTAGGTGACCTAAAATAACTTTCTATTTCATGATCAATATCTTCCGAATAAGAATGTTTGATATTATTTGATTGACTAGAACTGCTATAGGATCGATTGCTTTCTTTAAGATTATTATGCTCATAGTTCAATCTGAAGAGCTTCGGCTGCCTTTAATCTACCCATTTTTAGTATATTTTCACCATTGTCGGTAGTGATACAATAAATCTGCTTGTTGGTGATCCTAAGCTGCCGCAAAATGAAAATCAATCTTTCCCTTAAATGTTCAGGTGTATGTCGTTTAAACAGTTTATTTACTGCAAGATTTCTAAGTACGATTTGTCCATCCTTAACATACTGAGCATAGACTCCTTATAAAACTACGATTCGATAAGGAGACATCCACCTTGAGGCATATACGTAATTTTACTAATTCTCATTAGCTAATTTTGAACGTAATTGGTGAGCAGTCTCTTTGAGGTTACTTTGTACATTTTGAGAGTTAATCATAAAGTTAATATCTGGTATTAGGGAAATAATATTTTTGAAATGCGTGGTCATCAATGGACGTCCATTAATGTCAATGGACTTCCGTGTACTGTTACTAAATTTGTAAACTCTTGAAGTAATCTATTATATAACTGTAATTTTATTTATTCAGCAAATAACACTTCTTTGTATTCTTTTTCATGGTATTTGCTCAAATTCCTTAAAATATTGCACCATGTAGAGTGTAAAGAGTGAGTAGTAGAGCCACGCCGGCGGCAGGCTCGCCTAAAAAAAAGTTAAAAAAAAAGTGGTGTCAATTTGGAGGTTTTCGGGTGCGCTGAATTCATTGCACGCATCCTTTTTTGATACGTCATTATGTATAGTGTTTCCTGAAAATAATTTTACAAAGCTCTGCATTGTACATCCATCAAACAAATACATTAGACTGTACTCGCCTCAGACTGAAGTATAATCATTTTGTAATCTGAGTGTATTCCAACTCTATTGTTTAGAGTTCCTTTCAAAAATACTTGATGATGTCCTGTAGCCTACAGGTTGCTCGCCCATATAAATCGAAATATTGACCAACACCACTACTATCTGTCAGATTCGTCTCCCTTTGCAAAGTTAACTACAATTCTTCTCTCAGGTAAATTTGGCGGTGTGTTCTCGTCTATTGATGGTGGTGTGTTTACTATTTCTGCAGTGGTTGTAGACTCCTGATTATTGATTTTGTAAAAATGCAACAGCGAATGATGTCGCTTACCACACTTGCGACAACACGATGACTGTCGACATCTTCTAACCGAGTGAGTTGGTGATAGACAATTGAAACATAGTTTCTTAGACTGAGCGAACTCTTGCCTTTCTTGCGGGGCCTGTTGGCCGAACTTCTTACAATGATACAACAAATGCGGACCATTGCACATTACACAACTGCCTTCATGGGGTTTTGATTCCTCTTGTACAGTTGCATGAAAAGATTTTGACTTGGTATTATTATTATTTGTATTATATTGAGATTTATATGTACTCTGTGTATGACTTGGTTTAGAAATGAACTTGTTTGTGTCAACCATCTCCAATGCTCTGAAACGTGACTCCAAAAATTCAGCGAGTTGATCCCATGTAGGGAATTGTTCGGACAGCAATTGACTTTGTTGGTTTTCCCACAGTCGATGGGACTCTTTATCCAATTTGGAAACCACAAGATAAATAATCAACGCGTCCCACGTCTCAGTTATTACGCCGATATTATTAAGCGCCTTTAAACAAGATGTAGTTGTGTCTAATAATTGTCGAATGGCGTTCGCAGACTCAAAGTTTAATTGTTTTTGTGCAAATAAATGTTTAAGAATCGCATTGCAGTTGTATCGCTTGTTATTATATCTCTTAGTTAATTGCTTCCACGCTTCTTCATAGTTGACCTCCGTTGTAGTTAAATTTCGTAGCAAATTCTCAGGTTCTCCTGACAAACTGCTCTTCAAATAATGCAATTTCTGTACTGCAGATAACTGTTTATTATTGTGTATCAAGGATAGAAACATGTCATGAAACGTTTGCCATTCTTCATATTTGCCCGAAAATGTGGGTAGTTGTATAACCGGTAACTTAATTTCACATTGATGATTGAAGGTAGTGGCGACTGGTGTTACAAAACTACTGGACGTATCCTTTTGTGTGGCAAATTTTTCTTTTAGTAAACATTTATAATCTGTGTATAATTCTTCAAATTTTTCGTAACTGTCCAATGTAAAATAATTTAATTCAGCCTTTTCCTTTTTAGTAGCCCTTGATATTATTTCTAAATGTTTGGTTTTAAAATCATTCCACAATTCCTCCATAGTTTGCAATCTTGTTTCTATATATTGCGGAGTTAATCTTTCTTTAGATGTTTTCTTAAAATTCCGTTGAGCCTTTCCTATTTTGTCAAAATTGTCTTCTTGTATTAATAGTAAAAGCTCCATGTTGTGGGTTAACAGTTAACGAAAAGTCGAAAACGTTTTGAGTTTGGTAACCTTCAATAAATAAACTTGCCGCTAGCAGATACAGTAATAAATGTCCAACACTCAAAATGGCAACGTACACAACAAAACTGCCACAAAATTTCTTTAAGTTCCGATACTATACAGTTCAAAACACTTGTAAAATTTCAGTCCTAACTCAAAAATTCTCCAAGTGTTCACAACAGCAAGTTATTCTAAGTCTCAGAACTTCCAATCGAAATTTTTCTAAGTCCAAGAACGAACTTCACTCGAAATTTTCTAAGTGTTTGACACAAACTCTGACACAGACCGACACAGAGTCCCCGTCTCAACCAAATTATTCTAAGTCCTAAACTTCACTTCACTATTTTCTAAGTTAGTCTACTCACAGTTTTATGGTCCAATATCCTTTATCACTTTACTTTACTCACTGTTTCTTCCCGGGTTTCGGCACCATGTTCAAACTTACGCAATAGATATCTACATGTAAATAAACACACACTAATTCACTTGTACTAGATATATTTCAACAGAAAACACGACACTGCGAATTTTAACAAATCTTTATATGTAACTGCTTGACACCAAACCATAGTCAGTTTAAGAACCGATCAGCGCCATCTGTCGGTCCTACAAGGAACTATATATTTTAACAAGGTATGTCAAAATATTAACAAGTACAGTCATATTTAATATGTGGTTGGTAAGTAATAGGTATACATTGTGTTATAGTTAAAAAATGTGATTTATAATAGGTATATAGTTAATACAATTAAAATTTGAGATAAAAAATAAAAATTAATAGGTATGTCAAATTAATAAGCATGTCAAAGTATTAATTATCACAGTCATATTAGTGAATTTTCATTAAATAACTCGTCTATATAGTCGTTGTAAAATAGCATTTGTCTAATAATAAATTGCTAAGTGGTCTTTTAAATTTGTAAAATGTCATATTTTTTATGGAGTCAGGTATTTTATTATATATTTTCGGAGCTGTACCAAAAAAGCCCTTTTGCATATGTAATGTTTTACACTTTATGTGACAAATCTTATCCTTATATTGAGAGCGTACTGGATTCCTTCTAATATCCTTTAGTTTGATGAAGAGATGTGGGTTCATTTTTACAAATAATGCCGTTTCCAGTATATATAACGATGCTAGTGTTTGGATTTTTAATGATTTAAAATATGGACGACAGCTGTCGGTTGTTTTAAGACCACCCATTGACCTTACGCATCTTTTTTGCAACTTAAATATCAGCTCCCTATCGGTAGACTGTCCCCAAAAAATAGTGCCATATCGTAAGACCTGTGTCTTTAACTAATCCATGGTAAGCAGTTAATAGAGCCTGAATGTTAATTTTTTTTGAAAGTTGATAATGCGCATATGCGGACTTACTAATTCGCTTACATAACTCCTCTGCATGAGGCTTCCAAGTGAGTTGACTGTCGATTGTTATACCTAAAAATTTGGTTATTCTTACTTCCTCTATGTTAAAGCCTTGGTAAGCAACATTAATGTTAGGATGTTCACAACGTTGTTGAAAGTGCATAATTTTTGTCTTTTTTAGGTTTATTACTAGGTTATTGCTATTGAGCCATTCTACAATTTTGCCTAAACAGCTGTTAATGTCTCTGCTATAATTACTTTTATCTGTGCACTCTATTACCGCTGTGCTGTCATCTGCAAATAAGACCATTTTATGTTGAGTTATTTTTGGAAGGTCATTAATATAAATTAGAAAAAGTAACGGGCCGAGCACACTGCCTTGTGGCACTCCGTATTTTACGTATCTTGGTTTTGATAGATACAGTCTCTACTTTTGTTTTCTGACATAATCTAGAAACTTCTGTGTATTGGACCCTATTACTAAGATATGATTCTAAGAGCCTAAGGATGTTTCCTCTTATACCATAACCCTGTAATTTGTGTAATAAAATTGTATGGTCCACATAATCAAAAGCCTTGGTCATGTCGGTAAAGATGGCATAAAATGGAATTCTCTTATCTACAGACATCATAATATTGACTATTAATTCATAAAGTGCCATATTAATAGTTGTGTTTTTTCGAAACCCCTTTTGCTCCGTGCAAAATAATTTATATTTTTCTAAATAGGCGTATATAGCGTTATAGATGACCTTCTCGATAACTTTTGAAAATATAGGAATTTTAGCAACTGGTCTATAGTTTTTCATATTTGTTTTGTCATCTCTTTTATATAAGGGTTTAATAATTACTCTTTTTAGTTTCTCTGGGAATATTCCATCAGTAATACATAAGTTATTTATATGCGTCAAGAGCGGGGCGATTACTTCCTTGGTATATTTAATAACTTTTGTAGATATTCCATCATATCCAACAGTATTAGTATTTTTTAGGTTGCAAATTATTTTTAATATGTCATTTGTAGTTATTGGTTGCATAAATAGTGAATTAGGGGTCATATTGTTAAAATTATTATTATTCAGTTTAATGTCAGTTTTTATATTATTTTCAATTTCGTCAATGAAGTAATTATTAAATTCATTTGCAATCGCCATTGGATGTGTTAATGTCAATTTATTTTTATTTATGCATAATATGTATTCCCACGGTAAACAAAAGTTATTTTTATTAATAATTTGCCAGGTGGCCTTTGCTTTATTCTCAGAAGTGTTTATCAAATGATTATTTTGTGCTTTTTGGGTAAGTGTAATGATTTTTCTATATATATTAAATCTATAGTTTTTAAATTTTATTTTATTGTTTGAGTTAGGACGTAATCTATAGACCCATAGTAATTTTCTTTGTTTTTTGCTGCAGATTTTTATACCACAAGATAGCCATTTTGTCGCTTTATTAGTTTTTATACTTCTTTGGAAAACATAGTGTATCTAATAGACAAAGTTCAACACAAATCCCCAATAAACCATGACCCAGATCTGGCTCCACCGCAGTGCTGCTTTCTCCGGCTGATGCCCAGTGCCTTCACCTGATGAAGTCCCAGGCGTGTCACTAAATAGAGAAAATATAAATATGTATAAACATTATATTGTCTAATTTATTACTGTCCTACCATTGAGCACCGGTCTTCTGTCAGTAAGAGAGGGATGTGGGCCGATGACCATGCTGGCCCAGTACTTAAATATATTGAGCAATTTATTACCATGCCATACATTGAGCTGTAGTCCACCATGCTAGCCCAGTGCTGGTTGGCAGACTTTAAATTCCTATCCATCCATCCATCCATCAGCCTATCAACGTCCACTGCTGGATATAGGCCTCCCCAAGAAATGGGGGATGGTGCCGTAATCGCCACGCTTGGCAGATGGGTTGGCGATCGCAGTGGGTGTTGTTAATACTCGAGGGAGTGCTGCTGCCCACTCTCTTGGTATTCCTCAGTCGGCTCTTACGACTCCTGTGGGTAGAAAGGGATGGGACAATTCCCCCCCCCCCCCACACGGTAAACAACATTTCTATACATTAAACACAAAGTGAAAAATGTGAAATCGAAAATAACAGTCAGGAGCAGGATTTGAACCTGCATCTTCTGGATACCGTCCAGATGCTTTACCAATTCAGCCATCCTGACACACTTTGTGTTTAATGTATAGTGCTAAGCATGTCAAATGCTAAAAATATATATAAAAATATCTAAATAACATTTCTATAGTTACACGATATACCAAATTTTCATTCCTTGATAGCTTCTTTTGTAAATAACTAAAATATGTGCTAAAAAATAATCCATACTTACGAGAAAGGCAGCATGCGTGAGGAGCTGGCCCCACCATGACTGTGACCACGAGCACGAGCACGACCACAGCTGCGTCCTCTTATACTTTTGTCCATGATCTAAACTAAAATCATCCCCGTGCTATAAATTTTATGATGATTGGTAGAGTAGTTATGGTGATCTATCCCACATTAGCCGTAAACATATTTTTACGAAATATTAAGTAGCCCATGTGATATTCCAGATTATAATCTATCTCTATGCCAAATTTCATCCAAATCTATTCAGCCGTTCTGGCATGATTAATTGGTGCAGGTGAGATGGTCAATTTTGAATGTAGCCCATGTGCTACTCCACACTTTATCTATGTGTGAAATTTCATTCAAATCCGTTCAGCCGTTTCATTGAGATGCAAATATCCACACCAGCTAGGAAAAAGAAAGATTTCAACAAAATTGAAATTAATATTTAGAGCTTCAACCACACAATTATAAGCGCCGATCCAACATGAGTTACAAGTAAAGTAAGATTTCGATTAAAGTCCATATAAAAATATATTTCTAACATTTATATATCAATGGTCACAATTTTTAGATGGGACCTTGCCCTTAGTTCACGAACGCCACATAACGTTCATAAGATGGCCGATCTTTTGAGTCGTAAATTGTAAGAAAATAATGAATCTTGTAGTATATTATATTTAAAGAGACTTTATTGTACACACAATAGTAGATAATCATTGTATACCATTATTTAAATGTCATTACACCATTAAATTGTAATAATTAATATGTAACTAAATGCAATCTGCCGCCATTCTGAACAAAAATTGTTGGTAGTAAACTTAAAAAACACATTTCCATGAAATTAATTGACTCTCACCATAAGATTAATTGCTCACACTCTAAATAATATGTTCAAATAACTAAATAAAAAATATGATAATGGTACATATCGCCAATACGCGTTAACAGGCTACAGGCCGTGCTACAGGGTAATATTTCATTTATTTTCTTTCGAATGTTGGCACTATGTAGTATTCGCGATGTGTTATACTGAGCTTACGCTATCTATTATGGAGATAGTGCTCTTTCTCTATGGTAATAATCGACTACGTAAACAGAAACAAAAAATATATTTGAACCGTTCGAAGAAATGATGCATGGTAACTTTTGTTGCCATTAGCCAGTCTACGGGTACAGATGGCGTGGTAACTTTTGTTACTACTGCCGCACCAGCGGTTAAGATAGATTTATTGATTGGTTTTGCATTTGTAAATATATTATCTATACAAGTTGCGCTCAAAGAAGTAATCCTAGTAGGTTCCAGAAAAACATTGTACATGTTATAAGATTTCATTAAAGTTATAAATTTTTGAGTAATAGTACTATTTTCAAGTAAATTTATATTAAGATCTCCACAGATCACAATTGTTTTATTTGAACAGGAGGTTTTAACCCTAGAAAGATAGTCTGCGTAAAATTGACGCATGTGTTTTAGAAATATTGCTCTATCTTTCTAAATAGCGCGAATCCGTCGCTGTGCGTTTAGGACATCTCATTCGTCGCTAGGAGCTACCGTGAGGCGTATGTGTTCTTGAGGTAAGTGCCACCGATTTTGAAATATGATGCCTATGTGAGTCAAAATGACGCATGATTATCTTTTACGTGAATACATTGCGCGTGTGCGTTTTAAGACTTTAATTTATATGATATTTTTTTTTGGTTTGTCATCTTTTTATACTTGATATCTTATTTTATATTACTGTTTTCTTTATAGATATCGATACTAAAATATACTATAACCTCTCATTTCAACTAAGACAGTATTCTGGCCGCTCTTTTACAAAGCGAAGACGAGCTTCCCTGTGAGGTCACCGATAGTGAAGTATCAGACCACGAAAGTGAAGATGGCGTGCAGAGTGACATGGAAGAAGGTTTTATAGATGAAACACGAGAAAAATCATCTGCCGCCAAGCGGAAATGAAATATTGGAACAACAAAGTACTACCAAACAACTAGCCTCTTCATCGGCTTCTAATAGAATCTTAGCTTTGCTACAGAGGACTATTAGAGGCTGGTCAACTTCGAAACCCACGAGCCATAGTCGTGTTTTAGGGCTGAATATTATTAGATCTCAAATAGGACCGATGCGTATGTACTGTAATATATGACGCGTCTTATGCTTCCATCTGTTTGTTATTGCTGTTAACATGGGACTGTCATCGGCGTTTATACACAAGCTATTAGAAGTTCCTACTTTGAAGAGATGTTTGCGCGATAATATTTCTAATATGTTGCAAAAGAGGTGCCTGGTCCATCAGAAGACAATACCAAAGGGCCAGTAGAGAAGTAACGAATTATATGTACTTATTGTCCCTCCAAAATAAGGCGAAAAGCAAATGCATCATGAAAAAAAATGCATAAACGTTATTTGCCGAGAGCATAATATTGATATTTGCCAAAGCTGTTTCTGACTTACTTTTATGTAACATTTATGTTATTTTTGAAATAAAACTACGTTTACGGAATCTATCGCGTTTACTTGATTTTACTACTATCCCGACGTTTCGAATACTTTACAGTATTCATGATCACGGGTGGACTTAGATGATATGTTCCGTAAACGTAGTTTTATTTCAAAATGTGTAACATTCGCGTAAATATCAGAAAGTATTTATGTTCTTAATTAATGTAAAATATACTAATATTCTTTTTATAATGAAAAAAAAATATTTCAGTAAAAAAATTGTTTTATGATGTAAAAACTAATGTTCACAAGTTTTGTTAATTTATAGAGGAGGTTTAAGTTTAGGTTTTTTTATATATAAATAATAAATATAAATAAATTATCTGTGGTTTTTATTATTTGTATATGTGTGTTAAAATATAATAACGGATATTTTATTCAATATAATAAATATATGCCTGTACCTTATAGCCAAAACAAATATGCGTCAATTTTACGCATAATTATCTTTTACGCACATCAAAATATGATTATCTTTCTAGGGTTAAATAAAATATCCTCTAAGTGTCTCTCAAAATCATCATATGGTGAACATGGGGGTCTATAAACACTAGCGACAATGAACTGCTCAGACTCAATACAAGCAATTTCAATAACCCGTTCAACAGAGAGGCTCATAATATCATTACGTACTTTATATTTAATTTTATTATCTATAATAATTAGGGCACCACCCCGTATACTAATGTCTCTGTTGAATGAGCAAGCAACCTGGGTGATTGGGAAAATTTAAAATGAATTGATTGTTTTTGAGTCAATGTTCTGTAATACAAAGAATATCTAATTCACAATCATTAATAAATAATTCAATTTCCAATTCTTTACCAAACATACCTTGAATATTTTGATGTACCAGGTTGATAGGCTTTAATTTATTATTATTACACAATATACTATTACTAGAGCAAGAGGATGTCTCTTTTGTCTTTATTAGATTATAATTGGTTGATAAACTATTTTAAAGCAAGAGGATATCTCTATTGTCTCATGCTGTAATTTAAATTAGTACATGAAATGTCATTATTTTTATTACTATAAATGTCATCATTTAAATTACAAATGTCTGAAATACAACAGAAAATAATTTAACTTTACCAAATTTTAATTTAGATATTCATAAACTATGTGATTATAATATTTGTTGTTTTAATAAAACAGAGAATATGGCAGATAGGGTAAAAGAGTTATTTTCATGTTTAAATGTTTCCCATATGAATGATCAAAAACAGACGGGTATTGGAAATTTATGTGCCAAATATACGGATATTTTTTATTTAACAGGAGATAAATTAAGCACTACAGATGTTTATACACATACTATAACATTAAAACCTGACACTACTACACCAATATTCCCAAAACAGTATAGATTACCTCACATTCATAAACACGAAATTAAGAAACAAATTAATAAAATGATTGAAGAAGGTATTGCAGAACCAAGTAAAAGCGATTGGTAAAATCCCGTGTTATTAATACCGAAAAAAGTAGACAAAACACGTGCTAAAAAATGGCGTTTAGTTATTGATTACCGAAAGCTAAACAATTGTATAATAGATGATAAATATCCTTTACCGGATATGACCGAAATTTTAGAATCGCTATCTGGTAGTATTTGCTTCAGGGATTTGGATTTGCATCAAGGTTATTACAATGTGAAACTAGATGAAAATAGTCGAAAACTGACAGCGTTTGATTCTGGTCAATTCCAAATAACTCGGATGCCTGTGGGCTTAAAGATGAGTCCAGTTTCTTCTCTCGCATGATGAATATAGCTCTAGCGGGTCTTAATTATGAGAAATGTTTTATGTATCTTGATGATCTGGTCTGCTATGGTAGATCTTTAGAGAATCATAATAAAAACTTGCAAGACATTTTTGAAAGGTTACGGAAAGTTAATTTGAAATTACACCCTTCGAAATGCGATATTCCAAAGAAACAGATATTATATCTAGGGCATATGATATCCAATAAAGGTATACAGCCTGATCCTCAAAAAAATTATGAAGTAAAAAAATTGTCCTTGTCCAAAAAAATCTGATGAAGTTAAGAGATTTTTTGCTTTTGTAAATTATTACAGAAAATTTATACAAAACTTTTCAGAAATTGCACATCCTTTAATAGAAAAAACGTACCTTTTCATGGGATGAAATATGTCAACAGGCATTTGAAACATTTAAAGAGAAAAGTATCTCTCCTCCTATTTTACAGTATCCAGATTTTTCAAAGGAGAATTATTTTGTTCTGGAAACAGATGCATCTAATTATGCAATAGCAGCAGTTCTAGCTTATAAAGATGGGGGCCCAGTAGCATTTTCCAGTAGAAGTCTAAACAAAGCAGAAAATAATTACCCTGTAACAAAGAAATAACTTTTGGCAATAGTGTGGGCGGTAAAACTTATCTTTTCAATATGAAAGATTCATCGAGTAGTTTAATGAAATTCAGCCTAGCTTTAGAAGAATATAATTTCAATGTAGAGTACGTAAAAGGTTGTAATAATAGTGCGGCAGACGCTTTGTCTCGAATATCTATAAACAGTTTGAAAGAAATGAATGACAGTATACTAAACGTTTTAACACGTGCACAAGCTAAGAAATTACAAGATTATTCAGTCGATATGTCAGCCTCTGCTACTTGGTCTGATCAACTAACAGTCGTAGGGACTCATATACAACCGAAAGAATCAGTAGAATTAGTATTTACAAACATAGTAATAGTTTAGGATTAGGAAAAATAATTAGAAATTTATATATTTTATAAAATTTATTAATTCTATGTTGATAATATTTTTTTCTGGTATGTAAACTTTATTACACATTTATCCGTCAAAAGATCTATGAACGTGAAATGGAATTAAGTTCTGGCACCAATTATGAAACTTGTGGGACGCTGAATAATAAAAAAATAAATTACAAAAGTTTCATAAAATAAATTGTAGTTAGAGTATTGAATCATCATTATTATCTTGAAATAATGGAGCAACAAAAGAGAAAACGCTTTGTAAATTGGAGACACCCATGGCTCGCCAACTATATTTTAGTCCCACGTAATGGTGACAAGCCTATTGTCGTCTACCAGGCACATTTTTAAATTTCGGGCTGATACTGAGAATTTGTCTTTTTACGTAAGAGCTAAATAAGATTGGCCGACCCGGGATCGAACCCGAGAACTCATGATCAGCAGTCGCTCACAATACCGTTGTACCACCGAGTCACTTTATTTAAATAATGTATCCTAAGTATTATAAAGCTGTAACAGAGCTGTGTCTGCGCATTTAAGATATTTGAGAAAAATAATTGTATTAGGCTATATATACATTTTTTTAGATTTTTATCTGTTTTTGTTTGTTTGCGCATCACGAAAAATCTACTAAACGGATTTTTGTGCAACTTTTTTTATTTGGTAGGTCTTGATTAGACTTAAATCTGGTATACATTTTATCCCACTACTATGTCGGGAACCTGAGCCATAACGCGAGCAAAGGCTAGTGTAATATAAAATTTTCCATTTCAATAAATGAAAGAGTGATGTTTTATTATAGTAGCATATTTAATAAATTGATGCAATATATAGGTCCTTCGGAGATATCTAAGGGAACTCCACAAAAAAAAAACATCAGTTTGCTAACAGAAAAAGACGTGCGCAAAATATGTAAGTTATTATCATTGAACTTATGTTTATGAATAGAGTTTGTGATTTAAGTTATTGATGTTAAATATGATTTTACAGCAAATAATTAATGCAAGCAAGTATATTAGAGGGCAACGCTCAATTTAAGAATAAACAACTAGAAATGATGAAAGTGGAGCACCAATATAATATTAAAATTTCTCAATTGAAAATAAAAAAATTAGAATTAGGAATTGCTTTATTAGAAAATAAGAAAAACTAAAATAATAGTGCAAATAAAAACTAGAAACCTTATTGGAATATTGCTCAACTGAAAATGATTCAATCAAAATCCAAGAAAACTAAAAGATGCTGTTTATAATTCAATGTGATCTACTGAATACTAGGTTTCCACAATGGGCGATAACTTGTAGCTTGGTGACACATAGAACTTTGTGTTTACTACATAGAACTTGCTTTATTAGATGCTGTAGTTTATTTATAAGGCAGATGTTTATCATTACAGATTAATTATTACTATTTTTCAAATTCCCATATCTGTTTACCCTTTACTGTCCACTAATGGACTTAGGCCCAAAATAAATCCTCTATTTTAATTTGTATAGGTAGTTACAAAATTTGTATATAATATAATAAATAACTAATAAAGAACTAAATTGACATGTTTATTATTCTTATAACTAAAACCACATGAAAAAATGCTGCAACCAAGATGACATACTATGTATATCACATAAACAAAATCTATAATATTATAAAGCTGTAACAGAGCTGTCTGTACATTTAAGATATTTGAGAAAAAAAAATACTGTAGTAGGCTATATAGGTGTGTCTATACAAAACAATTTGTTTTAGATTTTTTGTCTGTTTGTCTATCTGTTTGTTCGTTTGCGCATCACGAAAAAACTACTGAACGGATTTTGATGGAACTTTTTTTTTAAAGTACAAATTATTTGTGAATAAGGAAGAAGAGATTTTTAGTACGAGCGGGAACTTTTTTAATTTTATGGCTCTTGATTAGATTTAAAAACTGGTATACATTTTATCCCGCTATACCGCAATACTATATTAAGAACCTGAGATATAACCCAAAACTAGCTTTTGGATGCGGCGGAGCCGCGGGCAAAGGCTAGTTTGAAAATTAAATTAATTAATGAGGAACAGCTCAAGCCCATTTTGTTTTATCCTCAAGATAACCCAAAACTGTATAGAAACCTTTATTATAAAGTCTAATTTTTACAGTTTTCTTCTACGTATCTAATGGCATGTTTCGGATATTTTCAGGAATTTTATTATAGAAGCGTATATATGAAAGATCTATTAATTCTGTGGAGATGAGTTCTGTGTAAAATAAGATTGGCTTTGTTCCTAGTATTAGTGATGAATATAGTATGTAGTAATTAAAGAGAAATTATAAAATCAAAAATGTGTTTCAATAAACTCCCTACTTCTAATATTTCCACGGAGTGTTTGGTACATTTATTGGCCTTGAAATTGGATTATTAATGTTATTGTTATCAGACTCTACAGGGAATATGTCTTCTTTCATGTCAATAGTTATATTATGTAATATAGCACAAGCCACAATAGATTTCCGTAGTTTCTATACTACCATACATCGCGGTATAACAACCAGATGAACGTATCTACAAAAAAACGAAAATCGTTTTTTTTTGATAAAACGGTTCACAATGTGGTTCTTTATGAAATGCCAAAACGACGTGACGGTATAGTCAATATTTTACAAATTCCATAAAAACGAAATAGGTTAAGACTCACTTTTAATAGAACCAGAAAAACGTTTTATGAGTACCGTTTAATTAGTTCTAATTATCTTCCTACCTAGTTAGAGCTATAGGAACGTAATGGTAAAAACACTATTTTTATTCGTAGAATATAGTTTGTTTGGCAATATTATAAGAACCATATCAACGTAAAAGCTTATACGTTGTTTTGGGTGTTAAAAAAAATTGTTTTGAAGCTTAGTTTAAAGAGCCAGAGGAACGTTTATCTATTTACGTTACATTGGCACACACATTTTTGTTAGTTAAATAATACAAGTGAACGACCAAAACGATGTATTATGATATACGTTGTTGTGGCGGTACTGTTTTGTTTGATAAGTATTAGTGTCCATTGATTATTATAAACATACGTTAGTTTGGCATGTAAAAGTCGATGTAACGTCTGAGCAAGTTGAAACACGCAGTGCGGGGAGCCCCCTAATTTTAACTTTTGAGAATACTTTGTTTTGCTTTTTACTTCGTAATTATATTGATTTTAAGTGACAATATTACAAGATTTAACAAAATGAAGAAAAGTGGCAGAACTTGGAAGATTTTGGCATCCTTGGAACAAAGAGAACCATCTCAGGTTCACAACAACGAATTCCATCAGATTTTTGAACAGGTAATATTATGTTTTAGTGTTTACTGTTATTATTTGTATAATATGCATTAAATGTACTGTTCTGGGTTCGATTCCCGGGTAGAGCTAAGTGTAACTGAGTTTAAGTTCAGTAAATAGTAATAGGCTCACCCTATACTATTCGTACCGCTATCCTCTTAGGAAAAAACAGATGATATGTTATAATATTATAATTGTGCTATTTTTATAATAAAATTATAAAATGTATGTATTGATATTACTTTAATATAGCAACAAAACGCAAATTTGAAGCAATTTATTTAAGTAACTTACGGTTTAAATTACTAATTATATAAAACCAAACCCTTTTTACTCATTGAGATCAATATTAAGTATACCTACAGGTGTGCTTAATTCATAGTTTAATAATTTTGTTTTATTTTGTCTCAGGAACCAACTCATTCAAGCGAGACCATCTGCAACGCTGACACTGAAGAAATCAACAACTTCTTATGCCCTTGTCCTCAACCAAGCTCTAATAACTCGACTTTAGAAAATGAAACACTCGCTCTTTTTGGTGAACCTGAACCGTCACCTACTAAATTATTGACATTGGAAAATGTGTCACTGATTGATTTAAATGAGGATTTGTATTTATCACATTCGAGCAATGAGGGTGAGCCTGCACCAGATGAATGTATCTTATCATCAAGTGATTTTTCAATTTCGGAAACAAGAAACAATGTTCAAATAAATGACGTTATCCCAAAACATTCCTCTTTCTGTTAATACTTTTGATACAAATATAGAAACTAATACTACAGATATTTCTGGGATTGAATCTGTCATACCTGGTCTTCAAAATCGGAAACGCAAACGCAGGGGTCAAGCGGAGCCCAGTGAATGGAAGAAAAACTTGAGAAAAAACAGAAGACAAAAAGGTGAACCTTACCTCTCCAGTAAAAATATTTTAAGACCAGGAAAAACATTGGGTGAATCGAAGTGTATGGGGATGTGTCGAGAAAAATGTACGACCAGATTTAGTGAAGAAGAGCGGTTAGAAATCTTTTCATCTTTTTGGAATATTGATAATATAAATCAGAAAAGGCAGTATATTGTAGGCTTAATAAATCGAGTACCTACACAAACAAAACGAACTGCTAATTTAGACAGCAAACGCAAAATGACAAACAAATATTTCCTAAAAAAAAAGGGAGCTACTGAAAAGGAAAAGGTATGTCAAAAATTATTTTTAGCAACTTTAAGTATCTCAGAAACATTTGTAAAGTTTTGTTTCAAAAAACTGACTGAAACTAATGTTGTTGACGCTGATAAGCGGGGCAAACATGTACCTCATAATAAAAAACCGGAAGATACCAGGCAGTTCATACGAGATCATATTAGATCATTTCCCCGAATGTCGGCACACTATATGCGAAAAGAAACAAAAACAGAGTTCTTAGATCAAGATCTAAATGTAGTCAAGATGTACGACCTTTATAAAAGTAAACGTTGTGAAGAGCAAAGAGAACCTGTTGACATAGCTTATTACCTATGGTGTTAAATAAAGAATTTAATATTGGTTTCTATAGACAACGAAAAGATTTGTGTGATAGATGTTTTACATTCCAACATCTGAACGCAGAAGAAAAAGAGAAGCAAAAAGAAGAATATGAACAACATTTAAAAAGAAAAATTACTGCACGGCGACATCGTGATGAAGCAAAAATGTCAGCACAATCTGGTGATATACATTTCGTTGAATATGACTTGGAAGCCATTTGTTAATGCCCTTCATCATCATCTAAGCTAATTTATTACAAACGCCGAATTGCGATTTACAACTTTACCATATTAGATTTTGAGACAGAAAAGCGTAACGTTTTCTGTTATTGCTGGCATGAAGGTATTGGAAAGAAAGGCGCTGTTGAAATCGGGTCATGTTTATTGAAATATTTGAAAACCAAAACTGATGGTAAACCAATTACATTTATGTCCGATACTTGTGCAAGTCAATGTCGTAATGTATATATATCAGCTCTACTATTGTACTGCATTGAAGCTTTCAATATACCAGAAATTAACCAAAAGTATTTTGAACCTGGGCACAGTCAAATGGAAGTAGATAACATTCACGCAACTAGTGAACTGGCTAAGAAGAATATACCTATATTTCATCCATCCGGATTCTATACAATTATAAGAAAAGCTTCCCGAAAAAACCCATATGACGTCCATGAAATGGGATTAGAAGACTTCGTTGATATTAAATACCTCAAAACCGTATTAGTTAAGAATGCTAAAGTGGATTGTGATGGCAATGCTGTGAACTGGCTTAAAATAAGATGGCTACAGTACCGCAAAGACGACAATAAACATATATATTTTAAATATGATCTGGACGATAACGATTTTAAAATGATTAAGATTATTAGAAGAGGCAAAAGACTACCTGTGGAACAAATTGAGTTGAAAAATGTATATGACAAACCCTTACCTATTTCCAGTGAAAATTTTGATGACTTACAAGATTTATGCAGACAAGGCATCATTCCAACTTAATACCATAGTTTTTATGAAGGGTTTTTTTTCAGTTGGAGCAGCAGATGATGACGAAGATAATTAGTATATTTCTAAACGCATGACTATATGTTGATTATAGATTGTTTATTAGTTCATGCCCCTTAATAAACCACGGAATCTTTTCTTCCACAAACTAAAACATCTCTCTCCTGTGTTTCTAGTTTGTGTGACTATCACGCCATCTAGTAACAATGTCCAAGATTTTTAGATCCGCATCACAAACTACCTAAAACAAAATTATATAAGATTACTATCTCCTTTAATTACAACATCTGAGCACTCATGAGATCTATGGCACTGAGTGGAGTAATATTAAAAATAAAATTTTAGAATAATTATTATAATACTTGCACATTAATTGATGCAAATCCTTTTCTATTAATATAAAGCTGCCTGCCGTCAGACTTAATCTTTTTAATTTGTATATGTGTACAGTCAATAGCACCAATCACTCTGGAAAATTTGCTATGCTGCGGATCTTTCGCATAGATTGTTCCTGCTGTTCTAATGTAGCAGGCATTTTTATATATCTATGCGATATACGACATAGGGCTTCAGCTACCGTTTTGCATGTCCTACTTATGTAGGGTTGTGAAACACCATACAGGTCGGCTTTATCGTCTTGAATCTAAGAACAGTAATAAAATTTAGATAAAGACATTACTTACTAAATGTATATTTTTAGTATTGCTACTTTAACAATATTTATATATACTTACTTCATGTCGAGCCCAGCTGCGTAATGAGCAAACACCTTGCATTTCAGGAGATAGTGGACACCCCCGAGGGTCGTGAGATAACTGATAACTTAACAAATCAACAATTTTGAAAGCAAATCTTTTTGTAAACCTATATTTTTGTCACTCGCTCGTCTGCATTCAACGAGACCGGTTCCGCGCCGGTACGTTAACGTTAATTGTAATAAAGTGAAAGATAATAATTACTTGCTATTATATATTTCTAAGATATGGCTAAGTGTGCAAAGTGTGTTAAGATTATAAATAAAAAAAACCCTGGATTGCAGTGTATTAAATGTGAAACATGGTTACACGCTATATGCGCGGGGATGTCACGGGTACAGCTGGAAGCACTGAGTATTGCTGATTGCACCGACTGGAAATGTCCAAGCTGTGTGGACAAAAAGAAAAGGAATTCTATCATAATGGGAAGGGTAGGTGACTCTGATAACTCCGATAATGAAGAGGGCACAGATCAGCTGAAACTAAAGGAAGTTCTGTCTCAGATAAGGAAGGAGGTAAAAATAATCATACGAGAAGAACTACAGAGCTCACTGTCTGATTACTCCGATCTGATTGACGAATTCAACAGTAAACTCGCAGCATTCCAAGGAAAATTACAACACCTAGAAAATTCTAACAGGAATCTAATATTAGGCAGTGATGCCCTTTTTTTTTTTTTTTTTTTTTTTTAAGGTGGGCAAAAATGTACCTAGCGCACACCCCGCTGCCCGGGGAGACAGCGGGGTAGTGTGGGGCTCGCACCCACTAAAAACCCACCATGCACCGTCACCCGCCCATACTCGGCGGACCACTGGTACCGCGTATATTCACTTCAGTGGTCCGCGCGGCGGCTAGTAATAAGGATTGGGCTTCCTCCCTGAGCGACGTCCCCACGCACCTGGGGCGTCGCACCTTCGCGGTAGGCTCTATGCGGGCGGAGGACAATCCCCGGTCCAACCGCCCGCAGCCTCGGCTAGGGCGGCATTAGGCGCAGATATCCGCGCCCACGCCGCCCCGCGCGCCGGCGGCGAGTCGGGCCAGAGGAAAGATCAGCCTCCCTGGCCCTCTCCGCCACCTCCTTCCGCAAGATGACATTCTCGCAGAAGTTGGCGACCGCGGTCCAGGACCTATCACCGCCGACCATCGATCGAATGACAGCCGGCAGCGACAGGTCCTCTCCGATGACTGCAGCGAGATCCCGGCGCTGCTCAGCCCAGGCCGGGCATGACTCGAGCGTGTGCTGCACCGAGTCCTCGCTGCAGTCGCAGTGGTGGCAGCAGGGAGTCTCCTCCCTCCTAGCGACTGTGTACAGGTACTTGCCGAAGCAACCATGCCCCGACAGCACCTGCACCAGCCGGAAGGTGAGGACCCCATGCCGCCGAGCCACCCATTCCTCTAAGATCGGCTGGAGTGCCCCTACGGTCCGAAGACCCGCCCGAGGCGTTTCCAGCCGAACCCTCCAACGGGCGATGATGGCGCAGCGAGCGTCGCTTCGCCATGCGCGGATTTGACTAGGCGGGAGGCAAGCGCCTCTCGCACGCACTGCTGACGCCCGCCGATAAACTTCGGCGAGCACCTCCGCCTCCAGGTCCCACGGGGGGGTCCCGGCCAATGCGCATGCGGCCTCGCACGACACCGTGCGGTAGCCGCGGATCGCTCTGACCGCCACGACTCTCTGCGGTCTCCACAGAAGAGCCCTATTGCGGGCGGTCAGAGACTCCGCCCACACGGGTGCGCCGTAAAGCGCCATCGACCGGACAACCCCCGCGTACAGCTGTCGGCACGCGATGCTGGGTCCGCCTAGGTTCGGTAAAAGACGCCCAAGGGCGGACGCCGTGCCGACGAGTCTCGGTGCGAGCTGGCGGAAGTGCTCGTCGATTGGAACAAAACCAACTACGCAATGATCTTGAAATATATGGCATAGAACAAAAAGAAAACGAAATACCGTTGGATATCGCTAAAAATATTTGTAATAAATTAAATCAGCGTTCAGAAGAAATAGTGAAGGTAGTTCGTAAAAAATTTTTTCAAAAATCGAAGATGTCAATGACCTTGTCCGTTACATTGCGTGATGGCTGCAGGGATTCATGGATACAAACAGCAAAAACTAAGGTGCTTACTACTAAAAATTGCGGTTTTGACGGACTGCGTACCTATTGTGGAAGTCCAAAGAGGAACTGAAGAAGCCTGGTTTGTATAAATTTGTTTGGTGCAATCAAGGACGGGTACTCGCGAGGATGGATGAAAACCAACAAAGCAAGACCACGATTATCAGATCACAAAATGATATAAACAAATTGGTACAGGAAACAAAAATAAACTCCAAAAATAATAAAAAAAAAATAGTATGTAAGCTATAAGTTACATTTTGTTTTTATATTAAAGTTATATTGTTAAAAATGGCTATATTACATGATAGCTTATCGGAACATGGTTTCGATTCTTGGAACGATTTTATACACCTATTTGATAATGATAGCCCACTCTTGTTCTTGCATGTCAATATTAGATCCATACAAAAAACTGCACAATTAGAATACATAGTTTTAAGTAGCATACAAAAAATTCATGTAATTGCACTGACAGAAGTAAACATTAAAGATGGTTCTCAGTCATTGTTTGAAATGAATGACTATACAATGTTCTACTCGTTAAGAAAGAAAAGGACAGGTGGTGGTATTATATTATATACTCATAACAGCATAGTTTTCCATTTATATAACGTAAAAACGAAACACATGGAGTGCATTAATGGCGAGCTACAAGTTAACTCGTACTTAAAGATAGGGTTATGTATTGTTTACCGACCGCCAGATTTATGTAAACATAGTTTTATTGACGAAATCACACAATCATTAACATTACACTCTAAATATAAATCGCTCGTATTAATGGGTGATATTAATATAGATCTACATAAAATAACTAATATTCGATCGAAATATCTAAATTGCATAAGTGTTTTAGGTTTAGAAAACGGGATAAGTCAATTTACAAGAATAGAATTAAAAGGAAGTAGGCTCGCCCGTAGTTGCATAGACCATGTACTAGTGAGAAATATTGGGAATCGGTCTGTGCATACGGCGCTCATATGTACCGCGCTCGCCGACCATTACATTACTGGATGTGCGCTCAATAACGACACAATAAACAGGGAAAATCGTTCAAAATCAGTTGTTAAGTTAGACACAAATAAGGCCTTAAATGAATTACGCGCTGTCAACTGGAATATTGCAATGTCTTACCAAAATCCAAATGAGATAATAAATTTTATTGCGGACAATTTTATAAAAATATACAATCAATGTAGTTTTAATTTATCCATTCAAAAAAAAAAATTACAGGGTCATAAATTGCTCTTGGGTAAATAATAAGCTTAATAATATGATGATAAATCGAGATAACTACTTTAAAATATGGAAAAAGACGAGAATAATATAATGAATAGAGTAAAATATAATAAATACAGAAATAAAGTCAATAAAGAAATAAACAGGGCAAAAAACATTCAAACAAAACACGATATAATAACTAACTTTCGAAATCCAATAAAATTATGGCAAATCGTGAACACTCTTTGTGGTAAAATTACAAAAACAATAGACGATATTCTGCTTAAGGCATTTAAAATTCAGCCCAAAAAACTGTGTAATAAATTCGCATATGAATTCGTCAATAATGTAAAGAAAATAAAACGGACGGTATGTAGTACGCGTTTATTGAACCCGAAAAAATATGAGCGAACTCCAGATCGATGTATGAGACTTAAATATGCTACAGAGGACATTGTGGACAACATTATCAATCAGATGAACTCCAAAAAAAACCCAGGAATAGATAAAATTAACGTAAAACATGTTAAGCTACTCTCTCCAAATATAAGTCCATTAATAACTCACCTGATCAACAGATGCATCTCCACTGGTACATACCCAGATATATTAAAAATAGGATTAGTTAGACCTATCCACAAAAAAGGAGCATATAATGAAATTAATAATTACAGACCCATAACTATCCTATCATGTATTGACAAAATAATAGAAAGATTTTTAAGTAATCAAATAAATAACTACATACAAAAAAATAATTTAATTAATGTACAACAGTTTGGCTTTCAAAAGAAACGAAGCACCACCCAATTATTGTCAAATTTTACAAACGAAATCAATATATATTTAAATGAAAAAAAACATGTATTAGCTATATTCATCGATTTTAGCAAAGCATATGATGTCCTACAATATAATACATTATATACAAAATTTACGCAAAATGGCATTCAAGGCCCTCTGCTTAAATTGCTACAAAACTATCATCACAATAGGTTTACAGCTGTTAAAATAGCTGACGAGTTAAGTGACAGGATACCAACCGTATCGGGTACTGTACAAGGTTCAATTTTAGGAAGTGTTGAATATCTAATGTATGTTAATGATATGTGTAATGTTTTTGAGGGTGGATCAATATATCAATATGCCGACGATACATGCATCATCGCAGCACATCACGATGTTGCCGAGGCCACGCGAGTTATACAACATAACTTCAACTTATTGTGTCAATGGGCGCACGATACAGGCCTAATATTAAATACACAAAAAAACAAAAGCTATGCACATATGTACCGTTCACAATAAATTCAACTATCAGCCAGTTATTATCGCGCACAATCATGATTGCTTACATCGATACAGGGGCGAGTGCTCGCGAGCTGTACGCCAGTGCGGGTGTGAACCGCTAGAGTTTGTTGACAATCACACATATGTGGGTTTGATTATCGATCATAGACTCAACTGGGGCCCACACATAAGACATATATGTAATAAATTACGGTCAATCACAAGTAGACTATCCATCTTACGATATAAGCTTCCAAGTAGTGTGTTAAGAATGTTGTACATGTCTATGGCAGATTCCATTATCAATTACGCCATAAGTAGTTATGGAAGGACGTATAAAACTTATTTAATGACTATTTATACATTACAGTTACATCTACTAAAAATCATTGTGCCAGCAAAAACTCGTGTAAAACTTAATTTAGAAAATGAAAGCTTATTTCTACATAGCAAAATTTTAAATGTTTTTGATAAATTCAAATGTGCAATTTTGATGGAAAATCGCCATAAAAGGAATAAGCTTGTAAAGATAACAAGAGCTGACCACTTAAGACAACTTACATATCTAAATAATAAGTATAAAACTACCAAATTACAAAAATGTCCACGGTACCAGGACATGGCAGCACTTGCTATCCAGTATACTAAATGAACTACCTAGTAGAGTAATCGAAGTATATAATGGATGTAATAACATTAAGAAAATTAAGAGTGCAATTCAAATGGAGGAAAACCTAACCTGAAATTGTGATCTGTGTGGCATATATGTGTGTATATATATATATATATGTATATGTATATGTATATGTGTGTGTGTATGTGTGTGTGTGTGTATGTATATATATATATATATATTATGTTTTATTGTTTTAACAGAGCGAATAAATCACGGTCGGAGAAACCTGAAATAGGATTAAGAACGTGGTTAACGCGTAAAATGTAATGTGAATTATTATAAATAAATTAAAAAAAAAAAAAAGTCTAAAATCTTGATCACAAATTTCGGTGAAGGGATTTATCCGAACGCGCTGTCTGTTAGATCTAAGTGAGGTTTCCCATAATGCGACGACCTCGATATCTTCCATATCAATTAGATCTACTACTATCTTTTAGATTCAAACAATAAAATTGTAAAATAATAATAGGTAGGTTGTACTCTCAGACCAATAAAATTGACATTTGACATTTAGTTAGACCAGCCTAAACTACTTAAACTAGGTTTCCCGATAGTTTATCTTTTAGTACATGGTTTAACCACAGAATAAATACTAGTCCTACGGACAGAAACCTCACTTCCATTAAAACTTGTCCAAAATCTATCTATAATAGCCTACAAAATCTTAATAATAATACTAATTGTTCGTAGCGAGAAGAAATGTACCTTATGTACACAGAAATACAGTTGTGACTGTTTTGCCCGCCGCATGATCCTCGGGCAACCGCGTCATTCAACGAATGCGGTAGGGTTGCACCTATGATGATTTTACTTACTTACTTATCATCATGCTATCTCCCTTGGGGGGAGGGGGTAGGCAGAGATAACAGAGTGACAAAAGGCTCTATTCTTGCATACACTCTCGCTTCCTCAACATTCATTATTCTCTTCGTACACTCTCCGGTTTCCGCTGGCCGGTTTCGGAGACTACTGACTCCACCGACAACAACAAAGCTGTCGTTTATAAAACTTAAAAATTTATTTTTCTAGTAGATTCTATTTGGTTACTTTTTATATCATTTTAAATGTTATTTTCAAGTCGGATTATTTTTTTATTAATTTTTTTTTTGTTGATCATATAGTATTAGCTCTGAATTTTCGTTTATCAAATTTTATTGTCGAAATACCCTAAAACGCGTAAATAAATATTATTTTAATCAATACTACAAGCGCGAGGCGAGCGCTTAGGCGCGCGTGTGACAGTCTTCTGTCGGTTGTACCGTGGTCGGTACGCGAAGCGGTAGGCATATAACTCGGGGCCTTGAGCGAGTGATGTAGGCCTGGTTTAACGCTTAAAACTGATTTTGTAATAAGAATTTTGTTAAAGCGTGGTCTAAAGATGATATAAACCTTGTTTTATGAGTTAGACTATGTTCTGTAATAAGGCGGATAGACTCTACCCAAAGGAGCGTCAGTCAAATTATAATTAATAATCTTGGGTCGTGGTTTTCGAGTAAACGTTATTATTTTAGATTTGTGATTATTAAATGCATGGTGGTTCTCGACTCCATGTGGATACAGCATCTATGTCTCTCTGTAATGCCACCTCATCAGCCTCGGTTTCGACACCCAAACTTAGTTTTTGGAATAGAGTGGCTTACACCACTCATAGATCGCGGTGTATTACTGCCGGTTTGATATAAAGGTTGGTGCTGAGGTTTACTTGGAATTCTAAATAAGTTACTATGTGCACTATAATTCGGTGGAGGCACGCGCATTATTTGCATAGTACGAGAAGGACCTTGTGGCTGTTACGATTGTAAATTGGGACGCCAATTTTGATTGGATTGACCTTGAAACCAAATGACCTTGATGGACCAGGCGTTTTAAAATTCGTTTGCTTAAATTGCATGTCAAAAGGCATTAACTTGGGTGTAAAATTATTTAACGGTAATTTAAAATTATTATAAGGCCATGGTAACTGCCAGTCTTTTCTGCTAGAGCCATCTTCACTTCTTTGTTGCAAATATAAAGTATTAAGTTCATCTTGTACAAATTCAAGAGCTTGTTCCATGGTACTGGGGAGCATGCAACGGATTCTGCAGCCTAAAGGATCCTTCAAACCTCTTAAACACGCCTGAAGAGTAAGCGTGATCTGAGGGCTTGGCATATAAAGGACCTTAAGCTACTGACAAAATAGTAAGCGTTGTTTTATGCGAGCGGTGCTTTAGAGTCACGGATTTTGCATAAGGCAAACTCCTTTTGTATGGAGGGGGGTACTGTAACGTAAAATAATTTTAATCCAAATTATTACAATACTATAATAAATACTCTAATAACATACTATAATAAATACTCTAATACTAACTAATAATATAATTCTTAATGGAAAAAATGTATTGCTTCAACGCACTTCATATAGTGAAATCCTCACATTAATTACCGTTAACCGGTCGCGTTCGGTGAAACACCTGGATTCGCGGCACAAGCGACATTTACTCGTGGACCTCGGAAAGAGGCGCATAACAAGACATAAATACTTGGTGTGACGGTCGTGTGTCGCTCCTTATTATAAACTTAGTAAAAATAACGGACGATTGATTCCAGAATAGTTATATAGGTACTATAATTTACAAACGGCTGTCTCACAGTGTAACTCTGATCTAATAAGATATTTGTGTAGTTCCCGCGCTGGGTAAGTTGTGCAAACTTATCTACTTTTTATTATTGAAAATAGGCTATGTTATGTGTTAAAAGCTTGCAGTAGATTCTGTCGTGCTATTTGTGATCTAAATGTTTGGTTTATAGCTGTACTTACGTTTTGTTCGTTATATTAGTTTTCATATACGTATAAGCAAAAAGTTAAAATGTTATGTAAGGTTTTGCGAGGTAGTTTTGTAACCGTTTCTGATTTTACGCTTTATAACTGCCACTTCCACCCAGTTTTATTGTAAATGCCATCTCTCATTGTGCTAGCTAATAACTGTCTATGGCTTCGCTCGCTAATTTACCTTTGAAATATCCCTTAAGTAATGTCGGCCCCCGATATTATGTATTATCTACTTGACTCTAAAACTGCACAAGAACTACGGCGGGATTGGATCTTGCCTAATTATTGGGTCCACTATCTGGAGGCCATCCTAAAGACAACGCTTCTTGCTGGGAAGCAGAGAGCTATTGAGGCTCCCAACTCGGCTCAGGGGAGTGCTGCATGACAAAGGACGGCGGATACTATTAAAGCTGCTCAGGGGAGTACGGCATAATTGCTGGAGGCTATTGACCTACCCACGCCTGAGATAACTTAATCTAGCTGGCATTTTCTATCATCTGCTTAATTAAATATAAGTACACGGAAGAAACGTGCGTAATGCGGATTTCAGGCAAGGAGCTTTCACACCGCGGGATGGTAGGCGGTGGGGCTTCCCAGGCGTCCAAAGTCGAGTTCGAGGCAAAGAGTTGGCCCAAAAGATCGGCCTTCTCCTTGGCACTGTGGGCTAAATTGCCATCCTGTTTCTGCAGTGGTGGGAGACTAGACTGGCAGAAGTTGCCCTGTGCTGCCTTGGCGAGCGACCAGAAAGCACGACTCCCGGTGGGATAGCTTCCGAGCCGCTCGCCAAGTCTGGCAACGTGTTCTGCCTTGGCTTCGGCAATAGCCCTCTTGTTGCACCTGGAAGCAGCGTTAAATTTACACTTCTCCTCTTTGGCGTTCGGATCTCGACTTTTCCTGGCCCTATTCCAGGCTAGGTATGCGGACTGCTTCTGGCGTGCAGCCGTTCTGCAGGCTTTGTTAAACCATGGACGGCTGTGACCCCCGACCGGTACTTTGGTGTTGGGGATGAATAATTCCATCCCCATCGTCACCGTTTCCGTGACGCAGTCCGCACAGGTGTCAGGATCCCTAGAGGAGAAGCATAGCTGCTTCCAAGGGTAGGACGCGAGAAACTTGCGGAGTCCATCTCAATCTGCTGACTTATACTGCCAGACTCTGCGAGACCCATTCGCGGGAGAGCGATTTGTTCTCGCAACAGGGGCTGTGCAGCGGATCAGGCAGTGATCTTATGATCCCAAAGGAGCATCGACCACTACCCGGTATCCGCGTGGATTTGTAGTCAGCAGAAGGTCCAACAAGGAAGGCTCATGGCTCTCAATATCTGGTAACGTTCAATTCTTATTTCTTGCATTGTTGATGTCGATGGCTGCGGAGTCATTGACCTGGGAGAATTGTCCTTATTAACATCGTCAGATAGGAGGAGCTGGAGTTTCTGTCAAAAGAGACGAAGCAAACGCTGTTTCTAGAATAGCCTCAGGGTTCAATGGATACAAACCGGCTGCTTTGAAGTCACTTGTTATGCTATTATGAGTCATACATTTAGACCAGACATTAGAAAGGATATTATTGAAGCGAGCCTTAGTGAACTTTTTATCTGGATTTTGTTCCATAAAAGATAAAACTTCAGCATCGAAGTGTTGTTCAAATGACCGATAGACGGCTTTGTCGAGAGGTAGCAGTTCGTGAGTTGTGTTTGAAGCTAAACAGTACAATGAGATGTCCAGTGAATCTGCAACTTCAACTATGGATAAGTCTAAGTGACAAGCTGCTCGGTCAAAAATTAATAAGCAATTAACTGCACTTTTGTATTTGGCAAAAAAATTTTAAGGAATTTATGAAACATTTCGAAAAAATGTTTTTTTGAAATGTTTCAAAAATTCCTTAAAAAATTCATTAGTCATATACCCATTTGTAGATTTTTCTACCAAAGATCCCGGTGACAAGTTATCATACAATTCTGGCTTCAACCGTTTACCTTTAAATATGATCATCGGTGGTATAGCACTACCAAGTGCATTTACACATCCTGCGATAGTCACACTTTCAGCGTGTTCCGAAGATTGTAAGAGTGCACTCTTTTAGACCCCTTCTTTGCCAAAACAGTCTGTTGGTGGTGAATTGTCAAGCAACATCCTTTCTCATCCATATTGCAAATCCTTTCAGGATGATTTCTCAAATCGAGTTTATCATAAATTTTATTCAGTTTTTTGAAATGATCGTTAACAATAAACTTATTGATCTTTTGTGCCCTCGCTGGGTTCATAAACTGAGCCTTTCTTCTAGATATTTCAAGATTTCTTTTCAGAAACGCCTTAAACCAATCTTTGCCAGCAACTTTGGCTTGCTGATTGAAGTTGTGTTTGATGTTAAGAAGCTCGCAAAATTTATAGACCTAGCGTCGCAGAATTCGTGGTGTCACTGGTAGTCCTACCTCAGCAAGCCTCTTTATTCTGCTAACAAGATCAGTTTCCTGATCGTCACTGAGTACAGGTTTTCGACCTAGTGATTTTTTCAAACTACCGCTTGGAGATGGTTCCGGATAGTTCTCCTAGGAACTTTATACCTCTCTGCAGCTTTGTAGGTGCTTAGTATTCCTCTTTGTACTGCTTGAACAGCCAACATTAAGTCGTATTCTGACCACAATGCTCGTTTGGGAGGCATCGTGGGTGAAGCCACCGGAAAATGAAGAATACAATAAGTAAACACTTACTATTATGTAATAATTACTTTTCTATTGTCTGCCTACTAAACAATAAAGATAAAAAAACTGTACAAAAAAAGAAGCGTTGTTACAAAAAGGGATTATTATCCAATAAGGCCTACAACAAAATTTAATAGGCTTTATTAACCGCTGACGAGTTAGTTAGAAAAATTAAAAAATCTTTTTTCGGTCGATATTTCATTATTCGCAATATCAAACGCTGTAAAAGTATGACATTATGCACAAATATAACGTAAAATCACATTTATAAATGTAATATTATAAAAAATACTTACAACTTATTCGGATGTTTTTTTATTAGTCGTGGTCCGCAACCGTTCCTCGACGCGAATGACGCAACACTGGAGCCAGCGAGCCAGCCAACGCATCGCAATAAGTTTGGGGCGCCATCTACACAATTAGGCTATGCTGCGAGTGTGATCTTGAGCGACACTGAACATTTTAAACTGCATTTTTGTTTTTTTTTTAGGCCTTATTGGCCGACAGGCTTTATTTACCCGCACCTACCTTATATAGGAAAATTCACAAGGCTATCCCTTTAGATACTTAGAATAATTAGAAAGAAAGAAGGAAAGATTATTACTTTCTTTCGTTCTTCTTTCTAGAATAATTACACTTAGAATGATAGTTCCCTTCAAAGCGGTCTGTCAAAAGTGAGGCAAGAATATGATTTATGTGTGAGTAAGGTACTTGTATTTACGCTCGACGAAACGCACACAGTGAAAAAAATAATGTTGCCAATACATTAAATTTTCCCTAAAAATAGGGAAGTTGAAACTATGTCACACTTATAGTTGTGATCACAGAACAAATGTGATTATTAGATTACCCCTTTTATTTATACCTTTTGTTTATTTGGAACTCATCAATTCTTACTGCTGAATTGATGACAAAGCCCATAGATCCCATATAAAAATATAAGTGCAATTCGTCTACCGAAACTACTTGGTAGTGTTAAACACAAAGTGAAAAATGTGAAATCGAAAATTACAGCCAGGAGCAGGATTTGAACCTGCATCTTCTGGATTCCGTCCAGATGCAGCAAGTGCAGGATGGCTGAATTGGTAAAAGCACTGCTGAATTGATGACAAAGCCCATAGATCCCATATAAAAATATAAGTGCAATTCGTCTACCGAAACTACTTGGTAGTGTTAAACACAAAGTGAAAAATGTGAAATCGAAAATAACAGCCAGGAGCAGGATTTGAACCTGCATCTTCTGGATTCCGTCCAGATGCAGCAAGTGCAGGATGGCTGAATTGGTAAAAGCATCTGGACGGAATCCAGAAGATGCAGGTTCAAATCCTGCTCCTGGCTGTTATTTTCGATTTCACATTTTTCACTTTGTGTTTAATGTATAGTGCTAAGCATGTCAAATGCAAAAATATATATAAAAATATCTAAATACTTGGTAGTGACCCGTTTTGTTTACATCCTAAACAATCTGACGTACCTATTTACCAGAATACAGGAATATTGCCTGCATGATGCACTAAAAAGAGTGAAATAAAAATATTTTTTATAAAAAAATTAAACCTGTATACAACCTTTTGTTTTTTCCTTATACGTAGTTTTATTTCAAAAAGAAAAAAATATTTATACTGGTCTGCTAATCATTGAAGAATATTGTACAGTACTTTTTATCATAGATTAAGCAGTTTTATTTAATATTGTTGACATTTTACAAAAATATCTGTAAAACCAGTTATTGGCATAGACAAACCTTTTATTGGCAGTGATATTACCTATTATTGTCACTATCCTGGTATGACTGAAAAAAATGTACTAGATCTAAAGTAGGGCTTTCCAAGTTTATTCAAAGGTGTCTATATAATTACTAATAATTTTTATAATCTATAATTACGGTTAAAAAATAAAAGCCTTTGTAAAAAGATTAGAAATATTTATTTTATAGGAACATAAATCAGTTTGGACCCTTACTTTTAAAATTAGTTTTGATCTTTGCATATAATAATAATCAAAAACAATACAGCCGCTCCTAGGTTTTAACAAAGAAATTTAAAAAAATAGAATAAGTCTATTATACTCTCATAATTATATCACAGGTTTAATCAATTGAGATCATAAGTAGGTAATGCTTAGGTGAGGCGATGTTTTTAGTCATCTGAATCAGTCAACAACATCTTTTCTATCTCAGCTGTCGTGTAACTTTTCCTAGCCCCTTTTTTGTTCTTTATTTGCTTTTTGGTTTTCTTTATCAATATTTTCAATTACAGTATCCGTTTTACCATCGTCGAATTTATAGAACTCTTCCGAAAATAATATCTTGGTCACCTCATCTTTAGCTTCCTTTTTAGCATTATTTTTAATTTTGCTTTTAGGTACTGGTTTCTTTTCCTTTTCCAATTTCTTTCGTTCGCTTTCTTCTTTTCTCATTTTGATACCTTCTGCCTTCTCTTCTTTTATGCGGATTTTTTAATTCTCTTGAGCTTTCCTTTTAGCTGATGTAAGTATAAAAGGAGTTTTTGTTGTATTTTTTACTCCTTTTCTTTTTGGTGTTTTAGGTATTACCAATATGTCTTGTAGCTTAACTGGAGTATTGTCTCTCTTAGCCAGTGGTACTGTGAGTTTTAAAATATTATTTTCATCTGCACTTATTTTTATATCTGATGTAACTTTGATAGCGGGTTTATGAGGAGTTGTATTGAATGGTTGCTGTGTGGATTGTTGTTGAATAGTGTTGGTTTGTTGTTGGTTGGTAATGTTTGTTTCAAACTTACTTCCTGGGTGAACATATCTTCTGTGAAACCAATTTCATCAACAACGACGTTTTCTTTTGGAGAATTACTGATAATGATATCCATATTCTCAATTTCAAAATTACTAATATTGTCATTTTCATTTGTTGTTTCTAGTGTTCCTAAATGATTATCAGATCCGGTAAAGAAATGTCAGATTTTTTTAAAATATTTACTTGACTCCTCTGGCGTTACTTCTCCTTTATCAATGCGATTTATCGCATTTTTTCCCAACATCTTTACAAAACCATCTTTGGTGAGTGTGGGGTTGTGAGGCTGTGAGGAGATAGGATTAGAAATGGTACCTGTAATTTCCTTCGTAGCTCTTGAGCAGCAGACCAGTAGATATCCTAGGCGCCCTTCAACATAAAGCCGATCACAACCGATATAGTCTTTCACGAACACTTCCACAATATATGATTGACAGGTCCTTTATTATAGGTATAGATTTTAATTGCGGATTCTAATAGCGAATGGCGCGCGCGCTGCTTATAGGTTCGCGTTTTTATTGCTACTACGTTTGCTTCGATATGCGATGCGGTACACATAGGAAATGGGAATAGTAAGGATTTTGTATGAGTGCGTGAAGTGCGTGTGTGTACTTATAGTATAAATCACTATTTTCTTATTTAATATTTTAATTTAATTTATAATATTATGCGGCGCATACAACTTCCCCGGCCTAGAGGTTTCCTCTAAACATTTTTTTTTTTTTGTGTATATTTAACTTAATTTTATTATAATTTATATAAGATGCGATCTATTTAACTATTAAAATTAATTATTTTAATTGAGAAACTTATTATTTCTTTATTGCGTAGGCAGTGGGCAAAGTCGTACGACAGGCCGTATGTATGAACTTGAAGCGGTGCGCACCTTTACAGTGCGTATAATCTTATCCTTACCAGGAAAGATTTCTACCACTACTCCTAGAGGCCAACAAAGCGGGTGAACGTTGTTATCTTTTATAACGACAACAGTTCCTAATTTTATTGGATTCGAGGGAGAATTCCATTTCTCTCGCTGTTGAAGCGAGGTGAGATATTCTCTACTCCATCTATTCCAAAAGGAGTGAGTAATTTTATAAAGTAATTGATAGCGCGATAAACGACTATCCGAGATGTCCGTAACATCTTCAGCGGGTAAAAATTTAAGCGGGGTTACATTTAAAAAATGATTAGGCGTTAGTGCTGTGATATCAGACGGATCTGAGCTTAGAACGCAAAGAGGTCGGCTATTTAATAGACCTTCAATTTGCACAAGAATCGTATTAAATTCCTCGTACGTGAGTATTTGCGAACCGATTACTTTAAATAAATGTGTTTTTACACAGCGTATATTTATCTCAGCGAGACCGTTAAAATGCGGGCCATAAGGCGGACTATGCTTAAATTGAATGCGTTGTTCAGTCAATTGTTGACTAATATAATTAATGTGCGATGTGGACTGTATAAAAGAGTAAATTTCATCTAGTTTGCGTTTGGCACCTATAAAATTGGTACCTCCATCAGAATATATTAGCGAAACGGGACCTCTACGCGATATAAAGCGTTTAAAAGCATTGAGGAACAAATCAGAACTCAAGTCAGAGACCAACTCTATGTGCAATGCTTTTGTTGTTAGACAGACGAATAAGCAAATGTAAGCCTTTTGACTTTTAATTCCACGTTTGCGAATATGCGTAATGAAAAATGGACCTGCGTAATCTACTGCGGAATGTACAAAAGGTTTAACTTCTGATACTCTAAATGCGGGGAGGTCTCCCATAGGGGGATATGTATTTTTTGGATTAAGTCTGAAACATTTATTACATTTATGTACTATTTGACGCACTACATTTCTAGCGGATAATATCCAAAATTTTTGTCTTATTAAGGATAATAATAAAGCGGGACCTGTATGTAAATTAATGAGATGATAATAATTTATAATTAATTCTGTAATACGTTCCTTGGGCGGGAGTAAAATAGGATGTTTCTGACCATAGTTAAGTTGAGAATGAGTTAATCTACCACCGACTCTCATAATATTGGCAGAGTCGATGAAAGGGTTAAGTTTAGCGAGATTTTTATTAACTAATCTATTCATTTTTAAAGCGGAAATATCATCAGCGAAATGCGTATTTTGTACGTATCGTATCAGATACAACTCAGCGATGTCTAAGTCTGCGGTGCGAATAAAACCATGCGTATTTAGGCGTTTAGAAAATCTTAATATGTATACTAAGATGCGTAATAATTTTGCATAATTAGAAGTGCGGCTTACTAACAGTTCAATCGAATGATTAATTAAAGGTTGATTTATTTGCGAAACTGAAAGTGTTACATTTTTAATTTCCATCCAATCGTGGTTAATATTGTCGTTAATCTGAAATGTTTTGATAGGCCACTGAGCCACGGGATATGAGAACCAATGCGGAGCATTAAACCATTGATTAGCATTTAACAGTTTTTTAGGTGTCACAGGGCGAGAAATTATGTCCGCAGGGTTTTCACGACCACTAATGTGGAACCAATGCGTAGCTGGTAATTTTGAAGTTATTTCTGTTATGCGATTTGCGATAAAAGTGTGAAATTTATAAGCGGGTGAATGTATCCAAGTTAGAGTTACGGTTGAGTCAGAGAACGCGTATACTTTGTTAATTTTGCATCGTTTATTTAGTATTTCTGTAATAGCCGTAAGTAAGTTAGCTAACAAAAGCGCAGCGCAGAGTTCGAGGCGAGCTAAAGGCATTTTGCTGAGAGAAGCAACGCGAGACTTTGACGCGAGTAATTTTACAGAACCGGTGGATTGTTCATCAGAACTAACCCTAATGTACACGACGGCACCATAGCAGCGCTCACTAGCGTCTGCGAATCCAAGTAATGTCACATATACTTTGGAATTAATACCTACATGGCGCGGAAACTTTATTTTTTCAAGATAAGTGAGTTCGTTATGGAACTGTATCCATTTACTTTCAATATGCGGGGGAACCGGAGTGTCCCAATCTAACTGTTGTATCCAACATTCTTGTACAAGCAGTTTCATAAAAGCGGTTACAGGACTGATGAGACCTAAAGGGTCAAATAACCGTGCGGTTGCGGATAGAATTGTGCGTTTGGTGCACTTTAGAGAAATTGCGTTTATTTTAAAATTAAAATTATCTTGTGTAGGATTCCACTGCAAGCCAACGATTTTAGTGTTATAGGTGTCAGCGTCAAAATTTACGTTCTGTTGAACTTTATGCGATTGAGGGATTCGATTCATAAATTCAGGACTATTAGAGATCCATTTTACAAGATTAAAACCGCCTGTTTTGAACATAGCGACCATTTCGTAAAAAGTTTGTTCGGCGATTTCGAGGTTATCTAATGAACATATATAATCGTCCATATACATATGATTTTCAATTTCATAAGCGGCTAGCGGATATTTATCGCGATTATCAGCTGCAAGCTGACGAACCACCCTCATTGCAAGGTATGGAGAGCTAGATATACCAAACGACACTCTACCGAACTCATATGTACATATTTCTGATTTGGAATCGAACCTGTATAATATGCGTTGAAATGCGTGATGTTCTTTATTTAACTTTATTTGAAAGTACATATTTTCAATGTCTGCTAAGACAGCGACAGTAAACATACGCAAATTAATGAGTAAGTCGAAGATGTTGGTTTGCAAATTAGGACCCACATATAAGAGGTCATTATGCGATTTACCAGATGTAGTTTTGCATGCAGCATCTAGAACAATGCGTATTTTAGTGGAAGATTTTTCAGGGCGATAAACAGCTCTGTGCGGTATATAGTAATGCGGAATATCGAAAGAGGGATTGTCACTTTTTGACAGATAATCTTTGTCTATATATTCTTGAATAACAGCGTTATAGTTTTCGCGGATCTTAAAGTCAGAATCTAATTTCTTCTCTAAATTAATTAATCGACGCTTGGCTATAGCGTACGAGTTTCCTAATTCGGAATATTGAGTTTTAAATGGTAATTGGACAGTATATATACCCGTACAATCGCGCGTGTAGGTTGCGTTAAATATTTGTTCACAGGCCTGATCGTCAGGGCTCATATGAACTTTTTTGGGAACCTCTTCCAATTCCCAAAAGCGTTGCGTAAGCGTTTCTAATGATTCATCATTCGCGGTGCAGCAGAAAGATTTATCTTGCGTATAATTATTAAATTTTGGTTTATAACTGTAACAATCGATGCAACGTGCATTACAATCTGCTCTGCCCATAGCAACATAACCGAGTGTGGTTTGTACGGCAACTACTGAAGAGCCAGGTATCGTTACCTTAGCACTTCCTAAAAGGAACGGTATTAACTCGCTTCCTATAAGGCAGTCAATTTCAGCTGGGGAATAGAACAATTCATCCGCCATAGGCAAGTTATTAAAGTGAGTTAGATTTGAGATATCTATTGATACGCTAGGCAGGCCGTCAGTAATACTAACTATCACACGAGCGTGAATAGTGTAGGAACAGCGGGCATCAAACCGAGAGAATATTTTGAGTTGTGTGTATCCTAAACAAGGGATTTGAGCTTGACCAATGCCGGTAATCTTTGAGTTCTCGGGAGTAATTTTTAAATTTAAGCGGTCGCAAAACAATTTGGTAATAAAGTGAAAAAAAAAGTTCGAATTGTTACCGGTTTATTATTTTTATAAACGTATACAGAAGCGGTGGGTAACAATACTGTAGTATTATTGCGTTTATTTAAATTAGTTGCGGTCGTTGATAATGCGACTTCGTTTGAATTTACGCGCGTATCGACTGCAGGCGACAGCGACTGGCTTGCGTGCATCGGTGTTGTAGCGGGGAGACAAGCGGGACGAGGCGCGGAGCGCTCGTTCGGCGACGGACTCACACGAATCGCGTCGATATTATACCTATGGTTCAGCGGTGCATTTGGCGCGTGTTGCGCTAGCGAGGACGTGCGTTCTAATTGCGTTTGCGATTTAAAATTATTTATATGTATTAGAGTGTGATGCTTCCGTTGACAAATAGAGCAAGTATTTGTTGACTTACATAATTCAGCGTTATGATATCCGAGGCAGTTGTAACAATATTTATATTTTTGTACCAAATGTAATCTAGCGTGCGGGCTACAACTTATAAATTGAGAACATTTAAATAGCGGGTGCGAAATTGCAGAGTTGCATATTTTACATGGAAAGCGTTGTAATTGAGAATTTGTATTGGTCATAAAAACACGCGGAGATTTTGACTGAGACCTTTTAGCGGTATTATTATTATTATTAATTCGGGAAGAAAACTGTGATTTTACATAAGCGTGAGGGTTGCGTAATGTTTGCATTTTATTTTGTTCTTTTACGAATTTAGAGAGGTCTTCAAAGGTAGGTATTGAAATATGTCTATGCGCCTGTTCAAATAAATTAACCGTTTCTTTATCTAGTTTAGTAAGTGCGATATGAGTGAGAATAAAATCAGAAAGATTGTCAATTTTTAGACGGCGTAAAGAAGCTTCTGCTGAACAGAATTGATCAATAAATGTTTCAATGGGTTGTAATGGTTTAAAATGAATTAACTGATTAATGCAAACTGAGGCTTGGACGCGTGTATCTTGATATCTTTCTAAAAGTGCGTTCCATATTATTAAATAATTATTAGCGGTAGGTAAAGTACCTGAACAAACCGTTAATGCTTTGTCAGACAAACAACCAATTAGATATTGCACCTTCTCGGCTTCTGACAGTAGTGGAGTATCATGAATAAGACTTTTAAAATTTTCATAAAACGATGACCATTTACTCGGTGTTCCATCAAACGACTGTAACTTGAGTGGCGGGAGTTTACGGTTAAATAAATCGAATTTACTTGTCTCACTACGTGTACTTTGTGTTTGATTTAGCGTAGATGCGGTTTGTTTTATATAACAATATAGCTCATCAAAGGATTGTAAGGCGGAGTAGTTCGGCTTTGCCGACGGATTTTCTCCCAATTTTGCAAGATTGTATTCATCGAGACTATTCATAAAATTAGATCGCAACTCATCTAATGAATGTAAGCGTGACAAAAATTTAATTTTAATTTCTGGATCGGAAACCTTTAAGCTGAGGTCGTAAATATTTTGTATAATTTCAAAAATGCTATTTGTCTTAGATTGCAGTAACAAGCACTTAGCGCTGAAGTCTTCTTCAGATTTTGTTGTCTTTTTATGAGTAGCCATTTTCAATAATTATTTAGATATAATTTGTAACTATTATTTTGTATATTTAGCGGTAACTAAAGTGTATTATTTTATTTTGTTTGAGTATTTTATTACATAAATTGCGGGTGATTTTAATAGCGGAATTAAGAACTTGTTAAGTTACTTAAAGTAATGAATTTGCGTTATAAATTAAGCGATTAAATTGAGCGAGAATGCGTGCGTTCCTTGTAGATATTACAAACTTACCTACATAAGACTATTATTAGCGGAATATTATTTATTTGCGTAGTTTAGCTAAAAGCGTTATATTTTTTATTATTTGCGTATATAGTAACTGTGTACTATTATTTTTATTTGAATAATGCGTGTTGAGTAGCAACCAGTTGATTATAAATGTGGTTTGCGGTGTGTATGTGCGTGGCCATGTGCGGGTAGGTATGTCGTTCTCGATATTGAACGATTTTATTAAAATAAGCGAAAGCGGTTTAAATATTACTTAATTATGTTAGTAAAACATGCGTATCGATTCTTTTTATAATAATTAGAAGATATACAGTTTTAAAAATTGAGATGGCATGAGATTATTATCCACGACGACAATGAGTAATGGCGGCGATGAACTACTATAATATTGTGAAAACTGTATTTATGAGTATTTATATGCGGTTTTCTATATGTGGAGTGTATGTTGTATGAGTAATTGTAAGATTTGGCGAGAGGGACCAAAACCATGTGGGGTTGTGAGGCTGTGAGGAGATAGGATTAGAAATGGTACCTGTAATTTCCTTCGTAGCTCTTGAGCAGCAGACCAGTAGATATCCTAGGCGCCCTTCAACATAAAGCCGATCACAACCGATATAGTCTTTCACGAACACTTCCACAATATATGATTGACAGGTCCTTTATTATAGGTATAGATTTTAATTGCGGATTCTAATAGCGAATGGCGCGCGCGCTGCTTATAGGTTCGCGTTTTTATTGCTACTACGTTTGCTTCGATATGCGATGCGGTACACATAGGAAATAGGAATAGTAAGGATTTTGTATGAGTGCGTGAAGTGCGTGTGTGTACTTATAGTATAAATCACTATTTTCTTATTTAATATTTTAATTTAATTTATAATATTATGCGGCGCATACAGTGAGTATCCGATCAACTTTTACAGTTTGGTTGCGAAGAATTATAGATAGTTTTATTTTTAGTTCCAAGGCACTTTGTATAATCTACTGCATCTTCATTCCATGGCAAAGTCCAGTTGCTCTAAAACCGTTTATTATTGTTGACTGTTTCAGACTTTTTTCTATGGTATCTTTAAGCATTGGCACAAATTGTGTCTTAGTTAACGCCTGAGATGGATTCGATCTACGCCATTCTGTTTTGAAAGGCTTAAACGCGGCTACATCTGCAGGTTGACGAAGCCTTGTACAATTAGGATATAATGCTATAAGAATTATACCCAAACTAGTGCAGAGTTCACTGACAGCATAAGTCGTGTGATTTGTGACTATCTACGAAAAGTACAATAGGAAATCGTGTTCTAGTTTTGACGACGTGACGAATGTTTTACATCCACGTTTTTGATGTACTCAAAAAAATATCTGAATTCATCCATCCGTTGTCACTTAAACCAACACCCCAATCTTCAGGAATTTTAGAAGTTATCTCCCCAGGTAATCTTTTATATGGGAATATTACCATTGGCGGAGTAAGTTGACCATTTGCGCCAAAAGTAAACATTACAGTAAGCGATGTTTTATAAAACGAGGCCTGTTTTTGGGCTTAAAACAAAATTTGTTTCGTCTCCGTTAAATTCTCTTGATGGGTCTGCTAAGATTTCAAAATAATTATTTTCAGTCATGTAGCTTCTAATTTGCTCAAACCATCCTCGAACATCAGCTTCAGACACCGTGGAGCTGGCAGCTGTTACGGCCTCTGGTGTCCGGAATGTAACAGTTGGATGTCTAGCTAAAAATATCTTAATCCATTTCTCACCGTTTTTAAATCTGCTCGCTCTCCCAGATTTATTTATAAAGTCTGAAACACTCTTTATCAATTCTTTTCTCTTCGGGAAACCGTTTCTGCTACTGATTTTTATCCAATCGACAAAAAGCTGTACTTCCTTATCAGTTAATATTGTGGACGGGTCAGGGTTAGAGCCATGGTCAGGATGTTTGATTCGAAATTGTAAGGTTGATCGTGGTATATTGAAAATTTTTTGCTCATTCCCTTTGATATTTCTTTGAGAGCTTTATGTAGGTTTTCTTCTATATAACCCTTCCGCTTAAAACATTTTTCGGCACCTTTTTTTTGGGACTTCTTTAGGCCAGGTTTCATTTTGCAAGTGGCTGAAAAGAAAATTATTTTTATTGGCACCATACTAACCAATTATTGACACCCATGCCAATTAATAGTTTTTATATTATTGACAGTGGGCCAGCATTTGGAACCGTGTATCTAAAACATAAAAAAATATTCTTATTTAAGTTAATATTCAATTTAGAGAGATATAAAGTATAATTTTTCGTAATTGTAACTTTTTTGAAATACCTTTTTATTGGCATACGTGCCAATAAAATGGATAAACAAATTAAACATATACCAAATGTTGGCACCCCCAAATAACTAAAACTTTAGCGGTTTAGTTATTAAATTATGTTTTAAAACCACAGCTAATACATGCATTAATGAGACAAAACCAATATATAAAACTAAGCATAAAAGATTTACGAAAAATTTTAAGATTACAATGGCTCTTACCTTAGTATAAAACGAATATTTTGTCTTTTTTTGTGGCACAGGTTCCGGCTTGTCAAACAGATGGTTCTTGAGCCGCCATATTGCAAAAATAAAAAATGTGTGTTGCCAGTAGGATGAAAGATGAAACTACTGTTTAATTTGTATCAATGAATATATGGTCTGGTAACAAATAATCTTATTTTTCTTAAAAAACTGTACCGTGGCAATAAATTGGTGAAGTGCTAATATTAGGGCGGCTTACCCTACTTTATCTTTTTTCCAGTTTTTGTAGACGAGCCCACTACTACAGTAAAATTATAAAAATAAAGTTGTCTGTAGTAATACACAGCTTGATCAGGATTTTTTGGTAAACGGAGGTTTTTCAGGCAATCAAAACTGATAGTGACCAAGTCATGCCGCTCTTTTTTTAGATATTTTGTAAAGGCTTTTGCTCTGAGTTTGTGAATCTGTAGTTGTGTCATTAAATTGACTTTGGTTGCATAATTTATTTCAATTTTAATCCTCTCTTGTAGCTGAAGATACGTTGAGCACACATCTTGACGAGGTGAACCGAAGCCAATATTAAAACTAGTATTAAAAACTAGTCTGAAAAGTCCTTTGCTAACACCAACACCAACTTGTGCTTAGTCATTGTACATTTGACTCATTTTGTGTATATTTAGCTCAGAATGCAAATACAATCTTTGTTGATCTTTGCCCCTAGTGTAGTGGATTTCTAATGGAACAAATCCTTGAATAAATTTTTCAATTGCTTCGCGTTTTGACGCATATAGAATTTTTTTTCTGTCCCCACCACGATTTTCTTTCGCTACAGTTCTTTTTTCCAAATATCTTTTGGTCACACCTTGTACGCGACCCTTTTTAATTCGAAGCGTGTTTAAAAACAGTTTTTCTGCATACTGGTCTCGATTTGCCATTAGAATGCTTCGGAACAAAATATTTAATGGTTATATTTTTAGGATTTCTTTCAGCAGTTGTCGGTCGTCTACGCTGAATTTTCGTTATTTTACAATGATTCATTATCTGGGGTGTCGTAGAATGCTTTGAGAAAATGAAAATAATCATTCGATATCGAACACTGCAAAGATTTTGTCATACGCCCACAACAAGGTCTGATCAGCAGCCCAGGAGCTCCATACTTACTTATACTAGTATTACTCGCGGCACTTAATAGCATTATTATGAATATTTCAGCACTTAATGTCACAGGGAAACATTTTAATTTTAAGTTATCAATCACCGAAATCTGTCCTTAAGTCTCAGAGTGCATAAGTAGGTTAAACTATAGTATTGCTGGCACCCCCTTAGTCATTGGCACTTTGGATTTTAATTGCAAATATTAAGAACTGGTATAGCAAAAAACATCTGTTCTACTTTTTTTAATAATCTGCAATAGTAACATTGTTTGCAGAAAAAAGTAGATTTTATAATATTATAGCTGGCAGCATTAAAGAAGATAAATATATACCGGCGCCATGCAGAAATGTTAAAACATCACTTTCTAATAAGGGTCATCAATTAACGACTGTAACATAGATTATGTATTATTATGCTTAGTTTTTAGGTAAATAATGGCGTAAGTGCTTTTTTTGACCAATGTTCTGTTATAATCTTACTTTATTAGGTGCCAATGACTGATTTCTATGTGTTAATAACAGTAACTGTACTTCTGGTGCCAATGACTGTAATTTCAAATATCTATTTGTTTTTTTTTGTTTTTCCATTAAAAAATTCTAATTAGATTGATTTATGCATTTTCATTTGAAAATATACATACCAGATAATCCTTTATCAATGTTTGCTGACTTTTAAATACCTATCAGTTTAAAAAACATATATATCAATCTTAAATATGCTTAGCGTGCCAATCATTATACAGTTTACCCTACCTACCTAACAAACAAATCATCAGACAAAAACTCTATATTACACAGTACAATCACAAATTATACAAGTATCTCGAATATTTTGTGATAATAAACTTTTCAAAAAATATTTCTCCAATGGATCGGATAAAGTTTTATAATAATAATAATAGTAATTTATTTCAGGCTTCTTGCCCATTTTTTGTTAGTACTTGTACATTAACCTTACAATACTAGTGTTAGTAGGAATAAACAAAATTACAATTAAATAAAATTATAATAATACCTACCTATTTAAAGCAATATTCACAGCATAATGAAAGTGACAGCTCTAGTCACATAGGTAATACTTGTAGCTAGCCGCTAGAAAAGAAAACGTTTTACTTACAGTTTTTTTGAATTTTCTAAACGATTGACCACTTTTTTCAACACCGTCTTCTTTTTAGCTTTATGTGGAGGTAATTTTTTGGTAGTATTATCACTATTTTCCAGAAGTAACAAGTTCACGTGCATAGTTTGAATGCAAATGAAAGCCATTACAAAAAAACGCGCATTTTGATTGGCTAATGCGGAGTTGACCAAATTTGATTTGACTTATAAAGGGAGATGGCCGGGTTTGAAAAAATGTCTGTAACGGTCCTTTTTTCTTGATGTTGCTGTGGAGATGGCGTTATTTGATTTTAATGACAACATAAAAAAATATAACAGTTAATTATAACATCAAAATCTCAAAAAAAAAAATGTATGTGGAGGTGGCTACGTTTGATTTTTAACGTCACATATTATTATAGCCTGGTTTAGATACGTAGGTCATGCAGGTAGATCAATTCGCTACTTTCGTGTGGAGAAGTATAAGAAGGTAATTTAATCATAAACTTTCATCAGCTCGGATAATAGTAGAAAATGCTTTTGGGGTTATGTCTGCTCGTTTTCGAGTACTCCGGAGACCTACTCCATTGCAACCAATAATTGCATCTAAAGTTGTTATGTTATGTGCCCTGTTGCATAACTTTTTAATTAAGAGTAAAATTTCCTCAAACATTTATACACCACCAGGACATTGAAGAAAATGAAGGAGAGATGATAGTACCTGGGGGATGGAGATCAAAAATATACCTAAATACTAGGGCACTGAGGCCTCTTAACGTAGCGCCTAGACGTTTTTCTATGTCAGCAATGGAAATTAGAAATGGTTTTACCGATTTTTTTATACTTAGTTAAATAAAACATTTATAGTAAGTAGCTGACCTAACCATGTGTTAAAAAAAACTAATCAAGTAAAAATGACAAGTCTTGGGAAGTTTGAATATAAGTTCTAATATAAGTAAATAGGCTAAAAACATATAAATCATCATCATTTTCCAATTGCATCTTCTTTTGGTTATTTAATAAAATAAATTTTACCTCTATGTTTATTAGTGACGTCGTTCCATAAATTGGTCTGAGGAAACTAATTGAAATGCAAACCAATTCGTTGTATATACGAGGAGGGATCAAAAGTAGTAAGAACGACATACTCCTTGGTAAGAAAAAAAATAAATACTGGCAGGCATAGCTCAGATACATATTTGTAATATTAAAAAAGAAAAAAATCTTCGAGTTTCTTTTGTTTTTTTCTGAATGTAGTCATTTGTTTGCTTCGTGTCGGAACGTGTTCTCGAAAATGGAGAAAAACGAAGCGCGAGCCGTTATTAAATACCTCTGTTTAAAAAAGTTAACGACGCAAGAGATTCATTGCGATTTGGAGGCAACATTACGAGAGTCTGCTCCGCCGTATTCCACTGTTGCAAGCTGGGCTTCTCAATTTCGAGTAGGGAGAACGAGCACAGAAGACGAACATCGTTGCGGCCGTCCATCGACGTCAGTCACCCAAGAAAATGTTGCGAAAGTCGAGAAAATTGTATTGAGCGATCGAAGAGTTACCATCCGATACTTAATTCAAGAAACGGGCATTTCATATAGAAGTATTCAATCCATATTGAAACAATCTTTGAATATGAAAAAAGTCTCCGCAAGATGGGTGCCGAGAATGTTAACCGACAAGCAGAAACCAAATCGACTTGACATTTCGAAGATATTGTTGGACAAGTTTCAAGAAGATTTTGAAAACTTTTTGTCTCGTTTCGTAACAATGGACAAAACATGGGTCCATCATTTTGATCCCGAGACAAAACAGCAATCTTCGCAATGGAAACGGCCATCATCACCGACCCCGAAGAAATTTGAAGGTTATGGCCTCAATATTTTGGGACTCAGAAGGGATATTGTTGATTGATTACCTGGAGCGTGGAACCACTATTACAGGCCAATATTACGCAGCTTTAGTTCCCAAGTTGAGGAATGCCATCAAAGAGAAAAGGAGAAGGAAACTGGAAGGGGTGTGCTGTTTCATCGCGACACGCACCCGTTCACATGTCGGTAGTTGCTATGAATGCCATTCAGCAAGCTGGCTTCGAATTGGTTGACCACCCCCCTTATTCATCAGATCTGGCGCCTAGCGATTTTTACCTGTTCCCCAAATTGAAAGAATACTTAAGGGGAAACAGGTACGAAGACGATAACGAGGTGATGGATGCCGTGGAGAGCTTTTTGCAGGTCCAAGACAAAACTTTTTTTTTGGAAGGGATTGTAGGCTTGGAAAAGCGCTGGACTCGGTGTGTAGCGAGACTCGGAGACTATGTAGAAAAATAAATTATTAAGTTATCAATAGTCATTATATTCTATCTCATTCTCACTACTTTTTGATCCCTCCTAGTATTTCATTTCGACCTGCTTCTGATTTTAGAGATTTTTTGTATTTATTTAAATGAATACGATAATATCCCATTAGTAAATCTTTTTTTTTTAGTTCTTCCTATGTCACTGGAAACGACAAAGACTGCATAATACGTTGCCAAGTATCACTAGCTGCCAAGCGATTTTTATACGATTGCAGCTTTGGATTCCTAAGATACGGCTCTAATTGTAATAGTTCTAAAAACTCTAAAGCTTTCTCATTCGACCACTCCATTGTTGTTCTCGTAATTGCAGTTCCCGCCTAAAACAAAGTAAACTCATCCTTGCTATGCGCGCGCGTCCGATAGAATGAGACGGCGTTAATGTAGCCAACATAAATTAACGCGCTAAACTACGCGCTAAAACCCTTTGATGTGTCCAAAAAACCGACACGAGTTACCGCTTAACGTTTAAGGCCATTAATAATGCCATTCGCCTAAATTATCGCGCTAATTAGCGCGTTAAGACGCAGGTGGAGCAACACTTTATGAAAAAAAAAACAAATAACATGTATAATCATTTATTTCAGTAGCCTTGTAATGCTGCGGCTACATTAGCGGACGAAGATTCGTGTCGCGTTGGCGCGCTAAACATAGTGTACGAGGAATACGCAATGTTCTTGTCTACATTACGGCGGGCTAAGATTTGTGTCGCGTTGACGCGATACATCGTGCCGGATTGTGCTGTGGTGTGCTGTGCGGCAGAGACTTGATTTAAAATGGAGGAAGTAGTGGCGTTGCATTTTATGTCGGTAAATTATCTATCTATACTATTATAAAACTGTAACAGAGCTGTGTCTGTACATTCAAGATATTTGAGAAAAAATGGTTGTAATAGGCTATATAGGCGTGTCTAAACCCAAAACAATTTTTTTTAGAATTTTTGTCTGTTTGTTTGTTCGCGCATCACGCAGAAACTACTGGACGGATTTTGATGCAACTTTTTTTATTTGAAAGGCCTTGATTAGACTTAAAAACTTGTATACATTTTATCCCGCTATTATATCGGGAACCTGAGATATAACCGAAAAACTAGAAAATTATTTAAACTAGATTTTTTTAGAATATATTAAAAAAAATACTACTGGACGGATTTTGATGAAACTTTTTTTATTTGAAAGACCTTGATTACAATTAAAAACTGTTATACATTTTATCCCGCTACTATGCTCGGTAACTTATAATCGAAAAACTAGCTTTTTGCTGCGGCGAAGCCGCGGCGCAAAGGCTAGTTTAAAAAAAAAAGCTATTATTATAATTGTACGAGTATCATAAAGCTATTTATTATAATTGTACGAGTATCATTTGCAAAATAATATGAAAAACAGAAGAAAGAGGAGATGGTGGATGACTACTATTCATAGAAACCGAACGAAGTAAGTATACTGCAAATATAAAGTATACAGCACAATAATACAATGATAAGACTTATTTTATTGACATAATGTTCATATTTTGACTACTTATGCATCCTTATGTAGTAGAAGAATTTAATTAATGTTGATAAAGCGAGAATCCAGTGGAGAGGAGTGATCTCTAATTACCCAATGGAGATGGGTATCCATCCATCCATCCATCCATCCATCAGCCTTTCGACGTCCACTGCTGGACATAGGCCTCCCCAAGGAATGGGGATAGTGCCGTAATCGCCACGCTTGGCAGGCGGGTTGGCGATCGCAGTGGATGTTCTTAATACTCGAGGGAGTGCTGCTGCCCACTCCCCCGGTATTCCCTCAGTCGGCTCTTACGACTCCCATGGGTGGAGAGGGGTGGAACAATTCTAAAGCCGGCCCCACCCGGCCAAACACACAACAAATATGTACACTATATTGCATAATTAATAAATATATATGAGGTCATAGAGTTGCCACAGTTATTTACGATTTTTATAGTTTTTATGTTGGTTATAATATTTAAAGGCGGCTATTTTAGTTTCGTCTTCACGATTATAATCTATTTTCCCACTCAATATTCGGGTGATGGAGGTACACCAACTGTTTATTATAGTGTTTAATAATGTTTCTATAAAAAACTTTTTAAAATTATTACTGTGATAGAGCAGAGGGCTGGGCTATCCACCAATAAATCTATAAATATCATTATTTTATTTTTTAAATTTGATTTGGGCACGTCTTTCTTTAAAAAATTTGTGGTTAACTTTTGAATATCTTTAAAATACTTTTCAATTTCCATGCTCGGATAACATAGCCATTTTTTACCACAATATTCTTTAGCTTTAATAAAAGTGTTATTTGGGTTTGTATCTTTTTCAAGTAATATTTTTCTGCAATGATGACAACCCTTTATTATTGTTATAAGGCATTTTTTCAAGATCCAACCACAAACATAATTGCTTTGGCCAGCGTCAATAATTTCTGATTGGTCAAAGCAAATTTCTCTGTTAAAAGAAATGTTTGTTTCTTCGGGAACATCAGGCGCATCAATTTTGTCAGTTAAAAAGAAATTCAATGATTGGAGATACTTATTAGCATCGTCCTCACAATTTGTTTTACTTGAATGTGGGCTAGAATTCGTATTATTGTTAACAAGTAATGCTTTGAAAGCACCTTCAAAACCTACTGTGTTCCGTGCAATATTTCGAACACCATAGCTCCTAATACTACCGAAAAAATTTTCTATTGGATCTTGATTTAAATTTCTAGTCAACATTGCATCAAAGCCATACTTATAGTTAACCAGTTTCCACAAATTTTCGACGCCTTCAATAGTTTTAATAAAATTATTAATGGTAGGTGGTGTTGATTCAATTAATGTTACTTTTGAAATGAAAGTTACTGTTTTTAAAATTTGTTTGGCCCTCTGCCTCTCCCTCCTTTAAATATTTTACCATTTAGTATCGACAACGAGTTGACATTTAATGAGTCGAACAAATTATCTAATAATAAGACAAAGTCTATGATTTGGCGACAATCATTTGGAAGGTCTCCTCGAGCTGTTAAATGCTCTGTAACGACAGCAACACTGTGACTGAAAAGCTGTGTTGCAGATTTCACTCGCATCTTATTGATTTTGTCTGGGTTTACATGCTCTTCAATCAATTTGTTTAGGAGTCCCAGTTGCCCATACGATTTGTCAGCCGCATACGCCATTTGAAAATATTTCCATTGAATAATTTTTTTCTCGTTGTTGATATAATATACGAGATCTTTAGTTAGTAAATTATTCCTGAAACACTTAATTAAATGTGGAGTATCATATAGGGGTATAATATTATGACCCTTAATGCGAATCATGTCGTAACACCACTCTATGCCTTTGCGCAAATATGAGGCTTTGGTTTCACTAACCAATTCGTTGATTGTTTTAACATTGGCCGTACATTGATCACAAACTGTGCATACTACTATAAGACCTGCATCTCGTATAGTGTGTTGTACCAACAGTTTTTATTAAATCTTTCAATTCTATAGCATTTAATTTATGTGTAAAATATACTATTGGCTGCTTGAAATTATTTTTGATTCCTTTTACCATAAAAACAAGCACATGATCTGCAAATTCCGATTTTTTATTACATGCAAATCCTTTTATTTGGTCCTTATAAATGGCATACGAAACGTGAGGTGTTATAGACATTTCGTCAAAAATTAATGTACATAGTCCTTCAGATCTATCCTTCTCAATTAAAGATTTTCTTATTTTTTCGAAGATAATGGGATTTATCCCCAGTGTTAATTTTATCCGACTAATCAATCTCTTCATAGCCCTAGATGAGGGCAAAGTAAAATATTTGCACAATAATAACTTTTAGGACTTCTTTTATACAGTGACAAAGCCAAGACTTTTTCGTCGATGGAAAAGCGTCTTCCCTTCGATTTTTTTTTATTTTGTAGCTGCTTGTGAGCAAATAACTGCGCAGGCTTTGACATGTGTTGGGTTGATAATCGAAATGCATTCTTTTCTGACAGTTTTTCAACTATCTTCAATCGTTTTTTAAATGACAAATTCTTTTTCTGCAAACGGCATATTTCACTACGCAGATTTTGAACTTTTTTATTCAGCCAAGACTGGGAACTGTGAACAGCTACTCGTTTTTGTTTGGTTCTCGAACAGCAACTGTAGTTATGGTCCGATAAAACTTGCATATTATTGTGAAGACTCCCACCTGAAAAGTTTAAGAGAAATTTATAAATATATTTATTACTAGCACCCCGTCCTGGCTTCGCACGTGTTGACATTTACTTTTTAAACAATTTGGAACAAACGTAAACTTTATGCAGGAGGCGTTTATTTTTCTATTAGTATTTTATTTAGGTAATTTACAAGTATTAATACAGTCTTAAATACGAAATTATTTATTTAGATAAAGTTTAATACAAAGGTATGGATAACATGGTCGGCATTTCTATCAACTTTTAAAATGTAAAAAGTAGTTAGAAATATGTAGTGACAAAATAACTAGGTACAATAGTTGGGCATATGGTATCGCGAAGTTTTCCTGTAGATTTTTTTTTCTATCATCAAGAGTTTGCGCAGCGCATGCTATGAAAGACATTTTATGGCTAATTTTTTTTTTTCACCATTGTGTAATTTTTTTTTTAAAGACAACACCCTGCAGCTAGAAATAATTTATATGTATCGATATCCTTGTATCGCGGGGGACTTGACAGATATACAATTACACGGACACAAAGTACACCCAGACTTGGACCAACCAATTGTGGATCACACAAAGAGTTGTCCTGTGTGGGAATCGAACTCTAACACTGACGGGAGGCCGAAGTTTTATTAGGAATTTTAATAAATAGAATTCAATTTTTTTTTCTAGTAATAAATATAGCCTGTTACTCAGGGATAATGTATATTCTAATGGTGATATCATTTTAATAGTTTTTGAGCATATTCGTTACAAATATACAAATCTTTCCTCTTTATAATATTAGTATAGATAACGTAGTATTATTTGCTTGGTAGACATTTTTAAAATATTTTTATGTTTTAATAGATTTGAAACAATGGGAAACGAATATTTCATACACTATATAATCGATATTATAATTTGCCGTGTGGGGCCGGCTTTAGAATTGTCCCACCCCTCTCCACCCATGGGAGTCGTAAGAGCCGACTGAGGAATGCCGGGGGAGTGGGCAGCAGCACTCCCTCGAGTATTAACAACATCCACTGCGATCGCCAACCCGCCTGCCAAGCGTGGCGATTACGGCACTATCCCCCATATGAGCGAAACAGATGTGGCGTTCTCTTGGGGAGGCCTATGTCCAGCAGTGGACTTCGAAAGGCTGGTGGATGGATGGATAATCGATAATAACTTTATGTTCTTCTCAATTTACAATCCTCTCTCTAATAACTAGTTATTCTCTTCATATTTAGACAACTCACAATAACGATCAGCACACACAAGTCTGCACCGCTACCACATAGCAGTGCTATCTACTCCCACAGAAAACCATTATGTTTAAGATTATGCCTGCACTCTCATTATAATATTATAAGTACTAATATCGCTATTAAAAAATAGGGACAGTAGAAGGGTGAAAATTTAAGGTTGTATGTATTTTTTAATATCGAATCATAAAAAATAAAAATGTCCACAAAATAAAATAACAAAAATTGGGGTGGACCACCCTTATCACTTAGGGATATGAAAAATTTCATAGGAATCGGTCAAGCCGTGTCGGAGGAGACTGTGACACGAGAATTTTATATATTAGATTAATCAAACAGATGTAATAAATTTTATTATTTGTTGAATATGGTGGCAGGCGAGCTATGGCTATGGCCCACCTAACGGTAACCATCGCTCATGGACTCAACTACACCAAGAGTATCGTCAAGTCACTGCTCACAGTTTCATTTCACATATATGAAATGAAAAAATTGACGGCTAAATATCTAGCAGGAGTGCTACAACCAAAACACACCGATGTGTTTCATGGCCGGTCACACGAGAGATGGTGATATCAACACCCTCGGGCCCGATAAAGTACTCACACTTAGTACCCAGCCCTACCACCAGTAATGCAATGGGTGATAATTGCTTACTTCCCTTAGCCGTCTCGCATGAGACCCGTGGGAAAGAATGGGGTGGTGACACTTGTATTCTTGTAGTCCGTCAGGACACGGACTTAGCAATGTTTCCATTTAAATCTCTTTTTATTTTGAAACTCATTTTCTATGAATAACCTCACAGCTTTGGGGCCTTTCAACTATAGACCAAGTACCATTATCCTGTAAAGTCTTCAATTCATCATTATTTGCCAGCTAGTGGAATGAGGACTAGCCTTAGCCTTTTCATAAGTAGTTGGCTCATCCAACAAACTAAAATATAATGTCTCATGAATATTCATCAAGATATTTAGGTTTCCTAATCACTCTTTTAGATCTTTCTCTTTCTACTCTATTTATTTCCTCATATTACTTCTATAAAAAAAACCACTCGGGTACAATTCCAAAGCACTGTCAGCAGTACAACTCAACAGCCCATCTATTTAGCTCTAAATATACATGTCGGCGCAAACGCGCTGATCGATCAGATCGTTGGTAACAAATAACCAAATAGTAAATAACTAAATCTTTATTTAAATAATAGACCACATTTACATAATGTGATTTGATATATAGATGCTGATAGAACGCAGCCCTGTTTAACGCCGATATTTACATTAAATCAGGGCGACATTCTATCATCCAGCCGCACACAAGCTCTGCAGTCCATGTACTTGGACTGCGTCTACCGTTAATACCATAGTCTGGCAAAAGATACATTTACTCTATGTTCATCCCAAAATGTTTAAAAAAATAAATGTGCATCTGTGCGCGTGTATGCCTAATTTAAACGCGGCACACTGTTCTCTCTGCCTACCCCGCAAGGGAAATAGCATGATGATAAGTAAGTAAATACACTCTTCTGTAATTTAACCTATCATATTTTAATAATAACATATACGAGTAAGTATGATCACCCAAAGATGGGATTCATATGAAAGAAAGAAAGAAAGAAAGACACGTTTATTGCAACAAGCATAAATTGGTTAAACATAACAATACATATTTAATAAATTGCAATCTGAGCTCGTCGCAAAACGGCAGCAACTCAGCATGAGCAGGTTGCAATAAGCAAACCTGCGCTGATCTTCCGTTGGTCCGGCATGCAATTACTTCACGGATGCCAAAAACAATAGCGAGAAGTTAACATATATATAAAACTAACGTACCTACTACTATTTAGTATAAATAAACATAAAATAAAATTACAAAGTTGCTCATATATACCTAAGTGTAAAAAACTTTAACAATACAAAATGAAATTAAAAAATAGGTAATAAAAATAGACATTAAGACTAGAAAAACAAAAAAAAAAACGTACTCAAAAATATTAAAAATAAAACAAAAAAGATTTAAAAAATAAAAACAAAATAAACAAAGAAACTAAATCATAACTCTAAAAACAGTAAGATTTAAAATAAAATTAGTACATGTAATATTTAATGTTAATGCTGAAAACATTCGGAAGTATGCATTAAAAAAAAAATGTTAAAAAAATGTTAAACGATTAATTAGCAGACAAGAAAGTAATAGATATGTGAATAAGATGGTTTCTAAGTTTAAATGGCACTAGTGTCATGTCTTAAAGGGCCTTCTCTATTTTGATGTTCAAAAATAAATATCTTTAATCGGGTTCTAAAACTATGTGAACTTTTTAGATTCCTGATAGGGGGTGGAATATTGTTCCAACATCTTGTGGCCACATACTGGAAACTACCTCGAAAAGTAGCGGAACGGTGACAACGTAAAGAGAGTTGATCAGCACACTGACGACGTCCATATGGGTTGTTTGATGATGGTTGTGTATTTTGTCACTAGGCCGATCTATGATGACTAGGACGGTAATGATAGACTTTAGACGTCTTTAAAATAACTGTAATGTTCAATGAAAGGTACAAGGTAAAAATATTAGGCGCGCGCGACTACTGCGTTGTTCTGTCTCTTCGGCGAATGAATCGGGTGGGGGCAAGACGCGCCAGCGCCGCGGCCAGCGGCCGCGGCCCCCTCTTCCCTACCCCTGCACCTCGTTGGCCTGCGCTGGAGAACCGGTCGCTTACGATGCGACCATAACTCCCGGGGTTGAAGAGTTATCTTCAAAATTATTAAGAGGGCAGAGCACGTTGAATGCCCTGCGAAGAACTCCCTTCTTGGTCTTGATGTCGGCGACTCTGGCGACGCCGTCTCTCCCAGGATGCACACGAAGGACGCGGCCGAGAAGCCACATCAATGGTGGAAGACCCTTTTCCTTCACGATGACCAGAGCTCCCTCCTTTAGTTGTCCTCTAGAGTGATGCCATTTTGCTCTCTGCTGAAGGGAGGACACATACTCATTAGAAAATCGATTCCAGAAATGTTGCTTTAGATATTCTATCCTCTGGAACCTCTGCAGATTTGTAATCTTCTCGCTAATGACTTGCGGGTGAGGCAAAAACATGAGTGACCTTCCAATTAGGAGATGGGCTGGAGTGAGAGGAGTGAGGTCTGAAGGATCATCGGAAAGGGCTGTAAGAGGCCTCGAATTCAAAATTGCTTCAACCTGAACAAGACATGTACTCATTTCCTCATAAGAGAGATGAGAAAGCCCTAAAATACGTCTCAGGTGATGTTTGACTGACTTGACAGCTGACTCCCATATGCCTCCAAAGTGCGGAGCGTATGCGGGTATAAAATTAAAATTAATACCTGTTTCAGACATCTCATTTGTGAAGTTTTGATTTAAAATGTTTGATAGTTCCTTAAAGGTACCTACAAAAGTCGTACTGTTATCCGAATAGATATTTTTCGGCTTACCCCGACGAGCTATAAATCTGTTTAGAGCTGCTATAAATGCCTCTTTAGTGAGGTCAGACACGAGCTCGAGATGCAATGCCTTGGTGGCGAGACAGATGAAAACACAAATGTAGGACTTTATGAGACGACATCCTCTCCCCTTACGATCGGCTATAAGAATCTGTCCAGCATAATCTGTCCCGGTCTCTAAGAAAGGAAACTCTAGGTGTAGTCGTTGCTTGGGAAGGTTTCCCATAAGAGGCTGAATGGTTTCGCCTTTGAACCTAAGACACTTCACACATGCGCGTACAATATTTTTTGCAAGGTTTCTACCTCCCAGTGGCCAATAACTATGCCTAATGGTTGTTAAAAGCAGTTGTGGACCTGCATGGAAGAGACGTTGATGATAAGCGTTAAAAATGAGTCTAGTCAAGTGATGCTTGCTACATAGTAATATAGGATGTTTCACGTTGTAATCATAAAATGAATTATGCAACCTACCACCTACTCGTATCAAGCCATTGTCTATGAAGGGTGATAGGGCGATAAGTCGATTTTTTCTGTGTAAACTCTTACCGGAGTTGAGCAGTTCGTATTCAGTAGGAAAAGACTCCTGCTGAGCTATGCGTAGAATATGCTTATTTGCTGATCCTAATTCAACTGATGTTAACGCACCGCTAGCTTTAACACCGGCAGGCGCACGACAGTTATTTAAAAATCTACATATAAATGCTATTATTCTTTGTAGTTTCGAAAATTTAGATGAATTGTTAATTAAATTTTGAATTGAATTTTTGTGATGTTTAGCGATTGTGTGCAGCGACCGGACCATCTCTGGTAAGTTGTTTTCCGAGTTTGGCATGATGGGCCAAGAAGACGGACCCATTGCCAAATAAGAAGGGCCGGACCACCATAAGACTGAATCGCTAATGAGATTAGCGCTTAGTCCGCGAGAGACTAAGTCTGCGGGGTTCTCTTTGGAAGGAACATACTTCCAAGAGCAAGACCCAAAGCTCTCTTGAATTTCACACACACGATTCCGCACAAATTGCTTAAGGTGAGCTGGAGAAGATTTCAGCCAACCCAATACGATTGTGGAATCACACCAGAATATGCAATCGTCTGGCTTTATGGTAAGAGAGCTCAGTATTTTGTTGCATAGCCTCGATCCGAGTAATGCTCCGCACAGCTCGAGTCGAGGTATTGTTGTTGGCTTGATAGGAGCCACCTTACTCTTTGATGCAAGGAGTTGAACTGTGACAACGTTGTTGACTGTTGTTGTGCGCACGTAAACGCAGGCCCCATATGCCTTTTCAGAAGCATCTCTTAAGTGGTTGAGATGGGTCAGTCCTCCACAATATCTGCTGCAGAGAACGTTGGGGGGCGCTGATCTCTATCTGCCGATACATTTTCTCTATATCGGCTGAAACAACAATTTTATGTTGCCTAAAGCGTAGAAGAATGGAGAGCAAGTCATCCTGAATGGTAGGACCTACTGACTTTATGTCGTTAAAAGACTTGCCAGATGTCGTGACGGCTGATGCGTCGAACACAACACGCAGCTTTGTTGTCGCGCTCGACTCCCGTACAACGCCGTGGTGTGGCAAGAAGTAGGACTTATCTGTCGATATGGGATATTTAGTTAAGGACATGTGACCTAAATCTTCATAATCTTTCATGAATTCAACATAACGAGTTTTCAAGGCGATATCCTTTTCTAGCCTACGCTCTAATGAAAAAAACCTGCGCTTGGCTATCTCGTACTCTTTAAGAGGAATAGCTACTACGAAACGCCCATCACTCTTACGCTTAGTGTTATCAATGAAAGATTGTTCACATGAATTTTCCTCTGCTGTGTAATTATGCCTAGAAGATACGGAATCGAGTTCCCAAAATCGTGTTAAGTCTGTAGAAGCATGATCGTCTTGTACAAACAAACAAGAGGGTTTCTGATTACATGGTTGATGAATGGTACCTGATATAATCCATCCCAGCTTGCTTTCAAAAATATGGGGATGATTCCTACCTAAGCTAATACGGTTAGTGCCTATTACGTTCCAAAAGACGTCAGCTCCCACGAGTATATCAATGGAAGATGGGACATTATAAGACGGATCTGCCAAACAAATACCAGAAGGCATAGGCATGTCGTGCGTGTCTATGTATGTATTTGGTATGTGAGCTGTTATTTTAGGCATAACATAACAGTCAATTTCCATTTTGTAATCACTGCTATAAGACTCTAAATGAAGATAGCAAGATTTGGTACTGTCAGAAAATTGATTATTTATGCCAGTGACCCTAGACTTGGCTGTACGAGTAATTAAATTAAGCTTACGACACAAGTCCTGAGTCACAAAGTTTGCCGTGCTTCCATTGTCAAGCAGGACTCGGGCGCAGTGCTGCTTGCCTTCTCTGTCCATCACCTTCACAAGTGCTGTGGACAGTATGACATAACGGAATGAGTTGGATGAATGAATATTAGCTGATAAGGCAACATTTTCGTTATTAGGTTTTGAGTTTTCCTCGCTATGTAATAAGGTATTATGTTTAAGTTTACAATATTTGCAATGGCCCAGTCTACACTTAACATCGGTATGACCCGGACGTAAGCAGTTAAGACACAGTTTTGATTCTTTTGCTTTTGATATCCGTGTCTCGACTGGAAAACACCTGAAGTTTTCACAGCTGAAAACATAATAATCCCTTTTACAAATAGGACAAATCGGACAAGATGGTTTTTTATAATTTGATTTAGAAGTAGATGTTGCGATAAAACTCTTAGGTTTGCTATATAATGTTCTGTTTTTATCGCTCTTTTCTTTTGTATTTTGTGCCTCCTCAATCGTCTCTAATAGATTTGACCTACTATGAACGAATTTGACAAAGCATTCTAAGGAAGGAGCCTCACTTAATGTATTTCTGTATTCTTCCCAGTGTCTACTAGTCACAGGATCTAATTTAGAAGACATTATATGTATGATAATTGTGTCCCAGTGTTGAACAGGTTGGTTGAGAGTTGCTAGTGCTCTAAGATTTTTATTGGTACTGTCTACAATCTGTCGCAAAGCTTGACTAGACTCCTTGTGCACCGGTTCAACATTAAACAGTGCTTGAACATGATTATGAACTAATAATTGATTGTTGTCGTACCTATCACATAGTAACCTCCATGCAGTCTGATAATTATCGGCCCTGAAATCTAAACTCTGTATTATGATACTTGCACTTCCATGAAGTGAAGTGCGTAAATAGTGAAATTTTGTTATTTCGTCAGTTGATTTATCATCATGTATTAATGATGTGTAAATGTCTTTAAACTCGAGCCAATTCTTATAGCCCCCGCTGAAGTGAGGTAAGTTGATGATAGGTAGCCTAACGTGTTTCTTTTTCTGTGACACCACCGTAGAATTAGCATCTGACGAGCCTACCTCAGAGTTAGCGGTCCCTTCGCGTTGCGCGCGATACCTTTCCACCAGCTCTCGCGCAGCAGCCAGGGTACTGTAGTAGCATGTCTCAAACTGCTCACGCTCGGTATACAGCTCGTCGGGGGTGTCCGCAAGCAGCTCCAACTCGGTCTGAAGTTCATCATAAGGAACATATAAGGCGACTATTTTATCAATTCTAATATCTAGTTCTAAAAGTTGTGCATCACTTAATTTAGTGCTGGTTTTAGCTATAGAAAAATAGCTTGAAAACTGCGTAAGCTTAGCTTTTATGGATCCACGTTTTTTAATTAAATCGCGCATTTTTATATCACTGCTTAGTGCCATTTTAATATGAGCAATATAGTGCTGTTAAATAAAGGGAAAAACAAAAGATTTATATAAGCGAAAGCAGCGATTGAAGTAGTGCAGGTAACAGATATCTTGCAATAGCCAATAATTTATATAATTAAATGCAATTAAAAACAATAAACACTACCTAATTATAATATATTATACTAAACTGAATCAATTATCTTATTTAAATCTGCAATGAAATGTATCACTAACTTGCTAACAAAAAACGTGTAGGCGCTTTAGAGTTTCCTTGAAAGAAATTATTGATTCACTATTCTAAGTAAACAATATGATAAAATTATTTAAAATTTAAAACATATGAATTAACCAAAAAATTTTAAATTATTCTGATGAAAATATGATTTTATGATATGAAATGAGTTGATGTATTGTGATATTATGTAATATGACACTACAAGTATGTCTAAACTACAAATGAAAACTAAATTATTGTAAAATTACTATGTTAATAAATGACTATGAAGATATATGACTATGAGAAGAGGCAAAGCAATATGAATTTTGCATGAATAAGGCATGGAATGGTGTGAATATTATGGTTGTGATAAGATGTGATGGATGAATGAGTGGTTATTGGAAAGATCTCACAGTTTGTTGCTCGTCCGTTGGTAACGTTCGTTGAAATTCAAATTCCAATTCCAGTAGGTATGTTTGCTTTTTCTCACGGTGACCATTAACACACTTCTCGACTGCCGTTGCACGGTTGATATTAATGAAGAGGAGTTTCTGAAGCTCGTTGATGTTAAGAAAGGCACTGATGTGAAGACCTTTTGCTTTAACATACGTTTGAAGAAGTCACTCCTTAAATATCCAATTTCCGTATGTAGAATATAGTATGTTGAGTCGTATACGCTGCCAGAAACACCCGTAGCTTGCCGGTGAAGATATCTTGAAGCAGATGTATCTCAAAGAGGCTGTCGCTAACGGTAAATTTCAAATTTCTTCCTTGACCTTAGGCGCGTTCAAACCTTTCGAAGGACCTTATGGTTGTGTATTTTGTCACTAGGCCGATCTATGCTGACTAGGACGGTAATGATAGACTTTAGACGTCTTTAAAATAACTGTAATGTTCAATGAAAGGTACAAGGTAAAAAAATTAGGCGCGCGCGACCACTGCGTTGCTCTGTCTCTTCGGCGAATGAATCGGGTGGGAGCAAGACGCGCCAGCGCCGCGGCCAGCGGCCGCGGCCCCCTCGTCCCTACCCCTGCACCTCGTTAGCCTGCGCTGGAGAACCGGTCGCTTACGATGCGACCAGTTGATAACCAAGACAACTTGTTGTACAGGTAGCTTGGCTCTTTGATAACTCCAAATAAAAGGCAAGCTAGGTACAGTTTACGTCTATGCCTCATTTTTAATATAGTGTGCTTATTTAAATAAGGGCTAACATGGCACATGTTACCCCTTATTTAACTATCTCTACGGAATATTAAAACAGAAACAGGCGCAAGCATTTTGCACTCTCTGAACTGCCTGTCCTTGCTAGTAGACGTGGACCAAATACGGGATCCATATAATTAAGTTTAGACAAAATAAGTGATTCCACTAATTGTATCCGAAGCTTTTCCTGTATATAAGGCCTAATTTTATATAGTAGTTTTAGTTTATAAAAACACTGTCCATCCGCAGACCAAGATTTCTTATTTCGTACACTCGTTCAATAGGTTTTCCCAATATTTCTATATGCTTTGATGGACTAAGTTTAGACAATAGGTTGTTACTTCCACATAGTAAATATTTCGTTTTATCTGGATTCAGAAGCAGATAGTTGTCAGCAGACCATAGAGCAATGCTTGACAGATCGGTATTCAACTTTGATATTGCATTATCTATTTCAGAAGGCTTGAAAGAGATGTAAATCTGAATGTCATTAGCGTAAATATGGAACTTACAGTACTTAATATGACTACTTATATCAGCGGTGTACAAGATGAACAGAATTGGTCCCAATATAGAGCCCTGAGGCACTCCCTTTGTGACTGCCATTCTGTGTGACGTTTTAGAGGAACCGTCATTAACATTGACTTTGACACACTGGTATCTATTAGTTAAATAGCTTTGGAACCATTTTAGAGCTTTATGATCACAACCATAGTACCTCAATTTAGCAAGCAGAAGATCCAAGTCTAAGGAGTCAAAAGCTCTAGAAAAATCAAGCAAAACAAGGAGTGTGCAAAGGCCCTCATCTTGGGCGCATAGTATGTTATCAGTTACATCAAGTAAAGCTGTGACTGTACTGCGTTTCTTTCTGTATCCAGATTGAGTAACAGGTAGGATATTATTAGTTTCTAGATAATCCACCAATTGAGTACAGACTACTCTCTCTAAAATCTTAGATATACAAGGTAAAATGCTGATTGGTCTTAAATCCTTCAGTTCAGCTGGACGATTAAGCTTAGGCAAAGGATGGACAATGGCAGTTTTCCATGCATTTGGAAAAGTAGAGGTGGTTATGGATTTATTTATTAGATCAGTAATTAAATCAAAGGTGTAAGGTAAAGTCATAATGATCATATCAAGACTTATTTGATCGTAACCTACAGAGTTAGATTTTAGACTAGTTATAATTTTTATAATACAATCCACACCAACCTCTTCTAAATGAAAGACTGCATAGCTGAATTGATGATGCTCAAAGAATGTAATTTGTGAGGGACTTACTTTAGATGGACATGATATATTTAAAAAATGATTATTTATTACATTAGCATCATTCAAAAAACTGGGTAATTCTACATATTTCTTTGGTAATATAGTTGACTTTAATTTTTTTTTAGGTCTATAAGTTATTGTATATGGTATAAGTTAATCCCTTTTTAAGTTAAATTCCGATAAAACCAAACAGTGACCAAGAATGCAACCTACACCCTCAACTAACACTTTTTTTGCGCCCTTATTAGAACAGATGACCTCTATAAGAGTTTGACTGCTTTCAGTGAAATGTGTGGGTTGAGTTACTATCTGTGTTAGGCTAAGACATGTTAGGAAGGTCATAAATTTCGAAGTTTTTACATCATTTATATTGAGTATATTAATATTAAAGTCACCTAATAAAATTAAATAGTCATAACTAGAAAATGAGGATATGGAGTCCGTCAAGGCGTCAAAAAACAATTCTACGCCCATCCAGGGTGGACGATATGCCGTGCCTATCACTAACTTTTTTTCGCTGAGGGTCATATTATGCCACATTTGTTCTACGGAGAAGTGTTTAGGGTCTGTGGGATGTTATAGTGTACGCAGCTTTACATTTCTCTTTAGATAGAATCCAACACCACCTCCTCGACAGCGTACTTCACTTGGTCTGGGAATATGCTTCAAGCAGTATCCCGGTAATGTTGGGGCATGACCCTCCTCACCTTTTTTAAGCCAAGTTTCATTTATTGCAAGGATATCTATGTCATTTATGAGCACCGTAGCTGCAAAATTATCGTGGTTAGTGCTTAATGAGCCTGCATTATATAGCCCAATTTTAGGTAATTAGTCATTGAATATGTATATAATAGTAATAATGAAGTGACAGTATAATATTTGCTCTACACTCCATATATAACAGTTTAGAAAAACATAAATAGAGGTTGTGTAAATTATAATCTATACAGAAATGTATGTAATAGTAATTCAAAGTAATTAATTGTATATAATAATTAGTTAATAAAATATGTAATTTGTAGATTATAATAATTATAACACAGTGTATAAAATGTAAATATCTATTGATGTATAGTGCATAAGTGATAATAGTAAATAATAGCAAAGCAAGTGTATAGTAACTAGAGCAGAACAGTATCATGCCTGCAAGCTCAAAAAGACACCTTAAATTAGAAAAATAAGAGATGTATTTATCTGGGAGAGATAAAAGAAATACACAACAGTAGTACCATAAAATAAAATACAACAGAGCCTTGAAAGTCTGTAACCATAATAATATAAGATTACATAAATCCGTTATACCAACATACATGGAATAAATAGTATACCAACTGAACTCTATACAAAAATTCGATCTATGTCCTCCACAGTTCTTACATGATGTACTCTCTGGCCATCTTGTTTGCGAGCCAGTACCTTGCCGTCGCGAGTCCACACGTACTTCCAGTTAAGAAGCCTACCAGCATTACGGGATTTATAAAAAATCTGTCGATTTGTGCTAGTTAAACGCTCATTAATATATACCCTATGTGTTGATGATGATTCAATATTGCCCTCCATTGCAAGGTCCCTGGAAGTCAGACCTCTAAGCACTCTGGCAGCTCGGAGCATGGCATCGCGAGTCACTCGTCGTGCAAAGCGTATTACTAGGCTACGTGGACGCCGCATATCTTCTGGAATATCCATCGAATAGCTACGCAGGGGGCCAACTCTCTGAGCGTGTACCACATCCTGTTCCTCCATTATAACTCCCAGTTTACTACCAATGAGCTTAGCAATATGTACTATACTTTCCCCTTTCCCTTCAGGAATTCCTGTCACCTCTACATCATTCAGTAAAAGCTCCTGGTCACGCTCGTTAAGCTGAAATTTTAAATCAGCTAACCACCTCGTCAACATTGCTTTCCACAGGTGAGCGCTTGCTCAGCTTAAGCTCTAAAGCATCTACTCTGGCATCCAATTTGTCCATATGATCATCACAGACTTTAAGGGACTGTTTTAATTCACTCATTTCAGAGCGTAACTTCTCCATCTCCAAGCGCATAAGGCGAAATTCAGCGCATAGTTCGTCCTTTATCAGGCGCAGCTCAGCTGTTAACTCCGAGGATGCAAAACTCGAGCCGCCATGAATACCCTCGGCTGCACTGGTGGGACTGATTTGTATCTCAGAGCTGGGTACAATAGGCTTATCCGCCCGTCCTCTTACTGGTGTGTCAGCCCTGTTATCTCTTTTCTTATTCTTCGTGCACTCGGGACAGCGCCAGGACTGTGATACAGCACCCTTCGGAACGCCTACACATGCTCGGTGGTAAATTACCTCACACATGCTACAAGTAACGCCATGTCGAGGACAGAAATTTGGCGCAGCCACCACATTTGTTAGACGGCATAATTATTGACAGTAGCCTTATCACTAAGCAATCAATAATACTTAGAGATTCCGAGTAACACCGCTAGATGGCGTTATTTATAAGAAAAAAATTTTAGGGCTAGGAGGTGATGTCTATAAACAACATAGAATGTAGGGAATGAGGCAACACTAAGAACAAAGTGAGCGCGAAATTTGTGCAACTAAGCAGCAAAGTCAACTGTTAATTTGTAACACAAAATCGATTATTTTATTACACTTTTCTAGTTTTAAGGTAGTTGTAAGTAATTATGTTTAAGTTTATATGATTTAATCCTTATACAGAACCCTATTTAACTGGATAACGTTTTCACATACACTGAGACTAACTTCTCACTGAATGAACAATAAACTATTTAAATTAGACGTGTTATTTTTATTTATAATCAAGAGATATAGCAACCAACTAAGCTTGCTTGACATCCGTCAAAATATGTAGTCCCACACAGATCCATATGAACTAGATAACATGTTATGACACACCAGTTTCTAAAGTCTTATCAAGAGCTCTCAAATAAAAAAAGTTGCATCAAAATCCGTTCAGTTGTTTTTGCGTGATGTGCGAACAAACAAACGGACAAATATTCTAAGAAAATGGTATTGGGTGTAGTCACGCCTATATAACCCATTACAGTAATTTTTTCCCAAATATCTTAAATGTAAAGACATAACTATGTTACAGCTTTATAATAGTACTAGTGGACCCAACAGACGTTGTCCTGTCCAAACATTGGCGTTTCGTTTGGAGTTTAACGAATCCTAATATCTAACGATAGGTATATCTTTAAACATTAGAAAAAATTGAAGAAGAAAATCCTGAAATCCTATCGTGGCGCCATCTACCGGGTCCAAATGTGAATCTAAACCATCCCGGTACTTACTCAAACATTCACAAATAAATAGAAGAAAACAGTCCTGAAATCCTATTGCGGCGCCACCTACCGGGCTCAAATGTGAATCTAAATCACCCAGGGTGCCACCCAAATACATACAAAAGAAAAAACAAATCGGTCCAGCCGTTTAGGAAGTACAGTGACATACACACAGAATTATATATATAAAGATATATACTAGCTGACCCTGCGAACTTTGTACCGCCACATATATTTCATGAATAAATATTGCAATTTTAAATTGAGATAAAAGTATCCCATCTCTTGTTGGAACAAAACACACATTTAAAAAGAAAAAAGTTAAAATCGATTCTTCAGTAGTTTCTGAGTTCATCCCGGACAAACATCGTGACACTGGAATTATATATAACTAGCCTTTGCCATTGTTTTGCGTTTAGACACGCCTATATAGTCTATTACTGTCATTTTTTCTCAAATATCTTAAATGTACAGACACAGCTCTGTTACAGTTTTATAATAGTATAGATATAATATATATAATGAATTAAACACAAAGTCAAAAATGTGAAATCGAAAATAACAGTCACTCAGTCAGCCCTACCACCAGTCATGCAATGGATGATTATTGCTTACTTCCCTTAGTCGCCTCATACGACACCCATGGGAAAGAATGGGGTGGTGACAATTGTATTCTTAGTCCGTCACCACACGGACAAAGCAATTAAGCAATTATTAACAATATTATTGTAGCACGTAGGCACTTCAAATGTCAACTAGCAATAAGAGTTCTCAGTTAACGTAACTAAACCATGCCCTTTTGTGTCCTTTACAAATATTAAAACAGTCAGTCCTTGAGACTCCAACACAGAACACGCGTTTTATTTCTCTTTGCAAACCTTCTGATAAATCTCTCATTTATATTCACCAGCGGTTACTTACCATAATTAAGATGGTGACTAACAACACTAAAGCTGGTGTGAACAGCAAAGCTGGTGACCCCGACGTGATAATCAAAAAGTTACGCGTAAACAACGGTAAAGTTGACAATCCGACGCGTAAATAACTAGAGATTCGGAACCACCGCGTGATACCATGACTGACCCGGCCGTCGCACACCAGCAGTCTTCAGCAACACCAACTAGGGAGCTGAGGCAATCACCTGAGACGACCGCAATTTCCATCTCATCGAGGATACCAGACTTCTGGCGAGATCGACCCAGACTCTGGTTCAGTTCAACGCCATCGTGGACCTACAACAGGCAAGTGACTTTCATAAAAGTCAACTTTTAATATCTAGGCTAAAACAAGACGAATTACGACGAGTTATTTTTTTTTTTGACGTTTGACGTTCAATATTGCTGGTTTGTTGCGAGAGATTTGAGTTTTAAAAATCAAAATTACAAATAAGGTGCTATCAAAGTGTACTAAAAACATAACTAGTGCTATAACAAATAATATAGTGTAGTGAATAACTTTTGTTATACCTAACAACAGTTAACAGTAACAGTTTAAACAGATATTATTAAACTAAAGTGCATATTTGATTACAAAGATACCCTCCGAATTATTAAAGCAATCAGCTGACTAATTAAATAGACAATCATTTACATTTTATATAACTAGGCTTTCATATAAAAATATATACTATACACAATAGTAATTTGTGTTGCCACCAGTGACTTTTTGGTAAATACTTGCTGACACTTGTAACAATGGTCAAATGCGGTGGCTGTAGCAAGTTTCTCTCATCCAATGAAGAATCATTGGATGAGAGAAACTTGCTACAGCCACCGCATTTGACCATTGTTAGTAGAAACTAAGTGTCATAAATGTAGTGGGCTATATCATAGGGCTTGTGTAAAGCGAGCGGTGCTATTTCTTCCTCCTGGCGTTGTCCAGAGTGCACCAAAAACATTGTTAGAGACAATAAAATAGACACGCCAGTCAGGGTGAGGGCGCTAGCAGCGACTTGCCCTGATGAGATGGTGAGCACAGATTCTAGTCCTACACAACAGGTTCCAGGAGACCTGATAAGTAACCTTAAGTTGCTCAGTGAGGAGTTGTATGCTGTCCGTAGCGAACTTCAGCTCTTTCGAGCGGACGGATCTTGGAGTCTCGTTGAAAAAGTGTACGGAACGTTTGGATGGGTTGGAGGCAAGGGTAACCAGTTTAGAACTAAGCAAAGTGCATCCTGGCACCGATGTTGCAGTGGTAGATAAGGTTGTCGAGGAACTTCGTCAGGAAATAGACGAACGAGATAGAGAGCTCTTGGCCAACGACCTTGAAATTTCAAACCTGCCGGAAGTGGATGGGGAGAATGTGGTGCACTTGGTGATGCAGATCGGCACTAAAGTAGGCGTCTAGGATCATTTATGCCACTTCATTCGGAAGTTCTTCAACAATACAATTGTCTTTTTAAATTTGTCAAAGTTAACATCATTGATGAAATAAGTATGATTGGTGCAGAACTGTTATCAAAAATAGATTCCCGATTAAAACAAATTACTGGGAATAATATTTGGTTTGGTGGAATAGACATGTTTTTCATCGGTGATTTACGACAACTACCGCCAGTACGAGCAACTCCAATTTATAAGCAACTCAAAAGAGGGCTTGCCGGGCCTACTCTATGGCGTAGCTCACATTTTTATGAATTGGATCAAGTCATGCGCCAAAACGACGTAATTTTCTCAACTATATTGACGAAAATTGGTGAAATTTTAAATGTTGAATTGTAACTTAATAATGAACTTGAATTGATTGAATCACGTTTCTTTACGAAACAAGAGGCTGCTGAGTTATGGCCACATGGGATAAGACTTTTCTTAGAGAAAAACATGTTGCGGATTATAATCAATCTATTTTAAATATTGCTGAAGACAAAGTAGTATCCACAGCAACAGATATGTATATAGGTTGTCATTCAGTTGAACAAGAAGCATATGTACGCCAGCAATTTCATAAAATTTCAGTTATTGATACAGGAGGATCGCCTTATGAAATCATATTAGTTCTTAACAAATTTTACATTTATTACAACCAATATTGATGTATCTGATGGCTTAGCCAACGGTTGTGTTGGAAAGTTAGTGTATATTGAACGTGATGACAGTGATAAAATCATACGCTTATGGCTTGAGTTTCCTGGTAAGATAGGAGAGAAAATTAGGAAAAAAGCTGCCCATCATATTCAAACTCTAAACATTAGTAGAACAGCATTCCCAATTTTACGAAGATCGTCATCTGTACCAATGAATAGAAATAAGACAATATTTGCAAAGAGAAATCACTTTCCATTAGTCTCTGCTTGTGCGCTTATAATACATAAGTCTCAAGGTGGTACTTTTGATCAAATCGTTTATGAATACAATAAAAGTCACAGCCAACAGCTATTATATGTAGCATTAACACGAGTAACTGATATTAATGGATTGTTCATTGTCTCAAATACCGATGACAACAAATTTTATCATGGAAGAAAGCCCAGGGGGAATAGTTGATTTACAATGTGAATTTGAAAGACTTTCAAACTCTCGCCTAATAACACAATAGGAAGAATTATATAACCTTGTAAATGAGAGTAACATTACACTATTTTCCTTCAACTGCCAAAGTATACGCGCTCATGTTTCTGATCTGAATGATAAAGTATTGAAAAGGTCCACATTGCTGTTATTTTCGGAAACTTGGATGAAAAATGACGAACAAATTCTTATTGAACATTTTTATTGCGTTACCCAATACAAACGACCCAACTCAACTGCTGGTGGAGTAGCTGTATATCATTCATCTACAGATACACTGAATAATGTAACACCAATTCAAAATATTTCACCAACTATGTTATCACAAATTTCCGATGAGGTTTCACAAATTGGTGACATCGCCTTGGTTCGATGTGTTAATACGAATGACCAGCCTGTGATTATCGTTGTTCTTTACATTTCTACAAATACTAGCCTGACAAATATCATAAAATTTATTCATCAGCAATTACTTCACTTCACAATTGAAGGTTCTCGACTTTTAAATAGTAATTATCATGAATTACCAATGATTCTAACTGGAGATTTTAATGTTAATTTTCGCTCTCAGGAATCTCAGCCGTTAGTTGATTTTTTAGAAGAAAAATTTGATCTATCTATGAATACTTCTCGACTTTAATCAACAACGCGTTTCGGTACAATGATAGATGCTGTATTTTCAAGAAAAGTAGCAAATTTAGAGAGTAAAATTTATGTTTCACATTATAGTTACCACAAACCTATAATTTCATACGTAAGAAATTATGATGACATTCAAGTACCTGTTTCGAATGAATAATTTAATATTAATATAACATTTGAATAATCTTTGTAAAGCACATGAATAATAAAAATAATTAAATTATAATATGATATTTACAACAACGCCAAAGAAGTTTTACTTCAATCGCGCGTAAAGGTTACACGCACATACTTTTTTTTATTTTTTTTCTGTTAAAGATATAACGGCAGAGACGGTGGCAAGGGCAGTTTACGAGGGGTGGATTTCAAGGATGAGAGTGCCGCTGAAAATTACGATAGATCAAGGGAGGCAATTTGAAAGTGATCTGTTCAGAGACCCACGGAATTTACGTTGGGGCATTGTTTGAGGATACCTGGTAAGTTTTGTAGCGAGAATAGCACTACGATAGATAATCCACAAGCGTACATACTTAGGCTTAAGGATACTTTAGATAGAATTAGACCTAAAATATAATAATATGTTTGTACATGCTGATTGAAATTCCTGTTGACATGTATTCCTGAGAATAGATGCTGTGAGAAAAACCTTAACGCCGCCATATAGTGGTCTTTACAAAGTTGTAGAAAGAGACAAAAAGGTGTTCACCATTTTGGTAAATGGTAAGGAGTGTAAGGTCTCCATCGACAGGTTTAAGCCAGCATACATTCTGATGGATACCAGCAGCACGTGTAGTAGCGATTTGAATCAGCATAAGAATGTTAATGTTAACACGCCCTTAATAAAAAAAACACAAAGTGGCAGAATTGTTAAAAGGCCCGTGAGGTTTATTGATTTGCAATAAGTTAAGAAATAACTAGATAAATGCAAAGTCAGCAAATAATATTATTGTGTATAAATTGTGTTAGTAGTAATAAGGTCATGGCATTTTGTTTTTATTTTTTTTATTGGTTTTGTTGTATTTTGTAATGATTGATGATAGTTAAACATTTTTTTTAGAAGGGGGTGTATGTGGTGATTTTGCATGTTTTACATAATGTTGCAATCACACACACACACACATATATATATATATATAAAGAGACCAGTGGCTACTAACACTACACAACGCTACTTACCGCATATCAGCCTTGATACCCCACTAGAAAATGAAGATGGAAGTTCCTCTAGGAAAACAATGAAGACAGCAACCAACAAAAATTTGGAAGATGCCGTGTTTAAATGGTTTTTGCAGCAACGTTCTATGGGAAATCCGATTTCAGGTCCAATCCTTTGTGAAAAAGCCAAAATCTTAGCAGAAAAGCTTGGTTATTCATCTTTTAAGGCTAGTAACGGCTGGCTAAGGAATTTAAAATTCAGGCATGGTGTACGCGAGTTAGATTTGGCTGGTGAGAAGCTTTCAGCAGACTCTGCAGCTGCTGAAAATTTTATTAAAAAATTTAAAACTGCATCAGAATCCTATGATCCGGAGTTTGTTTATAATGCCGATGAAACTGGCCTTGTTTGGAAAGCATTACCAAAAACCACTTTGGCTTCTAAAAGGGAATCTAGTGCCCCTGGACATAAGGTCAGTAAAGAACGTGTTACAGTGCTTAACTGTGCCAACTCCACTGGAAATCATAAACTGCCACTTCTTTTGATAGGAAAATCAAGAAATCCAAGAGCATTTAAAACGTAAAAAAACTTCCACTCTTCTACAAAAGTCAACCCAAGGCCTGGATGACTGCAGCTTTGTTTACCGAATGGTATGATGAAGTGTTTATTCCTGAAGTGAAAAAGCACCAAAAATCGGTGGGAAAAGAAGGCAGTAAGGTGCTTTTAATTGTTGATAACGCACCCACTCATCCTACAGCAGAACTGTTGGATAGAGAGAATGGGCAGTTTAAAACGACGTTTTTGCCTCCCAATGTTACAAGTTTGCTGCAACCCATGGACCAGTCTGTTATTGAAACAATGAAGCGCCATTACAGAAGGCAACTGCTGAGAAAACTGCTGATCGAAGGTGCTGAAGATGAAGAATTGGTTTTGGCAAATCATAGCAAAATAAATATAAAGGACTGCTGTTACATGGTAGCGGAAGCTTGGAGTTTGGTTACGGCAGTGACGCTAGAGAAGAACAAAAAAAAAGAATCTGAAGAAAATGAGAAACAAGAATATGGAGAGGATGATGATGATAAAGATGCGTTGTCACTAGAGGAAATAAGAAAAATGATTGTAAAAATTCCTGGTTGTACAGAAGTAAGTGCTGAAGATGTAGGAGAGTGGATGGCTTGTGACACGTCTGACCCTGGTTTTCAAATTCTCAATGACGATGACATTGTTGTAAGTGTGAGAGAAGATGTTGAAGTGGAAGTGGAAGAAGAACTTTCTGCTGATGTTGAAGTAGACGCTGGACCATCAGCTAGTGAAGCATTTGCCGGCCTCGAGACTGCTTTGAAGTGGATGGAGCGTCAGCCCGAGTGTGACCACTTGCAACTGCTCACCGTCAAGCGAATGCGTGACCTGGCTACCCGAAAACGGTTGAAGACCGCAAAACAGCTTACATTGACGGAGATGTTTAAAAAACAATGATTTTTATTTCTAAACTTGTACATAAGTACATTTTATTTATATGTATTTAAAACATGTGAAAATTTCATGTTTCTTTCATTTAATTCAATAAAAAAATAGTGCAATATCAAAACGTAGCTTTTATTCTCTCCAATGGCAATTTTTTTAAAAAAAATCCGATTATCCGAATATTTGATTATCCGAATGGGTCCCGGTCCCCATTAATTCGGATAATTGGAGTTTTACTGTACTCTTAAAGTACAAATTATAATTTGTGAATAAGGAAAAAGAGTATTTTAGTACAGGCGGGAATCGAACCTGCGTCCCTTCCTATCCGGGGAAGTGCTCTAATCCACTGAGCTACAGTACTATTTTTTAGACATACCCAATCTCCTTATCACATTTGTCTTAACGACCAACGCCCTCTATCGGAACGCATTTACATGCATTAATCCAATATAGTTAGTTTATTTTCCGGATTTATTGCAAAGAAATTAGGTTTCAAACAGTTCAAGTCTCCTACTCAAGTAATGGTTGGTAATAAAGGAAAAGCTATGTCTTCAGGTTATTTTCATTTACCTATGAAATTCCATAACCAAACTCGTATTATTAAGGCTTGTCTTTCAAGGAATTCACCCATCTCTAATTTTAGGTTGGGACTTTTGGAAAGAATTTTCACTAGTTCCTAATTTATTAAATAACGAATTAAGTTAGAACGATAAAACTTAATATCTTAACCATAGATCTAGAATATACTCCATAGATCGGCTATAAGAGTAAAAGAGAACCACCGAAGCTAATGGTACTGTGATGTGTTAGAACGAGAGAGTGATGCTGTCAACGAAACCTAAATTTATTTATTACCGGCCTGTAGCGGCCTTGTCAAGTTTACGCGTGTATGATTTGGTGATTATTTAAGGTAATTAAAGTCTTTACCAGTGTCATAATAACGCTATAACGATGGTTACTTGTGCAGTACCATGTTGTAATTCTTCAAAGAATGATAATCCACAGGATTATTCATTTCACCAGTAAGTTTACTATTTGTTTATTATCTTCAAATCAAAATAAGGGTTACACAAATTTATCAGATTTGGAGAAAATATTATGAGAAAACTGTTTATTTTATTATTAAAATGATTCGGGGTACACGAGACAATAATATTTGAGAAATTACAAATACGGAAATATGAGGAGATTTATGACCTCATTTTTAGTGATGCGATGGCCTTGATTTATTTGATGATACTTTGATGGTCGGATAACAACAATATTAACTATTATTAACATAGATAATACAATTATATTGGTTCTGCATTTTATAGTTAGGTACTGTGAATTAAATTGACCGGATTAAACAACATAAAATAATTTTCAGATTTCCTTTAAACCCAGATCTCAGCGAAAAGTGGTTGCGCATATTAAATAGAAAAAAATTGGAGTCCGCATAAATATTCCACAATATGTAGTAAACACTTTCACGAGCACTGCTTTTTAACAGGAGGTAAAAAAAGCGAAAGCTATGAAGTGGCTCTGTTACCCAACTATTTGTATGCCGGTAAGAAACTATTTGTTATTCTTGGCTAAAATCATACTGTTCATACCAACTAAAATGCAAGTATGATTACTTTATAGTGTTTTAAGTGTACATAATAAATAAATACAGTTCCGCGCGAGCGGTCACTGCGGACGCGCGTGTGTCACTCTGTTCGGTCCGATCCGTTATCGTGTTTCATAATCTACGCGGCAAGTGGATACCCACACTTATTCTCGGTGAAATAAAGTTCAAAGGGTAACTCCTGGCAACAGGAGACCCTTTAAATAATAATGAATCGAACCTCAACGTCTCAAAATCCCCTAATGTCACAACAACCCCCAGTTTCTCGACCACCAACAAATACATCAAGTTACGCCAATGTGACGTCATCCACATGTTTTCCCAAGAAAGAACAAGCCATTATATTGGACTCCATTGACGGAATAACACTCAGAGAGTATCTGATTGCTTTATCATCTATCACACCTGCGGCATCTATACGATTTATATCACGGATATCAAATGCACGTATATGTATTTATATGGATTCTAAAAAAACAGCTGACCACCTAATAGAGAATAAGAAAAAGATAATAATTAAGAATACTAATCTCGAAATTAAACCGCTAATTACAAGAAACAAAAGAATAGTTCTGTCAAATGTTTGTCCGGTTATACCCAATTATGTTATAGAACAAAAGTTCGAAGAATTGAATATAAAAATAATGTCACCAATTACTTTTATGAAAGTAGGGGTGACTGACCCAGGATTCTCTCATATCTTAAGTTTCAGAAGACAATTATATATAGGCCCAGAGGATAATACACGTCTCCCAGAATCTTTCCAAATAACTTTTGAAGAGACCAATTACTGGATCTATACATCTACCGATGCTTTGAAGTGTTTTACATGTAATTTGTTAGGCCATCTTGCTAAAAATTGCCCACAAAATTTAATAACCACACAGGACTACTCAATATCTATGGACAAAAATACTGATAAGGAACAAAACGAGATATTTGATAAAAACAATGACCCCATAGCTACAGGATCTCAACTAGACCCTGTATGTTCATCAGCAGCCGTACAAAATTTTGCAGAACCAACTCATATATACTTAAAAGGAAAAAAACGAATCCACTCACCAACTACAACCGAATCCTCAAAATTAGAAATTATAAAACAGAAGGAAGCGCAAAGAGAAGATTCTGATAGAATGGAACTTGAGACAGATGAAACAGATAGCAATATCTCACAAGAAGATGTAGAATTTAAAACAAAAACTAAGAAAAAATTAAGAAAAACTGACTCTAGAACTGAGGAAGAAATCTGGAAAAATATTAAAGAAGTTATAACTGAATTAAACTACGAAAACACATTTCCTATTAATTTAGATCAATTCATTAGTTTATTAGACAACTCACGAGGAAAACAAAATGTTAAAGAATTAGTATATTCATATACAGGCAATATTAAAGATCTAATTAAAATGTGCAATAAATTACACAGTAACATGAATAAGAGCATGAAAAACCGATGCTCACGCTTATCAAGAAAATTAAATGAAATGTTGTGTCCAACTCCTGTTTCTGCTACAGATAACGAACAATAAATACTTAAATAATACAACTTATCTTAATACATATACTTATTATTATTATAGTAATTCAGTAGGTATGGATATTTTGCAATGGAATGTAAATGGTTACTTTAAAAGATTCGAAAATATTAAACTACTAATAAGTCATTTAAATCCAACTTGCATTTGTCTACAAGAAACAAATTTCATTTCTAACAATTGTGCATCTTTGTCGGGTTACGAACATTTCTATAAAAATCGTTCTCAAAACAATAGGGCTAGTGGAGGAGTAGCCATTTTTATTAAGCATCACACATTTCCAGAATTACTAACATTAAACACAAACGTAGAAGCAGTTGCAATAAAAGTCAAATTTCCAGTATCTATCACACTATGTAATATATATCTGCCAAATAGCATTCCACTAAGCAAACATGAACTAAATAACCTCATTTGTCAACTACCTACTCCATTCATAATTCTCGGTGATTTTAACAGCCATCATTTCTACTGGGGCTCAAATAAATGTGATACTAGAGGTAGAATTGTGGCGGAATGGCTCGATGAACACGGTGATATATTTTTACTAAATAATGGCCAACCTACTCACTTTAATTGTAACACCGGCCGCACAAGTAGTATAGATTTAAGTATGGCTTCGCAAAATATAACGTCATATTTTGAATGGAATGCCTTCGATGAACTATACGATAGCGATCATTTCCCAATTTTTATTAAATCTCAATATTTTACTGATAACTTAACTAATGGCATCAAGTTACCAAAGAAATGGAAATTTGATAAAGCCAATTGGCCAATGTTTAGTGAAGAAATTAATCTAAATATTTCCGAGTTACCTCCTCTAAACAGTATTTCTAAGTATCCTGTGAATGTTATTGTAGACAAGTTTACCAAAGCTATTTTAAAAGCAGCAGAAAAATCAATACCTAAAACATCTGGGAACTTGAGGAAAAATAATCTGCCCTGGTGGAATGATGATTGTAAAAATGCAATTAAAGAAACTAAAAAAGCTTTTAAAAAATTTAAAAGATATGCTAGAAATGACCCTAATTCAGCATATAAAATTGAATATAAGAAAAAAAGAGCTTATTATAGAAGACTTGTAAAAGAATGTAGAAAGAAGTACTGGGAAAATTGGGTATCTTCTATTAACAACAAAACCTCCGTCGGGGATATGTGGAAAAAGATTCAAAAATTAAACCATCGCAACACAAGATTTAACAATATTGTCCTTGAACAGTTCGATGGGACTTTTACATCTAACCCCTTGAAAATAACAGATTTATTAGCCCAAACCTTTGCCAATAATTCTAGTTCAAGTAATTACGATGACCAATTTACAAGATACAAAACTAGTCAAGAAATCCATTCTAATTTTGATAAACAAAATAATTCTCATCCAATAAATTCAAAAATATCTATGCACGAATTATTATTAGTTCTTTCAGAAATTGGTAATTCTAGTCCAGGACCAGACAATATTTCAAACATTATAGTTAAACACCTACCATCTAAAGGACTGGAATATTTACTTCAGCTCTATAATTATATATATACCAATCAGTTATTTCCAGACAGTTGGAGAGAAGCCTTAGTAGTCCCGATATTAAAACCAGGAAAAGTTTCAACTTCATGCAACAGTTATAGACCCATTTCTCTAACATGTAATCTGTGTAAAATACTTGAAAAAATTATAAGTAAAAGAATCAGATACTTTGTTGAAACAAATAAATATATCTCTTCCTATCAATTTGGATTTCGCCAATTTAGAACAACAACAGATTATTTAATAAACCTAGAAAGTGACGTTCTAGATGGCTTTGCATACAATAATTATACAGTAATTGTAGCGTTAGATATTGAGAAGGCTTATGAAATGGTCTGGAAACACAGAGTTTTAATGCTACTACAAGACATTAAAATTTATGGAAATACCCTAGCGTTCGTAGGCAATTTCTTGTCAGATAGAACAATAAAAGTAAGAATTAATGATACAGTGTGTAACCCTATACCTATAGAAAATGGTTTACCCCAAGGATCAGTACTCAGTGTAATTTTGTTCTTATTGGCTATTAACGATGTACTTTCACACATAGAAAAACCGGTAAGGGGGTTCCTATTTGCCGATGATTTAACAATAATTTGTAGTGGTAGAACTCTGGGGCCCACATTAAAACTTATTCAGAATACTTTAGATAGTCTTCAAAACTGGTCCAAGAAAACTGGCTTTAAATTTTCAAAATCTAAAACTGAATTTATTGTATTGTCTAATAAGAAAAATAAAACTAGAAATAATATTCTTACATTAAGTGGAAATAGTATAAAAGAAGTAAATAATTTAAAAATTTTAGGTTTAACGTTCGATAAAAAATTAACTTGGATACCACATATAAATAAACTAAAGTCTGAATGCTATAAAAGATTAAACATAATAAAAGCTTTATCTTCAACAACATGGGGGTCTGATAGAAAATGCTTAATAAACACATATCGTGCCTTGATAAGGCAAAAAATAGACTATGGCTCTGTAATATATGATTCTGCCTGTAAAAGCACGTTGAATTCCTTAGAAAGTATACAAAATAGCGCACTTCGACTAAGTATGGGCGCATTTAAGACCAGTCCAATTAAGAGCATCTTAGCTGAAGCTGGAGAAATGCCCTTAGAATTTAGAAGGAAGGAACTTGTAATTAAATATGTTATTAATACAATGTCGCAACCTGAAAATCCAAGTTTCTTTTATTATACAAAAGTAACGGCAGTAGACACAGAATACGAACTTCAACCTAAATTATCACAACCTTTACGAATCAGAGCACGCAAATATTTGAACGAACTCAATTTTAAAATTCCGAAACTATTTACAAAAAAGCTACTTAATGCTGGTCCATGGGAAAACCTGGTTTTACCAATTAACCTTACACTTACAGATAACCTAAAAGAAAATACTCCTCAATATATATTCAGAAACTTATTTAATGAAATTAATAGTAGATATACTGGCTATAAAATTTTCTACACGGATGGATCAGTTCTTAAAGGAAAATCAGGATGTGCAATAGTTTGTGGTAATAATTATTATAGGTATAGACTAGGGGATTTTAATACCATTTTTAGTTGTGAAGCTATCGCTATTCTTAAAGTATTAGAGATGATAACTAAACAATCTAATATAGACAAATATGTAATTTATACAGACTCTAAATCATGTTTAACAGCGTTACAAAATTTAAATAATAAAAATACTCTCATTATAGAAATTCAAAATAAAATTATAAATTTACTTAAAAATAACTATAAATTTGAAATTATATGGATTCCAAGCCACCAAGGGATCGATGGTAATGAAAAAGCAGATAGTGAAGCAAGGCAAGCTACTAATGATATTGAAAATTGGGATTTAAATAAATCAACTCCAACTGATTTACTAAAATACTTAAAACATAAACTTAAAATAGATTGGGATCGTTACTGGAAAACAGAAAATACATCATTACTATTTAACATCAGAAAATCAATCTTTGAAAAATCTCCTTCTTCTTTCTTTTGTAGAAGAGATCAGATTATTATTACTAGATTACGTATTGGCCATACAAATATGACACACATCCATCTAATCACTAAATTTGAAAGAAATAAATGCAAGTGTGGATCAGATTTAACTGTTATGCATCTCTTAGTAGAATGTTCTGCATTTGACATAGAAAAACAGTTTTGTAAACTACCTAGTAATTTAAGAGACTGTCTAAATCAAGAGAGATACAGGAAAACGTTAGAATTCTTGAAATTAATAAATACATATAAGCTAGTATAAATCACTGTACCTACTGTATGTTAAGATTTATTTAAATGTACTATTACTACATGATGTAAAGAAAACTGTGGTCGTTAATGACCTAAGATGTTAAAAAGCGACCTAAAATAAATAAATGAAAAAAAAAAAAAAAAAAAAAATAAATAAATAAATAAATAAAATATTCCTACTTCGCCGGATTTTAAATATATTACTTATATGAAAAATATTATTTTGATATTACTTATATGATTAATAAACATTTTATTAAATCTGTTTTATATTTTCTGGCCTCTTCCATAAATTTCTGGTTACAGTGGCAGTTTCGTGTATTATCGCTCGTCCCACTGGTGAGACGATTCAGAATTTAGGAATATATTAAATTTAAATTCCCAATCGTTTCACTAACATTTTAGTGAGACAAATGGGAAAATATTGTTACTTTATGTAACTTATGCAATTTCCTTCGATGTCTGTGTTTATACTACTGGTCTTGCAAGTTACTGCTAATCTAGTGTACCTACCTACTTACCTACAATAAATGTATCTAAATAAATAAAATAAATAAATATTCACGGACATTTCACAACGTCCTTTGGTCCCAAACTAAGCTTGACGCTTGAGCTATGGGTACCAGATTACGGATATAATACATATTTTTTTTATAAATACCTGAAAAATAGATAGAAAACACCCAGACGCAGTACAAATATCTATGTTCATCACACAAATAATTGTCCTGAGTGGTAATCAAACCCACGACCTCGTGCACGGAAGTCGGTTATATTATCCACTAATAGTACTAAGATAGCACAGGCTTGCAGGAGTCTTTGTAGTTTAATCAATAATCATCTTTCAAAATAAATACTTATGACTTACGCATTTAAGTACTAGGGTAGTAGTAAATTGAAGGAGGTTGCTGGAAGCAACATCTGAAATTGTTGACTTGAAATAAAATTATCCCTTACCTCTCACCAACAAGATTAATTAAACGATAGGGTAAAAAAATACACAGGGAATATTATTCTCTTTCTATGTTACTCTCAAAGCCTTTTCAAAAGTATTTTTTTAGTATCGTACACTGTTATCGATATCGATAACAATCATAACTTCATGCGCAGCACTTTCAATGCACACATTGACAACTCACACACACACACACACACACATAAATAATTGCTTTTTGGTCTCATTTGGTAGTTGACATTGCCGATCTATGGAGTATATTCTAGATCTATGATCTTAACTAACAAAACTGTTATTTTTTGACAGATCCAATGAACTCTGCGTATAGTGCCATGAAAATACCAGAAACATTAGATGGAAATAGCTCTTCGAGCACAAATATAGCAAAACCAGTTCTTAAAGGAAAAGGTATTATCTATATTCCATACTTTTTGTGACCTATATTACCCACAAGTTTTGTATATGGTATATTAGATTATAATCGGTATTTCATTAATTTATCCAGGAAAAAAGAAAACAGCAATAAAAGGACTCCAAGACAGCCTCAGTGTTGCGAAAGCGTTGGAGCAGTCTTAAAGAAAAAAACGAAATTAAAAAATATTTTATAAGGATTTTCTTGTGGAAATGCGACGGCAGACTGATGCTATATTAACTATAGCCAAAAGCTTGTCACCACAGACAGAATAAGGTAGATGAAGCATGTCCTTCGATTTGTATGAAAACCAAGCGAGCCAATTTTAAGAAGACTGATTGCTATATTTTCAAGTTTCAAATAATCATAGGAAGACAGCTTTTTGTTTTTTAATTTTATGATATGAGTCAGTTTCGCCAATTGCTGATAAGTTTCCAATAGATTATTTACAAGGTTTGTTTCTTTCTTACTTTATGTTAATTGACAAAGACAAAACTTGTGAATAAGCTATCCAACACTTATCAGCAACTGCTGAAACTGGTGCTTACATAAAGAAATGTAAAGACTGCTTATGTTTGATATTTAATGAATGAAATATTAATTACAGTATATAGTTTATTAAAAATAACTTTGCACAATATTGATTTGTTTAATTCTATAATATAGTTAGTTTATTTTCCGGATTTACTGCAAAGAAATTAGGTTTCAAACTAGTCAAGTCTCCTACTCAAGTAATAGTTGGTAATAAAGGAAAAGCTATGTCTTCAGGTTATTTTCATTTACCTATGAAATTCCATAACCAAACTCGTATTATTAAGGCTTGTCTTTCAAGGAATTCACCCATCTCTAATTTTAGGTTGGGACTTTTGGAAAGAATTTTCACTAGTTCCTAATTTATTAAATAACGAATTAAGTTAGAACGATAAAACTTTTTATCTTAACCATAGATCTAGAATATACTCCATAGATCGGCTATAAGAGTAAAAGAGAACCACCGAAGCTAATGGTACTGTGATGTGTTAGAACGAGAGAGTGATGCTGTCAACGAAACCTAAATTTATTTGTTACCGGCCTGTAGCGGCCTTGTCAAGTTTACGCGTGTATGATTTGGTGATTATTTAAGGTAATTAAAGTCTTTACCAGTGTCATAATAACGCTATAACGATGGTTACTTGTGCAGTACCATGTTGTAATTCTTCAAAGAATGATAATCCACAGGATTATTCATTTCACCAGTAAGTTTACTATTTGTTTATTATCTTCAAATCAAAATAAGGGTTACACAAATTTATCAGATTTGGAGAAAATATTATGAGAAAACTGTTTATTTTATTATTAAAATGATTCGGGGTACACGAGACAATAATATTTGAGAAATTACAAATATGGAAATATGAGGAGATTTATGACCTCATTTTTAGTGATGCGATGGCCTTGATTTATTTGATGATACTTTGATGGTCGGATAACAACAATATTAACTATTATTAACATAGATAATACAATTATATTGGTTCTGCATTTTATAGTTAGGTACTGTGAATTAAATTGACCGGATTAAACAACATAAAATAATTTTCAGATTTCCTTTAAACCCAGATCTCAGTGAAAAGTGGTTGCGCATATTAAATAGAAAAAAATTGGAGTCCGCATAAATATTCCACAATATGTAGTAAACACTTTCACGAGCACTGCTTTTCAACAGGAGGTAAAAAAAGCGAAAGCTACGAAGTGGCTCTGTTACCCAACTATTTGTATGCCGGTAAGAAACTATTTGTTATTCTTGGCTAAAATCATACTGTTCATACCAACTAAAATGCAAGTATGATTACTTTATAGTGTTTTAAGTGTACATAATAAATAAATAAATAAATAAAATATTCCTACTTCGCCGGATTTTAAATATATTACTTATATGAAAAATATTATTTTGATATTACTTATATGATTAATAAACATTTTATTAAATCTGTTTTATATTTTCTGGCCTCTTCCATAAATTTCTGGTTACAGTGGCAGTTTCGTGTATTATCGCTCGTCCCACTGGTGAGACGATTCAGAATTTAGGAATATATTAAATTTAAATTCCCAATCGTTTCACTAACATTTTAGTGAGACAAATGGGAAAATATTGTTACTTTATGTAACTTATGCAATTTCCTTCGATGTCTGTGTTTATACTACTGGTCTTGCAAGTTACTGCTAATCTAGTGTACCTACCTACTTACCTACAATAAATGTATCTAAATAAATAAAATAAATAAATATTCACGGACATTTCACAACGTCCTTTGGTCCCAAACTAAGCTTGACGCTTGAGCTATGGGTACCAGATTACGGATATAATACATATTTTTTTTTATAAATACCTGAAAAATAGATAGAAAACACCCAGACGCAGTACAAATATCTATGTTCATCACACAAATAATTGTCCTGAGTGGTAATCAAACCCACGACCTCGTGCACGGAAGTCGGTTATATTACCCACTAATAGTACTAAGATAGCACAGGCTTGCAGGAAGGAGTCTTTGTAGTTTAATCAATAATCATCTTTCTTTTTAAATACTTATGACTTACGCATTTAAGTACTAGGGTAGTAGGAAATTGTAGGAGGTTGCTGGAAGCAACATCTGAAATTGTTGACTTGAAATAAAATTATCCCTTACCTCTCACCAACAAGATTAATTAAACGATAGGGTAAAAAAATACACAGGGAATATTATTCTCTTTCTATGTTACTCTCAAAGCCTTTTCAAAAGTATTTTTTTAGTATCGTACACTGTTATCGATATCGATAACAATCATAACTTCATGCGCAGCACTTTCAATGTACACATTGACAACTCACACACACACACACATAAATAATTGCTTTTTGGTCTCATTTGGTAGTTGACATTGCCGATCTATGGAGTATATTCTAGATCTATGATCTTAACTAACAAAACTGTTATTTTTTGACAGATCCAATGAACTCTGCGTATAGTGCCATGAAAATACCAGAAACATTAGATGGAAATAGCTCTTCGAGCACAAATATAGCAAAACCAGTTCTTAAAGGAAAAGGTATTATCTATATTCCATACTTTTTGTGACCTATATTACCCACAAGTTTTGTATATGGTATATTAGATTATAATCGGTATTTCATTAATTTATCCAGGAAAAAAGAAAACAGCAATAAAAGGACTCCAAGACAGCCTCAGTGTTGCGAAAGCGTTGGAGCAGTCTTAAAGAAAAAAACGAAATTAAAAAATATTTTATAAGGATTTTCTTGTGGAAATGCGACGGCAGACTGATGCTATATTAACTATAGCCAAAAGCTTGTCACCACAGACAGAATAAGGTAGATGAAGCATGTCCTTCGATTTGTATGAAAACCAAGCGAGCCAATTTTAAGAAGACTGATTGCTATATTTTCAAGTTTCAAATAATCATAGGAAGACAGTTTTTTGTTTTTTAATTTTATGATATGGGTCAGTTTCGCCAATTGCTGATAAGTTTCCAATAGATTATTTACAAGGTTTGTTTCTTTCTTACTTTATGTTAATTGACAAAGACAAAACTTGTGAATAAGCTATCCAACACTTATCAGCAACTGCTGAAACTGGTGCTTACATAAAGAAATGTAAAGACTGCTTATGTTTGATATTTAATGAATGAAAGATTAATTACAGTATATAGTTTATTAAAAATTACTTTGCACAATATTTCTTTGTTTAATTCTACCTTGTAGTAGCATTGCATTTACCCGACTGCTTTGTCCTCCATGGATATTTTCCTGTTTGAAATATGCCTAATTGTTCTGCATTTAAACCTTCAATACCGGGCTCATGTAAATTATGAGTAATGCACATATTATGCAATACTGTGCATGCATTAATAATTTTTGTGGCCTTATTGGGTGTGTAGTGCAATACACGATCTTTGATGAGGCATCGAAAGCGTCCTTTCAGCACACCATTACACCTCTCAATGGTGCATCGTGCTTTTTTAAAAGAGTCATTATATCTCATCTCATGTGAGTTTGCTTGTAGACCTGCAATAGGGGTGAGACACCACGGCCTTAATGCATATCCACTATCACCTGAAACAAATGTGAAAGTGCATTTTTTATATCATCTTAAGTTTGTTTCTTTTTTTGCATTAGAAAAAACAGATGTCTTGTAACTTACCAATAAGATGGTAATTTGTGTGGCCGTTACTATGAAGTCTCTCCATCATTGTTAATACATTGGAATTATTCCATATGTGGCAGTCATGAGTACTCCCGGGGAATGGAGCACTGACATTTAAAATTTTTAAATCAGCATCACAAATCTAAAATGTATAAATGTATTAATATATATAGGTAGGTATAAGTTTAAGTTATATATAGGTAGGTTTAAGTTTAAGTTGGCCGTGTGGGGCCGGCTTTAGAATTGTCCCACCCCTCTCTACCACGGGAGTCGTAAGAGCCGACTGAGGGAATACCGGGGGAGTGGGCAGCAGCACTCCCTCGAGTTTTAACAACATCCACTGCGATCGCCAACCCGCCTGCCAAGCGCGGCGATTACGGCATTATCCCCCATGACGGGACCGCTCGTTGTGGCGTTCTCTTGGGGAGGCCCATGTCCAGCAGTGGACGTTGAAAGGCTGATGGATGGATGGATAAGTTTAAAATGTACAAAGTGTTTTTGAAAAATATAAACCAATTGAGTATTAATTGAGTGATATTTTTTCTGTTTACATAACTCCTTTCATCAAAGGATGTTGCATAAGGAGGCACAATTGCAACGTGAGTGCAATCAATACACCCTATTATGCCCGGGAATCTATAAATACTGTAGAACCTAAAATGAAGAAATAATAATTTTATTTTGGTAGGTTTAGTAACTGTTTTCTTGTCTCTAGTACAAAGGAAAATACACTTTGAAACTATTTGATCTAACTCTTGAAATGTTCTGGGAAAGCGAACCCACTGATTAAAAATTATTGGGTGGTTCAAAGCCTCGACAATCTCAGTAATGCATCTTGACACTGACGATTGTTGTGTGATGTTGATACTGAGATGTTGACCAACTGGTGTCTGGTAAGAACCATGCCCCAAAAAGTGTAAAGCACACAAAACCTGATAAAAACAGAAGTCTATATTTAGTAGATTTATCTAATTAAAACTGATAAATTGTATATATTTACTACATATACTTAAGTAAAAGATAAAGATTATATATGATGCTATTAAATAGGTACATAGGTTAGGTATATGCCGTGTGGGGCCGGCTTTAGAATTGTAATGGGAGTCGTAAGAGCCGACTGAGGGAATACCGGGGAGTGGGCAGCAGCACTCCTTCGAGTATTAACAACATCCACTGCGATCGCCAACCCGCCTACCAAGCGTGGCGATTACGGCACTATCCCCCATTCTTGGGGAGGCCTATGTCCAGCAGTGGACTTTAGAAGGCTGATGGATGGATGGATAGGTTAGGTAATAAGTACCTAGGTACTATTAGTTAAACACATTAACACAATTACTTTTGTTCTTACATCATATTGTGTCCTATGACATAAGACTGGTTGCAATATGTCTATTAGTTCATTCGTCAGTTCCTTCGATAGGCGAAAGTTTTTTTGGAACGCTGCATCACTTAACTCCATAGCGTTATAACGCCACAGACCTTGCCGACGAGGAATACCCATTGGCGCATCTTCTGTAGGCTCCACCAGATTATTAAAATGCGACAATAAATAAATAAATAAATAAATTAGCTCATCACCCATTTTCTCGACTTCCACTTGATATCAAGGATTGGGTTGGAACAAAATTTAAGTTTACAAAACGTTTCACAACCTCAACTATTCACAACATAAACAAAGTGACGTTCGACTTATCATACGACTTTGCATTCTACACATAATGTCGATTGCTATTGACTACTCGTTGCATGTCGTGCGTTGAGTGGTAGACTTATCTCTAACGTGACATTCCGAGAATACGAAAATTGGTTTTTACTCGACATTCGCCATTTTATTCGACATATGTCGAGTTCGAGATAAAAGTCTAATGCACGAGAATCGGGATCCTGAATTTTCTCCAAAAACTCGATCTCATGAAAGTCGCTGAGGACATGCTAGAACGAGTCAATTTCGACCCAACATTCATGAAAGGCATTGTTACTGGTGACGAGACGTGGGTTTACGAGTTTGACATGCAAACTAGTCAACAAGCTTCGGTGTGGCGACTTCCAACTGAACCGAAACCGAAAAAACCACGCTAAAGTCAATCTAAAGTCAAAGCCATATTGACTGTTTTCTTTGACTATCGCGTTGTTGTGCACTCGGAATTCTTGCCAGAAGGTCAAACGGTAAATAAAGAATATTATTTGAGCGTTATGCGGCGTTTAAGAGAGCAAATTCGACGAAAAAGGCCAGATTTGTGGAAAGAAAATTCTTGGATTTTGCACCACGATAATGCGCCTTCGCACAAGGCCATCATTGTGTATGAATTTTTGTCCAAACACTCAAGAAATACCATCGAGCAACCACCATATTCACCAGATATGGCTCCAGCTGACTTCTTTCTTTTTCCTAAACTCAAATTACCACTTCGTGGCACCCGTTTTCAATCGGACGTAGTTTAGCAGAAAGGACTCAAGCCACACTTAAGTCAAAAATGAGTTATATATACCAAAAAGGACCTAACGGTTGCTTCTTTCACTCAGAAAAAAAAATCCGGAATAGTACAAGTATAAGGTTGTTTTTTTAATGATGGGAACCAAACCACATATTTGACGGGTATTTTTTTACATACCACTGTAATAACCCAGACTGCTTGGGTCGTTTTTAATAAATGTAACTTGAAAGAAGCAAATCTATATTTAATCAACTAAAACGACTCAAACTGTGTGGGTTATTTCTGATAAATAGATTTACGAAGGAACAAGCCCATTTTACATTCAGCTGAAAAGACCTAAACTTATGTGAGTCGTTTCATACATAACATAAAAATAGTTTTATGTAAAGGCTTTACTAAATTCACCTCCTAGTCTACAAACAATCACATTTAGGTAAATATCCGCCCACACATTCTTACCGAATGATACAGATTTCTCCAAAATAGAATAACAGTTGAAATCTGCAAGTGATCGGAGCATCAAAGTAGTAGTAGACGGATGCTGCACCGATATCATGAAGGTTAATGGTGGCGTACCACAATGCTCGGTGCTCTCCCCGACGCTGTTCATACTGCATATCAATGACTAGCTTTCGATAGAGAGTATGCTATGATAATAATGATAGCAATCTATGCAAATGGCAGCATGGGTGACGCGTGGTATACCGGCGGACCTCGGAATGGGCAGAAAAGAACTTGGTTCAGTTCAGGACGCATTTGTCGTAGCGCCCCAATTCCCGGTCTCCACTCACACACTCCCCTTGACTCCCTGAAATGGCGTGCCGTACGTATTGTCGATGACCTCAATCTCACGGACGGGATGGAGTCGTTAGGGCGATGGAGAGACTGAGTCTCTCTGTGTGCTCTATAGACTCTTCAATGGGGAGTGCTCTGAGGAACTCTTTGAGGTAGTACCAACATCGCTGTCTTACTACCGGACCACGAGACGGCCCTTATCTATACCATCCGGAGACGATTTCGTCCATGACAGTTTGTTTTCAGCGTTCCTTCTACCTCGTACGTGTAAGACTGACTGACTGATTAACTACACATATGGCGGAGTGGTTTAGATACCAGCCTTCCGCACGAGTGTTATGCGTTCTGTTATAGACAGTCTTAGTTCCTCGTATCGCTGTAGTCTCTAGCCTAGTCAGCAATACGATGTCTACTCATAACGAGCACTATCCCACCATCAGTCAGTCCAGTTCCATCATCCAGAGTGCGCGATCGAATATAATTTTCGGGTCCGTAAGAGGGCTCTCTTTTCCTGTAGTATTACTTTACTCTTTGCACTACACTAACAAAACATCACAGTCACATGCATACTTGAACAGGCAGTCACTTCAGTCAGTCATACCGCGAAAGAAAGGGACAACGGAATCTATTAACTCTTTGGAAGTTGAAGCTGGTATAGTTCCTTTAGCTGTTAGACGTTCCTTTGTGACTGACAAGTACTGCCTCAAACTAGTCAGTAGAGATAATGAAGTTGTCTCCAGATGGTTAGAAAACTTTAACTACCCTGATTACAACAATACTTCATTACGGGTAACCACATCCCTAAGCGAATCAATTTCATTTTTAAATTTCCAATTTCAAGACATTGTATATTGGTCTAAAATCCTTCCATGCTACTCTTTAAGATATTATGATATAATATTAGATATTCTTATAGTATTTAATAAATATACACATAAGACTGAATTCTTAAAATTTCTCAATACCAAAAGCAATTTCAGTGCGATATATACAGATGGATCTAAAACAACAAATATAACTAGTTTTGCTTTTTATATCCCTATTGTAAATGTAGGTAGAGCATATCATTGTCACAATCAATTCTCTGTTTTTTCAGCAGAAGCTCTTGCAATAGTACATGCCCTAGAATATGTTATATGTAATTATAAACGAATTAATAACAAATATTTGATACTATCAGACTCCATGAGTGTATTACAAGCACTTAATAACAAAACTTTATCAGCATCTTACAATTATTTAATATACAAAATAAAGCATTACATCTGCATTTTAAGAGATATAGATGTTACTGTAGAGTTTGCTTGGGTTCCAGGACATTTTGGTATCCAAGGCAATGAGCTTGTTGATAGTTTAGCTAAATCTGAAAAAGTCATTTCTTGCAACTGTAAGGTCCCCTTTTCTGATCTAGCTCCGTTTCTAAAACATAAAGCATTGTCGCGTTGGTCTATTGTTTTAAATCATTCTAGAACCACTAAGGGTAAATGGTTAGGAGAAATTGAACCTACACCCTCCACAAAGGCTTGGTTCGAAAAGGATCCCAAATTCCTTGGCAGACATTTTATATCTACTATTTCTAGATTACGTATCGGTCACTGCAGAATCCCTTCACATTTGTTTAAAATTAATTTAGCTAGTAATGCATCTTGTATTTATTGTAATAACTGTGATTTATGTGATTTACAACACATTTTCTTCAATTGCCCTAAGTTTAACTTGGATAGGTTATTGCTAATTTGTCAATATAAACATATTAAAATACGTTCCTAACTCTGTACAAAATATGTTAAAATCTCCAGCATTATATAAATCGTTATATAATTATATTGTAAGCACAATTGAATCTTTGTAACCAACTAGTTTGTGACTAAAACTGTATGATCATTATAATAAAATTTAGTATATTTATGTACTAAAACAATGTAAATAGTTTTAAGCTTAAGTTAGGCTGATGGTTCTGCCAAAGCCTTATAATAAACAAATAAAAAAAAATAATTAACTTACTCTATGGGCGAAGGCGCGGTCCGCGACAGTGTTTTTCTTTGTTTGATTTGTTTGTTTCTCAAGTGTTTTTAAGTGGTTACGTTATAAGTTATCTTTATTTCTAAGTTTTAAGTCGGTTAAAGAATAAGTATAGATTTTAGATATAAAATAATATCAAGTGTTGGACTATCGTGCGTGTTGTGTGATTTGTAAGAAGGATCTACAAAGTTAAAAAATGATGTAAGTGGTAATTATTATTCATCTAAAACTGGCTAAAACTGCTTTAACCATGTAATAAAATAATAAATACTCAATTTGCAGCCCTACGGAAAGAGCGTCGCATCCCTCTCTGGCCCAAGTGGACTACTAAGTAGGGTTTTTAGAGAAAAACCCTAACTTGGTCAAAGGGTTTTTCAAAGTTCCTAGTGCACGGAATGTGTGCAGGAAAACCTGGGAGGGATTGACGGTGAAGATTAATAGTTTGGGGGGCTACGTTAAGACTTAGAAGCAATGGACTAAGGTTAGATGAATAAAATGCATTGAATAAGTTTTAAGGTATATCTGAAATCCTTCAAAATCTTGTATTATTGCTTTAGTATTGGGCTGACAAAAAGAGTGTCGTGAAGAAAAAGGCGGCTTTAAGATACAAATCTAGAAATAAGACTGGTGGTGGAGTGGAGTTGGTTGTGGAGCTTACTGAGGTGGAGGAGCGAATTTTGACTTTGATGGGTGGGGAAAATCATTCCATTGGGGATAGACACTTAGCAATTAATCCATTCGAAGTAAGTTATTTTCAATACAAATTTAAATTATAAATTATGATTGATTATTTAAATACTGTCCAATATAGTAATCTAATAGAATAATATAAGTATCCTGGAGTCAGAAACAAAAAAAGTACATTAAAATAAGTTATTTTGTTGAAATGGTGACCGAATGAATGAGCAAAGGAAAGTTTAAAAAAAAATACAAAAGTGTCTACCGTTTTCACACCAATGGCAATCCTAAAATAAAGTCGATTTTCTTGTAGCCTGACATCAGGGTCATCTCCGATTAACGGGTTATCCATTATTTACGACAGACCCTTTATACCAAGCGCTCAACACTTGCAGATGGCCCAGGACTACTCTGAATGTACTACCAGTGTTGTGGTATCTGGAAATTATAAAAAAATTGTTAGACTTAGTAGTCATCATAACATTTAAAAGTAAACTATTTAGAGATTAGTCTAGTAAATTTATGTATGTTTATTGGATGTTCCTTAGTAGGAAACTCCATTATCAAATGAATAATACAGCATGATTATAAGTAATTAATAATACATATTATGTACCTCTACTGCTGCTACCGGAACATCTACTTCAGGTTCATCACTGAAATTCAGACTTGCTGTCCTACTCAACTCTTGATGTTGTTCCTAAAACACATTGAAACATCAAACACTGTTTTTTTTTAAATAATGTTAATGTTGTTATGATACAGAAAAAGTCTTTTAATCAATCTATACTGTGTTTGGAGGACAGAAAATGAAAGATAATTTATTGGTTTCAAATCATAAAATTAATTAGATAATAGATAAACCTATCTCTACATATATCATTCATATTACAACAATAAGTAAGACTAAATTAACATTAACCATCTACTTACTATTGTCGGTGTTGGTGTTATAATACATTCGGTCAACAAGGAAGGACTGTCCTGGCTCAGAGGTGTAGGTTCCTTAAAATATAATAAAAAAACATTGTATTATTATAAATAATCAATTTGTAAAATACTGTCAAATTTTACATTTTAAGCACTTTGTAAGTAATTTTTTTTCTTTATGTCAAGATTTTAACCCTGACCCTGTATATATAAACCTACCTATTTGTTTTGTGGAACTTGTAGTTATTTGTGTCATTATTACAGCATACATAAAATGATATTTTAGGCGACTCCCAGTCCTCGAAAAATGGCTCAGTCTCCAGCTCATACACCACAAAGAATTGGTACTTTAAGCCCTCTTCAGCCACCAACACCTTCTGGCTCAGGCAATTTTCCAGTACGCCGCCGATTATACGTTTCTCGGCAAAGGGCACCTCGCAATACAGGTTATTAATTTATACATTTTCTAACAAAGCCATTGACAAACACAAGATTATCTATTTTTTTGTAATATCATACTATTGTTGATTGTTTTATCATCTTCAGTTCGTCCTCAACAAAGACGTACGAGTAAAAGACGGTCTCCTCCATCACAACGGCAGTCTCAATTCGTTAGCATAACGGAAAGATTTTTGAGTTTAGAAGAGCAGCGAATTGGGATCGATCGCCGCAACTCTTAATTGATGGAGGTTTTCATGTCTCGTCAAGCGGAAAGAGATCAGGCGGCAACTGAGGCTCAACATATCATTGCAGAAGGGCTAAGGATACTGGCTGAAGTTTTAAAAAAATAATTATTATAATATTTCATAAGTATTTTATTATGAGGTTGTATATTATTAGAATAGAATATAATAAGTGTAGATAATAGATTTTATTTTATTTTTGTAAACTTGTTTTTGTAGCATTCAATCCATCCATCCATCCATCAGCCTTTCAACATCCACTGTTGGACATAGGCCTCCCCAAGAGAACGCCACAACGAGCGGTCTCGTCATGGGGGATAATGCCCTAATCGCCACGCTTGGCAGGCGGGTTGGCGATGGCAGTGGATATTGTTAATACTAGAGAGAGTGCTGCTGCCCACTCCCCCGGTATTTCCTCTGTCGGCTCTTACGGCTCCCGTGGGTAGAGAGGGGTGGCGGCCCCACACGGCTGGTACTGTGGTTTGTAACATTAATGTTAGGAAAAGGATAAATATACATTTATTTAAATCATGAAATATGTTTTATAGGTATTACACATAGGCTATTTCTTTGCCACACTAGGTGGGAGTATTTAAAAGGGACAATTAAACAATAAAAGTCCTGTGTTCCAGCCAGACGTCAATGGAATAAAGTTGCACTCATATCACGAGTATAACCATTATTTTAAGTTATTTAGCATATTGTATTACGTGCACGCCACAAACAGATCTTGTCGATAAGAATACCCTATTGCAGCTTTGCTAGACCCATCATATCTTCATTCTGTGCTTGACGCAAAGTAGTATGAAAACGTGTTTCGCTATGTATGTCAGAATCATGTAGAGCCGGAGCAGGAAGACCGGCAGGGTTGCAAATATTATGCAGCACGCAACATGCCACCACAATTTTTGCAACCATGTCGGGGTCGTATTGTAGCACTCTGTGCACCAATAGGCACCTAAATCTGCCTTTCAACCTGCCTATTGTTCTTTCTACAATATTTATTGTTGTGGCATGAAGTTTATTATAATAATGTGCTGGTGTTCCATCCTCTGCATTCTGCACGGGCTCCATTAGATATAGACGCAGTGCATACCCAGAATCTCCTGTAACAATCACAAATGTATTACATAACTATATATTATGTATATTTATCTGTACTATTATAAAACTGTAACTAAACTATCTGTATACTGCAAATATACAAATAAAAATAGAGTGCGCGCAACCTTTACACGCGGTTGAAGTAAAACTTTTATATTATACAATTTGTTGTGTACCGTCCCCTTGCTGGTCCAGGATGCGCAGTGGAAGAAAACACCAGACCAGTGAGGGTACCAAGGGGGTAACAACAAGGGGGCTTGCGATACGCAAGGCTAATAAAAGGGTAAGTGGACTTACCGACCGTGGCGTGAAAGGTCCACCAAGCCTAAAGTAACCTAACCAAATACCCTAGATTGGCCAACCGTCAGATAATTGGGAGGTACTTATCGTTGCTGAAGGGCAGGTGCCTGAGTCCACCGGATGCCAGTACAACACGAAGGTCACCGAATAGAATTGTACAACACGTAAAGTCACTTTTTATAGTCTTAGTTTATATTTTCAAGAACAATCACAATAAAGTTATTACTCGCGGTCAAATGTTGTTAATCACCACCGTGGTTATGGTAGGTGATCGCTAGTGAATATAAATGAGAGATTTATCAGAAGGTTTGCAAAGAGAAATAAAATGCGTGTTCTGTGTTGGAGTCTCAAGGACTGACTGTTTTAATCTTTCAAAAGGACTATACAAAATGGCTTGGTTTAGTTACGTTAACTGAGAACTCTTATCTCTAGTTGACATTTGAAGTGCCTACGCGCTACAGACCTCCCCCCTTAGACAAAATGATCAAAACAGACGGGTCTTCATTTTTCAGATTGTACAGAAACACCCCATCAGCATGGTATTCACAGTTCCACCGAACCAACCAAGCCTCTCACCGTGGGGCAGATAAGGACATACAGTTACCTTACAAATTGGAAGGAATGCCACACATCAGGGGGAGAAGTGATGGACGGAGTTCCAAAATACTCAGAAGATATCCTGTTGTCACTGGTTCTCTCGTTCATAGCCCCCTTCAAGACTCAGTGTATATCCGGGGGAAGAACAGGAGTTCCCAATCCTGATAGGCGAGAACCCAAAACTGTAGAAGAGATAAATCAAGTGATACTGGCCATAACCCTGTCATCTTATATGACTCTGGCCAAGCCAGCCACATCCCAAAACACTCCAGCGTTCACGAAAAGATGGCAAGCAGCCATGGCCTCCCAAAACATGGTGGACATAGTGGCGGAAGGATCCTGGACCAACATCGTGGGGCTGGCCACCGTATTCCAGAAGATAGTGTCCAGTAGAAGTGATCTTCGGGTGGAGATAGTAGATAGGTTGCTTCAGATCACAAAAACAGGGGCAGAGGGAGCCATATTGACCCAAATAATGCTGGTATGGGAATATTCCTCTCTCAAGTCTGTGCAGTACATGGACACATTCATCAAGTCCCACTGCCGAGCCTTAGAGATTCCGCCGTGCTAGATCAGGCTGTGCTCCTGAGAGATAGGTGGAGCTCGGCGTCCTCCACAGATCCATTGCTTCCTTACAGCAGGGTTCGAGATCCAAATAGTCACCAGGAGTTGACACACTCACATTTAGATCCTCAGAGGAAGGCCCCGGACCATCAAGGAGAGCTAAGAAGGGGAGCACAAGCAGATCAACACCCATCAGGGAGCAGGGTGAGGACGATGAAGAAATAGGAGCTCCTCGCCCCAGACAGGACGCAGACCCAGTCCATGAAGGTGGTTGGTTGCATACTATGCTTACCGACATGCAAAAAAACATAAAATGAGTTGGTGGGCATGGTCTCAACGATAAACGCACAGCTCATGCAAGAAAGGGCTTGGTTTAGTTACGGTAACTGAGAACTTTTATCTCTAGTTGACATTTGAAGTGCCTACGCGCTACAATACAAATTATAACTCGTCCTGATGATGAGCATCGGATATGCTCGAAACCCGGGTCGACGTAATCGATCATAAACGTGAGTTACTGTCGGTAAAAAATAAAACTAATAAGTATGTATCACGATAATTTCAATACGAAGACTAAAGAAAAGTTTTATTCCTTACTGTTGAAATATGAACGCATCCACATGTTAACTATATTGTAGTATCTATGGTTGGTTATAGATAGCTGTGCTGTTGTACATTACTAAAAAAAAAATATAAGCTTGTCTCACTGTAACATCGTTCTGTCTATTATTTTTCATCAGCTTAGGCTAGACCTAATCTATAAACTAATACTAGTTTTCATTAGGTTATGGGCCCAGACGCCCGATTAGTTTTCGATTAGGGACAGTATTTTTTGTGTGAAAAGCAAATTTGAAGTTATAACATCAATCGGTTTCCGTCACACGTTTTTCGGTTTTCAGGGTTCCTTTTTTCAGAAAAACTTCTAAATAATATTTAAATAAGCATTAAAGCCAAAAATGTCTTCAAATGCCAATTTAATTAACATAGAAAAGTTGAAAGGCCGCGAAAATTATGCCACATGGAGTTTTGCCGTCAAGACCTATTTGGAACACGAGGACCTATGGAAATGTATAGAAAACGATGAAGAAACCCTCATTACAAAAGGCGACGACACCAAAGCCAGGACGAAAATCGTCTTATTGGTAGATCATATCAATGATATTCACATTCAAGAAGCGAAAACTTCTAAAGAGGTATAACATATAAGTATTAACTTGCGAAGGGCTTTTGATGACTCAGGCCTGACGAGGAAGGTGGGTTTACTACGTGAGCTTATTACTACAGATCTAGAAAGCTGTAGAAGTGTTGAAAATTATGTTAATAATATAATTACCTGTGCACACAAGCTCAGGAACATTGGGTTTCATGTTGATGATGAGTGGTTGGGTACGCTCCTCTCAGCAGGGCTGCCAGATTCATACAAACCCATGATAATGGCAATGGAAAGCTCAGGTGTGACTATAAGTACAGACTTAGTGAAAACGAAAATTCTGCAGGATGTCAAGGATGACAAAGACTCAGCGGCATTTTATTCACATTACAACAAGAATAATGCAAAGGCTGCTGCTAAGCCTTCAGGCAAAGGCCCCAGATGCTTTAAATGCAACAAATATGGTCATATTTCAAAATTTTGTCGCAACAAAAGTCAAATCAAAACACAAATTTTAACAAATCAAATGATAAGTCTAATGGGACTTCTGGTTTTGTAGCTGCTTTCTCAGTTTCACTTGTATTGAAAAGGAGCTGCTGGTGCCTTGATTCAGGAGCTGCAACCCATATGACCAACAATAAAAACTGGATTTATGACTTGAAACCTGCTTCAATTAATACCGTCACTGGTGCAGATAATAAAGCTTTATCTGTGAGGGGCTGTGGTAAGGTAAATATACAAAGCTATGATGGAGAAAACAAGCAATTAATTGGCACTATACAGGTAAGCAATGTATTATATGTCCCAGATTTAGCTGTAAACCTGCTATCAATACATCAGATAACCAAGAATAATTGCAAAGTAAAATTTGATGAGAAGTGTTGCAGAATATACCAAAACTCTAAGTTAGTTATGATAGGTTATATGCAAAATGGTTTATATGTGGTTAATAATTATACTTTCGCACTACTATCGACAGCTCACCTGTGGCATCAACGAATGGGTCATATAAATTACCAGAATTTACTGAAACTTAATGATTCTGTTGAAGGTATAGACGTGAAGATTAAACATGAGAAGAATGTGACTTGCCATACTTGCTTACGAGGTAAACAAGCCCGGCAACCGTTTAAGGATCTTGGCACAAGGGCTTCCGGTCTTCTAGAAATAATACATTCCGATGTATGCGGTCCAATGGAAGAAAAGTCACTTGGTGGTGCTCGATATTATGTCACATTTATCGACGATCATTCAAGAAAGGTGTTTGTCCTTTTTTATGCATTCTAAGAGTCAAGTACTTGAGTATTTTAAAGAATTTAAGAAACTAGTTGAGAATCAGCTACAGGCCAAAATAAAAATGCCAATGAAGCATTTCATAAATTCTGTAAAGAATCTGGTATCAACCAACAATTTAGTATACCATATTCTCCCGAGCAAAATGGAATGAGCGAGAGAATGAATCGTACACTGGTAGAACGTGCGAAATGCATGCTTATAGATGCTAAGTTGCCTAAAAAATTTTGGGCAGAGTCTGTCTCTACTGCTGCTTATGTGATTAATCGCTCACCAACTAAATCTATTAATTATAAAACACCAGAAGAAATGTGGACAGGCATGAAACCTAATTTACAACACATGAAAGTTTTTGGTTTTCCGGCTATGGTGCATATACCCAAAGAAAAGCGGCTAAAGTGGGACTGCAAATCTAAGAAACTCATATTTGTTGGATATTGCCCAGAATCCAAAGGATATAGACTCTATGATAAAAAGGAAGGAAAAATACTTCGAAGTAGAGATGTTGTTTTCTTGGAAGAAAATATACAGAAAGATTTTGCTTGGATGCCACTTAAAAATAAAGAAAATGATGAAAATTTAAATAAAACGTCTGGTAGTGAATCAAGCCTTTATGAAAGTACTAGTACAGTTTGGGAGATTGACAGCTCTCATTTTAGTGAAGATGATATGAAGGATGAAGATTATGTTCCTGAACATAATGTCAACCTGAGCCCACTGCCTTCTACCACTCGAAACCTGAGACCCAGGAAAGGAGGGAAAATTTCTACCTATGTGTGTCACAATATACCAAGGAATGCAACTTTATTAAATGATCCTCAGACGGTAAAGGAAGCTGTAAATAGTGAAAACGCACAGATGTGGAAAAATGCAATGGACTGTGAATATGAATCACTAATAGAAAACAACACATGGACTCTCACAAAGCTACCACCAGGAAAAAGGGCAATTCCATGTAAATGGGTTTACAAAACCAAACTAAATGTTGATGGAAACATAAGCAAATATAAGGCCAGGTTGGTCATAAAATAAAAACGATGAAATTACGCTCTACCAAATTGGTCGGTACATCAGCTCCAATGAAGCTGCTTGGCGTATCTTTGGTTTTCCAATTCATGAACGGGACCCAGCCGTTGTTCAGTTAGCCGTCCATCTTGAAAACGGTTAGCGTGTATTTTTCACGAACGAGACAGTGATTGATCGTGCTACAAATCCACCTAAAACTACACTCACTGCATTTTTTGAATTGTGTAATAGTACGGATGATTTTGGTACCTTTGCAAGAACATTACTCTATTCACAAGTACCACACTATTTCACATGGGCTCAAACAAAAAAATGGATGCCCCGCAAGCAAGGCTCACCAGTTGATGCATGTCTCAATTTATTTAAATCGAACGCTTTGGGGCTATTATTTACAGTCAATCCAAGACACACTGAGTGCTTTTATCTTCGACTGTTGTTGGTTAATGTTACTGGCCCATTATCATTTCAAGATATACGTAAAGTGAATGGGAAACAGTATCCAACATATAAAGACGCATGCCTTGCACTCGGCTTGCTGGAAGACGACAACCAGTGGGATTGTATGCTTGCTGAAGCTGCATTGAACTGTACAGCAATACAAATTCGTCTACTATTCGCTATAATGTTGACTACATGTTTCCCAGCTCGAGCACAGATATTATGGGATAATCACAAAGATTCAATGACTGATGATATATTGCATCAACATCGTACACGGTGCAACGATCTAACGATAACATTCAGCGACGCTATGTACAATGAAGCATTGATTGCTATTGAGGATCTTTGCATTGTCATTACCAACTTATCACTCACTCATTTCGAATGAATGAATTCGCCAAATCGAACTGCATTTGATTTAATTAACACGGAAATGAATCGTGAACTGCAGTACAACACTGTAGAAATGGCAGCGATTGATACTCGCAATGTCCCACTAATGAATGACGAACAAAGAACCATTTATGACCGCATTTTGCTCGCAGTTTCAGCAGGACAAGGTGGGTTCTTCTTTTTGGATGCACCGGGTGAAACTGGCAAAACATTCCTTATTTCACTAATTGTTGCTGAAATACGATCAAATAATGGCATCGCATTGGCCGTTGCATCATCGGGCATTGCGGCAACTTTATTGGATGGAGGCAGAACAGCTCATTCAGTATTTAAGCTGCCACTAAATATTCAAAATAACCCTGACGCAGTGTGTAACATCAAAAAACAATCGTCCATGGCCACCGTGCTGAAACAGTGTAAAATTATCATCTGGGATGAATGTACTATGGCACACAAACATTCAATTGAGGCGTTGAACAGGACATTGAAAGATATTAAAAACAACGAGAAACTATTTGGCGGCACTCTGTTGGTGCTTTCAGGTGATTTCAGACAAACACTTCCCGTCATTCCACGTTCAACATACGCTGATGAGATCAACGCTTGCTTAAAATCATCTCCATTGTGGCGTAATGTTGAAAAAGTACAGCTGAAAGTAAATATGCGCGTTCAAATGCTTCAAGATCCATCCGCTGAAACATTCTCAAAACAACTCTTAGATATCGGTGATGGAAAAGTTGCTACAGATGAAACTGGATACGTAAAATTACCGACCGATTTCTGCACAATCGCTGATTCGCAAGATACTCTCATTGAACAAATATTTCCCGATGTACACACACAGTATATAAATCATGAGTGGCTTGCAGAAAGAGCTATTTTAGCAGCAAAAAAAGCAGACGTTGACAATTTAAATTTGAAAATACAACAGTTGTTGCCGGGGAACTTGGTGTCATACAAATCTATTGATACAGTTTGCGATGTCAGCGAAGCTGTCAATTTTCCCACAGAATTTTTGAACTCACTGGATTTGCCAGGCATGCCACCGCATAATTTACAATTGAAAGTTGGATCTCCAATTATCTTGCTTCGCAATTTAATCCCGCTACGGCTGTGCAACGGTACGCGATTAGTCATTCGAAAATTGATGAAAAACGTTATCGAAGCCAGCATCTTAAATGGCAAGTTCAAAGGTGAAAATATATTAATACCACGGATTCCTATCATACCTACAGATGTGCCAATTCAATTCAAACGAATTCAGTTTCCGATTATATTGGCATTTGCAATGACAATCAACAAATCCCAAGGCCAAACGATGTCTATTTGTGGCTTAGATTTGAGTACACCATGTTTTTCACACGGGCAATTGTACGTAGCTTGCTCTCGAGTGCGTAAATCATCCAGTTTGTTTGTGCTCGCTAAAGATGGGCTAACAAAAAATATTGTTCACGCTATAGCATTAAAAGATTGATGTTGTTTGTTAGTGTTACTGTCGTAATTAATATGTGATATGTAATTTTAAGAAATAAACTATAATAACTTGAAAAAAAAATTGGCGTTTGTTATTTTTATATTCCCTTATCGTTCATAGCGCTCCATGCCCATTTCACGCATATACCACATACTTACAATAATAATAATAATAATAAATAACTGGCAACACTACACGCCAAGAGTCACATTTTCTTACACTTCCCAAAATTAATTGAAATATCAGTTTATATTGCTTTTGATAATAATTTTACAACAATATTTACAAACTGTGCAATAGAAAACCATGAAAAATGAAAAAATTAAATAACGCAACCACAATGAATTCGTAAATACAATATCTACCTATATGTGAAAAATGACAGATGTCATGAAACATTTTCTGTGTAATATGAAAATTATATAAACGGAAAGAAAATGTTAACTCGGGCAAAAGCCAGACTCGCTGCTGCACTAGGAACAACCCCGGACTCGTCGCTCAGCTCCACCTCGCAACTACCTAATCCAGTTTCAGTGACAGCGGTTACTGCTGAGGTGTTGAGTTCAACATCAAGCGACGGGTACTTCTCCCCACCTACGTCGCCGCCACTAGTACGCAGGAAGAGGAGAGGCCGGCCACCGACACGCTTGGGACCTCGAGACCAACAGGTCTCAAATAGGGCCCCCGCTGCCGGTGGTGATGTGCGCCGCATGAGATGGTCTCAACAGATGAACGAAAATGTCATGCGGGCATATTATGTGGCTACAGAGGGAGGAAGCAACCTTACAGCGTACCGTGATCGTATGCTGCCTTTGTTTCAGGTGCTTGAGCCGGCTGTCAACGTCACGGCACAGAGATTGTCGGATCAAGTACGGGCTATTCAACGTTGTCAATTGTTGAATGAAACCGTACTTGAACGGATTCGCTCGGACGTGCGGGGTAACATTGTATCCCCCATTTTCTCGCAAACTGTGGAGCATATATCCAGAGATATACCGCAGCTGAACCCAGCTGAGGAAGTGGAGGACAATGGAACCTTAACCGTAAGTACCCAGTACAATTATCAATTAAGGAGCGCTTTGGAATGCGCTTTACAGAAGTATCGAACTATGTCCCCTGAGTGTAGAGCACGTTTACCGCGTTTGCCTACTCATAAAAAGAATATAGCGCTGGTGAAGACCCTGGATTCGCTGTTATCTGTTTATATAGATAGCAGCGAAAATTTGGCGGATACACACTCAATTCTGTATTGTGCAGCCGTTGCGGCATGTCGAGTAGCAGGAATTAAAATCTCTGAAGAAGGTCCTGTTACTCGACCACGTACAGCCGTACCGGCTTGGCAATCCAGGATTGAGCGACGTATAGCCGAAACCAGGGTAATCATCGGTAAGCTTATCTGCTTCAGGTCAGGCAACACCCGTCCGAAAGTCATGCGTTTTGTGAATCGGGCTTTCTCGGGGACTGAAATAAATCCCCGAGAATATATGTCCCACGTCACAGAATGCATAGACTTCCTGAAGCAGAAAATTTATGCGTGGGAAAATCGCGTTAGGCGCGACAAACGGAGAGTAGGTCGATGCACTGTGAACCGTACATTCCAGAGAGACGAGAGGCAGGTCTACCGTAATTGGGAACGGCCCGATGTAGATCTGAATGTCAGGGATCTTCCAGATGTTTATGCACTACTACGTTTTGGCAAAACATCTGGTCGAGGCCTGTCATTCATGAGGAATGTGGCTGGATGCGAGATGTCAAACGATCATGTGAACATATTACTGACATGGAAGCAGTACTAATAACAACAAGTGATGTAACCAGTGCAGTCCGTTCGTTACCTAATTGGAAAGCCGCGGGAATGGACGGACTGCACAATTTTTGGCTCAAATGGTTACGCAGTTCACATGCTCGTTTGGCATCTCAATTTCAGTTGTGTTTGACATCGAGGTCGTTACCACGTTTTTTAACTGTCGGTACGACCTACCTTCTCTATAAGAGTGGTAGTTCCGCGGACCCCAAAAATTACAGGCCCATTACTTGCCTACCTACAATATATAAGCTCCTTACATCCATTTTGACAGTAAAAATTTCTTCACATATTGTGAAAAATTCTATTTTGGCCAAATCTCAAAATGGATGTAGGAGCGGGGCACGTGGAACTAAAGAGCTCCTTATTATTGACACGGTCATAAGCCAACAGGTTCGTCGCGGCCGGAAAGAGTTGGTGATGGCCTGGATAGACTATAAGAAAGCCTATGACTCTGTTCCCCATACATGGCTCTTGAGGGTACTGGAGTTGTATAAAATTGATGCAACTCTACGTGCCTTCTTGAAGATGTGTATGGGGCAATGGAGAACGGCCCTTTACTATCCAGATGATCGTCGCTGGCTTCAGGTTGAAGGCGAACCAATAAAAATTGAGCGGGGTATTTTTCAGGGGGACAGCCTGAGTCCATTGTGGTTTTGCCTAGCCCTGAATCCTCTTAGTACTCTACTGGAGAATTCAGGCCTAGGCTATCGGTTGCAGAGAGAGAGTCGGGGCCTATTCCACCTCCTTTACATGGATGACTTAAAGTTATTTGCCTCCACCGGACCCCAACTGATGGCTTTACTTAAGATAACTGAAACCTTCACACTTCTGACTGCATATCGAATGCACCACCCGCGTTCATCGGTAATGAGGCTGTATATACCGCGGAAATGTGCGGGTCGTGGTTTTTTGAACATCAAAACCCTTTATAACCGCGAGGTATACAACCTCAGAGAATATTTTCTCAATTCTGACACGGACGTGCATCGAGATGTGGTCAGAACGGATCAAGGACTTACCCCGCTTGGTTTGGCTAAAGAGAACTGGCATAAACCTATAGTACTTAGCATTGAAGACCGCCGGGAGGTATGGAGGAGCAAGGAGCTGCATGGACGTTTTTATCGGGCCTTACACGGGCCTGATGTTGACTTTACAGCATCTGTTTCCTGGCTACAATTCAGTGATCTCTTCGGAGAAACTGAAGGTTTTGTCTTTGCGATAATGGACGAAGTTGTAAAGACGAATAACTAACGAAAATATATCCTGAAAGATGGTACGGTTGACATCTGTCGGGCATGCCACCGACCCGGAGAATCTCTCAGGCATATTGTTTCTGGTTGCACACGTCTTGCAAACGGCGATTATTTGCATAGACATAACCAAGTAGCCAGGATTGTCCATCAACAACTTGCTCTTAAATACAATCTGGTGGAAGTAGAAGTGCCGTACTATAGATATGTGTCCGACCCAGTTCTCGAAAATGACCGTGCCACATTGTACTGGGATCGGTCTGTCATTACTGACAGGACTATTGTTGCCAATAAACCTGATATAGTGGTGATAGACCGATCAGAGCGCCTTGCACTAATTGTCGATGTCACTATTCCACATGACGAGAATCTCGTGAAAGCAGAAAAAGAAAAACAAATTAAATATTTGGATTTAGCTCACGAGATTACCGACATGTGGGATGTTGACTCGACGGTTATTGTTCCGATAGTCTTATCAGTCAATGGGCTGATCGCCAAGAGTCTCGACCAACACCTAAAGAGACTCTCGTTAGATAGCTGGATCAAGGGCTTGATGCAGAAGGCAGTACTCCTCGACAATGCACGTATTGTGAGGAGGTTCCTTTCTAGGAGCCCTAACCACCGACAGCTTGGTCCCTGCACCCGATGTCGGTGGTCTGCTATTTTATACATTTTTAAATTTGTTATATTTAGTTGTTTGTGTTTTTGTTTGTATTTTTATAAGTTTGTTTGTGTGAGTGTTTGTGTATTTTTATAATATATTTAAAAATGTTTAAAATATGAAGTAAAATAAATAAAGAGAATAATAATAATAATACAAATGAAATGATAAATAATAAAATAATTATATATTATATAATATATTAATCAATAAAATGATCTGGCAACACTAAATAAGACAGTTGTGTTTTCAAACGCTCTCTGATAAAAATAATTTCATCTTGTATACAAACATTATATTTAAACCTTTTGCGTTTTATACAAATATTTGGGCACACAAAGTTATTTTTAATATGTAAGATAAGCCTATTTAAACCAAGAATAATAAAAAATATAATAAACACAACGAAATGTTATTAAAATGCTAACCAGATCGAAGACAAAAGCAGCACACCTTTCACCCCTGGACTCGTCACACAGCTCCGCGTCGCAACCACCGGTGACCGCATCCGCGGAGCCGGTCACACCGCACGCGTCGAGCTCTAGTTCTAGTGACGAGTATTTCTCTCCACCGTCGTCACCACTACCTTTACGTCGGCGAGAGAGAGGCTGGCCACCGATCAGCTTGGGATCCCGAGGCCCACCGGCCTCAAACAGGGTCCCCACTGCCAGTGGTTATGTGCGGCGCATGAAGTGGGCAAAAGCCATAAATGAAAATGTCATGCGCGCATACTTTGGGGCCACAGAGGGAGGAACTAACCTTACTGCGTATCGTGACCGCATGCTGCTTCTGTTTCAGAACCTTGAACCAACCATTAACGTCTCGGCTCCACGACTATCGGACCAAGTACGGGTCATTCAACGATCTCACATGTTGGACGACACCGTGCTTGATCGGCTATGATCGGTTTATACGAATTAGTCATGCTACCCCCGTCCCTTTACAAACAACAACTGTAACATCCATCCCACCGAGGACACGCGCGTATGGGGGTAATGAGACTATTTCTGTTGACGCTCAGTACCGTGAGGAGGTAAGAGATGCATTGGAATGTGCGATTCGTGAGTATATGTCCAAACCATTAGAATTTAGGCCACATCTACCTCGATTACCCATGCATAGGAGGAATAGGTTACTGGTTGGTATCCTTGACTCTCTTTTGTCTAATTACTTAGACTCTAGTGACGATCTTGCCGATACACACTCCATCTTGTACTGTGCAGCGGTTGCGGCTAGCCGTATAGCTGGACTCACTCTCTTAAAAAAAGGAGTATGCTATGCGGCCTCTGAACGCAAAACCGGCATGGCAGTGCAGGATTGAGTGTCGTATCGCCGAGACAAGGGTGCTAATTGGTAAACTTAACTGTTTCAGGATGGGCAATACACGCCCACGAGTGATGCGCTTCGTGAAACGGGCGTTCTTGGGGTCTGGAATCAGACCTCAAGATTTTATGTCCCGTGTTACGGAGCGCATCGACCTCCTGAAACAAAAACTCTATGCATGGGCAAATCGAATTCGTAGATATAAAAAACGCATGGATCGCTATACTGTGAATCGCATATTTCAAAAAAATGAGAAGTCTGTCTATAGAAACTGTGAACGTCCTCGTGAAATTGTGTGTGATATGCAGTTGCCAGATGCTGAGGCTACAAATACATTTTGGCGCAGCATCTGGTCGATGCCTATCACACACTTTGAGGGCGATTGGATCGGGGATGTTAAACGAGCTTGTGATAAAATCTCAATAATGGAGAATATTAAAATTGAACAAGAAGACGTAGCCTGTGCAGTCCGTTCATTAACAAATTGGAAATCTCCAGGACCGGACGGACTGCACAATTTCTGGCTTAAGTGGCTACGAAGCTCACACGCTCGTTTGGCCTCTCAGTTCCAATCAGCTGTGGAGTCGGGGACGTTGCCGGATTTTATGACGACCGGCGTCACTTATTTGCTCCATAAATCAGGCAAACCACGGAGCCAAGTAATTATAGACCTATTACGTGTTTACCATCAGTCTATAAGCTCCTTACATCTATTCTGAGAACCAAAATTGCTAAACATGTTGAATCTAATTCGGTCCTATCTGCCTCTCAGAATGGATGTAGGAGTGGCAGCCGTGGTACTAAGGAGCTCCTCCTTATTGATACGGCCATTAGCCAACATGCTCGCCGTAAGAAAAGGGATCTCTTGACATGCTGGATAGATTATAAAAAAGCTTTTGACTCTGTGCCCCATGCATGGCTCTTGAGGGTGCTAGAGTTTTATAAAGTTAACGAAACTTTATGCACCTTCCTGAAGTCTTGTATGGGGCACTGGAGAACACCTCTTTGCTATCCAGTGTGTCGTTAGACCCGGAATTTCCGCGGTGAGCTTATAAGGATTGAGCGGGGTATATTTCAGGGCGATAGTCTGAGTTCTTTATGGTTCTGTTTAGCCATGAACCCCCTTAGTACCTTATTAGAGGGTTCAGGGCTCGGCTATAGGTTGCGAGGTGATGGTCAAAAAATATCCCACCTCTTTTACATGGATGATCTTAAGTTGTTTGCCCCTACCAGATTTCAACTAATGGAGTTACTAAAGTTAACTGAGTCCTTTAGTAATTCCATCAGGATGGAATTTGGTGTGGATAAATGTGCGGTCATGCATGTAAAACGGGGAAGGATAGTGGAATCCGAAGGAATACAGCTCTCGGATTCTACTCATTTACGATCACTCCTCGTAACTGACACCTATAAATACTTGGGTATGTCGCAAGCTTTGGGCATTAATGAGGTGGACATGAAACGGTCGTTGCAGGAGCGTTTCTTTGGCCGCCTGAAGAAAGTACTGAATAGTCTTCTTTCCGGTGGCAACAAGGTGCGCGCCTGCAACGGTTGGGTCATGCCACTTCTTATGTACTCTTTCGGCATACTCAAGTGGACTCAGACTGAACTTGACGCCTTGGATAGAAGAGTCCGCAGTCTCTTGACCACATATCGTATGCATCATCCTCGTTCATCAGTAATGAGGTTGTACATTCCACGAAAGTGTGGTGGACGAGGTTTTTCAAATGCGAAGACCTTGCACAATCGTGAGGTGTACAACCTCAGGGAATATTTCCTGCACACTGATAAGGATATGCATCGTGATGTGGTCGCTGTAGACTCCGGACTCACTCCACTCTCCTTGGCTAAGGAAAACTGGCGCAGACCTGTAGTACTAGGTGTTGACGATCGCAGGGGTGTATGGCAGAGCAAGGAGCTGCACGGAAGATTTTACCGGGCTTTACATGGGCCCGACGTTAACTTTTCAGCTTCCGTGGCCTGGCTACGTTTCGGTAACCTTTTTGGGGAAACCGAAGGTTTTGTAATTGCTGACGAAGTTGTCATGACGAACAACTACCGGAGGCATATCCTAAGGGATGGTACGACTGACATATGCCGTGCCTGCCACCATCCTGGTGAATCCCTTAGGCATATTGTCTCGGGTTGTTCTCGTCTTGCTAACGGTGAGTACTTGCACAAACATAACCAAGTAGCCAGGATTATCCACCAACAGCTTGCTCTGAAATACAGGCTTGTGGACGTCGAGGTACCTTACTACAGGTATGTAGCTGAGCCAGTACTCGAAAATGGCTGTATCACATTGTACTGGGATCGATCAATTATCACAGACAGAACTGTTGTAGCCAACAAACCTGATATTGTGGTGGTTGATCGATCTGAGCGCCGGGCAATGATTGTTGATATCACCATCCCGCATGACGAGAATCTCGTGAAGGCCGAGAAGGATAAACAGATGAAGTATCTGGACTTGGCTCACGAGATTGTTGACATGTGGGATGTCGATTCAGCGATTATTGTGCCGATAGTAGTATCAGTCAACGGACTGACAGCCAAGAGTCTCGACCAACACCTTAAGAGGCTCGCGTTGGATGGTTGGATCAAGGGTTTGATACAGAAAGCGGTACTTCTGGACACGGCACGCATTGTGAGGAAGTTCCTATCTTTGGAACCCTAGCCACTGACAGTTTGGCCCTTGTGCTCGCTGCCGGTGGGTCTACACACTTTTTCTATTTTTAAATATTTTGTTATTTTTTATAATATATATATTTAAAAATGTATTTAGTGATTAAAGATATGTAAATAAAGAACAATAATAATACACTTATAATAAGTAAGTTACTTTTTCTCTACACTAGAATTTATCTAGAAACTAGAAATAATTTATAAGGCAAAACAACGTTTGCCGGGTCAGCTAGTGTTATTAGAAATTTAACTATGTGCTGTTTATAGAAGTTATTATTCTTTCAGGTAAGTACAACATGTTTCAACTCAATGTAAACCGACCATGGTGGCCAAGAGTACAACCTATAAATATAAAAAATCTGCTATAAATATAAGAACTGTGGAAGTGCAGTCATCACAAGAAACTTCATCAGCACCAACTCCTTCTCTTTTTGGTTGTACCTTAGGAACAGAGGAATCAACAGTCTGTGAGCAACTCCAAGACTTCCAGACTAGAAAATATGTGCTAAATATGATACTGAAAAAACCTAAAATGTATTTAGAATTACCTAAACAGTATCTGTGGTTGATAGATTTTATTATTGAAAAAAGTACAATAAACACTGACTCTTTATGCATCATAGTCACATTATTAAAAATTAAGCAGAATGATTCTTTAGATAGAATAAGTGATCAATTTGAAATATCAAGAACAAAATGATCATCTATGATTTTGAAAGGGATTGAGATTTTAGCAACCTTTTTTCAGAATTTTGTCTATTATCCAGAACCAAAACTAATAAAATATAATCTACCTCTAGTTTTTAAAATAAGATTTTCCAATGTTCATATGATAATAGATTGCTTTGAAATACAAATTGCAAAACTGTCTAACCCTGTAATCCAAGCAAGGACGTGGTCCCAGTAAAAAATTGTAATACTGTAAAGTATCTGAAAGGTAACACCTATTGGCTTTATTCGTTTTATTTCAAAAGGCTATGGTGGAAGGATTTCGGACAATTGTTGTAAGGAGTGGTTTGTTTGAAGTTTTAAAGCCAAATTCTGATATTTTAGCTGATAGAGGATTTAAAGAAATAAAATGTCTGTTGAGTACACACAGCATTAAACTGCTGAGGCCACCAAGTGTCTACTCAGGCACGAAACAAAGTATGACTGAAGCTCTCCAGAGCGAAGTTATAGCCGGCTTAAGGGTGCATATTGAGAGTGATCAGACGTGTAAGAGAATTCTCTCTTTTAAAGGCACACTCTGTAGTAAATTACAAACATGTTTCATATTTAGATGAAATTGTCTTAATAGCTTGTGGACTTATTAATTTACAAGGATAAATAATAAAAACTACATAATTAGTAAGTCCCTATGTAACCTTTAATGTTAAATTTAAATACACATTAGGGAATAAAACTTTTTAAATGGATTTTATTGCATTTTATTCTATAATTAGCATTCCAAGACTTCATTGGTTTTTTGCACTTTTCAATAATTTTGGATAAATGTACTTACTCCAAAACAGTTCGTCAAATTCAACCCAGACAATGTGTATATTTTTTGTTGCTTCAAAAAGAAAATCAGCAACACAGAATAATTCCGTTAGGTTTCTTACAGGCTAACATTTGACACATAATTTAGCTTTATACTTTTCATTCATAATATTATCTCTAATGTACGATTTTACAGTTTTCTCTGATGTTGGACACTTGATTTCCACTACAAAGTCCTTACAAATGCCATCAGGAGATGCTCCTAGTATTCCATCAACAAGAGTAAAACCGGTTTTCTCAATTTTAATATTTAATTTATCTTCAATAACTTTGAGTACTCTGTTCTCCAATCTTCCACGTTTTAAAGCTTTTGTTTCGGGCACTTTATACCCTCCCAATATTTGCTCTACTAATATTCCATCTGTTTTACAATAGGCTGCTTCGTATAATTTAGAAGCTGTTAACCTTCCCTGACGTATATTTGAACAAATTCTTTTTGGATATACACTATTGCAATAATATTGCTAATGATTGTTAAAAACAAACCTAAGATGTCAATTTGTATGAATGTGTACATCATTCATCAGATTGATGAAAATTTATACACTTGTTAAGGTTTCTGGTGTTATTATTATTACACATATAAAAAAGAAACAACATGAACTTTTTGAGTTACCTGCTGAAGCTGGGCAATCCTCACAAACTGAACTAACAATGGAATACCATTGTTCATCAATTTTAGAAGTTACATTATATAACTTTTTGAAAATTCTATGTTCAGGCACAATCCTGGCTTTCGTAGTGCAAATATTGCCTATCCTACTAACTTGCATATACCCAACGGCCATACTGATGTATGAATCACGAGATGACCTGAAATACACCCAAAATATTTAAATACAATTAAAATGGGAACTTACTACACTTATAATCACAAGTAAACAAGAGTAGACTTATATTTATAGACATACAAGAGTATACTTAAAAGTATACTTACATAAGGATTTTAGTTCCTCTTATTTCTGCTAAGCTGTACTGGCTACTAGAACTAATATACTCTAAAATCATTATGTTTTCAACTGTAGGTAGGTTACGTGAATCCGCTTTAACAAAGTTATCACTGATGACTGCAGATCTTTACACAATAAATGTAAGTTAACCAAGGAATATAGCGAAAGTTGTCGATGTTATAACTCAATAGTCTTGTGTAGTTCAGGAACTAAGAACTATTAGGAACTAGTTCCTTACACTGAACTAGAACGAACTATTCCTTGTGCTAGTTCGTATTCGGTCTTAGTTCATCGAGAGCGGTAAGGAATATAGTTCGTATCTCGACTCAAGAAACATTTTGTGACACTGAACTAGAATGAACTATTCCGTGAGCTAGTTCGTATTCGGTCTTAGTTCATCGATACTTTGATAGCGGTAAGAAATAGTTTATTAATTTTTTTTTCTTTTTCTAAGCCTATGTCCAGCAGTTGACTAAAAAAGGCTGATGGATGGATGGATGGATGGATGGATGGATGAAGGAATAGTTTTTTTTTTCTCTATTTTGGAAGGAATATAGTTCGTATCTCAAGAAACATTTTTAATCTATAATCTATGGCGCAACGTTTAAAAATTAATGTCACAAAAAAGGAACAAACTAATAGCATAAAATATTATCTTGCTCTCGTTCTTTTCTTGGTTGCCTAACACCAGAGCTAACGAAATGTAAAAATTGTGATATATAGGTATAATATAATCTTGGACAATAAAAGTAATCCGTTATTAAAATAGTTATTGCTAAGCATTGTGGTGTTGGACGCTTTTTATTTGTTTCGCATAAAGTTTTGGAAATACTAAGTAATGATAGTGATGTAAATATGTATATAATCTTGGACATTAATAACTAACTTTTAAAACTGCTAAACATTGTGGTGGTGGACGCTTTTGAATTGTTTCGGTTTAATTGTATGTAAATATCAGCTTGCTTATCATTGATTAGCAATGGCGCCAAACAGAAAGCGAAGTGATATATGGTTCCATTTTACGGAAGTTACTGACAAAAATGAAAGTCGTGCAAAATGCAATTACTGCTCTATATGCATAAGCACGAAAAGTGGTTCTTTAGGCAATTTAAGTCGGCATATGAAAAATAAACACCCTACCATTTCGTTAACGGTACAAAGGCAATCTGCTGTTACAGAAATAAGGCAAGGAGTGTCTGTGTCTGTGACAAGTCAGGACGAAATTTTACCGGCCTCCAGTTCCGCATCACTTTTTAATAGTGGTCCCATCGAATCTAGACCAGGAATTTTACTTCAGACTGCACCTATTACGAGCTATATGCGCAAACAATATATATCTTAACATATAATTTTTTGTATGTTTGTAACGAATAAACTCAAAAACTACTGAAATTATTTCAAAAGTTATTTTACCATGAATGAATACTACGTTATCCCTGAGTAGCATAGGCTACATTTACTAATATTATAACGTGGAAAGATGTTTTTTGCGGGTAGGTATACAAATAACATAGGCTATATTTATTACTAGATAGATATTTATTATTATATAAATAGCAATTTGAAAAAAAAAGCTACTTATGTCGTGGATGACGACACATTTTGTCTACGTTTATCTTAAAATGTGTAAAAAATTAATGTTTTAAGCGCAGTCGGGACGGGCCGCTGGTACCGGATAGATTCAAAATGTACCTAATTAACCGATTTTGAATATTCTTTCACAAAAATAATGAGCATGTGTGTGGTACTTACACAGTTTCCATTGCCTATAGAAATGTGATATTCACCCTATTTCACTCCTTAAAGTTTTATTATACTTTTGTTATAGGTACCTACAGTTGATATTTGGAATTTCATAGTTTTTGGTTGTTTTTTAATGGAATTTCGTTCCATAATATCTCTTCAATATCTATTTCTTTTATTGCTTTTCCATACAAACTTTGACCCCCATTTTACCTCCGTAGTTCCGTTATTAGTTGACGTCTTCTAAATAATAAATACCGTTAAAATAGTCACCTTGCCGTGTGTGGTCGGCTTTAGAATTGACCCACCCCTCTCCACCCATGGGAGTCGTAAGAGCCGACTGAGGGAACACTAAGGGCCCTCCCTTACCTTAGATGACCTAATGAAGAAACAGTAACTAGAGAACTAAGAACTAATTGAACTAGATGTCCGAACTAGTTCATTTGGAAAAAAGAACTAGTTCGGAGCGCTCTCTTTAGTGACCGAGCAAGAACAAGTCTATAACTCAATGGCGAAAGCTAACAAATAGAAATACTGGAAATGGCGAACATGATGTGTCAATTACTACTACTATTACTATAATGTTTATCTCGATGTTTATGAGGTTATGTTTCTATCTTTTATAATGCTTTATTGTAATCGGTGGATTATGTTATGTTGCTGTTTTTTTTTTCTTAACTTATTAGGCAAAGGTTAACCACAGTACGATTCCAATGATGACGTCACACACCTTGGAAAATTCAACATCTTTAAAATTGCTTAAAAAATGTATTTAAATATTAAGCGGCAAAATATTCAAATTGCTTTCTTAAAATAGTCTATATTTTCTAAAAATAATATAAAAAATACACGTTAAAATTTTTAGGCATTAAAAGAAAATATTCGTCACGAAATCGCAGCCATCACGGAGAATACCTGTCGAGCCGTCATAGGCAATTTTAGTGCTCGATTAAACGAATGTCGTGAACGCAACGGTTTACATTTGGACGATGTCATTTTTTAAAAATAAATTCCCAAACTGTGAATTTTAATATGTAAAAAACATTTTATCAATAACCTCCTTACTTTTTTTTTAACTATAGTTTTAAATATGACATTTCTTTTGAGACACCTTGTGTTATTTGTTAGATATAAAAGTGCCTAAAAAATTGCATTTGTATAATAAGTCCTAGTTGTAGTGGTAAAAAATATTTTTTGTATTGTGTTAAACATTCATGTATTAATTTTGGACAGATAGGTAATTTTAATAAGTACTATAGATTTCCCCTTCAAGATGCTCTTCAAAGAAGAATATTACTGTGGAATGAGCCAAATTTCAAACCTGGCTCTGAAGAAATTCTAAAATTAGTGTTTGGTGGAGATAAAACAAAAATTGCTAACACTAATTGGTTGGTCTACAATGTTATCAGTAGACAATTGGTCATACAACGTGACTCTCGATAACTGGCTTGTTAATAATAATAATATTGAGATATTAATAACTCTAAAGTATTAATACGACTATTTAATTTGTTATATATATATATATATAACAAATTAAATAGTTTGTTATATAGTATAGTACTTTGACAGTGTCAAATACTGGCAATTATTCAAGTCATGATAAAAGAGCTGGCAAAAAAACATGCCAATGCTACATCAGAAACCAATATTATTATTGCATTTGTTAAATCTGTCAATCTCATTCCCACGGACGGAATCTCATTACTCTGCAGTAGCGTGATAGCAAAAAATATAATGGGCTTCTAATTTAAATATTAACACTATGTATTTTTTGTACAAAGAACTGTAGTGTAATGAAACAATATAAGTTTGACTGACAACTGATTTATTAAAAATGTACGGCAGACTTACAATAAGCAGTTAGAAAATTATCCACAACAAGAACAAATGCAAGAAAATGTACCAGTGTCCTATTATGTTTATAGAGATTTTCAATTGTTATGATACAACACTCAAGTTATAATCAATCAAAAAAGGATCAGAGTACAAAATGCAATGCAAATAATGCATCACCACAAAGATTACCTGAAAGATGAGTAGGAAGCACAAAAGGCCAGGGAAAAATCATTAATGAAACATATTGACAAGGATAGAGCAAAACAAAACCATGGTAAAACCTTCTGATCAGTTTCATTTGACTTGCAAAGCATTTTTACTCTCCCTTTTGCAGAGGACTCTGCCATATGGAATTCCATAACCCTTTTTTAATAGAACGAGGAGAGTCATTATGTGTACTATAAATAATAAAGGCCCCAATACACTGCCTTGTGGAACTCCAGATTCTTTCTACATGCCGCTACTACAAGAGAAAATAAATGCTTAAATTTTACAATATATGAAAACCATTCCAGAGATGGTTGACTTCATATGGGATGAATGTAATGTTCAGAAAGGTAGCAATAAAATAGTTACCTGTATTTTTAAATAACTGAAGTCATTGCCTAGTACTGTGACTCATATTTCTTCTTTTTCAGACAAGTGTGGTGGCCAAAACAGAAATAAACATATCTGTGCTGCAATGTTATGTGCTGTGAATAAGTTAAGTCATTTAGAGACTAGATTTGAAGTATATGGAGTCTGGGCATTCTTACTTAGAAGCAGATGTCATGCATGCTACCATAGAAAGAGCTAGAAAGCATAAGGAAATATATAGCACTAGAGAAGGGGCTTTATTAATATCTGCAGCAAGATTTAAATCCAAATCCATATACAGGGTATTATGCGAACGCTCCCGAAAACTAAGACAGACGGTAGTACTAATGGTATTTTTAGATTACGCGTCGTCGTTGCGTAATATTGTAAACACATATGTACATATAGAGACTAGATGTAAGGTCAGTCGCCCACAGACACGCGCTATGTAAAACGAACCAATATACGTAATAACCAGTGCTCACCGGGCGTTTCATTATATCCCCATAAACAGCACCTACACTGGCGACACGACGTGATCGTGAATGTTTCTCTAGTGCTGGGGATTCGAATTTTTTTTATTATTGTCCTGTGTCGGTGAGCTGATTGCGGTTCCGCGTAATTTTTTTTCGGTATTATTATGACAATAGCGAACGACGAGCAACATGTACAGTGTACCACCACCTTCGTCCCAAACCACAGCAGAGTCCGCGAACGCGACTCTCACTGCCATCAGCGAATCGGCGAGGTTGCCCGAGTTCTTGTTTTGATATACCACGGCTGTGGTTTGCCAAGTTCGAGGCCGTGATGGCGCCGTAGAAGCAGGGTGATGAGGCCAGGTACAACATGGTCATCGCGAAATTAGGAAGGGAGTCCATCCAACAGGTGAACGACATGTTGACATCGCCGCCTGAAGAGAACAGATACACCGCGCTGAAGGACAGACTGCTACAGGTGTACGAGGAGAGCGCTGAGCGCCAGCTTCAGAAGTTAGTATCAGAATTGGAACGGGGCGCCCAAAAGCATACACATCTACTGCGGCGGATGAGAAATTTAGGGCGAAGGGCGCAGGTCTTGGAGACGACACTAAAGAGCCTGTGGCTGTCGAGGATGCCCTCATGAGTACGGGCGGTCATCACCGTGTGCCAAGACCAGTCGCTGGACAGCTTAGCCGCGATAGTGGACAAGATCGTGGAGAACACAGGATCCAGCGACATAGCAGCTATAGCCGACGGCTCGGCGCAGGTCGCGTCAGGACCATTAACCGAGCTGATCGCTCAATTGGGTAAGCTGGCTTTGGAGGTAGCGTCGCTACGCAACGAGGTAAGAGATCGGGGACGCGCACGTAGCAGGAGTACAGGAGTCGTTCGACGTCAAGAAAGAGAAGGTCACCCGGCGACTCGGACTGGCTATGCAGATTCCACTACCGGTTTAAGAAGAACGTGAGGCGTTGCGAACAGCCATGCGCCTGGTCTAACGAGGGCATGGGAAACTAGACGCGGTACATTCGGCAGCGATGGACGAGTACACTCGGACCAAGGAAAGGTAGTGAGAAAGCATCGTTTATTAGTTAGGGATAGTTTAACTAAATATACTTTTTTAATAGATACCGGCGCGAATATATCTGTCATTCCTAAAAGTTGCCCTAGGAAACACATTACAGAGAGGTGTGATTTTAAGTTCTATGCCGCTAATAATAGTGAAAATTAGAACGTACGGAGTACGTTATTTAGAATTAAGTTTTGGACTAAGGAAAGTTTTTAAATGGCCTTTTATTGTTTGCGATGTTAAACAACCAATAATCAGTGCTGATAAGAAATTTTAGGCTTGTTAGACTTATACAATAACAGATTAATAGATTTAATTACTAATTTGTACGTTTGTGCATTTGCTCGAATAAATCCAAATTCAATGCTTCGGAGTGCTGGTTGAGTAGCTTTTTCATGTTATTTAGTGTTGGTCACATTGTTTATAATGTATATAGATAATCAGTATTGGGCATAGACGCAATGATACAATATCGTAGGATTTTTTTCGCTACGCTCAAAAGACGCTTTGGAGTGAAAGATCATAATCAAGTATAAGCCGCTGCGAGAGTAACAGAGATTGCGAAACAAAATGCCGTATGCCAATGTATATCAGGGTCAGATGGATTCGTATGCACCTGTAATATAGGCGATAACTTTCCTATTAGATCTATAAGCGGCGTTATACTTTCGCTTATCTTCTTTTGCGTTCAGGTCCTGACACCTCCTGGCCTTATTCTAGGCCAAATAGGCCAATATAAACACTAAATAACATATCAATCAATCAGCCTATTGCAGTCCACTGCTGGACATAGGCCTCTCCTAACACGCGCCATTGCACACGGTCCTCCGCCTTCCGCATCCAGTCTGTCCCAGCGACCTTTTTGAGGTCGTCGTTCCACCTAGCTGGGGGCCGTCCTATCTTACGCTTACTAAGTCGCGGTCTCCACTCTAGGACACGCTTGCTCCATCGGCCGTCGGTCCTTCTGCAGATGTGACCAGCCCATTGCCACTTCAGCTTACTGAGCCTGCGAGCTAAGTCGGTAACTTTGGTTCTTTGTCGGATTACCTCATTACGAATTTTATCCTTCAAAGAGACGCCGAGCATAGCCCGCTCCATAGCCCACTGCGCGACTTTCAATTTGTGGACTAGTCCCACTGTGAGTGTCCACGTCTTGGCCCCGTAAGTCATGACAGGTAGGACGCATTGGTTGAAGACTTTAGTCTTCAGGCATTGCGGTAAAGGTGAAGAGAAGACGTGGCGTAGTTTGCCAAATGCTGCCCAACCCAATTGGATCCTGCGGTTGATTTCTTTCTCGAAGTTGTTTCTACCAAATTGGACAACCTGTCCAAGGTAGACATACTCCTGAACAACTTCGAGCATCGAACCATCGACGTAGATCGGTCCCGGCGCGACATGTTCATTAAACATGATCTTGGTTTTATCCAAGTTCATGCCGAGGCCGACGTCTCTAGAGGCTCCATTTAGGCTATGCAGCATTCCGCTTAACTGTTCCAGTGACTCCGCAACGATGACGCTATCATCGGCAAATCGAAGGTGTGAGATGTATTCGCCGTTGATGTTAATGCCCCGCCCAGTCCAGTCCAGTGTCTTGAAGACGTCTTCGAGCGCATTAGTGAAGAGCTTGGGGGATATTACATCCCCCTGTCTCACCCCTCGACGCAGCTCGATGGGGTTGGTCTTTTGGTCTTGGAGCTGAACGGTCATTATGGCGGTATCATATAGACATCTCAGCACCTCGATATAGCGCCAATCGATGCGTCACCGCCGCAGAGCATCCAAAACCGCCCAGGTTTCGATGGAGTCGAAGGCTTTCTCGTAGTCCACGAAATCATACACAGCGGCTGATTATACTCTTCGGTCTTCTGTACAATCTGCCGAACAGTATGGATATGGTCTACGGTGCTGTAGCCTTTTCGAAACCCGGCTTATTCCCGAGGGTGGAACTCGTCAAGTCTTCTGGCGAGGCGGTTTTTGAGTACTCTCGAGAACAACTTGTAAACGTGGCTCAGGAGTGAGATGGGTCTATAGTTCTTCAGCGAGGTTTTGTCACCTTTTTTGAAGAACTGAACTACCGCACTCCCGCTCCACGCCTGGGGTGTTAAGCCCTGGTGGATGACGGAATTAAAGAGGCTCGCTAGCTCTTTTAGGATTGGAGTCCCGCCTGCTTTTAGGAGCTCAGTGGTGATTCCGTCATCACCTGGCGACTTATTGTTTTTGAGCTGCTCGAGAGCCACTCTGACCTCGTCCTGGTTGACATCAGGGATGTATTCAGTGTAATGGCGTGTCAGTGGGGCTCTGTAGTCGTCAGCGCTGGGTCTTGTGGATTTAGTCATCCGTGATGAGTACAGTTTTTTGTAGAAACACTCAATTTCCTCGAGTATCTCGAACCTAGCTGGCGAGCGAAAACTTTGGAGCCTCTGTTCTGCTCAATCGCAGCCGCGATGGCTCTGGTGTTGGAACATCGGAGGTCACGTCGCACCAGCTTCCAGATTTTCCGGTTGAGGTTTCTCCCATCCGGCGAAGACGCCTGCGTGGATGACATTTGCCGTCACTGCCTCATAAGTTCGAGAGTCTCGAGTGAGAGTTTAGACCCTCTGTTACTACTTTTTCCGGGAAAAACCCTTCGAGACACATCCTGTAGCGTTTTGACCACTGTGTCGGTATTTTCGTCAACGTTGCCTTCGGTTTCCAGCAGGTCGAAACGATTTTGAAGCTCCAGTTGGAACTTTTCGGACCCCAAAGCTGTTTGAGGCGCAGTAGGTCTGAGAGTATACCCCACCATGCGACGCCTTTCGGCCCTGAAGTCTATATTTAGAACGCCTCGAACAAGTCGGTGATCGCTGCCGGTGTTAAACCTGTTGATCACGGAGACATCTCTAAATACAGACCTCCTGTCAGTCATGATGAAGTCTATCTCGTTCCTCGTCACAGTGTCGGGGCTTCACCATGTCTACTTTCTATGAGGAAAACAATAACATATATTTCATTTTATTTAGTGTTGGTCGGGTCGGTTTTGACCTTTTCATAAGTATATGTAACTTTTCATAAGTGTGCAGGATGACGATGTCTGGTCTGTTGCGTAGGTTCTTCAACGCCAAATATTGTGATTTGGACAAATTTGGTTTCGGCCGTTTGCTTCGACGCAACAGTGACGAAACGTCTTGGCGAATAGCTTCCATGTCGTCCGGTTTCATGATATTTTTGGCCAGCACGTCCTCAACAGAACAGGTAATTTCCTCATAGGGGATTCGGCTTGGCGTTACAGCAAAATTTAAACCTTTATTTAGTACCTGAAATGTAGGTTCATCTAACGATTGTTTTGAAAAATTTATGACAGCTAGATCTGCCTAAGAGTCTATGGTTGACGGACGCGTTCCGTTTCCACAGTTGCCATGTTGCGTTCCAGTAAAATCATTTAATTTTTGCAACAGTTTGTCAAATTTGATGAGGTGACTATTTTCGTATTCGTTGTACGTGTGTTGTGTTTCGCGCTTGTTTAAGTTGTCGATGCAATTTCTGAAATCAGCTGTCATCAAAACAATCTTAATTTTATTAGACATTGTCCCAATCTGTTGGTTAATATTGTGTAGATCGAATCTAGCACGAATGACCGTTACTAACAACTTTTTGCTGGCTTGGTCTGAGTGATCTTAGCGCTTCCTCGTATGTTCTTCTTGGTGGTAATTTTGACACACGTAGGAATGAGATTGTGGTCACGACATCTCTTTAAGAAATTCAAGAACGTTACATATCTTGCGCACTTAGTCTTGAGATATTCCAATCACCGTATTTTTTCCGAGATTTCCAGTCCGTACTGGTTTATATAATACTTTCTGATATTTACGCGAATGTTACACATTTAGAAATAAAACTACGTCTACGGAATCTATCGCGTTTACTTGATTTTCTACTATCCCGACGTCTCAAATACTTTACAGCATTCATGATCACGGGTGGACTTAGATGATAGATGTTCAAGGCTGATATGTTGCTTCAACGGTTTGATCTACCCACAGTTATATATTATATATTTTAGATTTTACAAAATTTTTGGATTATTTATTTTTACCCACCTATTCGTTTAGAAACACAATTAAAATATCTACTTCAAATTTTATGCTTACAATGTGCGAGACTTTAAACATAGCATCACGCCTGTATTCCCCGAAGGGGTAGCCAGAGGTGTATTAAACACCCATGACTCGCCAGCTATGTTTAAGTCCCACGTAATAGGGGGCGAGCCTATTGACGTCTACCGGGGACATTTCCAAACTCCCGGCTGCTACTGAGAATTTTTCTGTTTAGGAAAAAGCTCAAACATTACCCGACCCGGGAATCGAACCCGAGACCTCATGATTAGCAGTCGCATACACTACCGCTACACCAACGAGGCAGTTATTAAGCTATTATATTAAAATGAGCATACTACTCTTTAAATTATAAAATTTTGTTTTTATTTAGTGTTCAAAAATTCTACCACAAAACTACCAATTAAAATGTTTAGTAACAAAATAACTACCAGTTTAAGACAATCTTGATTATTAGTTTATATTATTCAATATATTGATTTAGCCAGAAACTAAGACTAAAAAACTACCACCGGATCGGAACGCAGCCTGAGTTCTCTCTCTCCTTCCCATCTAAAAATTTTAAATAGAATCTCAGTTATATATTTTTTGAATGTCTATTTATCGCTTTTTATCCTACATAAAATTTTCTCTATAAAATAAATGTAGTTACCAAACAAAAACTCAAAGCTAATTTAAATTAAAACTAAGCTTTTAACTGATTTATTTGGTAGCTACATTTAACGCATTTCCATACTTCTTAAAAGCTGCCAATACATTATTTTTTGTGCCCATTTTAATTTTATTTATATCCCTAATTCATATTACTTTGTCGCCACGTTAAATACCTACATGCCTATAATTATAATGGTGGATATAGTTGGAAAATAAAACATTCATTGCAGTCGTAATCAGTCACAATATATTTTTATAAAACATCTTTACTCCAGCCAAAATTCAAAGTCAGGCAGTATAGACGAGTTATGAAAAATAAATAACCTGCCAACACTAAAGAGACTCTAATATGTATAATACCTCCTTAAAATACCATAAGATACATACTTAACTAGTTACTATATACGTAAAACTACTATACAAACATTTTAGATCTATTTCTTTTAGCAATTGACATGCTCCGCTACTTTTTAAAGTACAAATTATTTGTACTACTATACAAACAATTTATTATAAAGATCAGTTATGTATAAAGCAGTCTGACTGGTATTAATGTTGATTAAAATATGAAATAAAGTGTTCACGAACTTAATATGCTGTCATATTACTTCTCTAGGCATTTGGTGCGAGATCATTAAAAGATCGGGCGTTGACATAGTAACAACGAACCATATCCTCATCTACCACACTGTTGTCTCCCTTAATTCTAAGGTAGTTGTGTAAGCAACACGCAGCTTTTCTTACTTCGTTTGTTGTTTCTGCGTTTAGTTCAATTTCATTCATAAACATCCTCCATTTCTGAGTCAAAATTCCGAATGCACTCTCTACTGTAAGGACCTACCTTGGTCGATCCATATTAATATAACGTTGCTAAATATGTTGTCGCGTAGTGCTAAGTAAGCATCATTGTATTACCTAGTCTTAAGTATAATTTGTAACTCAGAAATAAATATCATTTCATACGATACTGACGTACACTCATTTCTCTCTATGTAACTAGAACCTATATACACCATTATATGGCGACCGTGCCACTAAAATCGACCTGCGACTAAAATCGACCTTGCCAGTCAAGAATTCTCAAAGACAAGTACACAAAAATTCAAGATGTAATTTAGAAGATTTTCATAGAAGAAAGTTAAGTCAACCAGTCAAGCTAGTCAAGATTTTTCAAGGACAAGTAACCAAAAATTCAAGATGCAATTTAGAAGATTTTCATAGAAGAAAAAAAAAATATGGGAAAAAGTAACTCAAAAGAAGAAGTTATCATAGCCCAGAACGCGAATGGCGAAACTCAGGCCTCCACCAATCACTCCTTTGGATCTTCCAATCTCGCCGAAATACTCCTAATAGTAATGCTTGTTATATTGCTTATTGGAGTTTTACATCACATTTACAAGAAATGCCAAAGAAAAGCAATTAGAGCACTAAGAAGAGAGCTCAATGAAAGCACTTTTAGCGTTGTCTCACAACCAGAAGCAGTACCAGTTTAGAACGAGCAGAGTCCAGGGAATAGCCCGGCCCAAGGAGTCCAGGCATAGCCCGGCCCAACATGCAGCCAGTATTGTAGCAGTCTCCAGCCTCAGCCTACGTAGCCACATCGCCTGACGCCTCATCGTTGCAGGCCACTTTGTCCAGGTTCACACAGCGTAATTATCAGGTGAAATAAAATATATATGTATATGTATATCTTTGTTCAATTTCAGTTACCCATAATATTTGAAATTAAATGTAGTTACCTACAAGTCACTACACTAGTTATACATATAGTGTTGTCTTGTAATGCCTTTAAAAGATTTATTATTAGTCCGTTGAAATGTTACATTTTTTAGGCCTTACCTTGCGTTTTTTAGAGGACGCAATTTTATTTTTTTAATGTGTAGGGGGGGTCAGCGTAAAGCTAAAAACAAGTTTTTGGGGTCGCCACCCTTGTCCCAAGGCCGCCATCTTGAAATAGGGGTTGAAACGGTTTTTACGATATATCTCTTAAACTATTTATCTAATAATAAAATTTGTTAACATTTTATGTTGCAAATTAAATTCTCTATAACTTTAATCCAGTAACTTTTTGTCGTAGAACTATAAATAAAAAAGTTATAAGCGAAAATGTTCAGAAAATCGAGAAAAAAAATTGTATTTTTCGATATAACTTTTTTTTTATCATTTAACGGAAAAATGATAGACCATTATTGTAGATCGTTTTTTAAGGAACAACTTTTATAAGCAACATTTTTTCATTAAGTCAATAGCTAAGTTTTTACAGCGCTCCGAAGTGAGTACTATTTTTCAGTACTCTTAACTATACATATATTATACGTAGGTACTAATAATGTCATCAGTTTTTTTTTTTTTTTTATTTTGTTATTATAATTCTTTTAATTAGTAATTTTGCAATATTATTAATAATTAATTATTGACTCTTTTCTACTCCATTACAGAATTTTACAATTATTGATTTTTAAAATAATTTTAAATCTGACGGCCGTTACCGAGAATGCTGTCCAGGTAGAAAATACCCAAGCGACCATTAGGGAACAAAAGAACAGCTGCCTGCTATTATTGTTATTATTATTTCTCCCTAACCTCTCTTATTGTACGAATAGCTGAGAATATTGTGTTGAAGTTGTCGTTCAACTTATATCTTTTAGTTGTGCTACATATTTCTCTACGTGCGTATGTATTTTATTCTGTTTTTAATTGTGAAGACGATTTCGAATGATTTTAGACACGATTTTAACTTCAGTGAAAACTATTCTTTTTTTATTAGCATTTAGACTTTATAAGCGTGCTTTTTCTATTATTCCATCATGAGTGATTGTTTTATTTGTAAAAAACCTTTAGGTGAAAATAAAATAAGAACTGTGAAGGCAAAAGGTGTAACAACTTTACTAGTCCGAGCTGTAGCAAAAAATGATGAGGTTAATGAACAATTTTTACGAACTGTTTCGGAAGTTACAGTACATATTGCGTGTTATTGTTATTACGTGGACAATCGAACCGATAATGTTGTTCGTCGTCGCAGCAGCAGCTCCAGTAGTTTATCTTCAGTTTCAGAAGCTCCAGAGCCAGACTTTGATTTTGTGAACAATTGCTTCATCTGTGCCAAAGCGGTTCAGGATCCAAGTAATTCGCGTACAAACCGACAATCGCGGGTTTGTATGGTACGTAATGAGAGTACAAAAGCAAGTATTATGGAGCTTATAAACAGACGTTCCGATGACGTTGCAATGGACATTGCTAATCGCATAGCTAATATTCCCAGCTTAGTGGAAGTTGGAGCAAAGTATCATAACAACTGCAGCAAGCAATTATATTCCAAAAAATGGTTGGTCACAAATAAAAAGGATGAACGAAAAAATAATATTGACGCAGCAATGGCGGATGTTTTTGCTTACTTGCATGATAATAGTGAAGTGTCAATACTTCATGACGGATTTAATGAAATCGATTACAGGAGAGTACATTCCCCAGATGCGTACAATCATTGAACAATTGAAAGCAAAGTACAAAGACGAAATTGTATTTTTTAACGAATCCGGCCACGATTGTATAGTCTGTTTTAAAGGGTTCATTTATAAAATTATATCTAACAAACCGCCTTCTCATAAAAAAAATGATGTTCGTGAAGAGAGATTACAAATAGTTAGAAATGCAGCTGCTTTTATTTTGGAAGATATTCGGTCACAGCATTACGAGACAAAGGAGTATCCACCTTCTGATGGTTTTCTGAAGGATGTTAATACTCTAATTTCCGAAACTTTATCAGTTTTATTGAAAGGAATTATTTGCCAATCAAAACGCAAGTCACTAAATGCAGCGGAAAGAAAGTGCGCATCAATTGCTCACTCTATCATTGCAGCAACTCGACCTGCTTCATTTATTTCTCCTCTGCTACTTGGAGTTGGATCTTTCTTGTATAAAAAGTATGACTCCAGTAATCTTATTGATGTTCTTTCATCGTTAGGATTCTCATCCTATAATGCCATTTCATTATTCGAAGATTCTTGTGCTTTTCGTCCGGCACGTAATATCTTACCTTTTTTTCAGTTTGTTTTTGACAATGCTGATTTTAATTGCAATACAATTGATGGTAAAAATACTTTCCATGCGATGGGTGGTATTCAATGCGTTACACCTTACGACAGTATCGAAACTGATACCAGTTTACCGCGAGGATCCAAAAACATACCAGCTTCAATTAAATCTACGCTTGGGTTAATTCCTCTTGCATCCTACTCAAAAGGCAAAACCGTCGGTCTGAGTAAAATAAATGTTTCAATAATTGAAAGGGCCACACAATCGACCAAACAAATTGTTCCTACACCTTGTGATTTTATGTGGCTGTATGGTAAATGGTCATGTATTGTGAATATCAGCGGATGGAACGGATTTATGATCGAAGCAACTGCTGAAAAATCTTTTCAAAGAAGTAGAATTATATGTTTGCCATTTATAAACGCTCCACCAACAGATTACGACACACTTCTAACATCACTTTTGTTTTCTATTGAAAAATGTAAAGCTTCCAATCAAAATACATGCATTGTGACATTTGATCAACCGCTATATTGGAAGGCTCGAGACATTACAGCTGCTGCTGATCCTAATACCGATCTATCGAAGGTCGTAGTTCGATTAGGTGGGTTCCATTTGCTCTTGTCGTTCATAGGTGCGATTGAATATATCATGTCTGGTAGTGGACTCGAAGATATCTTCAAATTAATTTATGCTGAGAACTGTGTACAGCACATAATGTCTGGACATGCGTATGGTAGCTGTACGTGCTCATTTGCTAGTGCATTTATCAGTAACAAAAATAGTTATGGATTCAATAAAATTTACAGAAGAAGAACGAGATTTTCTGGATGATAATAGTACTGATATTGATAGAACAAGAATTTTTGAAGCTATACATAATCCCCTATTTCAACAATTAACTACCAAATTTGAGGAAGCTTTGAGTATGCTGGAAAGTAAAGGACCAACGGCAACATTATGGGTTCAATATTACAGATTGGTCACTCTTCTCAAACATTTTATAGAGGCAGAGCGCTCCGGAAATTGGTCTTTGCATCTGAAGACTATCAGAAACATGCTCCCGATTTTCCACTCAAGTGGGCATTTCTTGTATGCCAAGTCGAGTCATCTATACTTGCAAGATATGCTGAATCTTGAGAAAATAATGACTCCTGAAGAATTTCACTCTTTCACAGCTTTAGGCTATTTTACTATTAGACGAACGGATAAATTTTGGAGTGGGATCATGTCTGATCAAACTATTGAGCAGACTCTAATGAGAATGTTCAAATCATCTGGAGGATTAACGCACGGCCGTGGTATTACTGAGAGTACGCTGGCATCGTGGACCCTTGGAATGATACGTCTACAAGATGTTTGTGAGCAAATAACAGAATACTGCAACCTTTCGATGGATACTTCAGAACAACATATTGATTACCGAGATTCACGCATACAACGTGACAATGAAGATCTTGAAAAAATCGATCATTGGTTCGCAACTCATGACTTTACCCTAGATCGCTCGGAATTAATTTGCATTGCTAACGGTATAGTTGCTTCAGAGAATATTAATTGTCAACGTGCCTTTGAGATAGGAGAAGATTTGATTACTAATATCACAGGATCTGATTTTCAACGGCTATCATTTCAGCGTAAAAATAAGGTTCTTCCTTTCAGCGCTGTGACAAGTACTATTGAAGTTGATAAATCTCGTGTTGTCATTAATCCATTACTCTTATTTAAACGAATGTGCATTTCAAGAGAAACAGTCGGTGACGTCAAAGCATACTTAGGGTATGAATTAGCACCTTTCCCACTGTCATTATTCGCGGAGGATGGCATGAGAAAATGTACTAAGTCATCTTTGTTTAATGCCTTTACACCAGTGGAACGATCCTCTAACATCAGCGCCAGGAGTCATTTTGTCATTGACGGTGGTTTTCTTTTACATAAAGTAGTTTGGGATCGAAATTCATCGTTCAATGATATAACTACTAAATATGTCAAATATGTATAAGAACACTTCGGGCTCTCTGCAAGCATTGTGTTTGACGGTTACTCAGACGACCCTGATGTCGCAGGAACAAAAAGTCTTGGGAGCGTTTGCGCCGCACGAAAAAACACCAGTCGACAGAAGTTAAATTTGACAAGAACACCATACCAACGTTATCACAAGAGAAATTTCTTGGTAATGAGAAGAACAAATCTAACTTTATTATAGCTCTTAAAACTGTATTCTCGGAAATAGGTTTCACTGTTGACCAAGCAGAATCAGATGCAGACAGTCTTATCGTTCGCTCTGCTCTTGCTGCATCTCCATTATTCGATACCGTTACTATTGTAGCTGAAGATATCGACATACTGATATTGCTTACAGCACTTGGTAGAGAACAAGCAAATGTATTTTTTTTAAACCATCAAAAGGACGAACAGCAGAACAATTATATAGTGCGTCAGGTTTTATATACGGAGATGTCATTGCGGATAACTTGCTGTTTCTTCATGCTTTTTCAGGATGTGACACAACTTCAGCTCCTTATAATATCGGTAAAATGAAATTTGTGAAAACCCTGGAAAAACCTATAGAGTTTGCAAGTGGAACGGCTTTGTTTCTCTACAAGATAGTTGACCCTGCTTTGCTCACTGTAATTGGTGAACGTTTTTTTATCTCTTTATACGGTGGTAATAAAGATGATAATTCTCTTGACAGCCTAAGATACAAACAATTCGCCAAGGCAGTGACAAAAAGTACATTTAACTTATCTTCACTTCCTCCAACACAAGACACAGCTCGCTTTCATACTTTCGGAGTCTACCATCAGGTCCAGTCGTGGCTTGGTAATAATAATGATCCCGAAGACTGGGGCTGGAAAAAATGTGGAAAATTATTGATGCCAGTGCAGAGCTCTAAACCTCCAGCACCCCCTGAGCTTCTAAAATTGATCTTTTGCAAATGCAAAGGAAACTGGAGCGATGTGTGGATGTCGAAAAGCAGGGCTAAAATGTTCCGCAGTGTGCTTCCATTGTTCTGGAGAGACTTTCAGCAACGTAATGGAGCTCTCAAAATTAATAAATGAAAATGACTGATGATGAACCGCCGACATTGACACCCCTTCCTTCTCCAGTTCTCCCACTGATATTTAATTCAGAAAGCCGATCAGATGCTGAGCCGCAGCCTGGTCGATCGAAAAGACTGAGGACGGAGTAGTTCAAATTTAGAAAATCACCGTGGATTAGGCCTATTGGGGATACCACGTAAAAAAACGCGCCTCCAGAATCTACCTCGTGGGTGGTGGGGAAAAGAGTCAATAATTAATTATTAATAATATTGCAAAATTACTAATTAATAGAATTATAATAACAAAATAAAAAAAAAATAACTGATGACACATTATTAGTACCCACGTATAATATATGTATAGTTAAGAGTACTGAAAAATAGTACTCACTTCGGAGCGCTGTAAAACCTTAGCTATTGACTTAATGAAAAAATGTTGCCTATAAAAGTTGTTCCTTAAAAAACGATCTACAAAAATGGTCTGACATAATTTTTTTGTTAAATGATAAAAAAAAAAGTTATCGAAAAATATATTTTTTTTCTCGAATTTCTGAACATTTTCGCTTATAACTTTTTTATTTATAGTTCTACGACAAAAAGTTACTGGATTAAAGTTATAGAGAATTTAATTTGCAACAAAAAATGTTAACAATTTTTTTTTATTAGATAAATAGTTTATGAGATATATCATAAAAACTGTTTCAACCCCTATTTTCAAGATGGCGGCCGTGGGACAAGGGTGGCGATCCCACAAACTTGGTTTTAGCTTTACAATTACCCCCCTAGACATGAAAAAAATAAAATTGCGTCCTCTAAGAAACGCAACCCCAAATGTAACTTTTCAATGGACTATATGTATTTCAAATACATTGAAAGATATTAAAAACTATCTCACTAAAATCGGCCCTGAACGGAGACAAAAGTCTCGTACAGCACATGAAAAAATATTGTTAACACAAACCACATAGGAGACAAAAGTCTCGTACAGCACATGAAAAAATATTGTTAACTCAATATGTGGTATATTGTAAGTTGGAGTATATTTTGGGTGAAGTTCATAGAAATATTGAAAATTCTGAGATAGCACCCGAAAGTTTAAAAAGTATTAATTTAATAATTAATGACAAACATACTCATTATAGTAAAATTATAGCTATAAGTCAACTTATTTCCCCTTTACCGGATTCGTCATCAAAAATGACAGCATTTAATTTAAAAACAGCCATAGCGCTTTTACCCATTATGACCGGTAAGGAACAAGACACCCTGCGGTTAATCGATGGATATGATGATTATATAGTTCTACGATTACTGACGAGACCAAAAATCAGTTAATAGAGTTTGTTTTAAAGACACGTTTATCTGAAAGTGCCAAACTACGGTTAAAACCCACCTACACATCTATAGACACTTTGGTTAGCGATATGCGTAAGTTTTTAATACATAAAAAATCTGCTGCTGCAATTCACTCTCAATTAATAGGTAGCAAACAAGGGCGTAGATCTATTGAGCAGTTTGGTAATGAGCTGGAAAAACTTTTTGTTAATTTAACGATTGCACAGGCAGACGGAGATGATACAGTTTTCTACGTAACGTCCGATAAATGAAAAATTGGCGATTAAGCGTTTTTCTGACGGATTAAGTAATACTCGCCTCAGGATAATTTTAGCATCCCGACAGTTAGATTCCTTACCAGAAGCTATTAGAGTAGCGATTGACGAGCATACCTTATCACCAAATGAAAACCACGAGGTCATGAACTATAGGAAACCACAAAATCGATTTTATTATAATCGTGGTAATCATAAATCACAGTCAAGCAGAGGTAATAAAACTTTCCCACAGAATTATTATAATCGTAAGCAAAACGTACAGGTGTATAGTTCCCACAACAGATATATACGTGGAAACTCACGGGGACGAAGTTTCGTGTTTCCCCGCGCATCGCGTAACAGTGATGCCGCGCAAAACATAGTTCCGCGAAACGGTAATAACAATCGTTCAAGTGTTAGGTATATTTCGCAACAGTTGCAGGAACGGAATAAAGATAATACACAAGGAACTAGCAATGAGATTTTCGTTCCTTTAATGAGTGATAATGTTTTTAATTATAGTAAGAGTAGTATAATAAATCTTAACATAGTTTCGTGTGGCCACACAAATTTTTTAATTGATAGCGGTGCAACTTTATGCACTCTAAAGTATGAATGTTTGAATGAATATTTATTAAATAAGCTTTGTTACGATAGAATTACTATAAAAGGCATAGAAGGACAGTTAGTGTCCGAAGGTTACATTTACTTAGATTTAGTATATAATGGAGTAGTATTTAATCAACAGTTTTATGTTTTTAAGAATTTTTGTTGCGTAACCGATGGAATTATAGGACACAATTTCTTGAAACGGTATGGAGCCGTCATTGACTACAGTAAGATGACCTTAACTTTATCTACTACGGATAGTACAGTGTGTATTCGTTTAGAACAGGATAACACGTTCAAATACGTTATCCCACCCCGTTGTGAAGAAGTTAGGTACATTCCTTGTAGTTTTAACGAAGATATTGTAATGATAAGTACTGAAATTCATTCAGGTGTTTTTGTAGCAGGCTTAATAGCAAGGCCAATTAATAATTATATACCCGTGAGGATTTTAAACACGAGAGAGGAAGACATATCAATCGACTTATCTAATCTATGTATTAATTCGTTAAATGCGTTTGACGTATGTAAATTTAACGAGGAATACAATTCAGTAGATCGGATTAAGACTCTTTTTGACTTACTTGACTTAAACTGTATGAATAAGGAAGAAAAAATAAGTATTGAAAATATATGCGCAAAATACGCTGATGTTTTTCACTTGCCAGGAGTTAAAACCGAAATAGAAACCAACTAAAACCAATCCAATGCAGAAAGAGTTTATGAAGTATTTAGAACGTGAAATCGTAAACGTGTTCTCAGCTCAAAAGTTACAACAATTCAATAAGTTATCCTCTTCCCCCTGGACCGCGAAAGCGTTTAGACGTGTGCTACCCCTAGGTTATTTCTAATTTAAATATAATATTGTTTTTCTTTCAAAATTCATATTTGTGCCTAAAAATTCCAACGAATAAATACACCGGTGTACTAAGCGTGCATGAGTTAGTGGTGTTTACGCAGTACAGGCAAGAAAAGGATAGCAACTGCGGTAGCAGAGGTATAACTCACAACAGCTACTCAATGCAGCGCGTCTGTACGTCATAGCTACTCAAGTGTGTTTTTACGCTTGGCCCAAGATTCATGAGCGACAGCGATTATTAGATATCGTGGTGTATGGTACAAGTGAGTGAAACTTTAAAAATTATTATTCTGCTTTTTAATTCTTGTTAACCATAAATAATGGAGAGAACCCCGCTTAAATTTTTATCGGCATTAGATCCAAACCTAAATGTCGCCAAGAGAGGAAACCCTAAAAGGGTGCGCCAGGAGGAAGATGATGAAATTAGTTCACAAATTCGAGAGGGTGCTTCTCTCAACGAGCAATTGGAGGATTTTAAAAGGGAAATTAAGGAAATGATGTCTCTTTTCACGACCCAACAAAGTAATGAAATACAACAAATAACCTCAACCTTAAAAGAAATTCAACAAGTTAATCTTAAAATTAAAAACTCGATCACTTACATCTCGACACAAAATGAGGAACTAAACAAAAAAATAGTCCAGCTTGAGAACCAAAATAAGGAGGATAAAAAGTACATAGCACTACTAGAAAACAAAAAAGAAGAGATGCAGATGGGTAGTCGCAAGACTAATTTCGTTATAAAGAATGTTCCTAAACATAGTAAGGAATCTCATGAAGACCTCATAAATATGACTATTTCCCTCTGCCGCAGCATCGAATGTAATCTTGTAAATTCCGACATCAAAGACATATATAGACTTCGTGGGAAAAATACTGAAAATCTCAACCAACCTATTATTGTTGAAACAGGCTCTGCAATATTAAAATCAGAAGTTATGACAAAAAGTAAGGTCTTCAATACAAGAAACAAATCCAAATTAACATGCAAACATCTTGGTTACAAGTCTCAAGCAGACATACCTATATTTGTATCAGAGCATCTAACGGCCAAAGGGTCACGCCTTCACTTCTTGGCCCGGGACCTAACAAAGTCAGGGCTCTACAAATTCTGCTGGAAAGCATACGGAAAGGTCTATGTAAAGAAGGACGAACACGCCCGCACCATATTAATTAATAGTGAAGAACAGATTCATAAACTCATAGCAGCCAAGTGACTTTTGTTATGTGAATCCTGTGGAATGGTACTGTACTGGCTTATATTCGCTACAATAACTTTATCTTTACAAATATTATGTTACCTAAGATCTCTTATTGGCTAGTATTGGCACAGTTTCATACGTTTTAAACTACTACTTGTTATCAAAAAATTTTCATTGTATAAATGTTACAATAATTAATACTAACCTCAAAACATTTATCACATACAATAATAGACACTTTTATCATATTCATATACGTACTCATTTTCTCGAATCCATAATTTACAAATCTAACTATTCGCTCAAGTCCTCTTCTCAAACGACAATAAGTCAGTCGTTATACCGAACTCCACTTATATCACAAAGCGTAATCTCAACTAATAGATACATTATTACAGACTTAACTCGGAGTCTGACTACTGAACCTGTGACAAACCTAAATGGATAGTACACTAAACACCCTCACCGAATTGGATGATATCAAAGTTGCGCGAACATACCAATGCGACTCCACGATTGTGTAGCACAATCACATTATTACTAGCAAAAACGATTTAACCATAATCTCGCAAAATATAAGAAGTATTTACCGCAATTTTGATCATCTAACACTGTTACTATCCACGTTTAAATTTGAAACAGATATCATTGTTTTAACCCTTTGACGACTACGGGGACAAGGACGTCCCAAGCCAATAATTAGAAAAATATTGATAATTAAGAAGTCTATGCACAAATTTTATTTTTATAATTATAGTTTTTGAACGCATCTTTATTTTTTTTCAATGGAACACTACGTAGGTAGAACGGTATATTGTCTATGGTCATTTGAAACTGACAGTTTGCTTGGCGCGTTTTCGGTCTGTTTTACAAAAGTTTTTTGGGAAGACAAAGTGTTTTATATTGGTTTTTATCGTGCTATAAATATTGCCTGGTAAGTAAATTCATATTATATAAATACATCAAATCATTATTTATGTTGTTTACAATTATGTAACGATATAAACTTAAGGGACACCGGTGTCCCAGTGGTCGACAAGAGATACTATTTATGAGAAATTATGTTCATATTCTACAGATGATTTTTGTCATTTTTTGTTGATATTGTTGCAGTATAATGTTTCGTAGAGGACGTGGAGTTTTTGAAATCAGGGATGATGAAGTTCTACAGATTTTGATGGGTGATAATAGTGACGATGAAGACGATTTACAACTCGACGAAGAAGATCAAAGAATTTTGACGCAGGATGCTGATCGAGGGGTTTTTTACGTTGAAATTGAAGATGCTCCAGTTCAACTTCAAGAATCAGTAAGTCCACCACCTGAACCATCAACGTCTACAGCTGTTTTACCCGTCACCGGAGCACAGAATAATCAAGAACCTGTTTTCAAGTGGAACCAGAGAACATATATTCCAAATACTTTTCGTGATGTAGAATATGATTTCGGAAAGGTGCAAATTTGTCAAGAAGTTAGTGCTGATGTATTGACTCCCTTTGACATATTTTGTTCGACTACAAAGTTCAATATCTTAGTTCAAAATATTGTAGAGGAGTCAGTACGATACGCTCATCAAAATGGCCGGGCATTTACTATAGATACAGAAGAAATGAGAGCATTCCTTGGTATGAATTTAGTTATGGGCTATCACGTTTTGCCATCATTGAGAGATTACTGGTCTACAGAACCAGACATGGGAGTACCTTACATATCGAACACTATGCCAAGGACCCGATTTGAAGAGATACGCAGAAATTTACACTTCTGCAATAACGAAGAAGTGGGAGACACAAATAGCCCGGGTTATGACAGAGCATATAAAATTCGCCCAATTGTCGGACATCTAAACAAATCTTTTCAAAATGCACTCAATAATACAAAAAAAACAATCTATCGATGAACATATGATAAAATTCAAAGGGCATAATGCAATGAAGCAATACATAAAAAATAAGCCAGTCAAGTGGGGCTTCAAATTATGGTGCAGATGTGATGCAGCGACAGGATACCTGTTTGAATTTGACTTATATACAGGCAAGCGAACCTCTGGGACTGAGTACGGGTTAGGTGAATCTGTAGTACTTCAGCTTACGAAAAAGTTGGACGGATTAGGATGTGAAATTTATATTGATAATTTTTTCAACTCACCTATGTTGCAGCATAAATTGATTGATCAGAATACCAAGTCATGTGGAACCGTTCGAACGAACCGAAAACATCTTCCGAAAACGGCACCAGTTGATAAAAAAATGACACGAGGAGACATATATACTACTAGTTTTCAAGGCATATCATACGTGAAGTGGATGGATAGAAAAACTATAAAAAGAAGAAAAGACATAGTAGCGGAAGTTCCCCAGACCAAAACCAAGTTCGCTAGCATACAATATAAAAAACGATCAGCTAAGCTTTACAATAAATTTAATAGAGTAATCTACATTTATAATAAGAAAGTACTTGATTGCAAAAAAATAATAATAAACTGGATTAAACCATTTACATACGAGGACACTGAGGCATTACTTGATTAACACACATACACATACACTTACATCACACGAACATATATACATCATTCGAATACACACACACACAAACACACACACACACACACACTACGCCACACGAACACAGACTCACACCCCTAACTTTGCATGTTTGTTATAGTCAGTTAATTCATTCTTAAGTTAAGTTGTTTCACGTTGTATGTACGATCTAAGGAAGAGCGTCTCCTAACACAGGCATTATTTACCTAAAAGGAGGCTTCAATCACTAGTTGATAAGGAGCAATCATGTGGATCAATAAACAATTTTCAATTTCAATTTCAATTATACTTTGAAAATAGAAACACACTGGAAAGAGATATCCCTGATGAAGACGAGGCTTTATATTTGATTTGGGCCAAAAACAAATCCGAAGACGCGTTGTGTCATTCAAGTTCGGCGAATGCTCCGACAATATCAGACACATTGGAACAGGCCAGGTATCCATCAAATGATGTAACCACTGTTCAAACGAACGATGTTATTGTAACCGATGAAGCAATGGTTATACCATCAGATGCCCGTGTAGCTGTGCCTACAGAAACTGAAGAAATGCACAGAAATGCATGCAGACGGAAAATCCACCAAAAGATGGCAATTCCAATGACTTAATAGAAACTTATTCATCAGCACATAACTCGAAGAAGTCAGTAGATGATAACAATCCCAGTTTGCCTGTAGCAAAAACAGTCACCACTGATGATGAAACATGTCTATCTGTGTCCATATCGTCATCTAATTTGCCTAAAGTAATAGTAGAATATCTTCCTCAACAACTAAACTGTAACGTCAGGCATGATGCTGTTACCCCATCTCTTTCACCGCCGGAACGTTTTTTACCAACCAATTTATCTAAAGATCCTCTAATGCAACAACCTAACGATATCCCCAAGACTGATACTGTTAACCAATCTGTTTTAATACCGGAACTTACTTCACCCACCGGTTCAGCTGATGTAACAGGAGATCTTCAAAGGCAACAACCTGATAATAACTCCACAGTTAATACATTATTCGATCAAGCACTTCCACAACCGAATCCTTCATCTTCATCCAGTTTCTCTGAAGTAATAGGAAATAACCTATCTCAACAACCTATCATTAGTACTATGGAACCACAGTACACAACACCACAAAAGTCTTCGTAAAAAGTTTTAGGAGTGATTGTTTCATCTCCTTTTAAAAGGAGTTTGTTTTGGCCGGAAAATTGCATGGTTAGTAATAAGAAGAGAATGAAACGAGAGAAAATTCCATCAACAGTAACAAGTAAAGCTTTGAAAGAATATCACGAGAAAAAGGAAATTGAGAAAAATAAAAAACAGCAAGAAAAAGACGAAAGAGCTAGACAGAGAGTAGAAAAAAAGAAATTAAAAGAACAGTTAACCAATGAAAAGAAAAACAAAGAAAACTAAGAAAACTGTTCAAGAAGATTCGACTTCAGAAGAGTCAGATGTGGAGATTTCATACGCTGAAAGTGATATTAGTTATAATTTAGAAGATGACCAAGAGAAAGAACCAGAAAGCGAAAAAATTACAAAAACAAAAAATCAAATAGACTGTGATTCTATAGACTCGGATCTAGAGAATTTGCCCTTAAGTAAAATTGCATCTTCAAAAGTAACTAAACCAAATAAAAACAGGAAGTTTTCTATAGGAAATTTCGTAATAATTAAGTATGAAGGGGAGTATTTTCCTGGTAAGATAGAAAGCTTGAGAAAGAACGAGTACGAAATAAGTATAATGACATTGACTACTGGAAATTCCTTTAAATGGCCTAACCCGCCCGATAAAATTTTCTATAAGTTCAAGGAAATAATGGAAGTGATAAAAGAACCTATATGTTTAAACAATAGAGGGTTTTATAGAATTCCTGAAATGGATAAATATTTGCCAAATATGTATGGCTTTTAAAACAGATCTCATATAATAAATGCTTAGGTAGTTAATCTTTATAAAAGGATCTCTTATTATTAATAAAAAAGTAACTAAATAATATTTACTACAAAAAGATCTCGTAGGTAGGTATGTATATGAGCAAAAGCTACTTATATTTTGAAAAAAGATCTCATTTACGTTGTCTGTTATGTTTTTGATTGAATTTAGTACAAGTTAAGATACACTGCAAGAAACTATATTAGGACAAGGTACTTAGTTACCTTGTTACTACTATGTATGACTGATTGTTATATAGTTATAATAATTCATAATTATAACGAAAATGGTTAGAAAACATTGTTTCCAAATAGATATTTGATTACGAACTGAAAAAGAGTTATTTGATTACTAATAATTAGTTAAGTAAGAATAAATTTACAGTAAATATTGTTGATTTTTGCAATTTTAACTTTTTGAGAATTATTTGTTACTTATATTAACCTTTTTTATTATAGTTACAAAGGTGTGTATGTGTGTATTTGTATGATTAATACACTTTAGATATGGATGTTGTACTGTGGACAATAAATGAATAGGTACTTATTAAACAGTTAATTTTATTTTAATGACCCACTAAGCAGGTGGTGATTTGGCAGATACACATTATAGTCAACAGTCGATAACTGGGTGTCGGTAAGTGGCAACTGTCGATGACTGGGTGTTGACTGCTGGAGATTTGGTGTCGATGATTGGAGATTTATATACATTTGACTTTTTTGGGATTTTTTTCTAGTCCGTGTATAGTTAATAAAAATAATACATCCTATTCTTATCTCAAGAATATACCTTACCATACTCAATCGTTACTTTTGGTTTAAAGATGACTAAATGACCTTTAATCTTATAAAGAAGCCCACTATCTCCTTAAAGTGTCGATCATTGGTGCCACTACGTTATCTTATGGCTGAGGAGTCGATTGCAGATGAACCATAGACAAAAAAAACATTGTTTTTGCAATCTTTGGTTTTACTATTATATTATTTAAAAACCATGAGAACTGCGCTACCCAGACACTCAGTGTCATAAAAAAAAACAGCAGAACATTAATTGCAATGATTATCATTCATTGTACCTAAAAACATGGCAACCAGAGCATGAGACAATAGTCTACAAAATTTGTTGAATTTTTCCAGAGTATGAACCAAAATTTGATAAATGCATCTTGAGAAGATAAATTAGCCATGTGGAGCCAGCTTTAGAATTGTCCCACCCCTCTCCACCCATGGGAGTCGTAAGAGCCGACTGAGGGAATACTGAGGGAGTGGGCAGCAGCACTCGTTCGAGTATTAAGTGGACTTTAAAAGGCTGATAGATGGATGGATGAGAAGATAATAAGGCAACATTTAAATAAATTAGATTGTTGTTGTGACTATGAAACGGAAACCAAAGAATCTTAAACATTTTCCTATTTTATATCAATGGCTGTTTTCAATCAGCTGAACAAGCTGGATTGGAAGTAAGAGTTCTAAGCTGGAGCGAGGTCCTAGTAGAGAAAACAATTAAATTTTTTGACTCTTAACCTTTTTGAGAGCAAGAAACAGCTGTAACAAAAGAGATGAATCCCTAGTACTCATCATCAATGTGTAGTAACTAAACAGCCTGAAATGCCTGAAATGAGAATAGTTATGAGAAAAACAATGACAAGTGCTTCCAATGATACAAAATTAGAACTTGGAAGTGTTTTCGACCAAAGTTGACATCTTTTGAACGGCAGTTCTGACTCATACCTAGGTACTGTATAACAATGATAAAGGACACATTTAGAATTTAATAATTGTTTAGTCACTGCTCCACGTCTATTCAGACCATTAAATATTATTTAGTTCACCAAATCATAAAATAAATTTATTATTGTTTTTTTTATATATCACCAAATTTGGGTAGATAGAATTAAGCCAAGAATTGATTATAATGCATTTTGATCATGATCCATTGTTGCAAACCACATCATTACCCATCTTTATGTTTATTTAGTTTTTTTTATTTATTATATTTGTTTTAAGGCATTGGCAGAACCATCAGCCTAACAGTAACTTATAAACATCATTATTCTCCAAACTAGATTAATTCATCAAACAAGTCGTAGTTGAAGTCAGTCATATAAAGTCAGTCAAGTCAAAGTCACGCTACAGTAAAACGATGGCAACCTTACTGAAGCTTCTATGGAGTTTTGGAAACAACAGGAAAAAACACCTTATGTCGCATTACATCACTTGCCAGCACTTATGCACATACACAAATAGTTAATAAGCAAAAGGCCACCACTTTTACACATTAATACTTGAAATAACACAAGTTTAGGAAAATAATGCAGAGCGACGACATGATCTTCTTGGTGTTCCCGCCAAAACTCCCTATGTTTATTTAGTATATACTCACATTCTAATTAGTGTGATATACTCTATACTCTCTTTGATTACAATGATTACTCACACAACACATTACCACAGGGCACAAATTTATTTATTTATTTGTTAAAGGCATTGGCAGATGGTTCTGCCATCTGCCTAACAGTAACTTATAAACATCGTTATTCATCATCACACGTAAGTTTAATTCATAAAACAAGTCGAAGTCAGTCATATAAAATTAGTCAGACAAGTCAAAGTCCCTCTCCAGTAAGACGATGACGACCTTACTGGAGACAACAGGAAAAAACACGTTATGTCGCACAACATCATTTGCCAACACTTATGCACATACACAAATAGTTAATAAGCAAAAGGCCACCACTATTACACATTAATACTTGAAATAACACAAGTAGGAAAATAATTCAGAGCGACGACATGATCTCCTTCGCGTTCCCGCCAAAACTCCACAGGGCCACAGGGCACAGAACCACAGAGCACAGGTTATATAGTTATCCTTTGACCATGGCTCAATAATACAGGCCTGAATAAATAATATGTAATAAGTACCTAGGAGTCACTATTTTGATAAGATATTTTTCCCATTATCTACCTTGTATTTTTTTTGACTGGTACCTTATTCATTTCGATATATATCATAACGACAGGGTTTATCGATGTCGAGACTGCAGTAGAGATGTGTAACTCAGGAGTGATTGATACAAAAGATGTACAATCCTTTCAAAATGCGTAATCAATCTTTAAATCTTTGGTTTCGAAAATACATCTTTAACTCACTAGCTCACTACGTTAGGATTGAATAGATGGAATGATGGACGTAGATTTAGAATGAGACAAAAGATAAAGGATATTGTGAATTGAAAAGAGATAACATAAGTTGTAGGCACGCACAAACGCACTCTTAAAATATAATGACGATAGGTACACAGAAACTTAGACTCTCTGTCTTTTAGGTAAAAAGCTCAAAACCAGTTGCGACTTGAGGGAATGAAAGAATAACTACATGAATCAATAGATATTTGCATCACTTATGATCAACTGAATGAATAACGTCATTCGTAACCAAAGATTTAAAAGAGTTAAAGATTTAAAAGTGATTTAAATCTTTCGAAGAAAAAGATTTATAAATCCCTGATCTCATTGGTGATTTAGTTTGCGCATCTCTGCTGCAGACACTGCTCAAATCGCGAAGTGTCATACAAAATTTTGCCGTGCATACGTCATCAACAAGGCAGCATTGGCTCTCAATTTTTTTTTCCCAACAAATTACCCATAAGCCCCTTTAAAGGTTAGAAGTCTGAAATAAAAAAGAATTACTGTCTATTGGCGATGCAAAGATTATCCGCGCGCCTCTAGCGGTGAAATTTAGAAGTTGTCTAAGAACGACACTTCTTTATAGTTGAGGTTAAGCTTAGAGCACAGCACAGAACAATTAGTACTCCTAGCGAAGGAGCACAGGTTTAGAGATAATCAGATGGACAGGATCATGATTACATACAGAAACCTGTTGCTAATAAAAGCAGAAATACGAAATATTGTTGCGTTCCTCAATGTAGAACTTACGGATATTTATATATATTTGTAGCATTTGACATGCTTAGCACTATACATTAAACACAAAGTGAAAAATGTGAAATCGAAAATAACAGTCAGGAGCAGGATTTGAACCTGCATCTTCTGGATACCGTCCAGATGCTTTACCAATTCAGCAATCCTGACAATTGCTCCTGACTGCTAATTTCGATAACACATCATACTTAACGTCTTTGGGTGACGCCTGCGCCATCTGTCGGACGTATTTTCATACATTATACCGACCAGGTAAACTTAATTTTACAATTAAGATTTTTACCTAATAATGACGCAAACCCTATAAATATTTATATATATTTGTAGCATTTGACATGCTTAGCACTATACATTAAACACAAAGTGAAAAATGTGAAATCGAAAATAACAGTCAGGAGCAGGATTTGAACCTGCATCTTCTGGATACCGTCCAGATGCTTTACCAATTCAGCAATCCTGACAATTGCTCCTGACTGCTAATTTCGATAACACATCATACTTAACGTCTTTGGGTGACGCCTGCGCCATCTGTCGGACGTATTTTCATACATTATACCGACCAGGTAAACTTAATTTTACAATTAAGATTTTTACCTAATAATGACGCAAACCCTATAAATATTTATATATATTTGTAGCATTTGACATGCTTAGCACTATACATTAAACACAAAGTGAAAAATGTGAAATCGAAAATAACAGTCAGGAGCAGGATTTGAACCTGCATCTTCTGGATACCGTCCAGATGCTTTACCAATTCAGCAATCCTGACAATTGCTCCTGACTGCTAATTTCGATAACACATCATACTTAACGTCTTTGGGTGACGCCTGCGCCATCTGTCGGACGTATTTTCATACATTATACCGACCAGGTAAACTTAATTTTACAATTAAGATTTTTACCTAATAATGACGCAAACCCTATAAATATTTATATATATTTGTAGCATTTGACATGCTTAGCACTATACATTAAACACAAAGTGAAAAATGTGAAATCGAAAACATGCTACAAATATATATAAATATTTATAGGGTTTGCGTCATTATTAGGTAAAAATCTTAATTGTAAAATTAAGTTTACCTGGTCGGTATAATGTATGAAAATACGTCCGACAGATGGCGCAGGCGTCACCCAAAGACGTTAAGTATGATGTGTTATCGAAATTAGCAGTCAGGAGCAATTGTCAGGATTGCTGAATTGGTAAAGCATCTGGACGGTATCCAGAAGATGCAAGTTCAAATCCTGCTCCTGACTGTTATTTTCGATTTCACATTTTTCACTTTGTGTTTAATGTATAGTGCTAAGCATGTCAAATGCTACAAATATATATAAATATTTATAGGGTTTGCGTCATTATTAGGTAAAAATCTTAATTGTAAAATTAAGTTTACCTGGTCGGTATAATGTATGAAAATACGTCCGACAGATGGCGCAGGCGTCACCCAAAGACGTTAAGTATGATGTGTTATCGAAATTAGCAGTCAGGAGCAATTGTCAGGATTGCTGAATTGGTAAAGCATCTGGACGGTATCCAGAAGATGCAGGTTCAAATCCTGCTCCTGACTGTTATTTTCGATTTCACATTTTTCACTTTGTGTTTAATGTATAGTGCTAAGCATGTCAAATGCTACAAATATATATAAATATTTATAGGGTTTGCGTCATTATTAGGTAAAAATCTTAATTGTAAAATTAAGTTTACCTGGTCGGTATAATGTATGAAAATACGTCCGACAGATGGCGCAGGCGTCACCCAAAGACGTTAAGTATGATGTGTTATCGAAATTAGCAGTCAGGAGCAATTGTCAGGATTGCTGAATTGGTAAAGCATCTGGACGGTATCCAGAAGATGCAGGTTCAAATCCTGCTCCTGACTGTTATTTTCGATTTCACATTTTTCACTTTGTGTTTAATGTATAGAACTTACGGAGATTCAGGAATAAGTTTTCATTTGGTGAAGTGAAATTTCTTTATCGACGTATGGGGGAAATTTTCAATGTAACGTTTTTTTGTTACGCGACATCTTTCTTTAGTTACATTTTTCCGTTACATGCCATATTTATTTTATATGATCTTTTTAAATATGGGTTAGGCGACTCACACACTGCTCCGCGCTCCGTCGCCTGGCGCGGAGTGGCAAATTTTAATATTGTATGCAAGTACACCGAATAGTATAGAAAACACGCCAGGTCCAACAAACCGAAAACGCGCCACGGCGCAGGAGCACGTCCCGCTAGCAGATGCTGATGCCAGGCGCGGATCCGCGGCGGACCGCAGCAGGAAACACACTGTGCTCCGCAGTATCGCGCCAGTTTTCGTGCTAAGGACTTATTCACGATATAATCTGGACACGGATTGCTCAATAAATAGTCAAAAGATGCAGTTAACATTCGTGTAAAGTTATAAAACTTGTCTTCATGTTTTCTTATGTCCATGTAATTCAGTACAAATTAACCATTTCTCGAGCTATTTCGTAAAAAATGATGTATCCAAAATCTTCTAAAATGTCTACTTATTTGCTTATACAAAAACCATATTGCTAAAACAATTGCAGCGTCTTGAATGAGTTCAGTATTGCCCATTGTAACGTAACTAACACCACGACGACCAAATGGCCAGTAACTTTTAGTTTGGTGCGGGCCGCGTACAAAGCTGTCAGGCGCGGAGGTGCGGTAAAATCTGCTCTAAGAGGCAGACCTGCTCCTCCGTCGCCGCGCACGGGATCTGCTGCCCCGCGCCTGGGTGCGTCGCCAATGTGTGAATCGCCTTACAAGACTATAAATAATATAAGACATAATATGTCTATGTATTTTTCTTGACAATGTAATATTATTATGATATAAAGCTGACCTGATGATGGAGCTAGAAGGTGGCCATAGGAACTCTATAATGAAACGGCGCAACCTCATCGAGTTTGGACTCGTTTGATTCGTCTTGACGAGTCCTTTGTCTTTAGATGGTATCCAAGGTCTGATGACGGAGCTGGAAGGTGGTCATAGGAACTCCAATATAAAACGACATAACCCTATGGAGTTTGGGCTCGTATGATTCGTCTTGACGACGAGTACTGTGTATCTAGTTGGTATCCAGGGTCTGATGATGGAGCTGGAAGGTGGCAATAGGCACTCTGCTATAAAACGCCGTAATAATTCTATTATAATCAATAAAATGCTATAATAACCTTAGTAGCAATAAGGTGAAATGATTGTATTATTTGTATCCATGTCTATAATAATAAAAGCCTTTTACTTAAACTTGCTTGCTTTTCAATTGCCTCTGCGGTGCAGCGGTAGTATAAGCGACTGCTGATCATGAGGTCTTGGGTTCGATCCCCGGGTTGGGCAGTGTTATTGAGATTTTTCGTAAAAAAAAAGGAAAAATTCTCAGTAGCAGTCAGGAGTTTGGAAATGTGCCCGGTAGACGTCAATGGGCTCGCCCCCTATTACGTTATGTTTTTTCCTACAGAAATAACCATTCCACTCCGTAAAAATTCTTCTCCAGAATGCATTGGTTTTGTGTATCCTGCAGACGCTTTAATTACATCGACTATTGACAACATAATTTCTGTCTCGTCCAGCAAGAAACCACATTAATTTGATTTATATTATTATTTCTATTAATAAATATTTATTTTCCATAGCGTAAATTGTATAGAAAACTGTCAGTGTCGTTCTTAGACAGCTTCATAATTTTGACACTAGAAGCGCTAGTTAGAATCTTTGCATCGCCAATTAATGCTAAAATATATTAAACTAGACTCTACCCACAACTCCGTCCGGGTGGTTTCAGAATATAAATATGTCTCACTACTGCACTTTAATTAGCTTTATACAAAAATAGCTAACCCGAAGAAATCATTCATTTTTCTGGGATGAAATTAATATAGCCTGTGTCCTTTTCTGAGCTCTAGTACTCTGGGGTTCAGTAGTTACGCCGGGAAAGCATAATAAAACAACTAACAAATAAAGTAACTTTCACATTTATATTATAGTAAGGATTAAAAATTTGAAGATGAGTCGCGAGTTATAAACGTGACTTGGATTAGAAAAATGGTGGAATTTATATTTGGCGTACAAAATTATAAAAAAATATTTAAATATACTCCAATTTATCTCCATGAGCTGGTTGAATATTATAATACTTATCTGAAAAGACACTTTATATTAGACTCTAGCCTGTTTACATAAATAAAATTTACACATATAATATTTAACTTTCTATATTTAAACTAAAAACATTGATTTAGGCTCTGAAGGATGGAGAACGTATTCCACTATTGTGCATACATTTAAGATAATGTTAACAAAAACATAGCTGAACACTGTCTCTTAAGTCACAGGATATCCTAGTTTAAGAGACAGGTTTACTAATTGTGCACACAGATTTCAGCTACAACAATTTAAGAAAACTACTATTATACACCAGATATTCTTGTTGATTTAAATATCTAAAAAATGAGCTGTAATTTTTCTGGAAATAAATATTATTGTTATTTATTATTATTGAATTTTCTATTTAAACGTTCTATTCTCTATTCTAACCAGCATTATTATACACCTCTGCCTACCCCTTCGGGAAATACAGGCGTGATGCTATGTTTTGTTATTATTATATTATATTATAATATAATACCCACCCAATTATTATTTTATAGTACCCACCACCTTATGGTAAGCGGTTACCGTGTCCTATTGACGCTAGCAACACCAGATGACCAGAGGCATCACTCGAGTGACTCCTGCTCTAAGGAAAGTGATAGGCAGTGAAAAGGAAGGGTAACAAGGAGAGGATAAGGAGGGCCTCAGCGCTCTTACTCACCATACGAAACAACAGTAGGAGTATCTACAATTTCTTCACTTATTAGTTTGTATATTTTTCGTGTAACATATCACCGTGGTTGGAAAAACTTTGAGATTCAATGTATACAAAAAGAGTACGAGCTAGTTTTCTCCTTGGTTTGAAAGAGAAACGGCTAAAAGCGATAGTTGTCATGTATCTGTCATATACAACAACCACGCTATGCTGCCAGACTAATAACTACGATTCTGCTCATATTAATAACTAAGATTCCTTCTTATAAAAATAAACCAATTTCAAACAAACAAACAAAATTCAAACAAAATTATTTTATTGACACCAAAGAAACATTCTTAACCTAGAAAAACACAACAAAATATAAACTACAGAATTTCAAAGGCAACAATAAGGCCTGCATTCAGCAATGATGTCACAGTGCAGCAATTTTATTAAGATGCACTGCAACGCTGATTTTCAATGCTGGCCTTAGTGACGCACGGATGTCAATTAACGAGCAATGATATAGGTACATAGAAATAATTCCATGGATTATGTATCTACAGAATTTAGACTAGAAATTCTGAAATTATAAAACATAGCATCACGCCTGTATTCCTCGAAGGGGTAGGCAGAGGTGTATTACACACCCACTACTCGCCAGCTATATTTGAGTCCCACGTAATAGGGGGCGAGCCTATTGACGTCTACCGGGCACATTTCCAAACTCCGGGCTGCTACTGAGAATTTTTCTTTTTAGGAAAAAGCTCAATAACATTGCCCGACCCGGGGATCGAACCCGAGACCTCATGATTAGCAGTCGCATACACTATCGCTACACCACCGAGGCAGTTATCGAAATTATAATTACTGTAAATATTTAATCATTCATTTTTGATGAGTAAATGATTGGTATTATTATTTTTAAAATGCTGTCATCTGTTATTATTTACCCTAAATAATTTTATTTGAAAAACTGCAAGGAAAATGGACGTAGTTGCGGCAATCTGTCAACGATTTGAGCAGGCCTGTATTATTGGGCCATGTCCTTTGTCTAAGTATGTATATGTTGGCACCTCAGACTAAGAACTTGTTGGCACAGAACAATGAAGTATCAAAGAGTATAATACTAAAGAAAGATGAAGTATTATGGTGAACGCACACTTACCGAGCGGAACGCGTCGAACGAGTCGAACGAAACGAATTTTAGAATTCTTTATATGAAATCTCATGAAAGGTGGTACCCAGAGTCTGATGATGCGACTGAAAGGTGGCCTCAGTAACTCTGTAGTGAAACAACGCATTCCGATCGAGTTTATACTCGTTTGATTCGTCTTGACGAGTACTTTGTCTCTAGATAGTATCCATTGTCTGATAAACAAAGGGCAAGGGTAACCATACGAGTCCAAAATCGATGGAGTTATGTCGTTTTATAACGGAGTTTTTATAGCCACCTTTTAGCTTCATCATCAGACCCTGGAAACCATCTAAAGACAAATTACTCGTCAAGACGAATCAAACGAGTCTAAGCTCGGTAGGGTTGCGCCGTTTCATTATAGAATTCCTATGTCCACCTTCCAGCTCCATTGTCAGACCAGCTCCATGTCATCATAATATTGTAATGTCACGTCAAAGCGTCGCCATGCTAACACCCGGTTTTACCCTCCCTCCGCATTAGATGTTTCACAGGAAGGCGCAGCATAGGACGGCCTCCCACCAGAAGGACTGACGACCTGGTCAAAACCGCAAGGCACCTTTGGATGTAGTCACTAGAGCGTCGGTGTGGAATTTCTGTAGATGGTCCTATGACTCTCCATTATGACGGAAGAAGGCGTCGTGGTCATGTTTTAGTCGGTATAGTGGCTCATAAACTCGACACAAGAACCGAGCCTGTATGACATCAAGCCCGACACTCCCCCTGGATCCTGTTGGTACCCCAGTGATGTGCGTAAACTTACATTTGGACCGTGTTAACAAATAAAAAGGATCACTTATTGTGGCGTTCTCTTAGGGAGACCTATTATGTACAGCAGTGGACGTCGAATGACTGATGGATGGAATAAATATTATTATATACTTGTTTTTAGTTGTCGTAATACCTCACTTTCAAATCTTTTTCTCCTGATGTCATCACATCACAAACTTATATTTGGACTTAGAATGAACGTCTATACCCAGGATTAAATTGTTATTTATTTCTTTATGCTTTTTACAACCAAAATCTATTCAATAGTGTTACGCCCTTAATTTTCTGTTTGTTTAAAAAGAAGGCATGCCTGATTGATCTATCAACCACTAGCATATCCATTCAGACATATGACTGAATGGATTGGGTTGCAATTTGACACACATAGATATAATTATAGGTACAGGTAGATAAAGATTTACGCTTAATTGTCTAACCTTTGTCCACCCAAAAATTTATAGATCGCTTGAAGGACTGAAATATCGATATCGATATTTTTTACGCACTTCCCTAGCGGAAATTCCACCATTTTTGGATTTCAAAAATTGGCTCGGTAAATTTGTAGTCATTTCCTCTCCCCCTTATTAGAGTTCATGGACAGGCCATGAAGCACGTCGTTGCGTTTTGGTCGTAACAGGAAATAGCCGTTTATTCTCTCATTTCATATCGGTGAAATGAAATGGTGAGCAGCGGCTTGACAATACTCTCAGTATAGTTGAGTACATGAGTGACAGTTGACATTAATCATCAGATGGGCTGTGGCTCGTCTGCCACTAAATGCAATAAAAAAAAGTTCTTATTCAATTAATTAAATCAGCGCGGGAAGGATGATAATTCTTTACTTATTTGACCCAGAAAAGAAAGAAAAGATAATTTAATTGTAATCTTGTGTACTATTATTTCATTAAATATAACTTATTATTATTTACGAGATGAGATATCGAACAGAACGGCAATTCATGAAGAAGCAATACTTATCTTGCATTAAGGCTCAAAGTCTTGGTATTCCTCTACGTGATCGAATTCTAATTACAGAGATCCGTAGAACGTACGACATAGCCCGCCGGGTTTGCATATGATTTGGCAATGGGCATTCCATATCGCTCGACGAACTGATAACTGTTGGGGAAAAAGGATCTCGAGTGGCGACCACGTATCGGACAGCGCAGCGTAATATGGCCTCCCACCAAATATTTGGTCCAAGCTGCAGGGAGCCGTTGGATGCAGTCAGCACAAGCCCGCTAGTTCTGGTACTCTCTTAGGGAGGCCAATGTCCAGCAGTGGACGTTTAAAGACTGACGGTTGGATGAATAGAAGGGGTGGTAGATTTAAATTTTAAATAATTATTTTGATAAACGTTGTGATTTCCAATAAAATATTTGTTACGAAGACTTTCTTATTTACGACAAAGTTACAGACCTTCTTCTAACTATCGTTTAATTTTCCCAAATATGGTTAAACATATGTCAACCTGGCAACATTTAAAAAAAATATTGCAGTGCGGCCACGCTGTGACGGCTCCTTCTATTAAGTTCAAGTTAGTCTGAGAGTAAAAGTGACTTAATTCGGCTGCGTTGAGCTGTAAACAGGAGAAGAAATGACTACAAATTTACTGAGCTATTTCTAAGTCTTTGAACTGAAAATGGCGGAAATTGCTAGGGAAGTGCGTAAAAAATATCGATATTGATACTTCAGTTCTTAAAGCGATCAAAAAATTTTTGGGTGGACAAAGGTTTTTTTAATTGCGTAAATCTTTATCTGCCTGTATAATTATTCTATGTGTGTCAAATTGCAACCCAATCCATTCAGAATTATCAGGTAGTGGTTGATAGATCAATTAGGCATGTCTTCTTTTTAAACAAACAGAAAAAATAATGGCATAACGCTCTATTGAACAGATTTGGTTTGTAAAAAGCATAAAGAAATAAATAACAATTTAATCCTGGCTATAGACGTTCATTCTAAGTCCAAACATACCTATATAAATTTGTGATGTGATGACATCAGGAGAAAAAGATTTAAAAGTGAGGTATTATGATAAATAAAAACAAGTACTCGTATATAATAATATTTTATTCCATCCATCAGTCATTCGACGTCCACTGCTGTACATAATTGGTCATAGGTATGCTGTACATAGGTCTCCCTAAGAAAACGCCACGACAAGCGCGGTCCTTTTTTGTTAACACAGTCCAAAATGCAAGTTTACGCACGTCACTGGGGTACCAACAGGATCCAGGGGGAGTGTCGGGCTTGATGTCATACAGACTTGACTCTTGTGTCGAGTTCACGAGCCACAATAAAAAATATAACATGACTGCAACGCCTTCTTCCGTCATAATGGAGAGTCATAGGATCGTCTACAGACATTCCATACAGACGCTCGTGTGACTACATCCAAGAGCGCTTTGTGGTTTTGACCAGGTCGTCAGGCCTTCTGGTGGGAGGCCGTCCTATGCTGCGCCTTCCTGTGAAACATCTAATGCGGAGGGAGGGAAAAACCGGGTGTTACCGTGGCAACGTTTTTATTTTACTTGTCCCGTTCAAATCTTGCAAGTTAAATTTGAAATACTGATGTTTCACATCTGGTAGACGTCCCACAACGTCTAGTTATTTATTAGGCTTGCAGACTAAATATCGATATATCGGTGAAATTCTTTTTCACTTTACACTTTACAAACATACAATTTCGAAGCCTTTCTTACGACTCTAAATTCCAGCAATCTTACGGCGATAACAGTATAACTATTTTTATAAATGTGAAAGTAAGTTTGTTTGTTTTCTAATTCTTGACACCGTAACTACTTAACCAATCATCACGAATTGTCGCATATATAAAACTCTGGAGGACAGATTAAGACAAAATCTACTAACTATTGTTTAAGTAGAGAAGGTGGAGGGTCTCCTGGCTGGGATGGCTATTTTTGTGTAGATTATTTTTATGCCAGAGGGTGACGTATTTAGATTAAAGAACTATACAGGAGTATGCTCACTGTAAAATTTTCTGAAACGAAGACCTTTCAGATAATTTTATTTAATAATGAAGATTGACTATAACTAATAAGTTAAGTTGAACGTTAATTGTAGGGCTGAAAATCAGGGTTTTGCAATTAGCACGATAAAAACTGAGCTGGCTACCTTTGTTACACTATTAATATTTTATATTTGTTAATTTTTTTGTTCTTTCTTATGTTGTGTAACAACAGTAAATGCTTTGAATGCTACTAATAATAATACAATTTAAGTGATTACTCAATTCGATAAATTAATAAAAATAAATAGTTAATACTATGCTGCTAAGCCACTGCTTACCACTTCATTCCGAACACACAAAATGAATAAATGGATGACTCCTTCCCATTATATGAAAATCTGTGACGAATAAAAATCACAAATTATTAGTGGTGGATGCTAGGTTCCAAGAGCGCAATAATAAATAATAAATATCTTTTATTTTAAAAATAAAGGATATTTAATATACCAATATTTTTAAAATATCGATACGATATATATATCGATAGTTTTTGGTTCTTCTTGCATCCCTGATTAAAAGACAGCTTATATCATACAACAGATAAAGACTTTGTTCCGATATACACTGCGAGCACTGTGATATCATGTGATCAACAGCGTCCATAAATATAACAACTTACACTATGGAAAATTATTATTACCTATTATGGAATATTGTAAAACAAAGATACCCAAACATGGAAAATGTAAAGAAATGGTGTTTATTGCAGTTTAAAACCAATACTTTGTATGAAATGAAAGTAATGACGATAAAGTTAGTATAATACTCTAAAGTTTTAAAATTGTTTTGTTTATATTTAGTGCTTAAAAATTCTACCACAAATCAAAAAAACAGTTTCTATTATTAAATATATTGATTTTAATAGAAACTAAGACTAAAAATCTACCACCGGATCGTATTGGGGTATATGGGGACACCAGAGAAGGAAAAGTGTTTATATGGAGAAGTCTTTTATTATAGGAATGCTACATGCTCTCAATACTACAAGCTTATTCCGCCATCTTAGTAAAGTTAACTAGTTAACTCAGTACAGTAGAAAATGTTACGACGAGTATAGACTATAGACAGCCATAGACAAACTAGGCATTTTTAAGCGATGTGCACATTGCACTCTTACAGATCGGAATGCGGCCTGACTGAGAAAGATCCGGCCAGAAAACTCAGTAGGCAACAACTTGTTATGGATTATTAAATTTATGCGGAAAATACTAACTAATCACTACTGTGAGTTTTATCTACACAATAAGCGCTAACTGTGTCTTGCAATCTTGTGGTGTGCCTTCTTGTATTATGTTTGGTGAGGCCTATCACAGGATTCCAGCTTGATGGTAAGACCCAGCCGTCTTCTCTATTGAAATTGGGATGTTTCTTAATTTCAATAGCCTCACGTATCATTCTAGGACGATATCGATGTTCTTTTGCGAGGATTTGAGGTTTGTCAAACCTGATGTAATGGTGGGTGTGGTCCTGTGTGTGCTCACAAATTGCAGACTTTTTAGTCTTAGCTTCTATTAAAATCAATATATTTAATAATAGAAACTAATAATCAACATTGTCTTCTTAATGGTAGTTTTTTGATTACTTAAAAATTTAAATTGGTAGTTTGTTGTAGAATTTTTAAGCACTAAATATAAACAAAAAAAATTTTAAAACTTAAAGGAGTATTATACTAATTTTATTATACTAGCTTAAAATCTCATACATTGTAAGCATAAAACTTAGAGTAGATATTTTTAATTGTGTTTCTAAACGAATATTATATGGGTTGAAATGAAAAACCAAAAATTCGTTAAATCATATTATTGTGGGTAGATGAAACCGTTGAAACAACGTATCAGCTTTGGACATCTACCATCTAAGTCCACCCGTGATCATGAATGCTGTAAAGTATTCGAAACGTCGGGATAGCATAAAAATCAAGTAAACGCGATAGATTCCGTAAACAGTTTTATTTCAAAATGTGTGAAATTCGCGTAAATGTTAGAAAGTATTGGCGGGTGCAAATCAACTTTTTTGATTTTTTTTTGCTAATTCGCTTGTTCGTCTTTTGTCCTTGATTGTAGCAAAAAAAATAGTTTGTCCGATGCTCATTATTTTTTTATTTTCAAAAAATTTACCTGAACCTGGCTCTTGAAATAATGATATCTGGATTTTTTTTTCAATCAATCGCGAGTAGTTGTTTTTTGTCAGTTGAAAAAATACGTTTGTCCGATCTTAAATACCTGTAAATTTTTTTTTCATGTAATTACACCTGCATTAATTTATAGAATCAATCAAGGCATAATCACATTGCAGCCCAATCAAACGAAAATAAACTGCATTCATATTAAATGTAGTGTTTGAGTATCCAGACAAACAAATAGTCTAGTAATCTCCGTTGTATTCTTGATCTTTCTTCTTGTATTCTTTACTTTGTAGAACATTTTGCAAAGGAAGCGTATTTTTTTAGGTATATAAATCTATAATATTTAGTGGCTTCTAGATCTAATCGGAAAATATTTAATCAAGCTGTATGTTATTATTATTATTATTGTTTTTCATGCTGTTATTGTTATTTTAAATGAATTTTAAATTGCCCGCATAATTTGTCAGAAGTTTGCGCATGCGCAGTAGTATAGACTTGGTTCTGCAAATTAATGCAGGTGTAATTACATAATAAATAATTTTACAGGGATTTAAGATCGGATAAACGTAATTTTTCAACCGACAAACAATAATTACTTGCGATTGATTGAAAAAAAAAGCCACATATCATTATTTCAAGAGCCAAGACCAAAACATTTTTTTTTAAATTTAAAAAAAAATGAGCTTCGGACAAACAATATTTTTTTGCGACAATCAAGGACAAACGATGAACAAACGAATTAGCCAAAAAAAAAACAAAAAAGTTGATTTGCCTCCGCCAACTTCAGAGAGAATATTTGAAAATTAAAAAAAGGTGAGCATCGGACGAACAATAATTTTTTTGCGACAATCAAGGACAAACAATGAGCAAACGAATTAGCAAAAAAAAAAATCAAAAAGTTGATTGGCCCCCGCCAATTTAAGAGAGAATTTATGAAATTTTTTTTAAAAGTAATGAGCTATGGACAAACAATATTTTTTTGCGACAATGAAGGACAAATGAGGAACAAACGAATTAGCAAAGAAAAATTCAAAAAAGTTAATTTGCCCCCGCCAACTTAAGAGAGCTCAGTAGATTCACTGTAATTTTACTGCTTTTACCAGCTTTAACTGTATACTGTATTACAAATATACATTGTATGAAAAACACTGTAATTAATTTTAATGATAAAAACAAAATATTTTCATATAACTGCGTAAAAAGTAAAGCAATATGCTCTAGAGCAGCTAACTTGTAAATATTAGCTGTAAATCGTGAAATATACAGGTCCGTTTATGTCCATTGAATGGTGTTGACGTGAATTTATCCTTTTTAATAAATAGACTTATAGATATTTAAGTTGATGTTAACAAGATATTTTATTTCATTTGCTCCTAAATCAGATCAAATTTATAAAATCTAAAACTCAACTTGACTTGTAAAATACCTGCAGTAATTTTGGAAGCACTTTTCATTATATTATTTGCATTTAATGAATTAGGGAATCGTTCATTGAAAAGTGGCCGCTTTTAGTGGTTATCAACAATTGTTCTTGTAATCAACAGCACGAGATAAATTTTGATGCATCAAAATACTTTTGCACAGGGTGCCTAGCATTATAATTTTTTTCTGTCACTATTAGTTTAAAAAAATGAATTTAATAATGGAGGTACACTTCATGTTTTTTTTTTTAAACAAAATCTTACTCCATCGTCAATATCAAAATTTATTTCATGTTTAATAGCCAGTATAGCTAATTTGATAGTCTACCAATTCAAACACAGTGCGATGGGAAAATTAGTGTAATAAACAAAAAAGAAATCTCTTAATTACAAATACAGTCAAGATCAATTTATCCTTCTAAAAGTGACACAGATAGTAATTAACTTACTTTTTCTTTAAATATGTATTTAAATTTACCTACTGTAAAAGCGCTGTATTTAAGTTAGCGATTTACTGTATTTTTATACCAAGCTACTGTATTTTTATATGCTAAACACTGTAAAATTACAAATCTGACCTGGCAGCACTGGCATGGACGTATATTTTTATAAGTCCATTATCCAAAAACCAGAGAAGTCAAGTCAAGTCAAGATCTAATTAGTCTGTTGGTCAAGATCTATGGGTTGTGTGGAGTTTTGGCGGGAACACGAAGAAGATCGTGTCGTCGCTCTGCATTATTTTTCTAAACTTGTGTTATTTCAAGTATTAATGTGTAAAAGTGGTGGCCTTTTGCTTATTAACTATTTGTGTATGTGCATAAGTGTTGGCAAGTGATATAATGCGACATAACGTGTTTTTTCCTGTTGCCTCCAAAACTCCATAGAAGCTTCAGTAAGATCGCCATCGTCTTACTGGAGTGGGACTTTGACTTGACTGACTTATTTTATATGACTGATTTCGACTATGACTTGTTTTATGAACTAAACTTACGTGTGATGAGAGAATAACGATGTGTATAAGTTACTGTTAGGCTGATGGTTCTTCCAATGCCTTAAACAAACAAAAAATAAAAAAAACTATGGGTTGTAATTTCGTGACAAGTGTAATCTGTTAGAAAAGTTGTTATATTTATTTTAAACGTAATACGTTACTCACACATAATATTAATAAATACATATTCAATTGCATAAAATGGAAGTTACTGATGAAAATTTGGGCACATTGGCAAATTATCTTCAACAGACTCTAAACCCAGACCCGAACATTAGGCGGCCCGGTATGATTTAAAAAATGATTTCTTTATTAATTTATTTTGTATTCTCTATCTATGTGTATTTGCTTGTTAACATTATAGTGCTAGCTAGCTTACTTGCCTATGAGTTTGATAATAGTTTTCAAACGATCAACATATTTATTTATTCATATCATGGTATGATAACCTAATTTTTTATTTACCTTTTCATATTTTGTCGTAATTAAGTACCTAAAAACAACGAGGGTTTGAAGTAAAATATAACCAGTTTATATATATATATTTTATCCTTTTTTAAATTCTCGAACGGAGTATTGTGCCATTATATGTATAAAAATAAAGTATGTCATATTTTGGCGTAGTAAGCTAAACATAACATAACATATCATTTTTCAGCTGAAAAGTTTCTTGAAAGTGTAGAAGTCAATCAAAATTATGCAATTCTCATTTTACACCTTATTGACAAGGATACGGTGGATCTTACAATCAGAGTGGCTGCTGCAATTGCCTTCAAAAACTACATTAAACGGAATTGGCCAGTGGTTTGTACTACAATAATTTTATTATTATCTTGTTATTTGAGACAATTATCATTGATAGCCTAGCAGTTAAACATGTGGACCAGCAATCCACCAGTCCCTGGTTCAAACCCCACTCCAATACCTAATTATTTTCTATTTTTACAAATATAAATAACAACAGTTATTTTATTTCTATTATCAAAAAATTCAAAGTCCACATGCAGTTTTCTGTTTTTGATAAAATTTGCACATTCTTCGAGCATAAATGTAGGGCAGGATGGTATACTAGTTTAGAAATACTTTAACAATTTGTTTATTAATTATTATATTTCACAGTACCTATGTGATGACCCTGTTGACCTTCAATAAGAATATTTATTGTTAACATTTAATTTTAATAGGATATTAGTATTTGAACGATTCACAGTAGCTTGAAAAATAACAGTTTCTTTTTAAACATATTACTGCGATTGTTAGGCATATGTCTCCTTAGACTTAGAGGGTACCCGAAAGGGTAAGCTGCTGGCAGACCACTGAATGAATGTAAGAAGGTTCCGGTGGCCCGCCAATTTAGGCGGAGAGACGGCACACAGCAGGTTTTTTTAGTGTGTGAGGGCCCCACACTACCCTGTTCATTCCGAACGACGGGGTGTGTGGTTAGGTACATTTTATCCCGCCTTAACAAAAATAAAGGCATATGTCTTCTCTCAGAGTGAGAGGGATTTAAATTGTAATTTACTAAATTGGCTCATTGTGGTTTGGTAGACTTTACCCTCAATTGGTTGGGTTTTCCATTAGCAGCAGGCAGATATTTGTGAATAAAAATACATAATTTCAAATGCTCAAAGGGGTATGCTCTGTGAGAGATTTTGACCTCAGACTAGGGGTCCATATCAATCCACATGTCTTTATTTTGATGATAATCTTTACAGTTGGTCTTGCCTACCACTGCTGTGTATAAGTATTTATGCTTAAATACAGTACATTTTATGTAGTTTTTAACTATTGTATAGGAGGAAGATGGTATAGACAGGATCCATGCATCAGATCGAGCAACTATCAAAACATTGATTGTATCGTTGATGCTCAAGTCTCCAGAAGCTATACAAAGGCAGTTCAGTGATGCCGTGTCTATAATTGGAAAGTGCGATTTCCCAGATAAATGGCCCACCTTGATACCGGAAATGGTGGATAAGTTTAATACAGGTAAGTTACTTTATATTTATGGCCTATAATGGTATACAAGAAGAAGAAGAAGAAATACCTAATTCAGCAATGAGAATGGCTTTTTAGTGGCCTGCCTAGCTTTGCCTGGCACGCCTGGTATATTTGAATAAAGTATCAACTTCTAACCACATTAGTATTAGCGTCATTCCACAAAAATAGGACATCTCTATGTCCACAGCACATTTCACTTGATATAATTAATAATTCTTGTATCCTAAATTCCTAAGTAATAGCTCACAATGTGATTTATTCATCACTCACATTTTTTTTTCAATTACAATAATCTATATTTCTGAAATCCTTTTTATTGACTATAAATGTCAGTCCCTAGGCATGTCCAACATTCGAAATTTTGTGTTTGGGCATCCATATTTATAGAAACATTAAGTTTACACTTACCTTTATCTATTGTTTAATGGTTAATATAACATGCCTAATTCTATCAATCTATTGCAGTTTAGATAAATAATCATTAGGTTTCCTAAAGCGAACTAAGTGTCCACAACTTTTATCATCAGGCCCTAGCTGTTAACAGATTTTGAAATTTCGCGGCTTATATGAATGTAAAGTGAATGCTAACTAGTTGATTTTAAAGTAAGACATGAAGCTATCCGCAGACTATACTCGCTTTGCGTCGAGCATTTTGTGAATTAGTGCAAACGTGGCTGTTGTTGCGGAAAACAGTGACATTCCAGTCACTTCGCCAGTCCCTCGGTAAGTATTTTATTGTTTAATTATATAAAATTTATATTAATTAATTATTATTTACAAGTGATTTTTCGGACTTGTTCGGTACGTCGTATTAATTATCGTAGTATCAATCAATCAGCAATTTGTAAGTAGTAAGTCAATCAGCAATTTGTATTAAATTTTATTCCGAATCGTCAGTCCCTGAACCATCAGGCCCCAGCTTTAAATGGTATTAGGGACTGACAGAAGTGGTTAGGGACTGAAGTTTATTATATTGTGATATTAACAGTACCACTAAATAAATTGACACTGATTAAATATTACGATTATTAATGTTGTACTTTATCAAGTTACTTTAGGGATCAAAAAGTAATTTAAGTAAATGTAATATGAATAAATAGTAGTCATTTTATTTAAAAATATGTAATGCATAATACACTAAATGATTTTCTTTTTGTTTTCGGGATTTGAAACTGTAAGCTGTCGGACTTAACTCAAGTTGATAACAGTTATTGGTCATAACATTTCATAATTACGTGTTAATTATCTGTTTTGCAGCAAAATGCCGCTTAAAACGAAACCGAAATTATCTCAAGAGGAAATAGCCATTAAAAAAACAGGTGCTTCAAAAGCAACAAAATGAAAAAAGACGTTAAGAATCAATATGTTAGAGAAATTCGCAGTTTCGAGCAATTGTCACGAAGTCGGAATTGACAAAGCATCTGGGACGGTATCCAGGAGATGCAGGTTCAAATCCTGCTCGTGACTGTTATTTTCGATTTCACATTTGCACACTGTATTAATATGATCACTATAAAATAGGAACTCTAGAATATGCAAACCAATCCAATCTTTTTGAAGTAGCTGAAGTTTATAGTAAAAATTCTGAAGAAGAAATTCCTTTACAAAACTTACGTAAACGCAAAGGAATTGAACAAGCAGGCACAAGTAAGAATTTAAGAGATAAACTGAAGGTGACATTATGGCAATGGATATTATGTTTAATATAAATATATATAATATATGACGACGAGAAGAACTGACTGTTACATTCCTTAAAGTATGTAATAACGAAGGAACATTATTAAAATTTGATGAACATAACGTCGCTGATGTGCTTTATGATAATGTCATTGAAAAACTGGCAAAGCCCTATTAATTGTCAAAGTTGATAAAGTGTTTAACAAGTTTAGATTATTTTATTGCGATACAAGAAGACCTAGTGAACTTCGCATCACCTACTATTTATTTTATCAATCCTAATCAATCTGTATCGTTTAAGATTTGGATTTTGTTAGATTATTAAATGAAACTTGCTTGCAATGCAAATTAATTAGAAAGAATAACAGTAGCTGTCATTTTGTCGTCTGTTAGCCTTAGGCATGGACGTATTAAAGGAACGGACAGCGCCTCGCTAAGACAAAATTGAGGATACGTAATGGCGGTGGCTATCTATGTGTGAATGAATTTAGGGTTGCCATGTTAGCCAAATATACCCTTTTTATTATACATATTAAAAAAAAAACAGGTTGGCAGATAAATGTATATGAAATATACCGTACTATTTCAAAAGGTTAATAGTGCAAAAAACACTATTTTACTGTATTTATTTAAAACTTAAAATAAATCATCGGCAGATAATGGGTAATAAAAGATAACATAATTATGTCGATAAAATGGCATTAACTTGCATGTTTGTCGGGACTACAGTGGCCAAGGTGTCTTTACTGCTTTGACAATCAATGTCTTTCCGAGGAATCCGATGCAGTTGTAATCGGTAGAGTTACTGTTCTAGCGCAGATGGGGTTCACAGAATTCTAGGAAACTATTGCTCTTTTTTGAGGTGAGCGGAATACACAAAGCTTATTGTTTTAAACAGTTTTATGTTATCTATATGGGCCGCTACAGTTTCTAATTGTAAGCAGATATGTTATATTATTATTAAAATAGAATATTTTGAAGAGTGGCTAAAGGTAATTTTAATGATTTTGTTTTGGTATGAGATAACGCTTCTTACCACTCCCATAAGGTAGAATAAAACTGCCACTACAGGGTGGCGTAAGGCCCAGTTCAAAAGTAGCTAAACTCAAAGAATGTAAACAATTAATACACTGCTTAAAGCAGAATTACTGTAAATCATTCCAAAGTAAAGACTTATTATCAAAAAATGTAGTTGAGGAGTTCACTGTCGAGTATGGTGTCAACATCTCAAAAGACTTCCTTAGCACTGTAAATCAAATCCCATATAACTAGTATGGGCACAGGTAAAGGGGCGTGTCGCAAGAAATAACAAATGTTTTAAAATGGCTGAAATTAAAGAATTATTTACTGAGGGCTAAAGTTGTTGACACTGCGATGGTAGTTGAGATATATCGAGTATGTTATTATACTTAAAGTAACGTAATAAAATGATGCTACTCATTCACCTTATTGATAATGTAACAGAAAGATTCTTAGTAAATGTATATTCTGAAAGTAATATTTCAGAAATAAATTGTGATTAAGAAAGTTCGGCTTTTATTTTTTCATTTTGACTAAAATGATAATAAGCAGACAAATAGGCATCTACGGGGGCATCTATCACCTTATTTTAAGTCGCTTTCGTTAAATGCGATTTTCTTATGAACATAAATAACACTCGCAAATGCAATTTTATTACGTTACTAGCCTTTGCCCGCGGCTCCGCCGCAGCCAAAAGTTAGTTTTTGGGTTATATCTCAGCTTCCCGATAAAGTAGCGTATAAAATGTATACCAATTGTTAAGTGTAATCAAGAGCTATCAAATAAAAAGTTGCATCAAAATCCGTTCAGCAGTTTTTGCGTGATGTTCGAACAAACAAACAGATATACAGACAAAAAATTAAAAAAAAATTGTTTTGTGTTTAGATACGCTTATATAGTCTATTACAGTATTTTTTTCTAAAATATCTTAAATGTACAGATATGTTTACTTTAATTTAGATTTTGTAAATGCTACAATAATAAATTCATGCTACTTATACTACTGATCAACGCAAATTCAAATTAATAAACCATCAGAAAATTTATTATAATAAAAAAAATATATTAATTACGTGTTTTCGATAACTCAGACTACAACAACACTATTAATGATACGTGGCAATCAAATATAATTTTAGTTTACAAACTAAAAAATCAAAGTATAGTAATTTAACCTAAACAAATAGTACCTCATAAATATAAACTATAAAATTCCCATATTTCGGGTAATTTCCACTAGCGAATATGAGCAATACTGGCATTGTGATGAATTATTTTGTTCTGGTGAATTAATATAAATTTTAATGTATAAAATCGGGAACTAAGTGATTAAATTATTCATTTACCTATGAAACGTGACTCCTGGATTTTTTTTATTTCGGTCACTACGGTTTTTCACCGTTTCACCACACAAGATATGCTTTATTTTGATATTTTTTTGCAGCGTAGACGTACCGACTGTGATAACGTTTAATCGCGCAATGGCCGACTAAGGTGTGAATGTGTGCGTGTCGGCATGTACGTACAGCGAACTGGCCGACTCTGAGTGACACAATCTTTTGTTAGCAAGGCTCAGTCCGCTCTTTTTATTAAGTCCATGGCCTTTAGGCTTTGGTTTTGTAAGAATTTGATTTGAACAATCTTATCTTATTATAATGACTGATCATTATAACTATAAGAAAGAATACTTATTATTTCAATATAAATAGCTAATATGCGATTGTCTGAATAGTCAATAACTGAGATGAAAATGTGATACACTTAGCAGTAGGGTTTAAGGTTGTGCAAGAATTTAATTGGTTGAATCCCTCATATAATGACTGATTATTATTAGAAATAAGTGTTAAAACATTATTGTAACCTAACCTAGGTATAATGTGATTGTCCTCATTATATGTTTATAAATAAATATGATGGTAAATACATATACATAGCTTGTTTCATTACAATAGATGCCCAAATATCAGTCCCTGATCAGAGCTGTCAGTCCCTAGATGCCTCGAATTTGCAAAATTTTCAATTCCTCCTAAACTACTGCATAAAGTGACTGGCCCTTTTAGATATAGCATAATTCATTAATTGCCTATCATATACACTGATAGGATATTCAACAGCATCTTAAAAAATGTTGGGACAAATTACCTTCAAAAGTACACGGATTTTTGTGGAATGACCCATTAATACCTAAGCACCATAAATATCTATAATGTCTAAGTAGTCCCTTTAAAAAGATACTGGTCTAATTAGTAACTATGTGTGACCATGTAAGCCATGAAGTACCTTACTTATCACTTACTGTCAAGTGGGCTGTGGCTCATCGGCCAATAATACAAACAATTAATTTATGACCATTAGGTATATGGTAATTATACAAATTTGTTGTCAATATAATGTACATTTTTGTGTTACAGGTGATTTTCATGTTATCAATGGTGTACTTAGAACGGCACACTCATTATTCAAAAGGTACCGATATGAGTTCAAGTCTCAAAGCTTATGGCAGGAAATCAAGCATGTTTTGGAAAACTTTGCCAAGCCCCTCACTGACTTATTTGTGGTAAATATTTATGATTTTTGGTAATACTTTTTGGGGGAGTAAAGTTTAGTTGGGGCGCGGTGTATATGAGTAGTCAGTGTGTAACATCAATTGTATCATATTGGAGAATAATTAATTCTATCAGGTCTTCGTCACAACTATAATTAACTCCATTTCAAATAATGTGTCCAATATTAGTGTGTACCCGCTAGTACCCAGGCCATAAGCAGTCCGCTTTTTTATAACAAAATTCGTAACCCTAAAAATATTTATTTTATAAAAATTGTATATTTACCTACCTACTCAAGGCGTATCTATTTTAAGTTAGTAACTATGAAATGAAATGTTTGTTGTTAAATATAAAAGAAGAAAATATGCAGCCTGCACTGCAATGCTTGTGTACAATTGAATGTACTCTTAAGTTTATAATCAAAGAAATTCATAAGATGTAATAAGAATTGTATGTTGACTGCAATGCAAAAAATATTGGTTTCTTGACAAGTGTGCTTATCATCCATTGCCATGCAGAGCTCTGCTTGTCTAATACAATTGATAGTGAAAAGTAATATCTGTCTCCCAGAAAATGGTAATGGTCAGATAATCAAAAATAATCTATGATTATATTTCAGGCCACAATAGATTTGACCACAAAACACAGTGATAACCCACAAGCTCTACGAGTTATATACGGCTCTCTAGTGTTAATATGCAAAGTGTTCTACTCGTTAAACTACCAAGACCTGCCAGAGTTCTTTGAAGACAACATGCCTATTTGGATGCCAAATCTACTTAATCTGTTGCAAGTTAAAGTGCCTTGTTTGGAAAATGATGTGAGTGGTTTTTTTTTACAATAACCTCCACTTATGATGACTTCTTCGGTCTTAACCACATTGAATATATACCATTAATATATTAACAAAAATTTGGAGAAAATTCTCAAAAACAAAAAAGCGATAAAGGTGTCTTTTATTACTTATTAATCGAACAAAAAGTTTTTGATTCAGAAAAAGGTGAGTTTTACAATAATAACAAAAAAAAAAATAATAAGCGACAAAAATACTAGGTATAAAAGTATATACAAAAGATAACTATAAAGTATTTTATTTATTTAAGTATTTAAACACAAAGTAAAAAATATGAAATCGAAAATAACAGTCACGAGCAGGATTCGAACTTGCATCTCCTGGATACCGTTCAGATGCTTTGCCAATTCAACCATCGTGACCCTTGCTCCTGACTGCTAATTTCGATAACACATTCATACTTAACGTCTTTGGGTGACGCCTGCACCATCTGTCGGAAGTAATTTCATACATTATACCGACCAGGTAAACTTAATTTTACAATTAAGATTTTACCTAATAATGACGCAAACCCTGTTAATATTTAGATATTTTTATATATATTTTCAGCATTTGACATGCTTAGCAACATACATTAAACACAAAGTGAAAAATGTGAAATCGAAAATAACAGTCACGAGCAGGATTCGAACCTGCATCTTAATTGTAAAATTAAGTTTACCTGGTCGGTATAATGTATGAATATACTTCCGACAGATGGTGCAGGCGTCACCCAAAGACGTTAAGTATTAATGTGTTATCGAAATTAGCAGTCAGGAGCAAGGGTCACGATGGCTGAATTGGCAAAGCATCTGGACGGTATCCAGGAGATTAATGTATGTTGCTAAGCATGTCAAATGCTAAAAATATATATAAAAATATCTAAATATTTACAGGGTTTCGTCATTATTAGGTAAGATCTTAATTGTAAAATTAAGTTTACCTGGTCGGTATAATGTATGAAAATACTTCCGACAGATGGTGCAGGCGTCACCCAAAGACGTTAAGTATGAATGTGTTATCGAAATTAGCAGTCAGGAGCAAGGGTCACGATGGCTGAATTGGCAAAGCATTTGGACGGTATCCAGGAGATACAGGTTCGAATCCTGCTCGTGACTGTTATTTTCGATTTCACATTTTTCACTTTGTGTTTAATGTATGTTGCTAAGCATGTCAAATGCTAAAAATATCTAAATAAGTATTTCTTTAATAAAATAAATACTCGTGCATAATGTAAAAAGATTGTGGGATTTCACAGTATTTTTGTTTTATGTATTTTACATGTACTTATTGTTATCTTTGTACCAAAAATTTATTTAATTAAATAAACTACCTTTAGTAAGTAAGTATAAACTATTTGTGAATAAAGAAAAAGAGATTTTTAGTAGGAGCGGGAATCGAACCCGCATCTTTTCCAATCCGGAGAAGTGCTCTAAGCCACTAAGCTATCCTACTGATCTTTCGATCATCCCAATTTCTTAATCACATTTGTCTTACGACCAACGCCATCTATCGGCAAGCATTACATGCATCCAATATAGTAAGTTTAATTTTGCAATTAAAATTCATACTATTTGACGGCGCGATATTTTTTAAACATTTTAGATCTATTGCTTGTAGCAATTGACATGCTCCGCTACTTTTTAAAGTACAAATTATTTGTTAATAAAGAAAAAGAGATTTTTAGTAGGAGCGGGAATCGAACCCGCATCTATATTTTTTTTAGAGTTTTTCTCTGTTTGTCTATCTGTTTGTTTGTTCGCGCATCACGCAAAAACTACTGAACGGATTTTGGTGCAACTTTTTTTATTTGATAGCTCTTGATTAGACTTACAAAACTGGTATACAATTTATCCAGCTACAATAACGGGAACCTGAGATATAAGCTAAAAATTAGCTTTTGGCTGCGGCGTAGCCGCGGGCAAAGGCTAGTAATACTGTAACATACGTGATTGCTTACTTATCTATCTACTACAGATTTTGGTATTAGCAAACATGTTTGAATGTTCCTAAGATTGTTTCTAACCAATCAAAAATTAAATAATTTTGTCGGTAGATAACTTACAAACATACTTGAATATTAATAGGTAGGGGCTAAGGGAATTATGATTATAAGCTCGTGTGGAAGTCGTTTATTGCAAAAAAGCGTGCGAGCCGGGAGCCGAGCAACAACCTTTTGCCATACGGCTGCCCAAGACGCGGAATAACATCACTCTGATTTTGTAGAATTAAAATAAATTGTCATACCAACCAATCAATTTTATTGACGTGTCGACAGGACGAGGACGAGAAGGGCGGAGTCCTGGAGCAGTTGCGCACGGAGGTGTGCGAGTGCGCGTCGCTGTACGCGCTCAAGTACGAGGAGGAGTTCGCGCCGCACGCGCCCGCCTTCGTCACCGCCGTGTGGACCGTGCTGCTGGCCACGGGCCCGCAGCCCAAGTACGACGCCGTACGTATACGCATACCCCCCCTTGTACAGTAATACAGTGTAATATTGGGCTCTAGCCAGCAATAGGCTCGCCCCCTATTACGTGGGACTTAAACATAGTTGACGCACGGTGGGTATGTAACACACCTCTGCCTACCCCTTCGGGGATACAGGTGTGGTTCTATGTTTTAAGAAATTGTGCTTAGAATCTCTTATACCTCACAGATTCAGACCAGCAGTCTGTTCATTGTGATAGCTATCTCCAACTTATATTGTTCACAGTTGGTTTCAAACGCGCTGACTTTCCTTGCTAAAATTGCCGAGAAAAACCATTACAAGAGCTTGTTCGAAGACCCTGCAACACTAAGCAGCATTTGTGAGAGAGTTGTCATTCCTAATATGGAGTTTAGAGGTCAGTGGAGTTGTGTATTTAGTTTTAGAAATGCTCAGTGGTAGTTTAATATCGCCAGGCTTACTGCTATTTGTGCTCATCGTTGAAAAAGTAACTTTTTACTGGTAGATATTATCAAGCTTGAAAACGTCTATAAGTATTTTACGGTCACTTTTTTGATACCATGTTTAAAACTATATGTACTACCACTGAGAATGAGTCTCATTCAGAGAGATTCAATCCACAGGTTAGCACTAGACTTCATATCAAATCAAATCTTTATTTGCCAAATAAGCTGAGAGACAATCATCAGACATCTAAATTCCTCACAATGACTTCCTTTAACCACAAAACGATGATGATGATGATGACCAGACCGGTTAGATAGGATTTTGTTTAGAGATTTCTTTTTATGTTAAAGTGCTATTACTAAAGTGTGAAATAGCTAACGATAACTACGAGAGGGATTGAACTCACATCGTTTGGAACAGAGGTTCAGACGCTGCGTCACTTCAGTTTTTGTAGCAGTTGCTTGGAGCTACCAATTTTTCTATACATATACTTACTGTCTTGGCGCCAAATTTTTCTTGCAGATATTTACAACATAATATTGTTCTGACAAAGTGGCTTAATAACTGAATTTTTAGTCTGTCTTCTCAGAGTACATAATATTTTATTGTTATAGAATCAGATATGGAATTGTTCGAGGACAATCCTGAAGAGTACGTGCGGAGGGACATTGAGGGCTCAGATGTGGACACGCGACGTCGCGCCGCATGCGATCTCGTCAAAACTTTAGCACAGCACTATGAAGAGAAGATGATGCACATTTTCGGGCAATACGTCCAGGTAACGTGAGAATTTCGTTTATTAGTACGCCCAATATAGTTCTGTAATTTTTGTAACCGTATTTCGTTCGGGAAAAGGGCAATATTTCCACGCAGAGATTGCAACTCATAAGAATAAGATTTTTTATTAAACGTTTTATCCCTAAAGGGGTGTACTTATATAATTCGACTTTGTAGCATCCTATAGGGAATGAGCTTGTTGCCGTCCATCGAGCATCAGAGGAAAAAGTTATAATGTCCCACGTGTTCGCGACTCATCGCGTTTATAAAGCATGTGCTTTGAAAATGAAATTAAAAGAAAATAAGACGGCCTTGCTGGCAATTAGTTGCATGAGGCCTTTTGTTGCGATGCGTTTGTTACTCTTTAAGAGGCAACCAGTAGTAATTATATATAGAACAATGAATATTGAATCAACATCAAATATTTCTTTAAATTTGTTAATAAACTAGAGTTTCCCCGCAGTTTCGCCACAGCCAAAAGCTAGTTTTTAGGTCATATCTCAGGTTCCCGATATAGTAGCGGGATAAAATGTATACCAGTTTTTAAGTCTAATCGAGAGTTATCAAATAAAAAAAGGTGCCTCAAAATCCGTTCAGTAGTTTTTGCGTGATGCGCGAACGAACAAACAGAAAAACAGACAAACATATATTTATAATAGTACATTAGTTATCTCGGAATGGAATTTAAAATTAACAGCGTTGCTCTTACTTTAATAATATTTTGCTCCGCTCGCGGCAGACGCTACACGCGCAGTTCCGCTGGACCTTTGCCTAAATGGCTATCGACGTTAACGTCTGTTGCAGCTAATGCTGTCGAAGTACGCGGAGGTGGGGCCGAGCGCGTGGCGCGGCAAGGACGCGGCGATGTACCTGGTGACGTCACTCGTGTCCCGCGGCAGCACCAACGCCGCCGGCGTCACTCGCGCCTCGCCGCTCGTCGACCTCACGCAGTTCGCGGCCGCGCACGTGCTGCCCGACCTGGACCGGCCTAACGGTACGTGCCGCCACCGACTTAAATGTCTTGTAGATATTAAACCGCCTTGATACACATGGTCTATTTGGTGATATTTTCACACGATCCACAATTCAATACGTGATTCACGTATAGTCGTAATCGATCACATGGGCGCGCACATTGGACATGAATCCATTAACATTTGACTATCTCGATCTACGACGTATTCGCCCTAAACTCACTCACGTGTTACAGCTAAAGGAAGAAATGTACATTAAAATAATATTTTGTTGTCCAAGCTTTACTAATTTAAGCTGAAAGTAAGAGTGATTTGGGGTAACTATTTTAAAAATTATTTTATGCAGCAGGATATTACTTTAGCTATGGCCAGGTTAATGTCTAGCTATCCAAAAGAATCATCCATCCATCCATCCATTAGCCTTTGAACGTTCACTGCTGGACATAGGCCTCCCCAAGAGAATACCACAACGAGCGGTCCTATGCCGACCACTTCCAACGGCTCCCCGCGGCTTTGACCAGATAGTCGGTCCACCTGGTGGGGGGCCGTCCTATGCTGCGCCGTCCGATACGTGGTCGCCACTCGAAAATCTTTCTAGTCGGTTCGTCGAGCGATTTGGCCTGCCCATTGCCACTTCAGCATGGCAACCCGGCGGACTATGTCGGTCACTCTCGTTCTCCTACGGATCTCTGTATTACGGATTCGATCACGTAGGAAAATACCAAGAATAGCCCGCTCCATGGCCCGCTGAGCGACTTTGAGTCTTGATACAAGGCCAACATTCAGAGACTACGTTTCTGTTCCATATGTCATCACTGGTAACACACACTGGTCGTAGACCTTCGTTTTCAGACACTGCGGAATATTGGACGAAAAGATCTTCCTTAGCTTCCCGAATGAATCCAAAAGGATAACAAAATGAAATATACTTATTCAATAAGATGTGTTAGACGGTGGCTCAATTTTATTATTTTATGGTTTTCAGTGGCAGAGTTGCCGGTATTGAAGGCGGATGCTATCAAATACATCATGACGTTTAGGTCGCTTCTGCCCAAAGAACTCATCACCGCAGCTGTGCCGCGACTGGTAAGAAAGTACATTAACCATATTTACAATATAAAAAAAATCTAAAACGAAATTAATTTTTAATCCCCTTTCTTTCCCGCCAGATAGAGCATATTGGTGGGCGGGGCGTAGTCTGCACGTACGCAGCGTGCGCCTTAGAGAAACTAATTGCGGGCGGAATGGTCCAACGAAATGAGCTACAGCCACACGCTGGCACGTTACTAGCAAAGCTATTTGAAGCACTCGGACAACAACTAGACCCTGCCGACCACAACGAGTATGTTATGAAAGGTAATTGTCACCATTGTAATCACTAAAAGTTGTTTATTTTTATTATATGTTTAGCCTTGTATTAATTAGCTTATTTATTGAGCTGGATCAATAAATAAATTAATATGTTCATCGCTGGATCAAATCTGGCTCAAAGGACCAAAACGTTGGGGCACCTTCTCGCAACAGGGATTGTTGTTTAAATATTCACGTGTCTTAGAATTAATAGACCATTATTTCCTCTCAAGGTTATTCAATACTAAAGTTCTTTATGTCCGTGTTATTGCTTCTTTATTTGACTTTCTCAATCGACATACAATACTTGTGGAATAAAATTGTAATTGATGAAATTATTACTTTCCAGCAATCCTGCGTACCCTGTCATGCTTACAGGAAGGTTCACTGTCTTACCTCGGTGATGCGTTACCGAAGCTGGCGCATATGCTATCAGTAGTGGCGAAGAACCCTTGCAAGCCTCACTTCAACCATTATTTGTTTGAAACCCTGTCGCTTGCAGTCTCGTGAGTATTCTTTATCTCCATGAATGACATATATCCCTCTAAAGGTATTGACTGAAAGACTTTTCACCTTCAAAGAAGAATTGACCAAGATCCGATGGGACATTGTAGGATTATCAGAAGATAATCCTCCAGTCCGGGTATTTGCTGTTCTGAAGAAGCTGAGGAAGATCTTCACGTTACCAACATTCCGCATTGTCTGAAAACGAAGGTCTATGACCAGTGTGTGCGCGTTACCAGTGATGACATATGGAACAGAGACGTGGTCTCTGAATGTTGGCTTTATATCAAGGCTCAAAGTCGCTCAGTGAGCCATGGAGCAGGCTATGCTCTATATTTCTCTATGTGATCGAATCCGTAATACGGACATTGGTAGGAGAACGATAGCGACCTACATAGCCCAATGGGTTGGCATGCTGAATTTGTAAAAGGGCAGGCCACATCGTTCGACGAACCGACAACCGTTGGGGACAAAAGGTTCTCGAGTGGCGACTAGCTTCCGTAAATTGTAACTCTAGTAGAATGTAACTAAGAGATCATCGTGACTGGGTGAGCGATTATTGCGACATCACGCGTCTTTATCTCTACCAATCACAAATAAGACGATACGATGTCGATACGATTTTGTGAATCACACTCATGTATGTATCTTATAGTGCAGCGTAGGACGGCCTCCGTCCAGATGGACCGACAATCTGGTTAAAGCTGCAGAAAGTCGTTGGATCCAGTCAGCACAGAACCGCTTGTTGCCGCGCTCTCTTGGGGAGTGGGCGTGGACTTCGAAAAACTGATAGATGGATGGAATAATCCCAGCGACACTTACCACATATACTAGCCCCCTAGTGTCATTAATGCTAATCTAATGCTAGCCTGTAGCTTCTCTGCGAAAATTAGTCATTTTAAGTCAGACAATCTCTTTTATTAGTGATCCCTCTTAATATTTTGTGAAATAATTTATGTAATTCCTGAATTATTTATTGAAATAATAAAATACGCAAACGAGCAAGTAATCTTTTATATTTGACAATCAGCAGACAAGTGACAAGGCATAGATTAATAACAAATGTTATAGAGTACAAATGGCGTATAGAGTAGTGTAGCAATTAGTTAATTTCAACACCTCTCACAATGTCTCCTCATCATCTACTGATAAATACAGACCTTAGGATTAATCATATTGCTGACTCATTGTTAAAAAAAAAACATTTCTTTGGCAGAGTCGTCACTAAAGCAAATCCGAGGGCTATATCAGCATTCGAAGATGCCCTGTTTCCAATTTTCCAAGAAATTTTACAAAATGATGTTCAAGGTACGTACGGTCATGATGTTTCTGGTTATTATTATTTTTTTGTTATTACTAGGTACTTTTTTTTATTGACTAAATAAATAAATTACTATGTATAAATTACTTTAAAAATGAGTTTTCTGTAGTAGATCGCAGTATTGCCAATAATAATTTATATTGAATAATTTTTTATGTAAACAATGCCATATAATAGATAGAAAGCCAATCGGTTAAACAATATTTTGTAATAAATAAGACTATACTATCTGTTTTGGCTTTAGTCTGGATAAAGATAGGATGAATTAAAGGTACTCACAATACCGCTGACTCGAATTTTCTTGAATTTTACACACTCCGATTTAATATGTGCGACCGCCGTGAGAAACTCAAAACACTCTTATTGTAGATGGCGCGGCGCACGGTGGTTTTGATTCGTGAGTGAGTGAGATAAAGGATTGGATTTGGTTTAGGGTGGGATACCATTAGGGACTGACTTAAAGCCTTTACATATCCCCCTACATGATATCTGCGTGGATTTCAAAGTTAGATAGTAGTAGAAACCCCTAAGCAGACAAAGATATCGTATACAGATCCATACTTCACCCGTGATAGAGATAGTAGTTAAGATTGCATAAATATAGGTAGTTTTAATGTTAGTGTTTAAATTAAATTCATTATAAATAAATGTTAGTGTTTTGCTTATAAAATAATGTTAAGTTTTAATGACTTTCAGTAACAGGAAGAGGACAAACTTTAACCGTAGGTCTAACTAGTAAACCTTTCGAAGTTTTTACAGTCACAACGCGAGTGATATTGTCCTTTCCGGGATGTAATTGAACAACGCGAGCTAAACGCTATTCGTTGGGAGGTAAGTTAGGTTCAATAATGGTGACCAGATCGTTTAATTTCTGCTCATGGTTGTCGTTTTTGAACCATTTGGTTCGTTGTTGTAAATGTGTGAAGATAATCACGCTGCCAAGTTCGCCAAAAACTTTGAGTTAATCTCTGTAATAGCTGCCAACGGGTCCGCAAGGTAACGTTTTCAGGGAATACTGGTTCTGATATAGATACCAATGGACAGCCGATTAAAAAATGTCCCGGTGTAAGTGCGTCCACCTCGTCCGGATCAGTGGAAAGTTCTACCAATGGTGGGGATCTTAACATCGCTTCAACCTTGGTGGGAACTGTATAGAATTCCTCATACATGAGGATTTGTGAGCCTACTACTCTTTTTAGATGGTACTTTACCGAACGAATACTCCGTTCAAAGATTCCACCGAAATGAGCCCCGGACGCGGGATTAATTTTCCACGTTATGCTACGAAAAGAGAGTTGCCGTGAAATTAAATCGCGTTCTTTTTCAAGCCATTCAGACATTTCTGATAGAGACGAGGCACACAATGTAAATAAGTTTTATGATAGTGGTCGATAATGAGTTGACTCAACCGCGAGGTTTTAGGTAACAGATAATTATGGATGTTTGGCATTATTAGGTAAGTTCGTATGTTTTAGGCGTCCCCCTACACGGATAACTCCCTGTGCATCAAAAAAGGGCGAAAGTTTTAAGAGATGTCGCGGTAGTGACTTATTTTTTAATATGATCGTTGTGACATCGTTAAAGTTTTGGTTTTGAACATATTTTACTAAACGGTTTATTGATAGGTCAAGCTCAGAGGTGGTGAGAAAGGTAGATAAATTTCGTTCAGTGTTTTCTTCTAGAATTATTGATAAACCGGTAAATCCACGCCAGTATTCGTTGGACGCGGGATAGACTGGATTAACGTTCCAGCTGAGTGTGTAGCACATCCATGCCATGGGTAACCAGATGAACCTGTGATTTGAGCTCTGGTAGGTTACTCTGCCCTAGGACTGCTGATACAGGCCAGTCGCTTTGCAGTCCGGTCAACCACGGGGGCCCTGACCACCATCTATCACACTCAGCCAGCTGAGAACATGATAACCTACGACTACATAAATCGGCTGGGTTGTCATGAGTAAGCTTATCATCCCATGAGAGTTTTAGTCGCCACAAATCTTGAAGGAGTAACTTTGCTTTGAGTATGACTGGAGTGATCCAGCCAACGAATCGAATATACGGGCTACATTTGATAAAATGGAACACTTCGTACATTTGTTGTCTACGATCGGAATATATGTATATGTGAAATTATCCTTTCGGGGATCGTATTGTACTCCTAAGATTTTGAGAACAGACTTAGGTATTGTCTCCATCGGTAAAGGTTTTAAGCGATTGACATTGATCAGGCAGAGTTTGTAAAAATCTTGAGGAGTTACTACTTCGTTTACGAAGTTCAAATTGACCGTAACTTAGCAGTTTAATTATTTTTAAGTTTAATAGCTACGCACACAGAGGGTGCACCAATCGTAATGTCAATCATGAACGTTTCACGGCACAGAACTGCAGTAGCGCGCGGATATTCAGCACCCTGATCAGTTGCGAGTTGGCGAAGTGGTCGTATGGCGAGATAAGGTGAACTGGTCACTCCGTATGTGACAGTAGTAAGTTCGTATTCCCGCACAGGATCACTGGGCGACTCGCGCCATAGAACGTGTTGATAGTGACAATCGTTCGGATGAATTAATATCTGTCGGTACATTTTCGTTATGTCGCATGTGAAGACTATCGTGTGGAGTCTGAAGTTAGTTATGATATCAACTAGGTCAACTTGAAGTTTAGGCCCGTTATACACGATGTCATTTAAAGATAAACCATTTGTTGTCTTACAACTTGCATCAAAGACGACACGAAGCTTAGTTGTCGCGCTTTCGGGTTTAATGACGCAATGGCGTGGAATAATATTCGTTATATTTTCGTTTGACTAGTATCAGATACAAGACGCATGTGACCTAAGCTTTCATATTCACGCATAAAGCTTGTAGTCGACTTTCAGTTGACCTTGTCGGCTTAGTTTTCGTTCGAGATTATAAAGACGCGACAATGAACTGTTATAAAAATACCTAGAGATATATCGCCATCCTTGATTAGCATGGGAACTACGTAACGGCCGTTCGGTTCTCGATAGGTAAGATCTGAATATATACGTTCGCAAACTTCATCTTCCGGTACGGTAATACGCGTGCGAGGTGGATCCTCTACTTCCTAGTACCTCTTGACTTAATTGTCGATTGCGCATGTAGCGGCTAACAACGAGATAACAGCGGAAGGGGGAGTGGACACCTCAGCATCGCATGTACCAGTCAGTATCCAGCCGAATACGCTATGTAGGGCGGTAGGTAACCCAGTCTCCAGCTTCATGCGCTGACCATCATAGATCTCATGAAACAACTCAGCTCCGATTAATAAATCGATTGGCCCGGGCCTGTCGAAGTCGTGGTCTCCTAGAACTAAATGTTGACAAGAATCCCGAACGGCTGACGGCACTTGAGCGCTAGGCAGCTGAGTAGATCTGCTTTATTTTGTGTTGCGGATTATTTAAAGTTAGCGGACGCAAAACGCATTCGGTAACGCCCCTGACTTGAAACACGGTATTCTGCCCCAGCCCAGCTACAGTCAAATTGCAGCGATGAAGCTTAAGGCCTAATTTCCGTGCGCAGACAGTGGTTATGAACGAATCCTGCGCGCCACTATCGATGAGAGCTCGCACTACGTGATAAGCATTTGTCGCAGTGTTATATACGCGTAACTTGCATTTGCCTAATAATACCACCCGGTGGATGGAACCGATGTGAGCGCTTGTAATGGTTTGCACAGGGACGCTCGTCTGGTCAGCCGCAACCGGGTGTAGTAAGGTATGGTGACGCAATCCAAATGTAAAACAGGTGGTTTTAGATTTACACTGTTCGAAGACATGATTTGAACGTAAACAATTGGTACACATATTTTTTGTTTTAATCAAGTCTAATCTAGCACGAGAGTCTAGAGATTGAAAGTTCGCACACTTATAGATCAGGTGCGTGTTCCCATCGCAACATAAACAATAAAATGTTGGCGGGCTTGACTCGGCAACATGAGCTGAGCGTTTTGATTCGCTGCTAATACGCCGATTTGTGTGTGTAAATTTTTTCGATTCTACGTTCCGGGGAAAATTGGGTTTTCTGTCCAGAGATCGCGAATGATTCGATGATATATGAGTATTATCTAAGATTTTTACGTAATCTTGAAGAAATTTTAGAAGTTCGGTGAAAGTAGGTATTTGTGAACCGTTTTGACTTTCGAACCGTTTGCGAGTATCAACATCTAACGATCGCGATGCTAGCTGAAATAATATAAATTTACCTAAGTTTTCTATTTTAATAGTGTGTAACGTATTAGTTAATTCCTGCAGCTCTTGAAAATTACTTGACTTCAATGTGGGGTAGTACAGATTTTTTTTCTAAATAATTACTAGCCAATATTCGCTTATTTTGATAACGCTCGATTAAAGCCTCGAAAACAATGTGATAATTATCAGCAGTTATTGGGACACCCTTTACGAGAGATAATGCCGGTCCCGATAAACACGAAATAATAAAATTTTTCAATACTTGTTATTGAATTGTTTTCTTGTACTAAAACATTAAATCTATCGAAAAATGTTTGAAAGTTTCCTATTTGACCCAAAAATCGATCGAGGTAATTCAAGCTTAGGTAGGCGTACATTACCTGACAACTTGCCTTTCTCCGTAGGTAAATTGTTTTCACTTTGTACTACCGATAACTCGTCCGCCGCGCTTATAACGGCGTAATAAATTTCGTCAAATGCATGTAGTGCAGATTGATTTATCTCTTGATCAGGATTTAACTCTAATTGTATAGATTCCATTTGTTCTGAAAGACTAAATTACTCCTCGCGTACCGTATGTACTCGCTTAAAACGCGATTTAAAAGCTGATACCTTTTAACGATCTTTAACCATTTGTTGATATAAATCGTAAAGGATTTGTATTTGACGGAATACATACTCGCGCTGAGACTGCAACTTAACTGAAAATTAACGTATAGAAAAAAATAACTAATTGAATGTGTTGTGGGTAAGTATACAATTAGTTTAGGTGTGTAGCCTTTTACTAGGTGAATTATTGTTAATGTAGTGTGTAAAATAAGCTTTTTATCAATTGATAACAAATAGAAAGATTATTTGAAATTATATTATTTGCAATAAATAATCTAACTTTATAAAATAAGTAACCTGTGGGTATGTGAGTCTTACACCCATATTCTAAGACTGTTCCTCGAAAATTTCTCGACTCCACTCAAGCGCACTCAAGGAGTTTGGTATTCTTAGTTGCAAAAAATCTCCTCCACTCGACGCCTTTCCTCACTCGAGGTGAGGAAACCACTGTCAATCTCAAGGTACGTCGGGACCAACCTTAAGGAATACTCAAGGAAGTTTTTGTTCTATAAACAATTTACTGAAGTTTATTATTTCATATTTCACAATATTCACTTGTTTTCTAGTGTTTATAATGTATTTCCAGCGGTTTTTGAATTAGTATTATTAAGTATGATTATCTCATAAGATGTTACTTGCGAGATGTTGCAAACTCAACTTTGACGACGACCGTAGAATTCCAAAGACGTAGGTAAGCTATTTTTTTTTCCAGCAGGATTACCGGCACCTAAAGTAGCCGTCGAATTTATTTTATATTTAATTATGAGTTCTTGTAAGCATAACTTTACCGACCGATATTCAGTAAGAATATCTTCCAGACATATTACAAAATAAATGATATCTAAACAATTTATACTATGTAGCTATATAAACACACCCAGCAAAAAAACAATGTTGACGCGACGACGCTATGTAGGTACTTTCTGGTTATAGGATATACGTAAGTATTACTTTTTGCTATGTAGGTACCTACCTGAGTTTTACTCCTTGTGGCGATCCTTGTATAATACCTATCGTCCTATCTAAACATTTACATGTCAAATGACAAACATCTGTTAACTTATGAGTGACCACAGATGTAAAATCAAAGCATTTTTGCCCAAAACAATGTTCTATTTACAATACAATGACGTAATTAATGACGTATTACCTCGACTCAACCTCATTCGAGGTTCCTCGAGTTTTCAACTAAGAATACCAATTTCGAGGATTCCTTGAGATATTCCTTGAGGTATCAGTTGAGTTTGAGTCGAGGAAAGGTTGAGGAACCGTCTTAGAATATGGGTGTTAAAGTTTTACATAAGTTACACTGACCTAATGTTATACTGCTAAATTCTGTTGAGCTATTAATCTGTATAGCATCCGAACAATATTCTACCAACTAAAATATGTCGGCTTATAATGCAAAATGGAATCTGATAGTTTTACAATTTTAAGTTGAATTATTGCAAACCCATAGGTATTCGCGCTCGAAATGGACCACAATTTATGTTTTGGCTTTAGTCTGGATAAAGATAGGATGAATTAAAGGTATTCACAAAACCGCTGACTCGATTTTTTTTTGAATTTTACACTCCGATTTAATATGTGCGACCGCCGTGAGAAACTCAGAACACTCTTATTGTAGATGGCGCGGCGCACGGCGGTTTTGATTCGTGAGTGAGTGAGATAAAGGATTGGATTTGATTTAGGGTGGGATACCATTAGGGATTGACTTAAAGCCTTTACACTATCCATATACACCATTAGTGTATATGAAATTATATGTGTGTAAAGTCCCCCGTGATACAAGGATTATTCCTTATTGCAGGGTGTTGTCTGTTTATAAGAAAAAAAAGGTCTACAATAGTCATATGCACTTTAGGCCAAGAGTCTACAACAAGGGCAACAATATACTCGAATGTAACTATACTGTTTCATTTTGAATTTCAATAAGTGTGTAATTGGTAAATCGCACAGGGTTTCGTAAGTAAATAGTAGATATTGAGTCCAGATAATCAAGGGCCACCCCTGTTCTACAACAACCATAAAGCACATGTAAAGTCTGTTCACAATTGGGTAAACTTATACTGCCTGTTAAATTTCCAGAATTCATGCCGTACGTGTTCCAAATGCTGTCTCTGCTGCTAGAGATGCGCGGCGCGGAAAGTGAGGCGGCGGGAGGCGAGGACCCGTACGCGGCGCTACTGCCGTGTGTCGTGGCGCCCGCACTGTGGGAGCGGCCCGCCAACGTGCGTCCGCTCGTGCGCCTGTTGTGTGCCTTCGTGTGCGCCCGGCACCAGCTCGTGCTCAGCTCGGGCCGACTCGTTAGTGTTACTGCTTATATATCAACCCTACACTGTGGGAGCGGCCCGCCAACGTGCGTCCGCTCGTGCGCCTGTTGTGTGCCTTCGTGTGCGCCCGGCACCAGCTCGTGCTCAGCTCGGGCCGACTCGTTAGTGTTACTGCTTATATATCAACCCTACACTGTGGGAGCGGCCCGCCAACGTGCGTCCGCTCGTGCGCCTGTTGTGTGCCTTCGTGTGCGCCCGGCACCAGCTCGTGCTCAGCTCGGGCCGACTCGTTAGTGTTACTGCTTATATATCAACCCTACACTGTGGGAGCGGCCCGCCAACGTGCGTCCGCTCGTGCGCCTGTTGTGTGCCTTCGTGTGCGCCCGGCACCAGCTCGTGCTCAGCTCGGGCCGACTCGTTAGTGTTACTGCTTATATATCAACCCTACACTGTGGGAGCGGCCCGCCAACGTGCGTCCGCTCGTGCGCCTGTTGTGTGCCTTCGTGTGCGCCCGGCACCAGCTCGTGCTCAGCTCGGGCCGACTCGTTAGTGTTACTGCTTATATATCAACCCTACACTGTGGGAGCGGCCCGCCAACGTGCGTCCGCTCGTGCGCCTGCTGTGTGCCTTCGTGTGCGCCCGGCACCAGCTCGTGCTCAGCTCGGGCCGACTCGTTAGTGTTACTGCTTATATATCAACCCTACACTGTGGGAGCGGCCCGCCAACGTGCGTCCGCTCGTGCGCCTGTTGTGTGCCTTCGTGTGCGCCCGGCACCAGCTCGTGCTCAGCTCGGGCCGACTCGTTAGTGTTACTGCTTATATATCAACCCTACACTGTGGGAGCGGCCCGCCAACGTGCGTCCGCTCGTGCGCCTGTTGTGTGCCTTCGTGTGCGCCCGGCACCAGCTCGTGCTCAGCTCGGGCCGACTCGTTAGTGTTACTGCTTATATATCAACCCTACACTGTGGGAGCGGCCCGCCAACGTGCGTCCGCTCGTGCGCCTGTTGTGTGCCTTCGTGTGCGCCCGGCACCAGCTCGTGCTCAGCTCGGGCCGACTCGTTAGTGTTACTGCTTATATATCAACCCTACACTGTGGGAGCGGCCCGCCAACGTGCGTCCGCTCGTGCGCCTGTTGTGTGCCTTCGTGTGCGCCCGGCACCAGCTCGTGCTCAGCTCGGGCCGACTCGTTAGTGTTACTGCTTATATATCAACCCTACACTGTGGGAGCGGCCCGCCAACGTGCGTCCGCTCGTGCGCCTGCTGTGTGCCTTCGTGTGCGCCCGGCACCAGCTCGTGCTCAGCTCGGGCCGACTCGTTAGTGTTACTGCTTATATATCAACCCTACACTGTGGGAGCGGCCCGCCAACGTGCGTCCGCTCGTGCGCGTGCGCGTGCGACTCGTTAGTATTACTGCTTATATATCAACCCAACACTGTGCGCCTTCTGCCAAAGCCTCCATTTTCCTAACACATTAACACCGTAACATCCTAATATGTTGATACATTCGGTAGAGAAACCTAGAGTAACCTTTAAGCCCCTAATTATAAAAATATATCACTGGTGTGAATTTGTTCAAGCTGACAGATGGTTTGTCACTTTCTGTTGAATTTTCAATGTATTTGGTTAAAAAGACTTAAAACAGTATTTTAGAAAGGTAAGGTGCTATAGAGCTGTTTAATTTTTATAAATAAGAATAAAATGAGCAAATAAAGTCTAAGACTAGAAAGAAAACTGCTTTTGGAATTACTCAGTAATTGTTTGCGGTCTTGCTCAACCATTAGTTATTTCGGGCAAATTCTTATAAAACTATTTTTTTAAAACAAGAGTAAAGGTCTTAAACCGCTTTTATTTATATTTCTTGTTTCAAACACACAACATGTTTTATATTATACATTGTAATGTTACTCCTGGGAAATGTACATTTTTAGAGAGACTATTTTCGCTTCATCTTCAAGAATTTACGAAACGAAAACTCTCAAGACAGCCCGATTTTGCACATACACATTTACACATCCTTAGTTCTATTACAAATGAAATGCATATTACAACATGTTACTTGTAAAAATCTTAAATTTAACATTTTATTTAGTTTCAAGTCAGCTTGTATATAATAAGCTCATCATGGAGTACAAAATTGTGATAAATTTCATTAATTTTATCATCAATTTCTACCGTAGTGGTAGAAATTAACCATAATGGTAGAAATCATCTATGCCATGCTGCCTGTAAAATTTTTGCATTTCTATCCTCCTCAGAATGCTATGCTGGGTGTATTCCAAAAGTTAATTGCGTCAAAAACGAATGACCATGAAGGCTTCTACCTCATACAGACAATGCTTTTTAAATTTGGCAAGTAAGTGTACTTTTCAAGGTATTTGATTAAGATTAAATTCTTTTTGCTGCAATGTATTTTATTTTAATATTTTTAAGCGCTATTAAGACTTGGGTACGGTTCGGCCTTCAGGATGAGCTGGGCTTAAGCAATGGTCGACTATAGAGGCCTACATAGCCTACTTCGCAGGCCTTCAAGAAAATTTATCGCGATGTTATTCTTCAACAGGCAATTTTTTGCATTCCCACGAGACTCCTTGAAATAGACCTCATGTATTTTTACTTGTGTTTATTAGAATATCCTTTTTTTTATTGCATACTACATGCAGTAGATGAGCCACGGTCCATCTGACGGTAAATGGCAACCGTCGCTCATGGACTCAATTATACCGAGAGTATTGTCCCGCTGCTAACCATTTCACTGATGTGAAATGAAAGAATAAACGGCTATCTCCTGCTATAACCGAAACGCAACGATGTGCTTCATGGCCGGTCACACGGGAGATTGTGGTACCAACCCGCTTGGGCCTGATACCAAATGAGTACTACCACTTGGTACCCAGCCCTACCACCAGTCATGCAATGGATGATAATTGGTTATTTCCCTTAGTCGCTTATTTCTTTTAGTCGCCTCATACGACACCCGTGGGAAAGAATGGGATGGTGACACTTATATTCTTAGTCCGTCACCACACGGACAAACTACTACTGGATACAGATACGATAAATGTTCTTGTATTATATAATCTCCATCCATTCATCCATCAGCCTTTCATCGTCCACTGCTGGACATAGGCCTCCCCAAAATGGGGATTTTACCATAATCGCCACGCTTGGCAGGCGGGTTGGCGATCGCAGTGGATGTTTTTAGTACACAGGGGAACGCTGCTGCCCGGTCCCCCGGTAATTCCTTAGCCTGCTTTTACGACTCGCATAGGAAGAGACGGGGTGGAGCTATTCTTGGTGCTGGCCTCACACGGCAAATTAATATTATATAATCTATTTAAAGTGCAAATTATTTGTGAATAAGGAAAAAGAGGTTTTTTGTACTAGCGGGAATCGAACCTGCGTCTTTTCCAATCCGGGGAAGTGCTCTAAGCCATTGAGCTATAGTACAGATCATTCGATCATCCGAATCTCCTTATCACATTTGTCTTAACGTCATCCATCCATCCATCCATCAGCCTTTCAAAGTCCACTGCTGGACATAGGCCTCCCCAAGAGAACGCCACAACGGGCGGTCCCGTCATGGGGGATAATGCCGTAATCGCCACGCTTGGCAGGTGGGTTGGCGATCGCAGTGGATGTTGTTAATACTCGAGGGAGTGCTGCTGCCCACTCCCCCGGTATTCCCTCAGTCGCGAAAAAGACGCGGGTTCGATTCCCACTAGTACAAAAAATCTCTTTTTCCTTATTCACAAATAATTTGCACTTTAAAAAGTGGCGGAGCATGTCAAATGCTAAGAAATATAGATCAAAAATATATAATCTATTGTTAGAATATTGCACGACTACTCTTAAAGTCAGCCTTAATTGTAAAATTAAGGAAAATCTTTCTTCTAACTAGGTGTAAAAGTAAGATTGCGATATTCAGCTGGTAATTCGATACCACTGCAAAAGTGAGTCTAAAAATAATATATAAAATGTTTTTGTTTTAGTGAAGTGATGTCTCCATATACGAAGCAGATTATAACGTTGTTGTTCCAACGGCTATCATCGTCAAAGACGACGAAATACGTGCGCGGTCTGATCGCGTTCTTGGGCTTCTACGCGGCACACTTCGGGGCCGACAATCTCATTGAGCTCGTTGACTCTGTACAGGCTGGGTATGTTTAGTTATTAAACTCGCCATTTCGACATTTTGATATTTCAAGAGAATATAACGTATGCTATCTTTTCATAGCATAGCCGGAGTGACTGTGATGGACAAAGTGAGAAATAGTGTGATACGAGAATGCTGTGGTGTGAAAGAAGATGTAGTGACAAAAATAGAGAAAGGAATGCTTAGGTGGTTCGGACACGTCGAGAGGATGGATGAAAGAAGATCAACGAAACAGATATACAAGGCCATTGTGAATGGGCAAGTTGGTAGAGGTTGACCTAGGCGAACGTATTTTAACCAGATCGGAGACGTTCTTATGGAAGGCGAAGTTAAGAGTACTCGTAACCAACGCAGCTTGCATGAAAGCGCCGATGAAAGTAGATGAAGCGAAATATGTGTGTCAGGATCGTAGCAAGTGAGAGAAGTGGTCTCGGCCTACCCCTACGGGAAAAAGGCGTAACAATATGTATGTAGGGGTAAACTACCCAATTATTGGCACTTTAACCAATACAATATCATGAAATTACTAAAACTTCCAAAAATGTTGTACAGATTCTTTTGTAATTCGTCAAGATAACCCTTCATATTGTGGAAACTTTATAATTTTTTTTTTCACTATAGAATAGTCTAGAAAGACGCGAGGCGTTATATACCTATGTTTTTATTAAAACAGACTCTTATATATACCATTTACTGGCACCCCTTGACATATTGTTGGCATGTGTTGGACCAATTACTGGCACTCAATGCCAATAATAAGCAAATAAAAAGCGTCGCATGATTGTTACCTTATTAGAGCACCTTCTCCCAGCCATCTCCCACATCATCAATTATTCCCTAATTTCCGGAGAGTTCCCATCGCAATGGCGTAAAGCCTTTGTAATTCCCTTACCCAAGACCCCCAATCCCTCTTTGCCCAATCACTTCCGTCCTATATCCATACTCCTCTTCCTCTCAAAGGTGCTGGAGGCTTGCGTACATAAACAGCTTTCCAATTTTGTGTTTGCTAATGATCTGTTGAGTCCGTTTCAATCTGGCTTTCGACCAGGCCACTGCACCTTATCTGCTCTCCTCAAAGTGACTGGCGATATCAGGGCTGGCATGGAGAATACCAAAGTCACAGTACTTGTTTTAATTGACTTTTCCAGTGCTTTCGATTCCGTCAGTCACGATATCCTACTATCTATCCTTTCCCACCTTAAGATCTCACCCATTGCTCTGGAATGGTTCTCTTCCTACCTCCAGGAGCGTCAGCAGTCGGTCCGCCTTAACGAGACCATGCTCGATGGCGTGTCCCCGATGCTGGCGTTCCTCAAGGCGGTATTCTTTCTCCTTTGCTATTTTCTCTGTTTATAAATGCTGTTTCCAAAAACCTTCAGTGTTCGTATCATCTATATGCTGACGATCTCCAGTTATATTGTCAGGAAAGCATTGATAACGCCTCCTCAGCTATTCTTAGGCTAAATAGCGTCCTAGAACACATATCTAGTTGGTCTGCCAGATTCGGGTTAGTCATAAACACCAGTAAGACTCGGGCAATCGTTGTAGGTAGTCAGCGAATGATAAGTAGACTGGACCTTCAATGTCTTCCACCTATCATCCTTAATGGTGTTACAATACCGCTAAGTACCACGGTCAAAAATCTTGGTCTACATATGGACTCCACTCTAAGCTGGAAAACTCAGGTTGCGTGTGTAAGTCAAAAAGTTACTGGTACGCTACGAACACTTTATCGACTTAAAAATTTCTTACCGATTAAAACCAAAACTTTGCTTGTGCAGTCCTTGATCTTTCCTTTATTCGACTATGGCGACATGAGTTATTTTGACCTGAATGCAGACCTGCTCAACAAACTGGACCGTCTTCTCAATAACTGCATTCGATTCATTTTTAATCTTCGCAAGTATGACCATGTCTCTGCTTATCGTTTCCGCCTCAAATTCTTACCTATTCGTCAGCGCAGAAAAATGCGAGCTCTCACCTCACTGTATTCTTTTCTTATGTCACCTTCTTCTCCTGCCTATTTAAAACCCTATTTCCAGTATCTATCATCTAACCATGATAGGGAGTTACGCTCTACTGATAATAGATTACTTCTTTGTCCATCCCACTCTTCTGGGTTTGTTAATTCTTCCTTTCCTGTCCAATCTGTTCTCCTTTGGAATACACTCCCACTCAATATCAGGATGTGTAAGACCCGCTACGAATTTAAGACTAAAGTCCGACAGCACTTTTTGGCCGAGCTAGAGGAACAATTACAACACTCGTGAATATTGTTTTTATATGTATATTATTATTATATATGTATTTTATTATATATTTTACCTATTTATCTTATGTATACTACGTAGTATTTGTAGTTATTTAGTATGTATATATATTATGTATATGATTGCATATATATATATATTTATAAATATCCTTCTGTCGCATATTTAACTCTTGCCTAAATTATTATTATTATTTTTTCTTTACCTCGCTTGTTTTCTCATGAAGATGTACCTACCTCACATTATCTCTGTGCCACCCATGGCTGACTGGTAGAGAATGCCTCAGGCATTAAGTCCGCCATTGTAACACTGACAATGTACCTTGTTTTCTGTTCACATAAAGTTAAATAAATAAGTAATTAACCAGAGATTAGGTTTTTCTTTGTAGAAACACTGTTTATTGAATGAGATCCTTATTATTTTATGGTAAGCTTAGAGTGCCAATACATTGGAGGGGTGCCAACATTGGGGCATGTTACCCTATAGTTTCATATTAATCCACGATGGTAAGAAACAACCTCTGCCCAAGACCAGTAACAATGACATAGATTTTTTTTAAATTCATCAATTTGGGGGCATGAGAATGGTACTCCACATAGCTTCTATAGCTAGTTTTAAGGGTTCAATTGGTAATACTTATGTCTTATTTGTTATGTTGCAGTATGTTTCGTATGTACACGGAGCGGGTGTTGATCCCCGAACTGCAGCGAGTATCAGGCGCATTAGAACGGAAAGCAGCTGCAGTAGGCTGCATCAAGCTACTATGCGAATCCAAGCATTTCTGCTACGGTGATCTCGAGCCCTTCTGGTCACGACTGCTCAAGGTGAGATAGGCTGTGCATCATTTAATTTGTTGTGATGTAGAGGTATTGCACTTATGTTTGCGCACGCACAAACGATGGTCATTCATTGCCAGTAGCAATTATTTTTCATAGCATTATTTTATGTCCTTGTGGTGACGGACTAATACAAGTGTCACCACCCTATTCGTTCCCACGGGTGTCGTATGAGACGACTAAGAGAAGTAAGCAATTATCATCCATTGCATGACTGGTGGTAGGGCTGGGTACCAAGTGGGACTACTCACTTGGTGTCGGGCCCGAGCGGGTTGGTACCACCATCACCCGTGTGACCGGCCATGAAGCACATTGTTGCGTTTTGGCTGTAGCAGGAGATAGCTGTTTATTCCTTCATTTCATATCGGTGAAATGAAATGGTGAGTAGTGGCTTGACGGTACTCTCGGTATAGTTGAGTCCATGAGCGACGGTTACTATTTACCATCAGATGGGCCGTGGCTCGTCTGCCATTAAATGCAATAAGATAAAAAAAAATCTATGGATCCCTCAGACTAACTACAAAATGTAGACCTCCGTCTACATTACGAACAATCCAGTGAAGCCATATAAAACCAAGCCAAACTTGTAATTACATGCGCACACACAAATACAAAACCATGCCAAAACGAAGTATCCTAAACCACCAGTGTTACCAGAGTATGATTTAAAATTACCCCTAGTGACTCGACGATTTCGTACATACGTTACGTACATGAATACGTCGTCAGTGCCATAATATTCCCTATAAGATTTGCTGTAAACTTGCTTTATACTTTTACTTTCATTATGTTTAAAATCAACAATTTTTTTTGACAACATTCGCACACATCTTTCAAAAAATGGCTTCACTTTTTAGTTAACGATGGGTCTTTATTTATTAGTTAGTCTGAGATGGGCGCTTTTCAGTATTTATTCCCAAAAACCTTTTAAATGCGAAGCCGCGTAGCACACACGTACTTATCTATTAATTGGTTCCAGGCGTTAATACTGTTATTCGAACTACCTCCGGACGAGTCAACTATGCCAGACGACCACTTTATTGAAGTTGACGACGCCCCTGGGTATCAGGCGCAGTACGCACAGCTCACGTGCGCTAAGGGCGCGTCCAATGATCCACTTGCGAGTACGTACTCAATATATAGTTGTTCATTATACTTTACATTTTTAATTTTATTATATACTACGAGGATGGCAATCGAGCATGGATCGTAGTATAGGATAACACTAATATTTCGAGGAGTGGTATGGTTATTACCTATATATTACTAAGAAATGCACGGTATGCAAGTTTCGAGTGTACGTTAAGCGTGTGAGTTGCATATCATATTTATAACACTCCGCCCGTTGCTCGCGCATCGTGTTAGTAGGTGGAGAAGATGTATAATAGAACTGTGGAGGGGGTAAGGATGAAGAAGTAGGGATAAAGAAGGGTTTGTGCTTCCGGCGGTCTCACTTACCATACGAAACAACAGTGGAAGTATCTACCGTGGCTTCACGTTGACCTTCTGTGAGATTGATGTACTTCTCCGGTTGATGCGTCCCGTTTATAGCATAGTAGGAGAGCTTATGATCGTTTCTTGGTAGGTTCTTTAGCACAATGAACAATTTTGTAATTGTCCCTGATGGACGTCTAAATAATCTGGCTGAAGGGTAGTGGCCTCTCACCACTGAAGTAATGCAACATAGTACCAGTGGCCCGCCAACACAGACGGAGAGACGGCACACAGCGGGTTTCGTTAGTGGGTGAGGGCCCCATACTACCCTGTTCGTTGCCCCAAATGACGGGGTGTGCGGTTAAGTACATTTATTCCCACATTAACAAAGAAAGAAACTAGTGCGTTTTAGACCACACGACTGAAGTAAAACTTAACAATAAATATATATACATATTAATAATGTTAATATCTATTATCAAGTGAATACAGTTATGTGAAAAAACTATTTCGTTAATTTTATTTCAACTTGTGTGACAATCGACACACGACCAATGAAAACGTCGCAATTTACTTATCGTTTCCGAACATGTATTAACTAAACCCCACATTTGACATACAGTATTAATGATTTGTTGGTCTTGTGGCATAAACATCTTGATTCAGTTCACTAACATCAAGATCGATCCCGAGTTGTGACAGTTGACTTTTTGAGAAATATTTAATCAACATTGAATGCAATGTTTTTTCGGCAAAATCGAATATTGAAACCATAAAAAAAAATATAATAATATATAACAAATAATGAGAAAGAGAGAAAGAAAATGTGTGTTCACACCTCTCTCTTGCCCTACAGTAATATATTTACGAAACGTAACTCTCTCTTTCTATCTTCACTAACTTATATCTCCCTCCCAACTTCCGTTCGCCTCGCCCGATCAGCACTTCCGTAACGCATTCACCAGCTGACTCCCCAAGTCAAGTGTGTGTGTTAAGAAGTATTTACTTCAAAAAACAAAGAAGAAAGGGGTAGTGGCCCCTTAACAACCATTAAATTATTTTTTAAGGGAAAGAAAAGAAGCATTTTTCAAAGTGTTTTAATCTGTATTTTTAGCACTTGACATGCTCAGCTACTTTAAAGTAGGTCGTAAAGACAAATGTCATGAGGCGATTGGGTATGGCCGAAAGGTCAGTGCGGTAGCTCAGTGGCTTAGAGCACTTCCTCGGATTTTAAGGGACGCAGGTTCGATTCCCGCTCGCACTAAAAGTTATCTTTCTCCTCATTCACAAATAATTTGTCCTTTTTTCAGTGCTTTTATAACCTAACCTAAATTGTTTGCCAATTCTCAGACTATTATGTTAGAAGTAAGTCTTTGCACTAAACTTATTTACTAAATTATATTTATATGTGGCTGCGTGTTGAACAATGCCTAGAAGAACAAAGTTTTCAATAAAATCTATTATTTTCCATATTGTACAAAGTATTATACTACATATATATTATATCAGTCATTATCATTAAATATTAAAAATTGTTCGGGGTTGGGATAAGATTAAGATATACAAGATTTATTAGATAATAAAATACTGTATTAAAAGATGAATTAATAACTAAAGGGATGATGAGATTAGGGGTGAGTCGCGCACGGTATGACGTATGCAACAAACTGAATTTATTATGCAAATGCAAAAGCTTGTGCTATGCAACGCGATTTCGTAATTATGATGAGTTGTGAGATATTTATTGTGCGGGTATTATTATTATATTATTATAAATGTCGCCATATTTGTTTACACTAACTTTGATTAAAGTGTTTAGGTGGGTCATTGCAAATCTTGGCACGGTCTAAAATGACGTTTTCGTCGCGGCCACAACAACCGTAGCCATTCTGTGGAACGGTGTAAAGAATATTTTCGCGCACGAAACGCACTCGTCATAGTTCATGTTCACAGACTACTATTAACATTTCACCGATCACTTTGCAATTATTATATTATCTTCAAATATCTGTAATAGATATCAGCCTCATAAAATTTTATTATATGTATAAATTTTCGCACTTTGTGTACTAGAAAAATATGATGTTTAGCCTAAACAGAACTGTGAAAAGACTGAGCGGTACTAGACATTTAAACCAAACGTGTGCGCGCGTGTGCCCGCAGGCATCGCAGAGCCGAAGCAGTACCTGGCGGAGTCGCTGGCGGCGCTGTCGCGCGCGGCGCCGGCGCTGCCGCAGCGCCTCGAGCAGCTCGCCCCCCCCCACCGCGCCGCGCTGCACCACTACCTCGCGCACTACCACGTGCAGCTCTACTGACGGCACTCTCCTACCGCCTTCTACTCTGTCACTGTCCTGTTGTACGCGCTAGGGTTGTCGCTCTCACCAAATATTATGAATGTAAATGTGAGTATTTCAAGTTTTAAACTGAGTGATTGTGACAGTAATAAATCCAAATTCATCTTTGTCTATAGGCATAATCACTGGAACGACTATTCATTCTATAAATCGTGTGGCTTAACCCAGCTGTGATATTAACTTTTTGGTTAGAAACAGTCCATATATCTGTACCCAACTCGGTGACCATACTTACATTATGACAAACCGTTCCACGGTCTCTGTCCTCCACAAAAAGCTGTGCTCCACTTCTACTTAAGTCTATATCTATGTTTCACTATTCACACGACCCTTCTCCAAAATGAGAAAGACATCCACACTAAGCACATAAATACTTATAATTATTCATCTATCGTTTCTCCCGGTCCCGATATGTCACCTGATTTTACGTCCTTAATCGACATTTACGACATCCATAAAATACAATGGGATGAAGGCATTTTATATTCTTAGCTTATTCATGAAATTAAAAAAAAAAGTTTTTTAACTGACGTATGGTTTGTCATTTTCTGTCAAATTTTTAAAGTACTTTGTTGAAAAGGGACAAAACGGTATTTTCCTTAAATCAGTGCTATGGAGCTGTTCTAATCTTGTCACGAACTAATTTAGAAATGTATAATGAAGTATTCCTCTGACCAATTTTCATGGTAAAGACAAAAATATAACAACAAGGAGATATTACCAACCTAATTGCTTGAAAAAATGATCTGTGGAAAACAACTACACAATAATTACCCTCCCTAATTATATAACAAACGTTTGTGGAGAATAAACACTATATTATTTTTAAAAAGTGAGTAATAATAAATGCATTCAATTAAGAGCTTATACAATTGTATGTAATCATATTATAACAATTAATTAAGAATGCATCACAAAAATTCTTATATCAAAACATTCTGTCAGCGACAACCGGGGTAGGGGGTTGCATTACTGGACGAAAAATGGATACGTACACTACAAAAAATATAACTTCCCAATTTCATGTTTCTAGGACCAACTGTTTAGGCTTTGCGTTGATATATCAGTCAGCCAGGACCGTGTGTTGTTACACTAACTTTGACTCGACTCTTTAGAGGAGTCATTTGTGAGCGGTTATAATAAATCATCATCGATGATATTTTCGCCACCACCACAATGATCATGTTCGTCAAGTGGAACGGATTTTAAGATCATTTGAAGCATTTTGAGCGCCATGTGGAACGCGCCCTGGATGGTTTGTGGCCACCCGTATGGTAGGTGACGTCCTAAAGGTGAAGGACGTAGGTATTGTGATAGACTTTTTTTTGTTTTTTTCTTATTGATGACCTAGTGGTAATAGAGAACTACCAATGGTTAGGTGTCGAGTTCGATACTCAATCTGGGTCGATTTCATCGACTCCAATCAAAATCAAATTCACAAATATTTTCATTTCATAGGCTTACTTTAGCACTTAAAATCGTCCAAGTTTTCTAAGAACTAACACCGAGGGCTTGAGGCAAGTGCACCCAGAACTAATGTCGCGGTTTCAATTGCCACAAGCAGCCGGATTACGTGGTAAGGCTTTTCATGGGAAGAACCCGGCAAGGAACTCATGAACTATTTTTTTAAATCGCCAGTTTGTTATACTAGTGCCGCAACCACGAACATACAATAAATTTAATTAAAAAATAAAATTTAATGAAATGGGGTAGGTATGTGCTTATTTAGAGTATTTTAAAAAATAAGCAGTTTAAGCCCATTTTGTTTTTATTTTGAAGATAAAAACAAATTGTATAATAACCTCTACTACTAAAGTCTGATTTTAATAGCATTTTTTAAAGATTGGCATTCGGATATTTTCAGAAATTTTATGGTACGAGTATTAGCTACACTGCCTCGCTGATATTTAGAAATTATGTGCGATGTTTACAAATTTCAACTGCAACTGCCTCGGTGGTGTAGCGGTAGTGTATGCGACTGCTAATCATGAGGTCTCGGGTTCGATCCCCGGGTCGGGCAATGTTATTGAGCTTTTTCCTAAGAAGAAAAATTCTCAGTAACAGCCCGGAGTTTGGAAATGTGCCCGGTATACGTCAATAGGCTCGCCCCCTATTACGTGGGACTTAACATAGCTGGCGAGTCGTGGGTGTGAATACACCTCTGCCTACCCCTTCGGGGAATACAGGCGTGATGCTATGTTTTTTTTTGTTTGTTTACAAATTATTAGTGCCCGATATGTGAGGAAACCTACAAGCCCGAGAGATTTTCTCAACGACTTCTTTTGAATCTCTGAGAAAACAAGTGTGCCCAACAGTGGCATAATAGTGAGATAGAAAATATTATGTTAAACGTAAAACTCAATAATCGTATAATTATAAAAAATATGTAAATTGTATTGAGTCCGTTATAGTATCTCAACGCTAAGTTTATATATCTGTCTCTTCTCCTGTTTTTGACGTGATAACGTCTTATAAATCGATGAATGCTGGCTGCACGCACGAAAATGCATGACTCATTGTCACGTTCCGCCTGAACCAAGCGTACAAGCGAGAGCGCGGAACAAGCGATAGAGAGGCATGATCGGCCTAAGCGTTCGGCTTGTGACGCATCTATCGACATATATGACGTTATCACGTAAAATTATCGTCCGTAAACCGACTTTACAGACAACCATATAGTTTTTTTTCTTTGGATATTTACAACAGCGGTAACCACGTGCCGTCAGAAGTTGCACTATTATCTAACCCAACAAAATGATATAGCGGCACGCGCGATGCGGTGTCGTCACTCACATCTTGTATATTTATTCTAACATTTAATCGAGGGCGGATCCAGGGGGTGGGCTGTGGGGGTCATGGCCCCTTGGGTTTGAGCTGATACTGATAACTTTGTAAAATTAATTCCATATGATGGCAAACACGCACTCGAATGACTTGTATGTGAATAAATGCTATTATTATAATTCAATTATTATTGTAATTTGGAGTCATGTCTTTGACTGGCAAGCTGGATCCGCCCTTGTGTTTAGTATATAAGTAAGCTTAGTGTTTTGTAAAATGACTGAATTATGACGGTTAAATGTTGATAGGTGAATGTTGAGAATAAATGTTCTGGCTTATAATTTTTTGTTTGAATTTTTGAATAAACTTTTCACCTTATATTTAATTATATTATTCTGTCTGGCAGTAGAGGTACGCTACTATATATAAGGCTATTGCACGCCTCATAAGCGAAGCGTTGAGGTGTGTTCTACTCCCGGTTGACACGGCACAGCTGTTTTTTCAAACTTAAAATGTCTCTATTTATCATATATTGCACTTGTAAAATAATATCTATACACACATATAAAGAACAAACACTATTTTTAACACTCATGATATTTTTGATGCCATTTTTGTTATTTAAACTAGTTAAAAAACTGTTTGAAAAATATCTGGCTTGGACGTCCGTGAGTTGTAGGTAATGTATGTTAACACGATAACGACTAAAATACTTAATTAAGCGAGTCTTTTTTTTCCGTTTACGAATTATTATGACTAGGAATATTATTAAATAAACAAAAAAATACTGAATATTTACGGCATTTACGCTCGACGCGACACTAAAACCAGCGCCTTTCATGAGAACTACCTACCTTATGACGTACGCATAGCCACCGGTGGTTTTACTATCGTCAACAGAACAGAACGCCGTTCGCCCGGCCGGTACATTGTTTTTTGTTAAAAGAAAGTTTTTACCTTTGCTTGACGAACTGATGATATTTGTCAAGTATAATAACTATTTTATCCATAACAATAATTAAAAACACTAAACACACGTAAATAATAACACACCAACGTTATAAAACACGAAAAAAACATATTTTACATTCCACAGTTTTTTTTTGCGTGGCCTTGGCGTTGGCGTCACGGTGTTTTCGCTTAAAACAAAGTATAAAATTATAAGGCAACCAAGTTAGGAAGATAAATGGTTTAGAGATTTCTTGTTGAACTCATTAATTTTTAAACAAGTCGTATAATATTGTCCAATGTTGCAATTTTCTATTGATAGATGTCGCTGTTTTAAAGTAATAGAGATATTGACAAATGCAGCCCTAGATGTCGCAAGTGTCAATTTTAGATGTATTCAGTTGCTGTTGTATATATAGAACCACAATATTGCTTTTTTTGTAAGGAAACTAGCGATGTCTTTTTGTTTTTGTTTACAGTTTAATAAATTATTCAATTTTACATGTTTATATATATTATATGCACTTATGCAGGTATATATGTAAACTGTTGTTCTTACCAATTACCAGATGGCGCCTTGCAAAATGATAGAGGTAGACCAATATAGAAGTACTTCTTAAAATTAGCACTAGATGGCGTATAAGACATGAAATGATGGAAATATTCTAGCGTTATTATAGAAATGGTGTAATTTCATTGCAGTAGAGTTCTTTGTTTCGTGTTATTGATTTTCGCAAGTTCCCCCATTAAATTTTGTAGATCATGTGGGTATAAATTATATAAGTTAACTAGTACCTACTTTATATACATATAATCAAAATACCTACATAAAATAAATCGATTAAATAATAAAACGACCGCTATTTTCTATACGACATATTTATTGCTCTTGCTTGACTGCTATTTTCTGTTGTTCTTACTAAGTACTTACTTATATTCCTATTATGTACCTACTTATATTCCTATTATGTACCTACCTATATATTTACATTTAGATCTCCAACACATGAACTATATATATCATGTAAGCTACTAACGGTCCGACAACTATTTATACTGCACATAATTCTAAAACAGCATGCTGATCTTCCTTTAGACCTAATTCCTCCAGGGAAAAGAAGGAAGGACCTAGTTTATAGTCAACCCCAGGCCAGACATGCTTTTGTGGACAGATTTTTCTTATTTCTAGGGCCCTTTTTGTATAACAAACTTAACAGGTTATTGAATATACATAGCGTAAATCATAAAAAGAAAGCGTAAATCTATTGTAACAGAATATTTAGAAAAGCTCACTTACGCAGACACAGAGAAATTGCTAGAAATTATCAAATAATACTTGTATTTCCCTATATTCCTTATATACTAATTGTTTGTAAGCCTGTTTCAATATATTATAGTTTTATTTGGATATATTAAATTATTTAGTTAACTACTTAAATAGGACACGATTTAACATGTTCGGCAAAGCGATAGCCTGAAACACAGGTCTAACCTAGTTCAGGTAAGCTACCATAATTTATATTAATCCCTTTGTTTTTAATTTTTTTCCTGTATGTTTATAAAATTATTTGTGAAAAATTTACAATAAATAAATCTAAATAAATAAAAGATTATTTCGTAAGTATATATTTACATTATTTCTTACTACTCATTTATTTTATTTATATATATTTTGTTTCATTTTATGTTAATATACATTGTTATTAGATTTAATTATTGTAAGAATATAAATCCTGTATAGGTGCATACTTGGGTATTGGCTAAGGCATAGCTACGTGCTTGGCATTCGTTACCCTATCGTGGGCCCATCAGAATATCAGCGCTGGAGCATCAAGGTGTTGCAGCACAAGCTGAGATGGGTACCTTATTTTTGTCCTCACACATTTACTAATTGATTTGTTCTGCTTACATAGTTTTACATAACTTGTCGTGTGTGATCGAAAATAAAATATATTTTCTTTCTTTCTTTCTATTTCGTGAGTTGATTTCTTGCAATTTTTAAGGAATTCTTAACTTGCCTATAACTTTTTTTTCAAGTCAAATCAATAGTTAAGGAACACAAGAAGGCACTATAAAAATGTTATTCAAATAGACTTACCTTAAGTCTTTCCGTAAGCTTAAGACGTACGAGCGCTAACCTTACGGTGACAAGAATTACACTCCAACCACGCAGCAGGCTGTTCGTCGCCGACTCAAGAGTGTCAAGCGTCGTATTGGTATCAGTTGAGTCTTCCCAGTATCGTTATTTATGATTATGGCTTAGACATTTAGATATTTTTATATATATTTTTAGCATTTTGCATTTTCGATTTCACATTTTCACACTTTGTGTATAATGTATATGGATAAGCATGTAAAATGTTTTTATATTTTTACATTTATAGGGCTGCGTCATTATTAGGCAAAAATTTTAACTGTAAAATGATGTTTACCTTGTCGATATAATGTATGTAAATACTTCCGACAGATGGCGCAGGCGTCACCCAAGACGTTAAGTATGAATGTGTTATCGACATTAGCAGTCGGGAGCAATTGTCACGATGGTTGAATTGGCAAAGAATCTGGACGGTATCCAGGAGATGCAGGTTCAAATCCTGCTCGTGACTGTTATTTTCGATTTCACATTTATACATTTTGTGTTTAATGTTTAGTGATATGGTTTAGTCGCTAAAATCCGAATTATGTATGTAAATGCATCCGATAGGTGGCGTGGGTCGTAAAGACAAATGTGAAGTGGAAATTTGGAATCGTCGTTGGGCGACGGCAATAGCTTGGCGTTCTAGAGCAATCCCCGGATTGGAGCATTTCGAAAAAGGTGTCGTGGACGTTGTACAAATGATCTCTAGTCGCTATCTTATAAGTAAAATACTGATGACTTGGTAATCGTAACGGTTTTTATATTTATGTTGCTTCTGGTTTGTGAGCCCTCCCATCCATTACAACAACGAGCGGCCTTGTGCGACCAGTATCCAACTGTTTCCTTACCCGGTTCAGGTTGTTTTTCTTCAACGGACAGTGATCATTTGTAAGAAAATCAATAAGTAAAGTACGATGTTGGAAAGTCACAGAGAGCGTGTTTTATGGTCTAGACCTTGGACTCCCTTTATCTTACAACTAGTGTATCAGTACTTATATACGATCAATAAGGCGAATAAAACAACTAAATTTCACATATACATTTATTTATTTAAAAAGTAAATCCATTACAAATTTTGCGATAACAATCGAAAAGCGACAAAACATTAAACATTTAAAAAAATTAACGCATCATTATAATGACAGCATAATATGGAATGTGCCTACAATATGTCTATGACACGCAACCAATAAACTCTTGGTAGATACCTATCTTATTTAATTAAATACATTTAGGCCCACTTGCGCGGAAATTTTGAGATAGTGAAATTCCTTTGGGTTTACTACAAATAACTATCTAATTATAAATTTTTCTTGCACGTAAGAAAAATCACGCAGGTTTTACTAACCTCATTCCGCTTACAACCAGCCAAATACAAAAGGAATGAATGATGAACGACACAAGTATTCTTCTCTCTCTCACACAACAGTCACTAGCATATGCCTTTGTTTAATGTCAGATTTGAATTGACGCCTTGTGTTTTTGGTAGTTTATATTGAATTGAATGGCGATATGTCATTATGTCAAATTATTGTTTGTTTACTATCTCGAGTGTATTTTGTGACAATATATCGCACATCGGCAACGACAGTGTCACAACACATCCATCCATCCATCAGCCTTTTAACGTCCACTGCTGGACATAGGCCTCCCAAAGAGAACGCCACAACGAGCGGTCCTGTGCCGACCGCATCCAACGGCTCCCCGCAGTTTTGACCAGATCATCGGTCCATCCGGTAGGGGGCCATCCTACGCTGCGCCGTCCGATACGTGGTCGCCACGCGAGAACCTTTCGTCCCCAACGGTTATCGGTTCGTCGAGCGATGTGGCCTGCTCATTGCCACTTCAGCATGGCAACCCGGCGGGCTATGTCGGTCACTCTCGTTCTCCTGCGGATCTCCGTATTACGGATTCGATCACGTAGGGAAATACCAAGCATAGCCCGCTCCATGGCCCGCTGAGCGACTTTAAGCCTTGATATGAGGCCAACATTCAGAGACCACAACAACACATAAAAATACGAAATTGAGATTAGTATCCTCTAAGAATCGAAAATGCAACCTTTATCTACTAAAAAAACGTCATAATTATAATATGATTCCTAACCGAGATATGGCATTTAATATCCTTTTTCACTGAGCCACTTTCCCACCTTTTGCAGCGTAAATAGTGTCATATCAAAGTTAATACACAGCGTGCGTGCATATAGTACATGTAGTACTGTCATAACCTGTGTAATGACCCTATTACCGTAAGTAATTCTCATATATAATTGCTTTGATTTCTGCAAAAACACAGTCGCATCATGTGAAGTGACCATATTTTTGAGTTATTCTAAATACGTATTTTAAAATTAGGGAATAGAACTGTCATATCATGTTAAATGACACTTTTCTTGATTTAGCGATAGTTAATACACGAAGTTATATAATAAGTAGAAGTGTTATATAACATGTGATATAACTGTACTGTCGGTTAAGACAAGTATTTCATTGAGTATTATTTAATAATGTGTCTTTAATTCTGATTTATATAGCGTTTATAATTTATCTTAGGACGCGTAACAACTGTTGCAACAATGCTTACTTTTTACTTTATTAGGACAAAAAGAAGCGGAACTCAAGAAAAAAGTTCTTGATTGATATAGTTTTACGCGATAACACTCCATAAGCATCCGTTGATATGGATGAATCTGAAAATTTGAAAGAAAATATTGGTGTAATTTTTTTTTCAAATACCCACTTACTTTCAAATTTTACATTACGTTTATATTAATTTTCAGCATCTGCATCTACAAGTTCTAAACGATTTAGTTTACAAAATAATACCTAATTTAAATACCACTGTAGCAATATACGCAGTAAGTGTATTGCCTATGTCCAGCAGTGGATGTTAAAATCCATCAGGGATGGGTGTAAGTGTAAATTATTTATTTTATTTTTGAAAGAAGGCGATGCTGTCCATACAGATACAGAAAAGGTTAAAATCTGGGCATATTAACGTGCCATGCCAGTACCCTGAAGTGATCAGGTCAGCGAAGGAAAAGGGAAGAAAACCTTGACTGAAATGAGTTCTTGCAATTTTGTGTTGTTCAAAACTTTAGCACAGAATACGCCTGGGTATCCATATAAATCTATTACAATATTAGTCGCGACAATATGATAACGAAAGATACACCTAAAACATTATTTTATAAAACTTCGTTTAATCAAATAGAAAGTTTTAAGTTTGATTTTTATCATTTTGTTATTACAATGTATTTTTTTCTGATACTTACTGTTTTTAGAATGTTTTAGTTATTATATCAAGTATTACGCAAGTACAAAAATCTATTTTTGTTATTATTCACTTCTAGGACACGAATTATGCTAAACAATTTCATTTGTTTGCGTAAAATATTGTTTAATAATATGTTTTCGAATGGTCAGGTTATCTTTTGTCTGAAAATTTGCTCTATAGCTTTATATAATGTATAGTTTTGATATCTTATCTGTTCCTAATATAACTGTTAATAACTATGTAAAATCATTAAAAAAAAAGTAGGGTGACCTCGAAATGGATCACCTATTATAAAATAGAAAAAATATCTTTAGATATTTATTTTCATAAAAACAATATAGAACATTAAACAGTCTTCTTAAATATATCTTAAGTTCTCCGATACGCATACCCAGAAAAAAATAAATGGAGTTTTAGTTATAAAAAAAATACAATCATGATTTCCCAAAAATGCATTTTTTGTGTTGTGACACTGTCCTTGCCGTTGTGCAATATCTGTATTTTTTTGTGAAATGTGAAGGAAATCTTATATGATGTGGCCCTACTTTAACAAGTGGGAGCAGTTTACTTCTTTGTGATATAATAACTAAATATAGGTAAACATGTTATTGAAAATAAATAAGATACTGCTGGTGCTATCCTGAACTGGGCCTGGTCCTGTAGTTAAGTGGCATCATAGATGATGTACTAATATATATAGAAAAGTGGCATAAATGCTAGTAGAACAGAATAAAACAGAAGAAAAGAAGAATTATTCTAATAATCAATGTATGGGATTGACATAAGATTTCGACGAAACATAATAAGCATATACCGTTGTGTAGGGGGCCCGAACACCCATGAATACATCATCAGAAACCAAAAAGTCACTCATCAGGACAATAAAAATAAACGATGCAATGTTATTCTGTTGTTTTTTAAATACAAAACACGAACTAGCATAGTCTCACAATTTTGACGTAATAAACCCAGAGATAGACATATAACCCTCCAACTTTGGCGGGTTTAATAGTTAATTATTTTACGCATGGTATAGTGTTAACTCTTAGCATTGCAAGCAAAAATAATTATTTAGCCTTGTGTTAGCAGTTCGCTCGGAGTTATACACATTAACTCTGAAATGCGCAAGTGGGCCTTAGGCAGTTATTGCGCAAGTGAAACTATAGCAAGCGAAACAATGATCGATTATATATTAAGTAAAAACAAATATCGTGGCATTTGTTTCAGATTTAACAAACTAACAAACTAATATTCGAAGAACGACTCATATCTACACAAAAAATATTACGTTTTAACCTTAGATTATTGATATATCTAGATGGACCCTCAGCGTTGTAAAAGCGTCAAAAAAAATTGGGGTGAACTTTTCACCCCAATGCTTTTAGTATCAATCGTGACGTCACTTGACAAGGTCGTATCCAGGAGCAATAGTGTCTCATTTAAAATGTCAACGTGTGTAATTAAAGTGTGCCGAAACTATAATCCGAAATATAATCGGAAAATGAGCACTAAAGATATGTCTTATCATCGGCTAGTAACATTATCATACAATAACTGGCTAAATAAGTCATTTAAATATTCCGAAAATAAATTAATTTTAGTTCATATTTTTTATGTGATACCAGTTTATGAACTTAAATTTCCCGCGTAATCTTGCAAAGTTGATGATTTTTTAAAGATAGAGAGTAATAGAAACATTACCTAACATAATTGAAGGAAGGCGAAGTTAGGAGCCGTGTGGGGCCGGCCTTAGAATTGTCCCACCCCCTCTCCACCCATGGGAGTCGTAAGAGCCGACTGAGGGAATACCGGGGGAGTGGGCAGCAGCACTTCCTCGAGTATTAATAACATCCACTGCGATCGCCAACCCGCCTGCCAAGCGTGGCGATTACGGCAATATCCCCCAAAAAATGAGCACCCAACAAAAAACGGCCCTCAGTCACGGCAGCTCCGCTATTCCGTGGCCTAACGGTAGCGGGCCCGGTAACGGCGGAGCAGGGGGTGCGAAGAATCTCCGGTCGCGGATAGGCTACCATAAACAACGACCTCTGGCCCTGGTAACGCACAACGTTCGGACACTTCGGACCGACGAGAGAATCACCGAGCTGGAAGAGGAATTGAGCAAGATCCACTGGGACATTATAGGGTTGTCAGAAGTCCGAAGAGAGGGTGAGGGCACGACAATCCTCCAGTCCGGGAACTTGCTCTTCCACCGGGAGGGCGACCACCAGTCCCAAGGGGGTGTCGGGTTTATCGTTCGCAGGTCTCTCGTAGGCAACGTGGAGAGGATTGAAAGTGTGTCGAGTAGGGTAGCGTACCTTATACTCAGAATAACCAAACGGTATTCGTTGAAGGTCATACAGGTTTACGCACCGACCTCGACACACTCCGATGAGGAGGTGGAGGCCCTATATGAGGACATCTCGAAGGCCATCCACTTGTCTAAAACCTATTTCACGGTGGTTATGGGATACTTTAACGCGACAGAACTAGGCAAAAGGACAGACGATGAGCTGAAGGTGGGGTACTATGGATTTGGGCAGAGGAACCACAGGGGCCAGATGCTGGCTGATTTTCTGGAGAAGGAAGGCCTCTTCATGATGAATTCCTTCTTCAGGAAGCAGCCCCAGCGAAAATGGACCTGGATTAGCCCTGATGGTTCAGTGAAAAACGAGATTGACTTCATCCTGTCGGACAAACGACACATATTCAATGATGTCTCAGTGATCAGCAGGATTAAAACTGGGAGTGATCACCGACTAGTCAGGGGCATCTTGAATATTAGAACAAAAGTCGAGAGGTCGCGTTTGATGAAGTCTACGCTCCGACCAACACCTGCCCAATACCAGAACCCCGAGAGCTTTCAGCTCGAATTACAAAATCGCTTCCAATGTCTAGATGAGTGTGAATCAGCGAGCGATATGAACAGCAGGTTCGTGCAAACTGTCCACGCGGTCGGGTCGACTTACTTCAAGGCCCGTCGCGTCAGTAGGAACCGTAAACTCTCGGACCATACTCTCAAACTCATGGAGAGGAGAAAAGAAATGATAGTCCAGTCCTCAGCCGATTGGTCCCTGTCGGTGGCGATTGGAGGATACCTGTCGCTGCCAGCCGTAGTAAGCCAAATGCTCGGGGGCGCAACGGGTTCTGGTCGGCCGTTGCCTCCTTTTGTGAGGCAGTGATTGCACGGAAGGATTTTTTGCTAATCTTCAAATTATCCCATAGGTGCTAAGTCACTATTACTGTCAAATAATTTTATTTATGAACAAAAATACGTGATATAAGTATTATAACATTTTAGTAATCACGCCAAGATATATTTTAATGTGTATCATGATTTCCACTAGGATTATGTGTGTATATTACACACACATACGACACACGCACACACACGAAACCTACTAATTGCGGAATGACGTCATAGACGCCATGTTGATAATGAAAATATGCAAACGGGAAGTATGATTACACAAATACATTTGGAAACTGTTACTGAAAAATCGGTAAATAGCCTGTCCACGACCAAATGAATGAAAATTAGCACTTTATATGAAACCACATTAGATCAGCGGTGGATAAATGTAACTTGTTTCAGTTGCTCACAAGCTAACGTTACGAAAAACGTATACCTACTTAGTTACAGTTGTATACAGACACTAGTTCGCCGTTTACGGAAATAACTAATATTTTTATTCATTTGATCCATGGTATGTATGGTCGATGGTAATGGCCGGCTCATGCGTAGACAGCATTGGTTAAGTATCAATTAGCCATAATGTAATAAAGATGTTAGAGATAAACTTGTACATGAGGGTACGATGGGGCGGGGTCACTTGAGCGCGCATTCGACGAACACAGTGCGGGCGCATCTTCGATCAAGGGAGGGGCAAAGCGCAATCGGGGGAAGGAGGTGACCCACGCTCTTCTACCAGACTGCACAGACATCAGCGGGTGTATTATCTTTTAGCAGAGACCTGCAACAGGATTTTCAGTCGTTACAATTCACTACATCACATTTAAAACTGTTTAGAGTACTGTATTGACACGGCTAACATAATTGCCGTTCGTTTGGTTTGGGTTTTCAAATTATAATGCGTTTTATGACGATGAAACGTGTGCACGGAGTGCAAGCCAGTTGAAAACATTAACACATTACGGGGAACGTGCCCTGGATGGTTTGTGTCCACCGGGTATGGTAGGTGACGTCTTAAAGGTGAAGGACGTAGGTAATTGTGATAGACGTTTTTTTTTTGTTTTCCACTTATTGATGGCCTAGTGATAATATAGAACTACCAATGGTTAGGTGTCGAGTTCGATACCCAATCTGAGGTCAATTTCATCGACTTCAATCAAATTCAAATTCACAAATATTTTCATTTTAAGTAACCCTTGCTTTACACGCTGTACTGGGATCGGTCAATCATCATCCATCACAGACAGCGTTGTTGCGGCCAGCAAACCTGAGGTTGTGGTGAAATATCGATCTGATTGATGATGAATGATTGTTGATACCTATCACCATCCCGCATGACGAAAATCTCGTGAAGACCGAAGCAGATATACATGATGTATGTGGACTTGGCTCAGGAGATTATTGACATGTAGAATGTGGATTTGGTGATCATGGTACCTATATTTGTTTCAGATAACGGATTGATAGCCAAGAGCCTCGACAAAAATGTATGTATATCCGGTAGATGGTGCGGGTCTTATAAGACTAAAATGTGAGGTGGGAATTGGGTTTTTAGTAGCTTTCTACGACAGCTTAGCGCAAACAAACGCGACAGCTTAGAGCCAAATTGATTGTACACACAAATAAGTTTAACAAAAAAAACATAGGGCCAAATCTGGTAAATATAACAAAATATCTATAATATTTGAAAGCTGAGCAGGACAGAGCTATTATGTTCTGTATATTTAAGAAAAAATGAATGAAGGTAATTTAGGTATCTAGACACTTTTTTTACAATCTTTATCTGTTTGTCTGTTTCTTTGTTCGGACATCACGGGAACCTAAGATATAAATCTAAAAATTAGCCCTTATCTGTGGTGGAGCCGCAAAAAAAGGCTAGTAGCTTTATGTAATTTTGCCTGCAGAAATTATATTTAAATTATAATTCACTTTTGACAAAAGTTATTTTGATACTAACTGCTACTCGAAACGTCGTTCGCGTAGAATTTAAATATTTTATTTTTTTGTTCAGCACTAAATATTTTTTAGTGCCAGTGAAAGTCCCGCCCAAATTAGTCTAGCCGTTCCCGAGATCAGCAGAATGGCAAAAACTTACAAAATTGATATATTTTTTTATAGTAACTGTTACGATGTAAGCGAACAAATTACTATATAAATTATAAAGTCGCATATTCAATTGATACCGGATACCATATCCGACAAATTAAAATACGCGGTTGCCTCGGCCCCTACCCAGTTAGATTATCGCCAATGGATCGCATGAATCCACTCCCACAAAGGCCAGAATCAAATATTACCATATATGGCCAGCATGCAATCCCGGATGCGAGCAGAGTACGCCAGGGTTTGAGAACGTTCTATTGCGTTCTATGGCTACTCCAATCGCAAGCGTATGGATAGGAAAAGTTCTAGAACAAAAAACTATCCACCAATGAGTAAGTCGGGGCAACAACGCTAAAAAGAGATGGCAAGTATAATCATAGAAGGGGGTATTATTAGAGAAAAAATATAAAGAGGGAACAGCAGGTAGTTTTTTTTTCTCTCGGACTCTAAATTATCGTGTGTGTCAAGCCATATAAATAAAAAATATTAAAATTATCATAAAATATTATTTTTGCCTAGGGCATTTAAAAGTGTGTGACTTAGAAAACCCCAAAGGTATGCATACTGTATATAATTTAAGAATATTGCTTTTAGCTACTTACTACTTAACATCACGCTGTCTCCCTTATGGGGCAGACAGGCACTTTTGAAACAGTTGTTACATAAATGTTATACATCATCACGCCGTCTCCCTTATGGGGCAGACAGGCATTTTAAAACTATTTTCTGTTAGATGTTATATATCTTCACGCCGTCACCCTTTTGGGGCAGACAGGCATTTTAAAAACAGTTTTTTTCATTAGATGTTACTTGTCATCTAGACTATTATGCAACTGGTTTTTTTGTGTAAATGTAGTCAACAATTATCTGTTTGTATGTTGCTATAGCATCTCAACGCCACCCTTAGGGGGCGGTCATTTATTAGATAACTATTTTTTTTCAGTATCAATGCTTTATATCTGCAGAATGTATATATATATATGTGTTCTGATTTATTTATTTTTTTATTAAACTTTCTCCATGTCTATATTTTGGATGGTGCGCCCCAATTCTGTGAGGATTGCTTTTATTAATAATTTAATATGGACAGTAATGGTCGGCGGACACCCTCGGACCTGAACCTAGTTCGGGTACGGGGGCTTGACGGGAAGAACCAGAACAGTGTACCCAGGAGTTGAGACGCCCTGTGTTTTCCAGCTCCTGGGGTTTCAAGTTCAAGTACTGTTCCTGGCTCCGGGTTAAAGCCTACCGGGTTGCGGCTGCCCTACGGGTCCGGTTCCAGCGCCGGTTGCGCCGGCTTCACCCGCCCTCCGGCATACATCTGTGCGCCTCCCCCCCGCAGTACCCGTAGGCGACGGTCTTGGGGACAATCCCCTGAGTTGCGAACCACCCCCTGATTTCTCATCGCTCGCTCTTTTTTTTAATTAAAATTGGAATCTGTATTTTTAAATAATTAATTAATTTTGTAATTTTTTATTTTAATTAAATTGTAAATATTGGATTTTTTTTTTTCATTGTTAGGGATTTCTCCGCAACATAACGTATAAGTATACCTTCCTATACGTTTAGTAAAAAACTAAACAATTGTAATTTAGATATTGCAAGCAGAATTTTATTTATTTGTATAAATAGTATGCTGTCCCTTAGTCACTACACAAATGAGGCACAATGGTGCTTCTCACCAAGGGAGGAGAGTGAACGACGCTCCGTCGTCACCACGGACTGCAATGCCGTGAGCGGTCGAATATCTTTCAGCACCGACCTGAAATAAGCTGATGTAGTAATTGTGTGCAAATATTTTATCTATTATTTACATTGTATAATTGTTACTCTTAATACTTTCTAACATTTACGCGAATTTTACACATTTTGAAATAAAACTACGTGTACGGAATCTATCGCGTTTACTTGATTTTTATGCTATCCCGACGTTTCGAATACTTTACAGCATTCATGACCACGGGTGGACTTAGATAGTAGATGTCCAAAGCTGATATGTTGTTTCAACAGTTTCATCTACCCACAGTAATATGATTTTACAAATTTTTGGTTTATTTATTTCAACCCACATACTATTCGTTTAGAAACACAATTAAAAATATCTACTCTTAAGTTTTATGCTTACAATGTATTTTAAGCTAGTATAATAAAATTAGTATAATACTCCTTAAGTGCTAAAATATTTTTTGTTTATATTTAGTGCTTAAAAATTCTACCACAAACTACCAATTAATTTTTTTTAAGTAATCTAAAAACTACCATTAAGAAGATAATATTGATTATTGGTTTCTATTATTAAATATATTGATTTTAATAGAAGCTAAGACTAAAAAGCTACCACCGGATCGGAATGCGGCCTGAGAAAGATCCGTCCAGAAAACTCAGTAGGCAACAACTTGTTATGGATTATTAAATTTATGCGGAAAATACTAACTAATCACTACTGTGGGTTTTATCTACACAATAAGCGCTAACTGTGTCTTGCAATCTTGTGGCGTGCCTTCTTGAATTATGTTTGGTGAGGCCTATCACAGGATTCCAGGTTGATGGTAAGACCCAGCCGTCTTCTCTATTAAAATTGGGATGTTTCTTAATTTCAATAGCCTCACGTATCATTCTAGGACGATATCGATGTTCTTTTGCGAGTATTTGAGGTTTGTCAAACCTGATATAATGGCGGGTGTGGTCCTGTGTGTGCTCACAAATTTCAGACTTTGTATAGCGACGGTGCTTCACATCAGCTATGTGTTCTTTGATCAGAGTTCTTATGGATCTCTTTGTTTGCCCAATGTAGGAGAGACCACAATCACAATCCAGCTTGTACACTCCTGCATCCTGTAAGGGTATATGGCACTTGACTGGTGGTAGAAATTGACAAATTCTATTGAGTGGCTTATAGTAGGTTTTAATTGAAGCTTTCTTGAGAATGTAGCCAATCTTGTCAGTGACTCCTTTAACATAGGGCAGGACTGCAGGGAGGCGCTCAACTGTGGGTGGCTTCACTCGATTTCTGTGACCGCGGCGTGGAACCTGCAGCTTATTAGCATGTAAAACTTTCTTTACATGCTGCAAATCCCCAGCTAGATGTTCTTCATCACAGATCCCTTGTGCTCTCTGAAACAAAGATTTAGACACGGTAGCTAACTGTGAAGGATGGTGGTGAGACTCTCCATTCAGGTACTTATCAGCATGGGTTTTCTTTCGATACTTTGTATGACTCAAGGTGTGTTGTTGGGGTTACGGATTACCATAAAATCTAAGAAAGCTAAAGAGTTATTTGACTCCAGTTCCATAGTGAATTGAATTTTAGGATTGATGGAGTTCAGATGGTTAAGAAATACGGTTACTTTATTAGATGGTAATATAGTGAAAGTGTCATCTACATACCGCTTGTAAAAACGTGGGACCACAGGTGAGGTTTTTAGGACAGTCTCCTCGAAGTCTTCCATGAAAATGTCAGCAACAACGGGAGAGACTGGCGAACCCATGCAGTACTTTAACAGTTCAGCGTATTCCATAGGTATGTTGTTCTCTGATAGTTTCTTAGATACAATTCTGATGCAGTCTTCCACAGGTAGGCAGGTAAAAAGTGACTGGACATCAAAACTCACCATAGTTTCATTGTTAGCAAGATGAAGGTGTTTAATCTCACTTACAAAATGGTATGAGTCTTTTATGAACGCATCTGTGTGTCCTCGGAGCTGTGAGAGAACTTTTGCCAGTAACTGAGCGACTTTAAAAGCAGGTGAGTCGATCTGGCTTACAATAGGTCGTAGTGGTGCGTTCGGTTTGTGTATCTTAGGCAACCCATACAATTTAGATGGTTTTGCACAAGGTGGTACCAGGGTTTTTACATCTAGATTCAATGCTTCGGAGTGCTGGTTGAGTAACTTTTTCATATTATTTAGTGTACAGTTGGTCGGGTCAGTTTTAACCTTTTTACAAGTAGACTCATCAGATAAAAGGTGTTCAATTTTGGCATTATAATCTGACGTGTCCATCACCACAGTAGCGTCACCCTTATCTGCGCGCAGGATGACGATGTCTGGTCTGTTGCGTAGGTTCTTCAACGCCAAATATTGTGATTTGGACAAATTTGGTTTCGGCCGTTTGCTTTGACGTAACAGTGACAAAACGTCTTGGCGAATGGCCTCCATGTCGTCCGGTTTCATGACATTTTTGGCCAGCACGTCCTCAACAGCACAGATAATTTCCTCATAGGGAATTCGGTTTGGCGCTACAGCAAAATTTAAACCTTTGTTTAGTACCTGAAATGTAGGTTCGTCTAACGATTGTTTTGACAATTTTTTTTTTGTTATGGTAATCCGTAACCCCAACAACACCTTGAGTCATACAGAGTATCAAAAGAAAACCCATACTCATAAGTACCTGAATGGAGAGTCTCACCACCATCCTTCACAGTAAGCTAACGTGTCTAAATCTTTGTTTCAGAGAACACAGGGGATCTGTGATGAAGAACACCTGGCTGGGGAGTTGCAGCATGTAAAGAAAGTTTTACATGCTAATAAGCTGCAGGTTCCACGCCGCCGTTACAGAAATCGAGTGAAGCCACCCACAGTTGAGTGCCTCCCTGCAGTCCTGCCCTATGTTAAAGGAGTCACTGACAAGATTGGCTACATTCTCAAGAAAGCTTCAATTAAAACCTACTATAAGCCACTCAAAAAAATTGGTAAATTTTTACCACCAGTCAAGTGCCCCAAATTACCCTTACAGGATGCAGGAGTGTACAAGCTGGATTGTGATTGTGGTCTCTCCTACATTGGGCAAACAAAGAGATCCATAAGAACTCGGATCAAAGAACACATAGCTGATGTGAAGCATCGTCGCTATACAAAGTCTGCAATTTGTGAGCACACACAGGACCACACCCGCCATTACATCAGGTTTGACAAACCTCAAATACTCGCAAAAGAACATCAATATCCTCCTAGAATGATACGTGAGGCTATTGAAATTAAGAAACATCCCAATTTCAATAGAGAAGACGGCTGGGTCTTACCATCAACCTGGAATCCTGTGATAGGCCTCACCAAACATAATACAAGAAGGCACACCACAAGATTGCAAGACACAGCGCTTATTGTGTAGATAAAACCCACAGTAGTGATTAGTTTAACAAGTTGTTGCCTACTGAGTTTTCTGGCCGGATCTTTCTCAGTCAGGCCGCGTTCCAATCCGGTGGTAGCTTTTTAGTCTTAGCTTCTATTAAAATCAATATATTTAAGAATAGAAACTAATAATCAATATTGTCTTCTTAATGGTAGTTTTTAGATTACTTAAAAAATAATAATTGGTAGTTTGTGGTAGAATTTTTAAGCACTAAATATAAACAAAAAATATTTTAACACTTAAAGGAGTATTATACTAATTTTATTATACTAGCTTAAAATCTCATACATTGTAAGCATAAAACTTAAGAGTAGATATTTTTAATTGTGTTTCTAAACGAATATTATGTGGGTTGAAATAAATAAACCAAAAATTTGTAAAATGATATTACTGTGGGTAAATGAAACCGTTGAAACAACATATCAGCTTTGGACATCTACTATCTAAGTCCACCCGTTATCATGAATGCTGTAAAGTATTCGAAACGTCGGGATAGCATAAAAATCAAGTAAACGCGATAGATTCCGTAAACGTAGTTTTATTTCAAAATGTTACTCTTAACATTAGTTGCATTTCTCCGAAAAGTTGATCGGCTGGATGTACAGGGTTTTAGTTAACTAACGCAAAACCTTTTAAAGGTAACTTAGGTACATCAAAACTAACAACTTTTGTTCTATGACTTTTGACAAAACGTAATACATCCCAAGAAAAAAAAAATAGTTTTAGTAGGGATGTCTATCAATCGTGAGCTCTATGTCGATAGATGTTCGAGTACGTAGTCGTAGATTTGAAACGTAAGCATATGTTTGAAGATAAATAATAACAAACATTTTTTAATGTAGGCGAATTACGTTCGCGCCAGCTGAAGGATCGAAGAAAAAAACAAAATTACTTCTCATCCATCCATCCATCAGCCTTTCAACATCCACTGCTGGACATAGGCCTCCCAAGAGAACGCCACTATTAGCGTTCCTGTCATGGGGGATAATGACGTAATCGCCACGCGTGGCAGGCGGGTTGGCGATCGCAGCGGATGTTGTTAATACTCGAAGGAGTGCTGCTGCCCACTCCCCCGGTATTCCCTCAGTTGGCTCTTAAGACTCCCGTGGGTAGAGAGGGGTGGGACAATTCTAAAGCCGGCCCCACACGGCGCAATTGATGCTTTCTATAATAACTATTATAATAATATAATAATAATGTTTGTTTCGGAAAATCTCCATAGTGTTAGTAACAATAATCCTATCCTAAGTTAGTTAATTTAATTAATTACTTATATCTAGTACCTAGTAAGAGTCTCCCGGAGGAGGACGGGAGACTTAAGCGGCGGTTGCGCCACACCTCCACCGCTGGTTAAATCAAAGGCACGGCAACCTCAGTTTTCGGTTGACGCAGGTACTTACCGGACACGGGTGTTTCGGTAAGAGACCTACATCGTATTGGTAGGGAAGGAGCCCCCAGATGCCACGAGTGTGGCGCACAAGTCGATGACGTGCGCCACACTCTGGAGGAATGCCCCGCCTGGGGGTCCCAGCGCTGCGCCCTGTCGGTGGCAATTCGAGGAGACCTGTCGCTGCTGACTGTATTAAGCCAAATGCTCGGCGGCGACGGGTTCTGGTCGGCCGTTGCCTCCTTTTGTGAGGCAGTGATTGCACGGAAGGAGGCCGCGGAGCGGGAACACGAGGCAACAGCCCAGGCTAACTCGCTCCGCCGGCGGCGGCAAAGGGGAAGGTGGCGTCGCTACGCTCACCTCCCACCACCTTGATGACGACAGGGTGTGGCCAGTAGGCCATACGCCTGGGGCGTTTTCTTCTCTAATCAATTAATTCTATCTATCTAGTTATTATAACGGTAAAGAATTGTATTGTGGCAGTCAAATCATATTCGAATCGGTATCTATACCTGAAAACCAGTGCTGTAGTAGCAGCCAAATGTTGGTTGGCTGAGGTAGGACCTTTTTAGCTTCAACAAATAATATTGCATAAGTATAGTGTATGTGATTTGAATGTTGTAGAAACTAAATAAATAGGTTTATCTTTCTTTTCTTTGTTTTCCTTAATAGGTTACTTTCACTTCACTGAAAGGATTAAACTCTTCACACGGATACCTATAGACATCGATATATTAAACACTAGATACGTAGTATAGCGCGCCGACGCGGGGCTACTTATTAGATGCCTGTAGGCAAATCTGACTTCAGTTGCCAACTTGACATTAGTGAGCGCAAACGTATCGGCAAAGTACAACAAAAATTTCCAAAATGGTGATTTGTGCAGCTAAAACGTCTATGTCGCAGACCGAAAAGGACGATAAAGCTACTTTTCACACTACTTTTTTTGCTTAATTTTATTCAGAAATCCAAAATGGCATTTAAAACGAAATAAAGTTATCATACATTGTTCTATCCATCAGTGCTGCTAGAAAAAGAATCCAAATTTTCCCACACTGTCGGGAGTTTAGTGAATGACAAACACATGCCAGTTAGAGTTAGTCAGCGTATTATAAGTAATTTATGTTATTTTCATCATAATGTGCTATCGTACAATAGTCAAAAGTAGGGCCAGTAGTATATATAATGATTTCCTATTTATTTTCGAGAGTACCAAAAGATTAAAAGCCAAGGAAGAGTGGATAAAAAGGTGATATAAGGCTTTTACGCAAAAAAAATGGATGGCTACTGTGCTGTAAATTGCTGCTGTGGTAGACACCACAGCAGCAGTTTTTTATTTTTTGTGGATAAGCTTCATATCTAGTGATAAATAAATCAACAGTTATCCTTAAGATACTTGTAATGTTTTAATAAACGTAACATTTAAAAATATCAAGATAAATCAAAAACACGAAGATCAAGATTAACGGGCGAATGTGAGCAAAACCAAAATAATGGTTTTGAAAGAGGAGAAGCCAGAACGGATGTTAGAGCATCAATAAGCAATGGTGTTCTAGAACAAGTGGATGATTTGTATATCTTGGATGTGGATTCAGTCGGGATGGAAGGTACACCACTGATATAGAGAAAAGAGTAAATGCGGGAAATAGAGTGAACGGAGCATTGGGACAAATTCTCGGCAGCCATCTTCAACTTCAGCTAGAAGGCACGTATCGCAAAACACAACGCAGTGCTAGTCCCAAAGTTATTATATGGAAGTGAGAGTTGACGTTTCAACTGCGTTGCAGCAGCCGTGGTCACGGGACAACTGGAGAGGCGAGCTACTTTATTTTTCCTCGACAGTTTGTAGGGTAGATTGATCTACACCGATGTTTGTCCGACACACAACACTCACTATATCGCGAGACGAATGTGAAGATATGTGTAGTAAAACTCCGTTCTCATATTATAATTATTTATTATACACCAATCTCCACAATCTCGCTCTACGTTAGGTACTAGTATATAATACTTATTCGGTTTACCATAACGGTTAGCACCATTTCCTGCCACGACCACACGGCTCGGTTGTCCAAGCCCGACTGGCCACACTCGCCATCCGTTATTATTGTCTGTAAATGTTGTCAGTACAAAGGAATCGTATGAATCGCAATCGATGACTCGACTACGATTCACACGCATCAATTTGATAATTTATTATAAAAATCAAACCTTACACTCGTCCATCCTGACCTCGTGTATGTCCCCATACACGCTCCCAGTCTAGTACCTCTTAACCTTACACTCGGCGAGAGACGGCATTCACTAAACATATAGTGTAATGTATAATTACATATAGAAACAAAACAATACATTAACATCATAATCCATTAGTACAAAATCTCATATGTACAAAATAAATTAAGGACTTCAGTAAAAGTATCCAATTCTCACAAGACCCTTAATAAGGTTTCCCTACCGTAAACCCATCCAATTCTTACGGCAAGGACAACACATTAGTATGATTTTGCGAACCCATCCAATTCTCGCAAAATCAAAGCCAATACTTGCTAACCCATCCAATTCTAGCAAGATTAGCTACTTATCTCTAAAACAGTTTATGCTAACCCATCCAATTCTAGCAAAAACTGTAACTGTAATTCTTGACAACCCATCCAATTCTGTCAAGAACCACAAAGTAAATTCACAACAAAATAATTACAAATAAATCATATGTTTCAACAATAATATAAACCATTTATAATAAAATCTAAGTTTGAACTTAAGACGTGCGAACCCATCCAATTATCGCAAAGTCAAAGCCAATACTTGCTAACCCATCCAATTCTAGCAAGATTAGCTACTTATCTCTAAAACAGTTTATGCTAACCCATCCAATTCTAGCAAAAACTGTAACTGTAATTCTTGACAACCCATCCAATTCTGTCAAGAACCACAAAGTAAATTCACAACAAAATAATTACAAATAAATCATATGTTTCAACAATAATATAAACCATTTATAATAAAATCTAAGTTTGAACTTAAGACGTGCGAACCCATCCAATTATCGCAAAGTCAAAGCCAATACTTGCTAACCCATCCAATTCTAGCAAGATTAGCTACTTATCTCTAAAACAGTTTATGCTAACCCATCCAATTCTAGCAAAAACTGTAACTGTAATTCTTGACAACCCATCCAATTCTGTCAAGAACCACAAAGTAAATTCAGAACAAAATAATTACAACATTAATCACATGTTTCAACAATAATATAAACCATTTAGAATAAAATCTAAGTTTGAACTTAATATACCTAAAAAGAGGTAATTATTATATATAGAGTAACATAGTTTTATAAAAGATCAAACTGTCAACTGCCCTGCTCATTGATGATTTTAATTATAACAATATAAGATTAAATTATGCAATATGATTTCATAATGTTATGCTCACGGTATATTTCATACTTAAAAATATATGATTACTTAATTTATTGTATGTACATTATTCATCATCACTTTCGAAAACAGAAGAAATTAACATTTTCATCATTAAAAACACTATTCAATTCAAGAGCCGCCAGATGAATCCAATGCAACATGCGATCGGCAGCTACTGTCGTTTTGCGTTTAATTTATTTTTATTTTTGGGGCCAGTCAACTCCGGTATGGAAACCAGTCTATTACGATTATTACCTAATACTTTGACTACTGTATATTATGGCGCTATGTATGACTACTGCTACTACTACATAACACGCAGTTTCCTTTGTGGAGTAGGCAGAGAAAACAGCGTGTCAAGACTCTATTCTTGCATACATCTCTCACTTCCTCAACATTCATAATTCTTTGTATACACGCTCGCCGGTTTCGGAGACTCCTGACTCCACCTTCCTTCAATACATAACCGATTTGGTCTAGGTAGGTGACTGTCGATTTCCCCCTATACCTACATCCTTCTACTTTCGCATTGTATATCTTCTTAACCAGCCGCTCGTCCGGCATTCTTTCTACATGTCCAAAAACCATCGGAGCATTCCCTTTCACATCTTTACACCATACTCTCCTTCATACCTACTCGCTCTCTTACGTCATCGTTATGAATGCGGTCAGTCATCCTCACTCCACAGTCGCCTCGCAGAGATAGCATTTCGACCGCATTGACTTTACTCTCATGCTCCTTTATTGCATACCCAACTCTTGCTTCTATATAGTAACGTTGGGACAAGCACTGCATCGAGTATTGCGACCCGTGCCTTCTGGCTGAGGTAGTGGCTACTGACAAATTGTTCCAATGCTCCATCGCTTTATTTCCCGCATTTACTCTACTCTCTATATTAGTGGTGTACCTTCTATCCTGACTAAATCCACATCCAAGATATATAAATTCATCCAATTGTTCTACACTATTGCTAATCGATACTCTGACATTTGTTCTGGCTTCACCTCTTTCAAAGACCATAGTTTTGGCTTTGCTCACATTCACAACCTATGAATGAGGTAAGAGCTTAGTGATTTCCCCATCATTATTACAAGCCACTTGTGATTTCTTTTTTTTTCAATTTCACCGGCTTTGTATGTATGAGGCGGTTTCCTATTCTTATCAAATTATCTTTTGTTTATTCTGCTCTCCCTGTATTCTATCGATGACTTCCTCTCTTATCGTAATTACATCATTGGTTTCACCGTGCTATGTCTAATTTCATTATGTTTAGGGTCTAGCTCTGCACTCGCAGATGTGCCAAACATCACGTCTGCAGAGGTCCTGCCAATAGTCTTTTGACAGGTATTATTTAAGCCCCATTTTACCGCACGCGGAAAATTATTCCCATCCCATGACTTTTCATCACTATTTAAGTTTTGACCTGTTAACGAATCTAAGATTGAGCGATTATATCGTTCAACTTGGCCATTAGAACGTGGGTTAAACACCGCACTGAAGAAGTGTCTGACCCCTTTATCTAAACAAAACCTTTTAAAAGCATAATATATGAAGCAGGGTCTCCGATCACTGTAATGATGCGGTCTGGACATCTAAAGATATAAAATACGTCTTCCAATGCGCGTATAGCATTGAGAATATTTGTTTCACACCGGTTTTATAAAAACAAACTTTGTAGAAGCCTCCACTCTGACGAACACTCTGAAGGTGAGTATTGCCACGCTACAAAGGGCCCGAGATGGTCGATGTGTACGGTGTGGAAAGGAACCTCGATTTCTTTTTGCGTTAATTATTTCTAGCATTGCATTCATGACTGTTCTCGCCAAGAGCAAAACGAATGAATGAGTGAGTGACAAATGTACAGCGCTACCATTCATATAAAAACGTTTGAACATCACCGTTGAAAATCAAAACGCGTACGCGCAGGAGATACGGTGGTCTCCCGATGAATAATCTTAAATCAGCCCTAGTGTCTGCGAAAAACCCATAAACGTGTATGTACCTAACGCCCTAGTGTTGTATGTCCATCAAGTGTAAATCCGCTCATAAGACATTTGTATAAAGCACTACCGAACACTGAACTCAGCCCTTGGCCAGGGTACCGCGTGTTTCTGTGTGTCTTACACGCCCATTCAGCCAAGGGAATTGGTGGTAATCGTTTACCATCAACTCGGCGCATGTCAATGCTGTGGGCAGCTGTGGTGAGCTTCAAGGAAGTCAGGCGAGTTTTCCAACCCACCCTTAAAACAACCGAACTACCTGCTATTGTGCGTTACGTGTCCCATACTCCTCATCCCATATGCTGGCGCCAGAGTTCTGTGCGAATTGCGATACGGCTTCTTTAGTGATTCAGTTATCTATCATGCGGCTTCTGTTACATCGGACAGCTACTATTCACTATTCGTTTAACTTGTGCTCTTATTGGACTACCATCATCATGGAGGAACTTGTGTGTATACGATGTTGTGACTGTCAGATTTATGGCCAAATTTGGCAAGTCAAGGACTGAAGAGGTTTGGGGCACTTCATATACACCCGTATCTCTGTTACCCGGCTGCTCTCTTTGCATTTGTAACAGAACAAACTGGGAATAAATCCCGTTGTATTAGGTCTTTTACCGCCTATGTTATTAGTATTAGATGGTTTAGCATATGTATAAATCTACTACGACGGGCCTCGTAGCGTAGTCGGCAGAGTAACCGACTCCCGTGTACGAGGTCGTAGGTTCGATTCCCACTCAGGACGATTATTTGTGTGATGAACACAGATATTTGTACTGCGTCGTGTTTTCTATCGATTACGTGTATGTATTTACAAAAATAATAATATATATTATATCCGTAATCTGGTACCCAAAGCACACTTGGAGCTTAGTTTGAGACTAGAGGACGTTGTGTGAAATGTCCGCGAATATTAATTTATTTACGTTTAAAGTTAGTATTGATCAAGAGGGTATTTACGCCGTATCCTTATTACTGATGACGAACTGTAGGAGCTGATCTGGATGTGTACAACGTAACGCCAACGCACCAGTTTTTAATGTTTCATCACTAAATATGGGTTAATACCGATATTTGCCAATATCAGCTGATGTGAATATATTCTTCAAGTAATATCATAATATGTAAACTAATATATGAATATCACTAATATTAAATACGGAGGATATAGAGATATCAAGCCACCATTTTTAACCCAATGATACGTACGATGTTCTCACCGATATGAGATTCTATCTAGTCTATGGATATAGCAACACGCCTATGTTCAGTGGTCACTGATCGTGTTTACGATATAGTGAATATGGCATATTAGCAATACGCCCGTATTAGCATATCAGATTGAGTCGGATTACTGATACATGAATACCTCCAATATCACTGATATCTTAATGGATATGAATATATCGGTCCCATCTTTATTTATCACTTAGTCCATGTATTACGCAATCGACAGCATGCATGTCTACTATATCGCATCGGTTCAACAAAGCCTTATTTTCATAAAAGTAAACTTCAATGGCCCTACTCCGTCGTTTCAGCATATCTTCCAGGGATTGACCATAATTCTGCTCACAGGGAAAAAAGCCGTTAAAAGCTTATCTTGCCACTCTGACTAACTAAATAGAATGGAGTTCAGCCCCTCGTACCAGATTTTGGCCAATCTTTGGAACTTCTGCCTACCGAAATATAAAACAGTCTTACCATCCCACCCATAAACAGTTGCACACTCATTTACTTTACGAAACCAAATGTATATTTGTTGATTTTCGATGATGGGTCAAATTCTGGTAATTTATTTTTATGTTTCAAATTATTTTAAGTGTGTGTGCTGCCGCTTATGGTTGGGAAAGTTTAATTGAATTTAATATGTTAACTAGGTATATCGCTCTCAGAAAAAGCTGGACTAGAGAAGACTGGCTACGAAGAAGAGGTCCCTCGCTATCCGGTCCACGATGGCGAGGCCTTGTTTCTCAATGATCCCCTGAGGCCTCTGTGATATCTAACTATTGAGACTTACGTAGGGTCGTAAACAACTAGTTGTCTCGTACTGGATCGCAGACGACTCCGCTTCCATTCAATTCCTGCTTCTAGGCGTCTGATTCCATCTCGTTCCCGCTCCAACTCAAGTTCCTTCTCTCGGATGGTCGGACTATGCCCACTGTGACGAGCAGAGCTGTGGCTCCGGTACCGGGTACGACTCCTGCGGTCCACGCGTGCCTCGCTTAGATGACTCCGGACTTCGTCTACCCCCGTCGTCGTTACGTCTCAACAAGACGCTCAGGCGGCTCTAATCTGCGGATTTGCCCTTTTCGGTTTCCCTCCATTCTCTATAACTCGGAAACAGAACATCTGGTTTAAATTTGTACATCATAACTGTGGTTAGTGTTAGTGGGTAAAATTGAAAAATGAGACGTAACTCGAAAACGGTACGTCCTAGCGTAAAATTAATGAAAATTTGACCCCGTTGTAAGACCATCTCGCCACTGTACAGTACAACTATGACCTCAAAATGACCTTGACCTATTATTAACCTTCAAGCTGTTAAATATCTCCTAAATAATTATTATTTGGTTGTTGTAATCCGTTTACGGAGAAGGTAGGAAGAGAAATATAATGTTCAACTATGTGTTAAGTACATACAGCTACAATTTAGTAATCCAATAATCATCGTTTATTGTGTATATATTTTTGTCTTTAATACCACTCTATATTAGACACTATTAGTGCCTTTGTGTCGGTAAAAGTAGCGAAATAAACATTTTCAACTAACTAGTTGTTTGCATACCTACCTTCAATAAAAAAAAAGTCGTTGAATAGTTCAATGATTTCTTGCAGCATATAAATTTCATTACGATTATACAACTAAGACTAACATTTATAATGTGAGCATGTACTTACCACTTCTGATTTGTAGTAAAACTCCGTTCTCATATTATAATTATTTATTATACACCAATCTCCACAATCTCGCTCTACGTTAGGTACTAGTATATAATACTTATTCGGTTTACCATAACGGTTAGCACCATTTCCTGCCACGACCACACGGCTCGGTTGTCCAAGCCCGACTGGCCACACTCGCCATCCGTTATTATTGTCTGTAAATGTTGTCAGTACAAAGGAATCGTATGAATCGCAATCGATGACTCGACTACGATTCACACGCATCAATTTGATAATTTATTATAAAAATCAAACCTTACATATGTTAGGTAGTTTGCACTTATTAATCACTGGATTCCACGCTGATGATAGATTAAATCCGTCTCCTCTATTGAAATTTCTGTGTTTTTTGATTTCAATAGCTTCGCGCACTAACCGTTTGTAGTAGTGGCGGTCCTGAGATAGGATTATAGGTTGGTGAAGCTCAATCCAGTGATTAGTACCTGCTTCTAGGAGATGTTCAGCGATGGCAGATTTGTTTATCTGTCCTTTCCTGACTGCAGTTATGTGCTCCTTAACCCTTTCAGCAATCGATCGCTTGGTTTGGCCGATGTAAGCGCTCCCACAGCTACAGTTTATTTTGTAAACGCCCGCTGATTGCAAGGGAATAATATCCTTCGGTGTACGCAATTGACTCGATAACTTACAGTGCGGAATGTATACAGTCTTCATGGAGTATTTACTAAGTACTGTTCCAATTTTGTCCGTCACTCCTCGTATATATGGCAGGAAAGCCGGTTGTCTATTGACTTCAGGATATCTTTCCCTTTGCGTTCGCCGCTGAAGCCTACGACCAGTTTTGTACCCATTTCGTTTCAGTACCTCCTGAACATTATGCAGTTCCTGTTGTAGATGTTCAGGGTCACAAATATCAATGGCTCTGGTAGTCAATGAAGTTATGACTGACTGTAGGTGACGCGGATGGTGGTGCGATGAGGCGTGCAGATACTTATTTGTGTGTGTCGGTTTCCGGTAGACGGTATGGCCAAGGGTGCCGTCAGGTTTCGCCATCAACTTCACGTTTTCATAATTTCACCTATTTTATACGCGAAAAAAGACCCGTTTATGCTACTTTAAATATGTGTACAATTCGCGAATCTTTAAAAGTTACTAGTGAGAGTTGATTCTGTAAAAAAGGAGTATGAGAGTAAAATTAATGCGGTCGAAATGCGATCTCTGCGGAAAATCTGTGGAGTGAGGCTGACTGACCGCATTCGTAACGACGACGTAAAAGAACGAGTAGGTATGAAAGAGAGTATTGGTGTAAAGATGCAAAAGGTAACGCTCCGATGGTTCGGAAATGTGGAACGAATGGAAAAAAAGCCAAATGAGCGACTGGTTAAGAAGATATAACATGCAAAAGTGGCAGGATGTAGGTACAGGGGGATACCGAGACTCACCTCTCAAGAGAAAATAAAACAGTATTAAATGATGGACTATTAAGTTTTAGCCTCACAATTATATTTATACAAACATGTTTCCATGGTATTCAGTATTAGATATTCGCAACAGTTTTGTTTACTAATTATTTACATAATAAGATTCGTAGGTATTGTATCCTGAGGTTTTAAGTAAGTAATAATAATTCACTATGAAATAATAGCATGGTCCAGTGCATTCCAGAGGTCTACTTCAATTTGCGTACCATAATATATCTTCGCTCGTTAGAGAACTGAGACATTTGTTAGTAGGTACTAGGTACTACGAAAACACCAGACATACATAGAAGTAATTCCGAACTTAAGAAAGCTGAAAAGTTTACTAAATTATGTAGCGATGAAATAGTTTTGTTTGTTTATTGTTCAAGGTTTCACAAATTAGTGTTTTATTGTCATTATGACAAATCCTAGCGCAACAAATTTATTCCGTTTTACGTCCAAAAATATTGACCCGGGTAATCGTGTAATAAAATACGAGCATAATTAATTTATGTATCAGAATAAATGGTAATCTAAAGAAATATAACTGGTATAAAATATACTAATTTCTATTAATTTTCTTCGTTCCTAAATTAATCGCCAATATTTTTTCTATAAAACACGTTCCTTTCTAAGCGTGCGTAATGAATGGTGACGCACTGAACGAACAATATTATTTAGAAAGACCTAAATCGCGGTACTAGGAAGTCCATGGTTTAATTATTTTTTGTAATAAGACTAAGTTTAATCAATGGTTTATAAGTTAGACCTGGACCAACTAGTTCAGGTTTAAACCGCGACTTAGTCCGTGTTTTGTAATAAGACGGATTGTCACCACACCTAGCATAAACACACACCATTTCGGTGCATTCAACGTTAGTTTACTTATATCGACATGCCATTGTGAATCGATCTTGTCACAGGAGCCACATCAATTACAAATCACAAACAGCGTCCGTGCGGGGAGAATCGTAACTGCGTGTCCTATAAACTCGAATTCGGTCAGAGCCTCAGAGCCTAGGACATATACTCGCCCCCGACCTCCTCGTCCCACCCGCTTTCTCTTGATAGCTACTACATCAAACGAACGCCGCGTACGTAACTGTCTAGTTTATGTGGAATTAAGAAGGATTTAGAATTATAAATTAGATTGTTTTTTGTATGGGAAAAATATCATTGAATTAAAAAAAGTCATAAAACAAAAGTTGTCTGTGTTGAGAACCAAAGCCGAGGTTAAGAGCTTTTTCGTTAATTACAAGTAATCCTGTATAGTATCCAGTCGCAAGACATAAGATAGATAAGTAAATATACGTACCAAAGACATTTGTCCAAGAAAGCTCGCACCTTAGTAACAGGAAATCCATTGAAGGTAGTGGTCACAGAGCGTGTGTAGGCGCCCATGTCACGGAACACGAGCCAGTCGCCAACGCGCATTGAGGGCAGCTGAGTGGCCCTAAGCACACAGTCCGATACATTACAGGTCGGGCCCCACACTGAACAAGGCAAGTACAAATCCGACGTAGGCTGGAAAATAATAAATACTTGGTTATATATTTTTTATCATTCACGTCGCACCGATAATTATTAGTGGTTAGAGCCTTGCTTGTCCCAACATGAATGAAATGAGCCGGCTCGACCGGGGAACTACCACCATCTTACAGAAAACCAGCGAGCAATAACTGTACGTATTCCTACAATTGTGTTTCGCATTACACAGCAGTAAAGGTACCTACCGCTGTTTCACGTTGATCTGTGAGAGGGTGGTAATTCTACGGTCAAGCAGGCCCATTCATACTGGAAGAAGCAAGGCTCTACAACTACTTATTCTCAAATACAAGTAGCCACTACTGAAAATTATAAAAATTACCTCTGAACTACAACATTAGTAGTAGAGAGATGCTTATCTCAGCATGAATGGGCCGGTTCGATCGGGTAAGTACCACCCTCTCGCAAAAGATCAGCGTGTAACAACGGCACTTACTCCTGCCGTTGTGTTTCGTATGGTGAGTGAGAGCGCCGGAGGCCCAAACCCCTCCCTATCCTCTCCTTGTTATCCTTTCTATCCTCTTCTTGTTATCCTTCCTATCCTCTCCTTATTATTTAGATATTTTTATATATATTTTTAGCATTTGACATGCTTAGCACTATACATTAAACACAAAGTGAAAAATGTGAAATCGAAAAAAAAAATCTCCTTATTATACTTCCTATTATATATCTTAGAGATGGCAATGTATCTGGTGTTGCTAGCGGCTATAGGCTACCCTAGCTGCTTACCATCAGGTGGGCCGTACGCTTGTTTGCCACCCATGTAGTATAAAAATAACCTACCAATACATCAACTATTGTTAATTTATACATTTAGGTTTTCGCATACTCACGTAGAGTGGCTCCGCTGCAACTTCCTGAGGAACCGTGATCACGCAGTTAAAGGAGCCGAACACGCCTTCATTTATGTAGTACATCGTGTGGATCGCCGCGTCTCCATCAGACTCCCTTGGCGCTACCTATATTATGCAATAAATAACCATAAATATTTTGACTGTTTCTCGGAATCTTAGGTGGAAATTACTGATTTTGACCTGCTACGATTCCGACATAAATGTATCCCATTTTACACTCGTAGTTCACATTTTGATATATTTTAAGCATATGCCATGCTTAGCCATATAAAGTTAAAATACACTTTGTGGTAACACATCACAAGCAGAGTATGAACCTTTTTTTTTCAAGGCGTAAATAAATGTATCTAACGCCACATTCCGTCGTTCTGGGTAACGGACAGGTTAATGTGGCGCGCTCACCATTAAACACACCCGCCACGTACCGCTATCTGCCTGTATTGGCAGACTATTGAAACTGTCTGATATTAGTTCAGAACCTGCATCTCCTGGAATACCATCCAAGATGTTTAGTCAATTCAGCCAGCCAGGTGACAATTGTTCAAGACTGCGAATTTCGATAACATATTCCTTCTTAGTATCTTGGGTGACGTCGGCGCCATCTGTCGGATGTATTTGCATTTCGCAATTAAGATTTATACCAAATAATGACGCGCCCCTATAGATATTTTGAAGCTCAATTTTAATATCGAAATAAAAATCTGGAGCAGCTAATAATAGCAAGTTAACGTTTGGGATGGGCAACGTAAGCCAGGTTCATTTGTATTAATTTAGAACTGAGACTTGGTAACGCTCAGGTAGGAACGATCTGCGGATACACCCAATAGACATTGTAAGACATCTCCTATTAAAAGAAATAAAATCTCAAAATAAATTACCTCCCGCTTAGAGTACACACAAGCGGCAAGTGTGTACGCAGCGGCTGCAAAGTATCGGCCCGGCTCTGCAATCACTCGCACGTTGCGCGATGGAAAATGTTCCTCTAGCGCGCTGTTGATGACTTGTGACACCTTCAATATGTATGTAACATTTAACTGTTTGAAATTATTAAAAATAACTAACTAATAAGTCATGCCGGCAAGCCTAGTATTTCGCGAAGAAAAAAATCGCGAGGAAACCTGCATGGCTGAGAAATATTTTAGATGAATTGTGTATTTTGCCAATTTGCTTTTGATTTGCGTGGTCGAATAGGTATGACTTGATTTCCTCTTATTCTTATTCTGAGCCCAGCAGTGGAGCAGCAACGAGTTGCTAATCTATATCCAGTGCAGCAACAATTACTAAATTGATGTTTCGTCAGTACTACCTTTCAGCAACAAATTATCGCATAACCGATTAGATAAATAATAATTTCAGGAGTGTTCATGCTACTTTTAAGCTTGTAGTAATCGCGATCTATAAATTGCTTCGTGTCTTTAATTTAACAATTGAATTTTGTATTTGCCCCTGCGATCTTGATAAAGCATCCAGAAAACGAAATACGATAATGTGAAATAGAAAATGAAAACCGTGAGGAGGATTTGAACCTGCGTCTTGTAATAAAAATAATAATATATTTATTTTGCTCACCGGGACCATTGTCAACAGACACTAGTCTCCTACGCAGAAGCTTTCCGAGATACGGGTGTTACACCGCCAGTTGCTTTTACTTCATAATTCCTAACTGGTATTGACAATTTCTTGATAGAAAACCCAAATTTTTGGAAGGCCCGATCCCGTGTTCGAATCCAAGACCTTATGACCCTACACTATAATTACAACATAGCCTTAAGTCTTGCTCTAAAGAACTTTATATAATTATATAGAAATACACCTCGTATAAATCAGTGTTACTTCCGCCAAGAAAGCCTCCACCCAAGTCAACTAAGCACATACGCGTGTGCCCCATCCTCGCACCGAGATCGAACATCTTGCGGCAGAGAGCTACGGCGTGCGCGTATATTGCCGTCTCCGGCGTACCGCTGCCCACGTGGAACGATACCCCTATCACCTGGGAAATTAAATATTAAAAAAAAAGGTAAAATATGAACAAGAATAAAAATAAAGCACTGGTTTTGGATTTTTTCGTAGGTATAACTTACTTTTATATAACGAGGATGGCAAACACGCATATTTTACATAAGCGTAAGAGTACCGTACCCTACAGATGCTAGCAACACCAGAGGCATCACTCACGCGTTGTCAACTCCCAAAGTAAGAGATAGAAGGTGGATGGGAAGGATAATAAGGAGGGGGTTTTGGCCTCCGGCGTTCTCACTCACCGTACGAATCACAACAGTAACTAACTGCCATTTTTCACGATCTTCTTCTGTGAGAGGGTGGTACTTCCTCGATAAAGCCATTCATGCTCGGACAAATCAGGCTCTACCACTAAAAAGCATGCAACTATTTTGAAGATTTTATCACGGCAACTGAGTGATAGAATGTTTTCCTATGACTATAAATTGCAGATATGGACCACGTAAACGGTAAACCATAATAAAATCAGTACAACGATTTTACTTCATAACCAGTTTTTTTTCGATCCTACCTTTATCACCTAATGACAAAAAGTATCGAAAACGAATGTTAAATTCTGTCCTCAGAATAAAGTTTGAACCAAATTTTGATGTAGGTATTCATATGTTTACTAAAAAAGGTTATAAATGTAAAAAAAAATAACAATAAACAGTACCCAGTAACATTTTAAAGAAGTTTTGTCCACATTATTGGTAGAATAGGTAATATAGCAATGATGTGAATTCTCACTGTAGTGCTCATGTTTACTAACGGTGAAAAAATTAAATCACATACGTCAAGGCCTAGTTCAGCAGCCAAGTTAAGCAAGCGCGGCGCCTCGGTGATGTGGTCGCATCCGAATTTACTACCCAGCGAACATTGAGCAATCTTCGCATCACAGCGGATTCTCATCACGAGCCTGTGGTACATAAGGTAATTATTATTTAAAATTATATATTAATTCGTTGAAATGGACACTACTTGTCTATCCTTGTGATTTGTACCTATTTTGGCGCTTGACATGCTCAGCTACTTTATAGAGCAAATTATTTATGAAAGTGGAAAAAGAGATTTACTGAGAGCAGTATTCGAACAGCATTCCTTCTCAACCGGAGAAGTGCTCTGGCTGGACTGAAGCTACTGCAGTCACATACGAGTAATAGTGACACGCAATTTCCACTTTACATTTGTTTTTAATGTTTTTACGTCTCACGCCAGCTATCGATTGTGTGTGCATACATTCTAATTATGTTAGGTTATTACAGATTAATTATTACAATTATTAAAATTACTAAACAAAGGCACGATCTTGTTGATTTTCTCTCATTTCTTTTGTAATCACTGCAGGTATATTAGAACTTGCACTGATTTTAACGTTAAACGTTGTTTTAAGATTTACTGCTCCGTAGAGGCATGTAGTCCGTGTGGTGACGGACTAAGTATATAAGTGTCACCACCCCATTCTTTCCCGCGGTTGACGTTCAAAGCGACTAAGGGAAGTAAGCAATTATCACCCATTGTATTACTTGTGGTAGGGCTGGGAACCAAGTACCAAGAGAGTACCTACTTGCTATCAGGCCCAAACGGGTCGGAGCCACTGTCTCCTGTGTGACTGGTTATGAAGCAAGTCATTGTATTTTGGTTGTAGCAGAAGATAGCCGTTTATTCTTTCATTACATATCTGATGAAATGGTGTGCAGCAGCTTGACAATACGCTCGGTATAGCTGAGTCTATGAGCGACAGTTAGCCGTGGCTGGTCTGCCATCATTAGCAATAAAAAAAAAATATTTCCCGGGCTATATATATCTTAATTTATCTCATCTTTGTCCCATGGTGTAGTGCAGTAGGGTATTATCTATTTACTTTAGCATGCATAACGATGATCTCCAATCTTACATATTTTTTGATCATTTGACATGCTTATAGCCATATAAATTAACACAAAATGCGAAAACGTAAACTGGCAAAGCATCTGGGATAGTATTCCAGGAGATGCAGGTAACTTATTTTCGATTTCACATTTTCGCACTTCGTACAAGTATATTTTATGCCATAGCACATAATAAATGGACCTTGCGAGTACTTACTGCGCGTGAGGCATGTGTTGCTTGATCTTAACTAGCTCAGTCTCTGAGTCAAAAGTCATGCAGTCCACGCCGACAGCCGAGGAGTAGCGAATGTGCGACGCCATCTTAGCCGTATGCGCGAATATTATGCGCCTGGTCAAAAGTGCATTAACAATTATAACTTTTTAGTTTTTAATAAACATTTATATAAAAATACCAGAATTCCATTTTATACACTATATAGGTGTAATACCTAAGTTTAAAAATATAGCCATTATTGAATATAATTTTATAATACGATTTGTCCTATATAGGTATCTTATTTATATTTTTTAGGGCGCAGAACATGCTTTCCATAAGCGGTGTCTCTTGCCATACGAACGATCGGCTCGAATGTTAAACAAATTTCGCTCAGCCAGCTTGAAATGGGATACCAAAAAGTGACACCTATATGTGTTCCCCTTCGGAAGGCACATTAAGCAGTTGGTCCGGGCTGTAATCAGTATGGAGAGAGGTACTCACTCAGGCTCTACTCCAAGGGAGGTAATTAGCTCGATTTCACCCTTTGAAGCGCAGTCGAAACCAGCACCCAAAGTGGCCAATGTAGATAACAGGAGCTTATGATCGTTGCATTTCACAGCTGAAATAAAACATTCACCAATGGACTTAAACAAATACCGTAGACTACACGTAACTGGACTTATTTATACTGGGTGTTATAGACAGCTCCCTCTGCAGAGCCGGCACGGAGGCATAAGAAACAACAACCATGTCATCCCTAAATTTCCAGAGGTGGAGGAATACCGGGCACGATACCTCAGGCCACCGAGGTCACTCCTAGAAGTTGTCTGCAACATCTCTGCTAGGCTTCTTTTAGAGTTGGGTTGGCTAGAGTAGAGCCATCAACCCGTCACGCAAAATAGGTGCAATGGAACACGTTGCCAGTGCACCTATTTTGCGTGTTGCGGAAAACAAGAACATGTTTCATTTATCACTTACCTAACTAAAAGCAGTTTTTAGCAATAGCGAAGAAGAAATACAACTTTCTGCTTATCCTATCCTTGCCAGCATGCTGCAAGCATTCTTGGTACACGCCAGTAACTGATCCCCTCATTGGCTTGTGACAATGTTTATGCAGCAGATAATATTATTTGTGTAGCTATTGATTAGGCAAAATATATCGACCCACACTAACTACTAGGTACGATTCAGTAAGTTTCGATCTGTTGATGAGGGACCAACTAATGAGACCCATTTGTAGACAGCTGAGCTCCTCTGTGCTTCGGAAGGCACGACAAGCAGTAGGTCCCGGCTGTCAAAATAACATCCTGCAGTCATTACAGATTATCACTGAATAAAAAATCTGAGTCCGGTGTAGTTCTAAGTGTGCTAGGGGACCATTCTTAGTTGGGTTGTAGAGGTCAGATAGAACTGAACCGATCGGAAGCCGACGAAGATTGGGATAATGCCGTCTAAACACATTTGTTTGTGGATTGGAGAATATACTTTAATATTTAGAGTAACCAGGAAATTTCGGATGTAGTTTCGGTGTCTGTATCCTCACTTGAATAACAATGTAGACTACATCTGACATCAATATTCTACCTCATGGAATACGTCATCAGCCGTCTTAGTCTATTTGAAAATGCACTAATGTAGTTGCATGTTCTATGTAATTTTACTTACCACATATATTGTGTCACGAAAAGCCTAACACCGGGTGGCGAATGTGATGATAGACTTAGATTACTTTCACACACAAAAAATATGAATGATGAGTTACCATAGAAAGGTTGAACGCGAGGCATAAGCTCCTTCCAGCGACGATATCTGTTGAGCACCTCCCCCAGGTCCATCACGTAGAACGCGTCTTCCTGGGTACCACTCTCCACTATCTCTCTAATCATTTCTATGGGGGACCAGGCACCTTCCACTAAAGTTAAGCTTTCTTCATCTATTATCTTCATCTTGCAGGGATTGTAAACTTGTTAGAGGTTAGAACCGAATAATGGTGGCCCACTATATCTAGCTACCAGATTCCGTGTGACAATTGAAGACGTCCGAACATCCAAAAGCAGCGAAACTGACGAAAATAAAATGATATACAGTGCACGCAAATTGGCTTAACGCATTCTCAGTTCCTTAACTGGACACCTAAGTTTTATCTTTGAAACACACATTATATAATTATTTGGAAACCAAAATAATAATGAAACGTTTATTGAGCACTTCACAATTATTACACAAACAAATGTAAATAAGTAGGAAAGACATTACACTATCTACTACCATCGTAAAAGGCAAGAAGGAAGTTGTTAGTTTTATGAAGTGTCGAATATAGCCATGGCCCCGAGTTCCCGGCGTTCCTTAAATAGAACAGGGGTGCTAAGAATCTCTGGGAGGGAACACAAACATAAGACATTTTTAATAAGAACATAGAATGTGAGAGGATTAAAGAGGCCTGAGAAGATCATCAATCTAGCTTTAGAGATGGAGCGCCTAGGAATTGAAATTATGGGGCTAAGTGAGGTAAAATTGTGCGGCAACGGTAAATTTTCAACTGAAAAGGGCAAAATGGTTTTTTACTCCGGAAACGATGCATCTACAGAAATGCATGGCGTCGCTATAATTACCACCAAACATATAGAAGCAGCCGATGTTAATTTTGTTCCTCTATCTCATGTTGTTACAAATAAATACTAAGCCTCGAAACTTAAATATCATTTAGGTATATGCCCCGATAGCGGATAAGCCACTATCAGACATATACAGAAGCATTTTATTTAGACCTGGAGAAACTGACTCAGCTCACCAAGAAGGAGGACATAAACATTGTTATGGGTGATCTTAACGCTAAAGTAGGGAAAGGCGAAGTGCCAGGTGTTGTTGGAAAATGGGGGTTAGGTATCAGAAACGATAGTCGAGACCTACTTGTACAATTTTGTCAAGAAAACAGTTTGGTCATCATGAACACAATGTTTCTAATGGCACCGAGAAGATTATACACATAGACTTCTCCAGCGCACACGTGTGAAAAGATAGTTCAAAACCAAATCGATTACGTGATGATAAACAGCTGATTCAAGATTAGCATCTCAGCAGCTAAAACGTACCCAGGAGCAGATGTAGGCTCTGACCATAATCCTGTCGTTATAGAACTTTCTTGTCGATTAAAATATATTCGTAAGAAAATCCAGCCTAGGCGCGTTGATATTCGCAACCTACAGTCAGTGCTCAATTCTATAATGTGGGCTCGAATGCATGGGCTCAAAGCATGAATCAGATTGAAGTTCACAATCATAAAGACGTATATGCGAGTCTGAAGCAAAAAGTGTCCGGAATAAATAACTTCCTACTAAAGTCGACTTTAGTTAAAAAGCAGGTATGGATGACTGACGAAATTGTGGGCCTGCTGGAAGAGCGTTGACTCTGCAAAAGTGTTGACATAGGAAAGTACGATGATTTCGATAAAAAAAAAAGGCGTAAAACTCGTGGGGCCCGATCGCAGTGGTATGAGCAACGTTGTGAGTACGCAGTCGCTATTGAGGAAACATGATTTTTTGGCTTCCATAAAGAAATCAAAGATATGGCAGACATACACAAGCGGAACCGGCATTCCTTTTTAGTTGACGATAGTGAGACTGTCGTTATGGATCTGAAAAATAAAAAGACACATGGGCTAATTACATCAAGGAGCTTTTCAGAGATCGACTCCCGAAATCCTACGCAAGACCTCTGTCAGGTGGAAGGCCCAAAGATACTGAAATCAGAAGTACTACTGTACCTGCTGAAGGCCAAGACAGGAAAAGCAACAGGACCAGATAACAGATAGAAATATTAGGGTTACTGGAGACTAACAATGTGGATGTTCTCATAGACCTATATAACCAAATCTATGGTTTTGGGACTCTACCTACTTACTGGGCAAAAATAATATTTGTCACATTGCACAGAAAGAAAAATGCTAAAAAATGCCCAGAGTTTCGAACTATTAGTTTAATTAGCCACGTATTGAAATAGTTTCTGTCCACCATATATAACCGCATAAGACAAAATGCGAGATTCAGCTAAGTGAGACGTAGTTCGGTTTCCGTGCCGGCATGGGTACAAGAGAGCCACAGTTTGCCCTAAATGTTCTAGTCCAAAAGTGCAGAGTAAGATACTGGAGTAGATATCAAGGACGTTCGCATTATTAAACACTTGTACTGGGGCCAAAATGCCACGATTAGGGTAGATGACTAGGAAACAGAACCTGTTGAGATCCAACATGGCGTGCAACAAGGTTGCATCTTATCTCCAACGCTATTCAACTTGTACTCCGAGGCACTTGAAGATGTGAGTGAATGATGAAATTGATGTTTACACGAATAACGAAATTATCAGATACTTGCGCCATTGCCGACGATACCGTTCTCTTAGCCTCCTCGCATGAAGGTCTTCAGGAAGTTGTCAATAGAGTCTACGAGTTCAGTAAAAAAACAGGATTGGATATGAACGTGGCAAAAACTAAGTTCATGGTGGTAGACAGCGCACAATAACCTTCACCCCAAGCTTTATGTAGGTGAAAACACCTTGGAGAAAGTCGGCAAGTATAGGTCATGGTTGACAGACACGTGGGAAAGCGATACCGAAATCCGCACACGTCTCGAGATTGCCCGCACGTCATTCATGACGATGAAAAAAGTCTTATGCTGTCGACAACTATCGCTAAAGCTTCATACAAAGCTCTTACAATGCTACGTTTGGCCAGTGGTCCTTTATGGGTGCGAGGCGTGGACAATCAAGTTGGACCTCCGTAGAAAGATTGAGGCCTTTGAAATGTGGACCTATCGTCGCATGCTTCGCATCAATTGGACGGATAATGGCAACGGCATATATGGAAGTGCTTAGACGTACGTCCAAAAGCTTGGAACTACTGCGCACTATCAAGCAGCGGAAAGTGGCATATCTGGGGCATGTTCTCAGGCATAACAAATATAGGCTGCTACAAACCATTATGATGAGCAAGATTGCAGACGAAAGAAAAGTCGGCAGAAGATAAATATCTTGGCTCCATAACATCAGAGAGTGGACTGACATCAAGTCTGTTGAAGAACTATTCAGACTTGCATTAGATCGACAAATATCCAAAAAACTGACCGCCAACCTTCAGTAATGAAGAAATATTGTTTTCCTAGAGTAATAGCTTTTTACAGAAGTTCTAGATTTGTAGTACAGGCTAGGCCTATTATTTTTTTATAATTGAGAAACTTTGTATTTAGGATCCCTGATGTTCCGCCTAAGTTTCAAGACAATTTATTTTATTTTCGTATATAAAAACTAATTCTGTATGTATAACGATTGAATAAACTAAAATTGACCAGCCCTGCGTGCGTAGGTAATTATCGCGCGCATGGGGTCTGAATTAAGGTACTTCTTTTCTTAAACTATGATATAGGTCATATAGCCTGCCTGATGCCTGAACACTGAACATTTTTTTTTATTTTTGTCTGACTTTTTGTGGTGTGTTAGGGTTTTTTTAGGGTTTCCGTGAACGGCTGACAATGGCAAGTCAGCGGGGATCTGACATAGAAGAATGTTGGAGAGTATTAAAAGATAGTATGGTAGATACAGCGAAAGAACTATGTGGATGCTCAAAGAAGCATAGGAAAGTGAAAGGTGATGCATGGTGGGATACGGAAGTAGCAGCTTCCGTAGACCAAAAGAAGAAAGCGTGGCTGGACTATGTATCTTCTTTGAACCTGAGTGCAAGTATGAAAGAACAGAAGAAAGAAATATACCGGCAACGTAAGAATGACACCAAAGCCTTGGTGAAAGAGAAGCGTGATAGAGAAAATATGATTGCAGAAGAAAGGCTGACAAAAAACTTCGAGAGCAACACCAAACTTTTCTGGAGGGAGGTGAAGAAATCTCGTGGTGGTTGGTCAGCTTTCAGAATGAATAAAATAATATCTAAAGGTGGAGACATTCTTACGCAAACACAAGATGTGTTAGCCGATGGAGTGAATATTTTGGAGATATTTATGTGAATGTTCAGGGTGATGCTGGTGCCACATGTGGTCTAACAGATCAGCATTCGGTACCGGCATCCTCTGATGACATTAGTATGGATGAAGTTGAATGTGCGATTAGAAGTTTGAAAAATGGTAAGGCAGCGGGTATTGATATGGTGTCTGCTGAGATGATCAAGCTTGGAGGCTCATGTGTCTGGGAATCCTTCCTGATGCTTCTCAATTTATGTTGGAGCTCAGGAATGGTTCCCAAGGACTGGAGAAGCGCAGTCATCGTGCCCTTGTTTAAACAAGGGGTCACGTTATGACTGTGCAAACTACAAAGCTATAAGCTTGACCAGTTTGGCAGCCAAAGTGTATGATATGATTATTGAAAGGAGAATGAGGATGGTGTCTGATAAATTTCTGTATGAGGCACAAGGTTTCAGGTGTGGAATGGGATGCATGGATCAAGTGTTTTCTCTGCGCAACATTGGGGAGAAGCATCTGGCTGTAGGCCAGAAGGTTTTCTGCAGTTTTGTGGATTTGAAGAAAGCATTTGACACTGTTGTACGAAAGGAACTTTAGGACATTTTGCCGGAGTATGGTATTAACGGTAGGCTGCTACAAGCGGTGCAGTCCAACTACATGGACTGCAGAGCTTGTGTGCGGCTGGATGATGGAATGTCACCCTGGTTTGACGTCAATATCGGCGTTAAACAGGGCTGCGTTGTATCAGCCAGACTGTTTATCATATATCTGGATAAATGTCTACAAAGGTTGAATGAAATGAATGTGGGAGTTCAGATGGGCGACTCAGTGGTTAACTCGCTGCTATATGCAGACGATGCGGTCCTATTAGCGCAGTCTGCGACTGACCTGCAAACCCTAGCCGATGTAATGGCAGAAGATTGTAAGAAAATGGGCCTACGTGTGAATGTGAGCAAAACCAAAGTAATGGTTTTTGAAAGAGAAGAAGCCAGAACAGATGTTAGAGTAGCAATAGGAAATGGTGTGCTAGAAAAAGTGGATGAATTTGTATATCTTGGATGAGGATTCAGTCGAAATGGAAGGTACACCACTGATGTAGAAAGAAGAGTGAATGCGGGAAATAGAGTGAACGGAGCATTGGGACAACTTCTCGGCAGCCACCTCCTCAGCCAGAAGGCACGTGTCCCAACGTTATTATATGGAAGCGAGAGTTGGGTATGTAAAAAGGAGCATGAGAGCAATATCAATGCGGTCGAAATGCGATCTCTGCGGAGAATCTGTGGAGTGAGGCTGACTGACCGCATTCGTAACAATGACGTAAGAGAGCGAGTAGGTATGAAAGAGAGTATTGGTGTAAAGATGCGAAAGGGAATGCTCCGATGATTCGGACATGTGGAAAGAATGCCGCATACGCGACTGACTAAGATATACAATGCGAAAGTGGAAGGATGTAGGTACAGGGGGAGACCGAGACTTACCTACCTAGACCAAATTGGTCATGTATTGAAGGAAGGTGGAGTCAGGAGTCTCCGAAACCGGCGAGCGTGTATGAAGAGAGTTATGAATGTCGAGGAAGCGAGAGATGTATGCAAGAATAGAGCCTCTTGGCTCTCTGTTCTCACTGCCTACCCCGCAAGGGAAATGGCGTGATGATAAGTTAGTTAAGTTTTGTTTGCTCGTTCGCGCATCACGCTAAAACTACTGAACGGATTTTGATGCAACTTTTTTATTTTGATAGCTCTTGATTAGACTTAAAATCTGGTATACATTTTATCCCGCTATTATATCGGGAACCTGAAAAATAATCTAAAAACTAGCTTTTGGCTGCGGCGGAGCCGCGGGCATAGGCTGGTATCTTATAAACATGTCGGTACCATTTGTAAATATTATTCCGTACTGTGGAAATATTGGATGAGAATAATGCCTATGATGCAGTTGTGTTATACCTGTATGGATACGTTATATGCAGTATGTTTTTTACCTATATCGGTTATATCATCATAAAAATTAAGCAAAAATAAGTAAATATTATAGAAAAAACTAGCTGTTACACGCGACTTCATCCGCGAGGAATTTCATAAAAATAAATAAAGCAATCCTTGAAAATTCCACGGTATTATGGGAATTCGTGGTATAAACACCGTCTCACCTTTTCCACGTCCGGATATTAAAAGTCCTTTTAGAACGATTCCTTGCAATGATACTACTCGCAATCTCCATTACAAAGTTGCAGTGGGTTTAAATTACGGAGTAGTATGATGGGTATGCCAATCTTAAAATTCTAGTTTGTGAGGGGGTAGATCGTGCCTGATCATTTATAGTGTTTAAAACTTCTACTGGATAATTAACAGCTTCATCCCGATTGTAAACTGAATTGATGGAAAAAGATGTTTGTGATTTACCAGGAAGTTTATAGTAGTTACGTACGTTAAATAATTAATTTAAGCAAATAAATAAAAATTAAGTGTCTGTTTATAATGTTTAAAGAATAACTTTTTCTACACGTATATAAAAATATAATAGTAATGATAGCCTAACGATAAAACCAAGGACTGCAAAGACAGTGGTATCGATATCGAGTTCAATCCCGAGTCCAAGGTTAAGACCCCGACACGCACACCTCTGACTTTTTGAGATTTTCCGATATTATGTGTGTTTGTTTACAAATTATCACAGCTCGGTGAAGGAAAGCATCGTGAGGAAACCTGCATGCCTGAGAGATTTTCTCGGTGGCCTGTGAAGTCTTCCAACCCGCATTGGGCCAGCATGGTGGACTCCCTCTCACCATCAGAGGAGACCGGCAGATAGCTAATGTTATAAAAAATAACTTAGGCTACTTTCATTTTGGAAAATAAATTAGAATTTCGCGAAAAATTTAAATGCCACGTGGAAAGAGTCGCGGATAACAGCTACTCAATTAATTCATTATCGTCATTAGCCTCTCCTGGTGCATCATTGATCGTAGGCCTCTCCTTATTTCTTCCAGGTCACTGTCTGCTGCTTGATATATCCAGTAACGGCATGCATGTCATCGGATGTTGTCTACCCATCGCTTAGGTGGGCAACCACGTTGTCTGGTGTTCGTCCACGGCCTCCACTCTAGGACTTTCCATGCCCATCTACCTGTGCTCATCCGAGTAACGTGACCATGCCCATGTCTACTTTTGCCGCGCGATAGTTTCTACCACATCTCTCAATGTGTTTTCCGGCTAATCCACACATTTCTTTTTCGGTCGCAAGGAAACCCCGAGCATGGTTCTATCCATGGGGCCCTCTGCGCAAAGTAACTATGTATTCATATATTTTTCTCAGAAACAAACATTATATATTATGTTGGTTATACATAGGTATCAGAGATAGATACAGGTGTACCTGTGTGTATTTGTAGGCACAAATCCAAATGAATTATTGGTTAGTATAGGTATATTTACATTGATTACATTGAATTCTTATCTGTATTCATAAAATTAAAATGTACCTTAGTCGAATGATATATCAACGCACAACCTAAACCGCTTGTCTAAGAATTTTGGCAGGTGTGTTCTATGTTTTACCACTGAATGTAACAATTCAGGTGGAGAGACGGCACAAGGCGGGTTTATTTAGTAAGTGAGGTAAGGTACATTTTTTCTCGCCCTAACAAAAAAATGTGTGTTCTTTGCTTAGTGTAGGTATCCAATATAAATTTAAGAGTTGAGTGAAATGGAGGGTTGAGTTTTCTATGATTCGTTTTAGTTCATCAATAAACGCACACATTAAGTAATTGTACATTCAGTCAAGAAAGTATTGGGAATGGATGATTTGTTTATGGTTCCAAATTCAATTTTTTTTTGTTGTTAGATTGGCACAACTGTTATCCATTTTGGCGCGGAGTTTGAGTTGCATCTGTTATTTATATTAACCCCTTGACTCCCGACGGTATACAGGAGATACAGGTTCAAATCCTGCTCGTGACTTATTTTCGATTTCACATTTTTACACTTTGTATTTAATTTATATGGTCGCTAAAATCGGAATGATGTATGTAAATGCATCCGATAGGTGGCGTGGGTCGTAAAGATAAATGTGAAGTGGAGATTTGGAATCGTCGTTGGGAAACTGCAATAGCTTAGCGGTCTAGAGCAATCCCCGGATTGGATGGGACGCAGGTTTGAATCCTGCTTTTTCATGTATGTGAATTATCTATGTCCTACTTGCAGTCGTAACTAAACGCAAGGATCGCACAAACTTTGTTTTGGTTACCACTAATAGGCGCCGGCCCGATGAAGAAATGTCACGTAACTAACTTCACACTAACGGTGACTGAGCTATTTTTGACAAGGAGAGATTTGCACGAACTGCCCGTGCGCACCTTACAACTTAATTGCTCCTACTACTTGTAATATAACGCCATAAACATTCCTTTTAATATTTTACAACCCTTACTATAGTTATTACTGACTACTTACTATAGTTATTGTAGTTGTTTACAATACAGTGTGTGAATCTTTAAACCCCGTGATCGGGTAAGTTGTGATTTTATTGACTTTTTAACAATAAATTAGTGCCCACTTGACCATCGTACATTCATTCAAGAAAGTATTGGGAATGGATGATTTGTTTATGGTTCCAAATTAAAATTTTCGTTTTTTTCGTTGCTGTTAGATTGGCACAACTGTTATCCATTTTGGCGCGGAGTTTGAGTTGCATCTGTTATTTATATTAAATACAGTGCTGTTTTTAGTTATGTCATATCTTAGTGTGTATTACGAATTTCATAATAGACAAAAACATCGAACAAAGAGTTTGTCTTAAATTTTGCATCGCCAATAAAATTTCGTGTTCGGGAGTCACTGAAAATGTTACAGAAGGCTTACGGTGAATCGACCTTATCAAAAACACGTGCTTATGAGTGGTACAAAGCGTTTAAAAGCGGTCGAGATGTGATGGAAAATTTGCCTCGCTCTGGTAGGCCATCAACGTCTGCAACTGAAGTTAACATTGCAAAAGTGAAGGAAATAGTGACTGAAAATCCTCAACTTTGAGAGAGATAGCCGCGGAACTTTCTGTGTCTCACGAGCCGATCCGTACCATTTTAAAAAATCACTTGGGTATGAAACATGTTTCCGCTCGGCTAGTCCCAAAAGACCTGAATTTTCTCCAAAAACTCAATCGCATGAGAGTCGCTGAGGACATGCTAGAACGAGTCAATTCCGACCCAACATTCATGAAACGCATTGTTACTGGTGACGAGACGTGGGTTTACGAGTTTGAAATGCAAACTAGTCAACAAGCTTCGGAGTGGCGACTTCCAACTGAACCGAAACCGAGAAAACCACGCCAAAGTCGATTAAAAGTCAAAGTAATGTTGACTGTTTTCTTTGACTATCGCGGTGTTGTGCACTCGGAATTCTTGCCAGAAGGTCAAACGGTAAATAAAGAATATTAAATAACAAAATGTTTGTGTATTATTGATCTTTTCGCAGTACTTTCTTGACAGAGTAGTATAACTAACATATGTTTGTTTCTGAGAAAAAAAATACATTTATCGCCTGCAGACCACGTGTGTGAAACCGCGGGCAGAAACTAGTTGGAATATAATTATGTATATTGGATGTATATTCGATGTAGGTAGGTATATAGTTATCTATTTAAATCTGTATTCATTCACAATTTCATATATCATAGGTTTTATTGTTTTTGTGCGGAACAATAATTATTTTTCCAAAATTACAGTATTCTAAGTTACTCCTTATAACATCTGCTCTTGAAAGTTCCGTCCAAATCGGTCCAGCCATTCCGGAGATTCATTCACGATTTCATGGGGTTTTCTTTACGGAACCCTAATTGTTTTTCCAAAATAAACTGCCACCGTTGGCAATAAAAGAAAATATCTTTATAGATTATAGCCTATGTGTTATTCTGATGTATAAGCTATATTATTGTATAGTTTCATTAAAATCCATTCTGTAGTTATTGCGTGAAAGAGTAACAAACATCTGTACAAACTTTCGCGTTTATACTCGTAATATTAGTAAGGATATTTAAGTATATTCTACGTGGAAATATGTGATATAATATTATATTGAATATTGAAAAATATATATTTTATGTAACTATTTTTGATCTGTATTTTACACATGAAGGGTACAGGAGCAAAACAAGGAATGTCAAAAAAATCAAATATAAATTAAGTATAGCAACACTTAGGTTTCCGCGCGTATTTTTGTAGCGTTGTGTAAAAAGCATGAAAACAATCATAGTCTTTCATATCTTTACAAATACAAAACACTGTACAGGTGCAAAAGGGGAAATGTCCCTAGTGAAGCAGCACATAACGTGGAATGTCCAACTATCAATGTCACAATGTCAGATAAAGAGAGTTTACATTTTTCAGTTATTTTGTGAAAATTATGAATGAAGATTTCTTGCCAATTAGTACAGACAAGCACAAGGACGATTTTTTTTTTATTGCACGTAGTGGAAGACGAGCCACGGCCCATTTGATGGTAAATGGTAACCGTCGCTCATGGACTCAATTATACAGACAGTATTGTCAAGACGCTGCTCACCATTTCATTTCACCGATATGAAATGAAAGAATAAACGGTTCCTCTATCTCCTGCTACAGCCAAAACGCAACGATCTGCTTCATGGCCGGTCACATGGGAGATGGTGGTACCAACCCGCTCGGTCCCGATCCCAAGTGAGTACTCCCACTTGGTACCCAGCCCTACCACCAGTCATGCAATGGATGATAATTGCTTACTTCCCTTAATCGCCTCATACGACACCCGTGGGAAAGAATGAGGTGGTGACGCTTGTATTCTTAGTCCGTCACCACACGACCTTACCTTATGGACTTAAAAAGGTTTTGTTCTGCTAAAGCACAAGCCTATTTTGAAGTTATTACCCATACATAGTACTAGGTTTGGACATTCCCTGTATGGGTTATATGTATTCCATGTTTTAGTACTTTATAAAAGTTAATTACTTTATTTTTTTAAAGGTTACATATTTTGTTAATATTTACCATAAGTTTATTTGTATCTACAGCTGATCTCTATTAGGTAAAGTTCCTATTAATAGTTTCTAAACAATTAATAGGTATGTAACACAAAGTTATAAACTTTCAAACATTAAAATGTTAATTACACAAAAACTTGTTTTAGTGACATTCCTTGTTTTGCCCCTGTACCCTTCACTTGACATGCTGAGCACTTCCCCATTTTGGAAAAGACGCGGGTTCGATTCCCTCTCGTACAAAAAGTCTCTTTTCTCTTTTTCCTTATTCACAAATAATTTGTACTTTAAAAAGTAGCGGAGCATGTCAAATGCTAAAAAATATAGATCAAAAGCGCTCATCTACTTTAAAGAACAAATTATTTGTGAATGTGGTAAAAGAGAACTTTAGTGCCAGCGGGAACCGAACCTGCGTCCCTTCCAATGTGGTGTGAAGATAAAAAAAAAGACAAATGTGAAAAAGACAAATGCTATGTGGAGATTGGGAATAGCTGTTGGTCAGGGCGATGGCTTAGCGCTAGAACACGTCCCGGAGTTGGAAGGGACGCAGGTTCTATTCCCGCTCGCACTAAAGTTCTCTTTTTCCATATTTCACAAATCATTTGTTCTTTAGTATATAACTATGGACGTTGAAAGGCTGATGGATGGATGGATATAACTACCTACCTATATTATACAGTTTTAGTTAAGTACTTACATTGACATTAATTTATTTTTAAAAATGCAAATTAGAAACGATAATGGAAGTACCTGTCATTATATATTGCTCGAGTTAAACAACTAAGTAAATCGATAAATCGATGTCTATCACAGTAACAATGAATATTTTTATCTGTATTTTATACATGCTCAGCTACTTTAGAGAACAAATTATTTGTTTTAACATTGAATATGTATATCTATTGGTTTTCAACACTTCTAGACAATTTAAATGAACCTCATGTTATAATCATGTCATGGAAAACGCTTCATATCACTCTGTGCAGACAGATAAGGCGCCAATGTCAAAAAACCGAAATTTAGGTTTGATTTCATGGCTGCAACAAAAGGGTGTCGAGGCCAATGAGACGATGCTGAAGCGAGAATTATTATGGTTGGTGAAAATTCATAAACCCCGATTCCGACGCACATTTTGGATGTAATGGCTAAACAAATGGGGCATACTATTATCCGTTTACCACCATATCACTGCCTGTAAAACCCAATTGAGCTGATCTGGGCCCAGGTCAAAAGTGTGTATTATTTATTGTACCTATTCCTGTTTCAAAACCTTTTTACTTTCATTAATAATTTTAACTATCAGTAATTTTATTTTTCTTTCTACGTTACGCAGCTAGAAATAACACAGTAAAGCTATTTACAGCAAACAAAATGTTAACATTATTGCAAGATGCATGTACATATGTTACGCCAGAAGATTGGAAGAAGGTAGTTAACAAATGTAAAAAAAATATGCAAGAAGATTGGGAGCACGATGTTCACTTCGACAATTTTATATGTGAACTAGAGTTGATTATCAATCTACAAGACTACTCTAGCGACTCCGAATCCGATTTCGACGAAGATATTGATTTGGGATGTGTACCTTTGAGTGAATAAAAATGTATAATTCGAATTATTTTTTTTCGGCCTATGTCCAGCAGTGGACGATGAAAGGCTGATAGATGAATGGATGGATGAATTTGCATTCCTCGTGTTTGATTTCCTTGTAATTTGCTTTTTTGCAACAATAACATGACATTTATAAATTTTATGTTATTTTAATAGACAATATCACGTTAATGACGCAAAGAAGCGAATTAAAGTCAAGTTCAAATTATCCAAACGATAGCCACAACAATAATCCATAATTATTCAAATCAAATTAGATATATACAAAAAAAATCTAATCGTATCGATAAAGATTATGATCAATCAACATTGTCCAAGCCCTAGGAATGTTACTTTGACATCTGTCGCAGTGATCGAGCTAAGTTTTATAAACTATAGTTGCAGGATACTTAGATTATTATTCTAAGGCAGGGTAGCTATTTTTATACCTTTGTGTTTATTTATCCAATCACACATTTATTATTTGTTTCTGGACCATCTCTGAAGTTTACACATACGAGGCTGGAGGGCTACATAATATCTTACTTATCACGCCATTTCCCTTTCAGGGTAGGCAGACAGAACACAGTGCCAAAAGGTCCTATTCATGCATACATCTCTCGCTTCCTCAAAATTCATAATTCTCTTCATACACGCTTGCGGATTTTGGAGACTGCTGATTCCACCTTCCGTCAATACATGACCGATTTGGTCTAGGTAGGTGAGTTACGGTCTCCCCCTCTACCTACATCCTTCCACTTTCGCATTGTATATCTTCTTAACCAGTCGCTCGTCCGGCATACTTTCCACATGTCCGAACCATCAGAGCATTTCGTTTCGCATCTTTACACAAATACTCTCTTTCATACCTACACGCTCTCTTACGTCGTTGTTACGAATGCGGTCAGTCGGCCTCACTCCACAGATTCTCCGCAGAGATCACATATCGACCGCATTGATTTTACTCTCATGCTCCTTTTTACATACCCAACTCTCGCTTCCATATAATAACGTTGGGACAAGCACTGCGTTGTGTATTGTGACACGTTTTTCGGGCTGAGGTGGTGGCTGCCGAGATGTTGTCCCAATGCTCCATCACTCTATTTCCCGAATTTACTCTTATCTCTATATCAGTGGTGTACCTTCCATCCCGACTGAATCCACATCCAAGATATACATATTCATCCACTTGTTCTAGCACACCACTGCCTATTGATACTCTGACAGCTGTTCTGGTTTCTCCTCTTTCAACGACAATTTTTAATTAGGACGCTGCCGTATGCGGCCGGCTTTAGAATTGTCCCACCCCTCTCCAACCATGGGAGTCGTAAGAGCCGACTGAGGGAATACCGGGGAAGTGGGCAGCAGCACTCCCTCGAGTATTAACAACACCCACTGCGATCGCCAACCCGCCTGCCAAGCGTGGCGACTACGGCACTATCCCCCATATCAGCGAAACACATGTTATGGCGTTCTCTTGGGGAGGTCCATGTCCAGCAGTGGACGTCGAAAGGCTGATGGATGGATGGATGGTTCTACTAGCGCAGTCTGCGAATGACCTGCAAACCCTAGTTGACGTAATGACAGAAGATTGTAAAATAAGGGGGGACAACGTCTGAATGTGAGCAAAACCAAAATTATGATCTTTCAAAGAGGAGAAGCCAGAACAAATGTCATAGTATCCATAATGGTGTACTAGAATAAGTGGATGAATTTGTATATCTTGGATGTGAATTCAACCAGGATGGAAGGTAAACTACTGATATAGAGAGAAGAGTAAATGCGGGAATGCAATCTTTGAGTAAATCCTTAGAGATCATACCTTTTTTTTTGTTATTCTTTTCTGTTGTTAAGGCGGGAAAAAATGTTCCTAACTGCACACCCCGTCGTTCAGAGCAACGAACAGGGTAGTGAGGGGCCCTCGCCCACCGTGTGCAGTCTCTCCGCCTTTATTGGCGGGCCACTGGAACTATGTTACATTGTACTTTCTAACATTTACGCGAATATTTAGATATTTTTATATATATTTTTAGCATTTGACATGCTTAGCACTATACATTAAACACAAAGTGAAAAATGTGAAATCGAAAATAACAGTCAGGAGCAGGATTTGAACACATATAATACTTTTCGGCAAAAATAAGTAAATTTTGTTTAATTTCTTTATTAAAATATTAATAATTTCAAAGATTTATTGCTTAGTTACACGAAATTTGTAAAAAAAATAATTGGAAAATGACGTGTCATCTGTCGGTGAGTTTTCGGAAATCTTACTTCTTACTTCCTACTAATATTATAAACGTTAAAGTTTGTGACGATGTTTTTTACTCTTTCACGCAAAAACTACTGAATGGATTTTAATGAAACTTTACAATAACATAGCTTATACATCAGAATAACACATAGGATATAATTTATAAAGATATTTTTTTTAATGCCAACGGTGGCAGACGAATCTCCGAAACGGCTGGACCGATTTGGAAGGGACTTCCACTTTTAAGATTCTTTTATTTTGGAAAAACAATTAGGGTTCCGTGAAAAAAACCCGTGAAATCGTGAATGAATAAAATCTCCGGAATGGCTGGACCACGGAGTACAGAAAAACAGCGGAGATGCCGTAAGGCAACTAGGTCATGTCGCCTTCAACTAGGTCGTTTGCTCTTTTCTCACGTTTATATAGGTATTAAATTCTTTTAACAATGAAGTGCGCTGTTGATGGGTCTAAAAATTGCTCAGGAGCAAAATTAAAACAAGATGGCATATCATTTCATATGTAAATCGTTTAAATTTATATATATTTATATCTTAAAACATTTCCTTTGTTTCATTACAAAGAGATATCTGTCTTGAAAAAGTGCATTATACCCATAACTCAACAATATTGTCACTTTAATATTATAAAAGCATAATTATAAGAACTTTCGTCAAAGTTAAGTCAATTTAGCTTTTAGAAAGGAAAATCCTTTAAATATAAATTATTTCAAAGATTTATTATTTAGTTACATAAAATGTGAGAAAAAATATTAAAAAATTACATGCCATCTGTCGGTGAGTATTCGGAAATAATTGATAACAAAAAGTTTGCGTCACACCAGCGAACCCATTGTTGAATAATTAACGTCATGTTATTTATTAAATTGTTTTTTTTTCTTCGTATTATTGTTTTATGTGTTATCATTTTAAATTCCCTGTATACAGAAATTATAACCATGCGGATACGTTAGGACTGCGTGTCGGAAATTGTGCTAATACATCATTGGGTTCATTTATCCCAAGCACCAAGTAACCCGTCAGCGGTCGTGCCCATCCATGGTTTAACAGTACCTGCAGGGAGGCTGCATGTCAGAAGCAGTTCGCCTATTTGCTCTGGAATAAAGCCAGGACCTGAACGCAAAAGAAGATAAGCGAAAGTATAACGCCGCTTATAGATCTAATAGGAAAGTAATCGCCTATATTACAGGTGCATACGAATCCAGCTGATCCTGATATACATTGGCATACGGCATTTTGTTTCACAATCTCTGTAACTCTCGCAGCAGTTTATACTTGATTAGTATCTTTCACTCCAACGCTTCATTGGTCTTTTGAGCGTAGTGATTACACTATTTTATAGCGCTACTAGATCGGTAATCTGAGATATAACCTAAAAACTAGCTTTTGGCTGCGGCGGAGCGGAGATCATATAAACATGTCAGTACCATTTGTAAATATGAATAATATTTACTATAGGTTTATATAGTACTGTGGAAATATTGGATTAGATTAATGTCTATGATGCAGTTGTGTTAAACCTGTATGGATACGTTATATGTAGTATGTTTTTTACCTATATCGGTTATATCACCATGAAAATTAAGCAAAAATAAGTACATATTTAGATATTTTTTTATATATATATTTTTAGCATTTGACATGCTTAGCACTATACATTAAACACAAAGTGAAAAATGTGAAATCGAAAATAACAGTCAGGAGCAGGATTTGAACCTGCATCTTCTGGATACCGTCCAGATGCTTTACCAATTCAGCCATCCTGACAATTGCTCCTGACTGCTAATTTCGATAACACATCATACTTAACGTCTTTGGGTGACGCCTGCGCCATCTGTCGGTAGTATTTTCATACATTATACTGACCAGGTAAACTTAATTTTACAATTAAGATTTTACCTAATAATGACGCAAGCCCTTTAAATATTTAGATATTTTTTTTATATATATTTTTAGCATTTGACATGCTTAGCACTATACATTAAACACAAAGTGAAAAATGTGAAATCGAAAATAACAGTCAGGAGCAGGATTTGAACCTGCATCTTCTGGATACCGTCCAGATGCTTTACCAATTCAGCCATCCGTACCATCCTTTACCAATTCATACCGACAGATGGCGCAGGCGTCACCCAAAGACGTTAAGTATGATGTGTTATCGAAATTAGCAGTCAGGAGCAGTTGTCAGGATGGCTGAATTGGTAAAGCATCTGGACGGTATCCAGAAGATGCAGGTTCAAATCCTGCTCCTGACTTATTTTCGATTTCACATTTTTCACTTTGTGTTTAATGTATAATGCTAAGCATGTCAAATGCTAAAAATATATATAAAAAAAATATCTAAATATTTAAAGGGTTTGCGTCATTATTAGGTAAAATCTTAATTGTAAAATTAAGTTTACCTGGTCGGTATAATGTCTGAAAATACTACCAACAGATGGCGCAGGCGTCACCCAAAAACGTTAAGTATGATGTGTTATCGAAATTAGCAGTCAGGAGCAATTGTCAGGATGGCTGAATTGGTAAAGCATCTGGACGGTATCCAGAAGATGCAGGTTCAAATCCTGCTCCTGACTTATTTTCGATTTCACATTTTTCACTTTGTGTTTAATGTAAAGTACATATTTAATGGAGGACTGGGACCAGTTAGGTTTTTTAAAACTGTGTGCAGCAGGGCTGACATCACTATCTCTACCGCCAGGCTCACTCATTCAAAATGAGTCTACCCTCTAAATTATCTCAATCCATCCATCCATCAGCCTTTTTAAAGTCCACTACTGGACTTAGGCCTCCCCAAGAATGGGGGATAGTGCCGTAAACGCCACGCTTGGCAGGCGGGTTGGCGATCGCAGTGGATGTTGTTAATACTCGAAGGAGTGCTGCTGCCCACTTCCTCGGTATTCCCTCAGTTGGCTCATACGACTCCCATGGGTGGAGAGGGGTGGGAAAATTCTAAAGCCGGCCGTACACGGCAAAAAATCTAAATTATCTATGCACGTTTTATTTTAAGAAGTAAAACACAATTAAAACAGCCTCACAATTTAAATTAATAATAAAAGTTGTACTCACAAGATACTTTAAAAGAACACCACTTGTCTCCACAAAATTCCTCGAGTGAATGTGTCATTATGTGTCCTCGCAACGGCTCACCATATCAATACAACATGGCGTGCTCATTGCGAAGTCATTACACTTATTTTTCACATAATTGTTGGTAACATTGATTAAAGTAACCAGTAATTATTTGATAATTGGTTTTACTATTTTTGCAGTTAATTGTTAACATTGAATTAATTCGCTATTGATTAGAATATTTTAAACATTTTAAATGTGTATTACGATTTCCGCTTAATTAACAGTAGTTCAATCAACTATTTCCGTTAAACAATAATTAGCCAAGATGATTGTTTATACTCGTGCATATCTCTTATTAATCAAGGAATGAATTTATCAATGCATAACTTGTTTTAAAAACTAACCTTTAGTTATAGTTTGCTGTTATGGGTCATTCTCCCGAGTGATAAAAAAATAAAATACTTTTTAAATTCAGATTTTTAATGTATTATTATAAAGAGACATTAACTCATAAGTATCTAAAAAATATATTCAGAGATCAGTCATAACAATTTTACGAAATAATTGTACCTTTTGATTTTACCACGTCGACAGGAGTGATTTTAATTTCAACACAAGTGACAAAAAGCTTCAGAAAACTAATGAATTTAGAGAATCAAATAAAAGTAATTAACAGAAGAAACTTCTTTTGGTGAATAATTCTTAATTATGTCTAATGCAAATAGTAAAACACAATAAAACTTATTTTAGAACGTTAACAATTTTTTTCCACAGAAGTGACGTTATCGTAATATTCCTGTCGAATGTAATAAGCCAATAAAAATTTACACTTAAGGAAAAGGAACATTAAAAAATATTTTCTTCATCCGATGAGGTCTTATTTGATGGTCTTTTTGTGTATCTAAACTTTTAACATCAATTACATTTTCCCTAAAAGTTATCTGCTTCTTGCTCTTAAAAATCTCTAGGTCGTCAGATGAACTATCCGATCCATGCTTTCTATGAAAATCGATAGAGGTACGTGAGGTTGTTGGTATTGGGTACTTGTAGGTATATCTCATACATTGAATGTTGGGATTGCGGCTGTAAATAAGTTGATGTCTTCAAAACTGGTATGGAATCAGTTTGTTGTTCTTTGTAAGTTAAGTAAATAAGCCCAATTTCACGATGTGAGCAAATTTGGTGTGTTTCAACAAACATTGCAGCTTAATCTTCTGGCATGCAAGATATCAGGATTAATCTTAATCCACGTAAGTTAATGAATTGCTAGAGTGCCATTAAATGGTCTTGTAGTACTAGTACCTATTCTATATATTAGAGATATTATCAACGTGAGTATCGTCAATTGGCAAAATAAGAATACCCTTAAATTTATCAACGCTTCAAATTCTTCAAGGATATCTCCACTGATTATCAAAAATGCCTCAGCTGTTCTTCTAACGCATCATCCAATGTCATCAGGAGCCCCCTTTCCATGTACGGTTTCACTAGAGTGCCATATAATATTAACAACACTAAGTTCTCTGCTTATAATATTTTGTGATTATTTTTTTATTTCTTATGATGGCAGACGAGCCACGTCCCACCTGATGGTAATTGGTAACCGTCGCCCATGTACTCAACTATACGGAGAGTATTGTCAAGCTGCTGCACACCATTTCATTTCTCAGATATGAAATAAAAGAATAAACGGCTATCTTCTGATACAGCCGAAACACACTGACTTGCTTCATGACCGGTCACACAGGAGACGGTGGTACCGACCCGTTCGCGCCCGATAGCAAGTGAGTATTCTCATTTAGTACCCAGCCCTACCACTAGTAATGCAATGGATGATAATTGCTTACTTTCCTTAATCGTCTTATGCGACACCCGCGGGAAAGGATGTGGTGGTGACACTTGTATTTTTAGTCCGTCACCCTACGGATAAAAAAACACATACTTTTCTCTATATTGCGACGAAGGACCATCACTTTGAAAATGCACGCTATATTATTTGATCGATTTTATTTTATCAGCTTCTTTCTTTTGTTGTACCTCTCTCTGTCTTTTTGACGTCTTACTTCCAGTTCAGCCTCAGTCATTTTTTCTCTTATCTTCCGTATTCATGCCTTCTTTTGCTCCCTTAATCGATCATTTTTTTCTTTTTCCATTCGCTTTTTACCCGCCATACCTGCAAATAATCACTTGCATAGACAACAAGTCAATCAAAGTGTAATTAAAATGCGACATAGTGCATAGAACCGTCAAATCATAATAATAAACAGCAATTTACGTAGTTAGGTTATATTGTGAGTACTCCCGTAGAAAACTATATCGACAGAAGTGAGTTCTACAGAAGTGACTTTTAACATAAAAACACAAAACCTGCACAAATTTTGAGGTTATGAGAACTAAATTTACTTGACGTTACTTACTTACTACTTACGATTAATCACGCCATAAGGAAATAATATTTATAAATCACTTACTTATTTTGTTTAATTAAGTACAGAGGTGACGATTCAACTTTGACACCGCTGTAGAACGCTGTTTTAATATCATTTTTCTCCGAACTGCATGTACTTGGTGAAATATGGCTGACATAATAGTAATATATAATAATTTATATATAACTATTTTTGATCTGTCTTTTAGCACTTGACATGCTTAACTACTTTAAAGAACAAATTATTTGTTAACAATGAATATGTATAGATACTTTGAAATTATTATCCTTGTCCCTGAAAATTAATAGTTCTAGAATTAGTTGCAGGATAGCTATTTTTATTTATTATTATAAGGTATAAAACCTTTGTTTTTATTTATCCAATCACACATTTCTTATTTGTTTCTTGACCATCTCTGAAGTCTACGCATACAAGGTTGGAGGGCTACATAATATCTTACTTACTTATCATCACGCCGTTTCCCTTTCAGGGTAGGCAGACAGAACAGAGTGCGAAAAGCATACATCTCTCACTTCTTCAACATTCTTAATTATCTTCATACACGGTTGCCGATTTCGGAGACTGCTGATTTAACCTTCCTTCAATACATGACTGATTTGCTCTAGGTAGGTGAGTTACAGTCTCCCCCTGTACCTACATCCTTCCACTTTCGCATTGTACCTATAGGTATCTTCTTAACCAGTCGCTCGTCCGCCATTCTTCACAGAGATCGCATATCGACCGCATTGATGTTACTCTCATGCTATTTTGCATACCCAACTCTCGCTTCCATATAATAACGTTGGGATAAGCACTGCGTTGTGTATTGCGACACGTTTTTCTGGCTGTGGTGGGGGCTGTCGAGAAGTTGTCCCAATGCTCCATCACTCAATTTCGCGCATTTACTCTTATCTCTATATCAGTGGTGTACCTTCCATCCCGACTGAATTCACATCACATCATGTTGATACTCTGACATCTGTTCTGGTTTATCCTCTTTCAAAGACAATTATTTTTAATTAAGAATACGCGGTCCTAATGGCGCGGTCTGCGACTGACTTGCAAACCCTAGCCGACGAAATGACAGAAGGTTGTAAAAAGGGGCCTTTTTTGTTTAGACGAGAAAAAATATACCTAACCGTACAACCCGTCGTTCGGGGCAACGAACAGGTAGTGTGGGGCCCTCACCCACTAAATAAAGCCGCCATATGCCGACCCTCCGCCTTTATTGGCGGGCCACCGGAACCATATTACATTCCGTCAGTGGTGTAAGAAAAGGGGCCTACGTCCAAATGTGAGCAAAACAAAAATTATGGTCTTTAAAAGAGGAGAAGCCAGAACGTATGTTAGAGTTTCAATAAGCAATGGTGTGCTAGAACAAGTGGATGAATTTTTATATCTTAGACGAGGATTCAATCGAGATGAAAGGTACACCACTGATTTAGAGAGAAGAGTAAATGCGGGAATGCAATCTTTGAGTAAATCCTTAGAGAACATACCCACCTTTTTAAGGATTAAGGTTTTTTACGGAAAAATAAATATATCGATTTCACGTCTATCGCTTAGGTAAGTGGTCTGCCCCACGGAGTACTCTTTTTCCGTACTCCGTGGGTCTGGCCCCTTAGAATGAAAAACGAAACGTTAGGCGAACTTTTGTTTCGAGTTGTAATTGATCAACAGTCCGACGCGTGATTCCTGATTAGTCGAGATTCGACGCGTGATTCAGGCGACCAATCACAATGAAGTAAAACGGAGGTTCGTCTAACGTTTCGTTTTTCATTCTAAGAGGGTTGTTCCTTATATATCACTGTAAATTTTATTCGAATTTTAGGACAATATATACAAGATGCTGTACGAGAGCTAGCAACGTTAGAAAAACAAGAATTTTAGAAAACATTTTTATCTATATTTTAGCACTTGACATGCTCGCGCCGCGCATCGCGCCGTCAAATAGTATGAATTTTAATTGCAAAATTAAACTTACTACATTGGATGAATGCATGTAAATGCATTGCCGATAGATGGCGTTGGTCGTTAAGACAAATGTGGTGAGGAAATTCGGTATTTCTAGAAATGGTACGATAGCTCAATGGATTAGAGCACTTCCCCGGAAAGGAAGAGACGCAGGTTCGACTCCCGCTCGTACTAAAAAAAATTACTCTTTCCTTATTCACAAATTATAATTTGTACTTTAATTTTAGCAAAGTTGATTTTTAATATATCTTTTTCAATGCTCTTTCGAACAGCGTGCGGGCTATCTGGCTGCTGGTAAACGTTGCGTTTATTAATGCGCATCATATCTTTACAGGTAAAAATATTGATTTTTAAATAATAATACACACACCCCATACCCGTGAAACCTGCATTAACATTTATCAAGTACTAATTTTGAAGATGTGTGTGTATGTGTAGTTATTATGTGCGTATGTATATACTTACTAGTGGAGATTGACAAAAATCGCCGCGGAAAGTGCGTGTGTGGAAGAGGGAATGTGTTTTTGCCTCGCGTAAGTAATTTTATACTCCTCGTTTGGATGTATTTTATGCCTAGTTTTTGTTGTTTAGATTAATTTCTACTATTTAATATTAATCACAGTATCATAGAGTTTATGATTTGATTTGTTAATAATTAGTCTACATAAAGACTTCTTTTTTCCATGTTTTTATTAATTTACATATCGAGGGTTCACTGGCTATTTGTATTAAGCGACACCCTGACCGATATTGAGTTATATATACAATCACCATATTCACAATCATCGGATTTTTCTGCGTCGATTGAGCCTGGCTTCGTAGCGAGCTGAGCACTTTTTTGGCGCTTGAAACAACAGTGAATTTAGGTCCAGTTTGAATCTGCTTTGATTGATGCAACACGTATTTTGCACAATTTTAGAAAATATGGACTTCATACCGACAAAACAGCTTAACTCAAAATCACAAAATGTTTTGTCGAAAAATAAATACTGCTGTTAAGTGATTTTGCATACTTTCTACTAGGTTTTTGAGGCTATGCTGCGAAATATTCTGCCATTCCTCTATTAGAGCTTCTTTCATTTCACGTAGCGTGATTGGCGGTGGATTCCGCTGACGTACACGTCGTCCCAGTTCATCCCATGCATGCTTAATGGGGTTTAAGTCGGGGCTACGTGCTGGCCATGTGTGTGAAGAAATCCCAGCCCACACGTGAACAGAGCCTCCACTGTATGGTACTTTACTTTCTATCTGCTAGTGACAGTCCCATCCAAATCGGTCCGCCGTTCCCGAGATTAGCCGTAACAAACAGACAGACGGACTGACTGAGAGATAAAATCTTTAAAAATTGGTATTTTATTATAGGTAGCGTATATACTCTCGTATATATTTAGTAAAAAGTTGTTATTTAGACATTAAAAACAGACACTTCAATTTTATTTATTTGTATAGGTATCGCTACTCTATTACTGTGTCCTAATTTTAAACTACGCTAAACTAAGCTACGGTGTTTCCCCGGCGCACCGATATGTCCCTCTTTAAACGAGGTTTGAAAAGAGCACTTAAGTTGCGGTAGGTGGCGGCTTGGCTGCGCCCCTGGTGTTGCTAAAATCCATGAGCGGCGGTTACCACTTACCATCAGGTGGAGCACTTGTTCGTCTGCCACCGTAGGCAATAAAAAAAAGTGTGAGTGTACTTTTGCACACGCGTTAGAAGTTATACTTCTTTGGCGTACAAGATAAAAATCTTTTCAAAAATTTTGTCTTTCGCCTTATTCTACGTTTGTAGAAAAAACGACACTAACAATAGAAAAAAGGTATTTAATACATTGAAAGTTTTATTATAACGCATTATCTAGTTAAATAAAGTTTATTTAAATATCACAAAAAAAACTAAAATGTTGACTATAGCTAACTTCAGGGTGTCGGTTTTTTGTAACGGGGTGCGCGCGCATCGTAAAAATTTACTCTTCATTTTTCCCTAACGCGTAAAAAGAAGTATAACTTCAAAAAACGGAATTGTCCTGGGTTTTCCAACTTGAAATCCTGGTTTTTAGGGTTCCGTACCCGAAGGGTCAAAACGGTACCCTATTACTAAGACTTTGCTGTATGTCTGTCTGTCCGTCCGTCGGTCACCAGGCTGTATCTCAAGAACGGCGATAGCTAGACAGTTGAAATTTTCACATATGATGTATTTCTATTGCCGCTATAACAATAAATACTAAAAACAAAAAATAATAATATTTAAGGGGGGCTTCCATACAACGTCTGTCTGTCCGTCCGTCTGTGACCAGGCTGTAACTCAAGAACGGCGATAGCTAGACAGTTGAAATTTACACAAATAATGTATTTCTGTTGCCGCTATAACAGCAAATACTAAAAACAAAAAAATAATAGTATTTAAGGGGGGCTCCCATACAACGTCTGTCTGTCCGTCCGTCTGTCACCAGGCTGTATCTCAAGAATAATATCACGGCGATAGCTATACAGTTGAAATTTTCACAAATTATGTATTTCTGTTGCCGCTATAACAAATAAAAACAAAATAAAACAAATATTTAAGGGGTCCCATACAACAAACATGATTTTTTTGCCTTTTTGTTGTTTTATTCGTCCATAGTTGATTGTACTTTTTTAACGTTGCTACAATTATATTAAATTTATAAGTTAGCATAATAGCCGTATTTTCTACCAAACTGACATCTGGATCTTCGAGGCAAGGGCAATGAAAATCAAGTTTAAACCAGAGGTCAATGAAAAATCACTGAGCCTCGATACAACTATCGAAGTGTTCATGGCAACTAGGACTAATGGCTTAACGTACTTTACGAGGCTTTCTAGATCAATGGTACGGAACCCTTCGTGCGCGAGTTCGACTCGCACTTGGCCGGTTTTTTTTTAATTAGCGGTTGGCAGCCCTAACAAGCAAGGCTCAACCGAATTTAGCTCATGTGAAACCTAACTAAATATTTTATTTGTTTTTTTATTTATATTTTGATTAAATATCTCATTTATTATATGAATGCACAAGCTACAAATATGTATCTAGAATTCCTGTAGTATTACTTTACTCTTTGATCTAGAATATCCATGATTCGGTTGTGACACGAACTAGACGACACACGAAAAATAAAATGACCGCTATTTCGTGAGTCGATTTATTGCAATTTTTAAGGAATTCTAAACTTGCCTATAACTTTCTTTTAATATTTAGATATTTTTATATGTATTTTTAGCATTTGATATGCTTAGCCATATACATTAAACACAAAGTGGAAAATGTGAAATTGAAAATAACAATCACGAGCAGGGAGCATTTGAACCTACATCTCCTGGAACCATCCAGATCCTTTGCCAATTCTGCCATCGTGCCGCGACAGATAGCGCAGGCGTCACCCAGGACGTTAAGTATGAATGTGTTATCGAAATTAGCAGTCGAGAGCAGTTGTCACGATGGCTTTTTTTATTTCACATTTTCCACTTTTTTTTAAGTCAAATCAATTATTAAGTCACGCAAGAACGCACTATAAAAATTTTATTCAAATAGACTTACCTTAAGCCTTTCCGTAAGCTTAGGACGTACGAACGCTAACCTTACGGTGACGAGGAATACACTCAAAGCCACGTATCCAGCCAGTATCTGTTTAGACCGTAGATATGGTACCTATATACTTACGTATAGATCACCTGACAGCTCGATAACGCGTGACCAATTTTGTTTTGTCAAGGTGTGCATTGGATAGTGATGTAAATTTTAAGAGTTAGACTGACTATCGATAAAATGATCAAACATCAGTTTCTTTAAAATATCAGTCAACGATATTATGCATTTTATAACGGAATTATACACTCAGCTTTTCACTTTTGTTGCGAAGAAATGCATTCAAATTCAAATTGAAAGTGATATTGTAAGAAAATATCTCTTTACAAATAAAAACATGAACCTACTCAAAATTTTTAAATTATCTATTTGACTAAATCGACTTGACTGACAATATCTGCTGTAGAACTTTTATGGCATTTTGCCATGAATGTGTTAGGAGGAAATGTCTCTTCAAGATTAAGATAAGACAATTAGGTATAACAATAGTTGAAAACAAATCCAAACATTTAGGATAAATATCGACAGTATAACTTGTCGATAAAGTCAAGCTCTAGTGTACCTATATGTACCTAAAAACTTTTCTATTAAAATCTTGCAAATATGTAACAACGTGACATATTTCTATGTAAAATATAAACAGTAACAATGGGATTGAAATTAATCCGTGACTGAAACAGAAAATATCAGTAATTACATATAGAGTAAGAGCCCACGACGGCCAGACCTTCGTTATTTTATAAAAACATGAACTTACTCAAAATTTTTAAGTAAATCGACTTGACTGTCAATATCTGCTGTAAAACTTTTATTGCATTTTCCATAAATGTGTTAGGAGGAAATGTTAACTCTTCAAGATTAAGATAACACAATTAGGTATAACAATAGTTGAAAAAAAATCCAAACATTTAGCATAAATATCGACAGTATAACTTGTCGATAAAGTCAAGCCCTAGTGTACCTATATGTACCTAAAACCTTTTCTATTAAAATCTTGCAAATATGTAACAACGCGACATATTTCTATGTAACATATAATCAGTAACAATGGGATTGAAATTAATCCGTAACTGAAACAGAAAATATCAGTAATTACATATAGAGTAAGAGCCCACGACGGCCAGACCTTCGTTATTTTATAAAAACATGAACTTACTCAAAATTTTTAAATTATCTATTTAAGCAACTTGACTGACAATATCTGCTGTAGAACTTTTATTGCATTTTTCCATTAATGTGTTAGGAGGAAATGTTAACTGACAATTACGTATAACAATAGTTGAAAAAAAATCCAAACATTCAGGATAAATACCGACAGTATAACTTGTCGATAAAATCAAGTCCTAGTACCTAAAAACTTTTCTATTAAAATCTTGTAAATATGTAACGACGCGATATATTTCTATGTAAAATATAACGAGTAATAATGGGATTGAAATTAACCCGTAACTGAAACAGAAAATATCAGTAATTACATAGGTAACCAGCCAGTTTACATATGTAATTACGGATTTAAATAAAAAAAAAAACTACTTGTTGAACTTGGACACACATAGTGGCGTATCTATACAGACACTTTAACACTTCGATGTATCTTAAACACAAAGTGAAAAATGTGAAATCGAAAATAACAGTCAGGAGCAGGATTTGAACCTGCATCTTCTGGATACCGTCCAGATGCTTTACCAATTCAGCTATCCTGACAATTGCTCCTGACTGCTAATTTCGACAACACATCATACTTAACGTCTTTGGGTGACGCCTGCGCCTTCTGTCGGACATATTTTCATACATTATACCGACCAGGTAAACTTAATTTTACAATTAAGATTTTACCTAATAATGACGCAAACCCTTTAAATATTTAGATATTTTTTTTTTTTTATATATATTTTTAGCATTTGACATGCTAAGCACTATATATATTTCGATTTCACATTTTTCACTTTGTGTTTAATATATAGTGCTTAGCATGTCAAATGCTAAAAATATATATAAAAAAAAAAAAATATCTAAATACTTCGATGTATCGATAGTCAATTTAGCACCGCTGAAGGGACTGCAGCACCGCCTAAGTTGCGATCGAATCGAAAGCTTTCTCAAAGTCCACAAACGCTAGACACAGAGGCCGATTATACTCCTCAGTCTAATCTGTCGCAGCGTATGTATGTGTCACAGCAGTATAATCTGTCGCAGCGTATGTATGTGGTCTATGGTACTATAGCCATTTCGCAAACCGGCTTGTTTGGGAGGCTGGAAGTCGTCGAGCCTGCGCGTGAGTTGATTTATAATGACTCTCGAGAACAACTTCTAGACGTGGCTCAAGAGCGAGATGGGCCTATAATTCTTCAAGAGGGTTCTGTCACCTTTCTTGAAGAACAGCACCACCATGCTCCTGGTCCATGACTCTGAAACGTCGCCTCTGAGAACGACGGAATCGAATAGCCTCTCATTCCGTCGTCTCCCGGTGCCTTTCCGTTCTTTAGTTGTTTGAGAGCTATTCTGATCTCGTACAGGCTGACGTCCGGGATATCTTCGGTAAAGTGCAGAGTCAACTTGGACCTGGGCTCATGGACCAAGCTGAAAACAGGGTTCTGGGATCTGTATAACTGTCCATAGAACTTGCAGACCTCTCTTAATATCTCATCTTTGGATGAAACAAGTGCCATTATTGGTCTTCAGCTTGGGCAGCTTGCTTTTCCCAACAGACAGATCTCCCGCGAACACTTGCGAACCTTGGTACCGCTCTATCGCCCCTTTAATACGCGGGGTATTAAATCGGCGAATGTCTTGTCGCAGAGACTTGGAGATCTGCCTGTTTAGTCGCCTCCGATTGGACCAATCAGCCGAAGACTGCACCGTCATTTCTGTCCGTCTTGCCATGAGCTTAAGAGTTTGGTCCGAAAGTTTTTGAGACCTATTGACGCGACTGGTCTTAAAGAAGGTCGACTCAACCACGTGGACAGTTTCCACAAACCTGGTGTTCATATCGCTCGCTAATTCGCCCTCGTCTAGGCATTGAAAGCGATTTTGTAGTCCGATCTGAAAGTTTTCGGGGTTCTGGTATTGAGCAGGCGTTGGTCGGAGCGTAGACTTCATCAAGCGTGACCTCTCGTGTTTCATATTTAGATTCAATATGCCTCCTAACTAGTCGGTGATCACTCCCAGTTTTAATCCTGCTGATCACTGAGATCACTTTGTCCGTTAAGATGAAGTCAATCTCATTTGTCACTGAACCATCAGGGCTAATCCTATAGATTATATACCGCAGAAATTACACTTTTTACCTACAAGTATTTGTTATGATTCATACTCTATTCTAATATTTGTGCATAGTACCTAAAATGTAGAAGTACAATAATATTAATTTATATACATGTAAGTTAAAAAAAGTTACCTGTAGAAATAATATTAATTATATCAAATTAAATAAATAATTATAAAAGTATATGAAAATAAACCTTTATTTAACAAAAACTACAATTAAACTACATATACTCGAATTATCTATCTTTGTTAAATACTTAATGTATCTCAGGATATGTTTTAGCCTCGTGGTGTGATCTTAATTTGGCGTATTTTTCAAACACTGCTCTGATTAAATGTGTTCTGTGAATTAGCGTCCCTGGCTACTCGAAGGAATATGAATATTTCTCAAATTTGACGGTGGACGTGTATTAGTTTGCTCCCGCGATTTTTATTTGCAAGTGCTACTAAAAGTTTCTCGTGCAGTGTTTAATTCATGTCAATCTACTCGTTAAACTATTAGCCATCGAATCGTGAAAAAAAACCAAGTAACAACTCGTCAAAACAAAGGTATTATCTTAAAAACACAACTTAAAATTATCGTTAACATTTCAAATCGTCGCAAGCGGACTTACTCGAGAACAAAAGAGTTTCCGAGTCATCGCTCATCGCAAAAACTGTAAACAACTCTGTGCCGATAGTGGCCATTAATTTATTGCCTTAAAACAAAGTGACAGTGGTTGATGGGCAACTGTACTGTACATTATTTGATGTGGTCGTGGTTTCAAAACTAGACAAATTACAATTCACTTTTTGTAGTTTATTTGATTTGTATTGTCAACGATGTTCTGTGGGGCATGTAAGTTAGTAATAAGTACGAAAGAATATCTGCAGTGCTGCCAGTGTCGCTTAAATTATCATAACAAATGTTTAAATATTGGACATGAGAAGTTGTCAGAGTTGGCTGGTAAACGTCGTTGTAACTGGCGTTGCTATGCTTGTGACAATGTTACTCGGCGAGCTGTTGTACGCCAGACTGCGCAACAATCAACCGTTGAATCATTGAATATGTCCCTGGATATTTCATCTCCACCACCCACACCCGAAAAGCCGATGTCTAGCCAGTCGAATACAGTGACTATGGATAACATTAGCAAGTTATTGGATCAGAAATTGGAAAGCTCGATGTCTGTATTAATGGAAGAATTTCGGTGCATAATAAAACAAGAGGTGAAGAATCACATACAAACGGAAGTCGCTGCCGTGATTAAGACCTTAAAGGATGATTCCTCAACCACTACGGACTTCATATGCGGGGAAGTGTCTGAACTAAAATCTAATATAAGAAAAAGCCATGAATCTATACAGTCGTTGCAGTCAGAGAAGCTGCTTTTGCAGAAAGAGATTAATACACTAAACAGTCGTCTATCCTCGATCGAAAGGCTATCCCGAAATCAAAACCTTGAAATTCAAGCAGTACCCGAAAGTAAGACTGAGAATATTTTCACAATTTTTAAGAATTTGTGCAAAAGTGTGAACATACAAATCGATGACAGCAGCGTCCTCTCCTGTAGAAGAGTCGCAAAAATAAACCCTAACTCGAAGCGACCACGTAACATCTTGGTAACATTATCTAACTCACGTTTAAGAGATCACATTCTTTCTGCTTGTCATAGATTTAACAAGTCACTCAAGGACGACAGATTAAACACCACGCATCAATATGCGTTGTCGCTAGACAAGCCAATGCTTGTCTAGCGGCAAATGCGACATCTATGTCACAGAACACTTGTCGCCTGAATGTAAGTCACTTCATGCTGCAGCCAGGCAAAAAGCAAAGGAGATTAACTTCAAATTCGTCTGGGTTAGATATGGTCGAGTATATATGCGTAAGACTGAGCGAGATGACCATATTCATATCAAGAATGAAGAGATCTTAAAAAATCTAAGCTAAAAATAAGTTATTTTATATACCTATATATTTTTTCTTTTTATTTTTCCTTATTTAAACATGTTATATGGTTTATTTTTTCCCCATTTAATTATGTTTATTTATTATCAAAATGTAAATAGAATTAGGTCAAAAATGTGTGAATTTTATATAAATGTTCTCAACAGTAATTATGATATAATATGCCTAACGGAAACAAACTTAAATAACAATGTTTTTGATGCAGAGCTTTTTGATGTCCGTTACAATGTCGTGACACGAATATATGAAAAACTGAGGGTAGTGGCGTTCTTGTCACTATTAAAAAACATGTAAACATAATTCGCCAGGAATTCTGGGACTTCGAGGTTGAAGATCTCTGGGTATCTGTTGTGGCAACTGACACTAACTGGAGTAGGCCATTAAATATCTGTGTTTGTTATTTACCGCCAGATTTGCCCGCCGAATCCATGCGCAAATTCTATGAAAATTGCCAAAATGTTCTGTTAGATAATTGTAACTCGGGTGACTATATACTTAATGGTGACTTTAATACTCCGTCCATTACATGGATAAAGCACCCTAACACTTGTTACTTAATTCCGAGCCTAGCAATTGATCAAAAAGCTAACATTCTCTTAGAGACATTACATATCTGCGACTTGCGTCAATTCAATAGCATCCCTAATAAATACAATCGATATTTGTATTTGGTCTTGACTATTCTTACCACGGCTCATATCTATGGCACCCAGCCGCTAAGTCACCTAGATGATCATCATCCATCACTGATCATTGATTTGCACGATTTTAAATCGAAATACAAAAATATAAAATGTAATTATTGCAAGAGGTTTAACTTTTATAAATGCAATTATAAAGAACTCAAACGAGAATTGAAAAATATTGACTGGACTAATATAACATCTACAGAAAACATCGATTGTTCCGTTCAGATTTTTTATAAGACACTCAATGATATTATAGCACGTCACACGCCTCTTGCGAGAGATGATGCTCACGATTATCCTACTTGGTTTTCTCCTGCCTTAAAGCTACCTTAAAATAAAAACTTAAGTACCACATTTGAGATTATATCGGAAATATGGCAAACCACGAGATTACGACTCATTTGGTATGCTTTAATCTAGATGCAAAAAACTCATGAGAGATGATTATGATTCATTTTTGTCTTCGGTAGAATCTTCTTTAGGAAAGGACATCAAACATTTCTGGAAATATATCGTCAGCAAAAAGAACACGAGTGCGATACCCCGAACCATGCAATACAATGGTCTTACCTCTTCTAACCATAAAGATGTTTGTGAATTATTCTCTAAATATTTTAGTTCTGTTTATGATCCAACCACTCAAGTAAACTTAACAAGTACTCTATCTTACACTACAAGCACTCTATACAGTATTTTCATAAATGAGAGCGATGTTTTGGCGAAGATTAACAAATTAGATGATAGCAAAGGAGCTGTACCTGATGGAATTCCGGCCTTATTTATTAAAACGTGTGGCCGGGAACTCTGTCTACCACTGTCAATAATATATAGTAATTCGATTCGACTAGGAACATTCCCCATGGTATGGAAAACGGCACACGTAGTCCCTATACATAAATCTGGCGAAAAATCCCGTTGCAATAATTACAGACCGATCAGTATTTTGTCATGTATAGCTAAAGTTTTCGAGTCAGTGGTCCGACTCATTATATCACCACTTGAGCCCACTTTTTTCACCCCGGCAACATGGATTTTCCAAAATAGATCCACATTATCAAACTTGCTGGTATACAAAAACGATTTATGCAGCGCAATTGGTAAAAGGTTACAGGTCGACTCTATTTATACAGATTTTTCAAAAGCTTTCGACAGAGTAAACCATAGCCTATTATGTGCTAAACTAGAGCGCTACGGCTTCGTTGGATAGAATCTTATTTGAGTAATAGAAGCCAACTTGTTGCTCTTAAAGGTGAATTGTCCTCACCATTTATCTGCACCTCCGGAGTTCCCCAAGGTTCCCATTTAGGTCCTTTATTTTTTGTTATATTCATTAATGACCTTATAAGCAAAATTCAGAAATCTTGTTTACTTTATGCAGACGATTTAAAGATATATTGTGTTGTCAATAATGTTCAGGACGCTATTGCACTTCAATCAAACTTAGAAACGGTAAACAGTTAGTGTAAGAATAATTGTATGGTCTTAAATATCGCGAAATGTTGCGTGATCTCTTTTAGCAATAGAAGTAATAATATTTTACTTAACTATAATTTAAACGGCTATAATTTGGAAAGAAAGAACATAGTTAAAGATCTGGGTATAATGTTTGACGATAAGCTCACATTCCATGCACATTACGATCATATAATCAACAAAAGCACCAGGCTACATGGCTTCATAGCGAGAACTACTAGATTTTAAGAATTCGCGCTGTTTATTATATCTTTACTGTAGTTTGATTCGCAGTGTCCTTGAGTATAACTCGGCCATCTGGTCGCCTTTTTACGCTATACATTCGAAGCGGATAGAGCGCGTTCAAAATAAATGTCTTAATATTTTATGCTATCGACTTAGGATTCATCGTAAATATGGATATTTACGATGAATCCTAATATTATGAATCCTAAGATTACAGGGAGAAACTTGACAATTTTAAATTACAATCACTAGAAAATCGCTGTAAATGTACTGACCTCACAAATCTTTATAAAATTATACACTCCAATATAGATTCGCAAGACTTACTCTCCGCTATTAATATTAACATTAAATTCCGACAGCGCCACCCTCATCTTAAAACATTTGTTTTAAATGTGCATCTGAATAACACATCCTACTACAATCCCATTGTCCGAATGTGTCGCTTATACAATGATTTGCTAGTGTGTCATAGTAATGAACTAGATGTGCTTAATCAGGGTATTAATAAATTTAAAAATAACGTTTGGCGTATTATTTCTACTGATGGTATATAGTTGCTGTTTGCTCTCATCGTAGCACCTCCACTGCTCTCCTGGACGTCGTAGATAATATATTAGCTGCACGGGATGAGGGTAAAGGTCCAGTTCTCGTTCTTCTAGATTTCTCCCGGGCATTTGATACTATCAGTATTCCACTCCTTCTATCTAAGATGACCTACTACGGCTTCGATTCAAATTCAATTAAATGGTTTAATACATATCTAACAGACCGTACACAATTTGTTGAAATTCGTAACCAAGATGGATCGTCCTCAAGATCCTCCGCGTCTCCCGTAAATAGAGGCCTACCACAGGGATCGGCCCTTGGGCCCCTTTTGTTTTCAATTTACTGTGCAGATATAGTTAATGTGGTCAAATACAGTAACTATCATATCTATGCAGATGACATCCAAATTTATTTATCTTTTAGGCCTAATAAGGTGGAGGATGCAGTTGAAAACCTTAACAAAGATTTGAATAACATACATAACTGGGCTCAGGAAAACTCTTTGGTACTTAATGCGGAAAAAACAAAGTATATGATTTTGGGTTCAAAAAATCAAATAAGACAAATCAACTTAAATAACCCTCGAATCTTAGTTCAGACTACAGAAGTAAAACGAGTATCTGAAAGTAGAAACCTAGGGCTACTAATAGACGAGGAACTAAGATTTGAAAAACACAGCAGAAATAACTAGAAACGGTTTTTATAGATTAAATATTCTATACAAAATACGTAATTATCTCAGTATGGATCTTCGTGTACGGCTTGTTGAATCACTAGTCTTGTCTAAATTTAATTATATGGACACAGTATATGGACCGAGACTACTAAATAAAAGTGCTAATACAATCCAGAGAGTTCAAAATGCTTGCGCACGTTTTTGTTTTAATATTCCGCCTAGGAGCCACGTTAGCCCCTATTTAAATTTAAAAAATATGTTAAACATGTCATATAGGAGAAAGTTGCATCTTGCTACATTGCTGTTTGGGGTCATTAAGAGAAAAAAGCCTAAATATCTCTATAGTAAGTTGGTATGGCTATCGGAGCACATACCCTACCAGGACCTCGGCATACGCTTTAAGCTTTCCAGGTCATAAGACTTCTGCATTGTGGAAGCTTTAGATACGCGGCAACTAAGTGTTGGAATGACTTACCACCACCACTATATCACATATAAAATCCTAATAGTTTCCGTTCAAAGTTAAAACAGTCTTACCTCACTGCACAGATTACTAGCACTTAATATTTGATTAGATATTAGTATTTAATGTATAAGTGTGTAATTACTATAGTATAACAATACCTGTGTATTGTGCCAGCAGAAGTTGATTTAAAAATTAATAAGTAAGCCTATGTATGCGTATTAAATCCAATTTATAATTAAGATATTATATATAATACATATTATGGTAAAGTTATTTTTTTTTCCTCTGATAATGTATAATCCTCGTTTTTTTTTCTATTGTTAATGTTAATAATATTTTTTTCTATGTATAATCATATTAGATATACACCCTTCAAGCTACTTTGTTTAATCCCTAAGCCATCTTAGGCTGTAGCTGAAAATCAGCGCTGTATTTTCATGCAGCACATGCTGAGCTATTTTGCCTTTTTGGCACACATTCTCACACCGAGACTACTGTGACACCTAGTACTTAATATAACTATAATCTAATTTTAAATATTTTTTTTTCTATTACTTTTTTGTGTACTTACAAATCAAACCTATGCATATTACTCTGTGTGTCAAATAAAAAGTATTTTCTTTCTTTCTTTCTTTCTTTCTCATTTTGTTTTCATAATTCTTTCTTTTTTTGTTTAATTTTTATTATTGCATAATGAAAAATGTAAATCTTATCTTTTCGTAAATTAATAACACGGTCGTCCAATTATAAACTGCATGCTGAGTACACATAGTGTTGGAATAGTCTTGTTCTAAACTCATGTAACTATTCATATACTACCTTGTAACGCATTGATTATATTCTGTTTTGTGTGCCAATAAATCTACACTTCTACACTAATATTATAAAGAGGAAAACTTTGTTTGTTTGGTTGTAATGAATAGGCTCAAAAACTACTGGACCGTTTTTAAAAAATCTTTCACCATTCGAAAGCTACATTATCCACGAGTAACATAGGCTAAATTTTATTTTGGAAAAAAATAGGGTTTCGTGAGATATTTGGGTTTTTTCGGTAATATTATAAAGAGGAAAACTTTGTTTGTTTGGTTGTAATGAATAGGCTCAAAAACTACTGGACCGTTTTTAAAAATTCTTTCACCATTCAAAAGCTACATTATCTACGAGTAACATAGTATAAATTTTATTTTGGAAAAAAATAGGGTTCTGTAAGATATTTGGGTTTTTTTGGACACAAGGTGTAAAAAATCAACCAGAAAAGTTACTTATTTTGCGTACGCTGCCTAAGCTATAAAAGATAGAACCATAAAATGTTCTAATTAATTGTAGATCTTATAAATATCTACAAAAAGTCCGCAGATAAAGGAAGTAGATAGTGATCTATGTCGAGTGAGGCCCAACAACTAATTTTTTATTTAAAAATCTTGTTTTTTTTTTGGACTACATTTAAACGTATTTATTTTACTCATGCTATTAATCCTTATCAAAATAATCCTTATTTTATCATTAAGTACAGTTTATGTAGATAATATTTGGTCTTTGATTGATTAAAATTGGACATTTGGTTTTGAAGTTATGGCGAAATTAAAATATTACGATTTCTGCTGCACGGCCCGTTGCGAAGTGAGCGTCACCAAGACAGGGGTGCGCATGCGGGAGGGGAGTTTAGATCTATGAGTAAGGTACCCGCGCGGCTCAACGCGAGGTCGGCTCCCTACGTAGCGGTCATGCGCGAAGTCTAATAATTTACGTGCGATTTTTATAGATTTCTTTCTTAAAACTACACCTACGCAAAAGTTCTTCTCAGAGCTAAACAACAGTTCTTCTTAGTGCTAATCAGCAGTTCTTTTCAGGGCTAACCAACAGTTTTTTTCAGGGGTAACCAACAGTTCTTTTCAGGGCTAACCAACAGTTTTTTTCAGGGCTAAACAACAGTTCTTTTCAGGGCTAAACAACAGTTATTTTCAGAGCTAGAATATTCCACGCTATTAGCATTTTCTTAAACATTTGAAAATACCTAAGAGAGCCAGGTCTCAACTTTCTAAACATAGTTCTCAAGCACAGGCAGCAAGAATACGTCGTATGGGAGAATCTTCACCTGAACGTTCACAACGCCTTGCTGAACAAAATCAGAGAAACTCTCAGGTACGCGCACGAGAGTCGAGTGTCGAACGTTCGCAACGCCTTGCACAACAAAATCTGAGAACCTCTGAGTTACGTGCACGAGAGTCGGGGCTGGAGCGTTCCCAACGTCTTCATGAACAAAATATAAGGACCTCTCAGTTGCGCGAAAGAGAGTCGAGTGTCGAGCGTTTGCAGCGACTTAGAGCTCAGGCAGAGAGACAGCAGTTGTCCACAAATAGAGTTGGCAATTGAATTTTAGCTAGCAGCAACAGACTGGCTTTCAGATATGATCCGCAGGTTGATTATGCACAACAAGCGTCCGTCCAAATCGGAGTCATGAATAAGATCTGCTCTAACTGCTCTGCCAAGAAATGGGCGGACGAACCTAATGGTATGTGCTGTGCTTCAGGTAGTTTGTCTTCCTAACCTTCAGGAGCCGCCACAACCAATAAAAAATCTTTTAACTAATAACCATCCATTATCTGGTATTTTTTTAACAAATATACGTAAATCCAATAGTCTTTTTCAAATGACATCTTTTGGCGCAAAAGAAATCAGGGAAGGTAATTTTATGCCCACTTTTAAAATTGAAGGACAGGTGTACCATCTCATTGGTAGCCTTTTACCACCATCACGCCAAAACCCACAGTTCTTGCAAATATATTTTATTTCGGATGCAGACCAGTTATCGTTGTGATAAAGCATCGCACCAACCTTAAAAATGGATTTAATTTGCGAATTACAAACCGCTCTGAATAATCATAACGTGTATATACGAAGTTTTAAACAAAACTTAGAACTCAACTCCTCAGATAATTTAAAGTTAATTATTCATTCAGATCGCACTCCACAGACAGCACACAGAGGCAGATATAATGCTCCTACTGTAAATGAGGTAGCCGTTCTCTTGGACGATGAAGACAAAGGTCCCAGGGATATAGTCTTACACGGTAGAGACGGACAGCTCAAAAGAGTTTCTGAGCTACATCGGTCCTATGATCCACTACAGTATTCTATAATGTTTGTGACAGGAGAAGACGGTTATTATTTAACTATCTCTCAGCAGGGTTCTGCGCGTAATAAAACTGTTTCGTGTATGCAATTTTATGCATTTAGATTAATGTTTAGAACTAACTCTTTTAATCCGTTACATTATTACAGAGACTTATTTAGTCAATATTGTGTTGACATGATGGCGAAAATGATATCGGAAAGATTAAATTATATTTCTCGGAATCAAAAAAGACTGAGGGCTGATGACTACATTCATCTCAGAGATGCCTTAAATCATGACGCAAATGTTGATCCATCAAATATCGGTCAACATGTCATATTGCCGTCGTCATTTACGGGTTCTCCGCGTTTCATGCACGAGAAAACGCAGGACGCGATGACGTACGTCCAAAATTATGGTAGACCTGACTATTTGTCACTTTTACATGTAACCCCGAATGGCCTGAAATTAAGGCGAAGCTACTACCAGGACAACAGTCTTTCGACCGTCATGACATAATTTCACGTGTATTTCATTTAAAGATGGAGAAATTCATCAAATTATTTGTCAAAGAACAGATATTCGGTAAAGTAAAATGTTATATGGCAAGTGTGGAGTGGCAAAAGCGCGGTTTACCTCATTGTCATTTGCTGTTCTGGCTAGAAACTAAAATACAACCAGATGAGATTGACAGTGTCATAGTTGCGGAGCTACCCGATCAAGAAATTGATCCAGTACTACACGACATTATAACTAAAAATATGGTACATGGACCCTGCGGAGAACATAATACGTCGGCAAACGTTGTTTTGTATAAATTATTATTTCTAGGTAATTTCTAGTGTAGACAAAAATAACTGACTCATTGTAAGTGTGTAAGGATGTGGTATATGCGTGAAATAGGCATGGAGCGCTGTGAACGATGAGAGAATATAAAAATAACAAACGCCAATCATTATTATTTTAAGTTATTGTAGGTTATTTCTTAAATACCCCGGGCAACGTCGGCGGTCGCCGGCGGCTAAAATTCCGGACAGGACGGGTCTCCGCGTGTCCCTCTGAATCAACAGAGGGCACGGCGGATAGACCAGGCGTCGGAGTCGGTGGGGCTAGACTGGCTCCCCGGGCTCTGGAGAGGGGGTACAGCGGGGCCAAAGCGGCCCTCCCCGTCCCAAATGGTAAACCTGATCGGGTGTCTGTGGTTACGTCTCGCGGGCATACAGGAACGAGGGTCTTGGCTTAATCGCCCGGACCGCGAGGAAGACAACCTCTATAAAAAATTACCCCGAATCTCAAGTTCTGGCGCGCGGCGAGGAGATGCATGGCTGATGGGTAGTTCAGTCTTGAGCGCGCCTCTAGCCAGGGTACCTGCGGTCCCCCTGTGTTGGGTTACAAATGTACGCTTACCCGGGTACTGGGTACTCTGCCCGGGTGGACCTCCTTTCTCCCACACTCGTGGGAACAAAATGGATTGTTTAAACTTAGAAAATTATCAGACGGAGTCGGGTGCAAGTCCTGACACTTCAGCCGATAGCGGTCTGGCAAAAAATACAGCCCCTTCCAACGCATCCGCGCGTAAATCGCGCGGCGGCAGAAAGGCCCGCAAGGGCAGGAAGATGGGAGAGTCCCAATCTTCAAGGTATGACTCGGAGACGGGCAGCTCGGCCTGTACCATTCCCGCGTCATCAGTGGATGCATCAGAGGAGCTGTTAGGCCAGGTGATTGATCACGTAGCAGCGGTCTATGACCCACGGATCAGCGCCCTCAACGCCCGGCTCCCACATGAGCGGCGCCTTCGTCCGCCGCTCGCTGCGGATAAGAAGAGAGCCACGGCACCCTCGGCGTCAGCGCCGCTTCCTTGTCAGGGTGGTCGCGTGGCCTTGTACTCTGCGGCAGTGGCGAGACCACCACCGGAACGCGCCCCAAAAGCGAAAAAGGGGGCCAAGATTGGACAACCAAAAGCCCAACCTAAGAAGTCTCAGGGTCGGGAGGAATTCCCGGCCCTACCCGGCACTGCTGGGCCCGCACAGGTTCAAGCATCTGCGCCTCGGGACCCACCTTCTCTTCCCCGCACTGCTGTGCCCTCTGGCTAGGACTGGCAGACTGTGGGCAGTGGGCGGAAGTCCAGGGGCAAGAAGCGCAAGGGCGCCGCTGCCCGAGATGCGCGCCTTCCGCACCCTTTAGGGGTGAGTCCGGTGGTGGAAACCATAAGAAGAGGAAGTCGCGTAACTCAAAGTGCCGAAGGCAGCAGCAGTGGTCATCACCCTGCTGCCTGAGGCAAAAGAAAAGGGCCTGAAGTATGAGGCCGTCTTGAAGCGTGCTCGGCGGGAGATAAACATCTCCGATCTCGGGGACATCGCCGCTCGCACCCGCCAAGCCCGGACAGGTGCTCGGATTTTTGAGTACCTGGGGCCAGAGGGCGCCAAGACGGCCGACACAATGGCCGCGAGGCTGCTGGGCCTGTTCCCGGCTGAGAGTGGTATCCAGGTCGCCAGACCCGTGAAGTGCGCCGAAATGCGCATTTCCGGGCTGGACGATGCCGTGACGGCGGAAGAGATCCGGGAGGCAATCGCCTCGAAAATCGGGTCTCCCAGCAGCGCCGTCCGGGTGGGCACCATTCGCCCAGGTCCAGGTGGTGTGGGTGCCGTCTGGGTATCGTGCCCTATCGCGGCGGCCAAGGATTTGGTCGCCACCGGTAGACTTCTGGTGGGCTGGAGCGCCGCGCGGGTAACCACGTTGGAGCCCCGACCTGCCAGATGCTACAAGTGCATGGCGGTCGGTCACACCCGGCCGCTGTGTACCAATTGTTTCGACTGCAGCGGGCTTTGCTTCCGCTGCGGTCAGGCAGGGCACCAGGCGGCGACCTGTACTGCCACTCCACACTGCTCCGCATGCGCGGCGGGCAACCGCCCCGCCAACCACTGCATGGGGCGGGTGGGGTGCAGGCCTCCGGCCATGTCAGGCCCTAAGAGTTACCGCTGTGGTAAGCCCGGTCATACTGATAGCATATGCACTGCCACGCCACACTGCGTGCTATGTTCAGCAACGGGAAAGCCGGTGGAGCACCATAATATGATATGATGTGATAAATGTTGCGGTGGTCGCCGAGCCGTACTTTGTCCCCCCCAGGGACGACTGGGTGGGCGATGCGAGCGGCTTGGTAGCGTTAATTGTAAGAGCCGCCACCGGTACCCCGTGCCTGGAGAACATCACCAGGAGGCAGGGCTGCGTGGCGGCTCGGGTCGGGAGTGTCGTCGTCGTTGGCTGCTATTTCTCGTCGAACCGGTCCCTCGCAGAATTTGAGAGATGGCTAGTGGAAGTGGGCGCCGTCATCAGTCATAGCAGCCCTCTACCTGTTATCGTCCTTGGGGACTTCAATGCGAAGTCTAGTGCTTGGGGTTCCCCATCAAATAGTATGAATTTTAATTGAAAAATTAAACTTACTATATTGGATGCATGTAATGCTTGCCGGTAGATGGAGTTAGTCGTAAGACAAATGTGATTAAGAATTTGGGATGATCCTTCGATCAGTAGGGTAGCTCAGTGGCTTAGAGCACTTCCCCGGATTGGAAAAGATGCGTGGTTCGATTCCCGCCCCTACTAAAAATCTCTTTTTCTATATTTACAAATAATTAGTACTTTAAGACTATTGTATTTACGTATATTTGTTAAAAAATGACCAGATAATGGATGGTTATTAGTTAAAAGATTTTTTATTGGTTGTGGCGGCTCCTGAAGGTTAGGAAGACAAACTTTACCTGAAGCACAGCACATACCATTAGGTTCGTCCGCCCATTTCTTGGCAGAGCAGTTAGAGCAGATCTTATTCATGACTCCGATTTGGACAGACACTTGTTGTGCATAATCAACCTGCGGATCATATCTGAAAGCCAGTCTGTTGCTGCTAGCTAAAATTCGATTGCGAACTCTATTTGTGGACAACTGCTGTCTCTCTGCCTGAGCTCTAAGTCTTACTTAGTGCTGCAATACTTGAGGCCCTAGAAGAAATTAAAGGGGTCTCCAGAGTGTCGAAGGGCCTCAAATGTACATGCCAAAAAACGCTGAGGGAGTCGGTTGCTCGCATAGCCGATGCTTTTGCGATCGTGTCCAGCAGACCTGAATCGGAGGAGCTGATAAAAATGCGGGCGGAAAACGCACGTCTCTCTAAGAGCGTGGCAGCTACGGCAGCTGAATTAGACGCAGTGCGGGAAGATCTCGCGAAGCTGCAGGTGGGACGGCGGAACCAAACTGACCCATTGGAGAAACCCGCGGAAAAGGTGCAGCAGCCCGACAGTGCTACCATTTTGGCGGAACTTGCTAATTTAAATGCAAAGTTCGCCGTTATGGAAGGCTTCTTCGACCCCCATTGGGTTCCCGTGCGGGAGCTGTAGCTCGCATATCCTATGCTGGAGTAGCTGCTGAGGCTCCGGTGGCGGCGAGTTCTACATCAGCTCTCACCAAGGAGGGCAAGAGTGCTTCTACTAAACAGTCGGCACAAATAGCTCCATCTTCCGATCCCAATTCGGAGAAGAAAAGGAAGAGGGCCAAGAAATGAGACACTCCACCCATACCTACTATCTTGGACGCAACTCCAGCTGCTCCGATAAACCAGGGGTGGGAAGTTATGGGGGCTAAAAAGAGGATGGCAAAGAAGCAGAAACGCAAGGCTGCAAGGAAGGCTAAAAAGGCCAAAATTCTCCGCGTTCCACGGTCGGCGGCAGTAGTTTTGAAACTACAGCCGGAAGCCGTGGAGAAGGGAGTGACCTACTCTGACATTCTGACTAAGGCGAAGGAGAACATCCCGTTCGCGGAGCTGGATTCTCCAGCGGACATTCGATTAAAGACCTCAAGGACAGGTACCCGACTCATAGAGGTGCCTGGTGCCACAAGTGGACCAAAGGCAGATGTTATTGCCACCAAGCTGAGGGCAATCTTCAGCCCAGATGAAGTCGCGATATCCAGGCCTACCAAATGTGCTTCTGTGCGCGTCCTAGGCCTGGATGATTCCGTGACGGCCAAAGAGTTGGTGGCTGCCGTGGCAAAGGTGAGTGGATGTCCTCCATACCAAATAAAAGCCGGTGTGACACGTCCCGGATTAGATGGTCTGGGTGCCGCTGTGGTCAGCTGCCCCGTCGCGGCAGCTCAGAAGATAGTGAACGGGAATCGGATCTTGGTGGGTTGGGTGTCGGCGCGAGTGAAGCTCCTGCAACCCAGGCTGTCGAGGTGCTTTCGATGCCTCACGGTCGGACATGTAGCAGTTAAGTGTTCCTCAGAGGTGGACTGCAGCGGTCTTTGTTACCGCTGTGGTAAGCCCGGTCATACTGCCAGCGTATGCACTGCCACGCCACACTGCGTGCTATGTGCAGCAACGGGAAAGCCGGCGGAGCACCAGGCTGGCACGAAAGCCTGCGGTGCGTCCAATAAAGTGGACCCGAGGAAGGAGGGGGGCAGGCAGAGGCCGGCTCCTGGCATTTCGGAGGTGAATACACCACGGAATCGTTGGACGGAGGTGAAGATGGACATTCAATAGTGTCTTCACATCTTCGCTTCCTGCAAGCCAACATCAACCACTGCGCTCGTGCTCAGGATCTTCTATTCCAGACTATGGCGCAGTGGTTGATAAATGTTGCGGTGGTCGCCGAGCCGTACTTTGTCCCCCCCCAGGGACGACTGGGTGGGCGATGCGAGCGGCTTAGTAGCGTTAATTGTAAGAGCCGCCACCGGTACCCCGTACCTGGAGAACATCACCAGGAGGCAGGGCTGCGTGGCGACTCGGGTCGGGAGTGTCGTCGTCGTTGGCTGCTATTTCTCGCCGAACCGGTCCCTCGCAGAATTTGAGAGATGGCTAGTGGAAGTGGGCGCCGTCATCAGTCGTAGCAGCCCTCTACCTGTTATCGTCCTTGGGGACTTCAATGCGAAGTCTAGTGCTTGGGGTTCCCCATTTACGGACGCCAGGGGCGAGGAGCTGGAAGAATGGGCGCTGTCGACGGGCCTGGTTGTCCTCAACCGTGGCACTGTCAACACGTGCGTAAGGCAGCGAGGTGGTTCCATAGTGGACGTATCCTTCACTAGCCCTGCTATAGCGCGCCGCGTGCAGGGCTGGTACGTCATTGAGGGGGTGGAGACGCTTTCAGACCACCGGTACATTCGGTTCGACGTCTCCACCTAGACCTTCGACCACCTGGCCCGTGTTGCCTTGGTTGGGGACAGTCCGCGTTGGGCACTAAAAAGGATGAATAAAGAGGTGCTCCTGGAGGCCGCCATCATCCAGGCCTGGGCGCCAGTGCCGGAGAGGCTGGATGACATTGAAGAAGAGGCCAAATGGTTCCAGGAGAATTATTATTACCCTCTGACCCAGACCCTTCGATCAGAGCTGGTCGAAAATGTGGTGGGCGCTCTGTTCCCCAGTAGGGGGATTATATATCACCGCCCATGACTCTGCCTCCCTTAGTGGTGCCTAGCGCGGAAATCAAGGGCGATGACATTCTCGACGTGACTCGGGTAGATTTAGGGCGGGCGGTGCAGCGTCTGAAATCTAAAAGCACCGCCCCGGGACCCAATGGCGGCCCGATGGATGGTGAAAAAAAAAAAAGGTTATTTCTTAAAATTACATATCACAAACAATATCAGTCTCTTAATGCTATAGCGTGAACAATATTTTTGTTAGCCCATCTTTAGCTAACATAGCGGTCGGCCGCGGCTCCGACCGCATGGATGTCGGTTACCACGGCAAAAAGCCTTCCCAGGAAAGACACGGTCAGCAAAATGATTCCCAGGTCAATTCACAGACACCGACACTAACATCGACGACGCAGTCATTATCCGCAGGCTGCATAGATTGTCTTTATGAGGATGTTAAAGTTGTTAATGATGAAAATATTTAAATGTAATTAATACTAAGTTTTCACTTCTGCCAGCAGTCCCGGAGTGAAACCCGTCGTTTTAGGATAGATAACTAAAGCGATTATTGTAGAACTTCTTTATAAACAACATTTGACGTTAAATTATTTTCAGGTAACAAAATATACTGATGGTCGGGAGCCCCGACCCGTAATATGGCAACGTAAAGTTGCCCATGCGTAAAACATTCTTTTCGTAAATCAATTCCTACTAATTTGAATGTTTGGCCTTGGGATTTGTTTATCGTTAGTGCGAAAGAAATTTTTACTGGAAATTGGAGCCGTCCCGTGATAATACAGAGCCATGCAAATCTGCCTCTTCGATGTTTATAGTTTTAAGGATGATTTTGAACATCAGTCCAAAAGGCAGACGCAAACAAATGATTTAGTATCACTTTTTTTTTACGTTTTAGAAGCGCTGTAGCTTGAAAACGCAGGGACATACGACCTTCATTTACAGGACCAAATCGGTCTGTATTGGCTTAAACTTTCATCCCTATTAATATGAAAGACGAACAAATCATATACCAAAATGGCACTCAGCTCCCTAACCACTATCTTTATGGTAAAAGGTTCAGAATACTGACTGACCATAAACCGTTAGTTTATTTATTTACTATGACTGACCCATCAAGTAGACTCTTAAAATTTAGTATAGAAGAATACGAATACAGAATACGGTTGAGTATGTAAGGGGTGCAGATAACGTGGCGACCGATGCGTTATCTCACATTGTAATGACATCAGATGAGTTAAAAGAGATGAGTGTGAGAGTTATAAATGCTATGACAAGAGGAATGATACGAAAATGAATGATAAACAAGACAGCAATCTTTTGGTAGATAATATTTCTACTGTCAATCGGACTGATCACCCGAAAGTCGTAGAGATACTTAAAATGCCAAAAAATTGTGTCGAGTTAGTTATAAATGGTGACAAAAATAATTTAAAGAATAGTACTAATACCTTTACATTCGTAGAAACTAAATCCCTAATTTTAGTAAATCCTTATTCTCGATCATGTTCCGCGCGAGACGCGTTTTTGAGAGATTTTGTGATGTTTTGCAAAGAAATAAACATTGACGTATGTTATATAGTAAAAAATAGTATAAATAAAAAGTATATTGAATGGTTAACCAATGAAATAAAAGATAATAAAATGTGGTCCAGACCCCGCATTTATATAATTAAAGGAAATGTTAGAATGTTCAATAATGATGAAAAAAAGTTGTACTTAATGACTTTCATTTGCTGCCCACAAGCGGTCATGCAGGTGTTAAACCTATTTCAAATAAGTGACATTGACGCCAATCAATATGTTATTATTAACGACCTATTACATTACAAAACTGACTCTGACGATGTACCAAAATTATTTGTTCCAAAGGAATATAGGCTGAGTATGCTACGACTGTATCATGACGAGAATTGCCACATAGGTTACGATAAAACTCTATAAACTAAAAGAACATTATTGGTTCCCTAGCATTGCAGCGTTTACAAAAAAATATATCTCTCATTGTTTGATTTGCACTTCTCGGAAAGGTCATTCGGGGCCTAAACAAGGCCTGCTCCACCCTCTAGTGAAAGCTATTCCGTTTCATACGTTACATCTTGATTGTACCGGATCGTTCCGACAGTCCGAAGATGGATATAAACACATTCTGTTAATTGTTGATAGTTTCACAAAATTTTGTATGCTAAAACCATTTAAGACTTTAGGAGGACAGGAATTAGTATTTGTTTTACGCGAGACAATAACACTATTTGGAACCCCTTCCCTGATAGTTGCAGACAGAGGAACAAACTTTTCTTCACATAATGTACAGTCACTATTTAGAGAATTGCAAAGTCAACACCATATGATATTTACCGGTACACCTCGCAGTAACGGTCAAGTTGAACGTTATGTAGCAACGGTTATAAATATGCTAACTACAACAATTAACAATACTGCAGAATGGCCAAACGCACTTTGGAATGTACAGCAATCCCTTAATACCACCACACAGAAAATTACAGGATTTTTTCCTGTTAGACTGTTGATCGGTAGAGAAGGAAACATACCCCCCATACAAGCTCGCTTAGATGTCGTGACAGATGTATCTAGTCAACCCCATATTAATGTAAATACGGACCGTGACTTAGCACGACAAAGACTTGATGAAAGCGATACAAAATTCAAAAGTCGTTTTGACAATACTAGACGAAATAATAAGACTTATTCTACTGGTGACACTGTTTACGTTAGCCAGGACCATAGACGTCTTGACAAACTTGCCCCTAAATTTAAAGGCCCGTATAAAATAATAGAAGTGCCAGAAAATGACAGATTTAGGCTAAGAGGTCAGAATAATATTAGGGATATTACAGTAGCCAAGGAGAAATTACGAGCCTGGCCAGGCGAATGGCTAGAACAAAATATTTCTTTTGTAGAATCTTTGTAAATTTGATCCGTCATAGATTATTGTAAGGTGTTATGGTTATAATTTATTAGTGATAATTATGCATGTGAAAAGAAGATTAATGAACTGATAGAGATGTATTTATATTGTCTACAAACATTTTTTTTTTTCAATTTTGATATATATATTATGATAAAATAGAGCATGTTATAAAGGTACTCGTTATTTTACGAATGAAATACATACACATATTTATGGTTTTTACCGCTGCTCGGCTTCTGATCAGATATTAACCTGAATATCATACTGCGGCGGGTGATAGGGATAGTGTCATGGTCAGAGGTCACAAATAAATTCCGCTGGTAGATCTTTGCCCTGATACTTCACTGCAATTCACACTGCAGCGGGTGATAGGTGCTTGTATGCCAAGGCCAAAGATCAAAAACATAATACTGCTGATTAGTTAAAGATTAATGCAGCAGGTGCTAAACAAAGAGAGAATATTATAAACTAATATAATTAAAAGAGTACTTCGAGAGCGAAGTACTGGTGAGTCTGGCCGTTATAGATTATTTGAAATATTTTGTTTAAATATTCAAACAAATATCCAAATAAGTACACTTAAATATGTGTGTGTCTCATATTTTGTAAGTACTTACTAATCCTGCCAATAGTATCGATAACAAACTGTTATGAATTTGACTAGATTTTACACTTTTTTTATTTATAGGTTACATTTTAGATTAAGAGATTAGAGTTAAGTTATTGTAATAAGATTAATTTTAGGCTTATTTACATGTTTAAACATAAAGATAAAAAAAAAATATTTAACATTATTAGCGAAAACTAGCAGCTCAAATATAAAATTTTCTAAAAAACACGTGGCCGCCCGACTTGTTTGTTCACTGTTATAAAAGGAGACGTGTCAGGCGGATCGACTCACTTCCCGATCGGCCGCCGAACCAAACCGAGCTCCGAGTTTACGCTACCACATAAAAGCTGAGTAAATATTAAATTTTTATTATTTTACTTTTATTAATTAGAATATGTAAGCTATTCTGGTCTGATATTTCTATTTTTTTACACGTATTTTATAAGAAATTAAAAATTAAACAAAACTCAAATATCTTACAAAATATTTTTTTAATTTCCCTATAAATATATCTTAATTATAATATATGTATGTGAGTGGTATGGTAGTATATATATGTGTGTATATATATATAAACAAACATACATATACAAAATATGTGATTTCAATAAATACATATAAATTAATTAATGATTTATTTTTATATTTCTTTACTGAATATATATACCGAGATGAATTACGTATTCATATAAAATAAATTCATTTCACGCACTATACCAGACAGGTACCTCGTTCGTCACATCCAAGACTTTGCCCACCAACTTTCAGGCTGCTCTACCTTCTCTACAATTGATTTAGTAAAGGCGTATAATCAAATTCCAGTTTATCCACTTGATAGAGCCAAAACCGCAATAACAACTCCGTTCGGACTCTTTGAATTTCCGTTCATGACGTTTGGTTTACGAAACGCGGCTCAGACGTTTCAACAATTTATGGATGAGGTCTTGAGAGATCTAGATTTCTGCTATGGATATATTGACGACATATTGGTTTACTCCGCATCAGAAGCTCTACGTAGAGACCACCTACGTCAACTTTTTGCCAGACTGAAGGAATATGGTATTTTGATTAACATTTCGAAGTGTATTCTAGGACAACTGGAGGTAACTTTTCTAGGATATCGCGTCTCAGCAGAAGGCACAAGATCTTTAAATACAAAAATCCAGGCTATCCAGGAGTTCACTACGCCTAGAACGGTGAAGGAACTTAGACGATTTTTAGGAATGCTGAATTTTTACCGTCGTTTTGTTCCTAATGCAGCTTACATTCAAGAACCGTTAAATGAATTACTGTCTGTATCTAAGGTCAAAGGTACTACCCGTATTAATTTTACAAATAATCAACAGCAAGCATTCATGAACTGCAAAAAATCTTTATCACTACGTTACTGGTACACCCTGATCCTTTAGCAGAGCTGTCTATAACTACAGATGCATCGGATGTCGGAATTGGAGCAGTACTACAACAACGCAAGCAAGGTAACTTCCAACCATTAGCTTTTTACTCTCACAAGCTGAAACCGTCACCACAAAAATATAGTCCATATGACAGAGAACTCCTAGCGATCTATGAAACGATTAAGTATTTCCGTTATATGGTAGAAGCTAGAGATTTCGTTGTATATACATATCACAAACCAATCAGCTACGCATTCAGCACAAATAGAGAAAAGTGTTCACCTAGACAATACAGATATCTTGACTTCATATCTTAGTTTACTACGGATATCAGATACATACCGGGTAAAAATAATGTAATGGCAGACACACCTTCCCGAGTCGAGAAGATTACGTCAGCAATTGACTACGATATTTTAGCGAAATCCCAGGAAGTCTATTCCGAATTATCAGACCTGCTACAAAATGGGTCACCACTCAAATTAAAAAAAGTTTTGCTACCAGAGTCAAAGACAAAAATATATTGTGACGTATCTACAGTCACACCATGACCTTATGTAACTCCACCATTCAGACAGCAGGTATTCAATAGTCTTCACAATCTGTGTCATCCTGGACGAACTGCTACAGTGCGGCTGGTGACACAGAGATTTGTTTGGCCAGGGATGCGCAAAAACTGTAAAGAGTGGGCAAAGCAGTGTTTGGAATGTCAACGTTCCAAAGTAACATGACATGCCCCACGCTCCTCTTTCCATCTTTCCTAATCCATCGTCGAGATTCTCTCGCATACATCTCGACCTCGTCGGAGTTTCTTTTGATTACACTAGATGGCCCGAGGCAGTTCCACTCCGCGATATCACTGCAGAGACCTGCGCAGCCGCGCTGGTGTCTGGCTGGGTAGCTAGATTCGACTGCCCTCTCAAGATCATGACGGACCGCGATCGGCAGTTCGAGACACGTCTATTTAAGGTGTTGGCTTCGCTGATGGCTGCACATCACTTCAGCACAACCGCCTACCATCCTATCTCAAACGGCATCATCGAGCGCCTTCACCGTCAATTGAAAGCTGCTATCATGTGTCAGAACACCACACAATGGAATGAAGCTCTCCCACTAGTGCTCTTAGGAATACGCAGCGCTTGGAAGGATGACGTTAAGGCATCAACTGCAGAGTTGGTATATGGTGAACCACTTCGCTTACCAGGCCAATTCTTAGCACCTACTGAACACTCTTCTACCGATGACATCACTGACTTTGTAGTACGACTACGCATACAAATGGCAAAATTGGCTCCCAAACTGACAGCTTGGCACAGAAAAGGTTCGTTTTATCTACTTCGAGATCTTTCTACCACATCACATGTGTTCATGCGACTGGATCACGTACGGCGGCCACTTGAAGCACCTTATGCTGGTCCTTACAAGATAATCGAGCGCTACCCGAAATATTACAAGTTAGACATCTCAGGCAAACAAGTAATGTATCAGTGGACCGGTTGAAACCACCGTACATAGTACAGAAAAGTACGCTTCCCAGACTACTACCGATCGTAGCGACGATCTCGGCGGGAGAGTACTGTAGCGGCGCCACCTGAGCGGCCTTCGGCTGGACTCGTGAGACATCGGGGCCGCATCGCGCTTCGGGTGTTTTTGTTATAAGTATAAGAAATAAGTATCAGTGATATCAGACAGTTATATTATGATGTTGATAATTTCGACTTTTTTAAATAGTTTAAAAAAAACATAGCATCACGCCTGTATTCCCCGAAGGAGTAGGCAGAGGTGTATTACACACCGACGACTCGCCAGCTATGTTAAGTCCCACGTAATAGGGGGCGAGCCTATTGACGTCTACCGAGCACATTTCCAAACTCTGGGCTGTTACTGAGAATTTTTCTTTTTAGGAAAAAGCTCAATAACATTGCCCGACCCGGGGATCGAACTTGAGACCTCATGATTAGCAGTCGCATACACTACCGCTACACTCCGCTCCTCTCGTGACATCACAAGGCGAGTTTATTGATTGGTGAGGGACCCCACCCTGTTCGTCACCCCAACGACTTGTTTCTTGATTGGGTCTATCTCATACTAAACTTTCTATTGGCAGCTGTGACTTATTCATGTGAAACATCTAGTGCGGAGGGAGGGTAAAATCGGCTGTTAGCGTGGCGACGCTTTTATTGTACTTGTCCCGTTCAAATCTTGCAAGTTAAATTTGACACACTTCTCGGTTTCCAATTGAGCTGAAATTTTACACGCATGTGTATATCACGTGACAATTCAATATTATGATGACATGGAGCTGATCTGATGATGGAGCTGAAAGGTGGACATAGGAACTCTTTAATGAAACGACGCAACCACATCGAGTTTGGGCTCGTATGATTCGTCTTGCTGAGTACTTTGTGTCTAGATGGTATCCAGGGTCTGATGATGGAGCTAGAAGGTGGCCATAGGAACTCCGTTATAAAACGACATAACTACATCGAGTTCGGGCTCGTATGATTTGTCTTGACGAGTACTTTGTCTCTAGATGGTATCCAGGGTCTGACGATGGAGCTGGAAGGTGGCCACAGTAACTTTGTAATGAAACTACGCAACCCCATCAAATTTATACTCGTTTGATTCGCCTTGAGGAGTACTTTATCAAGTGATGATGATTTTATTGCTACAAAATAATTTCGATGTTTTCACATCTGCTAGACGTCCCGCGACGTCTAGTTTTTTATCATTAAGACACTCTTTGACTGAAAATATGTTTAAATTAAAGATACAATTATTAATAGGCTTATGTCATTCCGAAATAATAATTTTGATAGAAACTTATTAATGATTGCGCCCATTTTATTATAAATACGATTCTATTTGCACTGACTTTTTTAGGTATGAGTCTGTCTAAATTTTTTATTGACTTGTTAAATAGGTCATTGTTACACTGAACACTTGTATAATTATGTTTAAGTTGTTAACTAATTCAATAAAATTTACATAAAAGTACAAAGATTCTTTTTCTCTAATTAAATAAATTACTCGCAGAATACACTTTAAAAAGAAAACAAATCCTCAGCTCATCATAACCCATCAATAATAGAAAACTCTTCTGATATATCCATTCCATATGATCAAAGAATTTTCCTCCGTGCACCAACATCCATGCCAATGAGGTGGGTATACAGGATTTATCGATTTTTTTTTTGGTTTACCTATATACCTATGTAAAGAAAATGATTAGGTACTTAATAAAGTAGTATTTGATTTCATAACTTATTGAAAATTAAGTATTACTTACTTACTTATCATCATGCCATCTCCATTGCGAGGTAGGCAGAGAGAACAAAGTGACAAAAGGTTTTATTCTTGCATACATCGCTCGCTTCCTCAACATTCATAATTCTCTTCGTACACGCTCGCCGGTTTCGGAGACTCCTGACTGCACCTTTCTTCAATACATGACCGATTTGGTCTAGGTTGGTGTCTCGGTCTCCCCCTGTACCTACATCCTTCCACTTTCGCGTTGTATTTCTTTTCAACCAGTTACTGGTCCGGCATTCTTTCTATATGTCCGAACCATCGGAGCATTCCTTTTCGCATCTTTACACCAATACTCTCTTTCATACCTACTCGCTCTCTTACATCGTGGTTACGAATGCGGTCAGTCAGCTTCACAGATTCTCCGCAGAGATCGTATTTTGACCGCATTGATTTTATTCTCATGCTCCTTTTTGCATATCCAACTCTCGCTTCCATACAATAATGTTGGGACAAGCTAAGCGTTGTGTATTGCGACACGTGCCTTCTGACTGAGGTGATGACTGCCGAGAAGTTATCCCAGTGCTCTGTTCACTCATTCGTTTTACATTAAACTAGGGCGACATTCCATCATCCAGCCCGCACGCAAGCTCTTCAGTCCATGTAGTTGGAATGCATAGCTTGCAGCAGTCTACCATTAATACCATACTCCGGCAAAATGTCCCAAAGTTCCTTTCATACATTACAACCGTGTCAAATGCTTTCTCCAAATCCCCAAAACTGTTGTGTGTTGAAAAGTTATCTTATAATTACATTATATAGTAACTCCAAATTAACTATACAATTACATTTAGATACAAATTATATACCAAAACATAGAATTTACTGAAGTCATTCTACTATTACTATTACTGAACTTCATTGCAAGATATAACGAGACCTTCTTGTTTACTTAAAATTACAAATTTGAAGTATATAAGATATATTTTAAATGTAGGTGGGTTAAAATAAATAGCCCAAAAATTTTGTGAAATCTTATACTGTGGGTAGATGAAACCGTCGAAACAACATATCAGCCTTGAACGTGTATCATCTAAGTCCACCCGTGATCATTAATGCTGTAAAGTATTCGAAACGTCGGGATAGTAGACAATCAAGTAAACGCGATAGATTTCGTAAACGTAGTTTTATTTCAAAAAGAAATTGATAAATTAAATAAAAAAACATAATTATTTTTTGAAAATGTATACAAATTAATACAGCGTATTTCTTACTCGTGCTAGAGAATGAGGAGGAAGCACGCTGTATTAAGTACAAACTTTAGTTATTTAATTATTATATTACCGATTACAAACTTTAGTTAAAACTAAAGAAGAGACTAAGATTAGTTAAAACTAAAGTTTCTAATCACCTAGGCATGCTGATAATAATGTTGTCGAGCTCCCCGTAGTGCAAGACCCATAGTGGCTCGTAGTTTAGCGACATGTATGGCCCTTGTAAACCGGGAAAACTCTACTTCAGCCTGGCAACAACTACTTACCTTCCCTTATAGAATTCTACATTTAAGAAATTCCCTTTCATCAAAAATAAGTTTGAGTAAACAAATCAAAGATAATTGTAACCTTTCAAATTTGAATTATAATTTCGAATCAAAATTTACCCATTTGCAGAAAGATTAAGTTACACACTATATGAATCCAAAATAAGAGAAGGTGACCTGAACGGCGCTTCTCGACTCTTATTTAGCAGTGATGTGGTGGCACCCTGCTGCCCAGACACACTCGCTGGACTCCAGACCAAACACCATTCACCTGCCGATGATCTCATCTTTCCTGAGGCTCCTGATGAAGACATGGAGTGTCTCAGTGTTACAGCCAAGGACGTTTCCATGGCTGTTGCCTCCTTTCGCAGCGGGACTGCTGGCGGCCTCGACGGTTTGACACCACAGCATCTTAAAGATCTCCTGTGTCCATCCGCTGGGGAATCTGGCGTCGCGTTGCAGAAGGAATTAACGGCCCTGATGAACCTTATGCTCTCCGGCAATGTGGACGAGGCCATCATCGACCTTTTGTACGGCGCAAACCTCTGTGCTTTGCGAAAGAAGGATGGTGGCATTCGTCCTATTGCCGTAGGGTGTACCTACCGACGTATGACAGTCAAAATATGCATATAAGTGCATATTTAACATCTTCTTTTCAGTCCATACATCTTGGTTTCGGTTCAAAGGGCGGCTGTGATGCTGCCATACACACACTTTCTACGTACCTTGGTTGTAAGAAAGGCGAGGTCATCTTGAAGGTTGATTTGAAGAATGCTTTTAATTCGGTGAACAGGAATACCTTGTTGACACAAGCTAAATTAGCAACACCAAAAATGTTTTAATTTCTTTGGCAGTGCTATATACCCGACTAAATTACTTTATAAGGACAATATTAAAAAAAAAAGTGTAAAATACGTGATAATTTAGTTGAAAACCTGCTTGCATATCGTAAATCTAGTGTTGGCACAGTTAATTTACCGAAGTTTTACTGGAATTGAACGAATATTTGTTAATTCATACTATTTTCGAAGTGCAATACATAATAGTAGTTTACTAGTACGTGGGTACTTCTGTGTGAATAGTGCTTGTAAATACACAGAATATATCTATTGAATACGTTCTATTAACTATTTGAACAGTCCTTATAAGTATAAAATGCTTCGCTCGCCAGACAATAAATTTCACTCGGACACGGATTTGAGTTTACCACATACTGTAACCGCTACTCAATTATGTCTCTGCGTAAACGAAAAAAGCCAGAAGCGGACTGGTCACAAGCTATCAAAGAGTTATCCGCGAAATTGAAGAGTCAGCTCAGTGAGTGGAAACAAGGATTAGAGTGTAGTATCTCCAAAATATGTGATAATGTTATTTCAATGTAGGACGGCTTAACCGAAATATCTCAAGTTACATCCGAAATAAAAAGTGAGTTGCACTCTGTTCGCGAAGAACAATTATTGATCAAACAGGAAGTCTCTTCATTATTTGCTAAATATGATGGCCTAAATGATGAATTCGAATCCCTTAAGAAAACGGTGCAGTTTATTTCCGATGATCAACTCGAGTTGTCAACAAAAGTTCAGAACTGTAATCATGAATTAAGGGAGTCGATCATGCAGCACACGTCATGTCGTCTCCGAGTTGGTCGCTAAGATTGACTTATTGGAACAGAATGCTCGTAATTGTAACGTCGAATTATGCAACATTCCTGACCGACGTAATGAAAACTTATTGACAGAGATATTATCTTATATAGAGAGAAACCCAAAAAATATCATATTGAAATTATCTTTCCGTATATTACGTGATAATATCCTCAGTGCATTTCGTATGAATAAGGGCCTCAATACTGAACAATTGGGCATATCGGGTACATCACTTCCAGTATATGTATATGCATGAACATCTTACTTTAAAAAATAAACAATTATTTCGAGAGTGTCGAGAAGCCGCCAAGAAGTATAATTACAAGTTTTTATGGGTTAAGCACGGAACCATACTTATACGTGAGAAAGAAGGATGCAAAATCTTGGATATTAAATCACAACAAGATATCGCTAAAATCAAGCCTAGCTCTGTATCAATCGAAGGAAATTGCAAATAGAAAATATATTTTGTGTAGAATTAAGATGTTTATGCATGTTATCTATTTTTTTACTAAACTTATTTTTTTATTGTATACCCTCGCTTTTTTACTTTTATCAAATTTTGTTTCAAGTTTATGGTGTTTTTATAATCTATATTTACAATGTAGTAGTAATGAAGTAAAACTTGTTTATAGTTACGTACCATCCTGGGCATATACCTACTTTCTATTTATTTTTAGAAACAGTTAACAGAGTGTATTTTAATTCGGTACTAAGGCGTTTTATGTACAGTATCAAAGGATGCATAATATTAATGCTGTTCGTTTTATTAGAGTACTTCAAGATAGATAATTATTATTCTGTCATACTTTGCTACATTACTCGCATACTAAATATTTTTCAAGTAAATGTATTGTTTTTTTGTATAAGTTACAGATTTAATAACAGTGTATTGATGCATGGGATTAGACATAGGTGTTTTTCGGTGGGTACTTTTTATCATATTGAACAGTGTAATGCATGTCTTATGTATTATTTATTGATAATTTTTAACTGCATAAATGGCTGACAACTTCGCGATTTACTACTAAAGCTGTAGAGTAGCTTCCGTACAAAACTGCACCACTTGTCTGTGAATATTTTAACTAACTGTTACGACATAATAATCTTGACCGAAACTTGGTTAACACCTGAGGTATACGATAGCGAATTTATTGACTCTCGCTATATATTTTACAGATACGACCGCGATCGTGCAGCCACTAATAAAAAAGATGGCGGTGGCGTACTAGTAGCGGTTTTAAGGGGCTTGCACTCTATAAGATTTGACCCTAACTTTTCCTTAACATCTACTGTGGAGTTTGTTATTATACAGTTACCTGGTTCGAACACAAACACAAATCAAATCGTATGTGCCGCATATATACCTCCGCATATACCTGAGTGTGTACGCTCAGTTTTTCGATTTATTGACACCTATATTTGATAATGATGACACGGAACATTTCTCTCTGTTTGGTGATTTCAATTTACCGGACATTAGTTGGATGAAGTGCACTGATGATTCATCATCACTTTCAGGGCAAACCTGCATCGGTACTTCCGTATTTTGCGAACATTTAAACCTATTTATGTCATACCTCAGTGCATATCAATATAATACCGTAACAAATTCTAAAGGAAAAATATTGGACCTTATAATCAGTAACAGCAACTTTTCTATATTCGAACCATCCGATTATTTAGTCTGCCTCCACTCACTACCCGCTCTTCTGTACTTTAATATCATTTAACGTACATTACGTACCTGTTGCCCGCAGAACAATTCATAGGTTTAATTATTTTAAAGCTGACTATACAAAAATTAATCACAAGTTAAGTGAGATCCGATGGAAAGATAAGATTGGACAGGTGCACTCGGTGGATGAATCGGTGCATATATTTTATGAAACCATTTTCACTGTCATAAAACAATATGTACCCTTGAAAAAAATTAAATCAGCCAAATATTATTGTTTTCATCTGCATTAATTTATGGTTTTCATCTACATTAATTAGAATTTCTAAAAATAAAACCAAAGCTTGGATTAATTGGAAAAGATATCATAATGAGTATGACTACGAACAGTTTTCTTTCTACAGATCCAAGTTTCATGCCGAATGTAAAAAATGTTATAGTCAATATATAAACTGCGTTGAAGATGGTATCTACAGCAATGTTAAACATTTTTGGAAGTATGTTTCTAATCGTAAGTCTGACTGTGGTATTCCTTCTAATATGAAATATAATAACGAATCTTCAAGTGACCCCGTTGATATATGTAACTTTTTCTCTGAGTACTTTAATTCCATGTATGAGCCATCATCTTCAAGTAACTGCGACTGCTCAAAGTTTCTCTGACAACTGCACCCCTCTCAGTAAAATTGATTTCAGTGTCAAGGATGTTTCAAAGGTGCTCGAGTCTTTGGACTCATCAAAAGGACAAGGACCCGATGGTATTCCAGTAATTTTTCTAAAAAATACTTCATTTAGAATTTGCCTGCCTCTACAAATTATTTTTAATAAATCTATTGCACAAGGTACTTTTCCAGAGGTATGGAAATGTGCAAATATAACTCCAGTTTATAAAACCGGTTCTAAGCTAAACGTTGAAAATTACCGACCGATATCCATTTTGTCAGCTCTTTCAAAGCTGTTTGAGAAATTAGTTCATAGTAAAATATATCCTGTAATACATAATAATATAATTGAGGAACAGCACGGTTTCATTAAACGCAAGTCAACGACAACTAACTTAATGGCCTTTCTTGTTTATTATATGGATACTCGTGTCCAAGTAGTTACCATATATACTAACTTTCAAAAAGCATTTGATAAGGTTGACTATGAACTATTGCTTAATAAAATTGCATTCAACGGTATAAGAGGTGATTTGTTGCGTTGGTTTGCTTCGTATGATTCCAACAGGACTCATAGAGATGTTATCAAGGGTTACTTTTCTCAATCCATTTTCATTACATCTGGTGTCCCTCAGGGGTCTATATTAGGGCCCTTTTTATTTATTGTGTTCATTAATGATATTGGTATACAAAATTCCTATTGTATGCTGATGACTTCAAAATTTTTAAACCTATTACAAATTTGTATTCTTGTACACTATTACAAGATGATTTGAAGCGCCTTCAGGAATATTGCAAAGATAATAAATTACACTTGAATATTAGCAAATTTCACTAAAAATAAACATGTTTTCCATTACCCTTATACACTTAACAACACTATTTTATCTAAGCAGTCCCACGTACGTGATCTTGGAGTTATTTTTGATAGCAGACTACATATGGATGTACATATACAAACCATTGTTAAAAATGCATTTCGGATGTACGGGTTTGTAATGAGAACTGCTAGAGAATTTAAACGCCCGATAACCTACTTATATCTATATAAATCACTAGTTAGGTCACAGTTACAGTATGCAGTGCCAGTATGGAATCCTCTCTATAATAAATATACCAATATGATAGAAAGAGTCCAAAGAAAGTTCATCAAAACAATGCATTACCGCTGTTTCAAATTCAATGTCATATGAGGACCTTCTAAAGGAGTATAACATAGTTAATTTGAAATCTAGACACATCCTCTTAGATATGTTGTTCTTATTTGGTCTATGTAGCAATACAATTAATTGTATAGATCTTAGAAATAAAATCAGTTATTTGTACCACGAACCGTGATGAGTCGTGCGGTGTGAGTGCGGCGTTTGTTCGCTGTTTCAACCTGTCGCACTAACGCAGGTCTGAGAGCACCTTTGCGTCGACTCACCAATATTTATAATAAATACTTTGGTGATGTGGACATGTTTGCATTATCATCAAGACAATTCAAATCAGTACGTCTTAAAAAATTGAGAAATTTGTGACCTAAATTATAAATGTTTATTTTTAAAATTATAAATGTTTTCATCATTTCAGACTATTTGATACTAGGTTTGTAACCAGTGCAGTAGGTATTTGTTAGTGTAGTGCACGCATGACTTAAGTTTTAAATTGTTATTTATGTATTCTGTAGAAAATGTCGTTGGTCTCACATTTGTATAATATATATTAGTAATATTCATTTTTATTTTTTATACAGTGTGATATAAAAAATTAAAATGAATATTATGATACCGTTTGTTTTCCCGAATAAATAAAATAAAGCCTATGAAATAAAAAAAAAAAATTTGGAATCTGCGGTTGGATGTCAACAAGGTGACCCTGCCGGGCCTGTCATTTTCAGTTTAGCAATACAACCCATAATTCGGCAGCTAAATTCTAAATTTAATATTTGGTATCTAGATGACGGGACCTTAGGCGGAGTTGTAGACACGGTTCTACGAGATTTAGCATTTATAACAGATAAATTCAAATTTATTGGTCTTGAACTAAATTTCAGCAAATGCGAATTATTCCTACAGGATGACATTAATAAATTTTCGGTTTTATCATAATTTTACTCTCTCCGTCTGCTTGGATCCGCAATTCTAGAAGATGCTTTCGAATTTTTCCTTGACGAGAAAATACAAAATTTTTGTGAAATTTCGGATCGTTTACTCAAAATTAATATACATTGTGCTTTTACCATCATTCGATATTGTTGTTTCGTTCCGAAATTTATGCATGTTATCCGTTCCTCTCCATTTTGGAAACATGTAACAGTTTTCGGCAAAACTGACAAAATTATTCAAAACACCATGAGTGACGTATTAAATGTGGCCCTGAATGACCGAGCCTGGTCACAAGCTTCTCTTCCAATTCGCTTGGGTGGGCTCGGTGTTCGCAAAATTACGGATGTTAGTTTACCGACGTTTTTTGCTTGCACGGAGAAATTAACCAAGGAAATTTTAAGAACCACACTGGTTGATTTCGTAGTGCCGTGTAAGTCTGAGGCCATAAACGCTTGGAAAATGGTTGTTCCGAACACCGAATTACCCGATAACCTAACCTCACAGAGACAGTGGGATGAGCCGCTCTGCAGTGAAATTAGTAAGCAACTGTTTAATAACGCTGAAAATGCTGCTGGGCGTGCTTGACTTCTGGCAGTGGAACGATGGGAATCGGGTCTTTGGTTACAAGCACTTCCCTCGTCCAATATAGGCACTATGTTGGACGACACAACCTTCCGCCTAGCACTCCCTTAATACTCAACAACATCCACTGCGATCGCCAACCCGCCTGCCAAGCGTGGCGATTACGGCATTATCCCCCATGACGGGATCGCTCATTGTGGCGTTCTCTCGGGGAGGCCTATGTCCAGCAGTGGACTTTAAAAGGCTGATGGATGGATGGATGGATGGATGGATGAATATGTTCTTAGCTTCATATTATGTCATTATGATCAGCATCCGCCCCAATCATCGTCCATTTGCGATTAGAATAATATCTAAAACATTATCATTGATTTATTAAATCTTAGATGCACAGTTTCGATGAAAAGAAACGTCTAAAACTGTCGCCAGTTGTATCATAAGTAGTTATAGTTATGATATAAATGCATTTTTTCCAAATTCAACCTTACACGTATGGTTTAAAGTTGTATTTACAAAGCATTATGCAAAAAGCAATAACATTTTACGACCGAAATTTGCGGGCAGGACAAGGACGGAGTGGAGACGAATATTTTTTTATAATTTTCATATATGAACATTTACTTAGTTTATTAAATTTGTTTAATTTATAAATGTGTTCCAAACTCATATTTATACTTTTATCTGATCGTATTAATATACTTTTAGGTAGAATATTTATTTATATACATATAAATAAAATAAAACTCGTAAATATAAATTTTAGTTTTTATTCCCAATATAGTAATTCTAATATTATTAGTAGTACCCAGATCTATTCTAGTCTAGATCAATGGCGTCATAATAAACATAGACAATACAGTAGTAAGTAAATCAATTTCCTTGAAATAAATGAAGCTTATTGTAGAGTTGTCTTTTTGAATTAGATTTCAGCTTTTCTGTTGATTTTTTTTTTGCGATTTAATGTAAACTAATAGAAGACATATCTATAATTTTTTCTGTAATAGCTTTTATAAGACTAATTTTATGATTAAAAAGAGCAGGTTGTTGAAGGGAATGTGTACCAATGCCAGAAAATATATTTAAATTTAATGTACATTTATAAAACTAAGGAACACAAATAGGCCTTGGCTGCGTGGGGCCGGCTTTAGAATTGTCTCACCCCTCTCTACCCACGGGAGTCGTAAGAGCCGACTGAGGGAATATCGGGGGAGTGGGCAGCAGTACTCCCTCGAGTATTAACAACATCAACTGCGATCGCCAACCCGCCTGCCAAGCGTGGCTATTACGGCATTATCCTCCATGACGGGACCGCTCGTTGTGGCGTTCTCTTGGGGAGGCCTATGTCCAGCAGTGGATGTTGAAAGGCTGATGGATGGATGTGTTTTTTGACCACATATGCGCTGTTCTCGTCTTATTATCTTCACGGTTTTATTACATACAGTATATTCATCTTCACTAGCGTAGCATAGACCAACAAAAACTTTTAAATCTATTAGTATGTGAAACTATAATTTATACATAATACAACATTTCAACATTCATTATTAAAGCATAAAAGCCATAAATTCAACAATTTGAATGATCATCTTATAAAATACTAGTGGTGCCCTTCAAATTTGCTCGCTGTTTAATTAAAAAAAGAATACATATTTATAAATAATTTAGAGCAAGCTTTATCATCTGATTGGGTCCCTAGGAAAACTAAAATAAAAATCATCATATAAATGACAATGTTATTGATATTTAAACTTTGTAAATAAAACTATGTGAACGAATTACTTATATATATATATAAAAAAAAACACATTCAACAAGGTGACTACATTCGTTTTTAGAACCGAGAACGTCGTATTATGTGATCAAAGTGAGCAAAATGCGTTGAAGTATGAGCATAGTTCGAGATTGCCTTTGTTTTAATACATACTCTATTTGACTGGTTCATACAGGGCCATCGTCGATAATTTGAAACAAAATAAATTGAAAAATTAATAAATGCGACTCTTAAGCAACAAAATATGTATGCAATAGAAATACTGTCTATTAATACTTACCGAAAATAAGAAACGCCACCCTTTTTTTGTACTTTTAATGCACTATTTCAGCATTTATTCATCGAACAATTAGACATTTTGACACGCTTCGTCTACTCGCACATCTAAATAATACGAAACGAAAGGAGTGCAGGAAAGCGTAATCTGCACTCCTTTATAGTGGACACTTTTCGTGCCTAATTGTGTATCTTCTCTTTTTTTATATCAATGAATATTATACGTTAAACAGTTAAGTAATAGTTTTGATATTCGAGAATCGATTTATTTATCGAGCCAGAAATGCTGTAATATATTCTTAAGTTTATGTACTTCAAAAATATCAATTTTATTTAAAATAATTGATATTATTCTTCACCCAAATGAATAAACGAGACTGATTGCCGGACTACATGTATGAAGAAAGTGGTCCAAAAATAGAAAGGAATTATCGTTATCAAATCTAGATCTAATAGAAAACGAATATTGCTTGCATACAGTCTGGCTTCATTTAGCTAATTGGTACTGCAGAATAATTATGTCTGACGTTGATATGTGCGACAAGAAATTATGTCTGTTGAAAGGTCAAAAATTTGTCATAGCTTGTATAAATCTATGGTTCGTCACATCCACATATTTTAGTATGTTGTCAGAGCAAATCGAATCGAATAAGGTAATGCATACCAGCCAATAATCGGACTCGGATGTTTTCATCAATAACATTGTCAAATAATCTAAATATTATTGCTGCGATACATGAATTTTAAAACAATGTTACTTATAACAAACCAATTTTACTAATGAAGTTATACCTACCTTTTCAAAAATACAAAAATAATGATCGAATGAAATGCAATATTTTTATCAACCACCCCATGTCATGTGTTCCTAAAAGACTGGAATCAAGTTTACTATATACAAAAATCTAAAACTGTTTAAATATTTTTTACTAGCCTTTGCTTGCGGCTCCGCCGCAACCAAAAGCAAGTTTTTGGCTATATCTCAGGTTCCCGATATAGTGGCGGGATAAAATGTATACCAGTTTTTAATTCTAATCAAGAGCTATCAAACGATAAAAGTTGTATCAAAATCCGTTGAATAGTTTTTGCGTGATGCGCGAACAAACAAACAGATAAACAGACAAACAAAGAAAAATCTAAAAAAATCGTTTTGTGTTTAGACACGCCTATATAGCCTAATAAAGTCATTTTTTCTCAAATATCTTAAATGTACAGACACAGATCTGTTACAGCTTTATTATAGTATAGATTATTTTACCTTCAAATGATCCCATAGGTGCTAAGTCACTGCTACTGTCAAATAATTTTATTTACGAACGGAAAAACAGGTGATATATTATAAAATTTTAGTAATCATGCATGAGATCTATGTATGAAGAATGATTTCCATTAGGATTATGTGTGTATAATACTCACACATACCACACACACACACAAGAAACCTAATTGCGGAATGACGTCATAGACGCCATATTGATAATGAAAATATGCAAACAGGAAGAATGATTACACAAATACATTTGGAAACTGAAAACTCGGTACTTAGCGTCTGCACGACCAAATGAATAAAAATTAGCACTTTATATGAAACCACATTAGATCAGCGGTGGATAAATGTAACTTGTTTCAGTTGCTCACAAGACTAACGTTACGAAAAACGTATACCTAGTTAGTTACAGTTGTATACAGACACTAGTTAGCCGTTTACGGAAATAACTAATATTTTTATTCATTTGATCGTGTAATGGCCGGCTCACGCGTAGACAGCATTGGTTATTAATTGGCCATAATGTAATAAAGATGTTAGAGATAAACTTGTACATGAGGGAACGAGGGGGCGGGGTCAGTTGAGCAGGCAATCGACGAACACAGTGCGGGCGCATCTTCGACCAAGGGAGGGGATGACCCACGCTCCCCCACCACAGACTGCACAGACGTCAGCGGGTGTATATCTTTTAGCGGAGACCTGCAACAGGGTTTTCAATCGTTACAATTCGCTACATCACATTGAAATCTGTTTAGAGTACTTTTGTTTGATAATGGCACTATATATAGGCGATTATCACACTACCACGCACCACGCAGCGTAGCGCGTGAATGCGTGTTCTAACGTTGTTTGTAAGTATCTCCGTTTGTAAAGAAAACACGCACAGTTCAACACACAGTAAATGCATCCACGCGCGTTCATGCAGATCACGCGCCTACAAGCAGAAAAACATGCAACCCCGCGCGTGGGTGCGGCACGAGACGCAAGGTATGTCACAACGAGTCCCGCCCGCCGCAGTGCCGTGCTCTACACTGCACTATCAGCACAGTCAACAGCATTGGATGAAATGAGTTAGAGCCACCGTGTATCCACAAAACGCAACAACGCACGTGAGTGCGTAAAAAACCCGCACGATGATGCAGATCTGCACACCCGCAAGTAAGCGCGTAGATTCGTCGACAAGCAACATGCAGCATGGTGCGTAGCAGTGTTCGCCATAGCTGTAATTTGTTATAATGCCATCTATCGGCAATAAAAATTTTTGTTTTCTACTTATTGATGACCTAGTGGTAATAGAGAACTACCAATGGTTAGTTGCCGAGTTCGATACCCAATCTGAGTTCGATTTCATTGACTTCAATCAAATTCAAATTCACAAATATTTTCATTTCAAGTAACCCTTGCTTTAGCACTTAAAATCGTCCAAGTTTTCTAAGAACTAACACGAGGGCTTGAGGCAAGTGCACCCGGAACTAATGTCGCGGTTTCAATTGCCACAAGCAGCCGGACTCCGTAGTAAGGCTTTTCATGAGAAGATCCGGCAAGAAACTCATGAACCACGTTTTTAAATAGCCAATTTGTTACACTGTTTACGTTTTTATACCTACCATTCGTTATAACTAAAGTGCTGCAACCACGAACATACAATAAATTTTATTAAAATATAAAATTTAATTAAATGGTGTATGTGCTTATTTGGAGTATTTTAAAGTAAGGAACAGTTCAAGCCCATTTTGTTTTATCTTCAAAATAATCAGTAATTGTATAATAACCTCTACTACTAAGTCTGATTTTAATAGCATTTTTTAAAGATTGCACTCGGATATTTTCAGAAATTTTATGGTACGAGCATTAGCTACACTGCCTCGCTGATATTTAGAAATTATGTGCGATATTTACAAAATAAATTATTAGTGCCCAATATGTGAGGAAACCTACAAGCCCGAGAGATTCTCTCAACGACTTGCTCTGAATCTCTGAGAAAACAAGTGTGCCCTACATTGGCACAATAATGAGTTAGAAAATATTATTGTTAAATGCGAAACATTCGTCGTGCGACCTAAGTGCTAAACGTAACGTTAACTACTTACTGCTATAAAAATAACACAAAAGTGTAAAATACGTGATAATTTAGTTGAAAACCTGCTTGTATATCGTAAATCTAGTGTTGGCACAGTTAATTTACCGAAGTTTTACTGGAATTGAACGAATATTTGTTAATTCATACTATTTTCGAAGTGCAAAACATAACTGCAAAACTAGTACGTGGGTACTTCTGTGTGAATAGTGCTTGTAAATACACAGAATATATCTATTGAATACGTTCTATTAACTATTTGAACAGTCCTTATAAGTATAAAATGCTTCGCTCGCCAGACAATAAATTTCACTCGGACACGGATTTGAGTTTACCACATACTGTAACCGAAGGCTACTCAATTATGTCTCTGCGTAAACGAAAAAAGCCAGAAGCGGACTGGTCACAAGCTATCAAAGAGTTATCCGCGAAATTGAAGAGTCAGCTCAGTGAGTGGAAACAAGGATTAGAGTGTAGTATCTCCAAAATATGTGATAATGTTATTTCAATGTAGGACGGCTTAACCGAAATATCTCAAGTTACATCCGAAATAAAAAGTGAGTTGCACTCTGTTCGCGAAGAACAATTATTGATCAAACAGGAAGTCTCTTCATTATTTGCTAAATATGATGGCCTAAATGATGAATTCGAATCCCTTAAGAAAACGGTGCAGTTTATTTCCGATGATCAACTCGAGTTGTCAACAAAAGTTCAGAACTGTAATCATGAATTAAGGGAGTCGATCAGCACACGTCATGTCGTCTCCGAGTTGGTCGCTAAGATTGACTTATTGGAACAGAATGCTCGTAATTGTAACATCGAATTATGCAACATTCCTGACCGACGTAATGAAAACTTATTGACAATCGTAGAAAAAATTTCTTCCTTAATTAAATGTAACATAAAACAGAGTGATATAGTATCGATTCATCGTGTTCCACGCGCTTACCAAGACAGAGAGAAACCCAAAAATATCATATTGAAATTATCTTCCCGTATATTACGTGATAATATCCTCAGTGCATTTCGTATGAATAAGGGCCTCAATACTGAACAATTGGGCATATCGGGTACATCACTTCCAGTGTATATGCATGAACATCTTACTATAAAAAATAAACAATTATTTCGAGAGTGTCGAGAAGCCGCCAAGAAGTATAATTACAAGTTTTTATGGGTTAAGCACAGTACCATACTTATACGTGAGAAAGAAGGATGCAAAATATTGGCTATAAAATCACAACAATATATCGCTAAAATCAAGCCTAGCTCTGTATCAATCGAAGGAAATTGCAAATAGAAAATATATTTTGTGTAGAATTAAGATGTTTATGCATGTTATCTATTTTTTTCCTAAACTTATTTTTTTATTGTATACCCTCGCTTTTTTACTTTTATCAAATTTTGTTTCAAGTTTATGGTGTTTTTATAATCGATATTTACAATGTAGTAGTAATGAAGTAAAACTTGTTTATAGTTACGTACCATCCTGGGCATATACCTACTTTCTATTTATTTTTAGAAACAGTTAACAGAGTGTATTTTAATTCGGTACTAAGGCGTTTTATGTAGGTATAGGATCAAAGGATGCATAATATTAATGCTGTTCGTTTTATTAGAGTATTTCAAGATAGATAATTATTATTCTGTCATACTTTGCTACATTACTCGCATACTAAATATTTTTCAAGTAAATGTATTGTTTTTTTGTATAAGTTACAGATTTAATAACAGTGTATTGTTGCATGGGATTAGACATAGGTGTTTTTCGGTGGGTACTTTTTATCTTTTTTTATTTATTCATATTGAACAGTGTAATGCATGTCTTATGTATTATTTATTGATAATTTTTAACTGCATAAATGGCTGACAACTTCGCGATTTACTACTAAAACTGTAGAGGCTTCCGTACAAAACTGCACCACTTGTCTGTGAATATTTTAACTAACTGTTACGACATAATAATCTTGACCGAAACTTGGTTAACACCTGAGGTATACGATAGCGAATTTATTGACTCTCGCTATATATTTTACAGATACGACCGCGATCGTGCAGCCACTAATAAAAAAGATGGCGGTGGCGTACTACTAGCGGTTTTAAGGGGCTTGCACTCTATAAGATTTGACCCTAACTTTTCCATAACATCTACTGTGGAGTTTGTTATTATACAGTTACCTTGTTCGAACACAAACACAAATCAAATCATATGTGTCGCATATATACCTCCGCGTATACCTGAGTGTGTGTACGCTCAGTTTTTCGATTTATTGACACCTATATTTGATAATGTTGACACGGAACATTTCTATCTGTTTGGTGATTTCAATTTACCGGACATTAGTTGGATGAAGTGCACTGATGATTCATCATCACTTTCAGGGCAAACCTGCATCGGTACTTCCGTATTTTGCGAACATTTAAACCTATTTATGTCATACCTCAGTGCATATCAATATAATACCGTAACAAATTCTAAAGGCAAAATATTGGACCTTATAATCAGTAACAGCAACTGTTCTATATTCGAACCATCCGATTATTTAATCTGCCCTGATACTCACCACCCGCCCTACTTTAATATCATTTAACGTACATTACATACCTATTGCCCGCAGAACTATTCATAGGTTTAATTATTTTAAAGCTGACTATACAAAAATTAATCACAAGTTAAGTGAGATCCGATGGAAAGATAAGATTGGACAGGTGCACACAGTGGATGAATCGGTGCATATATTTTATGAAACCATTTTCAGTGTCAATATGTACCCTTGAAAAAAATTAAATCTTCCAAATATTCTTTATGGTTTTCATCTACATTAATTAGAATTTCTAAAAATAAAACCAAAGCTTGGATTAATTGGAAAAGATATCAATAATGAGCATGACTACGAAAAGTTTTCTTTCTACAGATCCAAGTTTCATGCCGAATGTAAAAAATGTTATAGTCAATATATAAACTGCGTTGAAGATGGTATCTACAGCAATGTTAAACATTTTTGGAAGTATGTTTCTAATCGTAAGTCTGACTGTGGTATTCCTTCTAATATTAAATATAATAACGAATCTTCAAGTGACCCCGTTGATATATGTAACTTTTTCTCTGAGTACTTTAATTCCATGTATGAGCCATCATCTTCAAGTAACATATTGACTGCTCAAAGTTTCTCTGACAACTGCACAGCTCAGTAAAATTTATTTCAGTGTCAAGGATGTTTCAAAGACGCTCGAGTCTTTGGACTCATCAAAAGGGCAAGGACCCGATGGTATTCCAGTAATTTTTCTAAAAAATACTTCATTTAGTATTTGCCTGCCTCTACAAATAATTTTTAATAAATTTATTGCACAAGGTACTTTTCCAGAGGTATGGAAATTTGCAAATATAACTCCAGTTTATAAAACCGGTTCTAACATAGGAGGACCGCAGGTACCCTGGCTGGGGGCGCGCTCGAGACTGAACTACCCATCAGCCATGCATCTCCTTGCCGCGCGCCAGAACTTGAGAGATTCGGGGTAATTTTTTATAGAGGTTGTCTTCCTCGCAGTCCGGGCGATTAAGCCAAGACCCTCGTTCCTGTATGCCCGCGAGACGTAACCACAGACACGCGCTCAAGTTTATGATTTGGGACGGGGGGGGCCGCTGTGGCCCCACTGTCACCCCTCTCCGGAGCCCGGTGAGCCAGTCTGGCCCCACCGACTCTGACGCCTGGTCTATCCGCCGTGCCTTCTGCTGAGTCAGAGGGACACGCGGAGACCCGTCCTGTCCGGAATTTTAGCCGCCGGCGACTGCCGACGTTGCCCGGGGTGCACCACTAGGAGGTATACCGGCACCACACCCCGTGCTGCGCCGCCTGCCACAACGTACCATGGCGGCGTTGACGCGCCTGTTTAACGAGACGCACGGCACCTTCCCCACTGTATGGAAGGAGGACCACATCCGGGACCTGGCGCCGCTGCACGCTCGTCCGCCCGACGGAAGACGACTGCCGCGCGACCAGCTCGCGTTTCCACTGAAGCCTCCACTGCGTGACGGCGGTACATGCCCAATTACATCAAGATCATCGGGCAATAGTTCACTCCTTGCAACACCGACCGTTGAGACACCGCCGTTGCCACTGGTCGGAGCTGGACCTTCCCCCGGGTCAACCGGGGGTCTCATCCGGCTCGGGCTCACCGCCACGGTGGTGTGAAGTTTCGAAGGGGGGCAACGCCGCAGTACACACAACGACCGGGCACTATTAAGTGCCTGCGGAGGAATCGTCTGACACGGGGCCAAAAATGCCCCGGAACAGATTCCGCCTTCCCCCAAGGAGGAGGAGCGTTATTGTGGATAGCGGTCGAATATCTTTCAGCACCGGCCTGTAATAAGCTGATGCAGTAATTGTGTGCAAATATTTTATCTATTACATTTTATAATTTATTGTTACTCTTAACATTAGCAGTATTTCTCCGAAGAGGTGACTACTAAATAGTCCCCCTGGATATATAGTATCCCGAGCCACAAGTAATTTTTACACTGACCGGGAGTAGAACAAGTCATAATTATTATGTTGCACTCATTTTTGATGGGTATTGTGGCACCATACGAGCTACGTCGGCGCTACATATCTATCACTAATAAGGGGATTCCCTAGTAATAATAAAAACCTAGATAAGTAGATATACATACCAAAGATATGTGTCCACGAATGCTCGCACCTTAGTAACAGGAAATCCATTGAAGGTAGTGGCCAAAGAGCGTGTGTAGGCGCCCATATCACGGAACACGAGCCAGTCGCCGACTTGCAGTGAGGGCAGCTGAGTGGCCTTAAGCACACAGTCCGTTGCGTCTAAGGTCGGGCCCCACACTGAACAAGGCAAGTACACATCCGACGTAGACTGGAAATTAATAAATACTTAGTTATATATTTTTTGTAATTCACGTCGCACTGATAATTATTAGTGGCCTTGCTTGTCCTCAGCATGGATGAGCCGGCTCGATCGGGGAACTACCACCATGTTACATAACTAATGGTATTCCTACAATTTTTTTTTTTATTGCCAACGGTGGCAGACGAGCAGACGTCCTACCTGATGGTAAGTAGTAACCACCGCCCATGGACTATGGCAACACTAGGGGCACAGCCCAGTCGCCGCCTACCGTGAGTAAAGTGCTCTTCTCAAACCTCGTTTAAAGAGGGACAAGTCGTAACGCTGGGGAAACACCGTAGCAGGAAGTTCATTCCCGATCTTACACGTACGTGGTAGAAAAGAACGCTGAAAACGAACCATCTTGGACGAGATCGTTTCCAGGTGGTATGGATGAACCCTAGTACGGCGTCTCGTGGTCCGGTGGTAAAACGGCGATGTTGGTACCACCTCAAACAGTTCCTCAGAGCACTCCCAGTTGAAGAGTCGATAGAGCACACAGAGAGCCCCAAAGTCTCTCCGCCGCCCCAACGACTCCAGCTGATCCGTGAGATTGGCATCATCGACAATCCGAACAGCTCGTCTTTGCAGGGAGTCAAGTGGGTCGATCTGGTATTTTGGTGCGCCTGCCCAGAGATGTTACGCGCGAATGATAACTCAATTACTATATGAAACACAGCAGTAGGTAACTGTAGGTAGGTACCTACCGCTGTTTCACGTTGACCTGTGAGGGGGTGGTACTTCTACGGTCAAGCAGGCCCATTCATACTGGACGAAGCAAGGCTCTTCAACTACTAAATCTCAAATACGAGTAACCACTACTGTTTAGCTCATAATCAAAGAAAGAATATCTAATAAAATTTTAGTTCTTTACTACTTTACCAGATGGCGCCACTGTCACAAAACAGTTACTCTTGAATCGCGTAAGCATTGTGTTTCTTACGTTGCATATAAGCTGAATGTGACTTGACACCTTGAGTGTCCCTACCAGTGTTAAAAGTGTAAAGTGTACAATAAAAGTGTCTTAGTTTACCAACTACTGAAAATGGTAAAGAAATACCCTCAAGTCTCAACTATAACGTTATTAAAGGAAAAGTACCACCCTCGCAAAAGATCAGCGTGTAACAACGGTACTTATACTTACTCCTGCCGTTGTGTTTTATATGGTGAGTGAGAGCGCCAGAGGGCCAAAACCCCTCCCTATCGTCTCCTTGCTTGTTATCCTTCCTATCAAATATCTTATTGCCCTTTTCTTGTTTCTGTTGTTGCTAGCGTCTATAGGCTACGGTAACCGCTTACCATCAGATGGTACTAACTACCTACCAACATACTACCAACTACTACCTACCAACACATCAACTATAGTTAAATCAACTATAGTTAATTTTTACTTTAACGTTTTCGCTTTTTCGATACTCACGTAGAGAGGCTCCGCCGGAACTTCCTGATGAAGCGAGATCACGTCGCTAAAGGAGCCGTACACGCCTTCGTTGATGAAGTACATCGTGTGGATTTCCGCGTCTCCATCAGACTCCTTTGGCGCTACCTATATTATGTAATGCATAAACATAAATTTTTACTGTTTCTCGGAATGTTACTTGGTGGAGATTACTGATTTTGACCTGCTACGATTCCGACATAAATATATCTTACTCTAAACACGTACATGCTTTTTGATATATTTTAAGCATTTGACATGCTTAGCCATATAAAGTTATCACAAAGTGCGAAAATGTGAAATCGAAAATAACAGTCACGAGCAGGATTTGAACCTGCATCTCCTGGAATACTGACATGACCATGCTAATTACTAACCCAAGAAGAGTCAGTTTAATTTGGTGCCAAGTGAAAGTACTCACGTGTTTTCGCTCCCAAGTGTGTTAGAATTCTCTACCTCTCCTAGTCATCTTTATTTTAAACAGGATCGTGACAAGTAAAGAATGTGATCCAGTTGTGGGGGATGACAGTTCAGCCAATCCCAATTTTGCGACCGAAACACTTGATGACTGATATTTTTTTGGTGTTTTTAGTGGGCCCGAGATGGCTTAGATCCTCGGCAAACGCTACTATAGGGTTTTAGACTTATTTATATTTATTATCTGGCGGATATTAGTTAAGCCAACGTTTGGGAGGGACACTGTAAGCCGGGTTCATTGGAATTTATTTAAAAACTAGCAGCGGAACCCGGCGTTAAAATACATCGCATGTTTAATGGTATAAAAATATATAATCATCCATTTTTTAACGTAGTTTCTATCTTAGATATTGAGAGACTAATTCAGCCATTAACGATGTATATAGAGTACTAGCTGATCCCCGCGGCTTCGCCCGCTCAAATAAATAAATATTTAAAAACGATTTTTGTTAAAAAATACTGTCTCTAAATGAAATTAAACTATTAGTATTCATCGAAATTTTAGGTTTAATTACTATAGTAAGTACCTCTTTGTAAATGACGTTTGCAGTGTTTCCTTTTTACAAAACGGATTTATCATTTTCGTAAAATATTTTGATCTTGCATTTGACATGCTCGGTTAGGTAATTTATATAAAACTAAAAATTATTAGTGAAAGTGGAAAAAGAGAACTTTACTGCGAGTGGAATTTGAACCTCCCTTCCAATCTGGGGAAGTGCTCTAGAGCTAAGCCATCGCAGTCACCGACGGCAACTCCCAATCTCCACCTCCCAATTGCTTTTAGATGTCTATACGTTTCGTAAAGTATCCTAGAATTATACTTCATACCAGAAAATCCTGTATCTTTCCACGCAAGCATTTGCCTTTTCAATCGTCTTTCTGGTTGATTCCCTTCATAACTGCAAACGGCTGCTTTGTGAACATCCGGGTGGTTATTCAGGTTATTAATTACAGCTATTCTATGTACCTATAGATGGTTTTATTGATAACTAGCCTTTGCTTGCATCATTGGGATTGTTTTTGTATTGAACTAAACCGAAGCCTTTTTACGGGGTTCTCTTGCAAATGCAAAATTTCTCATAGTTGTGATAGACTTACAATATTGGATGTATTTGTACGGCAGCTACTAACTCACATAAACCTCCATATATATGAAATATTGACACATCAACAAAGTATTCATCGGAACTATTATGGCTAATACTATCAGCATCATGGGACATAATAGAAAAATCATCCCAGTGAGTAGCTACGTGAGCAACTATCTCTTCCCGCACCTCCCTAGCCAAGACTTTAGCGTCATATAAAAGATAGTATTGCCCTTTACTCCGTCATCGATGAAGGAAAAGATTTATATTTAGTATTTGAATCGGAGGCCGAAGGAGGTACAAACTTACGTACATTTTTTTTTTGTAAAGTCGGGTACCTATCCGCACATCCCGTCGTTCGGGGCAACGAACAGAGTACCTAGTGTGGGGCCCTTATCCAGTAAATAAACCCACCGTGTGCCGTCTCTCCGTCTGTATTGGCAGACCACTGGAACTGTGTGACATTCCTGCAATGGTCGCTTACGTACAAACTACGGTGTGTTTAATGTTATTTCGTCATATAATAATTATAAGCGGCATAACGAAACAATAGCTCGAATCAGAAAACGTGCATAATGCCATCTATCGAGCGTAAACTATGTAAGTAATAAAAACTTATCTATACAAATAAATAAATTTGAAATGTCTCTTTGTAATTTTTAACTAAGTAACAGTTTTTTACTAAAAGCTTTTTTTTTTATTTCTCAAAATTTAAAACCTTAACAAAACAGTTCTGAACACCATTAAACCTCTCAGAGGTTTGTCTTGGCGTTTCATTCTGGATCAAGTTTAAAGCAATACAGTAAAATACATATCAGCTAAGTATTATGCGTATACATAAATAACAAATCAACAATGAACAATATCAGCCGGGTGATCCCGAGCGCTTACCTGCTACAGTATGACGTCACGGCACTCGGCTCGGCCTGCGGCGAACAAGTCGCTGGCAGTCGCCCGGGCCCCGGTAATTAAATACAGCGTGCTCCGAATTACTCCAGTTTATTTAAATAATACTGTAATAACACTTTTTTAATGTTAGTTATTTTTATAAAATCACGAGTTTCTATTGGTAAATTATTGATTAGCAAAGGAATTAAATATTGTGAATCACGTTTGCCATAAATATTTTTAAACATAGGTAATACGAGTTTTTTCTTAGATATGTTTTTGTTATTATTTTATGTTTTATTTCATGTTGTATTTCATTTCTAAAAAAATGCTCTTTTAATAAGCAATAATGTACTTTATCCTCTATAGACGGTCCTAGTGGATCGTCTTTATATTTTAATTTTATTTTTCGCGGTACTATTAATTTAAGCAATCTATATTGTAGGGTATATATTTGTTTTAAATAGGATCTGTACGTTCGCCCGTTACTCGCCCGTTCGCGCTGTTACTTAGTTAAAAATTACAAAGAGACATTTCAAATTTATTTATTTGTATAGATAAGTTTTTATTACTTACATTTATAGTTTGCATTATACATAAGTTTACGCTCGATAGATGGCATTATGCACGTTTTCTGATTCGAGCTATTGTTTCGTTATGCCGCTTATAATTATTATATGACGAAATAACATTAAACACACCGTAGTTTGTACGTAAGCGACCATTGCAGGAATGTCACACAGTTCCAGTGGTCTGCCAATACAGACGGAGAGACGGCACATGGTGGGTTTATTTACTGGATAAGGGCCCCACACGAGGTACTCTGTTCGTTGCCCCGAACGACGGGATGTGCGGTTATATACCCGACTTTAAAAAAAAAAAATGTACGTAAGTTTGTACCTCCTTCGGCCTCCGATTCAAATACTAAATATAAATCTTTTCCTTCATCGATGACGGAGTAAAGGGCAATACTATCTTTTATATGACGCTAAAGTCTTGGCTAGGGAGGTGCGGGAAGAGATAGTTGCTCACGTAGCTACTCACTGGGATGATTTTTCTATCATGTCCCATGATGCTGATAGTATTAGCCATAATAGTTCCGATGAATACTTTGTTGATGTGTCAATATTTCATATATATGGAGGTTTATGTGACTTAGTAGCTGCCGTACAAATACATCCAATATTGTAAGTCTATCACAACTATGAGAAATTTTGCATTTGCAAGAGAACCCCGTAAAAAGGCTTCGGTTTAGTTCAATACAAAAACAATCCCAATGACGCAAGCAAAGGCTAGTTATCAATAAAACCATCTATAGGTACATAGAATAGCTGTAATTAATAACCTGAATAACCATCCGGATGTTCACAAAGCAGCCGTTTGCAGTTATGAAGGGAATTAACCAGAAAGACGATTGAAAAGGCAAATGCTTGCGTGGAAAGATACAGGATTTTCTGGTATGAAGTATAATTCTAGGATACTTTACGAAACGTATAGACATCTAAAAGCAATTGGGAGGTGGAGATTGGGAGTTGCCGTCGGTGACTGCGATGGCTTAGCTCTAGAGCACTTCCCCAGATTGGAAGGGAGGTTCAAATTCCACTCGCAGTAAAGTTCTCTTTTTCCACTTTCACTAATAATTTTTAGTTTTATATAAATTACCTAACCGAGCATGTCAAATGCAAGATCAAAATATTTTACGAAAATGATAAATCCGTTTTGTAGAGCACAATGAGTTAGGAATACGTAAATTTTAAAACCCTTTAATTTAAAAGAAAAAGCGCCTGGTATATAGTTATTAACTGTGTTCTCACTGGAAACTTGCTCTTAAATTTGGATCACCAGTAATGTTATAAAGAAATTTTAATCACCCAATTGTGCAGTGGAACAAAGTTATATGTTAGACACAATGCTCGGATAGAAACAATCTGCAAACATACCTCTCGCTTAGAGTACACACAAGCAGCAAGTGTGTACGCAGCGGCTGCAAAGTATTGGCCCGGCTCTGCAATCACTCGCACGTTGCGTGACGGAAAATGTTCCTCTAGCGCGCTGTTGATGACTTGTGACACCTACAATATGTATGTAACATTTACTGTTTGAAATTATTAATAATAACTAACTAATAAGTCATGCCGGCAAGTCTAATGTGTAGTTTCGTGAAGGAAAATATCGTGAGGAAACCTGCATGGCTGAGAAATATTTTAGACGGATTGTGTATTTTCCCAATTTGCTTTTGATCAGCGTGGACGAATAGGGCCTTATTTTCACTTATTCTGATATCCGTGCCCAGCAGTGAAACAGCAACGAGTTCTCGCTGGTTCTTTAGACAGGTAAAATCAATATCCAGTGCAGCAACAATTACTAAAATAATGTTTCTTTAGTTACTACCTTTCAGCAACAAATTATTGCGTGCTCGATTAGATAAATACTTATTTCAGGAGTGTTCATGCTACTTTTAGGCTTGCAGTAATAGCGATCTACAAATTGCCTCGTGTCTTTAATTTTGCAATAGAATTTTGCCTCTACGATCTTGATAAAGCTTCCAGAAAACCAAATGTGAAATAGAAAATGAAAACCGCAATTTGAAACTGCGTCTTGTAATAAAAATAATAATATATTTACTCACTGGGACCATTGTCAACAGACACTAGTCTCCTACACAGAAGCTTTCTGAGATACAGGTGTTACACCGCCAGCTGCGTTTACTTCCTAATTCAGAACTGGTATTGACAATTTCATGATAGAAAACCCAAACTTTTTGAAGGCCCGACCCGGGGTTTGAACTCAAGACCTTATGACCCTACACTATAATTACAACATAGCCTTGCTGTAAAGAAGTTTATATAATTGTATAGATATACACCTCGTATATATCAGTGTTACTTCCGCCAAGGAAGCCTCCACCCAAGTCAAGTAAGCGCATACGCGTGTGCCCCATCCTCGCACCGAGATCGAACATCTTGCGGCAGATAGCTATTGCGTGCGCGTATATCGCAGTCTCCATCGCGCCGCTGCCCACGTGGAACGATACCCCTATCACCTGAGAAATTAAATAATTGAGAGAAGTTCGCGAATTTCAAAGGTGAAATATTAACAAGAATAAAAATTAAACTCTGGTTTTGGATTTTTTCGTAGGTATAACTTAGTTTTATACCATGCACGAGGATGGCAAACACGCATATTTTACATATATGGGTAAGATATTACTGTAGCCCACAGACGCTAGCAACACCAGAGGCATCACTCACGCGTTGCCAACTCCCAAGTAAGAGATAGAAGGTGGATGGGAAGGATAATAAGGAGGGAGTTTTGGCCTCCAGCGTGCTCACTCGCCATACGATTTTATTTCATAACAAGTTTTTTATCAATCACTCTACCTTTAACGCCTAATGGCGAAAAAGTATCGAAAACGAATGCTAAATTTTTCCTCAGAATAAAGTTTGAACTAAATTTTGATGTAGATATAAAAAGTTATAAATATAAAAAAATAACAAACAAAACAGTACCCAGTAACATTTTAGAGAAGACATACAGTCTTGTCCACCTTATGGTAGAATAATAATATGACAATGACGTGTATTCTCATGGTAGTGCTCATATTTACTAACGGTGAAAAAATTAAATCACATACGTTAAGGCCTAGTACATCAGCCAAGCTAAGCAAGCGCGGCGCCTCGGTGATGTGGTCGCATCCGAATTTAATACCCAGCGAGCATTGAGCAATCTTCGCATCACAGCGGATTCTCATCACGAGCCTGTGGTACATAAGGTAATTATTATTAATGAAAATTAAATATTAATTAATTAAAATGGGCACTTTACTTGTATATCTTTGTGATTTGTACCTATTTTAACGCTTGACATGTTTAGCTACTTTAAAGAGCAAATTATTTGTGAAAGTGGAATAAGAGAGTATACAAAGTGAAACATGTGAAATCGAAAATAACAGTCACGAGCAGGATTTGAACCTGCATCTCCTGGATACCATCCAGATGCTTTGCCAATTCAGCCGTCGTGACAATTGCTCCTTACTGCTAATTTCGATAACACATTGATACTTAAGGTCTTTTGGGTGACACCGACGCGATAGTGCATAGTGCATGATAGCATGTAAAATGCTAAAAATATATATAAAAATATCTAAATGTGAAATAAGAGAGATTTACTGCGAGTAGTATTCGAACAGCATTCCTTCCAATCCGGAGAAGTGCTCTGGCTGGACTGAAGCTACTGCAGCCACCTAATGGTGACATTCAATTTCCACTTATCATTTGTTTTTAATGTTTTTAAGACTCACGCCAACGTGTTTGCATACATTCTGATTAAGTTTAGATTAGAGATGAAACGTATATCCGGTATCTAGCCTAAACGGCCTTGTTTTCACTATCCGGCTGGATCCATCCATCCATCAGTCTTTTAAAGTTCACTGCTGGACATAGGCCTCCCCAAGAATGGGGGATAGTGCCGTAATCGCCACGCTTGGCAGGCGGGTTGGCGACCGCAGTGGATGTTGTTAACACTCGAAAGAGTGCTGCTGCCCACTCCTCCGGTATTTCCTCAGTCGGCTCTTACGACAATTCTAAAGCCGGCCCCATACAGCCGGATACTTGATAGTAATTCAGTATCCGGCCGGATTCTAGATAGTAAATTCAAAAAAAATATACCAATCGTTTATTTTTATAATCGCGCATCAAAAATGTTTGTTTTATTAATTAGTTTAGTACTCAAAATTTACAAGTGGCAAATTATGGCGAATGAATACCAAATTTTCCGCATTTGTTGGTAAGAGGCGACTCCGTTTGGCTTCGTATACTAGACCAGCTTCTAAAAATAGCCTTTCGTTGTAAACGCTACTGCTAGGTGCTAAAAGATAAATTCTAGCGACGAACTACGGGTACTGATTCAAATTAAATGACCACCAAATGTATGGGTCGTGATTACGATCGATTCAAGATGCATTTAAGAAAAGTCAATTTTAGCAATTGGATTTTGTTTTTCTTGATCGCGACTATCACTACTACTATCCTTTGCCACTTCATTGAAACAGTTTCAAAAAGGGTCATGAGCGAGAAGCTCGAAGTGTGAAGTTTGTTATCCAGTTTCAACTTCTTTCCATCGTCGTGTTTATGTAACGCGATAAAGGGCCGAATATCCGGTAGCCTGATATCCGGCGCTCCGGCCTCGTGACTTGCCGAATATCCGGTATTCGGTATCCGGCCAAACCACTATCCGTTTCATCTATAGTTGACGGGCTTCGTGGCGTAGTCGGTAGTGTAACCGACTTCCGTACACGAACTCGTGGGTTCGATTCCCACTCAGGACAATTATTTGTGTGATGAACACAGATATTTGTGCTGCGTCTGGGTGTTTTCTATCTATTATATGTCTGTATTTACAAAAAAAAGTAGTATATGTATTATATCCGTAATCTGGTACCCATAGCACAAGCGTTAAGCTTAGTTTGGGACCAGAGGACGTTGTGTGAAAATGTCAGTAAATATTTATTATTATTATTGTTCTAGTTTAGATATTACAGATTAATTATTACAATTAAGACACTAAACGAAGGCATGATCTTTTTGGTCTTCTCTCATTTATTTTGCAATCACTGCAGGTATATTAGAACTTACACTAAAAACGTACACTGATTTTAATGTAAAACGTAATTTTAAGATTTACTTCTCCGTAGAGGCATGTAGTCCGTGTGGTGAACTAACTAAGAATGCAAATGTCACCACCACATCCTTTCCCGCGGGTGTCGTACAAGGTGACTAAGGTAAGTAAGCAATTATTACCCATTGCTTTACTGGTGGTAGGTCTGGGTACCAAGTCACTTGCTATCGGGCCTAAACGGGTCGGTATCACCGTCTCCTGTGTGACCGGTTATGAAGCACGTCAGTGTTTTGGCTGTAGCAGAAGATAGCCGTTTATTCTTTCATTTCATATGTGAGAAATAAAATGGTGCGCAGCGGCTTGACAATACGCTTGGTATAGTTGAGTCCATGAGCGACGGCTACCATTTACCATCAGATAGGCCGTGGCTCGTCTGCCATCATTAGCAATAAATAAATGTTATTTCCTGGGCTCTCTTAATTTATCTCATCTTTGTTCCATGGTGTAGTGCAGGAGGGTATTGGACCATTTATTTTAGCATGTATAGATCGCTATCTCTCTCTGATCTGCACTCTTACATATTTTTTGCGCATTTGTCAAATGCTTAGCCATATAAATTAACACAAAATGCGAAAAAGTGAACTGGTAAAGCAACTGGGACGGTATTCCAGGAGATGCAGGTTCAAATCCTACTCGTGATTGTTATTTTCGATTTTACATTTTCGCACTTCGTACGAGAATATTTATGGCGTACTAATAAATGGACCTTGCGAGTACTTACTGCGCGTGAGGCATGTGTTGCTTGATCTTAACGAGCTCAGTCTCTGAGTCAAACGTCATGCAGTCCACGCCGACAGCCGAGGAGTAGCGAATGTGCGACACCATCTTAGCCGTATGCGCGAATATTATGCGCCTGGTCAAAAGTGCATTAACAATTATTATTACTTTTAGATTTTTTAATCATTTATATTAGCCAGAATTCTACCAGAATTCTGTTTTATACACTATATAATACCTAAGTTTAAAAATATAGCCATTATTTAATACAAGTTCATACGATTTGTCCTAAAAATACCTATAGGTATCTTATATCTAATATCTTTAAACGAGCAATTCTTGTATATATATACATATATAATCAGAATCTCGGAAACGGCTCCAACGATTTTCATAAAATTTAGTATACGGGAGGTTTTGGGGGCGATAAATCGATCTAGCTAGGTTTCATTTTTAGAAAACGTCGTTTTATCCGGGTTTTCAGGCAATGAAAAACTGCTACAATATTATTAGAATACGAAGGTAAATTTCGCCACCATCTACAAGGTATATAATAGCTCAGGTGGGAAATCAGGCGGTCCCAAAACCAGAATACCCCGGTTCGAGTCTAGATGTCTCCAATTCGACGTTTTCCCCCCCTTTTTTCAATTCTTTCTTTTGTGAGAAAAACTCTCAATTTACCAAAACAAAAATACCGAGCAAAGCTCGGTCATCCAGGTACTATATTTTTAAGGCGCAAAACATGCTTTCCATAAGCGGTGTAGATGTTCATAATCATAGCAGCCTAGTTGTGCTCCTGCCACTCGAATGATTGGCCCGAAAGTTAAACAACTTTTACTCCATCCATCCATCCATCAGCCTTTCATCGTCCACTGCTGGACATAGGCCTTCCCAAAATGGGGGTTTTACCATAATCACCACGCTTGGCAGGCGGGTTGGCGATCGCAGTGGATGTTTTTAGTACACAGGGGAACGCTGCTGCCCGGTCCCCCGGTAATCCCTTAGTCGGCTTTTACGACTCCCATAGGAAGAGACGGGGTGGAGCTTTCGCTCAGGCAGCGTGAAATGGGATACCAAAAAGTGACATCTATATATGCTCCCCTTCGGGAGGCATGTTAAGGGCTGTAATCAGTATGGTGGAGAGGTACTCACTCAGGCTCTACTCCAAGGGAGGTGATGAGCTCAATTTCACCCTTTGAAGCGCAGTCGAAACTAGCACCCAACGCGGCCAGCGTAAATAAGAGGAGCTTATGATCGTTGCATTTCACAGCTGAAATAAAACATTCACTAATGGGGGAGGACTTACATAAATACCGTAGACTATCCGAAACTGGACATGCCCTACTGAACAAACACTTATTTACACGTCGTCGGCAACATCAAGGGTCTGCTAGGCTTCTTGGTAAAGTTGGGTTGGCTACAGTATAGCCACCAACCCGTCACGCAAAATAGGTACATAGAAAGACGTGTATCACTTATCTAACTAAACACAGTTTTAAGAATAGCGAAGAAGAAATACTACCTTCTGTTTATACAATCCTTGCCAGCATGCTGCAAGGCTCCTTACAATTATTGGTATACGCCAGTAACTGATCCCATTATTGGCTTGTGACAAGGTTTCCATCCATCCATCCATCAGCCTTTCAACTTCCACTGCTGGACATAGGTCTCCCCAAGAGAACGCCACAACGAACGGTCCGGTCATGGGGATAATGCCGTAATGCCACGCTTGGCAGGTGGGTTAGCGATCGCAGTAGATGTTGTTAATGCTCGAGCTGCTGCCCACACCCTCGGTATTCCCTCAGTCGGCTCTTATGACTCCCGTGGGTAGAGAGGGGTGGGACAATTCTAAAGCCGGCCCCACGGCATGTTTATGCAGCAGATAATTTTATTTGTATAGTTATTTAGTAGGCAAAATATATCGACCCACACTAACTACTAGGTACGGTTAAGCAAGTTTCGATCTGTTGATGAGCGACCAACTAATGAGACCCATTTGTAGACAGCTGATCTCCTCTGTGCTTCGAAAGGCACGACAAGCAGTAGGTCCCGGCTGTCAAAATAACATCCTGCAGTAATTACAGATTATCACTGAATAAAAACTCTAAGTCTGGTCTAGGTCTAAGTTTGCTAGAGGACCACCCTTGGTTGTAGAGGTCAGATAGAACCAAACCAATCGGACCCCAACGAAGTTTGGGATAATGCCGCCTAAACACATTTGTTTGTGGATTGAAGAATAGACATAATATTCTGAGGAACCAGGCAATTTCGGATGTAGTTGGTGTCTGTATCCCCACGTGAATAACAATGTAGACTACATCTGACATCAATATTCTACCTCATGGAATACGTCATCAGCCGTCTTAGTATATTTGAAAACGCACTAATGGCTTTATGTAGTTGCATGTCCTAGGTAATTTTAATTACCACATAAATTGTCACAAAAAGCTTAGCACCAGGTGGCGAATGTAGTGATAGGCTTAGATTACTTTCACTGACCACACACGCTGATTGTACCAAAAAATCATGAATGATGAGTTACCATAGAAAGGTTGAACGCGAGGCATGAGCTCCTTCCAGCGACGGTATCTGGTGATCACCTCCCCCAGGTCCATCACGTAGAACGGGTCTTCCTGCGTACCATTCTCCACTATCTCTCTAATCATTTCTACGGGGGACCAGGCACCTTCCACTAAAGTTACGCTTTCTTCATCTATTATCTTCATCTTGCAGTGATTGTAAATAAATATATTAAATAAATTGAAAAAAAAAGCCGAATGGTGTTGGCCTACTATATCTAGCTACCAGATTCCGTCAGAGTGACCATTGAAATCCGAACATCCAAACGCAGCGAAACTAACGAAAATAATATGTACAGTGTACACAAATTGGCTAATCCATCCATCCATCCAGCAGCCTTTCATCGTCTACTGCTGGACATAGGCCTCCCCAAAATTGGGGGTTTTACCATAATCACCACGCTTGGCACGCGGCTTGGCGATCGCAGTGGATGTTTTTAGTACACAGGGGAACGCTGCTGCCCTTCCCCCGGTTATCCCTTAGTCGGCTTTTACGACATCCATAGGAAGAGACGGGGTGGAGCCATTCTTGGTGTCGGCCCCACACGGCATAAATTGGCTAAACACATTCTGAATTCCTGAATCGGTCACCCAAGTTTTATCTTTGAAACATACACATTAAATAATTATTTAGACACCAAAATAATAATAATGATAATAATGAGTGCATCGACCTCCTGAAACAAAAACTATATTTGGGCTAATCGAATTCGCAGATACAAAAAACTTATGGAACGCTATACTGTGAATCGTATATTTCAGAAAAATGAGAAGTCAGTTTATAGAAGCTGGGAGCGGCCTCGTGAAGGTGTGTGTGATGTACAGCTGCCGGATGCTGAAGCAACAAATAAATTTTGGCGCAACATCTGGTCGGTGCCCATCATACATGCTGAGAGCGTTTGGATTGAGAATGTTGAACGAGCTTGTGAACAAATCCCAACGATCGAAAAAAATAAAATAGAACAACAAGACGTAGCCTGTGCAGTCCGTTTTTTGGTAAATTGGAAATTTCCAGGACCGGACGGACTGCACAATTTTTGGCTTAAGTGGCTAAGAAGTTCACACGCTCGTTTGGCTTCTCAGTTTCAATCGGCTGTGGAATCGGGATCGTTGCCGGATTTTATGACTACTGGCATCACTCATTTGCTCCATAAATCAGGCAGTACCCCGGAACCATGTAATTATAGACCAATTACGTGTTTACCGACACTCTATAAGCTCCTTACATCTTCATCATTCTGAGAACAAAAATTTCTAATCATATTGAAACAAATTCGGTCATGTCTTTCTTTCAGAATGGATGTAGGAGTGAGAGCCGTGGTACTAAGGAGCTCCTCCTTATTGATACGGCAATTAGCCAACATGCTCTCCGTAAGAAAAAGGATTTGGTGACATGCTGGATAGACTTTAAAAAAGCTTTTAATTCTGTGCCACTTACATGGCTCTTGAGGGTGCTGAAGTTATATAAAGTTCATCCTACTTTATACACCTTCCTGAAATCATGTATGGGACACTGGAGAACAGCTCTTAGCTATCCAGCGTGTTGGCAGACTCTGGTTCACTGCGGTGAGCTTATAAGGATTGAGCGGGGTATATTCCAGGGTGACAGTCTGAGTCCTTTATGGTTTTGTTTAGCCATGAACCCTCTCAATAAACTATTAGAGAGTTCAGGGGTAGGCTACAGGATGCGAGGTGATAGTCGTGAAATATCGCACCTGTATTACACGGATGACCTTAAGTTGTTTGCCTCCACCAGATTTCAACTAATAGAGTTATTAAAGTTAACCTAATCCTTTAGTAATTCGATTGGGATGGAATTTGGTGTAGTCAAATGTGCGGTCATGCATGTAAAACGGAGAAGAGTAGTAGAATCCGAGGGAATTCAACTCTCGGATTCTACTTATTTACGACCTCTTCTCGTTACTGATACCTATAAATACTTAGGTATATCGCAAGCTTTGGGTATTAGTGAGTTGGACATGAAACAATCGTTGCAGGAGCGCTTCTTTGGCCGCCTGAAGAAAATACTAAGTAGTCTTCTATTAGGTGGTAACAAGGTGCGCGCCTGCAACAGCTGGGTCATGCCACTTCTTATGTACTCTTTCGGCATACTCAAGTGGACTCAGACTGAACTTGACGCCTTGGATACAAGGGTCCGCAGTCTCTTGACCGCAAATCATATGTATGAAAGAAAGAAAGAAAGAAAGAAAGAAAGCCACTCTCGTTGGCTAAGAAGAACTGGCGCAGACCAGTAGTGCTGAGTACTGATGAACGCAGGGCCGTATGGCAGAGCAAGGAGCTCCACGGAAGATTCTACCGGGCCCTACATGGGCCTGATGTAGACTTCTTGGCTTCCGTGTCCTAGCTACGTTTTGGTAACCTCTTTGGGGAAACCGAAGGTTTTGTCTGTGCAATTGCTGACGAAGTTATCATGACGAACAACTACGGGAGACCTTAGGGCCAATCTGCCGATATCTGCCGTACCTGCCACCGTCCAGGTGAGTCCCTTAGGCATGTTGTCTCGGGTTGGTCTCGTCTTGCTAACGGTGAGTACTTGCACAGACATAACCAAGTAACCAGGATCATCCACCAACAGCATGCTCTGAAATACGGGCTTGTGGACGTCGAGGTATACAGCTGAGCCAGTTCTCGAAAATAGTCGTATCACGGTGTACTGGGATCGATCAATCATCACAAACAGGACTGTTGCGGCCAACAAACCTGATATTGTGGTGATTGACCGATCTGAGCGCCGAGCAATGATTGTTGATATCACCATTCCACATGACGGGAATCTCGTGAAGGCCGAAAAAGATAAACAGATGAAGTATCTGGACTTGGCGCACGAGATTGTTGACATGTGGAATGTGGATTCGGCTATCATTATACCGATAGTTGTTACAGTTAACGGACTGATAGCCAAGAGCCTCGATCAACATCTCAAGAGGCTCGCGTTAGATTGTAGTGTCTGTAGTAATATTATATTCTATGACCTAAGCTAAGTATATAAATCAATGTTTAATATTTAATAAAGTAGATACAAATCAGATTTCATTGTATCATTTACGCTCGTCCCTATATGGCGACCCGCGCCAGTAGTGGTCAGCAGATCTTATGTATCATGTCATAGCGCAGAATGTTGCTGTAGTTACATATAAAAAATTAAAATTTGGGCTATTGGAAATTGGAATTGGCTATTAGAATCAAATTAAAATACTGTAATGGGTGGCTCGCAAACAAAAGAAGAGATTATTTTGGCTCAAAATGCCGCAGGCGGAACTAATAGTGCTGATGTCACGCACTTGAAGAACCATATATGTCCGTGATCAGTGTCCTTACAACAGTTATTTTGGTGATTTTGCTGGCACTCTTTGCATATGGAGTATACTATTGGTGTCGACGTAATCATCGCAATTGGCTGATTGGCGAAGTGAATAACTATCTAATTAGAAGGTCATTGAGGATGCGGGGTACTCCAGATATCCCGATGGCGAACATTAGAGTAAAAGGTCAGTGATGTCCGCATAGTGTGTTCTATGATGATGAAGAATGTGTACGATGCCCAAATATGGACGATGAACTCTGGACTCGAGTGTAGCGTACGTAAGAATGAACCTACTTGCTGATTATTATTATACATTTACCTTATCTATATAATAATATATTATGAATATGTTTCTTTATTACTATGTCAACAGAATTAAAAATACTTTATAATGAATTACTCCTAATTAGACGTTATTTAATTAAAATAGGACCTTCACGTAGGAAAGGTGAAATTATTAAAAATAAATTACAAGAAGCCGATTTGATAGTTTCCAAATATGATATTTTAATACGCACTATTAGTAGCAGTAAGGAAATTTCTGAGGATGAAAGTATTTTGATAAGTAAATATTGTAAAGATTTTAGCAATTTATATTCTGAAATTTCGAATTTATGCTCATATAACAAATTCAAAATGGAATTCGACCTAAAACTGCCTTGAGTTTATTACCTTTAATGACTGACGACATTTCAATTACAAAACAATTAATAAACTCTATTGAATATTATGAGAGTATCCTTAACCTTGAATCTAAAAACCAATTGGTTAATTTTATCCTTAAAAGCCGTTTATCTCAGTCAGCTAAACTTAGACTAGATTCCAGTTACCCTAGTATTACAGGTTTGATTCAGGACATGAACACAAATTCTTTGTATTTGATACTTTACCTTTTAATACTGGTGCAATTATTGGTGATGACTTTTGTAAAAAATACTCAGCTGTAATTAATTATGATAACAACACCTTTTCGTTAAGTAGTTCTAATAATAAAAGTGTTTGTTTACCTACAATTAAATATAATAAAAACGGTTTTATGTATATTCCGGCTAGGTCGGAATCAATTCATTATGTATATACCGATATAATACACCAAGCTGTGGTTTGTTCTAATGAAATCGCAGAGGGTGTTTACATTTCAAGTGCTTTAGTGACACCTTGCCGTGGGAAAATACCTATTTGTATTTTAAACACCACAGAGAAAGATTTTAATATAACTAGCGTGTCTTCGATAATTCATGATGCAAATGATTACCAATTATGTTCATTTAGTCAATCAGATAAAAATGCGAAGCGCGTAAAACATTTATTTTCACAATTAAAATTAGATTATTGAAATAGCGAAGAGAGAATTTCAATAGAGAGTATTTGTGCTAAATATAGTAACATATTTTATTTACAAGGCGATAAGCTAACCAAAACCGATATATACAAACATAGTATCACACTTAAACCTAATATAGAGCCTATTTATACAAAACCATACCGTTTACCCTATTCTCTTAAGTCAGAAATACAATCTCAGCTAGATAATATGTTACAACAAGGTATCATAGAGCAATGTAGAAGTCCATGGTCCAGCCCTATCCTCTTAGTTCCTAAAAAATAGGAATCATGTAAAAAATGGCGTCTAGTTGTTTATTATAGGAAGTTAAATAATTGTATTCAAAATGATACTTTTCCGTTACCCAATATTACTGAAATTTTGGATTCTCTTTCCGGTTGTATTTATTATACATATTTAGATTTACACCAAGGTTTTTTTAACGTGGAACTAGAGCCTGACAGTCGGAAGTACACAGCGTTCTGTTCGGGCCAGTACCAGATGACCCGAATGCCTATGGGTTTAAAAACTAGTCCCAATTCCTTTGCCCCCGCATGATGAATGTCGCTATGTCCGGTCTGACGTTTGAAAAATGTTTTCAATATCTTGATGATCTTGTCGTGTTTGGACGTAATATTACGAATCACAACAAAAACCTCATTGACGTATTTGAAAGGCTCAGAAATGTAAAATTAAAATTAAATTCGTTAAAATGTAAGTTTTTACAAAAGGAATTGTTATATTTAGGACATGTAGTGTCAGGGGAAGGTGTTTCTCCGGACCCTGAAAAAATTCGTGTGTTACAAAATTATCCCGTACCGACTTCAGTCGATGAAGTCAGGCGCTTTGTAGCTTTTGCCAATTTTTATAGAAAATTTATTCCTAATTTCGCAGAGAAAGCATATTATTAAACCGTTTATGTCGTAAAAACGTTCAGTCTAATTGGGACGATAAATGTCAACATTCATTTGAAACTTTAAAATCGTGCATGACGTCACCACCACTTCTACAGTATCCAGATTTTTCTGACGAAAATGAATTTGTACTGCAAACGGACGCGTCTGAATGCGTTATAGGAGCTGTATTATCTAATAGAAATGGTAACCCAGTAGCTTATGATAGTAGAACATTAAATAAGGCGGAGAAAAACTACCCAACTATTGAAAAGGAGTTGATGGCCGTAGTCTGGGCATGCAAGTACTTTAGACCCTATTTATTTGGACGTACTTTTAAAATTCTAACAGATCATAAGCCTCTTGTTTATCTTTTTAATATAAAGCATCCATCTAGCAGATTGCTCAAATTTAGATTATTATTAGAAGAGTTTGATTATAAAGTAGAGTATGTAACACCGAAAGAGTTGAGAGAAATGAGTGAATGTAATATAAATGTTATGACAAGAGCTCAAAAGAGAAATCAAGGTAAAACAATGTTAAATTCAGATTCCTTGGCTGATATGTCTTTCAGTGACGAACGGCCTGATCAACCGCGAGTTGTAGAGACACATAGCAAGCCAAAGTTATCTATCGAATTAAACTTTATAGACGAGAATAATTTAAATATATTGAGAAAATCTAAAGATATAGTGTATGAAACTAGTTTATTGAGTTATGTACCTGAGAAAATGAGTATATTTATAAATCCAGCTGCCCGATCACGAATATCGCGAGCCGATTTTGCGAGGGAGCTTTCGGATTTTTGTAACTCAATTAATATTAAAGAAGTATACTTCATGAAGTCAAAAGAAAATAAGTTGTTTATAGAACAATTAGTAAAAGAAATAAAAAATATTAATGAATGGTCCGGACCAAGAATTTGTATTTTAATAAATATAACTCGAATAACAGATAAAGATGACCAGAGAGTAATACTAAACGATTTTCATATTTTGCCCACGAGTGGCCACGCGGGTATAAAGCGAATGCTGAACAACATAAAAAAGTATTACTTCTGGCCAGGACTTGAGCGTGATATAATCAAATTTGTACAACGTTGCGATAAGTGTCAGAGACAAAAATACTGCGTCACTACTAAAGAACCATTGACTTTAACTTCAACAGCCCAAACGGCATTTGAAAAAGTTTATATAGACATAGTTGGACCCTTAGACAGGGACATGTATAATTACTCTTTTATATTAACTCTCCAGTGTGAGTTGTCTAAATATGTTGAGGCATACCCCTTAGAAACAAAAAACAGTACCGAAGTAGCTAAAGCTTTTGTAAACAATTTTATTGTACGTCATGGTATTCCTAAGGAAATTGCAACCGATCGGGGGGCAGAGTTTATGTCATCGACTATGAGTGAGGTATGCAAACTACTAAAAATTAATAAGTTGAACTCAACCTCATACCACCATGAGAGTATAGGAGCTCTCGAAAACACTCACAAAACCCTGGGTGCCTACTTAAGAATTCAAACTGATAATCACCCGGACACCTGGAGCACTTGGATACCGTTCTGGTGTTTTTCACATAATACTTCGGTTCACAGGGAAACGAAATATACCTACACCATTCGAACTGGTGTATGGTAGGAAATGCAACTTACCCTCCGACTTATGCCACTCGGTTGAGCCACTTTATAACTATGAAAGCTACCCCTTAGTACTAAAATGTCGGCTGCAAGTTTCACAAAAGGAGGCTAGAAACAATTTAATCGCGAGTAAGTTACACAGAAAATCTAAGTATGACAATAATATTAACCCGGTTAGGTATGAAATCAAGAAGACATTTTTCACACAACGTCCTCTGGTCCCAAACTAACTGCTTGTGCTATGGGTATATATATAACAATTTTTTTGTAAATACATACATATAATAGATAGAAAACACCCAGACGCAGTACCAATTTATCTGTGTTCATCACGCAAATAATTGTACTGAGTGGGAATCTAACCCACGACCTCGTGCACGGAAGTCGGTTACACTACCGACTACGCCACGAAGCCTGTCAATGAATGAATGTGATGAAATAGTTTTCGGTGTCGATCGCGGTTGATCTGCTGCTATGCACGGAAGTCGGTTACACTACCGACTACAGTACGAGGCCCATCAATCGAAAACAACAATACAATAGATTGTACGTCAACTACATAAACTGTGTTTAAAAGGTATGTATTTGTGTTTGACGTAGCTTTTGGCTGCAGCGGAACCGCGGGCAAAGGCAGTAGTATCTTATAAACATGCTGGTACCATTTGTAAATATTATTCAGCACTGTGGAAATAATGCCTATGATGCAGTTGTGTTATACCTGTATGGATACGGTATAATATGTAGTATGTTTTTTACCTATATCGGTTCATCATCATAAAAATTAAGCAAAAATAAGAGCATCATACTTTTAATATTATAAATGTGAATGTAAGTTTGTTTGTTACGCTTTCACGTGAAAACTACTTAACTGATCATCATGAAACTTTGTACACATATTCTCGGAGGTATTAGAAGTAACATAGGATACTTTTTATTAAAAAAAATACGAAAAATAAAAAAAATGTTTGTCACAAAATCTCAAAATCTAGCAACTTCAACGCCATCTAGCATTTCAGTAATGAAGTTCCAACCCCGAGTACTGTAATACCGTTGCACTGTATTACCGACAATTTCAAGGGTTGCTTTATTTATTTTTATGAAATTACTCACGGACGAAGTCGCAGGTAACAGCTATGTGTGTATAAAGAGAATTATGAATGTTGACGAAGCGAGAGATGTATGAAAGGATAGAGCCTCGTGGCACTCTGTTTTCTCTGCCTACCCCGCAAGGGAGATGGCGCGATGATAAGTAATAGTAGTTGTAGTGGGACGTGAGGCCGTTTTCTTTTTTAAAAAAATAATGTAATAGTCATTTATTTACGCGAGCGAAGCCGCGGGAAACAGCTAGTAATTATATAAAATATTTAAGTATATTCTATGTAGAAATATGTGATGTAAGTATATTATATTGAATATTGAAAAATATATATTTTATGTGAAATATATGTATAATTTTTGATCTGTATTTTGGCACTTGACATTGCTCTGTAGCTAGAACTAATTAATTTTGTGAAATGTGGAAAAAGACAACTTTTGTGCGAGCGGGAACCGAAACTGCGTCCCTTTCAATGTGATGTGAAGATAAAAAAAAATGACAAATGTGAAAAAGACAAGTGCGATATGGAGATTGGGAATGGTTGTTGGTCAGTGCGATGGCTTAGCGGTAGAACACTTCCCCGGATTGGAAGAACGCAGGTTCTATTCCCGCTCACACTAAAGTTTTCTTTTTCCACATTTCACAAATAATTTGTTCTTTAGTTAACTACCTACATTATACAGTTTTAGTTAAGTACAGTGGTACCTCGAGATACGAGTGCCCTAACATACGAGTTATTTGAGATACGAGCTGTCGAGCGAGCGAAGTTTTGTTTTGAAACACGAGCGACACTAATTGAGATACGAGGAATATGGGAGAGAGTTTCACAGTTCGTGGAAAAGAAACAACCTGAAAAAGTTGCAACTGGTCGTGCATCGGAGCTATTTAATGACACTTGCCTAACTCATTTCCGCAGCATTCTGAAAGGGAGAAAGAAACAAACCTCCTTGGGCAGTTTTTTTTTAATCCGGCGAAAAAACTAAGAGCTCTAAAGTGACAAGCAGTGACTAAAATTAAGCTACTACTGTAGCATTTAAGTTTTCTATAAGTTGCATTTAAGTGACCAAAATACAAATATGTATGTACACTTTATAAAATCAGTGTTTTTTTTTGCTTTACATTCTCTTTTATTATGTTTTTATACAATATTTGTCATTTATAAATACATTATTCTTTAAACACAAAGTGAAAAATGTGAAATCGAAAATAACAGTCACGAGCAGGATTCGAACCTGCACCTCCTGGATACCGTCCAGATGCTTTGCCAATTCAGCCATCGTGACCCTTGCTCCTGACTGCTAATCTCGATAACACATTCATACTTAACGTCTTTGGGTGAAGCCTGCACCATCTGTCGAAAGTATTTTTATACATTATACCAACCAGGTAAACTTAATTTCACAATTAAGATTTTACCTAATAATGACGCTAACCCTATAAATATTTAGATATTTTTTATATATATTTTTAGCATTTGACATGCTTAGCAACATACATTAAACACAAAGTGAAAAATGTGAAATCGAAAATAACAGTCACGAGCAGGATTCGAACCTGCACCTCCTGGATACCGTCCAGATGCTTTGCCAATTCAGCCATCGTGACCCTTGCTCCTGACTGCTAATCTCGATAACACATTCATACTTAACGTCTTTGGGTGACGCCTGCACCATCTGTCGGAAGTATTTTCATACATTATACCGACCAGGTAAACTTAATTTTACAATTAAGATTTTACCTAATAATGACGCAAACCCTATAAATATTTAGATATTTTTTTATATATATTTTTAGCATTTGACATGCTTAGCAACATACATTAAACACAAAGTGAAAAATGTGAAATCGAAAATAACAGTCACGAGCAGGATTCGAACCTGCACCTCCTGGATACCGTCCAGATGCTTTGCCAATTCAGCCATCGTGACCCTTGCTCCTGACTGCTAATCTCGATAACACATTCATACTTAACGTCTTTGGGTGACGCCTGCACCATCTGTCGGAAGTATTTTCATACATTATACCGACCAGGTAAACTTAATTTTACAATTAAGATTTTACCTAATAATGACGCAAACCCTATAAATATTTAGATATTTTTTTATATATATTTTTAGCATTTGACATGCTTAGCAACATACATTAAACACAAAGTGAAAAATGTGAAATCGAAAATAACAGTCACGAGCAAGATTCGAACCTGCACCTCCTGGATACCGTCCAGATGCTTTGCCAATTCAATAAGAAGGAGCAAGGGTCACGATGGCTGAATTGGCAAAGCATCTGGAAGGTATCCAGGAAGTGAGGGTTCGAATCCTGCTCGTGACCGTTATTTTCGATTTCACATTTTTCACTTTGTGTTTAATGTATGTTGCTAAGCATGTCAAATGCTAAAAATATATATAAAAAAATATCTAAATATTTATAGGGTTTGCGTCATTATTAGGTAAAATCTTAATTGTAAAATTAAGTTTACCTGGTCGGTATAATGTATGAAAATACTTCCGACAGATGGTGCAGGCGTCACCCAAAGACGTTAAGTATGAATGTGTTATCGAGATTAGCAGTCAGGAGCAAGGGTCACGATGGCTGAATTGGCAAAGCATCTGGACGGTATCCAGGAGGTGCAGGTTCGAATCCTGCTCGTGACTGTTATTTTCGATTTCACATTTTTCACTTTGTGTTTAATGTATGTTGCTAAGCATGTCAAATGCTAAAAATATATATAAAAAAAAATCTAAATACATTATTCTTATTCAAAAACACGTAACAAAAACAATTGGGCTGAAACGGTTTAATGGCATTTCAATTAATTTCAATGGGGGAAATTGCTTTGATATACGAGCAAATTCACATACGAGCATGGTTACAAAACTAATTAAACGAGGTATTAGTTACATTGACATTAATTTATTTTTACAAATGCAATTTAGAAACGATAATAGAAGTACTTATTCGTAATATTTTGCACGACTTAACAACTAAGTAGGTCGATGTCAACAATGAATACCTATTTTGATCTGTATTTTATCACTTGACATGCTCAGCTGGCCGTGTGGGGCCGGCTTTAGAATTGTCCCACCCCTCTCTACCCTCGGGAGTCGTAAGAGCCGACTGAGGGAATACCGGTGGAGTTGGCAGCACCACTTCCTCGAGTATTAACAAAATTACTGCGATCGCCAACCCACCTGCCAAGCGTGGCGATTACGGCATTATCCCCCATGACGGGACCGCTCGTTGTGGCGTTCTCTTGTGGAAGCCTATGTCCAGCAGTGGACGTTGAAAGGCTGATGGATGGATGATGCTCAGCTAAAGTACAAATTATTTGTACTTTAACAATGAATAATGTATAGATACTTTGAAATTAGTATCCTTGTCCCTAAAAAATAATAGTTCCAGAATTAGTTGCAGGGTAGCTATTTTTATACCTTTGTTTTTATTTATCCAATTACACATTTATTATTTGTCTCTGGACCATCTCTGAAGTCTACCCATACGAGGTTGGAGAGCTACATAATATCTTACTTACTTAATATCATCACGCTATTTCCCTTTCAAGGTAGACAGATAGAACAGAGTGCCAAAGGGGTCTCTTCTTGCGTGTAACATCTCTCGCTTCCTCAACATTCATAATTCTCTTCATACACGGTCGCGGGTTTCGGAGACTGCTAATTCCACCTTCCTTCAATACATGGCCGATTTGGTCTATGTAGGTGAGTTATGGTCTCCCCCTGTACCTACATCCTTCCACTTTCGCATTGTATATCTTCTTAACCAGTCACTCGTCCGGCATCCTTTCCACATGTCCGAACTATCGGAGCATTCCGTTTCGCATCTTTACACAAATACTCTCTTTCATATACCTACTCGCTCTCTTACGTCGTCGTTACGAATGTGGTCAGCCAGCTTACTCCACAGATTCTCCGCAGAGATCGCATATGAACCGCATTGATTTTACTTCCATGCTCCTGTTTGCATACCCAACTCTCGCTTCCATATAATAACGTTAGGACAAGCACTGCTGACTGCACTGCGTTTTTCTGGCTGAGGTGGTGGCTGCCGAGAAGTGCTCCATCACTCTATTCCCCGCATTTACTCTTCCCTCTATATCAGTGGTGTACCTTCCATCCCAACTAAATCCACATCCAAGATATACCTACATATTCGTCCACTTTTTCTAGCACACCATTGCCTATTGATACTCTGACATCTGTTCTGGTTTCTCCTCTTAGGCATAAGCAGTGGTGTGCTAGAACAAGTGGATGAATTTGTATATCTTGAATGTGGATTCAATCGGGATGGAATGTACACCACTGATATAGAGAGAAGAGTAAAGGCGGAAATGCAATCTTTGAGTAAATCCTTAGAGAACATACCTACCTACTTAGGAACACAGAAAAATAAATATATCGATTTCATGTCTATCGCTTAGGTAAGTGGTATGTGCCTTATCTATCACTATATTTCATTCAAATTTCATTCTAATTTAAGGACAATATAGAGTTAATTGTTTCCTGTTATTGGTTTTTGTAAGAACCCCCATTAAATTTTGTAGGTCATGTAGGTATAAATTATGTAAATTAACCAGTACCTACTTTATATACATACTAGCTGTTACCCGCGGAAAATAAAGGAATATTAAAATAGGAACGATTTTGTTAAAAAATATTGTCTCTAATGAAATATTAGTATTCATGTCCCATCAGCATCATGAGACATGATAGAAAAATTATCCCAGTGAGTGTCTACCTGAGCAACTATTTCATGAAGTAACAGCAATCACCAATGAAGAGAAGATTTATATTTAGCATTTCAATCGGAGGCCGAATGGAGGTACACACTTACGTACAACACTTTTTTCTGTAAAGGCGGGTATCTAACCGCACACCCCGTCGTTCGGGGCAACGAACAGAGTAGTGTGGGGCCCTTATCCACTAAATAAACTCGCCGTGTGCTGTCTCTCCGTATGTATTGGCAGACCACTGGAACTGTGTGACATTCCTTCAGTGGTCGCTTACGTACAACCTACGGTGTGTTTAACGTTATCTCGTCATATAATAGTTATAAGCGGCATAACGAAACAATTGTTCGAATCCAGTGGCGGATTTACGAACTTGCCGCCCGGAGGCTATTCAAATTTTGCCACCCCTACTAACCTCTGAAATTCGATACCATAGTTCACAGTATTTTTTTTTCAAGTACAAATTATTTGTGAATAAGGAAAAATAGATTTTTGTACGAGCGGGAATCGAACCCGCGTCTTTTCCAATCCGGGGAAGTGGTCTCTATTTTTTTTTTGTTAATCAATTGCAAACATTGTACTTTTAATGGCACTAACAAGTTAAAAACAATTCGAACAATAACCCTATTAAATTATCGGGTAGAAATCATAATATAAAACTGTCATAGCTTAATAGCAATGAAAGTTATATTATCTTTTTTTTTATTAATCGGTCTACATCGGGGATGTGCCCAGGATCGGTATCTGGCCATGGAAGTAATGTCACACAGTTTCAGTGGTCTGCCAATACAGGCGAAGAGACGGTACACGGCAGCTTTATTTAGTGGGTGAGACGAAAACGAAAAAAAGAAAGATTTTAGTTTCTCACCCGCTAAACAAAAAACCTTTTTCTCACCCGAACATTTTCTCGCTGGTGTAGGTACATAGGGCCATGCGAACTGCTATATCCAAGTTTGGATACCTGCTTAATTGTTTTCCAAATTCTGTTTTCGCAGGAACGAAAACAGACTTATTAACTGTCCGGGTGACTTTTCTTTTGTTGTGTATTTAAATTCAAGACGGTACCTAATTTGCCGCCCCCTAAAATCTGCCGCCCTAGGCTGGAGCCTACTCAGCTTACTGGTAAATCCACCACTGTCCGAATCAGAAAACGTGCATAATACCATCTAACGAGCGTAATCTTATTTATTAAAAAAACACAACAGCATCACGCCTGTATTCCCCGAAAGGGTAGGCAGAGGTGTATTACACACCCACGACTCGCCAGCTTTGTTTAAGTACCACATAATAGGGGGCGAGCCTATTGACGTCTACCGGGCACATTTATAAGATAATACTTATATAAGATATATATATTTTTTTTATTTATTTATGTAAGGCAAACAATTAATTTAAGCAATTAAAACTTATCTATACAAATAATTGAAATGAAAATGCCTGTTTGTAATGTTTAGATAACAGCTTTTTACTAAATGCATATGAGAGTTACAAAATACAATTTTTAAAGTTTTTGTCTGTTTGTTTCAGGTAATATCCATAATGCCTGGACCAATTTGGATGAGACTTTCACTGGCGTATAGCAAATGTTACACGGAGTAACTTTGAATACTACTAATTGAAAAATAAATATAATTAGGTTACCGCAAAAAAAATTAAAACTAAATTCCACGTGAACGAAGGCACGGGTCGAACTTAGTTTATCAAGTTTGTTACTTTAACTTTATATAAGATGCTTCAATATTAAATTTCATGCTTCTTCTTTAAAACATAACAAACTTTTTATGCAAACTTTCGATCCCTAATTCACCCTCTTAGGGGTAAAAATAATAAAATCGCTGATATACGTATTCATTTATTTTTAACCAGGAACAGGTATATGAAATTTCGTGCTTCTTACTTCAAAAGTGACGAACCTCTCATATAAACTTTCAATCCCTCATTTACCATTAGGTATAGGCGTTTTTTTTTTAATATCCCACTATACATGTACATTTATTTCTAACCAGAAACAGGTATTTTAAATTAGGTGCTTCTTACTTTGAATATGACAAAGTTCCATACAACCGTTTATACCTTATTTTACCCTCTTAGGGGAGAAATTTTCAAAAATCCTTAGTGGATCTCTACAACAAAAAAGGCATCAACTACCAAAATTTCAAGTTTGCAACCCCAGCGGTTTGGACTCTGCGTCGATCGTCAGTCAGTCGGTACAAGCAATTATAAATGTATATAGATATAGATAGAAGATAATAAAAATACCTATAAATCGATTAAAACAAACAGATTTATGCTGGTATAGATAGATACCAGCAAATTTACTTTAAGAATGTAAATTTAGGTCATCAAACTCGTAGGTATTACAAGAATTCTAGTGAAAAAAACATGTTTTTTTATACATACTATGTAAGTGGCGAACAAGAATATCTGATGGTAAGCGGTTACCGTAGCCTATATACTCTAGCAACAACACCAGAGGCATCATTCGCACGTCGCCATCTCCAAGGAAAGGGATAGGAGGTGGATAGGGTGGATAACAAGGAGAGGATAGGCAGGATACTAAGGAGAGGATAGGGAGGGGGTTTAGGCCTCCGGCACTCTAACTCACCATACGGCATACAACGGTAAGATTAACTACTTACCATTGTTACACGCTGGTCTTTTATTAGAGGGTGGTACTTCCCCGCTCTAGCGGGCCCATTCATGCTGGTATAAGCAAGGCTTAAACGAATTTAGCGCATGTGAAACCTAACTAAATATTTTATTTGTTTTTTTTATTTATATTTTGATTAAATATCTCATTTATTATATGAATGCACAAGCTACAAATATGTATCTAGAATATCCGTGATTCGATTGCGACACGAAATAGGCGACACACGAAAAATAAAATTACCGCTATTTCGTGAGTCAATTTCTTGCAATTTTTGAGGAATTCTAAACTTGTTTATAACTTTTTTTTTAAATCAGTAGTTATGGAACACAAGAAGGCACTATAAAAATTTTATTCAAATAGACTTACCTTAAGACTTTCCGTAAGTTTAAGACGTACGAGCTAACCTTACGGTGACAAGAATTATACTCAAACCACGTAGCTGTTTCTCATATAATATATATTGAATTGAATGTATCAGAGTAAAAATGTTCTGTGGAATGTACTCTGTGGTAGCTGTTCGTGGCCGACTCAGAATGTGAAGCAAAGAATATAGTACTCTCTACCGAGAGATGTGAAGCAAATGTGAAGCGTCGCCATTGAGCTTACAGCTCAATGAGCGTCGCATTGGTATCTATCAGTTAGACTTCCCATCCCAGTATAGTTATTTATCTATGGTTTAGACATTTTTATACTTATATATATTTTTAGCATTTTGCATTTTTGATTTATTTCATATTTTTCACACTTTTGTGTTGCTTAGCCATAGTCAGCCAGTATACATTGGCTGACTATGGCTAAGCATGTCAAATGCTAAAAATATATATATAAAAATCTAAATATTTATAGGGCTGCATCATCTTAATTGTAAAATTAAGTTTACCTGGTCGGTATAATGTATGTAAATACTTCCGACAGATGGCGTAGGTGTCACCTAAGACGTTAAGTATGAATGTGTTGTCGAGATTAGCAGTCGGGAGCAATTGTCACGGTGGCTGAATTGGCAAAGCATCTGGACGGTATCCAGGAGATGCAGGTTCAAATCCTGCTCGTGACTGTTATTTTTGATTTCACATTTTCACACTTTGTGTTTAATGTATGTTTATGGTTTAGACGCTGAAATCCGAATGAGGTATGTAAACGCATCCGACAGGTGGCTTGGGTCGTAAAGACAAATGTGGAGATTTGGAATCGTCGTTGGGTGACTGCAATAGCTTAGCGGTCTAGAGCAATCCCTGGATTGGATGGGACTCAGGTTTGAATCCTGCTTTTTCATGTATAATAGTGAATTATCTATGTGCTGCTCGCAGTAAAGTTCCCTTTTTCGACTTTCGCAAATAATATGTTATTAAAAGTAGGTGAGCATGTCAAGTGCTAAAAATACAGATTAAAATAACCTAGGTAAAGTTTCAATTTTATTATTAAGCTTGAAAAATGCATGATAACGGAGAATATCAAAAAAATTAAAAGATATATCTTAAATAGCTTCGCGTTATGCTGGCACTGCCGTGCTTTCAAGTAATAAGTAAGTATGAAGAGTAACTTTGGAGCATTTCGAAAAAGGTGTCGTGGATGTTGTACAAATATTTAAATATAAATATTCACGGACATTTTTCACACAACGCCATCTAGTCCCAAACTAAGCTTAACGCTTGTGCTATGGGTTGGGGGGATTACGGATATAATACTTTTTTTTGTAAATATATACATATAATAGATAGAAAACACCCAAACGCTGTACAAATATCTGTGTTCATCACACAAATAATTGTCCTCAGTGGGAATCGACGACCTCGTGCATGGAAGTCGGTTACACTACCGACTACGCCACGAGGCCCGTGATCTCTAGTCGCTGTCTTTGAAGCAGAATACTGGTAACTTGGTAATCGTAACGGTTTTTATATTTATGTTGCTTTCGGTCTCTGAGCCCTCCCATCCATTGCCACAACAAGCGGCCTTGTGCGACCAGTATCCAAAATATTTTAAAACGTCCATTTATCCAACGGTTTCCTTTGGCCCGGTTCAGGTTGTTTCTCTATAACGGACAGTGATAATTTATGAGAAAATCAAAAAGTAAAGTACTATTTTGGAAAGTCACAGATGGCGTGTTTTATAGTCGACCTTGGACTCCCTTGATCTTACAATTATTGTATCAGTACTTATATACGATCAATAAGGGGAATAAAACAACTCCTACATTTCACATACATTTATTTATTTAAAAAGTAAATCCATTACAAATTTTACGAAAACAATCGAAAAGCGACAAAACATTAAACATATAAAAAATTGAACGCATCAATATAATGACAGCAAATGTGGAATGTGCCTACAATATGTCTATGACACGCAACCAATAAACACGTGATAGATACCTATCTAATTTAATTAAATACATTTAGGCAGTTATTGCGCAAGCGAAACAATGATCGAGTCTCGTATAGAACAAGCAATATCATTTTCATTAACTAAAAACAAATATCATGGCATTTGTTTTAACAAACTAATATTCGGGACCGCTCGTTGTGGCGTTCTCTTGGGGAGGCCTATGCCCAGCAGTGGCCGTTGAAACGCTGATGGATGGATAGATGGAAACTAATATTCGAAGAACGAGTCATTACTACACAAAAAAATTGACGTTAACTATGTAGGTAGTATAGTTATAACGCAAATAAATATTTAGATAACTAAATGGTTATCCATAGTTACGAGAGTATGGCAAGGATTGCTTAACCTGTGCCCCAGGTTGCCAATCTATAATGCATTTTACCAACATGGTAGTATATGTTCTTAGCTTTATATATTATGATCACTATCCGTCCACAATCATCGTCCATTTGCGATTAGAATAATATCGAAAATATTATACGTTAAACAGTTAAGTAATAGTTTTGATATTCGAGAATCAATTTATTTATCGAGCCAGAAATTCTGTAATACATTCTCAACTCTATGTACTTTAGAACTATCAATTTTATTTAAAACAATCGATATTATTCTTCACCCAAATTAATATACGAGACTGATTGCCGGACTACATGTATGAAGAAACTGGTCCAAAAATAGAAAGGAATCGTTATCAAATTTAGATCTAATAGAAAACGAATATTGCTTGCATACAGTCTGGCTTCACAACAGCTGATTTAGCTAATTGGTACTGCCAGTGTGGAGGACCTACTTTTTATTGCTTAATATATACGAGAATATGTCTGATGTTGATATGTGCGACAAGAAATAATATAACAAGCCATAGTTCATCGCATGCACATATTTTAGTATGTTGTCAGAGCAAACCAATATAATTGTCTTTCTTACATTAATGACTTGGATATTTTTATCAATAACATTGTCAAATAATCTAAATATTATTGCTGCGATACATGAGTTTTAAAACAATGTTACTCACAAACCAATTTTACTAATGAAGTTAATATACCTTAACCAGTATTCAAATTAAATATACAAAAATAATGATTGAATGAAATGCAATATTTTTTATCAATCACCCCACGTCACGTATTCCTAAAAGACTGGAATCAAGTTTACCATATACAAAAATCTGAGAATTGGTTTAAAATTTATTTTGCGAATCTTCAAATTATCCCATAGTCTACTGTCAAAAAATTTTATTTATGAACGGAAAAATACGTGATATTATAAAATTTAAGTAATCACGCCAAGAGATATTTTAATGTGTATGATGAATTCCACTAGGATTATGTGTGTATAATACACACACATACGACAAGCACACACACACAAACAAGAAACTTAATTGCGGAATGACGTCATAGACACTATGTTGATAATGAAAATAGGCAAACAGGAAGAATGGTTACACAAATACATTTGGAAACTGAAAAATCGGTACTTAGCGTGTGCACGGTCAAATGAACAAAAATGAGCACTTTATAGATCATCGGTGGATAAATGTAACTTGTTTCAGTTGCTCACAAGACTAACGTTACGAAAAATGTATACCTAGTTAGTTACAGTTGTATACAGACACTGGTTCGCCGTTTACGGAAAGAACTAATATTTTTATTCATTTGATCGTGTAACGGCCGGCTCACGCGTAGACAGCATTGGTTATTAGTTGGCCACAATGTAATAAAGATGTTAGAGATAAACTTGTACATGAGGGTACGAAGGGGCGGGGTCACTTGAGCGCGCATTCGACGAACACAGTGCGGGGCGCATCTTCGACCAATGGAGGGGGCGAAGCGCGATCGGGGGAAGGGGGTGACCCACGCTCCCCCACCACAGACTGCACAGACGTCAGCGGGTGTATTTCTTTCAGCAGAGACCTGCAACAGGGTTTTCATTCATTACAATTCGCTTCATCACATTTAAATCTGTTTAGAGTACAGTCAATCTGGGCAACTTTGATTCATTCGGGTAACATTGACAGTGTGACTATCAGAATGTTTTTTCCCTATGAAATCAATATTTTTTGTTAATGCTTGCTTTAGATTCTATTTTTTAAACAAGCTCCGTAGACACACCTTAAAACAAAAGCGAAGTTATCAAACAGAGTTAATATCAAAACTTTTTCCGAAGTTAGCGCGCGAATTTGAGTATGTGAAACAGTGAATAACTTTTTTGATATTTTGTGAATGTATGGCACTCCATACACTTACTATATAGATGACAATTTACTCTATATGTAGTAGGGCGAATAGATACTTCAAACCAGTGTTTACATATTTTTTGTTTGTTTTAATTGTTTTAGCTTGTCTTCACGGTTTGTTCATTTTTAGGATTTAAACGAGGTTTTGATACGAATTAAAAAAATATATACTTGTAACTGCTAAATTTTGATTGATGGACCTTTTTTACAAATATATATGATACTACTACAAATTTATGTTTGTATCGCCACACCGCATCCCTAATTTGGGAATAATATAAACCAATGTTACCCAAAGTAATTTAATAATCAAATATTACCTCATTTATGTGACGGATTTAATGTGCGTCAAAGTTACACTTTTGTGGGTGGTAACTTTGACATACTACATAAATAGATTTTTCTCTATAATTAATGGATATTATAGTCTTTCACTGTTGTCTATGGATAAAACATATTCTGAGGACACTAACAAAGTATAATATTGTCATTTAAATGTTAAAACATTTAAAATACTGTGAAAAATATCGCTGTAATCTGTCAAAGTTACCCAGAATGACTGTACTTACTGTATTAATAAGGCTAACATCTTTTGTTCAATAATGGCGCTCTAAATAGCTGTCATTTGTTATAATGCCATCTATCGGCAATAAAATGTACTACAGTTGCCGTTCGCTTGGACTTTCAAATTATACTGCTATTTATGGCGATTAAAGGTGTGCTCCATGCACACGTTTAAAAAGATCAATACATTACGGTATACGTACCATAGCTGCGAATCCACGACGGCCCGCACTTTTGGCACCGGGAAGCCGTTGAACGCGGAAGCCACGGGCAGAGTATAAGCACCCATGTCGCGGAACACAAGCCAGTCACCAATGCGTAGTGAAGGCAGGTGGGTGGCATTCAGCACGCAGTCCAGCCCGTCACAGGTGGGGCCCCACACTGAGCAAGGTAGGTACGGTTCCGATGTGGGCTGCAAGACCAAACAATAATTAACTTGCTGCCATACTCAGTATCATTTTATTGAAACTCTCTTTACTTAATAAGGACTTACTAAGAAGGACCCACTATAATGGGTGATATAATACTGGATTGGAGCAATTCTTTTTTATTTGATTATGGTAGCAGACACGCCACTTGATGGTGGTGAAGTGCTAACAGCCGCTCACTTATTAATACTAAGAATATAGGCAAGTCACTGCTCACCATTTCCTTTCACGGCTAGAAAATAAATAATTGGCTATCTCAAATTAAAACCTAAATATACCAAGGTACTTTACAATCGTCTGTTGTGTGGTATCGACCCGATCGAGTCCGATAACATGTAAATACTCCAACTAGGTACCCAAATTTACCACCAGTAATTTAATGGTTGCTATGCGCTTATTTCTCTTAGCGCAGACTAGTGAAACGGATGGCGAACGGACTTTATGAATATAGAAATTGCTAATTAACAAGTAATACCTATAGTAGCTTAATGGTTAAAGTTCAAAAGTCGATTAAGCAAGTAATTAAGCAGACCACACTTGCAGTTAAATGAAAACTCGAAATTAAACCCAATGAAAACCCGTCTGGCCCGTGCAGTGCAAGAAGAGGCTTTAGAGTGGGATGTGAGGAACGAGCACACGTGTGGATAAAATAGCTATTGGAACTTAACATAGTAACACTCACATAGAGGGGCTCAGCGGCGACTTTCTGGTGATCATACAGCACGCAGTTGAAGGAGCCGTACACGCCATCGTTGATGAAATACATTGTGTGTGTCTCCGCGTCTACGTCCGGTACTTTAGACGCGATCTGCAACATCATAAATTATAAAATATTGGGCTAAGCGTGCTTTCATAAAACCGGAAAGCTACCATAGTAAAAAAGCGAGATGACTTACTTCGCGCTTGGCGTGCACGCAGGCAGCGAGCGTATACGCAGCGGCGGCGAAGTATCGGCCCGGCTCTGCAATCACGCGTACGTTGCGTGAGGGGAAGTGCTCCTCTAGCGCGCTATTGATTACTTGCGATACCTACATAGACATATCACTCAGTATTAGAAACAAAAAACGTTTACATGCTCAGCTACTTTAAAGTACAAATTATTTGTGAATGTAGAAAAAGAGAACTTTAGTGTTAGCGGGATGCGAAACTGCGTTCCTCCCAATCCGGGGAAGTGCTCTCAGCCACTAAGCTATCGCACTGACCAACGGCCATACCCAATCCCCACATCACATTTGTCTTTACGACCCACGCCGCCTATCGGATGCATTTACATGCATAATCCAATATAGTAAGTTTAATTTTGCAATTAAAATTCATACTATTTGATGGCGTGATTTTTTAAACATTTTGATCTGTATTTTAGCACTTGACATGCCCAGCTACTTTACTCGCACTAAACTGCTCTTTTTCCACATTCGCAAATAATTAGTATAACAAAAATGAGTTAGGTACCTAATATGTAGTGTAAAATAAGTAGGTGGTAGGTGTACGCACCTCGTATATATCGGTGTCGCTGCCCCCGGGGAAGCCCCCGCCCAGGTCGAGCAGACGCATGCGGGCGTGCCCCACGCTGGCGCCCACACTGAACATGGCGCGACAGATGGCCACGGCCCGCGCGTACACGCCCGTCTCCATGGCGCCGCTGCCCACGTGGAACGACACGCCCGTCACCTGCGGGTAAGCGCATCTTACGTATAGGCCGTTCGTCATTACAGTGCTTATTTGTTCAGACGACCAAAATAAACGTATTTATTTAAGCCACTATAATATACATTTTATATTTACATGCACAACTTGTGTATCTCCTGCACTGTAAGAGAATCTATGTCGACTAATTAGACGCCGTGACACAATTCTAAAATTTTGTTTAATACTTATAATAACTTATATAGGAATAAGATCAATAATTTATACAAAATCAGAGGAGAGATTTTTTGAAAAACTAGACTTTTAGGACCAACGAAAACCGTTTGATTATTAAGAAAGCATAGAAACATACAAATATGTTATTATTTCTATGAATTTTATAGGCATTTGAATATTTTATGACGAGAAACGAGCAGTGTTATTGAACTTTTTCGTTAAATGAAAAATTCACAGTAGCAGCCAATAGGCTCGCCCCCTATTACATGGGACTCAAACATAGCTGGCGAACCGTGGGTTTATAATGCACCTCTGCCTACGCCTTCGGGGAATACAGGCGTGATACTATGTTAATATATTTATAATAAAGGATTTGCAGCAGTGTTCTCAGTAGTTCATGGACAGATGAACAATGTTGAATGTGGATTCTGGTGCATCCTTACACATAACCAATGTTTCAGATTGGATGTATAATATCCGTGCAGCTCCGATAGATCATATTAACGTTGCTAATAATACATCAGTCTCTGTAAAGCAGATGGGCAGTGTAAATATTGACGTACAAGGTAAGGATGGTGAAATTAGTCACATTCAGGTGAGAGATGTTCTATATGTACCAGAACTAAGTACTAACTTGTTATCTGTCAGTCAATTATAACGGCTGTCAAGTAATTTTCAATAAAAAAGGTTGTGAGATATATAATAAACAAAAACAATTAGTAACAACTGCATCTTTAAACTAACATGTATAAACTCAATACCTTTCAAGGAAATTGGGCTTTTGTATCAACGCCAAAAACTCAAAATATAAATCTATGGCACCTTAATTACAATGATGTCAAAAGATTGCCATCAAGTACTGAAGGTGTAAATTTATTGAATAACAAAGATAGTATTAATAACATTTGTCACCCATGTTTAGAAGGTAAACAAAGTAAATTTCCTTTTAATAATATTGGCTCAAGAGCTATTGTAATACATTCCGATTTATGTGGACCCATGGAAACGTCTTCGATAAGTGGAGCCAAATACTCCATCACTTTCATTGATGATTACTCACGAAACGAAAATGTTTATTTTCTTAAGTAAAAAACTAACATAACAGAAGTGTTTGAGATGTATAAGAAGGAAATGGAAACTCAATTAGAAAGGATAATAAAAATTCTGCAAACCGATAATTGTTTAGAATACATTAATAACAATTTAACTTAATACTTGTTAGGATGTGGTATCAAACATCAAACTACAGCGCCTTACACACCGGAACACAACGGACTGGCGGAGCGTATGAATCGCACAGTGGCTGAACGTGCCAGTAGTATGCTGTTTGCTGCTTGCTTATACTATAGAGTATATAATGAAGATATAATATTTCTAGCAGTGTATGTTGACGACTTGATATTATTTACTAATGTTGAAGAAACAAAATTATATACGAGGGGTGATCCAAAAGTAATGATAATTGGTTACTTCAGGTCCACATAAAAATCCAAAAAAAAATTTTTTCGCTAGCCTATACACTCACTACGTCAGCCTAAAAAAATCATATAAATAGGTCAGGATTTCCGGGAGATACATTCATTTGAATACGAACTGTCGAAGAGATAACATCAACATGGAGAAAAACGAAATTAGAGCTGTGATCAAGTACCTCTGTTTGAAAAAAATGTCTACAAAAGACATACACTGTGACTTGGTGGAAACATTGGGGGACTCTGCTCCTCCATATTCTACAGTTGCACGCTGGGCCAAGGAGTTTAAGCTGGGCAGAACATCCACTGAAGATGAACATCGCGAAGGACACCCATCCACGTCCCTCACAGAAGACAACGTGAAAAAAGTCGAAGATGTTGTGTTGGCAGATCGAAGAGTGACCATCAGGCATGTAGCTGAGGTCACAGGGATCTCATATAAAAGCGTTCAAAGAATCATTTCGAACGAGTTGCATATGAAAAAGGTCTCTGCGCGTTGGGTTCCCAGAATGTTAACCGACGAGCAAAAGAAAAAACGAGTTGACATTTCGAGGGTCAATCTCGAAAAGTTCCAAGCAGATAAAGAAAAATTTTTGTTGCGTTTTGTGACTATGGACGAGACCTGGATCCACCATTTTGATCCTGAAACAAAAAAACAATCGATGACTTGGAAGCGAGCCTCCTCACCGACGCCAAAGAAATTCAAAGTCTCAAGTTCGGCGGGAAAGGTTATGGCGTCTGTTTTTTGGGACGCTAAAGGAATAATTTTGGTGGAATATTTGGAAAAGGGAGCCACTATTACGGGCTCTTACTACGCAGACCAAATAAGAAGATTACGGGAGGCCATTAAGGAAAAAAGACGTGGCAAACTGCGAGCTGGAGTGCTGTTTCACCAAGACAACGCACCGGCTCACAAAGCCGCAGTTGCGATGGCTGCCATTCAAGAAACGGGATTCGAACTGGTCGAACACCCTCCCTATTCGCCAGATCTGGCTCCTAGTGACTTTTACCTCTTTCCTCGGCTCAAGGAACACCTGCGAGGCAAGAAATTTGAAGACAATAGCGAAGTTATGGCCGCTGTTGAGGCGTTTTGGGAGGGTCAAGAAAAGGAATTTTTTTCAAAGGGAATCCTGGGTTTAGAAAAAAGATGGACTAAATGTATTGATTTGTTAGGAGACTATGTAGAAAAATAAATTATTATTTTAACTTTAATTACCGTGTTTTATTTTCATTATCATTACTTTTGGATCACCCCTCGTATCAACAAGAAGTTTGAAATGCAAGATTTATGTGAACTGAACTATTACCTAGGATTACATATATACAGAGACAGGAACAAAGGAATTTTAAGCATTGGCCAACAACAATATATACAAGATATATTACAAAAATATTAAATGTTGAATTGTAAAGATGTTAAAACTCCAATTGATACCAAGACAAAGTTTGTAGTGGATGAGAAATCAGAAACAATTGCAGATATACATCCATATCGAGAAATTATTAGATGCTTGCTATATCTATCGCAAGGTACTCGTCCTGATTTATCTTATGCTGTAAACACACTCAGTAGATACAACACAAAGCCTACAATGCAACACTGGGTTGCAATAAAACGAGTGTTAAGTTATTTGCAATTTACGGAAAGTTATGTATTAACCTATAAAAGGAATACTGATTGTCACTCTTATTGGGCCAGCGATGAACATGATAGAAGGTCATGTACTGGATATGTATTTATTCATCAAGGTGGTGGAATATCATGGGATTCAAAACGACAAAATACAGTTGCACTGTCAACCGCAGAAGCTGAGTACATGTCACTGTCAAGTTGCACTCAAGAGGCAGTATGGTTTCAACAAATGCAAGAAGAGTTTTTGCCGTAATTGGTCACTTTACCTATAATCATTTTATGTAATAATCAAAGTGCTATTAAACTTGCAGATTCTGATAATTATCATTCAAGGAGCAAGCACATTGATATTAGGCATAATTTTATACGTGATGAGCTGCACTCTAAGAAAATTATTATATATATCTAGACTAGCGAGATGGTGGCTGATGCACTGACAAAAGATACTCCCCAACTGAAGCTAAATCACTACTCTGCAAAAATGGGATTATGTCCAAGGGTGGATGTTGTAATGTATCCATAAAACCTATTAATATTGAACGCATCATTTATTATGCAGCTACTAGTGCCCCCTAGGGTAAGTGTTACGTCACTCTTCCTTTTTCCGTGTTGCTCTGGCTCGAACCAACGTTTTGTATCTTGTATTAATTAATGAATCTATCCTTTGCAATAAACTCTTTTATTTTCTAGTTAAGCTATCGTGACATTCACACGGGACCATAAATTTCGATAACACGTTATTTCTTAATGACTTGGGTGACGTCTGCGATACCCGCCGGATGTGTACATACATTTCACGATAAAGTGGGCCCGATAATATCGGGACCTTGAAGACGTCTGAGGCAAAAGTTTCACTTCTACACTCGTGTTGTTAATTACTCTTATGTCTGACCCTATGTCCTAATTGCCGAAGTTGTTCGACGACAAAATCAGTCGTTCGCTTTGCCGTACAACAAAACTTTGAAGTTGATCGTACAACGCCGTTGTGTCCAAACCGCGAAATGTCGTCGAGTCGCTGAAGATGGCGTTGTCAAAGGCCAATGTGCTTTACCTAAGTGAAAACTGTTACTTATTTAAAATATTTATTAGCGAAGAAACAAAATTCCAAACGTGAACAAATACAACAAATACATATATAGAGATAGGATGAAATTTGGTCAATTTTACCATATGAACTGTCAACTACTAGAAAACAACAGTTTATTTTACCAGTACACTAGTCAAGTCAGATACATTTGACTATGTTGTTGAAGCATTAAGAGTAAAATGTACACAAAAGATTAAAAATTTTAAGAAAGCATTCTGTTAACAAAAATCAATGAAATTATTAATTTTAGTAAACAAACACGTGATTTCCGCACGACCGACACGACAAAATAGAACCGGTTTGAAATTCAAACACGCCGACCAACCAATGCGACATCGCATGTCCGTGCGTGTTGCCAGTTAGGACATTCAAAGAGCTGCGTTTAAATTTTGTCGCGCTAGTTGGTCGGTTGGACAACAAAAGTTGTGTCGTACTGCGACAGCCAATTAGGACATAGCGTAAGCCTATATTTAAGGTAAAAACATATTTGATCAATTTGATTAATAACAATAATGTATAGTAGTTATTATATATTCTGTTTTTTTCTTGTCACATTAATGCTGGTGTTCGTTCTCCCCTACGTCGCATTGATAATAATTATAACACACATTTCATAGACTTAGATATGTTTACGCTATCACATGGTCAATTTCGAAATTTGCTTTTACAAAACATAAAATAGATTAAATAGTAAAAAATAATTGATTAAGTAAATATTTTTGTAAACGATGATTAAAAGTAGAATGTCTAGATTTGTAATTAAAGATTTGGTCTAAATTTACTTTTGAATTAACTCACTCCATACATTTCAAGTGTAAAAATATTTTTACTTAAAATGTGGATAACGTTCCAAGTTATGCAATGATAAAGCTGACAGTTAAGACTAAAATAAGGAAATAGTATAACTGTTGGTTTAAATGAAATAATTAAATAAATTTTTTACTTAAAATGTGGATAACGTTCTAAGTTATGCAATGATAAAGCTGATAGTTAAGACTTAGAATAAGGAAATAGTGTAACTGTTTGTTTAAATAAAATAATAAAATAAAATATTCGCAATGTTCTCTGTTTCTAAAATTTGGTATATTGAACAAATAAGCACGCGAAAATTTGACTTACAATTTGCGCTCTTCATTGTCGTTATGTTCAATCTCCCAAGTTCATTATTACAGTTGTGCATGTTTGTTCAACCTCCATATAAAAAGTGAAAATATAGCTTAAGTTATGATCACCCATAAAAAAATATTTTAGACCCATTGAACAAAGTGTTAGTTCGAATGTCCATTGTATTTATGAGGAAAAAAGCAAAAAAACGTACTTCAAGTCCGAGAACGGCGGCCAACTTGAGCAAACGTGGGGCCTCAGTGATGGGGTCGCACCCGAACTTAATGCCCAGCGGACACTGCGCAGACTCCGCGTCACAACGAATCCGGATCACCAGCCTAGGAACAACATTAACTACTTATAGTGAACTGATTTTTAATATAATAACTGCCTCTGTGGTGCAGCGGTAGTGTGAGCGACTGCTGACCATGAGGTCTCGGGTTCGATCCCCAGGTCAGGCAGCGTTATTGAGCTTTTTCGTAAAAAGAAAAATTCTCAGTAGCAGCCCGGGGTTTGGAAATGTGCCCGGTAGACGACAATAGACTCCCCCCTATTACCTGGGACTTAAACATAGCTGGCGAACCGTGGGTGTGTAATATATCTCTGCCCACCCCTTCGGGGAATACAGGCGTGACGCTGTTTTCTTTTTTTATAAACACGGTGAGATTGCAAACAATATGACGCAGTGTGACGATGGAGGCGAAGTTCGAAAAAGCATAATTTAGCATAAAGTTATTTATGATCAGCCTCTTAGCAATAATTTGATATGTATGAAAATCGTTTTGATTAGGCAACTAGTGATTATGTACTACAACGTCATTAGCTATATGCATTCCCCACGGCCATAAGGAATTAGGCATCCATAGACCGAGTTTAAAATCCGTGAATCATTATTGATTTTTAAATATACGTATATGGTCGTAGGAAAACCTCAGCTCCAAGATTGACGTTAAAATACCACTGAACTAAGTAAGCAACATAGTTCGAGTGGCCCGTCAATACAGGTGGAGAGACGGCACACGGCGGGTTTATTTAGTGGGTGAGGGCCCCACATTACCCTGATCGTTGCCCCGAACGACGGGGTGTGCGGTAGGTACATTTTATTACATTAAAATGCACAAGGTCAACGTTGCTAGATAATGTGTTCACTATGTTCAGGATAAGAGGAATTTCCCCCGTAATGAATTAATACAGGTAATGAGCACTCACTGAGCATGAGGCATATATTGCTTGATCTTAACGAGTTCCGTCTCTGAGTCGAACGTCATGCAGTCCACGCCGACGGCTGAGGAGTAACGAATGTGCGACGCCATCTTAGCCGGATTTGCGAAAATGATGCGCCTGTTTAAATTATAAAATCAAAGGTTAGTTGATTTTTTTTACATATTTGAAGCACTTGACATGATTGGACATTTACCAGAACACAAAATGCGAAAATATTATATGGAAATTGATAGGCCCAAGCGATTGTCCCGATAGCTCAGTTGACAGAGCGTCTGAAATAGTAATCCAGCGGGTCTAGCCAAGTTGCATTCTATGATCGCTAACGCTAATAGAAAACGTTTTAAATGTATGGGAATTTGACATCTATAACTTTAGATATAGAACCTATATTTATCTAAGTCTTTAACAATATCTACAACCCTAAGTCACGTGACTTAACGTTAGAGATGTCAAATTTCCATACATTTCAACAGTTTTCTATTAGCGTTAGCGATCATAAAATGCAACTTGGCCAGCCCCCCAGAAAACTAAACCACGCTCGTGGCTATCTGTTCTATTTCACATTTCCTTGCTATGTTCAATAGTTTTTTTTTTTACAAATCCCTTATAAATCGTAACCAACATACTTGTATGTATATGTCCATCCATCAGCCTTTTGACGTTCACTGCTGGACATAGGCCTCCCCAAGAGAACGCCACGACAAGCGGTCCTGTGCGTTCATATGGGGGAATAGTGCCGTAATCGCCACGCTTGGCAGGCGGGTTGGCAATCGTAGTGGATGTCGTTAATACTCGAGGGAATGCTGCTGCCCGCGCCCTCGGTATTCCCTCAGTCGGCTCTTACGACTCCCATGGGTGGAGAGGGGTGGGACAATTCTAAAGCCGGCCCCACACGACATATTATTTATATGTAAGTCACCCCTTATTAGTAGCGAATCATTGAAAATTGGATATCTATCGGTGGATAAAAATACAAAAAATATTCCGAAGAGTTCATTAATGTGTGAGAGGCAACATAGCGTACCAACAATTTCATCATTATCATTTTTTATTGCTTATGAAGGATGACGTACCTCGGCCCACCTGGTCGTAAGTGGTAACCGTCGCTCATGGACGCAACTATGCTAAGAGTACTGTCAAACCGCTGCTCATCATTTGGAATGAAAATTCACAGAGGTGCTTTATGGCCACACGGGAGACCGTAGTACCAACCCGTTCGAGCGCGATAACAAGTTAATACTAGCACTTGGCACCCAGCCCTACCATCAGTAATGCAATGGGTGATAATTGCTTACATCCCTTATACCCGCAAGAAACATTAGGGTAGTGGATGATACTTGTTGTCTTAGTCCGCTCCATTGCAAAACAGTGGCTATAATTTACTTAAAACATAAGTACTTAACAAGCCTTATTTTCAAGATGGCGAATAACGCCATAGGGGGCCCAAAAACTTGAAATTAAGCTGTCCTGATCATCTTCCCCCAAAATCATATAAAAAAATTAGCTTTCTCGGTTCACTTCACAACAGGCTTGATAACAGTAATCAAGTATCTCCAAAATATTGAAGTGATCTAATGAAATACGATTCAAGGATTTCGAAAAATGTATTCTTTCTTATTTTAATGGCGAGATTAATAGTATATTTGATAAAATAAACCTACAAAATACAACAATCCGCCATTATAGCTGAAACACCAATCAGAGCGAATGACGTCACGCCTTAGTAAACGTCATTGTAAAGTAGTGTCTTACATTCTCTTTCTCTAATGTTTACTGTTGCCATATTGAGGCGTGACGTCATGACAAACGAATGATATCGGCGTGCGTTTTGCCATGAGTTTAAAATTTAAATTTCATTTTATTCCGCAATAAACTATTATTTTTACAGAAATATGATATATTTATCACTTATAAAATATTTTTGAATATCATAGAATAGATTTTGAAAAACAGTCATCATGCCTATTCAGGGCCTATTTTCGGACAGAATGATTGGACTAGAAGGGGACCTCCAGATTAAATATGTCTGTCGTTCTGCGTGTACCTAATTAGTTCTTAGGAATCTAAAAATATGGCAATACTCACTCAGGCTCCACTCCAAGGGAAGTGACGAGCTCGATCTCGGCCTTGGAGGCGCAATCGAAGCCGGCGCCCAGCGCGGCCAGGGTAGATACCAGCAGTTTGTCGTCGTTACACTTCACAGCTGAAATAAGCCATAATATCTGTATTTCATCTGTCCAGGAATGGAGTGGTACAATTAGCGCCATGATCCCTTTCTATTTTTGGGGGTCGTAGTCGACTAAAGAAGTAAATTTGAGCTGGCTGATCTAATCAGATACCAAAATGTTTAAGGATATTGGCATCAATAAAACCATTATCAATCGACTGTTTGACAGCGGAGTTTTAACGACTTTATGTGCTTTCGGGGGCTTCACCTCCCAGTAGGAAGGAATCTTAGTGAGACTATTGCTGACCTGACCAGTGTGGTAAGTAGGTCCCGCACTAGATTTACCCTTTTTTTGTTAAGGCGGGAAAAAATGTTCCCAAACACACACCCCGTCCCCGTGTGCCGTCTCTCCGCCTTTATTGGCGGGCCACTGGAACTATATTACATTCCTTCGGTGGTACACTAGATTTACCCTAGGGAAATCAGGAGCTATCTCTTTACCACCCCCTCACAGGATATTTTATTTTATTTTACTTTATTTGGGAAAATAAACGTTATTACATTGTATAATATATGCTTAAACAATGATATGCTTTTATATAATGTTAGTAAATGCAATAACCACAACATTTTCCACAGATTAGTTAGCTGTGTACAGAACATGGTATTTAAATAATATGTACTTACCCCTAGTGTTAAAAAACAAAATAGCATATCCTACTTTAATTAGTTAATAGTTATGAAGTGTCATAAATTAGAATTTATATTAATATTCCTAAGCTTACCATCAGGTGGGTATGCCACCTACGTAGTACAAAAAAAATATTGAATGGCGGCAAAATTCATAGTGTGAAAAATAAATTAAGATTTAGGTAATAGAGTGGCATATTTCACGGTGCCTTGGACACTAGGGGTAAACTTGCCGCTGAGTCGGTTAGTTACTCTTTCTTTGTAGAGGAAGCCGGTGGCCCACGATAGAGTAAAATATAACAACAAAATTACCATAGAAAGGATCGACGCGAGGCATGAGCTCCTTCCAGCGACGATACCTGGCGACCACCTCCCCCAGGTCCATCACGTAGAAAGGGTCCTCCTGCGTCCCACTCTCCACTATTTCCCGGATTATTTCCACGGGCGACCAGGCGCCCTCCATCACAGTGATGCGTTCTTCTTCAACGACCTTCATCTCGCCAAGGATTGTGAACCTTTGGTTCAGGTAAGTTTCCAGAGTTCCGTGCGGTGGCCTAGGAGGTGTCAGGTGTTGGAGCCAGGTGGTGGCGGCCCACTTGCGCTAGTCCACAAGTGTCAGCTGAAACATATAAAACGAACATTTTTATTTTGGATTGAGACAGGACTCATAGAGAATGTAACATAGGAGACTTTACAGGTCTACGGTCACAGTGTGCCAATATTATGAATATTGTTACAAAAATTGTATGTTAGGCACTCTACACAAATCCCACTGAAGTAATGTAATATAGTTCCAGTGGCCCGCCAACACAGGTGGAGAGACGGCACACGGCGGGTTTATTTAGTGGGTGAGAGCCCCACGCTACCCTGTTCGTTGCCCGGAATGACGGGGTGTGCGGTTAGGTACATTTCTTCCCGTCTTAACAAAACTAGCTGCTGTCTATTTCTATATTACATGTTTGCATTATGTTAGGGAGACTGCCGCGCCCTCAAATTCCGCTCGCACCTATGTATTACAATTGGACCGTGTTATGCAGAAATGAGCTAATCCACATAAAAGTTATGCTGATTTTAGCCACTTCCGCTTTATTTTTTAGTGTTATTGAGTAGTCTTGGGTTGGTACAACCTTTTTTTTACCGCATACCCCTTCGTTCGGGGAACGAACAGGGTAGTGTGAGGCCCTCACCCAATAAAAAAGCCCGCCGTGTGCCGTCTCTCCGCCTTTATTGGCGGGCCACCGGAACCATACATTCCTTCAGTGGTGGGTTGGTACAACCTATCATAAAAAAATTGTAGATGGTAGAATAAAACGAGTCTTCGTGACATAAAAATAGAGATATTTTTTTCGATTGCTTGGCATTAAAACATTAATTTTATCCAGTTTGTGGGTTGGATCATTTCTGCACAACACGGTGCAAATGTTGTTGGAAGTTATAAGTGAGTTTGTTACAGCGGCATCGGACGATGTACCACACCAAGAACCTGCCTCCAAATATTATACGTAGTAGTGTGGTGGGCACTTCCCACCTCAGTGTGGAGGAGACTGTTCTCGTCTGTAAAGAAAGGCGAGTACATACGTGGTGTGCGTTAGGCGTCAGCGGGCCCGCGCTCGGCGCAGCCAGGGCGGGTCGACGTTGAGCGCGCGGCGCCAGCAGCGCGTGGCGGGGCGCGGGCGCACGGCGGGGGGCGCGGGGGCCCACTCTCGCCCGGCACTGGCAGATGCGCCGGACTCGCCCGGTGCTCCCTGGGGACGACGAACAACGTCATTGTAAATACAATTATTAATGTTCTGTGTTAAAGGTATTTTTAACAAAAATAATGCTAGATCAAACTGCGGTACACCCAGCTCTTATGTGTCGCTGGGCATACGTAAAATTGACGCACATTATCTTTGCATCGCCAAGTCAGATACGCACATTATTTTTTATCATCATTTCGACATGCTTTCCATCAAACCTATCTAACCTGTGGCACAAATACAAGGATAATATGTCAGAAGACATATTCTAATTCGTGTCAGTTCAAGAAATCCCGATCTCGAGATGAATGAGGAAATACATAATCGGGCTTTGCTCTTGATCGAAGACATTATGTTACCTCACGTGAGGTAGCTTATTAGTCAGGTTAGGAATGCCAGCGCCAAATTGTGAAATGAATGACGCATTTAATCGAGAATTGGAACGGGAACGTGAATATGATCATCAGGAATTAGATTTAGTAATTCAAACGAATGTACCCCTGTGGAATCCCCAACAAAGGAAGTTTAAGATACATTAATGAAGGAAATTTATGATGGAAATGGTGGTTTATATAAACCATCATTAAGGCACAGAAAATATTTTCTGGATGCCCCTGATGGAACTGGTAAGACTTCACCCATATCAGTAGATTTAACCACTGTACGTGCGATTTCCAACATTGCGGTTGCAGTTGTTTCTTCTGGAATAGCAGCTACATTGTTAGAAGGATGCCGTACGGCTCATTCAGCATTAAAATTACCGTTAAATCTTCAAACTATTGAAGAACCAACATGTAATATTGCAAAACACTCCGCAATGGCCAAAGATTTATCAGCATCGAAAATCATCATCTGGGCCGAATGCACAATGGCGCATAAACGTGCATTGCAAGCACTTAACTGAACATTGAAAGATCTACGCCATAACTCGAGATGTTTTGGAGGCGCAATGATTTTACTGTCTGGCGATTTTCGTCAAACACTGCCAATAATTCCAAGATCAACTGCTGCCAACGAAATAAACGCTTGCCTTAAATCATCGAATCTATGGCGCTCTGTGAAAAAACTTCAGCTGACAACAAATATGAGAGTTGCATTGCTGAACGATACATCTGCTGAAGATTTCTCTGAGCAATAGCTGACTATCGGTAATGGTCGAGTACCTGTCGACGCATTGAGCGGATTGATTTTATTTCCTCCAAATTTCTGTAACTTTGTCTCATCGAAAGACGAACTCATCAACAAAGTATTCCCAAACATCATTACTAACCACAAAAATAATGGATGGTTGAGTGAGCTAGCAATTTTGGCGGCTAAATATAAAGATGTAGATGACTTAAACTACATAATTCACAATGAAATCTTTGGTACACTGCATTCATTCAAATCTATTGACTGTGTAACAAATAAAGATGAAGCCACCAACTACCCAATTGAATTAAACTCCTTGGATCTGCCTGGCTTACCACCGCACAATTTACGACTAAAGGTTGGCTCCGTAGATACCAACCATACTTCGAAACATAAACCAACCAAAATTGTGCAACGGAACCCCTTTTTGTGGTAAGTAAATTGATGAACAGTGTGATTTATGCCACAATACTCAAAAGAAAATTCGAAGGTGAGGAAGTTCTCATTCCGAGGATCCCGATGATCCCAACCGATATGCCGTTTGAGTTTAAACGACTTAAATTTCCGATCCGTCTTGCATTAGCCATGACCATTAACAAATCACAAGGCCAATCCTTGAAAATTTGTAGTCTGAATCTAGAAAATCTATGTTTTTCCCATGTTCAATTATATGTGGCATGTTCACGGGTTGAAAGACCATGTGCGTTAAATGTTCTTGCGCTTGATAATAAAACGAAAAATGTCGTCTATCACAAGGTGCTTCACTGAAGAGTGCAATCCATGCATCAAAATACATGGCCAATAAAGAATCTTTAAAATACTTGATGTTTTTTATTTATATTTATTATCCTAATAAAAATAAAATCCAAAATCTGCTCATTTATTGGCCCTAAGGCGGAACAAAGTTCGCCGGGTCAGCTAGTTACCGATAAACAAAACCGAATCGATAAGGAAAATTTTTAAAATAATTAAAAACTGATTTGATATTCGGTGATTAAAAAAAAACTTTTTCCTTTTAACAACATAGTGGCTCTATCTGGGATAAACCTTGAACTGAACGGTGTAGATAACTTCACATAATGTGATAAGCAGTTACGATATATACAGCCAGCAACAGTTATCAACGAGACAACGAATTACGAGCAATGAGGTAATCAATCGAATAAAATAGAATAGTATTTTAACATATAACACTACTATTGATGAACCACTACCGCCATTCGTGACTCTGGCACACATAACATTCAATAAGGTTCCCTATAGGCTATCAGTCGCTCAGTCTAGGTTTTTAGACGCTTTTTATTAGCTTCACTTGTATGTTTGAAACCGACTCCTTTAAGCGCGATTTGACCCACTTTGAACGGACAGATTTAATTTAAACTTTGTACACTTATCAAGAACCGATAACAATACAATAATTTGATAAATTTGTCTCATTTTTTGATCAGAATCGCCAGGATTATTTTTTTTAACAATCTTTTGATTGCACTAAAAAGTGAAAATTAAATATAGTTTAAAAAAACAAAAAAAAAACGCTTTTATAGCACATCGAACTAAAAAGTGAAAAATAATTCTTAATATAGGTAGAAAAGTAATAATGAACAAAAAATATTAGTATTATTGTGAAAAAAGCGTGGGGCGCTTTGTGCCATCTTTTTCGTATATACATAATTATTTTGAGCACCCCACGCTATTTCACAAAAATACTAATATTTTTTGTTCATTATTACTTTTCTACCTATATTAAGAATTATTAGTATATGAGAGCACTACACTAGCCAGTTTCTCCCTTAACAACGGTAGGTACCCTCATATTTTTGTTAAAAAAGGACTACTTGCGCCAGCTAGGTGATATGAAGTAGACACGTAACGAAGGCGAAAAGGGGTTAAATAATTTTTCGCTTTAGACCTTACCTCACCTAAACTGATCGAAGATGAGTCTGTAACTCTATAATTTAGTAGCATTAAAATGCATTCCAACTTTTTGGTGTTTTTTACTAGCATGTCAACTACATCTGTTATAAATTTTTTTAAATGAAAAAAATATATTATAGACATTGTGCCATTCAAATAAAAATTAATTTTAAAATATAGGGCATTCTGCATGAATACTATTAAATAATATAGGTAGTATCATTAGTGCATTACTTCTACACTTATTTTCATTTTACCTTATAATATAGCCTTTTAACGTCCACTGCTGGACATTGGCCTCCCCAAGAATGGGGAATAGTGCCGTAATAGATGTTGTTAATACTCGAAGGAGTGCTGCTGCCCACTCCCCCGATATTCCCTCAGTCGACTCTTACGACTCCCATGGGTGGAGAGGGGTGGGACAATTCTAAAGCCGGCCCCACACGGCCAAGAGATAGATAGATAGATAGAATGTAACTATCTAAATCGTATCGACATCGTATCGTCTCGCTTGTGATTGGTAAAGAAACCGACGCGCGATGTCACAATAATCCCTCGGCCAATCACAGTGATCTTTCAACCAATCATAATGACACGATGCGATGTCGATACGATTTAGTGAGTTACATTACCCCCCAGCGCCCGTAGAATGTAAGTCACTAAATCGTATCGACATTGTATCGTCTCGCTTGTGATTGGTAGAGAAACCGACGCGTGATGTGGCAATAATCCCTCGGCCAATCTCGGTGATCTCTTAACCAATTACAGTGACACGATGCGATGTCGATACGATTTAGTGGGATACATTCTAACCCCTTAGGGGAGTTAGACGGAATCTCATATCTCACTATCGACATCGTATCGTGATCCCTGTGATTAGTTGAGAGACCACCATAATTAGCCAACAGATTATTGCCACATCACGCGTCAGTTTCTCTACCAATCACAAGCGAATCGATACGATGACGCTTGTGAAATATAAGATTTCATCTAACCCCCCAGAATAGAGTTGTAGGTGACACCTGACGAATCAATTCAATATTTTAAAATTATATTTATTTACACTGTCACAGACGGGCACTGCACAGCGTAAGTCCGATCACGAGCTTTTGTGCTATAGTAGGTATAAATTGCCCCTGGACCTTGGAACTTGATCAAACGTAGAAAACAAAATGTCTACAGCGCAATAAATGAACAGCATCTACCCGGTCATTACTATGAATATTCTATTAGGTATGATGGGTATGTATTTCCATAACTATGAAGTATATGCTAATTTGCTATAATGAAGGGGTCTTGGATGTGTATTATAGGGTATTAGAATATTCAAAGACTAGGCTTGGAGCAAACTAGAGATGTTAAAAGCACTGTATTCAAGGGGCCCTGAACTACCGGCCTGTGAACTTAGTTTTCATCGAAATTATTATTTGTGAAATTCTTCACAATTCATCACTTCTCGAAGAAAAATATCGTGAGGAAACCTGCATGCCAGTGCGATTTTATCCATGCCTTGCGTAGTCTGCCAACCTACACCTAGGTAAGGATAAGGGACTATGTCTTAACTCTGAGAAGCGACCCATGCTAAAGTGGGACACTAATGGTGAGTGGGAAAACCGTCCGCACACCAGTAAAATTATTTTTTTACAAAAAATACAGTAAAATGTGACATGTGATTAGGCTGATTACATAAAAACGATGACGTACGTGTTTCGATCGCAGCGGAGCTTTACACACGCAGTTACCGCAACCATGGCCATGGTCGGCCGTGACCGTGGCCAAATTATTGAATAACTTATGCGTCATTGGACTAAATATTATATTTTTATTATTTTTAATAGAAAAATAAGTAAATAGATAATAAATGTTGATGACATATAAGCTTCCTTTTAAATAGAAATTAAGCATTTGATTCGCACCGACACCGACGATAAATATGAATTAAAAATAACTAAAAGCTAATGTGTACTGAATGATATAAAGAAAACAATACGACAAACAAATCCAAGGGATATAAAAGAAACCGCCTGCGTCCTTCTGGTAGAATTCATTAAACAAAATTGTTGTCTATTTTGGGACACGTAACCTTGTCTTTTAAGAAAATTATGAGTTTCACTTTTACATGTCTACCGTTAGCCTTACCTATATTTATTAAAACACACAAGCTAATAAAATAATTGCTTTATTAATTCCAATCCAAGAGATGATCTGGTGATGCAAGACGCAATTTCCTTCTTAAAATGATTAGCATAAAACGAGCCGCTTATCTATTTCCATTGGAAATGATGTAAGTATCGCCTGATCAGCCAAGATAAAATGTATCTTATACAGTGCCATCATAAAAAAAATAGAACTTTGTGTTTAAAAAAATACAACATCTAAATGATTAGTAATTTTCATTATATTAAGGAATTTATAACCTACTTTATATCCCTTAAGTAGCTGTGCGCGACCAAGTCTCCTCTCGAACCGTCGCTCCTCTAGCATTAAATATATAGTTTTCACGCTTTCCCTAATAAAACATTGGTCGCTTTTTAATCATACAAATGAAACGGCAAACTAGTCAATAATATGTTTGTAAATCACACTGTAGTTAGATATATTTTTCCCGTGCAGGAATGTAATCCACAAAATTCCTCGTATAATACTGTGTCGAGACGATTTGATTATCTAAATTGAATTGTATCGTGACAGTAGAAGAGTGTGATGTAATAAACCGCGTAGTCGGCGCCAGCAAGGTCAATTTGATTTAAAGATATTCCGTTGCGCGTAATTTATGCCGTGATTTTTTCCGGACGGCAACCATGTAGGCGTGTCGATTGATATGAATCATTAATAAATCACTGAACATTTTTACATCTGTATACACTGTCATATGACAGTCTATTATATGAAGATAACTATATAGAGTGGTTAATTTTTAACCATTGGATTAGAATTGTATTAGTCAAAAATTGCAATGCCTATAGGTAATTTACAGTATTCATAGAAAAAAAAGATATTATTACAGATTATATGCGTATTATATTAGTTTCACTTACCTGTATTTACTGCTTAATATAATAAAATGTAGGTATATTTTAAATATCATATAATCGTTACATAGTTTATAGAAGTAAAATAAATTATAATTTGTATGGTTAGCGTTAGTTAGTTTCGTCTGACTGATCAATCTCGAATAAAACCTATCCGAAACCAAGAATTCACAGGTTATTTCTTGCAATCATTTAAATAATCGTAACAGACATAAAACTCACCCTTAATAGCGAAATTCTCAAAGCTTTTCTTCCTCTTTTAAGCAACAACCTGAGGTTGTTGCTAAAATAAATCTATTAGTGAAAACAAAACGCAACAACGCTGCGGGTACTCGCGTCGCGAAATCATCAATTTTCGAACTGTCACTTGAGCGCGATGGCCGTATACTGGTAAATATGGCGTCTCAATTTTGTATTTATGTCGCTTGTTATCAGTGTAAGGATGGCACAGTTATCAGTGGTGGTGAGACTGATACAATTAGACCTCGCGAGTACTGCCGTGAACCGCTTAGGTGTGACGTCACGTAACACGAGCGCGAGCAGTGTACAGTCTTTAGCACAGAAATATTTCGTTTATCACCGACCATATAAATGTATACTAAACAAACGTATCTTATCTAATAAAGAGATAATTAAGATTTTGAAACTACTCAATATTTGTTAATATGTACATACTATCCGCTTTAACTACTTTGTAACATAGCATCACGCCTGTATTCCCCGAAGGGGTAGGCAGAGGTATATCCCCGAAGGGGTAGGCAGAGGTACACGCCCACGTTTCGCCAGCTAAGTTTAAGTCCCACGTAATAAGCGGTGAGCCTATTGCCGATTACCAGACACATTTCCAAACACCGGGCTGTTTTAAGAATTTTTCTTTTTACGAAAAAGCTCATTAGCACTGCCCGTTTCGGGGATCGCACCCGAGACCTCATGATCAGCAGTCATTCACATTACCACTGCACCACAGAGGCAGTTTACTACTTTGTAGATCATTAATTAATGATCTCTAGCCTGATTTCGATCATGGCGCGAGGACTGTGTCAACAGACACTACCTAATCTACTACGAAGGAAAGTGCAAGAGTGTGTGTGTGCGCAAATAAAAGAACACTCTCTGTTCAGTCGTATTCCGATAGGACGGCAATCCAACACGACCGTCTGGCCCGACCCGGGTTTCGATTACCTCATGATCCACAGCCGCATATACTCTTTAACATCCAATTTATTAAATCAACTTAATTTTTGATCTATATTTTTTAGCATTATTTGACATGCTCCGCTACTTTTTAAGTAAAAATTATCTGTGAATAAGAAAAAAGAGATTTTTAGTACGAGCGGGAAACGAACCCGCATCTTTTCCAATCCAGGGAAGTGCTCTAAGCCACTGAGCTATCGTACCGATCTTTCGATCATCCCAATCTCCTATCACTTTTGTCTTTACGACCAACGCCATCTATCGGAATACATTTACATGCATTAATCCAATATAACTAGTAAGTTTAATTTTGCAATTAAAATTCATACTATTTGATGGCGCGATTTCTTAAACATTTTTGATCTATATTTTTTAGCAGTTAATATGCTCCGCTACTTTTTAAGTACAAATTATCTGTGAATAAGGAAAAAGAGATTTTTAGTACGAGCGGGAACTCAACTCGACTTAATTTTTAAAATTCATACTTTATTGTGTCTAAACTAGCTAAGTGTCAGTTTCTCTGATCACATCATGAGAGCCTAGTCTTAACCAGCCGCGCAAAACACGTTGTGTGCCTCCATCATCAAGTTATTTCTACAAGAGTAGGTATAACGACGACAGACTAAGCAGAAGGCGCTCCAAATAAGACCAACTAGCAGATCACTGGTTCATCACCATCATAGGGCCCACAAGGAAAATAATATGATCACAAAATAACCCCTAAATCCGATTTTTGGTAATGAAAGGCAATATATTATATTGGTTAGAAGGAAAATGGTTACCACCATAGTGGGGATTTTATGTCTAATCCTTAATTGATTAGTAATTTTAGTATTTTCCATTAGTTTTTATAACATGGCCATTAATTATGGCCATATAAACTGGCCATTGCCACCGGCTCCGCCGCAGCCAAAAGCTGGTTTTTTTTGGTTATACATCAGGTTCCTGATATAGTAGCGGGATAAAATGTATACCAGTTTTTAAGTCCAATCACGAGCTATCAAGTAAAAAAGTTGCATCAAAATCCGTTCAGTAGTTTTAGCGTGATGCGCGAACGAACAAACAGATAAACCGACAAACAGACAAAAAATCTTAAAAAAAAAAATGTGTTGTGTTTAGGCACGTCATACAGACATACCTACACAATACAGACATTTTTTCTCAAATATCTGAAATGTACAGACACAGCTCTGTTATAGCTCTTTATAACAGTATAGATAACACTTGTATGTCGTATTGTGGATGATACGCCGAGCCCTATTGCATCATACAGAATATAGTTTCTTGTATAGATAACAGTCTAATTTTCTTTAATAACAAATTGATTAGATTCGGGGAGGTCGTGTTTTTATCAAGGTATTCACCTATTTATTTATTTTTTATTGCTTGCATCTGATGGTAAATGGTAACCGTCGCCCATGGACTCGACTATACCGAGAGTATTGTCAAGCCGCTGCTCCCCAATTCATTTCACAGATATGAAATGAAATATAAACAGCTATCTCCTGCTACAGTCATAACGCAACGATGTGCTTCATGGCCGGTCACACGGGAGATGGTGGTACCAACCCGCTCGGGCCCGATACCAAGTGAGTACTCCTACTTGGTACCCAACCCTACCACCAGTAATGCAATGGGTGATAATTGCTTGCTTCCCTAAGTCGCCTCATACGATACACATGGGAAAGAATGGGGTGGTGACACTTGTATTCTTAGTCCGTCACCACACGAACATAAAATTGTGCTACAAGGGGTTGTCAATAATTATACTGCCAATTCTTCAACTCCAACAGACCGTGGTTCCGTTGTTCTAAGAACAACGCCTTGCACATGCAAAATAACGGGTTTAGAATGTTGGTGGCACTGACACCATATTGGATTAGGTACTTGGTTGGTGGAGACAAGAGTGAACGGATGTTGTCATACGCAAAAAGACTCCCTCTCTCTCCTTAACAGAATACGTGGCAGTTCCAACAGCCTATTGCATTAAAAATTGTACTAATATGATTAGATTTTTATCTATTATAAATCTGTAACAAAGCTGTGTCTGTACATTCAAGATACTTGAGGAAAAATTACTGTTTTAGGCTATATAGGCATGTAAAAACACAAAAAAAAATTTTAAGATTTTCTGTCTGTTTGTCGGTTTATCTGTACGTTCGCGCATCACGCAAAAACTACTGTAGGTACGGATTTTGATGCAACTTTTTTGATTTGATAGCTCTTGAATAGACTTAAAAACTGGTATACATTTTATCCGGCTACTATGTCGGGAACCTGAGATAGGTATAGACCAAAATCTGCGGCGGAGCCGCGGACAAAGGCTACTGAGAAATAAAAGAAGTTTGTTGCTAACTATTATTTTGAATTAACACATAAATTGCTCACAGAACCTTTTACTCTAGAAATTATTTTAAAAACATTTGTTACTGCGCATTACGCATATCTACTTAACCCAATATTTGTGCAGTGCGGTGGTTTCCCCCAACGTATAATACTACAATAAACATCATTCCATCTATAATAATTGTTATTATATATGGAGGTAAGCTATATTTTCCAAAGATCACGAACCACATTTGAGCCCAAACAATTAAGTTCTAATTTGTCTACTTCGCGCTTATTTACATAATTAATGGCTTTGAAAAATCTCTACACAATGTTATATAAGCATGAGTTTTGACCCTCGCAAAATCTTTGTGTATTACTTCGATTTTGTGAGGGTCAAAACTCATGTTTATATAATATTTTACAATTCGGAATGCGCGTTTATAGAATGATCGATATTCCTGAGCGAAGTATAGGGTTTGAAAAGTTTCTGAATCCTAATCCATTTTTACCATACCTATTGGGGCGCGAAATATTACTAGGTGTTAATATCACCAAAACGCGCTAAATTCATTATTTTTCCATCCACGACCTTTTTGGGAGGCTTACCATATATATGAATGAATGTTTAAGAACAATTTTAATACTGAAAGATACATTATGTCAATAATCATTAAAGTAAAGCTCATGAACTTTGGCAAAGCCAGAAGTTGTGCCAGGCCACCGCATACCACCACTGAAGGAATGTAATATGGTTCCAGTGGCCCGCCAATAAAGGCGGAGAGACGGCACACGGCGGGTTTCTTTAGTGGGTGAGGGCCCACTCTACTCTGTTCGTTGCCCCGAACGTCGGGGTGTGCGGTTGGGAACATTCTTTCCCGCCTTAACAAAAAAAAAAGAAAGGGTAGGCAGAGGTGTATTATAATATACCCACAGGTTGCTATGTTTTAGTCCCACGTAACAGGGGGCGAGCTTATTGCTGTTTAGCGGGCACATTTCTAAGTTCCGGGCTGCTACATGAGATTTTTCTGTTTAGGAAAAAGCTCAATATCACTGCCCAAACTGTGGATCGAAATCAAGACCTAAATCAGCAGCCACCCACAGTACAGCTGGTGCAGCTGGCCGAGGAAGTTATTAATTATTATTATCAATTTTATTTATATTAATATTATTTAATATATAGATTAGTCTTATGTGTATGATTTTCTGTGATGGAAAATTATGTATTTTCTATTTTATTTACTTTCGGAAAAATGTTTTTAATTTGCGGTGTCTATACTAGAATCTATCTTTCGTTCTACACGTCGTGTAGAACGAAGAATAAACCAATTTACTAACCTAATCTTATCTGAGCAACTCAAACATCCCCTGTGAGGACATCAAGGGCACTATGATAATAAAGTTCTCTACAGGTCAAAGTAGAATAAATAAAAATTCGTTCCTAACTAGATAAACTTCGGCCTTATTATCTACGAGGGTGCGGTCGCACGTGACAAATAGTTGATGATAACATTAAATGAGCCAATAGACCTATACCCTATTCAGGATGCCGTGACACGGAATGTAAAAATATCATACATGGCTACTTTTGTATGTCACTTTTATATAATGTAAAAATATTATTTGAATTTAGACACTTATATATTTATAATTACGTGCACATAATAAAAATATTTATGTATCTATTGACTTTTCAGGTCATTTTACCAACACCATACTTACCATCATCCGCAATATCACGCAATCATCATGACCACAGCCACAACCAACCACGCAATCTATTCTCTTGCCACAATTACGGTACACTCGACCACAAGGACATTTGATTCTACAAATAATTTAATAAATAATATAGACCAATTCAACATTGCACTACCAGTAACCTGCGAACCTGAAGAGTGTACATCATTTCTTACTCACCCGACACAATACTTAAAAATTCTTCAACAGAACATTCGTAGTATCAACTGTAACTTTCAAGAACTGCATATATTATTCAAAAGGCTAGCTTTTGCTTGTGATATTGTGGTGCTCTCGGAGTGTTGGTTGTCGCGAGTAGTAAACCTGCCACAACTAGTCGGCTACGAGGCACATAAAACTACCTTTAATCACAACCAAAACGATGGCGTAGTAGTCTACACAAACTGTGACCTCGAATGTACCGTAGAAGAGCCATCTTTTTCGGAAGCCAATTGCTTAACAATCAAAATAAAAAATCACACAATAGTAATAGCTATTTACAGACCACCTAGCTTTAGATCTCTGGACAATTTTCTCAACTCTTTACACTGCTTACTACAAAGCGTATCATCCTTCAAAAACATTATCATAGTTGGTGACATAAATATAGACTTGATAGGAACTAGTCATGAAACTACATCATATTTGGATACAATATCATTCCACGGACTTCTGCCTGCGATCAATACAGTCACTAGAGGTAAAACTTATTTAGACCATGTGGTGTTAAAAACAAAACAAAATGCATTCATTTTCTCATTGGGTACGAGCATTACCGATCATGAGTCCATACTGTTTTGTTTTAAAACTGAAGTATCAAAAACAAAACCCGTGAATTTAAAACTAAAGTATAAAATTGACCGAGATAAATTTAAATCAGACTGTCTTGCTTTCGACTTTCATGATATTTATCAGGAATCAAATTTGAACATTGCTGTCAATAATTTTATTACCATACTACAACAACTAATTGCAAATAACTCCATAATACGACTGATTCCTAGAAGTAAATACACAATCAAACCATGGATTACTGTAGGTATTCTTCGTTGTATTCGGACAAGAGATAGAATGCATAAAAAATAAAATCAGATACAGACAATGTCATACTAAAAACTACGTATATAAGATACCGAAATCACTGTAACAATTTAATTAAAAAACTTAGAAAACAATATTTTAGAGATCAGTTTATAGCATCTAAAAACAATACAAAACAGCTATGGTCGACCATCAAAATAGTAAACAATAACAATAAAACAAGACAACCTACACTTCAATTATTAACTGAAAAAGATTCCAAATGCTCAGTCAACAAAATAAGTGAATACTTCTCACAGGCAGGAAAACTATTGTCAGATTTAATACCTTCTCATCTCCCAGAGTTTAAGAAATCTTCAAAATCTCCGCTCAAGTCATTTGTGCTCTTACCTACAGACAATGAAGAAGTCGAAAAAACTATTATGCATTTAAAATGTGATAGCGCTCCTGGGTGGGATCAGATTAGTGCAGATACTCTGAAACTGATATCAGAATTTATAACACCTGTAATTACTAATTTATTAAACCGTTGCTTTGAAGAGAGTGTATTCCCTTATGCATTTAAAAGAGCCGTGGTACATCCATTACATAAGGTGGGTGATAGAGGCATTCCTTCCTATAGCTGCCTGCAACTGTCCAATTATCAATCCCACACAATGTATAAAATATCTAGGAATCGAAATAGATGAAAATTTAACTTTCTCAACACACATTCGCACATTATCTCAAAGGATACGTAAACTGGCTTACATCTTTAAAGAGCTCCGTGATGTAGCAGAAAAACATACCATCAGAATGGTATACGACGCTATGGTGCAGTCTATCCTGAGCTTTTGTATTACTGCATGGGGAGGCCAGTAAATCCCATATGATAGTCTAAGAAAGAGCACAGAGAATGATACTAAAGGTAAACACATCCAAAACTCGATTATTCTCCACTGCCAAACTTTATGCAGACTCTTGTCCTGACCGTTAGACAACTATATATAATGTTAACCGTTCTTTACAAACACTCAACTTTATCTCCAAACAGAATAAAATATGTCGCCAAATCTCGGAGAAAATTTGCAATATGTCAGCCAACACAAACAAATTCCGCTTTTGCTCAAAGATTTTACATGTACCGCGGCTCAATTGTACAATAAAATAAATAAATTAGTACCGATTGCAAATTGTTTGAAGAGAGAGTGTAAAACTAAACTGAAAAAATTCTTACTCAATTCCGAAACAGAAAGCCTCTTAGAAACAATAAAGTAAACAATATAATCCATAGTATTAACATGTAACGAAGTACAAACACACACACACACACACACACACACACACGTACACACTACACACATCCCACTTACACACACACACACACGCTACACACACCCCACTTACACAAGCACGCGAGCGCGCACATACACGCACACTATGTTGGCTAAACTATACTGTCACTTCCATTTATGGGGGGCCTGGAGCTCTAAAATACAGGCCAAGGCTTAGTTTAGACTCCAGATCTCCCACAAATTACAAATGTACAACGCTTGTCAACTTAGATACTATTTTTTTTTTTATTGTAATTTGTGGAGATAAATAAAACATTTTTATTATTATTATTATTATGTACATAGGTATATAAAATAATTTGGAAATATGTTTCTTTTACAGTTGCGTGTAGGTATGAATGTTAAATAGCAGGTAGGATCAGGCGCCGAGCGCTGCATGAACTGGCCACTGCAGAATACCAGTGTCGTGATGGTGTGCCACATGAAGTGGTAGGTATCACGAGGAGCTGGGCAGTGGACCATTTGATCACTTCTCACTGGGAATCACTTTAGAAATTTGTATGGTTTATTGTAGTTACTTATTTATTTTTTCTAATATTTTTTCATAATTGTTTTAGTTTTAACACGTAGTGTGTAAGTAAGTATATTAATTGTATGTGTGTTCCCTTCTGTGAAGGATTAATAAAGATTTTTCTTTCATTATTTTTCTTTAACATATAAAAATGCAAGTATGAACGTAAAATAATGACTACATTGTTAATGGTATTTCAGTGCTATTTGTGTCGACCATTTTATATCCGCCATTTTCACTATTGATCAAATCGTTGAAACGAGAATGCTGTTTCTAAATATTTTCGTTGAATTTTGTTATTTCCTTGATACTTTTGTTGTTGTTATTTTAAGTTTCTTGTTGTTACGTTTTTTACCTTTTAGTTATTGTTACGTGAACCTTTTTTTTTGTTTAGGCGGGAAATAATGTACCTAACCGCACACCCCGTCGTTCGGGGAGCAGAGTAGTGTGGGGCCCTCCCCTCCTAAAGAAACCCACCGTGTGCCGTCTTTCCGCCTTTATTGGCGGCCCACTGAAACTATGTTCCATTCCTTCGGTGGTCCGTCGGCGGCTTAGCCTTTCGGGTACCCTCTACTGAGCGACGCATCCGCAGAGGAGCGTCGCACCTTCGCGGGAGGCCTTGCGGGTGGCGGACGTTCCCCGGTCCATGCACCCGCAGCCTCAGCTAGGGCGGCATGAGGCGCAAGTACCTGCACCGCCCCGGTCGCTAGTGGCGGTTTGTGTCAGCGGAAGAATCCTCCTCCCTAGCCCTCTCTACCGCTCCCTTCCACGAGATAACCTCCTCGCTGAAGGCAGCGACCGCGGCCCAATTCCTGTCGCTGCCAAGCATCGCTCTGACGACACTCGGCAGCGAGAGGTCCCCCCCTATTTCTGCGTCGAGTTTACGGCGCTGCTCGGCCCAAGCCAGGCACGACACGAGCGTGTGCCGCGCCGTGTCCTCGTCACAACCGCAGTGGTGACAGCCCGGAGTCGGTTCCCTCCTTGCGACTATGTGCAGATATCTGCCGAAGCAACCGTGCCCCGACAGCACCTGCACCAGTCGGAAGGTACTCCGTGCCGTCGCCCCGCCCACTCCTCCAGCACCGGCTGGATCGCCCCTACGGTCCAAAGACTGGTCCGGGGCGCCTGCAGCCGTGCCCGCCATCTGGCCATGGCAGCTCGGCGGGAGTCACACTGCCACCTGGCCACCTCCCTGGGTAGGGGGCGTCCGCCTCCCTCCCCATCTTGCGACGCCCGCCGATACACCTAGGCGAGCACCTCCGCCTCCAAGTCCCACGGGGGGATTCCGGCCAAAGCGCAGGCCGCCTCCGTCGACACCGTGCGGTATCCACGTATAACCCTAGACGCGATGACTCTCTGTGGCCTCCACAGAAGAGCCCTGTTCAGTGCGTCCAGAGACTCCACCCACACGGGTGCGCCGTACTTGTTGAAAAACCCTGCCTATATATTACCTACCAGCAAAAAAAAACAAAAATAATGACAGTGCAGAAACAGTGACAATTGTTTGGAACAATCGATAAAGTGAAATGTGCATTGTTATGTAGTACTTAATGTCAAATTTTCATAACACGTATGAGTTATAGCAAAGCGATATCAATCGACTAGCAGTTTTTGTTTTGTCTGTTTTTATCTTTGCAATTTGCAAACGTAAAACTATAGAACGTCTGTTTGAAATTAAATTAGTTCCTATTATCGCTACTTAATTGTTATTGGCGCTAATGTAGCTGATAAATGTGCATAAAGCTACGAGCGATAAGCAAGAGGTCTCTTATGTAGGCAAAAATATTATTATAAAACAACTAAAGTAAATATTATGATTCTTAACCCGACCCTACCATTTCCATGAAATAATAAACTCATGTAAATAAGATAAGTAATAGATGAAGTACTTGAAACGTCGTTTGGCTGTCATAAAACTTCTAAGAAATATTGTTTGCGGAAACAACACCAGACACAATGATAAACTGATAACGTTGAATATTTATATATCATTAAGGGCTTGGTGACCTTATTACTTATTTATCATCGCGCATCTCCTTTTCGAGGTAGGCAGAGAGAACAGAATCCCAAAAGGCTCTATTCTTGCATACATCTCTTGCTTCCTCAACATTCATAATTCTCTTCACACACACTCGCCGGTTTCGGTGACTCCTGATTCCACCTTCGTTCAATACATGGCTCTGAGATATGACTGATGTCTCATAAAAATGTCATAAAATCATGTTGCAGGGCACAGGCATACTCTGAGAACCAAAGAGATCACGTTCGTGATGTTCGACTTAACACATGCTCGCAATTTGCGTGGCTGTTAATTTATTACTAATACGCACAAAGTTACGACATAGAGGTTTAAGTAAGACCTTGAACTCTAGTCTCGAGATGCGATTTTGTAACGTGTTACTATCATACCTACCCACATTATGCTCGAAGAGTAAAAGAACATATAAGTACCTACCATTATTTTTTTTGTTGTTAAGGCGGGAAAAAATGTTACTAATCGCACACCCCGTCGTTCGGGGCAACGAACAGGGTAGTGTGGAGCCCTCATCCACTACATAAACCCGCCGTGTTCCGTCTCTCCGTCTATATTGGCGGACCACCAGAACTGTGTTACATTACTTCCGTGGTACGAGAAATGAACCTCGCGACACCTTCTTGCTGCACTTCTGCTATTGCCAAAAATCGCCATAAAGCGCCTTGACCGGCGAAGCTACTCGAATTATCGCCTCATGTGTTCTCTCCTTTAGTAAGTGTTCTAACGTGCTACAGAAATGCTATGACAGTCAAGCATCTCGTGTGACTAATTCGATCATGCCCGTTACATTGAGGTACTAGTCTATACTATTTGCAATTGAAAAAATAAACTCCTTATTTCTCAATCTGCGTAGATTAGAGTAAGTTACTTGTAGGTACAAAATAAAAGACGTTCACTTCACATTGGAGCCGAATTGCGCTTAACCTGAGATAATAAATGTAAATTATATTTAATTTCTCGGAACCGCATTATAATGAGTGACGTCAGTCACCATTTTCCACAAGGAAAAAACTAGAAAAAAACAAAATACAAAAGGGCCGTTGCAACTGATAAACACATCTTTTTAGGGCTGATTTCATTACCATTTTAACGTTTAGTCATCAATATTGATGTTTTTTTTACCTTTTTACAAGTCCATATATGTGTATAGCCATTTTGAAGGTAGTTTGATATTCGATAAGAAGATTGTCAATTACAAAATATTTATGCAGAGTTAATTTAATTTCATCAGTACGTTGGCAAATAATTAATTGTTTTGAGCCAATGTTAAAAACAATAATATGGAGAAAAACAAAATAAGTGTGAGGGTAAAGAATGTGATTGAAAAAAATGCCCGCGATTTTAGTCGTGTTAAAATACAAATCGAAATATTTAAAAAATCGCGCCGTCAAATACTCGTATAATGTGACTTTTAATTGAAAAATTAAACTTACTATATTGGAATAATGTATGTAAATGCATCTGATAGATGACGTTGGTCGTAATGACATTTTAAACAAATTGGGGAGTCACCGTTAGGTGATTGCTATAGCTTAGCGTTCCAGAGCACTTGTGCTAAAATACAGACACTATGTTTTGAAGGTTAAGCCGTACTACGTGCGTTTGATATGCACTTAGCTTCCAGTTTAGTTGCCCAATATGTAAAACAATACGAGGTTAGGTACTTTATCGTCATAAGGAATATTGCGTGTCAACGTGACATTTTTATTATTTTTTTTAATTGAACATTTTGCATTTATCGATTTGTTCTCAAAAAATTTACGGCGTATGGGCTTATGGCTTTATGGCTATGAATTAGTAATTTTTTTTTAGGTTTAAGGTTATTTAAAATACTGTATTTAAAAATAATATCGACATATATGACAATAATAATATCTTTGAAATTATTTTTCGAGGCAATATAAGTCACCTTTCTAATCTATATTTAAAGGACTATATCACGGTAATATTAATAGATACTATTTTTGATCTATATTTTTTAGCATTTGACATGCTCCGCCACTTTTTAAAGTATAAATTATTTGAGAATAAGGAAAAAGAGATTTTTGTACTAGCGGGAATCGAACCCGCGTCTTTTCCAATCCGGGGAAGTGCTCTAAGCCACTGAGCTATAGTACAGGTACTTCGACCATCCCAATCTCCTTATTACATTTGTCTTTACGACCAGCGCCATCTATCGGAAGCATTTACATGCATTAAACCGATATAGTAAGTTTAATTTTGCAATTAAAATTCATACTATTTGATGGCGCGATTTTTTAAACATTTTTGATCTATATTTTTTAGCATTTGACATGCTCCGCCACTTTTTAAAGTATAAATTATTTGAGAATAAGGAAAAAGAGATTTTTGTACTAGCGGGAATCGAACCCGCGTCTTTTCCAATCCGGGGAAGTGCTCTAAGCCACTGAGCTATAGTACAGGTACTTCGACCATCCCAATCTCCGTAAAGACAAATGTAATAAGGAGATTGGGATGGTCGAAGTACCTGTACTATAGCTCAGTGGCTTAGAGCACTTCCCCGGATTGGAAAAGACGCGGGTTCGATTCCCGCTAGTACAAAAATCTCTTTTTCCTTATTCTCAAATAATTTATACTTTAAAAAGTGGCGGAGCATGTCAAATGCTAAAAAATATAGATCAAAAATGTTTAAAAAATCGCGCCATCAAATAGTATGAATTTTAATTGCAAAATTAAACTTACTATATCGGTTTAATGCATGTAAATGCTTCCGATAGATGGCGCTGGTCGTAAAGACAAATGTAATAAGGAGATTGGGATGGTCGAAGTACCTGTACTATAGCTCAGTGGCTTAGAGCACTTCCCCGGATTGGAAAAGACGCGGGTTCGATTCCCGCTAGTACAAAAATCTCTTTTTCCTTATTCTCAAATAATTTATACTTTAATAGATACTATTACCGTGACTACATCGACCAACTTTATAATGTTCTATAGTTAAGCAGTCAAAAAATACAAGTGTAAAAAGCCAACAGTAATTTTAAATACATTTTAAGCCTCGCCATTGCGATGTGTCAACAGTGACGTTGCTAACATTATAGCATGTTACTGTCTGGTCTAGAGGACATTTATGTAGGTATCTTGGTTTGGAGTTCACAATTAAACATAACTGCTTCTATACCTATTTGTAGATTAATTTCACCACAAATATCAACATTTCTTTCAGTTCAATTCAACTAATCTATAACGTTACATGACTGTTAACAGATATCGAATATTGAATCTATGATGTTCAAATAAATAAATATATTATAGTCAAGCAGGTCAATGACAACGGAGACAATTGTCAAAACCACCCTGAATATGGCAATGTGTGCATCGAGATACCTATACTCTCTCAAAAAATTATGGAACAACCATTCAACCTCTGTATTCTTTTTAATGGGGATCCACGGGCATAGCTGAGCGCAGATGGCGCTACCGGCGAGATGGCCACTGTCAAGTTGTAGTTGTTTTGTTTACTTGAGAATTGATTGCTATTTTTTTGTATTTAATTCGGTTTATCAGCGATGTTGTTAAAATGAAACAATGATAATGAAATAAACCTGTAAGATTAAAGAATTGAAAGACGCTATGCTGTGTAACTACAATTTTTTTGGCACATTTCATACTTTTTTTAATGTTGGATCTTTGGGAAATTTACCATATATTACAGGTTATAAATTGTATTAAAATGACAGTTTTCAATGGCCATGTCGATAATACGCCATCCGCCATGAAATGATGGCAGTAAACATCCTCATAGACAGTGATTGATTGTAAACAAATACACACGATTTCAAAGTTAGAAGTGTGTGCCTTGCGCTTACTCGGTATCAAACTTGATACCTCAGTATTTGTATTCCTATCTCCCTAACCTTATCCCAAACCTTGTTGGAGTCAGCTTCCGATCAGATCTACCAGTATTTACAAGGGAGCGACTAGGGGACAACTGGCGACCTTAGAACAAGAGCGAAGTCAGAATTTTTATTCAGGACTGACAACCTCCACTGAAGTAATGTAATATAGTTCCAGTGGCCCGCCAACACAGATGGAGAGACGGCACACGGCGGGTTTCTTTAGTGGGTGAGGGCCCCACACTACCCTGTTCGTTGCCCCGAACGACGGGGTGTGCGGTTAGGATCATTTTCTCCCGCCTAAACAAAAAAACAAAAAAAAAAGGGTCATCGCAACCTGAACACTCAGAATGGGCCCATTTGCCACAAGTTCTGCAACGATACCATAACTCTTCATTTTTGCCAACATCGTTACATATAATACATTCATTTTCCTCCTCTGAGGGTTCAGAATCATCGTCGCACACATTACTTTCGTCAACAGATGATTCCTCAGTTGTGCTATCTTCGAACAAATTTCTGGTTGCTTTCTTAATGTTTTTTTGAGATGATTTGTTCTTTATCTTTATTTTAGTATTCGTATATTTCTTTTTTTTAATTTTCTTTGGTCTATTCTCTTTATTATTCTTTTTCTTTCTTCTCCTCGAAAACTTTCTTCATGGGGGTACTTGTCAAGACTTCTGAATGGTACTTCTTTCTGTTACTATTTGTTGATTTTGTTAAGGTTTGTGGGCGAGGACTTAAAGCATTTAAGATATCAGCAAAACTTGTAGAAGGTTGTGGAGAATCTTTTCTTTGCACATCTTGTTGTGATGGTTGGTTGCTGGTATGTTGTGGAAGGATAGTAGACATTTGCAGTGGCCCCTGAGAGGAAGTCCCTGATTGTAAAGTAACTGTAGCTATTGGTTCCGAAGGTCCAAAAGTGTTGCCATAGTTTGTTGTGCTGTCATCATGTTCATTCTGGCCAAAAGCAATAAAATCTTCATCTGAAAAAACAGCTGGGGCCATAGGAAATATTCCAGTGGTTTTAAAGCCAGATATTCCCTTGTCTAAAGATGCTATCTTTGAGTATGCTTTATTGAACAGTCCAGCTAATGGAGTTATTTTAATCATATTTTTAGATTTTATATACATATCGCATTCCCTCCTATAAGCTGTATTTAGTGGACCAAAATAGGTCACATCCAAAGGTTGTAACCGATGTGATGAATGTGGAGGGATGCTTAACATAGTTATATAATTCTTTTTAGCTAACTCATATGCTTCTAGTGTAGCATGACTATTATAATTATCCATAATCAGCAATATTTGTTTTTCTGAAGTAGGTTTTATAAATATATTATAATAATAATTCGGTGGTAGGTTGCGATGACCCTAAATATTATATTTGCAATTTTTGTTTAGATTCCTAAATACATTATGATAGATTATTTTTCTTTAAAAACGCTTTACTTTTGTTGGTTATTATGTTTTGTTGATTACTTTATAGTTTTGAATTATTTAAGTTCCTGTTATGTGGATAAAAATAGGTTTAATTTTGTTTAATATTATGTGATGGCTCTCATTACACTAATTAAGATTGTTTGGCTCTCATTACCCCATGTACGGGGTAATGTGAGCGAAAGTAACATCTATAAAAAAGGTGATTTTAACGAGCTAAGGGTATAATTTTTGAATATTTCTTAGTAATTACAGAAAGAAAGATAAATAAAAGAATGATTAGTGCTCAAAAAAATAAATTATTGTAACTTTAACTGGTATTTTTTTTTTACTTTTCCTTACATGGCTCCAATTCCCCCACTCTCCCCTACATCAATCATAATACTTGACTAAATAAAGCGTTAGATTTGTGTGGTTGAAATTTTTACCACCCGGACCAGAGACATGATGTAAAGCAAAGTAATTCGTGTAATAAAACAGATTATAGGTATTAACATTATCATAAACCATGATTACTCTTATCTAAGATAACGAGAAACTGAGAGAACGAGACTAATTAGACTTTTAATAATTATTCCTTTTATGAATACGATGATAGCGTTGATTGTCTTTTAGCTGTAGACTCGGCTACAATATTTTAATACACCTGCTTTGTAGAGGATATGATATTATACAATGTATTCTGTATAGCACTGAGTCGACCTCTGTGCCGGGAGACAAAATATTAAAGGAGAATGCCATTTTTCGCCCTGTACGATAGCAGCATAGGGGCTATGATAATTATTAGTATTTTTTATAATACAAATTGCATATTTCCATTTAACACGGACTAGCTCCATGTCATAATGAAGAAAAAAAGTATTCGAAGGGACTATTTGTAGGTACATCCGATGCGCTGCCATGTTTACCTGAAGTACAATCATCAATCAATACAATCGTACCTACTTTAAATTTTTTTAAAGCATTGTTAGTTTATTTTTAAATCTGAATTACACTTTTGGAATTGATTTAGAAATTGTGTGTAAAATTAATAAATCTAGACAAAAATCAGAAGTTTTGTTTTATTAAAAGCTTTTGGATCTCACAATTTGTTTTGTCCCTGCTTTTATAAGACTTATTTTTATTATCAATATTAGAGTTTGTTAATAGATGTCACTGCTTTTAATAGACTTATTTTTATTATTAATATAAGAAAAACTTAAAATGTCAGTCTGAATTAAAATAATAAAGTAATATAATCTTTATTGTATATAGAAAATGAATAGTTAAAATATTTTTTCAAACACGTAAAAAATTAATAGAGCTCCATCTAGCGTTGGAAATACGCAACTCTAGGATTATAATCCAACTGAATTGAAAACTATTACAAGAGGTAGTGAAACACCAATCTACTGTCATACGTAAACTGGTCCATTTACATTTTCAGCTTCATTGTTATTTAGACAGTATTTGTAATATAATGATTTTCCAGCTAGTCCGCTATTAAATTATAATTCTATGGGAATTCAGTAATATGTTTTATTACAACACATGATCTAGTTTTGAGGTTTTTTCAGGGCAAACTATGTATAGACGCAGAGCAATGTCTTTTATTTCATTACCAAATATTATTTTGAAATAAAAGTCAATGGAAATAAAACAAAGCTTACGGAATCTATCGCGTTTAGGTACTTGATTTTCTACTATCCCGACATTACGAATACTTTCAGGATTTATGGTCACGGGTGGATCGTGAGGATAGATTAGATAAAAGTAGTTTTAATTCATAATGTGTATTATTCGCATAAGAAAGTCTAAAACCAAAAATCGTATTTAAGACCTAACACTTGTCATAACGTATATCTACTGTATATTGACCTCATATATATATTATAGTTTTGCTTGAAAGCGTTAATAGACGATTCTATTCCCGCCCTATCGAGCTCGGCGGTTGATCGTCATAGTGGGTAGATGAAGATGAAACCATGAACAACCATGAAGTACTTCGAGGGGCGGCTGATAAATTCGCGGCCTAGGGCATTTAGCGATGACTCATCATCATCACTGATAACACTAATTGCCTGACTAATTGGTAGTATAAATAACACTCCTTTTTTTATTTGGTTCATCAACACTTCATCCCTGGAACAAACATGTCAACGGAAACTTCTCGCAATTTTGAACACCGCGCATTGATTAAATTCCTTGTAAAAAAATAACAAGCACCGAAAAAAATTTGAATAAATGTCATCGGTTCTTCAGGATTCTGGGCCCTTCATACACGATGGGCTCAGTTATTTCGACAAGGAAGAGAGAGCTGTGAAGACGGCCCTTGCCCGGGCCGCCCAGCGACGGTAGTGACCAAAGAAAAAGTTGAAAAATTAGTACTGACCGATCGTAGAATTAAATTGTGGCAGATAGCAGAAGAGATACAAATTAGTAGTTTTTTACTATATATTATAATTAGAGAAATTGTGCATGAACATTTGCATATGAAAAAGAATTGTGCGCGTTGAGTACCGCGAATGCGTTACTTAGAATTTTTCTTTTAACGAAAAAAACTGCCTCTTACGACTCCAATGGGTGGAGAGGGTTGGGACAATTCTAAAGCCGGCCCCACACGGCAAAGAGCCTTTAAGACTTGGTATCTTGCAATTAGAGCTTACTAACGGCGTTCGGCATTGCGAGACCCATCCGGACTAAGAGACTGAAGGAACAGAGTGCACTTGTGTTTGCGCACGCAGTCGTGCACTATAATATCTCCTGCGTACATGGCTGGTAGTCCTCTAGACTTCTGGACACTGCTGCCTTGGCCAAAATTACGGTGTGTTGATCAATCATTATTATTACAATGTTACATTTACGATAAATTACTATCAGAGCAATCACGACTACCCCAAGTGATGATATTGTTTTTATTAAGTCAATTATTATCGGAACTAGCAGCCATGTTGCTAATTAAACGCCAAAATATAATTGTTTTTTTTTTATTAGGCGCCATATTTATCACTTGAACCCTGGCTCGTGAGATAAACCATGAGGTCAGACATTCGAAGATCCTGTATGTCAATAAAGTTTTACGTAGGTACCAATGTACCTAGCGTAATTTAATATAAAAAATATAATTATTTATTACTTATAACCGCAATAGTAGGTACTAGTAGGTACCTACTATTGCGAATTGCGATTGCAAAATCTTTTTTATTAAGTGATTTCCTAAAACACAGAGCGTTGATATGAAGAAAGCTGTCAAGAATTTGCCCTATAACTAATTTCTTTATGCTAATCCTACCCTTTTGTCCATAATTTTATACCTCTACTTTTCTTACCAGCGTGCGTCCTCCTCACTCCTATAGAACGCGCTATGCAGCTGTTTTACTGAATCTGACAGGTCATAGCGTTTGAGAATCTTGCCGCGTAAACCTCGCCATTTTTTTCTGAAGATCAAATTAAAAACTAATTAAAAATCGTGTTGAAATATCACATAGCGTACTATTTGTTTATATTACTGCGTTTTCTTCAAGTTAAAGTGATTTTTGTGATGAATCCCGATGAGTTGGAGCGGGTAAGTGAACGTTCGCAAGTTGATGCTCCGGAGAGAGATCAATTGTCGAACAGTGTGCTAGCTGATGATTCATCATCAGCATCTTCCTCGTCCTCGAAGGATGAGGAGGGCATAGCATCACCGCCGCCTAACAAGAGACGCAGGAAGTCGCGTAAGTACAAACAAGTATAAACAGACCCACGAGTCGAAACTTTAATTCAACAAGTAGGGTTTATATCCAATTACTTGACACAATTAACCTGTACAAGCAAATAACGAATCAGTTTCGCAACTGCAGAATGATGTTCCGGTTCCATCTCCGTTTTTAAATAACCCATCCACTTCTATTGAGGGCATTTATTGAGGGCTGGCTTGCAAGAAATACTTAATTGGGCTTCTGTAAACCCAAATAATCTAAATTCAAACACCTTATTTGAAAAAAATACTAATACCTTTGGTCCAGGTTCCCCAACTTATAAGAAATCTGAGACAGCAATGCAAATTGTATGTAGTAAGAGGGCTGTATGTCGAGACCGTATTTTAAAGGAAATTGAGAACCCAAACCTACGAGTTACATTACAGAACATTCCTCTAAGTCAGGAATATCTGTTTAGCCGAAATGCCTTGCAACCAGTTATAGCCTCTTTAGGTGGAACTCAAATGTGTCTGAATACACCAATACCAATGTACATAAAAACATCTAATACCACACAGTTCCAAGACAGGAAGTCCCATATCAGGAATTATAAAATTCAGAATAAACATTTCAATTTACTAAACAGGAATGACAAAAATAAAAATAATCACAATCCAAACATCAAAACAAATCAGTCCTTTCGTAAGAAATATACCAATACCACCACCCACACCAATAAACAGCAAGACTGACTATCTAAAAGTATTCCAGGGGGGTTGCCTAAGGCATCATGCACATATGTGGCAGCAAAAGGGGGCCAACAATTACATTTTGAAACTCATAACTGGGAGTCGCATCCCTTTCTTAAAGAAACCACCTCTGCAATACCCAAACAGTCATATCTTATAAAATTTACAACCAGAACATCAAAGGCAATGACAGATATTGTATGTCAATTAAAACAACAAAGGATATTGGAGGCTCCATCTACAATAAATCCAGGCTTTCTCTGTCGAATGTTTCTGGTACAAAAATCAGATGAAATATGGGGCTAAGACCCCCGTCTTAGCCCCATATTCGACCTCAGAGGTCTCAATTCATTTGTGATGTGCCAACATTTTCAACTGATTTCACAAGTAGATATAATAGAGTTCTTGCAGGCAGGCGATTGGATGGTGAAGGTAGATATCCATCAGGCCTATTTTCATTTGCCAATTACAGAAATTCATCGGAGGTTCCTCTGAGTAGTATACAACAACGAATTACTTCAGCTAACTGCCCTACCATTCGGCCTTTCATCGGTCTCAAGAATGTTTGCCACAGTAACCAATTGGATTGTAGAAATCCTACGAGCCCAGGGTTTTCGAATACTATTATTATACTAATATTATATTTGGACGATTACTTGCTGGTAAATCAGGATCCACAGATTCTCTTTTCTCAGGTTGCGGAAACGCTGAGAACATTAGAAACCTTGGGGTGGCATGTAAACTACGAAAAGTCAGTTCTGGAGCCCTGTCAAAAGCTGGAATATCTTGGCCTTCTTTGGATATACCCAACAAAACAAAATAGATATCCTGTAAAAAAGATATTAAAGATCAAGGTTTTAATAATAAAAATGATGACCTGCGGTAGCAGTTCTCTCAAAGAAATGCAGTTTGTTAGGTTTTTTAAACTTTGCAAATTACACTGTTCCCAAAGGTATAATATATGCCCAAATACCCAAATGTATATATAATATTGCCGCAAGATGCAGATTTTTTTAAGACAGTTCCAACAGAACAGGCCAAGGGAAAGAAAAAATATTCCATTAGCTGTCCAACAAGATCTGAGATGGTGGCTGGAAATTTTAGAATGCAGCTCAACACCAATAGTAAAAAAGGCCGTTACACAGTGGGGCGTCCCCGATATCGACCTGTTCGCGTCAGAGGAGTCAGCCGTCGTACCAAGGTACGTAACGCCAGATTCCAGAGATGGTTCTGCAGCTTTTTGCAACACGTTCAGTCGACAGTGGGATTATCGATTGGGCTGGGCATTCCCCCACCCAGTCTAATACCCAGAGTACTAAGTCACTTGAACAGTACAAAAGGAATCTCCATTCTAATAGCATCACAATGAACGAAATGCTATTGGCTACCGGAAGTGCGAGCACGAGCCTTAGCAGATCCACTATTAATAGAGGATCTACGGAAGGTCCTAATAGAGCAGACTACAGGGCCACACCCTCCACAAGTGGACAAATTGTCACTCCTGGCCTGGAAAATTGGTGGTGGACTGACCAAATCACAGACTGGTTCATAGCAGAACAAAATTTATTGAAAAGTAGCTGGCGGCCATCTACTTTAACTACTTATAATGCTCCAATTAAACGGTGGCTGGCCTGGTGTAGTAATCACAAAGTGAACCCTAAATTACCTGAGGGCCAACAGGTCCAACCATCCTTGTACACAAATCAGCTGTATCCACATACTGTGCCTCATCAGGAAAGCCTTACATCTATTAAAAAATTTCTTTATCCATCAGGTTCTAAAAGCCATTTCTCTTGCAAAACCTGAAGCACAAAAATTACCAATATGGGATAAGTACCAAACTTTTATTTGACTGGCTAGAAAATTCTGTGAATTCTGGTTCATTATTTGAGATTAATAGACGGACAGCTTTAATCCTTCTACTAGCTTCAGGTCGCAGAATCCATGATCTGAATTTACTTGATATTAGCCATCAAAATCTAGTGGAGAATGAAGACATGATTAGCTTATGGCCTAAATTTGGGTCTAAAACAGACTCAACTACTCATAAACAGTCTGGTTGGTTGTTGCGGAATCATCCAAACCACAGTCTGCCCTGTCAGGCACGTAAAAGAAATTATTACCAGGCCTCAAACAAGGAGAGCACTTGATAGAAACATTACATCTTTACTTGTATCACTATCAGGGAAATTAAAACCAGCTTCAAGAACCATGATAGCAGGCTGGATTCGTAGTATTTTAAAAGAAACTAAGATTGATGCCCCACCAGGCAGTATCAGGTCTGCTGTAGCCTCTAGAAGTTGGTTGGAGAATAGACCTGTTCAAGAAATATTAGATAGAGGAAACTGGAAAAGAATAGAAACTTTAAAAAAATGTTATTACCGACCAGTACCTAGATTAGATAATACCACTTTAAATGTTGATTTGTTACATACAATTTTTTCTAATATTTGAATATAATATTACATTTTATTAATATTCTAATGTAAGAACTTGTTGAATTTAGAACCTACCTTGATTAATCTCAAGATTACTTATTTTTAATTTTTTAATTTTAATTTTTTATTTACATTAGTAAAAAAAGTTACACACAGAAGTTACTTATCTAGTTATGTGCAGAAGTTCTAATTACTTTTATATAATACTAGTATAAATTGTCATAAATTGATTTAAATTCTTTTATTCATCATAGCGTTTGTACCGCCAGCAGATACCAAACAAGTCTTCATATCAACGCTGTGTGTTTTAGATAATCCATATCTATATTTATAATAAAACTGTAGAGAGGTAAATTCTGTACATTGAATATATATTCAAAATTAATATTGGAGGATAAACGGTGATCGATACTGATACCAAAAATGTAATCAGTAAATTTTTTGTCTGTCTGTCTGTATACGCACGCATGGGTCAAAAACTACTGAAGGGATTTTAATCAAACTTGTACGATTGTAGTCCATACTCCTGGGCAGGTTATAGGCTATATAACATAACGCTAAGACACATAGGAGCTGAGCAGTGACGATAAATTTGAAGCAAGTCGGATGAAAATGCGCTTTCGAGCTCTTATCCTCGCATACGTTGATCATACACCAAAAGTATGTATTACAAAGATGATGGTCTTCAAAAGATCTACAAAAAAGTCCTTAATAGTATAAATCTATCTTTTATAAATTAGCCACAATAACGTGTTTAATCGTTAGGCATTTCTTCAGTGTATTATTAAATGCATAAATACATTGTATTTCACATAGATATATCTTTATCAAACTCCCATATTCAAAAAGTACACTTTAATATCTATTTTATAAAAAAAATTGGTTGTCTGTAAAGTCGGTTTACTGACGATAGTTGAACGTGACAACGTCAAAGAATCATTACCTTTATCGCTGTAATTATCGTTGCTATAAACAATTGACACCACATTCACTTTTCACTGCACTTGATACTCGGTCAAAACATGTAAATGTACTATAGTATAGCAGCTGTCCACGCAGACGCATCGCTCACTCAAGTAGGAGAGAGACGGATGTCGAACGCTGCCGAACGCAAAGGCCGATTGTGCTTCTTTGTCGCTCGTTCCGCGCTCTCGCTTGCACTTCAAGCCTTACATGGAACGCCTCAGAGCGAGGTAACGCCGCATGAGTCATGTTTTTTCGTGCGTGCAGCCGGCTCTATCGAATTATAAGACGTTGTCACGTCAAAAATATATAAATCGGTTTATAAACACAAGATATAGATGAAATAAAACTTCCAAATCTCGCCGCGCCAGTATGGGTGCGGCTATACGGTTGATTTATGTTTAACGCGCGAAACGGCCATCCGCTGCATCTATAAAAAGGCGAGGGCGCTCACGCGCCGACTTCAAATCATAAATGTTGGAAATCCCACTTTGCCAGCAACAGTCCCAGCCGAGGTCCTTACCCCACAGGGGGTGCCCTCGGGTAGCGTTGCCTAAATGTTGGTTTGAGAGCCCTCTGTGCTCACCAATTTATTGTCCGGGTAAGGTTGTCATAGCCATCTGAGGCTAAGAACAAACGTCAAACACAAAAAATAAAACGCGCCGACTTCACTCACATTGTCACTCTTAATGCGAACGGACGTGGTTCTTATTGACTCTTCTCGGAATAAGCGCGTTTTAGATTTAAAAATACATAGATACGTAGTTTTTAGATATAAGTTTAAAGTAGGTATTAGATAATAATATAATTAGTTTGTTTAGTATTTTTGTTTGTTTTTCCTTCTTTTCTTTAGATAATATAGTTGTTAAGTTCAACGTTGTAAAGTTAAGTATAAATTTCAATTAAGTAAGTATACATTTTTTCTTTTTGTGTTTTTATCTTATTAGGTTCTTTTTATTTCACCTACGATGCCACCTAAAAATGGTCTTCCTTATCTCTAAATCGAGAAATTCCAAGAGAATGAGAGATGCGCGTTCTCAGGAATCGACAGAGGAAACAGCGCATCGTTTAAACTATGAGAGTTAATAATGCAACTGAGCACATGAAAGCAGTTCTGAGAGAGAGATGCGATTAACTTCTGATAGGGAAAGAAGAGCTAGACAGTCAATGAGTTTTTAAGAAGAGATTTTGGTATTATTAGGCATATTGATACGTTGCAGAAAACAATACTAAATGAAATGAATGCAGGAAAGCCTGCACTAATTTATAGTGTACACTTTTAGTGCCTAATTGTGGATTTTCTCTGTTTTATACATCAACTGCCTCGGTGGTGTAGCAGTAGTGTATGTGACTGCTAATCATGAGGTCTCGGGTTCGATCTCCGGGTCGGGCAAAGATATTGAGCTTTTTCCTAAAAAGAAAAACTCAGTAGCAGCCCGGAGTTTGGAAATGTGCCCGGTAGACGTCAATAGACTCGCCCCCTATTACGTGGGACTGAAACATAGCTGGCGAGTCGTGGGTGTGTAATACACCTCTGCCTACCCCTTCGGGGAATACAGGCGTGATGCTATGTTTTAAAGTTCTCAGTAGCCGCCCGGAGTTTGTAAATGTGCCTGGTAGACGGCAATAGGCTCGCCCTCTATTACGTGGGACTTAAACATAGCTGGTGAATCGTGGGCGTGTAATAAATACACCTCTGCCTACCCCTTTGGGGAATACAGGCGTGTTGCTATGTTTTTGTTTATACATCAATGTTTATAACATATAATTATACTAGGCTGTACGGCTTGATGGTGAGTAAGACGATAAGTTTGCCACCCCATGAGTGGTTGGCGTGGTAGCCTATAGAACAAAAGCAACCTTCGCGAATAATCCACCCCAAGAAAAGCTATAGGACATGAAGAGGAATGATGATATAGAGGAGATGAGGAAGTGGTCAGGTAAAATAATAAGAAGGAAATGTGGGGGTGGTTTGGTAGGTTTCTAATTGGGAGATAGAAACACACATATTTGACCTTTTTTGAATTAAGAATGTTAAATTTCATTTTATATTTGATACTAGCTGACCCGGCGAACTTTGTACCACCATATATGTATTTTTTCATGAATAAATATTGCAATTATAAATTGAGATATAAAGTATCCTATCTCTTAGGTTGGAACAAAATACATATTTAAAAAAAAAAGTTAATACGGTTCAGTAGTTTCGAAGTGCATCCCGGACAAACATCATGACACTGGAATTATATATAATAGATAGGATACACATACATTTCAATAGTTTTATAAAATCGCGGGTAAAATAGGGGTCGAATTTAGAAAGTAAAACTTTAACGCTGACGAAGTCGCGGGTATCAGCTAGTCACATAATATAACTGTTTTGCACTCCAACAAAACAAGTATTATGTGTTGTATAAAACACACAGCGTTGCAGCAATGCTCTTGCTGGTGATTTGAAGAGCCTATGAGCTGTCAGATTCAGAGTGACAGCTGCATGGCGCGTCCTATAGGAGTGAGGAGGTCGCACGCTGGTGAGAAAAGGAGAGGTATAAAATTATGGACAAAAGGGTAGGATTAGCATAAAGAAATTAGTTATAGGGCAAATTCTTGACAGCTTTCTTCATATCAACGCTGTTATTATCCTTGTGGGGGACTAAGAATACAAGTGTCACCACCCCATTCTTTCCCATGGGTGTCGTATGAGGCGACTAATGGAAGTAAGCAATTATCATCCATTGTGGGAGCGCCGGAGGCCCAAACTTTCTTATACCTACTTCATCACCACCTTAAAAGTTGACGACGCGCTAGTTATGCCTCTGGTATTGCTAGCGTCAATGGGCTACGGTAACCGCTTACCATGAGGCGGGGCACGGTTGCTTTGGTAGATATCTGCACATAGTCGCAAGGATAAGTGACTCCGTACTATCACCACTGCGGCTGCGACGAGGACATGGCGCGGCACACGCTCGAGTCGTACCCGGCTTCGGCAGAGCAGCGCCGTAAACTCGTCGCGCCAATAGAGGGGGACCTCTCGCTGCCGAGCGTCGTCAGAGCGATGCTTGGCAGCGACTGGAATTGGGCAGCGGTCGCTGCCTTCTGCGAGGAGGTCATCTCGTAAAAAGAAGCGGCGGAGAGGGCCAGGGAGGCTGATCCTTCCGCAGACCCGAACCGCCAGCGACTGGGGCGGCGCAGACGTGAGTATTTGCGCCTAATGCCGCCCTAGCTGAGGCTGCGGATGGATGGACCAGGAAAAGTCCGCCAACGGCCACAACAAGGCCTCTCGCGAATGTGTCGCTCAGTAGAGGGTACCCGAAAGGGTAAGCCGCCGGCGGACCACTGAAGCAATGTAACATAGTTCGAGTGGCCCGCCAGTAAAGGCAGAGAGACGGCACACGGCGGGTTCATTTAGTGGGTGAGGGCCCCACACTACCCTGTTCGTTGCCCCGAACGACGGGGTGTGCGGTTAGGTACATTTTTCCCACATTAACAAAAAAATATATTTACCAGACACATTGTCCAGAATACAGTAGCTCTACCATGAGTTTTGCTCACGTAAACTCGCTAGCGACTACGTAAAATATTTGTATGACAAACCTTACAGCGCCTCTGGCGGTTACGTAGGGAATTAAATTCGGTAGTATGAGTAACTTATTATTTCGATGCGTAAAATATCTATCGAAAGGAATTCGATAGCGACTTGGCATTTGTATACAAATTTGGTACCATGAGTTATGAATTTGTCTTACGCTATCGAACAAAACCGTTTCGATTGTAGTTACGTAACTCACTGCATTATTGTGTGGTAAAGGCCTTAGTTTATCTATAATACTTACTAAAGTTCTGGTGTAAATGCCTGAAAGAGAGCATATTTAGCATGGAATATGTTAGTGGTGGCTGAATATAAGGATAATCGCCGGGAATAAAGAAAAACTAAAGCTAATATGAGAATTATAGTTGGATGTTCATTAGAAAATATTAGTGAGAATACGTTTGCAAAATTTTACAGGCTTAACAAAAAAGTCTTTTTAAAATTTGTGCAATTTTTCCTCAGATTACAGAAATAAAGTCTTCACAAAGGGTTTTATTGGAATCAAAGGGAAGTTATGATGTCACGATAAAATATTGTTGGGTTGGGTATGTTACAACCCGCCGGCGACCACCATCATACACTCCACTAGTAATTGAAATCGAGAGGCACTGGTTCTCATAATATTAATACATAAAAGTTTCACAACAACAATACCGCACATTATCGATCGCGATCTACAATAAATACAATGGGGATATACCTAAGTGAGAATCAGTGAGATGTGAGACTGATTGACTTGGCAATATTTTGTTAACATTAGCCACTAACATTTGTTTACATTAAAGAGGCAAAATTCGAAATCGAACTATTACGAATACACACTTAAACAAAAGCGACCCATCTATTTAGTTGGATAACAGCACGGAATTGAACTTTAGCATTTTTCTCTTTCGTTTATACCAAGATAGAAAAGGAGAACAATAACAAGCCTGAAGCTAGCTGTATGTTTACACTGTACCAACATAACGACATGCTACGTAAATCTACTGTCGAGCTTACTTGAGCAAGTGACGTAAGCGGCAATTTAACTCATGGTACGAGTATTATCGAAATCTATCCTATACACGTATAAACGCTAGCGACTCTAATTACCTATCGTATCTTTATAGCATAAACTCATGGTCGAGCTACAGAGACGGTCCCAGGCTAATTTTTATTTCGGACAAATGTAGTCAATTCCTCCGGAATGGCTTGTATAGAGATTATTGATGCCAGAAGGCAGCATATTTATACTAATTTTTAAATATAGTTACTGCTAGTTTTTACATAAACTATACAGGGTAATTTTTTAACCAGTGCGTAATTTTTCTTTGGTGGTTCTATATTTTTATCCGACTTGAAATCAGTAAATTATGGACACAATCTTAAGAGCAGCTCGAAGCTTTATTTTCTGCATTTTGATGATCCTAAGCCCATGAAAGTATGAAGGAAAAAATGGTAGTACTCTTACAAATAACTTCAGGTCACGATCTAAACTTAAAAAGTTTAGTTCGAACCATGGACGTTTAAGTCCATGGTTCGAACCTAATAAAATTAGCAGTCAGTAACCCGCATAGATACCTACGCGTTCGTGCATTGAATGAGCGCCGACGTAGGTATTAAAGAAAAGGGCGGGTCGTGTGACCATAAAATCTGCGAACTGGTTAAAAAATTACCCTGTATCATATTATGTATAATATTATTATATATATATGTATATATATATATAATAATATTATATAAATTTATATTGAGCTAACTCTTGGTAGATAAAAAGTTATCTTAGTTTTTATATCTATACAGACATTAACTGTACAAACAACGAAGTGTATGATACACATACCTAATACAAATCATCTGTCTAATAATTTTATGGACGTAAGATAATGGATAATACACATAAAGATGTAGTCGTTTCATAACAATAATAATGCAGCTTTTTAAAAATGCAATACCTGCACTAAAATTATCTTTACATATAAATATTTCGTGTCACGTTGTTTGTCCGCGATGAACTCTTAAATTAATGCTCCGATTTTAATGAAAATTTGCACATTGTGTGCAGTTTGGTCCAATTTGAGAGATAAGAGTTTTTATCCAGATTATTTCCTTTTTTATTGCAAGCAACGATTTTATATTCAGAAAAAGAGCCTGAGAAACGGTTACCCTATCAATTGAATATAATAATTGGATGAATAGTGTGCCACAGCAACGCGTAACCGGGGTTGCTAGTTGATCTATAAATTAAGGTTACACATTTGTGTATAGAAATCGTGGTAAAAGTTGTATTAAGTATAATCTTAGTTTAATGTATATCATTCATTTCGCATTAATTTTATAAAAGAGTATCTAATGTAATCGATGAGTTTTTCAAAAGTGATTTTAGTAATATTATTTACTAGCCTTTGCCCGCGGCTTCGCTGCAGCCAAAAGCTAGTTTTTGGGTTATATCTCAGATTCCCGATATAGTGTAGTCGGATAAAAAGTATGCCAGTTTTTAAGTCTAATCCAGAACTATCAAATAAAAAAAATTGCTTCAAAATCCTTCCAGTAGTTTTTGCGTGATGCTCGAACAAACAAACAGACAAACAGACACACAAAAATTCTAAAAAAAAATGTTTTATGTTTAGATACGCCTATATATAGCCTATTACAGTCATTTTTCTCAAATATCTTAAATATACAGACACAGCTCTGTTACAGCTTTATAATAGTATAGATTAGGCATGTTAATGTACGTTGCGGGCACGGCGGCAGCTCGCGCGTCGAGACAACAACGAAATGAGTGCATGAAAGCTTAGGTAATCTACACTCATTTATAGTGGACAAGTGGACACTTTTAGTGCCTAATCGTCGATCTTCTCTTTTTTATGGCTAAAATATAATTTTTGTATATGGTTTGTCTATTCTTTGAGTCTCCTAGTAAGTACTAAAAGTTCGTGTGGCGGTAACAGATTGTCTACGACTGATAAGTTAATAATAACAAGTAACTTTGGCAAGCTTCAAATGCTATTTTGTACCATCACACCATCAAGTTAAGTGCCATGTTATAATGTCCTTAATGTATTATGTTAGTGATATAAACTAGTGTATTTTGTCAAAGATTCAGGAACTACACGGGCACTATATAGATATCCGATGTTTTAAACCTACATTATTTTTACTCGACTACGGTTTGTTTTTACGTATGTAGGTACCTCCGTAGCGCCTAAGCTATTCATCCGATTTTGATGAAGTGATAATGGCCCTGGTAACAGGCTACATTTTAACTGACTTCAACACTAGCATTTTAGCGCTGTTTTAAATATTTTTTTCATCAAGAAGCCACTTAGCTAGAAAACGCTGGTTCTTTCAGATAATCCCTTCACTCTACGAAGAAAAATTCTCAGTAGCAGCCCGGAGTTTGGAAATGTGCCCGGTAGACGGCAATAGGCTCACCCCCTATTACATGGGACTTAAACATAGCTAGCGAACCGTGGGTGTGCAATACACCTCTGCCTAGCCCTTCGGGGACACAGATGTGATGCTGTTTTTTTATGTTGTTTTCAGAGAATCCTTTCACTCTACGAACTCGGTACCCGCATAATGATCAAAAAATGCATTTACATGGTCATAACGTTTTAGGGATTAATGGTAATCACCTGGTGTTTTTGAGCATTTTTTAATCACCTCCCTCCCCCCTAGTGATACGTGGTAAGGTTTAAAGGGCCCCACAGATTAACAGTCTGCCTGCAGTGGCTGGTCCCATCGGGTGGCCTGTCGTTCAAGGTCTGCATAGCCCACTTAAACGATTATTGCCTGCCGGCAATGGTCGAGTGCCGGCTCTGGGTCTACATACTAGCAGGCCGTAATAGGTAGTTATAACGGGCCTTTTTTATAGACGTTTAATAGAGTGTCCTTACTATTTACTTTTCCTTATACTGTGACCATATGGTACTGCAGACTGCAGTGCAAGAGTTTACTGTTATAAATAAATATACTTCATCAATTGACATCACTAAAAATATTGCATTTGTTTTTTTCTAAAATTTTGTCACATTTTTTAATTTTTCTATATATTCTAGAGGTAAAAACACGCTAGAAAGACCCCTCTCCTAGTACATTATATAACTGTTTTTGCTAACAGCCGCAAGTAGGATCTATCAAAACATATAAATAAAATTGAAGTCACTGTTTGTAACAGCTTTTTACTAAATGCTTATGAAAATATATACACCAATAACAAAACACCAATTTTTATAGTTTTTGTCTGTCTTCCTGTTTGTTTGTTCCGAGTAATATATGAAACGGCTGGACCGATTTGGACGGGACTTTAACTGGCATATAGCTGATGTTGTAAGGATTTTCTAACTTTTATTTTGGAAAAATTATTAGGGTTACATATAAAAAATAAAATAACTAAATTTCATGCGGCCATAGCAGCTAGTAAATAGTATAAAATAAAATTGCTATCCGCGACTGTCTATTTCTCTGCTTACCTCTTCAACAACAGGTTACTGACATTTATATAGTTTTTTTTTCAAGAAAAGTTTACATGTAAGTATCTATAACTTTATTAATCTTTTAACTAGAAAATTCAATGTTTTAAATTACCTGTGCGAAAGTACACGTAGTTAGAGAGATTATAGAAGACTAAATATACTCACAATTATTTTATTTAAATTATACAATAATCAAAATATTACTAACAACTTTAAAAACGATTATATTTTTGTTGAGAAATAAAGACACAATAAGAATGCTCTATCCAATCTGATATGGAACTGATATAATGTAGCAATTCTATAGATTAAAACACAAAAGGTCTATTACTGAACTAAATTACCATTGTAAACAGTAGGAAAGCATAACAAAATGCCTTGCTCTTTATACAGCCAGTCATGTAACACATTATGTACAGACATACACATAGAAATATTATGAATGCTTTTAATAAAATAAAAAGTGTGAAAATGTGAAATCGAAAATAACAGTCACAAAGAGGATTTGAACCTGCATCTCCTTGAATACCGTCCCAGATGCTTTGCCAATTCAGCATTCCGATTTCACATTTTCACACTTTGTGTTATAATTTATATCGCTAATGCATGTCATACTAAAAAAAATATAATATAATAACATGAAAAGGAAAACAAGTAATATTACAGATTAGAACCCGATTTATCCTTAATTCCTAAAAGGGCTGGAGGCACGATATAAATGCGACCACATTACCTAAAACCTACATGAATTGATATCAAATTACAACACTCTTGTAAATTTGCCACCATGGGCCCCAATTGGACACTGGACCTGTTTTAATCCAGCTCAGTGACCAGTTAAAACACCAGCCCCCTGAGGCAGAATGTCATATTTCACGTGTCGACCGTATCGAGATCACTGTGATTGGTTGAGAAACCGACGCGTGATGTCACAATAATCCGTTGGCCAATCACGGTGATTGTACAAGGGAGACGATACGATCGACATGTGAGATATGAAATTCTGCCTAACCCGCCTGTTTAGTAAATTCAGACATGAGCTCTTTGGCTATGGCTAACATAAGTATATTATTATATGTTTTTTTTTCATATAAATTGGCAGTAAGAAAAAAACATCTTGGTTTAAAAGTCTAAACAGACCAAATCACAGGCGACAGCTAGTCTTAAATTACATAATTGCGGCAAAAATGTGTTTCAACATGAAGTCAAATTTCCAAGTTGGTGTATCTTTACTTGGAATTTTGTATTTTTTCCAGAAGTAACTCCAATCTGCCTGTCATCACTGGTTGGCCTTTTTTTGTCTTCTTGCTTAGCTTCTTGAACTTATCATGCTTTTTCTTCTTATATTCTTCTAGCTTCTGCATCTTCTCAGCTTTGATTTTCTCTATCTTTTGCTGTTTCTCCAACTTCTCTTGTTTAACTCTATTAAATTGCTCTTTAGCTTTCTGATATGGATCTTTTTTGGTTTTAGTTAAAGAATCTTGTTTAGCCATTAAATCAGGATGTCTCACGTATTTTCCAGGTAGGCCATCAGGAACATCTTCATCAAAAGACTTACTCTTGTATGTTCCAGCTGGGGAACTATTCTTCATATCCTTGTTAAATTCACGAAGAAGTTTCTTTTTACGCTGTTCTTCCCACTGTTCTAGCTTGTACTTCTTACTATATTTCTTTAGACGGTATGCCTTTTTATCAAATGGTTTTTTGTCAGGAATGTTTGCAAAGTCCTTTTGATTTTTATTGGACTCATCATGCCTCTTCTTTTTCTGTTCGCCAACGTTTTGCTTAAAGTTGACATCCTTTTCTTTTTTCAAGAAAAATGAGTCTCGTTTCTTATCCATAATTAGTTCAGATCTATAAAAATGAAAAAGTGTGTTTGACAAGACCAATTTGAAAACATAACATGAAATAAGTATATATGAAAAAACTGCCAAGGTGAATATAACTTTTTATTTATCAATTTGTTATGTTAAAACAATAAATAATAACAACACACCTGATTCCCGAAGGGGTTGACGAAGACAATGGATTGCCATTTATCATAAACTTCCCCTACCTAAGAGTACTTGTTGCCCCCATGGGAAAACAATCTCCAACTGGCCTCAAACTCATCATGTTTGTATGAAAGCAAATAATATTTTTTTTAGAAATTATGATAGAAATATAAATTTAGTGCTTTTTATATTTATATAAAACATATTTATATGTATGTATAAATGTTTTAATAGGACATAACATATTTTTACTGTTACAATATGTCCATTTAATAACTTTTTTTATTTTGTTGGCATAAGCTAAAAGGTCTCAACTTTTTTCAGATTTTGTCAATATCAATGCTAGTGCTTGTCAATAGTTAATGACATTCTGAAGAGTTTTCAACCAAAGTTTGGCAGTTTTTGCATAATAGTAGCATGCAAGCAATAAAATATATGAATAAATAAAATAAAACACACCTTTTCATTACAGTAAATTGTATTGAATATACATTCCTTTGAATATAATATTAGGTTATCTATATAATTATATATTGCTTTTTGGTTCTCAAAATATAAATAATATAATAGGATTTACTGTAACAATATATTATATTTTAGCAAATAACAATGATCTATATAACAATAACAAAATAGATACATAGATTTATCCATTTAATAAACAACCAACATACCATATAAAAATATTGTGTGTAAACAAATCATTGGCATCTATTACAGACACTATACAATATCTTGATAATTTTTTTTTTAGTATTTGACATGCTTAGCCATATAAATTAACAGTGTTAAAGTGTGAATTCAAAAATAAGTCACAAGTAAGATTTGAACCTGCATCTCCTGGATACAGTCCCAGCTGTCTGTGGCATTAGTTTAAAGTGAGTGCACTACCAGGTTACATAGTAAACAGTAATCCATTAAAGTACAAAAAGAAGTTTAAAAAGGTAATAAGTTGGTTTCCCAATCCTAAACTTTTTAGTTATTGGAAAACTCAGTCAATTTTTTTTTTGGTTTATAACCCTTTGTGAAATTACAGCTGTGATATTATTTAACAGTCAAACATACATTATTTCACAGAACCTTGGTGACTGTACCACGAAAACTCCTTACTGAGAATTATAATTGATCTAGTAAGTACAAAATAAAAGCTATTGATGCTGGCCATATGTAGCTCTTAGACTGTGATTAAAAGATAATGTTGCGATATGATGACGATATTGTTTACACAATTTGTATAACCAATGTGTTTGGATTTAGAATAAGGAATCATTGCTAACTTGATTATTAGCAATAATTTGCACATACTGGCAACTACTGTAGGAGTTATAATGTAGCTTATTATACTGCTAAATTGCACGCAAGTGGTTAGAATTAACTCATGAGTTGGCGTCGTATGGAAATAGATACATATGTCAAAGACAATACGAGTATCTATAGTTAGTTACTGACTAGACATGACGTAAATTTCGTCACGTTACACTAAGGTGAAAAACGCTATCTTCATAATGGTTATTTTCTGAAAATAAATTGACCTGGCTGTATTTTCAAGGCAAATTGGCAATTTAATGATTTTTCTTATTAGTGTTAAAAGAATATATAGATTCAGAGAATGCTTGATGTTGATACTCCAACAAACGTAACCAATCAAGTTAGAGAACAAATACGTAAAAATATAGAAGAAAAAACAACTGTACAAACGATGTAAGTATATAAGAACTTACCAAATTAAGCCACCCACTGGGTAGGCTTTGAATTATCGGCGGAATCTTGATTGTTTAGTTGCACTTGGCACAAAAAAACTTAACCACGGTTGTAGCTTTTAATACACGGTTTTTCGTGTGAAAAACTTTACCGACCATGCCCTAATGTGAATTTTAACGATGAATTTTCATAAGAAACGAGTTCGTCGTTTCGCAAAATGTCACAGAAGGAACGAGAAAAGGACGGAAGCAAATGTCAAAATGTGCTACGCCATCTATTCCTGTCTGTCATCTATTAAATTATCTTCGATCCGTAAAAAGGAGCATGCGCACTGCTTCCAATTTGAAAATAAGAAAAAATAAATGAAATGGTATGGTTGCAGTTACTTGTAATAATAAAAAAATATTGGCTTCTTAAATAGTATCAATTTCAACGTGACTTCATATTGGTCTTAAAATTGAAGATAGTAACATAAAGGTAGGTAAATTGAAACGTTAACGTAATTTGACAGTTGCTTAGTGACATCTAGCGTAGCTGTTCGAAATTACATGTCACACATGTGTACATCCACAGAGTATTTACATCCACGGGCAAAGCTGAGCGTTTTTTTTGTCTTTAATCCGGTTGATCAGCGATATTGTTAACATGTAGGTATAGTACCTGGAAGATTAAAGAATTGAAAGACGCTATGCATACAGCATTCTTTGACGACTTTTCACAATTTTTTAACGTTGAATGGTTGGGAAATAAACGTACATCGGGGTTATTACATTTTGGTACAGCACACACTCACAGAGGCGAGAAAGTTAAAAAAAACGAAATTACAGGTTACAAATTGCATGAAAATTAGAGTTTTCAATGGCAATGTCGATAATACGCCATCTGACGTGAAATGATGGTAATCTTATCCCCATTGTTGTCGCGTCCTACAAATGGCACTATCGATTAATCTATCATTCTTGAATCTTGGATACCTATTTATAAGTAGCCAACAAAATACAAAAAAGACTAAAAAAACTAGCTTTATATGGCTACTACGGCTACTAGTAGTACTACTACTGAATACTAATAGTACTACTACTAGCTGTCTCATAAACTAGCTACTTACACCCCGCGGTTTCACAAGCCTTTTGCTTTGTCTCAAGTTTTTAGAAAAACGTTACCTATGTACGTTAACGTATCTATGTTTAACAAGACACGTTAAAAATTTTCACGTCAGGTAATGTTTTTTTTACGGAGTATCTGATTTAGGCATAAAATGGCTTTAGGGCGTAGTAGCCTATAGTCTTCCCTGAAAATTGGGCTATCAAATGTGGTAAAAAATCGTTGTACCCGATTTTTCTAATCTGCCTGGTAGTTGCATAGAGCGCATTTTTAAACACAGCCCCCAAATGAATAACGAAACGTTAGACGAACTTACGTTTCGAGCAGAGATGCGCAAACTAAATCACCAATGAGATCAGGGATTTATAAATCTTTTTCTTCGAAAGATTTAAATCAATCTTTTAAATCTTTAACTCTTTTAAATCTTTGGTTACGAATGACGTTATTCATTCAGTTGATCATAAGTGATGCAAATATCTATTGATTCATGTAGTTATTCTCTCATTCCCTCAAGTCGCAACTGGTTTTGAGCTTTTTACTAAAACAACAGAGAGTCTAAGTTTCTGTGTACCTATCGTCATTGTATTTCAAGAGTGCGTTTGTGCGTGCCTACAACTTATGTTATCTCTTTTCAATTCACAATATCCTTTATCTATTGTCTCATTCTAAATCTACGTCCATCATTCCATCTATTCAATCCTAACGTAGTGAGCTAGTGAGTTAAAGATGTATATTCGAAACCAAAGATTTAAAGATTGATTACGCATTTTGAAAGGATTATACATCTTTTGTATCAATCACTCCTGAGTTACACATCTCTAGTTTCGAGTCATTGTGATAGATCAACACTCCGCACACACGCGTGATTCCTGATAAGTCGAGATTTCGACGCGTGATTCAGGCAACCAATCACAACGAAGCGAAACGAAAGTTCGTCTAACGTTTCGTTTTTCATTCTAAGGGAGCAGGTTTGAGACTATTTTTATTCATCTCTTTTTCTGTCGCACTATTGGGCACGAGTATTCCCTCATGGTGAGAAGAATTAGGTCATAGTTCACGATGCTGGCACAGTACGGATGGCAGACTTCACAAGCCGTCGAGAAAATCTCTCAGGCATGCGGATTTCTCCACGATGTTTTCTTCATCGAGCAATGATAAATTGTAAACAAATACACACAAAATTAAAAAAATCTCGAATAGTCTGATGTGTGTGTCGTATGAAGAATGGACCTTGGACTGGAGATCTAACTCGCTACCAAAGTTTTTGTAGTTCTTGGCCTTACCGCTAGGTAAGTAGAGGGTACCCGAAAGGGTAAGCCGCCGCCGGACCACCGAAGGAATGTAACATAGTTCCAGTGGCCCGCCAATAAAAGCGGAGAGATGGCACACAGCGGGTTTCTTTAATGGGTGAATGCTCCACACTACCCTGTTCGTTGCCCCGAACGACGGGGTGTGCAGTTAGGAACATTTTTTCCCGCCTTAACAAAAAAAAATGCTATCATGCAACCAGTCAGTAGTTACGGCGAGACAGCGTAACAAACGAACAAACTTTCGCATTCCTATTATTATATTCATATTCTGAACTTCACACCTACCATAAATAAAGAAATAGGGCCCTTTTAGTTGAGGGTAGACACTTTTGATGCTGACTAAAAAAACAGAAAAATTAACATTCAAACAATTTAGGTATACCTATTTTTAAAGATATTAATACAAATTATATGTGAAAGTGGAAAAAGGTAACTTTACTCCAAGCAGGATTCGAACCTGCGTCCCATCCAATCCGGGGAAGTGCTCTAGACCTCTAAGCTATCGCAGACACTCTACGGCACACTAATGATCTCTATGGAAAAAATAGAGGGTTAAAATTATGGAAGTACCTGTTTTTAAAATGTTTGTTTTTAAATTTCATTAATAAAGGGGTTTTATATGTAGTTCTACTTATCATAAATAAATAATGCGTATTTTAGGGTATAAGGATTTTACATTTGAGTTGATTGCCACCCGCGTATTATTAAAAAAAAACCATCACGGATGACACGGAGCGAATACCTCTCTGAAGATTTTGGCTGGACCCAACTACTGGGACAAGTACTAAAACAATACTGCATCCTAAAGAATATTTACTTCTTGAATTGTTTTGCAGCTTATCAAAACTGACGAACTACGGGTGACCTGAAGGTAAGCGACAACCGCCGCTCATGGACTCAGCCATACTAGGAGCATTTAAGCCGCTGCCCACCGCGAAGATAAATCACTACTCTTTAGAAGAACTGGGAATGAGATCGGCTATCTTCTGCAAACGAAACACATCGAGAGACTTTACGGCTGGTAAAACAAAGCCTTTATGATAAAGACTCATCAGCCACAACTTAACCGAGCTCTTTTGTTATTTAGTCGCATTATAAGTCAATAAATTAACCACAAGTAAAAATGTTGACATTTCATTGTAAACATTTTATTTACTGTACTGTTAATCACCCAGTAGACAACTCTATCAAATTAGGTTGTATGTTGTTACGATGTAACCGAACAAATTACTAAATAAATTATAAAGTTGCATATTCAATTGATACCGGATACGATATCCGCAAACTTAAAATACGCGCGGTTGCCTAGGCCCCCTACCCAGTTAGATTATCGCCAATGGGGCGCATGATTCCACTCCCACAAAGGCCAGAATCAAATATTATTACCATATATGACCGGCATGCGATCCCGGATGCGAGCAGAGTACGCCAGAGTTCGAGAACGTTATATGACTACTTTTTTTTTTTCTTTTTATGTGACCTTGGTTTTTAGCCTCAGATGGCTATGAAAACCTTACCCGGACAATTGGCGAGCGCAGAGGGCTCTCAACCCGAATATTGATTATCTATGGCTATTCCAATCGCAAGCGTATTTATAGAAAAAGTTCTAGAACAAAAAAATTTCTACCAATGAGCAGGCCGGACGCAATGCGCAAGAGAGAGATGGCAGGAATAATCTTAGAAGGGGGTACTATCAGAAAAAATATAAGAGATGAGAGTGGGTAGAATCTTTTTTCTCTGACTCTGAATTATCGTGTGTGTCAAGGCAGATAACACTGCGTAAATTACTATAGTAATATATATAAAATATTTTTGCCTAGGGCATTTGAAAGTAAAAGTGTGTGACTAGGAAACCCCAAAGCTCCTGGGGTTCCAAGTTCCTAGTTCCAGGTTGCGGCTGGCCTACGGGCTTTGGTTCCAGCGCCGGTTGCGCCGGTTTCACCCGCCTACCGGCGCATATATCTGCGCACGCCGAAGGACGAGGGCCTGCCTTCGGCCCAATTACAGCCTCCCCCGCAGTTGAGTACCCGTAGGTGACGGTCTTGGGGATAACCTCCTGAGTTGTGAACCACCCCCAGATTTCTCATTGCTCTCTTCTCTTTTTTAAATTAATTTCGGAATCGTTAAATTTTTAAATAATTAATTAATTTTGTTATATATTTTTATAAATTAAATTGTAAATTTTAAATCTTGCTTTTATTTAATTGTTAGGGTTTCCCCCGTAACAATGTATCAGCCTTGGACGTCTATCATCTAAGTCCACCCGTGATCATGAATGCTGTAAAGTATTCGAAACGTCGGGATAGTAGTAAAATTAAGTAAACGCGATAGATTCCGTAAACGAAGTTTTATTTCAAAATGTATTATGTTTTTAATTTATTCTAACTATAATTTAATAATTAGAAAACAGACAGGTATAGCTGATTATCATCATGGACGTATAAACACAAGGTCCTAAGTTACAGGGGCCCCGACGTGTAATCAACTATCGCTCATGGACTCAACTATACCGAGAGTAACAGCCAAAACGCAATGATCTGCTGATACCAAGTGAGTACTCCCACTTGGTATCCAGCCCTACCACCAGCCATGCGGTGGATGATAACTGCTTACTTGCCTTAGTCGCCTCATACAACACCCGTGGGAAGAATGGGGTGGTAACACATGTATTCTTAGTCCGTCACCACACAGACAAATTTTCATATTATGAGATATAAAAAAAATCTTATTTATTTTTTAAATTTTCACTTATACTAACCTTAATATGCTGACAATAACGAACACTAAAAAAAAGAATTATTGAACTTGGTGCAGTCGTTCGGAAGTTATACGCATATATACTCGTACATTTCGGCGATTTATTTTTATTTATAAAGATGCGAAATTGAATCTGGTTGTTACACCTTCACGCCGTAACAACTGGACCAATCATGATATTTTGCATGTGCTTTTCTGGCCTCCATAAAAAGTATTTTATCCCAGAAATAGCATCTTAAAAAGTATTTATCCCGTAAAAGAAACAGGTGGTTCCCCTCGAATTTTGCATGGTGATAATAAAGTTAGATAAACTTTTGCGTTTTAAAACTAACATTGTATTAGCATTTGACGTGCTTTAACTAAACCCGTTCGTCCGTGTGGTGACGGACTAAGAATACAAGTATCACCACCCCATTCTTTCCCACGGGTGTGTATGAGGCGACTAAGGGAAGTAGGTAAACAATTATCCTCCATTGCATGACGGGTGGTAGGGCTGGGTACCAAGTGGGAGTACTCACTTGGTATCGGGCCCGAGCGAGTTGGTACCACCATTTCCCGTGTGACCGGCCATGAAGCACATCGTTGCGTTTTGGCTGTAGCAGGGGATAGCCGTTTATATTTTATTTCATATCTGTGAAATGAATTGGAGAGCAGCGGCTTGACAATACTCTCGGTGTAGTCGAGTCCATGGGCGACGGTTACCATTTACCATCAGATGGACCGTGGCTCGTCTGCCGCTACATGCAATAAAAAAAAACCTTGTTCAAGTAGGTACATTTTTATTAGGAGTGATAGTACTGGTCATACACTCTACCTCTGTGTTGGTTTTCCTCGATCATACTGTATACCAGGTCATAGGATACATACGTAGGAAAACCAACACATAGGTGTTGAATCTAGACACGCAGTAGCTTGTCAAGCCAAGTTCAAGCAAAAGAATTGACGAACAGTACCGTGTGTAATATTCACGAACCATTTGGAGCTTTTGATCCCCTCATAACTCAAAAACTATTTCACATAAACATGTCAATGAAAACTAGCCAAGTCATACCTTAGGCTTCAATATATTAGCCAAAGTTACAAGAAGAAATTATATTTTAACTTGTTGTAAAATATTTTATGTTGTAATAAATAAATTTCAGGACTGACCTTGAACTTGGCACCCATTTAGATCTCACTTATGTTGTCGTTGAAGTCAACAACCAAGGCATATATCATACTATTGAACTTGGCTCTCATTTCACATTTATGTTTTTGATGGGATTCGATTATCGGTATTAGTTTGAAACTTCGCTGTAGGCACATCTGCATTTTTAAAATGATCTACGAGTAGGTACATTTATTTGTCGTCAATGAAGAAATGTTAGTTTCAGTGGTCCGCAAAAATACAGGTGGAGAGACGGTATAAGCCGGATTTATTTAATAGGTAACACTACTCTGTTCGTTGCTCCGGTCGACGGGGTTACGCTTAGGCAGATATATATTTCCCACCTTAAGAAAATATACATACATACATATTGTCACGCCTTTTTCCCGTAGGGGGCGTGACACACATCTTTCGTTTCATCCACGTTAATCAGAGCTTTCATGCACGCTCGTTGGTTACGAGTACTACTTAACCTGGCCTTCCTTTCTTTTTATTTTTTTTTATTTCATGTAGTGGCGGGCGAGCCACAGTCCTTCTGATGGAAAATGGTAACCGTCGCCCATGGACTCGACTATACCGAGACTATTGTCGCTGGCGGCGGTTCGGGTCAGCGGAAGAATCCTCCCTGGCCGCTTCCTTCCACGAGATAACCTCCTCGCAGAAAGCAGCGACGGCGGCCCAATTCCTGTCGCTGCCGAGCATCGCTCTGACGACGCTCGGCAGCGAGAGGCCCTATTGCCACGACGAGTTCACGACGCTGCTTGGCCCAAGCCGGGCACGACTCAAGCGTGTGCCGTGCCGTGTCCTTGTCGCAGCCGCAATAGTGACAGCCCGGAGTCGCTTCCCTCCTTGCGACTATGTGCAGATATCTGCCGAAGCAACCGTGCCCCGACAGCACTGCACTAGTCGAAAGGTAAGGACTCCTTGCTGTCGCCCTGCCCACTCCTCCTGCACAGGTTGGAGCGCCCCTACGGTCCAAAGACCGGCTCGGGGCGTCTCCAGCCGCACCCTCCAACTGGCCATGGCAGCTTGGCGGACGTCTCCCTGCCACCTGGCCACCTCGCTGGGCAGGAGACGACCGCCCCTAGCCTGCTTTTGCGACGCCCGCCAATACACCTCGGCGAGCACCTCCACCTCCAAGTCCCACGGGGGGTTCCGGCCAAAGCGCAAGCCGCCTCAGTCGACACCTTGCGGTATCCGCGTATGAGCCTGGACGAGACGACTCTTTATGGTCTCCACAGAAGAGCCCTGTTCGGCGGGTCCAGGGACTCCGCCCACACAAGTGCGCCGTAGAGTGCCATCGCTCGGACCACCCCCGCGTAAAGCCGTCGGCACGCCAATGCGCCAATTGTTGGGTCCGCCCATATTCGGCATGAACCGTGAAAGGGCTCAGGCCGCGCCGACAAGCCTCGGGGATAGTTGGCGGAAGTGCTCGCGAAAGCGCCACCACCCGTCCAACACCAGCACAGGTGAAAGCCCAGATCAAGTATCTGGGCCTTCATCTCAATTTGGAACCCGTCCACCGTGATCGAGGCCGACGTCGGGGCCTGTGTAAAAGTAGGGCCTCTGACTTATCCAGGGCCACCCTAAGCCCCAGCTCCCCGATCCTCCTGACCACCTCCGAGGTGCCTAAGATGGCCACGAACACCGCTTCCCCAAAGTTGCCACCTCGGGCCACAACCTGCATGTCATCCATAGCAGATGACCGCCAGCTCGGGGGGGAGCCGACAGCGTAGCACCCAGTCGTAACCGACTAAGCAGTGGACGTTGAAAGGCTGATAGATGGATGGATGGAATACTAGACATCGCAAATACTGCCTGTGTTCTATTCAAAATTATCAGAACCAATTCAACAATCTTCCCATAAAAGTAAGTAAATATGCAGAAGTGTTACTTTCGTGTTTATCATGTAATATTAATGATAAATTAATAAATAAATAACGGTATATATATTCAAAATTTTACAAATATCTATAGGTACTATTATAAATCTGTAACAGATCTGTGTCTGTACATTTAAGATATTTGAGAAAAAATAAATAGGCTTTATAGGAGTGTCAGAATACAAAACAATTTTTTTTATAATACTTTCTGATATTTATGCGAATGTTACACATTTTGAAATAAAACTTCGTTTACGGAATCTATCGCGTTTATTTGATTTTACTACTATCCCGACGTTTCGAATACTTTACAGCATTCATGATCACGGGTGGACTTAGATGATAGACGTCCAAGGCTGATATGTTGTTTCAACGGTCTCATCTACCCATGAGACCGTTGAAATAACATATCATAACACTAAACACAAAGTGAAAAATGTGAAATCGAAAATAACAGTCAGGAGCAGGATTTGAACCTGCATCTTCTGGATACCGTCCAGATGCTTTACCAATTCAGCCATCCTGACAATTGCACCTGACTGCTAATTTCGATAACACATCATACTTAACGTCTTTGGGTGACGCCTGCGCCATCTGTCGGCAGTATTTTCATACATTATACCGACCAGGTAAACTTAATTTTACAATTAAGATTTTACCTAATAATGACGCAAACCCTTTAAATATTTAGATATTTTTTATATATATTTTTAGCATTTGACATGCTTAGCACTATACATTAAACACAAAGTGAAAAATGTGAAATCGAAAATAACAGTCAGGAGCAGGATTTGAACCTGCATCTTCTGGATACCGTCCAGATGCTTTACCAATTCAGCCATCCTGACAATTGCACCTGACTGCTAATTTCGATAACACATCATATTTAATGTCTTTGGGTGACGCCTGCGCCATCTGTCGGCAGTATTTTCATACATTATACCGACCAGGTAAACTTAATTTTACAATTAAGATTTTACCTAATAATGACGCAAACCCTTTAAATATTTAGATATTTTTATGTATATTTTTAGCATTTGACATGCTTAGCACTATACATTAAACACAAAGTGAAAAATGTGAAATCGAAAATAACAGTCAGGAGCAGGATTTGAACCTGCATCTTCTGGATACCGTCCAGATGCTTTACCAATTCAGCCATCCTGACAATTGCACCTGACTGCTAATTTCGATAACACATCATACTTAACGTCTTTGCATCTGGACGGTATCCAGAAGATGCAGGTTCAAATCCTGCTCCTGACTGTTATTTTCGATTTCACATTTTTCACTTTGTGTTTAATGTATAGTGCTAAGCATGTCAAATGCTAAAAATATATATAAAAATATCTAAATATTTAAAGGGTTTGCGTCATTATTAGGTAAAATCTTAATTGTAAAATTAAGTTTACCTGGTCGGTATAATGTATGAAAATACTGCCGACAGATGGCGCAGGCGTCACCCAAAGACGTTAAGTATGATGTGTTATCGAAATTAGCAGTCAGGTGCAATTGTCAGGATGGCTGAATTGGTAAAGCATCTGGACGGTATCCAGAAGATGCAGGTTCAAATCCTGCTCCTGACTGTTATTTTCGATTTCACATTTTTCACTTTGTGTTTAATGTATAGTGCTAAGCATGTCAAATGCTAAAAATATACATAAAAATATCTAAATATTTAAAGGGTTTGCGTCATTATTAGGTAAAATCTTAATTGTAAAATTAAGTTTACCTGGTCGGTATAATGTATGGAAATACTGCCGACAGATGGCGCAGGCGTCACCCAAAGACGTTAAGTATGATGTGTTATCGAAATTAGCAGTCAGGTGCAATTGTCAGGATGGCTGAATTGGTAAAGCATCTGGACGGTATCCAGAAGATGCAGGTTCAAATCCTGCTCCTGACTGTTATTTTCGATTTCACATTTTTCACTTTGTGTTTAATGTATAGTGCTAAGTATGTCAAATGCTAAAAATATATATAAAAATATCTAAATATATCATAACACATTTCAAAATTTTTTTTTAGTTTTTTTTTTTACTGTTTGTTCGTTCGGGCATCACGCAAAAACTACTGAACGGATTTTGATGCAATTTTTTATTTGATAGCTCTTGATTAGACATAAAAACTGGTATAAATTTTATCCCGCTACTATATTGGGAACCTGAGACATAACCTAAAAATTAACTTTTGGCTGCGGCGGAGCGGCGGGCAAAGGCTAGTGTATTACTAATAATAAAAACGACAGCCGAGCCTATCTCTGCTTACACAGGGGTCTAAAGCTTGATTCCATGCGTTTGTGCTTTTCGAATGATATCTTAATTATTCTTTGCATCAACGATGGCAAAAAACACACGCCATAAATCCCTGCCCTTAAATAATAAGCACCAGGAAAGAAGGAAATTTAGAAGTACGTTTCTCTGCCATCATTGACAATTTATATTTTTTTGATTAACATTGTAAGATACAATTTGTAATTTTTATTTTTTAGCATTATTTATGTTAGTCTACTCAGCAGAACAGAAAAGCCCTTTGCGGTTACCCATCTTTTGCTGTTTTTACAACAGCTTGTTACAATTCAAGCCACTTCGATAGAGCTAAATAACAAGCAATATTGCAATAATTATAATATTATTTGAGCATTATAAACAGTACACTTACTTGTGATAATCCTAAATATATAGAAACAGTTTCAGATATGTACAGAAATCTGCCATCAGCTGCCACCGACAATGCGAACCCATCCAGAGACTGAGGACAAAGAAAACATACAATTTATTATATTATACGAATATGTATACATCTTTTATGTAAAAAAAAATCTAAAAACAGACATTTCGTGCGTGCGGACGGTGAAGAAGAATTGATGAGTAATATGGAGGATGAGTAAATCCATTTTCCATAGTTATAAAAACGCTATACGATTCACAAATACAAGTTTTGGTTCATATGCCTTATTATTATTAAACCTACAAGTTTGTAACGTCCTCTGCTGAACAAAACTGATTTCCTTGCAGTGGAATGCTTTTTTTAATGCTTTTTTTAGGTACCTAAGACATTAAGACCTACGACTATAGAAATATATAGGATTCCTGCGTACCCCAACGCATCGAATTTTCTAAAGGAATTACAAAATCAGTGAAATCTCACTGATGTGAATGATGAAGTTTTTGATACTAATAATTATTATTTCGATATTATTACGTAAGCATTCGTCATGCACACAAATTGCGAAATTGTGAAATCGAAAATAACAGTCGCGAGCAAAATTTCGACCGGCATCCTGGAATACCGTCCCAAATGCTATGCCGATTCAAAATTTGGCAAAGCATCTGGGACGTGCATGACTGTTAATTTGGATTTCACATTTTCGCACTTTGTGTCATCTAATCATTATTAATAATAAAACACTATAAACCTCATTGATATAGCTGGTGTATATTATTTTAGCATAGAATACCTGTATTGTAAAAAAATTAGGCAATAAGTAATTCAGATCAATGGTGACAAAGAGGTAATGTAATATTTTTTTACAAATAAATAATTATATTGAAAAACCACTTTTCATTATATCTAAACAATAGATTTGTATTAAAAATTGTTACGGTTTGCGTGCAAGCGCTGGTTTGCGACAGGTATGGTTGGAAAAAAATATTCTGTAACAAAATATAGGTATTATTTGAATATAATATTACTACGTTGATTGTACGTTGATTGGATACTACGTTAATTGGATACCATCGGAATTGACAAAAATAGTGAATGTATGCAACAATGCAATTTCGTTTATTTTAAGCAAATGTAAGTGTTTGTAACAGCTAAATGACACCTTTTTACTAAATTCACATGAAACCATTACGTTACAAAAAACTAGACTAACTTGCGAATAGCTGGACTTTTTCCTATATTAAACCAGTCTGTGCAAGCCCCATTTATCCTGATACAAGCACTGGAATCCTTGTACCTAAACCGATTTCAGTGCCCGAATCAAGCCACCACCCACCCAATACGTAGCCGATGACGACCATGACTCCTTTCTTATCACTCTGTCATAGGCCTTTTCCAAGTCTACGAAAGCACAATAGATCTTCTTTCTGACTTTTGGCTAAGAATTCCTCGGCTATCGTTCGTAAGGGAAAGACCTGATCCATGCATCTTCTTCCGTTCCTAAATCTCGCTTGCATTGCACATCTCATATTTTCTCATCAGTTGCATGTATCACTCTTTTAACCAAAACTTTTGCATACGAGTACAGTTTGCCGATAACGCTGAGCAAGCTAATGCCACAGTCGAAGAACCGTGCAAATGCTTCGGTAGTTTTTGCAGTATTTATATATATTTTTAGCATTTGACATGCTTAGCACTATACTATCTATTACTACTATCACTTTGTGTTTAAGATTTTGCAGTCTTGTATTAGGTTGTTGTTGTATTAAGCTATATAAGCGTGTCTGAACACAAAACATTTTTTTTTATCTGTTTATCTGTTTGTCAGTAAAACTACAGAACGGATTTTGACGCAGCTTGTTTTATTTGATAACTTGATTAAACTTAAAAAACTAGTATACATTTTTGTCCCGTTACTATATCGGGAACCGGAGATACTTATAGCCTAAAAACTAGCTTTGGGTTGCGGCGGACAGAAGCTAATATTTATATTCACAGTGAAATCACTTAGCATTTATTTTTTTTATGTGAGAGGGCATTACTCATTACTCCATCAAGTTCTTTTTTGTCTACATTAATGTAATTTGCCGAGGTGATTAATAACGAGCAGAATAATATTAATACCAGTTTTATTATACGTACCTAATAACTCAATCAAACTAATACCTAATTAAGTCACATTAGCGTAAATTGTCACAATTTCATGAGCTGTTCTTTGTGAAAAATGTAATTTAAATATAATTTAGTAGTACCTAATAGTTGTTTTGATCTGTATTTTAGCACTTGACATAATCAACTACTATAAAGAACAAATTATTTTTGAATGTGGAAAAAGATAACTTTAGTGCGAGCGGGATTCGAACCTGCGTCCCTTCCAACCCGGGGAAGTGTTGTAGGCCGCTAAGCACTAAAGTTCTCTTTTTCCACATTCACAAGTAGGTAATTGTTGTGATAATACCACTTAGGTACCATATTGTCAAGAACTGCTTCGGTGGTCAAGCGGTAGTGTATGCGACTACGGATCATGAAGTCTCGGGTTCTATTCCTGGGTCGGTCAAACAAAAAGTTATTGGGTTATTCCTTCAAGTTCTCAATAACAGCCCGGAGTAAGGCAGCTAGCGGTTTTACTCCATGCCTAAGAAAGAACGTGAAACCATTGATCCTGCACCTGATCTCTTTACAGTCGAATACCATCCCATCGGACTATAAGAATGAGGGAACAGATAGTGCACTTGTTTTTACGCACACACTAGTGCACTTTAATATCTTCTACGAACAGTTGTCACAACGGAATTTTTGTGTCTCTGAAGTTGGTTGCAAGACGCTGCGCAGTAGCCATTTTTGTGTCGCAAGGCATGTGCGTCTTTTACAATTTACATTAATCGAAAAATATTCGAATATAATTTAAAAATTGTAATCGATAATTTTCGACCGCACTAAAAGATGAGGACTCTTCTAAATCTAGATTAAAGCTTATTCACTCAAATCGCTCGTATACTTACTTTTTATTGAATATAAAAAAAATAGAACCTAAATACTTAGATATGAAAACGTTATGATCTCATTCGATTGTTTAGTTAATCGAGTAATAACATTTGAATTGGTCAGCACTTATCGTATGATTGTGTCAAAATACCCACTTCGCGCTCTGTGCCTAACTTCAGAGACAGAGATCCGTTGTGACTACTATAGTTGGCTAGTGTCTGTCAGTTGTTGTGTTGTCTGTCTAATGTCTGGTACATAGCAGGGTGAACACGCGTGTAAGGTGTGAGCTGTAGTCTTGTAACATAGCATCACGCCTGTATTCCCCGAAGGGATAGGCAGAGGTGTATTACACACCCACGATTCGCTAGCTATGTTTAAGTCCCACGTAATAGGGGGCGAGCCTATTGACGTCTACCGGGCACATTTCCAAACTCCGGGCTGCTACTGAGGATTTTTTTTTTTTTACGAAAGTTCTCACTTACACTGCCCGACCCGGGGATCGAACCGGAGACCTCATGATCAGCAGTCGCTTACACTACCGCTGCACCACAGAGGCAGTCTGTTTTCTTGTCGCTATTATATAACAGCCCCCCCCTGCGTAAAAGCTAGTAGAGTAGAATAGAATAATCAATGTATGAGATTTTTAAGGTTACGACAACGTAGGTAAGCGTAACCGACTGTCAATCCCATACATTCATTATTTTATTCTATTCTATTCTCCAACATTTACACAACTTGGCTAGTGGGGTAGCTTTCTACCAATGAAACAATGTAACATGGTTCCAGTCACCCGCCAATACAGGCGGAGACGGCACACGGCGAGTTTATTTAGTGGGTGAGGGACACACTACCCTGTTCGTTGCCCCGAACGACGGGTTGTGCGGTTAGGAACATTTTTCCCGCCTTAACAAAAAAAAAGGGGGTGTAGCTTTCTATGGCGTGTTTCTTTGGACCACTTTGCTGTTACAGAACCATTTCTAGATAAGCTATATTCGGTTTAGCTTAGCTCATTTAGGTTAGTTTCGGCATAGCTCAGCTCTCACTCTAAAGTAGGCTAAAGGAAGTCCGAAAGATGACAAGTTTAGTAAAATGTGCCTGTATGTGGCATGTCAACGCTCGCAATACGCGGTTGATACGCGTATTAAATTACGGCTAAGTCTACTTACTGGTACAGGCGAGTACACAACACCATAGATAAAGAATAATTAATTATAATCAAAACAAGTACCTATTCCAAACTTCAAGTTTTAAAACTAATAACTATTTATAGTAATTTTATTCAACACTAGCCTTTGCCAGCGGCTTCGCCGCAGCCAAAAGCTAGTTTTTCGGTTATATATAGTGGCGAGATAAAATGTCTACCAGTTTTTAAGTCAAATCAAGGCCTTTCAAATAAAAAAAATGCATCAAAATCCATATAGTAGTCCTTTTAAATAAATTCTAAAAAATATTCTAGTATAATAATTTTCTAGTTTTTCGGTTATATCTCAGGTTCCCGATATAGTAACGAGTTAAAATGTATACCAGTTTTTAAGTCTAATCAAGGCCTTTCAAATAAAAAAAGTTGCATCAATATCCGTTCACTAGTTTTTGTGTGATGCGCGAACAAACAAACAGACAAACAGACAAAAGTTCTAAAAAAAATTGTTTTGTGTTTAGACACACCTATATAGCCTATTACAGTCATTTTTTTCTCAAATATCTTAAATGTACAGACATAGCTCTGTTATATCTTTATAATAGTATAGATAAAATGTCGTAGGTATTCATTTTTTATGATTAGTACAAACTATAAAAAATCTGTTTAAAAAAAAAAATACAACAAATATATCTTGTACATTTTTGGAATTAGGTACTATAACTTAATCTATTTTTTGTAAAAATGCCTTAAGTCTGGCTAGAAGCTAATCAGATAATTGTGATTAGGTAGGTATCTCATAAAATAACAAATCTATAAATATGTAAAATGTTTTTTTACGATCTTCTAATTCATTTACTTATTTGTTCGGCATATATTAAACGACACGTGCCAAGCCAGATATATGACATTTGACATTTTATAATACAGAACGTGCCGTCCATGAGTTTGTTATGCTAATTATATCATTTAGCATTAATTTAATAAAGTTAATACACATACTTAGGTGTATATTAAGATTTTATAAATTCACAATCATTTTTAACTGCACAGTTATATGTATTCTCACAAGGCATATATTTTAATACATAAATAAGTAATTACATGCTACTAGCTTTTTAGGGTTCCTTCGAATTATGGTGGGAACCCTACTTGGAGACTATTTTTCATTTTACCAATTTAAGCACTTGATATTCCGAACTTATACTAAATAAATAAATATAAATATTCACGGATATTTCACACAACGTCATCTGGTCCCAAACTAAGCTTAACGCTTGTGCTATGGGTACCAGATTACGGATATAATACATATATTGCTTTTTTTGTAAATACTTACATATAATAGATAGAAAACACCCAGACGCAGTACAAATATCTGTGTTCATCACACAAATAATTGTCCTGAGTGAGAATCGAGCCCACGACCTCGTGCACGAAAGTCGGTTACACTACCGACTACGCCACGAGGGACTATTTATTTATGAATTAAAGAAAAATCTCCACTGCATTTAAATCTCTTAAAATCTGCCCCAACAGCTCCGCTTATCCACCATGATTATTACTTACAGGGTGCAATTGGTTTTGCATGCCATTTTTATTATTTGTACTTCAAAATACTAATAAAATAAATCAGGAATCATATAAATAATGAAGCAAATTTATATTTCAAGTTAAATACTTTTCAGTATACGTCTAGCTACTCTGTATATTATGATGGAGGGAAAGATCAACACGATTCGGGTTCGAATTCTCCTCGGTCAAATAATGGACTGGATGGAATGAAAGCTATAAGTTGCAAAATATTATACTGCATCCTATATGGATACCTTCTGCTGGGCAGGCAGAGAGGTTATGCCGGAGTATCATTTTTTACAATTGGTATACCTGCTAAAACCCCGCGGTGTTCCATCAGACTTCCTGTGGCCAGGAGCGAGATATACGCTCTTCGCATGATTTCCTCCACCCCTGGCAGGAATGGGCCTCCAGTGCTGGTGGTGCACCTCTTAGGAGCGCAGCGATAAATGAATTTTAGTGAGCAGAGAAAACCCGAATTTAAAGCTTATGCACCTACACTATCATTTAAATTAATAAGCGGGTGAAACTCCTGGGTGCAACTGTTATAGACAAAATTTGAAAGGATTTTTTTTAGGAACCGATTTACATAGATGTAGAGAAATTATAAAATTACAGTGATTGAACTATATGATGATTTTTTTTTAATCATATTGTCACAAGAAGGGTAACTATTCTTAAAGAAATTGAATTATTCAGTCTCTTGTTTACTCTAAAGTTGGACATTCAAGAAAAATCGATCAAAGAGAATTTGGCAGCCATTGCTTTTCACAATTTTTAAAAGCAAATTTATTTCGCATTACGGAACTCAGAACCATTGCTATGTCTAAAGTTTTATTGGTATTGCCATTAACATATTTTAAATTTTAAAGTTTTTTTATGTTTTTTAATATAAAAACGTTCTTGTTTAATATCACGAAGGCAACGCATGAACTATATAATGATATCGGCTTGGCACATTTCCCAATTGGTATCTAATTCTCTAAAATCTATATTACTTTAGTAGGCAAAACCTTGAAATAAGTACATATATGATAAATATCTACTCGTACCTACCTAAAATAAGTAAAAATACGTCATCACCTGGAGCATAATAATATGTATACAAAAATAACCATCCTACAGGGATCCTCCATTTTTTCGGGATAAAAAGTAACTCATGTAGTTAAGCCTTCTCTGTATTCCTTACTATATGCAGGTCAGATTTCATAGCCTTTGATTAAGTAGTTGCAGCATCAAGTAACAAAGAATTAAACAAACTCACTAACGTTTACAAAAATTACACAGATAGGATGTATCGATCTTTCTACAGTGCACTCTTTCTGAAAATGGGACCTAAAAATACTCTTGATGTAATTGTTCCATTCAAATTATGATCGACTTACTTACTTACTGATCATCACGCCATCTCCCTTGCGGGGTAGGCAGAGAACAGAGTGCCAACAGGCTCTATTCTTGCATACATCCATTCATAATTCTCTTCATACACGCTCACCGGTTCCGGAGTTCATCATCAACTGTCCAAAATACATAGTGTACACTTTCGTAGAGAATTCGGGCAGACCTGAGTGTTGTCCATCATATAGCAGTCTGTATAATTATATATTATGCGTGGCTATTAAATTTGTATTAGTAAACATAAAAGCACATTCTAGAAAACAGGATCAGGCGGATTCCAATAGGTACCTATTTACGAATGACCTTCATAGTCATTGTTTCGTCTTGCTTAGTCTCAGATTTCTTTAAAAAAATCTCTCTTTTAAATATACTTTAGAATTATCAAGATGCTAGAAAAATGTAAATTCAATTACTTTTTCTCAGATATTTTAATCCTTTAGAAAATAGCTTAAACCTCAATCTATCTGTCAGCCTTTAGCGTTCACTGCTAGACATAGGCCTCCCCAAAAGAGCGCTACAACGAAAGCCGATTGAAAGCTGCCTGTGACTTGCATTTTAAGAGTTATTGCTAAAATCGCTTGTCAGCCGGGTTGGCGATCTTAGTAAATGTTAGTAAGTACTCGAGGCAGCGCTGCCACCCGCTATTCCCTCTCCCGGCTTTTATGACTCCCATGGGTGGAGAGGGAGAGAGAATTGTAACACAATTCTAAAGCCGGCCCCACACGGCAAATCCTTATTAGTTGAACAAAATTTCCTTTGACACCTGGCTTATATGAATAGACCAATGGACAGAATTTATTACTCATAAATGTGCCCGGTAGACGTCAATAGACTCGCCCCCTATTACGTGGGACTTAAACATAGCTGGCGAGTCGTGGGTGTGTAATACACCTCTGCCTACCCCTTCGAGGAATACAGGCGTGATGCTATGTTTTTTTTATAAATGTACAAACGTCCCTATGATTCGCTGGTCCGTCAAGTATGGGCAGGTGAATGGTGATGGCGCACTGAAAGATGTTTTGTGAGTCAGAGACCTACAGTACTACCCTGTTGTCTTCAGGGACTCCGATATATTTCCCGGCAACATTAATAAAAAATAGTTCTATCAATTCATTATAACCTTCCCGTCAGTTCTTGAAAATTTCCACAACAATAGCTTGGGATGAGTCATCAATGTCTACTTGTCTTACTTGTCTTTGTTGTGCTTTTTACCTTAAGCTTTTCCAACTAAGCCTAACTGATGGAAAATTTAGGCAAAAGATCATTTCAAAGCAGTATCATTTTAGTCCATAATCCATATATACATTCTAGTTATAATGTCATTAATTCGAACGTGTATTTGGATGCGTGTTAATCAATCACACAAAAGTGGCTGAACAGAATGGATGAAATTTGGCGCACATATAGTTTGTTGTCTGCATTAATACATGACTGCAGTGATAGCTTAGCGATAAAACAAAGAACTCCATAGACAGTGGTACTGATTTCGGTCCCAGTGCTACGTCCAGATCTCGGACAACGCTCAACTTTGAGTTTTCGAGATATTTCGAAATTGTGTGTGTGTATTTGTATACAAATTATTACTTCTATGTGAAGCGAGACATTGTGAGGCAACTATGCATGCCTGAGAAATTTTCTCGGCGGCTTGTGAAGTCTGCGAACCCGCACTGGGCCAGCGTGGTAGCCTACGGCATAAATCCCTCTCACTATAAGCTACCCGTGCCCAATAGTCGGACAGTAAAATAGTTAAAAAAATAACATAGGGTACCTTTTCTTTTGAAAAAATGTTAGGTTCCTGTTGGATTATCAAAAACGAACTACAAGACGTATACACGGACGTGTACACATTGACGGGCCTCGTGGCGTAGTCGGTATTGTAACCGACTTCCGTACACGAGGTCGTGAGTTCGTTTCCCACTCAGGACAATTATTTGTGTGATGAACACAGATATTTGTACTGCGCCTGGGTATTTTGCTATCTATTATATGTATGTATTTACAAAAAAGTAATATATGTATTATATCCGTAATTTAGTACCCATAGCACAAGAGTTAAGCTTAGTTTGGGACCAGAGGACATTGCATGAAATGTCCGTGAATATTTATTATTATTAAATTCAGTATAGATGTATCTAGCCGACTGCAGTGGAGTCGCTGGCAGAAGTTAGTCAAAGTAATAAAATTATCAATATAAATTGCGAAATTTATTCCTATTAGTGGCAGAACCTTGCTTATTTCCATACCTAGGGGAAGTACCACTCTGCCACAATGGATATTCCTCGGGTTGTGTTTCATATGGTGAGAGCGCCGGAGCCCCAAGTCTTTATTATCCTTCCTATCCTCTCCTCATTCTTATCCTTCCTATCCTCCTCCTATCTCTTTGGTGGTTGGTTGAGGTGATGCCTCTGGTATTGCTAGCGTCTATAGGCTACAGTAACCGCTTACCATCAGGTGGGCCGTATGCTTGTTTGCCACCCGCATAGTATAAAATTAATTGAGAACATTCCCATTTTATTTTCAAATAAAGAGCATAACATGTCTACTACTTTAAAAGTCCATAATAATTTATGATAACTATTTTATTTTATCTATTTTTAATACTTACTCCTTGTAGTCATAATAAACTTAAACACTTTTGTGCTCGACTGTAGCGTAGTGCGTGCTTGCCCAATTGGAGTGGCCAGGCCGATTGAGTTATAGTATAACATCGTACAGTGCGGTCAACGTACACTGCACTGTCCTATGCATTATTATCAGATTAATAAGCTCCAGTTTTAATAGTACTTAATAAAGATATTAGAGTAAAATAAAATAAAAATATTATTGTGGTTAACTTAATTATTTGACTGTGTAAAGAATACTTTTAAGTGCGGTGCGGTGTTCCAAATAATATTTAGGCTCAGGTATGTACACAAAGTACCTACTTCAATATTATACGAGTAGAAAGCGGGAAAAGATTTCATACTAAGGTGAAACTTGGGATATTGCTAATTGTTGCGATATGCTCTATACTATAACGTTCCCACTAGCACGGGAGAGCCAACGGTTCGTATCCTGTTTGCAGATATCTCTTTTTCCACTTTCACATTATATTTAATATTTTTTTAAGCATTTGACATGCTTAGCCCTATAAATGAAATCAAAGTGCGAAAATGTCGAAAATAATTAGTAGCAGGATAGTAGGTATTTTAGTAATATCGGCAAAGCATCTGGGACGATTTCCACGAGATACAGGTACAAATTCTATTTATTAGGATGGAAGTAAATATATGGACCGACGATCTGGTCAAAGCTGCGGGGAGCCGTTGGATGCGGTACGGCCCGTTGTGGCGTTCTCTTGGGAAGGCCTATGCCCAGCAATGGACGTTGAAAGGCTGATGGATGGATGCATGATGTAAAAATAATAAAATATATATTATGTTATTATAAGTTTACGTGTACGACTGTTTAGATAAAATTTCAAATAATGGGATACCTATGGTGGGGTGGGGGTGTATTTAATAATTACCCAAATTTTATCTACGCAGACCAAAAATGTATAAAGTTTTTCTGTGCTCAGTCGCATAGTTAGAAATTGAGGTACTTAGATTTAGTAGCGATGCGCACGTGCGCACCTAGAGTCGTCATCTTATTATGACATTGAGGAAGATTTGGTTAGAATGATGGTATTATTAAGATGCTGCTAGTAAGAGAATTATCTATTCTCACCGAAACACTTTATTTCAGTCAAGAGCTCAGAAAAGAAAAGCGTTGTTGCAGAACTTTATATAGTAGCCCCTAGTATTGCGAAGGGCATGAGCGCCGGCTGCCACTTAGCTTACGGCAATCCTACTAAAATTATAAACAAGATTCTGCGTGCGACCCACAGATGTCAGATCTGACATCTGTGATGCGACCCCATCCGCGTGAACTACAGAATGTAAAAATACGGCACATCAATTTTCTCTATAACCATTGATTTTGCCGGCATGAAAAAAGATTTCATGATAATTAGTTTATTAGTTACTTACAGTGTAAAAGCTTTACAAACAAACAAACTCACTTTCGCATTTATTATATTAGTTAGGATGTTAAAGTTTTTGCCGTGTGGGGCCGGCTTAGAATTGTCCCACCCCTCTCCACCCATGGGAGTCGTAAGAGCCAACTGAGGGAACACCGGGGGAGTAGGCAGCAGCACTCCTTCGAATATTAACAACATCCACTGCGATCGCCAACCCGCCTGCCAAGCGTGGCGATTACGGCACTATCCCCCATTCTTGGGGAGGCCTATGTCCAGCAGTGGACTTTGAAGGGCTGATGGATGGATGGATGAAAGTTTTTAAAGATGTTTAAATGTTTGTACCTATGTTTGTCCGCTAATCACGTCTAAGTTTTGGGTGAACAAAAATCATGGAACTCACGTCATCGTCAGCGAACGCTCTGATAGAAGTAAAAAAAAAGTAACTTATAAATTGTATCGTCGACCAATTAATTAGTAATTAACACTTTCTTTACAAACCAAAAATAATAAACTAATAGCTCGACAATACAATTCACAAGTTACTTAGTTTTCACTTCTATCAGCAGTCCCCAAACACTGCCCCGCATGTTTTTTTTTTTATATTTTTGGTAAATAGATAGGTAAGATACTTGACTACCATACAGGATACTCTTTATACCAAAAAATTAATTCCTGTAGGAAAGCCATTTTTCGCAAATGACCTAGTCTAAACGTTGAACTAAATTAGATATAGGTACAGATTAATTATAGCCTGGGTATCTTTTAACCCAATAAGGAGTTTTTGGAGAATTACCTTTTTTTTTGTTAAGGCGGGAAAAAATGTACCTAACCGCACACCCCATCGTTCGGGGCAACAAACAGAGTAGTGTAGGGCCCTCACCCACTAAAACCCGCTGTGTGCCGTCTCTCCGCCTGTATTAGCGGACTACTGGGTGTGGGATCTAAGCAAACTCTACGGACCACATTTTAAAGTACCTACTTACATGCAGATAATAGCTAGTAAGTACCTGTGTATAATTGTTTTAGATGAGGTGACAAATACCATGAAGCTCCCCCGGTTCGAGTTCAATGATGACGCGAGACCCTGTAAAGCTCTCAAGTCGACCGCCGTCATCTCCCACCATTCAAGCTACACAGTTGGAGAGACGACAGGAGGTCTCTCTGTACTACTCACTATTCTATGTATAATAGATTTGTTTGGTGTATTTCCCGTTATAACTCTGCCAAAGAGTGTAATTTCTTGCGGTAAGTATTCACCATTTTTCTACACACAGTAGATATTTCTTTTTTATACTACGTGGACGGCTAACAAGCATACGGCCCACCTGATGGTAAGCGGTTACCCTAGCCTATAGACGCTAGCAACACCAGAGGTATCACTCGGGCGTTGCCATCTTCAAGGAAAGGGATAGGAGGTGGATAGGAAGGATAATAAGGAGAGGATAGTGAGGGGGTTTGGCCGCCGGCGCTCTCACTCATCATACGAAATACAACGGTAGACGTAATTACCGTTGTTACACGCCCCGATCGAGCTGGCCAATTCGTGTTGGGATAAGCAAGGGTCTACCACTAAAATAACTACTAAAAATATTTGTAAATATATTACCCACACGTTCCTGTTCACATATAATTCGTACGTCAATTATTATTTTGCAATAATTAAAAAACTAAAAAAATAACACGCTTTCAATAGCTAGTTGAACTAAAAAGTAGTACTTAAATAATATTACAATAATGATTCTAAAAAAGCCTGGAGTGCTTTTTACTATATAGTTAGGTGAACTATTTGTAACATTTGATATATATTTGAACCTCACGCTTTTTTACAATTTATTGTAATATTATTTACTACTTTTTAGTTCAACTAGCTATTGAAAGCGTGTTATTTTAGTTTTTTAAACTATAATTTATTTTCATCTTTTTTTGGTCTCAAAATAGTACCTATCAAAAGTACTGTTACCTACTTATGCCGTGATAATTTACCTTTAAACTTCATCGGACGGACGGACATGGCTAAACTATAAGGGTTCTTTATTGACTACGGAACCCTTAAAACTGATAAACTCGATAACTCAAATTATTGCATTGTCATCGGTCTTTGATAAGTGTGCAAAGTCTGAATAAAATCTGACGGTTTAAAGTGGGTCATAATCGCGCCCAAAGAAGTCTGTTACAAACATATAAACAAAAAAACATACAAATGAAGCTAATAAACAGCGTGTAAAAAGCGTGTAAAAATAATATACGGGATAAAACTACCCTATCTGTCAAGTTGGACCAACTGCACAGTGTGCAAAATTTCATTAAAATCGGTTCATTAGCTTAAAAGAGTTCATCGCGGATAAACGAGGCACGATTTTGTATACATAAAGATTCCAGCTGACCCGGTGAACTTCGTACCGCCATATATTTTTTCACGAATAAATATTGCAATTATAATATATATAATTGAGATATAAAGTGTCCTATCTCTTAAGTTGGAACAAAACACACATTTAAAAAGAAAAAAAATTTAAAATCGGTTCAGTAGTTTCCCAGTTCATCCCGGACAAACGTGACACTGGAATTATATATAATAGATAAGTAGGTACTCTTTCAATTATGCACTTTACTCCTAAACGGGTGAAAATATCGTCAACGCAGATAAAAAATAATAAAACACAAACAAAATGTACCATGGTTTTATAACGCGGACTAAAAAACATACAACAAAACATGGTCCAGGGAGGCTATTGTAACTAAAAAAATAAGATCCAACTGGTGTACCATCGTCTTTAAGAATCATAAAATTAAAACAATAAATTTACTTAGTTACACATATATCAATGAATACTCTTTATATGATAATAAGGGCCAAAAGCATTCCATGAAACGTAAATTAAATGTTTTTTCAACAATAACCTAAATAGTTGCAATATCCCCTTACCGGGGTAATTGCAACTAACAGTTGTAATTATGATTTAGCATTAAAATTTAAAGCTAAAAATTGACGTAAGTAACATTCAAAACACCTAATTTCTTATTATGAAACTTATACCATCGAAGAATGGTTCAATTCACCGGCAACTTTAGTCAAAAAGTTTGAGGGGTTAATGCAACTTCTTTTTATCGATAATAGTGATGAACATGACAAAATTGCGAGTTTATCGATAAAAAATAGTACATTTTTAACCTAGGGATAAAAGCAAAAGCTTCGTTGTTTTAAAGATATTTAGTTGCAACTATATTAAAATAAAGTCATATAAAAAACAAATTCTTTAATAAATACTTAACTTTATGTTATTTCAATTTTACATCGCGCTGTAATTGACTGGCTGTACAGAAAATAGAACTGTTTTTTTTTTAATTACTCAGCTGTCATTTGAAAGTAATTCTCCCTAGGGCTGAAAAGTATTACTTTCAACCCGCTCCTCAGGCAACTTCAGGCCTACTTTCAGAGTATGAATAATGAAAAATATATTTTCTCATCCTACTACTATGTAGGTACTATCCTTTTAATTTTATAGGTATAATTGTTCGAAGTCCACTTCGAAGTTCGTGAAAGTCTTAAGTTAATTCTGAAGGGCATTTGCCGACAACTTTCGCTCTACGAATTATTATATAGGTACCTATATTATATATTATTAGACTTGTTATATACATAAATATATTGAATCACAAAAGAAATTTTCAGATCAAGATCAGCTGATCGAGCCAATTCGTATTCGGTAGTCGAAAAGTTTTAAAATAAATATTATTTATTAGTTATTTACTTATGGTCTTATTCATAATAACTTATCGGAGGTTTAAAAGCTCGCTAAAAGTAGATTGTCAAAAAGTGTTATTCATAATCGTTCGATAACGCTAAAACGTTCATTAACTCTCCGATATATTCTCTTTGATTTATAGAAGCTAGTAGCCTACTATACACCTTCGATAAGCGTATATTAGCAAAAAAACATGGCTGATTTTGGTCAGCTGATTATGATTTTCGAAATGACAATTTATTGTGTATATACTCTTTGATTGTGTATTGACATTGATTTCTAATAGGTACATGCGACACGCATAATCTCATTTTTATTGTTATAAGAAGTTTATGTTTACAACTATACGTTAATTTTCTTAAATATGCAAGCTTTACAAACCCTTTCTTTTTGTTGAGGCGGGAAAAAATGTTCCTAACGGCACACCCCGTCGTTCAGGGCAACGAACAGGGTAGTGTGGGGCCTTCACCCACTAAAGAAACCCGCCGTGTGCCGTCTCTCCGCCTTTATTGGCGGGCCACTGGAACTATGTTACATTCCTTCGGTGGTCCGCCGGCGGCTTACCCTTTCGGGTACCCTCTACTAAGCGACGCATCCGCACACGGAGCGTCGCTCCTTCCTTTGGGTCAGCGGAAGAATCCTCCACCCTGGCCCTCTCCGCCGCTTCTTTCCGCGAGATAACCTCCTCGCAGAAGGCAGCGACCGCGGCTCAGTTCCTGTCACTGCTAAGCATCGCTCTTACGCCGCTGGGCAGCGAGAGGTTCCCCCCTATTTTTGCGACGAGTTCACGGCGCTGCTCGACCCAAGCCGGGCACGACTCGAGCGTGTGGCGCGCCGTGTCCGCGTCACAGCCGCAGTGGTGACAGCCCGGAGTCGCTTCCGTTCTTGCGACTATGTGTAAATATCTGCCGAAGCAACCGTGCCCCGACAGCACCTGCACCAGTCGGAAGGTACGTCCCGCCCACTCCAGCACCAGCTGGAGCGCCCCTACGGTCCAAAGACCGGGCCGGGGCGTCTCCAACCGTGCCCTCTACTTGGCCATGGCAGCTCCTGGCCATCTTCCTGGGTAGAGGGCGTCCACCCCCCTCCCGCTCTTGCGACGCCCGCCGATACACCTCGGCGAGCACCTTCGCCTGCAAGTCCCACGGGGGGATTCCAGCCAATGCGCAGGCCGCCTCCGTCGATACCGTGCGGTATCCACGTATGACCCTGGACACAACGACTCTCTGTGATCTCCACAGAAGAGCCCAGTTCAGTGCGTCCAGGGACCCCGCCCACACGGGTGCGCCGTACAGTGCCATCGACCTGAGCACCCTCACGTAAAGCCGTCGGCACGCATTGTTGGGTCCGCCCATGAGCCGTGCAAGGGCGGACGCTGCGCCGACTAAGCTTTACAAACCCTGCAAAGTATTGCGGTGATTGAAAATCATGTCATCAATCGGCGTATATACTAAAGAGTAATAATTTTATTATTTTTGTTAAAGTGACGCAATCAAAAATTAAAACATTTGACAATGACAAGTAACAATCCATAGATAAACTTATGAAAATAATTTTCTACAATTCACATTTCAGAATATTTTCTACGAAATTGCAACATTATGTACATTAAAGACATTTTAGTTATCGGAGGTTTATCAAACGATTATGAATAAAGATTTTTATCGAACGTTTGATAGGCTTAAAAGACGTTTTAACTAATATAGGTTTATACCTTCGATAAGCATTTTGTTATGAATAAGACCATTAATCATTAGAAGGTAGATGTAAGAAAACAGTTTTAATTCGTAAGCCAGCTAAATGGTTGTTTTTGGATATGTGAAAAAATTCATGGTAATAGTATATATTCTGAAGAAATTTAAAGGAAAATTATCACAGCTTGGTAGGCTTTATTTCTTTTAAATAAAAGTACTTTTGATACTGTTTTGAGACTAAAAAGAAGAAAATAAATTATAGTTTAAAAACCTAAAATAACATGCTTTAATAGCTGGTTGATCTAAAAAGTAGTTAATAATATTATAATAAATAATGATTGTAAAAAAGCGAGGAGTGCTTGCCATCAAATGTTACAAATAGTTAATTGATATAGTAAAAAGCACCTTACTAACATCGATACGAGGCCATCACTAGCTTTTTCAGTTTCATACAAATTTGACGGGGTATTATTGTAACTAACCCAAAAGTCACAATATCCCCTCAACAAGATTTCTAGGGGCTAATGTATCTGTAGCTATATTTCATAGTAAACGCAGCAAATTGGTCAAACGTATAATACAAAAGGTCTTACAGTGTAATAAATCTGCTATCCACTGAAGACACTAGTCGTAAAACGAGGTATTACAAATTTTTCACTCGAAAATCTGTCACCAGTTGTTTTGTAAACACCAATATAAAAATGCCTTAATATAAAAAATTCAATGCATAATATAAAAAAATCACATGATAATTGCTCCATCTATTATTTTCTAGATTGTGTATTTGTTCCTCTATCATTTCATAGATAACACTTTTTTGAGAAAGCTAATGACAAGAAATTATTTGAAATAATTGCTTTTTCCCCGTAGTTACAATAGCCTCTCTGGACCTTACATTATTTTCTTTTTATTTTATTATTATTTTCTGCTTTTTAGGGTTATGATCTTCTTTTTTCACATTTTCATGCATTGTCACCTATTTCTGAGTTTTGGTCCAACTTTCAAGTATTTAGCTCATCGGGAAGTTAGTTTAAAATCAATTACAAAATTGTAATGTGAAATACAAGAAAGCGAGTTAATTAATAAAAACATAGTATATTAGGGATGGGCCGAAATTCGTTTCACATTCGGTTTAACCGAATTTCGGTGGCTTGAACCGAACTTCGACATTTGGCCGAAGTTCGGTCTTAAATGCCGAACATTCGGTATAATAAAAGGGTATGGTTTCTACTAAAGAAATTAAATCGGTCACAGCTGTAAAATAAGTCACATATACCAATACTCTAGAATAATTTAATCGTGATCAGTTGTAGATACGTTAAACTATAATTATTATAGATAAATTAAATGAATAGGTTTTTCACAATCCAGGAGTCTATGAATCAATAAACCCAATAATTTTAAATAATGTGCCACCCTTGCACTGACAGTTTTTTACTGTTTTACGACGTTGTCTTTCATAAAAAAATACACACAGAACCCGACAATTTACTCCCAAGAAAGCACACACCGAAGTTCGGCCGAACTTCGGCCGAATTTTGTATATTTACCGAACGTTCGGCTGAAGTTCGTATTCGGTTAAAATGACATTCAGCCCACCTCTAAGTAATATGCGTTAGAGTAGCTACTATAAAGAAAACCAAAGTGATCCCTTTCTATTATAAAATTATGTTATACTTCAAATATGCATTATCAATCCTAAAAATCTAAGGTTAAACTACACGTAACTTGGCAAAGGGCTACAAGAGAAAGGCCACACAATAGCCCAGTACCAGTTTTTTCCAAATACGTTGATTAAGTTTTTGTACCAATTACTGATATTCCTCAACTGCGGCGTATGCTTATTTTCGTAAGCTGTGACACCCAATACAGCATTTTTTATATGGTAACAAAATAATCCACCGGCCCAAACACCGACTCCTATACACATGAGAACGTACATCACGCAAAAATCTCTTTGAGCTAATGGCTGCGGTATTATGAACCAAATCGGCGGGAAAATAAAACGCATGATGCTAACCACGAGTTCAGAGCTGTTGTCGTATTGGGAAATGATCCAAAAAAAGTTGTAATATGAAGCGTAGGCTATGGAGATTGCAACATGAGCTAGAAATAAAATGTAGTAACGTTTGTTATGCCACCCAACGCAAAGAGCGAAGTAGACGCAATGGTGGTCCCTCTTCATAACACACACGTTGCACTTCTTGCAATGCCAACTGTCCAATGGACACGACTTCTTACAATATCCGCAATAGTTATTCAATTTATCTCCTCTGGGGACAATTTTCACATGGGACGGGATCGTAACACTCATCACAATGTTCCCGCAGACATTGAGAAGGCATAACAGAGCCAAACAAATGTGAATGAACATTTCAACATTGCTTACGTCTAGAAGAATAACCAGTTTCGGAAATACTACCAACATTTGATAAACATAAATGCTGTTAGATATATACAGTATAAAATAAAGTCTTAGCTTTTCCCAAAACAATGGAGCTCTTATTGCAGATAATTTCATTATCAAGAGTTGATCTTGCTCTTAATAATATCTCCACTTAGTATTACTTTACTCTTTGATCTTCACGAATTGCCACGAATGACAATTAAATTATATTTTGCCAGTTTGACACATACCTAATCGATAATTCCACACAATGGAAGTAATAAGTATTGTTGCTTCCTTAGATTTCTATATCTTTCTTGTGTTTCCTTCATAGAACTATTATGTTTATACCATGTAACTAATATATATATATATATATATATATATATATATATATATATATATATATATATATGTATATACATACAACGTATAACACATACGATATTAGGTCCATGGTTTCCTTCACCACAAAAGACTTGAGACCATGGAAGTAGTATACTGAAACCAGAGTTGAATTTTGACATGTAGGTACATCGAGATAAATAGGTACCCTCAGACTAAGAACTACTAGACGGAGCCACGGCGTGGCCGCACTTGAAATAGCAATATTTTTTTTAAATGTTGCCAGGTTGACAAATATTTAACCATATTTGGGCAAATTAAACGATAGTTAGAATAAGGTCTGTAACTAGGACGTAAATAAAAAACTCTTCGTAACAAATATTTTATTGAAAATCGCAACGTTTATCAAAATGATTATTTAAAAGTAAATCTGCCACCCCTTCTGTTCATCCAATCATCAGTCTTTAAACGTCCACTGTTTGACATTGGCCTCCCCAAAGAGAATACCCGAACTAGCGGGCTTGTGCTGACTGCATCCAACGGCTCCCTACCGCTTTGACCATATATTTGGTCCATCTGGTGGGAGGGCATGTTACACTGCGCTGTCCAATACGTGGTCGCCACTCGAGAACCTTTTTCCCCAACGGTTGTCAGTTCGTCGAGCGATATGGCCTGCCCATTGCCACTTCAGCATGCAGACTCGGCGGGCTATGTCGGATATTCACGTTCTACCTCCGTATCCATAATAAGAATTCGATCACCTAGAGAAACACCAAGACTTTGAGCCTTGATGCAAGATAAGTATTGCTTCTCCATATATTGCCGTTCTGTTCGATATCTCATCTGATAAATAATAATAACAAATAATATTTAATAAAATAATAGTACACAAGAATACAATTAAATTATCTTTTCTTTCTTTTCTGGGTCAAATAAGTAAAGAATTATCATCCTTCCAGCGCTGATTTAATTCATTGAATAAGAACTTTTTTTTTATTGCATTTAGTGGCAGACGAGCCACGGCCCATCTGATGGTAAATGTCAACCGTCGCTCATGGACTCTACTATACTGAGAGCACAGACTGAGAGTATTGTCAAGCCGCTGCTCACCATTTCATTTCACCGATATATAATGAAAGAATAAACGGCTATCTCCTGCTACGACCGAAACGCAACGATGTGCTTCATGGCCGGTCCCACGGGAGATAGAGTACTATAAGTGGTGAAGTTAGCTATAGGACGAATACCACGACCTTATAAATTTGTGTTGCCACCTACCATTTGGGGTGTGAAAATATCTTATTTAATTTTGTTTTACTCCTGGGTTTTATTTTGAAACCCTTAAATCCCAGACAGCTGTCACAAGAGAGACCAAATTAGTTTCTCTGAATTCTAGATTATGACTACAGCGGTAGTCATAATCTAGAATTGAGATTTACTTACAAAGTTGAAGTACAAAGACTTTAAAAGCTATACTTACATGAACATATTCACTGGCAATGATTTTGCTCCCAACGTTACTATTTTCTTATTATGTATAAGAAACATCAACAAAATATCGCGAAGCATATTTTGGGTATTTCGTGGGTTGCCTCGTTTTCCCGTAGCATCCACCCATTTCGATCTCGCATCTGGATTAGAGGAAAACCTAAAATGGTAATTTTTTATCATCATCTCATAAATTACATATAAATTTATTAGTAAAGTGAAAACTGGGCAAATTAAATTCGCAATAAGGCAACACCGAAACAATTCAAAGTAATAGAAATTTAGCTAGAAAACGTGTTTTGCGAGTGTATCTTAGTAGAAATTATTAATTTCGAGTAAAAAAAAAAGCCCATTTTTCAATCAATTCAATCAAATTCAATCATTAAATTATTTCATTTTCGACTACATATGAATGAAATGTACCTACCTTAAATGAACCTGTATTTTTTCGCTCGCTGTAGCTTTTGTAGCATAGTACACATACACACACAACATTAAATTTTAATGAAAACCCGAATTTTTATACAAAATGTCCGATTATGATTTTTTTTGATTTGTATTTTAGCACTTGACATGCTCAGCTACTTTAAAGAACCAATTATTTGTGAAATATGGAAAAATTTATCCGGGAAAGTGCTCTAACCGCTCAGCTTAGCGGTTAGAGCACTTCCCCGGATTGGAAGGGACGCAGGTTCGATTCCCGCTCGCACTAAAGTTATCTTTTTCCACATTTCACAAATTTATGTTCTTTAATGTACCAGTAGATTCGATAGAGGATAAGATAGAAATATATTTTTTATACCTACTTACTAACAAATAGTCATAATTATCTCGTTTCGATGATCTAGAAAACCACTTCCCATCTCAGATGATTTCTCATATGGATGGAGGGTTAAAATGTAATACACTGTATCGTATCAACATCGCATGGTGTCATTGTGATTGGTTCAGGGATCATTGTGATTGGGTGGGTGATTATTGCGACATCAAGCCTCGGTGTCTCTACCAATCACAATAAGACGATACGATGTCGATACGATTTTGTGTATCACATTCTAAAAAGGATTGACATTTCTTTGTTTGATCAACAACTAGACGTTTTGAGTCAGGGTGGACTTATGTGAGTACCCTGCCGTCCGCGGAAGCCTACCGCGAAGGTGCGACGCCCAAGTGCGCGAGGCGTCGCTCAAGAGAGGGTGCCCGTAGGGGCTGCCGCCTGCGGATCGCGGTCGTAACGACGCGGTACCCGTGATCCGCCGTAGCAAGGGCGGGTGGAGGCGCACGGTGGGTTTTTAGTGGGTGAGAGCCCCATTCACCCCGTTGTCTCCCCAGGCAGCGGGGTGTGCGGTAGGATATTTTTGCCCACCTAAAATAAAAAAAATAAAAAAAAAAAAGGGTGGACTTATGTCCGGGAAATGGTATACCAGCGGCGGTAGGTATTACAGGGGTCTCCAAGCTTGGAAGCCTTAGGGCCATTATGATTTTTTCAGTAGTTATGTTCCAAGGGCCAAAACCTCAATCCATAAGTGACTCGTCTTACTGTGATTAGTGGGGTTCATTTCAATTATTTGTTAGTTATTAATATGCTTAAGCTTGTTAAGTTTTCTGCGTTATCATTTCTGTCGTTAAGTTTTACCTTGCAAGTACCTAAATAAAACCGAGTAATTATCATTGTGTTTTCTTCGTCAACTTATCACAACAATAAGACATTGGCTGTCGCGGGCCAGATTGATTGCACTAGTTTTAAACTGTCGCGGGACAGACTGATTGCCCTAGTCTTAAACTATCGCGGGCCAGATTGATTGCACTAGTTTTAAACTGTCGCGGGACAGACTGATTGCCCTAGTCTTAAACTGTCGCGGGCCGGATTGATTGCACTAGTTTTAAACTGTCGTGGGACAGACTGATTACCCTAGTCTTAAACGATCGCGGGCCAGATTGATTGCACTAGTTTTAAACTGTCGCGGGACAGACTGATTGCCCTAGTCTTAAACTGTCGCGGGCCAGATTGATTGCACTAGTTTTAAACTGTCGCGGGACAGACTGATTGCACTAGTCTTAAACTGTCGCGGGACAGACTGATTGCCCTAGTCTTAAACTATCGCGGGCCATATTGATTGCACTAGTTTTAAACTGTAGCGGGACAGACTGATTGTCCTAGTCTTAAACTATCGCGGGCCATATTGATTGCACTAGTTTTAAACTGTCGCGGGACAGACTGATTGCCCTAGTCTTAAACTATCGCGGGCCATATTGATTGCACTAGCTTTAAACTGTCGTGGGACAGACTGATTGCCCTAGTCTTAAACTATCGCGGGCCATATTGATTGCACTAGTTTTAAACTGTCGCGGGACAGACTGATTGCCCTAGTCTTAAACTATCGCGGGCCATATTGATTGCACTAGCTTTAAACTGTCGCGGGACAGACTGATTGCCCTAGTCTTAAACTATCGCGGGCCATATTGATTGCACTGGCTTTAAACTGTCGCGGGACAGACTGATTGCCCTAGTCTTAAACTATCGCGAGCCATATTGATTGCACTAGTTTTAAACTGTCGCGGGACAGACTGATTGCCCTAGTCTTAAACTATCGCGGGCCATATTGATTGCACTAGCTTTAAACTGTCGCGGGACAGACTGATTGCCCTAGTCTTAAACTATCGCGGGCCATATTGATTGCACTAGTTTTAAACTGTTGCGGGACAGACTGATTGCCCTAGTCTTAAACTATTGCGGGCCAGATTGATTGCACTAGTCTTAAACTGTCGCGGGCCGGATTGATTGCACTAGTTTTAAACTGTCGCGGGACAGACTGATTGCCCTAGTCTTAAACTATCGCGGGCCAGATTGACTGCACTAGTCTTAAACTGTCGCGGGACAGACTGATTGCCCTAGTCTTAAACTATCGCGGGCCAGATTGATTGCACTAGTCTTAAACTGTCGCGGGCCGGATTGATGGCATTGGCGGGCCGGATTTGGCCTGCGGGCCCTAGCTTGGTATATTATAAAGTCTCTCGCGAGACAGGGATTATTCCTTAGTCCAGGGTGTTAGGTACTTTATATAAATAGTTTCTCTCATTATGGATAATGCTCACTCGTCAAATATGGGACTAATTATGAGCTTTATAGAACGAAAAACCATGGTCCCTGAAATTATCGGTTAACCAGCCCAATATTATTCTAAAACCAAAGCATATAGACAATTATTTCTACGAAAAGTTCTGAAGTGCCAAGTACGGTATACGCTGTACTTGAAGGTTAAGTAGCCAAAGCCTGTGATAAACGTGAACTACAATGCTAACCATCCTGTAACAGCTAAAATAGCTTCTAGAAATGATACTTTATTAAAGAGTGATTTGAATGATTAAATAACTTGTTGTCTCAACTCAGGTATCCATGGGTTGCCGCTGGTGCTATCAGTATTTGGTTTGCAGCTTTATACCGCCGTTCTTCTGGGTCGGAGCTGGCTGTTAGCTCAGCAGATCACACCACATATTCGAGAGAAAAATAGGTAAAGAGTATTACAGTATAAAATGTACAACAAAAATCACTAAAACTACAATCACTCGTAGATATTATTGAAGTGAAAACTTCTATAGGAAGGTTTGGATGGCGAGTAAATTCATGTGTCGTCATCGACATGTTCACGTGACGTGTTAACGATGAAGCGAAAACTTAAAAATTGTTTAATTTATCACAAGTCCTTGGTAAATGTACTAGCTTTATAATATATTGAACACTTACATAATTTTTCCAAATCTGTGGAACTATTTCAAACAATTAATTAAGATTAAACAATTAATTTGGATATCCAAAAATAAAAACTGTTTGTTTATATGTAGTTTTAAGTTTTTACTTCTGTCGGCAGTCCTTATGACTGTTTTTTTTTAATTCATATTATGGCATATTAATTAACTGCGTGTTTAATCTGCAGGTCCCCTTATGCTGCAGTAGCAGAACTTGCCTTCGGTTTGCCAGCTAAGAGACTCATCACCTGCCTTATTGATGCCGCAGTCTTCGGTTCAGGAGTACCCAATTTCATTATAGGTATTTGATAGATTGGACTTTTGGATTGGAACAATTATATATAAATACTAGACTCTGTCCCTTAATTCGCGTGCATTTCAGGGGAATTAAAAGATATCTCACTAAATCGTATTGACATCGCATCGTGTCATTGTAATTGGTTGAGAGATTAACGTGATTGGCTGAGGGATTACTGCGTCATCACGCGTCGGTTTCTCTACCACTCACATACGAGACGATACGATGTCGATACGATTTAGTGAGTTACATTCTACGGGCCGGAAATAAATACGTCTCTCTTCGGTATATTAATATGCTATGCAAATGTTAGTATCCCATAGAAACCTTTCACTTTCCGGGATAAAAGGTAGCTTATGGCATATTTCTGGACTTCAGACTATATTAATGAAATTCTGTGATGATCGTTCAGTAGTAACGGAGTGAAGCATAATAAATAAACTCATTTTCGCATTATCATTATTTTTGCATACATATAATACGTCCCTCTACGGTACATTATTTAATAACGACGGGGTGTGCGGTTAGGAACATTTTTACCCGCCTTAACAAAAAAAGGTAGATACTAATTGTACCTAATAAAATATTCCAGCGTCCCAGACACTCCAAATATTCTGGTGGAAAGTTTCCTGGGGGTTGGTTAGAGTGACATACTGCGTGTGGATGGTGATACTGGCGCTGCTGCTGTGCCCCATAATGTGGCTCGGCTCGCCAAAAGATATGAAGTAAGTACTTACCGTTATTGGTGAAAATAATTACAATTTAAGTATTTAGATATTTTTATATATATTTTTAGCATTTGACATGCTTAGCACTATGCATTAAACACAAAGTGAAAAATGTGAAATCGAAAATAACAGTCAGGAGCAGGATTTGAACCTGCATCTCCTGGATACCGTCCAGATGCTTTACCAATTCAGCCATCCTGACAATTGCTCCTGACTGCTAATTTCGATAACACATCACACTTAACGTCTTTGGGTGACGCCTGCGCCATCTGTCGGAAGTATTTTCATACATTATACCGACCAGGTAAACTTAATTTTACAATTAAGATTTTACCTAATAATGACGCAAACCCTTTAAATATTTAGATATTTTTATATATATTTTTAGCATTTGACATGCTTAGCACTATACATTAAACACAAATTGTCAGGATGGCTGAATTGGTAAAGCATCTGGACGGTATCCAGAAGATGCAGGTTCAAATCCTGCTCCTGACTGTTATTTTCGATTTCACATTTTTCACTTTGTGTTTAATACATAGTACTAAGCATGTCAAATGCTAAAAATATATATAAAAATATCTAAACATTTTTTAATTCCCTAATAAATTAAATCGATACAATTAATTTATATTTCTTGACATATTTCACACTTAATCAATATTCAATGGCCGACTAACACGTATTTTTCAAATAAATACTTATTATAGGAAAATTCTCCTATAGACAGAAAACCAGTTCTAAAATTACACATTAATTAACCGGTTATTTATCTTCACGCATATTTCGAACGAGCCTACATTTACCTATATACAAATAATTACAATTGATGTGTCTGTTTGTAATTTCTACATCAGTTTTTTACTAAATGCATATGAAAGAATTTAGGTCGGGGAATAAGTTTTTTCGTATTTTCTACACTTACTAATTTATATTTTATCATAATTTATATATTATTTAGTTTTGTTATTTTTGATCTGTATTTTAGAACTTGACATGCTCAGCAACTTTAAAAAAGTGCTCTAACTTAGCGGTTAGAGTACTTTCCCGGATTGGAAGGGACGCAGGTTTGATTCGTGACACAAACGTCACCCAAAGACGTTAAGTATGAATGTGTTATCGAAATTAGCAGTCAGGAGCAATTGTCACGATGGCTGAATTGGCAAAGCATCTGGACGGTATCCAGGAGATGCAGGTTCAAATCCTGCTCGTGACTGTTATTTTCGATTTCACATTTTTCACTTTGTAATTAACTTCCCAACCAAGCTCTCTCAATAGCATTTGCTGAGTGGCATAAGATGTGTGTGGTCTGACGTTTTTCTAATTCTCGCTTGAATCTCATCAGCTTTCAAATTGATGGTTTTACTCGAAGGTAAAAACTCATAGTAAATGATGCCCTTCCAATCCCACCGTCCACAAGCCATTGAAGCCATCACCTTATTGCAAGTTAATTCTAGTTGTGTTATCTATAGTCTGTGGGGCTTGACCGCCTTTAACTATGATCTTTTTCGTATATTCTTATCGTAGGTAATGGTCACCAGTGGTCAAATTGGTGAGCTAATGTGGCACCCAAATATCGAGTTTTTTTTTTGTAAGTCCAGACTATTTCAAATGGGTCAAAACTGGTTTTTGGTCAATCCCTATCCTTTCAGCTATGTCGTACTACTAATATGCGGATCTTGACGATGGCATCCATACATCATTACGGCTAGTAACAGGTTTACCAGAGTGAGAGAAAATTACCGGACTGAAAACGCTTACAAAAAGCTTTTTCCCCCGACAACAATAAAAAGAAAATTCACGACGGCGAAGTCGTCACAGCTCGTTTCTAATAAAATTATACCACATAGTAACATTTTGCGTAATCTGTTTTGTAAAGTTAGATCAAGGTCAGTTGATCAGTTTTCCTCGTGAGAAATTATAATTTTATAAACCCAGGGTATTCTTTTGTGTCCGGCGAGGTGGCCGGGTGCGGCTGGAGACGCCCCGGGCTGGTCTCTGGACCGTAGGGGCGCTTCAGCCTGTGCTGTAGGAGTGGGCGGGGCAACAGCACGGAGTCCTTACCTTCCAACTGGTGCAGTTGCACGGTTGCTTCGGCAGATATCTGCACATAGTCGCAAGGAGGGAAGCGACTCCGGGCTGTCACCATTGCGGCTGCGACGAGGGCACGGCGTGGCACACGCTCGAGTCGTGCCCGGCTTGGGACGGGCAGTGCCGTGAACTCGTCGCGGCAATAGGGGGGGACATCTCGCTGCCGAGCGTCGTCAGAGCGATGCTCGGCAGCGACAGGAATTGGGCCGCGGTCGCTGCCTTCTGCGAGGAGGTTATCTCGCGGAAGGAAGCGGCGGAGAGGGCCAGGGAGGAGGATTCTTCCGCTGACCCAAACCGCCGCCAGCGACTGGGACGGCGCAGGCGTGAGTACTTGCGCCTCATGCTCTCTAGCTGAAGCTGCGGGTGGATGGGCCAGGGAACGACCGCCACCCGCAAGGCCTCCCGTGAAGGTGCGACGCTCCGTATGCGGATGCGTTGCTCAGTAGAGGGTACCCGAAAGGGTAAGCCGCCGGCGGGCCACTGAAGTAATCCAACACAGTAACAGTGGTCCATCAACACAAGCGGAGAGACGGCACACGGCGGGTTTCTTTAGTGGGTGCGGGCCCCACGCTACCCTGTTTGTTGCCCTGAACGACGGGGTGAGCGGTTAGGAACATTTTTTCCAGCCTAAAAAAAAACCTAGGTTATATCATATCACCACCGGAAGGAATGTAACATAGTTCCAGTGGCCCGCCAATAAAGGCGGAGAGACGGCACACGGCGGGTTTCTTTAGTGGGTGAGGGCCCCTCACTACCCTGTTCGTTGCCCCGAACGATGGGGTGTGCGGTTAGGTACATTTTTTCCCGCTTAAACAAAAAAAAAAGAATGTTATATCATATCATCCGCGAAAGTGCAGCCCTTCCACAGATATCCATCTTCCAAATCTGTGAACTCACCCGTGTGTGCGCGGAAGCGTCGCTCAGAAATGGTACCTTCAATGAGCAACGCTTCACATAAGTAATATATTATCACACAGTTCGGAGGTCCGCCAATACAGGCGGAGAGACGGCACGGCGCGGCTTCGCGTTTGTTTGGTGGGCCCTACACGACCCTGTTCATTACCCCGGGCGTAATAGTTATTCTTGCGGTCTGCTCTTCAACACTATAGGCCTCTGGTGTTGGCATCTAGAGTCTACGTTTAAACGCTTACCATCAGGGCGGCCGTATGCCAACAAATAATCTAGGTAGTTGCAGAAATGAACCTTTGCTATAAGAATAAATAATATATTTATTCTTATGCCTTTGCACTGTTTAAGTTCATTGGCTTGACACGCTGCCACGTGTCTAGATTAGAAACATTAGCGTATGGTGACGGACTAAGAATACAAGTGTCACCACCTCATTCTTTCCCGCGGGTGTCGTATAAGGCGACTATGGGAAGTAAGCAATTATCATCCATTGCATGACTGGTGGTAGGGCTGGGTACCAAGTGGGAGTACTCACTTGGCATCGGGCCCGAGTGGGTTGGTACCACTACTATTTTACACGAAATAAGACTCGTTTATATGTTACTTTAAATATCTAGACTAAGTCTATTTTGTTTTAGTTACTAAGATTTGAACAAAAAATCTGTAACTAGGTCCAATAAAATATTGTAACAGAATTTTTACAAGATAAAATAACGCTTAAAGTCCCTATCATTAATTCTGTATGTATCGTTTTAAAATATCTCTATTGTATTGTACATCAATCATCACATTATATAAGAGAATATGTTCAGTAAGAAGTTTAATATAGTCTTTTATAACTGGTATCTCGAACAGATAAACCTTAACACACATTTTTGTAGATGTTCATTCATGAATGGTATGTATAATCGTTATTTTTACACGCTTTTTATTAGCTTCACTTGTATGTCAGTATGTCAGTATGTCAGTATGTCAGTATGTCAGTATGTCAGTATGTCAGTATGTCAGTATGTCAGTATGTAACTCTCCGTGGGTTATTAGCGCGCCTGCGGCCGTCCTTGGCACTCGTAGCCGTTTCTCAGGCAAAGTGTTTTTACATGTTTGCAGTTTTTATATTGTTGAGACAATTTTTTTTTGTTGTGTATGGTAGCAGTCGAGTCACAGCCCACCTGATGGTAAATAGTAACTATCGCTCTTGGACTCAACTATAACGAGAGTATTGTCAAGCCGCTGCTCACCATTTCATTTCGCAGATATGAAACGAATTGCGTTGTTGAAGAAGAATTTTACATTCATGCACCCTCTGTTGGAAATTAATAATACTATTAAGTAGAACTGGAAAAAAAAATCTATAGACAATAAATCAAACTAAAAAGTTAAAAATAAATATAGTTTAAAAAAACTAAAAAAACACGCTTTTTATAGAAAACTAAACTAAAAAATAGAAAATAAATTTTAATAAATTTGAATTAATAATAGTGTAAAATTTTTTAATAAATATAAATTAATAATAGTGAAAATAAGGAAAAAATGTATTTTATTTTAAAAAAAGCGTGGGGTGCATGGTGTCAATCGTTATAAATATTTAGTTGACATCTGTCCATAGAATACTTATATCTATAAGTATAGAAGGATTATTATTTCGACAATATCTTAAAAAGCACCCCACGCTTTTTTTAAAATAAAATACATTGTTTCCTTATTTTCACTATTATTAATTTATATTTATTAAAAAATTTTACACTATTATTAATTCAAATTTATTAAAATTTATTTTCTATTTTTTAGTTTAGTTTTCTATAAAAAGCGTGTTTTTTTAGTTTTTTTAAACTATATTTATTTTATTATGTTTATTAATTAAACATTATGTTAAAAGAAAATGTTAAGCTGGGGCCAATGATATTTTGTATATAAACGAGCAATTCTTGTGTATACAAGTATATATATATATATAATATAATCTGAATCTCGGAAACGGCTCCAAAGGATTTTCATGAAATTTAGTATGCAGGGGGTTTCGGGGGCGATAAATCAATCTAACCAACTAACTTATCATCACGCCATTTCCCTTGCGGGGTAGGCAGAGATAACAGAGTGCCAAGGGGCTCTCTTGTTGCATACATCTCTCGTTTCCTCAACATTCATAACTCTCTTCATACACGCTCGCCGGTTTCGGAGACTCCTGACTCCACCTTCCTTCAATACATGACCAATTTGGTCTAGGTAGGTAAGTCTCGGTCTCCCCCTGTACCTACATCCTTCCACTTTCGCATTGTATATCTTCTGAGCCAGTCGCTCGTCCGGCATTCTTTCCACATGTCCGAACCATCGGAGCATTCCATTTCGCATCTTTACACCAATACTCTCTTTCATACCTACTCGCTCTCTAACGTCATTATTACGAATGCGGTCAGTCAGCCTCACTCCACAGATTCTCCGCAGAGATCGCATATCGACCGCATTGATTTTGCTCTCATGCTCCTTTTTACATACCCAACTCTCACTTCCATATAATAACGTTGGGACAAGCACTGCGTTGTGTATTGCGACACGTGCCTTTTGGCTGAGGTGATGGCTGCCGAGAAGTTGTCCCAATGCTCCGTTCACTCTATTTCCCGCATTCACTCTTCTTTCTACATCAGTGGTGTACCTTCCATCCCGACTGAATCCACATCCAAGATATACAAATTCATCCACTTGTTCTAGCACAGCATTTCCTATTGATACTCTAACATCTGTTCTGGCTTCTTCTCTTTCAAAAACCATTACTTTGGTTTTGCAAACATTCACACGTAGGCCCCTTTTCTTACAATCTTCTGCCATTACGTCGACTAGGGTTTGCATCAATCTAGTTAGGTGTCATTTTTAGAAAACGTCGTTTTATCCGGGTTTTCAGGCAATGAAAAACTGCTACAATATTATTAGAATACGAAGGTAAATTTCGCCACCATCTACAAGGTTATAATAGCTCAGGTGGGAAAACGGGCAGTCCCAAAACCAGAAGATCCCGGTTCGAGTCCAGATGTCTCCAGTTTGTTTTTCTTTTCATTTTCCCTTTTTTTTTCAATTCTTTCTTTTGTGAGAAAAACTCACGATTTACCAAAAAAGAAACGGGGTGAAACCTATAACTTCCCAACTTTTGAAAATTTTCAATTTTCTTATTTTCTTAGCGGGAAGTTAATCATCCAGGTACTGATATTGTATATGACATATTAGATGATATGACCTTGACTTATTGAGATGAATTTTTCGATTATTACAATCGATGCTGGTGCATGTTATCAACAACCTATGACCCTCTGCAAGGTAAATGTCCTCTATATTTAGAGTGATAAAAATCACAAAATTAAAGTTATGAATGTTGAGGAAGCGAGAGATGTATGCAAGAATAGAGCCTCTTGGCACTCTGTTCTCTCTGCCTAACCCGCAAGGGAAATGGCGTGATGATAAGTAAGTTAGTAAGTATAAAAATCACTGTAATTTCAATTTAATAAAGATTCTTCTAATTTCCTGTTCCAGGCCTATAGCTATAACGTCAGTGTTCATCGTGACCACCATTGCTATTACGACGTGGACTTGTATTATCGGAGACGATGTGTCACCAACGCCAGTTGACAGCGTACTAGCGTTGCAGCCTAGCTTACAGGACTATCTCACCGCGTATGGAATCTTAGCTTTTCAGGTAACTCTCTCTCTCTCTATATATTAATACTAATTTGTTATTATACTAGGGGTAAGTAGTGATATTTAGATATTTTTATATATATTTTTAGCATTTGGCATGCTTAGCAATATACATTAAACACAAGTGAAAAATGTGAAATCAAAAATAACCTGCTCGTGACTGTTATTTTCGATTTCACATTTTTCACTTTGTGTTTAAGGTAAGTAGTGAGTTTGAGTCGTGGTATAGCTTTGTTTATCCCAGCATGAATGGGCCGGCTCGATCGGGGAAGTACCACCCTCTCACAGAACATCAGCGTAAAACTACGGTAGATAAGTACTCCTATCGTTGTATTTCGTATGGAGAGTGAGCGCGCCAGGTGTCCAAAGCCGTTCCTTATCCTCTCCTTATTATACTTCCTCTCATCTCCTATCCCTTTCCTTGGAGATAGCGACCTGCAAATGATGCCACTGGTGTAGCTAGCGTCTACTTATAGGCTAAGGTAATCGCTTACCATCAGGCGAACCGTATGCTTGTTTGCCACCAACGTTGTATAAAAAAAAACAACAACAATAACCTTTACTATTCCTTGCTCATTATAAATAACTACACTTTTGAAGTCAGAAGTGCGCATCGTTGAATTTTATTCGAGGATTCATGATAATTAGGAAGGAAATTTCAATGGCGTATGCAAAGGATGGTGTTGGGCACGGAAAGTTTCTAAAGCTATTGTAAGAACAATGATTCGATTAAGTATATGTTTCGGTTCGAAAACCCGAATATCTGTTTAATAGCTCTACCAATTCAGAGATTGCGCAGTAGTAGGTAGTAGCAATGCGAATTCGCAACGCTGAAAACTGCGACACGAATTGCTGCGATGCAATTTCGTGCGGCAAAGCGTATCCCTTCTACGATTCGGGTGATCATTCCTTCAACGACCGTGTGATGTGATTTCGCCGGAATGCAAGGAACGGAATCAATGCGCAAGTTCAAGACTAGTAGTGTACTAAAGTAAGAAGTTTTTGCGATGCGTCGTGGGAGCTCGTAGATTTTTACAATGCGACGTCGCATCGCAGTTTTGTGTACAAGCCCTAACCACGCCGTTAAAGCTTTTTCCGGTCGACAATATCGGCTTATCTATAGGTAATTCTAATCTTGACAATTTATGCGAGTTAATCAAAACATATATCTCCTCGTTCTTCGTATATCGTATGAACCTGATGTTCCAGTTTGACATCCATCCGATGTTGTTAACCCTTCAAGTGGACATGAAGGACAGTCGGAAAATCAATGTGGCGGTGCTCTCAGGGTTCGGCATCACAGTCATAATGTTTGCTGTCACTACCATCCTGGCAGCCATGAGATATGGCACCGAGCTCAACAACAATATATTGGAAAGTAAGTCTTCGTTTTCATAATTGGTTCGAGATTAATAAACATAAATAAAACACAGACGAAGGCCCTCATTGGGTATCTCAAGATGAAGTCCTAGATTCACTCATCTTCATTACTGAGTATAAATTTGTAGTAGTACCTACTTAGCTAGACTGCACATATCTAGCTAATGCTGCGCCATATCTGGTGGCTGTTTATAGTAACTTGTGTATAGTAGTCACAACGGATACCTAATTGTGTCTCTGAAGTGAGTCACAGAGCAAGAAGTGGGGCTTGTGCCGGAACCACACGATTAGTGCTGATCAATTCGAATGTTATTACTTAATTAACAAAACAATCAAATGAGATCATTTAGGTTCTATTTATTATTTTTTTATTCAGTAAAGAGTATACGAGTGATTTGAGGGAATAAGCTTTAATCTAGGTATAGAAGAGTCCTCATCTTTTAGTACGATCGCTAAATAATATAAATATCGATTACAATTGTTAAACTATAACGAACATTTTTCGATTAATGTAAACTGTAGAAGACGCACATGCCTTGCGACATAAAAATAGCTACTGCGCAGCATCTTGCAGCCAACTTCAGAGACACAAAGATCCGTTGTGACTACTGTATGTACGTTATACTTCGAATGCTCAATATAGAACTGTATGAGAGACGGCATCCGACTTACTGCTGTACTGACACTGCGTTTTTATACGGGGTAAACTTCTCAGGCATATAGATTTCCTCAAGATGTTTCCCATTATCCATGTCGTGATTAATTCATGAACAGATACGCACATACAGGTGAAGTTGAGGCGAAAATTTACAAGACACTTCTAACCGAATACCTCGATCCAGGACTGCTCGTGTCTGCTCTAGGCATTAAGCTATCACTGCTTTTTTGATCTGTACTTTAGCACTAGACAAGCTCAGCTATAGGGTACTCAGGGTCGTAAAGACAAATGAGATTTGGAGATTGGGTATGGCCGTTGGTCAGTGCGATGGCTTAGCGGTTAGAGCAATTCCCCGGATTGGAAGGGATGCAGGTACGATTCCCGCTCGCACTAAAAGTTATCTTTTTCCACATTTTACAAATAATTTGCTGTCACTGCTTTTTCAGTTTTAGACAGGTATGGGAACACCTACTCACTTGTTATCAGACCAGAGCTGCCCCCTTAGAATGAAAAACGAAACGTTAGACGAACTTTCGTTTCGCTTTATTGTTATTGGTCGCCTGAATCACGCGTCTAAATCTCGACTAATCAGGAATCACGCGTCGGACTGTTGATCAATCACATTGAGTCAAAACGAAAGTTCATCTAACGTTTCGTTTTTTATTCTAAGGGGGCTGATCGGTCTCATCGTTCTCTCGGTGTGTTTTGGTTGTAGCGGGGCCGTACATTCTTTCATTTCTTATCCGCGAAATTAAATGGTGAGCGGTTGACTTTACTCTTAGTGTAGTTGAGCCCATGAGCGACGGTTACCACTTACTATCAGGGACGTGGCTCGTCAAATTGCATAGAAGATACTCGTTAGTTTTGGTGCAAAAATTAAGTATTTATTGAATAAAAAAGTAAGAATATTTTTATTTTTCAGCAATACCATCATCGATTCCTCTATTCATGATCGCACTCCTCGCCACGCTACAATTATGTCTATCCAGCGCCGTCAGCCACAGCGCACTCTTTCAACATATTGAAGACTTATTGAAGATCCCCAGAGGTTTGTACATTAATATTGGGCACATCTTTGTGTAGGTGTAAGCTCATGATCTATGATGACACGAGTGCAATATATATATATAATTATTTCTTAACCCTTTTACTGCACGCGTCTCCTCTCAAAGTGGAAGGGATTTAGGGCGTAGTCAACTGTCCCTAATGCGGCTTGGCAGACTTCAAAAGCCGTTGAAAAAAATCTGTCAGGCATACTGGCTTGTCCGCCGTCAGCGACTGGGGCAACGCAGGCGGATGGACAGGGAACGTTCACCACCCGCCAGGCCAATCCGTGTGCGGATGCGTCGCTCAGTAGAGAGTACTCAAAAGGGTAAGCTGCCGGCGGACCACTGAAATAATGCAACACAGTTCCAGTCGTCCACCAATACTGGCGGAGAGACGGCACACGGTGGGTTTATTTAGTAGGTTAAGGCCACACACTGTTCGTTACCCCGAACGACGGGGTGTGCGGTTAGGTACATTTCTCCCGGCTTAACAAAACAAAAATAAAGACACGCAGGCATTCCTCACGATGTTTTCCTTCACCGACACAGACAACTCAACCTGATAGACCCCGCTTTCATGAATTCTAGTAAGAAAACAAAATCGCCAATACGTGGCAGGGTGCGGGGGAGGTCAGGTAGGTAGGCAGAGGTCTGGACCTTGAAGTGGGGATCGAACTCGATAGCAGATAGATATGTCGTCTAGAGCCTCCACGACGAGCATGTAAGAAAAAAAATAACTGGAAAATAAAAAAGGCCGTGTTGTGGTCAAAGGGAAACCATAACGACTGCCTATCACTCAGGAATGCAGACGTGATTTTGTGTATAAATAAATCATATATCCAATGCAATTAGAAGTTAATATTAAGTGTTGTATCTACCAAAAAGAAAGATAATTATTACCTCTTTACAGATTTCTGCCTCCAGCGCTGTTTAATAAGGTCGAGTATTCTGGCTTTAGCTATAATCCTCGCAGAAGCAGTCCCAAGATTCGACCTGGTCATGGGCCTAATTGGTTCAACACTTACTGGGCCGTTAATGTTTATCTGCCCGCCATTATTTTTTCTAAAGCTCTGTTATATGAAATCTCAAATGGATAGGCGACCCAAACGCGATAGTATTCAAAATTTTGATAGTTTAAGTTATGAAAATGGCGCGGATTTGTCAAAATGCCCGCTAATTCCTGCCATGCCACAGACTAAATATAAAACATTTGATACTGTGAAAGAGGAAGATTATTCTATTAAGTGGTATGACGTTGTTTTGGCGCTAGCTGTAATGTCTTTAGGTGTGGCTGCAACGGTAATAGCTACTTATTCCAGTTGGATGAATGCCATTGCGTACGCAGAGTTCAGTCCGCCATGCATAATGAATGCTACTACCGCGGCAAGAGCTTTTCTCCATACACCTGCGCTGAATCTTTAATTTTTTTTTGGTATAGGAACACTGGCACCGTGCCATTTCATCAACGCTTATTAGATGTAATTAAGTATCGAATGTAATATTAAGGTCTTAGTATATTATCAAAATGCTTAGGGTCTTCTTATTTGTTATTTTTCATGATATTTTCTGTGAATTTAGTTTGTGTTGCTTTGCCCGTTGTCTTAGGTGAACGACAAACACGGTAATAAGACGCGACGCGACACAAAAATATCAAACAGACGTCGTATGTACTTATGGCCTACGTTGTCAGCTAATACGAATGCTACGAAACGCGGCGAAGTGCGGACTTGTTTTTAGCGCGACAAGGCGCGACGCAGTGTGAAGTGACAACTTGAAGACGTGCATTTAAATTACATGCACGGGCATGTGTGGTTAAAACAATCATGAGCTGAGATTGCCGCGTTTGTCGCCCACGAATGACTACAAAATAGGATACATGTCGCGTAAAGTATTAGTCGCATCGCTACGTGTCGCGTACCGTCGCTCACCTAGGACAATGGGTTAGATATTATTATCCGAGGACTGTAAACAATTATTTTATATTATAACTGTCACACTTATAGTATTATAACTGTCACATTTTTATTATAAGTTTATCAGATCGTAATATTGTTATGATGAATTAAAACGCTCTACACGAGCAGTAAAATAAAGGGTGTTTTATAATAAAACTATATGATACTATATTGTATTTTATTTAAAATTATCATTAAGATAGACAATATAATATTAATAACAATGCAATCATTAAACTAAGCGTAAAAATAAACTAAGTCAATTATCAACAAATTTCACGTAAGGAGAGCATTCGTTTCGATTTTGTGATTGGACGAAAATCCGACGCGTGATTAGACGACCAATTAGAATGAAGCGACACGAAACTTCGTCCAACGTTACGTGTTTCATTATAAGGTGTTTAAAATGAAACAATACAGCCCGTATTGTTTCATAAGGTACATTTATTCCTTGCGCTGGTTTATATATTTCTATATTATACCTAGATAACTATACACCTTTGTTTTTATTGTAGCAGTGCGAAATGTATTGTGTACTTATTTTATGTATGCTTACCCCTCCGGAAGTTAACACTTTGGTATTTTATTGAAAGTTATAACTGCTAATAATTATATATTGATATTTAATTTACAGACCAAAATAACAGTTAACATTGAATAAGATTTATGGTCAAACTATTGCAATTTAGATTTCTACATCTAAAATAATCAAATCTGACAAGCATAAGTATAGTAAGACGAGCATATACCCATACCATAGACATACCCTTTCACCCTTTAATTATCAAACTAGTCTTTGTGGCCTTTTAGTATTAAACTAGTCTTTGCCTGCGGCTCCGCCTAGGTTATATCGCAGGCTCCCGATATAGTAGCGGAACCAAACGTATATCAGTTCTTAAATCTAATCAAGAGCTATCAAACATAAAAACTTTATCAAAGTCCGTTAAGCTGTTTTTGCGTGTTTTGACTTTTGTCGTGTTTTTACTATAGTAAAATATCGGCTTTTCTTCAATATCTGCAATGTACAGATATCGACTTGTTACAATTTTATTATATGTAGAAAGAATATCTGTGAGTAGGATTTTAACCTGCACCCTAACAACAATATAATTTGTTTTTCTACTAAGCGTTTAAGCATACTAAACAAAAAGTGATTTAATAACATTCTATTATTTTGTGATATGATGATTTTGAATGTCAGTCTTTTTAGTTTCTAAGACATTTTGCGATTTGATCGTCAAAATATCTGCATATGAACTTTTACTTGCCGGATTTCATGCGCATTCGTACTTAAAATAGGTTTGATACTAAGCGTGAGTTGTATGTGTGATGTAAATATTATTAATGTGATGTCTACCTCTCAACAATTCCTTCATCTCCGTTCAAAGATTACGTCACGCAAAATTTTTGCGGCATCCTCTTTTTGCCCTAAATTCATAATATTATTGAAATATTAACGGATCATTTTCACTTTAAAATAGACACCTATGTATAGTAGTCACAACGGATCTTTGTGTTTCTGAAGTTGGCTACAAGACGCTGCGCAGTAGCTATTTTTGTGTCGCAAGGCATGTGCGTATTCTACAGTTTACATTCATTGAAAAAGGTTCGATTATAATTTAACAATTGTAATCGATAATCATATTATTTATCGATCGCACTAAAAGATGTGGACTCTTCTATATCTAGATTAAAGTTTAATCACTCAAATCGCTCGTATACTTTTTATTGAACATAAAAATAATAAATAGAACTTAATCAATTAGATATGAAAACATTATGATCTCATTCGATTGTTTTGTTAATCGAGAAATAACATTTGAATTGGTCAGCTCTAATCGTATGATTCCGTCATAATCCCCACTTCTTGCTCTGTGCCTAATTTCAGAGACACAAATATCCGTTGTGACTACTATACCTACTGTAAAAACCACTCATGTGTTATTTTAAATTAATAGACTGCCTACTATTGCTTGTTACAGTGGTTATTCCGCTTCGATCAGCAATACCAACTAGATATCGAGTTGAATAAACAATCTTAAAACACTTTCAACAATATGGTAATAAATTTGAAAAACAATATTTTTAACAATCATATGAGCTCAGAACAATATTAAACTTACAAATGTAAAGAAAGAAACAACACGATATATTAAATGTGACTAAGAAAATATCATAAAATTAAGTGTTTCACAGAAGTCAGAATGGTGGTGACAACCACTTAACCTTAACTTAACTTTTAAATTAGGTGGGGCTGCGAAATATAAAAAAGAGTACGAAGATATTTTTAATATATTATTTCTGTGGAATGCGAATCCAGTCCAATGTTTTTTTTTTTTGCTTTTTTGCACCCAATCAAAAAACTTTTGTAAAACATCATCCTTCGTTTCGGAAATAGAAAGCAGTTGTAGAGGCTGGATTACTTCTTCAAATTAAGAGTCAGCCTGACCATTTAAGGCATAGTGTTATGACCACTGACGTAACATCACAGATTTCCAGTGGTCAACCAATACAAGCGGAGAGACAGCACACGACGTGTTTTTTAGTAGGTGAGGGCCCCCACACTACTCTGTTTGTTTTCCCGAATGACAAGGTGTGCTGATAGGTAATTTTTTCCCGCCTTACCAAAAAATGTGTCATCTACCCTCCAGACTAAAATTGATTACTATAAAAATCCTGAACTAAAAACTAGAAATGGCCAAACTTTTAATTCTATTCAGAACCGTCACAAACAATTAATCGAATATAGACAAAATAATTTTGGTACGAAAATTACAAATTTAGGCACAATACAAATTAAAAACAGAACATAATTTGACATGTTGTCAAAGTATCCAGGGTGATTTCACTTCTAGTAAATAGTTGAAGATGTTTATGGTAGTAAACCTTAAGCTTTGTATCAACAACAATAGTTATATGATGCGTCGAATATTGTATCTGAAATATATCCTGTGAAAGTATTGGTCAGATATATTAATATCTAAAAACACTTAAGTAAATAAGGGCTCTATCTTACAACGAGCATAAAGGAACCATTATTTCTATTTAATTACTTTTTTTCCAATAGAAGTTTGCTACCAAATAGTTTTTTTATCTCCTTTTTATTTAATTTGCCCATGGCATTTCTAGGCATCTGATCGATGACAAGCATAGTCTTCGGTAGTTGGTATGGTGCCAATTTCTTTCCAGCGACTTCTCTCAACTCTTGAAGAGTTAATTTCGTGTTTTCTTTTAAAACAACCGTGCAGGTAATAATTTCACCGTGCGTACTATCTTCGATACCCAAAACAGCGACATCTTCAATGTTAGGGTGCTCCAATATAGCTGATTCCACTTGTAAAGCACTTACTTTGTAGCCCGATGTTTTGATAATATCTATAGAAGTGCGGCCCAATATCCTGAATTTACCTTCTGAAAATGATGCTGTATCACCTGTACGGAACCAACCGTCCAGTGTGAAGTCTTTTGAGTCTAACTTGGGGGCCCTATTCCAGTATCTGTAAATAAAATGTTGTCCAGTTTAAAATTGCGATTACTTCCCCTTTCACTGGATCATTTTGTAACCCACTTAATGATACTCAGCAGGACGTGTCAGTCAGATTTTTTTACTAACCATCAGATTCACATTTGAACCCGGTGTGTGGCGCCACAATAGGATTTCAGGACTTTTTCTTCTATTTATTTGTGAATGTTTGAGTAAGTACCGGGATGATTTAGATTCACATTTGGATCTGGAAGATGGCGCCACGATAGGATTTCAGGATTTTTTTCTTCAATTTTATTCTAATGTAAAAAGATATACCTATCTAACGAATCCAAACGAAACGCCAATGTTTGGACAGGACAACGTCTGTTGGGTCTCCTAGTAATAGTATATAATTATAGATAGATCGTTTTTCTTTTTATCTAATAAAAAGCTCGTATATGCCAAAAGTCCACCGGATAGTAAGTAGCAATTTAGTTCAAGGTGGTAGAGCACGCGAGTTTTGTAGATATCTATTTATGTCAAATAAAAGAAACATTGTAATTGGACGGTGTCAAAATATTTCATGGTCTTATCAAACCTTAGATAAAGTATACTATAGATATAGACTCGCTACTATTTTGACACTAAGGATGAAGAAAAGGATGCACATATTAGGTTTTAGCAAGAGTGAGAGAGACACATGTAAAGTATATTATCCTTTTCGCGTATGCATTATTTTTATTTGGACCCAATCAACTGGTTCCCAACAATAAGGTGACCAACCGTCCCCATCATCAGTATGTGAGCTTGTTTTGTATTTACGTAAAAAAAAACCTTCATTAATCACGTTATATACGCTAATGTTACACGTTCTAATACATTTTAAGCAAAATATAAGCATATCTGCAATTTCTTTTGTCCTGTCATTCTTGTATCCGGCTAAAACAGGTAGTACATTTTTAGTCAACAAAGTTATAATCATAGTTATCTTTTAAAATTATTCCGGTTATCATATGTCAAACTATTGCTATCTCGACACTGCATACGCTGATAGCCTGCCATGTTGGGCCGGCTTTAGAATTGTCCCACCCCTTTCTACCCACGGGAGTCGTAAGAGCCGACTGACGGAATGCCGAGGGAGCGGGCAGCAGCACTCCGTCGAGTATTAACAACATCCACTGCGATCGCCAACCCGCCTGGTAAGCGTGGCATTATCCCCCATGACGGGACCGCTCCTTGTGGCGTTCTCTTGGGCAGGCCTATCTCCAGCAGTGGACGTTGAAAGGCTGATGGATGGATGGATGGATTTCAAAAAGGCTTTATTTCTTATGTTCGAAAATCCTAACTTTACAATGTTAATGCTATTATGGTATTTAACAGTTTATTTCCTTATCTACAAAAATTTCATTCTGTTCAGCGTCAAATAGACTTACTTCTTAATATTATCAATTTATTTTAAACATTCTAAACTTTCTTGAAGAAGTAAGCGCTTTTGAAAAAAATACTCCATAAAATACGTCTAGCGAAATTCGCCTAGTTTGACCTCCTGAGGGGGGTTAAAATGTATCTCACTCAATCGTATCGACATCACATCGTGTTATTGTGATTGGTTGAGAGATCACCGTGATTGGCCGAAGGATTAATGTGACTACACGCGTCGGTTTCTCTACCAATCATAAGCGATACGATACGATATCGATACTATTTAGTGAGTTACATTTTACGGGCCCTGGTTCGTTACTTTGCATCACAAGTAATCACAACATTAGCGACCCCTCTATAAATATTACGCCTCGTAAGTTCAAACTCCCTCCATCTTCGTTGCGATTATTAAAAAAATTAAGATTCTGTTGAACGAATGTTAAGCGCGTGAATGAAAGCGCTTAGTCCGAAAGATAGATCAAATCGATCCATCGATAAATAGTCAGATTTTAGCCTGGCAATAGGTTACCTGGTGAATACAGCCGGTCCTTTGAGTAGTAGCTCCCCTACAAACACACCATCTTCCACCTCTTTATGCCTGGTGATCACAGGCGGCTTCCATTGGTAGTCTTCGGACTTTACGAACAAATCTTTAGATGCTGGCAAACCAAGGCAGTCTAGGCAAATCTGCAATAAGCTCACTTAAATTAGTTATCGAATTTTTGTCCATGCAGAGAATCAAATTGACTAAGATTACAATTTTTTTTATTACCAACGATGGCAGACGAGCAAACGGCGCACACGGGTTTTGTGGGTTCGATTCCCACACAGGGCAACTTTTTGTGTGATCCACAAATGGTTCTTCAGATTGTGGGTGTACTTTGTGTCCGTGAAATTATGTTTGTGAAGTCAACCGCGATTTCTGATATTTAAAAAAGGGGCTCATGAGTTTCTTGCCGGGTTCTTCTCAAGGAAAACCTTACTAAGGAATCCGGCCGCTTGTCAAGGGTTGCCTTAAAAAAAGTGATAAGCGCCGCTCATAGACTTTGTCAACACCAGGACACAGCCCAGCCGCCGCCTACCATAAAGTGCTCTCCTCAACAATTACTACACTTGTAACATTCCTCCTGATATCACAGAAGCTCTTAAACAAAGCTGCACTGATAACAAAGCTTGATATCTAAGTTAGCAGATTTAGTAGGTGCAAACATGTTAGTACGGTCGGGCGAACAGTATATCTGTGATCTCAGGCAGAAGCTTTTTCTAGTGCTAGAGCCTTGCTTATCCCGTTTCGAACGGGCCGGCTCGATGGGGGGGAAGTACCACCCTCTCACAGAACATCAGCGTAAAATAGCGGTGAGTATTCCTATCGTTGCATTTCGTCTGGAGTGAGAGCGGCGGAGGCCCAATAACCTTCCCTATCATCTCCTTCTAATCCTTCCTATTATCTCCTTAGTATTCCTTCTATTCTGTCCTTGTTTTTCGTCCTCACTCTATATATTTTCTTGGAAATGGCGACGCGCGAGTGATACCTCTGGTGTTGCTAGCGTCTTTAGGCTGCGGTAACCACGTACCATCAAGTGGGCCGTATGCTTGTTTGCCACCCACGTAGCATAAAAAAAAATATCCGATGTTTCGAATACTTTATTAGTTTTCCCACGAATGCTAACATTAAACATCTAAGCTGTTAAACATCCAATAGTCATCTTGGTAAATGTAAGATAATAATATTCATTTCTCATCTAATTAAAACTTTCAAACCTAATTGATATGAAAGTCAAAATATATTTTTACCTGTATCTCTGGCTCGGGCGATTCCACTGTGACCAGCGGCACGATATTAGTGTCATCATTCACTTGAGCGATCCTCGCCGCCACACCGGGCAGCGGCAGTCCCACGCAGCCCACAGTGCGTCCCTCTACAGGACGGTACGGGTTACTAAGCGCCATACCCGCTTCTGACATCCCGAAGCGCTCGAGTAGTCGGATGCCTGATATCTGTGACATAACGGTGACATCTAGGCTTAAGGATACTGAAACGAATATACAGCTAACAACGAATTCTGATAGAAGATATGAAAGGATAACGGCCAAGCGTTGTATAGGAGTACACGTGAATGATATACACAACAATAATAAATATTCACGGACACTATCACACAACGTCTTCTGGTCCCAAACTAAGCTTAATGCTTGTGCTATGAGTACCAAATTACGGATATAATACATATACTACTTTTTTTTTGTAAATACATACATGTAATACATAGAAAACACCCAGACGCAGTACAAATATCTGTGTTCATCACACAAATATCTGTCCTGAGTGGGAATCGAACCCACGACCTCGTGCACGGAAGTCGGTTACAGTACCGACTACGCCACGAGGCCCGTCAAGAAAGATACTATAACGCATTAGTGGAACAGAAATTAAGGGTAGAAAGGGGTAGAACTTCCACCACTATCTCCAAGGAACACTAAAAAATTATACGAGTAGGGTGGAAACGTAAGTATCAAGGGTTAAGTAAAATCTATGTTAGCCTTAGGCCATCGTATGATCGGGATCCACCAGGGTCAGTCCCACCCTCTCACAAAAGATCATCGTCAAACAACGGTAGGTATTTCTACCGTTGTTTCGTAAGGCGAGCGAGAGCGCCGCAGGCGCAGACCCCCTACATATCCTCTCCTTATTATCTTTCCTATCTTCTTCTTAATATCCTACCCATTCTGTCATTATCCTTCATATCCACGTCCTGTCCCTTTCCTTGGAGATGTCGACGTGCGAGTGATGTCTCTGGCATTGCTAGCATCTATATAGGCTACGGTAACCGCTTACCATCAGGTGGGCCGTATGCTTGTTTGCCACCCACGTGTAAAAAAATATCGTAAAAAAGAAAACTATAGGGCTGCGTTCATGAAAAATATAATACAATTCTAGTATACAATGTGCTCACCTCTTCCCATTGAAGGAATAGCTTACTAGGTAGAGGTGCAGACCCCGCACACATGAGACGCATACGCGCACCTAACGTGGCACGCACGTAGTCCCGCGAGCGCGCGTCCGAGAACATACGTTCGTGCGCTTGGACCAGTCGCGCGTACATAGCGGGCACGCCGTGAAACACCGACACTTTTGTTTCATCGCGTTCGCCCATGCCCAGTAGTCGGGACCACACCGCGTGGGGAACGAAAGACGGGATCATACGAATTCTGACCGGAAAATAAATATATTATAGGTAGGTAGTACTATTTTAGCAGAATGTTAACACGAACTGCTGATAGAACTAATTTTAAGTACGTTTAAACCAAACTATTAGATATTGAACATAGCATCACGCCTGTATTCCCCGAAGGGGTAGGCAGAGGTGTATTTTACACACCCACGACTCGCCAGCTATGTTAAGTCCCACGTAATAGGGGGCGAGCCTATTGACGTCTCCCGGGCACATTTCCAAACTCCGGGCTGCTACTGAGAATGTTTCTTTTTAGAAAAAGCTTAATAGCATTGCCCGACTCGGGATCGAACCCGAGACCTCATGATTAGCAATCACATACACTACCGCTACACCACCGAGGCAGTTGATATGAGGCAGTATATATTACTATTAATCGTTTAAACATAGATATACATTAAATTATAACATCAGCTTTTTGAATAATGAAAATGAGATGAGCTTTGTCCAATTACACAATTTGACAAGGCATACACATATATTATATTTTTTTGTAAATACATATAATAGATAGAAAACACCCAGACGCAGTATAAATATCTGTGTTCATCACACAAATAGTTGTCCTGAGTAGGAATCGAACCCAAGATCTCGTGCACGGAAGTCGGTTATACTACCGACTACGCCACGAGGCCCGTCGAGTACAGCAGCAGTAACCCCTTACCCTAAATGGCTGTACCTAATGAAAACTCCAATTAATTTATTCACACTAAATAGATTACATACAATAGGTGGTACAATAGTCATAAGATAAAGTCTAATCTATTCACCTTTGCTTGTAATAAAATATAGACTACAGAAGTAATTGCACGCCTCATAAGCGAAGCGTTGAGGTGGGTACTACTCTCGCTTCACGAAGAACAACTGATTTTTCAAACTTAAAATGTCTCTATTTATCATATATTGCACTTGTAAAATAATATATATACACACATATCAAGAAAAAACACTATTTTTAACACTCATTATATGTTTGATGCCATTTTTGTTATTTAAACTAACTAGTTAAAAAACTGTTTAAGTTCTGTCTTGGAAGTCCGTGTGTTGTAGGTATGTTCGGATAACGTATGTTAACACGATAACGTCCGAAATACTTTACTAATCAAGTCTTTTTTTTTTCTCTTACGCTTCAGTATAGTTACGAATAGAACCCTACCACTTTTCACGGTCTGATTCGATGTGGTTTAATTGTTATTAAATAAACAAAAAAATTGTGAATATATACGCTCGACTCGATGGTACAGTGGTACACTAAAACCAGCGCTATACCTTATTTTGTAAGAACTACTGCTATAGACAAATATATATATATATATATATATTCTTAAAATTAGCGCTAGATGGCGTATAAGATATGAGAACCACATTAGTACTTTTTGTAATTAAGGCGATCTATGTGATTTATTGAAAACTACTTTGTAAGTCCAATAAATTATTAGTTACTTATCAAATAATCAGTTTTATTGTGAAAAATAAAGATTACGAGGCGTGCACTTTTGAATTTTTCAAAGTATTTAGATTTTACACTGACCTAGCGCCAGCTGCCAGCGAGGCAAGCATGGAATTAAGTTGTCCGTGTATATGATGTAAGGGTAACGTGTGCAGTACGACATCATTGCAGGAGTACTGCCACGCCGAGTGCAGTGCCGATATCTGCGTTTGTAGCATGCTGTGCGTCCATACCACGCCTTTGGGCTTGCTTGTTGTACCTAACACCAGAGATATTTGACGGAGGATCTAGAAGTGCCAGTAGGTACCACCTGTACTTGCCTGTAAGTAATCTTACATATGTCGTAGCCAGATCATAGATTTGGCCACTTAATAATGTGGCCGACCATTTCATGAAACTTAACCTAACAAAACCTATACATATCACCACGCCGTTTTTGAGATTTTTATATAACTTATATGCCCACAACGACATGTATGTAATATAAAAATCTCAAAAACGGCTTGTCTGCTAGTTATGCGAAAGTATTTCATAAAAAGGTAAAGTAAAAGTATTGTCAACTCAATAATAATTGCTTCGATTGCGCATGCTGATAGCCTATTCAAATGTTATTTTTATATTCTTTACTGCTACGGATAGGGTTGCCAACTTTTTTTGCAAAACATAATAACGTATCATGCTTTTTTAAGCAGAAAAAATAAAGCATTTGGAAGAAGAAAAAAGTATTTGAAAAAAATATTTATTTATTCACAGTTTTATTTATAGTTTTTATTGTCCTTGAATTATTGGAAGCTATCTTATCAATCCCAATAAATGAACAAATAACTATAATTTTTATGAAATTTATAGATGAAATAAGAAATCATTTTCTTTACACAAGGTATCAGATGCATTTTTAATTTTATATTGCCATTTGTCAATAGATTTTTCCGAAAAATCTTCATAGTTGCTAGTAGAATTCCTTTATCACTTTAATTTTATTGACTTAGAAATTAAATCGTTAATATTCAATCTATCTTGTAAATATTTTAAATCACGTTCTTTTTCAGCTTAACATATTGATAATAGTTCAGTTATTTAAATAAGTGTTAGTTATTTAAATTAGTATTTTTACATTCTTACTTACTGTATTTTTAAGCAAAAGTATAAAGTATATTTACCAAAAATAAAGTAGGATACGTTATTATAAAGTATAGTTGGCAACCCTAGCTACGGACCAAAAGACCCGAAATATAAGGCTAAGTAATTCTGTTTTTAATCAACATTTTCTGCTCAGTCAGAGGAAAATAAAATCTAGATGATGTTACCGTAGGCACTCCTACCATTATGTTTAATATGACGAATGAGAGCATTTGAGGCCCAAACCCCTTGCCTATCCTGTACTTATTATCCTTCCTATCCTGTCTTTATTATCCTTTCTATCCTGTCCTTATTATCCTTCCTATCCTGCCCTTATTATACTTCCTTTCCTTGAAGATGGCGACGCGCGGGTGACGCCTCTCGTATTGCTAGCGTCTATGGGCTACGATAACCGGTTACAATCAGGTGGACCGCTTGTTTGCCATCCACATAGTATAGAAACATACTCTGAGAGGAGACCATGCCAAACGGCGGGATAATAATTGGTTGTAGAATAAATAGGGATAATAAACTTACCACATCCTGTCCTTATTATCCTTCCTATCCTGTCCTTATTATACTTTCTTTCCTTGAAGATGGCGACGCGCGAGTGACGCCTCTCGTATTGCTAGCGTCTATGGGCTACGATAACCGGTTACAATCAGGTGGACCGCTTGTTTGCCATCCACATAGTATAGAAACATACTCTGAGAGGAGACCATGCCAAACGGTGGGATTATAATTGGTTGTAGAATAAATAGGGATAATAAACTTACCACATCCTGTCCTTATTATCCTTCCTATCCTGTCCTTATTATACTTTCTTTCCTTGAAGATGGCGACGCGCGAGTGACGCCTCTCGTATTGCTAGCGTCTATGGGTTACGATAACCGCTTACAATCAGGTGGATCGCTTGTTTGCCATCCACATAGTATTAAAAAAATACTCTGAGAGGAGACCATGCCAAACGGTGGGATAATAATTGGTTGTAGAATAAATAGGGATAATAAACTTACCACTAGTATAAATAATGAGTGCATCATTATTCCCGTACCACTTATTGCTTCTACCAACATCAGATAGTTGATCTCTGGCCTTCAGTTTCAAAAACGAGCTGTTAGGTTGGTATAACTGTGCGGTGATTTCTTTATCCTTCCCGGTGATCAGCAAGGGTTTTCCTATTTCCAAGGTAATAGGACGTAGGACCTTTTCATACTCCTGAGTGCAAACTATGAGGCTGGCGAAGCTATCTGTGAGGAAGTATTTCAGCATGTCCGGTGGGTGCAAGGGCGTTAGTGGTACGGCTGTGAACAACGTTCAAAATGGGTTTATGTTTTGTAAATAAGGTGCTAATCCACATCCATCCTACAAGAGATGTAAATATTATTTGATAGCTTTTGATTAGACTTAACAACTGGTATACACTTTATCCCGCTACTATATCGGGAACCTGGGATATAACCCAAAAACTAGCTTTTGGCTGCGGCGAAGCCTCGGGCAAAGGCTAGTACTATCATAAAGCTGTAACAGAGCTGTGTCTGTACACGCACGATGTCGTTCATTCTCGCTGAAATTTTTATTCCTTTAAGAAGTTTCCCTTCAAAAAAGAATTAAAAAAGTAATGCTGAAGTCACATTCATTTAATGTTTAATTCGAACTATAATATTATTATGATCAACATTCTCTTGAGATATTTTTATGATTGAAATCAAAATCTTAAGTATTATAAAGTAAAAGTTCTCATATATTTTTCACTGAATTAAAAATATGTTAGGTAGATACATGTCACCGATGAAGTAGTGTAAAACGGTTCTAGTGGCCCGCCAATGTAGACGGAGAGACGACACACGGCGGGTTAATTTAGTGGGTGAGAGCCCCACACTAACCTATTCGTTGCCCCGAGCGACGGGTGTGCTATAGGCTATGCTAACCACTTACCATCAGGTGAGCCGCAGTACGCGTCCTTGCCATCCACGTAATACAAAAGGATACGTATCGGATTTACTTAATTTCCTACTATGCCGGCGTTTCAAATTATTATTAAAAAAAGATTGTATTGAAATGATGTTGAATTGTTTTAAAGATTATTATTATGGATGGGCCGAAATTCGTTTTACACTCGGTTTAACCGACCGTGGCTGAACAGAACTTCGGCATTCGGCCGAAGTTCGGTCTTAAATGAAATATAGATAAATTTAAATGTATAAATTAATAGTTTTTTTCGCAATCCAGGAGTCTATGAATCAATAAACCAAATAATTTGAAATAATGTGTCACCCTTGCACTGACTGTTTTTTATTGTTTTACGACATTGTCTTTCGTGAAAAAATACATACAGAACACGACAAGTTACTCCCGAGAAAGCACACACCGAAGTTCGGCCGATCTTCGGCCGAACTTTGTATAATTACCGAATGTTCGGCCGAAGTTCGTATTCGGTTAAAATCACATTCGGCCTATCTCTAATTATTATTATTATAATACACAAATCCGTTATCAACTCTTTAGAGAAACTTACCAATATTTCCTGACATCCATATTGCCCACTGGACGATGACATGTGATGCATCATTGCTGCACATGTACGCTATTGTGCGCTCGGTCTCGCCAACTGAACAAAAAAAATATATTTAATAATTAAAATATACCCACATGTCTAATAGTATCAGGGGCAATCAGTCAAAATAATCGTAGTAAACATGGGATGATGACACTTCTGTATCCTCATTTCATCATCCATTCAATAAACTACAACAACAAATAGAGGCCTACCTGTCTTTATATAAGTTCAGCTACAGTGTACCCGCAAAGCAAAATATAGTAACAAGGGCATACTTACCAAGTTGTGCAGATATTTCGGTACTGAGGACTGAGGCAGCTTGATGCAGGCCCGCATATGTATATATTCCAAGCTCATCCTGCAGTGCTACTCGAGTTGGGAATAACAACGCTCGCCGGAACACTGGTACAGCACCACCTTAGTACAACAACGGAAAAACAATACATACAGACACATAATTATAGGAGATAACTTTACTAAGGCGAAGTTGGAGCTTTTTATACTTTAACTAGCCTTTGCCCGAGGTTCCGCCGCAGCTAAAATCTAGTTTTTAGGTAATATCTCAGGTTCCCGATATAGTAGCGGGATAAAATGTATACCAGTTGTTAAGTCTAATCAAGAGCTATCAAACAAAAAAAGTTACATTAAAATCCGTTCAGTAGTTTGTGCGTGATGCGCGAACGAACAAACAGACAAAAATCTAAAAAAATTGTTTTGTGTTCGGACAGCGAACGAACAAACAGACAAAAAATCTAAAAAAATTGTTTTGTGTTCGGACACGTGATATAGCCTAATACAATCATTTTTTCTCAAATATCTTAAATGTACAGACACAGCTCTGTTACAGCTTCATAATAGTATAGACTAGCTGTTACCCGCGACTCCATCCGCGAGGAATTTCATAAAAATAAATAAAGCAACCCTTGAAATGACAAACATTTAATCTTTCATAAAAAAATTTTTTTTGATACATGTGAGTATCCTATGTTACTTCTAATGCCTGCAAGAATATGTGTAACAAAGTTTCATGATGATCGGTTAAGTAGTTTTCGCGTGAAAGCGTCACAAACTTACATTCACATTAATAATATTAATAGCCTTTGCCCGCGGCTTCGCCACACCCAAAAGCTAGTTTTTAGCTTATATCTCAGGTTCCCGATATAGTAGCGAGATAAAATGTATACCAGTTGTTAAGTTGAATCAAGAGCTATCAAATAAAAAAAGTTTCAACAAAATCCGTTTCGTAGTTTTTGCGTCATGCGCGAACAAACAAACAGATAAACAGAAAAAAAATTAAAAAAAAATGTTTTGTGTTTAGACACGCCTATATTGCCTATAGTATAATCACGCAAAACACGCGCTCAGACGTGGGGTTACGGAGAACAGCCCGCCGAACCAATACCAATACAGTAATTTTTTCTCAAATATCTTAAATGTACAGACACAGCTCTGTTACAGCTTTATAATAATTTATAGAAAAGTAAGTATGATTTCAATATTTGTATCCTCTAATTGGCCTTTTGACATTTCTTTGGATGGTTTGTATGTTTTTGTGTTATAAAAAAAATAAAAAAAATACATTATGGTTTTGCGATAACCCTTATACCTCTAGTATATATGTGGTATTAAGTTAACAGAGCTGTGCCTGAATGTTTAAAATATTTGAGAAGGATAGGAAGTAGGTTTCAGTACATACAGTATGTATGTACTGAAACCTAATCTAGGTCTTGCTGACCCCACAACACTCTTTTAATTTTTTTGTCTGATGGTCTGTTTGTTTGATTGCATATCATGCAAAAACTATTGAACGGATTTTGATGAACATTTTCTTATATCAGCCTTGGACGTCTATCATCTAAGTCCACCCGTGATCATGAATGCTGTAAAGTATTCGAAACGTCGGGATAGTAGTAAAATCAAATAAACGCGATAGACTCCGTAAACGAAGTTTTATTTCAAAATCAGAACATTTGCTGTTTAATATGCGTAGCTCTTGATTAGGCTTAATTTCCGAGTAGCAGTACACCTTTGGCGTAGGTAACCTATTCTTTTGTAAATTTTGATTTGATTAATATACAGTCAGCTTTTTAGGATAAAGATAATACAGAGATAACAGGACAACCAACTCTGAGATAACATCATCATGGCTCTATGGCACAGGACTAAGTAAACAGGTAGGTACTTATTGGAGATTGAGGATATTAGGTGATCTTCATTAGCTGCTATCTGCAACATTGTCCTCATAGAATTTAGTCATTTCATTTTTGTTTATCTACACAAAATAACTATTATTCAAAATAAAAGCAGCCTAAGTTACTATCTGCCAGTAAAAGTCTCCCCCAAAACGGTATAGCCGTTTCAATTTCTGAAACTATCTATTTTAACATTACAAAGAGCCACTCTAATTTTATTTATTGTATAGTAAAATACCACTTACTTATCACAATATCTCCAAAACTATACACAAAATTGACTTGAAGTATTGTTATTCTTTTCTGAATATCACCTAATAAGAATGAGTGTATCTTATACAAAATCTAATTTTTCTAACAACCTAATACAACAGTGGCAAAGTTGCAGGTAAAAGTTAGTGATAAATATAAAAAAGTTTGTAATAAGGATCGCGGTTTGTTAAAATAGATTTGTAGATATAATTACACTGATTTCTTGGTTTGTTTTTTTTATTTTGATTAAAATCATTATAGAATAGATACAATAGGTAGAATATTTGTAAAATCCAGAGAAATGTAACAAGCAGGTTGCTAAAATTCATTTTGAGTAGGTCCTAATAATCTTTAAACTCAATAAACTATTACACCATCAGTTAGAAAGAGTTTTTGTAACCGTGATTTTAGTCCAAACTACCGCTCCAACTCTATTACTGCTCCAACTGTTTCAATGCTTTCAAACAAACATGTGTGCTAATTAGGTACATAAATAAAAGAATCTCACCATTTTCAATGTCTCTGTTGAAAGTGTTAAGTAATTCCGAATTGAAATCTTCCTTAACAGCGGTGCCGGTCACACCACTAGCAGTTCTGTAGGCCCCAATGCCTAGAGGTTTGCGAATAAGCCGGTTCAAAAGACGTAAAGTGCGTAAACTCATTTCCATTGCGAAATTATTACAGTTGTAATAATGTACAAATTATTAGTCGTTGGTGTTAAAAAACTGTAAATGACGAGCTTTATGTATAATAAAACGTTACATCAGGTGACCAAATATAAGGTTATTATATACTCTTTGGGTTCATAAACAGCTGATAGAGACAAGTAATTTCACATTTGACATTTACATTGGCATTTAAGAACTTTTTTGTAGCCGAGCGTTCCACTTGACTCTTTCAACCACAGAACATTTTTACTCTACGAGCTTTCAACGCTACGGATTTTTCCTGTTCCAGTTGCTTATGAATATTTCATCCGTAAATCCTAGCCCTTACTACTGCTCAGTGTAGACTGCACTGAGCGCAGGATGGTAATATACTTAGGCTATGATGGTAATTCTTAATATATTCTACTTAACGACACCAATGTGGTCGTTAAGTGGAATGCGTTGAAAAGTTGAAATAGTCTGAGTAATTGTATAAGTATCTATGGCCCAGTAGATTTCTGCCCCTGCCCCTCAGACTAAATACGTCCTAGACAGAGCGAAGAAAATTCTTTGACATGTATGAGCGAGAACGTAAGATACAATTTACTGGTGCAAAAAACAGACAAAGTCATAGGTTTTTGTCTTTGTCGCCGTGGCCAGTTTTTGGTATTTTCACGATGTCAAAATGCTTTGTCCGTCACGATTCAACTGACATAATCGAAAATTTGTATAAAAATTCGGGTTTTAATTAAAATTTAATGTTAATTTGTGTTAATTAGTATTTTGAGAAAAAGACTACGTGATAATAGTGGTTGTAAAATAGTATACTATGCTACAAAAGCTACAGCGAGTGAAAAAATACAGGTATAACATTTCATTCATATGTAGTCGAAAATGAAAAAAAATAATGGTTGAATGCTATAAAGTGATATAAAATGGGCTTTTTTACTCAAAATTAATAATTGCTACTAAGATACATTAAACACAAAGTGAAAAATGTGAAATCGAAAATAACAGTCACGAGCAGGATTCGAACCTGCATCTCCTGGATACCGTCCAGATGCTTTGCCAATTCAGCCATCGTGACCCTTGCTCCTGACTGCTAATTTCGATAACACATTCATACTTAACGTCTTTGGGTGACGCCTGCACCATCTGTCGGAAGTATTTTCATACATTATACTGACCAGGTAAACTTAATTTTACAATTAAGATTTTACCTAATAATGACGCAAATCCTATAAATATTTAGATATTTTTATATATATTTTTAGCATTTGACATGCTTAGCAACACTTTTTCACTTTGTGTTTAATGTATGTTGCTAAGCATGTCAAATGCTAAAAATATATATAATAAATATCTAAATACTAAGATACACTCGCAAAACACGTTTTCTAGCTAACTTTCTATTACTGAGAATTGTTTCGGTGTTGCCTTATTGCGAATTTAATTTGCCCAGTTTTCACTTTACTAAAATTTATATGTAATTTATGAGATGATAATAAATATTTACTATTTTAGGTTTCCCTCTAATGCAGGTGTGAAATCGAAATGGGTGTATGGTACGGAAAAACGAGGCAACCCACGAAATACCCAAAATATGTTCCACGACATTTTGTTGATGGTTCATTATACATAATAAGAAAATAGTAACGTTGGGAGCAAAATCATTGCCAGTGAATATGTTCATGTAAGTAAAGCTTTTAAAGTCTTTGTAACTTCAAAAAACATAGCATCACGCCTGTATTCCCCGAAAGGGTAGGCAGAGGGTTACACACCCACGACTCGCCAGCTATTTATGCCGAGCACATTTACAAACTCCGGGCTGCTGCAGAGAACTTTTTTTTTGTTTTGAAAAATCTTAATAACACTGCCCGACCCGGGGATCGAACCCGAGACCTCATGATCAGCAGTCACTTACACTACCACTGCACCACAGAGGCAAATGTAATTTCATCTTTGTAAGTAAATCTCAATTCAAGATTATAACTACCGCTGTAGTCATAATCTCGATTTCAGAGAAACTGATTTGCTCTAAGTTCTTATTCAATTAGTTAAATTAGCGCTGGAAGGAAGATAATTATTTTCTTATTTGACCCAGAAAAGAAAGAAAAGGTAATTTTATTATATTCTTGTGTACTATTATTTTATTAAATGCGTAGCGGAGTATGCCAATTGCTAAAAAATATAGATCTAAATATAACTTATTATTATTTACCAGATGAGATATCGAACAGAACGGCAATTTATGGAGCAGCAATACTTACCTTGCATCAAGGCTCAAAGTCTTGGTATTTCCTACGTGATCCAATTCTTATTACGGAGATCCGTAGAACGTTAATATCCGACATAGCCTGCCAGGTTTGCATGCTGAAATGGCAATGGGCAGGCCATATCGCTCGACGAGCTGACAACCGTTGGGGAAAAAGGTTATCGAGTTGCGACCACGTATCGGACAGCGCAGCGTAATATGGCCTCCCACCAGATGGACCAAATATATGGTCGAAGCCGCAGGGAGCCATTGGATGCAGTCAGCACAAGCCCGCTAGTTCTGGTGCTCTCTTGGTGAGGCCAATGTCCAGCAGTGGACGTTTAAAGACCGATGGTTGGCTGAATAGAAGGGGTGGTAGATTTACTTTTAAATAATTATTTTGATAAACGCTGTGATTTTCAATTAAATATTTGTTACGAAGAGTTTCTTATTTACGATCAAGTTACAGACCTCATTCTAACTATCGTTTATTTTGCCCAAATATGGTTAAATACTTGTCAACCTGGCAACATTTAAAAAAAATATTGCTGTTTCAAGTGCGGCCACGCCGTAGCTCCGTCTAGTTAGTCTGAGCCATAGAGTAAAGTTAGTCTGATTTTTTTTTTATTTGTTTAAGGCATTGGAAGAACCATCAGCCTAACAGTAACTTATAAACATCGTTATTCTCTCATCACACGTAAGTTTAGTTCATAAAACAAGTCATAGTCGAAGTCAGTCATATAAAATTAGTCAGTCAAGTCAAAGTCCCACTCCAGTAAGACGATGGCGATCTTACTGAAGCTTCTGTGGAGTTTTGGAGACAACAGGAGAAAACACGTTATGTCGCATTACATCACTTGCCAACACTTATGCACACACACAAATAGTTAATAAGCAAAAGGCCACCACTTTTACACATTAATACTTGAAATAACACAAGTTTAGGAAAATAATGCAGAGCGACGACATGATCTTCTTCGTGTTCCCGCCAAAACTCCCAAGTCTGAGCCCTGCCCCGAGGAATACCAATGTTGTCAATTGTCATTGTCAATAATGTCAAAAATGTATTTGGGTCTGCTCTGCTAATCTGTTTGTGAATTATTATTTATGTATTTAAATAAAGATTTAATATGGTAGTGAATGCTCCTGACTCGCCTGTTCAGGCTGAAGTGATATTCGTCATCGAGGCGACAGCTGCTAATGGTGCTTATATAGGAGAATTGAAAACAAACTATATCGTTCCCACTTTAGAGTAAGTATCGTGTTGTTTACATTAATTTTGATTGCTTCTAAGACAAGATATTTATGCATTCTCTCCTATATTTGTTTGTAGGTACTTCCATGGTGGTGCGTTAGAAGAAGGGGGTGGAAGTGGATCTGTGTACTGTGTAGTTACATACCGAGCAGCCGATTGTCATCCAGGAGTACCAGTTTCAACATTTGGACCGTTTACAAGCCCAGATGCTGTTGTTGAGACTGTAGATAAAATACAGTTAGTTTTAATATTACATATATACTTTAGCTTTAGTTATAGTTGAGTTATAATCATCATGCTATGAAAGAGAAACAGAAAAAGGCTTGAGAAGATTCTGAAGAATATTAGTGTTATTATTACAAACCTATAATAAAGCTGTATTATTTCCTGTGATACAGGGATTATGTTCTAGCATAAATTTTAAATTTAAAAAATGTTAGCATTTTTGCTGAACTTATAAATATTTTTCTAAAGATATAGTAAATATTTGCATTGGTGTACTTATTTTTCAAGGGTATTTGTATCTAGGTCCATGAACAGAGTGGCCCACCAACACATTTCAATTTGCCTGCTACAGCAGCCACGTTGTAATGTCATGATCAACTGCAATCACATTAATAATAACACTAATATTAATCATCGACACTAAATCTTGTTTGTTCTGTATTCTCATGTTTTTATCCCTAAAGGGGAGAGGAATAGGCTTGCTGCCTTTTCTTCTTCTCCATTTTTGATTTAAAAGTTAAACCCTTGTTGGTGCAGCTGATGAAGCTCTTTCCACCTCTCTTGATTTAGAGCGGCCTCTTTCACCTCCTTTTACAACATGTGTTTAAAACAATGTGGAATCTTGAAATAATATAATTAATTGCAATAAATATTAGGACCGTACACGTTACAAAATGACTGTTATAAAGGAAGAGGAAAAAAGTGGCAAGTGTTGCCATATTTAAATGTAATATTTCTTCTACACCAACAATGTTGCAAAATTATTTAATTATTTATGTTCATGTACTGAACAACATGACACCAACCTTTTATTTAGTTCATGAAACTTATCCTTTGCCTTCCTCTTGCTCTTGTTCCTTTTTATATGGAACTAAATAGGTTAATATAGTCCCTTACACCTCTCATTATCTTGTTAGGGAAAATGTTACATGTAAAATGTATTACAGATACATCGGCGGGCATGCAGAAAGTCGCGCATGTGTGACGGAAGCACTAGCGGCGACTCTGGCGTGTTTTGACGAACTTGGACGAACTGACATCCCTATACATGTGCTGCTGCTGTGTTGTTCACCCCCTTACTCTGCATATGCTGGTGGCTTGGTACCTCCCGGTAAAGATATAACAACTTATCATACATTGTACAGACTGTCACTTGTGGTAGAGCCTTGCTTATCCCAGCACAAATGGGTCAGCTCGATCGGGGAAGTAACACCCTCTCACATAAGATCAGCATGTATTAACGGTAGTTACTCTTACCGTTGTGTTTTGTATGGTGAGAGCACCGGAGGCCCGAAACCTGTCTTTTTCCTCTCCTTGGTATCCTACTATCCTCTCATTATTATTTTTCCTATCCCTTTCCTTGGAGATGGCGACGCTCGAGTGATGCCTCTGGTGTTGCTAGCGTCTATTGGCTACGGTAACGCTTACCATCAGGTGGGCCGAATGCTTGTTCGCCACCCATGTAGTAAAAAAAAAAATGTTTACATTATGCTAGGTATTAGAGATGCCACGAATAGTTATTTGGCGGAATACCGAATATCCGGCGAGGCACTTGGCCGAAGCGCCGAATATTCGGGAACTATTAGTACCTTTCGCGGGTGACAGGTTTAAACCTGCATCACTAAAGTATGTGTGAATAAAATTAAAGGTTTATTTACAGTCAGGCGAGCTTCTTACAAAAGAAAGTTTATTGCAGGTTCAGATGGCTACTCTGTGAAATAATAATAATATTTTACATTTCACACAACAACCTCTGGTCCCAAACTAAGCTTAACGCTTGTGCTATGGGTACCAGATTACGGATATAATACATGTATTTTTTATAGATTACAGATTACTCACTGATTGATTATAGAGTATCCATCTAATATTGTAAATGCGAAAGTGTTTGTTTGTAACGCTTTAATGCCGTAATCAATAATTTTGTCCGTGTGGTGTTGGACTAAGAATACAAGTGTCACCACCCCATCCTTTCCTGTGGGTGTCGTATAGGCGACTAAGGGAAGTAAGCAATTATCACCCATTGCATTACTGGTGGTAGGGCTAGGCACCACGTGAGAGTACTCACTTGCTATCGGGACCGAATGGGTCAGTACCACCGTCTCCTGTGTGACCGGTCATGAAGCACGTCAGTGTGTTTTGGCTGTAGCAGAAGATAGCCGTTTATTCTTTCATTTCACATCTGAGAAATGAAATGGTGCGCAGCGGCTTGACTATACTTTCGGTATAGTTGAGTCCATGAGCGACGGTTACCAATTACCATCACGTGGGCCGTGACTCGTCTGCCATCATAAGCAATAATAAAAAAAAAACATGAAATTTTGCATACTGGTCAGGACATCAGGTCCAGAAAACAACATGGTAGTATACTTGTAGTCTACAGTTCATCCTGGAAAAATGAATTTCCTTGGGATAGCTAATTTACATAGCGATAAATTCAAATTCAAAAATAACTTTATTTATTACTAGCTGTTTCCCGCGGCTTCGCTCGCGTAAATAAATGAATACGAGTATAGGTTACTGCAAAAAAATGAAAAACTATGTTCCACGTGAATGAAGTCGCGGGTTGCACTTAGTTAACAAAGTTTGTTACTTAAACTTTATATAAGATAGCTGTTACCCGCGACTTCGTCCGTGAGTAATTTCATAAAAATAAATAAAGCAACCCTTGAAATTGTCGGTAATACAGTACTCGGGGTTGGAACTTCATTACTGAAATGCTAGATGGCGTTGAAGTTGCTAGATTTTGAGATTTTGTGACAAACAATTTTTTTTTTTTTGCGTATTTTTTTTAATAAAAAGTATCCTATGTTACTTCTAATACCTCCGAGAATATGTGTACAAAGTTTCATGATGATGATCATGATCGGTTAAGTAGTTTTCACGTGAAAGCGTAACAAACAAACTTACATTCACATTTATAATATTAGTATGATAATAGCATTTAAAATCGTCAAAGTTAATTACTAATAACTAATACGAGTGCTTGAGGCAAGTGCATCCGCAATGTCGCGATTGCAATTGCCACAAGCGGCCGGATAATGAATTTACTTCATCTAAATTAATTGGACCGTGTTGTGCAGAAATGATCCAACCCACAAACTGGACAAAATTAAGGTTTTAATGCCAAGCAATAGGCAATAATCTCTATTTTTATGTCACAAAGACTTGTTTTATTCTGCACAACATGCTCCAATTGATTTGCGATCTTCACCTCTTGAACGATACCATGGCCAATACGTAATATTCTAATATTACGTTATCTGTAAAATCTTTGCCCTTGAGTTAGTCTGCTATTGTGATGATAAGCCACACACATTTTGTGAGTCAGGAGCCCCGGCGACGGTGGAGCAAGCAGCCCGTCTGCTGGCGGAGCGAGGGGTGCAAGTGTCGGTAGCTGCGGCCAGGCGCGTGCCCGCCCTACATGCTCTCTATGAACACGCGGGCGGGGAACTGCACCAAGCCCAACAGAGGAACTATGCCAAGGTGCACATTGATTATTATCGTCTACATGAACTTATTAAAAATACAGTCTCACTACGGATTTATTATACCATGGCGTATTACAAGTATAAGGGCAGTGCAGTCTAAGTCAGTAATTTTGTCCAGTTTCTGGGTTGGTAATTTCTGTACAACACAGTCCAACTGTAGGTGAGAGTAATACAATATTTAAAAAAAAACTAGACGTTGCGGGGCGTCTACCAGATGTGAAAACATCGAAATTATTTTACAGAAATAAAATTATCATAACTAGACAAAGTACTTCTCAAGACGAATCAAAGGAGTATAAACTTGATAGGGTTGCGCCGTTTCATTATAGAGTTCCTATTTCCACCTTCCAGCTCCATCATCAGGTCAGCTCCATGTCATCATAATATTGCATTGTTACGCGATATACACATGACATTTGAGTAAAATTTCAGCTCAATCGGAAACCGGGAACTGTATCAAATCTAACTTGCAAGATTTGAACGGTACAAGTAAAATTAAAGCGTCGCCACGCTAACAGCCGCTTTTCTCATATTCAAAGATTGTTTCAATATGAATTGAATACTTCCATATGAAATGCCCGTTTCTTGAATTAAGTATCGGATGGTAACTCTTCGATCGCTCAATACAATTTTCTCGACTTTTAAACAGAGTTAACTTTTTTAAACAGAGGTATTTAATAACGGCTCGTACTTCGTTTTTCTCCATTTTCGAGAACACGTTCCGACACTAAGCAAACAAATGACTACATTCAGAAAAAAACAAAAGAGAATCGAAGATTTTTTTCTTTATTAATATTACAAATATGTATCTGAGCTATGCCTGCCAGTATTTATTTTTTTTCTTACCAAGGAGTATGTCGTTCTCCCTCCTTTTTGATCACTCCTCGTAGTAGCTAAATTGGCGTTTGATGATGCTATAATATTTCTAATAATTTTAAACTTATGACAGGACCCGCGACATCTAGTGCTGTTGCGCGGGTACAGCCTGAAGGAGCGGCCGCCCAGTCCTGCTCCGCCGCCTGTCCCGGACATACAGACCGACGTCTATGTGTATGTTACAATCTATATCTACAAAATACATATAATATTTTGTAGTAAATATATATATTATTTTGTAGGATATAATAATAAATTAGGTTTTTTTTTTATTGCATGTAGTGGCAGACGAGCCACGGCCCATTTGATGGTTAATGGTAACCGTCGCTCATGGACTCAACTATACCGAAAGTATTGTCAAGCCGCTGCTCACCATTTCATTTCACCGATATGAAATTAAAGAATAAACGGCTATCTCCTGCTACAGCCAAAAGGCAACAATATGCATCATGGCCGGTCACACGGGAGATAGTGGTACCAACCCGCTCGGGCCCGATACCAAGTGAGTACTCCCACTTGGTACCCAGCCCTACCAACAGTAATTAGTACCAGTAGTAAGTACTTTATTATGATGTTTTTTTCTACCCATTAGTGTCGTACTGTTGGGAACTGTTGTTGTGTGAGGAATTCAGGCCATAATCCACCACGCTGGACCAGTATGTGTTGGCCTCACCACCCATCGAGAAAGTTTCTCAGGCATGCAGGTTTCACCACTGAAGTAATGCCATATAGTTTATTTTTTACTACATGGGTGGTCAACATCAAGCATATGGCCCACCTGGTGGTAAGTGGTTACCGTATCCTATAGACGCTAGTGACACCAGAGGCATCACTCGCGCGTCGCCTTTTTGAAGGACTTAGGATAGGAGATGGATAGGAAGTATAATAATGCTCTCATTATATATCCTCTGTTAGGGAGGGGGTAAAATAGAGAAGTTTTTATCCTGCTTAGATTAAAACTTATTTTTTTTCAAATTCACAAATATTTTTTTGTTTAAAGTTCGTTTGTTTGTTTTGTAACTCAACTAATCATCATAAAATTTAGCATACATAATAATCCAGAACTCAGAAAGCGCAGTGGGATAGCAATATTAAATAGAGCTTATTAGTTTGACGTAAAGGGTCGTATTTATATTCTAAAATCAACGCCGACGAAGTCGCGGGCATAACCTAGTTTGTGTATATAATGCTTTACAGACTATATTAGTATGTTTGTTTTGGCCAGGCAAGGTCGCGGCACGGCCGTGGCGGCCCGACCCGTCGCCGCCCCCTTCCCCCGCGCGGGCCCGCCCGCGGCGCCGGGGGGGGCGGCGGGCACCGTGGGCGCGGGCGTGGGCGTGGCCAACGCGCCGTGTGGGCGGGGCGCCGGCTGGCTGCCCCCGCCCCGCGCGCCGCTGTACCAGACCAACTCCGCGCTACTGACGCAGCTGGCGCAGCCCTCCTACCCGCCTCCGCCCCCCGCGCACGGCACGCAGGTACATACACGTCATATCATATACTACAACGCGCCGTGTGGGCGGGGCGCCGGCTGGCTGCCCCCGCCCCGCGCGCCGCTGTACCAGACCAACTCCGCGCTACTGACGCAGCTGGCGCAGCCCTCCTACCCGCCTCCGCCCCCCGCGCACGGCACGCAGGTACATACACGTCATATCATATACTACAACGCGCCGTGTGGGCGGGGCGCCGGCTGGCTGCCCCCGCCCCGCGCGCCGCTGTACCAGACCAACTCCGCGCTACTGACGCAGCTGGCGCAGCCCTCCTACCCGCCTCCGCCCCCCGCGCACGGCACGCAGGTACATACACGTCATATCATATACTACAACGCGCCGTGTGGGCGGGGCGCCGGCTGGCTGCCCCCGCCCCGCGCGCCGCTGTACCAGACCAACTCCGCGCTACTGACGCAGCTGGCGCAGCCCTCCTACCCGCCTCCGCCCCCCGCGCACGGCACGCAGGTACATACACGTCATATCATATACTACAACGCGCCGTGTGGGCGGGGCGCCGGCTGGCTGCCCCCGCCCCGCGCGCCGCTGTACCAGGCCAACTCCGCGCTACTGACGCAGCTGGCGCAGCCCTCCTACCCGCCTCCGCCCCCCGCGCACGGCACGCAGGTACATACACGTCATATCATATACTACAACGCGCCGTGTGGGCGGGGCGCCGGCTGGCTGCCCCCGCCCCGCGCGCCGCTGTACCAGACCAACTCCGCGCTACTGACGCAGCTGGCGCAGCCCTCCTACCCGCCTCCGCCCCCCGCGCACGGCACGCAGGTACATACACGTCATATCATATACTACAACGCGCCGTGTGGGCGGGGCGCCGGCTGGCTGCCCCCGCCCCGCGCGCCGCTGTACCAGACCAACTCCGCGCTACTGACGCAGCTGGCGCAGCCCTCCTACCCGCCTCCGCCCCCCGCGCACGGCACGCAGGTACATACACGTCATATCATATACTACAACGCGCCGTGTGGGCGGGGCGCCGGCTGGCTGCCCCCGCCCCGCGCGCCGCTGTACCAGACCAACTCCGCGCTACTGACGCAGCTGGCGCAGCCCTCCTACCCGCCTCCGCCCCCCGCGCACGGCACGCAGGTACATACACGTCATATCATATACTACAACGCGCCGTGTGGGCGGGGCGCCGGCTGGCTGCCCCCGCCCCGCGCGCCGCTGTACCAGACCAACTCCGCGCTACTGACGCAGCTGGCGCAGCCCTCCTACCCGCCTCCGCCCCCCGCGCACGGCACGCAGGTACATACACGTCATATCATATACTACAACGCGCCGTGTGGGCGGGGCGCCGGCTGGCTGCCCCCGCCCCGCGCGCCGCTGTACCAGACCAACTCCGCGCTACTGACGCAGCTGGCGCAGCCCTCCTACCCGCCTCCGCCCCCCGCGCACGGCACGCAGGTACATACACGTCATATCATATACTACAACGCGCCGTGTGGGCGGGGCGCCGGCTGGCTGCCCCCGCCCCGCGCGCCGCTGTACCAGACCAACTCCGCGCTACTGACGCAGCTGGCGCAGCCCTCCTACCCGCCTCCGCCCCCCGCGCACGGCACGCAGGTACATACACGTCATATCATATACTACAACGCGCCGTGTGGGCGGGGCGCCGGCTGGCTGCCCCCGCCCCGCGCGCCGCTGTACCAGACCAACTCCGCGCTACTGACGCAGCTGGCGCAGCCCTCCTACCCGCCTCCGCCCCCCGCGCACGGCACGCAGGTACATACACGTCATATCATATACTACAACGCGCCGTGTGGGCGGGGCGCCGGCTGGCTGCCCCCGCCCCGCGCGCCGCTGTACCAGACCAACTCCGCGCTACTGACGCAGCTGGCGCAGCCCTCCTACCCGCCTCCGCCCCCCGCGCACGGCACGCAGGTACATACACGTCATATCATATACTACAACGCGCCGTGTGGGCGGGGCGCCGGCTGGCTGCCCCCGCCCCGCGCGCCGCTGTACCAGACCAACTCCGCGCTACTGACGCAGCTGGCGCAGCCCTCCTACCCGCCTCCGCCCCCCGCGCACGGCACGCAGGTACATACACGTCATATCATATACTACAACGCGCCGTGTGGGCGGGGCGCCGGCTGGCTGCCCCCGCCCCGCGCGCCGCTGTACCAGACCAACTCCGCGCTACTGACGCAGCTGGCGCAGCCCTCCTACCCGCCTCCGCCCCCCGCGCACGGCACGCAGGTACATACACGTCATATCATATACTACAACGCGCCGTGTGGGCGGGGCGCCGGCTGGCTGCCCCCGCCCCGCGCGCCGCTGTACCAGACCAACTCCGCGCTACTGACGCAGCTGGCGCAGCCCTCCTACCCGCCTCCGCCCCCCGCGCACGGCACGCAGGTACATACACGTCATATCATATACTACAACGCGCCGTGTGGGCGGGGCGCCGGCTGGCTGCCCCCGCCCCGCGCGCCGCTGTACCAGACCAACTCCGCGCTACTGACGCAGCTGGCGCAGCCCTCCTACCCGCCTCCGCCCCCCGCGCACGGCACGCAGGTACATACACGTCATATCATATACTACAACGCGCCGTGTGGGCGGGGCGCCGGCTGGCTGCCCCCGCCCCGCGCGCCGCTGTACCAGACCAACTCCGCGCTACTGACGCAGCTGGCGCAGCCCTCCTACCCGCCTCCGCCCCCCGCGCACGGCACGCAGGTACATACACGTCATATCATATACTACAACGCGCCGTGTGGGCGGGGCGCCGGCTGGCTGCCCCCGCCCCGCGCGCCGCTGTACCAGACCAACTCCGCGCTACTGACGCAGCTGGCGCAGCCCTCCTACCCGCCTCCGCCCCCCGCGCACGGCACGCAGGTACATACACGTCATATCATATACTATAACGCGCCGTGTGGGCGGGGCGCCGCTGTACCAGACACATACACGTCATATATGCTACAACATAACCTATTAAAGTCTCAGCTTTAATAAATTAATCATACAGGAAATTTTAAAAAGAGCTGTATTTGTATGAGCGTACTATCTGTATTTTAATTAGTGATGAGCGAGATCAGTCTTGCTCTTGCAATTTGCAAGATATCTTTAAACCATAAACGGACTTGTCTAATTTCCTAAGATCCTGAACCTAGTTTAGGAGTCAGAGCTCACAATATTGCACGCCTCATAAGCGAAGCGTTGAGGTGGGTACTACTCTCGCTTCACGGAGAAACAACTGATTTTTCAAACTTTAAATGTCTCTATTTATCATATATTGCACTTGTAAAATAATATATACACACACATATAAGAAAAACCACTATTTTTAACACTCATGATATTTTTGATACCATTTTTGTTATTAAACTATTTAAAAAACTGGTTAAAATAGTTCTGTCTTGGACGTCCATGTGTTGTAGGTAATGTATGTTAACACGATAACGACCGAAATACTTTACTAATCGAGTCTTTTTTTTTCTTTTACAATTCAGTATAATTACGAATAGAGCCCTATCACTTTTCACGGTCTGATTCGATGTGGTTTAATTGTTATTAAATAAACAAAAAAATAGTGAATATTAACGTTCGACTCGATGGTACAGTGGTACACTAAAACCAGCGCTATACCTTATTTCGTGACAACTACTTCTATAGACCAATATAGTAATACTTCTTAAACAGACCAATATAGTAATACTTCTTAAAATTAGCGCTAGATGGCGTATAAGACATGAGAACCACATTAGTAGGTACTTTTGAAATTAGCGCTATCTATGTGATTTAGTGAAAACTACTTAGTAAGACCAATACATTATTAGTTACTTATCAAATAATCAATTTTATTGTGAAAAATGAATATTATGAGGCGTGCACTTTTGGATTTTCCAAAGTATTTGTATTTATATCTAGTCTAAGCTACGTTGTTATTTATGGTGTATGCTTGACTTTTACTATACAAAAAAAAGGTGGTAAAAAGCCCCTTGAAGATTAGGTATAGCAACGTAATGGATAATCTTCACGATGGGAATTAGTAACTATTAATTTGGTTCGTTTTTGTTCTTTGGAGTCCATAAGTGACAGTTACAGGCCGTTACGCATTTGGCATGATAAACAATGAAAATAAAAAATGTTTTACTACGTGGCAAACAAGCGTACGTGTACGCGCAGGTGTTTAACTACAGTGGCAAACAAGCGTATTGCAAAGAGGTAACCATAGACTATAAACGCTCGCGCGTCACCAGCACTAAGGAAAGGGATAGGAGGTGGAGAAATAGAATAATAAGGAGGGGACGAGTGACTAAATAACTGTTCAAATCAAAACATTCAGCTCATTTGTTGCCGAGCGTTCTTGAGAATGCCTCGTTTAGAGGTGAAACACGTGTCGAATTTATGTTCGGATTTTTGCGGAATATTGCAATATTGTGGTTCTGAGAGTTCTACCGTATCGCATGGTTGTGTCGCGTTGGTGAGTTTTTTGTCATTATCGTGCATGCTACTTTGCTATTATCACATTCTCCTCTATCTGTGAGAGTGCGGATTGGCAATCTTAGGTTATTCTGTCCAAAGATAACCGGGATTGACAATCCGTGGGTGAGTGGTGGGCTCTCCTCCTAAAATCCATTCTATAATAGTAACAATGGACTTCCGCCAAGTGTCGCCTCATTCAATTAATTATCAAAAATGGCATTAAGTGTTCGAAGTCCTGCTTATTGAAGTGTCCGCCGACAGGGCGCACTGGGCCGCGCTGGTCTGGCGGGCCCGGGGCTGCAGCGCTCGTACATCTGGAGCGGCGTCATCGAGTGGATGGACAAGGGCAAGCCGCCCGCCGACCAGAAGACCATCAAGCACTTGCCTTGCCAGGTGTGTTCTTTGTGTTACGAGCTCGTGGTCGTAGAATAAATTAGGGTATGTAACTGGTACCACCAAAGGAATGTAACATAGTTCCAGTGGCCCGCCAATAAAGGCGGAGAGACGGCACACGGCGGGTTTCTTTAGTGGGTGCGGGCCCCACACTACCTTGTTCGTTGCCCTGAACGACGGGGTGTGCGGTTAGGAAAATTTTTTCCCGCCTTAACAAAAAAAAAGGGTATGTAACTGGTATACCACTGAAGTAATGTCGATCAGTTCCAGTGGTCCACTAATACAGGGACAGGAGAGACGTCACACGTTGAGATATTTTAATGGGTGTGAGCCCCTCACTACCTTGTTTATTGCCCCGAACGATGGGATGTGCGGTTAACAACTTTTTTGCTGTCACAACAAAAAAACTGTTACTACTGTTGGTTAACTTCAATGCTCAAGCTGAAAAGACGCTGAAAGCTAAACGGGTGTGTATGCCTCTGCTATACATATTTGTTATTTTCTGTGGACAAACACTGACCACGTGCCCCTGCACGTAAAGTCCCTGTTAAGCTATTTAGGGACTAGGGACTTTATCTGCAAATAAAAACGCTCTGGTATCGAACCAGAAATAAATTCGTCTATCTATGGCATATTATTTTTGTCCGTGTGGTGATGGACTAAGAATACAAGTGTCACCACCCCATACTTTCCCACAGGTGTCGTATGAGGCGACTAAGGGAAGTAAGCAATTATCATCCATAGCATGACTGGTGGTAGGGCTGGGTACCAAGTGGATGTACTCACTTGGTATCGGGCCCGAGCGAGTTGTACCACCATCTCGTGTGTGACCGGCCATGAAGCACATCGTTGCGTTTTGGCTGTAGCAAGAGATAGCCGTTTATTCTTTCATTTAATATCGGTGAAATGAAATGGTGAGCAGCGGCTTGAAAATGCTCTCCGTATAGTTGAGTCCATGAGTGACGGCTACCGTTTACCATCAGATGGGCCGAGGCTCGTCTACCACTAAATGCAATAATAAAAAACATATATATTATCATCAGGTCCCACTTATGGTAGTAGTTTTTATTTTTCATCTAAATTCTTGAAAATTTTGATCTGTATTTTAGGACTTGACATGCGCAGCTACTTTAAAGAACAAAATATTTGTAAATGTGGAAAAAGAGAAGTTTAGTGTGAGCGGGATTCGAATCTGCGTCCCTTCACTTCCTCGGATTGGAAGGGACGCAGGTGCGAATCCTGTTCGCACTAAACTTCTCTTTTTCCACATTTACAAATAATTTATTCTTTAAATTCTTAGTTTTATTTTGTCGTTGCAGGTGTCAGCGAGCACAAAAGACATAGAACCAGAGTTAAAGGTTGACATGTGGCCAAACAAGCTTCTGATGCAATTGATGCCGAAACAACTTATCAGCAATATTGGAGGACAGTACCTCAAGGACAGCAAGTCTGTATTGTTCCATCTGCAGCCGAGCGAGGCTCTTGATGCGCTCACCAAAGTCATGGTCAACGGTTTTGTTAGTAGATTTTTTTTCAATCGATATAAAACCTAATTTGATCATCGACCTTTTCAGTTTATGAAAACAATATATCAAACTGTACCAAAATTGCCTAAATAAATAATTTCATAAACTGCCAATACATTTTGGTCTGTATTTTTAGCACTTGACATGCTCACCTACTTGAAATAACAAATTATTTGTGAAAGTGGAAAAAGAGAACTTTACTGCGAGCGGGAATCGAACCCAATCGCAAATAATTAGTTATTTAAAGTAGCTAAGCATGTCAAGTGCTAAAAATACAGATCTAAATGTTTAAAAAATCGCGTCATCAAATAGTATGAATTTTATTTGCAAAATTAAACTTACTATATTCGAATGATGTATGTAAATGTATCCGATAGGTGGCGTGGGTCGTAAAGACAAATGTAAAGTGGAGATTTGGAATCGTCGTTGGGCGACTGCAATACTCGTAGTTTAGCGGTCTATATCACTCACAAATAATTTGTTATTTAAAATTGCCAGTACTTGGAGACGGTGTCTATCTGTAAATCCAGCCAGATGTCAGTTGGTCTCCGTCTCATCGGATTTAATATATTTGCTATTGCAGAATGTAATTTAAACAGAAAACTTACATAGAGAGAGTTGAGTTTTTATTTTGTATTTAAATATTTACTAAAACTACATATAAATTCCAGGCCGGCTGCGTCCATTTTTCACCGATGCCATCCCCACCGTGTGACATCAAAGTGCTGATACTTCTGTACACACCAGAAAAGAACGCGTACCTCGGCTTCATTCCCAACAACCAGGCTACATTTGTCGATCGGCTTAGGAAGGTGAGTTTAAGTCATCACCCCACATCCTTATCAAGCTCAAGTTATCATTAGTATTCAAGTTGGTTTAACAGTCCAATTAGATTGAAGAGAGAATGAGTTTATTATTAAGGAAATCATCGTATGACCTTTGAAATCCAAGGTATACTAAATTTAGATTATCATAAGGAAAGCAAGTAGCAATATAGAGAACAATAGCAGCATAGATTTTACTTCTTTTATTATTGAATTTAACGCCATCTATTGGATGTATTGGCCGTGTGGGGCCGGCTTTAGAATTGTCCCACCCCTCTCTACCCACGGGAGTCGTAAGAGCCGATTGAGGGAATACCAGAGGAGTGGGCAACAGCACTCCCTCGAGTATTAACAACATTCACTGCGATCGCCAACCCGCCTGCCAAACGTGACTATTACGGCATTAACCCCCATGACGGGACCGCTCGTTGTGGCGTTCTCTTGGGGAGGCCTGTGTCCAGCAGTGGATCTTGAAGGGCTGATGGATGGATGGATTGGATGTATCTTTTTAAATCTCTAAACACACGGTATTTTAAATCTGCGAATTATTTTTATTTAACTACAGACCAAGGGTCTTTCGCGGAAAAGTTTTTTTGGGCAACAGCGATGTTTCAGCAAATTTATAATAACAGCGAGGTTTCAGAAAGTTATGTTGCTATTATGTAAATACGTCTGATAAATGGCACGGACGTCATCCAAGACATTAAGAAGCAGTATTATCGAGATTGATAGTCCCGGATAGATGTCACGATAGCTTAGTTGGCAAAACGTTTGGGACAGTTATCCAGGAACCATAGATTCAAATCCTACTCGTGACTATCATTCTCGATTCACATTTTTGCACATTGTGTTCTGGTAAATAGAGAATTTCAAGTGCTTTAAAATATATAAAACTTTCAAATTAGTTATGTGGTTACCACAGTCATTATATGTCCCGGTCTCTGTGCATCACGCCTGTATTCCCCGAAGTGGTAGGCAGAGGTGTATTACACACCCACGATTCGCCAGCTATGATTAAGTCCCAGGTAATAGGGCGCGAGCCTATTGCCTTCTACCGGGCACATTTCCAAATTCCGGGCTGCTGCTGAGAATTTTCTTTTTACGAAAAAGCTTAATAACATTGCCCGTTCCGGGGATTGAACCCGAGACCTCGTGATTAACAGTCGCACAAACTACCGCTGCACCACTGAGGCAGTCTCTGTATTTTATCAAAAAGCTAACCATCCTCTCCGGAGCGATGTAATGGTTTTTGCTCTACAGGCAAGCAGTTCTGTAGCTGTTCTCCCGCTAAGACTAAACGGTTACATTTTATCTCCGTTGGCTATCTTGTCTGTGTAATAAAAAACTTCTCAATTTTGTTATTCAGGTGATTCAACAACAGAAGATAAGCCAGATAATTAGCAAGCAACAGATGCCCCCATCGAGCGCGGCGGGGGGCATGCCGAACACCATGCCCACCAACACCATGGCTGGTCAGACAGAAATATTACAAAAATATTACTTAACAACACACACACACACACAGTAATATTTAAGCTAGAGACTAGAGATTGTATAATAACCTATTTTTGCCGAACCGTTGTCGCCCTGTACACGTTATAAAATAATGTAAATCATAAAAGTGTAACTGAGGAGTTATCTGACGTCTAGTAATCTTTTAGGATCCGACAATTAAATACTTTAAATGGAATGCAGCGTTACTGAAGTGAATTATCGTATCTAGCAACACCAAAGGCATCACTCGCGTTTCGCAATCTCCAAGAAAAGGGATAGAAGGTGGATAGGAAGGATGAGATAGGTAGGATACTAACAAAAGGAAAAACAAGATAGGAGAGGGTTTGGGCCTCTGGTGCTCACACTCACCATACGAAACACAATGGTAGAAGTACCCACCGTTGTTGCACGTTGATCTTTTGTGACAGGGTGTTATTTCCTCGATCGAGCCGGCTCATTCATGCAGGGATAAGCAAGTCTACCACCAGAAGTCCAAAGTTAAGATCGGATAAGTAGTTTCGAAGTTCATCGTGGACAAACACTCTGATAGGGATTATGTATATATAATTAATGTCTACTCTTTACCTATAAAATTGCCATTTTATATGAAATCATCCATCCATCAGCCTTTCAACGTCCCCTGCTGAACATAGGCCTCCCCAAGAGAACGCCACAACGAGCGGTCCTGTGCTCGTCATGGGGGATAATGCCGTAATCGCCACGCTTGGCAGGCGGGTTGGCGATCGCAGTGGATGTTGTTAATACTCGAGGGAGTGCTGCTGCCCACTCCCCCGGTATTCCCTCAGTCGACTCTTACGACTCCCGTGGGTAGAGAGGGATATGAAAAAGTAAAACTAATTCTTTTTCTATATTTTTATTTCTATTAATCAAAATAATAACCCATGCAATCGATGCATCTTTGCCAACGCAATGGCAGTTTATTGATGCTCTTCTTGAAGAAATCAGCTGGACGGCAACAAATTCTTCAAAGGCATTTTGTATTGCTTCTCGGGTATCGATTATTTTCCCGCCAAGAAGTGTCAGTTCTTCACAGTACATCCATCAGCCTTTTAACGTCCACTGCTGGACATAGGCCTCCCCAAGAATGAGGGATATTGCCGTAATCGCCACACTTGGCAGTCGGGTTGGCGATCGAAGTGGATGTTGTTAATACTTGAAGGAGTGCTGCTACCCACTCCTCCGGTATTCCCTCAGTCGGCTCTTACGACTCCCATGGGTGGAGAGGGGTGGGACAATTCTAAAGCCGGCCCCACACGGTACACATCTGCAGTACCTAATGCTCATGCCGTTTGGATAAATCACACCGGCGCTAGACCACCAAACAGTGACCATCACTTTTCTAGGATAAGTTTTCGTTTAGGACATTGTTTAGGTGCTGAACCAGGATCCAACCAACCTGCTGAGCACTTGCGATTGTCATACAGTATCCATTTATCGTCGCAGATAACAATGCGGTTCAAAATTCGTTTCGTTTGTGTTCCTGATAAGCAGTTCAAGGCACGTCTCGACGCGTACCTCGGGCTGGCGTTCATTGAGTTCGTGGGGCACCCATTTGTCAAGCTTTTTTACCTTGCCAATTTGACACAAATGGACCAATATTGTTTTGATGCTCACGTCGAAAGCTGCTGCTAATTCAGTCGTAGATTGAGTATCATCAGCTTCCACAATCGCCTTTAATTCGTCATTGTTGACCAAATTTTTCGGACGACCACGAGGTTCATTTTGCAGGTCGAAATTTAGAACAGAAGCGAGCAAGCCAATAACAGGCGGTGCGTTGGTTTGTAGTGTTAGCTCCGTAAACCTCGTTGATGTTGCGTGCCGCTTGTGCGACCTTGTTGCCTCGACAGTACTCATATTCCATAATTACTCGATTTTTTAACGTATCCATGATGACGAAAAAGATTCAAATGCGATGAAAACATAACACTAATCAATAAACAAATGTAAAATGAAAAAAAAGTTGGAAAGTGTTCCATTTTTTTAAATCAAATTAATTTGAAATTAGAATTCTTAGCCAAACAAAAGTTATTTTGTTTTGAAATGGCCAGTACTTCAGAATGGCAATTTCATAGGTAAAGACTTATCATATAGATATAAATATAACTTAATAATAAATGGACAATAGACAAATATCCACGTCTTTAGTTAATTTTAATAACTTCCCCATTGCCATAGGTAGTGGAGCGATGCCCACCCCCGGTATGTCGTCAGGGAGTATGGGCGCCGGCATGAGCGGGGGTATGCAGTCCGTGGGCAACGTGCCCAGTGTGGGCAACGTGAGCCAGATGGCCGGGCCCGGGCCCAGCCAGAGTATGGTGCAGACACAAATGCAGTCACATCCACAGGTAAGACTGATTTCTATTATTTTATATACTAAAAAGTTTTACTGGAGGCAACAACTTTCTTACGCGTGCCGCAACAAGTCTGTATCTTTTTTTTATATTACGTGAGTGGCAAACAAACACGCGGCCCACCTGATGGTAAGCGGTTACCGTAGCCTATAGACAACTAGCAACACCAGAGACATCATTTTCGCGTCGCCAACTCTAAGAAAAGGAAGGATAATAATGAGAGGACAGGAAGGATAAGAACAGAACAGGGATGGGGATTTGGGCGTAAGACGCTCTCACTCTATACAAAAACCCAACGATAGAGGTACCTACCGTCACTGAAGAAATGTAATATGGTTCCAGTGGCCCACCAACACAGGCGGAGAGACGGCACACGACGAGTTTATTTAGTGGGTGAGGGACCCACACTACCCTGGTCGTTACCCCAAACGACGGGGTGTGCGGTTAGATACATTATTTTACACCTTAACGAAAAAAAACTATGCCTACCGTAGTTTCACGCTGATCTTCTGTTACTGTATTCATACTGGGATAAGCAAGGCCCTACCACTATTCTGTACTAATAAAGCTGTAACAGAACTATATCTGTACATTGCGGGCCTCGTGCCGTAGTCAGTAGTGTAACCGACTTCCGTACACGAGGTCGTGGGTTTGATTCCCACTCAGGACAATTTGTATTAGGCAATGTGGGTGTGCTCTGAACAGAAAACAATTTTTTTTAGAAATCGGAGTCGCAAGCAAATGCTAGTATTCTGTATTGATGATGTGTCGTAAAAGAATCGGGCAGTTCGGCGAGTTACGTCGTTATGATAAGTCCTTTCAAGTCACGCCCAGCAACTTTTTGATAATATTCCTCAAAGATGCATGTATTGTTTCGATATACGTCGTTGGGTTTTTTTTCTTTTACTATCTCCTATACATAAAATTATTCTAGTATGTAGTGCTGCACAAAAAATCTGTCGCAGCTTACGTCGCGTATTTCAAGAGCCTAACCTGCCTTAAGTAGAGAGATCTGTAAACTGCCTCGGTGGTGTAGCGGTAGTGTATGCGACTGCTAATCATGAGGTCTCGGGTTCGATCCCCGGGTCAAGCAAAGTTATTAAGCTTTTTCCTAAAAAGAAAATTTCTCAGTAGCAGCCCGGAGTTTGGAAATGTGCCCGGTAGACGTCAATAGGCTCGCCCCCTATTACGTGGGACTCAAACATAGCTGGCGTGTCGTGGGTGTGTAATACACCTCTGCCTACCCCTTCGGGGAATAAAGGCGTGATGCTATGTATCTGTACCCAACAATCGCATAACCATGTCTTTATGTTGATGACGTCTTTTACTAACTCTAACAATAAAAAAATACTAACTCTACAGGGAATGATGATAGCTGGAGGAATGAGTGGCCAGGTCCCACAAGTCGGTGGCAAAGGTGCCCGACCCGTCACGCAGCTGGATGGGTTAGAAGCCGCTAGGCAGCACAACCTAGAGAAGATCCAACACCTCCAGCAGACTTTAGAAGCGGCGCACCAGCAGGAGGCGCAGTTCAAGTCTCAGATGGACATCATGAGCCACTTGCATGCCGCCCAACAGCAGGAACAACATTATAAGCAGTTGGAGGTTTGTATATGTACTTTGTATAATGTCCGTGTTCCCAGATACTTGTAGGATCTTCAAACATTGAATGGAATCTGGGACTTTGAATTTCATTCCATTAGGAGTATAGATACATAACAATAATTATATGTTTGTCTGTACTATTATAAAGCTGTAACAGATCTAATCTGTACAAAACATTTATTTTTTTCAATTTACGTCTGTTTTTTGTACGCACATCCACGCAAAAAGTACCGGACGGATTTTGATAAAAAATAAATATTAATATTATGGATACATAAAATAAGCATTTTGCAAAAAATATGACGTCTCGGGGCGTCTGCCAGATGTGTAAACATCGAAATTATTTTGTAGAAATAATGAGTAATGATAAAATGATCATAAAATTTTCAATGTGTGCTTGTAAAAAAATATGACATGTTAAAAATAATGGAAGTAAACGTAAAGGCAATGCCACTTCGATAGGATACATCCTATTACTATAATATATTATATAATGAATGAGAATATTGTTTGCGTCTTATATAATTCTTGGTAAACGTCCCTGTCGTTATTTATAGACGAATTAAAACTGTTATTGGTTTATTGATTGACGTTATACTTCCTAGTTATGTGCTTTTGTCAACATATGGCATTAAAGACAATTAAATAAATGGGCGTGGTGACGTCGCCACGCTAACAGCCTGTTTTACCCTCCCTCCGCATAAGATGTTTTCACATTAAAAATTGTTGTTTGATAGCTTTTTAGTAGGCTTAAAAATTGATACACGATTTATCCCGGTACTATATCGCGAACTTGATATATAACCTTAAAACTAGCCTTTGTCTGTTTCTAACTCATTACCGTTCCGTTACTGGCCACGCCCAGCGCCTACACAGCCACAGAAGCCGTCGAGAAATTCTCTCCGTCATACATGTATCACACTGTTTTCCTTCGCTGAGCAGTGGTACCAGTGACCAACTATATTATGCGACTATTTTAACTTCGCACGTTGGACAGTTCGCAAGGGATTTATTTTACACACATCAAAAGTTTGAGATCACTGAATACGAAATATTTTTGTTGGCAGTATGGTGAAATTCTTTTTATTTATCTATGATTCTTTCCCACGGGTGTCGTATGAGGCGACTAAGGGAAGTAAGCAATGATCATCCATTGCATGACTGGTGGTAGGGCTACGTGTGTGATACCATTGTTTTTGCAGCTCTTGCTTTTAGCACGACTATAATTTTAAAACTTTCTTTTTTTTTTTAATTATATTTTAAAACTTTCACGGTATGTTTGTATTACACAAAATACATTCCAGATACTTATCATAAACAGAAAAGAAAACATAGCTTCACGCCTGTATTCCCCGGACGGATAGGCAGAGGTATGTTACACACCCACGGTTCGCCAGCTATGTTTAAGGCCCACGTTAATATGGGGCGAGACTATTGCCATCTACCGCGCACATTTCCAAACTCCGGGCTACTACTGAGAATTATTATTTTTAGGAAAAGCTCAATAACACTGATCGACCCGGGAATCGAACCCCGAGACCTCATGATCAGCAGTCGCTTACTTTACCGCTGCAGCACAGAGCCAGTTACTTATTATATTTTGTATCTATTTATATTATCTTATTATATTCCGAAATTCTTTATTTCCAGGAACAACAACGCAAGCACCAGTTGCAACAGCAACTACAACAACAGTTGCGCGGCACTGCCAACCCTCACCAGACCCGCATCATGCACCCCAGGAACATCCTCCCATCCAACCCTGGCCTCAAGCACCTGCTGCAACAGGTATATATGTCTCACAACTGTCAACCTATACTGCCTATGACGTCACTAATGTTGTGACACGTTTCAATTAGTTATTGATATTTTTTGTATTGGTATCGAACTATTAAATCAATCATTAAATCAGCTTTGAGGATCTATAAATTGTATTTCATAGAAAAGTAAGTAAAGCAGTCGTCTCAAAACTTCTTACTAGTATTGTAAAGAAAATGAGTATATTTGTTACCTCTTTACGCCGTAACTTCTTAATCGATCATCACGAAATTTGGCATACATATAGTCCGGAGTACAAAGACGGATATAGGCTACTGAGTGGGTTTCCTGTGGGACGGGTATTTTTGTGTCTTATATTTAGATGAGGTACTTTTGCATATAAGCTAGTACTTGTGTGTAGTATAAATGATACTACACACAAGTATTCGAAATGTGTGTGTGATACAAGAAGACGGGTAATTTGATAAATACGGGCAGTATTTAGATTCTTGATGTACTATAAAGCAAACCTTCAAGTGCCATGATAGAGCTCTCAATATTAGTGTGTTTGATAGTTAATTTGCTTTATATATCCAATACATAGTGTAGTTAATAATACATTTATACAAAAAATATATCTAAACAACACATTGACAAAAGGCATCAATTTATTACAGCTTTTTTTTTGTAAGTTTTTTTTATAGGCACGTTATGCATTCATTATATTTTTATAACCACTTGGAAAGTTACTGCAAGAAGGTTTTAACAATCAAGATTCAATAATACATTTAGGATTAGTAAACATTATGAAATAACATTATTTTTACGGATTTTAGCTTAGAACTATGTACAAATTATTTGTGAATAAGTAAAAAGATATTTTTAGTACCAGCGGGAATCGAACCCGCGTCTTTTCCAATCCGGGGAAGAGCTCTAAGCCACTGAGCTATCGTACTGACCTATTCGGTCATCCCAATCTCCTCATCACATTTGTCTTTACGACCAACGCCATCTATCGCAATGCATTTACGTGCATTAATTAAATATAGTAAGTTTTATTTATTTTAATAACCTTCCTCGGATTGGAAAAGACGCCGGTTCGATTCCCGCTCGTACAAAAAATCTCTTTTTCCTTATTCACAAATAATTTGCACTTTAAAAAGTAGCGGAGCATGTCAAATGCTAAAAAATATAGATCAAAAATGTTTAGAACTATGTTTTTATATAGATGCTGCAAAATATTTGAAAAATCAAGGAATGCAATAAAATCTGTAAAATTATGGTTTTATTTTGTAATTAAATTATTGTAAGTTTTATCCCTACTAATGCTTTAATCACTTTGCAGCTTTGCCAACTCACATGACGCTCAGCGTTGTACCTTGGGGCAGTATTGTTGATGCGACTCTGTTGAGCAATACACGTATGAATAACAGGAGGGCTTTGATTAAATAATTTCGTAAATATGGGCATATTCTGCACATAGAATGTATTAAAAAAAATACCCAGTGTCTTAAAAAATTAGTACCTCTAATAGCTCTTTCTGATAAGGGCTGTTCATAAACTACGTCACGTAAAATTTTCCCCATTTTGACCCTCCGCTCCGCGCCCTCCGCTATCGTCATACTTTATCATAACTTTTGGGACCTCTTCTACAACTATTATGTATGAATCTAGAAGCTAGTGGCCTTGCTTGTCCCAGCTTGAATAGATCTGGTAAGTTCCATTCTCTCACAGAAGATGAGCGTGAAATAACGGTAGGTGTTTGTCTTTCAAACGGTAAGTGAGAGCGTTGGGAGGCCCATACTCTCAATACTTATCCTCTCCTTAATATAATTTCCCTCTATGTCTTACCCCTGTCCTTTGAGATGGCGATGCGTGAGTGATGCCTCTGGTGTTGCTAGCGTCTATAGGCTACGGTAACCGCTTACCATAAAAGATGGGCTGTCTACTTGATTGATTGAATGAATGAATGAATGATTGAATGCACCTTGTCACATTTTGTCACAAAACGATCCCCTCCCCTCTTTTGCAAAATTATTTTTGAATGGCCCCTAAGTTACTGTTGTTCGACGCCAAGTACATATTTAGTATTAAAAAAAAATACAGGTGTCGATTCACGTAAAAGCAACCAATGCGTTTACTTTAGGATAGTTAACAGCAATTAAAAGCCCTGTATTGCTCAACATGGCCCCACACGTGCACACGTGCGCACGTATCCGCCCCGCGCCGCACTGAGCGCCTCGTGTGTATTTCTAGCAACAGCAGCAGCCGCGCGGCCCCCGCCCCCACATGTGACATGCGCCTCGTGTGACTTGTCGACATGCGCGAGATATGTCGACACTCGTGCGGGATGTGTCGGCACGCACACGAGACATGTCCCCTCACAACGCATTCCATACTACATTTGCACGCACAAGTAATGCTTCACACCTTTCTACTAATTGAGCAGTGTCTTTATAAAAGGGCTCAATTTCTCGTTTTAGTAAACTTTTTTTTTAATGCTATTCTATCCCAATTAAACATTCTCAATGATTTTCAATGATAATATGTTGGTTTATAACAGTAAAAAAAAACGGAAAAAACAGCATAGTATTACACTATGCTGTTTTTTTTTTGTTATTTATAACTAAGACATTCTTAATAAAATAAGCAATTTTGAAGAGACACTTCCATAATTATTTTCTGACCTTTGATATGATGCACGAACACGTTTTTTTTAATTTGTATACATATGTATCTGTTTTGCCGTCGCTCTTCTTATAATCCTTACTAAAAAATTAAATTGCAAGTGCAATTGTATCGTCTTAACGCCTTAAGTTCACGACCGATCGTCATGTAATTTAGCATACATAAAAACCGGAACTACCATGCCAAATTTGCAGATTAATGTACCATAGAGTGAACTGTTTATGTTATTAGGTCCAATTTTGAAGCCTAAGCAGGCGAAGTCGCGCGCAAATTGTAGTATAATGTAGTAGTATTATCGACATATGTATAGTGACATCATATCAATCGGTCGCTTGCTCGAAACCGTAGCGCATCCTGTCTTTTGTGCATATTAATACGTCATTATTGTTCAAAAAGATATGGTGCGCTACGTATGACGCTCTGCTACTTGCACACAATATTTTTGTTATATAATCAAAGACGAGACCCAAATACTAAAGATAAATAGTTAAAAACACGAGTGCCCTGTAAAAAGTAAAAAAAAACTAGTTGTATTGCAAACAGGAGACCTTTCTTTGATATAAAATCTCCCACTCCTTATATAGGCAGTCGCGTAATTAAACAATACTAAATTTAAAATACTTAATGCCGGCTGTACACGCTTGCCTTTTTGTCTCGCGAACTTCTCATCCGCTCTCGTCGCGTAGAGGACGCGAGAGCACACCATGTACACACTTGTTGTATCAATTGAACTTCGGATGCCCGTTGCGATGGACTTAGAAGAAACTGTTGCGGCGGTTTTTTTTATTAGTTATTGTAATTTTTTAGTCATTATCCATAAAAAGAAAATTATTAAGCTATAGCGAAAAATAACTTTTTAAACTCTTCAACGGGGAAATCAAATTCGTTGTTTATCCGCAACCAAACGTCGTGTAATAGCTGCTTATCCTTGTGTCTGACATTCTTTGGATTCCATAATAGTGCTTGCCTTTGGTAGGCTTCTAAAAAGCGTTAGACCACATCGTTGTCGCAAGCAGCAAGCACGTGTTTACGTGAACGCAGTTGGCGGGCAACTAAACGAACGTGTGTACAGGCGCGCTCTCGTTTCATCGCGAGACTCCCCGATACCCTTGTGAGTCTTGCACAAAAAACCGACATGCTTCTGAGAGAGAACGAGAACCGCGAGACGAGACGAAGGTGCCATGTACACACTCGTGCTCGGCCTGTCTTGTTGTCTCGACGAGCGTATACAGCCGGGGTAATATATAAAATTCTCGTGTCACAGTATTAGTCGCCATTCTCCTCCGAAACGGCTTGACCGATTATTATGAAATTTTGTGTGTATGTTCAGTAGGTGTGAGAATAGGTAAACTATTTTTCATACCTACCTAAGTGACAAGGGTGGTCTACCGAAAATTATATTTGTATTTTTATGATTTGGCATTAAAAAATACATAACCCTAAATTTTCACCCTTCTACTGCCTACCCCTATTTTTAATAGCGATATTAGTACTTTAATAATTTTCGTTGCAAAATATTCACGAAAACAAAAGTAGTAGTAGTATATGAAAAAATGTTAGAATATCTGAAATCAACGCGAGGCTCAAATAATTGAAGTGAAAACCGTAAAATTTACGTATTGGTTTCTTAGATATTGTAGGTAACCACTAAGAAAGGATTTTACGCAAATCCTATCCAAAATGGTTTATTAATAATATATTACAATGACGCGAGTGGCGCCGCGGTTAATGCGCTAGTCTAAAAAAAAATAACTAAGCTAAGTAAGTGAAATTAACTCATTTACTACATCCAATCAAAGGCTGAATTACCATACAGCTATTCTGAATCTGAATCTCTTCTGCTTTGTCCCTGCTTCCCTTATTGCTTCTTTGAAAGGTGTATATTTATCTTTCATGGTTACATAGCCAAATGTCACAAAGCATGCTAAAAGTTAGCTTTTAAATTATTCATCTTTTGTAAATAAAAACTTCATTTTCATCTATATAACAATAACCTCATTTTAAAATAGTGTCACACTGTTACATTTAATCAGTTTTTTTCGCACCATATTAATATAAACAGCAAAGATCTGGAATAATTTGCCAGAAACTATAATTTCACCTAAATTATAACTGAATGGTCTGGAATATTTTGCCAAAAACTATATTTTCCACCCAAATTATAATTATTATGTAGTAAGCCTTGGTTATATCCTTTTTATGTAAAGGCGGGGAAAAATGTACCTAACCGGACACCCCCGTCGTTCGGGGCAACGAATAGGGTAGTGTGGGGCCCTCACCCACTAAATAAACCTGCCGTGTGCCGTCTCTCCGCCTGTATTGGCGGTCCACTGGAACTGTGTTATATTACTTCAGTGATACCTAAACATATAATTGATAAATTGATACCAAACCTAGCGGTAAAACCAATGCTTGCAAAGACACTAGTATCATGTTACGATCTCCCAGTCTTAGGTCAACACCTCGCAAGGCAACTCTGGTCCTTCAAAATTGTCTGTTTATTTTTTGATAAGTTTAGCGCCGGAGAACGGAACCTGCGCTTATCTAGACAGTATGTCAAGTCTGCCAACCCGCAATGGCCCCGCATGATGGACTATGGCGTACATCCCTCTCACCAATAGTGGGACATAAATGGGTTGTGAGAAAAAAGACATTTAGCTAATAACTAATATTAGTCTTGCATTTCACAATACCAAACTCTGGCAACTTGTTCCATCCTTGATATATTCAATTGTTTAACACATTTAGCATGTAGCACTCGCTTGTACTAAGTTAAAAAAAAAACTAAATATCCCAAGGTGATAATTGTTTTGACAGCCGTCATAAGTGACAGTTTAAGATGGTTCAGTTTGAATTAAGAATCTCAATTTTACTGCATATGCCACATAATTTAAAAGTTAGTATTTTTTTTCTTCAAAGTTTATATCCAAAGGAAACAAATGAACTAGCCATAAGACAATTTATTAAGTTTATGATTATTTTGTACATGTTTTAATAATTTTACTACTTCACTTGTATTATTATCAGGTTCTATTTTTAAGCCGTATCTTAATTATAATAAACTTTATATTATATGTATAGCAGCCGCAGTATAGAGCGGGCGGCGGAGCTCCGCGGCCTCCATCGCAGCCTCAGCAATTCGAAGATGTCAATAATTACTCAGAGTTTATGTAGACGACATTGTTACGACAATATTAATTATGTGATAAGCGGGAAACAGATCTTAGTGGTAAACTATAGTTTTAGGTCAGGGACCGCGATAAGTCAAGTCCCACTTGAACTCCAAAATTGACGATTTTACGGGAGTCTCAAGAAGCAAGTAGTACTTGTCAAACGCCCGAACATGCATAAATAAGAGCTGTCTAAATATTTCGTGACTTATTTGTGCAATTATTTATTTCTTGTAAAGTATCTTCCATATATTTCCATGGACGTTTTTTTTAAATAAAACTAAGGCGTTAAATGAGACGTGTGTCTATTACCTGAATATTGATTTTTTTTTTAATTCCGAGAAAAAACAATTCTTATTTTAAAATTAATAAAATTTAAAATATAGTTAGATTTTAAATGTTTCCAAGATACAAGTTTTCCACAACCTTCCATCTTTGAATGACGACTGATTTTAATGTCTACGTTAGATTATGAACATAGTGTGTGCTGTTGTCGTGTATTGTTTCAATGCTATGCATATTCCTGTATTTAATTATTTATAAGAATAAATGTTTTTTTTTAGATTTTTTCTTTTATTCATGGGTTAATACTTTCTTAGTGGATAGTTAACAATTCAAAGGTAGGATCGGGAGACATGTACTATTACTATGTATATGTCGTAACCAGACCATATAATTGGAAACATGAAGTGACCAATTCTAAATGCCCCGAAGTTCGCACGAGATTATTTTTTTTAGAAACTGCTTATTTATAAACATTTTTTAAACCCGCCTTAAGGTACTTTTTTAACACGCCATCCAATTTTTACATATCGCAGTCCAGTTTTATTTTTGTATCGCAGAGACCCTGAATCAGGTTACCGTCTACCCATACACGGATAGTACCGACCATAATTCATTCCTCACCACTCTGTCATAGGCCTTTTCTAGGTCTAGAAAGGCACAATAGACCTGGTTTTTTGCTAAGGTCTTTTCAGCTATTCCTCGAAGAGAGAAGACCTGATCCGTACATCCCATTCCTTTTCGAAAACCTGCTTGATCATCCCATATTGTCTTATCGGTTTCTTTCACAACTCTTTCAATCAACACTTTCGCATATAACTTGCCAACAACTTTGAGTAGGCTAATGCCTCTATAGCTATTACAGTTTTCTCCTGAGCCTTTCCCTTTGTAGATGGGTACAATGATGGCCTTGCACCAATCACTTGGCACTTTACCGGTTTTAAAACTTATGTTAAAAAGGCGGTACAACTATCTCGCTATGATGTAATGTCCAGCCTTCAGCATTTCAGCAGTTATCTTATCATAGCCCGCTGACTTTCCTAATTTCATACTTTTCGTAGCTTTCATGATTTCATCTATACCTATATTATTATCATCACATTCATTCTCATTCCTATCGCCTATGGAAGTTGATTCATTACCTCTCTCAAACAAACATTCAAAATATTCTTTCCATCTCTTTAATATGCATTGTGTCTCTTTCACTACATTTCTGTTCTCGTCCGATCGTATCGTCTCGCTTGTACGATCACCGTGATTGGCTAACGGATTATTGTGACATCACGCGTCGGTTTCGATACGGATACGGTCGACACGTGAAATATGACATTCTGCCTCAGAGGGCTGATCACGTTCAGTTCTGAGATTTGTGTTTTTCCTCTAACTGAACGGACGGATTTCCAGAAAAACTTAATGTTAGTTCGAAAATCCTCAGACAACCGCCTATTAAAATCATCTTTCTGCTCATTATTTTTCTTATTCACTAAATCTTTCACATTTCCTTTCACCTTTTTATACATCCTCCACGCTTCATCTACGTCATCATTGGACGCTTTTTGCATTCTTGCGTTAGCTCTGGCGGCCAGCCAGTCTAACCAAGCTTTCTTCTTCTCATGCACATTTTTTTGTACATCTGTATCCCACCAGACATTATTTACTTTTCTGTCTTTCCACCTTTTGAAAAGACTACATACTTTACTAGCCACACTCACCACATTTTCTTTAAATGACTTCCATAGTTCTTCTAGTTCACATACATCATCAAGACCTTTAAACTTTTTAATCCGTTTACTTTTATACTCCTCTTTTACTTCATCTTCTTGCAGTTTCTCTAATTTTATCCTTTCTAGTATGCGTTTGGTCTCAGGGACTCGGTGACGCCATCCATTGAATAAATTACTTATTCGGCTCATCACCATAAAGTGATCTGTATGTATTCCGGTCCCCCGATAGACCCTTGTGTCCAATACATTCTTTCTCAATCTTTCGTCTACTATCACAAAGTCAATCATACTGCTTCTAACATTCTTCGCCTCCCGTGTGAAAGTATGGATACATTTGTGTTTAAACATAGTGTTTGTAACACAAAGGTCCCATTCCAGACATATCTGTAATACATTATCTCCATTTAAATTAACCCTTTCATCTCCAAACTTACCTAATACTCTTTCAAAACTGTAACGCTTTACGCCAACCCAGCCATTAAAATCACCAAGCATGATTACACGTTAGTTATATATTTTTTTATTCAACACTGCTCTTCTTCCTGCTCTTGCCGTGTCATACTAGCACCCAAATTGACAGGAGCGTACACTCCCACAACAAAAATGCGAGTTAGACCTACTTTCATTCTAAATCACATCAATCTTGCACTCACACATTCAAACTCTTTCACACATTCAGTCATGCGTGCAGAAAGTATAAGACCCACTCCCTTGCAAGCTCTGGCCGTGTCCTGTACTCCAGACCAATAGGCCGTGTAGGGGCCGTGATTAGTGGAGTCGCATCCTTTCAGTTTCGTCTCGCTCACACACATAACATCAATCCTCTTTTCTTTCGTCAACTGACAAACTTCAATCTACTTACCTTCCATACCTACATTCAACGTAGCAAAGCGGCTTTCCGCTGTCCACTTTTTGCCCCTATAGGAAAAGAGACGTGACGAGTGGCAAACTACGTCGCCGCCATTCTGATGATCCTTCTTGGAGAGATCTTCATCGTTCCCACAGGTTAAGTCAGTATTTACAGATATTTAGTCCATATATGTTTTCTTGTCTAGAGTGCCACTCCACCTGGAATTTTCTGATGAGATATTCTTGGCTATAGGGAAGGCACGGAGAGTACAGCGAATACTCTGACCTAACTAACTATCTAACTTGGTTTATATACAGTTAGTAGACAGGTTTCACAATTAAATTTAATTAATTCGAGAATAAATACCAAAATAAATATTGTTTAATATAAAATTTTAAAAGCAGAATAAATATTATATTGACATCTGTCAACTTCGTCTAATAATTTATACCTACTAATTCAAGAATTTATCAGAGCAGACGCTCTGAGGCATAGATAAATAACTATACTGGGGGGTTAGACGGAATCTCATATCTCACAATCGACATCGTATCGACTCGCTTGTGATTAGTAGAGAAACCGACGCGTGATGTGGCAATAATCCGTTAGCCAATCACGGTGATCTCTCAACCAATCACGGTGATCACGATACGATCGACATGTGAGATATGAGATTCTGCCTAACCCCCCTGGAAACCTATGGGGAACTCTGAACAGTAGGCAGAAATACGCATTACTCTTTGGCTGTAGGTATAGCAAAGCTCGCGTAATACGGTGTTAAAATAAAATTTTACATAAAACAGTATTTTTAAAAGAAAATTATAATATATTGGAACCATTTGTAGCCTTGGAGCTTAAGAAAAAAATTGGTTGTCTGTAAAGTCGGTTTACTGACGATAGTTGAACGTGACAACGTCAAAGAATCATTACCTTTATTGCTGTAATTATCGTTGCTATAAACAATTGACACCACATTCACTTTTCACTGCACTTGATACTCGGTCAAAACATGTAAATGTACTATAGTATAGCAGCTGTCCACGCAGACGCATCGCTCACTCAAGTAGGAGAGAGACGGGTGTCGAACGCTGCCGAACGCAAAGGCCGATTGTGCTTCTTTGTCGCTCGTTCCGCGCTCTCGCTTGCACTTCAAGCCTTACATGGAACGCCTCAGAGCGAGGTAACGCCGCATGAGTCATGTTTTTTCGTGCGTGCAGCCGGCTCTATCGAATTATAAGACGTTGTCACGTCAAAAAGAAGAAGGGCCTTAACATACCCTATTCCAGCGTACAAAGGAAGATTTAAAATTACCACAATGAAAAAAAATGACCTATTAAAACTGCACTTATTTGCAGATACCAAGGTTATACCATGATTTTTATAAAAATCTTCCCTGTTTTGATTAATCTACAACTATTTTGTAATTCTTTCTCTCTCCCTCGTCCAATAGTAGGATAGAACTCACGTAATTAAAATTATTCTTATAACCAATGAGTTTTATTTTTCATAAATATTCCTACTTCTCTGCCTTCAAATGTGAGAATCAATAATTTCTAGTTTAGCTAGTTACCAATAGATAAGTTTGTATTACAACAGACTACTTACCAAACTACCACATTTGCAACTTTCGTAATGTACCATTTCTTCAACTTTTTTTACCATACCATAGTAATTTTTTAGATATTTTTATATATTTTTTTAGCATTTGACATGCTTAGCCCTATACTATTTCACTTTGTGTTTAATATACCATAGTAATTTCACCAATCTACTATAACTTCATCATAAATAATAAGTACATTATTTTAATATAATGTGCTAATAAACATTTTTTAAGGATTACAATTTGTATAACTTGAATAGAATCCATTAAAACCCTGATTTGCAGCCTATTTTTTAATATTAAAACCCACCTCCTCCACAATTTGACATTTGTAGATAGGCAAGTTTACTTCTGACACGACGATATATAAATCAAATGTCATGTGTTAGTCTTGTAAAATCTCTAAAATGGGCTGTAGTAGTAGAGCCTTGTCTCAGCATGAATAGTATGGCTCGATCGGGCAAAACCACCCTCTCACAGAGCGTGAAACAACAGTATAGGTACTCCGGGCGTATAAGTACTCCTACAAGTGTTTTCATATGATGAGGTGCATATATAGATTTGGACCTCCGGTGCACTCAACTGGAGGTCCACATCTTACCCTTTCCTTATCCTTCATATCCACCTCCCATGGCCGTGGGGCCGGCTTTAGAATTGTCCCACCCCTCTACTCACGAGAGTCGTAAGATTCGACTGAAGGAATACCGGCGGAGTGGGCAGCAGCACTCCCTCGAGTATTAACAACATCCACTGCGATCGCCAACCCGCCTGCTAAGCGTGGCGATTACGGCATTATCCCCTATGAGGGGACCGCTCGTTGTGGCGTTCTCTTGGGGAGGCCTATGTCCAGCAGTGGACGTTGAAAGGCTGATGGATGGATGGGATCCACCTCCTATCCCTTTCCTTGGACTTTGCAACGCGCGAGTGGAGTCTCTGGTATTGCCGACGTCCTTAAGCTACGGTAACCGCTTTCCATCAGGTGTGATATTACTTCTGTGGTCCGCTGGCGGCTTACTCTTTAGGGTACTCTTTACGCCACAACATGAATCCTGAGTGCTCTTTTTAAATTCTACACAAATGAAAACGGTAAGTAAATGTTTTGCCAACTGAAGGCATATATTTATTTACAAATAATATAAAAACTAAAGTAAATCTAATTGTAAATTCTTATTTCGAAAGAAAAAAATGATTAAGTGTTGCCAATACAATATAAATATAAAGAGTACATATACCAATATAGTACAAAATTATGATATCGCATTACGGATATAAATGATTTACATTTCTTAAGCTTGCCAAACTGACTATTTTTATGTTGAATTATTTATCTTTAATATCTAAAATACACATATTTCCACAATCTCACTTAACAAACATTCATCGTGACGTCGACAAATATAATAAAATGTAATAGATATGTTTATTATACTCGTATATATACTTAGTTCAAACTAAATGCTTCATTTGTAGATTTATACTACGACATCTTCCACGCATATATTCGTAGTCAAAGTCGTGTTTCTTGGCCGGTCATAATAACGTTACAATCAGGTTCCCATTGCGATAGATTCGGAGACGCAGTAGCGGATCCAAGGCGGATGTTCAAGTCAAGTGGTGGGGTTATAATCAAGGTCATGTTCCAATACGATTACAAAATAAATTAATTATAATAACAGCATACAGTCATATTCGTGTCATTATTGCAAACTTGCAAAGTATTATTTTATTATGAGATTTGAAAAATTAACAGTAGGTAAATACTCGACTTACACCCAGTTCCGGGGGCAGTCATGAGCTCAAAGACCTCCCTAGATCCGTCCGTGCGGAGACTAATCTGCCCCGTCGTGGATGACTTACTTGATAAAGTTGTGAACTGTGGAAACAGTTCCCAACCTTATCCGCATTCATTAGTGATATCTTGCTCCGTGGAAAGCCGCATTATTATACAAAATATTTCCAAGATTGATTACAATAAGGCGTCGTTATCGCCAACAAACACACTGAGAATAAATCACTAAAATATGGTTCGACCTTAAATCTTACAATACATCATACCTGTATACTACGTAGAAGACGTCGATTTGTCAATTTTAAACAAAATTATCTTAACTATAACATTTGAATGTCCATGGCGCATTGTTACAATAATGCATTTTTATAATCGAAAATAACATAAAAAAACACAATAAAGATATACTCAATAAAAATATATATGTAAATGCTATTTATAAATATATGACACACGGCATTTTATAAAATTAAATCGATAAATAGGCAATATATTTACCTAGTAGCTCATCAAGTCCTTCAATATCTATATTATGTAGCTTGTAGTAGCCTTCAATATCTATATTAATATTATGTAGCTTTTCAAGCTACATAATATTAATGTCTGGACATAATATTAATGGTCTGGGAAATTCGGTGGCGTCATTTCAGGGTGAGACAATCGTAAATTGAAAATGATTTAAGTCGCAGTCCCCGGTGCGGGCTTCGAAGAACTTCGAAAAGATGTGTGCCGTGTGAGGGCTCTGGATCGAGCGCGATACCACCGTCTTTGGAGTCCTTGGTTTTACCATTAGGCTGCTCATCAATAACGAGCTATCAGCCATTTAAGCACTCGATATATTTATAAGTATAGGGATAATATACGAAATATATTCTATACAATCAGAACAATGCTAAAAATGTATCACATTTAAGTAACCATATATATTGCTACTTCAAAAGAAGTGCAATAATAAATATTCATATTCAGTTTTACTGCATTGGGCGATGTAGTGAGTATTTAAATTGATAACCTTGATGGAGTGAAGTATAACAATGTAGGTACACGAACAACATGTGCACAAGGACGATACCAATTTATTACAACATAACTCATATAAATCGATTCATTAGTTATGGAGAAAGTTAGTAAAAGACACAAATCCAAACCGCAATAATTTGTTTTTACGCCAAATACAAGGAATGATTTCAAGATTTCTAATTAATTGGTCCAGAATGTATAATTCCAAATTTATATAAATATATATAGGTGTGCCTGCTGGTCGCGTTTCAATCGGGATATTGATTACTGTTAATTATGGCACGAAGTTATCGACTGTATTTTCCAAATTATATATAAACTCATAACTAGAATTTAAACTTTAAAAAATTTAAATTATAATATGTACATATTTTATTGACAAAAAATTAACAATTTAATATAACACTTATTCCAAGGTTCCTGCCGATTTGAAATACTGTATACTTTAATTGTACTGTGGCACAGGTTCCTTTGCCGTCTCTTAGGATCTGTTGATGAACTGTATCACCATAAACGAGTCATTACATTGACCCATTATCACATGGACTAGCACTGGCTACATATAAAATGTATGAAACAATAAATTAACTCATATTTTTTTTATAAGTAGATAAAGTAAGGAGTAAGTATATAACGTAGTATTAATATATATATTTATTAAAAAATTTAAAAATCTAGATTTTTTTATATACCTACACTATTACACATAGTATCTATGTTGTGTTTTAGTCTTGAACTTGACCGAAAATTTTGAGACAGAATTGCAAGAAAATAGAGAGACAATAGAGCAGGTGACTTTAACCTCCAAGTTTCAAGGTAAAAACCAATTCTATTGTAATAACAATAAAGTTGCTTTTTCTATACTCCGCTAAAAACCTTGAACTGTGTTTATGATATTCTTCAACTAGCATTGTAAAGAAACTTTGACCCCTTTTTTTTTAATTATCCACTTCCACATTCAAGTGGATTGCTACACATTAACAACCACCCGCAGGGCACGAAAATAAGATCTTTGGAAGGTCCGATTCAACTGACTTTTTTACATGGAATTAATATTTTTAACAGCTATTTTTTTATATATATTATCCAGAAATAATTTAAAAATTCGTAAATTAGGTGTATTTTAAATTTGAGCAAAACTTAAACGTAAAACTAATCTACATTCACCACAAATTAAAGCCCAAAGGACAATTTGTAAACCGCCTCCAGAGAATTTAAGATAATTACAATTAACAACAGAAAATATAGAAAGAACATTGTAATATTTAAGTGAAAAAAAAATTAAATTGTTTTTTTTTTCTCCTAAATATCAACTAAAAGGGGGTAGCGGAAGAAGTTTCAACATAGTTTCCGTAGTTCCAGAGATTGGCCCCTTACAAACAAACGAAATTTAACTCCTTATTAGATTAGTATAGTAGATCAATCACCATAGTTAGCACTTTTCTTTTAAAAAAATATTTTTTTTTTTTGTATTAGAAAAGAGCTTAACTGTAAAAAGTATCGCTGAACATACATAAAAATATATATTCCAAGCTAATTGTATAACCTATTATAAAGTCGGTTAAGACGAAAATCCATTTTTTGAACTATATCAATAGAACACCGCCACTTACAAAACGAGTCACTTAACATTGGCACTTAGGGTTTTACGACACTTTGGCTCTATCACTGTCACTATTGGCAATTTTTGGCACTTTTATAGTGCCATTTTGGCACTTGCCATTAGTGGCAGCGGTGGGCTTGTTTTTGCTTTTTTTGGGCATTTCGTATATTCTTTCCATTAGCGCTTGCACTATGCTGCCTGGAATGGTTTGGTGTTCTTCTATTAAATCTTCGATGGCAGTGGCGACCTGGTGGTGAAATAAAAATGCATAAAAACTGAGTGGTAGCTTTTACTAAAGTTGCTTTTTCTAGCATGGCTCGACTGGGGAAGTACCATCCTTGCAGACCAGCGTAAAACAATAGATACTCTTACTGTTACGTTTCGTATAGTGAGTGAGAGCGCCAGAGGCAAAACCCCCCTCCCTGTCGTCTCTTTATTATCTTTCCTATCCTCTCCTTATCATTTTGTCTATCCACCTGCTATCCCTTTTCCTGGAGATGGCGACGCGTGAGTGATGCCTCTGGTGTTGCTAGCGCCTATAGGCTACGGTAACTGGTTACCAGCAGGTAAGCCGTATACCTATTTGCCACCTACTTAGTATAAAGAAATAACTGTCGTTCATATGAACGTACTATAAATCAGTAATACTAGGGTACTTACAGAAACAAACACACTATTGTGGTGAAATAATATTGATTTATAAAGATCTTTCGTCTTAGTTTTTAATGTATTTTTACTATTTTAACCCTTTAGGGATAAAGCAAAGAATTGGCACACCTACAGACGCTATCTTAAAAACTTACCTTCAGCTGCAGTTGTTCAGGAGTGAGTGTGGGGTCATACTGGATGGGTTTGCCGAGGTGGGTGATCAGTTTGACGGGGAAGCCCCCGTACACAGGCGCCAGTGGCACTCTAGTCGCCGCGTATATACGGAGCCACACGCCTCTCAGCCAGCCTACCGTACGAAACGCTTCTCGAACGTTCTGCGTGAACATCGGGATTATTGGCTGGAAAAACAAAAAAAAACAAACAAATAAATATTTAAAAAATGGAGATGTCAAAAAAAATGGGCGTCTTGTCCAGCAGATGGGAAACTATTTTTTTGTTTATATTATTTGCAAAGAATAACACATTAATTACGAGAAAAATAGTCAATAAGATACTTCTTTTATTTCCATGAAATAACTAGCCTTCTCCCGCGGCTCCGCTGCAGACGAAGTTAGTTTTTAGTTCTCAGGTTTCCGATATAGTAGCGCCAGTAGGGATAAAAGGTATACAGTTTTAAGTCTTATCAAGAGCCATCAAATAAACAAGTTTCATTAAATTACGTTCAGTAGTTTTTTTGTGATGTACGAACAAACAATTCAAAGAGAAAAACAAAAAATCTTAAAAAAATTAGAAGGACAACTATACAACAATAAGACAGATGTCGTAGCAGTCTAGAGTACTTTCCCAGTTTGGAAGGGACGCAGGTTCGAATCCCGCTCGCACTAAACTTCTCTTCTTCCACACAAATTTGTACTTTAATGGTTCGCAAAGTAAAATTTATATATCTTACATTACGAAACACTTTTTATTATTAGTAAGATATTATTTCTGGAATAAGTTAAGTCTCACTCTCTGCGTCAAAAACATTCCTTCATTTACATAGTACAAAAATTACTTACAACTTTAGCTTCCTGCGCTACTTTAGCGAAGCCGATCCTATTCTTCCAGTTCAGCCGGTAGAAGTGATCCCCGAATTGGGCTTCGTATACTCCGCCCGGGGAGATCGCGAGGGGATTTCCCGCGTGAAGCACACCGGCACACGTGCCCACCGTGCCAGGAATTACGCACAGGCCTTCTAGTAATGTTGCCCAACCTGGGACAACAGACAGCTTAGTTTATTAAAATATCGGCTCTAACAGACATAATAAACGGAATACAATTTCAGTATCAAAACTAATACAGCATTCGGGGGTCTCGCATATCAGATTCCAAGGTTCTGTTCCCATCTGAATAGACTAAGTGTCATGTAAAATGCGTGTGAGGACTGTTTCGACTTTTGGAAATAATTTTAAGCAATTTTTGTAGAGAATGCTCAATGCATTACAAAAAAATACAAGTTGGTACAAACCTGGGATCTTAAACAGCAATCGGTCGGCTACGGTGTGTATGTGGCGTCGCTTGAACAGTTGCATCCGTGCTATGAAATAATACATATCGATTGGCAGCGCGCCGTGGTAGTAGATAACTAGAAACGGTCCCTCAGGAATATTCTCGAACCCACGAACTTCGTACCCTGGAAGTAATTTTTTCATTACATGAGTACTGAATATAGATTTATAGTTAAAAGGAAACCTTTTTTTTTTTGTTAAGGCGGGAAAAATATACCTAACCGCACACCCCGTTGTTCGGGGCAACGGCATTACGCCCTAGCTGAGGCCGCGGGTGGATGGACCGGAGAACGACCACCACCCGGAGTGCCTCCCGCGAAGGTGTGACGTTCCGGTGTCCGGCAGCGTTGCTCGAAGAGGGTACTCGAACCCGTAAGCCGTCGGTGAACCACTGTAATAATGTCCACCAGTTCCAGTGTTCCACCAACACGCCAGGAGACGGCACACGGTGGGTTTATTTAGTGGGTAAGGGCTACACACTACCCTGTTCGTTGCCCCGAACGAGGGGGATGTGCGCTTAGACACATTTTTTCCCGCCTTAACAAAAAAGTGGTAAATTTACCGGCTTTCTGTACACTGTACACGGTGGAAAGTGCATGGAGGAATCAAATTGTGCAACTTAAATGTCCACTTTAGCAGCAAGACAACTAAGTTAGTTTATATAGACTAAGCAGGCTTGTAGCCAATAGTCAAGTCTTACCGTGCCATAGCCATCCATGGGCATCCCAGAGCGCGCAGACAGCGATCCGAGCTGCCTGCTTCCAATCCGATTGTACACCATCTACTACGTTCATCCTGTTGACAAATGAAGGCATGATATCACTCCAAGAGAAGGAAAATTCGGAACAAAACCACACTGGTGGTCAGCTGTGGTACCAATTGAAAGTTTTGTGTTATTAGAGCTTAATGGATAAGTACCACTAAGTTAATAATAACAAATGGGGTTAAAAAAAAAGGAATCACTGAATACTGACCTGAACTTGTACAAATTGCATTGTTTTCTATATTAATCGTCAACTGAAATATGTATATGCGGACAATAATTCATAATACCTACAAGTATGTACCCTACTTGTTGTATATGTATTCCTTAGTATCTACACCCATGCAATCTCTGGTGATGCAGGGATTATTTCTCGGGGTGTTCAAAAGAAATCCTAACAAATCCTCTTCTCGGAATATCAACTACCCTAAACTAATACTACGTACTATCATAAAAGTACCAAATGCAGAATAATCTAGTGGTACCGAAATCTTATACCCTTTCTATAATTAAGTGCCTACATTATAGTCTTAGTGCCATCTCACCAAGTCCTGCGCGACAAAGAATAATTTAGGTATTCTATAGTGCGCAATCTTTGTAGTAAAATAACTAATAGACATTTTCTTTCAATTAGAGTTTGTTATGTTTTTATTATTACCTGTATAGCCTATATAAATGGAAGATGATGGCGCTGATGTATATAAGTATGATGAGTACTGCCGGCAGCAGGAACGTCACGATCACCGGCATCAGGAACCACGTCAGCCACAAACTGTATTCTGTGTCCACGTACTCCACTGTAACCAACCAAACTGCTAGTTAATAATTTTTAGTAATATACAAGTTAAAAAATGTTGAATATTTTGACCTGTACTATAGCACTTGACATGCTCAACTACTTTAAAGAACAAATAATTTGTGAAAGTGGAATGACAGAGATTTAATGCGAGCAGGATTCGAAATTAATTCCCATCCAATCCGGAGAAGTGCTCTGGAAAGCTAAGCTATCGCAGTAATCAACGGTGACTCCAAATCCTTCACATTTGTTTTATAGATGTCTTTACGACCCACGCCACCTATCGGATGTACTTACATATATTATTCCAATATACGAATCCTGATCGCCGTAAAGTTCTCTTTTTCCATTTTCCACAAATAATTTTGTTCTTTAAAACTATGTTGACATTTAAATGTGTTGGGCGGAAATTAAATAATAATTGTGGTAAAAAAGCGTGGTGTACCTACTAGACAGCAAATGTTAAAAATTGTTCATTGATATAGTAATTATTTACTATAGTATTATTTTCTATTTTTAATTTAACTAGCTATTAAAGCGTGTTTTATTAGTTTTTTAAACTATAATTTATTTTCTTTTTATTTTAGTCCCAAAATAGCATCAAAGTACGTCAATTTAAAAGAAATAAATCCTACTAGCTGTGATAATTTTCCTATTAACTTCGTCATATACACTACAAGCATGAATTTTTTCACTTATCCAAAAACAACCATTTTTTAGTTTATCATTTTGTCGGCGTGACTAATATGTATATTCATTTTTTATCTATATTTCTTAGCACTTGACATGCTCCGCCACCCTTTATTCGATCATCCGAATCTCCTTAGATCTCTCTTAGATCTGTACTATAAGCTCAATGGCTTAGAGCACTTCCCCGGATTGGAAAAGATGCGGGTTCGATTCCCGCTAGTACAAAAAATCTATCTCTTTTTCCTTATTCACAAATAATTTGCACTTTAAATGTATCTTCATTCCAAATTACAGCTTTCTAGTGCTTAGTCTCTGAGCTAAGACGCAAACAGCGGACGGACGGACATGGCGAAACTAAGGGTTCCTTGTTGGCTACGGAACCCTAAAACCGGATAAACTTCTCAAATTATTGTATTGCCATCGGTCCTCGATAAGTGTGGAAAGTTTTAATTAAATCCGACATTTCAAAGTGGGTCGAAATTACGTTCAAAGATTTCGTTACATAGATACGAAGATAAGTACAGGCGAAACTAATAAATATGCGTTTTTATAAGAGCATTTATAGGATAAAGAAATTAAATTCTAATTTTGAATTTTCGTTTACTTTTCGCGCACTGTAATGGCCAAACTGCCAGATATACAATCATGTGATTTTTTTCATAGAATGAAAACTCTTTTGTGTTAAATTAGGACAGAAACCAAAAAAAGGAAAGTGTTTCCATTTTTCTGATGAGAAGTGTAGTTGCACACGCTTTCTCTAGTTTTTTTGCTAGTGTTTTTTTGCCTAATAACCCTTGCCTTAATTACAATAAACATAATATCACTGATAAAAGTAACTCAGCTAACTTTGTGCAGATCTCGGAGATTACAATGCAAATAATTAGAAAATGGCTTTGATAAACTAAAGGCCTATACTGCCATAGGTCCAGATAATTTCCCCTCGTTTATTTTAAAAGCTTGCAAAGAATTCTTCAAATTGTTACTTCTTCGTATATTTAACCTAACACTTTCCTCAGGGATTTATCCAAAACTTTGGAAGATATCCATCAGAGTTATGCCCATACCTAAATCTAATTTAACCAATAAAGTTGAGAACTATCGACCGATAGCCATTCTTTCTGCACTACCTAAATTATTCGAATCAATAGTTATCAACCGCCCCTTACCAACCGCCAAATACAGCCTTATCTTTGTAATGCCCAACATGAATTTACATTAAATCGTTTCGTTAATACTAAACTTTTAACTACCGTAAATCTCATCTCACAATATTTAGATAAAGGCATACAAGTAGATGTTCTCTACCTTGATTTCGAAAATGCTTTTATCCGTGTAGATAACGGTATCTTACTTTCAAAATTAAATAATTTAGGTTTTTCTACAAAACTTCTTAATTTTTTTGCTAATTATTTAAAAGATCGGCAACAATACGTTCGTCATGGTTGCTTCGAATCCTCAAAGTACCTCTACTCGATCTGGTGTCAGTCAGGGCTCAATTTTAGGTCCTGTATTATTTGGAATAATGGTAAATGATATAGAATCGGTCTTTAAGCATGCTAGTTGTTTGCTTTATGCTGACGACTTAAAATTAATTTATGGTATTAAGGTATTTTCGTATACACCTGCACTCCAAGAGGACATTAATTCAATACTTCAGTGGAGTATTGATAATAAACTCTACCTTAACACATCAAAATGTAATGTAATGTCATATAGTCGAGCACTTAATCCTTGCCATTTCGAATATTTTTTAGATTCAGAGTTGATCACCCGTATTTCCTCTGTTAGAGATCTTGGAATATTATTATTTATCAAATAATATTTTTCACGAACATATGAAGTTATTGGCTAAAGATGGTTACCGTACTCGTAGTTAGGTTTTGTTATTGGCAATACGCAGGATTACAATAAATCTTCATTTATTAATCTAGTTTATACCTACTGCCTTAGTCAGGAGTAAATTAAAAACAGCTTCTCTCGTTTGGAATCCTTACGAAAGTTCTTATGCCTTACTTCTTGAAAAATTACAAATAAGTTTTCTTCGCTTTTTATATAAAAAACAGGAACTATCCTTTATTGTTTCCAACACAATTTTTACTTGGTATGTTGAATTTTAATTCTCTTGAAGTGAGACGTAATTACTCACTTCTCACAACTGCTTGTGAAATTATACGTGACAAATCCGATTGCCCGGAACTAGTGGCTGAATTGGTTAGACTGTTTGTCCCAGATGTACCAAAAGAAGTACTTCGACCCCGGAAGCAGAGATTGTCAGCCTGATGAGATGTTATACCTCCTGAACGTAGTGTGATGCCAACTCCCCTTTTATACGTGCACTGACTATGTTAAATGCACTCTTGGCTACAGCATCTAAGTGTGATCTGTTTGCTGCAAGATGGATTGATGTATGTCGGGCATGTCTGAGCTATTGTGAGATGATGGATAGAAGGTAATTTAAATAATTTACTGTATATGTTATGTATTTTTTATTTTTGTCAATGTACTTATATCTATTATGCATAACGAATTGGTTTACATTGTAATGGTATGCATTAATTTCCTTAAATAAATAAATAGTTTAGATGGACGAAGAATTCATTCAGTGGGATCTTGGTTGTACACCATGTAACTGTCTCGGTGGTCTAGCGGTATGAGTCTCAAGAACGATTGCCAGTCGGGCCACAAAAAATCTTTGGGTTTCCTTCAAAAAATACTTAATATGGTGAAAGAGAAAGGTTAAAGAAGTTGGCGGTGTTTCACCGTCATTACCGAGGGTAAGCACGTGAAGTCGCTGGTCCTGCGATTGATCTCTCCCGGTCATTCGCTGTCCCATCGGGCTATGAGAGTGAGGGAACAGAGTACACGAACGTACACTATAATATCTCTTGCGTACATGGCTAGTGACCGTGGATCACTGCCGGTGTCTGTTAAAATTAAGTTTTTGCGATCATTATTTATTAGGTCCCATGAAATTGCCGTTTTATATGAAAAAAACCAAATAGTTTTTTTTTCTATATTTTGTATTTTTTTTATGCCAGTAGCATTATACTCCTTAATGACATTTATATTTATTTTTATAATTATGGCAATGACCTCAATAATCAAAGAATCGATACGAAACTGAAACAGGATACTGCGTATCGGAACGTTACCAGTAAAAAAAACTATTTACTTATTATTTTTAACAATCAATACGGGACATCCGGGTGTTATCAACGCGTCTATTACCCGTCTACATGGAATGTTATACGTTAATAAATTATGAGCCGAGATCCTATGTTGTTAGGGTAGCTAATTGTGTGATAATTTGAGTTGATGCACTCTTGGCTTGATGACCCGTAGCACGCACCGTACATGCGGGCACAGTTTGCGGACAATCTGTTTTATTTATTGTTTTGTCTTGTGTGATTTAGTAGTTAACGATTTTTATCAACACAGTAGGCATCCGACACTAGCTCACAACTTTACACAGGATGCTCTACGCCAGCCATACTCAGGCTTTTCTTTATAGGAGCCACAAAGACGTTTCTATTTGTGTCTTCTTAACTATTATAAAGCTATAACAGAGCTGGGATTGGAAGGGACGCAGATTCGAATCCCGCTCGCACTAAACTTCTCTTCTTCCACATTCACAAATAATTTGTTCTTTAAAGTAGCTGAGCATGTCAAGAGTTAAAATACAGATCTAATGTGTGTATGTTTAAAAAATATTTTTTGAACTTTTTGTTTATTGGAACAGATTGTGCTGTTGTTGAACACTTGTTAAACTGATTTTGATGCAACTTATTTTATTTGACAACTTATTTTATTAAACATAGCTGGCGAGTCGTGTGTGTGTAATACACCTCTGCCTACCCCTTCGGAGAATACAGGCGTGATGCTATGTTTTTTTTTTTATTTGATTAGACTTAATAACTGGTATACATTTTATTCCAGCTACTATGTCGAATCTAAGATACATATAACCTAAAAACTAGATTTTGGCTGCGGCGGAGTCGCTGGCAAAGGCTAGTTATTATACAGGATTTTCAGTCACTATTTCCTTCACTTTTGCAATGTTAACTTCAGTTGCAGACGTTGATGGCCTACCAGAGCAAGGCAAATCTTCCATCACATCTCGACCGATTTTAAACGCTTTGTACCACTCATAAGCATGTGTTTTTGATAAAGTCGATTCACCGTAAGCCTTCTGTAACATTTTCAGTGACTCCGAACACGAAATTCCATTGGCGATGCAAAATTTAAGACAAACTCTTTGTTCGATGTTTTTGTCCATTATGAAATTCGCAATACACACCAGATATGAATATGATATAACTAAAAACAGCACTGTATTTAATGTAAATAACAGATGCAACTCAAACTCCGCGCCAAAATGGATAACAGTTGTGCCTAACAACAAAAAATAAACAAAAAATTTGAATTTGGAACCATATACAAATTATCCATTTCCAATACTTTCTTGACTGAATGTACATTAAACAAAAAAAGTGAAAAATGTGAAATCGAAAATAATCCTGCTCGTGACTGTTATTTTCGATTTCATATTTTTCACTTTGTGACTAAAAATACTGCCAAACCAGTGCTTACCTTTTCATCTCACGTGCGGGAAATTAATGAATGGCTATGTACCACCGACCTCCTTAACTAAGTATACCAATCAATATGAAATTTTGAACCACAGAAAAGGACAATGGCTATTTTTTATCCTGGAAAAATTAGTGTGTCCTCCAACCTGTGACATAGGTCACCAGGATCCCCAAAACGGAATTTCATTTTATTTTATTTTTTTATTTTATTGCTAACGGTGGCAGACGAGCAAACGGCCCACCTAATAGTAAGTGGTAACCGTCGCTGATGGACTTTGGCAACACCAGGGACACAGTCAAGTAACCGCCTACCGTGAGTAAAGTGCTCTTCTTAAACCTCGTTTAAAGAGGGACAAGTCGTAGCGCTGGGAAAACACCGCAGCAGGAAGTTCATTCTAGAGCTTACACGTACAGCTATATTCAATATAATATATTCGTTTGTAAGTTTTCATAAAAACTATCTTTAATATCAAGTGCCCATACGTAAAACTTCATGAAAATAATAAGCGACGCCAGTTTTCAACGCGTTTAGAGTACCTACTTAATTATTTCGTTATTTTTATTATTTAAACATATTTTTAATTAGGTACTAAATGACGCCACTGGTTTAAATAATTAGATAAGTATCGTTATTAAAAAACGTTGAAAGACAACATCGTGAGAAATCTGTTCAGGAATATCCTCGACAGCGTGAATTTGTCTGGGAACCAGCATTGTACTCTTTACGTAATCTACCTAATATACTATATTCCAACATATTATATTATAAACCAGCTGATACAGCCGACTTCGTCTGCGTTGCTTATTGTAACAATAGAAAACTTCAGTAATGATGACGTAAGAGAGCGAGTAGATATGAAAGAGAGTATTGGTGTAAAGATGCGAAAGGGAATGCTCCGATGGTTCGGACATGTGGAAAGAATGCCGGACGAAGCGTTAAGAAGATATACAATGCGAAAGTGGAAGGATATAGGTACAGGAGGAGAACGAGACTCATCTACCTAGACCAAATCGGTTATGTATTGAAGGATTGAATGTGAAGGGTGAATTCAGGAGTCTCCAAAACCGGCGAGCGTGTCTGAAGAGAATTATGAATGTTGAGGAAGCGAGAGTTGTATGCAAGAATAGAGCCTCTTGGTACTCTGTTCTCTCTGCCTACCCCGCAAGGGAAATGACGTGAGGATAAGTAGTAGAAGTAGTAGTAGAAAACCTCAGAATACAGAAGAAACTGTATTCTGTTTAGAAAGCATAACCAAACACATTTTTGAACACTTAGTGCTTATACGATCGTTGTTTCTTATATGTACCTTTATACTAAACTAGCGGCCCGTCCCGGCTTCGCACGGGTGGACATTTCTTTTTTAAACATTTTGAGATAAACATAGAGTAGGTAAATGTATCTTTATGCAGGTGTTTTTTGTCAAATTACCATTTATAGTAGATAATAAATATCTATCTAGTAATAAATATAGCCTATGTCATTTTTATACAAATAAAAAATACAAATATTAGTAATAAATATAGATTATGTTACTCAGGAATAATTTAGCAACCTAATGAATAGAAATTTTGAAATCCGTCCAGTAGTTTTTGAGTTTATTCGTTACAAACATAGAAAAATACAAATCTTTCCTATTTATAATATTAGTAGCTATAGATATTATAGATGAAGATATCACATTGTTTTTTTTTATATTTTCTTTTGTTTTTTGATTTTTTTCTTGGCTACGTAAATGTATTAATAGCATAAAGGTGTAAGTATGTAACTTCTTAAGAAGTCTCGGGAAATTTCCAGTAAAAAAGACAAGCATTATATCTGCTTCCCGATCTACAAACGAGAAATTTAAAAATTTCTATTTGGCATATGAATGAATGTTTAAGAATTAAATTGCATTTAAAAAAATAAAAAACAAAATTAATTAGTTTTAAGCACTTCTACTACATAATATAAATATACGATCCTATATCTATACTAGCTGTTTCTGTACTTATCAGATATTTGGGAAAACTACTGAGTGAGACAAAAAAATATCTCTCGTCTGTGTAAGCAAATTATTTAATAACTACAATACACACTGAATTTAATTAATTAATTTTAATAGCTTCTGATTCGTCTTTAAAACTGGTATACATTTTATCTCGCTACTACATATATCAAGAACTTGAGATATGGGTAATTCTACGATAAGAGGTTTTAAGTCCATAGAGAATACGGCCACGGAGAAAAGTTTCTGTTTTTTCATTAAACACTTATATTGTATTTTTGTCCGTGTGGTGACGGACTAAGAATACAAGTGTCACCACCCCATTCTTTCCCATGGGTGTCGTATGAGGCGACTAAGGGAAGAAAGCAATTGTTATCCATTGCATGACTGGTGGTAGGGTTGAGTACCAAGTGGGAGTACTCACTTGGTATCGGGCCCGAGCGGGTTGGTACCACCATCTCCCGTGTGACCGGCCATGAAGCACATCATTGCGTTTTGGCTGTAGCAGGAGATAGCCGTTTATATTTCATTTCATATCTGAGAAATGAATTGGTGAGCAGCGGCTTGACAATACTCTTGGTATAGTCGAGTCCATGGGCGACGGTTACCATTTACCATCATTTGGACCGTGGCTCGTCAGCCACTAGATGCAATAAAAGAAAAAAAAAATGTAACTTTTCACGTAACACTTTATGCATGTTTTATTACTTTTTACAAGGCAAGGGTAAATATATTGGGCAGGGTAGAGACACCAAGATCAGGGCAGATACTTATTTGGCCAGGGGAGAGAATTTGTGGCAGTAAAAGTAACAAAATTAGTAAAATCAACTTTAATTAAACAATGTACTTCACATAGAATCAGACTATAATTTTTACCAATCATATTAAACATTAACAGACTATATTATTTCAGCCTTGTCTGAAATCTAACAAAAGTGTCTTTAGTGTCATTACACAATAATATATGAAATGAACATGGAATATAACAAATAATAAAATATTATTTTATTTAATTATATAGACTAGCGTCTTTTAAGTAATACAAATAATCAGACTTGCGATAACTAGGATCATTTTCATATTACCGGTACCTATGCTACATTTCACTAAATGAACATGTTTTAATCATAAAATAAAATAGAAAATATAAATTAAAGTCACTCTCTTGCCTATATTAACAAAAAATAAATGCTTAAGCTTTATTTAGATATTTTTTATATATATTTTTAGCATTTGACATGCTTAGCACTATACATTAAACACAAAGTGAAAAATGTGAAACCGAAAATAACAGTCAGGAACAGGATTTGAACCTGCATCTTCTGGTTGGTGGTGGTTTCGTTGATAAAACTATGCCTAGTTTGTTCGCACTTACATTATCTCCCCTGGACAACAAGTCTCTCCCCTTATAGTTATCTTGCCAGGGGAAATATGGCAGGGAAGATACGTTTTCATGATAAATTTTAATGTTTTAATTGTCATAAGAAATATTTCGGTACATAATGTATCCCACTTTAACTATTGCATTATTATTAAACTAGCCCAGTAAATGCAAATAAATTAAATGAATAATATATTTTTTATGAGTTACCAGTGGAGAGACATAATGACCTTGCGAAACCACCACTTTGAACCAACACATCGCAACAACTAACAAATGACGGTGCTCTTAACGGCTTACGTGTTTTGCATTACTAACTTCACGTCGATAGATGACTTTGAGCGCTATTTGGAATATGGCCGTTTTATATTTGTGTTTGTAGTAGCGCAATAAAATTTGCCAGGGTAGATACACAAAAACAGTGGGACAAAAGTTGACTTTAAAAAATATTGCAAATAAATAAATATTGTTCTATTTTTTCTTCATCCATCCATCAGCCTTTCTACGTCCACTGCTGGACACAGTCCTTCTCAAATTGGGGGTATAGTGCCGTAATCGCCACGCTTGGCAGGCGGGTTGGCGATCGCAGTGAATGTTGTAATACTCGAGGGAGTGCTGCTGCCCACTCCCCCCGATATTCCCTCAGTCGGCTCCTACGACTCCCATGGGTGGAACAATTCTAAAGCCGGCCCCACACGGCCAGTCTATTTTTCCTTAACCATACTTAAATATATTTATTGAAATTTGTATTTAACATACTTTAGTTTAATAACTAATACAAAGACGGTATGTATCGTTTGCAAGTTAAACTGAAACCGACAGGGGGACAGGCCAGGGTAGAGACTTTTTTAGACTTTATAAGGAATTTCAGAAAAGTATACTTTAATTAGGCATTTAATCGTGACGTTATTTAATAAAGTACATTTAGGTGATGTGTTTCATTGCAAAAAATAACAAGATATAGAATAAAATTTCTATTTTAAACTGATTGCCGCACAAGTTACCTCTTATCGTAGAATTACCCATATAATCAATCTTTTTTTAAATTAAAGCAAATTGTATAAATATGAAGTGTCTGTGCAATCGCTGCAAATTTAACGACTTTCCTGCAATTAGAGAAGCAGTTATAAACATACAACATGATATAATATCCTTGGCAAGAGAGAAGCGCTTACAGTTAATGTTCAGTAATGATAGGTGTTGGTTATGTACCTTGTTGTAATGCATGACAGCACTACTGAGAAAAAAAAGCGAATATAGCATAAAAGAAAAAAAAAGGAACAAGCTGAGTGCAGACTGCAACATACCTTATTGATACAACGTCCACGTACTATGCATATTTTTTTTTAATCATGGCTTCTCGATTTGGTCTGTATTTCAGCACTTGACATGCTCAGATCAGAATGTTTAAAAAATCGCGCCATCAAATAGTATGAATTTTAATTGCACAATTAAACTTACTATATTGGATTAAAGCATGTAAATGTCGTTGGTCGTAAAGACAAAAATGTGATGTGAAGATTGGGAATGGCCGTCGGTCAGTGAGATGGCTTAGCGGTCTAGAGTACTTCCCCGGATTGGAAGGGACGCAAGTTCGAATCCCGCTCGCACTAAACTTCTCTTTTTCTACATTCACAAATAATTTGTTCTTTAATGGCTACTCAGATTGAGTATTTACAAATGACTTATTAAGGGTATATTTCTTCTTCACAGATAAGTTTAGTTCATCAAATAGCCGAAGTCAGTTATATAACATTAGTCATATTCACGTAACACGTTATTCATTGTACCTAGTTGTAGAGCCTTGCTCATCCCAGCAAGAATGGGCCAGCTCGATCGGGGAAGTACCATCCTCTCACATAAGCCCAGCGTGTAACAATGGTAGTAACTCCTACCGTTGTGTTTCGTACAGTGAGTGCGAGTGCCGGAGGCCCGAACCCTCCTATCCTTCCTATCCTCTCCTTATTATTCTTCCTATCCTCCTCCGATCCCTTTCCTTGGAGATGGCGACGCGCGAGTGATGCCTCTGGTGTTACTAGCGTCTATAAAACATGTTAATAAAATGTACTATTATTTTCTGAGAAACCATCTCCCACCTAATGGTATCTAAGTGCTAACCACCGCTCATAGACTACTCAGTTAAAAATACTGCAATACTATAAAGAATAGCCTATTCTTAATACTACTATTCTGAACAGGTACTGCGAAGCCGCTACCTGTAATACGTTTTAGTTTTTTCTATACTACAAGCTGAGGAACCAAGAGATATATGCAAGAACCTTTTGGCACTCTGTGCTCACTGCATACCCCGCAAGGGAGCTGGCGTGATGATAAGTAAATAATTATACTAAAAGCATGGCAAACAAGCAAACCGCTTGATGGTAAGATGGTGCCGTAGCTGAAAGACGTTAGCAATTCTAGAGATATCAATAGCGCGTCGCGTCATCAGCCCAGTCACCATGTAAATTGCGACCATATTATGAAATAAAATAAACATCGATATAACTTGTTGACAAGTGTGTCTATCTATAAATTTGCTGTTAGTTATATTATATAATATAACGTACTTATATGTAAACAGTCATAATATTTATAATAAGTACCTATGTAACATCGCATAATGGTTCGTAGGTACTATTTTACAAATGCAACAATAGTTATGTAGTCATATGAAAGGTTGGGCTATATCTCAGGTCCCCGATATAGTAGCGGGATAAAATGTATACCAGTTTTTAAGTCTAATCAAGACTGTTTAAATAAAAAAAGTTGTTCAATAATTTTTGCGTGACGCGCGAACGAACAAACAGATAAACAAACAAACACACAAAAATTCTAAAAAAAATGTTTTCATCTTGTCATTATAGACACAGTTATTTTGCATTACATTACGAGCTTTTTTTTATTATTTAGATATTTTTATATATATTTTTAGCATTTGACATGCTTAGCAACATACATTAAACACAAAGTGAAAATGCTAAAAATATACAGATGGTGGAGGCGTCACCCAAAGACGTTAAGTATGAATGTGTTATCGAGATTAGCAGTCAGGAGCAAGGGTTACGATGGGTGAATTGGCAAAACATCTGGACGGTATCCAGGAGATGCAGGTTCGAATCCTGCTCGTGACTGTTATTTTCGATTTCACATTTTTCACTTTGTGTTTAATTATGAGCTTTATTTAACGTGGTGGACTACGGTCTGAATTCCAACTCTCTGGGAGGCAGCCCGTGCCCAATACTGGGACAGCCATGGGACAGTAATCGATTGAAACAAAAATAAACATGAGCTTCATTTTCATAGTGAAACCCTTAATTTAGCTATAATGTATAAAAGTACTATTTAAGATTGGCAAACGAACGATATTATTTAAGATTGGCATATCTATTCGAAGAAGGCTCAATAGATTTTTAATCCTAGTTAAAACCAATCACGATCAAGTGTATACGTTTCAAACAAAAAAATAACAAAATCAAAATCTTTTGATCTGCCTCGGTGGTGTAGCGGTAGTGTATGCGACTGCTAATCATGAGGTCTCGGGTTCGATCCCCGGGTCGGGCAATGTTATTGAGCTTTTTCCTAAAAAGAAAAATTCTCAGTAACAGCCCGGAGTTTGTAAATGTGCCCGGTAGACGTCAATAGGCTCCCCCCTATTACGTGGGACTTAAACATAGCTGGCGAGTCGTGGGTGTTAATACACCTCTGCCTACCACTTCGGGAATACAGACGTTATGCTGTTTTTTTTTTCTTTTGATCTGTATTTTACACTTGACATACTCAGCTACTTTAATGAACAAATTAATTGTGAATGTGGAAAAAGGGAACTTTACTGCGAGCGGGATCCGAACCTGCGTCCCTTTTAATCCGGGGAAGTGATCTAGAATGCTAAGCCATTGCAGTGACTAACGGCCATTCCCAATCTCCACATCATTTAACTTCATCAAATTAAAGTTTATTGGATTACATACATACATATACATACATAGACATACATAGACACGCCTTTTTCCCTGAGGGGTAGGCAGAGACAACGGATTTCCACTTGCCACGATCCTTGCTCACCTTTTTTTGCCTCATTCAATGTCATTATATTCTTCATACATGCACGTCGGTTAAGGTTACTTCTAACCTGACCTTTCTCGAGAACTTCTCTGATTTGATCAGAGAACGTTCGACGAGGTCTGCCCTTCCCAGCTTCACCATTCACACACGCCATATAGTATATCTTTTTTGTTATCCTTCTTTCATCCATCCTCTCTACGTGTCCAAACCATCTTAACATTCCTTTCTCAATCTTTGTCACTATATATCTTCTTTTACACCACATCGTTCTCTCACTACACTGTTTCTTACTCTACCTTTCAAAGTTATACCACACATACTTCTTAGAGCTCTCATCTCCACTGCATTTATTCTACTCTCGTTCTTCTTCTGCCATACCCAACTTTCACTTCCGTACATTAGAGTTGGTACTAACACTCCATTGTGCACGGCGAGTCATGCCTTTTCAGACACTTTCCGACTACTTGTAAAGGAATTTAGTGTCCCATATATTGGATTAATGCATATAAATGCATCCCATGGGTGGCACTTGTCTTTACAACGTCTTTTTCTGTTTTTTTTTTTTTGTAAATTAGCGAATGTGTCATGCAAAACATAAAAATAATAATTGTCTCTGTTTGTTTCGAGGTTTAAAAATAGAAAGAGATTGTCTAATCTTTGCGCCTCTTTTCAATGTTTCAGAAATTAGTTGTTATGGTAATCAATTAACCTTTAACACGCAAGTTCTTTTATTAGAGTATGTCACCACGAGACGTACATCGATATATCAGGCGTGCAAAACTTGTTATTTACAAGATGTGTACCAGTTCACTGATAGCGTCGTTCAATAGGCCCCACAATGTCAATTATTAGCATTAAAAATATAAAACTAGATACTACCCGCATACGAAATACATCATACATCAGTCTACGGCGCACTATGTAAAAATAGTTATCCCACCGAAGCCATTCTTTGTTTTTTTTTTTGTTAAGGCGGGAATAAATTTTCCTAACCACACACCTCGTCGTTCGGGGCAACGAACAGGGTAGTGTAGGGCCCTCACCCACTAAAGAAACCCGCCGTGTGCCGTCTGTCCGCCTTTATTGGCAGGCCACCGGAACCATATTACATTCCTTCAGTGGTACGGAAAATATATGTCCTTTTCTAGGCGCCAGAATATATGCAAACAAAGAAACTCACTTTCACATTTATGTTATAAGTAAGGATTGGTCATCGATACTAGACCCAGCAGATTGTCTAGTCGTCGTCTAGACAGAAGGTGACTTGGTTCTAACTTGAAAGTATATTCACCTAAAGCATCACGCCTGTATTCCCCGAAGGGGTAGGCAGAGGCGTATTTCGTATCCACGGTTCGCCAGCTATGTTTAAGTCCCACGTAATAGGGGACGAGCCTATTGCCGTCTACCGGGCACATCCAAACTCCGGGCTGCTATTGAGAATTTTTCTTTTATTTTATTACGGAAAAGCTCAACAACATTGCCCGACCCGGGGTTCGATCCCGAGACCTCATGATCAGCAGTGGCTTACACTACCGCTGCACCACAGAGGCAGTTAAACATTTAAGGCGCTAAAAATGGTGTAATTGCAGTATTTTTTTATTAGCCTTAGCCCGGTATCGTTGTCCCACGTCCGGCATCTGATGTGAAACAACCTTGGCCTTCTGTTTAAAAGCATTTAGTTTGCCGAAATAATGTTGTTATTGTTCCAAAATAAATATTTTGGCAACAATATTGCGAAATGGCAGCTTAGCTGGTCTAGGTAAGGTATGCCACCATACCGAGGTGCCATCGGTTCGATTCTTGAGTAAGACAAAATTGGTATTATTTACGGTCATGAGAGTCGTGTCTGGAAAAACGGCAATACGTACGTAATAATACCTAATACGTGGTAGAACTAAATAGGTCATCTGTGACTGTACTATGCCTCTGCTTACCCCTGGGGTGATGAAGTAGGTGGCCTAGCCAATATGAATAGGCTGGCTCGACTAAGGTAGTTCCACCCACCGTCTTAGTGTGAACCAATAGTTGGTATTTCTAATGTTGTGTTTCGATCAGTCAGCCTAAAAGCTGAAGGTTTAAATCCCCACCTTATCACCTCGTTATCATCTTTCTTCTCCATCTCCTATCCCTTTCACTGAGGTTAGCAACACGCAAGTTTTGCCCCTGGTATTGCTCGTGTCTGTACACTACGTTAACCGTTTATACGGCCTTATGCTTGTAACCACCGTCGTATTAAAAGAAATATGAATTAGAAAGGCGTGAATTTATTGGCATTATTTACTCAAGGCCCTTGAACATTGAAATAGTAATAGTTTCCTATACATAATATCCTAACTATTATAAAGCTGTTAACAGATCTGTGTTTGTACATTTGAGATATTAAAGAAAAAATATTGTTATAGGCTGCTATACATGCGTGTCTGAATACAAAACAATTTTTTTAGACTGTTTGTCAGTTCGTTCGCGCATCACGTAAAAACTACTAAACGGATTTTGATGCAACTTTTTTTATTTGATACCTTAATGATTAGACTTAAAAAGTGATACATTTTATCCCGTTACTATAGCAGGAACTTCATATATAGTCTAAAAAGCTAGTGTTGTATGAAATTGAGTAAAACCTACATCCTGCAAAGATGAAGCTGGTAAATGATTACGCGGATGCCCGGGGAAGTACCTATATCGAAAAGGTATATGGGGTGAAAAAACAACACAGTCCTAAACTATACATACAATCACAATGAAAGTTAGATAAAAACTAATTGTTAGGCGCATGCCTAAAAAGTAAGGTAGAAATATTAAGGTCTGAAATAGAGTGCTTTTTGCATCGTGGTCTGTATTTTAGCACTTGACATGCTCGGCTACTTTATAGTACACATTATTTGTGAAACTGGAAAAAGAAATAGGTGACTGCGATAGCTTAGCGGTCCAGAGCACTTCCCCTGATTGGATGGGACGCAGATTCGAATCCTGCTCGCAGTAAAGTTCTCTTTTTCCACTTTCACAAATACTATGTTCTTCAAATAGCATCGTTGAAACTTGAAGTTTAGTATTTGTAAATAAAATGTTATCATGTATTATACATGAACGAAGCCGAGCTGAGTCTGTAGCGATTTTAATAAATGTGTAAGTAATTTAGACATATAATCATGCAAAATATGGCGTATAGACGAGGTGGTTGAAAAATGGTTTGCATATTCTAGAAACGAATAAATTACATACGAACCATCCATCCATCCATCAGCCTTTCAACGTCCACTGCTGGACATAGGCCTTCCCAAGAGAACGCCACAACGAGCGGTCCCGTCATGGGGGATAATGCCGTAATCGCCACGCTTGGCAGACGGGTTGGCGATCGCAGTTGATGTTGTTAATACTCGAGGGAGTGCTGCTGCCCACTCCTCCGGTGTTCCTTCAGTCGGCTCTTACGACTCCCGGGGGTAGAGAGGGGTGGGACAATTCCAAAGCCGGCCCCACACGGCAAACTTGTGATAAAGGGTATTGTGAATTTGTGTATTTTCTTTAAGACAACACCCTGCAGTAAGGAATAATCCTTATATCGCGAGGGACTTTACACACAAAGTACACCCAGACTCAGAACTATTTGTGGATCGAGTTGTCCTGTTTGGGAATCGAACCCACAACACTGGAGCGAGAGGCCGGTATCTAAACCACTCCGTCATCTGTGCAATCAATAAAGGGTTGTAATAAAGGGTTTCTATTAAATCTCGACACTGTCCCGACAATTATTCGGGAAATTAATTTTATACCATCATCTCCCCAGCTTTATTCCAATCTTATTGCTGGGATCGGCTACGATATGTCCGGTTTTAGCTGACCCACCAGTGATTACATGGAGCGACTTCCTATCTGACCTCCACGACCCAACTAAGGGAACAACTGGCAACCTTAAAACAAAACTGGAGTCAGATTTTTTATTCAGGACTGACAACCTGTAATGACTGCCAGGATGCTGACAGCCGGGATCCACTGCCACGAGCTTTCCGATAAACGGAGGATGTCAGGGGGGTTAGAATGTATCTCACTAAATCGTATCGACATCGCATCGTGTTATTGTGATTGGTTGAGAGATCAACGTGATTGGCCGAGGGATTATTGCGACAACACACGTCGGTTACCAATCACAAGCGAGACGATACGATGACGATACGATTTTGTGAATTAAATTCTACGGGACCCGGTGTCCACAAATAGGTGTCACTGTTTGGTCACCCATCTGACTGCCAGCTGAGGTAAAGTAGCGTAACCTTGCCGATCGTTAGAACTGCAAGTGCACAAATAGGTGACGACCTCCTCTAATTAAATTAAAAATATTAAAGGGATATTAATTTTATATGATTAGGTACTATTCATGTCATATGTCAAAAATATATTAAATAAAAACACAACGATTATAGCAAGCGTTTAATAACATATAAAATTCGTGCTTAAAGATACGCTACACGTGATATTTATGTGTGAGATTCGACACATTCTGAATTGCCTAACTGTTGAGATAAAGAATTCTAAGATAAAAATGTTTCGTAAAAAGATGATCACCAAAACAAACGGACCAAATATCAGCAACGAATAAATGATATCACAGTTATAATAACTACGATTTGATCATGATTTGTGTAGTTTTGATCTTCCGAACCAGTTTTCGACCAGAGGCCAGTGTCAAAAGAGATGATTACACATGTTTAGGAATGTATCAGTAGCGCACAAACGCGTACTGAATATAATTATTCAAATGAATACGAAAGATGCTGACGGAAAGTACCACGTCGGTACTTTCAGCTCATACATGATCAGTGAAAGTCAATCGTAAGTCAATCTACCAACGACCATCTTCCTGAAAGTTCGCCTCCTGCTTAGCCATATAAACTAACACAAAGTGTGAAAATATGAAGCAGACTAGTAAAACCCTCGTTTGGGCCCAAGTGATTCGCTTAGACAAACCCAATAGGCTGGATAACCAGGGTCTGATGATAAAGCCAAGTGGAGAATGGATACTCAATTTCTTTGGCTTTACTACTAATACCCTCGAGTTTGGACTCATTTGATTCGCTTTGATCTGTCTAAAAAATTAGACACAACTCAAAGCATTTTCGAGTTCGGAATCATTCGATTCATTTAGATCTGTCTAAGAAATTAGACACAACTCAAAGCATTTTCTAGTTCGGACTCATTCGATTCGTTTAGATCTGTCTAAGAAACTAGACACAACTCAAAGCATTTTCGAGTTCGGAATCATTCGATTCATTTAGATCTGTCTAAGAAATTAGACACATCTCAAAGCATTTTCGAGTTCGGAATCATTCGAGTCATTTAGATCTGTCTAAGACATTAGACACAACTCAAAGCATTTTTAAATATATATGTTATTTATAAGTCCGAATTTATTAACCTCGTTTTACCTTTAATAATATGCGTTTTGTACAAAGAACAATTGCCTAAGCTAAAGGATAACGATCAAGTTCGTAAGACAAAGAAAAATTATCAATAATCATACATGTCACCACATTTCACTCTACAAAGAAGACGACCTTCAACGACAGTGTTTATAATGTATACTTTTTTATTACATACAGATAACGCTTTCAATTAATTCAAGTACAGAGTGTGCCAAATACTCTAAACTGCCACAGACCGATAACAATTTTTTTGACCAAATTATGCATTTCAGGCATCGATATACCTACCTAAACATAATGGTTATATTCTATTTGATACCTACCTATAAATTACATTATAGTCAGCCTGTATAATTCCCATTAATGTTAATTATTACTCTCCTGTAAAAAATTCCCTCGGTTAACCTTAACGACTATAAATTTAGAAGTCAACAAGCCGTCTAACTAGAAACCTTTACTCCTGCATTTTTTTTTGCGGTTGCACCTGCTGCCATCGAGGTAAATAACTCCCTTATTATGGTCATAGAATAATTTTATAACGCTGATCGAATTTTTTAAAATCGTTAACAGATATATGCGAGCAGGGTTAGAACCCACCACCGAAGCAATATAACATAGTTCCAGTGGCCCGCCAATAAAGGCGGAGAGACGGCACACGGCGGATTTCTTTAGTGGGTGAGGGCCCCATTACCCTGTTAGTTGCCCCGAACAACGGGGTGTGCGGTTAGGAATATTGTTTCCAGCCTAATAAAAAAAAATATTAAAACCTACGTACACTACGTACTCATGCCATAGAGGAAATAAAGTATTATAAAGTTATATCCATTTAGCCGCGTCACGATAAAAGTAAAAGACATTAAGGAAATAGAGAGGTTGAAAATTGGGATATCTCTACAGAATCTGCGATGACTTCAGATGGCATAATTATGCTATTAGCTTAAAATCCTGCATACTTCTTTCTACTTTTAAATTTCACAAAGGACGGTGCCCATTTTTGGGCCCAGGAAAAACAACAATGTGCCTAAATAAATTACTTACCTAAATTCATAAAATTTTTTTTTTATTTTCAAGCAATTAATATTATAAGTTTACGTACCGGACATAAAAAAATATAATTAATAGTCATAAAATTGCTTATATATCCTATATTAATTTCATATAAAATATTGCCAGGATCTAATAATTTGTAATTATTAGAAAATATCAAATCGATTTCCATTCGATATTAATTAAACAAACAGCAAAGCTTAAAACATATAATACGAGCCCCGATGCAAAATAGTTTGTCTAGTGTGAAATTTTCTCTGTGAGATTTTTTCTAACTTCATTATTTTTGTATATCCATATAAAATATTAAGCTGTTCTACTATCACATGTCGCGTTACTTATGCCATTTTTAATTATGAACCAATAAACTATTTTAGCTTTTTAAATTTATACATATCCTGTTTTAAATTCGAAGAAGTTATAAGCAAAATAGTTCGTCTAATTGTTAATCGATGCAAAAGAGTTCGTCTATCGTGAGTTAAATAAGATTATTCCTTCTTTGTACAATTATGTTGCATAATTTAAATTTGTAAAAGTAATTCTGTGTCATTTGTCAAGTGAGACAGTATAAATTCTGAAAATTTCAGTTTTTTTCATTAGTTTTCAAATAACAATGGGTCGTGGCAAACCTGTGTATGAAGAGCTTCGAAAGCGAATAGTTTATGGGGTCGATGCTGGCAAATCAAGTTACCAAAATATCTAAAGACTTGATACTTCCCAGGTCTACAGTCCAATCTATCATTCAGCACTATAAAAAGAATAGAACGACTTCTTGTTTGAAGAAAACTGGTCGACCACGCATCACAAGTGCAGTAGAAAACAGAAGAAAATTATCAAAAATAATCGTCGTGCTCGAGCTGGAGAACTCACGGCAATGGAAGGACATGACTCACAAAGACGTCTCAGTTGATACTTGCCAAAGAGTCCTAAAAAGAATGGGTTACGGATTTTACACCGCTAAGGAGAAACCACTGTTGACTGCTGTATAAAAGAAAAAGAGGTTGAAGTTTGCTCGTGATCATTTAAATTGGACTTCCGATCAGTGGCGTAGTATCATTTGGAGCGACGAGTCCAAATTTGAAGTGACAATCGGTGATGAAAGGAAAAAAGTGATTCGGAACAAAAATGAGGCATTTCATACCGATTGTCTCAAACGCAAAGTGAAGTTTCCGGCGTCTCTTATGATATGGGGCTGCATGTCTGCACAAGGTGTTGGTGGTATGCAGTTTGTGGATGGTTCTATCAATGCTGCAAGGTATCAAAACCTTTTGGAAGAGAATTTACTGCCCTCTATTCCGTCATTTAAGCATCAAGATTCCTTCATTTTTCAACAGGATGGTGCTTCCTGCCATACTGCAAGGACAACAAAGACTGGCTACTGGCGAAAAGCATCCCTACAATCGAATGGCCATCTAAAAGCCCGGACTTGTCGCCGATCGAAACCCTATGGTGGAAAATGAAAAAAGTTCTCCGTAAAAATCCATCAAGATCGAAGAGTGACTTAAAGGCTAAACTCTTGGCTGTCTGGGAGTCAATTACGCCTGAGGTGTGTGCAGCGTTGGTTGCAACCATGCCTCTTCGCATTAAAGCTGTCATTGAGAGCAAAGGCGACACAACTAAGTGGTAGACGAACTATTTTGCGTGAGTGACAAGGGTAGACGAATACTTTTGCGTTATGTTTTTTAGAATATTTTTTTGTTATGTAAAGTCATGAAAGAATTTCAGTTATGTTAAAATAAACTTTAAAATGTTCCTCAAATTGTGGTTTACTTTTTATTAAACGTTCTTAATTATTTTACCAATATGTACTTTCTATATTTTACGCTTTGCACTACTTTCCATACTTGACGAACTATTTTGCATCGGGGCTCGTATAACTCTGTAACTGTCTCGATGGTGTAGTGGTAGTGTATGCGACTGCTAATCATGAGGTCTCGGGTTTGATCCCCTGGTCAGGCAATGTTATTGCGCTTTTTCCTAAACAGAAACATTCTCAGTAACAGTCCGGAATTTGGAATTGTGCCCGGTAGGCGTCAATAGGCTCGCCCCCTATTACGTGGGCTTAAACATAGCTGGCGAATCGTGGGTGTGTAATACACCTCTGCCTACCCCTTCGGGGAATACAGGCGTGAAGCTATAACTATGTGGTAAAGTATGTGTTGAATGTATGATACCGTATATTTCGGGTGCGATACAATACGCAAACATATGTGTCGCAAAGCATAATATTTAAAGATGCCAATTAATGGAATGTCAAGCAATCATTAACTAACTTATCATCACGCCATTTCCCTTGCAGGGTAGGCAGAGAGAACAGAGTTCCAAGAGGCTCTATTCTTGCATACATCGCTCGCTTCCTCAACATTCATAATTCTCTTCAAACACGATCGCTGATTTCAGAGACTCCTGACTCCACCTTCCTTCAATACATTACCGATTTGGCCTAGGTAGGTGAGTCTCGGTCACCCCCTAACACTTTTGTTATTTTCATTACTAGACTATTTGATGTGATTTTTGATTATTGCTTGAGTGTGTTTAGTTGTGATGCGATGACAGACGTCAGGCGGTAAGTGACGTCTGAAAGCTGACAGCTGACGGATAGCAGTCAATTTAGAAGGAGGACAGACGTTCCTACGATATTCATTCGATTGGCAGGAGCGCGAACAGTTGGTCGTGGTCGCGATATAACTAACCTCACTGCATTCCATGTAATTATTTTGAGAGTTACATCCTAAAATATTGTGAGCATCACTTCTTATTTTGTTACCAAAACTAAGCTACCCATAAAGATCAGTGTATTAAACAATAACCCAGTATGATTTCAAGATGGGTAATCTTAAAATCACACTGTGTCATGTCTGACCATCATAATGATACACGAAAATGAAGATGTGCCCTTGCCCTCGTTATATGTATTTGTTTCTAGGATAACTAACTATCATATATATTTGTAATGGGTTGTAGTTATAATACACGTACCTGTGTAATATTTTTAATTAGGTTTTAATAATGACTCTATTTATTTATTTTTATCATTCGATATTGATAATCGAGTCCAAAGTAATTTTAATATGGCAATAATAATTTAATACTTCACAGAGCTGTCATGTCACCTGATCCATCACAACACAACAATTGAGTTGAATTACAAGAAGATATATTCTCTTTTTTTAGATTATTCTACTCTTTGATATATTCCTCCTAGGATAGGTTCTTTTCTTACGATACTATACGCTAGTTTTGTTTGTACCTTCCCCCCGAACAGGTCGGTACCACCGTGTCCGGTGTGACCTGTGGCCATGAAGGACGTCGGTGTGTTTTGGTTGTAGCAGGAGATAGCCATTAATTTTTTCATTTCATATATAAGAAATGAAATGGGGAGCAGCGGCTTGACAATACTCTCAGTATAGTTGAGTCAATGAGCGACGGTTAACATTCAAGTCAATCCAAGACATTTAGGAAGGAATGTGTTATCGAAATTCGCAGTCCCGAGCAATTGTCACGATAGTTGAATTGGCAACGCATCTGGGGCGGTACCTATTCCAGGAGATGCAGGTTCAAATCCTGCTTGTGACTGTTATTATTGATTTCACATTTTCGCACTTTATGATAATTTATATGGCTATATTTATATATATTTGTAGCATTTGACATGCTTAGCACTATACATTAAAAAAAATTGGTAAAGCATCTGGACGGTATCCAGAAGATGCAGGTTCAAATCCTGCTCCTGACTGTTATTTTCGATTTCACATTTTTCACTTTGTGTTTATATGGCTATGTCAAATGCAAAAAAAAATATCAAAATATCAAAATGATTTACAAAGGTGGGGTCTTACCAACTGAAACAAGCAAGGTTCTACTACGGGGAGCTTGTGCGAGTAAATGGCACTTATTGTTATTTACCCGTAATACTAGGTCAAAATAATGATTTAATCAGAGCCAGAATCAATTCACAACATGTAACAATAGAACTCACAATAGATGTCACAATAGAGCTTATTATTCTTATTTACTAATTAGTAAAGACTAAAAAAGCGATTTTGTTTAGAACATTAACAGCTTACTATTTTAGTTACAGGGAAAGCGTCTGCGCACTTCTTGGCCACCATAGGGACGGATGGATGGACCGGGGAACGTCCGCCACCTGTAAGCCCCCCTGCGAAGGTGCGACAATTCGGTGTGCGGACGCGTCGGTCAATACAGGGTACCCAAAAGGGTAAAGCGCCGGCGGACCACTGAAGTAATGTCACACAGACACACAGTACCAATGGTCCGCTAGTACTTACAGGAGGAAAGAGAGATAGATGGCTGGTTTATTTAGTGGGTGAGGGCTCCACACGAGTTGTTCGTTGCCCCAAAGAAGGGGTGTGTGATTAGGCATATTTTCTGTTTAAAGAAAAGGATGATGTGCACTCACTATGACTGTACTATCACTATGGTACCTGAGCTGGGGCCACTTTAATGATGTAAGTGCTCTATTTCGATGTTTAGACAATATCTTTGACGAACAAAATCAAATGTCATGAAGAGATTTTGGCGGGAACATGAAAGAAACATGTAGTAGCTTTACATTATTACCCAAAACTTGTGTATGTGCATAAGTGTTGGCAAGTGACATATTGCGCTGTAACCTGTTTTTTCGTGTTTCGCCAAAACTCCGTAGAAGCTTCCAGTAAAGTCATCACCGCTGTACTGAGGTATGACTGACTCGACTATGACTAATTTTCTAGGAGTTTGACTTGTGTGACACATTAATTTTACTATACTTACTTGATGCAATGTGAAACTTGATACTGGCAACAAATGGCTTAGGCTGATTGCCATAATCAAAAAAGAAGAAGAATATAATAAAACTTTTAAAAATAAGCTTTTGTTCATTATTTATTACCATATCCTAAACTTGAGATATTTTTTCATTATTTATTCCTAAACTTCGGATATTATTTTCTTCTTGTCTGTTCATTAGTGTGCTCATAACATAGTTGTTTTTTTATTTATGGATAATTTGCTGCGTTATATATTTTGCTAACTACCTCACGTGGTTTAATCCGCGTCAACTTGGTTTACTTACTAATATAGCCTATGTAACCTTCCTCAATATATAGGCTCTATCAGGATCTTTTTTTCAACCTTTTTTTATGTATTACTATTGAGCACGAGTCTCCTCTCATGGTGAGAGAGATTAGGCTATAGTCCACCAAGCTGGTCCAGTGCGGATTGACAGACTTCACAAGCTGTTGAGAAAATTTCTCAGGCATGCAGGTTTTCTCAAGATGATAAATGGCAAAAAAATACACGCTCTGTGATGACTAGGTACAGGTATCTAACATTATTCACCACATGGCTACTACAGGACTTCCCCCTTTTTTTGTTAAGACGCGAAGAAATATTCCTAACCGCACACCCTGTTGTTTGGGGCAAAGGACAAGGAGGTACTGTGCTCTCATCCACTAAATAAACGTGTCATTTGACCGCCTGTATTGGCGGACCACTGGAACTGTATGCCATTACTTCAGTAGTCCGCCGGCAGCTTACCCTCAGGTACCCTCTCTGAGTGACGCATCTGCAGACCTAAGGTAGTATCTGCCATAGCATTCATGCCTCGACTGCACCTGCACCAGTTGGAATATAAAGACATGCCCACTCTTTCAGCATCGGTTGGTCCACACTACAAGATCCACACTCCCATTGATGAATATTCTAGCCATTCTAACTAGGCATAGACTTGTTTTCAGGATCATAATTCCCTATAAAACATAGGTAACTAGGTAACCAACTTAAGTATAAATATGCATCGTGGTTTCAGTCAGACTCCGAACTATTATTGATTAGTTTCCCGATTGAAATTATTGTTCTGAACAAATAAATCATAAATGCTAGATTTTTAAACAAATTCAATTTAAGGCATTTTCATATAAATACATTCAGTTTAAGTTTAGGTATTATAACCTCACTTTATTAAATGAAAATACGAATTTCTCTTTAACTCGGGTACCGAAATGAAAACTATTTATAGATTATGAAACTAGGCATTTTTTTTCTATTAGATATATGAGAAATCAAGAAGGCACATGGATTATTGTACTTGGCCTAATCGCCTAACAAAATTGACACTCTCCTTTGTTTTGTATACTAGATTTTCCTTAATTCTTCACTTGGGCAAGTTGTTGCGGTATCAAACTAACCATTAATATATCACCGTAATTCTGGTCGTCCATTAATTGTTTGGAAACTTAGATTATTAATATTATTAATCTAAGATTGGAAATTAGGTGGAGCGGCAGATACCAAAATGTTGTTTTGATTGAACCGTAGCCGTGTGGATTTTGGTTTAAAACGCAAGACAGTTGTTCTGATTGCTTGTTGAGCGTACTGGTATATTTTTCGTAGGCAACTATTATTTTCTGTCCCCTAGACTTGCCAAAAAAACTAATGTTAACGGGTGGCTGTTCGATGATCGATCGCTCATTTGTAAAGTTTATAAAAATATGCTAATTGAATATGCTGATATATAAATATGCTCCGATAGTTCGGACATGAAAGAACGCCGGACGAGCGACTGGTTAAGAAGATATACAATGCGAAAGTGGAATGATGTAGGTACACTGGGATTTCGAGACTCTACTACCTAGACCAAATCGGTTATGTATTGAAGGAAGGTGGGGTCTGGAGTCTACGAAACCGACGAGCGTGTATGAAGAGAATTATGAATGTTGAGCAAGCGAAAGATGTATGCCAGAATAGAGCCTTTTGACACTCTGTTCTCTCTGCCAACTCCGCAAGTGAGATGGCGTGATGATTATGACACATAAATATAACTACTGCTGTATCACTAAGTACAAGTAGACACATATTACAGCAGGTTAATACATTCGATAAAGCGAACGGAATCTTTGCAGCCGATGATTCTTTGACTCCCACCACTATCTAATCAAAACAGACTGATCCAGAAAGCTGTGCAAAACAAGTGCAGTACGTAACTTACAAACAAAGATATAAACATCGTTAAAAATATTGATAACTTCCAATTAAACATAAGATAAGCAAATCATAAATAACTTTGAAATATTTGTCAGCAATACTTTCTTCGACAACTTATTGTGTTCAAATCTATGGCTTGCACTGAACTAGTGAGAAGACCAAGACTCAGCCTTAGTCACCAGTTCAGTGCAAGCCATTGATCTTCTCTGAATGATAAGAGTGTGGTGACGGACTAAGAATACAAGTGTCACAACCCCATTCTTTCCCACGGGTGTCGTATGAGGCGACTAAGGGAAGTAAGCAATTATCAGTCATTGCATGACTGGTGGTAGGGCTGGGTACCAAGTGGGAGTACTCACTTGGTATCGGGCCCGAGCGGGTTGGTACCACCATTTCCCGTGTGACCGGCCATGAAGTTTGTTTGTGCACATCGTTGCGTTTTGGCTGTAACAGGAGATAGCCGTTTATATTTCATTTGATATCTGTGAAATGAATTGGTGAGAAGCGGCTTGACAATACTCTTGTTATAGTCGATGGGCGACGGTTACCATTTACCATCAGATAGACCGTGGCTCGTCTGCCACTACATGCAATAAAAAAAAACTCTCATACTCAAGGTCACACTAATTATCTATATGCCAAAATAGCTGTCCCACGGCAACTATTAATTTTACGGGCATGAAAAGTAGTCTATGCCCTTGTCTGGGCTCCAGATTATGTGCATGCTAAAATTTCGTGATGATAGGTTCGGAAGTTAAGCGTAAAAGTGTAACAAACGAACTCACTTTCGAATTTATAATATTATAGTAAGGATGCAGACATAGGCTCTGTTACAGCTATTAGTATAGAATATACGAGTAGATAGAAAAGCTTCCCTTATTGCGACAGGCGACAGGTACTAGTGGCAGAGGTGATGATATATACCATATATGTCCATCCTTATCTATTAGCCGCATGTAACCGAAGCAGTTATGACCGATAAACTCAGTATCAGTCTTAACGAGAGATAACGACACGCCAACCCCATTAAAATTGAAGCGTTTATGGAGGCTAGATGTTGTTTTTAGCACCGCATTGATTTTTGGGTAGAATTTTGTCCTGAACAGTTTTTTTAGATATTTTTAGCATTGTCGGTTGGTATAATGTATGAAAATACTTCCGACAGATGGCGCAGGCGTCATGCAAGACGTTAAGTATGAATGAATTATCGAAATTAGCAATCAGGAGCAATCGTCACGATTGCTGAATTGGCAAAGCATCTGGAGGGTATCCAGGAGATGCAGGTTCAAATCCTGCTCGTGACTGTTATTTTTGATTTCACATTTTCACACTTTGTGTTTAATGTACTATTCTGTCAAGAAAGTACCGGGAAAAGATCGATAACACACAACATTTTTGGAACGAAGTTCCTTATCGCGCGTTGTGAAAGGGGTCTAGACGGAAAAAAAATTCACGAACAGTTGTAACGACACTTTTTGCTTTTTGTTTGCTTTTTTGTTATATTTTTTTATTTGTTTTTTTGTTATATTTTTTTATATAAGTTTATATTACATTATATTTGTTAATAATAAAAAAATATTATTATAACTTAAAAAAAAAATACAATTCCTTCACTAATTAATCGAAAGGAACTTCGTTCCATCCGGGTGTCCCGTGACACCTCTCAAGTTTTGTTATTCATCCAAATTTATTTTATCACCTTCAAAGTATGCTCCTTCAGAAACGATAGACTTACGCCAACGAATAATCCAATCATCAAAAACATTTTTTAAACGCTGTTTTCGGAATTCAGTTCATTTCTCGCCTCGAATTCTCCTTTATGTCTTCTACCGATTGAAAACGGGTGCCACGAAGTGGTAATTTGAGTTTAGGAAAAAGAAAGAAGTCGGCTGGTGCCATATCTGGTGAAAATGGTGGTTGCTCGATGTTATGTTGTTGAGCGATTGGACAAAAATTCATTCACAATGATGGCCTTGTGCGAAGGCGCATTATCGTGGTGCAAAATCCAACAAATTTTCTTTCCACAAATCTGGCCTTTTTCGTAGAACATGCTCTCTTAAACGCCGCATAACGCTCAAATAATATTCTTTATTTACCGTTTGACCTTCTGGCAAGAATTCCGAGTGCACAACACCGCGATAGTCAAAGAAAACAGTCAACATGACTTTGACTTTAGATCGACTTTGGCGTGGTTTTTTCGATTTCGGTTCAGTTGGAAGTCGCCACTCCGAAGCTTGTTGACTAGTTTGCATGTCAAACTCGTAAACCCACGTCTCTTCATCAGTAACAATGCGTTTCATGAATGTTGGGTCGGAATTGACTCGTTCTAGCAAGTCCTCAGCGACTCTTATGCGATTGAGTTTTTGGAGAAAATTCAGGTCTTTTGGGACTAGCCGAGCGGAAACATGTTTCATACCCAAGTGATTATTTAAAATGCTATGGATCGACTCGTGAGACACAGAAAACTCGGCGGCTATCTCTCTCAAAGATGAATGAGGATTTTCAGTCACTATTTCCTTTACTTTTGCAATGTTAACTTCAGTTGCAGACGTTGATGGCCTACCAGAGCGGGGCAAATCTTCCATCACATCTCGACCGCTTTTAAACGCTTTGTACCACTCATAAGCACATGTTTTTGATAAAGTCGATTCACCGTAAGCCTTCTGTAACATTTTCAGTGACTGCGAACACGAAATTCCATTGGCGATGCAAAATTTAAGACAAACTCTTTGTTCGATGTTTTTGTCCATTATGAAATTCGCAATACACACTAGATATGATATAACTAAAAACAGCACTGTATTTAATATAAATAACAGATGCAACTCAAACTCCGCGCCAAAATGGATAACAGTTGTGCCAACAAAAAAACAAAAATTTGAATTTGGTACCATAAACAAATCATCCATTCCCAATACTTTCTTGACTGAATGTATTACTACTAAGCATGTAAAAATGCTATAAATATATTATGGTAAAAATAAAAATATCTAAATATTTTTAGGGCCGAGTCATTATTACGTAAAAATCTTAATTATAAAATTAAGTTTACCTGGTCGGTATAATATATGAAAATACTTCCGACAGATGGCGCAGGCGTCATGCAAGACGTTAAGTATGAATGTGTTATTAAAATTAGCAGACAGGAGCAATTGTCACGATGGCTGAATTGGCAAATCATCTGAACTGTATCCAGGAGATGCAGGTTCAAATCCTGCTCGTGACTGTTATTTTCGATTTCACATTTTCACACTTTGTGTTTACGGAACTGGGGGGTTTGGCAGAATCTCACATCTCACATGTCGATCATATCGTCTCGCTTGTACGATCACCGTGATTGGCCAACGGATTATTGTGACATCACGCGTCGGTTTCTCAACCAATCACAGTGATCTCGATACGGTCGACACGTGAAATATGACATTCTACCTCAGGGGGCAGTTTTGTTATTATGCCTTCCTTATCGATCTATACGTGGTCTACTCTGCATGTGCTCTTGGCAGCTATTCCGCTGCCCTTAACGGTCACCTGTACGGGGCCTGCAGCGACCCTTGTAGGTTAACCCATGCACTACTAAAGCCACACATTATTGTTAGGTAAAAGTACATGATAAACATTTTTATCTGTATTTTATCACTTAACATGCTCAGCTACTTCCAAATCATCAAATAGTATATATTTTAATTGCAAAATTAAACTTACTATATTGGATTAGCATGTAAATGCATCCGATAGGTGGCGTGGGTCGTAAAGACTTTGATGTGGAGATTGGGTATGGCCGTTGGTCAGTGTGATGGCTTAGCGGTTAGAGCACTTCCCCGGATTGAAAGGGACGCAGGTTCGATTCCCGCTCGCACTAAAAGTTCTCTTTTTCTACATTTCACAAATAATTTGATGAATAATTTAACATGAGTTAAAAAATTATAACATAAATATAGGTACGAATGAAAATGTAGAGTATTACACGATTGATAAGTTTTCCAATGAAGTTCGTTACTGAACCTAACGCACAGATAATATATAATTAGACAATTTAATGTCACGTCATTGAGAGCGTCCATATTGTTTTTACGAGCAGTTCAAGAACACAAATTAAATGAAAGAGATAACTTGTATCCATGGATAGTTTTTATCTCATTACCTACTGGTTATCAGACGTTCAGCTATGCATACTTCTTTAATTGTAAATACTTATGCATTTGTTTCATCTTAAAATAATATACAGGTCACTTCGTTTCACGCAAATATACCTATGAGCAACGTTAAAAATAAGTCCCCCCAAGTGCAGTACGCCAGTTGATTTATTCAGTCATTCTAACTCATAGACAAAGTATATACTATCTCTGTCTAACTTCTAACTAGTAAGTATAAATGGTAGACAATAGTGGTAAAACCATCGATGTCCATTCCGAGGTCCATGCACAAGTTTTGAGATTTTTCGTAATTGTGTGTGTATCTGCCCGGTGAAGGCAATATATGGTGTGGAAGGCTGTGCACGCCGTTTTGATGTGAAAACATCTAATGCGGAGGGTGGTTAAAACCGGCTGTTGGCGCTAATTTATTTAATTGTTTTTAACGCCATCTGTTGACAAAAGCATCTAACTAGGAAATATAATGTAAATGAATAAACCAATAACAGTTTTAATTCGTCTATGGATAACGAGAAGACGCTTACCAAAAATTATATAAGACTCGAAGAAAGAAAGAAAATCGATGTTTTCACATCTGCGAGACGTCCCGTGTTTTTGTTAAGGCGGGGAAAAAAATACCTAATAGCAGGCCCTGTTATTCGGGACAACAGATAGGGTAGTGGGGGTCCCTCATTTGAGGGGTCTGCCGGCGGCTTGCCCTTCGGATCGTGATATTAAATAGTATAGACATAAGAGTAGATAGCAGCACAAAAAAAGCAACAAAAAATTAAATAAACTTAATATGTATTATATTTTTATAGATTAAGTAATTTTTTGTTATATTTGTACAGATTAGATCCACGATAATTTATTGTAACACATTTCACAACAATAGATGTCGTTTTCCATGAGATTTAAAATAATAAACATGATAAAAAATGAACTCTTGGCCTTCAAATCTAATAACGAACAAAGTAAAACCGGCGGCGGTCTCATTGTAAATAACGAGTGAATGTATACGAGCAATTAAATGTTTTTGTAAGAATTTTATGAAATTTAGCGCCACATTTTGAGTGAAAACGGCTCTGAGCCAAAATCTTTACAGGCATGCAAATACGCAGAGTACAATACAGATTTCATAAAGTTTCGGCAACAATCGTACGTAAACAAGGGCTTACACAGAATCTTTGTTCAATTAATGAGGTTTGAAAAACCTTGCTCCTTCCTGGCTGTAGTAAACTATCTATCGCGCCGTAAACTAGATTATGTACCTACATTTATTACATTTTGCAAGATTTTGTGATTGTTTTACTGAGAGTGTTCCAATATTATTCAAAACAGGTTTCCCATTCAATGAGGTTTTAAGCCACTACATTGGCCTAATGCAAATGCAAGTTGGTATATAGACTCCGTAATTATAATCCTAACTATTATGAAGATTTTTAGATTTTTTATCTGTTTGTCGGTATGTCTGTTTGTTTGTTCGCGCATCACGCAAACACTACTGAACGGATTGTGATGCAACTTTTTTATTTGATAGCTCTTGATTAGACCTAAAAACTGGTTTTACAATCATTTTATCCGCTACTGTATCGAGAACCTGAGGTTACCTATAACCTAAAAACTAGCTTTTTGGCTGCAGCGGAGCCGCGAGCAAAGACTAGTCTTTCAATAAAATCTCTCAGGAAGACAAGTACCCTCACATAATTTTAAAGTGGTTTATATTGGCCTCCCGCCTGAGTGTTGTTGGTTCGATTCCCACACAGGACAACCCTTTGTGTGATCCACAAATAGTTGTTCTGAGTCTGGGTATACTTTGTGTCCGTGAAATTGTATTTTTATGATTTGCGATACAAGGATACAAGGATTATTCATAAATAAAGGGTGTTGTCTTTAAAAAAAAAAAGCTAAGAGGTGCGTGCTTACCAGCCCTCGCCTACTAAATAAACCCGCCGTGTACCGTCTCTCCGCCCGCCAATATAGGCGGAGAGACCACTAGAACTGTAAGTTACATTACTTCAGTGGCGTGTGTGCTTCGACCACAAACTGGAAATTTATTCTATGACTGTCTTAAGAGTCCTCAATTTTATTTCTTGGTAAAAAAAACAGTGTGATCTTTACTTTCTATCTTAGGTGTCAGTGTCGATTCCGATCTTATGAAAAATTAAAAAAAAAATTGAATTTGATAACCCTTAGTCCTATCGTGATTTTGTAACTTTAGTTACTTTAAACATATCGTAATATACGTTGGGTCAAAAACCTCTTAAGTAAATATGACGCATGTAAAGGTCACGATATAATATCAACTAGTACCCGCCCGGCGGTCGAAATTCGACCAGTACGTGTAGTTATTGAAAATTTAAAGAAAACTTATGTCGATTATTTTATACTACGAGGGTGGGTAACAAGCATACGGTACCACTTAGTGGTAAGCGGTTACACACACAAATTTTTACAAAACAAAATAAAAAGTGCCTACTTATCATACTAATATCGAAAGTGGTTGGTTTGTATTGTATCGAAAATGCTTGGTACCCAGCCTTACCACCTTTACTGGTGGTAGGGCTGGGTACCAAGTGAAGAGTACTCACATGCTATCGGGCCCGAACGGGTCGGTACCACCGTCTCTTGTGTGACTAGTCTTGAAACACGTCAGTGTGTTTTGGCTGTAGCAGAAGATAGCCGTTTATTCTTTCATTTCATATCTGAGAAATGAAATAGTGAGCAGCGGCTTGACAATACTCTCGGTATAGTTGAGTCCATGAGCGACGGTTACCACTTACCATCAGGTGGGCCGTGGCTCATCTGCCATCCTAGCAATAAAAAAAAAAGGGGAAGCTTGTAAAAGTTGTGAAGATGTTTGTCCGTCAACCACGCCGCAGTTACTAAGCTTTCCTACGAATCTTTTCGATATACAGTCGTGGTCACCTAATTAGGGACAATCTCTAGTTGAGCCAAATTGTGAATTAATTTTTTATTTTCCAACGAGTCTTAACAATATTCCATATCTTTTACATGTAGGTATAATTAGTCATTGATGTGCCCGATTATAAAAACAATAACAACTTCTTAAACATTAAACCTCTTTACAGTATAGCTGATAGATTATCATAGTGCTATTTGTTCAAAGAATGCTGGCTGGCCATTTAATTAGGGACACTGATTGCGAATTGCGTTCTAATTTCAGAATTTGAATCTCAATACTTTTTTATTTCTTCTCTTATTGTTTTGTGGTAGTTTTGGCAGCAACCCAGATTTTTTATTTTAAGTTTTGAGAATTATTTTGAAGAAAAATGGGCAAATATAAAAGTTGTGATCCAACACTACGAAAAATTATCCTGAAGTTTGTCGAGCGTGGTTGGTCATACCGAAGGATAGCACAACATTTAAATTGTTCAAAAACTATGGTATGCAATGCAGTGCAACATTTCAGGCGCTATAACACAGCTTTAAATGTGTCCAGAACAATAAAAGATCGAGAAAAACAACTCCGCAAGAAGATAGAATGGTAACCAGGTTAGCTAAGAAAGATCCGTTTCTAGGCTCTATTTTAATAAAACACGAAGTGTTTGGGGCAGACGAAAGAGCCGGTGTATCAGCGAGGACCGTTCGATGACGTCTGGTAGAAGCAGGGTTGTTCGGAAGAGTGGCTCGCAAAGTACCGTTATTGAAGAAAGAACATAGAAATGCTCGTTTGGCGTTTGCACGTAAATATGGACATTGGACATACGCCCAATGGCAACATGTATTATTCTCTGACGAGACCAAGGTTAATTTGATTTCTTCAGATGGAAGGCAATATGTACGGCGTCCTGTAAAAGCGGAAATGAATCTAAGATTTACAAAAAAACAGGTGAAACATGGCGGTGGAAACATTAAAATGTGGGGTTCATTTTCTGGACGTGGAGTGGGACCTGTAAGGAAAGTTCAGGGTAACTTAGACCAACATCAATACAAGGCAATATTGGAAGAAACTATGCTTCCCTATGCTGAGGAGCATCTCCCTATTATATGGACGTTTCAGTAGGATAACGACCCGAAACATACTGCCCGTTCAGTCAAGTCGTTTCTTACCAGTCAGTCAGTATTGGTGCTAGATTGGCCAGCAAATAGCCCGGACCTCAACTGAGCACCTTTGGCACGAAATCAAGAAAAAAGTTGCCACTTATCGTACTACAACTTTAGATGAACTTAATGAAGCTTTTTGTGGGGCATGGGCAAACATTCCTGTCGAAACATGTCAGAAACTGATAATGTCTATGCCACATCGGTGTCAAGCGGTAATTACTAACAAAGGTTTTGATACTGGGTATTGATTTTACACGTAATAAAATGGAGCTGTTAAAGATATTATAATACTGCAGATTATTAGTTTTGTTTAACTCTATTTCTCATTATACTTTACTGTCCTTAATTAAATGTCCAGCTACAGAATTGTACCTTAAAATTTAATACATGTTTAACATTTTTGATCTATATTTTTTAGCATTTGAAATGCTCGGCCACTTCTCAAAGTACAAATTATTTGCGAATAAGGAAAAAGAGATTTTTGTCGTAAAGACAAATGTGATAAGGAGATTGGGATGGTCGTAAGACCTGTACTATATAGCTCAGTGGCTTAGAGCACTTCCCCGGATTGGAAAAGACGCGGGTTCGTTTCCCGTTAGTACAAAAAATCTCTTTTTCCTTATTCGCAAATAATGTGTACATGTTTAACCTTTGATATTAAATATTTTAATCTATTTGTTTAATCTTTTATTTACAGTCATTTATAGCATAATAATCGGACCAAATTATGCAGGAATAATAGGTGCTGAGAAATCAATAGGGTTTTATATTTATATGTACATAACCGGTTATAGCTCTTCACTATCTTGAATGTCCCTAATTAGTTGACCACTACTGTATATCCCAAATTGTCAGTCCAGAAATTAGATGGTATAATATACACAGGCTCCTTGGTAACCCCTGCATTCCCGGTTAAGACGGTCATGTATAATGTGTGGGTTATATTATAACTTACTTATAAAACACTGCCTCTGTGGTGCAGCGGTTGTGTAAGCGACTGCTGATCATGAGGTCTCGGGTTCGATTCCCGGGTCGGGCAGTATCATTGAGCTTTTTCGTAAAAAGAAAAATTTTCAGTAGCAGCCCGGTGTTTGTAAATCTGCCCGGTAGACGGCAATAGGTTCGCCCCCTATTACGTGGGACTTCGTGAGTCGTGGGTGTGTAATACACCTCTGCCTACCCCTTCGGGGAATACAGGCATGATGCTGTGATGTATGTCTTCGTCTACTTCTATACTATTATAAAACTGTAACAGAGTTGTGTCTGTACATTCAAGATATTTGAGAAAAAATGACTGTAATAGGCTATATAGGCGTGTCTAAACACAAAACAATTTTATTTAGAATTTTTGTCTGTTTGTTTGTTTGCGCATCACACAAAAACTACTGAACGGATTTTGATGCAACTTTTTTTATTTGAAAGACCTTGATTAGACTTAAAAACTGGTATACATTTTATCCCGCTACTATATCGGGACCCTGAGATATAACCGAAAAACTAGCTTTTGGCTGCGGCGAAGCCGCTGGCAAAGGCTAGTTAGAATATAAATACGTTCTCTATGGCACATGATAATTGGTTCAGTAGTCGTGTGAAAAAGTAACAAACAAGCTCACTTTCGTATTTACTATATTAATGATTTCTTTTGAGTAAACTACCGTTGTGTTTTGTATGGTGAGTGAGAACGCCGGAGGCCCAAATACCCTCCCTATCCTCTCCTTATCATCTTTCCTATCCTCCCCTTAGTATCCATCTATTATACTTCCTCTCCACCTGCCTCCCATCCCTTAGAGATGGCGACGTGCGAGTGATGCCTCTGGTGTTTCTAGCGTCGTAGGCTACCATAGCCGCTTACCATCAGGTTGTTGTTGTTACTTGTTTGCCCACGTTGAATAAAAAAAAGACGGAACACTATTGAAACTTAAAAGTTATATCGTGTACATTGGGAGCCTGGCATGGCCCTTTGGCCAGGCCATAATTTTGCCGACGGACCACTGAAGTGATGTCTAACTGTTCCAGTGGTCACGGTACACGGCGGGTTTATTTTGTGGGTGGCCCTACACTACCCTGTTCGTTGCTCCGAACCGCACAGTTAGGTACATTTTTGCCCACCTTAACAAAAAAAGGCCTTAATTTAGCCTCTCTTGAACTTTGAAATCAGAACCTGCCATTTTGACCCAGTTATGCTGCAAAACATTGACACATATTTTACGAATAAATCTAGTACTTTTGAACACAATTTGCATTGTTTACCCGCGTCACCAATATACCTCTCGGTTCCGTAAAGTGTGCTGCTGACTTTGTAAACGATTGACACAGATATTCGATTGGTAATTCATTTCATATTTTATACGAGAAAGATTACTTAGGTAGTTTTAAGGTAAGTATATGTTTAAAAGAAAATTGGTAACCAATTAAAACCAAGGAATACAATGATATCCGGCATGTTGCCGACGTTCATTTGTATTTTATGTTTTTATATTTCGAACAATGTATAGTTTTTAAGGCTCAAAACAATAAATCCAGTGTGTTTTGAAAATTCGTGTTTTAATGACATCGTTTTCTTTTTTTGTAAGGGTATCGAGTTCGAGCGGCAGTATAAGGTCGGGACCACGCCGACCCCGCGGAAGTAGCATATCTTAATTTTGGGGGACAGTAATGGATTGAGAAATTTTAAAATCGAATAAGCAATAGAAACCAGCGACAGCCTAACGGGAAGACCTATTGTCTACCGTCACGAATTCGATCGTACCGTTTGATCTGTGCCTCGAAAAGCGTGAAATGGAATAGGGGGTGCTGAAGTAATCGCCAATTAAAGTATCCCGAAGTAGATATACGCCAGGGAGACAGTACATAAGAACTGTAGTATATCGGGGGACATGTTCTATAAGTGTTATAGAACATGTTGAGCCGTTTAGTAGCTTTTGAGTTCAAAATATGTCAGGTTCAGTCGTAGACACTCAAATAACTTTAATGTACAGACACAGCTCATACAGTTTATAATACTCGTAGTGTTTAATGTATGTTGCTAAGCATGTAAAATGCTAAAAATATATATAAAAATATCTAAATACTCGTAGTATCAATATATTGGTTTAAAAAAGTATGTCATAAAAAAAAGCATTTAGGTAACTAAAGTTTGAATATTTGAAAAAAGAGCTTGTGAAAAAATACTGTCTGTAAACAAAAAAATATATTCTAAGTTCAAACATCTTTAACTCGTTTCCCGCGATGCGCTTGCACGATAAATTGCATATGGCTGATACACCGCAAAAAAAAAAAAAATGGCGATCATCGCATCGTCTATCATTAACCGGCTATGTACACCTGCTGGAGGTATGTAAAGCCTAATATTAACTAAAGTTTGAATATTTGAAAAAAAGAGCTTGTGAAAAAATACTGTATGTAAACAAAATAATATATTCTAAGTTCAAACATCTTTAACTCGTTTCCCGCGATGCGCTTGCACGATAAATTGCATATGGCTGATACACGGCAAAAAAAAAAAAATGGCGATCATCGCATCGTCTATCATTAACCGGCTATGTACACCTGCTGGAGGTATGTAAAGCCTAATATTAAGTGTAGGATGACAGTAGCGAAGCAGATAATTGCGTGAACCGACCAGTTCTTCTGCTCTGCTGTAGTATATTTACCCTTTCAAGAGATGGCCTTCGCGAATTAATATCTAGTGATTTATTTTGGATCTGCATTTTAGCACCTGACATGCTCAGCTACTTTAAAGAACAAATTATTTGTGAAAGTGGAAAAAAATCCAGTGGTTCGGACATGTGGAAAAAATGCCGGACGAGCGACTGGACGTAGGTACAGGAGGAGACCGAGACTCACCTACTTAGACCAAATCGGTCTTGTATTAAAGGAAGGTGGAGTCAGGAGTGTAGTGTAGCGTACAAAAGAATTATGAATGTTGAAGACGCTAGAGATATATGTATGCAAGAATAGAGCCTTTTGGCACTCCGTTCTCGCTGCCTATCCCGCAAGGGACACGGCGTGATTATGAGTAAGTAAGTAAGTGGAAAAAGAGATCATGCTAGCTTCACATTTAATGATTTGTAAATAATACTTTCTGATATTAACGCGAATGTTACACATTAGGAAATAAAACTACGTTTACAGAATCTATCGCGTTTACTTGATTTTCTACTATCCCGATGTTTTGAATACTTTACAGCATTCATGATCACCGTTGGACTTAGATGTTAGACGTCCAAGCCTTGGACGTCTAACATCTACGTCCACCGTAAACGCGATAGATTCCGTAAACGTGTTTTCTTTCATCATTTGTAAATATATAATTTATCTTTTTAGAATTACTAAAAAATATTTTAACAATGATCATGCTTTTTTCGCCAGTCGTCACGAGCAGAATTTAGGGGGTGATAAATGCTTACTTCCGTTAGTCGCCTCGTACGGCACCTACGAGAAATGGGGTAGTGGTACTTGTATTGGTCCGTCACCACATGGAACAATACATTGATATTCTTTTTTATAAATTATGTAGACGTCATAGGCATGGTGTGAAGGTCTTTCTTTTCACTCTGAGAGAAGATTACAGAGTATCGTGCCAAACAGAGTAGGTAGTAAGTTGCTAATAAACATTATAACGTAATATAATTACGTAATATAGTAATATAATAACAATTGTCTATGATGGAAAGCGTAGGTTTTTTTTAATTGCGTGTCATGGCAGACGAGCTACGGCACGGCCCACCTGACGGTAAATGGTAACCGTCGCTCATGGACTCATCTCTACCGAGGGTATTGTCAAGCCCCTGCTGACCATTTCATTTCACATATTTATATGAAATGAAAGACGGCTATCTTCTGATACAACCAAAATACACCGATGTACTTCATGGCCGGTCGCACAGAAGATGGTGGTACCAACCCGCTCGGGCCCGATAGCAAGTGAGTACTCCCACTAGGTAGCCAGCCCTACCACCAGTAATGCAATGGGTGATAATTGCTTACTTCCCACAGTCGCCTCGTACGACACCCGTGGGAAAGAATGGGGTGTTACTTGTATTCTTAGTCCGTCACCACACGGACAACGGTAACGGTACTTCTCCTTTGTTAAAATATTTTGTGTTCTTAATTCAAAATTGCTATAGTTTAAAAAACTAAAAAAAAACATTCTTAAATAGCTAGTCGAACTAAAAAGTAGGAAATAATATTTATAATCAAATTTTGTATTTGATTATAAAAAAAAATATAGAGTGCTTGCCACCCGCCGTCTCCCTTGCGATGCAGGCACAGAGAACAGAGTGTCAAAGGCTGTATTCTTTTTTGCATACATCTCTCGCTTCCTGAATATTCATAATTCTCATCATATACGCTCGCCGGTTTCGGAGAGTACAGACTCCACCTTCTTTCAATACATGACCGATTTGGTCTAGGCAGGTCATTGTATATCTTCTTAACCACTCTCTCGTCCACCATTCTTTCCACATGTTCGAATCATCAGAGCATTCCCTTTTGCATCTTTACACCAAAACTCTCTTTCATACCTACACGCTCTCTTACGTCGTCGTTACGAATGAAGTCTGACTGACATCCTCCATACCCATACATAGACCTAACTCTATAGATTTTTCGCAGAGATCGCATTTCTACCGCGTTAATTTTACTAGCATGTTCGTTTCTGCAGACCCAACTCTCGCTTTCTATATAATAATTTTGAGACAAGCACTGCGTTGTGTATTGTGACACGTGCCTTCTGGTTAAGGTGGTGGTTGGCGAGAATTTGTCCCCAAGGCTCCTAATTTGTAAAATGAATTGTTAGATATAGATATAGCTTAACTATTGCACTCAGAGTAATTAATTGTTACAAACAGTTCCTTGTATGGAAATACTAAGGGGAACTAGTTATAAGTAAAAAAAATACCTAAGTATAGAATAGAGTTCATGAAGTTATAATATTTATGTGACATAACTAACATATTATTTGTGATACTCGTAACTATCAAGCGTGATAACTTAATTGCTTGATAGCTTTTTATAATGGATAATGATTAATATTTGAGGATAATTCCATCTATTAGAATTTTAATCGTTATACATTAAATAACGCTTTGTATATAAACGTTTCTACACAATGGAAGAAAGTAAAGTCAATTCTTTACGCTATTTCATATTTTATCATGCTTTAGTAACAGAAATCACGACCTACGTGGTATTGTTTTCGATTCGCCATGATTCGATTCGCCAAATTACAAATATTTGTGTAGTCCACAACATGTAGTTCTAGGGTGTCCTAAGTTTAATATTTCACAATCAAATACAATTTTAGGCCACAAGCTTTCAAACTTCTTGTATAGTAATTGTTATATCTACGCATTTATTCCGTGTTTCGATGCAATTTTGAAGAAAACCTGCACTCGGCTACTTCTTATCATAATTAAGTACTTTTACTTTTTATTTTTGCCAAGAACCGGATTCACCGAAAGGAACTGGTTACAAGCGTAATATTCGACATTGACCTTGAAATAAACCAATAGTACATTGTTACCTTAGGGATGAAAGCAACTTATTTAGTAGAGGGCTTCAATAGTTCGAGGGACTAAAGTAAGTCTTTATCCCGAGGTAAACACTGTGCTTTTCATTACGAATACGAGGAAACTAAAAATAAAAATCATGAATTAGCTAAAGAAAAAATGAGACTTTAAAAAATTGAATTTGGCATCGCCGTTTTCCAGCTGATTTTGTTTTTTTTCTGTGGCCTGTCAGCTATTCAGCCATTATTTTTCATTATAATTATTGAAAAAATATAAATCTTCGTTATTTTAAAGATATAGTTGCAACTATATTAAAATAAAGTCATACAAAAATCAAATTCTTTGATAAATAAATACTTAACTTTATGTTATTTCAATTTTACATCGCGCTGTAATTGACTGGCTGTACAGAAAATAGAACTGTTTTTTTTATAATTACTCAGCTGTCAGTTGAAAGTAATTCTCCTTAGGGCTGAAAAGTATTACTTTCAACCCGCTCCTCAGGCAACTTCAGGCCTACTTTCAGAGTATGAGTAATGAAAAATTATTTACTTACGCGGTATTGCAACTCCAATAAACAAATCAAGTAGGTGTAAGTATCTTACCTATTTAGGAAATTTCTTTCGAAATTATGTTATTTTAAGGGTCGAATCGATACATTGCGGTTTAGTTTCATACGATACTGATAATGAGGAAACTTGCGTTCTATTCTGCGGTTTTCTATAAAATATATGGGTTTACCGGGTAATATTGTTACATACTGTAATATTAACTAATATGATTTTGCCGGCTAAAATTGTTAAGTAGGTACTAATCAAAATGATTACAAAGCTTGTATAATTTAACATAATGAACAGTTTTTTTATATTAATTATCATGTATCCTAGTTTATTCTTCTTCCAAATAAATTAATATTCTAGGCAGCATTGTAGTTAAACAATTTACTTTAGGAAAAAAACTATTTTTATATACTAAAAACTATAAAAAATATTTTATTAATGTTTTACTAAAAAGAAATGTTGTATATTTTAGTTTTAATAATTATTGATTCGTGATAAATGAAAAAAAAAAAGAAATACGTACAACAAAATATGCCAAGATACACGCCAGCGACAGCCACTGCGATTTGGACGACATCGTTCCTCGTATCCTGGTCGAACTTCTTCAGCAAATCACTCATGATGTAAGCTTTCACTGGTCTCGTGGCGCACTGCGTCTCAACCATCTTCGTAACCTATCTTTTAAATTACGAAAAAAACCGAATGCACCGATAACCCGCGAACCGATAAACTAATTTGCATACAGAGGTCGCATGCTTCAAAAATTAACTCAATGATTGACGCGATGTCTCGTCCCGACTGAGAGTAACATATGAATGAAAGCAATACCGTTTGTTTGCCGCCCTAACACATTATTATTGTATTATCTATCTAAGCTAAAGATAGAAGCGGATACAATATTGTTTATATTATTTAATATTTTATTGGCTGCGAGTAACTTATTTTCTTTTTTTTTTTCTTTTGTTGTTATCGGATCTCGGAACCCGTTACTCCCGATGCGTTCCCAGACCAACTGGCTGTAAATGCCAAGTTTTTGTCCCTTATATACCTTTGCAGGTATTTTAAGAATTACAATTAAAAAACAAAACGTTGGCACTAAAAATACATCTTACTTTTCAATTATTCATTATGAATTAATGCACGTTTCATGATTTCACGTAAGTAGGTACCACTTATTATTTTACTCGATATTTCTTTGTTAACGAATCATTATGGTATGATGGCTGCTCAGCTTTTTGCACTTATTTAGTTTCAAGCGAATCCAGTATTGTTTCTCTGTATAATAATAATGTTATACTTAAGACTATTTTTTTTTTTAATTAGTGCCAAACAAACCAGTTGAAAATACAGCAAATACTAAAGTTATAGTTCTGGGATCCCCGACTTCAATCGCGACTTCAATGCGAGATGGCCCCTGACAAATTGTAGTTGCTTTCTTTGCCTGAGAATTGTTTGCTATTTTTTGTGTTTAATCCAGCATTGGAAAGATTAAATAATAGAAAAACGCTATGTTGTGTAGCCACAAATTTTTTGCGACATTTCCCACATTTTTGTAATGCTGGATCTTTGGGAAATAAACGTAGATCGGGGTTATTATTGTTACAGCACACTGAGGCATATTACGAGAAAATTAAAATTTACCAAACTACAGGTTACAGATTGTATGGAAATTATAGTTTTCAATGGCCATGTCGATAATACGCCATCTACCGTAAAATGGCAAGAAAACATCCCCATTGAGCGACATTTTTGCATAATAGGCGAGCTTTTGACCATTATGTTATTGTAAACGAGATGCCAACCTTTGTGACCGACAATGGTCACGCTTGCCAAATAGATATCTGTAACTTAGTATTAATAATCTACCTTCTGTTTACCGCAATCCAATATTCATACTAAACTTGTTTGAATACCTACACAATGACAAAGGAATTCGAGCTACTAAAAGCTTCTTCCGTATTGAATTAATAAACGAATAAAACGTGTCAACGCTCGGTCAAAAGGAAATATCAAGGAAATATCATACCAAATTTAAGTTACACAACATTAAATCAAGTCAAATCTCACTCAAAATTTTCTTAATTTCTACCCGACCGCATCGAAGGATTATTTTAATCATTATATGTAACTGAATGAATTATATGTAGTTGATAGACGGGTTCCCTCATAATTTTTATGTAATTATCATAGACAAATCAGCCCCCCTAGAAAAGTGGCATAAACAATAGAAAAAAATAAAAGAATTATCTTCTTGTTTAATGGCTCTTGTTGTGATAATAGAATTATATCATTCCTAGTATGTGAATTATATTGACATAAGGATACGCAAGTACGTCGTCGTAACCTTATGTCAATCCCCTACATTGATTTAACTCTATTCTATTCTACTACGATTTATGACACTTGTCTACGGGCAAGGTGTCTTTCTTAGGTTATTTATATGACATCACACATCACACTAAATTCAGTGCAGCGCCCTCTGGACGACATAAAGTTAGGAAAATTTTTGCTTTATGTTTTATTTGGATCCAAATTTAATCAGTGCACCTCCAACCAAATCCATAGACAATCTAAATATAAACAACATTAATGAGAACAATACGCAATATACAACCTATTTGGAAAGTAATAGAGATAAAGTAGCGATTAATCTAAGTGCGATAGCTTCTGACGTTCATGCAAATACGTAATGACGTAGGTAAATAAAACTGAAATGGGGAAAACATCTCACTATCGAGCCCTTAGTATCCCTTTGCGGTACAAAGGTCGTCTCTTGTACGTATGTGAGAGATTAGATAATAATCTGCCGCGCTGACCTAGAGCGTATGCAAATAGGTACATAATTATGTTGACTGCATAAATGGCACAGTGGTTTAGATATCGGCCTCCCGCCTGAGTGTTGTGGGTTCGATTCCCACACAGGACAACTCTTTGTGTGATCCACAACTGGTTGTTCTGAGTCTTTGTGTCCGTGAAATTGTATGTTTGTAAAGTCCCCCGCGATACAAGGATTATTCCTTAGTGCAGGGTGTCATCTTCTTAAAAAGAAAAAAAAGAAGAAAGAATCATTTGAAAAGCCAGCGTCTGATTTATTTATAAGTAAGCTGACACTGATAATTTTTGTCAACCTTTTTTTTCTGGCTCACTATTGAGCACAGGCCTCCTCTCATAGTGAGAGAGATTAGGCTATAGTCCACCACGCTGGCCTTGTGCGGGTTGGAAGACTCCACGATCCGTCCAGAAATCTCTTAGGCATGCAGGTTTCCGCACAAAGTTTTCCTTCACTGGACAGTGATAATTTGTAAACAAATAGGTACACACGTAATTCACAGTATGACAAAAAAATGTCGAAAGGACAGTGGTTTGGGGAACAAATGCCCTAAATGAAAGCAGTAGAGTACTGTTAAAAAATACCGCCGTAAAACACAATGCATATAATGTTTATCACGTAAAACGTCATGCGAGGAATAAGCCAAATAACTGTGTACAAACAGACAGACTTGGAAAAATACAGAATTATTTTTGTATAAACACGGGAATTGAACCCACGACCTTCAGGCATCACGAACGGAGACTCTGCCGACATTAGATAAGTCTTGTTCAAGCGACTATCAGGAGTTTAAGACGTGACTAATTTTTTTACACGCGGATGTCTCGTGGAATTACATAGTACTTGAGTGAGGATTTCTTAAAATAAGCACTAAGTTCGATGATCGGATTAAAAAATACACATGATTTACACATACTGTAGCATAGTATCACGCCTGTATTCCCCGAAGGAGTAGGCAGAGGTGTATTACACACCCACGGTACGCTATGTTTAAGTCCCACGTAATAGGGCGCGAGCCTATTGCCGTCTACCGGGCACATTTCCAGACTCTGGGCTGATACTGAGAATTTTTCTTTTTGCGAAAAAGCTCAAAACCAGCCCGAGCCGGGGAACAAACCCGGGACCTCATGATGAGCAGTCGCTCACACTACCGCTGCACCACAGAGGCAATTATTAGGCAGGCACATACTATATTATAGCGTAGTAATTGGAAGTGATTGTCACGGGGCTACACAAACAAGCGTATGTTATGCGTCCAATTTCTAAGCGATTCAATTAATTTTTTAGCGTACAATTAATAACTAATAACTCTGGAATTTTTTTGTTTTTTTTTTTTTGTAGTAATCATGCGAATATCAGAGACATGGTTCGCCACTCATCACCTCTCGTTCCCATGCAGAGGAAAAGTGGGCAGGGGAAGGCATTTTTATGAAGACTGGCAATCCGTCGTCTCTGCCTTGTTGAGGCGGGAAAATATATACCTAACCGCAAACCCCGTCGGCTTCGGTCGGGCAACTAACAGGATAGTGCGGAGGCCTCACTCACTAAATAAACCCGCCGTGTGCCGTCTCTCCGCCTGTATTAGCAGACCCCTGGGACTGTGTTATCTATGTAGACCTGTATCCTTAACCCACTCTGCTGGTGCAGTGATGTATCTTCACGGTGGGACCACTTCTCTGTGCCTAGTTATTACTAACACCAATAGTGACGGGCACTGTTTACCAACAAGTGATACTCGCGGGTTAAAGTCCAGAATAGGACCAATTCCAGTGCTTCTCTGAACAGTAATGCGTAGCCAAAGAATTTTGACAGTATCCTAGTGCTTTAGAACACTAAAAAGTCATTCCTTTTGCGCCTGAACTAAATGAGCGAACAGAAAGTGCGCCTATATTAGCGCGCGTATTTATGCACTAAATTAAATCGCACCCAGATGGCTAGTCTCGCTGCCCCGATCAAAATTCAATTAGAAGGTTATTACTGCCTCGATAGTCTAGCATTAGTATAAATGACTGCGGATCCTGGAGTATCGCGTTCAAATCACGTATCGGGTCAACAAAGACTTGTGGTGTTTTAACATAGCATCACGCCTGTATTCCCCGAAGGGTTAGGCAGAGGTGTATTACACACCCGCTGTTCGTCACCTATGTTTAAGTCCCACGTAATTGGGGGCGAATCTATTGCCGTCTACCGGGAAAATTTCTAAACTCCGAGCTGCTACTGAGAATTTTTCTTTTTACGAAAAAGCTCAAAAAACAGCCCGACCTGTAACGAACCCGAGACCTCATGATCAGCATTTGGTAGGTATACATTTTATCCCGCTACTATATCGGGAACCTGAGATATAACCTAAAAACTAGCCACTGGCTGCGGCGGAGCAGCGGACATAGGCTAGTTATTAATATTACTGCAAAGTATCTAAAATTTCATCATCCTCAAGCAAAACTTTACAGAAGAAGGATTAACCTCAAATACATGTTAAAAGTTCCGTTATAAGTAGGTAGGTACATATATGAATCATCAATAAACAAGAATGCATACGAGAGAATGCGTCAGCCTTGCAATATTGCAGCCAATGCATACGTGCACACAATTATGCTAGATATAGACAACACACATTCATCGTAATAAATCTCAGTGACGCGAAGAACTAATTATTATTTCATCATTCCTAACGCTATTCGCATTTGAAGGTATTTTTTTGTGCTACAGGGGTTATTGTAGCCCAGAGGTTCCCAGACTTTTTTCTCATAGACCACTTTCAAAATTTAGCTGCTTCTGGTGGACCCTCTGCAGGAACATTTCTACCATATTCCCAAAACTCGACAAAAAATGTGAAGATTAGATCTGACTGCAAGTTTCGACACGTACTGAATATCGCTGAGCTTCTTAAAATATTATCTGCCTACATTGATATCTGAAGTCAATTAAACACAAAGTGAAAAATGTGAAATCGAAAATTTCAGTCACGGGCAGGTTATTTTCGATTTCACATTTTTCACTTTGTGTTTAATGTATAGTGCTAAGCACGTCAAATGCTAAAAATATATATAAATATCTGAAGTCAAGCCAACATTTTAGTTCTTCACTATCGAAAGCTGATTTATCAGCTTTCCGTAATCCCCCATTTTTTGTCACACCAACGTAGACCCCCGTCGAATCTCTCGTGGACCTGGAGGTCCGCCTGGACCACTTTGGGAATCAATGCTGTAGCTTTATGACGAGGGGCATCACTCGCGTAAGGCCAACCCAGGGAGGGGACAGGTGGATAGCAAGTATGTTAGAAAGATATCCCCATTGGAGGTGAATAAGAAGTTTTTTTTCTGGCGCCCTCACTTACTAAACAAAAGAAGAGTAGAAATACCTACCGGCCTTCTAGAACTTCGTAGCTCCAAGGGCAAACATTTCTAAGACTAGATGATTTTTAATTTCCAGTGTTTCAAGTCTTCCCTGTTTTAATAAGTAAAGTTTGGTTCCTTCAAGGCATATACACGATAGCCCAAAAAGTAAGGCAGTTGGCACTAAATAGTTCAGCAAGTTGTAAGTTTCTTTTGGAATCGTTGGCGGTCATTCTTTATTTTATAATTTTCATCGATATTTATATGACGCAATGTGTAGTCTGTTTATTGGTATATGGTTATAATATGAGCCATTACATATTATGTAAATGTAATCAGAACTGAGACTTTGAACTTTGTGTAGTTACCTTTTACAAAGTAATTACAAATACAGTACCTACCTATGGAATTAATTTTTAACTTTTTGAGTGGCGAACCAGCATACGGCCCACCTGATGGTAAGCGGTTACCGTAGCCTATAGACGCTAGCAACACCAGAGTCATCACTAGCGCGTCGCCATCTACAAGAAAAGGGATAGCAGGTGGATAGGAAGAATAATAAGGCGAGGATATTAACGATAATAAGGATAAGAGGATAGGGAGCGGATTTGGGCCTCCAGCGCTCTTAGGCGATTATCACACTGCCACGCACCACGCAGCGTAGCGCGTGAATGCGTGTTCTAAAGTTGTTTGTAAGTATCTCCGTTTGTATAGAAAATACGCACAGTTCAACACAGAAAATACATCCACGCGCGTTCATGCAGATCACGCGCCTACAAGCGGAAAAACATGCAACACCGCGCGTGGGTGCGGGGCAAGATGCAAGGTATGGCACACATGGGCACCGAGTCCCGCCCGCCGCAGTATCGTGCTCTGCACTGCACTATCACCACAGCCGACAGCATTGTATGAAATGAGTCAGAGCCGCCGTGAATCCACAAAACGCAACAACGCGCGTGAGTGCGTAAAAAACCCGCAGGATGATGCAGAACTGCACTCCCGCAAGTACGCGCGTAATGTAACGTGCTTTCTAAAGCACTAAGGTACTGTCAAAATTCTTTGGCAGCGAGCTGCTGTGCAATTCTTTTGCACCCATTCTAGAGCTATTAGAATTGGACGATCCGGAACTCGAAGGAGTCGTTGGTACATATTGACCGTCACTATTAGAGTTAGTAATGACGAGGTACAAAAAGCTGGTCCTACCCTGAAGATACATCACTACACTAGCAGGGTGGGTTAGGGATGCCACCGGCGGCCCACTGAAGTAATGTAACATAGTTCCAGTGGTCTGCCAAAAAAGGCGGTGAGACGGCAAATGGCAGGTTTATTTAGTTGGTGAGGGCATCACACTAACCTGTTCAAACAACACCAGAGGCTTCACTCGCACGTCAACAACTCCAAGACTAGGTGGATAGGCAGGATAATAAGGAGAGGATAGGGACGGGGCTTGGGCCTTCGGCGCTCTCACTCTACACAACACAAATGTAGGAGTACCTGCCGCGTTGTTTCACGCTGATCTTTTGTGAGAGGTTGGTACATCTCCGATCGAGCCGACTCACTTCATGCGAAGATAAGCAAGGCTCTACAGATTTGTTCGCAAATTGTCACTGCCCTTTGAAGATAAACTTCGTGAAGAAATCTGCAGATATTTTTTGTTTAGGCGGGAAAAACTATACATAGATGCATACTCCGTCGTTCGGGGCAACGAATAGGGTAGTGTGGGGCCCTCACCCACTAAAGAAACCCGCCGTGTGCCGTCTCTCCGTCTGTGTTGGCGGGCCACTGGAACTATATTACATTACTTCAGTGTTAGCACAAAAGATATCCTCATTATAAATGGGGCAACAGCTAGTTTATTAGGATTGTTGAAACTTTTAGTAATTTTTATTGCGCATGAATCACAGCATTGTAACTCCACTAAATATAGTTATTTATTTTACCCACTAACGGAGTGTTTATCTTTCCTTGAGATTTAAATAGTTACACTGAATATTAAATTAAAGTTGCTATGTAATTAATAATTACCTTAGTAAGGTAATTATTATAAAAACAAGAACGAATAAAAACTGGCATCATGAGAAACATCAAGTTAGCTTTTTAACAATAGAAAATATAAGATTTACATGTTTTGTTTTTATCTCAAAAATTAAACGCAAAATAACTTCAAATACGGCTAGCCTTCTTACAACCCATTTTGTAATCAGATAGTAAAATAATAAGACCCATTGTAGTTTAGACAGGGGCAAATTTCTTATACATCACTCTGGGCGACTAGGTTTCGATAATTGCCTGTGTATGCCAAGTATCGTGGATTCAATTCCCACACAAAACAATTTATTGTGTGATCCACAAATGGTTGTTCTGAGTCAGGGCTTTAAATCCCTTAAATTGAATGTTTGTAACGAAATATTTCTTAATGCAGGGTCATGTTAAAAATAATTACTAAAGTTCTGCTATTTATGAAATAAAACTATGCATACGGAATCTATCAATAACATGCTCATGTGACCGAGCATGAATGCTGTAAAGTATTTAAAACGTTGTGATAGTAGTTGCCGTGTGTGGCCGGCTTTAGAATTGTCCCACCCCTCTCCACCCATGGGAGTCGTAAGAGCCGACTGAGGGAATACCGGGGGCGTGGGCAGCAGCACTACCTCGAGTATTAAAAACATCCACTGCGATTGCCAACCCGCCTGCCAAGCGTGGCGATTACGGCACTATCCCCCATATGTTGTGGCATTCTCTTGGGGAGGCCTTTGTCCAGCAGTGGACTTCGAAAGGCTGATGGATGGATGGTAGAAAATCAAGTAAATGTAATAGATTCTGTAAACATTGTTATATTTCATAATGTTTAACAATTGCATAAATAGTAACTTTTAAAGATTCGTGAATTGTACACATATTTAAAGTAACATAGGGTCTTTTTTCGCATATAAATTAGGTGAAATTTTTAAATACCTTTAGCCCAATTTTTCAACTGCGTTGCAGCAGCCGCGGTCATGGGGCAACTAAGTTAGTTGTCCCGTGATCTGTAGGTGTGAAAGGTAGCTAAAAATATCACCTAATTTAAATGCAAAAAAAAAGACCCATTTAACTTACTTTAAATTGCATAAATATCAGAAATTATTATGTCTTGCTATTTTGAAGTCACTCCACAAGAATCATAAGCCTTGCCAATTTGCCGCCCCTAACCTAACGCCCTTAGTATAAATCCAGGGCTGTTTAAATCTAAATTCACTATATATATATATATATAAAGAAATAACCATTATTGTATTGGTGTTATGAGCAACTACTATAGCTTTAATCGGATAATCGATGTTGTTGTTGTTATAATTGCTGTTATTAAATACTTTGTCTAGCATTACATTACTTTGGCAAATATCTAGCAACTAAAGGAATAAGTTATACTTTTTATTTTAGCTATGTAACATATTCACCATATTAGAAAAAAAAATGAAAATGGATTGCATTACTATAGATGGGATTACAAACCATAACTTTTGGGAATCTATCCTATATATTTTAACATGGTAAAGATTTCTATTTAACTTTATTACTATATTCAGCATACTAATGGAATAGTATGCTAATAGCCGTATGGGGCCAGCTTTAGAATTGTCCCACCCCTCTCCACCCATGGGAGTCGTAAGAGCCGACAGAGGCAATACCGGGGGAGTGGGCAGCAGCACTCCTTTCGAGTATTAACAACATCCACTGTGATCGCCAATCCGCCTGCCAAGCGTGGCGATTACGGCACTATCCCCCATTCTTGGGGAGGCTTATGTCCAGCAGTGGGCGTTAAAAGGCTGATGGATGGAATGGAATAGATTTAATATATTTATTTACTTTATGTAGTATATTTATTTAGTATATTAATTAACTCTCGCTATTATAAATTCACGAATAAACACACGTTGCCACTACATAATACAATGGTAAATACTGGAGTTATAATAACAAATTAAATTGACAATTTTATAGAAGTTTAATCCTATCCTATATGTGTACAAAATACGAAAAAACCAAATTAGTTGAATTAAGTATGTAGTTTCGACTTACCAAATATATCATAAATGCTGGCCGTATAATTGTCCATAAAATAAGAAATAAAACCCATTTTATAAACAGCTGATTATAACATATGTAAACAACGAGTATAACCACGACTAAGTTAAACTTTACACTAAAATAACACTGTAAAGTTGTTGAATACTTTGAATGCCACCGGTCGAAAAATTTTATTACGCTTTGTTTTGTTTGTTATAATTATTTCAACAGCAAACCCTAAAATTGCATTAGCGCTTAGCACAAAAACTACTCTATGTCAGTCAGCACTGTTTGACACCTTTGACATAATTGTATTTAGCTATTTGACTTGAAACATTGACATGACAATTCGTAAGAGTAGGTAACGCCAAGTTGATACACGGTTATCTTGTTCTTGAGGAGTCATCGTTACGTTTGAAAATAAGAATTGAATAAATATCTTATATTTTTTCAAGTGGAGGTTGATGGTTGGTGGAGTGAAGGATGTCTTTTGGATTATTGGTGAAATAATTTACATAATTACTGTTGAGTTATCAATATACCAAATATTATTGTTTTGATAGTTTGATATTCCGTAAGCCTTTATTGCGTTACAACGCAATGGACGCTGAACCGCCGGATCCCGGAGGCGGAGTATCGGAGATATATTTCCACGCTAGGTCTCCCCGTGTTAGAGTCGGACATCGAATGGGGAATCCATGCGATGTCCGATTCTAAAAGCATGAAATTTGAGGATGCGCTTAGTTCTAGCCTAGCTAGTAGAAAACGTAGTAAATCGAATAAAGACCTGTCGACTCACCCTCCAACTAAAAAAAATATTTCCGATCCATCACAAGCTACTCCATCTATACAAAATACATACTCCGTCCCGGAATATGAGAAAAATAAATTAGTTTATTCGGATTCTGACGAAGCACCCTTTTTAGTAGACGTTAGCAGATTCTCAGAAGATCCTTCATCTGGTATTTCCCTTCGTCCAATCAAATTCGGTCATTTTCTATTCCAAAATAATATAAAAAATGTGGTTCGTGGTGGAGTTAAACGCATCGGTAGAAACAGAGTTTCATTTGAGTTTTTAAGTTACCTCGATGTCAATGGATTTCTAGCTCACCCTGCTCTTCGTGTTGCAAAATATGAAGCAGTAATCCCATCATATAACGTCACTCGCATGGGTATTGTTAGAGAGGTCCCTGTAGATTGGCTCTTGAGAAATTTGTATCTTCCATAGAGGTTGCCTCTGGTTTTGGTAGTGTAGTGAGAACTCGCAGACTTAATAGACGAGTCATGAACGAAGGTATCTCTAACTGGACCCCTACTTAAACAATAGTGTTAACGTTTCAAGGTCAAAAGCTTCCAGCTCATATATACAGTTTTTATACATCTATGCCTGTAGAGACATACGTACTTCCATCCATCCAGTGTTCTAAATGTTGTCGATTCGGTCATGTTACCACCCAATGTAGATCCAATACTCGCTGTTTCGTTTGTGCACAGAATCACGAAGGTGCAACATGCTCCAAGAGCTTACCCACTTGCCTGTTTTGTTCTGGTGATCACCAGGCAAAAGACCCTCGCTGCCCCAAACACGCTCGTCAAAAGTCTATTAAGCTTGTAATGTCACAGGAAAACCTCTCTTATTGGGAATCCTCTGCTAGGTTCCCGCAAGTCAGAAAGACTTTTGCAGATACTACTAGAGCTTCTTTATCACCCTCATCCAATAACCGCCATTACCAAGTATCATCCCAACCTAATACTAGATCATCTACATTACTTGGCTCTCCTACTATTTCTCACAGAAAAACTATTTTAATTCCCCAGCATTCCCCCTCCCCAGCATCAAGCCCAGGTTTTGACAGATCTGCCCATCAGGCGATTGTTAGATCTCCAACTTTCTCTCTCCCTAATGGAAACGCAATTCCAGATACACCTAAAGAAAACTTGTTTGAGCTGCTCTGAGCCACTATAAGAAATATAATTTTAAAATTTAATGACTCTGAATTACCAACTAGTGCTCACGAGAAACTTACTCAGCTAATGTCTATTGTTAATAATGTTCCCAGTAATCCTTCAATGGAATTGCCGGAGCATTCGGAATAAAAAATTAGATCTCATATATATGATAAATAAATATAAACCAGTTATTCTTGCCATTCAGGAGACATGGCTTAGACCTGGTTCCCATTTTAGGGTCCCGGGTTTCTCATGTTTGCGGGATGACAGGAGTAACGGTCACGCTGGCTCTTCTATTTTTGTATCAAGGTCAATAATATTTTCCCAAATCTCTCTTCCTTCCCATTCTGACACTTTTCATATTGTTGCTATTAGAGCCTTCAACATCTCATTCATATCAATATATATTCCTATACCAGATATTCACGTATTAAATAACTTGTTTAGTATAGTTTCTTCTATTCCCCCTCCAATAGTGATCCTGGGAGATTTCAACATACACATCTTTGGGATCACATTATTGTGATACACTCTCCCATACCTTCCTTAACACTATTGATAGTTTAAATCTTTGTATTTTAAATGATGGATCTCCTACTCGACGAACTTCACCCTCTCAGAATCTCAACAGTGCGGTGGACCTGAATATTTTATTTATTTTTTATTTTATTTATTACTTTAGCACAAAAAGTGGCACAAGGCGGACTAATGCCATGGGCATTCTCTTCCAGTCAACCTGGGGCAGAGCAGAGAGATAGTGGTAGGTGCATAGTAGCAGAAGACATACATACATATATACAAAGACAGCGATACCTTAATGCAAATACATACTACTAATAATATACATAATAAAAATAAATATACTACACATATAAATAATGATAAAAATAGCAAAAGAGGTGAGTAACAGCTAACGAGAAGACTCTGCTAACAAGCTTAAGTAAAGTTCACGCACTCTAGCTCTAAAAGCTGCACGATTTGCAGCCGTCCTGATCTCCAAAGGTAATGCGTTCCAAAGAAGAATGGCCTGGACATGAAAGGAAGAATGTACAAGACTAGAAGAGTGAGGTGGACAGTGAAGTAGAAGATTATTAGAAGAACGAAGGTGACGGTCATGAGTAGTGGAAAGAAGTTGAAAATGAAGCTTTAAATATACGGGAGCATGTGGTGAGTTTAAAATAGAGAACAATAGTGATAGTGCTCGTAAACTGCGCCTTTGTCGTACAGGCAGCCATTTTAGTTGCGAACGAAATTTAGATACATGGTCGTATTTACGAAGATTAAAAACAAATCGAATGCAATTGTTGAGAAGCCGGTCGAGTTTATTGAGTAGATCTGCATTCAGGTCGAGGTAACACACATCAGCATAATCGATAACAGGGAAAACCAAGGACTGCATAAGTTTTGCTTTAGTTTCAGCTGGTAAAAAGTTTTTCAGGCGATACAGAGTGCGAAGGGTTCCCGTGACTTTCTGGCAGATACTAAATACCTGTGCTCTCCACTCAAGCTTGCTGTCCACAATTAGCCCGAGGTTCTTGACGTCTTTACAGTAAGGTATGACAAATCCATTATACACAATAGGTGGTAAATCAGAGACGTCAATACCCCCGAGTAAACGAGAACTGCCAACCAACATGGACTGACACTTTTCGGGATTTACATTTAGGCCAAACCTCACAGCCGCTTGTGGGATACCAGCTGTCAAATGGCACCACCTAGACGTTTTGTCGTCCACACGTACCAATTGCTGGCGTCCCTGAAGATAAGATGAGAACCATTCCAGAGCTTTAGATGAGATCATGAAATGGGAAAGGATAGATAGGAGGATTTCATGGTTAATGGCATTAAAGGCATTTTTGAAGTCCACCAAAACCAGCACTGTGATGCAGGTGTCCTCCATGCCTGCCCTAATGTCAGCAGTTACCTTCAAAAGAGTAGAAGATGTGCTGTGTCCAGGCCTAAATCCAGACTGAAATTCACTCAGGAGATTGTTATTATAAATAAACTTAAACAGCTGTTTATGCACACAAGTCTCGAGCACTTTGGAAAGGAAAGGGAGAATAGAAATAGGTCGATAATGATTAGGAAGACAAGGATTAGAGAGTTTGGGCAAGGGCCGGACGTAGGCCCTGCGCCAGAGGGAAGGAAATACACCATATGTTAGAGAAAAATTTATAATATGTGAGATAGGAAGTGACAAATGATCAAGGATTAATGTAATCATGCGACGACTGACTTCGTCACAGCCAACCGCTTTCGATTTAATAGATAGGGTAATTTTTTTAATCTCATCTAATGCTACTGGAGAAAAATTAAAAGAATTAATGTCAAGACGTGGTAAGCTGTTAATGTAGTTGATAGTTTGACATTTCATGGCATCGTCAACAGACTCAGTAGTGCTGAAAAAAGAATTTAATTCATCTAGATTGATGATGTCAGGTAGAATGAGTTGTCGGCTCTTACCAATCCCAAGTGTACCGAGGAATTTCCAGACATCGGAGGGAGAAGAAGAAGAAATATTGTTAAGAATGTGTCGGCGTTTAGCGTTACGTATCATTTGGTTACACCGATTTCTAGCAGACTTATATAGGGCCCACTTGGTTTCTGTACGCTCTCTTCTGTACTTCCGGAAAGCTACATCCCTACATCGCATCGCCTTGCGTATCGTATCTGTCATCCATGGCGCAGGGGGATGCTTCAACTTAACTTTCCTTGCTGGGGCATAGCTATCATATAAGGAGATGACAGATCTGTTGAAGATTTGAATTTTGTCATCGATAGTTACCGCTTCCATCAGGGGTTGCCAATTGAGTGCTGAAGCTTGAGTACGCAATTGGTCCATATTTAAACGAGCGAAACACCGCAGACTCAGGACCTTGGGTTTAGGTTTAGAGGGCTTAAGGATGTAGGAGAGGTAAATGAAGTCATGATGAGAGAAACACGGGGCTGGACACTGGCCATGGGAGGTAACAAGGGAAGGAGATGATGTGAGCATAATGTCAATCCACGTGTCTTCTCCCTTATTGTTGAGATGAGTAGCTTGAAGAGGCAACACGTGGAGACTACAAGATTGGACAATGTGTAGGAATCTCACGGAACGTGGGGAAGAGGATGCAAGGAGGTTGGTATTGAAATCACCCATTATTACATGATGTGCGTACTCAGACCCCAAGGATTCTAAAACTGTTTCAAGGTCAGTGAAGTAGTCGGTAGAAGGAGGACAATAAACCACACCAATAACGATTTTCACGCTTTGGACCCAAACCTCAAGAAAAAGAAATTCTGCGGAAGTGGAGTTGAGAGCAAGAGAGCAAGAGAATATCTGTTCCACTGACATTTTGCCTTCCATATCCTGGGAGATATTAAATAATATGGGATATGGGAGTGACCACTTCCCCATTTATATTTCGATCATAACATCCCCTGACTCTTTTAATATTGTGACTCCATTTAGCCCTCGGCTAAAATATAGTGTTACCAAGGCTGATTGGTTTCGTTTCGAAGCATTAACAGATGAATATATTGCTCACCTCCCAACAGTTGATCACTCTAACATTCATTATATGTTCATGGAGATGAGGAAAGCCCTCACCTTATCTGCAGATAACTCTGTTCCTTTAAAGAGACCACCTAAAAAGAATATACCTTCTCCAGCTTGGTGGGACACAGATTGCTCCTTAGCAGATAAAAAACGAAAGTCTGCTGAGCAAAATTACTCTATCAATATGTCCATGGAAAACTATCTGAATTACAAACTGTTAAGTTACTCTCAGATAAGAAGAGATCTGGTTGGCATGCTTTCTGTGAGTCCTTATCTCCTTCCTCACGTCCATCTCTTGTTTGGAGAAATGTTAGAAGATTCCGCTGTGCCCTCCTAAATAATCAAAATATCTCCTCGAATTATAGTTTAGTTTGGATTGAGGAATTTGCTCAAAAATTGGCACCACCAATGGTTCCCTCTTATGAAGAGTTAAGGCTACATTCCAGTAACCATACCCCAATTGAGAGATTCGATGAACCTTTTTGCGAGAACGAATTTAATATGGTCCTTGAAAATTTGAAGGATTCTTCACCTGGGATTGATGGGATACCATACTCGTTTATACGCAAAAGTGGACCAAAAATGAAAGTTTTAATTCTTCAAATTCTCAACTATATTTTTAATTCTGGTATTGCCCCTGAAGACTGGAAAACATATATTGTTATCCCAATTTTAAAACCAGGCAAACAAAGCTCTGATCCTACAAGTTACCGTCCTATAGTCTTATCTTGCACCCTTGCAAAAATATTAGAACATCTTATTAAGAATCGTTTGGAATGGTTCCTAGAAAACAGGAATATATTACCAAGAAGCCAGTTTGGTTTTAGAAGGGGACTAAGTACCATAGATAGCCTAGGCACACTTACTACAGATATCAGTATAGCTTTTTCTAAAAATGAATATTTGGTAGGAGTGTTCCTTGATATTGCATCAGCTTATGATAATGTCCTCCTTACTATTCTTAGACAGAAAATGCTTCAGCTGAGTATCCCTATGAAGATCGTCAATTTTATATCAAATTATTTTTCGGCAAGGTCTATTATAATTAATATTCAAAATTCATCACTTCCTCCAAGAACAGTTTTTAAAGGTCTACCACAAGGCTCCGTGCTTAGTCCTCTTCTATACAACATATATACTTATGATTTAGAACTATCCGTGAACTGCTTTTGCAATATTCTCCAATATGCCGATGACCTTGCTTTGTATGTTGCATCGGCTGATATAACAGAGGCTTCCTTCCGCCTTAACACTGCTATTTCATATTTACAAGGATGGTTATCTGATCATGGATTATCTATATCTGTTCCCAAAAGTAAACTGGTAATCTTCACTCGGCACAGGTTGGTCCCCAATATCACAATCAAATATGAAAATCAAATTTTTCCAACCAAAAACTATGTTAAATTTTTAGGCATAATCCTTGATTCTAAATTAACTGGTACTCATCATGTTAACCACATTATTATGAAATGTGAAAAAAATATTCATATCCTTCGCGCTTTATCTGGGCCATGGTGGGATTCGTACCCATACTCCCAGAAATTTTTATATAATGCTCTTATACGTAGTCACTTGGATTATGGGTCATTCCTCCTGGAGCCATGTAACAAATCTGCTTTGGTTACTTTGGACAAATTGCAATCTAAATGCCTTCGCATCATTATTGGCGCTATGAAGTCTTCACATATCAATGCCCTACAAGTGGAATGCGTGGATCCTCCACTAAAATTAAGAAGACAGTATCTCTCTGATCGCTTTCTTTTCAAAGTTTTTCCATGCTCTTCCCACCCTCTCATCTCCAAATTACATCTGCTTTCAGATTTTATATTATCTAAAGATTATTGGGCTCTCAAAGATCCTCCTTGTTTATACACCAGCCTAATCTCACTTCGCCGTCTTCCTGGTTTTGTCTTCCAATGCAGGCTGAACCCCCTTTTCAACACAGCTTATGAGGCCCTAATCTATAAGCCGAATATTATGCTTGATTTGGGCATCAGCAAAGATACTCCTGGTTCAGATATGCTTTTGAAATCAGCAATTAACAACAAGTCGAAGGACTGGCTTGTTATGTACAGTGACGCTTCTAAGTCAATTGGTCAAAGCTATGTTGGTGCTGCAGTTTGGATTCCAAAGTTCAAAATTATCCTCAGCTTCAAGTGCCCTCCTCAATGCTCAGTCTTCACTGGCGAATGCGTTGCCATTCTGGAGGCTTTGATATATGTAGAGTCCCATAACCTCAATAAAACAGTCTTTTTACAGATTCTTTAAGCTGCCTAACAGCTATTAGAGCTAATGCATTCCAGGCCAAATCCAGAACTCCTACAATCCTGAAAATAAAGGAGATTCTGTATCTTTTTTTGATCTATATTTTAGCACTTGACATGCTCAGCTACTCTTTAAAGTACAAATTATAATTTGTGAATAAGGAAAAAGAGTACTTTAGTACGAGCGGGAATCGAACCTGCGTCCCTTCCTTTCCGGGGAAGTGCTCTAATCAATTGAGCTATCGTACCATTTCTAGAAATACCGAATTTCCTTATCACATTTGTCTTAATGACCAACGCCATCTATCGGCAATGCATTTACATGCATTCATCCAATGTAGTAAGTTTATTTTGCAATTAAAATTCATACTATTTGATGGCGTGATTTTTCATACATTTTTGATCTATATTTTAGCACTTGACATGCTCAGCTACTCTTTAAAGTACAAATTATAATTTGTGAATAACGAAAAAGAGTATTTTAGTACGAGCGGGGATCGAACCTGCATCCCTTCCTTTCCGGGGAAGTGCTCTAATCCATTGAGCTATCGTACCATTTCTAGAAATACCGAATTTCCTTATCACATTTGTCTTAATTCTGTATCGCTGTCACACTAAAGGTATTCTAATTCACCTCGCATGGATACCCGGACACAGTGGTATTGAAGGTAACGAGATGGCAGACCATCTTGCCAAAGAGGCTTGCCACATAGGATGTATGTCGAACAGTCCAGTCTGCTCACAAGACCTATAACCCTTAGCTGGTTTGATGTTACGCTCTAGTTGGGATAGATCTTGGAAACAGTCGAGCTTAATAAAATAAAAAAAACATTACAGGTCAATTCAGAAAGACATTTCATTAAACCATGATTTTTTAAATTTCGAAACATAAATAAGAGAGCCACGTCAGTCATTTGCCGACTTCGTCTCGGTCACTCATGCTCACCTGTCCACTTAGCGAAGATCAGGGTTAGAGATTCCTCGCTGTGCGAATGTGTTTTGGATGAAGGTAGTCCAGAACATATATTTTTAGCTGCCCCAACATCCCATCTTCCTTATACGATCTTCGACCTCCTTCTTTTCCTCGCCCTTCAGACTTAAAATCACTTCGTTCCTGTGTATATATCCCATTTACTTACTTACTTTGTAATTTTATTATAAATAACAATATTAAACTATGATAATAATAATTACTTATCTAATCAACATATACTTATATGATATATTTTTTTTTGTTCTTCTTGCTTTAGGTTACTCAACAGATTTCAGCCTTATCTCTAAATTTATTATTTTATTTCCCTTCACAAAGCTTTCCAATCGTTATATTAGAAAATACCTACTGAGTTCTGACCATCACATAAATTTAGCAAAATAATCAAGAGAACATTGTCATTGGCGGAATTATCAGGATCGCCACAAGTCAATACAAGAACAAGAACGCCAAGTTTTGCCACATGTCAATACAATAATAATAACGCTCAGTGCGTTACTCATACAAATTAAATTTTATAATGTTTAAAAAAGTAGTATTAGAAATATATCTATCAATGTAATTATGTATTGCTGTTAACTAGTACCTATATCTATATCTAGTGTGAATATCGGCGTAGCAACAATTATATTAACATAATGTAACAATTAAATTAATATTATATAATTATATAATCTAGGCATGAAAGTCATATTTAGTGTAATTCTAATTAGTACTATCAGGAAATATGCATTTGCATGCATGAAATATATAGAGAGAAAAAAAGAAAATGAGTTTGTCTTTTTCGCTTTTCTCTTGAAACATGCAAGCTCAAATCTCATATCATGCCAATCGTGCATGTAAATTAAGTGAGGTGTCCACTGGCAAGTAACTTCCGCAATTTCTTGCAGAAGTCAATTGATAACTGTTTCCACTGACTGCAATTTCTATATACGCAAGTCGCTTGCAGAAGTGTGTAGAAGTTAACCTGCTGCAAGATCTTGCAGAACCGTTTCCACACTAATTGCATTTTACTTGAGCAAGAGCGGTCAAACAAGACGCCTAGCTGCAGAAAAATACGAGCTGCGTCTATTGTGTTGTTGTTAAAACATAAAAATAAAAAACGTAAAATGTGGGTACGAGATTGGATATTGAGACGATTGTCAGTCTTCAAAGCAAATTATTAAGAGAACACCTAAGCGAAGACCCCGTACAATAAAAAAAAAACCTACGAATGACCTTCAATATTTTGCTCAATTTGATTCGCTGTGCTTGTACTATGGGTACTAGAATAACGGATATATACACATATAACTTTTTTTTGTAAATACCTAAGTACATATTATACATAATAAACAGCCAGACACATTACAAATATTTATGTTCATCACAAAAACATTTGTCCTGAGTGGAATTCGAACCCACAATCACTTGTACAGAAGTGAAGATAGTATTAACTTGCTCTAAAAACTTCCAACTTTATTGTGTGAACCAAACAAAGACGCAAGTGCTTGCTGGAAGTTCAAAATAACCGTTCGGCCAGTAACTAAAAGTAAAATCAGATAAGATTATTTATAATACGCACATACCCGTTACCAAAGACCTTCTCTTGTATTGACATTATCTCATAAATAGAAAAGATATAGGAATTCTTTCTCTTTCCAGAGGTATTTTTACCTACATACGTACCTACTTATGCATTGCCTACTCTTTCAGCTATTTCTAAAACATCCCAAATACTTTTATATGATCTTCCGTTTTATTATTTTATTTGAGTGGTATAAGCCACTACAGTTTCATTCTATATTGAAGTACTATTTTTATATCTTTGATGTAGGTTAAATAATAACTCACTTCGCGATTTAATTGTGGCGCCTTGGTAAATCTAATTAGCAACGCTTCCAACATAGGCATAATAAACTTGAAGACATGGTTATGCTTGGTTCATTGAAACCATAACAGAAGCTATAGACGGCAGTTTTCAAGTTGATGTTTAAACGGTTTTCAGTAAATCAACAGATTTTTTTATGATTTAAAAATACTACGGAGCCTCTTTTGGATTGCTTTAGATCTTATCTTAACTATAGAATGTTTTATATCACGGTGGATGAGTGTCAAACGTCGCAATAGGTATAGGATCAATTCGGGTCTGCCACAAGGCTCCTATCTGGGACCTTTGCTATTCAATATTTTCATAAACGACATTATAATGTTTTACATACTCACTATATAGATATGTTTGCAGACGACATGAAGATTGATTGATATAGATATTTAATGCAATCAGATGTAGACTCTGTGATTACTCTGCTCGAAATAAGGCAGCATTAAAATGCGATATGTTTTCATATAAAATTCAGCACTAAAATTTATTATACATCTAACACTCTACGCATTGTATACAGACCACTAGTTGACATAAATTATCAAAGATTTCAGGATAAGATGTATAAAAGTTTGTTGATCAAATTGATTGAATCAGAATAAAATAAGATCAGATAAGATGGCAGAATTGGCAAAGCATCTGGACGGTATCCAGGAGATGCAGGTACAAATCCTGCTCGTGACTGTTATTTTCGATTTCACATTTTCACACTTTGTGTTTAACCTAACTATGATTTATGATTTTAAACCTTGTTTAAATCGAACCCGTTACCTACTTAACTACTATTTGTAGATGAGTAACTAGGTAAAACAATAAATTCAAATTAATAAAACTGGCACAAATACTATTATCCGAATTACTGCTAATTGGGTGGCCTCCTTTTCATTCCTACAGGAGACCCAATAAAGTGAACTCTCAAAGAATAATATTTCCTCTGATTTTGAGTCAATTTGCGGATTTTGCACTTTATGTTAATTTCTTTGGCTACGCACGTCAAATGCTTAAAAATATATCCTAACTATTATAAATCTGTAACAGAGCTCTGTCTGTACATTTATTTGAGAAAAAAATACTGTTGCTATATAGGCGTAACTAAACACAAAACAAGATTTTTTTATCTGTCTGTTTTTTGTTTGCGCATCACGCAAAAACTACTGAATAGATTTTGATATCCATCCATCCATCCATCCGCCTTTCATAGTCCGCTGCTGGACATAGGCCTCCCCAAAATGGGGATTTTACCCTAATCGCCACGCTTGGCACGTGGGTTGGCGATCGCAGTGGAGGTTTATAGTACACAGAGGAACGCTGCTGCCCGGTCCCCCGGTAATCCCTTAGTCAGCTTTTACGACTCCCATAGGAAGAGACAAGGTGGAGCTATTCTTGGTGCCGGCACTGCCGGCCCCACACGGCATAAAGGATTTAGGAGAGATTTTGATATAACCTAAAAACCATCTTTTGGCTGCGGCGGAGCCGCGGGCAAAGGCTAGTATTATATAAGTTACAAAATACTTGTAGGTCTACATCATTAATAGGAATGAATCTTAATTGTATTAATTGAGCTTACCGTCGGAATAATGTACGCAAATACATCCGACAGATCATTCTAGTCAATGGTCAACTCGAGTTGGAATTCGGTGTCAAATAAATACGAGTATTATAGGTGCCTATTTTATAGTCCGTTCACAGTTACCTTACTTAGCACAGTTAGCACGCACTACGAATATTGTTTGCACGATTTTTTTCTGAAAATTTATAACCCGCATGCTGGATCATATGCAACAAGCTACAGGTTCCACGTCGCCGTCACAGAAACCGAGTGAAGCCACCCACAGTTGAGTGAGCACCTCTCTGCAGTCCTCCCCTATGTTAAAAGAGTCACTGACAAGATTGGATACATTCTCAATAAAGCTTCAATTAAAACCTACTTTAAGCCACTCAAAAATTAGTAAATTTTAACCACCAGTAAAATGGTATATGACCATTAGGTACAGAATGCAGGACTATACAAGCTGGATTATGATTGTGGTCTCTCCTACATTCAACAAACAAAGAGATCCATAAGAACTCGGATCAAAGAACACATAGCTGATATGAAGCACCGTCGCTATACAAAGTCTGCATTTTGTGAGCACACACAGGACCACACCCACCGTTACATTAGGTTTGACAAACCTCAAATCCTCGCAAAAGAACATCGTGTGATGTGATACGTGAGGCTATTGAAATTAAGAAACATCCCAATTTCAATAGAGAAGGTGGCTGTGTCTTACCATCAAACTGGAATCCCGTGATAGGCCTCATCAAACATAATACAAGAAGGCACACCACAAGATTGCAAGACACAGTTACCGCTTATTTTATAGATAAAACGCACAGTGGTGATTAGTAAAAGCTTTTGCATTTTTAAGAAATTTTAAATTATTGTAGTAGCTTTCAGTATTTCCTTATAAAATTTAAAAATCAATAATAATAATTAAAATTTTGTGTTGTTACTGGTAATTATATTGTTTACTAATTTTAATTGGTAGTTTGTGGTAGAATTCTTCAATATAAAGAGGAGAATACTCATTTTAATATACCAGCACCATGGACATATAAAAATCTTTACGTCCATGACTAGAACATTGTGAGTATAAAGAAAAATTAAAGTAGATAATTTAAATAAAATAATTTATTAAAATAAATCAACCAGTTTTTATAAAATGATATAGGTAGCTGTGAGTAGACGAAACCCGTTGAAATAATATATCAGCCATGGACGTCTACCATCTAAGTCCACCTGTGATCATGAATGATGTAAAGTATTCGAAACGTCGGGATAGTAGAAAATCAAGTAATCGCGATAGATTCCGTAAACGAAGTTTTATTTCATAATGTGTAACATTCGCGTAAATATCAGAAACTATTATCCAGTTGACAAAGTAATATAACTCGGGTTTTGCTTGTTGCTATTGTTGTTTTATTGTTGTCCATCGCTCCGCTCGCTTGCTACATTTGCATCATTTCTTGAGTAGTATATTCCTTGATCATTATGCATATTAACGCATCTATGGACCTATTAGCATTGTATGTAATGAGTATAATACTATATTAGTTCCATGGATGCATCACAGACTAGATATGCATTAATTGACATAGACATAGTCTGTGTTCGGAAATACACTGAGAGCACTGTGCAGTGCTCTTATTGGAGAAAAATCGTTCCGTTATAGACTGACAGTATAGTGCCGCAGTATGCTAGGGAAATATATGACGTCATGAATCATCGCCTTTTGTACTGTGAGCACTGGCGTTTTCGAGGTAAGGTGCTCTCAGTGGTTTGATCACGTGATCAACAGCGTCCAGAAATATAACAACTTGCTACCTATTGAAAATTGTTATTGTTATTGAATATTGTTATTCAAAGATACCGAAACAAGGAAAATGTAACGAAATTGTGTTTATTGCAGTGTGAAATCAATACTTTGTATGAAATGAAAGTAATGACAGATCAGTATACTGCGTTCCGTTAAAAACAGTAACCAGTATAGCTAACTTTAAAGGAACGACTTCGCAGTATACTAAATTTACGTCACACATCACAGTGCGGAACACACCCATAGACATTACTTTTGTCATAATGTCTAGAGATGTGCCAACTCGTAATAAACACAACTTGAGTTTAAATTCTCGTAACTCGAATTGAACTCGTGTTACATAACTCGGGTTAAATGGATGAATCTGATGGAATAATGTGTATTTTATTTGTACCAATTTAATTACTTAAGTCCAAACTGTATACGAGAGTCAAGGAGTTAAAATTTTTTGCAAATTTGTACTAAACTAGACGACCCGTGCGGAATTCCGCATCAATTTGCTGACGATGAAGGCAGTCTGATTTAAATTATTCTTTTTTACAAAGGCAACGCTTGAGTGCCTCTTTTTAATATATGGTTTAACAATGTTGTCGTATTTCCAATACCTATATTTGAATGAATCCGAACACTTTACACTTAACAGTTTTACTTACGTCGGAACCTCATCTCACAATCGACATCGTACCATCTCGCTTATGATTGGTAGAGAAACCGACGCGTGATGTCGTAATAATTCGTTGGCCAATCACGGTGATCTCTCAACCAATCACAGTGATCACAATATGATGTTGATTGTGAGATACTCGTATGAGATTCCGTGTAACCCCGCAGGCATTGGCAGGCATGGCATTTATTCTAAAATAATAAAAAAACTAACAACAACAACCGCACCACGATACCTCAAATTAGTAAAATTTGCAACAAATCTACAGTCTCACTGTAATCTCCAATGCTGTCTCATTTGATTGACAATGAAAATAGTCACAAATGATCAGCAAACTTCACGATTCACGCCATAGCCCTACAATCGATTGCGTATTTATTCATTCGCTGCGGTAAACCAATTCGAGTTAGAGAGAAAACAACTCGAGCTAATTCGAGTTATGCCCAAATCGAGTTAACTCGAGTTAATAAATCGAGTTGACACATCTATATAATGTCAAATGTCAATGTCAATTTTGTTTTTGTTTCATTTTAGCAAGGAGTAATACGAATTTCCGGAATTTCAAACAAATTTCAATTATTACAAAATATTACAATTATTGTTTATATACACAAAACTGAACAAATCAATTAACTTGAAAGACTATTTCAATGAGATACCTATGTCGAAATATGTTCATAAGACGTAAATGTTGTAAAAAAATTGTTGTGCTCACTATTGCGCTCAGTTTATCGATTTATGTATTTTTTCTATTGTTTGGAGACTTGAGAGCGCCTAGAATCTTAAATCTAACCAGCCTGCACCAATGCCCAGCTTGTTACGGTATATCAGTATGTCCAGAGCTGTACTCAGGCCAGATAATCCTGGATTGGGATACATGGGCTGGTCTATTTAACGCAAAAAATATTTTTTACGGCTCCACAAAGACAAGTCGTCGAGTTGTTTTGAAAAAATTGGCACATAATTGGGAATTAAAGGAATTCGATTCCAATATATGTAAGACATTTAAGCTTAATGAAAATTGTAAACCAAAACATTTGATGAATATCACAAACATAGATGATGTATTACTCAAGGTAGTTTATTATAATTTTACATCACTGGAACATGCTCCCCGTAAGGGGCTGGTGATGTGTCCATATGCATACAGCTTATTAGACTTGGTGCAGCCACTACTCCACAGCAAGGAAACCAAAACAGATATGATAAACATTTGGACAATGCTGAGTATCAACCCAGAACCTATAATTCTACAGGTAAGTAATTAAAATAGCCTATTCTAAAATCAAATAATTTTTGTACTTACTTATTTGAAACATCTAATATATAAAATAGTGCATGGGGCCGGCTTTATAATTGTCCCACCCCTCTCTACCCATGGGAGTTGTAAGTGCCGACTGAGCCAACACCATTCTTCTCCGAAACGGCTTGACCAAATCTAATGAAATTTTGTGTGTGTATTCAGTAGGTCTGAGAATCCCTAAGTGATAAGGGTGGTCCACCCCAAAATATTTTTTTATCTTTTATACCAAATTTTTTATTTAAATTTTTTTATGATTCGGCTTACAAGTTAGTTATTTTTTCTACGCTAGAAATTCCCTAATAATTCTCTAGAAATAATTTATATAGCAAAACAACGTTTGCTGGGTCAGCTAGTAATTTTATATAAAAATATGTATTTACTGTCATATCTTGAAATATTGTGTATATAAAAATAGCTGGATGATAGAGGCCTTGTCTTATTAGGCTAAATCTTGTAGTATCTCTCTAGGTATAGTACAGAATAAAACAATTTAATAACATAATGATAACATTTTTCTATAGGTTTAATGGAAAATATTTTGATGGGAAGTGCTGATAATGCATAGGATGGTCAGCTATGTTCACTTATCACTTCAGATGCATTAATAACCTATTCATGCATAAAGATCTACCCCTAAGAGATACAACTGAAGCTGAAATAGATTCTTCCTCATTAAATGGATTAAAATGTTTGAATAGTTAATATTAACTATAATATTATGTAACTGATTTTTTCTAGATTTTAAAAAAGACTGCTAGCTGGCCAGTGCCAGCATATGGAGGTGTTTGTGGCAGGTTAGAGGTGGTGGCTCATGAAGGAGAGTCTTTGTCCACATTGAGACATGTTGGTTGGTTGAGGAAACTCAAATATTCTAAGAAAATACTTGAGGCTGCCATGGATTTCACATTTAAGCACGACAGGTATGAACAATTCCAATACATACTAAATATGTCTGGAAAATCAACACAGAACAGAGATCATATTTATTCCATTCATGCACAAAACATTTAATCAGCATTGAGCGTGGATCTACCCTAGCCCGTTGTCCTAGGTGAACGACGAATGCGGTAATATGACGCGACACGAAAATATCAAACAGAGGTTGTATGTACTTATGGCCTATGCTGTCGTTTAATATAATTATGAATGCGACGAAACGTGATTAAAGTATTAGTCGCAATATGTTGCGTACTGTCGCACACCTAGGACAACGGGTATATGGCACTAAGATTTCAGGTTCAGAGTTCTGGCTGAATATAGAAGAAAGTATAATAGGTTTATTAAATTAAAACCTAAACAAACTAAAAACATTAAATCATTTTTATTCCGCAGGTTCCGTTTTTACCTCATGGACTGGTCACTTGATAATGTAGTGGCTAATGAAAAAGATGAAATTACTTTTGTCGACTTAGAAGATGTCATAGTTCTAGACAAGCACATATCTCCAAACAATGATCTTCCTGATTGGTACCAAAGATATAGTCGTGATCTTAATGGCCCAGGCTTTACATTCTCTATAGAAGATATCTGTAAACATCATCTAAGTGATCATAACTTATGGGCAGCCTGTTATTTACTGGCAGGTGATGAAGATCCATTGTTATATCCTATACCAACAGACGTGAATGCTTCCAGACCTCATTTTGACAGGTTATTAAGAGAATGCTTGAACGGAAATGATCGGTTTAAAACTGTTACAAAAGTACAAGATGTTATTAATGATATGTTAATGGATAAAAAAATTACAGGCCTAGATTCCGTTAGGTGATAAAACAATCTTGTTGATAGTGGAATTTAAAAAACTAATGCTTAAGGATTGATTATCCAAATAGATTAGCAAGAACAGCCACTAAGAATATTCATGATAACTTAAAATCACAACACTATATGACATATGCAAACATTTGTTTGTGTTCCAACAAAAGTTCCAAATATCTATATTTCAAAGCTGAAATAAGAAGAAACCTGTATACCTATGAAAATATTTAAAAATATAAGGAAAAGTGATTAAACACAGCCTATTTGTTTTTATTAAAACTGGTTACTTAATCTGGTTTACTTTATCACATGTTTTCATCTGTATTTTACCATTTGACATGCTCAGCTACTTTAAAGAACAAATTATTTGTGAATGTGGAAAAAGAAATTTATTGCGAGCGGGATTCGAACCTGCGTCTTTTCCAATCCGGAAAAGTGCTCTAGACCGCTAAGCCATCGCACTGACCGAAGGTCACACACCACCTATCGGATTAAAAAATATTCACAAACACTTTCACACAACCTCCTCTGGTCCCAAACTAAGGTTAAGGCTTGTGCTATGGGTACCAGATTACGGATATTATATATATACTAAGTTTTTTGTAAATACATACATATAATAGATAGAAAACACCCAGACGCACTACAAATACCTGTGTTCATCACACAAATATTTGTTCTAAGTGGGAATCGAACCCACGACCTCGTGCACGGAAGTCGGTTATACTACCGACTTCTCCATTCTTCTTTCTCCAGACTTTGTTGATTGTGGACTACGCCACGAGGCCCGTCAAATTTATTAATACATCCGATAGGTGGCGTAGGACGTAAAGACAAAATGTGATCTTGAGATTGGGAATCATTCAGTAGGTCAGGGTCTAGGGTTGCCAACTATACTTTATAATAAGGTATCCTATTTTATTTTGGTAAATATACTTTTGCATAAAAATAAAGTATGATACTCTAATTCCAATCTTTATTGTGATGCTTAAAATGAAACACATTTAAATAACTGAACTATTATCGATACTTTTAAGCTGAAAAATAATACACGATTTAAAATAATTACAACATAGATTGAATATTAACGATTTAATTTCCAAGTTATTAAGGTTGAAGTGATATAAAGTAATTCTACTAACAACGATAAAGAATTTTCAGAAAAAAAATCTATTGACAAAAATGGCAATATAAAATTAAAAATGTATCTGATAGGCTATCTAAAAAAAATTATTTCTTATTTCATCATCTATGAATTTTATAAAAAAGGAGTGATTTGTTCATTTAAAATTGCGATTGTGAAGATATCTTACAAAAATTCAAGGACACAATGATTTTTTTTTAATACTTTTTTGAAAAAAGAAAATAGTTTTTTCTTCCAAATAGGTACTTTATTTTTTCTGCTTAAAAAATATGATACGTTATTTTTTCCAAAAAAAGTTGGCAACCCTATTAGGGTCTAGTCATGGGTCACTTTTTTAAAATGAGGATCGTGCGAAGCACTCTTTTTTAGTGGGTGCAGGCCCCACACTGCCCTGTTCGTTGCCCCGAACGATAGGGTGTGCGGCTAGGAACATTTATTCCCGCCTTAACAACAAGAAAAGGTAGTTGATACGCGTTCGTCAGCATGTAATCAGAAATGCTGTGAGATATTCTGAAAAAATTGCTGAATCTGACAGAAAATCATTTTTGAAATGTTTTGGAGATATAGATAAGCAAACAACTTTAGTGGTATGATTAAAGCCCAACCCAAAGAAAAACAGAATAACGCAGTTTAAATGTGATTAACGATGTGAACAGTAGGTTTCTGGTTATATGCATACTCTTTGCCAGTAGGTAGGTACCTACTATTTTTTTGTTTAGGCCGAAAAAATGTACCTATCTGCAAACCCTGTCGCTCGGGGCAACGAACAGGGTAGTGTGGGGCCCGCACACTAACTGAAATCAATTCTACGAGTTGAATCTCACACTCACCATACCAGGTATTACATACTCTTTGACTATACCAGAATAACATCATCTTGTGAGTACATAGGTATCTCCTGGCAGAAATTTATAAAGATTTTGCAAAAAGAGAATAGACGACCATCAGGTAAATTTTATAGATGAAAATAAAGATTCACCAGGACCACCGGATCACGCCCGAATGCCCGCTGCCCGGTCCAAATGAAGAAGAGTAACAATGCATATATACGACTATACGGATGTGAGTAGGTTGTGTATATCACGGTCTTTTCACTTCCCACAAAGCTTTAATTTTTTGATCAGGACAAACTTCCGCCAATCAATACTAGATGGCATTATTAATTTTTATAATGGTATTACTTTTTTTTTTTAGACTGACAACTCTGTTTTTTCTAGCCAGCTTTACGTTTCACAGTACGCAGATTTATTATTTTAAAATACAAATAAAAAAAATAATACATAATATTTGCAGTGTTTAATCTTTACATAATATATCAAAAACTAATAATATAATTATCGAGTGTGACACTGGGCACTAATTTTAAATTTAATCGCATTTACAATAATGAAACGGAACGTCATTTTTCTTAATTATCCTTCTGCCATACAAAATGTCCGCCATTGCATATAATTGCATATTTGTTTTCGTTACGGAAGCTTTTGTGCAATTTATGTTCTGCTTCTCAGTGCGGTTTTTTGTGATTTTTATTCTCATGCGACCCAAATTTCTCTGGACACCGACGGACCTGCTTTCAACTGGTGACCCACGCTCTGTACACTGGACTCTGATTTGTTTTATCATTTGGATATTGGCGAATATGTCGTTATCTAAGGATAAAATATGCTGTGTGCCTAACTGCGGCAAGACACGTAAGTAAAACGTACGCTATTATTTAAATATTTGTTTAAAAATACAGTGGGAAAGTTTTTTAGTCGAAAAAACATTGAGAAAAAATTAAGTCATACATTTTTCAATAAATAAATATATATTCGAGTACTACCGCATTTAGTCCCAAACTAAGCGTTACCTTGTAGTATGGGTACCAGACAGCAGATATAATACTTTTATTACTTTTTTTGTAAAGACACAATGTACATAGAAAACACCCCATATATACAAAATATCTGTTCATCACACAAATATTTGTCCTGGTTGGCAATTGAACCCACGATCTCATGCACGAAAGGCAGGTACCTACTATTCTTTGTAAAGAAATTTCTATGGCTTATGTGGCAGGTGATATTTTTCTTATAAGGTCACTTCATAATTATCTGCTGTTCATATCAGTTGAGTAATATGGGCTTTATAAGACTATCATGTATTAATATACATTTTAATAACACTGCCCAAACTAGGGATCAATCCTGGGATATTTTGATCAGCAGTTGCATACACAAACCGCAATGGTGAAGTATATGTTTATAGTTAATTTTATATACTCATTATCCCAAATATTCATAAACGTAATATACTAAACACACCCAAAGCAGCTTTACATAATTATAATAAGTTTATTATTTAAAATCCTCTGCACTATAGATTACAGCCATGCAATCTATACATATAATAAAATCATAGTGATGTCAAAAACATACAAAACAGATATTTATAAAAAAAGCAGTCTTTTACTTATTTAGATATTTTTATATATATTTTTAGCATTTGACATGCTTAGCAACATACATTAAACACAAAGTGAAAAATGTGAAATCGAAAATAACAGTCACGAGCAGGATTCGAACCTGCATCTCCTGGATACCGTCCAGATGCTTTGCCAATTCAGCCATCGTGACCCTTGCTCCCGACTGCTAATCTCAACAACACATTCATACTTAACGTCTTTGGGTGACGCCTGCACCATCTGTCGGAAGTATTTTCATACATTATACCAACCAGGTAAACTTAATATTTATATATTTTTATATATATTTTTAGCATTTGACATGCTTAGCAACATACATTAAACACAAAGTGAAAAATGTGAAATCGAAAATAACAGTCACAAGCAGGATTCGAACCTGCATCTTCTGGATACTTAAACTTTTAGAAAACCTGAATTAATGATTTTGTGTTAGTTTAATACATACAAGTAAGAGTATAATATTTGTTTGTAATAGACGTTTGTAAACTAAATACTTACCCAGTATTACTTTTCATCTACTTACATTCAAGTATATGGACGGAAACATATAGCAATTTTTAGCACATTTTTTAGTTTTCGTCCACAATATCATTTATGTTTTATGCATGCAATATTGCTAAATTAGCGGATGAAAACTAAATATCAGACTAAATAACCATCAAAGATCATTCCATAAAGATTTCAATAGAATTTCTTCGCATTTCTTATTTTTAACGACTAGTCAAACTTTACTTGTATTTTTGTGTTTTTGTCCACGCAGACGAAAACTGAATGTTTTGCGAAATAGGTAATTCAGTTATTGTCTGCCTAGATTTTGTAAGTAATTCGTTAAATGAGTACGAAACACACATTTTAATGTGTTCTTTATGTATCAACTTAGTCATTAATAACATAAGAAATACATTCCAAAAACAATTAAATAAAAATCTGCGCAGTTAGCTTGCACCACTATTTTTCAAACTTTAATGTGAAGTTTTCGTAGCTTAGAAGTAAGCCGTCAGATAAAAGAAGCTTTTGTTTGAGTTTTGACTTGTTAAAAAGAAGTTGGTAGATGTGCAGATTTGATATTAAGGTACGCAACGAGTCCAAATTTGCGCGGTTTACTATTTTTATGATTCTAATCTACGTTAATGTTTCACGAGGCGCGTGCTAGTGGACGAAAACAGGACCTGTACAGGAAACCGGCTAAATGACCCTATATTTGTTAAACTTAAACTACCCATTAAATTACATTGTGTTATACAAAGAATAATATTATTATTAAAAGAATGTTTATGAAAATCTGCAGTTTTGTAGATCATATCAAAATAGTCACCTGCACTAAAAAGCACCCGTAAACCGACCGGGGTCACTAGAACTACGATAAGATTGTTATTTCTGAGATATTCTCATTGAAGTATGACAAAAATCTTCATCAGTTAAATTGCTCAGCTTACTTTCTTATAAAACATTCTTTCGTCCAGCTTTGCTGAATTATAGACCATACTTTTGCTAAATGAACTATTATAATAAAACATTCTGGTGTTTTGGAGTATGATCTCAAATTATATCCTGCTAAAATTTGCATAAGTTAGCCTTATCTAATAAGCATAAGTATTAGGCAGCATATTGTTATCCAATAAGTACCTACCTACTATTATCATTACTTATCTACTACTATACCAGTGTAAGTATTGGCTAGCGTATGCAACTGCTGATCATGAAGTCTCAGGTTTGATCTCCGGCCTTAACCACCGAAGGAATGTAACATAGTTCCAGTGGCCCGCCAATAAAGGCGGAGAGACGGCACACGGCGGGTTTATTTAGTGGGTGACGGCCCCACACTACCCTGTTCGTTGGCCCGAACGACGGGGTGTACGGTTAAGAACAGTTTTCCCGCCTTAACAAAAAAAAAGGCTTTGTTGCGCTACTGTTTACAATTATGTATAATATTGTAGCAATACAAACATATTACATAATATTGTTATTACAGGTTTGGATAACACTGTCTTACACGCCTTCCCCAATCCTGATAAGGAGCCAGACAGATTTCGTACATGGCTGTATGCAATTGGTGGTGATATTTTGGCCTTAGATAATAAGGTGATTTTCAAATATAGTAAAGTGTGTCATCATCATTTTCATACTCGTTATCACACTGCCAGCAAAAGACTGTGTGCTAATGCCACACCTACACTGCATCTACCAGGTATGTAATTTTAATTATTTATTCTTAAATAAAATATATTATTAAGAGGGAACATGGCCTGCGATTAAATAAAAATACCTAATTTTCAAAAAAGGATATTTCTCAATTTAGTTTTAACAGTCATGTTATGATATAGACTCAAAATTTTTCTTCTTTCTATGCCCAGCAGTGGACTATGAAAGGCTGATGGATGGATGGATGGACAGGCCCGATTTTGAAAATTCTTTCACTAATAGAAAGATAGATTATGACTGAGTATTATTATAGGCTATAGGATGATGAGGATATATAAATAACATTCACTCACCTGTTTATACCTGGCAACCCCATAGTTGCGCAGTTGTGAAAGTAGGCAACCTTTACGTTTTCAATTCTGTTGGATATATTCTTTTAACTAGTATACAATTTTTTTACATAACCAATCAGAGAAGTAGATTAAATTAATTTAATTCAAAATATTATCCAGGCGCAATTTAACTAGGCAACCTATTTGCAATAGGTCAATGTGAATATTATCTATCATTTATTTCTTATGACTAATAAGTAACAGATGAGGGTATATATTTCTTATACCGGATCTCGGACAATATGTATTTAGGGTACCAGCTAGCTACCTCCATACCAAAATTTTGTCTAACTCCGTTTCGTGCTTTTTGTGTGAAGAGTATTATCCGTTCACACAAACTTTGACATTCATAATATTAGTAGGGCTTTTAAATAAATTAAACACTTTGTTGCAGGTTTCTGTGTAGTACAGAACAACCCATCTCATGAGGACTGTACTATTAATATTGAACAACCAATTCCAATTAATAGGCAAAATGTGGTTGATAAACCATCATCTTCCAAAAGTGAGTATTTTACAAGTCTTTTAAGCATAGCTGAATTAACAACATACTGTTGTTCTGTATTGTATATTTCTGTTATCAAGATTTTTTCAATTTTTTAAGCATTTTACATGCTAGGCATATAACAAAGAGAATATTTTGATCTATATTTTAGCACTTGACATGCTCAGCTACTCTTAAAGTACAAATTATAATTTGTGAATAAGGAAAAAGAGTATTATAGTAAATATATGATGTGAATGTATATAGAAAGGTTGCAGGATAGAAAGGTTGCAGGTTGGAAACCTGGTTGAACCTTTTTATCCAGTTGTTAGAATTTAAGGTTCAAATACAGGTTAAGAATCTGGGGAATGAATGAAGATTTTAACTGTGTAGAACATGCTAAGTCTATGTGTGCATGCAGTCAGTCTTTTGTATTTGTATCAGAAAATGTTCAGTAAAAAGTGCATAGCATTCATGGATGATAAAGACTTAGTTCATTGAAATGTCTAATTTTTAAGGCTTAGCGTGCTAAAGTCAGAGCACTCCATTTATTTTTCTAGTAGGGGAATATTGTAAAGTTAAATCTAAGTATAGGGGCCTTATTATGTTATGTGCTCCCATTTAAAAATATGATGCGTCACACAACAATAATAGTAATAACATTTTTGTAGCAAATTAAATTCTCTACTATTTTAGTGGTGTAACAATAATAACAAAGCTATCTATCCATCCATGCATCCATCAGCCTTTCAACGTCCACTGCTGGCCATAGGCCTCCCCAAGAGAACGCCACAACGAGCGGTCCCGTTATGGGGGATGATGCCGTAATCGCCACGCTTGGCAGGCGGGATGGCGATCGCAGTGGATATTGTTAATACTCGAGGGAGTGCTGCTGCCCACTCCCACGGTATCCTTCGGTCGGCTCTTATGACTCCCGTGGTTAGAGAGGGGTGGGACAATTCTAAAGCTGGCCCCACACGGCCAAAGCTGAAGATGAAGCCTTCACTAATATTAAAACGAGGTAAAGTTTGTGAATATGGGATGTTTCCATACTCCGACATTCTACGTCCTACTCCGTCCTACCCGAGAATCAAATGACTAGCAGTCGCATACACAAACCACTACGCCATGGATGCAATTATTTTGCTTTATAACTCTGTTTTTATTGATTCTATGGCTGAATGTTACAGATCCAAAGTTGTAGGGAGTTTATTTCCAAAAAAATATTTTTACAAATAAATAAATATCCACGAACAACCACACAACGCCACCTAGTCCCAAACTAAGCGTTAGCTTGTACTATGGATACCAGAATAACGAATATAATACATATATTACTTTTCTTTTATGTAAATATATACATATTATACATAGAAAACACCCAGACACAGTACAAATATTTACGTTCATCACTAAAACATTTGTCCTGAGTGGGAATCGAACCCACGAACTCACGCTCAGGAGGCAGTGTTACTACCGACTGAGCTACAAGGCCTGTCATATTCAATATCAAATATTCTGTTCTGACTAATAATTTGCCCAATATAGCGTTAACCCATTTCCTCTTCTTTTTACAAAATGGAAGTGCGGGACTTATTTCTGGGGTTGAGATACCACAATTTTTATATAATTTTACACTACTCTCCAAAAAAATAAAATTTAATGTGCTGATTCTTGCAACCCTAGATATAAATTTTCGATGAACTCAGATTCGATCGCCTGCTTTGTAGTGTTATTGGTACATGATTACTATCTTGAGACATTTAATAAATCATTTGATAGTAAGAATATGTGAATGAGTAAAATATATTCACAAAATCAACCTTACGGTATTGCTTTATATATATCTGCTATAAATCATGGAATTTTATTGTTACAGAGAAAAAAATTATACCCGAAGAAAGCAGGGAAACTGCAATTATATTGCAATTTTTTGACGAGCTCTTCGACTCCTTGAATGGCAGCTTCGGTAATGCAAAGAAGAAATCGGCGAAAATGCTGCTACAGCAAATTCAGTCCATCTTAATTTATGGAATGAAGCAAAATCTGTTTTACGTTCCATGCGATTTGTAAATAGTCATGGGAAGAAAAAAATTCACCGTACCATCGATTATCAATTGGATTTGACTATTGACAATGTTACTTATCTCACTGACAAGTTACTGAAAGATCACAATTTGAGGGGGATCTGGATGCGACATTTAAATCAAGACCCTTTGGAGAATTTTTTCGGCTCTATTTGCAGTCATGGGATTCGTAACAATAATCCCACATGCGCCGGGTTCGAAGTAGCATTTGCTGCGTTACTAATAAATAATTTAAGTCAATACTCCAAAGGGTTTAACTGTGAAAATGACAGAGCGGCAAATATGTTAGTTGGATCATTAAAGAGTTTTTTTTTCGAAATACTGTCCCGTCAAATGCTGATGAAATTGAAATAGATTACAATGATTTATTAAAAACTGAAATTCTGTTAGGCGTGGAAAACAAGAAAAAAGATGGTAAAAATTTCGAAATTTTAAAATATGTTGCTGGGTACATAATAAGAAAAGCTAGGAATAATATTTTTTAAAAATGTTCTACATGTGAAAGCAAGTTATTGGCATATAATTATAATGATTTTGAATTTATTGAAAAAAGGGAAGAATTCAAGGACGACATTTGTTAGCGTACCCAGCAACGGAAGTTGTAGAAATGTTTTCCAACATCCAGGATGTCGTTTTACACGTTATTAGACTTAAAAGTCACATAGAAAATAAAAAAAAATTACATAAAAACATTATCTAGTGTTCATTGTAATCTCAGTTTCTTAAACTGTGAGGAACATGGCAGTCAATTGTCCAAATACATAATTGATACATCATGTAATCTTTTTATATTTAGTTGGTGTAAACATACCAATCGAATTTAAAAATGTTTAAGACAAGATGTGGATCCCCATGATTATATACAAAAATGTGCATTGGTATATGCAAATAAAAGAAGAAAATAAAATGTGTTTCATTTTTATCATTCAATAAAATAGGTACCTATAATAAAGCTACACTAATAAATGGCGAATAGGTAGATTTAATAAAAACCAAAAAAATTGTCCTTATAACACAATCATAGATATATAGATAGTGTCCTATAGCTATATAGCCTATATACACTATCGATACTAGTTCAGCCAATCATCACTGGGAGCGCTGCAATTACTTTGGTTGGACTGAGTACTCTATTCTTATACTTACTCTATGGTGTATATATAGTAGGAATTATAATTCGATTCCACATTTGACATTAGCTACTGTCATTTTGTAAAATAATGATACCACATATTAATAGTGTAGTGATGAACACAAAAATCGATAAACAATCGCGATTTATGTTTATGTAATCATAATATTGGTGAGCCAATTAAAGACTAAATTATTGATTTTTATTTAAATAAATACATAATTATTCATAATAATTATTTATTAATTAGTAACCGCTGCTTTATTTTATAAAAAGTTAATATTTTTGTTTTTTATATTAAAAACAAAACTTATAATAAAAGAGCCTAGATAGTTTTCTGTATTGGCAACCCGTGCGCGCTCGTGCAGCTATCACCATTTTGTTTATCTTGTCATTCGGCTTCATTCTCCCAGTCTAACTGCACGAATATCTTGTTTCATTGCGAATCGATATTTTGTTATTTTGTTGGGTTTTTGTTAAAGTTTTGTTACGTTGTGTTTGTTGTTACGTTTATAGTTTTTTGTGAACTTTGAGTGAATCTATTTGTTTTGGTTTTCCATCAAAATGGATCCTCAGCCAAAAAGACGTGGATGTTTTCTTGTCCCCAAGAAAAAAACGTCCACGAAAAGCTTTCACTGTTACTGAAAAAGTAATGATCCGCAACGCCAAGTACGTGAAAAATTAAACTTCTGCGCAATTGGAGGCCTTTGAAGTTGTGGAAGAAAATGAATGTATGAGGAAAGTTGCCGACATATTGGGAATAACCTCACGCTCTGTTTGTAATGTTTTGAAGGAAGTAAATAAAGGTGCGCTGCCAACTCCTCCTAAAAAAACTGGACCAAAGCGAAGTTTCAAAGATAAAATTGATGAATTTACATTCTCCGCTATACAAAGAATTGTTCATCAGTTCTTTTACCGAAATGAACCTCCAACCATTGCAAAGGTTAGTCAATCAGTCAGACAGTATTATTTTATACCTACATCTTTTATATATAACTAATGATTCCAAACTATTATAAAATTTACTATTTTAGATTTTACAAGTGATGAACTATGATCCAGAAATGCCCAAGGTTTCCAAAGACACCCTCAGAAAATTTTTGAAGCATCTTAATTTTAAATTTGTTGCACATGATATCATATGGCGCCAGCGTTACTTGCGATCTATATGCCAGTTTCGACGAGAAGGGAGACATATATATTATCAAGATGAAACTTGGGTTAACGCAGGTAAGGCTAACATTTTGAATTTATATACATTTTACATTAAATTTAATAGTAATATTGAATGTTCATGTACTATATTTATTTTTAGGTCATACTGTAAAAAAAACTTGGGTGGACAAGAAAGTCACATCATCTCGGCAAGCGTTTTTGGAGAGACTGACCACTGGATTAAAAAATCCATCTGGAAAAGGCAAACGTCTCGTAATTAGCCATACAGGTAGTGAAGAAGGCTTCCTGGAATAGGGGCTCATGATTTTTGAAGCAAAGAAAAATTGTGAAGGTTACCATGATGAGATGAATGCAGTTTGTTTTGAGGAGTGGTTCACTGGAGTCTCATCAAAATTAAGACCAAACTCAATTGTGGTGATGGATAATGCACCATACCACTCCCGAAAATTGGAAACTGCACCAAAAATGAGCTGGAAAAAAGCTGCAATTCAAGACTGACTTTTAAATAAAAATATTAATTACGAACCAGATATGGTTAAAGCTACGCTTTTAGAACTGATTCCACATAACGAGTCTTTTAATAAGTACGCTGTAGACGAAATGGCAGCACAACATGGGATCACGGTTTTAAGACTGCCCCCTTACCATTGCGAGCTGAACCCTATCGAATTAATATGGGTGCAGGTAAAGGGGCATGTAGCTCAAAATAATAAAACCTTCAAATTGAAAGACGTGAGAAATTTATTTGAGGAAGGCATTCAAAAAATTACGGCTACCGAATGGTCTAAATGCGTATCCCATGTTGCCAAAGAAGAGGAAAAAATGAGTAGGCTAGATATGTTAATTGACAATAACACAGACACATTTATAATAAATGTTACAGAAAGTGACAGCGATAGCGATAGCGATGACGGCGACGATTTATAAAATAAAATATTACCATAATACATCTATTTGTTTTATTTCTCATGTTCCTTCATGATCACATTTTTTTATTTATTTCACACACAATTATTAAAGAAAACTCTCAGATCCTTAATAAAATAAATCGTCATAACTAAATTATCCGTTCAGAAATATTAAATTTCCTGATATACTTAGTTTCTATTAAAGTAGTAGTTGTTTAGATACTACTATAAACGAGAGGAAAGATCCGGAAATATTCCATTTCCATATCGAATAATTTCGCAACGTCACTATTTAGTACTTGTCATAACGTTGCAACACTGAAATTGTCAAATCTGGAATTGAATTAAAATTCCGACTATAGTTAATATTATTTTGGACTAGCCTTTGCCAACGGCTTCGCCGCAGCCAAAAGCTAGTTTTTCGGTTATATCTCAGGTTCCCGATATAGTAGCGAGATAAAATGTATACCAGTTTTAAGTCTAATCAAGGCCTTTCAAACTAAAAAAATTGCATCAAAATCCGTTTTGTAGTTTTTGTGTGATGCGCGAACAAACAAACAGACAGACAAAAAAATTTAAAAAAATTGTTTTGTGTTTAGACACGCCTATATAGTCTATTACAGTCATTTTTTCTCAAATATCTTAAATGTACAGACACAGGTATGTTACAGTTTTATAATAGTAATAGATAATAGATGAGAATGAGACTCACGGCTAATAAGGATCTGTCGAAATCGCAATTAGTTTTTTAAGTTTTTTGATTGTTCTACGCGTCGTTCGCCATTCCGGCTATTAGTTACATAGCATACAAAAGAAAACGTGCTAAAAAAATATAGTTTGCGAGTCCATAGCACGCTATCATAAAATTGCTGGGCTCTTTCCTTCTTCGCTATTCCATGGCCAAATATACTTTTTTGATTTCAAAACGAACCTTTTAGCTGTCAATGTCATCTGGAATATGTGTTGACACTGACGTTTCGTGTTAAGCGTACATAATGCATACAAAATCCTTGGATAGTGAATTGAATTATTTTTATTCATTATTCAACTTTTTGCTGGTTGCTGGCTGTAAACGTGAAGTTCAGAAGTTCACAAAGTAGGCGAAGTTGTGAAGTGAAGCTTCGTTTCATGGATAATGTATTAATAGAGACTTCACTTCGACCGTTCGACCACTGAATATGCATTCGACTACACAACGCAACACCACAAGACTTATTTAGCTGTATCCACGGACCACGCTGGCCTACCCACATCATACTCTTTGCTACCCACAGACTTCCAGCTACCTACTCGTTCCCCTTTTCAAAACTGTCTTAGAGCTGTCTGATCTTGTATAAATAAAAAATGAGCAACTCTGACTCCGATGACGAAAATATAATACGATATGGAACACCATTGGAACCATATGAAGAAGGTTTGATTTTTATATTAAACTTTATTTTAATTTAGTTTCTTTATACAAAAATATTATGAACAATATTTAACAAAAGCTGTTCGAATTCTTTGATTATTATTTTCCTAATATTTTTCTTTCAATTGAAAATACAAGCCGTGTCATCAGATACCTGTTTTCGTAAAACTGTAAATATTTTTTTTGACTTGTGATGACAATCATTTATATATTTTATTATTGGTGTATAATTAACTCAGAATACCATTATCCTTTTTAAGTTATAGAGGTTAGTATATGTTCCATAGATTTATTTATATTCTGCTTAATCCAGTTACTATAATCACCCTATTAGGGTTTTTATGGTACTTGTATTTGTGGATTGTTAAGGACCAAATTTATATTAAGAGCATGTACTACACACATAAAGAATGGGATTGAAAATGGCGTCACTTCTATTGACCTCTCACTCGCACACAGTTGCTATCTATACTCACACACACCGGTACGGACAACAACAAAAACAGTCCACACACAGCTATCGTTATTAGCGGATTGTCATTATAGATTCCGTGTATGCTGACAGTACCGGCATAATAAGCCGCCATTTCTAATCCCATTCTTTATCTGTACGGGTAATATTGGACTTATTAATATTCAACTAGCTTCTACCCACAACCACCTATAAGTAGTTTTAATTTAAAATAATGTTTCGTGAATTGCTTAGATAGGTAGCAAATGAAAAGCAATGAAAAATTATTGAACTTGTGATTTAGCTCTTGACTTGTTGGGGATTGGATCCCACCCTTATTCATATTTTAGTTTATTGTTTTTTTTTGTGTGTTGTGTACTAACGAAATGGTGACCAACAACTTGCTAGGAAGTTCTAGAATAGAACTAAGGGAAAAAAAAAGATAGGACAATGGACCTTTGCTCAAGACAGGTTATAAGCGTAACGTCACTTCCATTAAAACTTGTCCAAAATCTCTCTATAATACAACATCTTAATAATAATACTAATTGTTCGTAACGAGAAGAAATGTACCTTATGATCACAGAAATACTGTTGAGATTGCTTTGCCCGCCGCGTTATCCTCGGGCAATCGCGTCATTGAACAAATGCGCTAGGGTTGCACCTATGATGATTTTACTACATCAATACCCCTTGCGGGGTAGGCAGAGAGTACAGAGTGACAAAAGGCTCTGTTCTTGCACACATCTCTCGCTTCCTCAACATTCATAATTCTCTTCATACACTCTCCGGTTTCCGCTCCCCGATTTCGGAGACTCCTGACTCCACCGACAGCAGCAAAGCTGTCGTTTATGAAACTTAAAAAAATATTTTTCTAGAAGATTCTATTAAATTACTTTTTATATCATTTTAAATGTTATTGTCAAGTCAGATTATTTTTTTATACATTGCTTTTTTTTGTCGATCATAATATGCGTTTAGAGTTTTAGCTCTGAATTTTCGGTTATTATATTTTATTGTCGAAATACCCTAAATCACGTAAATAATTTTATTTTAATCAATATAACAAGCGCGAGCGCATAGGCGCGCATGCGACAGTTTTGTGTCGGTTGTACCGTGGTCGAAGCGAAGCGGTAGGCATTTAACTCGGGGCCTTGAGCGAGTGATGTACGCCTGGCAAAATTCTAATTACGAGGATGGATCAAAAAGTAGTGAGAACGACATACTCCTTAGTAAGAAAAAAAATAAATACTGGCAGGCATAGCTCAGATACATATTTGTAATGTTAATAAAGAAAAAAATCTTCGATTCTCTTTTGTTTTTTTCTGAATGTAGTCATTTGTTTGCTTCGTGTCGGAACGTGTTCTCGAAAATGGAGAAAAACGAAGTGCGAGCCGTTATTAAATACCTCTGTTTAAAAAAGTTAACGACGCAAGAGATTCATTGCGATTTGGAGGCAACATTAGGAGAGTCTGCTCTGCCGTATTCCACTGTTGCAAGGTGGGCTTCTCAATTTCGAGTAGGGAGAATGAGCACGGAAGATGAACATCGTTGCGGCCGTCCATCGACGTCAGTCACCCAAGAAAATGTTGCGAAAGTCGAGAAAATGGTTTTGAGCGATCGAAGATTTACTATCCGATACTTAATTCAAGAAACGTACATTTCATATGGAAGTATTCAATCCATATTGAAGCAATCTTTGAATATGAGAAAAGTCTCCGCAAGATGGGTGCCGAGAATGTTAACTGACAGTCAGAAACAAAATCGACTTGACATTTCGAAGATATTGTTGGACAAGTTTCAAGAAGATTTTGAAAACTTTTTCTCGTTTCGTAACAATGGACGAAACATGGGTCCATCATTTTGATCTCGAGACAAAACAGCAATCTTCGCAATGGAAACGCCCATCATCATCAACCCCAAAGAAGTTTCATGCCGTGGCATCGGCTGGCAAGGCCTCAATATTTTGGGACTCGGAAGGGATATTGTTGATTGATTACCTGGAGCGTGGAACCACTATTTCAGGCCAATATTATGCCGCTTTAGTTCCCAAGTTGAGGAATGCCATCAAAGAAAAAAGGAGAGGGAAACTTGTTGTTTCATCACGACAACGCACCCGCGCACAGGTCGACAGTTGCGATGGCTGCCATTCAGCAAGCTGGCTTCGAATTGGTTGACCACCCCCCTTATTCACGAGATCTGGCGCCTAGCTATTTTTATCTGTTCCCCAAATTGAAAGAATACTTAGGGGAAACAGGTACGAAGACGATAACAAGGTGATGGATGCCGTGGAGAGCTTTTTGCAGGACCAAGACAAAACTTTTTTTTTGAAAGGGATTGAAGCCTTGGAAAAGCGCTGGACTCGGTTTGTAGAGAGACTCGGAGACTATGTAGAAAAATAAATTATTAAGTTATCAATAGTCATTATATTCTATCTCATTCTCACTACTTTTTGATCCCTCCTCGTATATCTATATTAATAAATGGAGAGCCGGTTTTTTCATCGGTTATACTGCGAAAACTACTGAACCGATCGGAATAATACTTATACCATAAGATGCAGCGTGTTTCGGAGAAATGTACTAGTTTATGATAATATTATTTTCCACTTTTAGTTCAATTAGTTATTACTCTTTTTTCTTGTTTTTAAACCAACCAATGAACTTATAATAACTAAAATACAATAATATCACAGATGAGCTGCCTACAAAGCGTAAATATCAACAGCAAACGGACCAGTTTGCGGTGGACGCACATGGCAGGCGCCGGTTCCACGGTGCGTTCACCGGAGGCTTTTCAGCAGGTTTCGGGAACACTGTGGGATCAATGGAAGGGTGGACTCCAAGTAGCTTTAAAAGTTCACGTTCAGAGAAGGCGCAGGTTTCGGTGAGTACTAAACATTGAAATACAATATAATTAAATAGAGGCTTAGACTAACTAAAAAATAGAGACACCGCATTGTCAACTAAAAAGTGAAGCCACCATCTCCTGTGTGACCGGCCATGAAGCACATCGTTGCGTTTTGGCTGTAGCAGGCGATAGCCGTTAATTTTTTAATTTCATTTCGGTGAAATGAAATGGTGAGCAGCGGCTTTCCACATGACCGAACCATCGGAGCATTCCCTTTCACATCTTTTATACCAATACTCTCTTTCATACCTACTCGCTCTCTTACGTCGTTGTTACGAATGCGGTCAGTCAGTCTCACTCCACAGATTCTAATGCACCTATGATTTATGGTTTCGCAAGCAAAGAAGGTTTAATTCTACACATTAATTTTTCTCAAAGCATATACTATGTTAATCCAATAATGACATTGAACAGAATCGACGTCCAGAAGACTTTATGGATGAGGAGGATCGCGGAGAGTTTGGTATCGCACCGCGTCAGTTGCAGACACATAATGAGTTTACCGGACAGAAGAGACAGCGGCAGCGGACTTACCATGATGGCCCTATACCTGGTAATGCTAACTATTGACAATAAAAATCTATTTATTGTAATTAATTGTTCCACCTTAGAGAATTCCAGAACTACTGAACTAAAATTTTAGTTAAATAACAAACCCAATATAGGTATAGTAGTCACAATGGATCTTTGTGTCTCTGAAGTTAGGCACAGAGCAAGAATTGGCGATTGTGACGGAATCATACGATTAGTGCTGACCAATACAAATGTTATTACTCGATGAATGAAACAATCAAATGAGATCATAATGTTTTCATATCTAATTGTTTAGGTTCTATTTATTATTTTTATATTTAATAAAAAGTATACGAGTGATTTGAGTGAATAGTGCTATAATGTAGATATAGAAGAGTCCACAGTTTTTACTTACTTATCATCACGCCATTTCCCTTGCGGGGTAGGCAGAGAGAACAGAGTGCCAAGGGGCTCTATTCTTGCATACATCTCTCGCTTCCGCAACATTCATAACTCTCTTTATACACGCTCGCCGGTTTCGGAGACTCCTGACTCCACCTACCTTCAATACATGACCGATTTGGTCTAGGTAGGCGAGTCTCGGTCTCCCCCTGTACCTACATCCTTCCACTTTCGCATTGAATATCTTCTTAACCAGTCGCTCGTCCGGCATCCTTTCCACATGTCCGAACCATCGGAGCATTCCCTTTCGCATCTTTACACCAATACTCTCTTTCATACCTACTCGCTCTCTTACGTCGTCGTTCATTTTTGAGTACGATAGATACGACACCTGCAATCCCTTTCAATGTCGTATATAAAAAAACTACGTTGGTGGTAAACAAGCATACGGCCCACTTGATGTAAGCGGTTACCGTAGCCTATAGACGCTAGCAACACCAGAGTTATCACTCGCCCGTCACCAGGATAATAAGGAGAGGATAGAGGGGAGTTTTTTTACACAAGCCTCTGACTGAAATACTGTCAGGAGTATCATTGTTTACCACTAAAGGAATATCACATAGTTCTTGTGGTCTGCCAATTCAGGTGGAATGACGGCACGGCAGGTTTATTTAGTAAGTGACGGCTTTACACTACCCTGAACTTTGCCTTGACCAGCAGGTTGTAGTTAGGTACATTTTCCCCGCCTTAACAAAAAAACAATATTGTTGATTCCTAGGTGAACCGGTACTTCAAGAGTTAGTCCGAGCTGTTCATGAAACTACAGCAGTAAAGATGCTCCGGGCTATGGGTTGGCGCGAAGGCCAAGGGACAGGGGAAAGGCTTAGCAGTGGACATAAGAAAAAAGCGAAGCAGCAACATAAAGTATACGGATGTTACATGCCGAAAGATATGAGACAGGTATTATTTTGCATCCTTGAATATTGATCTATTCCTATTTTTTGTTAAGGCGGGGTAGAATGTTCCTAACCGCACACCCCGTCGTTCGGGGCAACGAACAGGATTGTGTGGGGCCTTACCCACTTAATAAACCCGCGGTCCCTCCGCCTGTCCACCGGAGCTGTGTGATATTGCAGTATTAATCTATGCCTACAATAATGAAATTGTAACAAGCCGATGTCTGTACTTATGAGCTATTAGTTTATGCCTGCGAATTCGTCTGCGTGCAGTTCAAGATATAAATAAGTCACTCTAGGCCATATTAACTTTATTTTTTGTTCGTGTTGTGACGGACTTAAAATACAAGTGTCACCACCCCATGTTTTCCCACCGGTGTCGTATGAGGCGACTAAGGGAAGTAAGCAATTATCATTCATTGCATGAGTGGTGGTAGCTGGGTACCAAGTAGTACTCCCAGTACTCACTTGTTATCGGGCCCGAGCGGGTTGGTATCGCCATCTCCCGTGTGACCGGCTATGAAGCACATCGTTGCGTTTTGGTTGTAGCAGGAGAGAGCCGTTTATTCTTTCATTTCATATCGGTGAAATGAAATGGTGAGCAGCAGCTTGACAATACTCTCGGTATAGTTGAGTCCATGAGCGACGGTTACCATTTACCATCAGATGGGCCATGGCTCGTCTGCCACTACACGCAATAAAAAAAATCAATCATCAATGCATCAATTTCTACGTAGCCTATATCTTTTCTGGATACTATAGGCTATAAATATGTATGTATATGTATTTCATGATGATTAGTGTAGGAGTTATGACTTCTATCGCATGGGAACCGTTACCGTATTTTTTTTTGCGATAGAAAGTGGCCTATGTGCTATTCCAGACTATAATCTATCTCTGTGCCAAATTTCACTCAGATCCATTCAGCCGTTCCGGTGTCTGGTGTCCGGTGTTCCGGTGTCAACATCCATCCAAACATTCACATTTATAATGTTAGTAAGATTAAGGGTCTGTTTCACAATCTCGTTAAGTAATTTACTCAACAGTTAAATCCTTCCAGTAAGTCGTGTTGCGTTTCACAACTCCATCCATCCATCCATCCATTAGCCTTTCATCGTCCACTGCTGGACATAGGCCTCCCCAAAATGGGGGTTTTACCATAATCGCCACGCTTGGCAGGCGGGTTGGCGATCGCAGTGGATGTTTTTAGTACACAGGGGTACGCTGCTGCCCGGTCCCCCGGTAATACCTTAGTCGGCTTTTACGACTCCCTAGGAAGAGACGGGGTGGAGCTATTCTTGGTGCCGGCCCCACATGGCACACATCCATCTCATATTTTTACTTGATAAGTAATTACTCAATAGTTAATTAGCAGATATCTGGCAACGTCTCATTTTTGCGTTTCGTTTTATACGTCTGTATGAAAAATACTTTTTTTACAGCTATATTAATTTTTTGATCTATATTTTAGCACTTGACATGCTCAGCTACTCTTAAAGTACAAATTATAATTTGTGAATAAGGAAAAAGAGTATTTTAGTACAGGCGGGAATCGAACCTGCGTCACAAATTATAATTTGTACTTTAGCATGTCAAGTGCTAAAATATAGATCAAAACGTTTGAAAAAATCACGCCTTCAAATAGTATGAATTTTAATTGCAAAATTAAACTTACTATATTGGATTAATGCATGTAAATGCGTTCCGATAGAGGGCGTTGGTTGTTAAGACAAATGTGATAAGGAGATTGGGTATGTCTAAAAGATAGTACTGTAGCTCAGTGGATTAGAACACTTCCCCGGATAGGGACGCAGGTTCGATTCCCGCCTGTACTAAAATACTCTTTTTCCTTATTCACAAATTATAATTTGTACTTAAAGCTATATTAATTCATAAAATTTGCAATAGGTGTAACGAAACACAATCTAATTTCACATTATAAGTGAGGTTGACTAGAATAAATGGCGCTACGAGCTTGAGTCAAAGAAGTTTAACCGTCAAGTAAATTGCCACTTCATCTGACCTATAAGTTACTGGACAGTTTATGTGATGGTTAGTCTTACTTTGAGATTGTGAAACGTATGAACCTCTCATACGTTTCACAATCACTTTTTACTTGTTAATTAAGTTAAAAGTAGCCTAATCAGAACATTACTTAGAGATTGTGAAACAGACCCTAATAATATTAGTAAGAAGTTTTAATATCTTCAATATCTCAGACCATGAAAAATATATGGATGGATCATTATGAAGAGTCGAGAGAAGCCATAAAAACCATGTTAAACTAGTGATTACACGCGCTCATGTACACTAAATGCGAGTCAAAATAATATTATTATATTTACAGGAACCTCAGGAATCTGACCAAGACTCATCTAGTTCATCGGAATACGATTTTGATACATTATTTGCGCCAGACGACTACGAGCCCTATATCTTACAACGTAAGAACGATCGCTTCGGGCTGGGCTACTCGGCGCTGAGCCGGCACTCCGTATTAGGTAACCTTGTGGGGGAGTATGGTGGCGAGACGTCGAAAAGTCACCTCCTTATGAAAGATAAAGGGAAAAAGGTGAGGATTTTCCTTCGATCATCAATACTAACAAAATACAGACACAAATTTTATATTTATAAAAGAAAATAAATAAAATTATACCCATATATTATGTGGTTTTTTTCTATAGCTAATAATGGCAATTCACTATCCACTTGGTAATTATTGATAACTCTCTTATTACAATTGATTGGGCCGTGGCAGACGATATTACCAATGATAATAAAAAAATGCCTTCTAGAAGGCAGAATCGTACTAGAACGTGAAACACAAAATCGATATAATATTGTTGTATTGTATTGTAAACGCGGGCTATTTTTCCGCAACTCGACGTCGTATGTGCACCTATTTTGCGTGACGGGTTGCTGGCACTACTCCTGCCAACCCAGCATCACCAGAAAGCCTAGCAGACCCTTAACGTTGCCGACAACCTCTGGGAGCGACCTCGGATAGCCGAGGTATAGTGCCCGGTATTCCGCCACCCCCGGACATTCAAGGATGACGTGGGCGGCCGTTTCGTCTGCCTCCATGCAAGCTCTGCAAAGAGGACTATCAGTAACACCTAGAGTAAATAAGTGTTTATTCCATAAAGCATGTCCAGTAATGGCTCCCATTAGAAGCCGGAGCTGAGGCCTCTTCAAACGCCGCAGCTTTAGTGACAATCCGGGGTAGATTGTCGGAAGGGCTTCTCTGGCTTGCCTGCATGTACCTAAGTTAGACCAGTATTCTTGGTGTTCTACCTTGGTGTTTCGTCGTAGTGTGTCTCGGAGCCAAGCGAACGGCAGGGGTAGAATGGGCTCAGGTCCTTCCACTATCATCTCCGAACCCCCCCTTGCCAATTCATCGGCAGCGTCATTACCGCGTGAGTTGCTGTGTCCTTTGATCCACTGTAGGGTTATATCGTTGTCGATACATACCTGTGACAGGGCTCGATGGCACTCGTATATAAGACCCGAGGTTATAGTATACCTTTGAAGGGCCTGTAGGACTGATCGGCTATCAGAGAGTATACGGATTTGTTGGTTCTTTACCTTTCTAGAGTCGATTGCATACGCTGCCATTAAGATGCCCACACTTTCTGCCTGGAAGACCGTGTTATGAGCTCCTAATGGTGTAGATATCTGAATGTTCAGGTCCTCGGAGAATACACCCACACCAGTACCTGACCTTGTTTTAGATCCATCTGTGAAGATACTCATCTCTCTTGGGTTAAGACCTTCACCCAGTTGTTCTTGCAATTGTATCTTATACTTCTTGTCAAATACATCGATATAATATTGTTTCATTCTGAATAGTCGTGAGATCGACGGGTGATGTCACAATAACTCCTCAAGCAATAACAATACAACGATGCAATATCGATATTATCGATACTATTTTGTGTGTAACATTCTAACTCCCCTGATAATTTTAGGTATCGATCCGAGGCCACGCTTTCGGTGTGGGTGCATTCGAAGCGGATGATGAGGACATTTATGCCACAGAAGACATGTCCCATTATGACTTCGCGATCGGAGGGCCAGCTCCAGTGAAAGAAAAGAAGATGAACAAAGAAAGAAGTAAAACAGTAAGTTAATTGATATATCCTTACACAGATGAGTAGATGGCGGAGTGGTTTAGATACCGGCCTCCCGTCCGAGTTCGAGGTTCGATTCCCGCACAGGACAACTCTGCGTGATCCACAAATGGTTGTTCTGAGTCTGGCTGTACTTTGTGTCTGTGAAATTGTATGTTCGTAAAGTCCCTCGTGGTACAAGGATTATTCCTTAGTGCAGGGTGTTGACTTAAAAAAAACTGTAGCGGTGGAATTTCATGTGGGGCAGAGAACTCTGCCCTTGGTTGAGTCTATCTGTGGTTATTACTTTAATTCAGATAAGCTTTTAACATGTTTGCCACCTTTAGCAATATGTACTAAGACTTTCTGTTATAAGTGTGTATAAACTCTAATTAAAAAAATCTGGAAAACGGTTGATCCTAAAGGCCATCCCTGCAACTTCCCGCTAATTTGATACTTAAAGGCCTCGTCACACAGAGGCGGGAGCCGCGGGGAAGCGACCGCGATCCGGGACAGGATTTTTTTGTAATATTCGAATTTGTATGCAACCTGTCACATATTATTCTTCAATCTGCATACTATAGGTATAAAAGTACTCTGTGGTACAGTATAAGTTGTTGTTTGTTTTCAGTTTTAATATAAAATAATGGCCGAGATAATAATCTAGGGTTTTCTAATAACTTGTAGGGATGGCGTAACGTGACAAGTGAAACTCACGAGTTCAGATTAACGACTGCACATTTATTAAAGATGAATAACAGTTTTATATTATTATAATAGAATACAATTTGGTTATCCCTCACATCTCACCGTTAGTAAAAAAATAAAATAAATTTACAGTTTTATTTTATGATTTCTATAGTAACAGCAGAAAGTCAATAAAAAAAATTAAATACTTTTTAAAATCTAAATAGTATTTTGTATAATACTATATTTACTTACAAACTAAATTACATAAACATCAAATTATGATTAAAAATATTTAAGAGGATAAACACCAATATAATAATATGCACTTTAAAATAAATTGTGCAATAACATTGTTCAGATTTGAACCTTTCATCTACCATTCAGATTTCGCTCCGGTGTCCACTGATCGTAAGGCATAATTTATAACGTACGCGCAGGTACAATGTTATGTAAACAAAAACTCGTTGCGTGAGATATCATTATTATTATGATATGATTCGTCTCACATCAGTGTATAAAGTTTATTGTGGATTTATAAGACTAATTATAATAAGGTTTTGTTCTATTTTTGTGAACCAAGTCATTTTTACCATTTATATTTACTTCTACATTAGGTGATAAGTCTCTCATAACTTTATAAGGTCCCGAATATAAACTTGTAAGCTTATTACCAGTCTCATTTTTTATTAATATCAAATCATTAGGCTTGTAACGAACCGGATTAGTATACTGATCGTACCTATTTTTTGTATTATGTTTACTAACTAATAAATTGTTTCGCGCTTCGGTTTGAGACACTTGTAAACGGTATTTTAGTTCTAATGGGTAATTTTCATGATTATATAGTGGTTCTATTGTTTTAGTTAAGTTTGTAGGCAAATTACATTTCTTACCGTAGACCAGTTCAAATGGTGTGAACTTAGTTGATGAATATACAGAAGTATTATACGCAAAGCACCAGAACGGTAACCATGAACTCCTTCAGCTTCCTTCAGCTTGTATGCGTAAAAATGCACCAAAACTCTTATGAGAGTTCTCTAGCGCTCCGATACTCTGATGGTGATACGCTGTTGAGTTAAGTTTACTAATATTTAAAATTTTACAAACCTGTTTCAGTGTGTCAGCCATAAACTCAGTACCTCTGTCGGTCGCTATCTCTCTCGGTACTCCATGTTGCAGAATAAAATTGTTAACAAATACTCGCGGCGACTTCATTAGACGTTTTGGTAGTCAATGGAAATGCACATACATATTTTGACAATTCGCATTGAAGGGTTAATATATAATTTAAATTATTTTCATCCCTATCAAGTGCTCCTACAATATCTAGAAATATTTTTTCAAACGCTCCATGAGCAGTAGAAGTGACAGTCAGTGGTTCTTTTATATGAACAATATGTTTTTGTTTCTGACACTTTTTTTAATAAAATTCTTAATATCTGCCTCAAGTCCAGGCCAAAAATAACTCTTTTTAATATTATTGAACATTCTTCTTATGCCTGCGTGGCCACTCGTAGGCAAAAGATGATAGTCGTTCAAGATAACCTTCATATCGTCTTTATTTTCAACTCTTATTATTCCTTTTATTTTAATTGCAAAATTAAACTTACTATATTGGATGCATGTAAATGCGTTCCGATAGAGGGCGTTGGTCGTTAAGACAAATGTGATAAGGAGATTGGGTATGTCTAAAAGATAGTACTGTAGCTCAGTGGATTAGAGCACTTCCCCGGATAGGAAGGGACGCAGATTCGATTCCCGCTCGTACTAAAATACTCTTTTTCCTTATTCACAAATTATGATTTGTACTTTAAGAGTAGCGGAGCATGTCAAGTGCTAAAATATAGATCAAAATGTATAAAAGTACTTGTTTCATATGTTATTTTATTATTTTTCCTTAACTCGTTTAATCTATTTTGGTTTATAAATCTGAATTTTTCGGTTTGAAATGAGTTTCTACGACTTTTTGTTGATCACGCCAATTGTCGGTAGGAGTCACGTCACCCGAAGAATCCGCGTTCTCTAATCGCTTTTTCTGTGCACGTGTCATAACGTTTATACATTCATTCATTTCCTTAAGCTCATTTGAGGAAAAAACTAAACGAGACAATGCGTCTGCAGCCGCATTTTCTCTGCCTTTAATGTACTCAATTATAAAATTATACTCTTCAAATACGAGTCTAAACTTAAGCAATCTGCTTGAATTATCTTTCATGTTATATAAATTAATTAATGGCTTATGGTCGGTTATTATTTTAAATTCCCGGTCATACAGGTAAGGCCTAAAATATTTAACAGCCCAAACAATCGCCACCAATTCTTTTTCGATTGTGGGGCAATTTCTTTCCGCTTTATTTAAACTCCTACTGGCGTATGCAACTGGTCGGCCGTCCGAATTGGATAAAACAGCTCCTAGCCCGTAACCTGATGCGTCAATATGAACGATAAACTTATTTTGTTCTGATAAGTCAGGATATTGTAATATAGGTGGTGATATTATACTTAATTTTAATGTTTCAAAAGAATTTTGACACTGTTCATCCCAAATAAATTTGATATTCTTCCTACACAAATTATTTAAATAATAAGCTTTATCTGCAAAGTTAGGTATAAATTTCCTGTAGTAGTTTGCCAAAGCGACAAATCTTTTTACCTCGTCCGTACTTTTAGGAATAGGATAGTTTTTGATAATTTTAATTTTTTCAGGGTCGGGCGACACACCGTCACTCGATACTACGTGGTCTAAATAGAGTATTTGTTTTTTTAAGATATCACATTTAGCGGAATTTAATTTTAGATTTACTTTTCTCATTTTTTCAAAAATATCCTGCAGGTTTTCTATGTGAGAATTTAAATTACGGCTAAAACAAATTAAATCGTCTTGGTACACTAAACATTTCTCATATGTTAACCCTGCCATTGCCATGGTCATCATCCGTGAGAATGAGCCTGGACTGGTCTTAAGGCACATTGGCATGCGGGTCATCTGGAACTGGCCAGGACAAAATGCTGTATATTTTCGACTAGATGCATCTAAATCGACATTATAAAATCCAGAATTTAAATCTAAATGACTGAAGTAAAGGCAACCAGATAATGAGTCCAAAATCTCTGTAATATTGGGTAAAGGAAACGTGTCTTCTTGAATGCAATTATTTAGTTTACGGATAATCTATCACCAACCGCAATTTCTTGTCATTACTTGTGTCAGACTTTTTTGGTACTAGAAGGACAGGGCTAGACCATTCGCTATTACAGGGCTCAATAATACCCTGTTCCAGCATATGATCTATTTGTTTCTTAATTTCATGTTTTTGTGAATGTGGTACTCGGTACGGTTTGGTATATACCGGGGCAACGTTTGGTTTTAAAGTTATAGAATGCTTATAAATGTTAGTAGTTGTCAAGTTATCGCCTGGAAGGTAAAATATATCTGAGTATTTTGCACATCAATTTTCTAATGATTCAATACTGAAAATAATTGTTTAATTCGATTAGAGTTATTAACTGTTTTATCAAATGAACAATAAACATACTCTTTTGCACTATGAATAATTGGCTTAATGTCGTGCAAGGTCAATTCCGATTCAGTAGTATTGAGTATACGAATAGGTATTTTGCCATCAATAGGATTAACTAATGCACTAGCTATGAACACTCCTTTACGTAGTTCTGATGCACAAACAACGCTTTCCTCCGTAACGGAACTACTTATAAAATGCAGCGACTCGGACCTAGCAGGTAAGTGTAACGTATTATTATTAGCTAAAATTAAAAGTAATATTACTTTAGTATTATTATTCCAGAGTGTTAATGTCTTGTTGTTAAAATTTAGTACCGATCTATATTTATTTAAAAAATCATGGCCAATTATGGCACTTGCCTTACAAGGTAATGAATTTAAAACATAAAACTTATGACTCGCAAACTTATTCCCGATTAATAAGTTTATGTAAATATATCCCATGGTTCGGACTCTGCCCCCGATACCGCTAACAACGACAACTGATTCTGATTTTCAGTTTCAATAGAAGTTTGATGGTTTGAATCTGTCAAAGTATGTATGTGACGCGCTTTCCATTGGCCGCTAGAATAATTAAAGTTAGACCTACCTCTATCTGCGCGGAAAGTTCTCGTCCCGCGTCTACCGTATTCGTCAATACTCAAGTCATTTTGTTTAAAATTATACAACTGGCGCTGTATAGCTATTGCCGATTTTTTCGGTAAAAGTTGTATTCGCATATCCGTAACAAGTGAGTCAACGTCACTATAATCTGATGATAATTTAAGCTTAGCTGCCTGAGAAAGGCGATTTTTTAATACAAAAGTAACTAATTTCTTCTGGGACTCTTCATCAATTTCCGTTTTATAATAATTTATGCCATCTATTAATTGTTTAATACTTGATTCATCATCCGATGCAACTGGTAATAAACTCAAAGCTATTTTAATATTAAACTTCTCCATAATTATTTCTTTATTTTCCTCTAATAATTCAGAAGTACAAGAACTCTTAGTACATAAATCAGCAATTTCTTTATATAAACTGTTAATATCTTTACTAATTTTATTAATATAGAACAAATCGTCCGGTTTAAATTTACTTTTAGATTTTTCTAATGACTCTAAACATGAATTATATTTTTTAAATAAATTGTCTGCTTCATTAAATTCTACCACAATAATATTACCTTTTCTTCTACTAGCACCGATTTTTACTAAGTACTTTCGTATTTCTAATAATTCATTATACAATTCTTTGAGTACTGTCGCCATAAGAAATCAATATTCTGAAAGTATAAACATTATACAGTTTGGTTTCAGATAAAAAAAAAACCCTAATAATACATGCCTCTTATAATTCGAACTCGGGACTACACAGTTGAGTTAAGAAGATACAAACCTTAGTCTCTATTTAAACACACATTTTTAGTTTAAAAGTTATCATATATAGCATTATTTTTGTCGCATTAATAGACGGACCAACGCGCACTTAATCATTTTAGCAAATAGCCAACACGATTTGACACTGACAATTTCACAAAAAACCACTTTTCCACTATTTTCCGACGTCTTCCTTATCTATTGCCGAAGCTGCCTCGACATTTCGGTGGGTATTGAGGCCTGTTAACCTCGCCTTCCTAAAGGAGTGCCTCTGAATTTCTGCAATAATCCACCTTCTGTGGCATTTTCCATACGCCTTCAGCGCAAAATATACTAATCCAATTGCCAAAAATACAACTAACACAGCGAGTATAATATTGGTGGTACTCGCATGAAACTGCAATTCGCTTATGCCACTGTTGCTGGCACTACCTGCGGCAGTTTGGGCCAGGACCACCTCTTCCTTAGTATTTGCGGACCCCATAATTACAGGAAATATAAAATTTGCACTTGCTGGTACGATTAGCCAGAAAAAAAAGATTATTGCGAATGCCACCCATATTGCTGTACTTATCTCACGACTCGGCTAAAGAATTTGCTTATGCGGCAAATCGCTGCCCGTAAGCAGGGTCGCCATGTAGGGATGGCGTAACGTGACAAGGAAACACACGAGTTCAGATTAACGACTGCACATTTATTAAAGATGAATACAGTTTTATATTATTATAATAGAATACAATTTGGTTATCCCTTACAAACTCTACAGTCTCAATCGCTTCAAGACTGTCCAAAAACTCACTTAATAGATCTTCTATTTTAACGAAATAATCAAAAATACGAGATTTACGCCAAACCACTTAGTTGGGGAAAGGTTAGGATCTCAATATTCGGGCCCCAAAATATAAGTGGCCCCTTTAGACTTTAGGTGTCACCTAAATGTCGGTGAAAATAAAACTAGCGCTAATTGTTACCTAAATTGCCTTGGGGTTATTTAAAATTTAGGGATCGTTGGTGAAAACGGGCATAAGTTACTCCTTATAATACGAGTATATCTATCTGCCAGTGAAAGTCCCGTCCAATTCGGTAGCCGTTTCGGAGATTTGCAGACAGATAGACGGACAAAAACATTAAGAATTGATATTTATGTTATAGATAACGGTATACTTTCATATGCATTTAGATTTTTAAAGACAACATCTGTACTAAGGCATAATCCTTGTATCGCGGGGGACTATACAAATATACAATCTGACGTAGACAAAGTAAAACCAGACTCGGAACAACATAGCATAGCATCACGCCTGTATTCCCCGAAGGGGTAGGCAGAGGTGTATTACACACCTACGACTCGCCAGCTATGTTTAAGTCCCACGTAATAGGGGGCGAGCCTATTGACGTCTACCGGGCACATTTCCAAACTCCGGGCTGCTACTGAGAATTTTAGTATTGCCCGCGTTTTTTTAAAGACAGTAACACCCTGTACTACACAATGTACACCTAGACTCGGAACAACCATTTGTGAATCACACAAAGCTTTGTCCTGTGTGGGAATCGAACCCACAACACTGGCTAGGAGGTCTGTATCTAAGCCACGGCTGCGACTAGTTTTATTTATTATTTAATGATTGGTAAAAAAATTAAAAACTACTAACAAAAATAAAGTACAAATTATTAAGGATTAAGGAGCACATAACTGCAGTCAAGAAAGGACAGATAAACAAATCTGCCATCGCTGAACATCTCTTAGAAGCAGGTACTAATCACTGGATTGAGCTTCACCAACCTATAATACTATCTCAGGACCGCCACTACTACTGGATCGGGGCGCTGGGGCTTAGGGTGGCCCTGGACAAGTCGGAGGCCCTACTATTCCATGGGCCCCGACGTCGGCCACCTGCTGGCGCCTCGATCACAGTGGACGGGGTCCAGTTTGGGGTGCAGGCCTAGATTAAGTATCTGGGCCTGGTGCTGGACGGGCAGTGGCGCTTTCGCGAGCACTTCCGCCAACTGTTCCCGAGGCTAGTCGGCGCAGCGGCCGCTCTTGCACGGCTCATGCCGAATATGGGCGGACTCAACAATGCGTGCCGACGGCTTTACGCGGGGGTGGTCCGGTCGATGGCGTTGTACGGCGCACCCGTGTGGGCGGGGTCCCTGGACGCACTGAACAGGGCTCTTCTGTGGAGACCACAGAGAGTCGTTGCGTCCAGGGTCATACGTGGATACCGCACGGTGTCGACGGAGGCGGCCTGCGCGTTGGCCGGAATGCCCCCGTGGGACTTGGAGGCGGAGGTGCTCGCCGAGGTGTATCGGCGGGCGTCGCAAGAGCGGGAGGGGGGCGGACGCCTCCTACCCAGGGAGGTGGCCAGGTGGCAGGGCGACGCACGCCGAAATGCCATGGCCAGATGGAGGGCGCGGTTGGAGGCGCCTCGGGCCGGTCTTTGGACCGTAGGGGCGCTCCAGCCGGTGCTGGAGGAGTTGGCGGGGTGACGGCACGGAGTCCTTACCTTCCGACTGGTGCAGGTGCTGTCGGGGCACGGTTGCTTCGGCAAATATCTGCACATAGTTGCAAGGAGGGAAGCGACTCCGGGCTGTCACCACTGCAGCTGTGACGAGGACACGGCGCAGCACACGCTCGAGTCGTGCCCGGCTTGGGCCGAGCAGCGCTGTGAACTCGTCGCGGAAATAGGGGGGACCTCTCGCTGCCGAGCATCGTCAGAGCGATGCTTGGCAGCGACAGGAATTGGGCCGCGGTCGCTGCCTTCTGCGAGGAGGTTATCTCGCGGAAGGAAGCGGCGGAGAGGGCTAGGGAGGAGGATTCTTCCGCTGACCCAAACCGCCGCCAGCGACCGGGGCGGCGCATGCGCAGGTACTTGCGCCTCATGCCGCCCCAGCTGAGGCCGCGGTTGGATGGACCGGGGAACGTCCGCCACCCGCAAGGCCTCCCGCGAAGGTGCGACGCTCCGTGTGCGGATGCGTCGCTCAGTAGAGGGTACCCGAAAGGGTAAGCCGCCGGCGGACCACCGAAGGAATTTGACATAGTTCCAGTGACCCGCCAAGAAAGGCGGAGAGACGGCACACGGCGGGTTTCCTTAGAGGGTGAAGGCCCCACACTACCCTATTCGTTGCCTACAAACGGTTAGTGCGCGAACTCTTAAAATAAAAAAGCACAGAAATTTCAATAGACGGATTTAATCTATCATCAGTTTGGAATCCAATGATTGATAAGTGCAAACTACCTAATATATCTCCACATTCGTCTCGCGATATAGTGAGTGTTGTGTGTCGGACAAACATCGGTGTAGATCAATCTACCCTACAAACTGTCGAGGAAAAATAAAGTAGATCGCCTCTCCAGTTGTCCCGTGACCACGGCTGCTGCAACGCAGTTGAAACGTCGGGTAAAAGGTAGTTAATTAAAGGTAGCGAAAAAAGAACCCGTTTATGTTACTGTAAATATGCGTACAACTGTATAATTCGCGAATCTTTAAAAGTTACTAAAGTAAAAATTATTTTTGAATAAGGTAAAAGAGATTATTAGTACGAGCGGGAATCGAACCCGCGTCTTTTCCAATCCGGGGAAGTGCTCTAAGCCACTGAGCTATCGTACTGACCTATTCGTCATCCTAATTTCCTCATCACATTTGTCTTTACGACCAAACGCCATCTATCGGAATGCATTTACATGCATTAATCCAATATACGAGTAGTAAGTTTAATTTTGCAATTAATATATTAATTATTAATATATTATTAACTATTTAATGGCGCGATTTTTTAAACACTTCATTTTTATAGATCAAAAATACTAACAGTAATTATTATCTACAGTTTCTTGTTATACCAAAAGGGCTGTAAATAAGTATAATGCTCGCCTGATGGTAAGCTTCGCGACGCTGGCGATACCGGCATCACTCCCGCCTCAGAAAAAGATAATAGGTGAAGATGTCCCGTGTGACTAAGATTACAAGTGTCACCACCCCATGCCTTCCCGCGGGTGTCGTACAACGTGACTAAGGGAAGTAAGCAATTATCACCCATTGAACTACTGGTGGTAGGGCTGGGTACCAAGTGAGAGTAATCACTTGCTATCAGGCCCGAATGGCTCGGTAACACCGTCTCGTATCTGACCGGTCATGAAGCACGTTTTGGCTGTAGCAGCAGATAGCCGTTAATTCTTTAATTTCATATCTGAGAAATGAAATGGTGCGCAGCGGCTTGACAATACTTTCGGTATAGTTGAGTCCATGAGCGACAGTTACCATTTACCATCAGGTGAGCCGTGGCTTGCCTGCCATCATTAGCAATATAAATAAGATACCACTTCTTATCAATGATAATTATACCAATATATTATAACAGCTGCAATCTGTTGACTGGTCCGTGTGGGTTTTAGTTATTTTTTTTTCTTTGTGTGGTACCCTTTTTTTAGGCGGGAAAAAATGTACCTAACCGTACACCCCGTCGTTCGAGGCAACGAACAGGGTAGTGTGGGGCCCTCACCCACTAAATAAACCCGCCGTGTGCCGTCTCTCCGCCTTTATTGGCGGGCCACCGGAACCATATTGCATTCCTTCAGTGGTTTTGTGCGGAACCCTAATCATTTTTCCAGAATAAAAATACTCTTTAAAAACAGGCAGACAAACTAGCAAAAGCTTTAAAAATTGCTATTTTGTTATAGATCACGTATAAACTCTTATAGGTATTTAGTAAAAAGCTATTATATATAGACATTACAAACATACGTTGTGGTGTGGTGTCTTGCTTAACCCAGCACGAATGGGCCAGCTCGATCGGGGAAGTACCACCCTCTCACAAAAGATCAGCGTGGACCAACAGTAGTAGTACCTACCGTTGTGTTTCGTATGGTGAGTGAGAGTGCCGGAGGCCCGGACCCCCATCCTATCTTCTCCTTGTTAACCTTCCTGTTCTCTCCTTAGTATCCCACCTATCCTATCCTTAATATACTTCCTATCCACCTCCTATCCGTTTCCTTGGAGTGATGCCTTTAGTGTTGTTTGTGTTTATAGTCTACGGTAACAGCTTACCATCAGGTGGGCCGTATGCTTGTTTGCTACCCACGTTGTATAAAAAATAAAATAAATTTTAATTACCCATCAACGCAACCCATCGATTTAGGCCTCGTTTGAGTTATCTTGAATAGTGATGTAGTCCTAGATGATATTCAGGGTCCGATGATGGAGCCGGATGGTCATGGGCACTCACTATACTATAAAACGGCGCAATCCCATCAACTTTGGAATCGTTTGATTCATAGACGTTGGATGATAGCTAGGAAATCAAATAAGACTCTTTTAATGCTACCAATATATTAGATTATATTATACATATATATACACGCTCTTGTAGTATTGATTCTTTGTTTGGCTACGAAGAACAAGAAATATTTACACCTAATAAGAATAGTTTCAGTCTGAAATATATAAACGTTATTTACAAGTTAATAAAATTAACTGTTGCAGTAGCAACAAGTATAAGTATCACAGGTGCTGTTGTTTGTTTCGTTCCACCGCGTAAGCCGGCTTTAACATAGTGATCTACAAAGTCATTCGGTGGTCGGTACTCTAATCTGAAAAAAAAACAAATCGTCCTAAAATATTATGAAATTTATTAAGTATCTATATGTAGTGGTATGATTGAAGCGGTGGCCTTTTTGCATATACCTGACCTTCAGTAAACGCGATAAGTAGTCCACAGAAGTAATGTCACACAGTTCCAGCGGCCCACCAGGATAGGCGGGGGGACGGCACAGGGCCACACTACCATGTTCGTTGCCGCGCCCCGAACGGAGTGTGCAGTTAGGTACATTTTTCGGCCTCAACAAAAAGATGTTAAGAAGTGGGAAAGCAGTTAAGTAGCGGGTCCCGGCGCGCTGAGAGTGTTAACTTTAGTAGTTACATTTTCAAAATTCTAAATATTCACTCAATGGAGCTTTTTTGCTTCAAAGGTCGTCGGTCTCCGACAGGCATGGCCAGACTATTACCACTTCAGTGTGCTAATTCTACGAGCTATGTCGGTTCGCCTAATTGACAACAATAAAAAAAAACGCAAAATAAAAATACCGTTCTCATTCTGAATTTGACTACAAATTTTTTATATTTTTTTAATGGTTATTTTTTGAGAAAAGTTATTAAAATCTAAAATTATTTGTGAACAAGGAAAAAGATTTTCTTTGGTGCGAGAGGGAATCGAACCCGCGTCCCTTCCAACCCGGGGAAGTGCTCTAAGCCACTGAGCTACCGCACCAACCTTTCGGTCATCCCAATTTACTCATCACATTTGTCTTTACGATCAACGCCATCTATCGGAATGCATTTACATGCATTAATCCAAATGGTCGTCCCTCAAAGAAACTCAAAGTACTTATAGCTCGTAGCCTCGTACTCACGCTGAGTAGTAGCTTTGATTATTTTTTGTCCGTTTGTCTGTTTGTTCGTTCGCGCATCACGCAAAAACTACTGAACGGATTTGATAGAACTTTTTTTATCTGATAGCTCTTGATTAGACTTAAAAACTGGTATACATTTTATCCCGCTGCTATATCAGGAACTTGAGATATTATCTAAAAATTAACTTTTCGCTAGTTTAGGATATTTGCGAAAAAATAACTGCATTAAGGATTTTACTGTCTGAACACTTTTTTGTCTGTTTGTTTGTCCGCACATCACGCAACTACTGAACGGCTTTTGATGAATATTTTTTGGTTTGATAGTTCTTGATTAGACTTACATTTTATCCAGCATTGGGAACTTGAGACATACCATAAGAACAATGATAATCGCTTAATTAGTTATTGCGTGAAAATGTAACAAATAAACATACTTTCGTATTTATATGTATATTCATCCCGGACAAACATCGTGACACTGTATAAATTGAGATATAAAGTATCCTATCTCTTAAGTTGGAACAAAACACGCATTTAAAAAGAAAAAAAGTTAAAATCGGTTCAGTAGTTTCGGAGTTCATCCCGGACAAACATCGTGACACTCGAATTATATATAATAGATATGTAATATGCAGGGAGTGAATTAAATATAATAGGTACGTCATCCAAGACGTTAAGTATGAATGTGTTATCGAAATTCGCAATCCCGAGCAGTTGTTACGAGTATTCCAGGAAATGCTGGTTCAAATCCTGCACGTGTTTGATATTTTCGATTTCACATTTTCACAACTTGTGTTAATTCATATGGCTAAGCATGTCAAATTCTAAAAAAATCTATAAAAATATCAAAATATTTATAAGGCCGCGTTATGTTGGTAAAAATCTTAATTGTTAAATTAAGTTTACCTGGTCGATATGATGTATGCAAATACTTCGGAAAGATGGCACAGGCGTCACCCAAAACGTTAAGCTAGAAGTGTGTTATCGAAATTCGCAGTCCCAAGCAGTTGTCACAATGGCTGAATTGGCAAAGCATCTGGTACGGTATTCCAGGAGAGTTTCAAATCCTGCTCGTGACTGTTGTTTTCGATTTCATATTTTAACACTTTGTGTTAATAAATATAACAAAATATATCAACTTACGCGTATCTGTCATTATAACATAAGAACAAACCAGAACCAGCAACAATATTAGTTTCATAGTATGTATAATGTATTAGGTTTTAAGTAGGGCTTTTTAAGTACTCGTTTGGTCTCCGATAAAACTCTTGAGCACACGACTGCACTTAGACGCGCTAATTGTTGTATGAGTAGTGAGACTGGGTTTCACGTCTTTATATTTCCATAACATTATGTCGCTGTTAAATAATAAATTTTGCAAATTTACGTTATACCTAGAAATACTTATAATAAGTTGTTCTCATTCTCTTCTTAAACGATTTCTTCTTTTTAAAAACAGGGATCGGTTATGTAATCAGGGAGGGTAATTTTTTTGTTTCGCCGAGGATTCTAGACTGAAATGCGTAATCATTTTATTTAGTCTATAATACCAAAGTGGTGGTGGGGATTATTAGAGTATTTGCGCAATTTAAAATATCATCATCTGTAAGAATTTAACAAACATATTATTTATACAGTTTCTTGTTCTAGATATTTATATATATTTGTAGCATTTGACATGCTTAGCACTATACATTAAACACAAAGTGAAAAATGTGAAATCGAAAATAACAGTCAGGAGCAGGATTTGAACCTGCATCTTCTGGATACCGTCCAGATGCTTTACCAATTCAGCAATCCTGACAATTGCTCCTGACTGCTAATTTCGATAAGACATCATACTTAACGTCTTTGGGTGACGCCTGCGCCATCTGTCGGACGTATTTTCATACATTATACCGACCAGGTAAACTTAATTTTACAATTAAGATTTTTACCTAATAATGACGCAAACCCTATAAATATTTATATATATTTGTAGCATTTGACATGCTTAGCACTATACATTAAACACAAAGTGAAAAATGTGAAATCGAAAATAACAGTCAGGAGCAGGATTTGAACCTGCATCTTCTGGATACCGTCCAGATGCTTTACCAATTCAGCAATCCTGACAATTGCTCCTGACTGCTAATTTCGATAAGACATCATACTTAACGTCTTTGGGTGACGCCTGCGCCATCTGTCGGACGTATTTTCATACATTATACCGACCAGGTAAACTTAATTTTACAATTAAGATTTTTACCTAATAATGACGCAAACCCTATTAATATTTATATATATTTGTAGCATTTGACATGCTTAGCACTATACATTAAACACAAAGTGAAAAATGTGAAATCGAAAATAACAGTCAGGAGCAGGATTTGAACCTGCATCTTCTGGATACCGTCCAGATGCTTTACCAATTCAGCTGAAAATACGTCCGACAGATGGCGCAGGCGTCACCCAAAGACGTTAAGTATGATGTCTTATCGAAATTAGCAGTCAGGAGCAATTGTCAGGATTGCTGAATTGGTAAAGCATCTGGACGGTATCCAGAAGATGCAGGTTCAAATCCTGCTCCTGACTGTTATTTTCGATTTCACATTTTTCACTTTGTGTTTAATGTATAGTGCTAAGCATGTCAAATGCTACAAATATATATAAATATTTATAGGGTTTGCGTCATTATTAGGTAAAAATCTTAATTGTAAAATTAAGTTTACCTGGTCGGTATAATGTATGAAAATACGTCCGACAGATGGCGCAGGCGTCACCCAAAGACGTTAAGTATGATGTCTTATCGAAATTAGCAGTCAGGAGCAATTGTCAGGATGGCTGAATTGGTAAAGCATCTGGACGGTATCCAGAAGATGCAGGTTCAAATCCTGCTCCTGACTGTTATTTTCGATTTCACATTTTTCACTTTGTGTTTAATGTATAGTGCTAAGCATGTCAAATGCTACAAATATATATAAATATTTATAGGGTTTGCGTCATTATTAGGTAAAAATCTTAATTGTAAAATTAAGTTTACCTGGTCGGTATAATGTATGAAAATACGTCCGACAGATGGCGCAGGCGTCACCCAAAGACGTTAAGTATGATGTCTTATCGAAATTAGCAGTCAGGAGCAATTGTCAGGGTTGCTGAATTGGTAAAGCATCTGGACGGTATCCAGAAGATGCAGGTTCAAATCCTGCTCCTGACTGTTATTTTCGATTTCACATTTTTCACTTTGTGTTTAATGTATAGTGCTAAGCATGTCAAATGCTACAAATATATATAAATATTTATAGGGTTTGCGTCATTATTAGGTAAAAATCTTAATTGTAAAATTAAGTTTACCTGGTCGGTATAATGTATGAAAATACGTCCGACAGATGGCGCAGGCGTCACCCAAAGACGTTAAGTATGATGTCTTATCGAAATTAGCAGTCAGGAGCAATTGTCAGGATTGCTGAATTGGTAAAGCATCTGGACGGTATCCAGAAGATGCAGGTTCAAATCCTGCTCGTGACTGTTATTTTCGATTTCACATTTTTCACTTTGTGTTTAATGTATAGTGCTAAGCATGTCAAATGCTACAAATATATATAAATATTTATAGGGTTTGCGTCATTATTAGGTAAAAATCTTAATTGTAAAATTAAGTTTACCTGGTCGGTATAATGTATGAAAATACGTCCGACAGATGGCGCAGGCGTCACCCAAAGACGTTAAGTATGATGTCTTATCGAAATTAGCAGTCAGGAGCAATTGTCAGGATTGCTGAATTGGTAAAGCATCTGGACGGTATCCAGAAGATGCAGGTTCAAATCCTGCTCCTGACGGTTATTTTCGATTTCACATTTTTCACTTTGTGTTTAATGTTCTTGTTCTAGCACAAATCCTATTTTTTTCTATATTAAGGTAGGTAGGTAGAGCCGTGTGGGGCCGGCTTTAGAATTGTCCCACCCCTCTCTACCCACGGGAGTCGTAAGATCCAACTGAGGGAATACCTGGGGAGTGGGCAGCAGCGCTCCCTCGAGTATTGACAACATCCACTGCGATCGCCAACCCGCCTGGCTGGCCTGGCAAGCGTGGCTATTATGGCATTATCCCCCATACAGGACCACGCGTATGGCGTTCTCTTGTGGGGAGGCCAATGTCCAGCAGTGGACGTTGAAAGGTTGATGGATGGATGGAAGGTAGGTAGAAGGCTTAACTATATCAGTATTTTTTTTTGTTGGTTATGATGGTACATGGGCACGGCCCACCTGATGGTACTTGAGTGGTAACGACCGCTCATGGACTCACCAATACTAAGAAGACTGCCAAGCTGCTGCTCACCATTTCTTTTTGCGGATGGAAAATGAATGAATATACGGCTATCTCTAGTTACAACCAAAACACACCGAAATGTTTCACGGTCGGTACGACGAAGACGGTGCTAACTGTCAGTCACCACATGAATAAAAAATATTACACTGTTTCGAATTACATATCTTGATTATTACAGTGTTTCGGAATATCTTGAGGATAAAATAAAAAGGGCTTGAGCTGCTCCTCATTTATTAATTTTCAAAATAGTTTGATGTGATATAATGTCATTTTAGTTATAAGAATTATGTTAAATAATACTTTCTAACATTTACGCGAATTTCACACATTTTGAAATAAAACTACTTTTACGGAATCTATCGCGTTTACTTGATTTTTATGCTATCCCGACGTTTCGAATACTTTACAGCATTCATGATCACGGGTGGACTTAGATCTAACGCGATAGATTCCGTAAACGTAGTTTTATTTCAAAATTATGTCAAACTGTAATAAATTGGTAATTTAAAAAAGTGGCTCATGAGTTTCTTGGCGAGTTCTTCTCATGAAATGCTATGGAATCCGGCCGCTCAATCGCTACTTTGTTATTGCGGATGCGTTCGCCTCAGGCGCTCGTGTTAATTATTAGTGTATTCTTGACGATTTTAAGTGTTATATAATAGCCCTATAAAATAAAGATATTTTTGAATTTGAATTAATAAAGGTAATGAAAATATAACACGTAATGCTTATTATAAAACGGAGTTAGAATTTTATTAGAGTTACATATTTTCTAATCTGACTGTCGCAAAGTTTATTTGTTAAAATAAGGAAACTATGATATATGAATAATTAAGAAAATCCTGGGAATTTACTTCAAAATAATCTTTATTTATTCAATGTTCTCGTGATTTATTGTGCTTTCATCTAGAATTTTCCATACTTAGCAATTGTCAGCAACCGATCTATACAAATAATTATTATATCGACGGGCCTCGTGGCATAGTTGGTAGTGTAACCGACTTCCGTGCACGAGGTCGTGGGTTCGATTCTCACTCAGGACAATTATTTGTGTGATGAATACAGATATTTGTTCTGCGTCTGGGTGTTTCCTATCTATTATATGTATGTATTTACAAAAAAAAAAAAGCAACATGTATATGTATTATATCCGTAATTTTGTACCCGTAGCACAAGCGTTAAGCTTAGGTTGGGACCAGAGGACGCGAAAATGTCCGTGAATATTTATTTATTTATATACTAGAACTAGATGACCTGGTGAACTTCGTATCACGCACAATTTATTTTATCAGCGATTATCAATCCTGATCTTCTAAGATTTGGACAAGTAATTAATTGAAACTTGCTTGAAATGTAATTAGAAAGAACGACAGTAGATGTCATTTTGTCGTATGTTAGGCAAATACCCATACAAAGTTACCAATATAAATTTTTTGATTTTTACTTTTTTCACCTTTTTTTTACTTTTTAACCACCACACAATGATTCCCTACTCGGACGATCATTTGCCTGTAACCTGGATCTTTCAGCATGACAATGACCCTAAACACACGGCCAATAGCGTCAAATGTTTCCATGGCGAACAGCGTATATCCATTTTAGACTGGCCAGCAAATAGTCCGGATTTAAACCAGATAGAAAATCTCTGGTATATTGTTAAAAAGAAAGTCTCAAACAAACGTAACACCAGTCAAAACGAACTATACATTCAGTCAAGAAAGTATAGGGAAGGGATGATTTGTTTATGGTTCCAAATTCAAATTTTAGTTTTTTTTGTTGTTGTTAGATTGGTTGTGTGCTGTTATCCATTTTGGCGCGGAGTTTGAGTTGCATCTGTTATTTATAATAAATACAGTGCTGTTTTTAGTTATATTATATCTAGTGTGTATTGCGAATTTCATAATGGAAAAAAACATCGAACAAAGAGTTTGTCTTAAATTTTGCATCGCCAATGGAATTTTGTGTTCGGAGTCACTGAAAATGTTACAGAAGGCTTACGGTGAATCGACTTTATCAAAAACACGTGCTTATGAGTGGTACAAAGCGTTTAAAAGCGGTCGAAATGTGATGGAAGATTTGCCTCGCTCTGGTTGGCCATCAACGTGTCTGCAACTGAAGTTAACATTGCAAAAGTGAAGGACATAGTGACTGAAAATCCTCATTCGACTTTGAGAGAGATAGCCACCGAACTTTCTGCGTCTCACGAGTCGATCCGTACTATTTTAAATAATCACTTGGGTATGAAACATGTTCCCGCTCGTCTAGTCCCAAAAGACCTGAATTTTCTCCAAACACTTAATCGCATGAGAGTCGCTGAGGACATGCTAGAACGAGTCAATTCCGACCCAACATTCATGAAACGCATTGTTACTGGTGACGAGTCGTGGGTTTACGAGTTTGACATGCAAACTAGTCAATAAGCTTCGGAGTGGCGACTTCCAACTGAACCGAAACCGAAAAAACCACGCCAAAGTCGATCAAAAGTCAAAGTCATGTTGACTGTTTTCTTTGACTATCGCGGTGTTGTGCACTCGTAATTCTTGCCAGGAGGTCAAACGGAAAATAAAGAATATTATTTGAGCGTTATGCGGCGTTTAAGAGAGCAAATTCGACGAAAAATGCCAGATTTGTGGAAAGAAAATTCTTGGATTTTGCCCAACGATAATGATTATCATTGTGAATGAATTTTTGTCCAAATACTCAACAAATACCATCGAGCAACCACCATATTCACCAGATATGGCTCCAGTCGACTTCTTTCTTTTTCCTAAACTCAAATTACCACTTCGTGGCACCCGTTTTCAATCGGTAGAAGACATAAAGGAGAATTCGCGGCGAGAACTGAACTCAATTCTGGAAACTGCGTTTAAAAATGTTTTGATGATTGGATTATTCGTTGGCGTGAGTCTATCGTTTCTGAAGGAGCATACTTTGGAAGGTGATAAAATAAATTTGGATGAATAACAAAATTTTTGTGTATTAATGATCTTTTCCCGATACTTTCTTGACAAAGTAGATCAAGCATGGAATTCAATCCTCCTAGAAAAATGTATGAAATTGATTGAATCAATGCCACGTCGTTGCAGTGCTGTTATTGAAAATAAGGGATACGCCACTAAATATTAATTATAACTATTGGTAGGCTGTGGATAGTAGCTATTTCGTAAATAACAATACTAATTACTAATACTTAAAAAATATTGTTTTTTATACTTTTTTGTTATTTATAATTAGTTGACCATTATTGTTCATACCTTCCTCCTTCCTACCCCTCTCCACCCATGGGAGTCGTAAGAGCCGACTGAGGGAATAACGTGGGAGTGGGCAGCAGCACTCCTTTGAATATTAACAACATCCACTGCAATCGCCAACCCGCCTGCCAAGCGTGGCGATTACGGCACTATCCCCCATTCTTGGGGAGGCCTATGTCCAGCAGTGGACGTTAAAAGGCTGATGGGTTCATACCTTAAAACTGATTTAAATATTTGTCCGTAATGTAATATTGAAACTGCACTTGTGTAATGGGATTTATATTGTTTTTCTAATAAATGATAAATCGTTGAACATATTGTTGACCTATTTATTGTTTAATTTCAAAATAAACACGATTGCGGTGAAGTATCTTACATAATGTAAAGGACCGTTGGTATAATAGAGTTTTTAATTATACGACCAACACTGTATATACTAGATGACCCGGTAAACTTCGTATCACTTACAATTTATTTTATCAGCGATTATTAATCCTAATCAATCGATCATCGTCTAAAGTTCGTTGTTTAAATAGATTATTACATGATTATTAATTCAAATGAATTAGAAAGAAAGGCAATAGCTGTCACTTTGTCGTCTGTTGTCAGATTCATAATCAAAAGAGGTGATTCCCATACAACACTTCAATATTGAATTTTTAAAATTTTCAACTGTTTTTATTTATTTTTTTTGCTTTTCCAATTTTGTTATCTTTTTAAACCACCCCTGTAATAGAGCGAACAATTATCCAATTCGGTCAAGCCATATTTGAGTTTTAGCGAGACTGTTCGTTAGTCCTTAAGGGTTGTTGATGCGTGTAGTGGTTGCTTCATCAAAAACTTAAGCTATTAACAATAAATTTAATAATTCATAATGTTACATTTTCTTATTAATGTGTCATAAATTGTATCAAGAAGATAATGTGAGCTCGCGCACGCACGCACGTAAGCAATCACGCACGCGCTCATTTGTACACACTTTTTATGCTCGCGCTAAAACAAATTTGAACTTAGGGACCGCTAGCCTGAAAGATTTTTGTTGCTCATACTGGGTTTGTATTGTAATGGTTGAGATAGACCAGCTCCCTTAGAATATGATACACAAAATCGTATCGACATCGTATCTTCTTATTGTGATTGGTAGAGGAAAATACGCGTGATGTAGCAATAATCGCTCACCCAATCACGGCGATGCCTGGACACGATGCGATGTCGATACGATTTAGTGAGATACATTATAACCCCCCTGAATGCAACTGAGACAAGAAACAGTTAATTAATTATTGACATTTATAATTTAGTTGAATAGGATTACCGTCCCACTGGAAGGAAGCTGGTCCCTGGCTGTAAGAAACTAAAATAAAATGTAAACTTTCTACCAGGTACTTTCAGGCTTCGTAAAGGCTGTGAAACCTCTACCAACGGTTCCTGTTTATCCAGCGCCGGCGCTGCCCAGGGATTATGTTCCTGCCCCGGCTGGTGCTAGGCGCTCACGGTTCGAGCCTTCCACCCACAAGGAGAGAGATCAAGGTAAAAAAAAACGTTTGGGAGGAGATGGTTTAGTGTGAATAGATTTCCAACTGAAAAACGTCTGTGCTTTTAATACCTTTTCAGAAAGGACAGACCTTTGTAGACCGTAAAAAAACTCAATATAAATGTGCCTGTTGTGATGAGCAAAATAGATGTTTATGGTTATGGTTATGCAGGAAATCACCTACTTTGCTCATCACTGGTATACCTAACCAGTGATGTGGGTTCGATTCCCACATAGTACAACTCTTTGTGTGATCCACAAATGGTTGTTCTGAGTATGGGTATATTATGTGTTCGTAAAATTAAATGTTTGTAAAGTTCCCAGCGATACAAGGATTATTCCTTAGCGTAGTGTTGATTTAAAAAAAACGGGTGACGTAAAATGACGTATTTATATTCTCAAATCCACGCAGACAGAATTAAGATTTCTATGTTTTTTAAACATCGCCGTTTTCAAAACTTTATTCCTTTTTTTTGTTATTTACCAAAAAAAAAGAAGACTGGCTCGTTTCTATCACGTGACGAATACTAATTATATTAATGGTTATAATGCATTATTTCAATAATATATGTTATATATGACTGAGATAACAAACCGCAACTGCGTAAGTATTTGTGTACAGTTGTACCCATAAGTGTATATTTGTATGTTATTTATTGAGAAAATCATTAAACTGTTGTTAATTCTTTACTAAAGCGCGCGTCACCGACTCTAATCAACAGGAACAGGCAAGATAGGTGGTGAGCCTAATAAAAATGGACGCTGGGTCTAGTACAAATTTCCCGAAAATAGTGTCTCTAGTCAATAGACAGTCTATATTAATACATACAAACTTCAACATTCTAATTTGAAACCTTGTACCATTATAATAGTTTTATTTCTTTGCAATAAATTTATTAGCTTATGTAGCTTCTACACTTATGCCGCACCATGATTCAGTTCATGCAGCTTCCAATATTATGTGTTAATGATTTATTTTTAAGCAAAATAGAAGAATACTTTAATTTGAAAGAATTCTTTGTTTTTAAGCTACATAATACAGTACGGCACTGAAAGTACATTATGGTCAAGTCGGTCGACCAAACGAGACTGCCGCGTGATTGTTTCTCTTTTCGTGCTGTCTTTCTCTTTTGGTTCGGACACTTGAGCGCGAACACGAGGTCCATTTGTTGCTAGGTCAATGTTGCCAACCACGCTGAATGAAATGCCTCTATAGCCGTTGCAGTCTTGGTGTCTTCAATCTCACCTTGTTTTGCAAATGGGTACCGTGACGAACTTGCTCTAATTGCTTGGTACTTAACCGGTTTTATAGCTCAAGACGAAGATGCGGTAGAACTGGCTCGCTATAATAATCTTTATCTTCTCTACAAAAGTTATCTTAAAAATATGATAGTAACTAAAATTCGCTGATGACCATAACTCCGTGTCCGGCCTACAGCATTTCAGCAGTTATCTTGCCATATTCAGCTGACTAACTTAATTCGATCTCATCCATACTTAATTATTATATTTTTTTTCATTCATATCTAGGTACTACTAATCGTCGTTCATCTCCTTTCTCAAAAAAGTTTTCAATATATTTCTTCCACCGTTTTCACACGCATTGCTCTCCTTTGGCTATGTTTACATTAAACACAAAGTGAAAAATGTGAAATCGAAAATAACAGTCAGGAGCAGGATTTGAACCTGCATCTTCTGGATACCGAATTGGTAAAGCATCTGGACGGTATCCAGAAGATGCAGGTTCAAATCCTGCTCCTGACTGTTATTTTCGATTTCACATTTTTCACTTTGTGTTTAATGTATAGTGCTAAGCATGTCAAATGCTAAAAATATATATAAAAATATCTAAATATTTAAAGGGTTTGCGTCATTATTAGGTAAAATCTTAATTGTAAAATTAAGTTTACCTGGTCGGTATAATGTATGAAAATACTGCCGGCAGATGGCGCAGGCGTCACCCAAAGACATTAAGTATGATGTGTTATCGAAATTAGCAGTCAGGAGCAATTGTCAGGATTGCTGAATTGGTAAAGCATCTGGACGGTATCCAGAAGATGCAGGTTCAAATCCTGCTCCTGACTGTTATTTTCGATTTCACATTTTTCACTTTGTGTTTAATGTATAGTGCTAAGCATGTCAAATGCTAAAAATATATATAAAAATATCTAAATATGTTTACATTCTGGTCCCTGATCGTGTTCAGTTCAAAGATTTCTATTTTCCATCTAACTGAACGGATGGATTCCAGTCTTGTGTACTATTTCCATGCTTAATGTAAATCCTCATCCGATGCCTTTTGCATTCGTTCGTTAGCTCTGGTGGTTAGCCAAACCAAGCTTTTTCTTCTCACATACCACTTTCTACAGATCTTTATCCCACCAAACATTATTTATTTCCTCCTTTTGATCACTCCACATATTTCACCAGCTATACTTACTAATTTTTCTTGATACGACACACGTAACTATTTACATCTTCGTTCACTCTTTCATCCCAAAATGTGGAAAATGAGAATTTTACTGGAAGCGGGATTCGAGCCTACGTCCTTTCCAATCTTAGCGGTCCAGAGCACTTCCCCGGATTTCTTCCTGGAGTCTCTTTTTCCACATTTTCATAAATACCTAATTGTTCTTTAAAGTAGCTGAGCATGTCAAGTGCTAAAATACAGATCAAAATATTAATTTAATTCCTTAAAAATAAGGCAAATAATATGTTTGTAAATATTTTTACTAATTGCATTAGGAACCGATTGTAGGAAATCCCTGAACCAGATATATAAACAAATCCACTTTGTCTGTGACGGAGGCAAAGACGTAGGCCAGTTATGTTATATGGTTATTTTCAATTATATTAAATTTAAGGTAAATTGTATATATAAATGATATCCTATTTATTTGCCTTATAAACAACAAGTGCTGTGGGTTGAAAAAGTTTTAAAAATTTCTATTGTGTTATAATTAGTATTAGAATATTTTGCTTCTCAGCGATGGTAATGGACCATATAAAAAAATTATGATAACTATTTAAATACTGGCAAGTTATACACCGTCGTAAAAGCAGGTGGTTCGCTAAAATATTTTTTTCTTGTAAATGTTTCGCTGGTCATATAATTTTATAAATTTTCACAAATTAATGAACTACCGGTTCGACAGCATGACATCGGCTTATAACTTTAAAAAATCTACTCAGTTTTAAAGGAGAATGGTAGTTAGTATTTTCCAAGTTGGTAAAAAGTTGTGTTAATTATTTTTAAGATTCTAATTTCTTTTGTTATGAGTCTAATACCAAAATAACAACGGGCAGGTCACATTGCTCGACGTATTGATAACAGGAAGAACGGTTGTCGAGTAGCGATTATTTATCGATAAACGATCTCCCACCGTGGTGCACCCGGCACATAACTACTTGTTATAGCGTTCTCTAAGGGGAGCCTAAAAAGGCTGGCATCGTCTTGGGAAGAGTCATAATGAAGTAGATTATTGTTAATTTATAGGTCTGGGGCGGCACGAGTTGACCGCAGAAGCGAGAGGAGAACTGCTCGGTGAAACTCCAATACCACCCGAGCCACTTCCACACCCTAGCACTGTCCAACAACCACAAAAAGAAGATCCCACGAAACTCCTCGGAAGAACCATCAACTTTTCATCAGTTGTAGAGAAAAAGGCATTAGATTTTATACCCATAGTAGACTCTGGGCGGGAAATACAAAATGTTTTTAAGCCTTTTATTGGTAATTTTGCGAAGCAAGCACGATACGAGAAATACTTGGTAGATAAAAACAGTGTATTAGAAGGGGATAGTGGTATTGATAGGCTCAGTGAGTGGGAAAGAGAAAGGGAGTTGCTGGAATTCGAGCAAGCGGCTAAACTGTACAGACCACTGACCGGTGCTATGGGTGATAGGTAATTATTTTTTTATTTGTAACATTGTAAGGTGGTCTCTTTCTGTAAAAGTGGAGCAGTTGAAATAATGATCAATTCACCTAACGCTAACTTGTTTGCATTGAAGTAATCTCACTTTATAAATCAGTATTTTTTTTATACTACGCTGGCGGCAAATGAAGCATTTGGCCCACGTAATGGTAAGCGGTTACCGTAGCCTATAGAGTAGACTCTAGCAACACTAGAGGAATCACTCGGGCGTCGCCATCTCTAAGGAAAGAGGAGGGGAGGGACCTAAAGGTTTGACCTCCAGCACTCTCACTCACTATACGAAACACAACGGTAGGAGCACTTACCGTTGTTTCACGCTGATATCTCGATTCTTCTCCTGTGAGAGTTTGGTACTTCCCTGATTGAGTTGGCTCATTCGTGCTGCGATAAGCAAGGCTTTACCACTAACTAATCTGTGTTGAGACCCGCAAGCAGTTCCCCACGCGCCATTGCCTTTGCAGCTGCAAATGTAATATTGCAGCTGGTCATCAAGCAACTAGAGGTGATGCCTAGCTGCAATATTATATTCGCAGCTGGCCCTCAAGGACGACGTCTGTGCTCCTTCAATGACGGTATCGGAGTAAGCACACTGCGCCCGAATACAGGCCGCCTAGTAACAGTTTTCACGAATAAAATCGTTATTTAATGTCATAATAAACAAACTCGTTACAGGTTTACACACGCTTCGGAGCCCGACGATGGTGCCTTGAACCCTCTATGTGCGGTCGCTAAAAGCTCTCATAACCATGGTCTAGCCACGAAGGAGCAGGTATGGAAACCCTTTTAGTCTATACAATGATTTATGTTTCATCATCTTCCTAGCTTTATCTGTCCGTGTGTGTGACGGACTAAGTGTCAAATTGGAACAAGTCTTAAGGAAAGTAAGTAAAATTGTCACCCATTACATTACGGGTGGTAGGGTTGGATGCCAAGTGGGAGTACTCGCTTATTATCGGGCCTGAGCATGATGTACCTGCGTTCTTCACCGCTGATTGACAATGGGACGTCACCTGAGTCCTGTGAGGAGTCTTAAGTTTTAGGAGTAGGTACTCGTAGTGTTGGTATCTATCTGTTTTAATAGATACTATATGTCTCATGTACTGTAAAGGCGGGGTTTTTGGCCTGACGTCATAGCGAGCGGTTGAAATCCTGTCACATGCTCCAGTTCATTTACTGAAAGTTACGGAAATGTATAAGTTTAACGAAGTATGCCATTAAAGTACATAGTTTACATGGTGATGAAAAGTCCGCTCCAGATACAACAACCAATAAAGGCATCTGTCGAATAACTTAGTCTGTGGACGGATACAAGGGTGGTCGGACGTGTGCCTGCGCTCGAGTTGTTTGTAGTAGTGAGCCTGTGAAACTTAATATAAATATTATGTACTATCTCCCAATATCATGAAGTGTTTAGATCTCAGAATAATAAGACAATATAGTACCAGTGATGTAGCCAGGCCGTTATCCACTAATAGTGTCCACAAATAAACTCAGGGGTATAGTGATGATAGAACCGCCTATCTTTCGGCACGGAGACATAGCGAAGAAGATAATTCAGTTGCACATCTAATTGGAGGTCATAAACGCTGCTCATGGACTTTGGTAATACTAACTAGGGGTACAGCCGAACTGCCACCTACCGTGCGTGTGAAAGTGATGATTTGTTAAGGCGGGAAAAAATGTCCCTAACCGCACAACCGCACACCCCGTCGTACAGGGCAACGAACAGGATAGTGTGGGGCCTTCACCCACTAAAGAAACCCGCCGTGTGCCGTCTCTCCGCCTTTATTGGCGGGCCACTGGAACTATGTTACATTCCTTCGGTGGTAAAGACAAATAACCCCTAGGGCTTGGAAAAAATCTCTTCCTTTTTTATACAATATTTCATTTCAGATCGATGCGGCTAGCCGCGGTGTTTACGGCGTTATGACAAGGAGTGAGAAAGAGTGGAGACCAGAGCCACTCGTTTGTAAGAGATTCAATGTACCTCAAGTTGGTGGCAATAGGTAATATACATTTTTATTGCTAATTAATGAGAAAATCGGGCCCGAACAGCCTGACTTAAGGCGTAATCGCCGTTCGCGAATCTGGCGATACTCTCCTCTTTTTTTTTTCTTTTTTTTATTGCGTAAGGTGGCGAGTCACGGCCCACCTGGGAAAATGGTAACCGTCGCTCATGGACTCAACTACACCGGGAGTATTTTCAAGTCTCCGCTCACCATTTCATTTCACAGATATGAAATAAAAGAATTAACTGCTATATGCTAGCAGTTAATTCTGGTTGTAACCAAAACACACCGATTTGCGTCATAGCCGGTCTTATTTTTTTACTACAAGATTCGTAAACAAGTGTATGACTCTCCTAATTGTTTGCGATTACCGTAGCCAAATAGACGCTAGCAACAAAAAAAATTCTGAGTGTAGATGTAATTGTTGATACACTTAACAGACAAAATCAACAATTATCAACAATCACTTAAATACCCTATGACACATGCATTATAAATCCAGGCGTTGGCTTATTAAATACAAACATTTGAAAGCCAGAGATTCATTCTCTAGTAAAAAGGATATAAGCAAATATTAAAGTAGCGCAATTTGTCCACAGAATCGACCAAAAGAGTGATGATAAACCAAAAATATCATATTCAATATTCACATTCTTAGAATCGTCAGTCCACGATAAAGACAGTTTTGCAAAGGAGCAAAGCAAATTTAGTGGTTCAAAGTCATTACCAACAAGACCAGAGCTAACTAACATCGCTGAATCTAAAAATAATGGTAAAAATAGAGCAGCTATTGTTAACAGTAATGATGGTGATGATTTCAATGATAACAAAAATAGTGATCAAAACAGAGTAATCAATGAAACACATACAGGTCATAATAAAAGAATGACGGTTGCTGAATTATTTTTAAAGGAATCTGAGAAAACTAAACAACAGGGCATGGAGGTGACTGATACTATAAATAAATTCGACAAAATGGATCTGTACAAAGCTATATTTTTAAGTGACAGTGAAGAAGAAGAAGATGTCACGGAGAAGGATAAAGCTAGTGTTGTAACAGATTTTATAGATGCACCGAAGAATTTAGAGAAAAATAATTCACCTCAGCGCGGTATTTTTGCGAATATCGATTTCGATGAATTAAATTCGTGGAAAAAAAAGGATGAAGGCAATGATGTTAGAAAAACGACTGAAAATAAAAACACAGAAAATTTAGATAAAACAATATCTGTTTTAGAAGAAGAAGTATATGGACCGAAAATCCCAGAAAATATACAAAATAGATTAATGTCTAAAGATACTACCAAAGAAAATACAAGTATTGAAATAGGATCGTCTTCAAGCGAAGACTCCTGGGTTGATGTAAAGGAATTAAAAAATAAGAAGCTTAAGAAGAAAAAGAGCAAGAAGCATAAATCTAAACACAAGAAAAAGACTAAATCTAAAAAGAAAGATAGATAATTTGTTATAATAATCATATTGGGTATATTTCACGTAGATCATAGGTATCTACATAGTTTATGCATGGAATGTTAAACTATGTGAAAGATATATTAAGGATAATACCTACGATAAAACGCTACACAAGATTTTGGATATATTAAAATAATAAGAGCATAAATTATTATTCAAAATATAAGCTAAAGATAATATTCAATTACTTTTTTTATTGTTGAATTAACAAAAAATATATTACAAATTATACTCTTTCATTTTGAGTTACCCCCATTTTACCATTGGTGTAGGTAGGTGGTTTTTATACCATGAGAGGATTAATTTTACTACAAAAACTAACCTAACCTACCAATCTTGTACGCCGCCGGCGATGAGAGGATAATACTTCCCAAGTCTGGCCAGTCAATGCATGTCATGCTTTTTGGGGCTACCATGGTGGTTCTCGGTTGTGGAGTCTATGGTTTCTTCGCTGTTATCTCCATTTCCAAGGAAGTGATGCACACAAAAAAGCCGTCAAAGCGTCGACGGGATCATCTCCCGTACCGTAGATGCACTGGGCGCTAAACTGGCGCTGGCCTGAGGGTAACGGGCCCGAGCTTGCTTCAGTAGCTGAAGCAGGCCCAATGCAAGAGACAACACAAAGCCTCCGAGAATATCGGGATTTTCGGCGTCGACAACTCTAGTAAAATCCAGTACCTATGGGAGTTACTCGGAGGCAAAGACATTAAATTTATTGTATCTCTTTAAATGTCTTTTCTTGGATGACAAAGCCAAATTCCATCCGTCCGTCCGTCAGCCTTTTAACGTCCAATGCTGGACATAGGCCTCCCCCAAGAATGGGGGATAGTGCCGTAATCGCCACGCTTGGCAGGCGAGTTGGCGATCGCAGTGGATGTTGTTAATGCTCTAAGGAGTGCTAAATTGGTGAGTAGCAAAAAAACTGGGTCATAGATAATATACGAAATATAGGTAGGTACTAGATGACCCGGTGAACTTCGTATCGCCTACAATTTCTGCGATTATTAATCCGCATCGTCTACGGTTTACGGTTTGTATTTAGATACTTATAATTCAAATGAATTGAAAAGAATAATAGTAGCTGTTTTGTTGTCTGTTGTCAAGTCCATAATCCAAAGAGGCGGTTAAATTCCCTTTCAAGATAAGATTACCAATTTTAATATTTTCAATTTATCAACTGTTGTTATGGATTTTCCTTACTATTCTTACTTCTAGACCACCATAATAGAGTGAACGGAACAAAAAGCAATTGTTTAGATCGGTCAAGCTATTTTTGAGTTTTAGCGAGACTTACGAACAACAATTATTTTTTACCAGTGGTTGTCCAGTGGTCAACATTCGACCATACATACAATCAATCCTATAAAATGTATTTTCATTGAATTAATTTATTTCCAATGCATGTTATACAAACATATGATGCATATTACATAAAAATATGATGTTTCTGCACTCCTTCTCCATTTAAACTTTAATCTGCCAAATCTCACACTTCCCGGTGCGTGCAGTGTGCTAAAAAGGGGGTACTTACAAAGTTTTTTTCACGTATTAAAGATATATAATACCTATTTTTAATATAAGAAACTTGCCTTTGCCAGCTGCTCCGCCACAGACAAAAGTGGTTAGCCAGGTAAACGATATAACATAAAAAAAAAATCACGCCTTTATTCCCCGAAGGGGTAGGCAGAAGTGTATTACACACCCACGGTTCGCCAGCTATGTTTAAGTCCAACGTAATAGGGGCGAACCTATTGCCGTCTACCGGGCACATTTCAAACTCTGGGCTGCTACTGATAACGAAAAAGCTCAATAACACTGCCCGACCCGGGGATCGAACCCGAGACCTCATGATCAGCAGTCGCTCACACTACATCTGCACCATAGAGGCGGTTCCCAATATAATAGCAGTATAAAACATATAGGTACTATGTTTTTAAGTATAATGAAGACTTTTTTTTTGTTAAGGCAGGAAAAAATGTTCCTAACCGCACACCCCGCCGCTCGGGGCAACGAACAGGCTACCCTGTTGTGGTGTGTGGGGCCCTTAGCCACTAAAGAAGACCTATCATGCAGTTTCATCAAAATGCGTTCAGTAGTGTTTGCGTGATGTGCAAACACACAGACTGAACTCCTAAAAAAATTGTTTAGTATTTAGAAACGCCTAAATAGCCTACATACAGTAATATTTTTCCCAATATCTTAGGAGACATAGCTCAGTTACCTACAGCTTAATAAAGTACGTCCTGAACAAAGCCAGTCAAGCGGTACTTCACACCGACGCAACGACTCGTATTATACAAAGCACAGACACCACCTGGATTACTGCTCAGATATCTGTGCTATATACCAGCTTACCTAATATATGACTGAAAAGGCATGGTATTTGAATTGTTGATGATTGACAAAGTTGAGTCTCGGAGAGAACTGAAGAGAGTACTAACATCGCATTTTTACAACCGAACCTCTCAAATTGGCTGTAGGGTTACTGCCTGGAAACGACTCGTCCAAGTTTTCTTCAGCGTCGTTTTCTACAGTTTGAATGTTCTGAAATGAACTCTCTTAAACGACATTTTTCAAGCGTAAGTGCAATGTGAGCTTTTTTAAACGAAGTTTAAAAGTAGACGAGCACCATGAATGATCAGAACTGCCTTGTTTTTTTTATACGACATGGTTGGCGAACAAGCATACGGCCTACCTTATGGTAAGCAGTTACCGTAGCCTATAGATGCTAGCAACACGAGAGGTATCACTCGCACGTCACCTTCTCCAAGGAAAGGGATAGGAGGTGGATAGGAAAGATAAGGAGAGGATAGGAAGGATAATAAGGAGAGGTTTGGGCCTCCGGCACTCTCACTCCCCATACGAAACAATGGTAGGCGTAACTGCCGTTGTTACACGCTGATTCGAGGCCCAGACTTATCAAGGCTGTCTCAGGAACTCATGTGCAGAGTGTTAAAACGTGGTTTAGCATGTAGTAAAAGAAAACCACGGGAATTCATATTGGCCCAGTGTGATTGGCAGACTTGACGAACTGTCGAGAAAATCTCCTAGGCGTGCAGGTTTCCTCACGCTCCTAACAATGATCATTTGTAAACACATATTTCTGGATACTTATTATAAAATAGATTCTGCCTCCGACTTCTGAATATAAATATATCATTAGGGCACCCTAACTATCTCTAGCTAGAAATATCTATCCGACGGGAACTATTTATTATTCCGGGATATAAAGTAGCCTATGTCCTTTTCTGGCTTCGAGATTATATCTATGCAAAATTTCATGATAATTAGTTCAGTAATTATGGCGTGAAAGCGTAACAAGCAGACGGAATCGTGGGTAGAATACCTATAGTAGGTATTTTCATAATTTTAAAGTCAAGACTGCGTTGCGAGGTGTCGACATCACAACACCATTGCTTTGCAGTCCTTTAAAAATGGGTATTAAACTTTAGAGTACCTATTCTGTTTTGATGTTCGATGTAAATAAACGTTATTATTATTACACAATAACATTTATGTACATGTACGAGTGGGCGTCAAGATCGTTTCAAGGTTTTTGAAATTGGCGGGAAAGAAGGTTTAAATTTCTATAGATAATTAATCATTAGCATTGATTATTAGATAGGTATCAATTTGTTCTAGAAAGTAAAGTAATTTTAGACGTAGACATGTTGTCTAGGTCGTCCTAGCTTAGGAACAGTGATTCAGGGACAGAAGTACTACAACTGACTTATTTTAGGTTGTGTTGTTTTGTAAGATGTACACAGTCACTTTTATTCCTTCTTACGTGTATTCGAGTTTCTGCAACGGGTAATGGACGCAACATGTACTGTTGTAGTCATATTCGTTCTACCCAATTATCAATAACAAGTCTCAGGGAAAGGGACAACATAAAAGTGTGTTGGCGAGGGAAAATGAGATGGCACATAAACTGTTGATATGAAAGAGGTAAAAGATTCCACGACTCCCTTAGCTAGAAAGAGATGTAAATAAAACAGTCCCTACAACATTAATTCTTCTGTCATGGTTGGTACGCATGCGTCATTTGATTCAGGCAGGGCCGTAATCAAACGAATGTTTAACTTATGCCCGCTACTTCGTCCGCTTGGGCTTTAAAATATAATTAAGTTATTTAGATATTTTTATATATGCATTTGACATGCTTAGCACCATACATTAAACACAAAGTGAAAAATGTGAAATCGAAAATCCTGCTCGTGACTGTTATTTTCGATTTCACATTTTTCACTTTGTGTTTAATATAATTAAGTTACTTTATGGCACATTTACTATCCCTATAAAAAATAGCTATCCTATGGAAACCTTTCCTTTTTACTTGAAAATAAGCAGGCAATGTCCTTTTCTTGAGTCCAGACTATTTTATGTAAACATAGTTTCATGACGTTTGGTTCAGTTGTTGTTGCAACCTCATTTTCACATACATAATATTAGTAAGGATAAGAAAGAATATCTTTTTCATTAATTCTTAAACATAAACTAAAGGCCATTGGTATTTATTTGATAACAATACTTACCTAGCAAGGCTGTTAAATGTTTTATTTTTAATTGTTTTATGAATCTAACGTGCATTTATATCTTTCAATCAAGATGATGTCTTGGATTAAACCATAAGAAAAAACTATTAAAATAGTATATTACGTAATATCATATTTTTTATTTAATGGCATAATCAAATAGTAAAACATCTACAGACAAAACACGTTCCCCAGTTCGGCCCTGGCAAAATACAATCAGCTGTTTGTAATGACAGTTCCTCTGACAAATACAAAATGGTTGAAAACTAAAGTTGGCAAACAAAGAAAAGGCAGCGTAATAGCGAATTTTAGCGTTATAAAACGTTTTTTTAAGTGAAAGTTAGGTAGTTTAGTTTGTGTTAAGTGTTTTGTGCACGATGTTGGATTTGGAAATCGTCCCTGAACGCTCCCTGGGCTGTGATACCTGGGAATTCGTTCTAGGTAAGAATCGTGTATGTTTATTTCTTACGTCAAGAATTTGCGCTGTATTTCTATGAGATGAGTCTTACGCAATGATGTTTTAAAAGCTATTTTAGCATCATTAATGATTCAGGATAAGTTTATCACAATAATTATTGCTTTACCTTGGCACAGCATTGATTTTTTTTCTTTCGAAGTGTCACGGACAGCAGCCTTTGTTTCGTCTCTGCCTTCGATGTTTATTTTTTTTATTGCTAATCTTGACCGTGAAATTAGCGGATTGCGTTGTTTACGTATTTGTTTTGAAATTTTTAGCGACATACGTATTTATTTTATGTGTTTATTTTACCTGTTAATTTAATGAAATTACTTAAATATTTAATTATTCTCACGAATTAAATTGCCTGTATCAATTTTTTTTAAGGTACACGCCGCTAATAGATTCATTCATAATTGAGAAGTGTCTTTCAAAAGCGCTTATTTATTAATCTGGACAAAACTTTTTTCTTTAGTGCAATTTTATTCAGTCTCAACTCCGTATGTATTCTCAACGATTTTCAATCATATTATGATGTTTAATAACATTTTATTTCCTGCAGAAATTCATATACAAAACAGCACTATGTTCAGTATCAAAGAGACTTAGGTATTCTTAATGTGTTTGTCCAGTCTATCCACCTAAACATTCAATAAAAATTATGCCCTTATAAAGTACACAGTCTAAAATTGTAAATGCTTCAGTTATATTTTAAATGAGATGAATACAATAACAAGTCCTCTACTATACTATAAATTAACTTAAGTTTTTGATCCTACTGAATACATAATAACATTCGATAGACATTATCAATTAACCCAAAGTCATACTAAATAGAACACATTCAGATAAGATATCCAGAATGTCTGTCTTTTTGTCTTGATTACTTTTTTCATCACTAGCATTAATAGTCTCACTGTAAATGAGGTGGTGTTACCTCATTATCTCGTAGTAGCGTACCTCATTAAAGTATTTTAGAGTGTAGGTCTTAGTATGAAATGAGATACAAATAAAGTTTTAATAAACCAATTAGACCTATGTATGTTTAGGTGGGGTAACTTATTTACTTCCGATGTTAAGACTGGGTTGCACCAGCTGTGACCACTGTACCTAAACATACATACGTGTTAAGACCTATTTAATTGTTTTATGTACCTAGTTGTGAAAGTGATCATTTAAAATCTTTAAAAAGTTGTTCACTATTATAGTTAAGTACACATTTTTATCATTCAAATATATCTTTATTTATTTCATAGGCTTATTATATAACACTTAAAAGTTAGGTATTAATAACTAACGTGAGCGCGTGAGGCAAGTGACAAGCGGCCGGATTCTTTAGGCTTTTTATGAGAAGAAGTCGGCAAGAAACTCATCATCCTATTATTTGTTTACTATCCAAAAATAATTCCTGCTTTTTTTTTTGGTTCAAGTGCGAAAAAGTTTACCGCCTTTCAGGGCAACAGACGGCCACTGGACCACTGGAACTGTGTGACATTACTTCAGTGATCTGCTGGTGGAGTTCATTCCTATGCTACTATTGAGCAGAGTTCTTTGAAGTGCAAGACTTATAGGCCATAGTCCGCTACGTTAGCCCGTCGTAGCTCAGCAGACTTCACAATTTATAAAGATAATCTCTCAAGCATATAATTTCAAAAGTTACAGGCCTTGTCTCCATTACAGTCTACGGATTGTACTGTGTTTGATGTCCTTGGTCTTAACACTAGGCTATTTCACAGTCTGAATACATGTATTAATCTCAATAATCACTAATTTCCATGAAGTTTTCACTAATTGAAGGTGTGATTCATGAGGAATGTGCCACGTTCTTGTAAAATGACCGTAGTTTCGGAGCAACGATCAGGGTAGTGTGGGGCCCTCACCCACTAAACAAACCCGACGTGTGCCGTCTCTCCGCCTGTGTTGGTGGGCCACTGGTACTATGTTGCATTACTTCGGTGGTAAGTACCACCCTCCCACAGAAGATTAGCTTGAAACAACAGTAGGCGCTCCAACTTTTGTGTTTCATATGGAGAGACGGAGGACAAAAACAACTTTCCCATTCTCTTTTTATTATCGTACCTCCAACTCCAAAGTTTGGAGTTGGCGAGGCGTGAGTGATGCCTCTGGTGTTGCTGGCGTCTATAGGCTACGGTAACCGCTTACCATCGGTGGGCCGAATACTTGTTTGCCACTCTCGTGTAGTATAAAGAAATATATGGACTCTTTACTAATATTATAAAGGCAAAAGTGAGTTTGTGTTATACGCTTTCACGTCGTAACTACTGGACCAATCGTAATAAAATTTTGCACACATCTAGTCCAGCCAGAAAAGAACAGGCATTTTATCACGAAAAAATAGACGAATGGGATGTGGGATAGCTATTTTTATAATATAATGTGTGACTCGGGTTCGATCCCCGGGTCGGGTTTCAGTTCAGCTTCAGTTTAATTGAGCTTTTTCGAAAAAAAAAACTCATTAGTAGTCGGCAGTTTGAAAATGCGCCCGGTAGACGGCAATAGGCTCGCCCCCTATTACGTGGGACTAAACATAGCTGGCGAGAAGTGGGTGTGTAATACACCTCCGCCTAACCCTTCGGGGAAAACAGGCGTGATGTTTTATATGTTGCTATGTTTTATAATGTGTTAAGTGATGTTTATATTCGGAATCGCGGGCAAAATTCAGTATCCCTATAAAATAATTTTAAGTGTTCATTTGCCACATGGTGACATGAACCACTATGAAATCAGGCTAATATTGGCTGCTGGAAGAATAGAAAAGACTTGCTTTGCCCCTATATACATATTGTATAGCTATAATAAAATCACTGACAACGAAAAACAAAGCTATAGTCATATTTGTTAACAAATTTAACATTTGCAGTTGTATTTTTATGTAATTACAATAAATTGTTTGTTATAAATTTATTTTAATGGTATTATTAACTTTGTACTCCGATATCAGAGGCAGAGTATTTCACATTGTTGCATCATTTTCATTATTACAAGTTTCTATTGTTTTTACTCGTAAGTTAAAAGTAATCAAGATTTTTTTGTGGTAAAAAGTAGAAATTAGATCATTTTTGATATAGAGTCTTTTAATTCATGTGAGGTCTAGTACGTACGCATTTCTGGCAAAATTAATACACCCGAGATCGGTCTCGGATCGGAATCGAATTTGCCGCAGCCTAAGGACCCAAGCTCGCAGGACTCGATGCGGACCACTGAAGGAATGTAACATAGTTCCAGTGGCCCGCCAATAAAAGCGGAGAGACGGCACACGACGGGTTTCTTTAGTCGGGGAGGGCTCCACACTACCCTGTTCGTTGCCCCGAACGACGGGGTGTGCGGTTAGGAACATTTTTTCCCGCCTTAACAAAAAAAAGTACTCGATGCGGACATAACTCGCGTGATATGAGGGATGTCGCGAAGAAACACAGTTGACTAGGACAAATGGAACCATCCCAGATAGTGCTTAACGATAATATGAACGCTTAAATTACTTGTTGTTTGTGCTCTATCTGCAATATTGCTGCTATATCAGCTAATTATGCCGATATAAAGTTATTCACAGCAATATATTCACAATAGAGAAGACAGAGTAACAATTTAAAGATATCGCGTAGCATCGCGCGCCAATTTACACCACTACAATGACTTTTTTTTTATTTTGGAGAGCACTGAGAGCAGTGTAGTATTCCTGATTTTGTACGTCACAGTAGGTAGGTATATTAGTGATACGTACTCTTAAGTTGGTTTAATCATTTCCAAAGACAATGCCTTTATTTTGCCAGCTTTCTGTAAGCTTTTGAAACACTTCTTTAAAGGTACTTGTAAGTTGTAAGTAGTTTTGGTAACAGAAGTTCACCCTGTTTTTGCCAGTAAACCATATTTTATGAAAGAGGTTTGTTAGATAAGGTACCTATCAAACTAGGTGCAGCAACTTTAAAATATTCCATCGTATCCAGGGCATTTGTTGAATTTCATTTTACGCGCGCGAGATACACTTCTTGATGTGTAATCGTTTGACGGTAAATAGGTGTTTTTATGCACCCCAGTTGACTAGCGTCTACTGGCATACCGTCACAGCTAAGGCAGCTGGTGTCTCTGGCCACTAGTGCCTCTTTAAATGGCATGTTAAAATATGTTCGAATGTTTGTAATAACTCACCATGCTCATCCAACATATTTTTTTATTGCATGTAGTGGCAGACGAGCCACGGCCCATCTGATGGTAAATGATAACCGTCGCTCATGGACTCAACTATACCAAGAGTATTGTCAAGCCGATGCTAACCATTTCATTTCATAGATATGAAATGAAAGAATAAACGGCTATCTCCTGCTACAGCCAAAACGCAACGATGTGCTCCATGGCCGGTCACACGGGAGATGGTGGTACCAACCCGCTCGGGCCCGATACCAAGTGAGTACTTCCACTTGGTACCCAGCCCTACCACCTGTCATACAATGGATGATAATTGCTTACTTCCCTTAGTCGGCTCATACGACACCCATGGGATAGAATGGGGTGGTGACAATTGTATTCTTAGTCACCACACGGACAAATAAAACAATAATAAGACAATATGAATACAAAAGAGTTTATAACACGTGGGCAACAATCATATTGTGTCCTTTAGTGGCATGGCAAGAAATGGGGTGATCCACTCGTTAATCAAAGACCTGAGAATTCCTTGGTCGACCTGTGTGGGTTGAGTAGCAGCTAGGCATATTCTAATAAAAAACCGTACGAATATTTCTTCTCCATTACGGAAGAGGCTCAAGCCCATCAGCGACATGTACTCGTATAATGGACTGTAAAGAAGCAAGAAGATTCTTTCTTCGCGGACAAGATAGCATCATAAAATCCAGCTTGCACGGTTTAAATTTTAAAGTAATTTCGTGTAATACACCTTCGGGGCATAAAGGCGTAATGCTATGTTACGAGTATTTCGTCAATGCAGTAATTACTATTAGCTGTTTTTGTTCTGTTGGAACATCATTCGATGGAAAACTTTTCGGATCTAACAACGTTAATTGAAAGAAACAAAAAAAGACACGCGACGAATTCAACGCTATCATGTGTCTATCAATTTGCTTATGCTCAAATTTGGTCCATAGAGACGTTTAGGCATATCCCGAAGAAATTCTCTATCGGGTTAGGCAATATTATGCTTATGCAGGAATTTATCTGGATATTTAGGAGGTAATTTGTGAATAATGGCTATCAGTTTTTTTTGTTAAGGAGGGAAAAATGTTCCTAACCGCACACCCTGTCGTTCGGGGCAACGAACAGGGTAGTGTGGGGCCTTCACCCGCTAAAGAAACCCGCCGTGTGCCGTTTCTCCCCCTTTATTAGCGGGCCACTGGAACTATGTTACATTCCTTCGGTGGTGAATAATGGCTATTCTACGGAAACTATATTTTTTCGGGATAAAAAATATCCTAGTATCCCATTGTTGAATTAGCGCAGGTTATAATGTATGTAGGGCCGGCTTTAGAATTGTCCCACCCCTCTCTACCCACGGGAGTCGTAAGAGCCGGCTGAGGGAATACCGAGAGAGTGGGCAGCAGCACTCCCTCGAGTATTTAACAACATCCACTGCGATCGGCAACCCGGCTGCCAAGCGTGGTGATTACGGCATTATCCCCCATGACGGGACCGCTCGTTGTGGCGTTCTCTTGGGGAGGCCTATGTCCAGCAGTGGACGTTGAAAGGCTGGTGGATGGGATGGATGTATAATGTAGAAGACATACACGAAAGGTTATTCTACTTTAGGGGTAGGATATCTACGCGGCGCGGTAGGATGAAACGTACAAATACCAGTTTTTAAGTCTCAGAGCTATCAAAGAAAAAAAGTATCATCAAAATCCGCTCAGTAGTGTTTGCGTGATGTGCGTACAAATAAAAGTTTTGCATTTAAAGACGTAGCCTAATACAGTAATTTTTCTCAATTGTCTTAAATGTAGTTTTATGTATGTAGACATAGCTCTGATTACAGATTACAGCTTTAATTGTACAGGTTTTAGTTCTTGTACATAAATTATGATACGTAATAAACGTTATGTTTTATATTTACGCTACAAATAGGATCGACATAATTGTAGCCAACGGATGTATTCACTTTTAATTAAAAAAAATGTCTGAGTAGCCATAGACAATTGTTTCACTGGCTATTGTTGGACATGTCAATTGTGTTTACCATGAAAAGTTATGGTGATGTTAAAAAACGGAACTATTTTTTTATTTGATTGTTGCTATGTCAATAGTGATCATTTTACATCGTATTTTCGAACGGTATTAGAAGTAATTTATAGAAATCCGTCACAAATAGTGACGTCCACAGACTAAGTAGAATCCGTAACGTGTATACCACTGGTTTCCTTCTATAAAATACACTATGAACATACTCTTTTTTTTTATGGGAGACAATGAACTTACCTATAGATAATGCGGACTGTTCACTTTTTCTGTAGTTATTTAGAGCACCTGCGGGTACGGGATATAATGGGGTAACGATATTTAAATATGTAATTGCATTCTGATGACCTATGATAATGCTATTGCATATTAAAAAAGGGGAAACTGTTTATCTAAAGTATCTAAACAAGTTACAATTGAGTAGGTAGTGTCTTTTCAAAAGGGCTTTTTTATATTGCATAGGTAGCAAACAAGCTTACGGCCCACCGGATGATAAGCTATTACCGTAGCCTATTATAGGCGCTAGCAACACCAGAGGCATCACTCGCGCGTCGCCATCTCCAAGGAAAGGGATAGGAGGTGTATAGGAAGAATAATAAGGAGAGGATAGGTAGGATAATAAGGAGAGGATAAGGAGCACTACGGCGCTCTCACTCACCATACGAAACACAACGGTAGGTACCGTTGTTAAACGCTGAGTCGCTGATCTTGTGAGAGGGTGTTACTTCCCCGATCGAGCCGACTCATTCGTGCTGGGAGAAGCAAGGCTACCACTAGATGGAATTATATCTAATTTCAAGAATTTCTTTTTTTTGAGTTCGTCACCAATCACATTCCCAATGATTTTCATTGGTATTGTAAATACTTAAAACAGCTTATTTCCTCTAGAAAGTTATCTATCTAAAAGCAATTTTATCAATGTCTAAAATAATAGTCAATAGACCCTAGAGAGATAACCACCTACTATTCCTACTAAACATTTTATAAGCTCCGAATAGTTATTCAGTATTTTGTCACGTTCTTTCAACATCAAACTATCATATTAGTGACAAAGACAAAACACTGAATAACTATTCTGAGGTTATACAACGTTTATTAGTAAGCGAGTTACTGTATACTGTATTCTTAATATTCTTTTCCGTTCATCCATCCAAACATTCATGAGGTAAATGGGCCGTTTGAAAATAATCCATAATTGATGTATTGCAGACAATCAGGTAAGGCCACTCTGGACATGCAATAACTACTTAAATTCTTACAGGGTCTCGTACAAGTAAATTGTAATGTAGAAAACTATTACCTCAAATAGGATACGAGCACGCTACCTTTCAGGAACCATCCTGTACCACAGGCCTTTACCATCTCGGATACTGTGTAATTTTTTATAACTGTCAAAATGCTGCCCACCGTGGTTTAGTTGAATAAAGTCAAACATGTATTTGTTAACAACAAATTTAATAATATTTATAGCAGTAAATAATCTATTATTAACCAATAGAGATAATATGATCACATCGCTACAAATTCTAATTATTTTCTAATGACGGTGGCGACAAAATGAATTTGGCGTGTTTGCCAAGAATGGCAGATAGAATCGAATGAACGAGCAAGCATACCGATACTATGTAATAATCATAAATAGTAGAAAATAATAAAAAATATTAGGCTCTAAGCATTTTTGGCTCTGGTCAAGACAGATATAAATTATAAAGTTATCTTGTTATATTTGCAATCTATATTTTTAGAAGTTAGTTATTGATTTCCCAGATTAGTTTCAAATTCAAATTCAAATTGTTTATTTCTTTAACAAGTTTAGGTTACAAGGCTAGTGGACGAAGCTTCCTTTTAAGCAAAAATGCCTGTGTTAGGTAACTTTTTAGTTTAAATACATTGTTAGTTACAGGTAAAGCTATAAATAAAACGAGGGTATGATGTATTTTAAGGTAGTTCATAAATCGCGAGGCAACCGCGTCTGTGTCATAATAAGAATAAAAACCGCGCGTTCATTTGTAAGTTCTAAGAGCACTTATTTCCATGACTAAATAAAAGAAACCTAACTAAATTATCATCACGCCAGTTCCCTTGCGGGGTAGGCAGAGAGAACAGAGTGCCAAGAGGCTCTATTCTTGCATATATCTCTAGCTTCCTCAACATTCATAATGCTCTTCATACACGCTCGCCGGTTTCGAAGACTCCTGACTCCACCTTCCTTCAATACATGACCGGTCAAAGAAACCTAAATTTCTTTTGAAAACATTAGAGGTTTTAAAACCACGGTGTTGTGGACACATGGACAGTTTTGGTGTACTTACTATTATGAAAACTAAAATCCATCCGTGAAATTCGGTGGCCAAAATAAACGTTCTTAAAATAAAGTTCTTATGCGTCTAAATAAAGGTTGAGCACACGCGTCGTCGCGTGGATAATCGCGTGCAGAAACACCTGATACCTGTCGTGTATACCTAATTACCAACGAAACATCAACGAAAGAAATTATAAAATAGTCACAATAATATGAAGCAAAACGTGTTAGGTCATTTGTGTGGTTGTTTGTGTTAGCAATAGTTTCTGTTAATATTGTTCTCCAAACCGATTTCGGTCAGGGGAGGTCTGCGACCGGTGTCAACGGAGACTAGTCAGCTGAGCAAGAAATATTATAGTATACGAGTGTGTGCGGAAACTCAAGTGCACTATTTTTGTGCTTTTGGAGGCAAGGGATGAAAATATAACAAGCTAATCTTGAGCTGATACGAATAATTTTATTGACAAAAGGTTTTGTCGGCTCGCTTTTAGTCTCTGTGGTGTAAATCTCCTTTAATACCGAGATGCATGTGTTCATCCAAATTTAACTGAACGTCAATCGGTTGATTTTTCGAGGAACACGTCGGCCAAACAACAGGACGCAGATAGTCTGGTTATGAAATTGTTAATTCGCAATACTACAGTTGCGTGACCTTCACCGTTATCGATATAAACAAGGTGTTTAGTTGTTCTCACTGTTACGCATTATGTGATGCGTGTACATAATATAACGCAAAGTTTTCCTATAAATCGTTCAAAATAAACGTCATATATCTAATCATACAGCGTAAGTTGTTTATCAGCTAAGTGCGCACACATATTATTACGACATCGGTAGTTGTAACTAAACGTAATTTTGCTTTCAGTCAGATATTTCAATGTCCACTTGTAGGTAGGTGGCTATAAAAAGACACATATTTGTAAATCCCTGATCTGCTATAGGTTGTCAGAGACCTTATTAAAAAATTGGACTGGTCTTGTTCTAAGGACGCCAATTGTCTCCTTAGTTGGGCCGTGGAGCTAAATAGGCAGAAATAGGCAGTCGCTTGTGTAAATAGTACCCTACTACTGGTGGATCAGCAGAAAGCGAAGTGATCGGTAGCCGATCCAAGAAAGCTTTGTATAAGGTTAGCAAGATGATGATGCTAGTTCAATATAACGCCTCTTTGAACCCTCGATGGGACAAGGCATGACAGCATTACCCTATTTTAAACATTCCAGGTCTCATAAAGACCGTTTTGTTTTTACTAAAATAATATTAATACCCCCTACGTTTATTTCCTCACATTAGGAAAAAATAAAAATTTGTACTCGTGTTAAGACAATGACCATCGAAAAAATCCCAATGAGCATTGGGCAAGGTCAGAATTAGGCTGGGACATAATTATATACCGTTGATGTTGATTGGCATCGTCTATGACAGAAGAATTACGTTAATATGTGATGGTAGCCAATTTTTAAGAGCTCTTTTTTCGTACATGTGATGTAAAAATATACTGGACACCGGTATCGGACGCGTAATCATAATAAAAATATAGCCATCGACTTGTTTCTTAAACTTATTCAAAGAAAAAATGTAGTCTATGATTTTGCGGACCAAAACATAAACAACTTGATTGCACAATCTCTACTGATATAAACAAAGCTGAGTTTGTTTATTTAAATACGCTAATCTCTGCACTATCAGTCGTATATGTAAAATTCTTGTTGCATTTTGCAGGATAATTTTTGAGGAAGCTAGGCTGTTTAACAAAACGCTGAGCCTCGTAACGTCTGACGAAAATAAAAAAAAATCTAAATAAGTGTCATTTGACGTCACTAAATTACTTATGAAGGTTATTAACCGTCGAATTGCAGTACCTTGACGATCACCAGCAGATTAGTGATCACTAATATGGCTGGTGGTTTGTACTCGTGTACCTTACTCACTGTTAGGCCTTGGAGGTTAAGGCTTTGATATTCAACCTGGACATCGAGAAGGTATTTGACAGGATCTGGCATAGTGCCTTTTGTCGAAGTTATTATCCTATGGAATCCCCGAGGGACGCGGGACTGCACACGGATCACCAGCTTTGTGTGTGATCTAAGCATGAATTCGATAATACTGTCCCCTTGATGGCCACCATAGTATATAGATGCTCGCAACACTAGGAAATTAAGTTTTTACTGACTTTAGCGAAAGGAAAAAGGAGGGCAAAGTAGCGAGGGGATGAGAAAAGGGTTTGGACCTCCGACGGTTTCACTTACCGAACCAAACGCAACAGTAGACATTCTTCCCTTACTTTATCCCGATATTCTTGTCATGAATTAAAGATGTTTTTAATCTTACCAGTACAATGACACCAGTGCATTAACATTCTTAGTAGTTTTTTTTTTATAAAACGCTTGCTTGTCAACATTAGTTATCAGTCATTTCTATTGATAAAACTAAAGTTTCCGAGGTTACCGACTTCTGCGATTTATCACTGCCCTTAATTAATCTGCGTGATGAATACGTGACAATATAGAGTAGTTTTATTTAGTAACTAGCCTTCACCCGCAAATTTTTTCGGGTATGCCTCAAGTCCCCTATATATTAGTAATATATAAGTATTTTAGATATTTTTATATATATTTTTAGCATTTGACATGCTTAGCACTATACATTAAACACAAAGTGAAAAATGTGAAATCGAATTTTTCACTTTGTGTTTAATGTATAGTGCTAAGCATGTCAAATGCTAAAAATATATATAAAAATATCTAAAATATTTAAAGGGTTTGCGTCATTATTAGGTAAAATCTTAATTGTAAAATTAAGTTTACCTGGTCGGTATAATGTATGAAAATACGTCCGACAGATGGCGCAGGCGTCACCCAAAGACGTTAAGTATGATGTGTTATCGAAATTAGCAGTCAGGAGCAATTGTCAGGATGGCTGAATTGGTAAAGCATCTGGACGGTATCCAGAAGATGCAGGTTCAAATCCTGCTCCTGACTGTTATTTTCGATTTCACATTTTTCACTTTGTGTTTAAAATATATAAGTGCACTAGTTTTTAGGTCTAATCAAAAGCTATCAAAAATGTTACAATATCCATACAGTTGTCAGTGCGTGATGTGCGATCTAAACAAAATGTTTTGCGTTCATTAAAGCTAGTATTTTTTTCATGTAATTAGAAGAGAATATACCTACTTTAGACACCTAGTGTAGGTGAATGTTGGATGTGAATGTGGATGGACGCGTAAAAAGAGGATGGTCGAGAAAAGGAGCATTTTTTTTCTATTACGCGCGTGGCAAATTAGCATACGGCCCACCTGATGGTAAAGCGGTTACCGTAGCCTATAGACGCTAGCAGTACTTTCATTCAAAGACTACAAACTATCAAAGAGGTTAGGAAAATTATCAGTATCACATCTAGTCTGGGAGGGGAGAGTCATGACCCTTACAGCTCTCTGGGTTCGCCCTTGGTACCTATGTGGTTAGGTGCGCACCGCGATAAAAACGGGTTTAGCAGAACTTGTCTTTTTTGGATATTGTTATGTTTAAATCCGAGCAGTCATTGTATTCAAAGATTTTATTAGCTATGTATGTATTTTCTGTATGTTTCAGGGATGCATTTCTCCCAGTCAGTAGCAATCATACAAAGTCAAGTGGGCACAATAAGAGGAGTACAAGTACTATATAGTGATCAGGTAAGCCGGTAGAATAAGATTTTATGTTTTACGTGTTGGTCGGAAATTTTCAATGAAAGCGGTATTTGGCGTTATTGAAGTGCGTTTGACAAACATGTTTGGGCGTTTGAGCTTTGAATTTCATGAAAAAGAGAAATTTGACAAATGCCTTCGTCTAACAGATTTGATCGTTTACATGGCTTTATAGTTTTTGCTTTAAAATGCACCCATGTTACGATTTAAAACTTCATTTACGGAATCCATCGTTCCGTGACTATAGATATTGTGTACGCGATAGATTCCATAAATTTATAATATTATGACGCGTTTTTAAGTTTTCGGAATGGGTAGTTAGGTACCTACTTAGTTGTTTACTTACCTGAGTCGTTTTGAATTGAGTAATTAATTACTAACTGTTATCGTAATCAGGTTATTAATCTTTGAATTATCTTCGACCAAACAATCGGGAATAATTCGTGACAATGGAGCAAATCGAGTACCGCGCTGTTACAAATTTGCTTGTCAAGCAAGGTAAATCAGTTAAAACTACATTGGAAGAGACGTCATAAAATTGAAATGTTCCCGCGTGATTGTCAAAATAATTCGGTTGGCAGAGCGTCTGAATGCTATTCAAGAGGCACAGGTGGCTGTCATATTCTAGTTCACATTTTAGCCAAACATAGCCAATGCTTCAACTATATATAAAAACTAGCCTTGGTCCGCGGCCACCGCAGTCAAAAGCTAGTTTTTAGATTATATCTCAGGTTCCCGATAGTAGCGGGATAAAATGTACTTACACCAGTTTTTAAGTCTAATCAAATGCTATGAAAAAAAGATTGCATCAAAATCCGTTTAGTAGTTTTTGCGTGATGCCTAGAACCATAAATCAAAAAAACAGACAAATAATCTAAAAAAAATGTTTTGTGTTCAGACACGCCTATATAGCCTAATACAGTCTTTACTCAAATATGTTAAATGTACAGACACTACCTCTGTTACAGTTTTATAATAGTTAGGATAATAACATAAAAAAATATATCGACCGATTTTTTTTTATTACGATTTATAAAGAATTATTCCTATATCAGATAATGTTCAAAGAATTTTCAATACGCTGTTTATATTGAGCTTGTTTTTTTTTTTGTTATAATAATGTTTGTTATCGTCGTAGCAAAACAAAATGCGTGCCAGCCAGACAGAGTGCGATAGCCTAAGATATTCTCGGTGATCACATAATTCACATTTTATTGAATTACATAATATCAGAAATTAGCGTAACGAACCATATGGTACAGGAGCCGCCGCCTATTTTTTTAAGTGATTAATAACAGGTTCAATCTTTGTGAGTAGGTTCCGTTCGACGAGACGCCCAAGATTTTCTCTGTGAAAAATTTCGATAGAGATAGCTAATAAAGAGCGCAGGTATAAAACATTTCGATTTGTTGGGGTGTCGAAATTGTCTGACTAACGGTAAGTTTAAATGTTAAGATAATTGGATGATAAACTCGGAATAACAATTGTCCTAAAAATGGGTAGCTTGACTGGAGCGTGCTCTTCTAAAAATATAGAATAAACAAATACAAATAAAGAGGTCATTCAAATTATTAATGATCTGATTTTTTGTATAATGAAATGGCCATATAGTCCTACAAATTTAGTGGTACGTTTTCTCTGTCCCACGCATGGAAGTTGTCGAATTCAAGGACACCTAATAGTTTCCTTTTACAAGATTTTTCACTGAGAAAAATTTGCGTGTCTCATCAAACGGAACCTCCATCAACCTTGCATCGTCCACTCCTGGACATAGGCCTCCCCAAGAAAACGCCACAACGAGTGGTCCCATTATGGGGGATAATGTCGTAATCGCCACGCTTGGCAGGCGGGTTGGCGATCGCAGTGGATGTTGTTAATACTCGAGGGAGAGCTGCTGCCCACTCCGGTATTCCCTCAGTCGCTACTATATCGGGGACCTGAGATATAACCGAAAAAGTAGCTTTTGGCTGCGGCGAAGCCGCGGGCAAAGGCTAGTAGGTAACTAAATATGACAGCTATAAAAATTAAATTATGTATCTACAAAAATATAGCCGCGTCATACTATCGTATAAGTACCATGACGTCTAACTATAGCTTTATACGCCTTATTGTTACGTACAATTTTCGTCTCGTGTTTTTATGGAATTAATTTTATTGAATTAATAATCTGTTATCTTTAATTTTGTTGAATGTAGGTAATTAACTGTATTGCTTTTTTATTTTAATTTATTTTTATTGAAATGATTATATTTACGCACCATTGTTATGGTAGAATGTGATAGAACTATCATCTATGTATCATTACCACTGTGTAAACTACATTCTTGTAAATACATTATTATTATTATTATGTTATGGTTCACCTTCTATCGCAAATGAATTGCACACATATGGTCGTGTAGTGACGAACTAAGAATACAAGTGTCACTACCTCAATCTTTTCCCGCGGGTCTCGTACAAGGCGACTAAGGAAAGTAAGCAATTATCACCATTGCATTACTGTTGGTAGGGCTGGGTACCAAGTGAGAGCACTCACTTACTATCGGGCCCGAACGGGTCGGTACTACCGTCTCCTGTGTGACCGGTCATGAAGCACATCAGTGTGTTTTGGCCGTAGCACAAGATAGCCATTTATTCTTTCATTCCATAACTTAGAAATTAAATGGTGCGCAGCGGCTTGACAATACTCTGGGTATAGTTGAGTTCATGAGCGTGGTTCGCCTGTCATCATTAGCTATAAAAAAAAAATGTTTATTTCCCTGTTTATGTCTATACATTATAATCTAACATCCTTAAACACAAAGAGAAAAATGCAAAAAATATATATAAAAATGTCTAAATATTTAAAGGGTTTGCGTCATTATTAGGTAAAATCTTAATTGTAAAATTAAGTTTACCTGGTCGGTATAATGTATGAAAATACTTCTGACAGATGGCGCAGGCGTCACCCAAAGACGTTAGGTATGATGTGTTATCGAAATTAGCAGGACGTCAGGAGCAATTGTCAGGATGCTGAATTGGTAAAGCATCTGGACGGTATCCAGAAGATGCAGGTTCAAATCCTGCTCCTGACTGTTATTTTCGATTTCACATTTTTCACTTTGTGTTTAATGTATAGTGCTAAGCATGTCAAATGCTAAAAATATATATAAAAATGTCTAAATAACTTTTATTTCGTCCACTGTTGAATTAAAACTTTTTTTTGGGTAGGACAAATTTTACCTACCACTGAAGGAATGTAATATGGTTCCGGTGGCCCGCTAAAAAAGGCGGAGAAACGGCACACGGCGGGTTTCTTTAGTGGGTGAGGGTCCCTGTTCGTTGCTCCGAGCGACGGGGTGTGCGGTTAGGAACATTTTTTCCCCTTAGTCACTAAATAAACACCTGTATTGGCAGACCACTGGAACTGTGTAACATTACTTCAGTGGTAGGCATGCTCAAGTTTTCTCGGTGGTTGAACATTCTCGGTGGTCAGTTCAAGAAATTATTATAATTTTTTCTTTTCAGAATCCGTTGTCAGTAGATTTAGTGATAAATATGCCGCAGGACGGCATCCGGTTAATATTTGATCCGGTGGCGCAACGACTCAAAGTTATAGAAATCTACAATATGAAGTTAGTTAAGCTTAGGTATAGGTAAGTGTTGCATATCTTTCTTTATATATAAAAATTTCGTGTCACATGGTTCGTCCGCGATGAACTCCTAAAGTAATAAACCAATTTTAACAAAATTTTACATATGTGTGCTGTTTGGTCCAACTTGAGCAATAGGATAGTTTTGTATATAAACATTTAGTGTCAGATTGTTTGTCCTTGATTTTAATGAAATTCTGGACATATATGCAGTTTGGTGCCAGGCTGGGTCTGATATTAATCACTTTTGTGAAGTCAGTGATAAATTTGATAAAGTTATTTTATAATGGTAAACGCATACGAACGACATGCATATGACTAAATGCTGTTGTTGTAATTAATATATTATTGTAATCGAGTTTGGAATCTGTTTTACTAGAACTCGATTATCACACAAGAATGGAAAATGTGGTAACCTGGATCCGCCCTCGGTAGTACGGTAGACCAAACATTTTCTGCACAGATGACGTAATGTTTTATATACCGAAGTCCCTGGGTTCGATGTGAGGGTTCACATGATTTTTTTGTACAAGCCACGTTTTAATTTTTTCTAAATGTTTTTGTGTGTTTGTTAAATCCTTCGTCATACAGTGATTATTTATGAAGTGTTGCTGTTATATAAAACTTTATTCGCGAAGTGTTGCTAATAAATAAAACATTTCTGACAAATGTACGGAATGTTGATTATATTTCCCAGTGGAATGTGCTTCAATTCTCCGGAGATCACACCGAGTATCGAGCAGGTAGAGCACTGCTTCGGGGCGACGCACCCGGGTCTCTACGACTCCCAGAGACATCTCTTCGCACTTAATTTTAGAGGACTCTCCTTTTACTTTCCTGTCGATAGCAAGTTTGAGGTGAGCCATCTAGGACCCGATCACGGCTATGTGGAGGTAAAATAAGGCTTTCTTTTCTTTTCTATTTTTAATTTTATTTCTCGCGATGCCTGTGCTTACTTTTAATTTTTTTAATAATGGCGTATTTGAGGTTTAAGAATACGAAAATGGAATGTCTTGGATTTTTTATTCTTTTATTCTTTTATTCATCCTGTGTTTGCATTTTTTCTTCTTCCGTTTTGTTTTTTTTTAATCAGGACTGTCAACTACTTTTTAAATTTCGAATTTCACTGTCAAAGAACTTTTTTAATATGGAGTTTTCTAAACCAGTTTTAAAACTATATTTTTTGTGCTTTTTTCAGCCTGGCTATGCTCACGGGCTTGGCTCGCTACAATTTCCTAATGGGGGCTCGCCGGTCGTGTCCCGAACTACCGTTTACTATGGATCTCAACATCAAGTAAGTTTTAGTTTACCATCATTAATTCTGTGAATATTTTAAATTTTTTATTTTTAAGCTGAAATTTGACATGCATGTGTATATCGCGTGACAATGCAATATGTATTATGATGATATAGAACTGATCGGATGATGGAGCTGGAAGGTGGATGGCATGGGAACTCTATAATGAAATGGCGCAACCCCATTGAGTTTGGGCTCGTATGATTCGTCTTGCCGAGTACTTTGTGTCTAGATGGTATCCAGGGCCTGATGATGAAGCTGGAAGATGGCCACAGTAACTCTATAATGAAACGACGCAACCCCATCGGGTTTGGGCTCGTATGATTTGTCTTGACGAGTACTTTGTCTCTAGATGGTATCCAGGGTCTGACGATGGAGCTGAAAGGTGGCCACAGTAACTCTGTAATGAAACGACGCAACCCTATCGAGCGTATACTCGTTTTATTCGTCTTGACAAAGTACTGCACTTTGTCAAGTTATGATCATTTTATTTCTACAAATAATTTCGATGTTTTCACATCTGCTAGGCATCCCGCGACGTCTAGTATTTTTTTAGATTTTTTGTCTGTTTGCCTGTTTGTTCGTTCGCGCATCACGCAAAAACTACTGAACGGATTTTGATGCAAGTTCATTTGATAGCTATTGATTAGACTTAAAAACTGGTATACACCTTATCTCGCTACTATATCGGGAACCTGAGATACTTAACCTAAAAACCAGATTTTGGCTGTGGCGGAGCCGCGGGCAAAGGCTAGTAGTATCTAAATTCAATAAGGGAACTTCTGTAAATTTCATTTATTATTATATGATTTTACTTCGATGGCGTGACTGATGAAGTAAAAAAATGCCGGAATAGCCAAACGATAAAATTTCGTTTCTCCAGGACAACGCGAGCCCTTACACAAAATATCAAACAGTGGCCGAAATTCATTACTCTGGATTTGAATCAGTGCACACCCTTCATTCAACTCTTTTCTGTTGTCGATTGTTCCACATATTAAGAACAACAATTAACACATCAAGAAAGTCATCAAACAAGTAGGTCGAACTCGCAGTCACGCTTGTTTCGAAGGTCAAGAATCTCTGTTTAATAGTGATACGAGTATATTAAAAGTAAATGCAGGAAATGAATTAAAAGACGATTACGAAAAAAATAATGGCAGTTCATAAAATATTCGGTTTTATTTTTAAGTTTACGCCGCGAACTTTCCAAACCACCGTCATATAAAAACTAAAGCGAGTCGTCCGGTCGTGTCGACAGACGAGTCAGAGTTCGAGCGGTTCAGTGTGCGGTGCGCCGCTGCCCGAGCTGCCGCTGTCGTGCTACCGGCAGCAGCTGCACCTGCGGCGCTGCGACGTGCTGCGCGCGCCCAGCGCGACGCTCGGCCTGCGCCTGCACATGTTCACCGAAGGTACCCGCCCTGTCGTTGTCCACTAGCTGCTGACAGCTGCGGCCTGTGTGACCGCCGCTGTGTGCTACCGGCAGCAGCTGCACCTGCGGCGCTGCGACGTGCTGCGCGCGCCCAGCGCCACGCTCGGCCTGCGCCTGCACATGTTCACCGAAGGTACCCGCCCTGTCGTTGTCCACTAGCTGCTGACAGCTGCGGCCTGTGTGACCGCCGCTGTGTGCTACCGGCAGCAGCTGCACCTGCGGCGCTGCGACGTGCTGCGCGCGCCCAGCGCCACGCTCGGCCTGCGCCTGCACATGTTCACCGAAGGTACCCGCCCTGTCGTTGTCCACTAGCTGCTGACAGCTGCGGCCTGTGTGACCGCCGCTGTGTGCTACCGGCAGCAGCTGCACCTGCGGCGCTGCGACGTGCTGCGCGCGCCCAGCGCGACGCTCGGCCTGCGCCTGCACATGTTCACCGAAGGTACCCGCCCTGTCGTTGTCCACTAGCTGCTGACAGCTGCGGCCTGTGTGACCGCCGCTGTGTGCTACCGGCAGCAGCTGCACCTGCGGCGCTGCGACGTGCTGCGCGCGCCCAGCGCCACGCTCGGCCTGCGCCTGCACATGTTCACCGAAGGTACCCGCCCTGTCGTTGTCCACTAGCTGCTGACAGCTGCGGCTTGTGTGACCGCCGCTGTGTGCTACCGGCAGCAGCTGCACCTGCGGCGCTGCGACGTGCTGCGCGCGCCCAGCGCCACGCTCGGCCTGCGCCTGCACATGTTCACCGAAGGTACCCGCCCTGTCGTTGTCCACTAGCTGCTGACAGCTGCGGCCTGTGTGACCGCCGCTGTGTGCTACCGGCAGCAGCTGCACCTGCGGCGCTGCGACGTGCTGCGCGCGCCCAGCGCCACGCTCGGCCTGCGCCTGCACATGTTCACCGAAGGTACCCGCCCTGTCGTTGTCCACTAGCTGCTGACAGCTGCGGCCTGTGTGACCGCCGCTGTGTGCTACCGGCAGCAGCTGCACCTGCGGCGCTGCGACGTGCTGCGCGCGCCCAGCGCCACGCTCGGCCTGCGCCTGCACATGTTCACCGAAGGTACCCGCCCTGTCGTTGTCCACTAGCTGCTGACAGCTGCGGCCTGTGTGACCGCCGCTGTGTGCTACCGGCAGCAGCTGCACCTGCGGCGCTGCGACGTGCTGCGCGCGCCCAGCGCCACGCTCGGCCTGCGCCTGCACATGTTCACCGAAGGTACCCGCCCTGTCGTTGTCCACTAGCTGCTGACAGCTGCGGCCTGTGTGACCGCCGCTGTGTGCTACCGGCAGCAGCTGCACCTGCGGCGCTGCGACGTGCTGCGCGCGCCCAGCGCCACGCTCGGCCTGCGCCTGCACATGTTCACCGAAGGTACCCGCCCTGTCGTTGTCCACTAGCTGCTGACAGCTGCGGCCTGTGTGACGCGCCGCTGTGTGCTAGCGGCAGCAGCTGCACGTCTTTGTGAGACTTTCCAATGATGAGCAGAGGTTTGGCAGTACTTTTAGTATCGTTGACACCATGAGGTGGTTGACCTTACCATCAAATAGGCCGTGGCTCTTCTGCCGCCAAAAGCAATCGAAACAAATGTTATAGAAATCTCCGCATTCTCTAAACTTTTTATTGCTCGTGTGGTTTTCTTCAAAACAGATATTGGCTTTCCAGGTCCAGGCAGGTCGGTGTCAGAGGGTGGGGGCGGGCGGTCGGTGTGTCGAGTCGTTCGATTCGGCAGCAGTGCACAGCGGGTCTGTGCCGCGTTAGGTAAACAAACCTTTATTTACCTAAACTAAGTGCTCTTCCAGCCACGTCATCATAGCTTTACCTTTACTTATAATTTTTGTTCCATTAGACTTTGTCTTAAAAAGTTTATTTGTGTGCTAAATGGTTGTTTTTTTTTATGGTTTATAAAAAAATATATTACGGTTTTCCGTTTAGGTACAAGTTTCTCTTAAAATGAGAGAGACTCCAGTCTTGGTCCAATGAGATTTGTTCTGACTAATAAATTTAACTATTGCAATTAAAAATCGTACCAAATTATGACACCATTCTCTATATAACACTGAGATCTATACTTTTAGTATTTTATATGCTTACCTACTTCACTAAGACAAATTTTGCAAAAATATATACTCTCATAATTCCGCCCATCAAATCACAAAGTTATCTTTATGGTATGCAGAAGTTTTTACGGCATTTGCCTTTACCGGGCAGTGGATATATATAGTTTATACTTCGTGTATGGCAAACAAGCATACGGCCGACCTGATGGTAAATGGTTACTGTAGCCTATCGACGCTAGCAACATCAGAGGCAACACTCGCGCGTCGTTGGGTCATGGGAGTCGTAAGAGCCGATTGAGGGAATACCGGGGGAGTGGGCAGCAGCATTCCTTCGAGTATTAACAACATCCACTGCGATCGCCAACCCGCCTGCCAAACGTGGCGATTATGGCCCCATTCTTGGGGAGGCCTATGTCCAGCAGTGGTCGTTAAAAGGCTAATGGATGAGGTAATACAGTAAGGAGAGGATAGAAAGGATAATAAGGAGAGGATAGGGAGGGAGTTGAGGCTTCCGTCGCCCCTACTCACCATACGAAACACAATGACAGAAGTACCTATCGTTGTTTAACGTTGATCATATAGTTTGGGACCGATTATAATTTCGAAAAAGATGTGTACACCCTTTTTTTTGTTAAGGCGGGATAAAATGTACCTTACCGCACACCCCGTCGTTCGGGGCAACGAACAGGGTAGTGTGGGGCCCTCACCCACTAAAGAAACCCGCCGTGTGCCGTCTCTCCGCCTGTGTTGACGGACCACTGGTACTGTGTTGGATTACTTTAGTGGAAGATGTGTGCACCCTGCGTAGTCTCAACGTCAAATTGGGGATCGTATTCGATATCTCTGCCTTCGCATTCCTCTGTGTAATGTGAAGCCACACAAGCCCTACCGTACACTTGCAGGCGCGCCGGCGCGCACGTACTACAAGGCGGACGACAAGATGCGCATCCACCGGCCCACGGCGCGGCGCCGGCCTCTGCCCGCCTCCGACTACTTCTTCAACTACTTCACGCTTGGCCTGGTCAGTTACTCTCTACAACTCACACAAACTCGCATGACATCTTTTACGCCTTTCTTGACATATTTCCAACGATTTAGAAATTAATTCTCTTTTAAAAAGAGTTATGGGACGCCTGGTAGATGTGAAAAGAGGCTAGGTTAGCAAGAGAGAAGACAAGATAACAGTGTAGCGCAATAGCACGTCGCGACGTTTTATGACAACTATTTTACTGTCTTGAAACTATCGTGAGATTGATACATATTAGAAATATATCAACGGAAATAACTCACGTTGATGATCGATTTAGTCGACCCGGGTTTCGAGCATTCCGGGTTGGAGTGCCCGCCGGGAACTCGTTGACACCGCTGCACGCTCGCCCTGATGATGAGCATCGAATATGCTCGAAACCCGGGTCGACTAAATCGATCCTCAACGTGAGTTATTTCCGGTGATATATTTCTAATATTTTACTGTCCATCAAAGTGAGCTTAGAGATATTTCACATTCAAAAGCATTTATTATGACATGTTTTTTTCTATGGCATGATTTATAATATTACTTCATAAATGAATTCAGAGTTTTATAAACAGCAACAGTTTGTGGAGGACACAGATATTTGTGCTCTGCGATAATTGAGCCCAGAATACCATACGAAGGCTAATTCTGTAACTTCTGCCCTTTCTGTTAAAATTGTTTTAAATTAAATATCTCCAATACCTGTTATTCTATCCGTCATAAAATATTTTATTGTAATTATTATTTATCATAATATTTATTTTCTCTATAAATAATTTAATAAATAATTATTCTTTCAATTAATTATTATTAAACATTATTTATTGATTATTAAAAAATGTATATGAAAATAGTAACTTAATTTATTGTGTTGCCAGGACGTGTTATTCGACGCTCGCACTCACCAAGTAAAGAAGTTCGTGCTCCACACGAACTATCCGGGACATTACAACTTCAATATGTACCACCGCTGTGAGTTTGAGCTCGCCGTGCAACCAGACAAGTAAGCTTATTTCTTTGTGTGCATTTATAACGGTAACGGCTCACATAGCACGATGTGGTAATTGTTGCATGTGGACTTCGACCAAAACATACGTTCACAAAGAGGGGCAGGGGTCAGTGTGGAAACTACACACAGAGTTCCTGTGGTCGGACGGCGGGCTTATTTAGTGGGTGAGGGCCCCACACTACCATGTTCGTTGTCCGGAACGACGGGTGGTTTAGGTACATTTTTCCCGCCTTAACAAAAAAATAGGGGTCAGTGTAAAAAGACGGCACAAGGGGTCTACAGAAACATGACTCGCATACTTTTTTTTTTTTTTCAAATCATATAGGATAGAGGGAGGTGCTCTAGATTTCGTAACGTAATATTTATAGGAGAGTTGCAAAAATTGTGATGCAATATGATGATGGAGGTAGAACAGTTTAAGGATAGAGCTCCAAAAAATCAGATTTAAGCGTGACGTCATTAATTAAAGGCACTTAAACTTGAAACATTTCTTTGCCGTTGTCTACTAAGAAGATGGACGTTGTTTGCTGTGTCACATTCGTCATCTTACATTTCCATAGTTTTTCATTAGAATAGTTTTACAGTGTGATTTATATGCCGAACTCACATAATGATTGTAGTGGGTTCGATTCTCACGCAGGAACATTCTTTGGCCCACAAATGGTTGTTCGGAGTTTGGTTGTACTTTGTGTCCCTTAAATTGTATGTCTGTGAAGACCTCCGCAATACAGGGATTGCTCCCTAGTGCCCTTTTAAACTATCCAGAATATTTAAATAGTTTACTTACTCAGGAAACACATAAAGGTATTAAATATTGTATCCTCAGGTGTGAAACCAACTCGCTAGTGGAGTCCCGTGGCTCGGTCTGCATCACGGCGTACAGCAAGTGGGAGGTGGTCTCGCGGGCCCTCAGGGTGGCCGAGAGGCCTGTGGTGCTCAACCGAGCCTCCTCCACTAATACTACCAACCCTTTCGGCTCCACCTTCTGTTATGGATACCAGGATATGATTTTTGAGGTAGTCATTCATCATCATCTTTTGATGTAAAACATCTAAAGTGGAGGTAGGGTAAGACCGGCTGCCAATTAATTTTGTTGGTTTTAACGTTACTTGTTGACAAAAGCATGTAACTAGGAAGCAAAACGTCAATCAATAAACCAATAACAGTTTTAATTCGTCTATGGATAGCGTGAAGGCGCTTACAAAGAATTATACTCAAACAATATTCTCATTCATTGTATATTATAATAATAGTATATATTTATACTTATAAGTGCATTTCCTTTGTGACCATTTCTATTATTTTACACATTAAAAAACACACATATAAAAAGTTATGATCAATTTATTTCTACAAAATAATTAATAAATAATTGCAATGTTTTCATATCTGCCAGACGTCCCAAGACGTCAATTTTTTTTTTATAGTTTTTATAAGTGCTGTTGGAGAGCAGGCTCCTTTACCAGGAAGCTTGCCCTCTGCCTTAATAGCCATATGCCAGAATATTTTATTTCGGTCGAAGCAACGCCCCATGTCTACGTGTGAGTTTTTACCAGACGATACATGGCAGTCTTGTTAATCTCCGCGTGGTAGGGCTAGACTGGTGAAGTACCACCTTACTGAATATCAAAGTGGTGCAAGTAAGAACATCAGACCAAACCTCCTTATCCGTTATATACAATCCATCCATATCTCCTACACGTGTCTTTTTATTTTCAACCCTTTTCTGTCCCACTATTGGGCACGGGTCTCCTCATAGTGAGAGGAATTAGGGCATAGTCCACCACGGCGGCCCAATGCATGTTGTCAGAGTTTACAAGCCGTCGATACACAGGATTGAACTCAAAACTTCTCTGTAAAAAAAAGTCTGCAGTCCTTGTCCTCCTATCACTGCTAATCACCCGTCCAGCACCCTTCTTTTATAATGTCCCGGGTGTTGTAAGTCTGTACGCTATGGCAACCGCCTACACGCAACTGGGTCGTAAGATTTATTGCCAACTATTTAGTAAAAATAAAGCTAAGAGCATACTCCCACATGAATGGGGAAATTTTAACACATCCCGTTACTCTTTAGCTCTCGTCGCCCGAGGCTCTAACTTTATATTGTGAAAACTAAAATGTTTTCTGTTATTTTTAGGTGATGTCGAACAACTACATAGCGTCGATAACTCTTTATCAGCCTGAGGGCACGCGGCCACATTATGCTGTCAACTCTATCGCGTGACATACCCAGGTGAATATACACTTTATTAGTCCAACTCCATAGCATTAGCCTACTAACAAATGGACCTCGTGTCCGCGCTCAAAAGTGTCCGAACCAAAAGAGAAACTGCATAAGGTGATCACGGTGCGGCCTATTGGTAGAAGCTACATAAGCTAAATTCATTCCAAAGAAACGCAACACTATTATAATGGTACAAGGTTTCAAATAATAATGTAGAAGTTTGTATGTATTAATATATGTCTATTGACTACGGACACTTTTTTCGAGAATTTTGTACTAGACCCGACCATTTTTATTCCATTTTTATTAGGTCAATGGTACATAGAGTCTAAAATTTATTGTCAAGTGATAGGGTGGTTATAAATGCGAAATTAAATTTGTTTGTTACACTTTTACGCTATAACTATTGAACCAAACATCATGAAATGGTACATATATAAAGTCTGGTGCTTAGAAAAGGACTTTAGGCTAATTTTAGTTTTTATCCTGGAAAAATTACTAGTTTTGGAAATCATTTCATCTGTATGGTGACGGCCTAAGAATACAAGTGTCACAACCCCATTATTTCCTACGGGTGTCGTATGAGGCGACTAAGGGAAGTAAGCAATTATAATCCATTGCATGACTGGTGGTAGGGCTGGGTAACAAGCGGAAGTACTCACTTGCTATGGGACCCGTACGGGTTGGTACCACCATCTCCCGTGTGACCGGCCATGAAGCACATCGTTGCGTTTTGGCTGTAGCAGGAGATAGCCGCTTATTTCATATCTGTGAAATGAAATGGTGAGCAGCGGCTTGACTCTTGAATACTCTCGGTATAGTTAAGTCCATGAGGGACCATTATGCAATAAAAAAAAAATTGTGTGCCGTAGAGTGACGTATTTATGTCCACGCGGACGAAGTCGCGGTAAGAATCTAGTTTTTAATATATAAATGTTTGCCTCGGTAGTCTTGCGGTAATGTATGCGAATCACGAGATCTCGGGTTCGATTTTTTGAGCGGTCCAACATGTCAAGAAATTATCAATAGCAGCCCGAGAGAGAGAGAGAGAAAGAAGTTGGTGGTGTTTCATTCCCGTGCCTCGGAAAGCACGTAAAGCCGTTGGTCTTACGATAATCTCTCTCCGATCGTGTCGAAATGCCGTCCCATCGGACTACGAGGCTTGATGACAGTAATCAAGTATCGCCAAAATATTGAAGTGATCTAATGAAATAGGATTTAAGGATTTCTAAAAATGTATTCATTCTTATTTTAATGGCGAGATTAATAATATATTTGATAAAATAAACCTATAAAATACAACAATCCGCCATGATAGCTTAAACACTAATCAAAGCGAATGACGTCACGCCTTAGTAAACGTTATAGTAAAGTAGTGTCTTAAATTCTCTTTGACTCTAATGTTTACTGTTGCCGTACTGAGGCGTGACGTCATGACAAACGGAATGACATCGGCGTGCGTTTTGACGTGAGTTTGAAACTTAAAATTAAAATTTCATTTTATTGCTTAAAAAAACATTATTTTTACAGAAATATGATATATATTTCACCATCCATCCATCAGCCTTTTAACGTCCACTGCTGGAATAGGCCTCCCCAAGAATGGGGGATAGTGCCGTAATCGCCACGCTTGGCAGGCGGGTTGGCGATCGCAGTGGATGTTGTTAATACTCGAAGGAGTGCTGCTGCCCACTCCTTCGGTATTCTTTCAATCGGCTCTTACGACTCCCATGGGTGGAGAGGGGTGGGACAATTCTAAAGCCGGCCCCACGCGGCACGTTCAAAATCTATTCTATGATATTCAGAAGTATCTAATAAGATACTTTTGAATATCATAGAATAGATTTTGAAAAACAGTCGTCATGCCTATTATGTGTTTGCGCGCACACTCGTACACTACAAAAACGTGTCTATTCTTGTCCCTAGCCGATGGCCGATTATTATTATTATTTATATAAATGGTTGAGTAACATCTATATGGTCTTACAGAAAAGACTCGGGCAATCAGTTCAACCAGAAGACGTGCAACTCGCATGTTATTTTTTTGGTCATATTATAGGCAGTTCTCATTCTTTAGCTAGATTATGCATGTGTATTTAAAGGACTCCATAGTAATACAATGATTTTCTCTCGCAGGGATCTCCAAGCAAAGGTAAGAAATACACGTCCTGAACGATTTCGGTTGTCAGTCTTCACACTAAAACTCCACTCGTGTGGTCTACCACACATACACGGAAAAGTTCAACTTTCTACAAAAAATACTTCTGCGCGAAGTGATTACATATCTTTAACCACGAAGCACCTAAGAGGAAGCAGTATTTAAAAAATGTGATAAAAAAAAACTGTGAAAAAAAAAAACTAAAAAGTGAGTGACGATCTCAGACGATGTGTTATAAGTTTTATTTAAATTCCTTGTACGGACAGTTAATGTTCTTAATTTTAAGAGTAAATTATGTTGGTACATTTCAAAAATGGAATATTTTGAAAATCAATAAATTAGTCAATTGTGTTCTGTCTTACGTTTTTGTTTCCAACTCGCAAAAATACAGACTATATATTTTTGTGTGATGAAAATTTTGAAAACGAAAAAAATAACAGTAAAGCTTAGAATTAGACTGTGCTGTAAATATTTTGGAGATTTGGAAAAGTTAAGTACTAATAAATTGATGTATTTTTTCTAAGAATAAAAGTTTTCGAGTAAGATATGGAGCGTGAATGTAAAAAATGTGCTAATATATGACCACAAGCGTTAATTTGTACACTTAACTTTAATTTATATTTAATTTAATAGACATTTTGTTTCGTACATATCTTAATTTAGTTGGACGTTGTTTGGACAATATTAAAATTATTTATAAAAATCAAATATTGACAAATATTAGATATAAATAAATGATAATTGAAGCTCGCTCATACGTCGTGTGCGTTTTTTTTGTGTTTCTTGTTATAATTATTACTAAAATCTTATACGATAATGGCTTTTTAAGAGATGCTTGGTGAATGTTATAATTAAATATTATGAAAAAAAATACACTTTTGAAACCTTTTTAGTCACAAATTCGATATTTTTTTTTAAATGGTTTCAAAAAATGTTGTATAGTCTATTTTAATAAGCGTTTGTTTTCTGACGTCTATCGTTTTTAAATGAGGAAATACATACTGTAAGACAACTTATTACTAAATTAGTGACTGTTGTTAGAACCAAAAATAATTAAGAGAATTTATTATTTTTTTATAAAAATAATGTTTGTATTTTACGATTTGTTTTCGATAACTTCATTGCAACGAAATAATCATCCCATGGCGCACGCTATTTAACATAGACTATATAAATTAAGTATTCGACATCAAACCTTTTCGGAAATGAAGGCCTAAAGTAAATTGACGTTTGTATTTAAAAATACTGAACACGCTATGAATGTTCGTTTTAATCTATTTTAAAATTAAATATATATATCAATATTACTTTATCAATGGGTTTTAAGCATTCCATATTCAAGATTTTAATGTTTTTTTTTTATTCGATACAGTAAATGGCAGTATGCTTTAGGCCAAGAGCTTACATTGTAAAGTGCCAATATCTTTTCGTTCAAAATTTACGCCATAATAGTTCAGTAATAATGAGCTTACAGTTAAAAAAGTTATGTGAGGCGGTTGTGGTGTGTAAACTGCTGTTATTGTAATACGACATTAAGCTTTGTTAAGTAATAAGTGTTGCTTGGATTTATTTTTGAATTGCCTTTGAGATTCGGGCTGGCAACCTTTAATAAATACAAATAATAATAAATACAAAATATATTATTTATCGGATGCTCCATAAACGAAGCATTTTCGAATTAATACTATAAACTTGCAAGTTGTACTATTTATCTAGAGTCGCCGATTGCATATTTTCACTACTGCGACAATCGGAAACTTCCTTTTGTTGCTGCAACTCTGCCAGTTGAAAGCAGAAATTTAAAAAAGTTAGAAAAGTGTGTCAATTAATAATGGTTTCTTTTATCTCTGTGCACACTCAAATACTAGTCAAAGTCATATTTTAGTCTCAATCAAATAGGATATTTATATTACACATTCATAATGAAGCCGAAGTTTTTCTATACCGTATTGATCTCATTTTTAAATTACTTGAATGAAATATTAAAGTGTTTTATAAACTTCCTTGTTTTTGGTCACGACAAAAACTTCACATTATCGGCACTGTTTTAGATTATACAAGTTAGAGGTCCGAATTTAGGCGGTAGTTGGAACGCACTCCGGGCGTAGATTCAGTACTTACTTACTTATCATCACGCCATCTCCCTTGCGGAGTAGGCAGAGAGAATAAAGTGTCCAAGAGGCTCTATTCTTGCATACATCGCTCCTGACTCCACCTTCCTTCAATGAATGACCGATTTGGTCCAGGTAGGAGAGTCTCGGTCTCCCCCTGTAGTAGGTATCCTTCTACTTTCGCATTGTATATCTTCTTAACCAGTCGCACGGGTGCAGTTGATGCAGTGTCGATCTATATGAAAAAATAAATAGTAGGGATATTTAAGCTCTCAAATTACTGATTCGTCGCGACATGGAAGTCTTTTTATTAGTGCGGGACTTAACATATATTCATTAAGTCGTGTCAACATGTAGAGTGCTTCAAAATAAATAAATTATTTATATAGCCGTTGTATTCTAAAAAGCAATTCAAAAGTAATAATAGTATGTTTGTTGAATCACAATAATTATCTTGTGTAATTAATGTTTAATGTGGCTGGGTGCCATATGACAAAAAAAAAAATATAAAAAATTGACAAATAATATAAAAAGTATTAAAATTAAGGTAGCTTTATGCTGCGCGTTTGTAATGTGATTGTATATATTTTGATAAGCATTTTGAGGTAGATTTTGGAATATTACTACTTTATTAGGTGCTGTGGCAATTAATACAGTATAAAAATACTTTTGGTTACATGAATCTTAGACAAAGGATATAATAGACTAACTACTGTTTTTACTAAGGATAAAGAAAAGGATGCACATATTATGTCATAGCAAGAGTGAACGAAACACATGTATAAGTTTTTTATCCTTTTCGCGTATGCGTTATTTTTGTTGGGACCCAATTCAACTGGGTCCCAACAAAAAAAAGGCCAACATGTTTTTGTATTTGCGTAAAAAAAACGTTCATTAATCACGTTATATATGCTAATGTTACACGTTCTAATACATTTTAAGCTAGATATAAACATAACTGCAATTTCTTTTGTAGTTATCCGGCTAAAACAGGTAGTGTATTTTTATTCTACAAAGTTATAACCATAGTATCTTCTTAAATGATTCCGGTTATTATATGTCAAACTATCGCTATCTATATCTCTCTGAGAATGTGTCTATTGTATCCTCTCTCTACGACATGTTTAGTGTCCTTTATATTTTGATTATTGATTATATTGTGGGTTATTTTGATATTTACTACAAATAAAAAATGTCGTGACTCGTATGTCATCTGATAGCTGTCAAAATATATGCATGCACATTAAAACGATTATTTTTATAATGATTAATTAGCATATTACGTCAGTTGATGACGCGTATCGTTTCATTATGTCACGATTATATAAGTATGTTTACCTCGATGACGCACTGCTTACCGTGAATTGAATTGAAAACTGCTGGCTGTTTTGTATATGTTTGTTTATGGTACATTAATTGTATCTATATCTTATAAGAGACGTTATTACACTCACGAAAATTAGTGTGATATGACATTAACTATTTTTTTTATATTGTTGTTGAGATTTTTTGTATACATTGTGAAATCACTTGGATTGGCGAGAAACGGTCTCGGTGATAATGTTACTATGGTCAGTGCCAAAGAACAAAGTAACGTCAACGGTCATTGACCTAATATTAGTCTGGAAAAAAGCTAAGGTTTTTAAATTGAATATTTTTTATAGTTCTTCACGTAAATGTAAATTATAATTTATATTGTTTCACTTAAATACACAAACATTGCTTATAACAAAAAAATAAAATTTTAGATAACTTAAAAACCAATAAACTAAGTTTGATTAGTAACAGTAATATTAAGTAATAATTTGTTTTAAAGCTAACTACTAATAACGATCAGACGTGAGTGATCTCGAAAATATTTTATATAGTTTCGGTATTATGATTATTAGTCAAAAATCCTATCTTATCAAATATTGTCATTTTTGTCTTGTTTGTGAATAGTAATAGCAACGGTAACTCAAAATGTATGCTCGTAGCTGGCTATGCTTACAGATTCATAAAATATGTAGTAGTTTATAGACTTGGTGATTACTTACAAAAGTTATCCCACTTCTGATATCTTTCCTGACGAACCAGTGAATAGAGATTACTAGCCGTTACCTTTAAGAGCAACGATTCCACACAGACTAGGATTGGACCTCGAGATCGGAATACGCTTTGGGGTATACGGGTCGTAGATTACAAGCTATATAATTATAATTTTACCTTATACTACAGTTTATGTAGGGTCTAATATCGTAAACCAAGATTAAAAGGTACTTAACTGACAAATCAATATCACTTTGGACAGATCAATAGGAATATAGCTCCATTTCACAGACAGACGGGCCTCGTGGCGTAGTCGGTAGTGTAACCGTGCACGAGGTCGTAGGTTCGATTCCCACTCAGGACTATTATTTGTGTTATGAACACAGATATTTGTACTGCGTCTGGGTGTTTTCTATCTATTATGTGTATGTATTTACAAAACAAAGTAATATATGTATTATATGCGTAATTTGGTACCCATAGCACAACCGTTAAGCTTAGTTTGAAACCAGAGGACGTTGTGTGAAATGTCCGTGAATATTTATTTATTTAGATTTTTATCTGTCTACGTATTTTTTATATGGCAGTTATATTGACCGCTTAATTTTACTCCTACGGGCTACCAGCAATCAGTGATAAAACTCTATGGACTATTGTCTGAAAACCCCGACCCACGAAACCACCATCAGACCCTGATCACCATATATATATTTCTGGAGATTATACCTATGAGCGCAAACACGATACCGTTACTATAAGTTGGTGAAAAAAGCTGATAGTCTTTAAACAGCTGATATTTTTAAATCATAGCTAATAACACTCTTATCAACTTATTTATGAAACAAAAAAATAAACAAACTGCTCAGCCGTTTGGAAGATATGATGGCTGGTGTTGTTCCCATTTATATAAGAAATTTAACCCAAAAACTAGCATTTTAATGTAAATTCACATAAACAGATGCGGCAAGAGGCTAACATATAAAATATGTATAAAATAACTGTAGCTTGTGTATTATATGTGCAGTAGAGTTATATTATGCATTTAGAGATACATAAACACTTAAACAACCTTTATTATAATTAGTGGATAGCAGACCCACTTACGTCTAGATTAAACGTAGATCAAAAGATTCATTTACGCGGGAAACTTCACGCGTTTGTCGAAAAACAATGTGATTTTATCTGAATTACTTATCACCAATATATCTCTGACACATTTTGTATAGTTATTCAATGTGTAATAATAATTCTAGGAAAGATCTCCTTTTTTAAATGTGTTCAGATTATTATAATTGTTAGTCGCCATTTTTATAAGGCATTCAAAAATAGAGCTGACGAAATATATCGAATACTGTAACAGAGTGAATTCTATTTTATTTAAGTGAATAAAATATACTCTATCAACTGACGACTACGAAATAAAAGTAAACTTTAAAGAAAATGTGTTTTATAAATCGAACCGCAATTTCTACGTATTTGTTTATTCATAATTATTTATTGCATTTAAATTTGCAATAAATAATTACAATTTCTTAAATTTTGTAATTTTATGTATAACCTATTTAGGTATGTACAAGAAAATATAAAACATTTCAGGAATATTTTTTCTACTTGTGGATTCCAACAAAAATTTTCGTTGTGTAATGCAAATCAATTACTATTTTAAATGGACATTATTATTTTTTCTATGATATCGATAATAGACAGAAATGAACTGTAAATTTATTTAAATAATCACAGAACTCTTCTTATTATCTTTACATAATATAAGGGTTTTATAATTTAAGTAGTAACAATTTTACAGAAGCATCAATAGAAACAGGCAAATAAAGAAAAATGCCCAAAAAACATGGTTGTAGCACATTGTTATTATGTATGTATTGTGACCTTTGCCACATGGATTTTTGTATTATTTCTTAATTACCTTATAATAGCAATACAATACAGTAAATAAATAATGCAGTATTATACAGCGTTTTTTAAATTATTAGTTACATCAAAGTTACAGAGAGAATATTACTTCAGACCATGTGGCTTGTTTCTAAACAGTGTTTTATAATTCCTATCATGTTATAAATTGTTGATGGTGAGAATTTGTTGTTGTTTTAGGTCCAGAGTAAGGTTAATGATATTAACTATTACATTATTCGAGTATCGGATTTACATTTCGTCACGATTAATTTGATAATATATAATTATTAATCATGTTATTAAACTTTATTGTAGCTTAAAGTAGGGCTACAATAAATAATATGTTAATGACCGCATTAATTGATTGCTGTTTATTCAATCTCGTCTCATGTAATAATTTAATACATTCAAACTGAGTGTGGCCATGATATTAGATACAATTTTACAATTTTCTTTTGTCATGTGTGGTCTTTTTCAAAACCGATTAAATAAACGAAAGCTATAATTAAATAATGATCATTTTATATACGTGTCGCTGTTTTTTATATACATTCTTGTGTGCGTTATACTTCTGCTTACATTTTGATTATTTTAATTAAAATAATTATGTATATAACATCAAATTTTTTCTTAAAATTTGGTAAGTTCACGTGGTCTAATATCGCTGTAAGTATTAAACATTGAAAAGAGCACTCGGGGATAGTAGTATAAATTGAAAAACATAAAAAAGTGTGGCTTTCTGCTGTATTATCATGAAAATATTTTTAATCCTTGATAAGAATATTTTGAAATTTCCCGTTTTTACATGTTAATAATTTTTGATTTTTTAAATTCTAAACTATTATCTATAGGTTCCTCTTTAAAGTATAAATTACTTGTATATATCAGAGTAATTCAATCGGTAATATAATATACCTTAAATACTACAACACTTACATAATATTTATAGTTTTTAATACTACCGCAATTTTATTTTTTCGTTTAGTAAATCATGTATATCAAAATAAATTTTAGCAATCACTTGGAATAACTTTTAATTAATACTTACATAATTCACAAACAATAATTTTGATAATGGCAACACAATTTTGAAACTTACAAAATAAAGTTGAGCATTACTCGAAGCTACATACTAACTTTTATTAAATTATAGTATTATAAAGATTTTGTGAATATGAAGTTTCATTGAATGTATATTTTTACATATACAGGGTGTAAATGACATCGTACCGATAATTATCACCATGGATTCAGTACTCGATTCTGAACTCCCTTTTCCTTTGTGAAGGCGGCAAAACCTAGCACACCCTGTCACCAACTAAAGAAATCCGCCGTGTGCCGTCTCTCCGCCTGTGTTGGCGGGCCACTGATACTATGTTGCATTACTACACTGGTCCGCCGGCGGCTTACCTTTCGGGTACCCTTGGTGACATTTTTGCCCGGAGTTATCGGTCTGTCATTAACACTCGGTATTTATATACCGAGTGTTTATGTATGACGATATTAAATTATGAGCTCAAATTTTAAGTAAAACTTAAAAAGTTATGTTTGCAGTGATGCCCGCATAACTTATATATAAAAATCTTCAATATTCGTACATATTCTACCGAAATACGCGCTTTAGTTTATCTTATAGTACTTGCGATATATTTTAACCATACCTAAGATCCACCATGACGTCACGAATCACTAATATCAAAGATGATTTTAATTGAAAATAAGTTAATTTTGGATGATTTTGCAATAAATAGATTTAGATAGTTACAAAATGTTGTTAATAGTACTTACATTCTTGTAAATATTTATGGCCACCGAAATATACTGTAAAATTCTGTTTTTTGTTGTCTACAGCACCATCTATTCACCTTGTCAAATATATATGTATATTATAAAATTCAATGTAATTTACGCTTAATGTTCATTAGCCAAATATATTATAGTTTGACAATGTAGCAGGATCGCGATGATTTAGGGATGGTAATAAAAAAAAAGTGTAAAATATCTCATTTTTATAAATCAGTGGAAAGTATTAAGAGGAATTTGTCCCAAAAAATAACAAAAGATCTAAATAAAGGATTTCATACCGAATTTTCGAGTTTTATTGAAACCCGGCTTAGCGTGAAGCATTCTCCACAATAATGACACCGCCCCATTTTGTTTCACGAGGGCCATTTGAATAGTTTAAAGCATAGATAGATATAGTAACGTATAGATCACCAAAGCGTGTGAGCGAGAAGAAAATCTTATACGGCAACATAGCAAGATGGAATAAGTTCTCAGGATGTTATCACAACTTAAATGCTTTTATTTTAGGTCATAATTACTGATATTTTCTGTTTCAGTTACAAATTAATTTCAATTTCATTGTTACTGTTTATATTTTACATAGAAATATATGTCGCATTGTTGTATATTTGCAAGATTTTAGTAGAAAAGTTTTTAGGTACATACACACTAGGGCTTGACTTTATCGACAAGGTATATTGTCGATATTTATCCTAAATGTTTGGAAAATTTTCTCCTAACATATTAATGGAAAAAATGCAATAAAAGTTCTACAGCAGATATTGTCAGTCAAGTCGATTTAGTAAATTTAAAAATTATAAGTAGGTTTATGTTGCTAAAAGCTGAGTGTATAATTCCCTTACAAAATGCATAATATCGTTGACCAACGTTGCTGGTGAAATAAATAAAAACTAATTAATTATGTTTGTTTTAATTTATTATGTCTGTTTTGTTTCATTAGTTGAAGATGATTATTTGAATGAGCGAGTTCGTTAAAGAAACTGATTTGTTTTATCATTTTATCGATAGTCAGTATAACTCATAAAACTTACATCACTATCCAACGCACACATTGACAAATCAAAATTGGTTACGCGCTTAGACTAAGGATATTATAGACAAGCTATCAGCGTATGCAGTGACGAGATAGCAATAGTTTGACATATGATAACCGGAATAATAATTGAAATTAAAAAAAAAAAAAATTGCAAATTTCCACGCAATGGCTATATATGATTACTAAACTTATTGGGGATATGACTTAAACTTAAATCCAGATATGAATCGACTGACTTAAACGCAGGCAAACACCGCCAGCTAGCGTCCATCTCTGTTGCCCGGGGTGTGAACCGAAGTATGAAAAGAGGTGATAGGATGTCCGGTGCGCCCGCCCGCTCCCGCTTAGGCTATGAGTCGGAACGCTCACACGCCCGCTCGCTCGCCGGTCCGTCCTAAGTTTTCGGTGTGAACAACATAGTTTAATTCGCCAAAGCTTCACTTTATACAGTTTATATAGTTTCCCTCGCCTAGCATCGCTTGTAGCTCGCTCGTTATGCGGTGTGGTTTGCGCTTTAAGGTTTCTGAACATGTTGACCAAGAAAAGGATCATAGACTCAACAAAACGCATGAATGTAACTGAAACTGTGAAGTATATCCGGTAATCTGATATGTCCTGGATCCAAAGCCAGCGACCACAAGTTTACCGCTTGCGGTTCGTTGCGAGCTTATCTTATATAGAGGCATTACCGTTACTACGATGATTTCTCTTTGCCTTATTGCATAACAACATCTTAATAGTATCTGAAACCTTTAAAAAAGACGCGGGTTCGATTCCCGCTCGCACAAAAAATCTCTTTTTCCTTATTCACAAATAATTTGTTCTTTAAAAAGTGGTGGAGCACGTCAAATGTAGTTCTTAGTCTGAGACGTCAAATGCAAAAAAATATAGATCAAAAATGTTTAAAAAATCGCGCTGTCAAATAGTATGAAGTTTAATTGTAAAATTAAACTATATATTGGTTTAATGCATGTAAATGCATTCCAATAGATGACGTTGGTCGTAAAGACAAATGTGATAAGGAGATTGGGATGATCGAAATATCGGTACGATAGCTCAGTGGCTTAGAGCACTTCCCCGGATTGGAAAAGACGCGGGGTCGATTCCTGCTCGTACAAAAAATCTCTTTTTCCTTATTCACAAATAATTTGTACTTTAAAAAGTGGCGGAGCATGTCAAATGCTAAAAAATATAGATCAAAAAATCTCAAACTTTCTGAGGGTCGATTTCATTTGAGTGGCTACCTATCTGAACTTCTCGACCTAACTGGAATAGTTAGTGTTCCCAGTCAGAACATTAGGTATTAAAACCAGATTTTTATTCAACATTGCTTGCATTGCTGCTGTTAGACAGTCACTCCGTGTAAAAACTGATGATCAACTAAATCTTACAGATATCTAAGATTAAAAAAGGTTGGGACATGGCTAGAAAAATAAAATTATAACAAGATACGTAGGTATACTATAATACTTCCGCCGGCGGACCACTGAAGTAATCCAACATAGTACCAGTGGTCCATCAACACAGGCGGAGAGACGGCACACGGCGGGTTTCACTGAACAGGGCTCTTCTGTGAGAAGAGAGGGTATATACCACAGAGGGTCGGTGCGTCCAGGGTCATACGCGGATACCGCACGTGGTCGACGGAGGCGGCCTGTGCATTGAGTGGAATCCCCCCATGGGACTTGGAGGCGGAGGGGCTCGTGGAGGTGTATCGGCGGGCGTCGCAACAGCGGGCGGGGCGCGGGCGCCCCTAACCTCGTGAGGTGGCCAGGTGGCAGGGCGAAGCCCGTCAAGCTGCCATGGCCAGTTGGAGGGCATGGCTGGAGGCGCCCTAGGCAGGTCTTTGGACCGTAGGGGCGCTTCAGCCGGTGCTGGAGGAGTAAGTTGGGCGGCGGCTCGGAGCCCTCACCTTCCGACTGGTGCAGGTGCTGTCGGGGCACGGTTGCTTCGGCAGATACCTGCACATAGTCGCGAGGAGAGAGGCGACTCCGTGCTGACACCATTGCGGCTGTGACGAGGACACGGCGTGGCACACACTTAAGTCGTACCCGGCTTGGGTGGGGTAGCGCCGTGAACTCGTTGCGGCAATAGGGAAAGACCTCTCGCTGCCGAGCGTCGTTAGAGCGATGCTTGGCAGCGACAGGAATTGGGCCGTGGTCGCTGCCTTCTGCGAGGTGGTCATCTCGCAGAAGGAAGCGGCGGAGGGCCAGGGAGGCCGATACTTCCGAAGACCCGAACCGCTACCAGCGACTGGGGCGGCGCATTGTAGCGTAACGGTGAAGCCGTCACGCCACAATTATTTAGGACCTACCTAGGGGTCTTAAAATAAATTAAATAGGAAAACAGATTGAAAACAAAACACGTTAATTAGAAACAGAAATTTTGTATGCACCAAGTACTAGTAGAGTTATTACTGTCTTTACCTCGAGATTTTATACACAGCAACACTTGGATACCTCATAAGACGTTCTTGTACAAAGGTTCACTCCCTTTAGCATTCCGTACAATCCCTTCCGTCCTAGAAGGCCAGACCCGGTCCCAGAACCAGACCTTGAGGTCCAACAGTAACTAGCCGTTGAGATCACACCTGAAATATCTGAAACGGCCTCCAGTGCAGAATCAAACTTCAAGACAATCTTCAGAAGAGCCTTGACAACTTTTCAAGAAACTAAGATAATTCTGAGCTTTGACAGCTATCTCAATAGGACCACGTCCGAGTCCAGAATCTAGAGTTGTTTACAGGACCATGCCCGCCCGAGTCCAATGACTCAGAATGCCTCCGCCACGTCTATGTTCCAGTTCTTCGAACTTGACTATTCGAGGTTCAAACTTTTGAATTTTAAACTAAATGTTTTCTTTATTTGAGGCCTATCATTTATAATCTATTGAGAAAAGAAGGATTTAGGTAATATTAGAAAAGAGGATTTAGATAATATTACAGCATGCGCCAGTACTTGCGCCTGATAACGCCCTAGCTGAGGCTGCGGGTGGATGGACCGGGGAACATCCGCCACCCGCAAGGCCTCCCGCGAAGGTGCGACGCTCCGTGCGCGGATGTGTCGCTCAGTAGAGGGTGTTACGATGTAACCGATCAAATTAATAAATAAATTATAAAGTTGCATATTCAATTGATACCAGATACCTTATCGGCAAATTTAAAATAAGCGCGATTGCCTAAGCCCCCTACCCAGTTAGATTATCGCCAATGGGTCGCATGATTCCACTCCCACAAAGGTCAGAATCAAATATTATTACCATATATGGCCAGCATGCGATCCCGGATGCGAGCAGAGTACGCCAGGGTTCGAGAACGTTCCATGGCTACTCCAATCGCAAGCGTATGGATAGGAAAATTTCTAGAACAAAAAATTCTACCAATGAGCAGGCCGGACGCAATGCGCAAGAGAGAGATGGCAAGAATAATCTTAGAAGGGGGTACTATCAGAAAAAATATAAAAGATGACTGCGGGTAGAATCTTTTTTCTCTGACTGAATTATCGTGTGTGACAAGGCAGATAACACTGCGTAAATTACTATAGTAATATATATATAAAATATTTTTTGCCTAGGGAATTTGAAAGTAAAAGTGTGTGACTAGGAAACCCCAAAGGTACGTTTTATAATCCATTCTATTGTAGGACTCATTTTCTTTCGTTTTACTTTATTAGTATAATCATATTTGAAAAGTAGATTTTTACGTGTAACTGTTCTATAAAGTTCGTTCTAACGAGAGTTATTAGTATAATCATATTTTAAAAGTAGATTTTACGTGTAAGTAACTGTTCTATAAAGTTTGTTCTAACGAGATGATATAATACATACCCACGAACATTATTTCAAAGGTATATAATTATCAAAAAACATCATACTGTTCGTACAGAGATTATTGCCTATTTATTTAGTACTACACAATATTTCGTACCCACCATATAATTCTTAATTTTTAATTGGTTAACGCCACTAGTGGCTGCAGTCTCGACATATATAACTACTGCATAACGATCGTTTTCGGTCGATAACTTCTTGACGCTAAAATATACAGGCTATAACATAAACCCTGTTGGAAAATTTAGGGATATATACGTAATCATATAGGTGTTTTATATATGTAATTATAATTAAAATAAAATAAAATGGTATATAACCAGTTACAGTTGACAATCAAAATTATTTATAAAACCGACACAAGCAACAAAAGTTATTAGCTCCTATATTTATAAGTACTTGTCGATCCATAAATAGATATAATTTATGCCGGCAGTCTTCGAAAAATTAAAAATTAGAAATCGGAAAAAATATCAAGCAATGCCGCCGCCCGTCACACGCACCGCTATTGTACCTATTTCTTTTATAAGCCGCCCCTTACCCCTTAGTCTCCCGCGCAGATTTCTTTCGAACGGCCGTCCGAATTTTCACGTAATATATACCGTGAGTGACTTGTGTTTTATGAGAAGTCGTATTCAATCGAGGAGTATTTTAATATGTTGATGTGTCTTGGAAAATGTGACTGCAATTATGCAGAGGCGCGCAGAATTTACGAGGAACACTTCAGTGTTCCACAGAAAATTGCATTGCCGTTAGCGATGGCATTTCAGCGTTTACACGTACGCATGTACAATACTGACAGTGTGTGTGACGGTCATAAACAATAGCGTATTGACGCAGGAAGGCCAAGACTGCATGACAATGTCGAAGAACAAATCTTGGATATTTTTAATCTATATTTTTTAGCATTTGACATGCTCCGCCACTTTTTAAAGTACAAATTATTTGCGAATAAGGAAAAAGTCTTGGATATATTTGGGGAAGATCCCACGTAAAGCACGCGTTCAGTAGCACGCCAGCTCGGTGTAAACCACATGCGCGTTTGGTGAGCACTCAAAGATGCTGGCAAGCACCCATATATACTATCTTCGAGTTCAGTCTCTACTTCCTACTGACTACAAGCCTAGAATGGAGTACAGCAGATGGATATTAGATATAGTACAAGAAGATAGAGATTTTTTGAACCGCATACTGTTCACTGATGAGCGCTCCTTCGTTAAAACAGGAATCTTTAATGCACACAATGAACACGTATGGTCTACCATTAACCCTCATTGCATAAAATCCAGTCACTTCCAACATCGATGGAAGATAAATGTTTGGGCCGGAATTATTGATAATAAGGTTATCGGACCTTATTTTCTAGAAAGATCCATGAGTGGTAGCAACTACTTTTGTTTCTTGCGAGAAGAACTCAGTGAAGAACTTGATGAGTTAAATCTCGATCTTGTGCGTCGTATGTGGTTTCAACACGACGGCGCGCCACCGCACTTTTCCCGGACTGTAAGAGACTATTTAAATACAGAATATGGGGAAAGGTGGATTGGCCGTGGTGGACCAGTTAATTGGTCAGCGCGGTCACCTGATCTCACTCCATTGGATTTTTTTCTCTGGGGTACCATCAAGCAGTCTGTATTTAGAAAAACATGCGATACTGAGGACGAAATGCATTTACAGATAGTTTCGGTGTTTGATCAAATTAAATCCGATACATTAGTGCTACAACATGTTTGTAAAAACATTCGTAAACGATGCGAAAAATGCGTAGACTTACAAGGCGGATACATTTAACCACATCTCCGTAGCCATCAAGTCGATGTGATAATAAATCAGTATTATTGTGTGTGGTATTATCGGACGAACCAATTTAAAAGTCATAAACAATCGTCTAGTAAGGTGATGAAATTTCAAAATCTAGTTACACGTGACAAGGTCATGACCCTTAGTTTCAGTGAACCAACTATGCCTATAGTTGGTTCACTGAAATACTAGCGGCGCTCTTTCGTCCCGAACACAAAGGAGCCGCACGTGTAAGTATGCAACGCTGCACGCAGAATGTCAGGGGTAATAAATCAATTTAATTTTACAAATATTAATGAATTAATATTTAATATAATTTCTTTTTAATTGAATATTTTCCAAAATTACTCATGCTGTTACATTTGGATATTGATAGTGATAACGCAGCTATGATATCAAACCGTTTGATATCATAGCTACGTTATCGCTATAAACACCTTTCCGTGTGGTAACGGACTAAGAATACAAGTGTCACCACTTCATTCTTTCAACGGTTGTCGTGTGAGGCGACTAAGGGAAGTAAGCAATTATTATCCATTGCATGACTGGTGGTAGGGCTGGGTGCCAAGTGGTAATACTCACTTGGTATCGGGCCCGAGCGGGTTGGTACCACCATCTCCCGTGTGACCGGCCATGAAGCACGTCGATGTGTTTTGGCTGAAGCAGGAGATAGCCGTTTATTCTTTCATTTCATATTGGTGAAATGAAATGATGAGCAGCGGTTTGGCATTACTCTCAGTATAGTTGAATCCATGAGGGACGGTTAACCATCAGATGGGCCGTGGCTCATCTATATGCAATAATAAAAAAAATGTAATTACAGGCTGTATAGATTTTTCGTAGTCTGTCAGTTTAAAATGTCAATTGTTTTTGCTATTTATCGAACACAACTGTCAAATTAACAATTTCGATTGATAACTTATCGAGCCCTTGGGACTGCCCGATATGCAGTATGATAATACACTAAGTAGGTAGGTACAAAATATAATATTTTTGTCGAGAAATTTCTTGAAATTTTCGGTCCACCCTTCAAAGACAACGGCTTTAAGGATTTTCTATGAAAACGCAGGTGAGTGGGATACAATACAATTTAAAATCAACTGGGTCCCAATAATAAGGTGGCTAACTCTCCCCATTATCGGTATATAAGCTTGTTTTTGTATTTGCGTGAAAAAAATGTTCATCACACATTATATACGCTTATATTACACGTTCTAATACATTTTAAGCAAAATAAAAGCATAACTGTAATTTCTTTTGTAGTTATTCGGCTAAAATAGGTGGTGCATTTTTAGTGTACAAAGTTATAATCATAGTTATCTTCTAAAATTATTCCGGTTATCATATATCCAACTATTACTATCTGCACACTGCATACTCTTAGAACGTCTCTATTGTTTATATCCTCTTGTCTAGTCTACGGCTTACTTTGACTTTGAAACTGTCAACACTAGTGCTGCCATATTAATAATTTATTTTCCACGAATTACATCGTCGGCGTTTATTAAAATTAACCTATCAAGCTAAATAAAAATAAATAAATGTTATTTTTGGAGATTATAAGATCAATATCTAGTAAACGAACTATAGTAAATATGTAATAAGTACCTAGGAATCACTATTTTGATAAGATATTTTTCCCATTATCTACCTTGTATTTTTTTTGACTGGTATTCATTTCGATGTCATAACGACAGGGTTTATCGATGTCGAGACTGCAGCCACTGGTCATAAAGTTTAAAAAAGTAGAATTTCTAAAAGTTTTGACACTGTACTTTCCCTGCAGAACTGAGCTGTAGCGAGCGCAAGGAACATAAACTCTACCCAAGAAGAATGGCAACTTCGAACAAAAAAAATGCGGCAGATTCTGATAGATACAGCACCTATTGAATGCCCCCTTTAATATAGAGAGGGAATTCAAATACGACCACTTATTTTTGTAGTTTTATTGGGATTCTTATTTTAAATTATTGAAAATAAAAATAGATTAAAATAAACTTTTATTTAACAAAAATATAAAATTTTACAATCACAGAACTCTATAATCGCAACTAAATATGATCACTTTAACTAGCTGTTGTGAAAAGTATCCTGAACTGCATATTTTCTTTACACTAAAACACTTAAAACATTTTCTCTGGTTTTCCTTCATTCCACCTGGAAACAATTACTAACACTAAAAAACAGCAATAAGCAAGTTCGTAAGCTACGTTTGCAAGTGACAAACAGCCATTTTTTTCCATTTGACAAATGACAAATAATTTATTAGGCTGTGTTCCGATATATACACTGCTAGTACTGTCCAGTGCTCTTACTGGAGAAAAATCATTCCGTTATAGACTGAGTATTCTACTGCCGCAGTATTCTAGGGAAATATATGACGTCATAAATCGCCGCCGTTTGTGTACTGTGAGCAGTGTGAGCACTGGCGTTTTCGAGGTAAGGTGCTCTGAGTGGTTTGATCACGTGATCAACAGCGTCCGGAAATTTAACCACTTGCACTATTAAAAAGTATTATTGTTATTGAATATTGTTATTCAAAGATACCGAACCAAGGAAAATTTAAAGAAATTGTGTTTATTGCAGTGTGAAACCAATACTTTGTATGAAATGAATTCACAGAATGATAATTCACAGGATTACTCATTTCACCAGCAAGTTTACTATTTGTTATTATCTTCAATTCAAAATAAAATAACGGTTACGCAAATGTATCAGCTTTGGAGAAAATATTATGAGAAAATTGTTTATTATATTATTAAAATGATTTGGCGTACACGAAACAGTCATATTTGTGAAATTACAAATACGGAAATATGAGGAGATTTATGACCTCATTTTTAGTAATGCGAAAGCCTTGATTTATTTGTTGATATCGAGTATCCCAAACTAAGCTTGACGCTTGTGCTATGGGTACCAGATTACGGTTTTAACACATATGTATATTCTACTCTCCCCATCTCATCAGAGTTGAATATATATATATATATATATTTGTAAATATATTCATAAATAGATAGAAAACACCCAGATGCAGTACAAATATCTATGTTCATCACACAAATAATTGTCCTGAGTGGGAATCGAACTTACGACCTGGTACACGGAAGTCGATCAATAATATCTTTCTTTTAAATACTTATGACTTACGCATTCAAGTACCAGAGTAGCAGGAAATTGTAGAAGGTTGCTAGAAGCAAAATCTGAAATTGTTGACTTGAAACAAAATTATCTCTTTCGTCTCACCAACAAGATTAATTAAACGATCGGGTAAAAAGAAACAATTCCCGATCGTGTCACCAGTGAGACTGGCGGAAATACACAGGGAATATTATTCGCTTTCTATGTTACTCTCAAAACCTTTTCAAAAGTATTTTTTTGTATCGTACAATGTTATTGATATCGATAACAATCATAACTTCATGCGCAGCACTTTCAATGCACACATTGACAACTTATACACATTTACATAATTGTTTTTTGGTCTCATTCGGTAGTTGATATTGCCCATCTATGGAGTATATCCTAAATCTATGTTACAGTGCTTGTAGTGTATATCGGAACACATCCTTAGTCTATGACGTTTTGTCAGTATTGCCACCAATGAAAAATAAATAATATATTAAATTGTTTTTTCTATACAGTATCATTATTAGCAACCCCCTAGGTATGCCGCATATTCGTAAAAGAAAGTTGACCGGGCCTGAGGGAGCGTCGTCTCCCTTATGGGGCAGACAGGCACTTTTAAAACAGATTTTTCATAAATGTTATATATACATCATCACGCCGTCTCCCTTATGGGGTAGACAGGCATTTTAAAACTATTTTTTGTTAAATGTTATATATCTTCACGCCGTCGCCCTTATGGGGCAGACAGGCATTTTAAAACAGTTTTATCGTTAGACGTTACTTATCATCTAGACGTCACTCTTAGGGCGCAGTCATATATTATGCCACTGGTTTTTTTTGTTTAAATGTAGTCATATACCTAATTATTCTGTTTGTATGTTACTATATCATCACATCGCCTCCCTTAGGGGGCATTCATATATTATGTAACTATTTTTTTATCCGTATCAATGCTTTATACCTGCAGAATGCAGGGGGTTCTGATTTATTTTTTTATTAAACTTTCTGCATGTTCCTTATTTTGGATGCCCCCCTCCCCATTCTGTGAGGATAGTTTTTTTATAATTTAATATGGACGCTGTAATGGTCGGCCGACACTCTCGGACCTGAACCTAGTTCGGGTACGGGGGCTCGGCGGGAACCAGATTAGTGTCCCCAGGAGTTGAGACGTTCCGCTCTGTGTTTTCCAGCTCCTGGGGTTCCAAGTTCCTAGTTCCAGCTACGATCAAGTTCTTAGTTCCGGGTTGGGTTAGGTTAGCAGCCCCCTACGGGTTGTGGTTCCAGCGCCGGTTGCGCCGGTTTCACCCGCCTACCGGCATATATCTGCGCACGCCGAAGGACGAGAGCCTGCCTTCGGCCCAATTACAGCCTTCCCCCGCAGTTGAGTACCCGTAGGTGACGGTCTTGGGGACAACCCCCTGAGTTGCGAACCACCCCCTGATTTCTCATTGCTCTCTTCTCTTTTCCAAATTAATTTCAGAACCATAAAATTTTAAAATAATTAATTATTTTGTTATATTTTTTTATAGAATTAAATTGTAAATTTTGAATTTTTGTTTTTATTTCATTGTTAGGGATTTCCCACGTAACAACCCTTGTTAATGAAGGAAAAAGCCAAAAGGCAATGGCGTAACTATACCATATGAGGCCCGTGGCAAATTCGTTGGATGGGGGCCCCCCAGTAAATCGTCACTGTAATTTAATTTTAATAATATTTAAAACAAATATATTTTTAAAATTACTTTGTATTACATAATTTTAATAAAATAATAAATTACTATTAACAAAAAAATAATAATTCATAAACTTGTTCTAACACACCATTGCCTATTGATACTCTTAACATCTGTTCTGGCTTCTCCTCTTTCAAATACTATTATTTTGGTTTTGCTCACATTTACAGTCGCTGATTGTACTAATAGGACCACATCACGTGCATATAGCAATGAATTAACCACTAAGTCGCCAATCTGAACTCGCACACTCATTTCATTCAACCTTTGGAGATATCTATCCAGATATAATGATAAACAGTCTGGCTGATAGAACCATTTACATTAAACCAGGGCAACATTCTTCTTCTGCAGTCCATGTAATTGGACTGCACCGCTCGCAGCAGTCTACCGTTAATACCATATTCTGGCAAAATGCCCCAAAGTTCCTTTTGTACTACCGTATCAATTGCTTTCTCCAAAAATCCAAAAAAAAACTGCAGAAAACCCAAACGTTCTTTCACCATGTTGCGCAGATAATATACTTGATCCATGCATCCCCCTTCCACACCTAAAACTCCCTGGTGCCTCACTTGGCACTTTGCCAGCCGTGCCACCCTTTAGTTACGCCACTGCCGAAAGGGTAAGCCGCCGGCGGACCACTGAAGGAATGTAATATGGTTCAGGTGGCCCGTCAATATAGGCGGAGAGACGGCACACGGCGGGTTTATTTAGTGGGTGAGGGCCCCACACTACCCTGTTCGTTGCCCCGAACGACGGGGTGTGCGGTTAGGTACATTTTTACCCGCCTTAATAGAAAAAATGGATTGCATATTAAATAAATAATAAATAAGACGCACACAGAGGGTTTATTATTTAGTGGGTGAGGGCCCCACACTACCCTGTTCCCGAACGACGGGGTGTACCTTTAGGTATATTTTTTCCCGCCTTAGCAAAAAAAAAAGGTATATCGATGGCTATGTTGGTAGCTAAAATATATAATAATATATAATATAAATATCCCATCATTTAAATAATACTGCTATAATTTCCTCATTCATTAGTCCGCCAAGCGAGGTCTATTTGACCTCGCAGATCTAGGTATGCTTTTTTCCTGGGTCGTCAACCTAGGTTAATATTTTTATACTTTAAAAATAGGTAATACTTATTTTTTCGAAGGCAAGGCTAAGGAATGGCATAGGGGGTTTATAAAGAATTCAATAAAATGGAACCACCCAGGACGTATGAATGTGTTATAGAAATTAGCAGTCGAAGCAGTTGTCACGATGGCTGTATTGTCAAAGAATCTGGACGGTATCCAGGAGATGCAGGTTCAAATCCTGCTCATTACTGTTATTTTCGATTTCACATTTTCCACTTTGTGTTTAAAATGGAGCCATATACATAAACAACCTTTTTTTTTTTTTAAGGCGGGAAAAAATGTTCCTCGCCGCACACCCCGTCGTTCGGGGCAACGAACAGGGTAGTGTGGGGCCCTCACCCACTAAATAAACCCGCCGTGTGCCGTCTCTCCGCCTTTGTTAGCGGGCCACTGGAACCATATTACATTCCTTCAGTGGTGTACATAAACAACCAAAGCACATTCATTAGACTTGCTTGACCAATGCGGATGTTTAGTGCCATCATTTCACGGCAGATGGCGTATTATCGACAAATAGGAATTGAAAACTGTAATTTCCATAAAATTTGTAACCTATAATTGGGTATATTTTCTCGTAATATACCTCTGAGTGCTGTACCAAAATGTAATAACTCCAATTTAGGTACATTTATTTCCCAAAGATCCAACATTAAAAAACGTGGGAAAAGACGCAAACATTGTGTGGCTACAGCATAGCGTCTTTCAATTCTTTAATCTTCCATTTTAACAATATCGTTGATCAACCGGATTAAACACAAAAAATAGCAAAAGATCCTCAGGCAAACAAAGCAACTTAGTGGCCATCTCGCCGATAGCGCCATCTGCGCTCGGCTTTGCCCGTGGATTGGATCCCCATTATTCCCGTACATCGAAACTCGGATGAATTCACTAATTCCATCATTTACTAAACATCAAAAAAATATGTCGTTTGATGAAGGCGTCTGATGCCGTCCTAGCTGAAGTCGCGGGAGGAAGGACTCGGGAACGTCCGCTACCCGCAATGCCTTCCGTGAAGGCGCGTCGCTCTGGGGTGCAGAAGCGTCGCTCAGAGGGGGTAAGCCGCAGGCGGATCGCTGAAGTAAGGTATACAGTTCCGGTGACCCGCTAATACAGGCGGCGAGATAGGCTATGGCCGGTTAGTGAGGGCCTCAGGCTATCCTTCTGGTTACCCCGAACGTCTGGAGTTGTTCTTGCTTGAAGGTCGTAGTTTTAGGATTATAAAATGACAAGAAAGGATGTGTTGTATGAAGTATAGTGATGAGCGAATCAAGACTAAAGGTCTTCCTCTTGTTCTTGTGTAAACCGACTTGATTAAAACAATTTAAAAAAAGTATATGCTACTATGTAATGAGTTCTAATTTATATAGTTTAGACTTCAATTCAAGTGAAAGCCGGTAACGGTAATTCGTCCATGTTTATCGTAACTCAATAAAAATATAATGTATAATAAAATAAAAATAATATATATGCAGATTAACATTATAAAAGGTACTTGACTTGACTTACATAATCTTAAAAATATACTACAACAGATTGCAGTTTGTTATTAGTAGGTGTACAAGTGGCGGTCCAGCGTCCTAGTTGATAATAAATGATAAGATACGATACGTATCCTTATTTACTATAAGTACTATAAAATAGATTATGCCCGCGACTGTGTCCAGGGTGTGTGTGAAGGGTCAATCCCTATTATTTCTATTATCTATAGGTAATTTATTAAACTAATTATTTTTGTTATTAACTAATTAAAGTATTTATTGAGTATTTCAGCTTTATTTAATTATTTAGAGGTAACTTTGTATTTTTTTTATCGAGAAAATTTTAAGTAATCGTATTTTCACTACGCATAAACCTTAGTTTATGTCTTCAACTTTACTATATATTTATTACATATTTATTGGTTCAGTATTTTACATAATATTTGGATATTTAGATATTTTTATATATTTTTAGCATTTGACATGCTTAGCAACATACATTAAACACAAAGTGAAAAATGTGAAATCGAAAATAACAGTCACGAGCAGGATTCGAACCTGCATCTCCTGGATACCGTCCAGATGCTTTGCCAATTCAGCCATCGTGACCCTTGCTCCCGACTGCTAATTTCGATAACACATTCATACTTAACGTCTTTGGGTGACGCCTGCACCATCTGTCGGAAGTATTTTCATTCAATGCTGAATTGGCAAAGCATCTGGACGGTATCCAGGAGATGCAGGTTTGAATCCTGCTCGTGACTGTTATTTTCGATTTCACATTTTTCACTTTGTGTTTAATGTATGTTGCTAAGCATGTCAAATGCTAAATATATATATAAAAATATCTAAATATTTATAGGGTTTGCGTCGCTATTAGGTAAAATCTTAATTGTAAAATTAAGTTTACCTGGTCGGTATAATGTATGAAGATACTTCCGACAGATGGTGCAGGCGTCACCCAAACACGTTAAGTATGAATGTGTTGTCGAAATTAGCAGTCGGGAGCAAGGGTCACGATGGCTGAATTGGCAAAGCATCTGGACGGTATCCAGGAGATGCAGGTTCGAATCCTGCTCGTGACTGTTATTTTCGATTTCACATTTTTCACTTTGTGTTTAATAACATTTGGAATGAAAAAACGCGATTTCACCTATGATAGGGCCTTAAAGACATAATAATTACGATATTTTTTTTCCTTTAAGACATAAATAACATAATTCGAGAGTCTAAACTAATCTGGTAACCCATATTTTAAAAGAATCATATAAAATAAATATAGCGCGTAACGGAAAAATGTGACTTAGAAATACAGATGGCGCGTAACAGAAAAACGTTGCATTGCTATAAAATTTCTCCCATACGTCGATAAAGAAGTTTTACTTCAAAAACCATAAGTACCTATTAATTTGAATTTAGATCCTGTCATTCTTAATTGAATATTCACTGTGTTTTCTCATTTTCGCGCCAAGGAGTCAATTTATTTTTGTATGAGGAATGGGCCCACCACAGTTTGTAACGTTTATTAATATATATTATTATATATCAAATCCTTCCTTAGACTCCCTAGATAACAGTAGTAATATTATCTTCTTAAACTCTAACCGGAATATTGAGAAATTAATTGAAATCTAAGAGAAACGATAAACATAAATCTCTTTGTTTTGTTATATTTGCATCCACAATGATATTTAAACCAAATGTATTTTTTATACGTATTTTACAAAGTTCATTCAATTTTGATTTCATTAGGAATCGAACCGAATACGATTATTTTACACTTAAAAAAATGTCACCTAACAGTAATGTGCTTTACTGTTCAAGTGACAAATATTTTAAGCATTGAGAATTCGTATTATTCTAAATAGAGATTGCCTGGTCTACTAGAGAATCTATGTTATCCTGATATTTACATACATAGATTCACGCCTTTTTCCCAGAAGGGTAGGCAAAGACAACGGATTTCCACTTACCAACTTTTCCAATGATTTACTGGAAAACGAGCTAATTTCAAAGATTTTTTTGAAAGAAACAGTCATTGCTGTCAGTATCAATAGGATTTGCGTTTCATTCTACTGTGATCATTACATAACAAAAACATTCTCAAAAATGTAATTTAAATTTTTTAGATACCTACAGTTAAATACAGTTTAATTAATAATAGTATATAATCCTTTATGGCAATATTATTTATTTACTACATGCGTATTTGAATAGGTTTTTTTTTCAATTTGAACTACCCCGATTTTCCTTTACACTAATTATTTATGCGTGTAACCTTTTATATGGGAGATTAGTTTATTTAAAATCAATACTATTATATTTTTTATAGGTTTCATATTCCGGTTTCATTTACACTTCAACTTTTGAGTAATCACATTGAAAAACGAGCTATTATTTTAGAGTATAATGCCATCACTAAACGCAACGTTTTCTAATGGAGCCAGAAAAAATTGACCCCTTTCTGTTAAATATTCTTTTGATAATAATATAGAGTACCGAAGTGCTGTTATAGCTTTACACAAAGTAGTTATGAATTCAAATGCAATATTTGAAACTCTCCCTCCGCTTGGTATTATTCTAATTTTTGTATACCGGGCTATTGATAGGTACAATGAAACGTCCTCCGTTTGTGATAGAAAAAAATCTGACCGTCCATGGAGTATTTGTAGATATTCGAAAAAATCCTGTCCGAAAGCAAAATATATTATCTTGGGAAACCAATATAGCACCTAGGATGGCCGTTCCGATATTAATCCGCTGGATTATGATTTATGGTCAGTTTTAGAGAGTAGATATGGCATGACCTAAACGCCATGATAATTTGAACAAGATTTGAAGTTCCTACATAAATTTATAACACTGGCAGTGAAGAATTTTCCCATTGAGTAAACTGGCCTCAACGCTTAAAGGATCGTTTTAAGGCCAAAGGATATCGTTTGAAACGAGCTGGACTTATTTTGTTTTTGTGTATAAGGTACATAACGCACACTACTGTAATAAATGTTAGCAATAGAAAAAAAACTTGTAACAACTACCTACTACTATAACATCCTAGAAAAATGTATAGTTTTTGTGGGAAAGCTATTTTTTCATAGAAATTGTACTGGAATAGTTTATGCGGGTGGAGTTGCGGGCAGTATCTAGTTTGTATTAAAAGCAAAATAAAAAACCGGCCAAGTGCGAGTCGGACTCGTGCACGAAGGGTTCCGTACCATTGACTAGGTAAACAACATTACACTATTCTCTGTAACCATGGTATTTGGCTGTTACCAAATTTTGCAAGTAAAATTTGACTCATTCGTGGTTTTCAACTTAGACTTAGATGCGCATAACGAAACAGTTTTAAATGTAAGGAATTATGTTACCATTAGAGTCATTCGAGGTAACTGTGCGCAGTGGGTAAGCGTGCGCAATCGCATATATTTAGGACTAAAATGAATGGGTTTGCGCACTTTTACCCACTCCGCACATATGACTCTAAGTAGGCGCCATCGTGGATGAGTTTTTATATGGTTTTTATAGTGTTAATTCCATCAGCTTTTTAAACTTTTATTATTATTTGTAAGGGCGTAAGAATTAGGTAAGTAATATAAAGAAAGTGGTGTTAACAATTACTTGATAGGTAGGTATGTAGGTAGTAGGACCGCCCACTTTTGTTTATGATTTTCAATTAAGTGCCTATCTACTTACTTTTCAGACAGTTTAGATAATATGGGAGCCCCCCTTAAATAACTGTTTTATTTTAATTTAAATCTTTATTTTTAAAGTGAATATATAACTAAATATTCTGTGAATATTTCAAGCATTTAACTGTTGCCGTTATCAATAACGAGCAAAACCGAGTAAAAAATATCACGTTTGTTGTATGGGAGCCCCCCCTTAAATATTAATTTTATTTTCATTTAATTATTTATTTTTAAAGTTAATATATAACTAAATATCCTGTAAACGTTTCAAGCATCTTCCTGTTGTTGTTATCAATAGCGAGCAAAAAAGGGCAATAGAATCACGTTTGTTGTATGGGAGCTTCCCATAAATATTTTTTTATTTTATTTTTAGTATTTGTTGTTATAGCGGCAACAGAAATACATCATTTGTGAAAATTTCAACTGTCTAGCTATCGCCGTTCTTGAGATACAGCCTGGCGACAGACGGACGGACAGACAGACAGCGAAGTCTTAGTAATAGGGTCCCGTTTTGACCCTTCGGGTACGGAACCCTAAAAAATCGACATTTGTAATAAAAAGAAAACAGACTGAAGTGTCAGTCGACAACGACAGCTTTACTCGACTAATTTCTGTAATAGTCCGTGTTCATTCTAGCGTGGCCGATGAATCGTAATTTTCAAATTTACGATAACAACTTTTGTATAAATATCTTCGTAAATAACCTAATACGAATAAGTGCAGCATCCATAAATAGTCATTCGGGAAGTTCATTTTGTAAACATATTACGAACTGTTTACTTTCGGGATTTTGAGACGCGTTTCGTTTTAACGATAGTACCTACCTATTTTTAATCGTATACTTTTTACCTATGCAAGTCACATTTGAACTATTTTTCGATGTCCAAGTGTATTTTCTTAGAAAATTTTATAAGTGTTAAAGATGCGAAGCGACCTACCTAGCACCTCGGGTTATAACATATATTATTATTTTTTAGGCGGGAAAAAATGTACATAACCGCACACCCCGTCGTTCGGGGCAACAAACAGGGTAGTGTGGGTCCCTCTCCCACTAAACAAACCCGCCGTGTGCCATCTCTCCGCCTGTGTTGACGGACCACTGGTACTGTGTTGGATTACTTCAGTGGTCCGCCGGCGGCAGGTTATTATATTATCCTAACTATTATAAAGCTGCAACAGAGCTGGGTCTGTACATTTAAGATATGTATTTGAGAAAAATGACTGTATTAGAAGCCATCAATTTCCATATGACATTCTTCCTTAACGTCTTGGGTGACGCCCGCGCTATCTATCGGATGTATTTGTATTGCTCCGACCATAAGCTTAACTAATTATTATATTAAGAAAAGTAACAAATGACACAGCTCTGTATAACATGATGGCAAAACGTTAGTTGTAAAAAGATGATTTTTTCATCAGGATTTTAGGAGCATTACATTAATATAACCAAACAAAAATCAAAATTTTCTTGTAGTATCTAATAATTCAGCGCAATAAAACAACTTATTTTAAATTACTTACTTATCACCACGCCATCTCCCTAGCGGAGTAGGCAGAGAGAACAGAGTGCCATATTCTTGCATACATCGCTCGCTTCCTCAACATTCATAATTCTCTTCATACACGCTCGCCGGTTTCGGAGACTCCTGACTCTACCTTCCTTCAATACGTGACCGATTTGGTCTGGGTAGGTGAGTCTCGGTCTCACCATGTACCTACATCCTTCCACTTTCGCATTGTATATCTTGTTAACAAGTCGCACGTCCGGCATTCTTTCCACATTATAAATTATAGCGATAAATAAGTAGAGATTTTGAAAGTTCAACTCTGCGTGTTTGTATAACAAATTCTTTTGAAGTATTTAACAACTGCGTCGTTTGTGTTCGCTTTATGTTGTTAGAGTGTTGGAAGGGGCGTTATTTAGCGCGCATACTTTAGGGATAATGTTATCCTACAACTGGAATGAGTTGTTGAAATTTTGTTTATGTAATCTAATTATACGAAGGTAAAGAATTTTAATGATTAGTTCATAATAATTTATTCTACTTAAACATAGTCTTTTAGTAAAATAAATTAAGAAGAATAAATTACTTTGTGTTTAATGTATATGGCTAATCATGTCAAATGCTAAATATATATATATATATATATAAATAACTATTCTACTTAATGAACTTGAAACACATGAATTCAACTAAAAAAAACAACATCGAGTAGCTTAGCTCGACCCATCTAGCAATAATATCAGGTCTCATAAAGAATAGAAGGTCTTAGAAGTAGCCGAGATGTCTCTACCAAGTGAGTTTTGATGTGAAACATCTAATGCGGAGGGAGGGTAAAACCGGCTGTTAGCGTGGCGACGCTTTTATTTTACGTGCCCCGTTCAAATCTTGCAAGTTAAATTTGACACACTTCTCCGTGTCCGATTGAGCTGAAATTTTACACGCAGATGTATATCGCTTGACAATGTAATATTATGATGACATAGAGCTGATCTGATGATGGAGCTGGAAGGTGAACATAGGAACTCATAATGAAACAGCGCAGCCCTATCGAGTTTGGACTCTTTTGATTCGTCTTGACGAGTACTTTGTCTTTAGATGGTATCCAGGGTCTGATGATGGAGCTAGAAGGTGGCCATAGGAACTCTATTACTAAACGATATAACCCCATCGAGTTTGGGCTTATATGATTCGTCTTGACGAGTACTTTGTCTCTTGATAGTATCCAGGGTCTGATGATGGAGCTGGAAGGTGGCCATGGGTACTCGGTAATTAAACGTCACAACCCATCGATTTAGGGCTAGTTTGAGTTATCTTGAATAGTACCATAGTCCTAGATGATATTCAGGGTCTGATGATGGAGCCGGATGGCCATGGGCACTATGCTATAAAACGCCGCAATCCCATCAACTTTGAAATCGTTTGATTCGTTTTGACAAGTACTTCGGTCCTAGATGATGATAATTTATGTCCATTTCCGTTATTTTACACATGTCATAATTTTATACAAGCACACATTGAAAAAGTTATGATCATTTTATTTCTACTCATTATTTCTACAAAATAATTTCGATGTTTTCACATCTGGTAGACGTCCCACGACGTCTATTTTTTTATACAACACTGCACCAAGGAATAATCCTTGTATCGCAGAGGACTTAGCATACAATTTCACGGACACAAAGTACACCAACACTCAGAACAACCATTTGTAGATCACACAAAGAGTTATCGAACCCACATCACTCAGGCGGGAGGTATCTAAACCACTCCGCGATCTGTGCAGTCAAGTGCGTAATCAAACTTCCGGGAAAACTCGAACGCCTACATAATAATGCGTAGAATACGGCAAAAATTTTAATATAACTATATATTTTATAAAATGTATACGAGTTTTTAAGTCTAATCGAGAGGTATCAAATAAAAAAGTTGAATCAAAATCCGTTCAGTAGTTTTTGCGTGATGCGCGAACGCATAAACAGATAAACAGACAGACAAAAAAATCTGAAAAAAAAATTGTTTTGTGTTTAGATACGCCTATATACAGTAATTTTTTCTCAAATAACTTAAATGTACAGACACAGGCGCCAACTCGCCTGCCAAGCGTGGCGATTACGGCATTATCCTCCATGACGGGACCGCTCGTTGTGGCGTTCTCTTGGGGAGGCCTATGTCCAGCAGTGGACGATGAAGGGCTGATGGATGGACAGACACAGCTCTGTTACAGCTTTATAATAGTATAGATATATAAACAGAACGTCCTCCTAATACAGTGCTTCTGGCAAGTAGGAGACACAATCTTTACATTCTCATAAATCTATAGGACAGAGGAACTCTACACGTGGAGAAACAGCGCTAACTGGTTCTTGAGTCACAGACACTACCACCCAAAATGACGGAGTATGCGATCGCTGATACATACATAGCATCACGCCTGTATTCCCCGAAGGGGTAGGCAGAGGTGTATTACACACCCACGACTCGCCAGCTATGTTTAAGTCCCACGTAATAGGGGGCGAGCCTATTGACGTCTACCGGGCACATTTCCAAACTCCGAACTATTACTGAGAATTTTTCTTTTTAGGAAAAAGCTCATTAACATTGCCCGACCCGGGGATCGAAAACGAGACCTTATGAATAGCAGTCGCATACACTACCGCTACACCACCGAGGCAGTTCAGATCACTGATCATGTAATTATACTAAGCCTGCCTGCAGAACAAGAAGATTTAAAAGAATAAGGCTGCCTGGCCACCACTTCGCTTCATAGGACAGGGATTGCCTAATTTCGTTTGTTGGAACTGCTCTGCTCCACATTCTTCTTCTGCACATTAGTGGACAGGCAGCTTAAGTTGGTGTTGTTGTGGGAACTGGAAAATAAGCTAAAATCTTTATCTTTTCTACCAACATCGTTAAGTAGGGATGATATTTTGGGTAATTGAGGGCGAATAAAATATATGGTTTAATTGCAATATTTTAGCTGGTACTTCCAGACCCAAACAGATGTCGTATAAGCTTTGTAATATCTTAAATTTAACCTATAAAAAATAATACTATTCACTCACTACGAGATGTCCGTGTGGTGATGGTCTAAGAATACAAGTGGCACCAACCCATTCTGTCCCACGGGTGTCGTACGAGGCGACTAAGGGAAGTATGCAATGCAATTATCACCCATTGTGTTATTGGTGGTAGGGCCGGGTACCAAGTGGCAGTACTCACTTGCTATCGGGCCCGAGTGGGTTGATGCCACAATCTCCCGTGCCACCGGCCATGAAGCACATCGGTGTGTTTTGGTTGTAGCAGGAGACTGTTAATTCTTGCATTTCATATCTGCGAAATGAAATGGTGAGCAGCGGCTTGACAATACTGTCGGTATAGTTGAGTCCATGAGCGACGGTTACCATTTATTATGGCCCAACTGGGGCCGTGGCTCGCCTGCCACAATAAGCAATTAAAAAAATTGCTTTGAAGTTTGACATATCTATACTTTTTAAAAGATACAGACACGTGGATATTGATGTAATCCTATCCAAATAGTCTTTAAGCAACATGCAAGTTCCGCCAACCGATTCGTTCGGCCATTGTGACGTGAATGTCCTGTATCGTCTTTGAAGAAGTCTTTAACCATAATTAGGGTTCCGCACAAAAAAAAAAAGTAAATCAATTCCACGCGGGCGAAGTCGCGGGTGCTGCCCGCGCTTTCAGCATTCAACATGTTCTCCATTCTATCATAGCAGGCAATTGGTGGTGGCAATTTTATAGAACATCCTACCTGAAATTCCTTGAGTGGCAGCTGCGATAGCTTGATAGCCGAGCATTCGGACCGGAATTCCAAAAGCCGCGGGTTCAATAACCCCACGCATTTATCTTTTTCTATTTCGCAAAATGTTGTTTTATTACTTAATTTGTTCAAATAATGTATATTTTACTTTTGTCACCATTTACGCCTAATTTCCATTTTTTAAGGCAACTAAATACGATATATCGTATTTTTCGCCATTCACCTTAACGTAACTAACTAATACTCTTTGGTAGCTGTTAATAGGAATCCAAAACTATTGAACGATAACAAAATATAACGGTAAAAGTATTTAGCGTGCTAAATATGATGATGCAAGACGTATATTGAAACAGTAAGCACATTTATGAGCTAGCGCTAGCGGCCACAAGGATGCAGTTGCATTCCATAAAATTGGTTGTCAATTATTTTCCTGTTAGGTTAAGGAACACTACGCTTTAAGGAAATCACTTGAGTCTGAAATATTTGATTACATTACGTTATCTTTCTACTACATATAATATACCTACAGTAGACACAGTCATCAGGAGATTTCTGCAGTAGAGTTTTTTCTTACTTCATTGGTTTATCTTTTCGGGTACCCTCTTTAATGCGATGTTTCCGGGCACCGGAGTGTCACAAATTTGCTGCAGGCGTTGCGGTTGCGGACGTTCCCCGGTTCATCCACCCGTGGCCTCAGTTAGGGCAGCATCAGGCGAGCACTGAGCCGCACTGTAGCGACCGTTGCGTAATTCCTGTCACTGCTGAGCATCACGACATGAGGCAGCTAGATGTCTCCCCCTATCACTGCGACAGGTTTAAGGCGCTTCTCGGCCCAAGCCAAGATTCGAGCGTGTGCTGCACCGTGTTCTCGTCGCAGCCGCAACGGTGACAGCATGGAGTTGCTCACCTCCTTACGACAATGTGCAGGTATTATAATCCAGAAGTATTTTATTCGTGTGGTGACGGACTAAGAATAGGTGCAAGTGTCACCACCTCAGCCTTTCCCGCGGGTGTCGCGCAAGGCGATTATGGGAAGTAAGCAATTATTACCTATAGCATTACTGGTGGCTGGGAACCAAGTGAGAGTACTCACTTGCTATCGGGCCCGAATGGGTCAGTACCACCGTCTCCTGTGTGACCGGTCATGAAGCACGTCAGTGTGTTTTGGCTGTGGCAGAAGATAGCCTTTTATTCTTTTATTTCATATCTGAGAAATGAAACGGTGCGCAGCGGCTTGACAATACCCTCGGTATAGTCGAGTCTATGAGCGAGGGTTACCACTTACCATCAGGTGGGCCGTGGCTCGTCTGACATCATAAGCAATAAAAAAAAAAGGTATCTGACGTGCCCCGACAGCATCTGCACCAGTCAGAAAGTAAGGACTGCGTGCTGTAGCCCTATCCCCTCATTTAAATCTCACGTTACACGTTGCGCACTGGCACCGCGTCAATGATTAATTTCGTCTTATCAGCCCCTTGAAACAACGAGAGCCTCTTCAGATGTTAATCATGGTTTTTAACAATCAGTCCATTAACCAATACCGATACGTTTTATTACAGTAAACACATCGGCAAAAGTTAGTATATCCGTAGAGTAGGTAGGCTAATTAGGTACTTACCTAATTAGGGATTTCTGGGATTCAAACAAAAATCGAGCAGTAAGTATTTTTTTTATATACTTACTGGTTGGCAAACAAGCTTAGAGCCCACCTGATGGTAAGTTACCTTATCCTATAGACGCTAGCAACACCAGAGGCATCACTCGCGCGTCGCCATCTCCAAGGAAAGGGATAGGAGATGGATAGGAAGTATATTAACGACAGAATAAATAGGATACTAAGGAGAGGATAGGAAGGATAATAAGAAGAGGATAAGAGGTGGTTCGGACCTCCGGCACTCTCACTCACCATACGAAACACAACGGTACGTACTACTGCTATTGATTCACGCTGATCTTTTGTGAGAGGGTGGTAGCCAGCCCATTTATGCTGGGATAAGCAAGGCTCTATGTACCACTTCAATGCCTACCCTTCTTCTACCACGCAAAGTAAATGCGTTACAGTTGAAATCTTAAATAAATATTCACGGACATTTCACACAACGTCCTCTGGTCCCAAACTAAGCTTAAGCTTTAGCTTGTGCTGTGGGTACCGGATTATGGATATGATACATATATTACTTTTTTTTTGTAAATACATACATATACGAGTGATAGATAGAAAACATTCAGACGTAGTACAAATATCTGTGTTCTCCCGTGTGGCCGGCCATGAAGCACATCGATGTGTTTTAGTTGTAGCAAGAGATAGTCGTTAATTCTTTTATTTCATATCTGTTAAAATAAATAGTGAGCAGTGGCTTGACAATACTCTCAGTATAGTTGAGTCCATGAGTGACGGTTACCATTCACCATCAGTTGGGCCGTGGCTCTTCTGCCACTATAAGCAATAATAAAAACAAAAACTTCGTCATAGTTAAACTACCTAATATCTAACGTGATTTTTTTCACATATACAAAAACTCTTTGAAAAGATATATTGCGCCTTAAGGCTTCATATTTCACAAACGTATAACGAACCCTTATTCGTAAAATTGTTTTCATAATATATTTGAAAGACATATTCAACGAGACCCCACACTATGGGGACGAGACAAAAGACATCCGCGCTTTTTGAGTAGAGGTTCTGTTTTGGAGGTGTTTGTCGGCGTGACTAATATGGATATTGATACCAAATTACAGATTTTCAGTACTAAGTCTAAGCTGAGCTGCAAACAGGGGACGGACGGACATGACGAAACTATGCCTAAGGGTTCCGTGTTTGTTACGGAATCCTAAAAACGGCTAAACTTCTCAAATTATTGTATTGTCATCGGTCCTTGATAAGCGTGCAAAGCTTTGACTTATTTAAAAGTGGATCAAAATTCAAGCTAATAAAAGCGTGTTAAAAATGATAGTGTATAGGCTATATGAGTACCAAAAACCTCTATTCAGAACTTTTGTCTTTTTCATTGTGTGGTGCGCTATCACGCAAAAAAATTTAACTCTCAAACTAGCTAAAATTATAAACGGAGCATTACTAACAATCCAGTGAAGCCATATAAAACCATGCCAAACTTGTAATTACAAATACAAACAAAACCATGCCAAAACGAAGTGTCATAAACAACGAGTGCTACCCGAATATGATGTAAAATTACTCCAAATGACCAATTTAGTACATACGTTACCTACATGACTACGTCGTCAGCGCCATAATATTCCCTATATTATAATTTGCTGTAAACTTACTTTATACTTTTACTTCCTAGGTATATGTTTTAAACATAAAACATTTAAAAAATACTTACCTACTACCTCATAATCTTCATTTTTCACAATAAAATTGATTATTTGATAGTAACTAATAATGTATTGGTCTTACTAAGTAGTTTTCAATAAATCACATAGCGCTAATTTCAAAAAGTACTGTGGTTTTCATGTCTTATACGCCATCTAGCGCTAATTTTAAGGAAGTACTTCCATATTGGTCTATAGAAGTAGTTCTCATGAAATAAGGATACCGCTGGTTTTAGTGTCGAGTCGAGCGTAAATATTCACTATTTTCTTGTTTATTTAATAAAAATTAAACCACATCGAATCAGACCGTGAAAAGTGATAGGGCTCTATTCATAATTATACTAAATCGTAAAAGAAAAAAATACTCGATTAGTAAAGTACCTATTTCGGTCGTTATCGTGTTAACATACATTATCCGAACATACCTACAACACACGGATGTCCAAGACAGAACTTTTTAAACAGTTTTGTAACCAGTTTAAATAGTAATGGCATCACAAATATCATGAGTGTTAAAAATAGTGTTTTTATTGATATGTGTGTGTATATATTATTTTACAAGTGCAATATAATATGATGAATAGAGACATTTTAAGTTTGAAAAATCAGTTGTTCTTTGTGAAGCGAGAGTAATACCCATCTCAACGCTTCGCTTATCAGGCGTGCAATTACCCAAATTAAAGAGATTATTTCTTTCCGGTGACAACACATTCACGCACGATGTGATTAAAAATGGCTTCACTTTTTAGTTGTCAATGCGGTGTCTTTAGTTTTTAGTTAGACTAAAACTTTTATGTTTGATACAAAAGTTTAGACTCAAAAACGATCGGGAACCTGAGATATAACCTAAAAATTAGCTGCAGTGGAGCCGTGGGCAATGGCTGATTTTATCATAAAATATTACAGGTCTAGATTTAGTTCGAGGTTAAGGTAATAAAAAATGGATCATGTCCTTGACATAGTAGCTAATGGCAGGAGGGCTCCGGCTCTGAAAACTGATTCACCTTGGGTCGGTTACTGTTAGTATATATTCCAGACAAATATTAAATGATTTATTCATGTATTGATAGACGATCCTTAACTATCATAAAGCTGTAACAGAGCTGTGTTCGTACATTTAAGATATTTGAGAAAAAATGTCTGTAATAAGCTGTACCAAATTATAGGAGTGCCTAAACATAAAAAAAAAATAGAATTTTTGTCTATTTGTTGCCGAAGCGCGAGTAATGCCTTTTGCCCTTTTTTTTGTTAAGGCGGGAAAAAATGTTCCTAACCGCACACCCCGTCGTTCGGGGCAACGAACAGGGTAGTGTACAGCCTGCCGGCAGCCCCTAGGGAATGCCGGAGGAGTGGGCAGCAGCACTCCCTCAGTATTAACAACATGCACTGCGATCGCCAACCCGCCCGCCAAGCGTGGCGATTACGGCATTATCCCCCATGACGGGACCGCTCGTTGTGGCGTTCTCTTGGGGAGGACTATGTCCAGCAGTGGACGTTCAGGATGTTAGTTAAATCTACGTTTGCGTTTGGTAGAAGTGCTACATGAGTTAGACTCTGACCACCGTCCTGTGATCTTAGATCTCGCCTCCCCCTTACCCTGGCCCTTCTGGCCATCAGGACAAAACAATAACGGTGACAGACTGGGGAAGGCTGGAGAGTAAATTCCGGTCGTCATCGTCTGTACACCTAGACCAAGTCCCCTATTATTAGTACTGTAGAGGACATGGTGCCTGCGGTACCCGATGACGTCCGTGACTTGCTGAGGCAAAAGATCGCCGCTATCCGTGCCTATGATCGTCATCCCTGCGAGGATAACCGCATCATAGTGCGCTCACTATAAAGGGCTGTTAACGTCAATCAGAGTGGGAAAGCAAGCTGAGCGACCTAGAACCGACCCATCAAGCCTTCTGGCAATTGTCCCGCAGTTTCACACTATCCTCCCCCCACCCCCTACTCGCCGGGGTCCCACAGGGCTCCGTCCTCTTACCGATCCTCTTCCCGCTGTACACCAGCGACATGCCTTAGCATCGGCAAGTGCAGACAGCACTTTTTGCAGGCGATACAGCTATTTATTATGCAGGGATTAACCCTACCACAGTGCATAGGAAACTCCAATCACTGCCCTCAGTACGTGGTTTAGCAAGTGGAGAATAGAGATCAACCCCGAGAAGAGCCAGGCGGTCATGTTTCATAGGCGACTACCCCGACTGTATCCCCCGGAGGAGATCAAACAGATTAGTATCTTTGGTAAACCTATTCCTTGGAGTAGGCGAGCCAAGTACTTAGGTGTAATTCTAGATAACATACTCACATTCGCCCGTCACATTCAGGTAGTACGCTCGCGCGCAGCCTTTGTCATGGGACGTTTGCACTATCTGTTAAACTCTAGGTCTAAACTTTCACTTAGGAATAAGGTCAGACTATACGCTGCCTGTGAATGAATTTTTGTCCAAACACTCAACAAATACCATCGAGCAACCACCATTTTCACCAGATATGGCTCCAGCCGACTTCTTTCTTTTTCCTAAACTCATATTACCACTTCGTGGCACCCGTTTTCAATCAGTAGTCAGTTCTCGCCGCAAATTCTCCTTTATGTCTATAAAGCAGAATTCGCGGTGAGAACTGAACTCAATTCCGGAAACAGCGTTTAAAAAATGTTTTGATGATTGGATTATTCGTTGCCAGTCGTTTCTGAAGGAGCATACTTTGAAGGTGATAAAATAAATTTGGATGAATAACAAAAAAATTGTGTATTATTGATCTTTTCCCGGTACTTTCTTGACAGAGTAGTATTTAGGTAAAACAAAGTCCCACTGAAGTAATCCAACATAGTACCAGTGGTCCGTCAACACAGGCGGAGAAACGACACACGGCGGGTTTCTTTAGTGAGTGAGGGCCCCACACTATCCTCTTCGTTGCCCCTAGCGACGGGATGTGCGGTTAGGTACACTTTATACCGACTAAACAAAAATAAGGCTTCTATTAAAAAATAAAGTATTAAGAGAGTAGGTATATTCTAAATACAAAAATAAGGACTACTTCAAGAGTAGAGTAGGTACACGCTATACAAAAAAAAAAACGCCGCCGAAGTTGCAAGCTACAAAAATAAAATAACAGCAATTATTCGCACAAAGATTTCTCTGTTGCCGCGTCATTATCAAGGTCGAGACATCGAGGAAGGGATTTCCACATTAAACATTACATACCGTTTTAATTACTCGGATGCAAAGTACACTGCTGACTTAATTTAAACCATGTCATGATAAAATGGAGTTGTTTTGAAACTTGACAGAGTAAACTAGAATTGACACTTCATACACGCGCGAACACAGAATATAATTACCCTCCGACCTATGGCTTTGAGCAATTAACAAACGACCTTTATTTTAACCAATTTACTTTTTAAGTACTTACTTTACTTACATGTAGGATACATGTGTAATCAGGGCCCGTAGAATCATACTCACTAAGTCGTATCGTATAATTGTATCGGCTCGCTTGTGATTGGTTGTGAAACCGACGAGTGATGTCGCAATAATCCCTCGGCCAATCACGTTGATCTCTCAACCAATCACATGACACGATGCGATGTCGATACGATTTAGTGAGATACATTCTAACCCCTCAGAGGTCACATACATCATTAGTACGTGTTGGAAGACTAAGAGAAGTAAGCAATTATCATTCAATGCATCACTGGTGGTAGGGCTGGGTACCAAGTGGGAGTACTCGCTGTGAACCACCGGTTTTTGGTTGTAGGCCGTTCACTTTCATTTCAAACCCACGAAATGCAATGCTTGACAGTAGCTACTTGTGATTCTATGAACGGGCTCATCGGCCACCATAAGTAATATAAAACAAAACGATTTAATTGCCTTCTTTACAAGTTCCAATCAAGTAACAAAACGATACGTCCTTACAAGTGTCAAAATATCAACGCTCTTATACGAGTAGCTAAACTGAAGTTTGATTAAAAAATAAATATTATGGTTGTCTGTAAAGTCGGTTTACGGACGATAATTTTACGTGATAACGTCATATATATACATATATATGTTTTCTGAGAGTTTCACAATGAATGCATCGGTCGCCATACATTTTTCGGAACGTGACACTTTTTCGTGCGTGCAGCCGGCGTACATCGATTTAAAAGGCGTTATCACGTCAAAAACCTGATTGCTTAACTTGTCTTTGTGATCGAGGAATAGAATTATCAAAATTATCAGTAAATGTAAACTTAGTAAGAAACCTTCAATTCAATTCAGTTCTTGATTAATACCGTTGTTAGACTTATAGACACAACTTTAACAATGTCCCGTGGAAAGAAATCTTCTATCAACTCTGTCATTAGGCTAGTGTGACTGATTACGTCGTCAATTCTTCTCGTTCAAAATATATATATATATACCTATTATATAAAAAATACCCGTGCTCTACTGGGACAGTCACACGATCACACCACAAAATAAATAGATTTTGTGAGTCACACCAAAGAATATACCTATTTTTTTTGTGGTCACACGGATTGTGAAGAAAGGATCCCATTTACATGGAAACAAGTAGGTACCTACATATTGACTCGGTTTGGACACTAAGCAACCCGTCTTTTCTTTTTTTTTTCAAGGTGGGATTACATGTACCTAACCGCACACCTCGTCGTTCGGGGCAACGAGCAGGGTAATGTGGGGCGCTCACCCACAAAATAAACGTGTGCCATCTCTGCGCCCGTATTGGCGTGCCACTGGAACTATGTTACATTACTTCAGTGGTACACCAAGCAACCCTATTTAAGCAAACATAAGCTAAAAGCCGAGTTCTTTCCCAGGGGTGACTAAGGACGTGACTAAACAATAAAAACCATAAAATAATGTTTTATGCAATTCGGGCGTCTCAGAAAACTAAGCAATTTTTGTCACTGTCAGTTTGTTTGTTCGCGTATCCTGCAAAAACTCCTGAACAGATCTTGATGTATTTTCTATTGTTTGTTAGCTCATGATTAGACTTAAAAACTGGTATACATTTTATCGCGCTACTATATCGGGAACCTGAGATATAAACTAAAAACTATCCTTTAGCTGCGGCGGATCCGTGGGCAAAGGCTAGTGTAGGTTTATGTAAGAAACACTGGCGAGGTCAAAAGTCACATTGACCGCCGAATAGCTATTTATAAGACACGAGAGTTAAAAATCTATTTCTAGGTCAAAAACGAATTGAATTTTTAAAGGTTTGTAACCTCTGAATGGTCAATAAAACACATCCTATTTCACACGTATAAACTTGGTATTGTTAAAAATTTAAAATACTGTCAATAAAAAGCTTCTAAATAATTTTGAACACGTGTTTTTCAATAAGTTACAGGGAAAATTAATCAGTGTTAGCCTTTTTGTTTTTTTGTTAAGGCGGGAAAAAATATATACGATGAGGGGAGTGTGGGGCTCTCACCCACTAAATAAGCCCGCCGTGTGCCGTCTCTCCGCCTTCATTGGCGGACCACTGGAACTATGTTACATTACTTCAGTGGAAGCAGTGTTAGCCTAGGGGTAAAACACAGGTACAATGGTATCTAGTTCGATCCCCAATCCAAGGTCACGTACACACCTCTGAGTTTTCGGTAATATTACGTGTATAATATTTGTTTACAAATTATTACTGCTCGGTGTAGGAAGACATCACAGGAAACATTTTTTTTATACTACCTACATGGGTGGTGAGAAATATGGGCCACCTGATGGTAAGCGGTTACCATAGCCTATAAACGCTAGCAACACCAGAGGTATCACTCGCGCGTCGCCATCTCCAAAGAAATGGGATAGGAGGTGGATAGGAACGATCATAAGGAGCGTATAGGTAGTTTAATAAGGAGAGGAAAGGAAGAATAAAGGAGAGGATAGTGAGGGGTTTGGGCCTCCAGACGCTCTCACTCACCATACGAGACACAGCGGTAGGCGTAACTGTCGTTACACGCCGATCTTTTGTGGGAGGGTGGTACTTCCCGATCAAGCCGGCCCATTTGTGCTGGGATAAGCAAGGTCTACCACGAGACTACCAAACTGCTACGTGGTGGATTTTGGCTTATATGCCTTCCATTTTGATAGATCTGTTCTCAATATTGGGTCAATCATTATCTAAACCACTGTTCAACGCGGTCCATCCAAATACAACTCGAATCAAGTTAAAGCGATACAAATACGCAAACCAAACTTACTAGCTATTGAAGAACTTGTCTTACTCGCTGATCAAGCTAAACCTGTTCCATTTGAAATTAATCCAGTTCATGGCGCTCCACGAGAGACCGCGTGCTTTAAACGTGATCATAAAGGTTTTATTTAGATATTTTATTACAATATTTATCCTAAATGCAATTCACTAAAAAAGAAAAAAAAACCGGCCAAGTGCGAGTCAGACTCGCGCACGAAGGGTTCCGTACCATTGACTAGGTAAACAACATTACACTATTTAATTGTAACTCTCTGTAACCATGGTGTTTGGCTGTTACCAAATTTTACAAGTAAAATTTGACTCATTTTGTGGTTTTCAACTTAGACTTAGATGCGCAACGAGTACAGAAACACGTTTGTGTATGGGAGCCCCCCTTAAATATTATTATTTTTTGTTTTTAGTATTTGTTGTTATAGCGGCAACAGAAATACATCATTTGTGAAAATTTCAACTGTCTAGCTATCGCCGTTCTTGAGATACAGCCTGGCGACAGACGGACGGACAGACAGACAGCGAAGTCTTAGTAATAGGTTCCCGTTTTGACCCTTCAGGTACGGAACCCTAAAAAGAGGTTTTTGAAGAAACTAGCTGAAGTGGATTCAAAAACTATTTTCTATAATTTTTTTATATTAAGGTGAGAAAAATGTGTACCTAACCGCACACCCCATCGTTCGGGGCAACGAACAGGGTAGTGTGGGGCCCTCACCTACTAAATACACCCGCCATGTGCCGACTCTCCAACTGTATTGGCGGACCACTGGAACTGTGTGTGTCATTACTTCAGTGGCCTACTGAGCGACGCTTCCGCACACGGAGCGTCACCCCTTCGCGGGTGCCTTGCGGGTGGCGAACGTTGCCCGGTGCCCAGTCCATCCACTCACAGCCTCAGCTGGCATCAGGCCCGCTTCGCCCTGAATAGTATCCACCTAGCTAAAATATTGTGATGACAGTGTGGCCAAAACATACTTAAGCCTAATTTATTTGATAATTAATTTTACGCAATTAGTAAAATCTATACACTGTCGTATTAATCGTCGTGTCAAGGGTTTTTAAGCACGTTTTTATCACAAGCGCGTGCGTTAGTAGTTAAATGGGTGGTTATTGCAATTTTGTAACTAAATTTTATCCAATTTTAACGGGAATTAATTCATTTAACATTTTAACTCTGCAGCGAACATATTTTTTACAACAATGCCGAGAGTTCGGCCTCATATGGATGTGGTTACAACGACAAGGGTCATAATATTGGTTCAAGAATAAATAGATTGAATTGGTTCAAAAATTTGTGACAATGTCTCATATACGTTCAAAATAATGAAAATCTATTCAATCCTTTAATTAGGTCAGAATATTGAAATTATGAAGTCACTCTTACTTTGTTTTGACTAGTATATCTATTTCTCACTGCGTTTAAGCCATGAAAATCTATTATTATTCACCGCTTGATTACACGTAAAAACATCGAGTTTCTTTGTCAGTTATCTTATTATTTGTGGGGCAATCGGTGCTAACAGAAATAACATTTCAAACGCTCAACCCCTTTAGACTGTAACACACAACGCTGGTCCCCCTTTTCCTTATTATGCTTAGGTACCTCCACTCCAATTTAAGGGTGTTACTTTTTGTGTTCACATAACAAAAAGTAGACATCATTGATGTATAGACATACTATCATTGTAAACATAGATAATAAAATAGTAAAAATAAGGTAGAATTAACACAAAGAGTGAAAATTTTAATCGAAAATAACAGTCACGAGTAGGATTTGAACCTGTACCTCTTGGAATACCGTCCCAGATGCTTTGCCAATTCAGCCATCGTAAAAATTGCTCAGGACTGCTAATTTTAATAACACATTCATTCCCCACGTCTTTTCGACGAACAATTTCACATTTTCTCATTTTGTGTTAATGTATTATGGCTAAGCATATCAAATGCTAGAGAAATATATAGAAAATATCAAAATAATTTATGTAGAAGTAATAATTGATAATGCCTTACGTTCATTTAAATGACGTGACATATTGTACACTAATGGTTCTTTGAATCATCAGTGTAGTTTGTACAGCTGGTACTGAATCATAGACCATATTGTTTTTTTTTTTTGTTAATGACTAGACGCAGGAAACGTAGGACAAGTCATATTTAATTTACTTAGCTAATTTATTTTGTATTTTACTGGGTATTCTTCGAAATTACTTTTTGACTTAGATTTGAATTATTAGGTACATATCATGGACACCCACAATTTGTTAGAATCTCTAGGATGAAGGGGTGGTATGCGTCTGAGCCAACGCTGAATTTGGATATAGAGCATTAGTAGTAAGTGCACATAGCGGTAATTTTCCGTAGTAAGTATGGGAGTTGAACTGCCTCAGTAGGGCAGCGGTGTGAGTGATTGCTGATCATGAGGTATCGGGTTCGATCCTCGGGTCGGGCAGTGTTATTGAGAATTTTCGTAAAAAGAAAAATTATCAGTAGCAGCCCGGAAAATGTGTCCGGTAAACGGTAATAGGCTCGCCCCTAATACTGTACGTGGGACTTAAACACAGTTGGTGAACTGTGGGTGTGTAATACACCTCTGCCTACCCCTTCAGGAATACTGGCATGAGACTATGTTATTCATGATGGGATTCGTAGCATTAGTAAAAAAAATTTAGGGTTCAAGAGTCTACTTACCACAGTGGTATTTTTCACGATGCCCTTGCGTAGTTAATAATAAATTCTGCTCTGGATTTTAAGTAAATATAACTATTCTATTAGCTCAATTTATGTCACCATAATAGATTACTATTTGAACTTAAAAGAGAACGCGACCACAATGATGTAATAGTATAATAATAGTTGACTACGATCAAAGCATCAATCTTGAAAAGGTCTTGAATATTTAACATGTAATTATGTACGAAGATAGATATCAAATTGTGCACAACCATTATTTACAAACCATTTACCCATTTTCTATTAATACGTGAAGGAAAACCTTTGTACCCACCCCTTTTTTAGCACATTGCGCGTACCGGGAAGTGTGATATTTGGCACAGTTAAAGTTTAAATGGGGAAGGAAGAGTGTAGAAACATAATATTTTTATATAATATGCATTAGAAATAAATTAATTCAATAAAAATATATGTTATAGGATTGATTGTATGTACGGTCAGTGTATGGTCGAATATTGACCACTGGACGACCACTAGTTAAATATTAATATGCAGTTTCCATCGTTATAATTATAAAATAAATTATCTATACTATTTTAAAGCTGTCCGTGTGGTGACGGATTAAGAATACAAGTGTCACCACCCCGTTCTTTCCCACGGGTGGCGTATGAGGCGACTAAGCGAAGTAAGCAATTATCATCCATTGCGTGACTGGTGGGCTTGTACTCACTTGGTATCCGGCCCGATCGGGTTGGTACCACCGTCTTCTGTGTGACCGGTCATGAAGCACGTCAGTGCGTTTGACTGTACCAGAAGATAGCTGTTTATTCTTTAATTTCATATCTGAGAAATGAAATGGTGTGCAGCGGCTTGACAATACTCTCGGTATAGTTGAGTCCTTGAGCGACGGTTACCACTTACCACCATCAGGTATGGTCAGTTTTATTTTGTTCAGCTGAACGCGCATATCCCAGGACTAACTTCCTTATTCCGGTTGCTATTGAGACTTTCATAACAAATAAAAACACAATAACTTTTTGTTGTCCGGATCCAGGAATCAAACCCGAAACATCATGATCCGCAGTAGCATACACTACCGCTAAACCACCGAGGCAGTTACAAAGTGCAATATATTCTAAATATCTAAATTACTCTATGCCATATTTATTATCTTGAAAAAACAGAAACTCAAGTTCCAATAATATTTTTGTTACATTATTGCGAGAGAGTCCTATGTCCTTCTGGACCCTGTACTATATGTGTGCCTAATATTATGATGACCGGTTAAGTAGTTGCGATGAGAAAACGTAAAAATAAACCAACAAACTGACTTCCACGTTTATAATTAAATAAGGGATGAGTCTAAAATATTAAGTCCATACATATGAAATTGGCGTTTTGTCAATACTCTCGGTATAGTTGAGTCCTTGAGCGACGGTTACTACTTACCTTCAGGTGGGCCGTGGCTCGTCTGCCATCATTAGCAATAAAAAAAAACTTGAAAAATACGCTTTAATAACTAATTGAATTAAAAAGTAGAAAATAATATATTTTTCAGGGGACTTTACAAAATTACAACATGGACAATCAGACTCAGAACAATCATTTGTGGATCACACAAAGGGTTGTCCTGTCAAAACACTCGGGCGGGGCATTGGTACCTGAACCATTTCACCATCATATATTACATACGAGTAGCTCTGTTACAGCTTTATAATAGTAGACTTAGAATAGTAACAATCAGCTTATAGATTTCACATCACGAGAGTTCGAGTTCCACTCAAATAATAATATCGATATCATTTTTTATCGAACGGCGCCAATGACCTTATGAGCCAATAAATAATTTAGCTATGATAAGCACGATGCACGTGTACCCGAAAACTAGTTGTGATAAAAGGTATTTTAGGTTTGACTATCATACAGGGTAAATTAAATATGCAATAATCTCTATCCAATCCAGGACGAAAATTAAAAAAAAAACATCAATATACGAATATAAAAAAACAGGATGGTAACTTTCAAAATGGTCGCCATACAATTTGGTGATGTTTATTTTTTATATTTTTTTGTCTGTTTATCTATATGTTTGTTCGCGCATCACACAAAGACTACTGAACGGATTTTGAGGCAAGTTTTTATTTGATAGCTCTCTATTAGACGTAAAAACTGGTATACATTATATCCCGCTACCATACCGGAAACCTGAGATATAACCCAAAAACTGGCTTTTGGCTGCGCCATCTATCGGAACGCATTTAAATGCATTAATCGGTTGTTAAGACAAATGTGATGAGAAAATTGGGTATGACCGCAAGGGAGTACAATAGCGCAGTGAATTAGAGCACTTCCCCGGAAAGGGAGGGACGCAGGTTCGATTCCCATTCGTACTAAAGTTCTCTTTTTCCTCATTCGTAAATAATAATTTGTACTATAACAATAGAAAAAATTGTAAAAGAAAAATTATGAAGAAAATAAATTCTGTCATGCGTTTCGGTTAAAATAAAATTTAAAGATTCTGAGGCAGTAAAAAGTTCGCCGGAACAACTAGTATTTTTAAATATGAGATTGGCTTATTCACATTACCTTGTGTATTTTAGATGGGGAAACACAATACAAATTCAATGATGAATTTTGAGGTTTGTCAGTATTCTAAACAGCGGTGAATTCGATCCGGAACGGAGATCGTGACTTAGGATTGAATAAATAACTTATGTCTATTATAACTAGCACGAAAAATTAGCACGCTGAAAAGGTCATTCATCGCTTAAAATCCGATAATCTTTGAGGATCACGCTACGTAGAATGACCCTACCAGGTGATCGACCTAGCAAAACTCACAAAAACACGTTGTGGCAATTTCTAAAGTAGGCCTATGTCCAACAGTGGTCGAATAAAGGCTGGATGATACATTGCTTATATTGAGCACTAGCCTTTGCCCGCGGCTCCGCTGCAGTCAAAAGCTAGTTTTTGGGTTATATATCAGGTGCCCGATATAGTAGCGGGATAAAATGTATACCAGTTTTTAAGTCGAATCAAAAGCTATCAAACAAAAAAGTTGCATCAAAATCCGTTCATTAGTTTTTGCATGATGCGCGAACGAACAAATAGACAAACAGATAAACAGACAAAAAATCTAAAAAACTAAACGTTTTGTGTTTAGACACGCCTATAAAGCCTAATACAGTAATGCATTTCAAATATCTTAAATGTACAGACATAGCTCTCTTTTACAGCTTTGTAATAGTATAGATTGGCATGAATCGAATACAATAATACCTACACAAACATTTCAGTGTGAAAAAGCGGTGCACTCAGTGGATCCCACACAATTAAATTGAGGATTAAAAAACTCACCGTCACTTAGTGCAATCTCATGCTTGCTTAATTCAACGAAGGGGCGTCAAATTTGATATGGATCATAGTAACATGGATGGATTTATTGCTATGATCCCAAAATAAAGCACCAATCGAGCGTATGGGGCTTTCAGAGGAGCCGCTACCAACCAATTGGCGCATGTACCTACAAAGTAAACGATAAGCTAATATTTTTTTTAATAAACCTCAACAGCTATTGTTGTTTTGGAGTCGCCGTACCGTGAATAGTGATTGGTACAGGACCATTTGTTTGGCCGAAAGTTATCGAAGAACTCCTTAAAAGTCTGTAAACGGTGTATCATCTTGCACAATGATAATGCCAGTTCTCTAAGGCCCAGACAGACAATTTTTGAAGGTGAAACACATAGACCTTTTTTTTTTTTTGTTTAGGCGGGAAAATGCTCCATACCGACCTGGCAGCTTGTGACTGTTTTCGTTCCTTAAAATAAACAACCAGTTACGCGATGAACAATTTTCACCACCAGAACGCTGATGAAATAAATGAAGCGAAAGATGTGTTTCAGATGTGTAGCAAGTGGAGAGAAGTGGTCTCTGCCTATCCCTACGGGAAAAAGGCTTGACAATATGTATATATGTATGTAAGAAGAGGTTGTCGAAGAGTATAACAAAAACATGTTTACGAGGTCACCATGGAGGAGTGGCATAAATGTTTTTAAAACTGGTTTATTCGTATGTTAAAGTGCATTTACGCTAACGCTAATGGAGAATATTTTGAGAAACAATTAATTAATTTTTTACCATTCATAGTACCTATATTTTGATCTATATTTTAGCTACTTTAAATTGGGTGACAGCGAGCTTTGCGATCTTTTTTTTTTTTATTGCCAATGGTGGCATACGAGCAAACGGCCCACTTGATGGTAAGTGGTAACCGTCGCTCATGGACTTTGGTAACACCAGGGGTACAGCCAAGCCGTCGCCTACCGTGAGTAAAGTGCTCTTCTCAAACCTCGTTTAAAGAGGGACATGTCGTAGCGCTGGGGGAACACCGCAGCAGGAAGATCATTCCAGAGCCTACACGCACGTGGTAGAAAAGAGCGCTGGAAACGAACCGTCGTGATGAGATGGTTTCCAGGTGGTGTCGATGAACACTACTACGATGTCTCGAGGTCCGGTGGTAAAAAGGGGATGTTGGTACCACCTCAAACATCCCGGATCTACAGCACTTCCCGGATTGGATGGGATGGGACACAGGTTCGAATCCAGCTCGCAGTAAAGCTCTCTTTTTCCACTTCACAAATAACTCCGCAGCGCATCCTATCGGGTCAAATTGGGAATCAAAACATCCAAGGGCCCATTCAAACACACACACACAAAATTTCATCAATGCACATGCACCTGACAGGCACAGAGGAATTATTAATATAGGTTCTCGTATACCTACTGCACTGGGGGCACTAGGAGATACGACATTATTTAATTTGATGCGTCGTATGACATGCTCATCCAAAAAGAAAAAAAATATACGGAACTTTTACAGGCAGATAGCTGATATTATAAGGAGTAACTTAAGCTCTTTTTAGGTTGGAAAAATAATTATTTTCGCACAAAAAAAAAAACTTTACTACGTACTCGTACGAAGGATAGCAGCTAGTTGTCAATAAAAGAAAGATGATATACTGGCTAATATCTCGTGTTTTACAATTATCATAGCTGGTCTAGCTAGATAATAAATTCCTTTCGTACAAATATAGGTACATTATTGAAGTCCAGTGGTCATAATTATGTAGTTTGTAGTGTGTAGTGTATCGAACCCAAATTTAGAAATACCTACTACAAATTTTTCAATTACAAGTTTCTAATCAAAAATGTTGCGGATGACAACAAATGCCCAATGATATATCGCCAGCAATCAACTCCACTGCGTTCTGAACATACAACTTATCATCACGCCATGTAGGGACATCTATCTCGCCACATACGAACTGACACATGAATACTGACGTATCCTGCATTGCGATATTAAAAGTTATCCGAGCGATGTACATATATACAAGAACCCGACAAACAACCGTCGGGCAGTTGCCCACCAGACACAACACCCGTTTGGTCGGAGGATCTTCCCTTTTCAATGGGGGATGAGGAACCTTACACCCTGTTCCTCTCACCCCCCAAACACCAATTCCTTCACGGGGTAGGCAGCGAGAACAGAGTGCCAAGAGGGCTCTATTCTTGCATACATCTCTCGCTTACTCAACATATTCATAATTCTCTTCATGCACGCTCACTGGTTTCATTATACTACTGACTCCACCTTCCTTCAATAAATGACCGATTCGGTCTAGGTAGGCGAGTCTCGGTCTACTAATCGTGTACAGAGCCCCAGACCGACACTCATCTTCTACTTTCGCATTGTGTATCTTCTTAATCAGTCGCTCGTCCGGTATTTTTTCCATATGTCCGAACCATCGGAGCATTCCTTTTCGAATCTTTACATCAATACCTACTCTCTATCGTACCTACTCGGCTCTCTTACGTCATCTTTATCTGAATATACCTATAGGTATCAAATGTGAAAAAGGGGATATTTGAAAAGCTTATGGCCTTTTTGATCTGTACTTTAGCACTTGACATGCTCAGCTCAGCTACCTACGCAAAACGTATTGCGACTCAGCCATGCAGCAGATAATTGATGCATTAATAGCGTGCCTCATATTTTTAGTTTCCAATCTTAAATTCAACACTTGTAGTATGTATTTTAATTATTTTATACTTTTTAGTCCGTTATAAAAACGTGGTACCTACATAATTTTATTTTCTGCTTTTTAGGGTTATATTCTTTTTCTTTTTTCACATTTTCATGCATTGTCATCCACTTCTGAGCTATGTTCCAAATTTCAAGTATCTAGCTCATCGGTAAGTTAGTTTAAAATCAACTACAAAATTCCACCCGGACAGACATACAACAAAGCGAGTTGATACAAACGTAGTGCCTACCATAGTAAAATGGATTAGATGCTGTTATCGATATATAATAGCAATGGAGGCTGTGCTAACTCCACTCAAGACAAATTTAGACCTTATAATTTCCCGCTAAATGCCTAGTACCAAGGGCAAAAAGCATAAATAAATACACTTAAAAAAGATACAAGCAACACTACAGCAAATAGCTATGCGGTGACTGTGGTGATCGCTACCCGTCAGATTCCATCGCAGGGTCGACATCTTGGCAAGAAACTCGCGGGCCATACCTCTTAAAAACATTTCTCTTTACAATGTACTACTCATGTTCTATTAAATATTCTGTGGCTATCGGTATAGTCTAAATAATCGATAGGTTTAATACTTCGATCAAAAATGCAATAGATATCGCGACGGCCCCAAAAATCCGTCTCTGTAAATAACAGCACACCTGACAAGTGAGCTCTTTTTTTGGTTAGTTGAAAAAGTACTTTATTTGTTGCTATTTAAGCTTGATTTTACAGTAAATGTTATTTATCTTTTCACTTATAAGAGGCAGTAGTAAATTATTGCTTTGCTCGTTTTTTGTGATGAATGATCGTAAATGTAAAATAATATTTTCAAGATTTGTAACTTCATTACTAAGTGCCATCCATGATTGTAATTAGGTTAAAACTGTTTTAAAACCTTTGTCTCGTAGTTCGTTAGTAAACATATGTAGCTGTTTAAGTATATATTCACACAGACAGTTTTTAGCTTGATTTTGTTCATGATACTGTATCTTGTTAGTATTGATGATCGAAGGTATAATAATATGTATGATACCTAGGTACATATATTATTTCGTTGTAAACAACTATTGCCGTAATTTCTTGATTGAATTTAACTAGCCTGCGCCAAAATCGCGTGTTTCCTGCTGCACTTTTCTGACTCATCGTCACAAGAACTCGCTCATAACAAATAAAAAGTTATACCTACCTAGGCACATAGCGAGGTCATCCATGTTAGTTGACGATAATACTTAGCATACAAAACATTATGTTTGACATAGTAAAACTGATGTTTACATATAGGTAATATCCAAATAAAATGTTAAGGAAAAATAATGTTTTCTAAAACTATATATTGATAACACGAACATTTTTTCCTCGGAAATTATAAATAATAATAAAATTATAATAGACAATTATTCAATAATATTAAATAAAAGAATGAAGTACTGGACTTTCTGGATATATGATATTTATATGATATGAAGAAAAAATATTGTTTTAAATTGTGAAATACAAATATCTATCATTGCCTGCCACAAAATCACCTGGTTTATCAGATCTAATATGACACGATTATGGAATTTTGGAGATGTTATTCACCATTGTAACGATGAACCGTTACCATCAGAAGACGAGCTTTCCTCCAACGGAACAATTAGACGTTTACTTTAAGAATAGCTAGATTTGGGCTGCGCCACTGCCCGCACGTTGTTCAGTGACAATTTTTGTAGGTAGCTATACTTTTTTGTGTATTATATAATTTTTAGTGTATATTGATAATTTTTTTAATATTTTATTGCATAAGATTAAGAACATTGTGTGTGTATGTCTTTGACGCTCTCAGGCAGTGACAATGTGGAGGTGAGTATAAATCAACCTTCAACATCTTTGGTACGTTGCCCTGATTGTTGCCAGGCCCGTTTTTTTAAAGGTGAGAGAGGCTTGAAAATACATTTAGGTAGAGTACACAAACCTCTAAATGTAATACTTTCAAGTCAGCCGCATAACGAACAATCTCAACTTTCGACTTTACAACTACCATTTTGGCAAACACTAACTAAATTAAAAAATTTTGTTCCTATTTTAAAGAGAGTGCCCCGTAGTGCAAGACCCATAGTGGCTGGTAGTTTAGCGACATGTAAGGGCCTTGTAAAACTGGAAAACTCTACTTCAGCCTGGCAATAACTACTTACCTTCTTACCAAGGTATCCCTGTACCATGTTGACGCAAGCTAAATCAGAAACACCTAAAATTTTTAAATTTCTTTGGCAGTTCTATAGTTACCAGACTAAATTACTCTATAAGGACAAGATTTGAAATCTGCGGTTGGATGTCAACAAGGTGACCCTCTCGGGCCTGTCATTTTCAGTTTAGCATTACAACCTATCATTCGGCAGCTAAATTCAAAATTGAATATTTGGTACCTAGATGACGGGACCTTAGGCGGAGATGTAGATACGGTTCTACAAGATTTAGCATTTCTAACATATAAATTCAAATCTATTGGTCTTGAACTAAATTCTAGCAAATGCGAATTATTCCTAAGGGATGACATTGATAAATTTTCGGTTTTATCAAAATTTTACTCTTTGGCACCTAATATAAAAATAGTAGAGAAAAGCTTTCTCCGTCTTCATGGATCCCCAATTCTAGAAGATGCTTTCGAATATTTCCTTGACGAGAAAATACAAAATATTTGTGAAATTTCGGATCGTTTACTCAAAATTAATATACATTGTGCTTGGTAAAATCATTCGATATTGTTGTTTCATTCTGAAAGGAGATAAATACCTCTTTCATACATTCTTGGGCCCATAAAATAACAATTTGTAAAGAAATGAAAGTGGTGCCAATTAATAGCTTCATATTTACCAAATCACCATTCTGATTTAGGGGCTACTTGGCTATCTAGTGTCTAATGCACAATTCACACAATGGAACGGCCATAAAATCCAACATAATGTAGTCTTAAGTCAGTTGTGTAAGCTTCTTTCTCAGTGTCCAGTAAGATAGTAAAGGTAATTAATTAAGCAAAAACAGAAGTCCATAAATAGATAGTAGTCAAGGATTAAATCAATATAAAAATATAAAGCAACGAAAATCGCACTAAAGATGACGCACAGCATAGATAACTAGATTAGACCAAGACAACCATAGATAAATAACTATACTTGGAACAAAACTAACTACTTGAAGACAACAGTCAAAAGGAAAAAAAATAATAGAATATGACACATGGAAGTACTAAGTAGGTACTTTGTTGTTAGTCTGAGTTTGTACGTAGGATTTACTTCCATGATCTGTCACAATGTCACTATTTTCTGTTCCTGAGAACCCGAGTTGTATTTTCGATACATTAACTTATTTTTATTTTTCTCAATTTCTTGATAGAACGTTAAGTTGATATTTTCTATATTTTAAATAGAAAAAGGTAACAATTTCTTTGAGCCATATTTCGTCTCTTTACATTTTGTGACCCAGAAATAGCCGCCACCTTTATGCATGTTATCCGTTCCTCTCCATTTTGGAAACATGTAACAGTTTTGGTCAGTCAAAATTGACAAAATTATTCAAAACACCATGAGTGACGTAAAAGTCACAAGCTTTCTTCCAATTCGCTTGGGTGGGTTCGGTGTTCGCAAAATTACGGATGTTATTTTACCGGCGTTTTTGACTTCGGTGCGGAAACCAGGGAAATTTTAAGAACCACACTGGTTGATTTCGTAGTGCCGTGTAAGTCTGAGGCCATTAAGAGTTTAAAAATAACTGTTCCGAACACCGAATTACGCGATAACCTGTCCTCGCAGAGACAGTGGGATGAGCCGCTCTGCAGTGAAATCAGAATACAACTGTTTAATAATGCTGAAAATGCTGCTGAGCGTGCTCGCTTTCTGGCTGTGCTGTGGGACGATGGGAATCGGGTCTTTGGTTACAAGCACTTCCCTCGTCCAATATAGCCACTATGTTGGACGACACAACCTTCCGCCTTGCCATTTGCCTGCGTTTGGGTGCATCATGTGTTTCTCCGCATCGCTGCCACTGTGGGAAAGAAGTCGATACACCATGGCGCATGGAGCGCAGGTTGTATACCGCGTCACGCTCTGTTAAATGACATTATCCGTCGTACTCTTGTCGCCGCTGACGTACCAGCTGTACTAGAACCTAAAGGCTTGGTACGTGACGACGGTAAGAGACCAGACGGTATGTCTTTTCTGCCTTGGAAATTGGGTAGGCCTTTGGTGTGGGACGCCACGTGTGACACCCTAGCCCCATCACATATTCCAAGCACCGCGGTATTTGCCGGCGCTGCTGCTGCTTCAGCGGAGACACTCAAGCGGTGCAAATATCATAATCTCATGGAAGATTATGTTTTTGAGCCGTTTGGTGTTGAGACGCTTACAGAGAATATATCGCTATACAGAGAAATTGCGAAAAAATTAGTCGACTCTTCACGTGAAGGCTGGTTTGTTCTTTACACAAAGAATAAGCATTGCCATACAACTCGCCAGCCTTCTGGGCACGTTACCTATTGTCGGCGATGCGGAGGAATTTTTTGATGCATGAGTAAATTGTATATAAAATTTAAGTTGCATAAACGTTGTAGAATAGAAATAGAATAGAATAATCAATGCATGTGACAGAATTTTGCAGAATGTGTAGTGCAGCATAAATAAATTTAAACTTCGATAAGTTTGAAAATAAAACTGTATATTAGGATTTTATATACTACGCAAATGGCAAACAAGCATACCACCTGTGTTGTTGTCGTACCATATATATAGATACAATTTAGCAGTATCATTCGCAAGTCGTCAACCCCAAGGCAGGGAGAGGTTGGATAATAAGGAGCTCATCATTTGATATTGAATACGCTTGATGCTATACCGAATTCAGAGTGACGTCACCTAGCCTATTACCAGCGGATAATGAAGACGCTAATAACGAAATTATTTGTCTAGCTATGATAAGTATTTTAGAATTTATGATGGAACAAATGAATTGAGTTAAAACCACATCTTTTCTTGGCCATAATATATGGCAATAAATTGTGATTATTACCTTTGTGGGAGTGGAGTCATGCGACCCATTGGCGATAATCTAACTGGGTAGGAGGTCTAGGCAAACGCGCGCATTTTAAGTTTGCGGATATCGTATCCGGTATAATTTTGAATATGCAACTTTACAATTTATTTAATTATTTGATCGGTTACATCGTAACAATTATTTTGTCCAATGAAAGCTCTGAACACGGGGATAATTATCACACCATACATGTCCACAACTTCTTTTTTTTATTGCTTATGATGGCAGATGAGCCACGGCCCACCTGATGGTAAGTGGTAACCGTAACTCGGACTCAACTAAACAAAGAGTATTGTCAAGCCGCTGCGCACTATTTCATTTCTTAGATATGAAATGGAAGACTGTAGCAGAAGATAGCCGTTTATCTTCTGCTACAGCCAAAACACTCTAACGTGCTTCATGACCGGTCACACAGGAGACTGTGGTACCGACCCGTTCGGGCCCGATAACAAGTGATTACTCTCACTTGGTACCCAGCCCTACCACCAGTGATGCAATGGATGATAATTACTTTACAATTTATTTAATTATTTAATCGGTTACATCGTAACACCTCATTCGACACCCGCGAGAAAGGATGGGGTGGTGACACTTGTATTCTTAGTCCATCACTACGCGGACATCCGAATGAACTTCAGAATCGAGTTAGTAGAATATAAATTAAATAATAATATGACATTCTACGGCACGTTGATATAAAGATCTTTAATAAAAACAGTTATCCCACAGGAATCGTCAATTTTTCGGATAAAATGTTGCCGATGTCCTTACATGGGTTTGAGACTATATGTATGGGAAATTTTGTGATAATTGCTATAATAGTTACGACGTGTTAGCATAACAGACAAAAATGCACACACGCACGTACACACACACACACAACCGTAAGTAAGTATTTAGGCCGTTATCCAGTGGCCCGCCAATACAGGCGGAGAGAAGGCACACGGCGGGTTTATTTAGTGGGTGAGGGCCCACACTAGGTTGTACCTACCCTGTTCGTTGCCCCGCGGATAGCTAAAAAGACCGTTATGTAATCCCTAAAATCTATTCCTAAGATAGAGTTACTTAACCTATACCAACAAACCCACTCGTCTGTCATTGTTAAAACATATTCATTTATAGTTTTACGAGAAGTCTCAACATTTTTTTTTATTGCATGTAGTGCCAGGCGAGCCACGGCCCGTAATACCGAGAGTATTGTTAAGACAACTGTTTGAATACTATATAGTATAAGATTCGAGACGTCCGCACAATAACATTAAACGTGGCCTAAATCTCGTCATTACCCTGTCCTTATTATTCTTCCTCTCTACCTACTCTACCTTTCCTTGGAGTTGGCGTCGTGCGAGATGATGTCTCTGTTGTTGCTAGCATCTATACTTACCTACCTTTTTTTTTTGTTAAGGCGGGGTAAAATGATCCTAACCACACACCCCGTCGTTTGGGGCAACGAACAGGGTGTGGGGCCCTCACCCACTAAAGAAACCCGCCGTGTGCCGTCTCTCCGCCTTTATTGGCGGCCCACTGGAGCGTCTACCTACCTAGGCTACGGTAACCGCTTACTAGCTATCAAGCGGGCTGTATGCCTGTTTGCCAAAGCATAGTTTAGAAAAAAACTCTGAATTTGTTTTTGATTGTATCTATCTATCACGTGAACACCGCGATGTTTTAATTTCAGTTTCTTCAAACTTCGTTTAGCTAATATTTATTTAGAATTGATTATGCCGTATTCGAATTACGATAAGATATTATCAGATAAGGTGAACGACAACTACCCAAATCGGTCTAGGATGGATATTTTAACTATATCTTATCAGCACAGTCCACCCGTTGCTGGTATAAAAAAATCTGCGATTTAGATACTAACGATTTATCTGTATTTTTAGCACTTGACATCCTCAGCTATTTTAAATAACAGATTATCTGTGAAAGTGGAAATATTTCGAATATTAAAAAAATCGCGTTATTGAATAGTATAAGTTTAAATTGTAAAATTAAACTTACTATATTCCAATGATGTATGTAAATGCATCCGATAGATGGCGTGGGTCGTAAAAATAAAATGTGATGTGGAGATTTGAAATCGTCGTTGGGCAACTGCAATAGCTTAGCGGTCTAGAGCACATCCCCGGATTGGATGGGACACAGGTTCGAATCCTGCTTGCAGTAAAGATCCCTTTTTCCACTTTCACAAATAATTTGTTATTTAACGATTTATCACTTTGACGATTTATCGCCGCTGACCAAAGTGAAGTTCAGTCACTATAATTATGTTTGATAGAAGTGGAAAGGGATTAGCGTCTCCAAATCTCCACTACACATTTGTTTTAGATGATTTTACGACCCACGCCACCTGTCGGATGCATTTACATATGTTATTCCAATATAGTAAGTCCAGGTCCAGAGCACTTATTCCCCGGATTGGATGGGACGCAGGTTCGAATCCTCCTCGCAGTAAATCTCTCATTTGCCACTTTCACAAATAATTTGTTCCTTATATTAATTTGCAATGTTAGTTATTTTTTTAGTTTAATTATTACAAATAAGTTTTATGCCTACGAGGGTCAGGTACTTATATAAATATAAATAATATAAATATTCGCGGACATTTTTCACACAACGTCCTCTGATCCCAAACTAAGCTTAACGCTTGTGCAGATTACGGATATAATAGATATATAACTTTTTTTTGTAAATACATATATATAATAGATAGAAAACACCCAGACGCAGTACAAATATCTGTGTTCATTACACAAATAATTGTCCTGAGTGAGAATAGAACACACGACCTCGTGCACGGAAGTCGGTTATACTACCGACTACGCCACGATCAACAAATCACACATCAAATCAAATTAGGCAAGTAATTTTAACTAGTTCTTCACATATCCTAGACATTTCCTTCATTAGTCAATTGCATCAATACAAAGCCAGGCCGGGTCGCTGGTATAAAGTAGTATTTCGTATGACATGCAATCCTTTACCGCAGACATGTATGCATTGCATCAAATTTGGGACAACCTTAGCTACCTATGTCTTAGGAAGTCTACACACCATATTCGCTGACCCCGGCGACGCAACCCGCGTCATGACTGCACAGATGGTGGAGCGGTTTAGATACCGGCCTCTCGCCCGAGTGTTGTGGGTGCGATTCCCACACAGGACAACTCTTTGTGATCCACAAATGGTTGTTCTGAGTCCGGGTGTACTTTGTGACCGTGAAATTGTTTGTTTGTAAAGTCCCTCACGATACAAGGATTATTCGTTTCTTAGTGCAGTGCTGTATTTAAAAAAATAATTTAAAAAATTAGAGAATCATGATTCATGTCGTAGACTTGTGCGCGCGCGTTCTATGTACAATATTTTCCAATAAGATGTGAAGCCGCCCTCAACAAAACCACGGGGCTGTCTGCGACTTTGGTGTAAGTAGATATAGCTACTAAAGCGACCATTCGTCCAGTATTGAACGGGATCAGCTCATTTTTCAGTTATCTGTCCCGTTGTATTCAAAAAAAAGATTCGGGACGCTAAATAGTCCCGTTTTCAGAAATATTCGTTAATTTCTAAGGGCACATAACTTTGCAAACAATTATAGGATGGGATAATTTAAAAATTTCCATAAAAGCTCATTGCGACGAAGTATTCAAACACTTTCCCACAATCTTGAGAATGAAAAGTTTTCTTCCTATTTTAAATTGAATATATTTTCTGTCTGCCTGCTACAAATTTGTTCCTCTGACAAAATAGGTATATATGTCCATAACTAACTTTTTCTAATTAAAGTTATTAAATGCTCGTATCAATTTTTGTTTCATTGGGAACCAGCTAATAACGTAAATTAGTTGGCGTCCCGTTTTGATTGGAAAAATAAATGGTCACGTTATGCATTGCCTAATCAGATGTAATTAAGTAAGGCCTGCTTACTTCTTCCCCATAATGGGCATTTGAGATATCTTAGTCGGAATATTCTAAAATAAGAGCGTCTCTATATTTAGATGTTTGCCTTGATATATATAAGTTTATTTTAGCTGTGTATACATACTTTACGTTATCGTCCAGAACAAAACTTATTTGTTAATTGTGTACCTTTACTTTTTTGATTGTAATGTGTTTGTGCATTTAAATAAATAAATAGATGTGAAGCTGCTAAGCCAACAAACCCGGCAAGCCAACTAAGCCGCCGACAACAAACCGCCGGGGACTAGTATCTATTCTGTGCCGGGCTGTGTCGGCGGGTCGGCGACTTTAGTGTGTAGACTTCCTTATGCGTACTACGTAACATGATATTACGTGATTGTAGATATGAGTATAAGTATATCGTAAAGGTTCCTAGAAGTCAATGCAAGCAATTGAATTCCACAAACGGCTATTGATCCGTAATACAAATATTGATTGCATTTTGTATTTTTATTTTAGATGGAGCGCTTACCTACTGATGGCAGTCAAAGCCAATAAGCTGCCATGTTTAATAATAGCTTTTATAATTTGCAATTGAATAAGAGTCAGTAAAACATAGAAGGCGATGTCACTCGACCTACACGAATTAAGTACCCTTAGTAGTAGTGTACCTTTGTAGTTCTGTGGGTGCGATAGATAGGGTCAGCGACCTAGAATTTTCCGAGAACAAGAAGTTTCCGCAGGGTTCCTCAAGATGTTTACAATAAACCATAGAACAGCGGGAATAGGAAAGGTGCAGATTCGAATCCTGCTCGCAAATATCCATTTATCCACTTTCACAAGTACTAGACAAATCTAAGCATGTAAAATGCACAAGACAACCATTGAATAAGAAACACATCTGTTAAATTTACGAAAAAAGATATCATTGCTCGGTGAAAGAAAACGACGTGTGGTGAGAATAGTTGCAAGCCTGAGATTTTCTCTAGCACTAGGGACAAGGGAAGTAAAAATTGCTCCTTTAACGAGTAATTTTTCTTTTAAAGTACTACACCCTGCACTTATGAATATCCTTGTATCGTGGGGGATTCTACAAACATACAATTTCACGGACACAAAGTACACTCAGACTCAGAACAACCATTTATAGATCACGCAGTGTTGTTCTGTGTGGGAATCAAACCCACGACACTCGGGCGGGAGGCCGGTATCTAAACCACTCCTCCATCTGTGCAGCATATAAAAACTTATAATTATATGTTATATTTTATAGATTTTGTTTCACCTTACCCGGCGTCTGTCTGTCTATAACAGAATCTTACAAAACGAGTTTTACTAACCGTCATTATTTTGTCGTTAGTTAAATTACATTTTACGTAGGTATGTATATCAGTTACCACTGAAAGAATGTAATAAGTATGGTTCCGGTGGCCCGCCAGTAAAAGGTATGCAAATTCTCACCAGAAAGCCCTAGGTGTACGTGGACCACTGAAGGAATGTAATATAGTTCCAGTGGCCCCCCAATAAAGGCGGAGAGACAGCACAAGGCGGGTTTCTTTAGTAGGTGAGGGCCCCAAACTACCCTGTTTGTTTCCCTGAACGACAGGGTGTGCGGATAGGAACATTTTTTCCGACCTTAACAAAAAAAAAGGTATGTCTATCAGTTACATGATTAATTAATTTACTTACCCACCCGCAAGGCCTCCCGCGAAGGTGCGACGCTCCGTGTCCGGATGCGTCGCTCAGTAGAGGGTACCGGAAAGGGTAAGCCACCGGTGGACCACTGAAGTAATGTCACCCTTTCCAGTGGTCCGCTAGTACAGGCGGAGAGATAGCACACGGTTGGTTTATTTAGTGGCTGAGGGCCACACCACACTACGTTGTCCGTTGCCGAACGACGGGGTGTGCAGCTAGGTAGATTTTTCCCGCCTTAACAAAAAAAAGGTATGAGAGGTATCTTCACGATATTTTCCTTCACCGAGCACTGCCGAGTAGTCATGGTAATTTGTAAACAAATAGACACGCAGTTATGTAAGTACCTATTTCCTAAAAATCTCGAAGTTTGAGGTGTTCCCTGTGACCTTGGACTGATGATCGAACTCGATACCATTGTCGTTGTAGTTCTTGGTTTTACCACTAGGATGTCACTGATGCAAATAATACGTCACGAAATATGGCGCCAAAAATAATTTGTGAAATGAAGCAGTGTTAAATTAGCGAATAAACAAAATAAATACTTTTAGCTAATATCTTGATGGGCTTCGTGGCGTAGTCGCTAGTGAAACTGACTTCCGTGCACGAAGTCGTGGGTTCGATTTACAAAAAAGTAGTAAGTACATGTATTATATCCGTAATCTGGTGCCCATAGCACAAGCGTTAAGCTTAGTTTGGGACCGGAGGACGTTGTGTGAAAAATGTCCGTGGATATTTATTTATCTTTAGCTTTTTTTCATCAAAACATGTACGTACTTACACCTTTTTTTTTTGTTAAGGCGGGAAAAAATGTCCCTAACCGCACATGCCGTCGTTTGGGGCAACAAACAGGATAGTGTGGGGCCCTCACCCACTAAAGAAACCCCTCCCGTGTGCCGTCTCTCCGCATTTATTGGCGGGCCACTGGAACTATATTATGTACATTCCTTCAGTGGTCCACGTACACTTAGGGCTTTCTGGTGAGAATTTGCATACTTACTTATACCATTAGACCACAGGCATATTGGTAATTTTAGTAATAAGATACTATAGAACAATAATCTGTACTGTATACTATGAGAGATAAGATACTATAGGTACCTACAACAATAATCCCATCCATCCATCCATCAACGTCCAGTGCTAGACATAGGCCTCCCCAAGAGAACGCCACAACGAGCGGTCCCGTCATGAGGGATAATGCCGTAATCGCCACGCTTGGCAGGCGGTTTGGCGATCGCAGTGGATGTTGTCCATACTCGAGGGAGTGCTGCTGCCCACTCCCCCGGTATTTCCATAGTCGGCTCTTACGACTCCCGTGGGTAGAGAGGGGTGGGACAATTCTAAAGCCGGCCCCACACGGCCAACAACAATAGTATGTAACAATCTGTCTATATAAATATAATTTTCTTACGAATAATATGGCATTGAACATTACTTGTGAAACAATTTCATTTGAAAGTGAATCCAAGTAGATTGCATACTACCTTTGTGCGTTAACCTTGTCTATCAAGCGCAGTCTCTTTTGTTAACATACAGAAAGATGAACGATAATATCACAGCTCATTATTCGTTTAATTATTACCTACTTCCCGTAATTTTAAAAAATAATATTCCACACTAAGGAACCTGGAACATTGGTGCAGTAGAAGTTCTTACATGATTGAGATAAACTATAGTAAAATTAGCGGACCTGACAGAGACGTTGTCCTATCCGAACATTGGCGTTTCGTTTGGATGGAGTAATTTATTTCAGCAACTAAAGAAATTTAATAAAAAAATGGGGTTGTTGCTGTTGGTGTGTGAAATTTTCTTGTTAGGTATGTTTTTAAATTAGAATAAAAATCCTGAAACCCTATCGCGGCGCCACCTATCGGGTCCAATTGTGAATCTAAACCATCCTTGAATGCACTGGAACATACAACAAAAATTAATCATCCAACTGTTTAGGGAGTTTAATTACATAGACATGGACAGAAGATTTATTAAATAACAAGCCTTTGCCCCAAAAGCTAGTTTTTCGGTTATATCTCAGGTTCCCGATATAGTAGCGGGATAAAAGGTTTACCAGTTTTTAAGTCCAATGAAGAGCTATCAAATAAAAAAGTTGCATCAAAATCCGTTCAGTAGTTTTTGCGTGATGCACTAACAAATAATCAGACAAAAAATCTAAAAAAAATTGTTGTGTTCAGACAGCCTACTAGTAATTTTTTTCTCAAATATCTTAAATGTACAGACACAACTCTGTTACAGCTTTAAAATAGTATAGATAGAAGATGCCACAAATGTCATGTGTGGGTATTGAACCCATAACTCAAGGCCTTGGAGGTTGTTATCTAAATTGACTACTATGCCATCTATACAATTAGTAAATTCTTTTATATTTGAGTCTATATAGGTACATATTATGAAATTATAATAACATAAAAATAAAAATAAAATTCAAAGTTATCCCCAAAAATTTGGTGGAATAAGATTTACCAAATGAAACATAACACTTACTGATCACAATGTATTTTTTAGAGTATAACCCTGTACTTCTTTTATTTAGAATTAGTTTACAACAGTTGTTTAATTGTGGGAATTACATCGTAATGTACGTACCATAATTGTCTTAAACGCTTCAATTATGTACTTATGTATATTGTACTCTTATCATTTTGGATTATCCATAAAGTACATAACAAGGAAGATATTTTCGAAATTAACAATAGAAATATAGGTTCCAATCAATATCTAATATATTATGACACATTTTAAAAGGAAATGCCGATGAGTTTTAGGCAGCATTGTATCTGCTGATAATGCATGACTCACATATCAGTTGTTTATATGTACAATCAGAACAGTCACAAATAACATTTCCAAGGAACGCAACATCACAAATCAGCTGCACTAAATATGAATTATTAAATAATAAATAAAATGCGTGACATAACTTTTATCTAACAAATATACAAATCTTTCTAAAAAACAAAAGCAACAATCAACTATTCTTTCATTACAAAACTAACATTAAAATAAAAACTTAATTCTATATTTAACTAGAAGCACACATTCCAAATCCTGTTGCATTCAATCATAGTATTATACACTGGTAAAACATAAACATTCACCAAATTAAAGCTTTCGAGTATGAGGAGGGATAGGGCTCAGAACTTGAGCTTGGGATTTAGCTCGTGGGCACGGCCACCCCACTCTAGCCGGTAGCTGCGAGTTCGCCACGAGATTTCAGGGCTGAGAAGCGCCGCCGCCAGAACGAAAGGCGCACAGCATTCGCTCCACACCCAGCCCAACAAGAACTGCACTTTCGTGAACGGTGGCGAGCCATTCTGCACTGAGCGAAGCATCAGCCAGTCCGAAAGGAACCACGCTAGTACGTGCACCAAAAAGAACGGTAGCGGTTCTGCACCAAACAATTCTCCCGCTGCCCAAGCGGCGCCGGCGCCCAACGGCATACACTCACTGAGGGGTTCAAGTAACGCCGTCGTGGGGATCATTGCGATCCTCAGGCGCGCCCACCGCCGCAGCCGCGCTTGCAGCGCGCCCACAGACCTGGTGCCGGAGTTCTGAAGCGCGGGAAGTGAAGCTACGCGCATCTTCCAATGGCGCGATGTTATGTCTTTTGCCATAAAATAATCCTCAGCCAGGTAGTCTGCAAACGCCCGTAGTCCGCCTGACTCCTCCAGTGCACATCGACGTACCAGCGACGACATGCCGACATGACAATTGATGCCCAGTAAGTCAGCACTCAGGTACATACGCGCCTGCGCCGTGCCAAAAAACACTTTCTCGTAGACGGCAGCAAAGCCTTCCGCGTCACATGTGAACGGCATTTGGTGAACAATAGCAACATCATCCTTCATATGCTGTACCATATCTAAGAGCGAGTCATCCCGCATCCTGATTCCAGCATCGCTGACCAAAATCAGCGGGTATTTTGCCGCCAAATATGCTGGCTGCATATTGTTAATCTTTGGGTTAACACCGACTCTCATTCCCCCTGTATAAAGACGCGCGTCTATATTAGGGTGCTTATGAATCAGGCTGTTCACTAACATCACTGCAGGATCATGTTCATTTTCCACACAAAAGAGCACTTCGTACATTGGATAGTCTAGGGTGAAAAACGTTTCTAGGTTGGAGAACAAGTTTGGGTCTACTCCAGTGAGCGGCTTCAGGATCGAAACACCGGGGTACGGCTGTTCAGGCGGTGACCGGTCCACAGTCCGATGGAGTTTCCACTTTGAATATGAATAAGCCATTATATGAATTAACCACAGACACACCCACGCGATAATAAAAAATATGGCAAAACCATATACTGTATACACCATCGGCATCATAATTGGTTCCTTATGTGGTTGTCGCGCTCGCGTTTGGGCCGCATAATATCGACTGGCTTTGGTTTGGATAGAGGGACGTGCGCTATGACGCGATCATAACACTGAACTGAATGTATGATAAAAAAGTAATACCGTAAAGAATGTACACTTCAGGAAACGATTCAACATTTTAGATTATCGCGTTATCTAAAATGTTTTATGAAATCTCTGATCTATCTCTATATTATAATATAAGCCGATATTTGGAAACTGAATAAGGCAAACCAAAAACCATTGGCACTTGGGCACTTGCCACTACAAACTTCAATTCAAGTATGCATATGCACTGCTGCCAACATAATATAGCTAACGCTAATTTTACGTCATGAATTCATGATAGTTTTTTATTTAGGTTATATCATAGACATTGTAAGTATACTACTGGACGGAGCCATAGCGCTGTTGCCGTTCTGTATTCATTTGTCAAACACATTATTGTTATTTCTGTCTATTGTTCGAAGTCTCAATAGGAGTAAAAAAGATAGCTTATATAGCTTTGGCAATGACGTACTGTATGTGAAATTCGTGTCACACACTGACCGACTAGTAGGTCAAAACATTGCGATTTGGTGCATCATAAAAGTGAAATACTAGAAAGTCTAATTGAAGTTGCTAAATATCTTGTACGCTAGTGAAAATATATCGTGTGTGACTGTCTTTTGTTCATCCAGAACGACGCAAGGAGGTGTAAAGAACCCAAATTTGTAATTTCACATGTAAGTCTATATCAGCTATTTCCACCTTAAATAACTACGAAACCCAATAAAAATTCGATAGATATTGGAAGATTTAGATGTTATCAATATGATTACATTATTATACATTGATATAAAAACATTTATTAGTTAAAATTATTAAAATAATATCCATTGTTTTAGGCGCCCTTTGTAATGATGTAGACAATAGTCATTTACGCTATAATTATCGATGTTTCAACCAACTGAACTGAACATTTGCTTTTTATGGTTTTATAAAGTTTGTTCTCTTTTATAGGTTTCCAAAATATCCTGAAGTTAGGAACGCGTGGATCAAGTCCATAAGAAGAGAAAACTGGGAGCCAAATAAATATTCCCGGCTATGCTCTGAGCATTTTGAACAATCTTGTTTTATTTCTGGTTTAAATAAAATAAAAGTAAAATCAACTACCTCGGTGATGTAGCGGTAGTGTATGCGACTGCTAATCATAAGGTCTCGGGTTCGATCCCCGGGTCGGGCAATGTTATTGAGCTTTTTCCTAAAAAGAATAACTTTCAGTAGCAACCCGGAGTTTGGAAATGTGCCCGGTAGACGTTAATAGGCTTGCCACCTATTACGTGGGACTTAAACATAGCTAGCGAGTCGTGGGTGTGTAATACACCTCTGCCTACCCCCCTTCGGGGAATACAGGCGTGATGCTATGTTAAAAGTAAAATCTGATGCAGTACCAAGTATAAAAAGATATCCTTTTTAAAAGATATCCTAAATATTATATCTAACAGAGTGCACGTTACACCATCCATGCATCCATCCATCAGCCTTTTAAAAGTCCGCTGTTGGACATAGACCTCCCCAAGAATGGGGGATAGCGCCGTAATCGCCACGCTTGGTAGGCGAGTTGGCGATCGCAATGGATGATCTTAATACTCGAAGGAGTACTGCTGCTCACTCCTCTTGGTATTCTCAGTTGACTCTTACGACTCCCATGGGTGGAGAGGGGTGGGACAATTCTAAAGCAGGCCCCACGGCACGTTACACTAGGATCCTATACTATATATATACTTTTATAAAGCTGTAGGCTATATAGGCGTCTAAACACAAAACAATCTTTTTAGTTTTTTGTCTGTTTGTTCGTTCGCGCATCACGCAAAATTTACTAAACGGATTTTGATGCAACTTTTTTTATTTGATAGCTCTTGCTCTCCTCAACTTTTTTTATTAGACTGCACACACACAGGCAGTAAACGTACAATAAAAGATAGTACTGGTAGTCTGGTTATCGATATTCAACATCGTGTCGTCATTCTCCACAACACTAGATTACGCACACAATGACAAAACGTTAAACGCACACATAAAAAATATACACGCATTTGAAGCTGAAAGACTCCGTCCAGTGTATTATTGGTTCAAGGGTTATATATTATTTATAAATATATATGTTTAAGACTTTGGCAAAACCATGAGTCTAATAGAAACTTAAAGATCGATGTTTATAAGTTTTTGTAAGTAAAATTCATCAAAGAAGTCGTAGTTCAAGTCAGTCATATAACATTAGTCAGAGTCAAGTTTAAGTCTCGCTCCAGTAAAACGGTGGTGACCTTACTGAAGCTTCTATAGAGTTTTAGAAACAACAGGAAAACGTTATGTCACATTAAATCACTTGCCAACATTTATACACATACACAAATAGTTAATAAGCAAAAGGCCACCACATAACACATTAATACTTGAAATAACACAAGTTTAGGAAAATAATGCAGAGCGACGACATGATCTTTTGCATGTTCCCGCCAAAACTCCCACGTCATGATAGCATTGAAACCACAGAACAATAGTTCTCCTAGCAGAGATTGAAACGAAACTTTTGTTATACTGAACGATACAAGTCTAATCAGGACAAATATAATATATTTAAATAAAAAATAAACATTACACGTGCGTGATTCATTCATACCATTTCTTGAGTGTAACACTGGCACTTACGACAAAGGCACGTAACGCTACTTAATTGATATAATGGAAGAATTCGAGAAGTTATTTGTATTTTTGATATTTGCATTATTGCATTTAATATAATTTATTATTTACACAGTAGTAAAAAATGTAGATTTTTAATAATACAACCACGTGTATGGCTGCGATGAGATGATGATGATACAAATGGCAATCCGACATCCGTTATCTCTGCAAACACATCTAGAAAACAGGTGTGAGTCTATATTTGTTTTAATAGTCTGTAGAATTCTGTGTAAAATGGGACATAACCGGAAACTTCACATACCAATAATGCCAACCGTAAAATTTAATGCAAATATAAAAAATAAAAAATAGCGTCGTTTCAAATTATTTCGCGGCATTCTGAAGTTATTTAATTTTTATATGTAATGTAAAATACTAGAAAACTATTAATGATGGATATAGGGAAACTGTTAAAAAAAGTAAATAATATAAATGAATACATAGCCATTACTGAAGAGGCATCAGAAAAATGTAAAAAGTCAAAAATACAGCTTAACATGTCGAATGTTCTTGCTCTTACAAAAATTCGATCCCTTGAAATTGAAGTAGGTGTTTATTTAAATTATAACATAATCAAATATAATAAAATGAACATAATTAGATAATTATAAATATTTTAGCATATCAACAAATGTGAGCAGAATGGAATTGCATGTATAATATTTGAGCGCATGTTAAATTTGCCTCCTTCTAAGACTTGGGGAGTCCTGAGTAGACAGATGGTGAATCTTCTGCAGTACTGGCTTGATGCAGTCCGAAAACACTTGGTGAAACATAGCCCATATTGGTGGTCATTTTTGAAAATACTACTTATATTTGTTAAGGTATACATTTAGTACTTACTATGTTGAATAAGCCTGCAAAGGTCAGAATATTAACTGGTTGGTATTCTGTATTTTTTTTATTAGAACAACAAAACAATTGAGATGTGTCAGGGCCAGTCCTCGCACGGCACAGCTCTGACTTTTCAAATTATGTGTATTTGTTTACAAATTAGCACCATAATATCAATTGGTGAAGGAAAACATTGTAAGGAAACCTGCATGCTGATATTTTGTCAATTCTGCCCATCTGCACTGGGCCTGTGGGAGGCTACGACCTCAATCCCTTTCACTAAGGGAGGAGACCCGTGTCTAATAGTGGGGTAGTTAAAATTAAAAACTTATACATAATATATTAAAAAATATTTTCATATGCAAATTCAGCATTTAGACAGTTGTAATGGGACATTAGATAGATAGCTATTATAAATGCAAAGATTAAAATATTTAAATGTAATTTTAAAATAAACATGAACAACCAGATAACACATTCTTTAGCTTTCTTAAAAACCTTTGTAGTTTACAACTAACAGGAAATCATACAAATAAATGTACAACAGCTTTCATAATAATTTTATTTTTTTAATAATGGTGACTATAAAGTTTTATTGCCTTTGCAAGCTGATAAGACAGCTGATACCAGGTAGTAAATATATCACTACATTCCTCCTAAATTGCTGCACTGATTTTGATAAATACAAATATTTAAATGGTATTCCATATTTATGTTAAACATATTCTATTAAAAATACAGGAAATAGGCCATAAAGATGCTTCTCTACCTAATATATTGGTAGAACATATATCTGAGTGTCTATTGGACCTGGCTACAGCTGACCGACCTGATGCTATGCAGAGATATGAGATTTTACATTGTTTCAACTTGTACTCGGCTGAATCAACCAGGGAAATAAGATTTGCACTAAAGAACAAGTTTGATCAGTATTTGTAAGTATCTGGGCTGTGTTAACTGAGTTACAGCTATAGATTACAACATATGTAATCTATACTATTATTGAGACTTTTCGTAAAAAAAAGAAGAAAAATTCTCAGTAGCAGCCCGGAGTATGGAAATGTGCCCGGTAGACGTCAATAGGCTCGCCCCTATTACGTGGGACTTAAACATAGCTGGCGAGTCGTGGGTGTGTAGGACACCTCTGCCTACCCCTTCGGGGAATACAGGCGTGATGCTATGTTTACTATTATAAAGCTGTAACAGAGCTATGTGTGTACATTTAAAATACTTATTTGAAAAAAAAATGTCTGTATTAGGCTATATAGGCGTGTCTAAACACAAAACGATTCTTTTAGATTTTTTGTCTTTGTCTGTTTGTTTGTTCGCGCATCACGCAAAAACTACTGAACGGATTTTGATGCAACTTTTTTGTTTGATAGCTCTTGATTAGACTTAATAACTGGCACCCGCTACTATGTATGGAACCTGAGATATAATCAAAAAACTAGCTTTTGGCTATGGTGGAGCCACGGGCAAAGGCTAGTTACTAATAATAATGATCTCCCTAGACTTCGGCCACGGCCAGTGTCAACAGACACCTAAGCAGGGTAGTCGAGTGTGTGCACCAACGCAAGTGAACTCTGTTTGTTTCTGTTTTTTTTTTCACTTTCATACTCTGATGGACAGGCGTTCCGACACGACCGCAGATAGATCAGGCCAGGGACCAACGGTTTTAGGTACCTACTTTCCGAGGCACGGAGGTGAAACACCTCCAACTTCCTCCAGGCTGCTATCACGATACGATCAGATATGACATTCTGCCTAACTCCCCAGGAACTAAAAAGCAATTAATAATTGGTATTTACGAGTACATACGATTTCCGTGCTAGACACCCACTGATCTGTTTGAAGCCGGTGCCAGAATGTTTTTAATGTTATACTTTCTAATATGTATTTTTTAATGTTATTTAAGTATTTATATACAATGTATTCTTTTTATTACCTATGGACTTGGCACCGTCTTGGTCAGCTTGGTCTAGCACGGAAATCGTATGTAAATACCATGGACGTTTTATACGTCCATGGTATAAACCAATTGTTTATTGCTTTTTAGTGCCTGAGTTTTTTTTGTAGGCAGTTTCTTTTTTTAAATATATAGTTTATTTTTTTGCTTGTTTAGTGATTTTTTATAAAATAGGCATAGGTGGCCTTCCCTAAACGAAAAAAGTTCAGACAACGAAAAAATATCATCGATGTATACATTTTTAGGGTTCCGTACCCAAAGGGTCAAAACGGGACCCTATTAATAAGACTTCGCTGTCTGTCTGTCCGTCCGTCTGTCGCCAGGCTGTATCTCAAGAACGGCGATAGCTAGACAGTTGCAATTTTCACAGATGATGTATTTCTGTTGCCGCTATAACAACAAGTACTAAAAATATAATAAAAAAATATTTAAGGGGGGCTCACATATAACAAACGTAATTTTATTGGCCTTTTTTCTCGCTATTGATAACGGCAACAGGTAGACGCTTGAAATGTTTACAGAATATTTAGTTATATATTAACTTTATAAATAAATAATTAAATGAAAATAAAATTAATATTTAAGGGGGGACTCCCATACAACAAACGTGATTTTTTTTACTCGTTTTTGCACGATATTTATAGCGGCAACAGTTAAACGCTTGAAATATTCACAGAATATATAGTTAAGTATACTCGTATATTCACTTTCATCCATCCATCCATCAGCCTTTTGACGTCCAGTGCTGGACATAGGCCTCCCCAAGAGAACGCCACAACGAGCGGTCCTGTGCCGACCGCACCCAACGGCTCCCCGCGACTTTGACCAGACCATCGGTCCATCTGGTGGGGGGCCGTCCTACGCTGCGCCGTCCGATACGTCGCCACTCGAGAACCCTTCTTCCCAAACGGTTGTCGGTTCGTCGATGTGGCCTGCCCATTGCCACTTCAGCATGGCAACCCGGCGGGCTATGTCGGTCACTCTCGTTCTTCTACGGATATCCGTATTACGGATTCGATCACGTAGGGAAATACCAAGCATAGCCCGCTCCATGGCCCGCTGAGCGACTTTGAGCCTTGTTACGAGGCCAACATTCAGAGACCACGTCTCTGTTCCATATGTCATCACTGGTAACACACACTGGTCGTAGACCTTCGTTTTCAGACACAGCGAATATTGGACGAGAAGATCTTCCTTAGCTTCCTGAACGCTTATATTCACTTTAAAAATAAATAATTAAATTAATGTAAAACAAATATTTAAGGGGGGCTCCCATACACAAACGTGTTTCTTTACTCGTTGCGCATCTAAGTCTAAGTTGAAAACCACGAAATGAGTAAAATTTTACTTGCAAAATTTGGTAACAGCCAAACACCATGGTACGGAACCATTCGTGCGCGATTCCGACTTGCACTTGGCCGGTTTTTTATTTTTACAGTTTTGTTGATTTTTTAAAAACCACTGCACCGATTTCGATAAAATTTAAATGGGACCATTTCGGAATAAACCCCTTTCAAACAATAAAAGAATTTTGCAAATCCGTCAATATAATATGCCAGAGTTATGCCTGAAAATACATAAAAAACCCATCCGAATTGAGAACCTCCTCCTTTTTTTGAAGTCGGTTAAAAACTCAACAGCCTTTTGTTGGCCCAATCCGGATACCGAACCGCGAGACCACATGACCAGCAGTCGCCTACACTGTAAACTATCGCCAGACCACGTAGACAGATTCATACAATTAATAACGTGCCCCTATTGTAATTTATGATAATAAACATCTGATATAGAAATTGATTATCAGAAATTGATTCACCTTATTATATTAACGAATTCATAGTAAGTGTTGTTCTCATAACTAACAAAAACCGAGCAATAACACAAAGCTGATTTCGTGGGAAGCGGGAAGGATGTTTTCGAGAATATAAGAATCATGGGCTGAATTTGTATCCCCGTCAAATAAATAATAATAAGACGTACGTACCTAAATATATACAAAGGAATTGTGGTTATTCATGCGGTTAAATTCTACAATTATGAATCTCAGAAATATACAAATTAATAATAATGATATCATTACACTAGATAATAGGTTTAAATACTTACAATATAACATACATAAAAACAGCATCACGCCTGTATTCCCCGAAGTTGTAGACAGAGGTGTATTACACACCCACGATTCGCCAGCTATGATTAAGTCCCACGTAATAGGTGGCGAGCCTATTGCCGTCTACCGGGCACATTTCCAAACTCCGGGTTGCTACTGAGAATTTTTCCCTTTACGAAAAAACTCAATAACATTGCTCGACCCGGGGAATCGAAACTGAGACCTCATGATCAGCAGTCGCTCACACTACCGCTGCACTACAGAGGCAGTTTTTAAATACCAAATAACTTGATTTCGTTTTGCGGGACGTGTGAGGAGAGCTTTGGCATACGACTTCTTTATGAAACAAACAATACAATAGTTAAATATAAACAATATTTAGATAATAGATAAATATAAAAACGTAAGTAATAATAGAGCCTTGATTGTCCCAGCTGAGCATGAATGGGCCGGCTCAACCAGAGAAGTACCATCTTCTCACAGAAAATCAGGCAACAACTCTAGGTACTAATTATTTGTCTTCTTCTTCTTTGTCTCCACCTTATCCCACTCAGGTGAGGTCGGCACAGCGGATTTTTCTCTTCCACTCTCCTCTATCAGCCGTCATCTCAACACACACTCCTTTTTCTTCCATATCGTTATTCACACACTCCATCCATGTCTTTTTCGGTCGACCTCTTCCCCTTCTACCTTGCACTGCCATTTCCATATACCTTCTAGTTACATGCATCTCTCGACGCATCACATGTCCATACCCACCGTGCACCCTCACCCGCCCTTGCTACGGCGGATCACGGGAACCGCGTCGTTTTACCGCGATCCGCAGGCGGCAGCCCCTTCGGGCACCCTCTCTTGTGCGACGCCCCGCGCACTTGGGCGTCACACCTTCGCGGTAGGTTTCCGCGGACGGCAGGGTACTCCCCGACCCCACCGTCCGCAGCCTCGGCTAGGGCGGCAGCAGGCGCAGGTAAGCGCGCGCATACCGCCCCGAGCGCCGGCGGCGAATTAGGTCCGCGAAGGAGGACTCCTCCTGGGCCCTCTCCGCCACCTCCTTCCGCGAGATGACAGCCTCGCAGAAGGCGGCGACCACGGTCCAGGCCCTGTCACTGCCGATCATCGCTCGCGCAACGGCCGGCAGCGACAGGTCCACGCCTATGACTGCAGCGAGTTCCCGGCGCTGCACATCCCAGGCCGGGCATGACTCGAGCGTGTGCTGCGTCGAGTCCTCGCCGCAGTCGCAGTGGTGACAGCCTGGGGTCGTCTCCCTCCTAGCGATCGTGTGCAGGTATTTGCCGAAGCAAGGTGAGGACCCCGTGCTGCCGCCCTGCCCATTCTTCCAAGATCGGCTGTAGCGCCCCCACGGTCCAGAGACCAGCCCGGGGCGTCTCCAGCCGAGACCTCCACTTTAGGACGGTGGCGCGGCGGGCATCTTCCCGCCATGCTGAGATTACGCTTGCCGTCGACGCCCGCCGATAAACGTCGGCGAGCACTTCTGCCTCCAGATCCTACGGGGGGGTTCCGGCCAACGCGCAGGCTGCATCGCATGAGACCGTGCGGTACCCGCGTATTGCCCTGACCGCTATGACCCTCTGTGGACGCCACAGAAGGGCCCTATTGCGAGCGGCCAGGGACTCCGCCCACACGGGCGCGCCGTACAGTGCCATTGACCGTACTACCACTGCATAGAGTCGTCGACACGCGAGACTTGGTCCGCCCAAATTCGGCATCAGTCGCCCGAGGGAGGACGCCGTGCCGACGAGCTTTGTCCATACCACGCTAACCGTCCGCTTTTTAATTTAGTGATACTTTCACACTTCCTCCTCATTCCTTATCTTGTCCATTCTAGTCATTCCACACATCCATCTCAACATTCGCATCTCTGCCGCATGCACTTTTCTTTCATGCGCTACTTTCGTCGCCTAACATTCAGATCCATACAGTATGACAGGTCTAATAATAGTTTTATAAATTTTCCCCTTAAGTTTAAGGGACATTCTACGATCACAAGTTGTTGCGGAGACCTGTCGCCAATTTATCTAACCAGCGTTTATTCGGCTCGCCACGTCACGGTATATGTCGCCGTCGTTTTGGAATATAGAGCCGAGGTATTTAAAGTTGGAGCAGACTGGCAGGGATACACCATCTAAGGCGATTGGCGTGAAATCTGTAGAACCACCAAAGTCACAAAACATGTGCTCGGTTTTTGTTCGACTGATCTTCAGACCCACGTTTTCCAACCTTTCTTGCCATTTTGCCAGTCTCCTCTGCACCTCAGGCCCTTCCTCTCCAACGAGAACAATTTCGTCGGCGAACAGCATACACCAGGGCGCCTCCTCCTGTATGTCCGATGTTAGAGCACCCATTATTAGGATGAACAGATAGGGGCTTAATTAAAGCTGATCCCTGGTGCAAGCCTACAGCCACACTGAACTCGTCGGTATCGCTAGCTGCGGAGCGCACATAAGTACTGGCTCGACCGTACATAGCTTGAACAAGCCGCTGGTACTTTCCTGGCACTCCTTTTACTTTCATACTCCACCACAGAACCTCTCGAGGAACCCTATCATATATTTTTTCCACGTCAACGAACACCATGTGCAAGTTATTATGTGCACGACGGTACTTTTCACACAATTGGCGAAGTGCAAAAATGGCGTCCGTTGTACTGCATCCCGTATAAACCCAAACTGGTTCTGTGATACTTCACTCTCTTCTCTCATTCTTCTCGCTATCACTTTCTCCCAAACTTTCATACTATGCGACATGAGCTTTATTCCTCTATAATTGTTGCACACCTGTACATCACCTTTGTTCTTAAAAATAGGGACAAGTGAGCTCTTGCACCACTCGTCAGGTATAGCCTCTTCTTGCAACAATTTATTGAAGAACAAAGTCAGCCACCTCCATCCATCTGCTTTCAAAAACTTCCAAACCTCTATTGGGATCCCATCTGGTCCAGTAGATTTTCCATTCTTCATATCTTGTATAGCCTTTCTTACTTCTTCCATACTTACTTCCTTTACCACACCAGTATTAATTGGAACATTTTGTAATTTACTACTCCAGTCATTCTCTTCATTCATAAATTTTTCAAAATAACTCTTCCATCTTTCTCTGATTTCCCCATCATTTGTTAACACTCTCCCCGCGCTATCTTTCACGCATTTAATGTGGCTAAAATCTCTTCCATCCTTCTCTCTAGCTTTTGCTATCCTATACAGGTGTTTTTGTCCTTCAGGGCTTTCTAATGTGTCATACAATGCATCTTGTGCGTTGGCCCTGGCAATTGCTACAGCCTTTTTAGCTTCCTTCTTATTTCTTTTATATTCTGTTTTTAATCTTTCTTTCAAATCAAAGTCTCGAGGATCTGTTTTCTGTAGCTTTTGGAAGGTCTTTTTCTTTTCTTTAAGCGCTTTCTGTACTTCATCGCTCAACCACCAGGCCTCTTTATCTTTAATTTTCTTTCCCGTTGACACCCCAAACACACTTTTAGCCACATTCCTTATGCACTCAGCCATTCCATTCCAACAATAATTCACTGTTCCTCCACTCAAGTCTTCCATTTCTATCATTTTATCTACTACTTGCTTTCTAAATTTCTCATCACAATCATTCTTCCGAATCATATGCCACTTTATTTTCGGAACAGGTTTGGATTTGTGTTTGGTTGCGTATGTAATGTTTTGATTCTAGTACTAATAAACGGTGTTGGGGGGCTAAGGATTCTCCTGGGATGATTTTACAATCTTTAACAGCACTAATTTTGTGTCGTCGAATCAAAAAATAATCTACTTGTGTGTTACTGTTTCCACTTTTGTATGTGACGAGATGCTCCTTAGGTTTAGTAAAATATGTGTTGACTATTGCTAAATCAAACGCCAAAGCAGCTTCTAGTAAGGTTTCGCCGTCTTCATTTCTTGTTCAAAACCCGTATCCTTCATGCACTCTTTCATATCTATCACTCCTTTCTCCCACATGGCCATTGAAGTCTGCACCCACATAGAAATCTTCTGAATCTGGACTATCCATCATCAGCAGATCAAATTTAACCCAAAACTTATCTTTTATTCTTCTATCACATCCAGATTGCGGGGCATATGCACTAACAATATTTACAACCAAATCATCTTTCACTAATTTTACTAGCATCAGCCTATCATTCACTCGTCTTACATCCGTCACGCATTCTTTCAACTCCCTATCTAGTACAATCCCAACACCATTCTTTCTACCATCACTCCCACTATAAAATAATTTGTATCCTTCACCAATCTCTCTAGCTCTTGCTCCTTTCCACTGCGTCTCTTGCAAGCATGCCACATTTATTCTTCGCTTCTTACGTACATTCGCTACCTCCCTTGCCCTTCCAGTCATCGTCCCTACATTCCAACTAGCATACCTCATTCTTACTTCACGGACTTGCTTCTTATGTTGCACCCGTCCCTGATGCGACAACCCTAACCCATTTCCCACAGGTGCCGGATGCTGCCCCTGCGCGGCGCCTGCAGGGTACGAGCTCTATCGGCCTTATCATATATCCTTCTACTCACGCTTCTATTTTCGCTGTGAAATGTTGTGGCTAAGTTTTATGACCGGCCGCCTGCCTGACGTCAACCCTCCTTGGGACGCTTCGCTGGTGGATTTCCCGCCACCTAGACGGGGTAGGCGCTAGATGTTCAGTCCTAGTTTCCCCTGGTCGCCTTTTACGACCTCCCTGGGCCGATAAGGGAGCGGACATATTCTTAGCCGGGTCCGCACGGCATCCGAGGTACAAATTATTTGTGAATAAGGAAAAATATTTTTTGTACAAGCGGGAATCGAACCCGCGTCTTTTCCAATCCGGGGAAGTGCTCTAAGCTACTGAGCTGTAGTATAGATCTTTCGATCATCCCAATCTCCGTATTGCATTTGTCTTTACGACCAACGCCATCTATCGAAAAGCATTTACATGCATTAAACCAACTGTAGGTACTCCTACTATTGTGTCACCTATTCGTACTGTGAGTGAGACCGCCGGAGTCCTAAAGCCCGTACTCATTCTCCACTATCCTCATCCCCTTATTATTCTTGCTCTCCACCTTCCTGTGTCCGTAAACCTACCCAATATTCTTACCCGCCCTTTCTTTTTGTTAAGGCGGGAAAAAATGTTCTAACCGTAACGGTAGTGTGGGGCCTTCACCCACTAAAGAAACCCGCCGTGTGCCGTCTCTCCGCCTTTATTGGCGGGCCACTGGAACTATAGACCCCATACTACCCTGTTCGTTGCCCCGAAGGACTGGGTGTGCGGTTAGGTACATTTTTTCCCACCATAACAAAAAAAATTACAGTTATTTGTATTCACGCCTTGAATACGATTTCAACAGCACGAAGCTATCATCGTACATGTGTGTCTGCGGTTACCTGCCGACCCAGTACAGCATCATGGAGACGTTGCTGAGGTGGCTGGTACCGCGCCACGACCGCACTTTGAGGATCACATGCGCCACAAAGTGGTTTCCGACGAAGTTGTACGCTGAAAATACTGTTGATATATTTCTGGAAAGACCGTGGAAGAATTTTTTTCAGGTATGTATTTGTCGTTAACCCTCTTACACGGACACGAGCGTTTTCCGCAACACTAGAAAGATAATTTGCGAAATATGGAAAAAGAGAACTTTAGTGCGAGCGGGAATTGAACCTGCGTCCCTTCCAATTAGGGAAAGTGCTCTAACTGCTAAGCCATCGCACTGACCAACGGCCATTCTCAATCTCCACATCACATTTGTATTTACGACCCAGGATTCTCGGATCGGAAGGGACGTTTTTCCATATTTCACAAATAATTTGTCCTTTAAAGTAGCTGAGCATGTCAAGTACTAAAATACAGATCACAAATGATTAGAAAGATTGTAAAACATAATAGCAAAGTGGTCTAAAAAGAGTTTCGTTTTTACAACTTCACGGGCTAGCGAAGTGAATATCACCCAGTCCCGGAGCCCATGGGAGCCCACGGGCTCCGGGAGTATGAGCGACGGAACTGCGCAAGGCGAGCTTTTTAGTGGGTAAAAAGTTTGTTTCCTCTACCGAAGTGATTGCAAGCGCTGTACCGATGGTCTTCCAGCGAAGAGATCGCGCACGGCGGTTAATTTAGTGGGTGAGGGCGGCGCACATTTGCCCTGTCTCTACCTCGGTAAACATAGGTAGATAAAGGGTTATCCATGATTTCCAGTTATTGTAAGGGTGTTTCGTTCTACATATGTCATTAAAAGATATTTGTTTCTCCCGCAGAGATATATTTTTTTAAAGGCAACTCCCTGCACTAAGGGAAAATCTTTGCATTGCGGGGGACTCTACAAACATACAATTTCACGGACATAAATTACACCCAGACTCAGAACAACCATTTATTGATCACACAGAGAGTTGTCCTGTATGGGAATCGAACCCACAACACTCGGGCGTAAGGCCGGTATCTAAACCACTCCACCATTTGTGCAGTCACTGTGTTCGTTTATTCGTCGCTACTCACTTTTACTCCCCAAATAGAACGACTCCCGGTGCGCCAGACTACGTCGAAAATGGAACTTTTGCCCCGATGATTAGATTGATAGAGCCGTTTTTGTGTTACATTGGATATGGGTTATCCCACACAGGAAAATTACTACCAGGTTGGGAGGACATGTTTTTTTAATGGAAGTAGTTCACCCATGGCCTGATGGTAAGTGGTGACAGACGTTCACGGAACTATCAGACGCACATCTAAGGCCGTGCCGTGTACAATGCATAAGATATAGTGTCTTCTACCTATATTTTTCTGGCCTATTGATTATTCTGGCCTTTTAGTGAAGACTCACTTAATAAAAGCAATGCCCAGAATAATTTGGTGGTGACGTTTTTGTAAGCTTTTATCCCTGAAGAATCCCTTTAAATGTAGTCCTATTGTATATTTTTTGTGTTATTTTTTAGGATGCAAGAGATTTTCTAAATACACATAACTCGAGAAGCGACCTTATTACTTCAGTTCTTTGTAGAAAACTTTCAGTTGGAAATATTGTTATTATATCTGTGAGTTAGTTTTTCATTTTTCCTTATGTTAAGTACTGTACTGAAAGCAATCTTTTTTTTTTTTTTTTTTTTTTTATTTTAGGTGGGCAAAAATGTCCTACCGCACACCCCGCTGCCCGGGGAGACAACGGGGTAGTGTGGGGCTCTCACCCACTAAAAACCCACCGTGCGCCCTCACCCGCCCTTGCTACGGCGGATCACGGGAACCGCGTCGTTTCTCCGCGATCCGCAGGCGGCAGCCCCTTCGGGCACCCTCTCTTGTGCGACGCCCCGCGCACTTGGGCGTCACACCTTCGCGGTAGGCTTCCGCGGACGGCAGGGTACTCCCCGACCCCACCGTCCGCAGCCTCGGCTAGGGCGGCATCAGGCGCAGGTAAGCGCGCGCACGCCGCCCCGCGCGCCGGCGGCGAATCGGGTCCGCGAAGGAGGATTCCTCCCGGGCCCTCTCCGCCGCCTCCTTCCGCGAGATGACAGCCTCGCAGAAGGCGGCGACCGCGGTCCAGGCCCTGTCACTGCCAACCATCGCTCGCGCAACGGCCGGCAGCGACAGGTCCACGCCTATGACTGCAGCGAGTTCCCGGCGCTGCACATCCCAGGCCGGGCACGACTCGAGCGTGTGCTGCGCCGAGTCCTCGCCGCAGTCGCAGTGGTGACAGCCTGGGGTCGTCTCCCTCCTAGCGATCGTGTGCAGGTATTTGCCGAAGCAACCGTGCCCCGACAAAACCTGCACCAACCGGAAGGTGAGGACCCCGTGCTGCCGCCCTGCCCATTCTTCCAAGATCGGCTGGAGCGCCCCCACGGTCCAGAGACCAGCCCGGGGCGTCTCCAGCCGAGACCTCCACTTTAGGACGGTGGCGCGGCGGGCATCTTCCCGCCACGCAGAGATTGCGCTTGGCGAGGGGCGGCTGCCCCCCGCCCGCGCCGTCGACGCCCGCCGATAAACGTCGGCGAGCACTTCCGCCTCCAGATCCCAAGGGGGGGTTCCGGCCAACGCGCAGGCTGCATCGCACGAGACCGTGCGGTACCCGCGTATTGCCCTGACCGCTACGACCCTCTGTGGACGCCACAGAAGGGCCCTATTGCGAGCGGCCAGGGACTCCGCCCACACGGGCGCGCCGTACAGTGCCATTGACCGTACTACCCCCGCGTAGAGTCGTCGACACGCGAGACTCGGTCCGCCCAAATTCGGCATCAGTCGCCCGAGGGCGGACGCCGTGCCGACGAGCTTTGGCGCAAGACGGCGGAAGTGCTCGTCGAAGTGCCACCGTCCATCCAATACCAGGCCCAGGTACTTGATGTGGGCCTGGATTGGAAAGCCCACACCGTTGACCGTTATCGAGGCGCCGGCGGGTGGGCCGCGTCGGGGCCCATGGAAGAGTAGGGCCTCCGACTTTTCAAGGGCCACCCTAAGCCCCAGCGCCTCGATCCGCCTGACCACCTCCGCGGTTCCTGAGGTGGCCAGCGTTGCCGCCTCCTCGAGGGTCCCGCCCCGGGCTGTGACGAGCGTATCGTCTGCGTAGCAAATTACGCCCAGCCCGGGGGGGAGCCGGCCACGGAGGACCCAGTCGTAGCCGATGTCCCACAGGAGCGGCCCTAGAACCGAACCCTGCGGGACGCCGCACGACATAGCCCTCCTTACAACGTCCCCTTCCCGGTCCACGAAGAGGACGCTGCGGCCGTCGAGGTAGTCCGCCACCAGCCGCCTTAGGTAGAGGGGCACTCCATGGTACCGGAGTGCCTCCTTGATGCAGCCGAATGGCAGACTATTGAAGGCGTTGGCGATGTCGAGCGACACCGCCAACAGCACTTCCCTCGAGGTGACGGCCTCCGCAGCCGCGGCCTTCAAGCGCAGGATGGCGTCGACCGTAGACCGACCCGCCCGAAATCCGAACTGGGCATCGGACAGGTCGGGGCCGACCGCGCCTAGGTGCCGGACGATGCGGGCAGCGACTACCCGCTCGAGCAGTTTGCCCGCCTCGTCCAGCAACACGATGGGCCTGAAGGCCGCGACTGTATTCGGAGACCGTCCCGGCTTCGGCAGGAGCACGAGCTTCCCCTCCTTCCAGCAGTCAGGGAACCGTCCGGACACCAGGCAAGCGTCGAACAGTCCCCTGAGGCGGGGCTCTAGGTGGTCGAGGACCAGGGCCAGCACTCGGGCGGGAACCCCGTCCGGCCCGGGGGCGGCGCTTCTCCGCATACGCGCTGTCGCCGCCCCCATTTCCGTCGTCGTCACGGGCGGTACCTCCCCGTCGTCGGCCTCCCGGTCGTCATCTGGCGGAGCCATGACCGGGGGCGTGTGCACCGCCCGTGAAGGGAATAGTCCCTCAACCACCTCAGAGAGGAAGCCCGGCTGGAGGGTCTCCGTAAGGGGGGGGCCCTGGGCGCGGAGCTTGTTGAGCGCCGCGCGGTACGGGCGTCCCCAGGGGTCACACTCGAGACCCTCCAGCATCTCCTGCCTTTTCGCGTCTTTGGCGCGACAGATGGCCAGCTTTAACACGGCGCGCGCACTGCTGTACGCCGCATACAGCCGGCCCTCCCGCTCTTCGTCGCGGATTCGGCGACGGCGGCTGCGGGTGTAGGACCTCCGGGCACGAATACAGGCCGCACGGAGGTCCGCCAGCTCCGGGGACCACCAGTAGACCCCCTTCCGTCGGGGCGGGCGCCGCACGCGGGGCATGGCCGCATCGCAGATCTGCGTAAGCATGCCGCGTATGCGGCCAGCCTCGGCGCCCACGTCTTCCGTCAGGGGGGGAGGCAGCCAAGATTGAAAGATGGCCGCCTCCACCAGCAGCTCCCGGTCGAGCCTACCCACAGCCCAACGCGGAAAAGCGGGAGTTCTGTCCGCCACGTGACCCCTGCTGGCGCCCTGAAGGGTCCGGGAGACCTCTATCTGAATGTAACTGAAAGCAATCTACTGTAAGATGGACAAAAATGGCCATGTACGGATTTACTGCAATCAACTATTTTCCTCTACAAACTGAAGCACATCAACATAATTATTTACCTAGTGAATGGTAAAAAGTGAAAAGGCTACCAAATTGTACCACATAAATTATTATACACTATTATTACAAAACTATAATGATTGAATGAAACTTAAGGGTTTAAGTCTTCGAGTTTCGTATCCGATTCTTCTCGTGGTTCTTGTTTTTCAAGCCTAGAGATGTATATCTATATCACTAGTAATTATAATAATTAGATATTAGTAAATAAATAAATAATTTTGACCACTTTTAACAGTTTATGATGTGCTAATGGGGCATTTGACGAAAATCTCACGTACCTAGCGATACCATTGTCCTTTACATCCTCACTCTCTTTCTCTCCCTCTCTCTTGCTCACACACACACACACACACACACATACACAATACTTTTTAGCTATGCCTAATAATTTCATGTCTCTTGCAATACTAAGAAGCTTAACTAATGTAATTTCTTAAGTGGTACTTATAACCACGGTCCGAAAGGGGACATATGGAGGGGTAACACAGGTAATATTTTACCTACTTCAAGCACCAGTGATCCACAGCTGGAATATTGTTTAACACAGCTTTAGCTTAAGTTTCTTTATCAATGTGATTTGGTGAGAAAATAAACGATTATTATAATCCAGGAACACAGACAAACAGATGGTAATCATGAATATCTACGAGCCCCGATGCAAAATAGTTCGTCTAGTATGGAAAGTAGTGCAAAGCGTAAAATATAGAAAGTAAATATTGGTAAAATAATTAAGAACGTTTAATAAAAAGTAAACCACAATTTGAGGAACATTTTAAAGTTTATTTTAACATAACTGAAATTCTTTCATGACTTTACACTCAGACTAAGAACTAGACAGAGCGAAGAAAATTCTTTGACATGTATGAGCGAGAACACAAGATACAATTTACTGGTGCAAAAAACAGACAGTCATAGATTTTTGTCTTTGTCGCCGTGGCCAGTTTTTGGTATTGTCACGATGTCAAAATGCTTTGTCTGTCACGATTCAACTGACATAATCGAACATTTGTATAAAAAATCGGGTTTTACATTATATTTATGTATTAAATCAGTGTTTTGAGAAAAAGACTACGTGATCATAGTGCTTGTAAAATAGTTTACTATGCTACAAAACCTACAGCGAGCGAAAAAATACAGGTACAACATTTCATTCATATGTAGTCGAAAATGAAATAATTTAATGATTGAATGCTATAAAGTGATATAAAATGGAATTTTTTTTACTCGTAATTAATAATTAAGATACACTCGCAAAACACGTTTTATAGCTAAATTTCTATTACTGAGATTTGTTTCGATGTTGCCTTATTGCGAATTTAATTTGCCCAGTTTTCACTTTACTAATAAATTTATATGTAATTTATGAGATGATGATAAAAAATTACCATTGTAGGTTTTCGTCTAATCTGGATGCGAGATCGAAATGAGTGGATGCTACGGGAAAACGAGGCAACCCACGAAATACCCAAAATATGTTTCACGATATTTTGTTGATGTTTCATTATACATAATAAGAAAATAGTAACGTTGGGAGCAAAATCATTGCCAGTGAATATGTTCATGTAAGTATAGCTTTTAAAGTCTTTGTACTTCAACTTTGTAAGTAAATCTCAATTCTAGATTATGACTACCGCTGTAGTCATAATCTAGAATTTAGAGAAAAAGATTTGCTCTCTCTCTCTTGTGACACCTGCCTGGGGTTTAAGAGTTTCAAAACAAAATTCCAGGAGTAAAACAAAATTAAATAAGATATATTCACACCCCAAATGGTAGGTGGCAACACAAATTTATGAGGTCGTGGTATTCGTCCTATAGCTAACTTCACCACTTGTAGTATTCTCTCTCCCGTGGGACTGGCCATGAAGCACATCGTTGCGTTTTTAGCAGGAGATAGCCGTTTATTCTTTCATTTCATATCAGTGAAATGAAATGGTGAGCACTGGCTTGACAATACTCTCAGTATAGTTGAGTCCATGAGCGACGGTTGACATTTACCATCAGATGGGCCGTGGCTCGTCTGCCACTAAATGCAATAAAAAAAAAGTTCTTATTCAATTAATTAAATCAGCGCTGGAAGGAAGATAATTCTTTTCTTATTTGACCCAGAAAAGAAAGAAAAGATCATTTAATTATATTCTTGTGTACTATTATTTTATTAAATATAACTTATTATTATTTACCAGATGAGATATCGAACAGAACGGCAATTTATGGAGCAGCAATACTTACCTTGCATCAAGGCTCCAAGTCTTGGTATTTCCCTACGTGATCGAATTCTTATTACGGAGATCCGTAGAACGTGAATATCCGACATAGCCTTATACGACATAGTTTGCATGCTGAAGTGGCAATGGGCAGGCCATATCGCTCGACGAACTAACAATCTTTGGGGAAAAAGGTTTTCGAGTTGTGATCACGTATCAGACAGCGCAGCGTAGTATGGTCTACCACCAGATGTACTAAATATATGGTCAAAGCTGCAGGGAGCCGTTGGGTGCAGTCAGCACAAGCCCACTAGTTCTGGTGCTCTCCTGGGGAGGCCAATGTCCAGCAGTGGACGTTTAAAGACTGATGGTTGGATGAATAGAAGGGGTGGTAGATTTACTTTTAAATAATTATTTTGATAAACGTTGTAATTTTCAATTAAATATTTGTTACGAAGAGTTTCTTATTTACGATCAAGTTACAGACCTCATTCTAACTATCGTTTATTTTGCCCAAATATGGTTAAATATTTGTCAACCTGGCAACATTTAAAAAAAATATTGCTGTTTCAAGTGCGGCCACGCTGTGGCTCTGTCTAGTTCTTAGTCTGAGACTTTACACAACATAAAAAATTTTAAAAAATATTCTAAAAAAAATAACGCAAAAGTATTCGTCTACCCTTGTCACTCACGCAAAATAGTTCGTCTACCACTTAGTTGTGTCGCCTTTGCTCTCAATGACAACTTTAATGCGAAGAGGCATTGTTGCAACCAACGCTGCACAATGGCGTAATTGACTCCCAGACAGCCAAGAGTTTAGCCTTTAAGTCGCTTTTCGATCTTGATGGTTTTTTACGGAGAACTTTTTTCATTTTCCACCATAGGGTTTCGATCGGCGACAAGTCCGGGCTGTTAGATGATGGATGGATGGTTTCGATTGTAGGGATGCTTTTCGCCAGTAGCCACGTCTTTGTTGTCCTTGCAGTATGGCAGGAAGCACCATCCTGTTGAGAAATGAAGGAATCTTGATGCTTAAGTGACGGAATAGAGGGCAGTAAATTCTCTTCCAAAAGGTTTTGATACCTTGCAGCATTGATAGAACCATCCACAAACTGCATACCACCAACACCTTGTGCAGACATGCAGCCCCATCATAAGAGACGCCGGAAACTCACTTTGCGTTTGAGACAATCAGTATGAAATGCCTCATTTTTGTTCCGGATTACCTTTTTCCTTTCATCGCCGACTGTCACTTCAAATTTGGACTCGTCACTCCAAATGAGTAGTATCATTGATCGGAAGTCCAATTCAAATGATCATGAGCAAACTTCAACCTCTTTTACTTTTGTACAGCAGTCAACAGTGGTTTCTCCTTAGCGGTGTTAAATCCGTAACCCATTCTTTTTAAGACTCTTTTGCAAGTATCAACTGAGACGTCTTTGTGAATCATGTCCTTCCATTGCCGTGAGTTCTCCAGCTCGAGCACGACGATTATTTTTGATAATTTTCTTCAGGATTCTGTTTTCTACTGCACTTGTGATGCGTAGTCGACCAGTTTTCTTCAAACAAAAAGTCGTTCTATTCTTTTTATAGTGCTGAATGATAGATTGGACTGTAGACCTGGGAAGTATCAAGTCTTTAGATACCTATTTGGTAACTTGATTTGCCAGCATCGACCCCACAAACTATTCGCTTTCGAAGCTCTTCACACACGGGTTTGCCACGACCCATTGTTATTTGAAAACTAATGAAAAAAACTGAAATTTTCAGAATTTATACTGTCTCACTTGACAAATGACACAGAATTACATTTACAAATTTAAATTATGCATCATAATTGTACAAAGAAGGAATAATCTTATTTAACTCACGATAGACGAACTCTTTTGCATCGATTAACAATTAGACAAATATTTTGCTTATAACTTCTTCGAATTTAATACAGGATATGTATAAAATTAAAAAGCTAAAATAGTTTATTGCGTCTTTTTTATATACAATATCATTGGTTCATAATTAAAAAATGGCATAAGTAACGCGACATGTGATAGTAGAACAGCTTAATAGTTTATATAGATATATAAAAATAATGAAGTTAGAAAAAATCTCACAGAGAAAATTTCACACTAGACGAACTATTTTGCATCGGGGCTCGTACCACCTTTAAATAATGAGTGATAGGATCAGCTATCTTCATCTAACAAAACACGTCGAAATGTTTCATGGCTACAAATTTAATATGAAAAAAAAAACTATATGGTTGTCTGTAAAGTCGGTTTACGGACGATAATTTTACGTGATAACGTCATATAGGTAGGGATAGATGCGTCACAAGCCGAACGCTTAGGTCGATCGTGCCTCTCTATCGCTTGTTCCGCGCTCACGCTTGTACGCTCGGCTCAGGCGGAACGTGACACTTTTTCGTGCGTCCAGCCGGCGTTCATCGATTGATTTATAAGACGTTATCACGTCAAAATCCATTACAAAACCTAAATATTTTAATTTTATTTTACTTTACCGAATATCACGTGATACTTCCAAATGGTGCTGTTCAGGATAAACATTACAAAGACTCCTGGCTAGATGTCAACTCCGCCAGTAAATGTATATCGGTGCTGTTGGATCCGAAAGTGTTGGACGAGTTCGGCTGTACCACCTATAAATCGTTCGAGACGTTGATTATTTCCGATTACAATGTACAGACGGCGAAGTTGTTCCGGTAAGGCTAAGAAACTTAACTTTTTTTTCTATACGTCGTTCTTTATACCGTTTTGTACAAGGCGATACCCCTTTTTAGTACATCACTGGTTAAATGTGGTTATCTCGCCCTGGATATAAAGGTGGTTTCAGATAATTTCATGCCTCCAATTTATGGCAGCATTCGGGAAGCTAAGGAAGAACTTCTCGTCCAATATTCCGCAGTATTTGAAAACGAAGGTCTACGACCAGTGTGTGTTACCAGTGATGACATATGGAACAGAGACGTGGTCTCTGGATGTTGTCAAAGCCGCGGGGAGTCGTTGGATGCGATCGGCGCAGGACCGCTCGTTATAGCGTTCTCTTGGGGAGGCCTATGTCCAGCAGTGGACGATGAAGGGCTGATGGAAGGCTGCATCTATGGAACTGGAATATTGGCATTACCGTTACAACACAACTGACAATAGGACAACTGACATTAGTGGTTACAACACAACTGACAATTGGACGAGAAATGAGAGTGAAATTTTAAGGATGCGTCACGTACACACGTTGTTATATTTTATAAATTCCTTATGGAGGTAGACTAGTCAAGTCCCACTAGATGGTAAGTGGTAACCGTTGCTCATAGATGTTGATAGGATGGCTATCTCCATATAAAGCCAAATACCACTGATTCACGGGTGGTCACACGGCAGACGTTGGTACCGACCCGCTCGGGTCCAATAACATGTGAGTACCCACCTTTACCACCAGTAATGCGTGTGATAAGCTTACTTTCCTGAGTCGCCTCGTACGACACCCGCAGGAAAGAATGGGGTGGTGACACTTGTATTTTTAATCTATCACCAAACGGACAAAGGGAGGTGAATTGGTAATAATTATAATTATGAAGACAGAAAGTTATTCTTTCAAAAGAAAGCTATAATTATCCCTTCGCATGTTTATCGAACAGACGGATATAAGATAAAAGATAACATAATATGACGGCTATTAACGCAAAACATACTTAAACAAAAATTCCAATGAATTGAGTAACCTCTTCTTCTGTTTACGGAATCCGTCAAAATAATCTTATCTAATCGACTGCACCGATTACTCATCCTATTTATGCAAAAGGCGAAACGAACGATTCGTGCTACTTGATAACGTTCTACGAATCAGACATTAATTTAGCCTGAGATAGGCACACCAAAACTACGTAGTAATATTAGATATTCGATGCCAATATAGACTCGATGAGTCACAATTGAACGTAATGTGCTTATTATATCAGTAGAAAATTCTATTATCACAGAATTATCAAACGCGTAGAGATTAGTTTTAGAAGAAAAAGCGTAGAGGCTGCATTGGTAACGACGACGTAAGAGAGTGAGTAGGTCTAAAAGAGAGTATTGGTGTAAAGATGCGAAAGGGAATGCGCCGATGGTTCGGACATGTGGAAAGAATGCCGGACGAGCGACTAGTTAAGAAGATATACAATGTGAAAGTGGAAGGATGTAGGTACAGGGGGAGACCGAGACTGACCTATCTAGATCAAATCGGTCATGTATTGATGGGTCAGGAGGGGGCTCTGAAACCGGCGAGCGTGTATGAAGATAATTATGAATGTTGAGGAAGCCAGTGATATATGTAAGAATAGAGCCTTTTAGCACTTCGTTCTCTCTGCTTGTTCCGCGAGGTAGATGGCGTGGTGATAAGTAAGTATAGATAAGGACCATCCAATGGTACTACGTAAGTATGCAGGATCAGGGGGACTATGGGGATCAATGGTTTTTAACTTTTGCTGAAGCATGTTGGAATTGTAAAATATTCGGGGAAGTGCTCTAGCCCGCTGAGCCATCGCAGTAGCTGACGGCTACACCCAATCTCCACTTCACAATTGCTTTTTAGATGTCTTTACGACTTATGCGATCTAGCGGATGCTTTTACATATATTCCCGAATAGTACTTAAGTTTAATTTTGCAATTAACATTTATACTATTTGATGGCGCGATTTTTTTAAATTTCAATATGTATTTAGCACTTGACGTGCTCACTTAAAGAACAAATTTTTGTGAAAGTGGAAAAAGAGAGCTTTACTGCGAGCGGGATTCGAACCTGCATCGCATCCAATCCGGCGAAGTGTTCTAGACCGCTAAGCCATCGCTCACTCATTTATCGGTTGAAAGTTAATATTTTAGTTAGGTACGTAATTGCGTTTTTATTTCAAAGTAGGTACTCGCATCTTTCAGCAATCTTCTAAGGTAATGACAGTGTTTAAGGAAGTTTTATTATAATCAAATCATCATCGATTAAAATCTGACCGTTAATTCGTCCGCGGGGGTACGCAATTTAAATACGTCACTACGGCACATTTAGTATGTCTTAGCTGTAGTATAACTATCTTACAAGAATCATCCATTTATCCGGGATAAAAGTTGGCTGCGTCCTTTTTTGGGTTCCGGACTATAAATATGTATAATTTCACGATGATTATGTATTAGTAGGTTCGGCGCGAAAGTGTAACAATCAAACGAATTCACTTTCAAAATTATAATATTATTATGATGAACGTCGGTGATACAGTTAGCCAGTAATACACTGTTGCTACCAAACAGCAAATGGCATAGAGGTCAAATCCATAAATAGCAACCCCGGGGTCTCGAATTTAAAAATTATGTTTCGACAACTAATTTATAAACCTCAGACTAACTAAAAAATATAGACTGAGCATTACGAACAATCCAGTGAAGCCATATAAAACCATGCCAAACTTGTAATTACACGCGCTCACGCACACAAATACAAACAGAACCATGCCAAAATGAAGTTTCATAAACCAGAGTATGATTTAAAATTACTCAAAATTACTTGACTATTTAGTACATACGTTACCTACATGACTACGTCGTCAGCGCCATAATATTCCCTATATGATTTGCTGTAAACTTTATACTTTTACTTCCTTTATGTTTTAAACATAAAATATTTAAAAAATTATCCAGATTTATAGAGATTACTTATTTCCGATGACAACACTTTGATCGCACACATCTTTCAAAAAATGGCTACACTTTTTAGTTGACATTGCGGTGTCTTTATTTTTTGGTTATTTATTCTGAGTTATAAACTGACTTAATCATAAAGTTGCGGTGTGTGTGACGATGACTGTATCTTTTATTTATAGTTGTCTTTTATAGGGAATCTCAGTTAGTCATACTGTCAATACAAACAATAAGTCCGCCGAACGTTGTCCCGTCAAACATGAAGCTCAGCGATGACGTTGCCTGTGACGTCACTGCCGTTGTGACGTCACACTGCGATATGAAGAGACTCGACTCTGCGCTGCGAAGAGTACTGGATGATAAATATCAGGTATGGTCATATGGCCACGGCTCATGCTATGGTGTGGTGAGAGTCAGTTTCTTCAATAAAGACTTTTTACCTTTTACTGATTCTTCGTGAGGGACTGATGCGTGAAGTAAGTTACTGAAAAGAAACTTGTCACAGGTCACCGGAAACCCCGCAATGAATTTTCACTTGTATTTTTTCATAATGTATCGCTTAAAAATGTTCTTATAAAAGTGTTTTAAGAATATTATTTCCCATTCCACAGGATCACAAAATTTTTCGGGGATATAAAATAGCCAAACTTTTTTTATGTAGGTACTCCACACCATATGTATGCAATTATATATCTAAGTAGTACGGCATCACATAAACAAACTCACTCGCTAGGCTTGATCAGGGAAGTACCACCCTCTCACAGAAGATAAATATGAAACAACATTAGGTGGTGTCGTGTTTCGTATTATTCTTCCTCCACCTCATAGGAGGTGGAAAGGGATAGCCCTTTCCTTCGCGTTGGCGACGCGTGAGTGATGCCTTTGGTGTTATAATATACTATAGGCTACGGTAACCACATACCTACCATCAGGTCCTTATCTTGTTTGCCTGCCTTACCTACGCAGGTCGCAAACAAGATACATAAGATATAAAAAAAATTGCACATTTATAATTCCCTAGTACATTCCCCGCGGCTTCGCTCGCGTCATAGTATTGTCGATGAAAAATCAATTTCGGATAGGATTCCTATTATTAGGTATAAGCGTCACCACGCTAACAGCCGGTTTTACCCTCCCTCCGCATTAGATGTTTCACATCAAAAATATAGGTTCCGGATAAGTCAATCACCAACATATCATATACTAAAACCTTCTTCGAAACATCGGTGAAAACAAACAGAATAAACTGCCTCGGTGGTGTAGCGGTAGTGTATGCGAGTGCTAATCATGAGGTCTCGGGTTCGATCCCCGGGTCGGGCAATGTTATTGAGCTTTTTCCTAAAAACAAAAATTCTCAGTAGCAGCCCGGAGCTTGGAAATGTGCCCGGTAGACGTCAATGGGCTCGCCCCCTATTACGTGGGACTTAAACGTAGCTGGCGAGTTGTGGGTGTGTAATACACCTCTGCCTACCCCTTCGGGGAATACAGGCGTGATGCTATGAAACATGCTGCATCTTATGGTAAGTATTATTCCTATCGGTTCAGTAGTTTTCGCAGTATAAGCGAACAAAAAACCGGGTCTCCATTTATTAGTCATTCATTATATATCTATATAAAGATTTAGCAACAAGGAAACCTAAAGCCCATTGGAAATGATACTATTAATAAATATGGTACATATTGTTTATTATTTGCAATAAATTAGGTATACGGCGATTTAATGTTCCAATAGTAAACAGATAAAATATTTCTGGTTGCTGTGCAGGACACATAGGAATACTTACTGTCTGTTTAGTCCTTCATGTTTATATACCTACTATCCCAAGATAGGCCGGAATATTTAAGTGAGGGTACGCCATATAGCTAGTCCCTTAGCTACCACCGAAATTAATAACATCGAGCTATGTCTCGGGTTGCTGGCGCCTCGATCACGGTGGACGGGGTCCGAGTTGGGGTGCAGGCCCGGATTAAGTATCTGGGCCTGGTGCTGGACGGGCGGTGGCGCTTTCGCGAGCACTTCTGTCAACTGTCCCCGAGGCTCGTCGGTGCGGCGTCCGCCCTTGCACAGCTCATGCCGAATATGGGCGGACCCAACAATGCGTGCCGACGGCTTTACGCGGGGGTGGTCCGGTCGATGGCGCTGTACGGCGCGCCCGTGTGGGCGGAGTCCCTGGACGCACTGAACAGGGCTCTTCTGTGGAGGCCACAGAGAGTCGTCGCGTCCAGGGTCATACGTGGATACCGCACGGTGTCGACAGAGGCGGCCTGCGCGTTGGCCGGAACCCCTCCGTGGGACTTGGAGGTGGAGGTGCTCGCCGAGGTGTATCGGCGGGCGTCGCAAGAGCGGGAGGGGGGTGCACGTCCCCCACCAAGCGTGGTGGCCAGATGGCAAGGCGACGTTCGCCGAGCTGCCATGGCCAGCTGGAGGGCGCGGCTGGAGGCGCCCCGGGCCGGTCTTCGGACCGTAGGGGCGCTCCAGCCTGTGCTGGAAGAGTGGGCGGGGCGACGGCACGGAGTCCTTACCTTCCGACTGGTGCAGGTGCTGTCGGGGCACGACTGCTTCGGCAGATATCTGCACATAGTCGCAAGGAGGGAAGCGACTCCGGGCGTCACCATTGCGGCTGCGACGAGGACACGGCACAGCACACGCTCGAGTCGTGCCCGACTTGGGCCGAGCAGTGCCGTGAACTTGTCGCGGCAATAGGGGGGGATCCCTTGCTGCCGAGCGTCGTCAGAGCGATACTTGGCAGCGACAGGAATTGGGCCGCGGTCGCTGCCTTCTGCGAGGAGGCTATCTCGTGGAAGGAAGCGGCGGAGATGGCCAGGGAGGCTGATCCTTCCGCAGACCCAAACCGCCGCCAGCGACCGGGGCGGCGCAGGCGCGAGTATTTGCGCCTAATGCCGCCCTAGCTGGGTCTGCGGGTGGAGGGACCGGGGAACCTCCGCCACCCGCAAGGCCTCCCGCGAAGGTGCGACGCTACGTGTGCGGATGCGTCGCTAAGTTGAGGGTACCCGAAAAGGTAAGCCGCCGGCGGACCACTGAAGGAATGTAATATAGTTCCGGTGGCCCGCCAATAAAGGCGGAGAGTTGGCACACGGCGGGTTTCTTTAGTGGGTGAGGGCCCCACACTACCCTGTTCGTTGCCCCGAACGACGGGGCGTGCGGTTAGGAACATTTCTTCCCGCCTTAACAAAAAAAAAATGGTATGTCTCGGGTTCGATCCCCGGGTCGGGCGGTGCTATTGAGCTTTTTCATAAAAAGACAAATTCTTAGAAGTAGCCTGGAGTTTGGAAATGTGTTCGGTAGACTGCAATAGGCGCGCCCCCTATTACGTAGGACTTAAACATATCTGGCGAATTGTGAGTGTGTAATATACCTCTGTCTACCCCTTCGGGGAATACAGGCGTGATGCTATGTTATTTGTGATCCGCCGAGAAAAGGCGGAGGGACGGTAGATCGAATCGCGGACGAAGGCCTCCCGCGCAGTATAAAAAAATATGACTGACTTTATTCTTAGTTGAAGTGTAATTTGTTGTCTATTAAAATCCTGTATGCGAGTGGCAATTATCTAAAATAATCTAGATTAATTAACTAGTCTATATAAATTAATAATGTTTTTGTAATATATTTGTTTATTTTGGAATATATTAGTTTATTTATTTGTTTTTTTTTATATATATAAATTAATAATGTTTCTTGGAATATAATTTTTGAGCACTAAATAACAACAAAAATTTTACAGTTTAAAGAGGAGTATTATACTCATTTTAATATACTAACTTAGTCTTATACATTGTAAGCATAAAAAATGTGAAGTAGATATTTTCATTGTGTTTCTAAACGAATATTAGGTGGGTAAAAATAAATAAACCAAATATTTTTGTTTTAGCTTTTATTAGATTTGGAAGAAGAATTGGTGTTGTCTTCTGTTCTAGTTCCTGAACCAAGTAAGAATAAAACTGTAAGTATATATATTTGAACTAAATCTTTGCTTTTTAACGATAATCTTAGTAAGGGAATCTTGAAATTCGTCTATTACCTTGTTTTGTTTCGATGCTTATCTTGGCAGAGCCACTCCTCACCTGACGGTAAGCAGTAATCGCTCATGTACTCAACAATGCTTTCAAGCTGTTGCTCACCCATTGTATTTCGTCGATAGGAATTGAATAATTATTGAGTGCTCTAATCCATTCAGCTATCGTACCATTTCTAGAAATACCGAATTTCCTCATCACATTTGTCTCAACGACCAACGCCCTCTATCGGCAATGCATTTACATGCATTCATATATTTCGTTACCCCTATCAATGTTATTACTTTAATAAATTATAGGCTTTTACATTAAAACTGGGAATTCGTTCACTAACTGCAAATGGACCATAATCCACATAATATGAACCTGGACGTTATAGATATCTAAAAAGAAATCATTTATTTTTCTTGGTGCACAGATACAGCATAGACAAAATACTCAGAACAGAATGGTTCATGTACCGTAGGGGATTTCACAATCATAATATTCTTAGACGAAGTTCTAAAAGTTACGGTATAATGTAGATCGTACAAATTTCTGTCCTGGGTCCATAGAATGTAATTCACCTAATCGTATCGACATCGTATCGTCTCGCTTGTGATTGGTAGAGAAACCGGCTCGTGATGTCGCAATAATCCTTCAGCCAATCACGGTGATCTCTCAACCAATCACAATGACACAATGCGATGTCGATACGATTTAGTGTGTTACATTCTAAACCCCCTGAGTAACCCACATCCGGCAAGAAACATACCGATACCTAGACCATCTGAGCAGACAATGATTTAGTAAAATAAAATACTACTTACTATTTTAAGGTTGATCTATTAATTAAAAGATGTCACATAATTATTAAAAATCCCATACTAAAATTATCAAAGAAAAAATAAATAGACAGATTGTTTATGGGTAATTTGTGACAGCCGTAATTCGTTTTTGGTAGGTATTGTGGGTAGTTTGATAAAACTTATCACTGATAGAATTTTATTTAAAAAATGTTGTAGGTGGAAAACGTGAACTTTTCACATCCAGTTGAAGTGAGGCGATCTAAACACTCAGGTAATTTTTAATTTATTAATAATGTATTACTCAGTTTGATCAAAAGATTGGTAGATTAACGCGTTTTTATCGCAAATTTAAGAAATGATCACCTGTTATGAGGCGGTTGGGGCGACGTCTATTATTGTAGTGGTTAGATAATATTGTGATCGGTGCTAGGGATTTGACAGTTTTAATATGCCACTAACTGGTAGGTACCAGATGTTTTGTGTGCGACGATTTTTTCCAAACTGTTTATTTGTAGAACATAGGTACATTCAGATGTTATAATATTAAGATTTTTTTAACATGTTCGCTATGTATTAACAATACAATTGGTGTTCAAAATACCTACTATATTATAATTATATCTGTAATAATAATCGAGAATTTTACTTTTTCGACTATACCTAGGTGTTAAATTGAACGTATTTAGTTTTAATTAGGTTTACGTGTTAAGGTTATTATCGTCAAGATTTTACCTTCCCTATTGTTTTCTATTTCGAGAGACATATTTGATTTGAGACCTTTTTTTGTGTTACTGGTAAGGTTTCGAATATACTTCCGTATTTTAAGGTACAAAACTTCTGAACACACTATGGAGTATTTAGACAAAACTAATTTTAACTAATGGTAAAAAAAATTTTTTTGAAGGTAATTTTCATATATATTTTATAAAAACCAGAAATAGAGTTGCCCGAAAATGTTTGTTAGGTGTGTCCGTAAATTTTGTTTACAAAAACACTGTGCCCTTTTAAATAATTTATATTGTATAATTGGAACATTATTATTATTACAGGTTGTATAGTTAGACAACGGCCGCCTTTATCGTGTATGTCACCGTCTACGGCGTCAACTAGTTCCTTAGCGCAGGTACGTATTTCATCGTAAACCACTTGGCTTTTATAGGTCCTAGGTCTTTTGCCAAAATTGTAGACGTGACCAAAGAATACTTGCCTCTTGAAACAAAGTTTTGATTTGTATAAAAAATATTCTTAGTAATCGATGTCAACATCATGACTTGAAAAGGCAATTGCCCGATAGAACAACCAAGTCATTTTCCGTAGATCTATAATCACTCTAATCTATGTTGGGGTCGATTCCGATGTGTTAGTTTTAGCTGATGCAGCAATATTTACACGGAGCGACTGCATATGTGACCTTCTCCTCTAATGAAGCTAGTCATATGTAACGAACGTAAGTTCTTATAAATAGTAAGATACTAAGTTTTACAATGTATACTTTGTTTTAGCTGCCCGACAGACTAGCAGAGTTACCCCAGTATAAATTCGATAAAAAACGTCAGAGTGTATGTGCTTCTCCAGAGTTGTCTAGAGTAACTGAAGTCAGTGAAACTGATGACAGACTCAGTGTTACTACACCCAAATATCCTTTCGGTGTATGTTATAAGAAACGAGCCCTGCACAATGATAGAAAATCTCAAAGTGATACAGAGTCTATTCGCCGAATCCCAGAATTCAGTAAAAGATTGAAAGGTAGACGATTATCGCCTGTTGCCAATGAAGACGGACCAACTTGTTTGCTAGTTGCTACCATAGGATCAGCTGACGATTCTGTCATAAATGAGACGGTAGAAAGAATATCTAAATCCACAGACTTTAATGCAGATGATATCGTAGATTTGTTAGTTCAAGAAGCTTTAAACGCAAACTTAGAGAAAAGTATAAATAAAAGTATTAATAAAAGCGATGAAAAACCAGAACATACTGTCGAAAATTGCGATGCAATTGAGAACACTCCCAACGTTGACTTTGGTATAAATATAACAAATAATAAGAACTCCAAGTTGATATCTTCTACATCTGAAGAGTCTAATACGGGAGCTATAAGTGATACACCAAACGTATATGTCAATACGCGTCAAAATATCAATTTTCCGAAAAGTGTTGTTGCAGAGAAAACACTTGACTTGCAAGTAGTTGAAGATTTTTTCTCTCAGCAGATTATTGAAACTAGAGCAGGGGAAGTTGTCATTAGTCCTACGCTTGCTAAAAAGATTAATAAATCAAGTTCGGAAACAAGTGATGATGTCCTTGACAATAATTTTATAATGTTGGGTGATGATGTGCAACACATGGAACTTGTCGATTTCAGCAGCATAGAAATTATAGAGTGTCTGAATAGTATTGTAGACAAAGTATGCGATGACTTCGATAAATATAGTAAATATTTGAATAAAAAACAGAACGTAACAACAGATAGTGATTCTGATTTTGAAGCTAATATACCACTGAAGGCGATAGTGAATAATAATACAGTTCAAAATATTGATACCAAAAATAAACGCACCATAAAGAAACGAGTAGCTAGTCCGAAAAAAATCAAATTAAAGTTTAAAACGGCAACAATACGGGATAAAACAAAGTCCCGTGTAATGAAAAGGAACACAAGACTTGATCTACAAAGTAAATCAAAAATGTCCACCATAACAGAAGACAACGCAGAGATAGTTCTGAAAAATAACGATATACCTCCGCCAACTGAAGAAGAACTACTGAAAAGTAGTAAGATAGATCTACCCGAAGATGTAACCGCGACTACAACGCCTTTACTGCGGAAGAAACGTAAGCTTTTTTCTCCCAAAGATGAACAAATTGAAAACACAAACAAAGATGTATATTCACAATCTGAAGAATGTGATGTCTTGGGTACTAAAATAAGTGAAAGTCCAAAATATGCTTCTACTTATAAGCCCTACAAAGACATAGAAATAGAGCGTCAGAAGCATATACGTATGCCACGTAATAGAAAATCTAAAATAATAGAAACTGTTTCTCCTGTCACGACAAAGAATAACGATTTGTTTGATAAAGTAAAGGGATCAACTAACAACGAGCAAGTGACTCTAGCCAAAAAATCAGCTAAATTAGAAGTTTATAATTTTTCCAGTGATAGTGAGGATGATTTTAAACTAAAAAGGCCAAAATTTCATAAAAAGAATAGTACTAGTACCCTGGATAGTGATTCTACAGTTTTAAGAGGTGGGAAAATTGTGAAACGTGCTAATTATTCTAGTAAAAATGAGAACAAATCCTATAAAACTAAACGCAGTGTAAATAGGAGGCAAAAAAAGAAGGAAAACATATCCATTTCGCCGATAGGTGAGTTAGTTGAAAGAATGAGGGAAACCAAAGAAATATTAAACACTTCTGTAGTTGAAGAACATCCTAAGCCTGTAGTGATTGAGCCAGAATTAGTACTAGAAAAAGTCCCTGAAATGGAACTCATTGATGACAAAAATGGTAATTTAAAAAAGACTCCAAAGAAATTAAAAAGAATTAAAAAAGCGAAAGAAAAACCTTCTAATATAAATAAGCATTTAAATAGAGGAATTACACAGAATTTTAGCATAAAATCCGATAATGATGATGATAGAACTGTGAGTCCGTTACCAGGGTTGGTGGTAGAAGAAGCATTTACTATCAATAAAAAAGACAAAGATTCCACGGCTCATATGGTAGAAAAGATTAAAAAGATATGTCAAAATCCTGAAAAATATATTCATGAAACCAATACTACACAAAATTTGTTGTCGGATAATGAGAGAATCATTTATAGTCCTCAAACTATTGATATTACTGAAGAACTGGCACTTGCTGAGATAGGCAATAAAACAGAACGTAATTCGAAATCAAACATATCGAAAACTAAGAAATATAAGAAACTCAATGCGAGAAAAGTTGAAGCAAAACAGGATAGCAAAAAAATGAGCAATATTGAATTAGACACACAATCTGAAAAATCTATAGCTACTGTAGGCATTACTGGTCATGGAGACTCTGAAGAGGCACCGCCTACCCCCGATTTGATTGTCAGAAGATTAGAAAATCGAAATTTAGGTACGGAATACTTAGACCATTCCACTAAAGACTATTTCGATAAGTTGACAGAAGAAATAAATGATATAAATATTCGCAACTCGAACGAAAGCCGCAAAAGTATTCTTGAAAAACGTAGAGACAATACTTTGTATAAAAAAGCGAATAGTCCGTTATCTGTAAAATCTGCTGAAGTGTGTATAGGACGAATTTCTCCAGATGATATTAGAAGATGGCTACCTTCAAGTCGAAATTCAGGATCGGATAGTAGGTCACCAATAAGCAGCAACTCCAAACAAAATGTTGAAGATGGTCATAACGAAGTGAAGAGTCCTGTAACTGTGATATCTGTACATGGAAATGATTCTGAGGATGAACAAAACATACATGCTACAATTATTCGCCCTATGCCTAAAAAATCACCACTCCAAAGTCCAATTTTGAATAAAGACTTAGATGCACATGGGTGCATAAAAAATACATATACCTGTAAGAAAGTAACAAGAGAAAAAAATGAATCCAGAGTTCAACCCCCAAGATATGCAAAATGTACACCGAAATCACTCATATCTCCCATAAAGTTATTCGACGATTTGATTTCTAATGTTGACAAACTCTCGCAAACTACTCTCTCGGAAGACGAAGACTATATTGCGGAGATAAAGGAAACAAAATCTAGGATCGAAAAGACTAAAATACGAACTCAACACTCACCAGAACAAAAATCTTTAACAGAAATAAGATTAGCCAAGCATGTCAAAAAAGAAACTCCTGAAAGAAACATTGTAAACAAATTTCTAGCAAAATCAATCGACTCAGAGTCGAATCGTTCCAAAATTAGTACATCAACTAGAATCAACAGTTCTAGATTATTAAAAAGAAGTCCGGAAAGAGATGCAGGTAGCCGAAAAAAGAAGAAATTAGAAGATAAGAGCATTGGAGACCTTGCTTCTGCGAGCGTGGAGTCTATGTCCAGTGTAAATGATTGGTTCAAGTCGAACGAGCCAGGTGTTAGCAGAAGTAAGTAATTAAACATATTAAATTCTTATTAGCCTGATCATATACAGCAGTATTTTTTACTACAGACAGTCCGTCCGACATCTATATGATAAATTTAAATGGAATGTTGCTTGTGAAAGTGAAATCATAGAGATTTACTGCGAGCAGGTTTGAACCTCCGTCCCTACCAGTCCGGGGGCGGGCTCTTTATTTAAATTAAAAAATATCTCCATTTCTTAGGCCTATCATAAAGCACATAAATCTTTAATACGTTTGTAATCGCCACAAGCGGCTGGATTCCGTAGTAAAGCCTTTTATGAGAAGAATCCGGCAAGGAACTCATGGGCCACTTTTTTTGCTACCACATTCACCTAATCGTTACAGTTTTGATATTATTTAAGACCGACACCACCTATGTTTATATTTCGATACAGTAAGCTTAATTGTTACAATAAAAGCTTAATTATTACAAATGTGAAGTGGAGATTGGGTGTCAGGTTAGGTAGCTTAGCGGTCCTGAAAACTTCCCCGGATTGGAAGGACTGCAGGTACGATTCCTTCTTCTTTCACATTTACAAATATAAATAATTTATTCTATTAAAATAGCTGAGGAACATGTCAAGTGCTATAAATACAAATAAAAAATACTTAATGGGGATGTTGACTGCCATCATTTCACAGCAGATGGCGTATTATCGATATGGCCATTGAAAACTGTCATTTCTATACGATTTATAGCCTGTTACTTGATAAATTTGAATTTTCTTGTAATATGCATCTGTGTGATCTATCAAAATGTAAAATACATTTATTTCCCAAAGATCCTACTTTAAAAAAGTGGGAAAACCCGCTAAATATTGTGGCTAAACTGCAAAGCGTCTTTCAAGTCTTTAAACTTTCAGGTACTATACCATTTTAACAGTGTCGCTGATCAACCGAATTAAACACAAAAAATAGCAAAGAATTCTCAGGCAAACAATGCAACTACAATTTGACAGTGGCCATCTCGCCGATAGCGTCATCTGCGCTCAGCTTTGCGCGTGGACCATTTAAACGTTATGGCAGACTATGTCGATTAATGATTAACCCGACTTAGTCTGCCAGTCGACTTCTATAGATAGGTAACCATTGTTTTAATTTACCTGTACAAATTTTTACGTTTTTATTTTAGCTGTAAATATTAAAATGTCGATAAGCGATAGTATTCAAAGTGTTATGGAGAAATTGGACACCACACTTGTAGAAATACATCAGGGCACCAGTAACAAGTAAGTGCAATTTATTTTCTATACTATATAAAGCTGTAACAGAGTTATGTATGCATTTCAAATATTCGTCTTTAAACACAAAACAATTTTTGAATTTTCGTCTGTTTGTTGCTTCGAGCTTCACGCAAAAGCTACTGAACTGAACCTTTTTGTTTGATAGCTCTTGATTAGACTTAAAAACTGGTATACATTTTATCCCGCTACTATATCCGGAACCTGAGATATAAGCTAAAAATTAGCTTTTGGATGCGGCGGAGCCGTGGGCAAAGGCAATAAAAAAATAGTATATAATAAATACTAACATAAAAAATATAATGTACCATGTTCCCCGACGGGATAGGCAGAGGTGTATTACACACCCACGGTTCGCCAGCTATGTCTAGGTCCCCGTGATAGGGGCGAGCCTATTGCTGTCTCCCGGGCATATTTCCAAACTCCGGGCTGCTACTGAGAATTTTTCTTTTTACGAAAAAGCTCAATAACACTGCCTAACCCGGGGATCGAACCCGAGACTTCATGATCAGTAGTCGCTCACACTACCGCTGCACCACAAAAGCAGTTATTATTACATTACAAGTTATTACAGTTGTAACGAACTAAAAAGTATGGTACATTATTTTTTTTATTTTCTTTTAATCACATTTTCATGAATCGTCATCCACTTCTGAGCTATGATTGCTTTTGACCTGTTTGAGGGTTGAGGCACTACAGACAACTATTTAATATACATTCAATAAAGAAAGTATTGGGAATGGATGATTTGTTTATGGTTCCAAATTCAAATTTTTGTTTTTTTTTTTGTTGTTGTTAGATTGGCACAACTGTTATCCACTTTGGCGCGGAGTTTGAGTTGCATCTGTCATTTATATTATACAGTGCTGTTTTTAGTTATATCATATCTAGTGTGTATTGCGAATTTCATAATGGACAAAAACATCGAACAAAGAGTTTGTCTTAAATTTTGCATCGCCAATGGAATTTCGTGTTTGGAGTCACAGAAAATGTTACATAAGGCTTACGGTTAATCGATTTTATCAAAAACACGTGCTTATGAGTGGTACAAAGCGTTTAAAAGCGGTCGAGACGTGATGGAAGATTTGCCTCGCTCTGGTAGGCCATCAACATCTGCAACTGAAGTTAACATTGCAAAAGTGAAGGAAATAGTGACTGATAATCCTCATTCAACTTTGAGAGAGATAGCCGCTGAACTTTCTGTGTCTCACGAGTCGATCCGTACCATTTTAAATAATCACTTGGGTATGAAACATGTTTCCGCTCGGCTAGTCCCAAAGGACCAGAATTTTCTCCAAAAACTCAATCGCATGAGAATCGCTGAGTACTTGCTAGAACGAGTCGATTCCGACCCAACATTCATGAAACACATTGTTACTGGTGACGAGGCGTGGGTTTACGAGTTTGACATGCAAACTAGTCAACAAGCTTCGGAGTGGCGACTTCCAACTGAACCGAAACCGAAAAAACCACGCCAAAGTCGATCAAAAGTCAAAGTCATGTTGACTGTTTTCTTTGACTATCGCGGTGTTGTGCACTCGGAATTCTTGCCAAAAGGTCAAACGGTAAATAAATAATATTATTTGAGTGTTATGCGGCGTTTAAGAGAGCAAATTCGACGAAAAAGGCCAGATTTGTGGAAAGAAAATTCTTGGATTTTGCACCACGATAATGCGCTTTCGCACAAGACCATCATTGTGAATGAATTTTTGTCCAAACACTCAACAAATACCATCGAGCAACCACCATATTCACCAGATATGGCTCCAGCCTACTTCTTTCTTTTTCCTAAACTCAAATTACCACTTCGTGGCACCCGTTTTCAATCGGTAGAGGACATAAAGGAGAATTCGCGGCGAGAACTGAACTCAATTCCGGAAACAGCGTTTAAAAAAAAGTTTTTGATGATTGGATTAATCGTTGGCGTAAAGTCTATCGTTTCTGAATGAGCATACTTTGAAGGTGATAAAATAAATTTGGATGAATAACAAAAATTTCGTGTATTATTGATCTTTTCCCGATTCTTTCTTGACAGAGTAGTAAACAAAGGTACCTTTATAACACGTAATAATTTCCTGTTATTACAGATTTATACAACTATTTGTATCAGCTCAGAAACAATTACATGAACTAAAAGAACAAAGACAGAGTATCTACAAAGAGACAGCGCAAGAAATGCTGGCTAGTATGGTTAAAGTTCTGGACGAAAAATTCTCAGAATTGGACAAAAGGTAGGTACCGAACGGTTGTTCGAGCAAAAGCACCCCAATAAATATGTTGATGCAGTAAAAAGCCAATATGCTTCATGAGCCAATATGTTCACTAGTTCTTCTTCCATCAACCTTTGTGGCACTACATTACTGGACATGTTGTTTTCCCCAGAGACCGCCACAACGAGCTAGTTTTGACCAGATAGGCGCTCCCGGCCCACCATTTAGCATTTAGCATGTAATAGCATAGTAATAACATTTCAACTCAATGTAATATACAGTTCCGTAATAAATGACTTACTTACTCATATACTTATTAATTATATTTCTAAAAACCGCTTTGCGATACGTAGTATCAAGATACTTACTAGTATTCAAAACTTTTTTCCCCAGCGGCTGGTAGGACAGTTAATAGTTATATATATATACATTTATATACACACCTACCCACCGCCTTATTTGACTTAACACCATCTCACTATTCGTGGGTTTGAATCCCGCACGCAGATACATGTCTCTGTATTTTTCAGTGCTATTATAAAACTGTAACAAAGCTATGTCTGCACATTGAAGATATTTGAAAAGAAATACTATGTGGTGATTCTAACTATTTTTTAGAATTTTTGTTGTTCGCAAATCATGAAACATAAATTACTGAACTGATAAAACTTATTTGTTTGATAGATCTTAGTATACGTTTTATAGGGACCCTGAGATATAACCCAATAACCAGCTTTTCTTTTTTTATCTTTTTCACAGAATATATGTTCTATTAAATCTATTATGTGCTTTGAAAATAACAGGGGGATTCGCCTAACATAATGTATTTATATATTTAATATATCGTTCTGGTATCGATTCATACGAGCACAAAGTGTGATAATGTGAAATAGAAAATAACTAATATGTGAAAGTGAAAGGATGTAGGTACAGGGGGAGACCGAGACTCACCTACCTAGACCAAATCGGTCATGTATTGAAGGTAGGTGGTAGTCAGGAGTCTCCGAAACCGGCGAGCGTGTATGATGAGAATTATGAATATTGAGGAAGCGAGAGATGTATGCAAGAATAGAGTCTCTTGACACTCTGTTCTCTCTGCCTACCCCGCAAGGGAAATAGTGTGATGATAATTAGTAGTAGTATTAGAAAACAACTAAGAGCGGGTATTGAACCCGCGCTTGCTGGAATACCAACTGCCACTGCCACTTAAGCCGTGTATCCACTAGGGGCAAACTCGGTCGAGCAGCCTTGACTTGAAGCAAACAGCCTCAGTATGAGGATGCTCGCTCTGAGGCAAAGGGGTGAGGCACGCTGCGGATCAGCTCGAGGCGACTCGCCTCAGCGTGATCCGCAACTGCGAAGTTTAAAGCCATAACGCGATGGTACCAGACGCGCGTCGAGTAGCTGCTGCTTTAATGCCAATAACCATAATTAGAAAGAGCAAGCAACAAGCTATACAAAAGAGGACGCATCGATGGTGGATAAAAGAGTTTCGTTCTCCATTAACGCACGGCTCAGACAGGCTCGTTGAGCATGGCCAAAAAACCGACAAATTATGGCTCGGCTCGCGGCGACGAATTCGACTCGTGTCGCGGCGGGCCTAAGGTTGAGGCAGCGTCTCCACTTGCGCGGCCTCTGAGCGAGGCAGCCGCTCGACCTGAGACTGCCTCTAGTGGATATGCGGATTTAGATATCGTAGCAGTGGCTCGCGAGCTATCAGTTTTCCTATTAGTGCTTAAATTTAATGCTAATATAAAATTTACCAGGTCACAGGAACAAGACGTGTTGTTCATTAAAGAGCTCAAGAAGCAGACATCGGCGGTGATTCTCGATGATTGCAAGCAGAAGCGTATTATGGTGCAATTGTTGAAGGAAGATGTGCAGGCGGTACTTGATTATGAGAGAAATAGGCACAAGTGACGTACTACTTGTTATTGGTATGTAGTACCTATTAAAGATATTATATTTCGCCATTCATAACATAGGTATTTAAGATTATGGCATATCCATACATATATGTCGCAGCGCGTAATATTTGAAGGTGGTAATTAATGGAATGTCAAGCAATCACTAACACTATTGTTATTTTCATTACTAGACTATTTGATGTATTTTTTTATTATTGCTCGAGTGTGTTTAGTTGTGATTCTATGACAGACGTCAGGCGGTAGGTGACATCATCCATCATCACAACACCATCATCCATCGACATGACATTCATGTGATTATTTTGAGAGTTACCTACATCTTAAAACATTGTGAGCATCACTTGTTATTTTGTTACCAAAACTAAGCTATCCATAAAGATCAGTGTATTGAACAATAACGTAGTGTGATTTCAAGACTACCCTCACGTCTGGCCATCGTTCTGATGAACATGAAAATGAAGATATGCGGTCTGCCTTCGATATATAATTTTTAGGGAGCTAGTTTCACAGCATCAATCACCACCGTGGTTTTAACGAATAATTATTTGTTATTAATACAAAGTTTAAATAACTACCCGTAAACAATACAAGAACACCCATCATCCACCATAAAAAAAAACAACCGTCTCGCGCAGCTGATGTGAGGAAGCACCGATTGGTGGGAGAGGACAAGTGTCCATTCTAAACACAGTATTATTATATATTTTTTTTATTGCATGTAGTGGCAGACGAGCCACGGCCCATCTGATGGTAAATGGTAACCGTCGCTCATGGACTCAACTATACCGAAAGTATTGTCAAGCCGCTGCTCACCATTTCATTTCACCGATACGAAATGAAAGAATAAACGGCTATCTCCTGCTACAGCCAAAACGCAACGATGTGCTTCATGGCCGGTCAAACGGGAGATGGTGGTACCAACCCGCTCGGGCCCGATACCAAGTGAGTACTCCCACTTGGTACCTAGCCGTACCACCAGTCATGCAATGGATGATAATTGCTTACTTCCCTTAGTCGCCTCATACGACACCCGTGGGAAAGAATGGGGTGGTGACACTTGTATTCTTAGTCCGTCACCACACGGACAAAGGTCTGTTATATCGGCTTACGCTACCGTTGAATGAAATGGTGAGCAGCGGCTTGGCAGTATTCTAAAGGCCTCGTCACACAGAGGCGGGAGCCGCGGGAAAGCGATCGCAACGGGCGCGTTCCTATGTGACAGGTTGCATACAAATTCGAATATTACAAAAAAATCCCGTCCCGGATCGCGATCGCTTTCCCGCGGCTGCCGCCTCTGTGTGACGAGGGCTTTAGTTTTATTGAGTCCGTGAAGGACAATTACCATTTACCATCAAATAGGCCATGGCTCGTCTGATACCATGTAAAACGTTCTTCATCTGATCAGAGGCCTTCCTTGATCACGACGAGAACATTTTCTTCCACACAATGCCACTACAATTTACTCTCGTCTTTTTTCAGGTTATTGGTCTTGAACCGGTTTCAGCTACTTTTCACCATACAGGTGAGCTTCAGGCTTATTACCGGATATAGGTAATGGATGCTATTCCTGGAATACTTTCCACTTTAGTTAATTATTTTAATGTTTCGCAAAATGAATTTGTTATATTAATGTTAACATTGGTTTAAATGTTTATTTTTATTGTTAAATTGTTTCAACGTGATTTGTTATTGTTTTAAGTTGTTTTACTAAGTGTAAGCAATATGTATGTATATGGAAAAGAATTCGTTAGTTTTACACAGCGGGTTAGTGTAGGTACTATAAAAAATAAATTCTGTTACTTAGAAAAAATAAATATTATTTACATATTTTGGTAGCTAAATACAGTAAAAAATGGTTATTGGCCAAAACTAATAAATACTGAATAAAACATTTCCTTCTAGAAAAAGTCTCAGTAAAAAAATAAAAATACTATTAATAGATATTAGTTTCATATTTTGTTATGACGCGCTGTTGTTATATTATCGTAATATAGTTTATAAACAAATAAGGAATGTTGTTTTCAATTTTTTCTATTAAACCCAAAAGTTATAATTTACAATCTTTTTTTAATATTATCTTTACACGCAAACAACATGTCTCGTAAGTTGGATCCCTAAAGCTCAAGCTGAAAATTAGTCACTAGGATTAGAAGCATTCGCCATTTTCATATTCCACACATTTAAATTGACTATCAATAAATGGCTCAGTATCAAGTGGAGGTAAGGAAAGAAAGAAAGTGTTTCGGTGCCGACGTCTCCCGTTGTGGTTGTAGTGAGAGAGATTAGTTTCCGCAAAATAAAATGGTGAGCAGCAGATAGTTGAGTCCATAAGCGACGGTTACCACTCACCATCAGGTGGGCCGTAGCTGGTCTGCCACCGTAAGCAATAAAATAAAGGATTTCATAGCGTATTAAAAATGGCTCCTTAACAATTCATTCGTAAGCCCTAGAAATCAGGGAAACGACGAATAGTTCCCCAGAAATATAAAATCTTCTGAATTGAGTCGAGAAATGATAAACGTGTGACTAAATATTCAACGGGACTATATATTTTTAGGGAATAAAAAGTATTCCAGTGCACAGGTTACCTCTTAAGAAGACCCGTGCCCATTAGTGGACAGTAAAAGCGTTAAAATAAAAAATGTAACTACACATGCCTTCATTTAATTGTATTATTTTTGTACAAAATAGTTATTTCTACATTACTCTAGCGCTATAGCTCTATTACAAAATGAAATTGTTTACAAATAACTGTTAAACACTGTTTTAAGACACCAATAGCCTACAGGTACCTTATACATGACAATGTGTATTGACGCTAGTTATAATTTTATGTAGTAATATTTAAATATCTAATAAAAAATAATTAAATACCATTATTTTAAAATGCTATAGACAATCCACATTATCACATACCACAAACATCTTTGATTTAGTAGTCTGTGGTATGGACCTTAGTCTATGCCTTCGCTTGATGCTCTATTCTCGCTATTAATACTCGAATTATCCACGGGACACTGGCAAAATTGCGCCCATAAGTCTTAACAATGCCATTAAACAAGAATTGAATTGATCATTGTTTAGTGGCTCATGATGTAATTGAGTGATTTAGCTGGCCACCTTCACCACCTGCTGCCTGATACACACTTCAGTTATAAGTGGTGTGCATGTATCCCCGATTGAACTGCCTCACCTCGCGGCATGTCGTGGCGTCCTTCGTCGTGCCGTTACATACCGCAGTGCGACGCGCCATTCCGATGCGGGATCCCTTAGCGCGTTCTCCAACGCCGTGTCAAGAAATACCTCTCGATGCCACGGAACCAACTTAAAACTTTGGAATTTATGTCGTATTCCTACTAAATAAGTTCGAATGTCCTTTGGTAAAAATTTTAATCCTTTGCCATTCCGTCCCGGTGTGCGTAGGCCCTTATCTACACACGAATTGAGCTTTATTCTCATTGAAAACAATTCGCCATAATACACTTTCTCAGATTTATATGTACCCGGATATATATTATTATATTTCAATGCACTCATTTGTAATAGAGTTATCTATACATTGAACACTAACACTTAAATACACTATCACTGATCTTCAGTCACAAGTTCACTCATAATGTGTTGGTTTTGACAAACAACACTAATCATCCGTCACAGCGTCACGCTTGACTGATGTTTTGGCTTGATACTAAGAGTCCTCTTGTGAAGACACCTGTGCTAGGAAGACCTGGTGCTGAGGTGGGTGTTGTGGCGACGTAACCTGAAATATATTAAATTTATTTTTATTGATTTCACGCTTTAGTCTCTGAAGGTATAAGCAGAAGTGTTAATACACACAAATTTTGCTATTATTGAGATATGTTTACGGGGTCCTTAAAATATTATTATCCCTTGCACTGAGGTCATATGGCAGCTGCTTAGACCTAGGACAAATGTTAACGTACCACCGAAGGAATGTAACATAGTTCTAGTGGCCCGCCAACAAAGGCGGAGAGACGGCACACGGCGGGTTTCTTTAGTGGGTGAGGGCCCCATACTACCCTGTTCGTTGCCCCGAACGACGTGTGTTCAGTGTTCAGTGTTCGGCCTTATAGGAATGTAATAAGTTGTAAAATTATTTATTTAAAAACTTATCTTACTTATCTGGCCATGGCATCTCGGCGGTCGTCGCCCTGCCACCTGGCCACCTCCCTGGGTAGGGGGCGTCCGCCCCCCTCCCGCTCTTGTGACACCCACCGATACACCTCGGCGAGCACCTCCGCCTCCAAGTCCCACGGGGGGATTCGGCCAATGCGCAGGCCGCCTCCGTCGACACCGTGCGGTATCCACGTATGACCCTGGACGCAACGACTCTCTGTGGCCTCCACAGAAGAGCCCTGTTTATTGCGTTCAGGGACTCCGCCCACACGGGTGCGCCGTACAGCGCCATCGACCGGACCACCCCCGCGTAATGCCGTCGGCACGCATTGTTGGGTCCACCCATATTCAGCATGAGCCGTGCAAGGGCGGACGCTGCACCGACTAGCCTCGGGGACAGTTGGCGGAAGTGCTCGCGAAAGCGCCACCACCCGTCCAGCACCAGGCCCAGATACTTATGATGATTGCCACGTAGCCATCTCGGCTGCCCGCCCAATTAGGGCGGTCAGGAATGCAATAAGGCTCCGCAGCTACGGCTACACCAATCAACCGCTCCACCATGGCGGAGTGGTGTGGTCCCCCCCCTTTTTTGGGCCTGTGGTGGCTGGAGGTCTACACCCCTCCCGCCCCATGCAGGGCTTCGCAGGTCTATTGCCTGCAGCACACGCGGGGCAGTGAGGGGGGGCGGTGCAAGTTGCCGCCTTATGCCCTGCCTGACCGCAGCGGAAACAAAGACCGCCGCATTCAAAGCAGTTAGTGCACGTCGGTCGGGTGTGTCCAACCGCCATGCACTTATAGCACCTCGCAGGTCGGGGCTCCAGCACGGTACCCCGCGCGGATCTCCAGCCCACGAGGAGCTTGCCTGCATCAACCAAGATTTTAACCGACGCGACAGGGCAACTCACCCAGACGGTACCCATACCGCCGGGCCCGGTCCTAATGGAACCCACTCTGACGGCATACGAGCATCCGGTTTTCGAGGCAATAGCCTCCCGGACGTCCTCAGCCGTCACCGAGTCGTCCAGACCGGAAATGCGCAGTTCAGCGCATTTCACCGGTCTGGCGATGCGGACTCCACTGCCTTCACCGAACAGACCTCGCAGCCTCGTGGCTATCGTGTCGGCCATTTTGGGACCTTCCGCCCCAGGGAACTCGAGGATTCGAGCCCCTGTCCGGGCTTGGCGGGTCCGGGCGGCGACGCCTCTGAGGTCGGAGACGTCGATTTCCGCCCGGGCCTTCCTCAAAATGGCCTGGTAGCTCAGGCCCGCTTCCGCCTCTGGCAGCATGGTGATCACCACCGCTGCTGTTTCCGGCGTCTGAAGCTTGCGCTTACGCGGCTTCTTTTTGGAGCCGGGCTTGTCCCCCGGCGCTACAGGCTCCACGGCTTGGGCAGCAGCCCCAGCCGCAGATCCCCTCTTCTTTTTACCCCGGGACTTCTTCCTCCCGCCGTCCACAGTCTGCCAGCCCTCGTCAGAGGGTACAGGGCCAGACGTGGCGGGTGGTGGGACTTGAGAATCCCGGGGTATGTTTGCTGGGGCCCGAGAGGGCTGGTCAGCACGCGGAAGGGGAGGGAACTGCTCCTTGGGCTGGCCCTTGGAGCGTTGCCCAGCCTTCTGCGCCGTCTTAGGCCTGCTTGCCTTGGGGGCGGCTTTGCCCTGCCCCTTGGGCGGCGTAGCAGCCGCGGCCGCGGAATAGGAGTCCACGCGGCAAGGAAACGGCGTTGGGGCCGAAGGCGGCGCGGCCTTCTTGTCCGCGGCCAGAGCTGGACGGAGTCTTGGCTCCGGTGGCACCCTAGTGCTCAAGGAGTCGATGCGCGGGTCATAGATGGCACTAAAGCGATCGATGACTTGGCGTATCAGAACGACGGCCAGGGCATCTGAAACCTTCTGGGCAATCTGGTCCACCGTGGGCGGACCGTCCGTCTCCGGAGGCTCCTCACGGAGCTTCGATGTTAGGAGGGTTACCTTCTCCTCCACCGAAAGCCCCACTCCCAAACCCTGCAGTATGGCCTCATCCGCTAGGGTTGAGGCTCGGGTCGCCATACGCCTGGTAGCGCCTCGGCCCCTCTTGGCTGACCTTCCCGGCGGGGGCATCTCTGTAGAGCTGCCCTCCGACTGCGATGACGCGCTCCTCTTCTCCGAAATCGGGCGCTTCAGGAGACGCGCTGGCTGCTCGACCGATGCGGCTGGCTGCTTCGTCGACTCGGCTGGTTGCTCTTTCGATGTAGCCGGGCCCTGCTTAGGCTTCGAAGGCTTCGGCAAGCAGGCGCTCGGCACTTTGGCAGACGTGTTGCCACCGTCGGACGAATCCATGTCGGCGGTAGAGCCGCCACTCATGGCAGCACTACTCGCAGGTGTGGGGTTCGTGGCGTTGGTTGCCCCCCTCCGATACGCGAGGCTGACAGGGCCGGTCTTGGTACTCGGCCCTGTGAGGGATTCTCCGGACGCGTTGCGCCCTGTACCCTCCGGAGGTATAATGATGTTTTTAACGTCCGCCATATTTAAGTTTTGAGTCCTTCGACTATAGGGAGCCACCCTCGCGACTGGATACCCTCCAGCCATTCATCCCTCGCCAGGCGGCAGAGCTTAGATTGGAGTAATTTTTTATAGGGGTTTTCTTCCCCGCGTTCCGAAGACCCCCGGTCCAGTCCGTTCAGGATTACGGGTCGGGCCGAACGGTGGTCTGCATCAGACCGTGCCCACCGCTTGCAAAGCAAGCAGTGAGCCCGTCGCCCCTCAGGCTGAAAAGCCCCGTCTCCGTCTCCCAGGGCCGGGGGGGCCACTATGGCCCCGCTGGCCCTCCACGGCAGACGTTCGGCCCACTGCAAGCAGGGAGCCGGCGCCACTTGGGCTGAAAGCCCCGCCTCCGGGGACGGAGTGATCACTGTGACCCCGCTGTCCCCACCCCAGGGTCGGGGGGGCCACTGTGGCCCCGCCGACCCCTCCACGGCGGACGTACGACCTATCCACTGTGCCCTCTGCTAATCAGAGGGACACGCGGAGACCCGTCCCTTGCCGGGATTCAGCCGCCGGCACTAGAGTACCGGCGTTGCCCGAGGTGCACCAACGCGGAGGTATCCTGACCCGCACCCCGGATTTTACATGCCTAGATCATAACAAGAAATACCTTAGAGTATAATTATACTCTAAGAAAAATACGTATGCTGATAAATAAAGAAGCATTATTTCGACCGCTCACGGAAAGAAACTACATTCTAAAATATGCAAAAACTCGCCATTTTACTAGATGCTTCAACTAAAGAACTAAGATTTTCCTCACATCATCCATAACACACATTATCATATTGTAATATTGCGTAAGTATTTAAGTATGCACTCTTCCAGCATTATGACAAGATTATTACATTTAGCAATTCAATTGGAACAATAGCAACTGCTCAAAGGGTGAAGAAACATGCAACATGCAAGTTGCAAGCAACTGACTGAACTGAAGTAGTATAGTAATCTGTGCTGAACTGACAACTGACTTAATGTTAACCCATAGAGTAACAAATTTGTCTACGCAGACATGACAAACTACAGTATTGATATGTTTCTAACTAACGTTTGCAGACAATGTCATTATTTTAATTCTCATGAGCTGTTTTATTAAATGCATATTTTATAAAATAAAACTTATTAGATAGGTGTTAGGGAGCACAGTAATATTTGCTGTTTTGGTTGTAACTAGCCTTACTTTAGAATTACGTACTTATCTTAGTTTTAGCATGTGTTACAATGTATTGTTTTTTTTAGAGAAAACATAATTTTGTTTTTATCATTAAACAAAACAAAATATGTTTACTCTATGAGTTAAATGTCATGTAGGCAGAAAAGGTTAGTAGTGAAATGTCGCATCATATTTACGAAAATAAAAGTAGGCATTTAAAAATATGTTTCGGTAAATATCAAAGGGCTTATTTCTAGTTATGAAATGTCTTTGTGAATTACCGCTCTCCAAGGCCACTCTCTCAGTGCCTATGCGGTCTGGGTGTAGTGGTTTATACTTAACATGTACCTTGTTTATCTTGAGTTCAATTGAATTTATGTTATGTTGTTTTTAATGTAGGTATGCACTTGCGCGCGTATGTGCTCATGAGTTTTTTTTTATTGCATTTAGTGGCACACGAGCCACGGCTCATCTGATGGTAAATGGTAATCGTCGCTCATGGCCTCAACTATACCGAGAGTATTGTCAAGCCGCTGCTCACCATTTCATTTCACAGATACGAAATGAAATAATAAACGGCTATCTCCTGCTACAGCCAAAACGCAACGATGTGCTTCATGGCCGGTCACACTGGAGATGGTGGTACCAACCAGCTCGGTCCCGATACCAAGTGAGTACTCCCACTTGGTACCCAGCCCTACCACCAGTAAAATGAGTATGTGCGTGTGCGCGTAGTGAAATTGAATTCCAACCATGGCTGCTGGAATGCAGTTGAATGGAACGTCGGGTTAAAGGTACTTCAAATTGACCTATTTTATACTCGAAAAAATACCCGTTTTGTTACTTCAAATAAGTGATTCAAACCTGCAATTGATCTTTTTAACCACACTACTTTATTACTTGTATCAATGTCGGCATCCTTTGATTGTGCCGAAAGGCCGGCCGGATTAGTAGTTTTTCTTTCATGAGCCGACTTCAAAATCAGTTGGCACGTGTAACCTCCTTTGGCTTAATGCCGACAAGATGATATTTTTGTCGCATTGATTTGTTTTTGATTTTCCGACGTTATTAGTAGGTAGAAATGTGGTTGTAGACGTTGTAGTTCTATGAAGTCAGTCAGTCACTTAGTTGTATTCAAATAAATATATGTGACGAACGTATGTTGCTAAAACCGAGTTCAACGTTTTTAATTTGTTGTTTTCGTTTAGATACAAATCGGTCGATCGAAATATTGACTACGATATTGTAGGTACCTACTAAGATGATAATAATGTGAAAATTTTTTTTAGTTCAGTTACCTTTATGAAATTACGTTTGACATGTTGGATGTAGGTATTCTACAATAGGTAATGTTAATGTGTAGGTAATACTCTGATATTCTCACAGTGCGGGTAAATCGGTTAAGTGTTATGTTTAGCCTGACACGAGAAGTAAGAAAAAATGTTGGTATGTACTGTTAATTTTACGTAGGTATAAATTAAACTTAGATATGTACTTGTATTGTAGATCAAAATACCTACCTAGTTCAGAGAATACTTGGTATGTAGCAGACGAGACACGGAATGAATGGACAGCGTCGCCCGCTACAAAGTAAACACACTGAGGTACCTACTTATTTCATAGTCGGTCACACCGATATGGTAGTACCGATAAGCTCGGGCCACATAATAAGTAAGCACTTGAGTAGGTACTTCCACTTGGTAGGTTCCCAACCCTACCACCAATAATGTAATGGATAACAGTAGCTTACTTTTCTTCTCCCTTACCTTAGTGGCCGCATAGGTATGATACCCGCATGAAGGAAGGGCATGGGGACACTTGTATCCTCAGTCTGTCACACACGGACTACCTAATAGGTACCTACATAAGTTATAAATAACATTGTCTATTACAACTATCTAATTACACGATCCGACGGGCGATTGAAGGTCTTATAACAGAGCAGTAGAGTAAACATTTTATACATTTCTCTTACATTGTTTTATTCAATAAAAATATTAATGAAACTGGGCGGAGCTTAGGCTTGGCGGGTGTGTGCGTGTACTACGATTTGTAGTATCGTAATCGTAGTAGGGTGCCCATGCTATATGTTATCGTTTGTGGACTCGGTATGAATGTTAGAAATAATGAAATTAAAGAAAAAAAGTGAAATTTTAAATTTTTTTTTTTTGGGTAGGGTATCATCAACCCTACAAGCACCAGCAGGGTTCCTATAGTCTTAAAAGGACAGGTTGTATATATAACGTCTAAATTGTATGTTGGAACATGCCATAATGTATCTCTGTGTGTTTCAGTTGTTGAGAAAGCTTTTCCCCTGAGTTCTTCCCTGGAGTAGAATACTCCGGTAGGTGACTGCACAGAGTGGTTTAGATATCGGCATCCCGCCCGAGTGTTGTGGGTTCAATTCCCACTCAGGACAACTCTTTGTGTGATCCACAAATGGTTGTTCCGAGGCTGGGTGTACTTTGTGTCCGTGGCATTGTACGTTTGTATAGTCCCCCGTGATACAAGGACTATTCCTTAGGGTATCGTCTTAAAACGAAAAACAATATTATTTCAAATTAGTTTACATGTATAATTTGAGATTGCTGCGGCTGTGCCTGTATGATGATGGGTTGGTTCGGATTGTTCTGCATTTGCATCCGGATCATGTTCACTTGCGCCTGCGTCAACTGAATCTGTAATAGACATTTATTAAATATGACAAACTGTTTCAATTTTAAAAACTAGCTTACCAATAGAATACTTTAAAATTCATATATTTAACTTTAAATAACGGGTCTTTATACGCGTAAAATTAGGTTATATTATAACTACCTTTAGCCCGACGTTTCAACTGTGTTGCAGCAGCCGTGGTCACGGGACAACTTATCCCGTCACCACGGCTGCTATATGTAGGTACAACTCGCGAATTTTTTATTTCATCTTTAATAACTGAAATGTATGTAAAAAATATTTCTGGTGCGATTAAACAAAAACGTTATAAAATAATCTAGGAACTGACAAGTGTAGTATTTAAGGACTAACATTTTTTTTTCCATGAATTTAATTATGACCGGCAGACGGGCCTCGTGGCGTAGTCGGGGGTGTAACCGACTTCCGTGCACGAGGCCGTGGGTTCGATTCCCACTCAGGACAATTATTTGTGTGATGAACACAGATATTTGTACTGCATCTGGGTGTTTCCTATCTATCATATGTATGTATTTAAAGTAAAAATTATTTGTGAATGAGGAAAAAGATATTTTTAGTACGAACGGGAAACGAACCCGCGTCCTGCCAATCCGGGGAAGTGCTCTAAGCCTCTGAGCTACCGTACCGACCTTTTGGTCATTCCAAAGACATTTGTCTTTACGACCAACGCCATCTATCGGAACGCATTTACAAAAAAAATATCCTTTTCCTCATTCATAAATAATGTGTACTTTAAAAAGTAGCTGAGCATGTCAAATACTAAAAAATATATATCAAAAATATGTATGTATTTACAAAAAAAAAGTACATAGTTGTACTATATCCGTAATCTGGTACCCATAGCAAAAGCGTTAATTAGATTGGACCAGAGGACGTTGTGTGAAATGTCAGTGAATATTTATTTTATTTAACGATGTTTTTTTTAACAATACTCCGATGAATTCAAATCCAATTTTCGAGAACTCAGTGAAAACCTTGAAAAATAAATAATTGTAATGCTTACCGGCAACTGCTGCAACTCGCCCGAGGGTGTGACGACCTGCTGCACCAGGGTGACAGGCTGGGACGGCACCGAGGCCGTCGTCGTGGCTGGCGCAGCCGCGGCTGTCGACTGACATTGGTTTTCTTTAGTCTAATGCGCTTTATTGGCTAAGCAGTGGTATCACTGCGGCCTTCACCATATAATTCAGACCGATTTACGGACACGGCGGCCGGTGTCAACAGACACTATGACTTCTCAGGAGATTTGATATTATAGCGCAAGTGTGCGCAAATACAATTGCATTCTCGGCTCCTTTTGTCCGATGGTACGGCATTCTAATACTTACAGGTATTGTACAATAATACGAAAAAAAAAATGGGGAATTTAAAGTCGTATTACTTTCTCAAGCAGGATTTGTACCTGCGTCACCTGGAATACCGTTGGAAACGCTATGACAATTCCCAGGGCCCATTCATGCTGGGAGAAGCAATGCTATTGCTAATTCTTAATCGGACGAGAAGATATCTACCTGAACGACCTGCGCGCAGGGTTGAACCACGATCTGAGACTGACCGGCATTCTGCAGCGTAGCGTGTTGTGTTGTCAACTGTTGAATGGGCACTCAGCGTTAATAATGTAACTCATTTACACCTCCCTATCCCACTGCTAAGAGCGAGCCTCCATCACAAGCGAAAATTGGCGACTACATTTACTAGGTGAATAGGTATATGATCACGCGATATTGAGTGACCAACTTTGGGAACAAGACAGTGATCACACGATATTGAGTGACCGACTGTAGGAGCAAAACCGTGATCACGCTAGATCGCGTGGCCGATGTCAAGCTCACAAAGCTCAAGAATCAATAACCCCTTATGTTATGGTGACGCTATCTATTGTAATAGTCTATCACTAATTATATAGCAGTAGCCAATAAATACCTTTATGACCACAGTTGCTACTTACGTAACAAATGAGTAGATTAAAAAAAAACATTGTGTTCGCAGCCCAGTACTGTATCAATGTTGGGTACGGATCTCTGTTGCCAGACATCACAAGTTCTTCAAGTTTGTTCATAAAATCTCTGAAACACGAAGAATAAATATATAATAAAGTTTAAATGCTTTCCTTACCTGTTCCGAATGCGTCCTAAAGTTTTCACATCGCGGTTTGTTGATTGACGCCTTCGCCTCGTGTCGCGGCACTATGTCGATCAGGAAGTCGAATTGATCGCACTTAGCTATTGCCATTGCTATGTCGTTGCGCTGGAAAAAAATCCCCTGAGATTGGTACAGATTAAATTTAAAATTTATTTATATCGCGAAATCTATCCCATGCCCTTCAACGTTACAAAGAGTTTTTGGCGGGACGTCTTGGCGACCGATTGAAATCCTGTATTAATTTACTTAAAATTACAGAATGTTCAGGTTAAAATGAAGTATGCCGTTGACGTACCTACATAGTTTACATGTTGTTGAAACAATCCGCTCCAGATGTTTCTTCGTACAGTTTCCATCGTACATCCTATAGATTCCATTTTTTTTTTACATCGCCTGTAATACCCGAATCCACTGAAGGAATGTAACATAGTTCCAGTGGCCCGCCAATAAAGGCGGAGAGACGGCACATGGCGGGTTTCTTTTGTGGGTGAAGGCCCCACACTACCCTGTTCATTGCCCCGAACGACGGGACCGCACATGCGGTTAGGTACATTTTTCCGCCAACTTCCCGTACATTTTTAGAATTTACCTTTTTGAGGTCGTCGGTCCACCTAGCTAGGGGCCGTACGGATAAAAATAGAGGAGGCCCTCAGTGCTCTCATTCACTATACGAAACACAACAGTAGAATTACCTATCATTGTTTCACGTCGAACTTTTGTGAGAGGGTGGTACTTCCCCGATGGAGCCGACCCATTCATGCTGGGATAAGCACTAACTTTACAGCATTCTCAACTATTTCTTACTTGTAATGTTCTTCTCTTATTGTCTTCTGTATGCGACCAGGCCCTCAATGTGAGTTCATGTATAAATATCTCAGCCGCCTTAGCGAACAGCACAGGCGCTTCGGCTGATATCATCTTCACTTCTTCATCCAATTTCATAATCTTCTTTATACGGGCCAGCGGTAATGCTTGCGACTTGAAGTCGTCCTGAGAAACCAGTTTATTTACCCGTATATATTAGCTTTTCCGTGACGTCATCCCATTATAGGTAAGCGATATTACTTTCAGGATAATCGTAATCGAAGGTTGATTTATTCATATAAGCTACAATTCCGATTTTTTTTTTAATATTTAGTCCGTGTGGTGACGGACACAGAATACAATTGTCACCACCCCATCGTTTCCCGCGGGTGTCGCACAAGGCGACTAAGGGAAGTAAGCAATTATCACCCATTGCATTACTGGTGGTAGGGCTGGGTACCAAGTGAGAGTACTCACTTGCTATCGCACCCAAGCGAGTCGGTACCACCGTCTCCTGCGTGACCGATCATGAAGCACGTCACTGTGTTTTGGCTGTAGCAGAAGATAGTCGTTTATTCTTTCTTTTCATATCTGAGAAATGAAATGGTGCGCAGCCACTTGACAATACTCTCGGTATAGTTGAGTCCATGAGCGATGTTTACCACTTACATCAGGTGGGCGGTGGCTCGTCTGCCATCATTAGCAATTAAAAAAAAATCGATTGTGTTCTTGTAGATATAGGTACGTATTTATTATGTTAAACGACAATATCAGAAAGGGAACTCTCGCCAAAATTGCACTGATGGTATAGTTTGGTGCTGGAGGAGTTGTAACTGCTTTGAATCTCTGGTGCATCAAAAAATGAGTAAGCCTTGGGGCAGTATTATCATAATAAAAAATACCTATTATCTCTTACTTTGCAAAATCTATGATTCTAACAACATTCAATGAAGAGCTACAGATACCTATTGTTTTCACACATAGCGGACCAAACGTAAATTATGTTACGCTAAACTCTGCTTTTTTGGACCCTCTTCCCAACTATTGTCAAACTTTGTCACAACTTTTGTGACCCCACTGTAAATATTTGGAGCATCACAAAATTACCCCCTTTATGACATTGCGTATCGATTATTGGCATTAAATATATTATATAAAGTGCGAACGTCACCTTGCCATAGATCTTTCTTATAACATTTTTTCAAACCAGCGACCTACTCTTATTTGCAAACGTAATTTTCTCTCACATGCTCAGATATATCAACTCACCACATTGGTTTTCTTAATGTCCTCAGTGACTTTAGCCCAAAACTGCTGCAGTGTTTGTTGGGAGGACTCCGCAACGCAGTGTTCTTCACCTAAATCACCCTCTACCTCGCAAGCCTCTGCCACTGTAGAAGGTCCAGCTTGGTCTCTGTTGCATAAATAAGTAAAACTGTATTTAGTAGTAAGTTACTAAAGAAAACCTTTGGGCATCAACCAAAGGTTTTCTGGCAGGGAACTGACAGCTATTATTTTTTAACGGTATTTCGCCGCAATTTGGGAGAATGGAGTTACATCAGTACCTAAGTATTGTGATAAATGTAGTAGTTCTGTACTATTATACTCGTTAAACTATTTCAGAGCTGTGTGGTTGTACATTGAAGATAATTGAGAAAAAATCTACTATTTTTTAGAGATCTTTTTAGAATATTGGTTTGTTAGTTTGCTCGCACATCACGCAAAAACTACTAATCAGGTTTGATAAAACGTATTCTTGTTTAAAAGTGTTTGTATGTTTAATAGATCCATAATTAAAGTAAAATATATTTTGACTATCTAGGTATATCAATACACATAGTCGCTATCCGTATTAGTGCGCTAAATAAAAAAATAAATATATATACTCGATAGTTGTATTACTTACTTACTAATTACTTTTATTTCAAACTAGCCTTCATCCTTTACTTTTTAATGTTTATTTTTTAGATTTTATCTCGGGTTCCTGATATCGAGTATCATCAAAATCCGTCCAGCAATCAGCGTGTTGTGTAAACAAACAGAAAAAAAAGGTTTTTGTCAGATACTCCTAAATAGCCTAATATCTAGACACGCGGTAGCATAGTCAGACAAGTCAGACCTTAGGCTTCAATATATTATCCTAAGTTATAAGAAGAAATTATATTTTAAGTTGTCAGGTAGGTATAAAATATTTTATGTTGTTCTAAGTAAATTTCAGGACTGAACATTGAACTTGTAAATTATGTTATTATGTAAAAAGCTTCATAATAGTGTAAATAGAGTGGGTACCCAATGAAATGATTATTTAAATAAAATTGTAACCATTAAAATTTTTTTAGACATTTTCTTTAATTCGTTTCATCCGTGCGGCACGAGGCGGGGTCACTAGAGAAAAGAAACAAACTAATAAGTTTGCGAACCTTTACACTAGATTATCGAAGCAACAATAAAAGGTAAGTAGGTAGGTACCTACACACACAGTTGAATAAAACGCTTTATCGCGTTTAGATACAAGTTCGATTCCTACGTCAGATTACTCGATAGTTGTATTATTAATGCAGGTCGGTTTAATATGATATCTGTCTTAGAATAATAACGCTCGTCTAAACTTAGATACGTTTAAATGGACAAATTATTTACGATTAGCTACGTACTACTTATGTACAATAAAACGTAGCGAACCTCATAAACGTCACGATTCAGAGTGCGATAGCCGATAGATACATGTACATCTACATTATTTTAGTTTTGTAAACAAGCAAAATCGGGTACATAATTAAAGCAATCATTATTTTTAATACTAACATAAAAATGTGGTATAAATAAAATATATCCTATCATAAAATAATAATTTAGCGACGTAGATAAATATTCTATTTGATAAATAAATATGTATTATCTCAAGAGGAACTTACGCAGGTACAAAGAAACACACGGACATCTTGTCAAACAATCCCGACACGTCGACCTCGAATTTTCTACAATTAGTTACACTTTATTACTAAAAATAAATTAATAAAAAGCTCAATTATAAAATCAGTAACCGCTTCAAAATTAATAAAAACACGGTGGCCAATAATCAGTGTAATATTTGGAGATCTCCAATCAACAATTACTTAAAATGCGCCAGACACACGATTCGTCCGTCGATGACCAGTCACAAGCTTGACGTATTAGATGTGTTACCATACTTGTCAATTCAGCACCCAAAATGCTACTATGGAGTCTCTAATTGTAAAACAATAGACGAATAAATGAAAGTTTATCATTGCAGTTGGCGTTAAAAAAAATATAAATTTCAGTTTTAAATCAAAATAACATACTCCAAAAGACAGAAAATAACCCATTTTTGGTAATGGATGCACATTGGCACGTAGGGACCATTTGCAAATTAATTGATAAACAGGTATCACTTGGTGTGATGAAATGGGACAAGGTCTCGTCCGGAAACGTGATGTTCATAATTTTTGATGTGAAACATCTAAGGCGGAGGGAGGGTAAAATCGGTTGTTAGCGTGGCGACGCTTTTATTGTAAGCACTTGTCTCGTTCAAATCTCGCAAGTTAAATTTGACACACTTCCCGGTTTCTGATTGAGCTGAAATTTTACACGCATGTGTTATATCACGTGACAATGCAATATTATGATGACATGGAGCTGATCTGATGACGGAGCTAGAAGGTGGACATAGGAACTCTATAATGAAACGGCGTAAACCCATCGAGTTTGGGCTCGTATAATTCGTCTTGACGAGTACTTTGTCTTTAGATGGTATTCAGGGTCTGATGATGGAGCTAGAAGGCGGCCATAGGAACTCCGGTATAAAACGACATAACTCCATCGAGTTTGGGCTCGTATGATTTATCTTGACGAGTACTTTGCCTCTAGATGGTATCCAGGGTCTGCAGATGGAACTGGAAGGTGGTCACAGTAACTCTGTAATGAAACGACGCAACCCTATCGAGTTTATACTCGTTTGATTCGTCTTGAGGAGTACTTTGTCAAGTTATGATCATTTTATTTCTACAAAATAATTTCGATGTTTTCACATCTGGTAGACGTCCCGCGACGTCTAGTTTTTTTTTGTTGATGATCATCATGTGTGTAATGTAAAATGGGAGAGGGGGTCTCAATTTCGTGATCTAATATATAATTATTGGAGTGACTCAAAATATGAAGAGTGTGATGAAATGGATGGGGAAAGGCATCTTAAAGAGCAGAATTTAGCATGTATTTTGCTGTTGTGATACGACTGAATAGACAGAATTTATCAGTCTATTCACAAATTACAGAAGAAGCATTGGTAGATTATATTTCCATACTTTGGTAACTTCAACCGGAAACTGATTAAACGTCAGAACGAGGAGACGTCATCATTGTCATCAATCAAAGTGGCGTCTGTTGGTAAAATGGCGGCGGCCGAGATTCAGATAGTAAACGCATCTAATTTAGCAAAAATCGAGAGGTACATATTTTTACCTGTAATAGTGTCATTTTAAGCAATAATAATAATAGGTTCCAATAATAAAATTACTAGGGAAGTAAGTATTTTAAAAAGTTGAGTGTAGATTGTTATTATATCGTACAATTTGTTACAGTTTTCTCAATGACCCGAGTTACAAAGAAATTATTGAAAACTCCTCAACGTTTAATTCAAGACTATGTGCAGAGAGGCGAATGCGTATGCCATTTATCGACACACAGACTGGTAAGTATCGATTTTATTTGCTCTTGTATTCAACGCCCTTAGCCGCTTATTATTGATTATCAAACGTATTATTTACCGGTATTAATCTCATGTCACGAAATATGAAGGGTACCTAGCCGGTATTTTTTTCGGGAAATAATAGCTATATATTTGAGGTGAGTATTAACAGGTTCAATTCCAGAATGGTGTGATCAACCAATACTATCATAACTATGGCCTAACCATACTATAATAATAATGATTTCAAAAGGAGCTTTTGAGTTATAGAAATATAAAAAATTTAATGTGTTTATAGCATATGAGACCTGATAAATATTGTTAGAATAAATATTATAGTTTAGAATTCAAGAAGTGCAAAAAAGATATGTATGTATCAATTTTTTGTTTGATAAAACACTAAATACTGTTTTAGTATACTTTTATATAGCTTAGTATTATTATACTATATTTCGCCATAAAAATGATGGCAACCCAAATCAAAACAAAGATTCAATAACAGGCAAGAACTAACAACTGGCTATTAGATACAAAATTTATTATATATGTACCTCTAGATATTTTAGAAGGTAAATAAACAAGTTAATAAATACTAACATAAAAAAAATTATGTAACCTGTTTTTATTAAGGATTAAAAAGTATTGTTATAAAAACATGGTACATTATTTTTTTTGTATTTATTATTATTATCTTCTTCTTTTTTCACATTTTCATGCATTGTCATCCACTTCTGAACTATGGTCCAAGTTTCAAGTATCTAGCTTGGGAAGTTAGTTTAAAATAGATTACAAAATTCCACCCATACAGACATACAAGAAAGCGAGTTAGTCATTAGGACATTTTAATTACCTATATGATGTCAAATGCTGTTTATTTAATCATGATTTTTATTTCTGTTTGTTCCGAAGGGTTGTAGTGTGTATTTGTACTTGACAGAGAGTGAATTTTATTGCAGGAGTTGCACAGAGTCACTGTAATCTGTTTATGACAAGGAGGCAACGTATGCCAGGCCAGAGAGAAGGACAGGTCTATACATATCCAGCACAAAGGTTTGTATATTTAAAACATCTTTTATTCGTCATGGATAGTAACAATATGTACTTGTAATCTATACTACATTAGAGATATGCCGAAAGTTCGGCCGAATATTCGTATTTGGCATGTTCGGCATATTTTTTAATTACGATTATTCGGTTAATTTACTAAATAATAACCAAATATTCATATAACAGAATATTATTTTAAAATCAAATGATAAATATACTAAAGTGCATATACATAGTATTAGTAAAGGAAACAAACAATCCCTCATGTAATAATCTACAATATTCATAAATAAATTATTCGTAAAATTAACATAATATTTATAAAATGAACTAATAAAATTTACTTTTTTTTGTACTTATATAAATTCTTCACCATTATTTTTTGTAAAACATTTGCAAAATAATAATAATTAATTTTACCAGTATAAGTTGTAATAAACAACTTTTATTAAGTACATTTTTGATCTATTTTCTTAGCATTTGACAGGCTCCGTCACTTTTTAAAGTACAAATCATTTGTGAATAAGGAAAAAGAGATTTTTTGTACTAGCGGGAATCGAACCCGCGTCTTTTCCAATGCGGGGAAGTGCTCTAAACCACTGAGCTATAGTACAGATCTTTCGATCATCCGAATCTCCTTATCACATTTGTCTTAACGACCAACGCCATCTATCGGAAAGCATTTACATGCAATTATCCAATATAGTAAGTTTAATTTTGCAATTAAAATTCATACTATTAGATGGCGCGATTTTTTAAACATTTTTGATCTATTTTCTTAGCATTTGACATGCTCCGCCACTTTCTAAAGTACAAATCATTTGTGAATAAGGAAAAAGAGATTTTTTGTACTAGCGGGAATCGAACCCGTATCTTTTCCAATCCGGGGAAGTGCTCTATACCACTGAGCTATAGTACAGATCTTTCGATCATCCGAATCTCCTTATCACATTTGTCTTAACGACCAACGCCATCTATCGGAAACGCATTTACATGCTATTATCCAATATAGTAAGTTTAATTATGCAATTAAAATTCATACTATTTGATGGCCCGATTTTTAAACATTTTTGATCTATTTTCTTAGCATTTGACATGCTCCGCCACTTTTTAAAGTACAAATCATTTGCGAATTCAAAAAGAGATTTTTTGTACTAGCGGGAATCAATATAAAATTAATATAAATTGAAAGTCGTCATTTTATTTAACAATCAACAAATATTATTACAAGAATCTGTGAAAAAGTACACAGTCCAGAGATTTTTAATATTAAACAGCGCGCCGGTGCATCGACTGAGCGTGCCAAGCGAGAAATCTGCGGGGTAAGCGCGGGTAGGGGTGGGCGAGTGCTTGTGCCCACTTGTCGATACTCAAAAAGCGCCTGGCTGACAATAATAAACTTGTTTACGGCACAAGAGTGAACCGAATAATTGAGCCGAATATTCGGTTCGGCACAGTTTGAACCGAATAGTCGGCCGAGTATTCGTGTTCGGTTAAACTTATGTTCGGCGCATCTCTAATCTATATAATATAAAAGAATAACTGACGGACTGACTGATGTATCAACATACAGCCCAAACTCCTGGTGCTAATCATTCACCATACAAAACACAACGATAGGAGTACCTACCTACTCTTGTTTCACGTTTACCTTCTGTGAGAGTATGGTACTAATACCCCGATTGAGTCGGCCCATTCATGCTGGGATAAGTATGGATCTCCATCCATCCAAATATTTAACCATAATTGGGCAAAATAAACGATAGTTAGAATGAGGTCTGTAACTTGATCGTAAATAAGAAACTCTTCGTAACAAATATTTAATTGAAAATCACAACGTTTATCAAAATAATCATTTAAAAGTAAATCTACCATCTCTTCTATTCATCCAACCATCAGCCTTTTAACGTCTACTGCTGGACATATCCCTCCCCAAGAGAACGCCACAACGAGCGGTCCTGTGCTGACCGCATCCAACGGCTCCCCGCAGCTTTGACCATCTGGTGGGGGGTCGTCCTACGGTGCGGCGTCCGATACGTGGTCGCCACTCAAGAACCTTTCGTCCCCAACGGTTATCGGTTCGTCGAGCGATGTGGCCTGCCCATTGCCATTTCAGCATGGCAACCCGGCGGGCAATGTCGGCCACTCTTGTTCTCCTACGGATCTCCGTATTACGGATTCGATCACGTAGGGAAATACCAAGCATAGCCCGCTCCATGGCCCGCTGAGCGACTTTGAGCCTTGATATGAGGCCAACATTCAGAGACCACGTCTCTGTTCCGTTTGTCGTCACTGGTAACACACACTGGTCGTAGACCTTCGTTTTTATGGATTTACCATCAATAAATATGGTTTTGTTATATAATTCATTATGATTTTGGTTAAATCGACTGAAGATCGTATGATTGTTGCATATGTCAGAAAAAACATACCGTAGCTTTATTGACGATTGCTTAATTGGGATTGGTTGCGAGGCCAAAGCATGATCACGTTTTTGTACGTAAATTGGTGCTTCAATCAATAGCAAAATAACATCCAAACTTAGAACAAAAACTTCCCAAACTGATAAAAACCAATAAAATAAGTAATGTTTGCTCAACAAACTCTTGCATGGTGGGATTGTGGGATCTAAATAAAGTATAAATAATGACAATAATGGAACTCCACAGATGGCGCAAGGCTCGTCGCCAATACCTGACAATGTCGTCCACTCGGTGGGGCTGGATTGGTCTCAATGATTCTGCCGATATTACCGGGGATGGTGAAAACAGTTGTGGTGTGCCCGGTGACGTGCTTAATGCTGATGACAGCAGGGATGGGTCACAGACGGCCGCTAAAGACGACCCTAAGGTTAGAACGTTATTTGTTGAAAAATAGGAAATTTATCGTAATTATCGATTCATTTAACTATTTTTGATCAATATTTTTTAGCATTTGACATGCTCCGCCACTTTTTAAAGTACACATTATTTGTGAATAAGGAAAAAGAGATTTTTTGTACGAGTGGGAATCGAACCCGCGTCTTTTCCAATCCGGGGAAGTGCTCTAAGCCACTGAGCTATCGTACAGATCTTTCGATCATCCCAATCTCCTTATCAAATTTGTCTTTACGACTAACGCAGGTCGGAAAGCATTTACATACATGCATTAAATGGAAAAAAAGATTTTTTGTACGATTCCCGCTCGTACAAAAAATCTCTTTCCTTATTCACAAATAATTTGATTATTTAACTGTTCAGATGGTATGTAGTAATTACGCTTGCTAGTTTCATGAATTCGAATTTTCACCATTCCACCTTGCGGGTGCCGTACGAGGCGAATAAGGCAAGTGGGTAGTTATCAGCCATTGCATTACCGGTGGTTTTACTAACTAGGCTGTGCGGAGTCTAAGGCGTGTACATACACGTGGGCGGCGCGTCTAGCCTAGCGTCCCGCGCTCAAATCAAACATGGTAATCTATGAGAGCATTTATGTACGAGCCCCATCACGCGCGTTTTTTTTTCTTCGCCTGTCCATACACGGTAGTGTGAGCGACTGTTGATTATGAAGGAGGTCTCGGCTTCGATGCCCTAGTTGGGCAGTGTTATTGACCTTTTTCGTAAAAAGAAAAAATCTCAGTAGTAGCCAGGGGGGTTAGGCAGAATGTCATATTTCACGCGTCGATCGAATCGTCTCGCTTGTACGATCACCGTGATTGGCCAACGGATTATTGTGACATCACGCGTCGGTTTCTCAACCAATCACAGTGATCTCGATACGGTCGACACGTGAAATATGACATTCTGCCTCAGGGGGCTGGAGTTTGGATATGTGCTCGGTAGACGGCACTAGGCTCGCCCCCTGTTACGTGGGACTTAAACATACTCGTAGTTGCTAGGTGTGTAATACAGAATATAGGCGTGATGCTATGTTTATACGGAGAAAAGGCAGTGTCGACCAAGGCCGCGGGGCGTTGAACGGCACCTCTGGCGTTGTGCCGCGCGTCACTTTTTGCGTTTGAGGGTTGGCGGGGGAGGAGGTTGTGCTCATGTGTTAATCAATGTCTTCTTGTTTAAAAAAAAGTCCAATCACAACAGTTTTGGGCTTGGGAGTACTTCATATCGCTTTCTAAACTCCCTTCACACAACAGGGACTAATCCTGAGTGCTCTAAAAAGATCCTGTATGGGTCCAAGTGTAAATAATCTATAAAGATGCTGTTAATAAGTGAAAATGCGTTATAAAACAAAATTTTTAATTACTAGGAATGGTTCTACGATGACCTAGCTATGGAAGAAATGGAAACTGGTGAGGAACCGGATCCGGAATCAGATGAAGACTATTACGACGACACGTATGCGAACCGACGTAAAAGGAGAGGCGGTGCAGCTCCTACAGGGCCGGGGTCTCGAGGCGGCAGAGTTAGGAAACAAGCTGATGATACACCAGCAAAGAGAGGGAGATCTGTGAGTTTCGTGGATCATCTTAGTTTTTATACTAAAATATATCTAGAGACTGCATAATACTAGTTATGTAACCGCAACTTCGTCTGCGGGGATTTATTTAGTTGTAAGTAAGCGTCGCCACGCGAACAGTCGGTTTTACCCTCCCATTAGATGTTTTACATCAAAAATATACGTTCCGGATAAGTAATCACCAACATACCATATACTAAATAAAACCTCCGAAACATGCTGCATCTTAAGATATAAGTATTATTCCAACCGGTTCAGTAGTTTTCGCAGTATAACCGATGAAAAAACCGGCTCTCCATTTATTAGTATAGATATCTAGAGGCTTTAGACTGTGTTTTAGCGATTTTAAGACTTAGACACTGATTCCAATTCTGCCATCTATGTTTGTTTAGCCTTTTATTACGGCTGGACCAATTTGAATAAAAATCAGTGTGTCGAAAGAAAACTTCATTGGACAAAAGATATCTAATATATAAATCTTATTGTCCAAGATCTCATGGCCACCAGACCTTACTTCTTCTCCTGAATAACATTTTATTTGGGATTGAGTAGTGATATATGAATGTACTAATACCCGCTAACCTAAGCCTATAGTCAATTTCCAGGTATAAAACATTACTCACTTTTTTTAAAGTTCTTACTGATTTTAATTATATTTCGCAGAATATTTAAAAAATGTTTACTATAAAAGTAATATACTAAAGATGAGATGATTTTTAATTTGTGAATGTGCTAATTCAGGTAATTTAATTATTTTCGTAACTACCCATACCAATAATAACGATCAAATTTGCGGACAATTGACTACTACAATTTATTTGGCTGGTAATATATGCTGGCGTCTAAACTCAGTGTCATTTTAATTTTGTTTAGGGAAGGTAAATAACCGACACTACACTATATCATATAGACTAATTTATTGTTTGTATGTTATCTTATAAAATCTAAATACAATAGATACATATAAATTTTTCAATAGAGATGGTTTCTGAGGGAGGATGTCTACATAGTATTTGAATAAAAAAAAAACTGGAGGAGTTAAACTGAGCTATGAAATTGTAAGCTATTAGGGATAAGAACATTTTATTTTATCTCAGAATGTGTTTCTGTGAGTTACAAAATCTTATCTCAAGGGCATAAAACAGGGGATTGAATTTAAATCTTAAAAAAAAGAAAAAGCAAATGCTAGTGAAATATCAATAATAATATTTTCTTAATACATGAACGTATGGGCTAATCACCACGCCACGCGATATGAATGAGCACTCATTTATTTCTAGTACTGATAATCAGTTTGTGTATGACGTCTCCAGGGTCGCGGCCGCGGCAAGCGTGCACAAGGGACCCTTCCATACGAGGTGCCGGGAGACAGTGAGAAACCCTTCGGCTGCGAACGTAAGTCCCGCCGCAGACACTAGCGCCACCTGCCTTAACCCAGTTCCTCAAGTTAAATCACTCCTGACCCGTCGATGAGTACCCAACCGGTTATATTTAAGTAATTATGAATAAATTCTGTTGACCAATAAGACCCTGAGATGATTCACATTATTCAGTTTTTTTCAATGTTTGACGCAATATTTTTTGTCTTTATATGTATTGAATGGAGTTAGCGTCAGTCTTCTAGGGATTTGATGCTGAAGAATCAAGATAGGGTCTTTTAGCCATTTTCTGCAAGCTATATTATTTTGACATGGTGATGAGTACTCCACAACTAGTTGTGTAAATGGTATGGCTATGTATTTCAGTAATAATTCTAATTAGAGATCAGTGTACCTTAACCAATCTCCTCCCAAAATGTTTATACCACAAAGTTATTTTGTATATGACGGTATGTTGAATTCTTTTTTTGCAGTAATATAAATGTTGAGGAAGGATATATATAAGCTGGCGTTGATTATGCATAGAAATGAATAAAATTTAAATATCTATACCTATGTAATGACAAAAACAGAATTTTGCAGAATACACATGAATGGTGACAAGTACTGTCAACATATATAAAAAAAACAACCCTAAAATGTGTAAGTTCGCTTGTTACGGCTAATATATCAAACATCTGGACATGTGTTGACGGAACTTGCGCTTGCAGATATCTGTTTATGTTATAAGTTGTATCTTAGGCTATTTTTAATTTTATAAAAAGAATAGTGTCATAAACTGTTGTGAAAATCCGGTTTATATTTGATATACTTTTGTGGTATAGACATTTTGAGTTTACCTCAAAATAAGTTTTTCATAACAAGCATACGTACTGATGGTTTTTCAGTAGCCAGTTGCAGTTCCCCTGTTGCTCAATACATACTGAAGTTCTCACTTACCAACATGTTGGATGATACTCATCTGCCAACATAAGCCATGAAAAATTTTCGTAGACTGATTAATACAAATCTAGTAAGCATTCTCTAATATCTACAGTTGATGCAATATCTCATTCTTAATATACATGTGATATAAGCACAACGCAAAGGGGTTTTAAGATATATCGAGATACGATAGTGCAAGTGGTTGCCTTGTCTCTTTTTACATTGGATACGGAAAGGTGTAATGATTGTCACAGATGTTATAAAACTTAGAAATCTTGAAATAGAAACTGAAAGTGATATCATCATCAAACTTTGTCATAATTTTGCTTAGATATATAAACACTTCGTCAAACCTTTCGTTCAAAGCTTCTCCGTGTGGTGTTTATTTTTTCATTTCATATCTGAGAGATGAAATGGTGCGTAGTGGCTTGACAATACTCTCGGTATAGTTGAGTCCATGAGCGACGTTACCGCTTACCATCAGGTGGGTTGTTGTTCGTCTGCCATCTTAAGCAATAAAAAAAAACAGTAATTGTAAAATGAATACATGATTTCCACCTAAGTTTCTAATTGATGTAGCTTATAATTAGCCGTGATTCATTACATGTGTGCAATATAGACTAGAAATGAGACATTTCTGATTCTATTTTACGATTTCTATAGTTAAACAACGGATATGCATTAAACTTACTTGTTGATTGTTTCTAAAGCGTAGTGTCCACTAGCAATAAAATTTGCGGAAGTTGACTTGCGCAAGCGACTTGCAACGTGTAAACGCTCGCGCAAGTGGACTTCTGCAAGTATTAGTGACTAGCCGAACTTGCTGCAAGTCGCACGTGTATACGGTTATTTTGAACTTTTGTCTTTGTTTGGTTCACACAATAAAGTTGGCAGTTTTTAGAGCAAGTTAATACTATCTTCACTTCTGTGCGAGTGATCGGGGGTTTGAATTCCACTCAGGACAAATGTTTTTGTGATGAACATAAATATTTATACTGTGTCTGGGTGTTTATTATGTATAATATGTGCTTAGCTATTTAAAAAAGTAATATGTGACCCATAGTACAAGCACAGCGAATCAAATTGAGCAAAATATTGAAGGTGCCTTCAGTCTTTCGTAGGAAATGTTTAATTGTATGGGATCTTTGATTTGGAGTTGCTTTGAAGACCGACAATCATCGCGTCTTAATATCCAATCTCGTACCCACATTTTACGTTTTTATTTTTATGTTTTAACAACAACACAATAGACGCAGCTCGTATTTTTCTGCAGCTAGGCGTCTTGTTTGACCGCTCTTGCTCAAGTAAAATGCATTTGTGTGGAAACGGTTCTGCAAGTCTTGCAGCAAGTTAATTTCTACACACTTCTGCAAGCGACTTGCGTGTAGAGAAATTGCAGTCAGTGGAAACAGTTGTCAATTGACTTCTGCGAGAAATTGCGGAAGTTACTTGCCAGTGGACATCTCGCTTAAAGTTCCTTTTGAAATGAACGAAATGTTAGGGACTCTTGAGTATGTGAAAAGTGTAAAATATTTTAAAACCTCTGTGTGATAAAATTTTAATATTTCTTATGATTAAGGTAGAAGGTGCGCTAATTTCATCATTAAAATGATCAGATGATTTTATAAAGCCATAAATAATACCTTCTACACAATTCTACTTCGTTAAGGCAGCATTTCAAAGTGTTAAAATCTTATAACTACGTCAGAAATAAATAGAGAATCTTCTGTTAAGGGCTATGTAAAATCTATTTGGATATATTTTATATTACAATTTAGAAATGGATTGGTTGTTTTGTACCTACATATCAGTGTTTTCAAGAATGGTTTCCGTGGGACCAGCACTCTGTTTTAAAACAATTAGTTCGAGATTTCCCTTATAACCATTCTTTCAAAATTTCTTACATGCACTATTACAAAGGTAAGAAGAAAGATAGTTTTATAAAACCATTTACCACAATTTTACTGCTAAACAGTATGCTTATAATAGGATAAATATTACTAATAGCAATAAACACTAGATTGAGCTAGCGACTAATGTGTTCATCCATTACCAGCAAAATAGAATCTACTGGATATATACTGAATTTTCAGTAGACTGAGAGGGTTTGGTGGTTAGAAACCATCCAGCCCCCTAAGAATGAAAAACGAAACGTTAGACGAACTTTCGTTTCGAGTCATTGTAATTGATCAACAGTCGGACGCGTGATTCCTCATTAGTTGAGATTTCGACGCGTGATTCAGGCGACCAATCAAATAGTCACAATGAAGTGAAACGATAACGTTTCTTTTTTCATTCTAACGGGGTAGTTTCGAGATAGTTTGATTCGGTCCCACAAGCCCCACTTATATTCAATTTGTTGTTTATACAATTTTAACTGTTATTTTACACCTACCACTACGAGCAATCACTAGGTTTATAAAATAAGAAAATATCAATTTAATCATCACATAGTTATAAAGTATATGAAATAGTGCAGGGCCAATGATTACTACAATAGCGTTATAGTATTTAGGCGGGAAATAGCGAGCAGGAAACGGTAGCAGGCATGTTTATTGTACGTCTTTGTCTTTCAGCAGCAACCTATTATCACAATGTCTTTCCTGGCAACATCTATCATCACAGTTCAATTATATATGCAATAGAAATTTCTTAAAATTCTTGCAAATAATTATTTGACTGCACAGGGGGCGGAGTGGCTTAGATACCGGCCTCCCGCCTGAGTGTTATGGGTTCGATGCCCTCATAGGACAACTCTTTGTGTGATCCACAAATGGTTGTTATGAGTCTGGGTGTACTTTGTGTCCGTGAAATTGTATGTTTGTAAATTACCCCGCAATACAAGGATTATTTCTTAGTGCAGGGTGTTGTCTATAAAAAGAAAGAAAATACAGGGCTCAAAATGAAATGGGAGCGGAGCAACAGTTTTTTTAATGAACTACATATATTATATAACTACTAAAAGCCCTTTACAATCCAATACAGCTTCATAAATCAAATTTTAATGACGTACAATAACCAGCCTAATTATGTAACAGAGTTGCAAACATGCCTTTACATTGTTGTGTACGTATGTATAGTGTGAATAGTAATTAGTACATAAGAATCTCCTAAGTATCCGTAAAACGGGGTGAATAATATTGAGGGGAGAAAACGTAGAACTTTATTACCGCCTTATGACACCAATAGATATTATAAGTGCTGATTTTATGGCTATATTAAATGGTATAATATCATGTCAATGTAACTGATACGCAATAAATTAAAATGGCAATATAAAGCGCTGAAATAAAATTGAATTCTATTTAAATTTGAGTTTAAAACTAAATTTACTTACTTACAATCATGCCATCGCCCTTGCGGGGTAGGCAGAACATTTTTATAAAACACAAAATAGATGACTATGCTGAATTAAACAGTTATAAAAACTTCTATATATACTATGCCTATATTAGCTGTACTAGGAGTTATTGTAGTAATATTATATTCACCCCTTTGTTTCTTTCTTCACCCCTTTTTGCGATATTATAGATAAATTGCTACATTTTAGATAAATTAAGTAGGCGATGCGTTTGTAAAGTGTTCTGTGGGAATTGTATTGGAGAAAAATATCACATTGTAATAGAAGTCCATCTTCGGAGATAAAGTTCTCCGAAGTACTTCTAAACATAAGTGGTAACAATGTTACTAAAAAAAACTAATGAGAGAGGTTGTATATGCTGACTAACCATACAACAATATAATTTATCTGAAATTAAAGCTCGTGACTTATGGTTATGTAATTTAGATCTCATAGAACAAACATCTACACACTCCATAGACAATTGTTATGAGTTTTAGTGTACTCCTATTCCGAGTACTTAGGCCTTTCATCCCTGTAATGGAGTTATGAAAATAAAACATACTTTCCCATAAAACACTACAAAATTTTAGAAACTTTAAGAATTGGACGGCTATTATTCGTCATTTTAGTTAACTATTTATGTAAAGGTGAAAATTTTAATGCATTTAGATTGAATTAACTATTAGTTTATACTACAAAATAAACTAAATACCTATAACCTTGAATTTAGGGGTATATAACAATTTGTTATTAAAAATCTGTTTTAATATTTGCTCTACTGCTGGAAAACCAATAAAAAATAATGTCTTGCATGCTGATAAAATTTATCCTTCAAAATTTTTGCATATAAAAACTGCCTCATATCGGATTTTAAAATTTTGGATTTAATGCTCACAAGTGTGTAGTGCCAATGAATTGTTATCTATTTTTATGAGAGCAAGGGAACAGAAAGCCTTGGTACTTTGATTTTTAGTCTGATAAAATGAATGGTTTTTGTTTGTCTAGCAGTAGCAACAATATAGATTATAATGTATTTATAATATGGACAGACAGCTCTAAAAATTGCATAATGTGGCACATATTATATGACGAAAATGGAGTTTTAAATGAAGAGTATTTTATTTGCACGTTTAATGAATAGCGTTTGAGTGACTGGCAGAGCAATTAGATTTGTAATTCAGGTATTTAGTTAAAAAAAATTAAACGTTTTCGTTTTTTAACCAATTTTTTTTCCTATTATTCACTCACTACGCGTATATTTTTTTATCATCTCTGAATGTAAGCGAGCTCCAACCACTCGCACTGTTGCTTTCGCGCACATTTTATTTTTTACAAATCAGTGTCAATATGAAATTGAAAGGTGAAAACACAAATCTCTTATGAGCTATATTGATCACCAACTGCATAGATGGATCATCTTGTGTTCTATTTGCTAAATAGTACCACATACTGATCAATTTGGTGTCAAAAACTAAAACGGGCAGTTTGTGCCATGGTACATTTTGCTATAACTGAGTCCAATTCTCTTAATGATGTGGTAAACACTGATCATGAAAGATTACCTAGCGCTATAGAATCCATTTATGTCTAATCCCTGCTCTGCCATTCGTCACGACCATAACAGTCAATTACAGAATTAAAGTTTGAATACAACATATATTATGAAATAACAACATAAACGGGTCTTTTTTCGCGTATAAATTAGGTGAAATTTTTAACTATCTTTAGCCGAACGTAGTAGGTAGCTAAAAATTTACTTTATTTAATATTTTATGTTACTTTAAATATGCGTACAATTCGCGAATCTTTAAAAAATACTATATATTATGAAGTTTAAAACACCAATGACATCACACTGCCACATAATTATCATTATTACGGAAATACTTTAGTCTGTTATTATTTATAATATAGGTTAGACTAGTTTACTTGTATGTTTTACAAATTATGCGATTCTCTTTGTGTGCGCAGTTTACATTATTTTCAAGTTCACTACGTAACTATTATCTGGCGAAATGTATTTTTAAGATTGTTATTTTTTCGTCTGTCAATTCTAGACAATTTTTATGCTTTAGAGATCTTTGATTGAATTAGATTCAAAAGCCGTAATAATTCCAAGGAGGATCTCTGCTAAATGTATTTTATTAGACATTAAACTATGATTGATCTAATTCATTATCGCAGATAAATTAACACATAGACACAACTTTGTCAATGTACCATAGATAAGTTCTAGACTGTCAAACGAGGAGATTGTTGGGTAATACGGGTGATTATGAGTCGTAACTATTGTGATGACAAATAATGTAACTTGAAGATAAGTTTCTATTGGTACAGCTTTGCTTATCCCAGTATTTATAGGACGGCTCGATCAGGGAAGCACCACCCTCTCCTAGAAAATACATAAAACCAATAGATACAACTTTGCCAATGCATTGTGTATACTGTTATGTTTCGTATTGCGAGTGAGAGTGAAGCCCTGTACCTTTCCTTCTCTTTTTATTCTTCATTTCAACCTCATATCCCTTTTCTGCGAGTGATGCCCCTTTTTTGCACGCCTCATAAGCGAAGCGTTGAGGTGTGTACTACTGTCACTTCACGCAAAACAACAGATTTTTCAAACTGAAAATGTCTCTATTTATCATATATTGCACTTGTAAAATAATATATATCCACACATATCAAGAAAAAACACACTTAAACACTATGATATTTTTGATGCCATTTTTGTTATTTATACTAGTTAAAAAACTGTTTAAAAAGTTCTGTCTTGGACGTCCGTGTGTCTGTATGTGCGGATCCTATATGTTATCACGATAACGACTGAAATACTTTAATAAATGAGTTTTTTTTTCTCTTACGCTTCAGTATAATTAGGAATCCCTATCACTTTTCACGGTTTGATTCGATGTGGTTTAATTGTTATTAAATATACAAAACTAGTTTGAATATGTATGTTCGATTCGATCATACACTAAAACCAGCGCTATCCACCTTATTTAGTGAGAACTACTTTTATAGAACCAATATAGTAGTACTTCTTAAAATTAGCGCCATCTATATAAGACATGAGAACCACATTAGTACTTTTTGAAATTAGTGCTATCTATGTGATTTATTGAAAACTACTTAGTAAGACCAATACATTATTAGTTACAATAAAATTATTCAATGAAAAATGAAATTATGAGGCCTGCATTTTTATTATATTATTTTTTGTTAAGGCGGGAAAAAATGTTCTTAACCGCACACCCCGTCATCGAACATCGTAGTGTGGGGCCCTTATCCACTAAAGAAACGCGCCGTGTGCCGTCTCTCCGCCTTTATTGGAACCATATTACATTCCTTCAGTGGTCACGAGTGATGCCCCTGTAGAAAAAAATAATTATCTAAATTGCTTTTTTTCCCTATGTGATTTTGATTTCAAGCCTTGAATACAATTTGAGAGATGAAATTCTTTCATGACATTTTATTTAGTGGTACTTACTTCAAACATTTAGTAATAGTGCGTAATTTCTCGAGTGTGGAAAATTATGGAAATAAAATAATTTGGCATTATGATAGGCCCTATCACCACATGTGAGGATTTTCAAAATTACATTTACAGGAGATAGAGGTTAATTTCGTATTAATTACATAAATGATCAATCATAGTTTGTCACATGACGCTTGAAGCTGGATCTTATGAAATAATCACAATTTGAAATCACAATCTTTTTAAATAATGCACCGATTGGTTTAAACGTGTCGTCTCAATATATCTGTGATAAGTTTATTTATTTTCATTTCTTGTAATGAATCCTAGAAAAATTATCTGTTTGTATATGGTCAGTGACTAAAGTTTTGCCCTTAATTTATAGCATATGACGCGTCTTATTTACTAGAAATTTATTAGGAAGATAAAAAACAAATTCAGTAATTTAGCTAAAAATTACATTTTATAGTAATAACAATATGATTTTTTATTAATCTTACTAGGAAATACTATTATTAATATATATAGTGGCATTTTGTTTTCGAAGGTTCGAAGTAAAAAGGTTGTTAACCGTTTTATAATTTAAGCCTTTTTTTAAAATTTCCTTCGTTTTGTAGCATTGTTGGCATTGGATTTTTGGCTCACACGCATTATATTATTTACGAAATATTTTTATCAAAATTTCAGTATTATATTAAAATTTTAGTCATTGTATCCCAACTCTTGTACTGAGTTGATAATTATATTAATAATTTTAAGCATAATTACCCACATTTAAATATTGGAAATACTTTTATTGGAATGGGTTTACTATACATTTTATACAGTGTAATATTTTAAATAATAATAATCTTACTGCTCTATACACGGAGATGAATTGCCTTTTTTAAATTGGCATGTCAATATCAGCAATACTATAAATCTGAGATTAAAATTGATCTCATATTTAAATATTTTTGATATTGTACAGTCAAGTGTTTAATACAGATGAGTGGGTAATGTTCTACGTATTTCTATAATTTCTTATAATGTATTAAATGAAGCCGTGAAGTTTTAGATGTGTGATGTTATTCTTAGATCCAAACAATGGCGCGCTGGAAAATATGAACACAATAAAAGGCAGTTTTATAAATTGAGTGAATTTTCTGCTCGTCATTGTACTATTATCACCCAAAGATTGTTATGAATTTATACAAGAAATATTTATGTTGAATAAGAAATAAAATTATCCAATATATTAGTCTTTATTATTGTGATAATTTAAAAATATTATTTTGGCTATGGATTTCTATGGCGTGCTGTAGATTTTGCTCTCCTTAAATATTATATTAATTGTGAATGTGTTGTCCATGTTGTTTTTAAACTAACGTGTGGTTTTATATCTGGTAACTACAAATATATTTGTACATCAATTTGATTGTATTTTTTTTTTAATATCAGTCAATGTTGTGCTTTTCAGAGCAAAATCTACCGTTTTAAAATAATGCTACTACCGTAGCGCTGGGCGATCCATAGATTTGAAGTCATCAATCATACCTGCCCCGCGAAGCGTCCTTAGAACTGAACATAGAATGAATCACGACGGGCCGGCTTTCCACTTTTCTCATAATAAGAACATTCTTTAAGTATTGCTAATTTTTCGTATTAAGTTTTGTACACTCTGAGAACATCAAATTAATTGCGGCACTATGAAGTAAAACTCAGTTACGTGTGGGTAGTTAATTGATTACCTCATATATTTGAATTATTCAAATAATAGTAATTTGTTCTAGAATTTATACCATAAAAGGGGTGGTCTAAGTTTGAATCTAGAATGTTCTTATTTTCTCTTGAGTACATGATTGATGACGGATAATTATTGGAAGGCTTCGTTACTGTTTCGCCGTGACTGTCGTGGTGCCTCCTCTGTTCTGTTCTGTTGACGCTAAACATTTTTATATAACGGTTATTATACGAGTCGTATCACTGTGATAGTGCAGACGGAGGCATCATTGACTGTCGCGGTGAGTAATGTTGTTATGTTTCATGTATTTTAAATGAAATATGGTTGGATTTAATTTTGTGTTTCGAGCATTGTTTTAGTATAATTTAGGATTTAAATTCTATAAAAAAAAGTATATACACAAAATTGAATTCATGCCCAGTGAGTCGAGTAAGTATTAATGAACGATTGTCGACAACAGTGTGCGGTGCGAAGTACAAGACGCGGCCGGGGCTGACGTACCACTTCACGCACACGCACAAGGAGCCGGCGGCGGCCGGGCCCGCGCCGGCGGCGGCCAGCGACGGCGACTCGCGCGACTCCCGCGCCGGCGACTCGCGCGACTCCCGCGCCGGCGACTCGCGCGAGTCACGCGCCGGGCCCGCCTCGCCGCCCGCGCCGCAGCCGGCCCCCCCCGCCACGGAATATCAAGACAGTTATGTCACCTTTCTGAATAATCCCGTTGTTGGCACTGGTGAGTGGGCCTTGTAGCTAGTTGTACTTACATCACCTACTAACACAGTACCTGTATTGCATATGCCAATCGTCTGTAGTCGTAGACATTTCCAGCAAGAGACTAGAAATGGTTTTACAGTATGATTTTGTCGCCTATATTGCCTACCTTGAGAATTTGTCAGGCTTGCAACCTGTCATAGTAAAATGAATTCCACATTTTATTTAAAGTTAGCTATACTATTTCTAGGGCGAGTTGTTTCAAACGATTGATTATCGTAACATACGTACGTCAAAAAATAACAATTACGAATGATATTTAACGTACGTTAAATACAAAGCGTTGGTTCATTGCATAAAAAAACCAGTCGCCAAAGTTATTAGGGATACCAGCACAAACCAACGTATTTTGGTAATAAAAATAGATGGGAGAATTTTCTAGTATGGCAACATTTGCCCATATACGTCAGTTTATCTGTTTTTATCTATGCTTTTTATGATTTTTAGCATAGAAGTATGTAATGTATATAAGTATACTGACGGGCCTCGTGGCGTAGTCGGTAGTGTAACCGACTTCCATGCACGAGGTCGTGGGTTCGATTCCCACTCAGGATAATAATTTGTGTGATGAACACAGATATTTGTACTGCGTCTGGGTGTTTTCTATCTATTGTATGTATTTACAAAAAAAAGTAGTATATTTATTAAACGTAATCCCATAGGACAAGCGATAAGCTTAGTTTGGGACCAGAGGATGTTGTGTGAAATGTCCAAGAATATTTATTTATTTATATACTAAATACATATTACTTATTTATATTATTATTTACGACGCGAATGACAAAACTTCGAATTATTCCTTTATTATTAGTTGTGAATTGTGACAATATTATTAGGCAATATAATGAAATATAAGCTATTTATGCAAAATTCAATGCCGGTGGAGACCAACCGAGGGCTTTACGTCTGTTAAAGTTTGATTTGAAATCTAGCTATAGGTATTATACGAGTAGAAGTCAATTGCAACAGGCAATTTTTCTTCTTCGTTAGATGGAATGTTTATGTAATGAGGACGTAATTTATCAATAGCCCGAGTCACTCGATGAATAATGGTGGCATAGTATTGATTTCTCCAAACCTGACATATCCCCAACACATCTCATAACTGATCCTGAGCCATAAAATTGTAGAGTAGCAAGTACCTACCTGATCTACAGGTAGCCTAGGTTTTACTGCCAAGTTTCGGAAATATTGTAAACAAATAAATTTTATTTAGATATTTTTATATATATTTTTAGCATTTGACATGCTTAGCACTATACATTAAACACAAAGTGAAAAATGTGAAATCGAAAATAACAGTCAGGTGCAGGATTTGAACCTGCATCTTCTGGATACCGTCCAGATGCTTTACCAATTCAGCCATCCTGACAATTGCTCCTGACTGCTAATCTCGATAACACATCATACTTAACGTCTTTGGGTGACGCCTGCGCCATCTGTCAGAAGTATTTTCATACATTATACCGACCAGGTAAACTTAATTTTACAATTAAGATTTTACCTAATAATGACGCAAACCCTTTAAATATTTAGATATTTTTATATATATTTTTAGCATTTGACATGCTTAGCACTATACATTAAACACAAAGTGAAAAATGTGAAATCGAAAATAACAGTCAGGAGCAGGATTTGAAATTGGTAAAGCATCTGGACGGTATCCAGAAGATGCAGGTTCAAATCCTGCTCCTGACTGTTATTTTCGATTTCACATTTTTCACTTTGTGTTTAAATAAATTTTAAATCAAAGTACCTATTTTTATGCGAAATTCTACTTTTCTGTAACAAATTTTATATCGTCTTCGATAAGACGTGTTAACAATAGAGCCACTTCCTTTATAAGGTACACGATAGTCTTCACGATACCTTGCAATGAATTCCTGCTCATCCCAAAAATTTAGGTTGTTAACACGTGTTTTAAAGACTTTTTTCTTCCAGAAAGGATGAAACATTATTTATACAATGTAGAAAACATTGTTTGTATTATCGCCAGATGAACAACTATCGTAGAATAAAGACGAATACAAAAGAGTGTCCAAAATGTCGTAGGTACTGTTCGTTAGACGCATCCATATAGTACCTATACCTATATACTGACAATATATACCTATATCTACGGTTAGACGCAACGAAAGTGACGTTAACCAGTGGGTGGGACATCTGTTACCGTACTCGTTATTATTTAACGAACGTTAAGGACCTCATTTCGTGAAACAACGCTTTTTTGGTTTGACGATGGTTAACACCATCTTTGACGTTTACGTGTGCGTCAAGTATAGCTGAAACAACCCGCCCTTAATCTTCGCACTCAATTGCTATTTCTAGTCTCTAGTTCAGAATTTAGATGTATGTAGACCTTAGGAAAAGAGCTCTTACTCGTCCCTTTTCTTAGTGTTATGCTGGATTTACACTGTAGACTAAGTTGGGGACCTCATCCTTTGGCGACAATTAACACGTCTTCAGATAGATTGTGCCTAGGCTGCCACCGTTACCAGTATAAATAAAATGCTAATGACGGACTAAGAATACAAGTGTCACCACCCCATCCTTTGCCGTGGGTATCGTACAAGCGACTAAGGGAAGTAACCAATTATCATCAATTGCTTTGCTGGTGGTAGGGCTGGGTGCCAAATGAGAGTACTCACTTGCTATTGGGCCCGCACGGGTCGGTACTGCCATCTCCTGGATGACCGGCCATGAAGCACCTCAGCAGGCGTCCATCACTCGCTCAAGGCCCCGAATTAAATGCCTACAGCTTCGCGTATCGTCCACGATAGAACCGACAGAAGGCTGCCGCCGCACGCCCCCCGCCTGAGTGCTCGCGCTTGTAGTATTTATTAAAATAATATTGTTTACGCGATGTAGGGTATTTCGGCGATAAAATTTAATAACCGAGAATTCAGAGCTAAAACTGAAACATATACCTAGATTAACAAAAAAAAAAGCAATTTATAAAAAAATAATCTGACTTGAAATTAACATTCAAAATAGTATAAAAATTAATCAAATAGAAGCTACTAGAAAACTAAATTTTTAAGTTTTATAAACGACAGCTTTGCTGCGGTCGGTGGAGCCAGGAGTCTCCGAAACCGGCTAGCGTGTATGAAGATAATTATGAATGTTGAGGAAGCGAGAGATGTATGCAAGAATAGAGCCTATTGGCACTCTGTTCTCTCTGCCTACCCCGCAAGGGAGATAGCGTGATGATAAGTAAGTAAGTAAAATCATCATAGGTGCAACCCTAGCGCAATTGTTAAATGACGCGGTTGCACGTGGATCATGCGGCGGGCAAAACAGTCTCAACTGTATTTCCGTGTAAACGAGGTACATTTCTTCTCGCTGCGAACAACTGGCATTGTTATTAAGATTTTGTAGGCTATTATAGAGCGATTTTGGACAAGTTTTAAGGTAAGTGATGTTTCTGTCCGTAGGACTAGTATCTATTCTGTGACGTCAGTGTGTTTTGGCTGTAGCAGAAGATAGCCGTTTATTTTTTCATATCTGATAACTTAAATGATGCGCAGCGGCTTGACAATACTCTTGGTATAGTTGAGTCCATGAGCGACGGTTACCACTTACCATCAGGTGGGCCGTGGCACGCCTGCCATCATAATAATAGCAATAAAAAAGAAAAGCAAAATTTAAGAAAGGTGCAGTCTGCACAGGTGGATTAACTTTAGTGGATTAGATATAGATATGTCCCGAGTGCCTGTGGCTTCATTTATAAATTTATATAGTGTAAAATTTACAGGATAAAATATGTATATTCCATTACACAGGAGCTTCATACATGAAAAATAGGATTCCTTCCATAACATTTGATTGGAAAGGCATTAAAAATAGAACGTAAATAATTACTTTGTTAAGCATTTAAGTAGTTTTTTTAGATATGCATGGTCTGTTGGTGTTCGTAGTTAGTAATTACCGTTGTATGAGTAGATTATCATTAAATATAGTTAATAAAAAAGTCACTGCCACCTCTGAACCCAGAATATTGTTTCTATAATTTTCGTCTGTTCAATTTGTTCGCACATCACGTCAAAACTAATAAACTAATTTTGAAACTTATTTTATAGCTCTTTTAATAAGCTCATAACTGGTATACATTTACTTAACTATTATTTCTGGGATCAGAGATATAGGCATAAAACTAGAACTGTCTTGAATTTTTAAATAATAATATTATTTATCTTTAAAATGAATTATGAGTAAGACAGTTCTGTTGGGCATGGATGTATCCACTGTTCATCAATTTGTTCTAGTGTTTATCCTGGAAATCCTTGGAGAATTTCAGTCTGTCTAGTCAGCAAAACCGTATTTACAGATTTCCACGAAATGCGGATCATTCATATTAAATAGAGTACTTTAAATTCAGTATTTTTTAATCATCTAACGGGAATATTGCGTGACTCGGTGGCACTCTGGTATATCTAACACGTAGAGTGGTCTCACAGCAGGATTGCCTGCCCCGGTGGTGAGGCGCCCCTCGCCGCCGCCCCGGCCCGCGTCGGCGGACACGTCGAGCTCGGACTCTGCGCACGTGCCGCTGTCCGCCACAGTCGCCGCACAAGTGCCTGTCCCGCCGGCCCCGCCCACTGTCGCCCCTTGCGCTAGTGGCGCCCCCATGGATCACAAAGAGCCTGATACTAAGGTGACCCTATAAACCTGAGACTGAATGTGTTAGTACGACTGTGGGTGCTAGGTTCTAGACGGTTTAGAAAGGGCCACGGCGCGTATAATAGCTAATGAGGAGAGGTGTTGGTAAAGAATCTGTTATTTTTCCAAATATATCGTTTTTTTTTGTGTTTCGTAACCGGTTATCACATTGGTGATATCTATGCATTTCGGTCAAGTACCATACCATGAATATTTATGTATGAATGCAGACAGCGAAAGCCAAGGTTGGATTTTTGGTTCATCTACTTTCTGACCATATATGATGCCTGCTAGCTTTGCTAACTCATTTTGATCTATATTTTAGCACTTGACATGCTCAGCTACTTTAAATAACAAATTATTTGTGAAAATGTGGAAAAAGAGAAGTTTAGTGCGAGCGGGAATCGAACCTGCATCCCTTTCAATACGGGGATTTGCTCTACCGCTAAGCCTTCGCACTGACAAACGGCCAAATCCAATCTCCACATCACATTTGTCTTTACGACCCACGCCACCTATCAGATGCATTTACATGCATTAATCCAATACACTAGAGAGAAACTTCCCCGAATTGGAAGGGACGCAGGTTCAATTCCCGCTCACACTAAAGTTCTCTTTTTCCACATTTTCACAAATAATTTGTTCTTTTGCTAACTCTATTAGGAAATTTCTTTATTTCTTTACTCTACATTCCTTATGGCTAATTTACAGGTTAAATGAAAAACCCATTGCAATAGCCGGGTCATTTTACACATTATAACAGAAAAAATAACTAAATTAACTACATTTACAAATTACAACAAACATGTAATAAATTATATGCGAATTCACGATGAGAAATTAAACAGTGACACATTAACAACAATAACACATTACACATTAAACAGTTTCTTAAAATTGACAGTAAGTATTTGCCCATTATCATAATTTTACTAACGATTTCCTTTGCAGGCGTCACCGTCACCATACTGTGACTTTTGCCTCGGTGACGACCGCGAAAACAAGAAAACCGGCACTCCGGAGCAATTAGTAAGCTGTTCAGACTGCGGCCGTTCAGGTAAGCGAAGGGGTAGGCCTCCACGGAACGGTTTAAACAAGTCAACATGCTACCATATCGAAAATCGTGTCTGCGAGCATCACAGACACTTGAGGGAAATCACAAAAACAAATGGAGTAGTCGAAATTTACGGTTCCATGTCATACTCGGCGGATGACTTTGATAGATTTGCATCCAGGACTCAGTTACTTATTGGCGGGTATACTACAGAGTACAATACGTCCCCGCCATCTCCCCAAAGTCCTACATATGAGAGGGATTATCTGTCGAATAAAATTTGAGTATTTCCATTGTCAGTGAGGCTTGCAATATTCGTTCAAATGTTTTATCCTGATATAATGCTCTTGTAGCATTTATTTTGTCTTTAGAATGGAATAGAATTTACTTAAATACACAGACTTTGTTGTTATAAGTAAGTCTTGTCTCAGTATATTAAGATATATCTAAGTCATGACATGTGAGGCCAAATGCACATTTCTGGTCAACAAATGTACACCAAAGTTTATACAATCACGATTTACGTTCGAATGCATGCCCTAATTAAGTCTCAAAATTGTTTACGTCGTGTGGGCTTACCAAAGAATGTTTGTTTCTGGTTAGATTTTTATATTATACATTCCAGATTTCATTCTCTATTAGAGCTTACTTTTATAAAAAAATGACTTCATTATATAAATTAATGTATATCGGTTTTAATATAACGGCATCACAATAACTTTGAAAGAATATACACGATTAATTATATTAATATATCATTGTGATTTTTTATCTATAATGTTGCACTGTGTGATTTGTGTTGCCGTACTATAATATGAACATCTGTGACAAATGTATGCCAAATGAATGATGATAATATTTTGAAATTGTTGTCTGTTGTAATTGTTATACCCTAAAGTTTTTATTTTTAGTGAGTACAAGTGCCTTAACTAGGTTTTTTTTTATTAAACTGACATTTGTTGGTGTTGTCAGACATTTGTGTTATTTATTGACACTAGATAAAAGAGGACTTGTGGTAACACACAGTGTTCTCACAATTTTGATTTATAGAATTTTATTTACATTATTAGTCGAATGTTAGAATAACTGCTCATTCATCGAGTTTTGGTATTATTTTTTGTAGGAGCATGCGCTTGTGTAGTTCATTGATTTATCTTTCGTTTTGAAACATTTTCTATTTTAGCCCATGTAGTGACTCACATAACAAGTGTCACCACCACATACTTTCCCGTGGGTGTCGTAAAAGGCGACTAAGGGAAGGAAGTATTTATCGCCCTTTGCATTAATGGTAGTATCGTTGGGTACAATTTGTTATCAGGCTCGAGTATTACCACCGTCTGCCGTGTGAGCGACCGTGAATTGCCTCAATGCGTGGTTGTAGCGAATGATAACTCCCCTTCCATCCATTTCTAATTCGAAAATGAAATTGCTTGGCAGTATTGTTGAGCCTATAAGTGGCAGTTACCAATTATCATCAGATGGATTTTGCGTCCTCCGCCACTACAAGCAACAAAAAATATCTTACTGTTAGCCGCGCATTTCCATCAAAATGAGAGGAAATTGTTGCTCCTTCTCTCACGGAGGCATTGTCTAATTAATTTCTTTTCTATAGTCGCCTTTTAAAACCTCGGAATCTGATGATGTGGTTACACTATATTCTTAGTACATCGCCATTTTGATGATGATAAAGAAAATAACTTAGTCGTAGATGAATGTCGCTGACAACATATATATAATTTTAATTTAATCATAGCTTTGCTTTATGCCAAATAGAGGCGTTAACTTAGATCATCTCTAAGGCACGCTTAACCTCAGTTTTCCTAGCTTATATCTAGTCACGCTACGAAAAAAGTCATAGCACACTAACATAGTCAACCGTACCACACATAATTGCCTAGTGAATAGTCATAGACCCACTATCGATATTATAAAATTCAGAAGGTAATTTGCAATAAAATCACTACGATTCAAGTTATAAATTTATTGTATTTAGAAATTAATGATACTATTGTATGCAGACATGATTGTATTGAGCCCATCCAGTCCCCATAGCTCTCTTGAGCGTGTTAGAGGAAATTTATTGCAGGTATGAGTGGTGGTTTCCATTTACCATCAAATAGACTGTTAACCGTCTGCCCCCATAAGTCTGTTAATAAAATGTGATATTTCTGTTATTAGAAATGGATAATTTGTTTTGTTATATTCAATAAATTTTGATATAACATTATGTAATAAGTACATACCTAAGTATATGATTACACGTATATTTTTTAAATGTACAGTACTCTTTTTGTATTTCAGTAATAATGAAATTAATCTATTATAACACATAATTTTTGACGTGTCTTGAACCATTCATTTTGTAGCTACCCAAAGATTTTAAATGTTTTATTAAGCATAAAAATATTGTGTTTTTTTTCATTATGTGAAAAAATAAAACTTTTACCTCGTAGTGCACTCAAATTGTTCAGTTGAAAACACTGGCTATTGACCCACTAATACAACATTTTAAAAGAAGTTTTAATTATATTACAATATCATTCCTATAGTAACTTAATATTTCTTTTAGTTTAAGTGACGTTAAATATTAAGTTTTTAAATTTATTTACATAATTATATAATTATTGTATACTATTAATAATAGTGTAATAATAAATTGACAATTTATTTTTAGTTATATTAATTTTAGTCTAGGTTATTTTGCACTGCTTAGGAACATTAAAGTGAATAATATATAAACCATGTTTCCAATCGTACATAATGTACTTAAATTTTGGTGCCGTTTAAAATTATGCTGCCTTTAATTAAATAGAGCTTATATATTTATAGATAAATTATAATTTACCATATAATTTGGTAAACATTCATATCAAGTTGAAACATATTTTAACACTGTTGGCATATCAATGGAGATCAATACTCGTGCGGTATCTTAATATACATGACATTTCGAAAAAGTGAATTGATATCTTTGGTCAGTTCCCAAAATAGTTTAATTTCTAGCCATGGCGTACGACTAGATTGAATTAAAATAATTCAAGGCATCTGGACGGTGTCCAGGAGATGAGGGTTCGAATCCTGCTCGTGACTGTTGTTTTCGATTTCACATTTTTCACTTTGTGTTTAATGTATAGTGCTAAGCATGCGTCATTATTAGGTAAAAATCTTAATTGTAAAATTAAGCTTACCTGGTCGGTATAATGTATGAAAATACTTCTGACAGATGGCGCAGGCGTCACCCAAGGACGTTAAGTATGAGTGTGTTGTCGAAGTTGACAGTCAGGAGCAATTGTCACGTTTTCTGAATTGACAAGGCATCTGGACGGTGTCCAGGAGATGCGGGTTCGAATCCTGCTCGTGACTGTTGTTTTCGATTTCACATTTTTCACTTTGTGTTTAAATAATTTATTCTCTTATCTTCTTGAATACCACGTCTAATAAGATTTTTACGGCTCATATAATAACGATGAAATGATTTTGCACTAGCGTTTATGAAATATTTTGACTCTACGACTTTATAAAACTAAATTTATATATTATGCCATGTTAGAGGCATAGTTAATCCAGAATGCCAAGAAATGTTCATTGTAAGTAGGTGCTCCAATTTGATATCTTAACATGAATGTGAATAAAATCACGTCGGAGGTATCTTCTTTGATGTCAGAAATGGCATTCAAGTAGAATTGTAGTTCTGATTTAAGCACATTTTAAAGGCCAAGTCTATCCCTGTGCACCAATTAGTGACGGTTATCACAATAATAATTATAATTTCACATGATAACATCATCAGTCACCTGTCAGAAACTATAGTTTTTGAATCCTATTTCTGATGTTGGAAATAAATCGTGCAAAAAAATATAAGTCTTTTTGGACTAGACTACTTGTGTGATATTGACTTTATTGATATAAATATGATTTAGGAAGCGTAATCCTTAATTATAGGTATCTATGGTCATCTGACCACACTACCAATTAGATTACAATGTACGTATGTACAATGTTAGTAGTAATTTCTTATCGTCTTCGTGTTTAGGTGCCTTAGTATGTGCAATGTCAAACTATTATATTGGTAACTGTACTTGAAAATTTTACGTACATTGAGTATGTATTTTAATTTACAGATAGTTTAGCTCTTACCAAATATGTTGTAATGTATGTTCATACAATTTTAATCATGAAAATAGCCTTAAGAGGTTTTGCATTAGTTACCAGGAACCCTGTATATACATAGTCTCACGCCTATTGCCGCCAGAGGGGTAGGCAGAGACAACGGATTACTATTTATCATGAAGCGGCCTTCCGCTAACCACTTTTGAGTTTTATGATTATTGGCACATGGTATTTTGCCTGAGGTACATTTTACCTTCAGATATTTTGAGAGATTGCGTGAATGATTTACAAATGTACGTTGCTGCAAAGAATTGTATCAGATTTGATGCAGAATAACGATCAAAATGTTGAGTTATCTTACGCTGTTTATTGTCGAAGTCTTAAACATTCTTAATAACTATAGCCTTATTAGGGTAGGTTAAAAAGATTGTTGAAATCCTACTGTACATACTTTTTGTAGCCACACATTATATTACCTGTTGTAACACCCTTATTGTTAGTAATAATTATATTTAATTTAGACGTTATGCGATATATATATTATAGAATGGATTATTCAGTAATCTCAACTGGTAATTTTTTTTTATTGCTTGTAGTGTCAGTCTAGCCACGGCCCATCTGATGGTAAATGGAAATCGTCGCTCATGAACTCAACTATACCGAGAGTATTGTCAAGCCGATGCTCACCATTTCATTTCACCAATATGAAATGAAAGAATAAACGGCTATCTCCTGCTATAGTCACACGGGAGATGGTGGTACCAATCCGCTCGGGTTCGATACCAAGTGAGTACTCCCACTTGGTACCCAGCCCTACCACCAGTCATGCAATGGATGATAATTCCTTACTTCCCTTAGTCGCCTCATACGACACCCGTGGAAAAGAATGGGGTGGTGACAATTGTATTCTTAGTCCGTCGCCACACGGACATATTGGACATAATCTACTGGTGATAGGGTTGGGTACAAAGTGGGAGTTCTTGGTTTTTATCTGGCCCGAGCGGGTACCACCGTCTTCCGAGTGACTGATAGTGAAACACAATTGCTTAGCTGTATTCTGCTAATCCTAAGTCCATGAGCGCTAGTTACCACCATAGGCAATTTGATTATATTTATTTATGTTATGACTATGTATTTAGTATTTTAGCTATCAATAATTGGGAAATATTTACATCTAGTTACAGATTATGTTATTTATTGTCAAATGTATGTTTGAGATGTCTGCGGTTATTATTGTTTTTGTGAGCTTGGTACTGTAAAGTGCTGCGTTTAATAATGTTTTTGTTTATTATAAATGTCTATTTCGTAATATATATATTATTTTGTATATTTAATGCTTTCTCGGCAGATTTATTCCAAAGTGTTGTCTGTAGGGAAGTGCATAAATGCGAATTACCCAAAGATTAAAATTAACCTATTTTTTTTCTAAAATGTTTATTTCCATTTTGTTGTTAATGAGAGTATTTCTATTATTTTAGCGTAAGTCCGAGACTATATTTGAATATCACTGTTTTTTTTATTTTGTAAAATGCTACTTTATCAGAATTAAACTATAAATTCGAATAATAGTCGATTTTTATTTAGTATCGCTGTGCTGAAGAATAGTGAATGTGCACTTCCCTTAAGACATTTTTTTTAATAATTTATAAGGCACCAGTAATGTAATGAGTGTTGTTTTTTTATTATTTTTCACTATTGTTCGGCACATTATGTTTTTCCTTAAATCTGATTTTGATATTGAATTGTGCTCGGTGTTTGCTGGTTGAAGATTAACAAGGTAAGACAATGTTATGTGCCTTACAATACGTGAAAATTAGTTAATGTTCGTTTAAGTATAGGGACAAACTAGGGGTACCTGCCACATATTACGATCGATTCAAATCTAATTGCCTAACTTTTCAACCAAAGAAGTGTAAGATTCTTCAGAAACTGCGCTATCTCTTTATGATATTTTTTATTAACATTAATAGATTGATTAATTACTTATTAATCTTAGGGTGTTTGTGTACGGACTTGTTCTTCCTTGGAAAGTATTATACATAAAACAATCTTTAGGACGCGCCAAGTTTGATTTTCATTGATAAGTTTTAGCCTTAGGTTCAAAGAATATAGTCATACTTGTAGAAAAAATACTATCTACAAAACTTCCCTAAGGATAATATTCTTCTAACCCTTCAAAACGACACCTATGTTGCATTTTAGACTTATATTTGCCTCTCCTGAAGATTTGTTTTAAAAAGCAAGAAAATTATGTTCAATGGTGGGTTAATAGGAGTAATCTTGCTAATTTTCGAATTGATACATCTCTATTATATTTTGAATCCCCGTTTCAACCCTTGCGGGACTGAAATTAAAGAGTCTTAACGGATCTCCTATGTCATAATAGCTATCTGTCAAATTTCAGTACAATCTATTCAGCCCTTTCAGCTTTGCGTTAATAGATCAGTCAGTCAGGCCTTTTATTATACATAAGAGAGTTGTCATATCACAAAAAAGCTAGTTGTATTTTAAGTTAGTATTATATATTTTGTGTTGTTACTGTAGGTCACCCGACGTGCCTGCAGTTCACAGTGAACATGATCGTGTCTGTTCGCAAGTATCGCTGGCAGTGTATCGAGTGTAAATGCTGTTCAGTATGCGGTACTAGTGATAACGATGTAAGTATACAGTAGTCACAACGGGTCTTTGTGTCTCTGAAGTTATTTTTTTGTCGCAAGGCATGTGCGTCTTCTACAGTTTACATTAATAGAAATAAATTCTAATATAATTTAACAATTGTAATCGATAATCATATTATTTATAAATCGTATTAAAAGATGTGGACTCTTCTATATCTAGATTAAAGCTTATCCACTCAAATCGCTCGTATACTTTATATTCAATATAAAATAAGAAATAGAACCTAAACAATTATATATAAAAACATTATGATCTCATTCAATTGTTTTGTTAATCGAGTAATAACATTTGAATTGGTGAGCTCTAATCGTATGATTCTGTCACAATCCCTACTTCTTGCTCTGTGCCCAACTTCAGAAGACACAAAGATCCGTTGTAACTACTATGTACATGTTTGATTTTTACGTTTGCTCTGAAGTACAGTCATCCATCGTCTTAACCCCTTTTAAACTTCCTCTCTATCACCCCCATTCCCTGTCGCCCCCTGTCGTCCTAGTGTATAGGCTATGGTAATAGCATACCATCAAGCGGGCCGTATCCTTGAAGTGCAATATTGGGGCGTGTTATCGATGGCGGTGGTATGTGCAGGATCAGTTGCTGTTCTGCGATGACTGTGACCGCGGCTACCACATGTACTGTTTGGCGCCGCCGCTTGAGACTCCACCTGAGGGCTCCTGGTCCTGCGCGCTATGCATCAAGGAGTTCCATACCACACATTGAACAGGTACCCTCTACTTCACGTAGAAAGTCTTGCACCTGTTGGTTTCTGGATTATGTCATACATTTTGCATGTCTGGAAGTTATCAGTGGTTTCAAAGAAGAAGTTATAATGCCCTATGCCAGTCTTTCTGCTCATAATCTATAGTAATATAATAAGGCGGAACAGTTTGCTATCTTTGATGCGGATTTGAAAAAAATCATTGCATCTCATACATTGATGTATAAAAGACAATATTAGGCGCTAAAAGTATCCACTATAAATGAGTGCAGCAACATGCCTAATAATACTAAAATCTCTTTTGAAAAACTCATAGACTGTATCTTTTTCTCTCGTTACAAGATTTCAAATTAGAATGTTGAAGTACAAATTATAATTTGTGAATAAGGAAAAAGAGTATTTTAGTACAGGCGGGAATCGAACCTGCGTCCCTTCCTATCCGGGGAAGTGCTCTAATCCACTGAACTACAGTACTATCTTTTAGACATACCCAATCTTCTTATCACATTTGTCTTAACGACCAACGCCCTCTATCGGAACGCATTTACATGCATTAATCCAATATAGTAAGTTTAATTTTGAAATTAAAATTCATACTATTTGATGGCGTGATTTTTTTATAATTTGTACTTACAGTAGCTGAGCATGTCGAGTGCTAAAATATAGATCAAAATGTTTAGAATGTTAAAGTTTGTGTGTATTAATATAATGTACCTACGTTTCTATAGACATGTATGTTGACTGAAGACACTGTTTTTTGTGAATTTTTTTCTAGCCCCGGTATCCATTTTTATTAGGTCAATGATCTCGTAACTCAATTTTTATACAAGGCATAGGTTATTTAACATCTCTCTTAGCGAACGAGCTAAAATAAGACTGAAAGATCTCTAAACGAAACGGAAGGGGAGTGGTGAAGACCATCATATATTTTTTCACACCCCATTACTGGCCACTATATGAGACAGGTTAGGGTGAGAAGGGTTTATACTAAAATCCGCCGCGTCACGCTGGCACGGCTCAGATTTCCTCACAATGTTTTCCTTCACCGCGCAATGATAATTTGTCAACATTTATACACACATAAATTTCGAAATATTAAAGGTCCTTGCGAGGTGTTCTTTTGTTGTTAAGGCGCCTCTGAACCCAAATTCGCGATCACGCCATAACTATTGACATGATTTTGATGATACTTTTCATCAGACGTTAAAACGGCGTTAAAACGGTAATATATCTCGCTACTATATCAATAAACAGAGATATAACCAAAAAACTAGCTTTTACCTTTAGTTAAAAATCTAGTATTTTATAAAATTAAACGTTGTTGCTTTTGGTTAAAAATAATATTATAGTGATAAAAGCAAACGTTTTTTCTTTTGGTTAAAAATACGAGTATGTATAGTGATAAAATTAAACGTTTTCGTTTATAGTTAAAAAAAAATAGTATAGTGATAAATAATGTGTATTGTCTGTTGCAGGTTGCAGGGAGAAGGTTGGTGCGAGAGATAGCTAGATAGGCGAGATAACGAATTAATAGCAGGTGTAAGGCTTAGGGTACAACCTGGTGATCAGATCAGATTTAAGTGTCGTTCGACAGTGAGAACTTTACTGTGTTGCCATAGTGTAGTGAGAGGATGTGGGAGGGGAAGCTGGTGGTAGAGACAATACGCATTATTTTTTAAAACATCGATAAATGTGATCATCTTTTAAATGATGATCATATTTATCCGCACTTATAACATTAACATAAAAATACGTAACTTTATAATATTTTTATAATTGTATCACTACTTATAGGCTTTGGAAACTAATACCTGAAGATATGGCCTTCTCCTTTGTTTATATTTTATTGCATTTTTACGTCATATTGATATATTTTCAAAATAAAAAAATAATGGTCCACGTCAGTTGTATTAATTTAATATTTTTTAGTGTTGCTCTGCCACCATCTCCCACACATGTAAGGTTCATGGTATTATATCGGCGGATATGACGTCACATCTCTTTCTACCTCTACCGGTGCTTGCTTTAGTATTTTTAATTTATTAACATACCTCTCTGTACTCACATAATCTTATTGATATCTAATAACGCATTTGAAGTATTAAGCTATAGAAATTACACATACAGCTTTGTATAAATTTGTGCAAGATTTTCTTTGCGTTTTTCCTAAAATTAATTGGTCAGTTTGACAACAGTTGATATTTTAATTTCGAATTAAGTAACTTGTTGTTTCCAAATATCTTCAGACCCGATAGAATTTACGTTGCCCCCATATATACTATATTTGGATCCATGAACAGTAGTAGGTATTAACAACATATATAATTGTTTGCCATTAAAGATTAAACATTTTACCACCAAGCCACCAAGATTATGCTCTTCGATTTCTAAATGCGTTATTTACTAAACAAAAAATCCTCATTTAACTCGATCAAAGTTTTAAACTAACATTATCTACTATGATTCATATTGTAATAAGATTCAAGACTAACATTGTAAAAATGCTTAGTGAAGCGGGCGAGTCGTACGTAATTTGTAAGTACGTGTTAGGTTTTCACCCTTTGTAAGTGTCCATTTCTTCGTAGTCATTCATGATAAGTGAAGGTAGTTGTAAAAAGAGCGTCAAGCTATAAATTTAAATCTATATATAGGTATATATAAATTAATTGCTGTTCTTTAGTCTCGCTAAAACTGAAATCTAGCTTGTCCTGTTTGAGTAACTATTTTTTGTTTTGTACGCTCTCATACAGGGGTGGTTTAAAAGTGAAAAAAGGGGAACCCTATAAACAGTAGGAAAATTATAATATTCAATAATTGTTTACTTTTTATGGGTATTTGGCTAACAGACGGCAATATGACGGCTACTGTCGTTCTTTCTAATTTATTTCAATTATAAGCAAATTTCATTTAGTAACCTATCAAAATCCAAATCTTAGACGATGCTAATTGATTAGGTTTGATAATCGCTGATAAAATCATTTGTAGGTATACGAAGTTTACCGGGTCATCTAGTCTGATAAATGATGTTTCGACGCGGGGAATGGGAGCATGTTAAGTGCGCATAATTGGTCAATAAATTCAAATATATCTTTATTTTATAGGCCTATTATATAGTTAAAAATACACTTAAAATCGTGAAGAATACACTAATAATTAACATGAGAGCCTGAGGAGAGTGCATCCGCAATAACAAAGTGGCTACTGCAATTGCACAAGCGGCCGGACTCCATAGTAAAGCCCGAAGCTGAGAGGAACCCGGCAAGAAACTCATGGGCCACTTTTTTAAATTTCCAATTTATTACAGTTTAATAACTAAAAGGACACTATATCACATAAAATAATTTTGAAAATTAATGAATGAGGAGCAGCTCAAGCCCATCTTTTATCCTCAAGATAATCCGAAACAGTGTAATAACCTTTATTACAAAGTCAATTTTTTATGGCTTTCTTAATCTTATACAACAACTACGCAACTGGTAGCGACTGTTATTGTAATGATATCTGAAATAATGAGTAAATTTTATAGGTTATATGTAAAATATTTTTACAACTATCTTCATTTGTAATTTCACTGTGCTTCAATCACTGTGCATTTAGTGGCGGGGCGTTGGCGATGCCATGCCAAATATGTTACTTATAAGTACACTAGTGTATCACCTACTATTAAGATAAGAGATAATTACGGTCTAAGCAATGTTTGACATTGTTAAACAATTATAGTACAGTCCTGAAGTTCTAAAAATACATTCACAAATGAAAAGTACGGCAGCGAGTTTTCGAGAGAATGATAATTTTGCCGCCGTTAGGATTCTTCGTATACTTAATTTGTTCTCTATTAATGACAAATGTTTGAGTAAAATATGTGCGTTGAGTTCGTTACTGCATGAGTATTAGTAGAACTTCAGTTTTAGGAGCTTTTAACAACGATTGAGTGGTTAAATATGTCAGTTTTAAATTTCTAATAAATCTTGCAAATTATAAATGATAATTATTATGAGATTTACGAAAATCATAATTTGAATTTTTGTTATCATGCAACATAACGTGTGGATAGCTCACCTCCAGAATGGTCAACCAACCCCCCTTCCTTATCCTCTCCTTATAATCCTTCTTTTCCACTTATCTCTTCTATACTCCCCGGAGTAGTCGACGCGCGAGTGATGTCTCTAGGAGTTGCTAGCGTCTATAGGCTACGGTAACCGCTTACCATATGCCATACGCTTGTTTGCTACCCGTGATTACCGAACGAACCGTTTTGTCTACTTATACTGAACACAGATTAGGTAAGTCATATAATTCCCGCTCAAATCGTTTCAATTGTGGAATAATTGTAAGTAGTATATCATTTGGACCTTTCGATCACACAACTTTACATTAACAACTATTATTTTGACTACTATACAAAATATTACAATAATTTAACTCTGTATTGTGTGGAATATGACTCACTGGATTCTCTACCATCCCAAAGATATACCTATGTCTAGTTTTGTGGCCAGTTCAACACAGTATTCGTAGTAAATATTTTCGATTGGCAGCTAAATATTTATATTTGTACAATAAAGTGCTACCCATTTTTTTTAAATTTAAATTTAATATTTGGTAATTGGTAAGTATAGACTATAAATTTAAAAGTAAAATCATGTTTTAATTTAAATTATGAAATATGAAATTATAAAAGAATATATCAGGAGGCATTTTGCCCAAAATTGTATCCAATAATTTGAATCCTATCTGTCAACATTATTACTGCCGTACCTAAGGAACTGCGAGTGTGCTTGAGCAGATGCTGAATTCTCTTAATTTATTATGACACAGCTATTATTTAAGTGTTAAATAGCACTATCTCGATAGTTGTCAATTACCGTCACTCAATCGTAAAGAGCTCACAAAAGTACTTTTATTTTTATACTAATCCGTTATGTACTAAAATTAATATAATTAATCCACATACATATATCTACAAGCATTCCAGTTTTACGTGTGGCATTCATTCGTTTTATTTTATTTTTGTACACTAAATACGTATATGAAATTCACGTGTACGCTATACTGGCAACCGATATAAAAACATTTAGGACTTAAATTTGTTATAATTAACCAATAAATATGTAACAAAACATGCATCGGAATAATCACAGATATGAACTGCGGATATACTTGCATAAAACGTAATAATAACAGATTTACTACTAGAATAATCATTTGTAAAATAAAACTCGTTTTTATTTTGACTAATGTTCAGGCACTTACAAGCTTAATTGCTTTTTGGCTAAATTGGCATAGTCTGATCCCAGGCCTAAAAATCAGCTTTATACATTCATTTTGAAGCTGTTACTGTACGGCTTAATCATAATATTGAGTGTCCACGTATTACTTACTAACTATTGGATTTAAATCCAAAGGTATCTTTCCTTGGTAAGTGATTTCAACATGAACGCCACAATTTCAAAAAGTTAGTTTTTATAATCGTCGCGGAGTTTCTTCGTTAGATTTACTATGGAAAATATCTAACCAATTGTAGAATCCATCAAGTCGCATTGTGATTGAAATCGCTCATCTCGAAAATTGTATTATAAGTGCGTTAAATTTTAACCAAATGTATGCGTCATAGTGTGCGCTCTATGTTTACCAAATGGTATGATTGCGCTTAATAATTTTCGTTTATTTTACCAAAAACGGCACATTCAACATTCTATTGTAACACATTATTATTAATAACTTTTGGTTGTGATAATTTACAGATATTATTGTAATTTCACTGTAATCATTAATATACATATTTTTCTAATTATTCCAACGTTATGAAATAAAACTACTTTTGGAAACTATCGACTACTGTCCCAAGGATTGGATATTTGCTTTGAATTTGACTGCACAGATGGTGGAGGGGTTTAGATACCGGCCTCCCGAGTGCCGCGGGTTCAATTCCCACACAGGATAACTTTTTGTGTGATCCACAAATGGTTGTTCTGAGTGTGAGTGTACTTTGTGTCCGTGAAATTGTATGTTTGTAAAGTCCTGTGTTACAAGGATTATTCCTTAGTACAGGGTGTTGGCTTTCACAAATCGACAAAACGTGATAGATTCTGTAAAAGTAGTTTAATTTAATAATTTGTATTCTTGCTACTTATTAGTTGCAAATATTTTTTGTATACATTCTCCATCCATCCATCCATCAGCCTTTCAAAGTCCACTGCTGGACATAGGCTTCCCCAAGAATGGGGGATAGTGCCATAATCGCCACGCTCGGCAGGCGGGTTGGCGATCGCAGTGGATGTTGTTAATACTCGAAGGTGTGCTGCTGCCCACTCCCCCGATATTCCCTCATTCGGCTCTTATGACTCCCATAGGTGGAGAGCGGTGGGACAGTCTAAAGCCGGCCCCACACTAATTAATTCTATCCCCACAATATATGATAATGCCTGGTGTTGTCAACACCTAGCCAAGTTGCATTCTATGATCGCTAACGCTATAGAAAACTATTAAAATGTATGGGAATTTGAAGTCACTTAGCATTATAGATATCGTTAAAGATATAGCGTTAGCGATCATTGAATGCAATTTGGCTAGGCCCACTGGACTAGAGAATTTGTTTTTTTTTCTGTAGCGCTTCTTTTAAAATTTAATTACAAAATACTGCAACATTATTCATAACATTATTTGTATTTCTATATTGCGCACACGTTTGTATACGTAAATTCAGAGCTGCGTTTTACATGAAAATTCACACTCACTGGCCACAATATTGTTAGTACTTTTAACTAAATATTTGTGTTAAAATAATGGTATAATTAAATCATAGTCCTGTTTAAGTGTCCATAATATGAATTTGTTATTGTACAATTATGTTGTAAGGCTTAGGTTTTTTAAACCATAGATATAATAATATTAGATACACATGCCGATTATGTCTGGTAAAATTATTATGTAGAGTAATTGATGTAAGTAACGCTGTGATCAGATAGGAGGTTGTGATGGGATTAAAGTGTGTGATTACAAGTTCTTTTTTTATATAAAAAGTAACAAAGTATGCTTATTTTTTTAAGGTTTTAGTAATTTAACGCAAAGGACTTATTTTTTCTTTAATATAATTAACAATTTTTGAATACCTGACAGTCGCACGTCGCAGTTATTGTGTTATTTTTAACGTGTTGGGAAGTCATTAAAGTAGGTTCATATTCCAAGGTCCGACTGATATGTAGTGCCGTGTGGCTGATGAAAAAATCATGCTTGTTCTTTCCAATAACATAATATAAAAATAGTCTTGTTTATGGGAATTTGGTAATTTTTTATTCCACTTTTTATATGAGTATCGTAATATTTTTTTCGTTCACTTTAATACCCTATAGTCATTGCACATTGGGGTCTGGTTATCTACGCTTCAAAGCGTAAATTGTGGCCGTATGATAAGTTTATTAATGTACAAAATAGTGTGGTATTTTTTGTGCGCCAATCATTATTTCTGTATCTAATATCGATACGATAGTGACTATGGTTCTGTATAACAATAATGAATTGTTAGATTATATAAATAATTGTATAATAGGGTTTCCATCCTGTAATATTGTGTCATACTGTTTGTGGTGACGTAACAGATAATGAATCGAAATGTGTTGTTTTATTTGTATTTTATACTTCCAAAAGTCCTTTAAACTACTGGGCCATATTTAACGCACATATGGGTAATTCATTAATAAACGTTTAAAAAAAAAACAGCATCACGCCTGTATTCCCCAAAGGGGTAGGCAGAGGTGTATTACACACTCACGACTCACCAGCTATGTTTAAGTCCTACGTAATAGGGGGCGAGCCTATTGCCGTCTACCGGGCACATTTCCAAACTTCGGGCTGCTACTGAGAATTTTTCTTTTTAGGAAAAAGCTCAATAACATTGCCCGACCCGGGATCGAACCCGAGACCTCATGATTAGCAGCGTGACTGTTATTTTCGATGTCACATTTTCCACTTTGTGTTTAATGTATAGGGCTTAAGCATGTCAAACGCTAAAAATATAAGAATAAAAATTTCTAAATATTTATAGGGCTGCGTCATTATTAGGTAAAAATCTTAATTGTAAAATTAAGTTTACCTGTTCGGTATAATGTATGAAAATCTTCCGACAGATGGCGCGTAACCCAGGACGTTAAGTATGAATGTGTTATCGAAATTAGCAGTTGTCACGATGGTTGAATTAGCAGAGCATCTGGACGGTATCCAGGAGATGCAGGTTCAAATCCTGCTCGTGACTGTTATTTTCGATTTCACATTTTCCACCTTGTGTTTAATAAATAAACGTTTTTCGAACTGCCTCAACTATCAATTGCTCCGATTCTCGCACAATAAATTGATATTAATTGTAGTGTATTCCAATTTGTTTAGGCAAACAATAGAAATCCATCCTAAATATTCGTTTAAATCGCATACGATTCCTCACTGTCAATGTGATCAAAGACTTACTATCAATTACTACGAGTTCCATATCTTGCGCAAAAAAAAATAGACGGAATATGTATCTAAGGCTCACGTAATCTTATCTCAATATACATTCCCATGCGAAACTGATGAATTACTCCAAAGTCAATAAGACTAGCAGCTATATTTCTTTTTATGCTTGCCGACCCCGCTCTCCCAGTAGGAGAGGGCCCTCTTAAGTACTCAATTTGAAGCGCCATCTGGATTTCCGCTCCGCAATTCGCGCTTGTATCGAATGTATCTATATACTATATAAAGATGAGGCGTATTTACGCTACCAGGTTTTAAAACCAGGTTTTCACTTCGAAGTACGGCGCCCTGGTACGAGCAAAAAATACTTACAAGTATGAAAAGACGTATATACGCTGAAGTCGGATGCCAGTGGCGTAGCGTGCCTTGTCGGGGCCCCGTATAAAAATTTTTTTGGAGGCCCTTATATGGAGGTAAAGATTTTTCACAAAAGAAAAAAAATATTGTGAGAAGTAATATTTATTTATCACATAATTTACCCATTTTACAAATAAAAATCGAATTTTAAATATTCACTCTCCTTGCCTTTTTATCGGCAAACTGATTTATTAAATCATTTATGGCTGATGATGATTTTAGTTTTTCTAAAGTTTCTGCCTCTATGGACAATAGTGAGATGTCTGACAGCCGTTCTTGTCCCATCGAAGTTCTTAAGTAATTTTTTATTAGTTTTAATTTTGAAAAACTTCTGTCTGGCGTTGCGGTTGTAACTGGAAGGGTCAAGAATAAAAAGCATGCTGTGATTACCTCGGGAAAACTGGATGCAAGACTATTGAATTTTACTAGCAATAATTCAATGAGTTCTTTAATGGAATAAATTTTTTTAATTTCAGAATTTAAGCATGTTTTTAGAGCCTTTAATTGGTCACAAAGATTAAGTGAGATGTCTTTACTGTATTTAGCAGACAGTTTTCCGGAAGCGTTTAATATCTCTTCGCTTGAAGAAGATAGGAGTTTCTCCGGTTGTAATATTTCGAATATACTACTCAGGTTGCAAAGGCTCTGAAATCTTTCTTTAGTTTGAGAAATTAATATATCTAAACAGCAATAGTATACATTGACTTTGAAATAGGATTCCGGGTCGGAAATTCTCTCATCTTGTGATAACTCATCAAAAAAACGCTTCGTTATCTTTCGCCTACTGTTTTTAAAAACAGTTGTTACCCCCCACTTTTTTGCTAAATCTTTGGATTCATTTAGCAAACTATTAAATGAATTCTGATTTCTTAATTGGCACAGTCTATTTAAAAGATTACTTAATAAAATACTAGATTTCTGTAAGTCATTATTTTCATGCTGTAGAGCTTTAGAAACAGGATTAATAATTTCAAATAGTGAAGAAAAAAATGTAACGAGCACTAAGAAATCAAAACTCTCTAAAATATTAATTATACTTTTACATTCTTCACGTTCATCTTTTTTATTTGAAATTAAATTTAGTTGGTACAAAGTTTTCATGATTAGTAAAAAATTTTTCTTTACTGCTAATAAAGCGTCGTTCCTAGAAGACCATCTGGTAGGACATACCTTTTTAAGGGTAATCAAATATTTTTCAGATGAATCGTCACTTAGCATAGCCCAGCGTTTTATACTATTGCCAAAAAAAGTATATATTTTTTCTAAATTATCGAAAAAAGTCGATACTTCACGAACATGTCTCGCAGCATCGTTCAAAACCAAGTTTAAAGCGTGCGCAGCACAATGAACATAATCGGCATTTGGAGCATGCTCTTTTATTAGGGTTTGTAATCCTCCATACACACCCGACATAACATTTGCTCCATCGTATCCCTGTCCTCTACATTTAGTCAAATCAATTCCATATTCTTTAGTCAAATTTAAAATGACAGTTTTCAGACCTGCAGCACTGCAATCGGTTACTGCTATGAATCCTAAAAAGGACTCACAGATTTTTATTTCTTTAGGCACATTATCATCATTTTCTGTAACCGAGATATATCGAAAAACTACAGATAGTTGGTCAATTTTTGACAAGTCTTGTGTTGTATCCAGAATTATTGTCAGAAATGGAGCTTTTTTAATTTCTGAGATAATACTGTTCCTAACGTTAGTACCAAGCAAACTAATAATTTCGTTTTGAATCGTAGGGCTTAAATAATTTATTTCACCTTTCGGTTTTAGAAAAAGTTCTTTTAAAGTTGCATCATAGTTAGATAGCAGACGTGAAATTGCCATAAAATTGCCAGAATCAGAATCATGCCCCCTCAAAGGTAGATTACAAGATACTAAAGTAATTATAACATTAATTATACGATGCAGTACATCTCTCCAGAATGTAATTTTACTATCGATTTCACTTTTCAATAGAGTATCGATGGTATTTCCTTGCAACCAATTATTATAAGAGAGTGAGGCACTAATATGCTGCTGTGACTTTTCATGGTCAAGAATAGTTTGTGTGAAATTGCTTCTAACCGAAACACCGTTAACCCAAGCAGAGGAGTACGATTTGTTTTGACGATCTGCTAATAACCAACAGAAGTGACAGTACGGTTTGTTTAAAACGTTAGAATAACATAACCATGGTCTTATAACTTTTATGCCTGCCTGATTGAAATATGAATAATAATAAGCTGAAAAAGGTCGGTTATTTTCTGAAACTTTTGGAAATGGTCCTTGTGGTTTAAATGGACCCAATTTAAAAATTATTTTTCGTTCGCATTCAGTTAAATTGTCACCAAAATTTCCTCTATCTGATGAAATTATATTACAATCTGCATTATCTGCAGATATATCAGAATCGTTGACTTGGGGTTCCTCGATTTCTGGATGGACATCCGATAAAGTATGTGCTTGGCTTTCTTCTATTTCCGGATGGATATGTGACAAAGAACATGCTTCAGAAGAATCTAAAAATAAACGAGTAATTGTTAAAAAATAAATACGAATGCTTTGATACTAAACTAAAAAGATTTATATATAAATAAATAACGTTACTAAGGGTCACAGTTAGAGAGTGTTCAGTTCAGACGCACACAGATTCTACGCGGATTGTGCTCGTACCTATTAGTAGATACAAAATCACCTGCAGCCCGTCCGTGCATTACTATACACCTGCGTGCTATTTAAACGCAGCGCGTAGTGTAGTGGCCATACAAAACGAGAACCCGAAAGCGAGTCTGCACATCTGAAGTTCTCAACACGCAATTAACGATACGATACGGGCTGATAAACAAACAACAAAACAAATCGATCCTATAGATAAGTTAGAATTTTGTTTTTTTTAATCAAGGCACGGAACCCTAAAAACAGTATAATTGTGAAAATCGAGGGGGAGACAACTTTTTGTGACGGACAGATGGACAGACCGAAATTAAAAGATTTCCTTGTTTATCACTACGGGCTCCTAATAAATGGGTTGGGTAGTAGTGTAGTACTTACCTTTCCAATCTAAATCACTCACAGTATCTTGTCTCTGAAAAAATGAAGAAATTTTGGGCACTTTTTTTATAACCTCGTCCCTTTTCTGTTTAATTTTTCTTTTCTCAGCGCCGCTGGGATAATCTCTTTTTCTTTCACTCATTTCTTTTACAAATCGTTACTAATACTGCTAAACCAGAAGAACAATATTGTTTGTACTGAATTACAATGTAATGCACATTTATATAAAGCGCGTAAATAAACAGTGCACTGCACTCCGTGGTTTAACATCCAATGCAAAGTACAACAACGTACACGTACATCGCGATATCGATGAAGGATTCCCGGGGATTCCCCGCTGAGTTGAAGATGAAGTAAGTAAAACGGGGAAGTCCCGCAGCCCGCCATAACGATGTAGTGTTGCCAACTTTTGAACGCACGCTTAAGGCGGGAAAAAAAGGAATTGCTTTATAGAATTTTGTCATTTGTAAAATAAAATAAATTAGAAAGTTTTTATTCTTTTTCCTTACACACGTTGGGGGCCCCCGTGGCCCGGGGGCCCCGTATAATTGATACGGCAAATACGGCGGTAGCTACGCCCCTGTCGGATGCTCAAAAAACTTGAACACTCACATGAAATTACTGCATAGGAAAATGATTCATATCTTATTAAGGATAAAAAACACAATCGGATTTGTGAATAAAAAAATACTTTGAGCTTCAAAGTATTTTTCTATTTATACGATTTTGCTCCTTATTTGTCATTAAATACGGGTTGAATTCCTATGCAAGTATTTTCAAATTTGAACCGCGGCGTCTCAAGCAGTACGTACGCGTACGGGGCTCGGCGCTCGGCACTTGACGCGCAGGGAATGCGTTGCCGAGCCCGAATATTTCCGATGAAAGCTGAATGCATGAACCGAAAATTTAATGCACATGAATTCCGATCGGGTCAAGAACTTGTCAATCAAATAAGCTAACATAACTGAAACATTATTAGGAGCATAATTGCGTAAACATGCATTCATAAAATATCTTTTGACTACTACGCGCCATTCACTCTTAAATCTATAGCTAAAGAGACATTATTGCCAGTATTTTATTATAAAAATGTAAGTATGACAAATCTAACATACTAACAATACTTTCAAGTATTGTGCTGGTTTTTGACCCTGTTACATAGACTTCATAAGTTCATATAATTTTAATTTAATATTTCATATTTATCCAAAATGCCGACAAAAAGACACAGACAAAATAGACAGCACATAGGAGGAAAATATAATCGCGGCTTTTTTCTTTTCTTTTTGTGTGTGACGTTGGTTGTTAGCCTCAGATGGCTATTACAACCTTACCCGGACAATTGGTGAGCGCAGAGGGCTTTCAACCCGATAACAATCGCGGTAAGTTGTGCCTGTATCTTATAAACAGCAACGGTGAATAATGATAGCGGCTTTTAAAATTGCCACTAGCGACATCTAAGGCCGCATATGTCAATATCTCTTACTTTGATATCATTGTAAATTACAATGCTACAATTTGTAATGTAATAAATTTTGGAGCGGTGATAAAGGTGGCGCATTTGTAAGGAACTTGCCTGTAATAAAGAGAACTGTCCCCCCGTGAACCTACCTATATTTAAGTAGCTATTGCGAAGGATGAGGTGTAGGATTTAGAACGGTTCAATAAAATAACACGTAGGTAATTTGTCTATATTTATTTCTCGGAACAATTCACTATATCAATATGAAACCAAATAGTTATTTTGGCATTAAATATCGAAATGTCTATTTACTAAGATTGCACATCTAATATTGACTACAAACTAATCTGATAAGCGCTACAACTATTGCAACAGAAGCGTAGAAGACAACAAAGGTAACAAATTCATATCAAGATCATTATAAAATAAATTATGAATATCACTTAAATTGCTTTCGAATATTCGCGATTTGAATTATAATTACTATATAAATAATTGAGACTCGATAATAAGAATAAACTTCAGAGATATCTAAGTGGGACAATTCACTCGCAAAGTTATTTATTATCGTGATTGTGTCTCTATTTATGTAATAATTATAAAAATACCACTGGTTTAATGAAAATATAAAAATAACAAAATAAATTATCTATTCTACATAGATTCTTTGATATATACTAAGTAAGTATATCAAGTAACAAAATTATATATTTTGTCATGAAACGTGCGAATTTAAAATATAAATATCCAAACATTATTAAATAATTCATAGTAACAAATTTAATATCTAACATTCAATAACAAAATAAATAATTGAAATAGTATCATTAATTGACTGGCTTAATATTTAAGCTTCATCAAATGTTTGTTGTTTTCAACATTGAAGTAACATTTTTGATATGGCGCCATGATCTGATTTTAACCGTAGGAAATTTAAAAAAACGCACTTCGAGAAAGAACTGCACAGGAAACTATAAACTAACTATCCTAATAGTTTTAGTTAACTCTATCAACAAGCTACTTGTTATATTAATTTGTAACTTATCTAAATAATATAATTGTAAAACTTAATTATATATTATTCTTTTGAACTTATCACGATACTTTGTGACCTTTTTAAATGATATATAAATTAGAATGGAAGACATCATGATTTTGTTGTTTCTCATAATTAAACTATACCTACCTACTAAGAATTTATTATGACAGTTGTCGTATAAACTAACAATTTTACATTAACTTACTTTAATAATATTTAGGAAATTATATTTCGTCATATACTACTCATATTTATTTCAAGGTTAAGAAATTGAAATACAATGTTCATTAAGCATAACTATTTTTCCTAAATTCTGTAACTTCCTGTAGAAGCTCAGGGCGCAGATAAAAACTATATTTAGACTTTCATTTATTCACAGTCATATCAATTCGTAAGATTTTATTTTAGAAATATACTATTTAATCGGATATTTAAATATCATAATTTTAACGCATATTTTTTTTTGAAATTTTTATCGTACTTATCTTTTTATAATATAAATTTATTATCTTGGTAAAAAAGAACCAAGAGACAAAATAAGTATCTATTTGTTTTTAAACAAAAAAAAAAATTCTTTCTTAGAGAGAACTAAACACTATTTATTTTAGATAATTTACCTAGTTCTAGCCTAATTTCTCAATAACAAGTTGAGCAATGACTTACAAATTGAGCAACTATTCCGTAGCTTCGTTACTCCAATTATCAGTTGAGTCAAGCCAAATTTAATATTAGTTAATTCTACTGGCCTTTACACAAAACTATAGGTTTGAAATATAAGTATTGTTAAATTCTAAAGTAGTGATTCTGCGATTATTCAGAATTCAATCAAATTTGGCTTGACTATTGATTAGACATCTTGTCTGTATAATTATCTAATGAGCAAGGATAGATTATAGTATGCGCTGCAATATTCAATAAATACCATAAAAATGTGAATAATTAAGATATTGTGCAAAGTGAAGTCATACAAATTTTTGGTCTAACAAGTTAGCTGCTAATATAGCCAAATATAACGGATTACTCTTAAAAATTATGGCATATTTCTGTTTGAATAACAACTATAATTACTAGATACTAGTTGAGCGTCGACTTATTCTAAGTAAACGTAAACTCAATAACATATATTTGGTTTAATTTCTACAAATATAAAGTAACAGCACCTTTCTATCACTGCATATTCGTTGTAAATTATAAAAAAATAACTATGTAGACAAATAAATAGCTATAATATATCTCTCTCAATAAATATATATCTCTGTTGTTATATATAGTTATTAGAACGATTGTTTGATATTAATCGTATTTCTATCACGTAAATCTACACGAGGAAACTTTTTTTTATGTTTCTGGTTTAGTGAAATACTTGATGGTCGATGCGCCTGCGCTGGATCTTCAGCAAGGACACTAGTTACCAGGGCTCGTGCTTAGGGCGACAGAATTTATGGTGTGAAAAAAAATGTAGGATTTAAGTAACGGGACTTGAGAAAACAAAGTTAGAGTTTAGATGATGCGGCGGCATCTTGTACGGTGCGGCACTAACGGTAAAGCAGCCCTGAATATGCATTCGTTACCAAGGAGTGTCACTATGCAAAGATAACTTAATAAAACTGCATGTAACACATTTGCTTTGTTTTGTTTTTTTTTGTCTTGTGTACGCACGTCGTGTAATACCAATTATTGAGTCAAAAATTATTCTCCTTCCATTTGGAATTTGCCAAATAAATGTCTTGGACACATTAAAATAACTACGACTTCTGCATACCGTAAAAGTCAGTAGTCAAGTAAATTTTTTATACTTATTATTTCCGAACTTAAGTATTTAAAATTTTATTATCAGGAATAACGCAATGTTTGAGAATGTTACAAAGTAGAGGTTAATTAAGTAGTTAATTTTCAACAAGAATAAAATATAGAATTTAAATAGAATAAATTATATCCGGTAAAGAAAATAAAAGAAATATAAAATTAAATAAGCATCATACTATTCATAGAAGCATAAATAGAATGTAATTGAACTTGATTTGTAATATATATAAAGTTAAAAAGTCAGTTACTAGTAGATTTGAAGAGGAACTTTCCTATCGTTTTGGCTATTTATTTAACTCGCCATGCAGGCGATGTTAACGTTAATTGTTAGTACCTACCTAATGTTATTTTATAAGTTAAATCTAACATCTTAGGATTATATTAATTATTTGTTAAGTAATTAAGATCTAGAACATCTGATAGTTCAACAAAATATATCGTTTAAAAACAATATAAAAATAGGAAATTTAACTAATTTTAAAATATATAAGTACATTATATTTCCATATAAGTAACGTAATAAATCAACTTTTTTAGATATGTAATATCTATAAAAAAATTAATCTATAAAAATTAATATATTAATTTTTAAAACACATTTTATAGTTCTAATTGATATATTATTTTGAGCCTTTTGTCGTTAAGTGATGTTTAAAACCCTCCTTATGTGTAGTAAGAAAGAAGATATTTATATACTTTTGTAAAAAATATAGAATACAAATGAGTTTCAAACACATTAGGTAGTATATTAAGAGAAGGACCTTCTTGGAAGCGAAAATTATCATTATACGAAGGTAGGAAGGCACGAAGCTTTTGAAAAAAACACTATTAGTAGTACTTATTAGTTTTATTTCTAAAAATATACTTACGAAACTAACTATTCATTAATTATGGTCCAAATATTATCCAATGTCGTTCAAGAAGTAGAATAATTTATTTAAAAATCTTCGTATTAACGACGCCCGTAATAAAAAAAATGAATTAAGTTGAAACTCAAATATATTCTACTTTTCTGTTTTCTTTGTTTAAGTAAATATGTAATATTTATTTGTGTTTATGGAGTTAGGTGTTAGTTGACCATGAAGATGGGCCACTCGGGGCAGGCAGCTGGCGGAGGTATTGGGATGGGTGACCCTCCTCCTACTGACACTACTTCTGGTATCTGTAATGGGCATGTAATATTAAATAAACATTTGCGAAGTTCGAGCAATTAATTAATTTAGTTTATTTTGTTGGTTTTGTTTATTTTTATAAGCAGTCTATATGCTTGGCTAAGACATCTTCATACATAGGTTCATAATTCAGAAGAAAAAAAATATCTATGGTTCCGCTCGCAAATACCTTATATTTTTCTATTTCACACAAATTGACTTATTAATTTAGTCTGTTTAAATTTTTATTGAAACCTGAGACAGATGCAGATACCTTTATCTACTTATATGTTACTGCTCATATATCACTCACGCTCAGTTTATAGGTCGAAAGCTCTTTATTGAGCCATCACTTATTTGGTGATAAGGCGTTGCTCATTACGGAACTAGGTACGCATTATCGCACTTCATACGTACGTATTATTTGATATAAAAATAATTATCTTACATTGTACAGGTGCCAAGGTGCATTAGAAATGATTTGTAAAACATTGTAAACAAATTTATACATTGTGTTATGTTTATAGTATAATTCTTTAATATTTATATCAGAATATAAGGTAAGTACGAACTTACCATAGTCTGGGGGTGATGTGGCGGGTGATAGTAATGTGCAGGCGACACCGGGGGAGTGGGGTAGCCCCAGTAGACGAGCGGGGGAGGCGGCAGCGTGGGCCCCATGGCTGGGTAGTAGTAGGTCAGGGGACCTGGACACACACACATGAACACTCGTACTTTAGACATTATTGTGATCTTAAACAAATATTAAACACTAAGAATGACTAAGTAGAGTTATATTGACAGCCAAATTTGTATACCTATACCTAATACTATAAATATATTCCTATTATAGGTACCTATTTGGTAGTAGAAATATAATTTTTAGACTAGATAAATATAAATGTTCCCATAAATATACTACCCTAGCCGATCTAATTAAGTTTTGATTTTTAAAGCGGCAAGGAATACTGTATTTTTTTTTTTTTGTTAATTTATATTATATAAATAAATAAAAAACAATTAAAAACCTCTAAATCAAATTTCACTAGTTGTTCATATCACCAAAAATCATTATGCTTCTACGAGTCCACACAAAAATATTAATATTTAAGTAGACAGCGGTATATCTTGGCGGCAAAATGACTTCCAGCTCGGCTTATGCCAATGAACAAAAAACGTGATGTAACCATCTGCAAATGCCGTTACCGCTCATACCTACGCTGCTAACGGAGATCATTGTTTATTAGTATAATTTCTGATTCACATAAATCATGCAATGTTAGTCACGTTTATACCTACAGATATTTGTATGGCTATTTATTTTAATTTTGTGCATTGGCAATGGCAACATTTAGAAAAAAAAAACATCGTGTGATTGGTTGATTTACAAAAGGAGTTTTTACGTCCAATAAATGTAGGTAATATAATTAGCCAATTTTTACTCCCAATTGTCGTGCCTATGAGTACTCCCAATATATAAATATATAGATAGGTATGTAAGTACAAAGAGGTTCCTCAAATTCATGCTGAGCAGGGTGAAGTTTCGTTTACTTATTTAGAATATTAGAAGCAATAATATCCAGCGCACAACAGGTTTATATGTCGTCAGCTGGAAAAGTGAATAGATAAACTGTGTTTTCTGTCGTAGGTAAAACTAACCATCTGTGATCATTTGAAAAATCCCGATGTATCTATATGTTTTAATGTAGTAAAATGCTTAGGAATCAATGTAGGTATTACGTTACCGGTAGGCAAAGCTAAGAATTTTGTGTCATTATGTCGTCTATACGAAGGGACGTCGGTACACCATACACAGAATATAATGTAGGTTAGGGTCGTGTTGTAAGCAATCGGATCTATTCCAAATTTAAAAGCCCCCAAAAATTTAAACTAATATAATTAATTATGTTATAATATTAACAAAAGTAATGACCTAATGAGTAAGTACTTGTAGTAGGTACTAGTGATGTAACGAATATTCGCGAATGCGTCGTTTAACGATGAGAATGTTCTGCGAATATATTTAGTCCATTGAAAAGTTACATTTAGGGTTGCGTTTTTTAGAGTACGCAATTTTATTTTTTTGATGTGTATGTTAGTATAAACGTAAGTTCAAGTTTGTGGGGTCGCCACCCTTGTCCGCCGGCTGTCATCTTGGAAAAAGGGGTGCAAAGGGTTTTCGAGCTGTATCTCGTAAACTAGCAAACATACAGAAAATTCTGTAAAACATTATTTGTAGCAAATTAAATTGTATACTTCTTTACTTTATTACTTTTTATCCTAAAATCGAAAACAAAAAAGTTATAAACAAAAATAACTGAAAATTTTTGAACAACTTTTCTTTTGGCTGTTATAACTTTTTTCCTGGTCATTTTACAATAAAATCACATTGGAGCAATATTATAGAGGGTTTTTCAACGAATAATTTCACTATAAATTTGTTTAATTTCATTAATTTATCTGAGTTTTACAGCGCTCCGAAGTTGACGGAGTTCTTGAATACTCGTAAGAATACGATAAAAACGAACTATTAGGCTTAGTTTTGTATTAGCTCCGCACTCAGGTCACACAAAGACCCTTCAGCCCAGCCTTCTCATCAAGGTGGTCGAGGGCCTATTCCCACGACGAAGGCGGAGCACACGCCTTCGGTCATGGCACCGCCAGGTAGCGACTGGGAGGCCGACCTCAGTGTACCGCCCGTCATCGCGTCGGAAATGGGGGTGGCTGTTTCGCGGTTTCGTTACAAAGACACCGCCTCCGGCTCAGACGGGATAGCCGCCCGGGTGCTGGCCCTGGCTCTGGACCACCTGGAGCTCCGACTAAGGGGACTCTTCGACGCGTGCCTAGTGTCCGGACGGTTCCCTGACTGCTGAAAGGAGGGGAGGCTGGTAGGTGAATGCCGGATTTGGTCGGGGCCTTCAGGCCCATCGTGCTGCTAGAGAAGGCGGGTAAGCTGCTGGAGAGAATCCTCGCTGCCCGCATCGTCAAGCAGTTCAGACGCCCAGTTCGGTTTTCGAGCTGGTTGTTCGACGGTCGGCGCGATCATGCGCCTGAGGGCCGCGGCCGCGGTGGTCGTCGCTGGCGGTGGAGTGCTGTTGGCGGTGTCGCTTGACATCGCCAACGCATTCAATAGTCTGCTATTCAGCTGCATCAGGGAGAATCGGTATCACGGGGTGCCTGTATGTCTGAGGCGGCTGGCAGACTATCTTAAGGGCCGCAGCGTTCTCTATGAGAGCCGCATAGGAGACGTTGTGAGGAGACCCATGTCGTGCGGTGTCCCACAGGTTTCGATTCAAGGGTCACTTCTGTGGGACATCGGTTACGACTAGGTGCTACGCTGTCGGCGGTCATCTTCTATGCGGATAACACGCTGGTCGTGGCCCGGGGCGGAAACTTCGAGAAAGCGGCGTTCCTGGCCACCTTAGGGACCTCGGAGGTGGTCAGGAGGATCGGGGCGCTCGGGATTAGGGTGGCTCTGGATAAGTCGGAGGCCCTACTTTTCCATGGGCCCCGACGTCGGTCACCTGCTGGCGCCTCGATCATGGTGGACGGGGTCCAAATTGAGGTGACGGCCCAGATCAAGTATCTGGGCCTGGTGCTGGACGGGCGGTGGCGCTTTCGCGCTTCCGTGAACTGTCCCCGAGGCTTGCACGGCTCATGCCGAATATAGGCGGACCAAACAATGCGTGCCGACGGCTTTACGCAGGGGTGGTCCGGTCGATGGCGTTGTACACGCACCTGTGTGGGCCGAGAACAACGAATATTTTTGAATGAACTCAATCCGACTAACTTCATTCAATCTACTTGTCAAAATGAACCTCGGCTATATTCGGTTTAAACATGGGTGGGACAGTGACACTAGATGTGAAACCCGTATGATATTTTGCGCGCGCTTATTTGAAAATGTTGGAGGGAAACATTCGCATCCGCATTCGCGAATGCTTATAAACTAACATTCGTTACATCGCTGGTAGGTACCTACTTAGAAATTGCATAATTTTAAGCAGATTACCTCTCTAATCTATTAAACTTGGACATCTTATTTAATTAGCTGTTGAAACTGCTTTAGGATTAGAAATCTTATAGTAAAGAGGGATAGAGCATTTTATTTGTTTATATTTTGCATTAGTTACTTAAAGCAATTCATTTTAAAAGAGATTTTCAAATCTCTGTGGATTTTAAATTATAGCGACGTCACCTAAGTGTGAAAAATGTCATATGCTTAATTTAAATAAAAATATGAAAATTAATATAGTTATTGGCAAACACTTTGGCAATTATCGTTAGATATTCAGTAATAATACCTGTAATTTTTAGGTTAAGTATCAAATGGGACGCGGAAACTGTCACCTCCCTTCGAGTGTGATTTTTGAAGTAGGTAAGTCATCCAATACCTATTCCAATCCATGCTCCCGCGTTGTGTCGTATTCCAGTTAGCCCCCAATAATTTTGTATTGCCCGCCAATGTACATGCGTCTTTACCCCACAATCATACCAAAATACTTGCCGATAGCTATAACATACCTACTGTAATATTAAATTTATACTTTACAATCTAAAGCTCTACCCTCGGAAACCTATTACTCAAGCCCGTGGTGAACTGAACACAATTGATGTATGTAGGTACCTATTCAAGCACACGTGTTTAGTATTTACAACAACTGTGTAATATTTTCGTATAAAGACCATTAAATAAAAGCTTTATGACTGTGGAAGCTCCATGTCATATCCTTATATTTATCGTCTATGAAGATGCAGTAATGTAATTTACCTGTATATAATATCTATAAGTTATTGAAAAAGTTATACCTAAGTAAAAAACGTCATGTCTGATACATTACATTACCAAAGCAGAACACAATTTGTGTGTACCGATCGCTCCCAACGTCCTTATGTATGTAATTATTAAGAACAAGATGAACACTCACCGAGTCTCACGCATTAACATTCCACCAAAGCAGTGCGCACTTACACCAATACTCTGTTACTCACGCCGCTGATGCCTCCAACACCAAGCCACTCTGCGGACTTTACCAATTGACTTATGCACGCCTACCTCCTACGCCTTGTAGCCCTAGGCACCACTATATTGTAACCTCAATCGTAACAATCCAAAATATTCGTTATAAAATATTTGTTTGAAATTCTATCTTTAAAAATATTATTTCGAACTCATTTTTTTCGAATTTCTTAACTAATTATAAAAACGTTTCAATCTTAAATGCTGTGGTGTGATCATCATCAATTAAATTTACTTCATTAAATTTTGTTTTATTGAAAGTCTATGAAATTTTTGTTGTAGATATTTACGGTCTTCCAGTCCAATGAGTCCAGTATCACAGAATAGATACTTGTCCAAAATCTCTCTATAATAGCCTACAAAATCTAGCGTAGCGAGAAGAAATGTACCTTATGTACACAGAAATACAGTTGAGATTGTTTGCAACCGCGTCATTCAACGAATGCGCTAGGGTTGCACCTATGATGATTTTACTTACTTACTTATTTCACGCTATCTCCCTTGCGGGGTAGGCAGAGAGAACAGAGTGACAAAAGGCTCTATTCTTGCATACATCTCTCGCTTCCTCAACATTCATAGTTCTCTTCATACACTCTCCGGTTTCCGCTCGCCGGTTTCGGAGACTCCTGACTCCACCGACAGAAACGAAGCTGTCGTTTATAAAACTTAATAAATTATTTTTCTAGTAGATTCTATTTGATTAATTTTTATATAATTTTAAATGTTATTTTCAAGTTGGATTGTTTTTTTATAAATAGTTTTTTTGTTGATTATATGAAGTTTAAAGTTTTAGCTCTGAATTTTCGGTTATTAAATTTTATTGTCGAAATACCCTAAATCGCGTAAATAATTTTATTTTAATCAATACTACAAGCGCGAGCGCATATTAGGCGCGCGTGCGACAGCCTTCTGTAGGTTGTACCGTGGGCGTGTAGGCGTGGGAGGCATTTAACTCGGGGTCTTGAACGAGTGATGTACGCCTGCCAGTATCGTCAAAATCCCTGTCCTGTCAGTACCAGTAGGCATAACTAAGAACTGCCTTCTAGTTAAAAAAAATGAGTTTGAAATATTATGAAAACATCGCGAAAATTAAAAATAATTGAGGTCACAATTAAAAGGCGATATATATCAAGAATAGATAGAGCTTATCAGGTGATCCCACAAGAAACGATAGATATATACTTACGGCGCTTCATGTTAAGTACACGATAAGACACTGCCACTATAGACCCATTCTAGTAGGGCATTAGACCATACACCCATGGACCTAAGTATTTTAAGCACAACACATTTGTTTCTACGACACACTAAGCTTGGACATGTTTTAATAATATCTATCACCGGTCCATGCATTTTAAGCGAACAATATATATTATGTAGGGGCATATGCGGCTAAAGCAAGGTTTATGTCATTTTAATATATTTACAATGAGCTGTATAAGCTGGCAGAGCCAAAAAGCTTGCGCGAAAAGTAAAGCAACTAAGCTAAGGAATGATAAATGGTATAATACATTTGTATTACCTTAGCACAAATGACGTCTTATTCGATTGATATTTGTATTTGTGATTTAGTCGATTATGCCCCAAGAGATTTAAGCTTGTGCTTTAAGTACGTTACAAATTTTCCTGTTTGTGTTCAATACGTTTGTACAGATTCCTTTTGTCATAGACACGAGAAATGGTTATAAGCAGTTAGGAGGCGGTAATGATTGTGCTATATAATCTATCTTGTGAAGGAAAGTTATACTAAATAGTTATGGTCCTATTGTGTAGCTTAAATAGTGTATTGGTTTGTCTATTCAAGTTATATGTGCACGCTAATACCATATCTATAGAAAAATTGTAAGAATTGATAACTAAATCCAAAATCATTGATACATAGATACATTTAAGATTCGCCTGAAAAAATATTTAAATGAAAAGAAAATGGGTAAAACTCGATTGCTGATATCGCATAATTCGCCTATATGTCATGCAGATGGTGGTTGCCAACCTCAAATTAAGTTTAAATTAGTTAAAAAGAAATATTTGAAATTAACACCCTCAAGGGACCGTTTTTTCAACAAGAATCATTAAATCCGATTGATACATACCTAAGTACGTCAATATATTATTATTTATGTTGGAAGCAGTAGTACGAAAAGTAATATGACATAATTTCAGAGCATAAGCCACATCACCATCTTTTAGTCTATTAAATCTTAAACGATTTATACCTACTAGGGATGGGATCAAAAAAATCAATGACCTAAAGTATTTTATATTGTCAATATAATTAAAAACTAAACTAAAACTTACCCATTCACCCTGAAGTATTTATGTTAGTAAACATATAAGACGATACTGCAATGTGGCAAATATATCAAGCGGCCGATGATGTTAGTGTATACCCTTCCTTCACAAGTTACTATCTAAATGACGAAGCCTCACTTAAATTCTACAATGAACCTGATTTTAATTCATCTTTGAAATAAAAATTTACAAAGTAGAATAAAATAAGTCTATTTTAGTCTGAGCAATAAAGCTGTATATAGATATGGTGACATTTTCACACCTCTTTACTCGGAATAAAATGAATGGTGAGTGAATCGAACGAATTAATGAATGATTGGAATTGAGACGCAGATGGCAAATCAGACCCACTGAAGAGCAGACCTCAGAGATAGTACATATAAATAGACGATAGCACAACCACAAACCAGAGAAACTCGCAATTATAATCTAACATGTAAATTAAACCTTTTATTTTTAATCGCAATAGGTACACTATAATTATTTAACTACAATTATAATAAAAATCATAATGATTTTAACAAGACGCGACATAATAGCCCTCTAAACGGGAAATTAACTTAGTTTGTGTTCAGTAAAAGTATGATTTCATATCATTTCTGGCTCTATAATAATATTTCTGTAAAACGTGTCGAAAATGTTATACTCGTAAATTACTATCACAACTATGATCGAAACGCTTTTTAGCAATTTATTGTGACCCAGGCAATATTACTTTCTTAATGAATATGCCTATACAATCTGATTTCCTCACACCACATCCCCCAGTCACAACACAAGGTATTTCAACAAATAATAACACAAAAATCGAGCAAAAACGTTTTTCAAATTAACGTCAAAAACCTTGCCATTATAAAAAAATATGCATTGTTGAGACACCTGATAAAAAAATCTTTGAATTAGGAACAAAAGAGACAAAAGCAGAAATCCTTATAGCAGAAGAAAAAGGAAGCTGTTATAAGACTGCGTGTAATGACTGGAGGAAGTACAGGACCCTTACCGAGACTATTGGACTTTATACCAAGATACCTTACCAATAGAATTGCATCTACTTTGAACTAGGACTTAAGGGCGGCATTTGATAACTTAAAAAATTAAGCTTATTCTTTCAATTAATATCTCTAGCGTGTTTTAACATAAATAAACCCACAAATGAACCACATTACCATGATAATTACAACCGTACATAATCTATGAAAGTACATAAAATTTATTTGAACATTTTGTATCCGACTGCGGTGTGCTTTGGAAAACTACAAGCTGAGAACGTCTTTTATTTTTTGTCCCTTGCCATGCAACCCGTCCTTAAATTAAAGCTTGTTCATGCTATATCCCATATATATTTGAAAACGATAAAATTCTTATTTAGTGTTTGGACTTACCGGACGTCAGATGGGTTTCATGCAAATTTTCCATCACACAACCCGACAGATACTTCAGTAGTACAACAATTTTATATATAACCATTAATAAACACAATGTTGTATTGTATAATAGATTTATTTGCGACTTTGGCAATTACTCGATTAATAACTTGCAGTACTTAATGCAAAATACAAGGCGACTCTGATCTCTTTAACCAAGAGATTTTAATGTTAGTTCATTCGCAGATAGCGGTTTCCATAAAGGCTAATTATACCAATGTTTTGAACATAAAATCATGGACAGACGAGGTCGCCCATTATACAGCTGATATGAGCATACAAACTTCATGTGCCTTATGATTATTAGGTTGATTTATTCATAATGAAAATAAGTTCAATTCCCTCGTAAGATTATTCTAAACAGTATAACGAATGTTGTGGATGACAGTGGAGGATTAAATCGCCTTGTATAAAGCTTGTACATAAAAAAAAAACAATAAAAAGAATTGCCAAAGTCGCAAGTGTAAATAAATTAAGAGATGACAGAACATAGATTAGCCATAACACCGTGTATTTGTGACTAAAGCGCCCATACCAATATTTGTGAATATTGAGACGATGGCAACACCATATAAAAATGACGTTAACTTTAAAAAAATTGTATTTGTTTCATTATACAAGTCACCCTTTTTGGTATATATTTCGGAATGTAAAATATAGTAATTATTTGTGGAGACACACGTGTGTATATAAAGTAAATGTATGATATTTTTAATTCTAAATATATACCAAATGTATTAAATATATGTAAATTATAATTATAATATAGACTACATTATGTGGTGTGAGGTACAGACGATGAAATAAAGCTAGTGGGTATAACCAGGTGTTATTAGCAACGATTATTTTAATAATTCGGACAGAGTAGAGGGGTTGGAATAGGGATTGCGACCATCCTTTAATAAATGTAGCTGTCTGATGGCAAGCGACGGAGATTTGGGGTTCATTTTAAGTCTAACAAAAATCCTATATGTGAAGCTTTTGCTTGTGCAATTAGTTTTGAATATAAATATTTTTAATAATAATCCGTATAAATCGAACGTAAGTACATATTTTAATTTTTTCTACTCTATGATTTATGAAATTATAAACAATATAATAATAAATTAATAATGTAAAATCGTCTAACAAAAATACAAAAAGCCAAAAAGTACACGCCAGTAAAAAATAAGTTTGCGTATAGAGCGATATAAACACGAAAAAATACGAAACGAACACTAAATAATAAATTATAAACTAACGACAAAAAACGCGCACACGAATTGTACTAAAAAAACGTACAATTACCAAACTAAAAGTTCAGATGATTATTAATTAACGACAAAACTGTACTGCACTTGATTATTCATTTTGAAAATGTGACGCAGCATTATCTTTTGAATTGTTTTTTTTAAGCCTATGACAACTGACAACAGAATACACGCTGACTGTTGGTACAAAACTGGTTGTAAATACTCAAATATCAATCTATAAGTTTACTATAAAAACCGAACCGAGTTAGCTGTGCATTTTCATAAAATTCAATACATTTGTGCAGTAGGTAATAAATTCATAACATTACGTATCTAATGGAGCTTTTACACTATGCCAAATATCTTGATTTTAGAAAGTAGATAATGTGCGATTGATTTTTAACATATTTTTTGGTTTCAGTTATGCGTATTTTAGTAGTGCTATTCATTTTATTATGAATTTGATTAATTTAACAGTTTCTAAGGCGCGCCCGATAATATTTTCATACCGCATACTTCCATAGTACCTTCCTACTTTAAAAATCGCGATCGAATGAAATATACGACTACCTCACAATTGATATGGCCTTTGAACCACGAAATCGTTAATCGCAGACTGAAAACTAGTTTAGGTTAGCTGCTCATAAATTGATTTTAGTTTGAAAACTAAGAAAACCTTCCGTTTGCTAATACAATAACAACTGTACGAACATAGTAGATGGCAAGATAAAATATCAGTTCATAATCGAAACACTCGACTCATTCGACTTCGTTCTCTTTAATGAATTAAATTTGGCATAGTAGAAAAGTTCTCATAATATTTCAGACTTAAGATCAGCCTTCATAAAATTGGCAAAGGATTGTCTTTTTTATGGAATGTTTATAAAAATCACAACGACGTTTAATCACTCTGTTTGGGTTGCCATTGTAACCTAAATATACTTTCAGTCAGAATAAAACTAGTGAATTATTTTGCAATATTCTAATTAGGACTATACGGATTATACCGTATCCAGTGTAGAGTAAAACAGATGTTCCCAACAAACATTTTTAAATGGCAACCCTATAATAAAACTTAAAATTAAGTCATATAACTACTTGTCATTGATAAAACAACCTCTTGTTTTCTTAATCAAGAATAAAAAAAATGAATGTGAGAGTTCAACAATATTAAAAGTCAAGTAATAAATTCAACAAGTTGTATGTAACTTAACCTATAAATATCGAGCTGTTTAAAACTGCCTTTAATTCATACATAACTTTATACTTATCTATTAAGTAAATTCATAATGATCCTAATAAATCGTAAAAATATGAAGGCACTTTATTTAATTGAGCTTATGGTGAATATGTCATTTTGTCAACCCTGCTTTCTGAACAATGCATGGGTGTAATATCATTATTAATTATTACGCCCATGGTAACGACGGGACTTTGTAATTATAGCCCGATTTAAAATCCGCGCAATTGTTTAAATAAGAGAATAAAGAACAATGGTGAGATTGGGCCTATGGAATGTAAGAATTATCAATGGACGATCCTAGACAAGTTCGCAAGATGTCCAAGTCCATAAAAGAAGTTAATTTAAAAACAAATTTTATGGTCCAATAGGTACTCTAAAAAGTATTTACTCTGTGATTGTAAAAATTATTTGTTTTATTTTTGTAATTCTACGCCGTAAATAAAAATAATGTAAGAAACTCTTATTTATTCGTCTGTAGTTCCACGTGAAAAAAGGTGGTAATACCACCTATCGGGCGTAGCTTCCTTCAGCCGGCTTCTACTAAGAGTGGCTTGATGGGGGATGGATACCCCCTAAATGCCTATTGCCCGATAAATTCCGTCGTAATCACAAGACTAACGAGGCATCCCAGTCTAGCTAGAGCAACAAAATTTATCTACTTCATGCAAATAGGCAGAAAAGGTGGAAATTCCACTTGATTGTAAGTAGGAAATCTTTCGACTATCTGTTAAGCTTCGGAATTTTAATATTTAATTTTTCGTTTAGTCGTATTGGTCTTCCATAACTAATAAGTTCCTTTAGCAAAAGATATAAATCTACATAATATATACTAAATTCCTAGTTCCAAATTGGATGCTATCTCGCCATTGTTCTTAATAATTTAAATACTTTTTCTTTCAGGTACTGTAGTTAAACGTTAAACGTGATAATTATTGTACTCCGTGGTTTTAGCTGCCCAAAATAAAATGGAGTCGATATTGTTGCTCCACTAAAGTGACGATAACAACACTACGAAGTTTTATTTTATCCATCAAGTTTTTATTATTAATGGAATAGGTATATTTAAGATTTCTATTCTACGGTTTATTTCAGTACCTACAATACTAAATTATCTAAACAAATTTTATTAACCTTCGTCTTTCGACAAGACCAATTCCTAAACGAGTATCTTTCGCAAACTCATATTAGGTATATATACCTAAATAAATCTCATTTTTAGTCAATGTTGCTATGCAGATAAATGATTTAAACGCCGGGGTAATACGGGTAAGTGGGGAACATAGACAGAGTGGCAGGGAACGGTGCACTCATGCCACCCATAGACCCTTGGAGCGCGGCCGCAGAAAACGCGGTCCCGTATCCCGCTGGTAGAGCCGTCGGCAAGGCTGTTGGCAGTGCGCTGTATGTCGATAACATAGGACTCGTGTTTGCGTATGAAAATATCGGAGCTGATGCCCCGTATGAAAACACGGGCAACGATAAAGCTGGAGCCATTTGAGGGGGCATCGCGTACTGTCTCTTGGCGGGAGTAGTTTCCGCTTGGGAAAAGGCTCTTTCATAAGATCTTTTAGTGGATAACATCGTTTGTTGGGGAATTATTTGCGAGATGGGGTAAGCTGGCGTGGCGGGTGTGGGGGAGCGGACGGTCGCGTAGGTGGGCAGGAAGGGAACGAGGGAGGGCCGGAGGGAGGCGAGAAGAAGGTTCTCGTGCTGTCGCGCGAGGAGGCTTTGGTGCGCGATGTGCTGGGCCAGCAGGCGCGGCGCGGGCGCGGGCGGGGGGGGGGACAGCAACGTACCGGGCGACAGCACCTTCGGCGACGTGGCCGGCGTCACGCCGCCCGTCAGCACCAGGTTCATGTCGTCGCCGGAGCACTGGAACACCTAATGAAATAGACGTCACTCAATTGTATTATTTTAAAGGTTTTTGTTAATTCGGGGAGAGATAGAAAGGGTTTGGTTCTCATGATCCTCTTCAGATTGCTTTAAGTCCTATATTTCCAAGGCTTTGAGATATTTTTTTTTTTTTAGAAGTGAGTCAATAGTGGAAATTTAATATTTACCGCATATTATATTTTGTTTATAATTTTCTAAGAAAATCAAAAATATATATCTGAAAGTTTCTTAATATTATAATATTAAAATCAGTTTTTTAATTGTACGTTTCAAATATGACATTTAATTTGTTTTGACCGATGTGACACAGTGTATCTATGTACCTCAATATATCGCTGCTTCTTCCCGAAGGTCATGTAACGATGATGCTTCTGTTGTGCACAGAGGAATGCGCTGGTCTCGCTGTCCATTTGGATGAAAGCTTCACCACTGGGGTGACCCTGGACCACACAATTAATTCATTGTAAATGTCTGGAGCAATATGACTTAAAGTGTTAACTCAGGACAATAGATAACTAATAAAAAGAAAATATTAATACGAAGCAGCTATAGTCTCGGGGATGCTTCTCGGCGCCCTAAGGCTTCACCAAGCCTTTGTGTGGTCTGTTATAGGGCTCCGAGCTCTTCCTCCCAAGCTCTTCTCTTCAATCACAATGACTCGAAACGAAAGTTCGTCTAACGTTTCGTTTTCCATTCTAAGGGGGCAGTACATTTCTATAGTAAGCATCATGACGCGGCGTACGGCGTGACGCTGTACGCGGCCGACGGCGTTAATAGGAGACCAATGCACAGTTGTGGCTTTCCTAAATTATGCATGCCTTATATTTGTAAAATCATCGCTTGCTTCGAGCCTCTGAAAGTCTTTGAGGTTATGGAGAGTCAGTACTCTCAAACATTCTGGTCTAGTCTTTTTCTTTTCTTTTAACATTAAACTATCGATTACCTTTTTGGATTATGGAGGTAAAATGCTAGTAATAAATTCTAATGATTTAGTCGTAATTGTTCAAAATACAGATATTTACGTGATTCGCATGTAATTCTCTTAATTTTATCGGGTGAGGGCTACTACCCTACACGTTGCCCCGAAAGGCAGGGTGTGCAGTTAAGTTACTTTTCCCGTCTTAAAAAGGTGTACCTACCTACGTACTTCACAATTCCCCACAAGCGATTTGTACACATCATACACAAATACTACTTTCCGGGTTTTAAATCGCGTATATATTCTGAGGTTACATACCTTTATTACCAACGCCGTGCGTGGCCGTAGTGACGGGTTGAGTCAACCCGTCACCACGGCCAATCCAATATGGTCGAAACGTCGGAAATAAAGGTATGTAACTTCAAAATACATACGCGATTTAAGACCCTGAAAGTAGTATTTGTGTATGAAGGATTGTAATATCGTGCGGAACATGGTTTTAAAAATAAAGAACCTATATGTTCTTACATATAGGTTCATATTATCCCTGGCAGGGATAATATGAGACTTCCAAGTTTAAATTTTTTATCCTAGTTAAGTAAAGCGAGGGACGTACCTGAGCATTGTAAACCATATGGACTCCTTGTACCACTATATTCTTGGCGAATTCATCTAGGAAGGTCAGAATATGTTCTACCTGTAAAAAATAAATAAAGATACACTGGCTTTCTTACTTTAGAGCTAAAATCTTACTCTCTATAATTTTATACGTTTTAACTGATTATTTTGACCCGTCGAGCAAAAAGTTAGTTAGTAGTTCACTTTTGCACAGATGGCGGACTTGTTTAGATACCGGCCTCTCGCCCGAGTGTTGTCATCCAGAAATGGTTGTTCTGAGTCTGGGTGTACTTTGTGTCCGTGAAATTGTATGTTTGTAAAGTCCCCCGCGATATAAAGATTATTTCTTAGTGCAGGATGTTGTCTTTTTAAAAAAAACTTCTTTATCTGTTTTTGGTCATGTCGGGATGCTGTCCCATAGGACTAAGGGGGAGGGAATAGAGAGTGCACTAGTATTTGCGCACACACTCGTGCACTACATATATCTCCTGCGTAGTTGGCTAGAGTCCGATGACAATGGCTGCTGTTACCGACATCGGTCTGGAGATCATCATATTTATGAAATGTTTAAAAAGAGAACTTTAGTGCGAGCGGGAATTGAACCTGCGTGCCCCAATCCCGGGAAGTGCTCTAACCGCACATTTGTCTTTACGACCCACGCCACCTATCGGATACATTTACATGCATTAATTCAATATAGTAAGTTTAATTTTGCAATTAAAATTCACACTATTTGATGGCGCGATGGCGATGGCCATGAGTGCGATGACTTAGTGGTTAGAGTACTTCCCCGGATTGGAAAGGACGCAGGTTCAAAATAAATAGACCCTACTTGAGCTTCATAAGGTAATCCTCGGAGTCTGACACAATCTTTGGCAGTGCCTGATGTGATGACATGCTGCGGTACCAATGCAACCGGCAGAAGACCTTCGGCCGGTGTGGGAGCTGCCGATGGAGTACTTGACTGACTCGTACGGGTCTCTAAAGATCTGTTCAGCACCTGAAATATTGGCTTTGTTATTTCATGTAGATTATCCTAAAGAGCACTGCAGTTTTACCTCGAGGTATTTGCCTACCAAAACCTACAAATTGGGTATGTATTAAATTCATGATTAGCCGCGATTTATTGATCTGCTAGTGCTTAAACATTCTTTGAAAGAGCTAGGTCTGTCAACGAAATAAGAGCAGACATACTTACTACACTACACTTCGTGTTTCACACTGCCACAACAAGAGCCATTAAACAAGAAGATAAGATACACTTCGTGTCATCATGACATCTTTTAGGTAACTACGAACACTTACCTCCAACTTCCATACTCAAAGGCAAGCTAAGACATAATGAAATATCCTTTAATAATGTTACTATTTGCATATACAAGGTAAATATCAATAAATTTGTCGATTTATTGTTGAGTACTTCTGCCAGATATAGAATAATCCAGATTAATCTTGCGTAAGTTCCGATATTTCACAATATACGGTTTTAGAAATTATGTTAAAAATTTTGATAAATAAATTATTATTATTTTTACTACCGAATTCAGATACGGGAAATTTCATATATTCGATTCACAAGATTACCTACGCAGTTAGAAACATTCGCAGCTATCTAACTACAAGGAATGACAAAAAACTACTTACTAAAGAACCTAATTAGCGATAAAACAAACAATAATAGTTATGTTAACGTTGAAAAATACTACTACTACTTATCATCATGCCATATAAGATTCAGAATCTCATATCTCACATGTCGATCGTATCGTCTCGCTTGTACGATCACCGTGATTGGCCAACGGATTATTGTGACATCACGCGTCGGTTTGTCAACCAATCACAGTGATCTCGATACGGTCGACACGTAAAATATGACATTCTGCCTCAGGGGGCCTTGGGGTTTAGACGGAATCTCATATCTTACATGTCGATCGTATCGTGATCACTGTTTTGGTTGAGAGATCACCGTGATTGGCCAACGAATTATTGCGATATCACGCGTCGGTTTCTCTACCAATCACAAGCCAGTCGAGACGATGTCGATTGTGAGATATGAGATTCCGTCTAACCCCCCTTGGGGGTTAGGCAGAATCTCATATCTCACATGTCGATCGTATCGTGTTCACTGTGATTGGTTGAGAAACCGACGCGTGATGTCACAATAATCCGTTGGCCAATCATGGTGATCTCTCAACCAATCACAGTGATCTCGATACGATCGACATGTGATATATGAGATTCTGCCTAACCCCCCCTTGTTAGAGATTTTTTAATGTATTGTGTTCAAACGTAGACAGAGGATATTATAGATTCTCAACGTATGCAGCAGCAATAGTTTGACATATGATAATCGGAATAATTTTAGAAGATATAGATTATAACTGTAAACTAAAAATGCACTACCTATTTTAGCCGCAACAAGAATGACAGGACAAAAATAATTGCAGTTATGCTTAAAATGTATTAGAACGTGTAACATTAGCGTATATAACGTGATTAATGAACGTTTTTTTACGTAAATATATAAACAATCTTACATACCGATTATGGGGACGGTTGGCCCACCTTATTGTTAGGACCCAGCTGATTGGGTCCCAACAAAAATAACGCATACGCGGAAAGGATAGAAAACTTACACATGTGTCTCGCTCACTCTTGCTAAGACCTAATATGTGTATCCTTTTCTTCATCCTTAGTATTAAAATAATAGCGAGTCTATAGTTATATACTTATACTAGGTATGTGTTCAAATATCGGTAGATTGTGCGTTGCGAAATTTTATATTGAATTCACTACGTCGCGTTGCAAATAGGTACTCGCAATACTAAAAATGCTTAGTATAGGAAAAATACATTGCGTGTCTGCTTCTTGAATAATGTTAAACGAATTGATGTCATACTTTAACATTGTAAATTACACTTACGATAATGTGAGACTCGTAATTTTGAAATAAAAACAAAATAACCTAACTTTGAAAGAAGAATAACGTAAAACAAATTGTTTTAGTAAATTACACAATTTATGTGCATTTATAATAGTGCAATTTAGTCTAATTTCAACAATACCTAGGAAACATAATATAGCCACTATTTAAAAATGCCTGTAATAATGAGTATGAACCAGAATTTACTATTATGTACTAAAGACTTTCATTACTTATCTACTATGCCCAGTTATAATGGGGTTGGTATTCTATTTTAATCTATTTAAATAAGTATAGGTGCAGTACAGTAGAATATAATTTTTTCTACGGAATTATTGTCGCCATATTTGATTATATAGCCGTCACTATATTTGATTGCAGCGGCTGCGCAATGCAGCCCATAATGATTGTCCTAGCTAGATGGTAATGATAGTCGACTAATAGTAAAAATATCTACTATCAACGCAGCAAGGGCAAGCTGTAATTACGCACACAACACAAGTTTAAAAAGTCAGAAGTTCGTGCCATTGAGCCAATGAGCCTTCCTTGTCACAATCTATACCTATTGTATATAATTATACAGATATATATCCCCAATACTCTATCGGCATAACGCTACTACTCAACAATACCACTGTCACTTGACGCCTCTACTCTATTTACTTCTTGAATCGCAAAATGTAGTTGATTGGGTACTTTTTACAATAATGCAAAGGCAAACATTATGCTATGCCTAATCAAGTATTTTTTTTACTTTTACGTAGACACGTTCTCCAAGCCTTTTATATTAGGTATATAAATAAAAATAATTTAGGAATGTTATATGTATTTTTTAAATTACAGCCATAAATTGCTGTTATGTGAGAATTAAAAAGGTATCGACAGTGATCAGTGTGCCTTAACAACCAAGGCATGGAATCATTTAGGGTTAAGTAAATGCATTCAAGGGTAGCTTTGCAAATAAAGGCAGGCATGTACCTACTCCCAGACTTGGGGAACAGCTTATTATAATATTGAAGTCAAACGATTTAAAACAAGTTTGTTAAACAATTCAACCAAAATACTCGATTGTGCTCGTTGTAAAAATATTGACAACTTACGGACATATTATACAATGAGGTGCGCAGTATATATATTATAGGTACATCCATTGCAATGAGTGACAGTGGAGTGGTTTGGCTACCATGCCGAGTGTTGTGGGATCGATTCCCACACATGACGCAAATGATTGTTCTGAGTCTGGGTGTACCTACTTTGTGTCCGTGAAATTATATGTACCTACTTATATAAGTTCATTTTATATAAAAAAGTCACAATCTATTATTACAATTTTTTTACAAAAATATGTTTTTTTTTATTTTATGAAGAAGTATACCTAGTAGGTATATAGCTTGCTCAAAGGATAGGCATTTTAGAATAACTTACACCCAGACAATTAATTTTGTGAATGGCATGCATGAACTGAACCGGCGTCATCTCCAGCAGGAGTGTATCCTTATATCCTTTTAAATTTTCACAAAATTTGTTCAATTAAAATAATCTTATAATCGCAGAGTTAAAACACAATGACTGAATTAAATAATGCTCTGAGGAATTTTAAAGAATATAGCTTTCCTCTAAAATTATATATTTAGGCCTATTAATCACGTGATTGTGTAGTAAAATTAGCGATGTATTCGTAAACGAATAGGTAAGAATCTTCGTTACGAAAGTTGTGTGGCTCAAAAGTTGTGTTGTGTCTCGTTTTTATGTTATAAATTAAATTAATACCATGAAAGCGTAATATTAGGTGACTTATGTGTAAATAATCAGAAATAATGGGCAGCCTTTCATATTAACTAGACAGCCATAAGATTATAATCCGAAAAAAGAGTTAAATACTTTATCAGCAATATTTCTGATAATGAGAGATTGTTCCAATTAACGGTAATGTTGCACGGTGGACAAACAACGCAGTTTTACCGAGATAACGATAAATTTTCGCTTTGAAAAAGTAATAAGATTACTCTCCATTATTGTAACGTAGGTATCGCACATGATTTTCCCGACTAAACAAAAAAAAAAAGTATCGCACATGAGACTACCGAAGTAATGTAACACCAGTTCCAGTGGTGAGTTAATCAATACGGGCGGGGAGAGACATATGGCGGGTTTAGTGGGTAAGGGCCCCACACTACCCTGTTCGTTTTTCTTTCTAAGGCGCATTGAAGTCACTGACATCATGCAACTGTACGAGGATAGAAAATACTAAAACTCGCTAAAAACTTCATAAATATGACAGATTCTCTCGAAAGAGCACACAAATGAGCGATAGATAATTTAGCGTAAGGCTTTTTTGCTATGATAACCAAAATATGGATGGAAAATTTTACTACAAAACTAGTTACTCGTATTAGTAAACAATTCTAAGGAGTATCTTTCTAACTCAATGTAACTACGTACGAATGACAGAGGTCAACATAATATATCAGTTTTAAGATAGTGTAAGGCGATATATCTTGTTCGTTTCCTATGTTTTTAGCTATTTATAGTGTTGAATCAGATAATTATTAGAACAAGTACAGTATAAATTAATGTAGGTACCTTTGTAAGACGATTTAACACTACTCATTTCGTTACCTACTAACGTAGACAGATTATATCATTGATGTTTGACATATACCTACCCACCTATTCAATTAACAGCTCTAAACAATACCTCATGTAATCTGGGTAGTGTACTAGAGACCAATTAACTGCTGGTAAGTTCATACTACTTACTAGCTACTCCACAGCACCCCACTCTATCATATTCAGAGACATGCCCGTATGCCCGCGCACGAAGCCCACAAATCTTTTTTTACGAACATGCATACGGCCATTTTTTTTGTTAAGGCAAGGAAAAATTTTCCTAACCGCACACTCTGCCGTTCGGGGCAACGAACAGGGCAGTGTGGGGCCTTCACCCACTAAAGAAATCCGCCGTGTGCCTTCTCTCCGCCTTTATAGGCGGGCCACTGGAACTATGTTACATTCCTTCGGTGGTCCGCCGTCGGCTTACTCTTTCGGGTACCTTATAGACATGCATACGGCCTACCTGATGGTAAGCAGTTACCGTAGCCTATAGACGCTAGCAACACCAGGGGTATATTACTCGCGCGTCGCCATCTCCAAGGAAAGGGATAGGAGGTGGATATGAAGGATAATAAGGATAGGATAGGGAGGGTGTTTGAGCCTCCGGTGCTCTCACTCACCATACGAAACACAACGGTAGGCGTAACTACGGTTGTTACACGCTGAATGACTTTTCTTATCCTTACTAATATTATAAATGTAAAAGTGCGTTTGTTTGTACGTTTGTTATGAACTACTACTCAGCTAGACATTTAGCATACATAATATAGTCTAGAACCGGAAAAAAGACATGCTAATTTCTATGCTAAAAAATTGATCCCTTGGAATAGCAAATTTTGCACAGAATTCCATAGAGTAACGTATTTATATTTTGAAGTAATGTTTGAGTCCCACGTAATAGGGGGCGAGCCTATTGCCATCAACCGGGCACAATTCCAAACTCCAGGCTGCTACTAACATTTTTTCTTTTTACGAAAAAGCTCAATAACTCTGCGCGACCCGGGATCGAACCCGAGACCTCATGATCAACAGTCGCTTACTCTACCGCTGCACCACAGAGGCAGTCCTCTATAACGAGGACTCGCATAAATACCTACAACAGATAACTTCAACTCTTACCTGCTGAACTTCAGCAGTAGTAGACCGGAACAGTTCAATGTATCTCGCTCCTATAGATTTTCGGTGTCTTGAAAGTGCTTTAGGCGCATCATCCTCTTTGGCAAACAGTACAAACGCATCCCCAGTTGCCCTGCCATCGGCCCGCCTCACGAATAGAACCCCTTCAGTCCCGTCTAGGACCTGAACGGAATTGTCACCCGTTGAGAAAAAATCCAGCTGGAAAAAATACCTGGTATTAGAAGAATGATAATAGTTACTTTTGCAGTAGTAATATGGCGTATTACCATTTAACGCATCTCTGGTGTAATTTCAGCTCAACCTTTAGTATAGTAGTCAGTTTTAAAAAGAATAATCGGGGAATTGTTCAAATTACATGGCAACACTAATAGGTGAATAGAAAATCAAGGAGTTTTTGGCGGGACATCATGGTGAGTTGTTGAATCCTGTCACAAATTCCTGCAGATTGATTAATTTACAGAAAATTACAGAAATGTATAAAATATAACGAAGTATTCTACATAGTTTACATGATTATGCAACAAAATCCCTTTCAGTTACAACACACAACAACAATGAAAAGGCAAAGGAAATCGTAACTTAAACAGCCAAAGCATTAAGTGAATAAAACTCTATGGCCAAACCACAGTGAAGATTTAAAAAATAATCCATCCATCCATCCATCCATCCTTCAGTCATCAGTCTTTCGACGTCCACTGCTGGACATAGGCCTCCCCTAGCGAACTTCGCTCATGTGGGGGCAAGTGCCGTAATCGCCACGCTTGGCAGGCGGGTTGGCGGGATGGCAGTGGATGTTGTTAGTACTCGAGGGAGTGCTGCTGCCCATACCCCCGGTATTCCTTCAGTCGGCTCTTACGACTCCCACGGCAGAGAGGTGTGGGACAATTCTAAAGCCGGCCCCACATGGAGTTGGCGAGTGATGCCTCTGGTGTTGCTAGCGTAACCGCTTGCCATCAGGTGGGCCGTATGCTTGTTTAAGAAATAATATGATGGACTATACTAATATTACAATAATTTCTCGGTTGTCCTCTCTCTATTCCCTCTCTACAATAGATATTACTACAACGGAGCAAATTTGGCAATACTGGTATCGAGCTACACATCTCAAGCAATCGATTTTCACAAAACATAATCGGAATCCCCACTTACCACTTGTTGCGGCGTAGCATCGTACGGCAGTCCTCTCATCCGCACAATGACTTGCGCACCTCTCGATAGAAATGCCGCAGCCTCACATGTCGCTCCACCAGCTACCGATAGGAAATCTTCACCACTCGCACGATACACCTAGTTAAAGGTTATTTCATTGTAGATTTTCATCAAAGCTCTCATAGCGTAGTCGGTAGTGTAACCGACTTCCGTGCACGAGGTCGTGGGTTCGATTTTTACTCAGGACAATTATTTGTGTGATGAACACAGATACTTGTACTGCGTCTGGGTGTTTTCTATCAATTCCACCCATCCATCAGCCTTTTAACGTCCACTGCTGGACATAGGCCTCCCCAAGAATGGGGGATAGTGCCGTAATCGCCACGCTTGGCAGGCGGGTTGGCGATCGCAGTGGATGTTGTTAATACTCGACGGAGTGCTGCTGCCCACTCCCCCGGTATTCTCTCAGTCGGTTCTTACGACTCCCATGGGTGGAGAGGGGTGGGACAATTCTAAAGCCGGCCCCACACGGCTTTCTATCAATTATAAGCATGTATTTACAAAAAAAGTAATATATTATGTATTATATCCGTAACCTGTACCCATAGCACAAGCGTTAAGCTTAGTTTGGGACCAAATGACGTTGTGTGAAATGTCCGTGAATATTTATTTATTTAAAGTTATATGACTACGTTCCGTATAATGGTCCGTAATTGCGGTCTTAGATGCTAATCTTATGTAGAAATTTATGGATATATTTTAATCACCCATACTGTCAATTGGTGTTCTCTTTGAGTAAAAGGAACTCAGGCCATAAATATATTTAAATGTTACCTTGCTTGTCACAGCATGAATGGGCCGGCTCGATCAGGGAAGTACCACCCTCTCACAAAAGCGTGAAACAACAACTTTAGGTACTCAGACAGTTGTCTTTAGTATGGTGAGTGAGAGTGGATACTCCATCCTCTCCTTATTTTACTTACTCTCCAACTCCTTCGAGTTGGTGAGTGATGCCTCTGGTGTTGCTACCGTAACCGCTTGCCATCAGGTGGGCCGTATGCTTGTTTGTCACTGGTGTACTTCGAACAACAATGCAATAGATATCGCGTCGGCCCAAAAAATCCGTCTCGGTATCGGATCAAAAACGGTAAGTGTTACTTAAAAATTAATTATAAGTTTTTAATTTCAAAAGAGTTTACCTCTATGTAACGCGAACCTATGTGATGCTTGTGCCGTTTGAGCGCCATGTCTCTGTGCTCCTGTGACACGAATCGCACCAGGGCTTCGCCGTTACGTCTACCTTGAGGCGACAAACACAGAGCTACGCCACCCCTGAAAAAATCATCTGTTAGACACTTCTGTTTATACCTACGATCTGTTGCCGAGGAATGAACGACATGTAACCATAATTTATTATAAAAGCATATTCTAAACGCAGCAGACACACAAATGCTTCCGACAGATGGCGCAGGAGTCACCCAGGACGTTAAGTATGAATGTGTTATCGAAATTAGCAGTCGAGAGCAGTGGTCACGATGGCTGAATTGGCAAAGCATCTGGACAGTATCCAGGAGATGCAGGTTCAAATCCTGCTCGTGACTGTTATTTTTGATTTCACATTTTCCACTTTGTGTTTAATGTATATGTATATATGTCAAATGCTAAAAATATGTATAAAAATATTTAAATAGCATATTTTAATTTAAGGGTAAATAATTCATGATTTTTATTTTTAACCCTTTTTCTGTCGCACTATTGGGCACGGGTTGGTCTTGGTGAGAGGGATTAGGCCATAGTCCACCACGCTGGCCCAGTGCGGGTTGACAGACTTCACAAGCCGTCGAGAAAACGTCTCAGGCATGCAGGTTTCCTCACAATATTTTTCTTCACCGAGCAGTAATAATTTGTAAACATATATGAGGTGATCCATTTCGAGGATCCCTACTTTTTTAAAGAAAAAAAACAGAAAATTCAAATTTAATGGAGAATGTTTATTGAAAATGATATTTGAAAGAACATTCTTTGGCATTTATTTTTTGAAGATTATGTCTATCAAATGTTGGCCGTTGCTACGTCGCAGATGGTCCATCCGTTGAGTCCAATTTTCGATGGCGATCTAGGTCTGAATCTTGGATTGGGGATCGAACTTGTTACCACTGTCTTTGTAATCCTTCGTTTTACCGTTAGGCTATCACTGCTGCTTACCACTGAAGTAATGCAACATAGGTAACATATTAACCATCCATCAGACTTTCAACGTCCACTGCTGGACATAGGCCTCCCCAAAAGAACACCACAACGAGCGGTCCCGTCATGGGGGATAATGCCGTAATCGCCTTGCTTGGCAGGCGGGTTGGCGATCGCAGTTGATGTTGTAAATACTGGAGGGAGCACTGCTGCCCACTCCCCCGGTATTCCTTCAGTCTGCTCATACGACTTCCGTGGGTAGAGAGGGGTGGGACAATTCTAAAGCCGGCCCCACACGGCAATTGCAAGTGCAATTGGCAAATTAACTACTATGCAAAGTAAATTTCTATGTACCACCTAGATTACCTAGAACCTGCAATCTCAAACTGTTTTATCCACCTAAATCTCCCACATACCTTCAGCAACATTGCCCTCTTTGTCACATGTATACAACGGCCCTCTTTGTCACATGTATACAACGTACAAAGATTACCACGATCAAATTGACATAGCATTATCATCAACTCAATCAATCAAAAAAATTGTTTTGTATTCTCATAGCAATTAAAACGATTATCTAATTTATTATTTTATCCCGCTGTGAACCCGCGTATTGTCATATTTTTTTAAGTAATGTGACACTTAGCTTTAAACCACTAAATATGTATACCTTAGAATACCGTATTAGTGTACTCATTGTTAGAGAACCAAATAAATAAATAGGTCCAGTGGCCCGCCAACACAGGCGGAAAGACGGCACACGGCGGGTTTATTTAGTGGTCGAGGGCCCCACACTACCCTGTTCGTAGCCCCGAACGACGGGGTGTGCGGTTAAGTACATTTTTTCCCGTCTTAACAAAAAAAAGGCTATAACTGCTTGTTTAATGTTTAAAGGCACTGATTATATACGTACTTGGCCACATTGAGACCTCTAAAGAATTTAGCGATGTCCTGATCTGAAGACTGCCAGGGCAGACCTCGAGCGCGAACTATGCAGTTGCCGTCTATTTCATCGTCCTTTGAGCTGTAATGAAAAATTATATTTATTGCAGGTATGATAATAAAGCTTCCACTGAAATAATGTAACATAGTTCTAGTGGCCAGCCAATAAAGGCGGAGAGACGGCGCACGGCGGGTTTATTTAGTGGATAAGGGCCCCACACAACACTGTTCGTTGCTCCAAACGACGAGGTGTGCGGTTAGGTAAATTTGTCCCGCCTTACCAAAAGAAAGGTATAAAGTCGCAATGCCGTACACGTGGCGCGTCTTACATATTTGCATATTCATAAGTCTTAACATAGTACGCGACACGACACATGTGAATACTGACGTTTAGAAATAATTCATAAATACATTCGTACTATGAAAAAGAAAATCGTTTTGTTCTGATCGAAATAACTAGCTATAATACTAACTATCATCCATCCATCCATCAGCCTTTTGACGTCCACTGCTGGACGTAAGCCTCCCCAAGAGAACACCACAACATGTGTTTCCGTCATATGGGGGATAGTGCCGTAATCGCCACGCTTGGCAGGCGGGTTGGCGATCGCAGTGGATGTTGTTAATACTCGAGGGAGTGCTGCTGCCCACTCCCCCGGTATTGCCTCAGTCGTCTCTTACGACTCCCATGGGTGGAGAGAGGTGGGACAATTCTAAAGCCGGCCCACACGGCAAATACTAACTATATGACGAATGAATTGAAATCCGCCACTCTTTAGTTCACTCTAAAATGTTACTAACATTAGATACGCGTTTGGTTTATTTTATCATATTTATTTTCCTAACATTCTAATAATTCATCAACCTTTCATGTCTTTGGGCATTCGTTTCCCCGAAAGTGGGAGCAATATCGTTAATTTGGCTGACACGCATTTGTACTGTAGGTAAATGCTAAGATGCTGTTCTATGGAGGCCCTGTCACCCCTCCATTTATACACTACTAGTGACGACTTCCAGGGGAAGAACATTTATTGGACAATTTAAATTGCGTTTTACTACTTATTTGTCCTAAATACCTACTTGTTATTTTTATAGTAGGTCGTATATAATATATATATCTACTTATAGTTTATATAAGCTAGAAAAAATATATAGAATTTTCTGTATCAATGCAAATGGCAGGGATTCAAGTTTATTGATTTTTTATTTTTCTTTTTTATTTCTATTATTTATTTGTTGCCTTACTAGCTAAAGTTAGCAATCAGAATATAGCGTTAATATCACTACAATCTAGCACAAGGCCCTTTTTAATAAATCACCGCAATATATTATCATTGAGGTAAATGGCAACACTGAAACAATGGCGCCCAGTAACCGCCATGACGATTTGCGCGCGCACAAAATACATCGTAAATCTTTATCGATACGATATTATGAAGAAATGTGTTTGTTGCTTTATAGGGAAAACTGATTATTTGATAATATTGCACCGTCTATAGTAAGTTACTGTTTATTGTTATTAACTTTATAAATATTATGTTTAGATTTTTTTTAAAACAGTGAATGTAGAAAATCTGTTCTTCAGCCATAACTGACAAAACAGTTGAAGTTGATCGTTCCCACTTGATAGGTAGGTGATTATAATTTTATTGCGTGACATAATGTAATATTACGACCAATTATTTAAACGCCCGCAATATTTTGATAAAAAAGTACGTTGCCTACAATTCCTATATCAGTAGCCCCCAACTGAACGTGCCCGCAATACACATAGATTATGTCATAAACCTATAATAAAATTCTTACTTAATATTAAGAGCATACCTATAGACAGTAATGGTTTTAAAACAAACACAATAATTACTCGAGTGAGTCACAAACAAGACAAAATCGACTAACGATTTCAATAAAGTGGCGATAACCAGTCTGAACAGAAGGTATAATTATATAAAAATATTTTTTGATAACAACTGATTAATAACATTCACAGTTGGTTGCTAAGAAGTTAATTAGTCTCTTGAATGTGTGTTTTGATTCACGTGATAATAAATAGCATAACAAACGTCAAAAATGTCATCTTTATTTAGACTATGAGCCTTGAGGCATCAGTGTGCAATTGTGTATGTCCAGAAGCCTAACCAAGAAACTATCGGTTTTGGTAGGTAGTCCGGTGTAGATAAGACTTGCTAAGTCTTACCTACCCCTGTCAGTGCAGCAAGGCAAGTAAGGCGTAGGCAATAATCCATAGTATGACAGACACAGCAGACGGAGCATTACGAACAATCCAGTGAAGCCATATAAAACCATGCCAAACTTGTAATTACACGCGCTCGCGAACACAAATACAAACAAAACCATGCCAAAACGAAGTATCATAAACCACGAGTGCTACCAGAGTATGATTTAAAATTACTTCAAATGACTCGACGATTTCGTTTGTACGTACCTACGTTACGTATATGAATACGTCGTAACGTCCGTCGTCGTCGTCAGCGCCATAATATGCCCTATATGATTTGCTGTAAACTTACTGTATACTACTGTTACTTCTTTTTATGTTTTAAACATAAAACTTTTTGAAAATTTACCTATTTTATAGAGATTATTTCTTCCTGGTTACAACACTCACGCGCACATCTTTCAAAAAGTGGCTTCACTTTTAGTTGACAATGCGGTGTTTTTATTTTTAGTGTGACTAAGAAAAAACAAGACACGCTGAGATGAAGATGACCAAATTAAATAAAAAATAAGAAGTGTTTTTTAAACTACGTGGGTTGCAAACAAGCATACGGCCCACCTAATAGTAAGCGGTTACCGTAGACTATAGACGCTAGCAACACCAGAGGCATCACTCGCACGTCGCCATCTCCAAGGAAAGGTGGAGAGGATGAATAAAAAGGATAGTATAGGAAGGATAATAAGGGCGGGATAGGAAGGATAGTAAGGAGAGGATAGGGAAGCGGTCTAGGCCTCCGGCGTTCTCATAAACGTGTAGAATTTTGGACAAGGTTCCATCCATCCATCAGCCTTTCGAAGTCCACTACTGGACATAGGCCTCCCCAAGAGAACGCCACAAGGAGCGGTCCCGTCTTGGGGGATAATGCCGTAATCGGCACGCTTGGCAGGCGGGTTGGCGATCGCAGTGGATGTTGTTAATACTCGAGGGAGTGCTGCTGCCCACTCCCCCGGTATTCCCTCAGTCGGCTCTTACGACCCCCATGAGTGGAGAGGGGTGGGACATTTCTAAAGCCGGCCCCACGAGCTTACTAGACTAATTTAGTTCAGCAGCTAGCTCTACTGAATTACGTATTGGTATAGGTAATGCAAATGACGATGGATTGCTCGAGAATATTCTACTATTGGTGAGGGATTGTGTCACTACCGCATACTGTCATCGTAAGATTCTACTAAATATAATATTCTACTATATATAAGATATAAAAAAATATAGTAGCCCAGAGTTTGGAAATGTGCCCAGTAGACGGCAATAGGCTCGCCCCCTATTACGTGGGACTTAAGCATAGCTGGCAAACCGTGGGTGTGTTTATAAGTACACCTCTGCGTACCCCTTCGGGGATACCGGCCTGATGCTATGTTCTACTAAAGAATGAAGTAAAATCGAGGACGAAGAGAGAGCAATAATACTCCAAAGAAAACTTTATGTCGACTTGACTGGTCATAAAGACCTCATATGCCTAATTTGCTGCCGGACGAAAAATAAGACGGATTGTTCTAGAAATAGGTACTTATTCAAAAATAACAGTTACTATAAACAATTTGTAGATAAATGCGCAAATCTGTAACAGATTGGAAAATATTTATATCAATTGTGCACGTAACCTAGACCTCGATATAATAAGCCACATAAACAATATGCAATCTCACGCCAGTACTGCTTCCTTATCTCATTACGTTTAAAAATACCATAAGAAATATATATTATGTGGTTAAATATACCTACAATCTATTAATTATGTAATTATAAATAACGAGATCATCAACTTATTTATTTAGAAGACTTTGGCTACAATTCATATAGATATATACTATTATAAAGCTGTAACAGCTGCGTTACATTTAAGATATTTGAGAATAAATTACTTTTCTTTTTTTGGATTTTTGTCTGTTTGTTCGTTCGCGCATCGCGCAAAAACTATTTAACGGATTTTGATGCAACTTTTTTTATTTGATAGCTCTTGATTAGACTTAATAACTGGTATACATTTTATCTTTTAGTAGCGGGCAAAGGCTAGTTAAAAATAAAATCACTAAGGTTTTTGATGAAATATTTATCTATTATTTTTTTTTAACGACAACACCCTGCACTAAGATATAATCCTTGTATCATGGGGGACTTTATAAACATACAATTTCACTGACACAAAGTACACCCCAACTCAGAACAAACATTTGTGGATCACACAAAGTGTTGTCCTGTGTGGGATTCGAACTCACAACACTCTGACCACTCTGACGGGAGGCAGGTTTCTAAACCACTCCACCATCTGTGCAGTCATATTAGATACTAGATTCTGCCTAATAAATGAGAAATCCGTAGAGCTCTAAATGGCTGAGAGTTAAAACCGTACGAAAATCCATTGCGTGACTTTAATTACGTAAGCAGACAAACAGACGGGCAGTAACTGTTTTTAATTTAGAGATTAGAAATTTAATTAATTATTTATTTTATGTTAAAATAACGAGGTCCCCATATCATCAATGAACCTAATTTATTTATCAAGCCAAAAGCAATTGTATCGAGTTTGAATTAAATACGGCATAAAGACTGCGCTAAACAAGTTTTTTTTTATTAGTTATGGTGGCAGACGAGCCACAGCCCACCTGATGGCAAATGGTTAACCGTCGCTCATGGACTCAACTAAACAGAGAGTACTGCCAGGCCGCTGCTCACCATTTCATTTCACATGTATGAAATTAACAAATTAACGTCTAGCTCCTGCTTCATGGCCGGTCACAGAGGAGATGGTTATACCAATCCGCTCGGGCCTGATAGCAAGTGAGTACACTTGGTACCCAGCCCTACCACCAGAACGAAACATTAACACGAAATGGGAGATTAATCCATCCAGAGGGAATATTGAAAAACGTAATGGTGGTAGGGTCTGGTGTCAAGCGATAGTACTCCCTTATTGCCAAACCCCAGCAGATAAGTATTAGCTTTGAAGCGTTTCGCTTGCAAAGGGAAGATCAGATTAATAGCCGAATCTCTGACCCCAGTTTTCCTTGAATCGTAAAGGTGATAATCGTAGATCACAAAGCTTCTAGCAGGCGGTTGACAATACATTTCGTATACCTAGTATCGTATTACTAGGTCCATGAGTGGCCGTTACCATGAGGTAGCTGGCTTTTCTTCTCAACTGGGACCTCTGGAAAAGCGTCCAGGGCATTGCGGCCTTCCTAATTTCTGCCAGATAAGCGTCTTATAACGGATCTATTTTGCCACCTTAACTTTTTGTGTGTGTGCCAATAAAATATAATAGAATAATTTTCCAGAAAAAAAAGTACTTCAACATTTTGATCGTAAAGACAACTGTGATGCGGAGATGGGGAATACCCATCGGTCAGTGCGATGGCTTAGCGGTTAGAGCACTTCCAGGGATTGTAAGGGACGCAGGTCCGAATCCCGCTCGTACTAAAGTTCTCTTTTTACACATTCACAAAAACCGCGTTTAAACCTCAAAATTTTTCTCTGACTTTTTACAAGAAATTTTTATTTGACGAAGAAATTGGAAAATTTACATTAAAAAAAACTATTGTTGTCCCGCTATTGGGCACGGGTCTGCTTACAGAGTGAGTGCGATTCAAGCCTCAGTGGAGGGATAATCGGGGAATTGTATCGAGTTTGAATTAAATACGGCATAAAGACTGCGCTAAACAAGTTTTTTTTTATTAGTTATGGTGGCAGACGAGCCACAGCCCACCTGATGGCAAATGGTTAACCGTCGCTCATGGACTCAACTAAACAGAGAGTACTGCCAGGCCGCTGCTCACCATTTCATTTCACATGTATGAAATTAACAAATTAACGTCTAGCTCCTGCTTCATGGCCGGTCACAGAGGAGATGGTTATACCAATCCGCTCGGGCCTGATAGCAAGTGAGTACACTTGGTACCCAGCCCTACCACCAGAACGAAACATTAACACGAAATGGGAGATTAATCCATCCAGAGGGAATATTGAAAAACGTAATGGTGGTAGGGTCTGGTGTCAAGCGATAGTACTCCCTTATTGCCAAACCCCAGCAGATAAGTATTAGCTTTGAAGCGTTTCGCTTACAAAGGGAAGATCAGATTAATAGCCGACTCTCTGACCCCAGTTTTCCTTGAATCGTAGAGGTGATAATCGTAGATCACAAAGCTTCTAGCAGGCGGTTGACAATACATTTGGTATACCTAGTATCGTATTACTAGGTCCATGAGTGGCCGTTACCATGAGGTGGCTGGCTTTTCTTCTCAACTGGGACCTCTGGAAAAGCGTCCAGGGCATTGCGGCCTTCCTAATTTCTGCCAGATAAGCGTCTTATAACGGATCTATTTTGCCACCTTAACTTTTTGTGTGTGTGCCAATAAAATATAATAGAATAATTTTCCAGAAAAAAAAGTACTTCAACATTTTGATCGTAAAGACAACTGTGATGCGGAGATGGGGAATACCCATCGGTCAGTGCGATGGTTTAGCGGTTAGAGCACTTCTTAGAGGGATTGGAAGGGACGCAGGTCCGAATCCCGCTCGTACTAAAGTTCTCTTTTTACACATTCACAAAAACCGCGTTTAAACCTCAAAATTTTTCTCTGACTTTTCACAAGAAATATTTATTTGACGAAGAAATTGGAAAATTTACATAAAAAAAAAACTATTGTTGTCCCGCTATTGGGCACGGGTATGCTTACAGAGTGAGTGCGATTCAGGCCTCAGTGGAGGGATAGGTGAGGTTAGGCCGCCGGCGGACCATTGAAGTAATGCAACATAGTTCCAGGGGTCCGCCAATACAGGCGGAGAGACGGCACACGGCGGGTTTATTTAGTGGCTGAGAGCCCCACACTACCCAAAAAAAAAAGGTTGACTGCCTACAAGCCGCCGAGAAAGACTCTCAGGCGTGCAGGTTACGAAGTTTTTCTACACCGAGCAAAAAAAAAAAGTTTCTTAAAGTCAGGTGTGTACCATGAACTTGGACCGGGGGTCGAACTCCATCCAAACGTGGTATCTAATTTCTCAGTTTTTGAAGTTGGTGAAAAAACTAATATAATTAGTAATTGAAAAATCTAGTAATTTGCTTACATGTCTAGCGTAGGAATGTAATCCTTCGTCACCTAGAGGAATGTTTGCGTCGTTCAGAATAAAAAAAAAAATAAGGACCCTCATTGAATAAAATTACAATAGCTTTTAAAACTGCACAATAAAGATTTGTCATTTATTATAATAATAAATAGGAACTCTGAGAACGGTCCCATAAAGACAATGTGCATTCTGCGCGTTTGAACCATAACATCGCAATGGTTAGCGAGTACCAAACTAACAATGACTTAAAACATGTGGACACTGTATCAAACCTTATTGACAATTATTGCCGTTCGTGCTTATTGGTATAGTGAAAAATTAACAACTCTCTCTGGTGGTGAGTAACTCTCCCAGCACAAATGGGCAGGCTCGATCGGGAAATCACTGAAGTAATCCAACACAGTATCAGTGGTCCTTCAACACAGGCGGAGAGACGGCAATCGGCGGGTTTCTCTAGTGGGTGAGGGCCCCACACTATCCTGATCGTTGCCCCGAACGAAGGGGTGTGCGGTTAGGTACATTTTTCCCGCTCTAACAAAACAAACCACCTCCTACTCTTTTCCTTGGAGATGGCGAAACGCGTGTGATGCCTCTGATGTTGCTAACATCTGTAGGCCACGGTAACGGCTTACTATCAGATGGGCCCTATGCCTGTTTGCAGCCCACAGTATTAAAAAAAAACTGAAATAGTCTATAGTTTAAAAAGCGATGAGAAGGAAGTATGAGTAGGAATGTAACATAGTTCCAGTGGCCCGCCAATAAAGGCGGAGGGACGGCACACGGCGGGTTTCTTTAGTGGGTGAAAGCCACACACTACCCTGTTCGTTGCTCCGAACGATGGGGTGTGCGGTTAGGAATATTTTTGCCCGCCTTAACAAAAAAAAGTTATGGCATTTTTACGTAAATATCGTATGATAAGGTGGTACTTCGCCGATCGAATCGGTCGTTTGCTATCAGTATAACTTTTTCACCAAGATATACTCAAAGAGTACGTTCATTGAATTCGCGTCAGGACTTGAAACTGGGGATTGAACTCAACACCATTATTTTTTTTTATATTTGACTGCTTTTCTATTCGTTCGTTCGCGTATCACGCAAAAACGACTGAATTGATTTTAATGTAACTTTCTTTATTTGATAGCTCTTGATTAGACTTAACAACTGGTATACGTTTTATACCGCTACTATATCGAGAACCTGAGATATAACCTAAAAAGCTCCGCCGCAGCCAAAAGCTAGTTACATCATAAAGTTTTAAAGTAAGTTCACTAATAAAAAGTCTAGAAGCCGTCAGCCTAGACAGTAAACTCTTTAGTAGATTTAAGAACTATACACAAGTAGGTATTGTTCATTTTCATTATGTCCAAAATCGCATGTAACGTATTTATGTCTGTCTAACCTCATTAGAATGCAGATTAAAAAGATAATTACATCGATACGAGGCTTTAACCGATAAGCCATAACAGATAGACTCCATTATAAACTGGTCAATCGAGAGTACAAACTTACTCACTAGACGAATTAGTATTTGCACAGCCTCTTAGGAGTCACGTACGAGTGCAAATCTTCTCAAATGGTCTTGAAAAAAGGGTTACGTACTTTTTGTCAGGAAATTCTCACTCACTACTAGCAACAATTCTACCACTGAAGGAATGTAACATAGTTCCAGTGGCACGCCAATAAAGGCGGAGAGACGGCACACGGCGGGTTTCTTTAGTGGGTGAAAGCCCCACACTACCCTGTTCGTTGCCCCGAACGACGGGGTGTGTGGTTAGGAACATTTTTTTCCCGCCTTAACAAAACAAAAAAAAAGGAGCAACAATTCTGGAGTTAGCGTACAGCAAACGGAAACCTCTTCGAAACTATACATTAGTGTATACCTCTAGTGGTAGCGCCTTGCTTATCCGAGCATGAATGGGCCGGCACAAGTACCTACCACCATATCACAGAAGATCAGCGTGAAACAAGGGTAGGGCTCCGGAGCATACTACCTAATAGTTAGTATCCTCTTAGGTAGTACCTATCCTCTCCTTAATATCCTCCTTGTCCACCTTTCCGTGAAGATGACGACGCGCGAGTGTTGCCTCTGATGTTGCTAGCGTCTAGAGCCTACGGGTACCATGTAGGCCGTATGCTTGTTTGTCACTCGCGTAGTATAACAAAATAAAGGCCAGTGCCAATGTGAGGGTCAGTGTAAATAGCCCTTTCACTATTCGTGTCGTGAAGGAGGGTTATGGCTTACGTAATGATTTTCTCCACGTAACACAAAGCTACAACATAACCCTGCTTACGCTTACAACAATCCACAAGCACGTATGTATGTCTACCTATCAGTTTCTGCTTGTCGTCAAATAAAAGGCGCAATTCCGGTAAACAGTGCGCTGTACAAACTAAACTGCTTACGTTCCTTCGTCATACTGCTGACTATAACGCTATTTGTTGACAGTTTATAATCCGCTTGGTGTTGCGAAATGATTAGTTTGATTTTACTAGCCGAGCGGAATATGAAGAAGTGACTTTCTGGTTACGCGTCATATACCTTAAACGAAATAAAACCTTTATGGATTTATTTTAAGGATTTTGTTTTCATTTCACTAGGATTCCTCTTCTTGATACCATACAATAATGCCGTTAGCTATATAAAATCCTTACTATTATAAAGCTGTAACAGAGCTATGTCTGCACATTTTTAAGATATTTGAGAATAAATTACTGTATATAGGCCATATAGGCGTGTTTGAAACCAAAACAATTTTTTTTTAGTTTTTGTCTGTTTGTTTGTTCGCGCATCACGCAAAAATTACTAAACGGTTTTGATGCAACTTTTTTTAATTGATAGCTCTTAGTTTGACTTAAAGTCTGGTATAGATTTTATCCCGCTACTATATCGGGAACCTGAGATATTACCTAAAAACTAACTTTTGGCTGCAGCGGAGCAGCGGGTAAAGGCTAGTCTAATTTAAAAATGAATCCCTATTTCCCTTGGTTATGCCATAATTTTAAAACGACTTCACCTATTTAATTAATCTTTTTTTTAAGATTTGTAATAGGTACTTTGTAAAAAGTTCTTACGGAAAGAAAAATTAAGAAAATTGGAAGAATTCAGAAAACTTAACGTATATAGCTTACATATTTCAGTTTTTAAGTCTTTATTCAGGCATGATATTTTATTAAACCTTTGAAACTTAAAATTAACAGGCATAAAAGAATCCATGGTTTTATAGAGTAGCACATTTATAACATCAAAATATCGACGTAAACACCTTGTTTGTAGAAAAAATAAATAAATTTATGGAACCACATCTTTAAAATTAATCCGAACGTGCATGTCGATGAGGCATCACTTTATTTAGTACTAAAGACACATTATTCTCAGGTCTTATTACAAAAAAATATAGATATCTATAATATTGTGCAGATAATAAAGCCAATAGTTTGCTAAGTATCTGATATTTCTGGTCGGTTTATCCCGCTAATCCATGGAAGAGCTGGATAGATATGAACTTTGTTGCATTTTATAGCGTATATTTATTCAGGAAGGCTATACCTAAGGGGTATTTAACATCACGGCATGTTTAGCGACTCTGGTCGCGAGAAAATGAAACTGTTAATAATTAGATGGCCTCAGCTATGACTTATAGTCGGAGCCCTAACTGGGTGTTACAGACAGCCTTCTCTGCAGAGCCTGCACGGAGGCAGAAGAAATAACCACCCATGTCATCCTTGAATGCCCAGGGGTGGAGGAATAGCGGGCACGATACCTCGGGTCACCGAGGCCACTTCCAGAAGTGACTGTCACGCAAAATAGGCACATTGGAAGACGTCGATTTGCAAGCCCGTGTATCACTACTTAATTTTATTTATTGAATATTTTAAGAAATCTCACGCACTTGGGAGTACAGAACTCAAGCTAGAATACACACAATATTACGTAATACCCTTCCTCCAAGCAAAACTAGAAGATCAGAACACATAACAAGGATTATTGGCTAATGTATCAATTATCCTTACTTCCTTACTAATATTATAAACATGAAAGTTTGTATGTATGGATGTTTGTTAATCTTTCACGCAAAAACTAATAAAACTTTACAATAATATAGCTTATACATCAGAATAACACATAAGCTATAATTTATAAAGATATTGTGTAAATTGTCCAAAATAAATCTTATGACTGGCGGTAGGGCTGGGTACCAAGGGGGAATACTCACTTGGTATCGGGCCCGAGCGGGTTGGTACCACCATCTCCCGTGTGACCACATCATTGCGTTTTGGATTGTAGCAGGAGATAGTCGTTTATTCTTTCATTTCATATCGGTGAAATGAAATGGTGAGCAGCGGCTTGACAATACTCTCGTTATACTTCGTCCATGAGCGACGGTTACCATTTACCATCAGATGGGCCGTGGCTAATCTGCCACTACATGCCTTAAAAAATGAGAGTAAGTGTCAAGTAAGCAGGAAAAAATTCTGCCATCTGCGGGCTATTCTGGAGTGCACTGCAAAAACCGTTTTATAGAGTTGCACGTATATAATGATAATGGAAATATTTATCTTAAATAGTCCTACAAAAAAACCTGCGACAGCATAATGTATGGTTCCCGTGCGATAGCTATTTTTGCATAGCGATAATTAATGTATTAATGTACCCGTAGTGTGATGTACTACCTATTCTATTATTTTATGTACCTATAATACTCTTGTGTCCATGTGTTAGTAATTGAACTCCTCCTAAACGCCAGGACCGATCTTGACGAATTTTTTTGTGTATGTTTGTGTAAGTACTGGGATGGTTTAGATTCACATTTGGACCCAGTAGGTGGCGCCACGATAGGATTTCAGGATATTTTCTTCAATTTATTTGTGTACCTATGTTTGAGTCCAGGAATGGAATAGATTCACATTTAGACCCAACAACGTTTGTCAGGTCCGCTAGTTAGTAGTAGTTAGTAAAGATGTATATAGATTACTTTGTCAAATATTTTATACATTTGTTACTTATATGCTTTACTTAAATAAGATTGAGTACCTACGTAAGACCATCATTAGACATCGGACAAATAACATCAAGTTTAATCGCATAGTTTCCGTCGTGCAATCTTTATCTGATTTACGATTATTACAACGATTGTGGTAAGTTATTTTTACATTAAGAGGCCGATGAGCGGTTGGTATATTAACAACAATTGTTGTTAAAATCTATTCTAAGTAATTTCCCAAGAGGTCAGTGTTTCTCCCGAATCAGATTTCAACGGAAATGACTCGCACGCAAATAAATCTTGTCAAACGCGCTCCGTAGAGAAACTTGAGCTTATCGAATGCTGCTTTATTCTACAAAAAAATAAACTGATATGCAAAAAATATCGTTGAATGGCGGGTATTATTCGTTTGTATTTTAGAGGTATTTGGTTTTAGTGTTGTCAATATGGTGACGGACTAAGAATATATTATATTACAACCATTTTACTTTTACCTCAAGAATAAACTAAAGCAAAAGTCAGTGTAAGAGAAGGAATATAGGCCATTATAGCTGCCATAGGTCATAATCTGCCAACACAGGCGGAGAGAAGCACACACACAGGTTGTTTAAGCGAACGGGCGCCCCATACTGCCCTGCTCGAGTACTCGTTGTCTTGAATAACAATATGCGAATACTTGCTTATATAATATTGTCTTATCATCACGCCATCTCCCTCGCGGGGTAGGCAGAGAGAGCCTAGTGCCAAAATGCTCTATTCTTGTATACATCTCTCGCTCAACATTCATAATTCTCTTCATACACGCTCGCTGTTTTCGGAGACTCCTGTCTCCACCTTCCTTGTGTGCGAATAGGTACATTTTTTCCCGCCTTAATTGACTAGAATCATTTAAGCTTTACATATAACTTTGTGTTAGATTAAACAAAGAAAGTACCCGATAATGTTCATTTAAGTAAGGTTTACAAGCCTGGTGGTAAAAAGAAATCGTTTTCGCATTAATTTCAACCAGTAACGTAGTGAAACACAATTTGTAAACATGTATTCCACAGATGTACAAGTTAAAAACCTTTTTCTTAGCCCTACTCTGTGACCTCACCAGCGGACAACGTGACAGATGATATACTTAGTTATAGATAGCCGCTAGACGGTCAATACTTGGATAGATTTGAGTTTTAGTTCTTGTATTTAATGGCCTATGTCCAGCAGTGGACTGCAATAGGCTGATTGATTTAATGATATTTTTATTGCAGGTTCTTTTTTTTATTTAGACACCGACGATATCCTCACATGAATGTTCTGAGTTTGGCTGTACTCTATTAATAGGATGTTTGTAAAGCTAGGTTGTTATCTTTTTTTTAATAACTTTTTTAACCTCCTAATAAAGTTTTAAGCAAAGCCCGATAGTAGAAGGCCCCACGCACCTACGTGAATATTCTCTGTGTAACAATTAAACAAGTAATTCTTATTTATGTAACCAACATGATTTTTAAATTGTAATAACTCGTAGATATGTTTTAACGAAGCCCGCAGTGACTCTATTGGTTTTCTTTACGTTCACGAGTAAAATGCTAAAAGAGCCCCATGCAAAAAAAAATACGTTAGTAGGCATCTATTCATCCATCCATCCATCAGCCTTTCGACGTCCACTGCTGGACATAGGCCTCCCCAAGAGAACGCCACAACGAGCGGTCCTGTGCCGACCGCATCCTTTTTTTTTGTGTGCTCATTATGGGGGATAATGCCGTAATCGCCACGCTTGGCAGGCGGGCTGGCAATCGCAGTGGATGTTCTTAATACTCGAGGGAGTGCTGCTGCCCACTCCCCCGGTATTCCTCAGTCGGCTCTTACGACTCCCGTGGGTAGAGAGGGGTGGGACAATTCTAAAGCCGGCCCCACGCGCTAGGCATCTATTGCTATTGATAAAAATCCACGAGCAGTGGTTGGCCTAAGGAAGTTAATACCTAAACCACCGTAGTTAATAAAAAATTAAAAAGAAATTAGGTGGTAGTTATATGTGTATGTATTGTTCAGGATACAAAAAGTCGCGAGTTTGAAGAAACCTCTGCTATTTTAGGTATATTTGAAAAACAAAATTACATGCGCGAGTTTTGACACAATCATTGTCGACTTCGCATGATTTGTTTTAAAATGATATTACAATTTTAAAGTAAGAAGTAGGTATTATATATTATTACTAATAGATAAACCAGTTGGAACGTATTTATATAATTACTGATAATGCAATAGAATGATATATATCGATAAGACGTTCAACGTCGAAATAGTTTACTCAAAGGAGTTGAACGAACAGTGACGGTAATGATATTTTCCAATCCAAACGGTATGTTTAGTTACATATTATGTCATCTGCTAACACATATCGCCACAAAAAGTACTTGGCTCGGGTGTATCGTTATTGCAGCCCCTCAAACTAGCCGTCTCAAATATTCTGAAGGCATGTGCTAATCATAGCTGATAGTCAAGAAAATATTTGGCTTAGTTTTTAGAAACGTCTTCGTATTTGGTATCGTGGGTTCGATTATCGCACATTATCGTTCTCTTCTTTTCATAAGAAGTCCCATTAGGGATTATAGGTTATAACGTTGTTATCTTTTAAAGTCTTTTTATGTTGTAAATAGTATTAATATTAAAGAATGATGTGCAAAGCAAACTTATTATCTTAGACTTAAAGCTATCACAACTCACCTCTTTATCTAAAGTTGCTGGCGAAGACTGATAAAAGCGTCCGAGTCCCGAAAGCAAACCCACTTTATCATAAAACAAACACTCGACAGTCCTGTATTGGTTGCTTATCGCTATTTTTATTACCACTGCCACTATCAAGGAGTTGACTCGTTCCAAAACATAAAAGTTTCAAGATAATAGAGTTCTTTAACTTTGTTTAGACGTCCGCTCCGCACGACGGTCGGGGACGGAATGTGTTAGTGAGTGTTATGTGACGCTCTGGCTCCTTGTGCGGCTTGCGTCTGAGCCGATATGCCTCTACCACAATACTCGAAGGTTTTGGTCTTAGTATTATTTATTATGAAATTCTTCGAAATGTTTGTAATTAATAAGCTTTTATATGCTTTAAGTAATACAATAAATACCAACTAAACCTATTGAAACTCACATCGACAGGTCACTCGTGTCTCAAGAGTACCAGGGGAATGTACATATCCGTTTAATTTCCTCCGTATATTTATCATATTATAAACTAGCACCTATTAATCAATTATTTTCCGTAAATTACAACCTAATGGTCTGTCAAGAGAGCTAAACATAGCATCACGTCTGTATTCCCCGTAGGGGTAGGCAGAGGTGTATTACACACCCACGATTCGCCAGCTATGTTTAAGTCCCACGTAATAGGGGACGAGCCTATTGCCTCTTTTTACGAAAAAGCTCAATAGGCACTGCCTGACCTGGGGATCGAACCAGAGACCTCATGATCAGAAGTCGTTTACACTAACGCTGCGCCACAGAGGCAGTTGAGAGATGCGGTGCATAAAATAATTAATTAATCGATTGGGAGAATTTTAGTGTGGGGTAAGGGCTTTCTAAGGTCTACTCAATAAATTAATTGCAGCTCTACATTTTTATAACTGCGTACCTGAAGATGTCAATGTGTTGCTGGCAATGTCAAATTTCTCGTCCTTTTCCCTCTATTTCGCCACCATCGCTTTAATAACAGTAGATACAGTTTGTAATATCGTGCTTCTGTGCTTTCACATCTAACACTTACTAACATTATTAATGTGAAAGTGAGTTGGTTTATTTATTTATTGCTTATTATATTTCCACACCTTAACTCCTGAACCGATAATCCTGGAATTCAGGTACCCAGAATATATGCTATTTTTTATCACGTAAAAATGGATGATTCCTGTCGTAGAGTGACGTAGATATATTCTAAGTCTACGCAGCAGAATCTAATTATTTCTAAATAATATGTTAACTTGGACTGCGGTAATTTTGAAAAAAAAAACGCCATCCTTATTTTAATTTTGTGACGTCAGCTTATTTGATTAATATTTATTTTTTGATAGTTAGTTAGTTAGTTCTAAAAGGTATTAGGAGAGATAAGCAAGTTTAAGCAAACAAGCGCTTCAGCTTTATTATGTTAGTAGAAATTACTGCCTCGATGGTCTAGTGGTATAATTATACACACATACATACTACCTCGCCCCCTATTACGTGAGACTTAAACATAGTTGGCGAATCGTGGGTGTGTAATACACCTCTGCCTACCCCTTCGGGGAATACAGGCGTGATGCTATGTTTATGAGTGAGTGTCAATTCCAATTCCGGACAAGAATTTGTTGAGTTTTTCCTTCAAGAAATTCTCAATAACATAGCATCACGCCTGTATTCCCCGAAGGGGTAGGCAGAGGTGTATTACACACCCACGACTCGCCAGCTATGTTTAAGAGACCCACGTAATAGGGTGCGAGCCTATTGACGTCTACCGGGCACATTTCCAAACTCCGGGCTGCTACTGAGAATTTTTTTTTATTTTTATGAAAAATCTCAATAGCACTGCCCGACCTGGGGATCGAACCCGAGACCTCATGATCAGCAGTCGGTTACACTACCGCTACACCACAGAGGCAGTTAAATAACAGTTTGGAATTAGGTAAGTAGTTGGCAGTATTTTAGCCCTGTGCGAAAGCACGTATTACGATTAATCCTGCACCTGAGCTCTTTCCAGTGGTATCAGGATACTCTCCCATTGGACTAACAGAGTGAGGGAACAGAGTGCAATTGTGTTTGCGTACACACATGTGCACTTTAATATCTCCTGCGTAGCTGGCTAGTATCTGATAACAGTTCCCGCCGTGACCGACATCGGTCTCATCATAGATTACGAAAAATTATTTACAAATATTTTCTAAACAAAACAAACCATTGTGCATAATCGATCGAACCACGACAGTTGTTCAGTATCCTTCATTTAAATTGAAAATAAATCTTATAAAGACTTGTTTCTAATGAATAGAAGAAGATCGTTAATTGCTATGTGTTTATACCTATTTCGTAATCTTAACCTGTCGTCACCCCTAAGTGTTTAAAGAAAAATAATATTAAACAGGAAAATGATAATAACGACAAACACTATTCTCTACTTCAATAGCTGAGATCATCAAATGCTGTATAATCGAGTGGTTTAAACTCATAGGATTAAGGATATAACAGTCATTGCCACTATCAAATTAAAAATTTAGCCGTTGCTTCATCTTCCCATCACTAGTAATATCATACTTAGTCAAATAAACCAACTTTATCTATTACTTGTTAGCGTCGGGTTTCGTTGTATGTTCAATTTATGTTGATTCATAGTACTTTACAAGAAACGGCTGCCTATCTGACCTGTACGACCAGTAAGGGAACAACTGGCGGCCTTAAATCAAGAACAGAGTCAGATTTTTTATTCAGGACTTTGACAACCTATAAGGACTGCCAAAAACGATATCATTTAAACTAATTTGTTAAAGTGAGATCTCATCACATCAATCGATTTTGTTTTTTCAATCTGGCAAGACCAAAACTCAGCCTTGGTCTCGTTTGCTTATCTAATTTATTTCCCCGGCTGTAATGAACATTTAAAATAGTCAAGATTACAATACTTATAGACAAATACTAATCATGTTCCAGGCATAAGCCCACTCGTAGTCAGTAACGTTACTACCTCTTACGTTATTCCTATACTTAGGTTACCCCTTTGATCAACAAAATAAATGTGAAGTGGAGATTGGAGGTCACCATTAGGTGACTCCGATAGCTTCGCATAATAATATAAATTATTAAATGCTTCGGATAAAATTAATAAATGTTATTACAACCTATTTACCTATTAGGATTAATAGTCACATCATTCTCTAAATCTTATTAATCCGACACCAAGGTCTTTGAAAGTTGTTCTGACAGTCACAATGACAATGCGTAAAATGTGGACCAACGTATTAATTAATTATAATTTGTTTGTATGATTGCTTCATATGTCAGTTTCACGCCTCTATCCGCGAAGGGGTAGGCAGAGGTATTTTACACACCCACGATTTACCAACTATGTTTAAGTCCCACTTAATAGGGTGCGATCATTTATTATGTCAGCCACGTGTAAATATTGTAACAAAAAAAAACGGACAGGACAAAATCAGGGTGAGCAGTTCATTCTGTGGATTTATTCTGTGCAGGATTCGATATTAAAAATATGACCAGAGCAACTGTGTTTGATACACATAATTTTTGGATCTACTTTGAGTCTATTGATTACGTCCTTTGACCGCAACCCTCTCTGTAAAGGATCTAGGACAACACCTTGAGTGACTCCTTTCGTAATACATGACGTAGTATTTTTAACTATGTAGAATTGGACTTTTTCACCTGACTCTACTGACGCTGTTAAAATGCTGTTAAAAGAAGTAATAGCAGGGTGTGTAGCAATGTTATATGGGCACAGGAATTACAGTAGCATTACAATAATTTAACTTCTTTAAGGCCTTTGACACTGTCGACTACCACTACATTGTGATATTAAAATTCACTTAGTCAAAATTATTTCTACTTCTTCGTAAAGTTTCTCGTAATTAACAAGTTGATGCTCTCAAAAAACCGAGTATCTATTAAACATAATTATAGGAAAATATTTTAAACATTTAGGTTAAGCAATATTAAAGATGTTAAATGAATAGTGTAATCAAATAAATATTAGACCTGTCAGTATTGCTATAATTGGGTAGGTAAGTATTACTCTAATTTTATAATGTTTTAAGTTTCTATGAATATTAAAAAAAATGTTTTACCGAAGTCTTTCAACTCGTATAACGACATTATTAGCCTTTCAATATTTACGGAACTTTAATGGCCTGTTACACGTGTGTTGAACGGTAGAAAAACGACACTTGCAATTGCAGTATCGTGGTAGCAGCCATGTTTATTTAAGTCAGCCTTCACTTGATGAACATGTGTGTATACATGTAGCACACATAGTAACATGCTCAATGTTTTTGTCGATTTATGCAAATTTTTAAGTGTAATTGTGAGAGTGTTGTTAGAAATTCGTTTGTAAGCACTTCCTGTGTCATCGCTAATTATTTATGTCTAAAGGTAACGTTTAAACAAAAAAAAATCAAGCTATTTAGTTCATTAGTTTTTGAGTTATCTTGTTTTTAAATGATGCCTGTTTTTTTAACGTAACCTAATGTGTAATATACTCAAACCTCGTCTATGTCACTAAGTTGTTGAGTATTGGAGTCTATGAGGCAGTCAGACAATTCAACTACTTTTTAAAGACCTTATCATCATGCCCGAAATATTAAAATGAAATTTTAAAAAAAACCAAGAAAATAAAAAGAAAAAATTACTACTGCCCAACTGCATTACAGTTTGTTAGCAGTTGCAGCAACTGAAGCTAGCGCGCTCAATGTTAAATTTATGTAGGTATTAAGTGGCAGCGGGGTGTAGATGCTTGCTACTAAGTTACTACTGGAAAAGCCTTCCTTTTCCCAGCATGAATGGGGCGGCTCGATCGAGTAAGTACCACCACCCTTTCACAGAAAATCAGCGTAAAATAACGGTAGCTACACTTTTTTTAATTGTATTGTTAATACGGGCAAAAATGTTACTAATCGCACACCCCGTCATCCGGGGCAACGAACAGAGTAGTGTGGGGCCCTCACCCACTAAAGAAACCCACCGTGTGCCGTCTCTTCGCATTTATTGGCTATATTAAACTAAACTTAACTATATTACATTCCTTCAGTGGTACGGTAGCTACTCCTACCAGTGTGTTTTGTATAGTATATAGTATGAGAGAGCTGGAGGCCCAAGCCGTCCCTGTCTTCTCCTTATTATACTTCCTACCCTCTCCCTCTTTAATATTTTTCCTATCCACGCTCTCCCCATCGTATTTCAAAAACGGGCAACAAAATTGTACCTACATATTAATGAAAATGGGAAAAATATTAAATACAGCTTCCGTCTAACTGCCGCGGTGGTGCAGCGGTAGTGTATGCGACTGCTGATCATGAGGTATCGGGTTCGATCCCCAGGTTGGGCAATGTTATTGAGCTTTTTCGTAAAAAGAAAAATTCTCAGTTGCAGCCCGGAGTTTGGAAATATTTGGATTGGGATGGTCGAAAGACCTGTACTATAGCTCAGTGGCTTAGAGCACTTCCCCGGATTGGAAAAGACGCGGGTTCGATTCCCGCTAGTACAAAAAATCTCTTTTTCCTTATTCGCAAATAATTTGTACTTTAAAAAGTGGCGGAGCATGTCAAATGCTAAAAAATATAGATCATAAATATATTATAATAATTAATAGCTAGAACGGAGAATTTTTATGATCTTTGATTTGTTGTCTCCTCCCGAAAAAAAATTATAAAGAAAAAAAAATCGCCATGTAAACTATGTAGGTACGTCAGTGGAATATTTCATTAGCCTTACATATTTCTGTAATTTTCAGTGGCGAAGTGGTTTAGATGGTTGGCTGACTGAGCGTCGTATTTATATTCAGAAACCCATGAGGACGTAGTGGCGGGTACAATCCAATCAATAATAATATACAAATTATCACAAGTAATTTATATTCTGTAAGCTCAAAGTTCAAATGTTATCATCATGCATGTTAAATATCATCTGTGATGTATGTGATACGTCCTTAGTCGACCTTGATGTAGCTGACATAAAGATGATCATGTAACGTAAATTAAATCCTCTCAACTCACTGTGTAATTACCTTTTTTTTCTGTTATGGCGGGAAAAAATGTACCTAACCACACGCCGTCGTTCGGGACAACGAACAGGGTAGTGTGGGGCCCTCACCCACAAAATAAACCCGCCGTGTGACGTCTCTCCGTCTGGAACTATGTGACATTAGGTACTTCAGTGGTACAGAGTAATTACCTAAGATTAAATAATTGATTTTCTTTTTTTTTGTTATAAGTTTTAGCGTATTCTTTTAGCGTTTTGTTATAACTTTTTACGTTGGTATTACCAACGTCAAAATATAAATACACTAGCTGCTGACTCCGACTTCGTGTGTGTGGACCTCAGAATTGAGTAAATATAATACATATAAGTAAGGCGCCACTATACCTGACACTTTTATTTATTCATTGGGAATATGTTAGTCCCATTATACGACACTTAATTTTCAAAAATAATCGGTCTAATGTTAGGTTTCTGTAGGATACCTACACAGGAACCTAACACTTTTCCGGGATAAATTATATCAAAGTATCCTGAGTTTTAATCGAGGTAATGTGACAAATTTCATTCAAATCTGTTCAGCTGTTATCGCGTAATGTTGTAACCAACATATAGATGACATTGAAGACTGTATCAAAAATCACGCGGACAGCAACTTTGGATTGGTCAGCCTGTTTAGCGCCTGCAACCGTACGTTCTGTGTCGAAGTACCATGATATTGCTTAATATATACTCTAAGGCGTTATAACCACTATGGTAGTTCATGGAAATTGATAGACAACTGTTTGTTGCAGATTGGAAGAGGACGTAGCCTAGTTGTGCACTTGCAGCTCAATCGATCGACAAGGTTAAGCAACTTTCACTAGGCCAGTATAAGATAGGTATCCAACAATACAACACCTAGGTATTTGTGACTTCAACTATATTTCGGAAGACACGTTAACCAGTGGGTCCTTCTTGTCAAATAACAGCCTGGCAGTCGTTAAAGGTTGTCAGAAACCTGAACCTGAAAAAATCGGCACTTGTACTAAGATCTCCAGTTGTCCCCCCAGTTGGGTCATCGCAGTTGATCTAAATATTGGTGGGTTATCTAAAACCATAGACGTAGAATGTACTAGCGAAAAAATCCGACATCTATGCCTATAACGATAAGGTTAAAAAAATGATGATGCTACTTTTAGATGAAAATAGTCTAAATAATAATACTAATAATAGTCTAATAGTCGCACAGATAACGGAGTGGTTTTTCGATTCCCACACAAGACAACTCTTTGTGTGATCCACAAATGATTGTTTTGAGTCCGGGTACTTTGTGTCCGTGAAAGAGTATGTTTGTAAAGTCCCTCGCAAAACAAGGATTACTTTATAGTGCAGGTGTTGTCTTTAAAAAAAAAAGTCTTTCTCAGTGTCAGAAGCGACATATAGCTTATCTATAAATCTTAATTCTTTATGGTAAGTAAAAATATTATAAAGAGGACTCACCAAATACCAGTTTCTAAAACTAAGTCGACGGTTTCCGGCAATTCTAACCGGAACCCTGAAAAAATAATAAAATCAAATTAAATGGGGATGTTTACTGCCATTATTTCACGGCAGATGGCGTATTATCGACATGGCCATTGAAAACTGTCATTTCCATACAATTTGTAGCCTATAATTTGGTACAGTACAGCACACAGAAGCTGTGTGCTGTACACAGAAGCTGTGTGCTGTACCCAAAGTGTAATTACCCCGATGTACATATTTTCCAAAGATCCAACATTAAAAAAAGTGGGAAGTTTTGTAGCTACACAGCATAGCGTCTTTCAATTTAATCTTCCAGATTCAATATCGCTGATCAACCGGATTTTAAACACAAAAAATAGCAATCAATTCTCAGGCAAACAAAGCAATTACAATTTGACAGTGGCCATCTCGCCGATAGCGCCATCTGCGTTCAGCTTTGTCCTATTCTATGGCAGTTCATCTACTGCCACTAATAATGCACGTGGAACGGTAAGTATCCCATAAATCACGGGTTCGAATACCGTTTGGAGTAACTAATATTTTTCTATAAAATATTTTTCACATTAATTAAACGTCGATTTAAATTAATATGAAAGTTCGTGTCGTTGTGTGTTGTGATACAATGTCAACGCTACCCTGATCCTCCACACCTGTCACGATATTCCTGGTATTTTGATGAAGTATTAGTTAATATATATATTCTACCGTCAGAAATTATCCTTTGTATGATGCTGGCCATGTCCTTCACTTCTGCTGCATAAAAGTTTTCACCGCTGTATGGAGTTATACCTAAGTCTGATGGTATACTTAAGGAATTAAAGCTTTAACACATAAAAAGCATAGTATTTATATACAAAATCATGTAAGTTTGAGAGGAGAAAAAGACTACACCAGGCTCTAAGGAATAATCCTTGTATCGCGATGGATTTTACAAACATACAATTTCACGGACACACAAAGAGTTGTAGGTAACACCTGTATGGGAATCGAAGCCGTAACGCGCGAGCGGGAGGCCGGTATCTAAACCACTCCGCCATAATATGTGCAGTCATTCAATATGATACTAAGGCTGGCAGACATCGTATCCGAACAAAATATTATGATATACGAAAAATCATAAAAGAATACAAAAAGCAATATAGATAGAGTGACTTTGACTAATTGCGAATCTAAATCGACTTGAGACCCGCTCAAACGCATGTAAAAAGATATCAAAATCGGATCAGCAGTTTAGGGGGAGTTCAATGACATACACATATGCAGAAGAATTATAAAGATACCTACTTATTTTTGGTTCACATTTGCAGAAAGAACAAATAGCAAAGATTTTATAAAGGTATTGCTATTAGTACATTGGCAGGTAATTTATTGTTCTTAGCTGATAAAAATATCATGAAACATTTATGAAATAAAATTACGTCAGAAAAGGAGTGAACATAGATTCGGTTATCGCTTCTTACAACCAAAGCTACTAGGAACCATTGGCGTAAGATTTTTTCGCTACGCTCATAGGAAATAAACACTGTATCGCTAAGAGTTCCCAAACAAATAGGTACATATTTTGAAATAAAACTGCGTTTATGGAATCTATCGTGTTTACTTGATTTTACTACTATCCCGACGTTTCGAATACTTTACAGCATTCAAGTCATCCAAGTCAATCATTCGTCCAAGGTTGATATTATCAACCAATTTTGGTTGATAATATCAACCAATTTTGGTAATCAACCTTGGACGTCTATCATCTAAGTCCACCCGTGATCATGAATGCTGTAAAGTATTCGAAACGTCGGGATAGGAGTAAAATCAAGTAAACGCGATAGATTCCGTAAACGTAGTTTTATTTCAAAATGTGTAACATTCGCGTAAATATCAGAAAGTATTAAATAGGTACATAATAACACGAACATAAAGTGCAGTTATTCTCAGAAATACTATTTATATAACAACCAGGCAACCAACAAGGCTAAGCGTAGGTTGAGACGCTGGTGACGACGCAGACCAACGCCGCACAGGCCAGGGCAGATTTCGTAATGCTTTGAACATCCTTAGGCTGCGTAAGTTGCGGCGCAGGCACGTGCAGCAGGACAGAAACATGCGTTGCACGTGCCTGCGCTGCAATGTACGCATCAAGGAGTTAAGGATTTTCAAAGCATTACAAAATCTGCCCTGGTCTGCGCGGCGTGGATATGCGTCAGCTGCGTCTCAGCATACGCATAGCTTATTGTCGTGAGCTTGTCTTCAGTACATTGTCATCTGAATATGATGCATGTATGCGATTTCTAGCTATTAAAGGATACAGTTGAGCATATCCAGGAGTGTGGTAGGATGGTCTGGAGGCGGTGGTGGTGGAGGTCCGTGAGGCCGGGGTCCAGCCACGGCCCTCAGCGTATACGCGCGCACATACTCCTTGCGCAGGTCGTGGAACCGGGCATAGTAAGTCGGCAGCGCGATCTCCTTGCTGCAAGCTTCTGGGTGGAGACATTGTCTAACAAAGAAATTAACAGCGATATAATTTAATGAAATCACTAAATGTAAATGCACTCTCATCCCTTATACGATAGTAAATTCAAAATTCCAAGGCTCTATACAAGAGATAATGATGTTAAGTAGGTGAAATGAAACGTTGAATGAAATGGTGGTTTGACATAAATATATATATATACCTAATATATATAATGGCACATATATGTACGTATTTATTCTAGGTACACCACACATTCCCGATAAACGATTAATATATTCTATTGGTTGAGACTTGCTTAACCCAGCACGAATGGGCCAGCTCGATCAGGGAAGTACCACCCTCTCACAAAATATCAGCGTGTAACAACGGTAGTTACGCCTACCGTTGTGTTTCGTATGGTGAGTGAGAGCGCCGGAGGCCCCAAACCCCCTCCTTATCCTCTCCTTAGTATCCTACCTATTCCCCTTCTATCCCTTTCCTTAGAGATGATGACGTGCGAATGATACCTCTGGTGTTGCTAGCGTCTATAGGCTACGGTAACCGCTTACCATCAGGTGGGCCGTATGTTTGTTCGTTACCCATGTAGTATAAAAAAAATATCGTGAGGAAAGCTGCATGTTCGAGAGATCTTCTTGGTGGCTTGTGAAGTCTGCCAACCCTCATTGGCCAGCGGTGTTTACTTTAACATAAGTAACCCTCTCTCTCCCAACAGTGGGACAATAACGAGTTACGGACTATTTATATATTAGATTTATAGATTTTTGTCCTTGTGGTGACGTACTAAGAATACAAGTATCACCACCCCTTTTTTATTTATTTTTTAATTATTAATAGGTATTTAGGTATACTATGCTATTTACAGATCGTAAAATACCTCAGAGGTGGCTGTCCATCTGTGACGAGCCTGAAGAGTGGCGAATGAGGGTCCACTTGTAGTGATCTCACGAACTCGTCAAACTGAAACATACAAAAACACAACTATCAGAACATAGGTCGTTACTCTTGATAATTAATTACGCGTAAGTCATTCCCCGTTACCACTTCAGTTTATTTGTCAAGTCGCAAACCGTATTAATATTACACAGGTGATCACGTTATATATATAATATATATGGCGTCTCCTTTTTGTCTTTTTTAAAAAGACAACATCTGCACTATGGAATTATCCATGTATCGCGGGAGACTACAAGTATACATAGGTATATACAACTAGACCACGGCTCTGCCGATAGCTAGCTAAGCTAGCTTTTAGGTTATATTAGCTTTTAGGTTCTCGATATAGTTGCGGGATAGAATATATGTTGTGCGGGATAGAGTATATATATTATGTTTTCAAGTGTAATCAATAGCTACCAAACAAAAAAAAAGTTTAATTGCAATCCGTTCAGCAGTTTTTGAAGCTCGAATAAACAAACGGACAAAAATTCTAAATAAACTTGTTTTATGTTCAGCAAAATTAGTACAAACATTTGTGGATCACACAATGAATTATCCTGCGTGGGAATTGAAAGCTAAACACAGGCATGGGAGATCGCTGTGTAAACCACTACGCCCTCTGTGCAGTCAATAAAATAAAATAATCTATTTAATAAATCGATATTATAATAATATAGTAATCTCCTAAAGGCGAAGAAATACCTAATAATTAAACGTTTTATTTATTTTTATACAATAAAGTATCAGGTTAGCTTTTCAAAGCACATCATTTTGAAATTATGTTTTTATAGAATATCCTGTTGAAACAAAACAGCTAATTATACCTATAATGAAATAACATCGACACGTTGTCAATTAAATAAAACACGGTAATAAACCTTGGTGCGAGAACAAAAATTATAATTGATAAAAATAACAGACTGCAATAGTTTGAATAACAAGGAGTATTTTATCTATGGTCACGCTTTTATCTTTTAGGTGTAAAATTGTTTTAAACTTTTGTTAGGCTTATTGCGTGTGCCAAAGCCATAAATAGATTAAAAAAAATATCTTCTAGGAAGTGGTTGACTGTCCCGCACTTAGAGAATAGGTACTTTATCTAAGCTAAGGTCCCACCTATTGCCGAGTGACTGATATTGTGCCTAACTGGGAATTTTGGCGCGAGTAAATTATTCCATTCTATTACAGTGTGTCATGAGGGATGTATACAAGGTTTGTCTGAGTAACGGTGCTCTCACTCAGCATACGAGACACAATGATAGCTGCCGTTGTTTTACGCTGATCTTCTGTGTGAGGGTGGTACTTTCCCGATTGATTGGTCTATTTACGCTGGGATAAGCAAGGCTCGACCACTAAGCATTTTGAGCATAGTGATGATAAAAATCATCACTACGTGTATTGTTGTCAGTGGCGTAACGTAACTTTAGGGTGGCAGGGCTGGCAAAATGCCACGGGCCCCCGACCTGACGGAGCCCCCAACCCGAGATGCAAACTTAGAATTAATTTGAGTACCAAACGCTTCTGGAGCCTCCTTTCAGCCAGCCAGAAGCCAGCCAGTCTGAAGAAATCTCGGAGTTGTTGGTCAGCCGTCACAATAAATAAAATAAGGTCTAAAGGCGGCGACATTCTTACACAAACAAAAGATGTGTTAAGCCGATGGAGTGAATATTTTTATTGTTTTGATATCGGTGTCACATGTGATTTAATAGATCACTCGGTACCAGCATCCTGTGTTGACATCAGTATGGACGAAGTTGAATGGGTGATTAGAAGTTTGTAAAATGGTATCTTTTTTTGTTAAGGCGGGAAAAAATTTAACTTATCGCACATCCCGTCATGCAGGGCAGCGAATAGGATAGTGTGGGGCCCTCACCCACTATATAAACCCACTGTGTACCCTCTCTCTGCTTGTATGGCGGACCACTGGAACTATGTGACATTAATTCAGTGGTCCACCGGCGGCTTACCCTTTCGAGTACCCTCTACCGAGCAACGCATCCGCTTTTGGAGCGTCGCACCTTAGCAGGAGGCCTTGCTGATGGCGGACTTTCCCCGATCCATCCACCCGTAGCCTCAACTAGGGCAGCCACCGTGCTGTGGCCCTGTCCTCTCCTCCCGCACAGGCTGGAGCGCCCCTACGGGCCAGGGACTGGCCCGGGGCGTCTCCGTCCGCCTTGGTTAACATGGTTGGGATGGAAAATACACCACTGATATATAAAAAGAGAGTAAACGCGGAAATGGAGTAACCTGTGCCTCGGGACAACTTCTTGGCAGCCACCACCTCAGCCACAAGGCACGTGTTACAATACACAACGCAGTGCTTGTCCCAACACTATTAATGGAAGCGAAAGTTGGGTATGCAGGAAGGAGCATGAGAGCAAAATTAATACGGTCGAAATGCGATCTCTGTGGTGACGCTGACTGAACGCATTCGTTACGACGATGTAAGAAAGAAAGAAAGAAAATACTTTTTAAAAGACTAAATCTGAACGAATAGATCTGAAAGAGAATGTAAATATGCGAAAGGGTTCGGACATGATTGGTGAAGAAGATATTCAATGCGAAATTGGAAGACTGTAAGAACAGGGTGAGACCGAGACTAACCTATCTGGACCAAATCGGTCATGTATTGAAGGAAGGTGGAGTCAGGAGTCTCCGAAACCGTTGAACATGTATAAAGAGAGTTATGAATGCTGAGGAAGCGAGAGATGTATGCAAGAATAGAACCTTTTTGCAATGTGTTGTCTCTGCTTGCCCCACAGAGTAGATGGCGTGATGATAAGTAAAGTATTTAGAAAATATATGGGCCAAGACAGGTTATGTAACTTGGCTATATTGTCCATTGAAAATTCTATGGCCTGATCTTTACACACTTTTGCGGAACAGAAGCTCGGAGAAAAGATAATAATTATGTAATTATGTTGTTAGTATTACATTATTATTTCATTTAAATTATGTAATACTATACATTAAACACAAAGTGAAAAATGTGAAATCGAAAATAACAGTCAGGAGCAGGCGTCACCCAAAGACGTTAAGTATGATGTGTTATCGAAATTAGCAGTCAGGAGCAATTGTCAGGATGACTGACTTGGTAAAGCATCTGGACGGTATCCAGAAGATGCAGGTTCAAATCCTGCTCCTGACTGTTATTTTCGATTTCACATTTTTCACTATGTGTTTAATGTATAGTGCTAAGCATGTCAAATGCTAAAAATATATATAAAAATATCTAAATATTTAAAGGGGTTGCGTCATTATTAGGTAAAATCTTAATTGTAAAATTAAGTTTACCTGGTCGGTATAATGTATGAAAAATACGTCCGACAGATGGCGCAGGCGTCACCCAAAGACGTTAAGTATGATGTGTTATCGAAATTAGCAGTCAGGAGCAATTGTCAGGATGGCTGAATTGGTAAAGCATCTGGACGGTATCCAGAAGATGCAGGTTCAAATCCTGCTCCTGACTGTTATTTTCGATTTCACATTTTTCACTTTGTGTTTAATGTATAGTGCTAAGCATGTCAAATGCTAAAAATATATATAAAAAAATATCTAAATATGTAATACTATGTTTTTTTTAAATAATATTTATTAGATATTTAACTAAAATGCATATAATATTAGTAGGTGATACTGTTGGGCAAGTAATTAAGTGATTTATTAAAATTAAATTACAACGTGACGATGTTTACGGGGAGGGCCCCATCCAATGAATTTGCCACGGGCCCAAGATGGTACCTATAGTTACCCACCCAGTGATGGTTGTGAGCTTTTATTTTATTACTTAAGGTGGCAGACGCGTAGACGGTCCTAAGCCCATCTGATGGTATCCCCCTTTTTGAAGTCAGTTAAGAAACAACAAATCTGGTACAACGGATTAGATTAGGTGTAGAACCTTAGAGTTTATTGTGCACTTGATGAGATTTTTTTCAGCCCATTCCTGTCCCACTATTGGGCATGGGTCTCTTCTTAAAGTAAGAGCGACTTAAGCCAAGCTCCGCCACGCTGGCTCAGCGTGGTTGACTACAAAATTTATTGAAAAAATCTCTCAGGCATGCAGCTTTCTTTTTGATCTCTATGATGTTTTCCTTCACTGAGGAGTGATATGTTGTAAATAATTGCACTTATAATTTCGAAAAACCTCTAAAACCAGGAGCTGAACTGGAGATCGAACTCGATCTCACTGTATTTGTAGTCCTCGGTCGGTTACTAACGCAAATATGGACTGTCATTTTTTCCGACCTTGGTTTATCCTCAATATCTTTTACGTTAAACGCTCATAGACCACGTGGCTATATAGTAGCATCGTAATAATTTTGTAGTGATACAATCAATAGATGCTATCGCTATACGGATATATTGCGAGTACGTACAAATTATTATTAGATATGAGCCTTATCTAACTATAACAGGTGGCTTACTTATAAGCGTCGATTAGATAGTTTGTCTTCTTTATTCTTGCCACGTTTTTATTAATCGCCTTACAAGGAGGTCTTGGTTTTTCTTACATTTTAACGACTGTCATAAGTCTATACCAAGGTTTTCTAACGCAAATATTACATATTGCTTCGAAAAAGGGAGAAGGTTTTGGATGGTTTTGGATGTTTATATTTTTTTTATCCATGTATATTCGAGAATAACTCCGTCATATAGGTATAGAGGATTTGCAAAATTCTTTTATTTTGTTTGAAAGAGGTTTATTTCAAAATAGTTGCATTTAAATTTCGAAAAGATCTGATTATAAGTTTCAGAGACAGACAACGGAACTCTTCAATAAATGCCAGCAAGCAAATCAACCGCGATTGCTGTAATCGAATACTTATCTATGCATTATTTACGCAATCACACATCATAACATCACGCCATAACCTCAAAGGTAAAGAAAGAAATCGTTTTTTATTTTTGTTAAAAATGTTTTATTTATCCGTGTGGTGACGGACTGAGAATACAAGTGTCACCACCCCATCCTTTCCCGCCGGTGTCGTACAAGGCGACTAAGCGAGGTAAGCAATTATCACCCATTGCATTACTGGTAGTAGGGCTGGGTACCAAGTGAGAGTATCTACTCACTTGCTATCGGGCCCGAACGGATCGGTACCACCATCTCCTATGTGACCGGTCATGAAGCACTTGCTATCGGGTCCGAACGGATCGGTACCACCATGTCCTGTGTGACCGGTCATGAAGCACGTCAATGTGTTTTGACTGTAGCAGAAGATAGCCGTTTATTTTTTCATTTCATATATGAGAAATGAAATGGTGCGCAACGGCTTAACAATACTCTCGGTATAGTTGAGTCCATGAGCGACGGTTACCACTTACCATTTACCAGATGGACCGTCACTCGTCTGCCATCCCTAACAATAAAAAAAATATTTTCTAATATCTGGCCGCTTCGATTACTTTACAGCAGTCATAGTCATGGGCAGACCAATATGATACGAACGGAATAAATCTAGTATAAATAGATTGTGTAAAAGAAGTTTGTAATATACTAAGGTAATAAGGAGAATTATGAGGATTTTTGAACGTAGTGGTAGCCCCGAATTGACCTCGATAGTACCACTCTCTGATGATATTTATGTATAGTAAAAATATGTAAAAATAAACAGTAGGCAGCAGGCATTCCTCCTAGTGCATTTTATTCGGTGAGTAAGTCCGCCGGGCACCAAACACCTTCTTAATTTCGCTAGTTTTATTATTTTCAGGTTTAGGCAACAAGCGAGTGACTTTTCTGATGTTGTATTACAATAAAAAAAGATTTAATTTTACGAAAACATTTAAAGATCTTTACATTATGTTTAAAAAAACATCTTTGTAAACATGTTTTTACTGAAAATGTAATGTCATGTTTGTACTGCAAATGTAAATCACCCTGTTTCGTTGAGTTTCCACAATCTGAATTAAATAAATGTAGCTCGCCCTACACCTGTAGCGTACCAAGTGACGACGAAGTGATTTAATGTTTGAATTTTTGATTGCGTAATCAAAGATAATTTTATAATATTTTCAAAGCATTCGCTTTCTAGCCGTGTGTGGCCGGCTTTAGAATTGTCCCACCCCTGTCCACCCATGGGAGTTGTAAGAGCCGACTGAGGGAATACCGGGGGGAAGTGGACCACAGCACCCTCCCTCGAGTAATAACAACATCCACTGCGATTGCCAACCCGTCTGCCAAACGTGGCGATTACGGCACAATACCCCCAATTTGGGGAGGCCTATGTCCAGCAGTGGACGTCGAAAGGCTGATGGATGATTCACTCTCACTACTCTCTGTCTCTGATTAGAAAATACTTTTTTATTGTACGCGGCACAGGGCTTTATAGTACGAGATCCTGACGCAATTCTTTCCAGATTTTAATGAATTAAACATAATTTGAAATAGAATGACGTAGAGAATGTATTAAACGGTATTAAAATAGATTGCCATCCATCAGTTACCTGTGTGGTGTTTCACATTCTTTTTAAATTTTTTTTATATTGTGTTTTTCAAAAACTTCATATTATGTAGGTGACTACCTAAATGATAAAATTCTATTTTAGAGTTTCATAGGTTGCAGATAAGAGAGAAACTGATTCAAATAATTCACCTTGCACTCGTTATTTGATTTTGCGCTTTTATTACAGACTATATCGGTACGTATCGTTATGAGAGAAAATTAAATTTCAATATTATCTCATATAATTTTCTTAAAATAGCAAAAAAGAAACCTGTATCCTGGCAACCTAAGTATTGCGGCTACTACAGGAAGGCAACCTATTTTTTTACATTATCTACGTCATATTCTTCTAAATTTAATTTATAACCAAATTTCTGCAGAAAATTGGGTACGTGTCTTAGGATATTAGATACACAAACGTTTTTACCCACTTTTAGTTACACTCTCGTTGATGTTCCTCGTTGATATTCTTATCAAACAATTATTCAGTCATGCCAAATATCAAAAATCATTGTTCGATTCCCACGTTTTTATTTCAAGTGTCACATCTGGTTCCGATATGACATGTCATTAATAAACTTGTATAACTTATCTGTAACGATCTACGTTATGTTATTTTGCCCCTTCCTTATTTAACCTGTTTGTATCTGTGCAAGAAAGCCAGTAGATACCAATTACGGCCGGATTTTTAAATCATGCTTGGTACTTTTCCAATGGCATTGCCAATATTGGGAAATAAACTGAAGGCTAAGGGAACAGGCTGACTGAATTTTATAAAACTGACGGTGCCTATATGCAGCCAGTGTTACTAGCAGCTTTCTACTAGCTGTGACAAACGATCTTACCAGCCTTTTAAAAATAAATTTGTTTATTTTTTATATGTTTGCCGCGACTTTTGGTTTTTTTAGAATATCTATCAATATTTTGAGTATCGCAATTTATATTAAACACAAAGTGAAATGTATATTGCTAAGCATGTCAAATGCTAAAAATATATATAAAAATATCTAAATATCGCAATTTAGTTTTGATTTATTGACGTCACACGTCGTCAAATTGCATTGTGCGTATCTGATTATTAATATTGTTTTATTTTTACTCTGTCCTCAAGGGAAAGGCTTTTAGCGTGATGTGAAATAAGCTTTAGAATTTTTCAAATATTATCAAAGGCTAATTTTAAATAAACACAGGGGTACCTATATTTATTTATTTATTATACATATTATACTCCCATACGTGGGTCTTTAAAAAAATAAAATCCCTAATCTCTGCTTTAGTCTTTGCAATACATATAGGAAGTCTACATAATGCATGATAAAGTTTCTATTTTGAGCAGAGACCTTTTTACATGGTCACACCAGTAAATAATCTATCATTACCTCTTTTCAAGATCAGGTAGTAACTCAAATGTAAAGGTTACAATTAAATAACAACGGATGTTGTTGATTACAAATACAAAAAAGTAATCATTGTACCTAAATTTGCAGTTTTTTTAGGTTATGCGTAATTTGCGACCAACTAACTTGGAGTTTAGTAATACCTACCTAATTGATGAACCATCTATAGCTATGGTAGATTTTTTTTAAATTAAATTAGACATGCTACTAAGAATTCTCACTGCCTGAACGTGAGTCCGCTGAATTTTATATTACTATATATATGCACAGACGATATAACTATGTGCACTCTTAAAAGTAGGCTGGGTAAGGTTATACCTACTAATATATTTGTATAATGAAGATTTCCAACAATACTAAGTTTTTAAAGAACAAATTATTGAATTGGAAGTAATGGAAGTGTACTTCCCCGGATTGGAAAGGACGCAGGTTCAAATACCGCTCGCAGTAAAGTTATCTTTTTCCACTTTCACAAATAATTTGTTCTTTAAATTAGCTAAGCATGTCAAGTGCTAAAATATAGATCAAAATAAGAGTTGATCCATTTCGAAGTTCCCTACTTTTTTAAAGACAAAAACAGAAAATTCAAATTTAATGGAGAATGTTTATTATCATTTGAAAGAACATTCTTTGGCATTTATTTTTTGAAGATTATGTCTATCAAATGTTGGCTGTTGCTACGTCGCAGATGGTTCATCCGTTGAGTCCAATTTTCGATGACTCGTTCGAGCATTTCGACTGGTAACAACAAAGTAATGAGGCCCATTTCTGGCTCAATGGGTATGTAAACAAACAAAATTGCCGCATTTAGGACGAAGAGCAACCTGAAGAGATTCAAGAACTGCCACTTCAACTACAACTTCTAAATGATAAGCTGTTGTTAAGCACAGCAGTTAAGTAGTTGTTTTTAATATGCCCTTAGTAACATTTTTGTCATGAATATCTATGACAAATATCCTAACTTTAGAATATCGTTATTGGGGTTGCGGAGAACAAGGCACTTCATTAAAATCTCGATAGATATTCTTCTGAAGTTGTACGCACTATATAATAAAGCCGATTATAATACCTTATATTAGTATGTATACAAGCAATTATCTATGCATAATACAATAGTAACAATAATGTCTAGAAGAACAAAAATGTAAACTGATGTTCTAAATTTAAAATTACAGAACAAATTTTCCAAAAAAAAAACAACAGTCCATAGAGAGTCAACTTTTTTAAAAAGTTCCGATATGTTCACTGCGGAAATGCATCTTACATTGTGAACACAGTGAACAGGTATTGCTCGGGAACAGGTTCCTAACTGTATCGTTGCGGGTTCGATGCCCGGCCACGAACCTGTCACTTGGCTGCCAAAAACGGCAACCTAATTAGCGTCTACCTACCTTAATGTTACTTGTTGAAAAGATTTTTGAATGAGGTAGAGATATAAAAATAGTGTGGTTTTACATGCACCTGCTTATTCTATACCTACACGTTATATTATATGGTAGGCAAGTACGTACTAAAAAATGTTAAATGTAATAGCTTCTGTGTAATTTTTGCAAACATGCTTTGTGCACCATAGAGTAAACTCCACGAGCACGAAGTCGCAGGAGAATCTAGATTAAAATAAATGTTATACATGTTTAATTTGAGATTTTTGACGGCTAATGTAAAGCTAATGGAACTTAGTAATGGAACATGTCGATATAACTTCTAATAATTAAACTTTTAACCTTCTATACTTTTTTGCAGGCACTATTTCGTTATGCACTTTTTGCTGTCATTGAGATGTCTACGGATATGTAGTATGAACGGTCTTTAAAAAAAACTATTTATGTACTTTATTTTTTTTTATGAACGTCATTCAAATTTTAAGCGTTACTTATTTGAAATAATAAATTAATGATGAATTTTCGAACTTATCTAAATTATTAAACTAGTTTCTACTCGCGACTTCATCTACGGCTTCAGAATATAATTCTGAAGCCGTAGATGAAGTCTACGGTAAACTGTCTCGGTGGCGTAGCGGTAGTGTATGCGACTGCTAATCATGAGGTCTCGGGTTCGATTCCCGGGTCGGGCAATGTTATTGAGCTTTTTCCTAAAAAGAAAAATTTTCAGTAGCAGCCCGGAGTTTGGAAATGTGCCCGGTAGACGTCAATAGGCTCGCCCCCTATTACGTGGGAAAACATAGCTAGCGAGACGTGGGTGTGTAAATACACCTCTGCCTACCCCTTCGGGGAATACAGGCGTGATTCAATGTATGTATGTAAATATATAATAGTACGAATACGTAAGACTAATATTTCTTTTGTGCTATAGTTAAATAGACATACACACATACATATATGTGACGCTTTCATTCCCGTATGTTTCTATGAGGAATAAGAAGAGACAATGGATTGTCACTGATCATAGAGCGGCTTTCCAATGCCCACTTTTGGCCCCGTCTGACCCCGGACGGACGTGACAGGTTTTAAATTTTCGCAAGAGAAAAAATATATTTTCTCTTAAATTTCATATAAAAAAACTAGCTGTGCTCTGTGCTCCTTGGTTTCAGCCGCACTTTAACGATTACTATTATATTTTACCACGTTACCCATGTGGTATATAATAAATGTGTGGTATGAATAATGTATAATTGATCACTGCAAATACTTGAGTTGTTTGTTTTATAAAAGTCTTAAAATGCTCGTTGGCATTTCCGCAGGATTTCCCGATCCTAACTTGTAAACAGGAATTGGTTGATGACTATTTTTAGTGACGGTCTTATTGATACCATCTAACCTAATCTAATAGGAATCATCTAACCTCGAAGTCCGAGGTCTAAGTCCTAGATCGCGTTAAGTGTTGTGATTTTTCATTTGAAATAGTGTCGCCCTCTATTGTAGCTCACTCCTACTAAGTCTCATTGGAAATAAAATAAATATAAATAGGTTCATGATAAAAAGTTTTTACACTTATAATGCCAGGATTGGGTGATCTATCTGATAACTACATACAATTTAACCTACTATAAAGATATAGTAGTACCTGAGCGACCGAGCTTCACTCTGCATTTCTTACTAACTTGATGACCCGTTGAACTTCGTATAACCTACAATTTATTTTATCAGTGATTATCAATCCTAGTCAATTTGTAGGTATCGTGTAAGGTTTGAATTTAGGTAGGTTAATGAATTAAACTTACTTGTAATTCAAATTAATTAGAAAATATTACAGTAGCTCTGTGTTGTCGTCTGTTATGCGAGACAGTAGGCCCATATTCCAAACAGGCTAATCCCATACAAAATTAGCAATTTTGAAATTGTCAAATTATTCAAATCGGTCAAGCAATTTTTGAGTTTTAGCGTAACTAACGTAATCGATGGGGATCTACGGTCATAGTAGAACATCCCCATTGATATTTTAGAGAGAACAACTCAAAAAAACTTTATTAAAACACTTTTTAACGCCCTCTGGTAGGGTTTTGAAGTACCAGTACCATAACATCAACAACATAGGAAAAATCTACGAGATGGAGTTATAAAAAAATGTTATGTTTTTGTTTTATTGTGCTTGGCAGAGAGAAATTTTATCTAACATTATCTTTCTTCTTACTATAACAGTAAAAAAATATATCGGTATTGTCATTTTCAATTAATACTCGTATATCATCCACTGTACATCATCTATTCGGCATTTAAACACGCGTAAAGAAGCTTGTAATTAACACTATAATCTAATCTTAAAAGTCAATTTTAACTAATTCTAATTATCGCATTGAAATGGTACTTTAAATGTGTAGGTATATAGTTTGGATGACAATACTAGATATAAATTGGTAAGTATCATAGCGCTGATCTGATGATTGAATTAGAGAGTGGATAGTGGAACTTTTCACAAGCTACTAATAATAGGTACCTATAACTCTACAGGTTGGACTCCTATTATTCATTTTGACGAATCTCATAGAATGCACACACCTAAAGTATTAGTTTTGGTAAACAACATACTTATTATCTAATAGGTAAATATTAAAGTATCTATTTTTAACGTCTAAATAACAGCTTTATCCTAAATGCATATGAAAATATATACCTACCTACGTTACTTTCATAATACCTATTTAGATATTTTTATATATATTTTTAGCATTTGACATGCTTAGCAACATACATTAAACACAAAGTGAAAAATGTGAAATCGAAAATAACAGCCACGAGCAGGATTCGAACCTGCATCTCCTGGATACCGTCCAGATGCTTTGCCAATTCAGCCATCGTGACCCTTGCTCCTGACTGCTAATTTCGATAACACATTCATACTTAACGTCTTTGGGTGACGCCTGCACCATCTGTCGGAAGTATTTTCATACATTATACCGACCAGGTAAACTTAATTTTACAATTAAGATTTTACCTAATAATGACGCAAACCCTATAAATACGAGTATTTAGATATTTTTATATATATTTTTAGCATTTGACATGCTTAGCAACATACATTAAACACAAAGTGAAAAATGTGAAATCGAAAATAACAGTCACGAGCAGGATTCGAGCCTGCATCTCCTGGATACCGTCCAGATGCTTTGCCAATTCATATATATAAAAATATCTAAATATTTATAGGGTTTGCGTCATTATTAGGTAAAATCTTAATTGTAAAATTAAGTTTACCTGGTCGGTATAATGTATGAAAATACTTCCGACAGATGGTGCAGGCGTCACCCAAAGGCGTTAAGTATGAATGTGTTATCGAAATTAGCAGTCAGGAGCAAGGGTCACGATGGCTGAATTGGCAAAGCATCTGGACGGTATCCAGGAGATGCAGGTTCGAATCCTGCTCGTGCCTGTTATTTTCGATTTCACATTTTTCACTTTGTGTTTAATTCATAATACCTATTAAAAAAATTATGTCTATCTAAATTTTTGTTCCAGCTAATCTCCGAAACGGCTAGACCGATTTAGACGGGACTTTTACTGACAGATAGCTGATATAATAAGCGAGTAACTTAGATTATTTTTATTTTGAATAAAACATAAGGAATCGCGCAAAAAAAAAATAACAAATATTGCAGCTAATACCACCCTAAAACCGCGGCCATGACACCCAAGATTAGATATTTTATATACTGGCTATTTATGTGTTAATTACTCACGTCTGTGAACCCAGGATCACATGGGTAATATAAACTAAAAGTACCTAAGCAACAATAAATGTTAACAATGTTGTTCTTACTGAAAGAGTTAACAATATATAAATCTCGAACAACACAGATAGTAATGTAATGACCGACCCCTCAACATCTTCGTGTTATATCATTTTCATATAATAATCTGCGCTACATCAATATTGTAGCAAGCTACAACATTAGTTGTCAGAAATAAAGTTATTCGTTTTTTGATTGTTTGTTTGTTTGTGCAGCTTAGCGGTCCCTAGACACGGACTGGATGGGACGCAGGTTCGAATATTGCTCGCGGTAAAGCAATTACTTCAATGATTTCAAAAACTACCTTGTAAATAGAAAAGTCTAAGCTGAAAATATGTTGGACTGTTTGGAGTTGTTGAAGACTGGCAGTACGTAGAGAGTCAAAAATTGTGACAGAAATTGGGAGAGTTCTACGAGTATATCCAACATTGGACTGGAATTGACTGATTCATTAATTTATACCAACATAGATCCGAGTCTAATTTCGTCAGAGAGAGTCATCCCTTGTGAGATAGTACATCAGCAAGTTACAGGTTCCCAATCTAATCCACTACATAGAGCAAGACACCCTTTTTTTTTGTTAAGGCGGGAAAAGATGGCCACGGATAGGTCGTGTGGCGCCGGCTTTAGAATTGTTCCACCCCTCTCTACCCACGGGAGTCGTAAAAGCTGACTGAGGGAATACCGGGGGAGTGGGCAGAACTCCCTCGAGTATTAACGACATCCACTGCGATCGCCAACCCGCCTGCCAAGCGTGGCAATTACGGCATTATCCCCCATGACGGGACCGCTCGTTGTGGCGTTCTCTTGGGGAGGCCTATGTCCAGCAGTGGACGTTGAAAGGCTGATGGATGGATGGATGGATGGGAAAGATGTACCTAACCGCACACCATGTCTTCTGGCTCTCCGCCTGTACTGGCGGGCCACTGGAACTGTGATGTGACATTACTTCAGTGGTAAAGTGAGAGACATTTTGCGCACCAGAATGTTAACAGTTTCGTTTTAGTAAAGCTCTTGACAATATAGAATGAAACCTCATCCACCTTGCCACCTTGCCACCAGAGATAAGCCCATCTCTCTGTATATCAAAACCTTTCTCTAGGTATGAAGCTATTATGGGTTAGGGAGCCAATCCCATACCCCACAATGGTACAGCCATTGACATTTAAACAGACTAGGATTACGAAAAAAATTTGTGGACATGTACCGCTAAACGACAGTTGTTATTATAACGGCCAAGTAGTTTCTTACGAGCGCGTAGACCGCAACACATCAACGCATTCCGAATAAGAACGTTCGTTGAAACTTGTAATGGCACTTTCTCTGTTCGAAAACGGAAATTATTACTGTGTGTCTAGTCATCTTTGAACGAGTTGACGATGTTGGCAACACTGAGTCGCCGAATAAGAAAACAACTGTTGAAGGTCGACTTTCGGGAATCGTGTGCGTTGTTGTAGGTATTCTAAGAATACAAGTGTCAGCACCCTGTTCTTTCCCACGGGTGGCGTACAAGGCGACTAAGGCGAGTAAGCAATTATCATCCATTGCATTACCAGTGGTAGGGCTGGGTTCCAAGTGGGAGTACTCACTTGCAATCGGGCTCGAGCGGATTGGTACCATCATCTCCTGTGTGACCGGCTATGAAGCACATCAGTGTGTTGTGGTTGTAGCAGTAGATAGCCGTTAATTCTTTCATTTCATATCTGGGAAATGAAATGGTGAGCATTGGCTTGACAATACTCTCGGTAGGTATAGTTGAGTCCATGAGCGACGGTTAATGCCCGTCTGCCACCATAGGCAATTAAAAAAAAAGAAACGAAATGTTTATTCTAGGCATAGGTAATCACAGTTCTCATTCTCACTTCACCTTTTTTTTTCACGTTAGATTAGAGACCCGTCCTCGCTTCGCACGGATGCAATTGAGTAATACAAATAGGTGTCTTAAGGATTTTTGAACTGCAACAGAACTATCTAGTGGTATCTAGAAGTAGAGCTTTGCTTATCCCAGCTCGATCGGAGAAGTACCGCCGATAGAAAAAGATAACTTTAGTGCGAGTGGGAATCGAACCTGCATCCCTTCCAATCCTGCTCTAACCACTATCCCATCAGACTAACGCGTCAGTGATTTGTGCTTTAAAGTAGCTGAGCATGTCAAGTGCAATATAAATTAAAAATATTTAAAAAACATACTAATGTCTTGTTAGGCAGCCTAATCATTTAAGACTTTATTGATCATCGGGTCGAATGTCATTATCACCAAAGTGTAACACTGACTGAAGTATGGGTGACGCAAGAGCCGGTGAAGAGAGAACGCACGGTGATTAAAACAATGGACGAAGTCGTCATCTGCCTAGGCAGCCGAGTGTGCAATAAAGCACATTTTCCCGCCTAAATAAATTCGAACATCGTCGTTTTGTCAAGCTTCCGTTGGGTTTAAAAAAGAGTAATTATTACCTACATAATTCCATGAAATTACTACCTAAATATCAGAAGAAATATACATGATTAATTGTATGCTTAGTTATTGTAAATTGTAAGCGATAAGGTGCTTATTTTAATAGCTCATAATATTTTAAGTTATCATTAATCTTAAAAATGGCTACTTAAACGTCAATAAATTGTCTGCGTGCTAATTTTGTACTATACATAATTATTATGGATGGTAGTTACTTGGTTTTGTTGATATTAAATTCATACCTATTTTACTTTAAAAGATTTTAAATTACTTTTTTATACAATTGATGACAAAGGTGCCAACGTTTGAAGGGTTAAGTACTATTACCACTTATTAGTGGGGGATCGAATATTTTTTTTATATTTTTATATATGAAGTATTGGACATGCTTAGCCGTGTAAATTAACACAAAGTGTAAAAATGTGAAATCGCATCCCAGCTGAATTGGCAAAGCATCTGGAACGGTATTCTATGAGATGCAGGTTCATATCCTGCTCGTATTTTCGGTTTCACATTTTCACACTTTGTGTTAATAAATCTATGTCGCGAAACTGTCAAATCTTTATATTATATTATGTATCTTTACTATTATATGCTCTAACAAAGTTGTGTCTTTACATTTAGGTAAAATATTTAAGAAAAAATGACTGTATTTGGCTATACACTCGTAATTAGGTGTAATATGTCTCATTTCACATATTTTTAGAGTTTTTGTCTGTTTGTGTTGTTTATTTGTTCGCGTATCACGCAAAAACTACTGAACGGATTTTGATGCACCTTATTTGATAGCTTTTGATTAGACTTAAAACTGGTATATATTTTTCCCGCTACTAGGTATATCGGGAACCTGAGATATAACGTAAAGACTAACTTTTAGCTGCGGCGGAGCTGCAGGCAAAAAAACATAGTAAGTACCTATCACGACTGTATCCCCGAAAGGGTAGGCAGAGGTGTATTACACACCCACGGTTCAGCTATAATATGTTTAAGTCCCACGTAATAGGGGGCGAGCCTATTGCCGTCTACCGGGCACATTTCCAAAGTCCGGGCTGTTACTGACAATTTTTCTTTTTACGAAAAAGCTTAATAAACATTGCCCGACACGGGGATCGAACCTGACACCTCATGATCAGCTGTCGGAAGTCGCACACACTACTGCTGCACCACCGAGGCAGTTAGTGTAAAACTAATAGATCCAAGATCTATTCAAGTAATAAACGATATTATGTATTATAATATTGGTGCTACCATACAGATTTTGGTAGTACAATGTAGGTACCTTAGCCTACTAATCGGTACCTACTATCGGACTAATTAATCGATGAAAGTATTGGTAAAAACAACCAAATTGGGACATTATCCCAAATTTCAACTCAAACTGGTTTGACAACTAACAACAGTATTCACAGACCCATTCCCGCCACCTGCGGATATAGAGAGTTCATGGTCTTCATTCGCCGCCCTGATAACTGACGTATATAATTATATATACCTAGGTATCTTATTTTCATCCCTGATACTTTGTTCGAAAATAACTAATATAATACACAGAATACTGTGTGTGCAAATATGTTAGAGTATACATGTTAGGAACACCCCTATTTCCTATTTTTACACGCCTAATTCAGCAATAATTTGAAAGTTGAAGTCAGATTACTAAAAAAAATATCACAATGAACCCAAGAAGTAGGTACTGTAATTCACGCCAAGACAGCGTTTGTACGTGTGTAGAAGTAGGCATATAAATTGATTAGGAATATTCCCCTACCTGTTGCACTACCACATCCAAGGGTTGTCCAGTCTGTAGCTCTTCTGATGGTCTTCTTGTTGGCCGTACTGCATATTCACGCTCTCCTATGATCTGTAAAGAAATTATTTATTTATTATTTACCCAAGTACTAAATATAGGAATTCAAAAAGGATTTAAAAAAAAGAGCGGCTATAGGGGGGGACCAGTCAGAGCGATGCTTGGCAGCGACAGGAATTGGGCCGCGGTCGCTGCCTTCTGCGAGGAGGTCATCTCGCGTAGGGAAGCGGCGGAGAGGGCCCGGGAGGCTGATCCTTCCGCAGACCCGAACCGCCGCCAGCGACTGGGGCTGCGCAGGCGTGAGTATTTGCGCCTAATGCCGCCCTTGCTGAGGCTGCGGTTGATGGACCGGGGATTGGAGCGAAGGAATCAGTTGGAGCGTCTAGAACTGTAGTCCTGATGACGCAGTTTTTAACACCACACGTGGCTCTCATTTTCCGTTTCACATTTTGGTACTTTGTGCTCTAGTCAATGGTCGAGCATGTGGCGCCAAATATAAACATATTTTCAAAGGGGGATTATTTGTTCTATTCATACGGACGGCCTTCGACTACTTCAACTTTTTCATTCAATAATTCTTACGTTATTCTCCCACGTATTGCGAAGGTTGTAATGTAAAACCTATTTGAAATTATTTATAGTAGGTAGTCACAACGGATCTTTGTGTATGAAGTTGGCTGCAAGACGCGCAGTACCTATTTTTGTGTCGCAAAGGATGTGCGTCTTCTACAGTTTTTATTAAATTGAAAATCTTTACTAATATTATAAAGAGGTAATGTTTGTAAGGTTGTAGGGGGTAATCTCTGGATATATTGAACCGATTTTGAAAAAGTTTTTACCAATAGAAATCCACGTTATTTGTGAGTGTCATAGGCTATATATTAACCGGAAAAATTAAAACACTTTTTCGTGGTACTCGGATTTGCAAATTAAAAAAAAAACGATCGAACGAAAACGTTTCTAATATATGATTGAGTTCTAGAGAAAAGTTGTAGAGCTTGATACCTAATGCCTACAAAAAAATCAGCGAAAGTATATGTCTAAAAAAAGTAGTATTTTACATTAAAAAAATAATTTCAATCGTGTAGGTCATGTTTATTGGTCATATTATCCATAATTATGAATTCTTATCAATTAAACACAAAGTGAAAAATGTGAAATCGAAAATAACAGTCACGAGCAGGATTCGAACCTGCATCTCCTGGATACCGTCCAGATGCTTTGCCAATTCAGCCATCGTGACCCTTGCTCCTGACTGCTAATCTCGATAACACATTCATACTTAACGTCTTTGGGTGACGCCTGCGCCATCTGTCGGAAGTATTTTCATACATTATACCGACCAGGTAAACTTAATTTTACAATTAAGATTTTACCTAATAATGACGCAAACCCTATAAATATTTAGATATTTTTATATATATTTTTAGCATTTGACATGCTTAGCAACATACATTAAACACAAAGTGAAAAATGTGAAATCGAAAATAACAGTCACGAGCAGGAACCCAACGACGTTAAGTATGACGGGACAAGTAAAATAAAAGCGTCGCCACGCTAACAGCCGATTTTGCTCTCCCTCCGCATTAGATGTTTCACATCAATAAATTGATTTATTGACTCATAAGACTTTTGTAACAATAGGTGTAATAACAATAGGTAAGTACATACCTAATTAAATTAGTAATAGGCGGCTTAATTAGATAGGCAGCGCTCCGTGTAAATCCACCCTCTATCCCTTTCCCCGGGATTGATAACGCGCGAGATGGCCTCTGGTGTTGCTAGCTTCTATAGACTACGTTTATCGCTACGGCGGCCGTATGCTTGTTTTCCAACCTCATAGTTCAAAAGAACAATATCTATCATTGCTTATAAACATCGTGAAAATAATCCTGAGAGATTTACAAGTCTGTCAATGCGCTTTGGGCGTGATAAAGTTTGCCATAAACCCCTCTAATTCCTAGAAAAGATCCGTGCAGGCCTGTATTCCCCGAAGGGGTAGGCGGAGGTGTATTACACACCCACAGTTCGCCAGCTATGTTTTAAGTCCCACGTAATAGGAGGCGAGCCTATTGCCGTCTACCGGGCAAATTCCAAACTCCGGGCTGCTACTGAGAAATGTAATTTTTATGAAAAAGCTCAATAACACTGCCCGACCCGGGGATCGAACCCGAGACCTCATGATCAGCAGTCGCTCACACTACCGCTGCACCACACCAGAGGACAAATTGGTTATGAAATTTTAACTTCGAAATTCATTTTATCGAGATTTATCTATGCTCCAAAGTTCGCGCTTTGCCTATGGCGATTTATCGTGTATAAGAAACGAAAAATATCTAATAAGACTTTGAAAATGCACTTGTACCCTATGATTTATAATTTTAACACGTCATTCATCATAACTACGTCTTTCTATGCGTGTTTCAAGTTATTGTGAGGCATATTTTATAATGTTTAGCCTTGTAAGATTTCCCATACATTAGTCGCGTGCCGCTTCTTCACCACAAAATTACGGCGGTATTAGGTATTTCTATGTGGTTGAATCGAAACGCACAGTCATCTACAAATTGTTATCTACTGCACTGAACACAGGTATAGGGTTACCAGCAGCTATAATATTATAAAAATATTTTTTAGTTTACCATTTTTGTTTATTTTTTTTAAGCCTTTATACTGACCTTCTATCGGGCATGGGTATTTTCTCATATAGTGGAAAGGATTTAGACCGTAGCCCACTACGTTGTCCCAGTGCGTATGCAGGTTTCCTTACTATGTTTAACTTCACCAAGCAATGAATTTGTAAACAAATACACATATATTCTCGAAAAATCTCGAAAAGTCAGAAGCTTTTGCTGTGACCTTGGTTTAGTGAATTTTTCCATTGTTATAATAGTTATTTTGCTATTCCGAGTGAAGACTAATCCAATAAATCAAAGATCATAAAATAAGGCCAGCCGTTGTTGAGTAACAAATGTTTTGATCTGCATTTTAGCATTTGACATGCTCAGCTACTTTAAAGAACAAATTAGGTATAGTGAAAGCGGAAAAAGAGAACTTTACTGCGAACTCTCTTTCTCTGTTCTTTAGATTTACAAATGTTGTAAATTACCCGACTTTGTTTTATATAGGTACCTATACATATAGATGTTAATCAGAACTTTTTGTTCAGATCCCACTGAGTTAAATCACTTTCAATACCAATAGGTAAAACCTACAATCTGTGTCTGCCAATAGAAACATTCAATCTTATCCTTAAAGCAAGATTAGTGTTTCGTTTCAATGTTTTGAAATAAACAACTTTGAGTATATAATGGCGATGTTAGACTCAAGCCCCGGATACACTAAGGGACATTTTGCCTTGCAACATGACGCGCAGCACTAAATCTAAATGACGCTGCAACGTTGCACAGCGTCCCCCAACAGACCCCGCAACATCTACATGTTGTTTGAACCCGTTCTGAGAGCAAGCGCACGTATCCCGCATCATTATAGCGTCATTTGTCACCGGGTGTAGTTCACAACATGCCTCTCAATATGTCTATATGTGGAGAAACGATACCATGCTTTCCGAAATAAATGCCATATTTCCAAGGTGCTTTAATTACCATGAGGGCCAACAGCGTTTCGTAGTATTATATCCTGTTGGGCTATAGAAGGCCCGATCATTTGCAAGCAAGGTCTAAATCAGATGTTGACATTCGAGTAAAATTCACAAATGATCCGTCGGATATTCGGAGATCACTTACAATATTAATAATTCTCCTTTTAGCAGCATTAATAGCAACAACGTCCCCGGGTGACATTTCTATAAAAACTGATTGTTGTGGCCTGTAAAAAGTTCCGCAACATTGTCTTCCGAGACATTTCAGGTACTATTTTAGCGACACCACTGAAGGAATGTAATAATATAGTTCCGGTGGCCCGCCAATAAAGGCGGAGAGACGGCACACGGCGGGTTTCATTAGTGGGTGAGGGCCCCACTCCCACACCCTGTTCGTTGCCCCGAACGACGGGTGTGCGGTTAGGAACATTTTCTTACCGCTTTAACAAAAAAAAAGGTATTTTAGGGATATATTGCGCAACATGTTGCTCCTTTAGCTATTCCATGATTTAAACTGTTATTCGCGCGCTTTTTTGACATTTTACTGCCTGTCAGTTTGACATTTGCTAACCCTAGTGGCCATATTTATTTAATGCGTGGGTAGAAACGAAATTGTCCAATTTACACGTACCTATGCTGATCGAGCTGTTATGAAAGATGAGAACCGGTTACAGGCAAAAAATGCGAGAACTGCCAGCGTGCTTAGATAATCGACCAAACACTAGTTTATTTTTAGAAGTGTGGAAGCTGTAAGACTATTTAACCACCTGTTTGTTTATGTAACTAGTTAAATATTTGGTAGGTATATTCGCTTTTTTTTCTTTTGTAGGTATATAAAATGTCCTTGATTGTGTATTTTAAGATAAATTACTTCTTTATTAAACTAACTGATGTTATAGCTCTTTTATAACTTTTCATTAACGTAATAATGACAAAAACTGATGATAATAAGTTGACATCTCTAGAACGTTTGGCTTTTATGAGTATAATCCTTAGCTTTGTCATATTTTAGAAGTAAAGTTATGCGTTTTTTACAAAGTTAATGATAAGCGGTTACTTTAGGCTAGGTGCTAGCAACACCAGAGGCGTTACGCGCGCATAGGATAATAAGGATTGAATACATGATAATGGCAACAATAGTTTAGGCTGATCGCTATAATGAAAAAAGAAGGTGACGCAATGAATAACTTTTCGATGGTTTTAGTACTTAATAAACCTAATTTAAAAATATATTGTCATATAACACATACCTATCAAATATTTAAACATTCGTATGTGATTCGTGTTGTTTACACAACATGAATATTTAAAGTTTTGATTGGAATAGAATACTAAACTAGAATGACGTTGCTTGAATACGAGTGGTAATTTTTATTCCCACACTACTCTATTATTTTTTCGTTAGCTGGACATAATTAAAGTTCTGCTCTGTTGCTACTAGTACCTACAAATAAGACTGCGCAAAGGGAAATAATATTATGTAATACCGACTGATTTTACCCATAGAACTCAACTTAGTACGTATTTTACTCACGCTTACGCAGTCGAACAGTAGTAGGTAAGGTAAGCGACTGCGGATCATGAAGAGTTGACTTCGAATTGTTTTTCGATCAATACCTTCTCAATAGCAGCTCGGAGTTAGGAAGTTGGTGGTGTTTGATCCCCGTGCCTATGAAAGGAGGTCAAGTCGTTTATCCTGCGAGTCTCTCTCATGTCATGTCGGAAATGCCGTACCATCTACATAAGTGAGTGTGAGGGAAGAGAGTGCACTTGTGTTTGCAAACACACTCATACATCTCCTACATGACTAGTGTCTGTTGATACTGGTCTCCGTCTCCGAAATTACGGTCTGAATATTTGTCGAAAAATTTGTCGTCATCGCTTGAAAAAAGAAACATCTAGATGGAACCTTATAAATTCTATCAATGTGCATTCGGCTATCATATTAGTCTATGGTCACGATCTCTTTCACTCTGAGAGAATCATGCCCAAAACCTAATTGAGACAGGAAGAGATTATGACATAATTATGTATATTACGTAGATATATAAAATAAAGTTATTAGCAGATCGCTGAATATAATAACAACATAAAAACACTGTAGATAAATTGCGTGTAGTTACAGAAAAAAAAACGTAAAATATTATCTTACAGGCGCCATCTTGGCCGTACAGCCTTCGCGCACTTGCATTGAATGACATGCACAATTTTGGATAGATATGATTACTTTAAAACGTCATACTTAAAGTACGAGATGACTATAAATATAACGACTTTATGTAAATAAAATTCAAAGGCTTTAGAGCGGGGTACAAATTTGAAAAATGGTTCTGATTCCTATAAAGGGAGAAGGTAGGCGTTATTTTTTTTTGGAGACTTGCATGATCGTCTAATAGAAACTTAAAAAATAAATAATTTGCATTTACACTACGTATGCACATTCCTGTTGATTTCAAGTTGGCACATTTATAATAATAATAAATAAATATTCACGGACATTTCACACAACGTCCTCTGGTCCCAAACTAAGCTTAACGCTTGAGCTATGGTTATCAGATTACGGATATAATACATATGTATATTATTATTTTTTTGTAAATACATACATATGATAGATAGAAAACACCCAGTGTGATGAACACAGATATTTGTACTGCACAAATATCTGTGTTCATCACACTGGGTGTTTTCTATCTATCATATGTATGTATTTACAAAAAAAAAAAATATACATATGTATTATATCACAGTGTGATGAACACAGATATTTGTACTGCACAAATATCTGTGTTCATCACACAGATAATTGTCCTGAGTGGGAATCAAACCCACGGCCTCATGCACGGAAGTCGGTTACAGAACCGACTACGCCACGGCGCCCGTCTTTCATTGAATAAAAAAAACTGATTTTCGGTGTGAATCGAATCAATCTAGTCCACAACAGACAAAGGAACCTCTTTAACCTGTTATACCTTCTATTTATTGTGACTAATTACAATTGTAGTCAGCGCATCTACTTACTTTATGCCTGCTAGTTAATCTCATCCACGAAACTGAGTCTGTGTCTATTACACAATACAAGCTATCACGAATACGTAAAAATTTAAGAACCCTCGCAGTAGAATGGGCTGATTCTCTCATCATTATTTATAACCGTACCTATAAATATACTTAGACAAGTGCCGATTGAATGATGTTTTTATAATCGGTATGTTTAAAAAAATCATGCCATCTATTTGTTTTTACATTAACACTGTTTTTATTGTATCTTAAAGGTTTTTACACTCAAAAATCTATTTTAAACAAACCGTTCGCTATCTACCTACCTATGTGTAGAACTACTAACCCAAAAATACAAAATCAAGTTCTTTTTTATGACTTTATTTGTAGTATCGTACATTCGTATAAGTACTTATTTGTATTCAATATTGCCACGATAATGAATAAGGTATCGACAGCCATCAAAAGGTTATGAAATAACCGTGACTCCTATCGCGAACATTATAGAGCTACAAAGTAATTATATATTCGAATTATAAATATTGAATTATATTGCCGCATCTATTAGTTTGTAGCTCCGTAACTAACAACTGACAATGACAATTCCCGCCTGAAACCAACCTACTTGTAGGTTCTAATTTCAATTAATACATGACCAATGGAAGCGCTTTGAAATTAGGTATGCTTGTAAGGGGCCAATCAGATCATAGGATTAAAATAATAATATGGATTCCATGAATTGGATATATGAAGCATTAAACAATGGATGTGGCTTATGCATTATAATATATATATAGCTAAACATTATCAAGTTTTCTTAGAATGTTTAGTGCATAAAATAGTAGTGCATTTATTATCTCTTTGAAAAGTTCAAGTAAATAACGTAATACTTGATTTTTTCAAAATAATACAATCATAAAGTTTGAAAACAGATAGTTTCTCAAAATCATTGTTAAAATCGTCAGTATAGTGAAGGCAATCTTTTTACATTGTATGTAAATGGTTGTGAAGTGACTCGGGTCGCGACTCACATTACGCATGCGCGGGTCAAAATGTCAACAGCGACAATGACGGGAAACCGGGCTCTGTAATACTCAAAGCTAACCACTACCAACGGATGTCAATGTCACTTTGAAAGACTCGTAATTAACTTACCTATAGTCCATTTATCCATTTATTTATCCATCCATCCATCCCATCCATCAGCCTTTTAACGTCCACTGCTGGACACAGGCCTCTCCAAGAAATGGGGGATAATGCCGTAATCGCCACGCTTGGCAGGTGGGTTGGCGATCGCAGTGGATGTTGTTAATACTCGAGGGAGTGCTGCTGCCCACTCCCTATTCCCTCAGTCGGCTCTTACGACTCCCGTGGGTAGAGAGGGGTGGGACAACAGACTAAAGCCGGCCCCAATTCATTTAAATACATTACAAGTTTAAAAAGGTCCTTTTTGATACACGCTTTGTTACTTGGACGAACGAACATTAAACATTTTACAGGTACGAATAACAAAATATAAAATAATTATAAAATCTGTGACATTTTTTAATTCTAAAGGCGTAAACAACTTCTGGATCGTTTTGCACTTTTGCTGTACTTCAAGCAAACCTAAATGGTACGTAATAGGTACTTCCCTATGTTGTAGGAATAAGGGTTGTTCAAATTAACAATCACGTTGTCTATTAAATTATAGTCTGGGATAATTATGTGTACCTACTATTCACTAGAAATTACTTTGTCCAGTTCTCGAGAATTAGTTACTAAATGTTACATTTTTTTACTTTTTGATGTGAAACATCATGCGTCACCACGCTATAATATATTATTTACATGTAGACCGTTGGAATAACATATCAGCCTTGGACATCTATCATCTAAGTCCACCCGTGATCATGAATGCTGTAAAGTATTCGAAACGTCGGGATAGTAGTAAAATCAAGTAAACGCGATAGATTCCGTAAACGAAGTTTTATAGTTTATATATTTTATTTTTCATTAACATTTTTTTTAAATTCATTGATTGATTAAAGTTTTGAAAAATGTAAGAACCTTGGACGTCTATCATCTAAGTCCACCTGTGATCATGAATGCTGTAAAGTATTCGAAACGTCGGGATAGTAGTAAAATTAAGTAAACGCGATAGATTCCGTAAACGAAGTTTTATTTCAAAATGTGTAACATTCGCGTAAATATCAGAAAGTATTACCTATATAAACTATAAGTTTAAGTAAAAATCCAGTATTGGGGCGGATTTTTTTCCTGGTGCCCAGGAGTGGCATTAAGTTTAAATCCGGCCCTGGTTAGAATAAATTATAGGTAATACGACGTTTACAGGGTCGTCTAATTATTAAAAAATATATCTTAGTTAACTCAAAATAGTCTAATTTAGAACATTGATAGCTTAAAACGACAGCATATTTGTATACCTAGATAATAAGTCAAATGTTCTTAGTGCGGTTCTCATTTACCTACGTATTTTAAGTAACAATCAGAAGATTCAAAAGTAGAACCTTGCTGTTCAACTTTTGCTATCAGCTAAAAGCCTCCCTTGAAATAGTATTTAATCACTACATCTTAGCCGTCCATTTTATTTGCTGTCAGCCATTGTGAAAACAGTGTTGCTAACTCAAAAAATAAACAATAGATGCTATATCAAAAAAAAAAGAAAATAATTACCTATTTCAAAATTTAAACTTAACGAATAAATACTCTGACATATTTTTGATTTAGATGTATTTTACGAGTACATCTTATAAATAATTCAACTCTAGTCGGACATAATCTTAAATCTTTTGAGAAAATAAAGGTAAACTTATATTGTATCATTGTTAGTTTTTAAGATGTTCATTCGGCTTATTTATCAAAACCTTGACTGAATTCGTGGGATATTATTATTGTTGAAACAATACAAAGATTTTAGAGAATAAATTAAAACGAAAACAATGGTGCCAGGATTTTATATGAACGTATTTTACTATATTAATTTTATCTTATTGTAATACCTACCAAATGCATGTCACGCACTAGGACAAAGTACCAACCCAAAATATCCTCCTGTACCTATCGTGGTCTAACTAATAAGTAACCTAATGCCCCTTCTAGTTGCTATTGGAGACCCCCCATAACTGCTACACAAGCTAATTTTTAAGAATAAAATCCGTACCTACGTTGAAAAGTAACACAATCTGGTAATAACCAAGCCTTGGGTCTCGAAGTAGAAAACCCCTTTTATTCTTTTATATTAGTGAAATTAAATTTAACATTAAAAATACAATGTCTGAACAGTAAAACTATCATAAATGCGAAAGAATCTCGCTTGTTACGCTTTCACGACAAAATTAGTGGAACGACTTTGAACAGTCGTTCCACTAATTTTGTGTTTACGTATACATGAACCCTTTTATGGGGAGAAAAATGTACCTAACCGCACACCTCGTCGTTCGGGGCAACGAACAGGGTAGTGTGGGACTCTCACCAACTAAATAAACCCGCGGTGTGCCGTCATTCCGCATGTATTGGCGGAATACTGGTACTGTGTGACATTACTTCCGTGGTCAACGTATACACAAACCCTAAAAAAAGGATTAAGGGCATTTTTAGTTTATCCCTAAGGGGTTTGAGAGCAAGCTCTTAAATTTTTTGGGAAATGTCATTCCTGGAACTTGCTTTAACCTGCTATCTTAAAAATATACGTGTTGTGGTCAGATCTTAGAATTGACCTCCTCAATATTTGGCCGACCATTTCATGAAATTGTTATATTTTATTATATGGCCAGCTAAAACTCATCATATCCACGTTTGAACATATCATGTAGGGTAAAGTTTCCATGATATCAAAGGTTTTTTTTATTGCATTTAGTGGCAGAACTGCTAGATAAATCTAAAATATCTATTAACTAGTTTTTTTAGTAAAGGGAAATAATTAGGTATATCTGAAGCAGAGTCGCTCACTAAATATAGATACTACCTAATTCAAATTGATCACACAAAACACATTTCATCCCTTGCGGACAGTAAAAACGTTACCATCGACCTTTCAAACCACTGCGTCATTCAGGCAGCACTAATTATAACATAATTATAATGTACTCATGACTTGGTCCCTTAGTTATTAAGGTCAAAATGTCAAATAACATTAGACTATAAACGGATAATTATGTCTTAACGAATGCATGCGTACTAGGAACGCAGCATTCGCGAGATCATAATTGCACAGTTTCTGTATTATTACAAGTGTCAAGGCTACCTTTGTGCCCCTCATGTTGTCCTGGTACAATTATTCTAGATTGCATTTGTATACCTATACTTCATTTCTGCCGCCCGTGACCTCAATGCAGACAAATAATTAACTGTAAATTAAAAAGATGGATTAAAAAAAAAGTTACCATGTAACTTTTTTTTTATTTAACCACAGATTAGATAATTTTGTTTTGCCAACAAATAAATCATTTATTTGCAAGTCACAAAATCGAATATGAAAACAGCAATATAACTGAAAATTAAGTCTGTTATTTAATAAGCAATCAACCAATGACCTTGCGTATTGCGCGTTATATTATTAATAGTATTTTTGTTTCTCTTATTTAAAAAGCGCAAGAAACAGCATATACACATACGAGAATGCTGTGGTGTGAAAGAAGATGTAGGTAGTGGCAAAAATAGAGAAAGGAATGCTTAGGTTGTTCGGACACGTAGAGAGGACGGTTGAAAGAAGATTAACGAAACATATATATATACCTACGACTGTGAATGGGCAAGTTGGTAGAGGTTCATCCATCCATCCATCAGCCTTTCAACGTCCACTGCTGGACATAGGCCTCCCCAAGAGAACGCCACAACGAGCGGTCCTGTGCCGACCGCATCCAACGGCTCCCCGCAGCTTTGACCAGATCGTCGGTCCATCTGGTGGGGGGCCGTCCTGTGGTCGCCACTCGACAACCTTTCGTCCCCAACGGTCATCGGTTCGTCGAGCGATGTGGCCTGCCCATTGCCACTTCAGCATGGCAACCCGGCGGGCTATGTCGGTCACTCTCGTTCTCCTACGGATCTCCGCACTACGGATTCGATCACGTAGGGAAATACCAAGCATAGCCCGCTCCATGGCCCGCTGAGCGACTTTGAGCCTTGATATGAGGCCAACATTCAGAGACCATGTCACGTTGGTAGAGGCCGACTAGGCGAATATTTTGACCAGATTGGAGATGTTCTTAAGGAAGGCCAGGTTAAGCGTACTCGTAACCAATGAGCATGCACGAAAGCGCTGATGAAAATAGATAAAGCGAAGGATGTGTATCAGGATCGTAACAAGTGGAGAGAAGTGGTCTCTGCCTACCCCTATAGGAAAAAGGCGTGACAATATGTATGTATGTAAACATCATGAGGGAATCTGCAGCCCTAATTTCTTTTCTCAACGACTTGTGAAAAAAGTCCATTGAGCCAGCGAGACTCAGCTCAGCAGACTAGGTATAGTCTTGATTCGAAAAGGAAACCGCGTACAACAGTGTCAATAGTCGGACATACTTAAATGGACTTTAAAATAAATATCCTCATGGCCATTGCCCAAAATAAAGTGCAACGGTTAGACGTAGAAAGAAAGTTTAGAAGAGTAGTTTAGAAAGATTTAACACACAAAAGTAATGAAGCAAGTTTATTTGTCAATAAGCAGAATGCTTTTTTGTAAATAATTTTCTAATGGCAAAAATCAGCTGTTGATTGTGATGGTCATTGAAAATGGAGTTGGAAAATTGCACTAAAGAATAAAAGCCCTATTACCTAGATTACTTCATTTGTACCATCGACTGTATTCCTATGGTGGTAATTTTAATATCGCACCTTTACCATACACTAAATAGGTACATACGTATTAGTCTGTAAAAATATATTTTGTGTACGTTTACCCTGTGCAAATGATGCCCAAAAACCAATAGTGGTAACTACTTAGGTAGGCTTGGATAAACCACCACTGAAGTAATGTAACATAGTTCCAGTGGTCTGCCAATACAGACGGAGAGAAGGCACACGGCGGGTTTATTTAGTGGGTGAGGGTGCCGCACTACCCTGTTCGTTCCCCGAACGATGGCGTGTGCGGTTAGGTTTAAACCTAGACCGAGTACCTACTCGCTTGTTATCGGGCCGGCCGTTAAGTAGGTTACACCTCAGTGTGTTCTGGTCGCAGTCAGAGATAGGCGTTCTATTTATTAAACCTCCCATTCACAAAATAATTTACATTATGTAAACATAAAGATAATATTTTACTGGCAATAATTTTAGTACTCAATAAAAAAATATTTTGCAATGTCAGATGTAAATTATATGCGTACCAGTATAAACGGATGTAGGTATTTATCATTGCGCGAATAACACAGATATTATAATATTATAATTATATGGAATTAATATTATGATGTTATATAAATTTGTTTACCTGGATTGTCGTAGAGGACACTCAAATTGAAATACGGCATATAAAAGCACATTTTAATAGGGACCTATTGCGCTGAGTGGCGACTTCACGACGAGTGTTTGTTTCCCACACAAGATCAGTTTTTGCTGCTTACTGTCTGTAAACAGTTGCCATGAATCTGGATGTACTTATATGAATTTTGTGAGGTCCCCCAAGTGCATTATACCTACTATAGTAGTGAGGACTGCAAAGACGAAGTAGTTTCGATAGTAGTATCCCAAGACCGAGGACAAGAATTCTCAAGACACACACCTGTAAAGAAAAACATTGGCTAGGCTGGCTAACGCTTTATATCCGAGAGATTTTATCGATGGCTCGCGAAGATCGCCATCCAGCACTTGGCGAGCGTGTGAACTACGAACTAAGTATTGTCTCATGTCTCACTCTGAGAGGAGCCCATAAGGGGTTGAATAAAAAAAGGTCCTGATGTTCCGTCGATTGAAGTCACAAGCTGAATAAATAATGGCAATACTACGCCAAAAAAAATAAAGATGTCTATGGATACAGAACAATTTGAATTCATTTATCATTTGTAAACAGAACACGGCATTGACTTATAAAATGAAATTGAAAGTAACCTAGTTGCCTTGCAATAAATGTGATTATTATTTTTTATTACAAACCAATGTTGCCACTTAGCGCTGGCCGTTAGAAACTTAGAAGTACCTAATTTAAATGTTTATGTGCCGGCATATTTTTTTTGCATTATAACGTGTCAAATCGTTTAATTTTAGTTTGATCTTAATATGGATGTAGGTAAGTAATTATTGCTTTTCGAGGTAGGTACTTAAAAACCGCAATAAATTATTAAATACCTTTTTCTTTTACTGCTAATAAAAAATTGAAGCACAAGTTGAGTCGAGAGTTTTTTCAACTCTATGTTTTTTGGAATATATATTATAGTGTTTGTTTTTGTGGCCGGTAAATAATGTTTTTATTAAAAAGGTGAACGCAGAGAGAAACTTTTATTTATAGAATGTGACACAACAGTTTTATAAGGGTAGTGCAAGGAGCCCCACACTACCCTGTTCGTTGCCCCGAACGACAGGGTATGCGGTTAGGTATCTACATTTTACACCGACTAAACAAAAAAAAAAAACAAAGGGTAGTTGTAGTGGGCAATTGATTTTTCAAACTTAAAATATCTCTATTTATCATATATTGCACTTGTAAAACAATTTATCACCTACACACACACATATCAAGAAAAAACACTATTTTCTACTTACTCATGATATTTTTTATGCCATTTTTGTTATTTAAATTAGTTAAAAAACTGTTTAAAAGAGTTCTGTCTTGGACGTCCGTTTGTTGTAGGTAATGTATGTTAACATGATAACAACCGAAATACTTTACTAATCGAGATTTTTTTTTCTTTTTAACTTGAGTATAACTACGAATAGAACCCCTATTACTTTTCACGGCCTGATTCGATGTGGTTTAATTGTTATTAAATACACAAAAAAATCGTGAATATTTACGCTCGAATCGACACTAAAACCAGCGCTATACCTTTCATGAGAACTATTTCTACAGACCAATATAGAAGTACTTAAAATAAGCGCTAGATGGCGTTTAAGACATGAAACCCACATTAGTACTTTTTGAAATTAGCGCTATTATATGTGATTTATTGAAAACTACTTAGTAAGACCAATACATTATTCGCTATCAAATAACCAATTTTATTGTGAAAATTGAAAATCTTCAATTTTCACAATAATATCATAATCATGAGGCGTGCAGTTTTGGCTTTTCCAAAGTATTCTGATTTATTTTTATCGGCACAGCTTCGTCTAGCAGTGACATGTTTGTGTTAAACCCATCAACTACATACAACCTTCAACAACAGGTTATTAACAACAATATAAGAAACACAAACACTAGTAAATCTCAGAATTATAAGCGAATGAATAAACACAGAGTGATAATTGGTAGGAAGCTGTACAAATGATGTACTTACTGAATTTTATTTTAGGAGATCTCAATCATCTATTATATACTCGTAAGTCCGTAGACAGAGGTATTTATTAAAGGCCACTACCTTAAATTCTCTTTGGTATTTATATACTTAAAATAGTCTATGTATAAGTCTAATATGTCAGTGCCAGATTTTTTTTTCTGTTTCTCAAAAAGTACATGCGCGATACGGCTGGTGGTATTTCCTATGTCTGTAATCTTTATAAATAAATCTTAGTTAAAATAAAATAAAAAATACGCTTTAATAGCTATAATAAAAAGTATAAAATAAAGTACAAATTATATATGAATGTGGATCGAACCTGCGAACCTGCGTCCCTTCTGCGTATAAAATAATATTATAATTAATAATAACTGTAAAAAAGCGTGGAGCGCTTACTTACCATTAAATATTACAAATAAGTCATACCTATTAGTAGTAACAAACACCCTACGTTTTTTTTTACAATCAGTGGCTCATTTGTTGCCGAGCGGTCCTGAGGATGCCTAGTTTAGAGGCGAAACACGTATCGAATTGGTTTTCGGATTTTTGTTAAATATTGCAGCGTTGTGATTCTGAGAGTTCTGCCGTATCGCATGGTTGTGTCGAGTTGGTGAGATTTTGTGTCACTATTGTGCATACTACTCTGCTATTATCACATTCCCCTCTATCAGTGAGAGTGCGGATTGGCAATCTTAGATTATTTTGTGTGTATCCAAAGATAAACGGGATTGACAATCCCGGTGTGTGGTGGACACTCCTAAAATATCCATTCTATAATAATAAATCAGTGAGCCATAAGAGGCAGAAAGATGGCATACAGTGGGCTTATTTAGTGGGTGAGTGTGGTTGATAGTGGCCCCAGAATTGATACTCTCTCTTCGTTGCCCTGAACGACAGGGTATGCCGGTAGAAACATCTTTTCCCGCCTGTCAAATAAAAAAGTGTGACAATAATACCGGATCGTATTAAAAAATAATCAACAAATTTCTTAATTTATTGTATTGTCATCGATCCTTGATAAGTGTGAAGTTTGAATTTAATCCCGAAGTTTTGATGTCGGTAAAAATCACGTTCAAAGATTACGTACCTAATATAGATAATCTAATTATACAGCCGACGATAATATAAAGCGTGTCCGTTAGCTATACAGATCTAGGAATTATGACCATCAAGCGAAAAAAGGCTCATTCCTGTTTACGTGAGACTAAGATTATTTACTTATCATCACGCCATCTCCCTAGGTAGGCAGAGAGAACAGAGTGCCAAAAGGCTCTATGCTTGTATCTTCCTCAACTTTCATAATTATCTTTATACACGCTCGCCGGTGTCGGGGACTCCTGACTCCACCTTCCTTCAATACATGACCGGTTTGGTCTAGGTAGGTTAGCCTTGGTCTCCCACTTTACAGTCGCCTCGTGCGACATACTCGCGAGAAAGAATTGGGTGATACTTTTATTCTTAGTCCATCACAGTACTATAGATAATACTCAATTTATAGTAGTCTTGTAAATGCCTATGTTTACACAAAGATACACTATCAGACTATCGTGTATATAGTGTTTGCTTGCGAGCACTTAACCCAAGGGTTCGAAGTGTTGACACGGTACTGACGCTCATGTTAGATCCGCGTCCGTTAAGTGCGATGCTGTCATAGCTTGTTAATATTGTTCGCTAGATAATGCAAGATTTCATAGGGCCTGTTATTAAAATAACTTTATGTTTTTAACACGACAGTATGAAAATAATTACTTATATTTATTACAAACTAGAAGTTTTACACGCGTGCTTCAGATAAAAAAATATGATATATATTAAGAGTAATCGTTAAGGAACGGTTTTAGGAGATTTGGCGGGAACATGGAAGAATCATGTCGTCGCTCTACGTTATTCTCCAAAACTTATGTTATTTCAAGTATTAATGTGTAAAAGTAATGGTATTTTACTTATTTGTATATATGCAAGGTTGGCAAGTGATATAATGCAGCGTAACGTGTTTTTTCGTGTTGCCTCCAAAACTACATAAAAGCTTCTCAGTAAAGTTGCCACCAATTTAGTGAGACATGACTTTGATTTAACTATGACAAATTTTTATATGACTGACTTCGAAAGTGATTTGTTTGATGAACTAAACTTACCTGTGGAGAAGAAAACCCTAAATGAGCCATTGATTAATACTCAAACCGAGTAGCCATTATTAAAATAAAAAAAAAACCGTTCCTTATTTAAAAGTCTTATTAAATATTAAAATACTTTCTATACATATACAATTACATACAATTTTCCTTCTCAAAATTTGAAGTCTCAAAAATACTATTGATTTATATAGAATGTAGGCATAGAAGTATTCGTTATTTTTATAAAGGTAGGAACATCAACGTGAAAATGTTTGATGATTATAAAACGTGATAGTTAGAAGTACTATTAATCAAGAATGTGTGATAAATAACCATAATATATGATGATCTTTCGTCTTAAATTATCACTGTTACTTTCATCGAGGATAAACAACGTAACCAAAAAAAAACTATTTTTATAAAAAAGTAGCCATCTTACTTATGTCAAGCTCGGCTATTCGTATAAAAAAAAATAATGAATAAAGAAAAAAAAATGTCTTCATTACGCAATATTGTGGGTTAAGGATATAAGCAAGCTTGGCACGGTTTGTTTTATCGATGGATCAACATACTGTTCATGGAAACGTCTCCCTGCTTCCTAGGATCACCTTAGCTTTACTACTAGAGATTTCTTCTCCACTCCTAGATTAAGGAAATAACGAGTACAATTGACCAGCGTAGGCAAATGTACACTACATGTGGCGCACAGTTCGCTAGTCTTCGTTGTCATAACCAATGTCACCGATACACGGTCAGGAAGACAAATAATTAAATATTCAACAATAAGGTTGTTTTGGTTATATCTCTCGGTTCCTGATATAATAGATAAAACGGTGTAGGTTTTGTCTATCAAGAGCAAGACCATAAAACCTAAAACAGTTGTTTTGGATTTAGAGACATCCAAATACCCTAATTATAGTTATTTTTTTTTCTTGTTTCATCTTTAATGTTCAGATACAAGCTCTGTTACAACTTCCTAGCATTAAAGATAGAGATAGACATATCAAAATGTTGAAACTTCAATAGTATGCTATTTCTTTTCACAATATATTATATACTCCATTATTAGGCATGGGACCCACAACTCCAAAGAAGGATTTACGTCATACTCAACCTTTGTTGCCTCCAAAAAGTTTATTTTTTTACTTTTAATGTGATAATTTCAAATAAAAAACCGATAAGTAGGTCTTTTGGCGGGAACGTGAAAGAACGTCATCACTCTACATTATTTACCAAAACTTGTGTTATTTTAACTTTGTGTTTTTTTTATTTTTAGTACCTATATTAATGTGTCATAGTGGTGGCATTTTGCTAATTAACTATTTGTGTATGTTTTGGCAAGTAATATAACGCCGCACGTAACATTTTTTTTCGCGTTGCCTCCAAAACTCCATAGAAGTTTCCAGCAAAATCTCCATCACTTTACTGAGGTATGAATGAATTGACTATGACTAATTTTGTATGACTGACTGTAATTTGTTAGGCAAATTAATTTTATTAAACTTGATTGATGCAACATGAAATTTGACACTGGCAACAATGTTTTAGGTTGATTGCCATAATATAACAACAAGACGAAGAAGAAAATAATAAATAGTAAGTTAAACAAATTAAAATGTTTGCAGAGAAGCGCTATATATTACGCAGACAAACAAGATACCTACTAGAGTCACGTAATAAAGACATAGGTATATTTTTAAATATCAAATTTTGACGCAAGTGTAACTCGTCATAGACATCAAATTTGACACTGGTAATAATGACTTGGACTGATTACATTAATCAAAAAAGAAGAAAACGATAATTTTATTAAACTGGCTTGATGCAACATGAAATTTGACACTGGCAACAATGGTTTAGGCTGATTGCCATAATCAAAAACAAGACGAAGAAGAAAACAATAAGTAAAACTTACTACTTACTTTACACTTAAACAAATTAAAATTTATGCAGAAAAGCGCTATTATAACACAGAAAAACAGGATGCTAAGTCACGTAATAGAGACATATATTTTTTTTAATATCACATTTTGACGTAGGTAAGTGTAACTCGCCATAGGCATTTGCTTAAAAGCAATAAAGAGTTAGAAACAATTATTTCCTTACTCATTAATCAAGTTTTGCTCTTAGCAGTGCATATATTATAATGTTCATTAAGTAGGTTACCATAACTTTGAATTTTATCTTTAAAGATTATCTGTTATTTTAAGCGTGGCACAGCCCAATAAATAAGTTATGTACTCGGTAGAAAAAAAAACGTTTATAATTCTGAGTTACGGTAGAATATAAAAACGGTACCTACATTTGAATTTATAAGTATTTCTTATGTTAATTAATTTTGGTGTCAGTATAATTAATATACGTAACATAATATCATAAAAGATTTACTATAATCTCAGGGATTTATTATAATATGTATTTTGTTGCTGTTTCTACTAGAGTTAGTATTGAATGGTAGTTTTTTGATTCAATACCCTGAAATAACCTAACTTGCACTAACTGTATCGATATCCTTATGGGTTTCGGAGCTCCGATATTTTGCAGAATCTGATTAAAATGAAAAGTCAACCCTAATTTTAACAGGATTAATTACTTTAGGCTAACACAAAGTGCGAAAATGTGAAATCGAAAATAACAGTCACGAGCACGATCGGGCGTCACCCAAGACGAAGAAGGAATGTATTATCGAAATTCGCAGTCCCGAGCTGTATTCCAGGAGATGCATGTTCAAATCCTGCTTGTGACTGTTATTTTCGATTTCAAATTTTCTCACTTTATATTAATTTATATGTGACTAATTGTTAAGGGTGTCGTACTCGTATAAGGCCTATTCTGGTTTTCCCATCGGTAATAAACTCAATCACAACAACATAATAAACTGATACTTAGTTTATATTTAGAACGGACTATCCAATGACGTAAGAATAGACTTTGTAAAACACCTTATTATGTCAGGTAAAGCAAAACAAAATTGTTATTTAATAACCACCTTCAGTTTCAAAACAGACCAATAACGCCATTTGCGAATGAGGAATAGTGAATTAATTATAAATGAGCTTTAATTCATACTTACTTACTTACTTATCATCACGCCATTTTCCTTGCGGGGTAGGCAGAGAGAACAAAGTGCCAAGAGGTTCTATTCTTGCATACATCTCTCGCTTCCTCAACATTCATAACTCTCTTCATACACGCTCGCCGGTTTCGGAGACTCCTGACTCCACCTTCCTTCAATACATGACCGATTTGGTCTAGGTAGGTGAGTCTCGGTCTCCCCCTGTACCTACATCCTTCCACTTTCGCATTGTATATCTTCTTAACCAGTCGCTCGTCCGGCATTCTTTCCACATGTCCGAACCATCGGAGCATTCCCTTTCGCATCTTTACACCAATACTCTCTTTCATACCTACTCGCTCTCTTACGTCATCGTTACGAATGCGGTCAGTCAGCCTCACTCCACAGATTCTCCGCAGAGATCGCATTTCGACCGCATTGATTTTACTCTCATGCTCCTTTTTGCATACCCAACTCTCGCTTCCATACAATAACGTTGGGACAAGCACTGCGCTGTGTATTGCGACACGTGCCTTCTGGTTGAGGTGATGACTGCCGAGAAGTTGTCCCAATGCTCCGTTCACTCTATTTCCCGCATTCACTCTTCTCTCTACATCAGTGGTGTACCTTCCATCCCGACTGAATCCACATCCAAGATATACAAATTCATCCACTTGTTCTAGCCACCATTTCCTATTGCTACTCTAACATCTGTTCTTCTCTTTCAAAAACCATTATTTTGGTTTTGCTCACATTCACACCTAGGCCCCTTTTCTTACAATCTTCTGCCATTACGTCGACTAGGGTTTGCAGGTCAGCCGCGGACTGCGCTAATAAAACCGCATCGTCTGCATATAGCAGAGACCTAACCACTGAGTCGCCCATCTGAACTCCCACATTCATTTCATTTAACCTATGTAGACATTTATCCAGATATATGATAAACAGTCTGGCTGATAGACGTAGCCCTGTTTAACGCCGATATTGACATCAAACCAGGGTGACATTCCATCATCCAGCCGCACACAAGCTCTGCAGTCCATGTAGTTGGACTGCACCGCTTGTAGCAGTCTACCGTTAATATAATATTCCGGCAAAATGTCCCAAAGTTCCTTTCGTACAACCGTGTCAAATGCTTTCTCCAAATCCACATAACTGCAGAAAACCCTCTGGCCTACAGCCAGATGCTTCTCCACAATGTTGCGCAGAGAAAACACTTGATCCTTGCATCCTCTTCCACACCTGAAACCTTCTTGTGCCTCACACAAAAATTCATCAGACACCATCCTCATTCTCCTTTCAATAATCTTACCATACACTGCTGCCAAACTAGTCAAGCTTATGGCTCTGTAGTTTGCACAGTCATAACGTGAACCCTTGTTTTTAAACAAGGGCACGATGACTGCGCTTCTCCAGTCCTTGGGAAATTCCTGAGCTCCAACATAAATTGAGAAGCATCAGGAAGAATTCCCAGACACATGAGCCTCCAAGCTTGATCATCTCAGCAGACTGGTATCTGCTGAGATGATCAACACACTATATTAATACTTTAATTCATAGGTCTAAATAATACCTACATTTTATCTGTGATTTCCGTGGAGTACACTTTTTGAATTACGATTCTAAAAAAACAATGTTTTCAATTTAAATATAGTGAGTTCAGCAATTGTAGTTAATTATGTAGAAAAACTTACTAAATATAAACACATTAATCAACAAATGCCTAATGATTATAAACTACGGAATATTCATTTTTCTTCTAACCATGAGGTCAAATGTTTATACACTGGGTCGTACAAAAAATATCTTCGGGTTTTTCCCCAAGAAATGATCAGTATCAGTACCAACCAAAATACTTTAATAGTCTCAGAACTCGGTCACATAATGGAAATCTGAGTGTATTATACCTTTGTGGACAAACGCATGAAATAAAAAATAATATTTAAAAAAATATGTTAATCTGCTTCCAAAGTCCCAATAGTGAGGTATTATAATTATTTTTCACTTTGTGTTTAATGTATAGTGCTAAGCATGTCAAATGCTAAAAATATATATAAGTATTATAAGGGATGAAAAATAAACAAATAAACAAAATGCGTGCGTTTTTACTGAGACAATTCAATAAAAAACTCGTTAACGATTAAGCATATAGAGAAACTGTCAAATCTGTTTTTGTTAATCTACGTAATTAGAGTCCTTGACGAACTTAGGCATAGCTTCTTAAAATCCAAGTTACACAAAGACAGTAATGAAACGTTTAATAGAAAATGCGGTTACAGTTCTAAAATAACCGAAAAGGTTATATTTCATCTGCCACCAGAACCTTATGAATATTATAATATTCATTATAATATCAACACAATATTATGTATTACTTCAATTTCAATTGACTGATATACTTTTACGATTTTGAGTGTACACACTACAAACTATTACATTAATCACTTTAAAGTATATCAAGGTTGGCTAGCGTATTTGCCGCCGGCGGACCACTGAAGTAATGTTACACAGTGACACAGTGGTCCGCCAATACGGCACACGGCGGGTTTATTTAGAGGGTGAGGGCCCCACACTACCCTGTTCGTTGCCCCGAACGACAGGATGTGCGGTAGTGTACATTTTTTCCCGGCTTAGCGAAAAAAATGTGTATAGCCAGCGTAAGCCGCCAATTAGCTTGAATAAAAAAATTCTCGTCTACTTAAAAAAAGTCATTAGCATGTCTGATCTATCTATTAATGTTTTGTGTTCAATGATGCCTAAATAGCATAATACATATTTTTTTTCTCATATATCTTAATTGTACAGACATAGTTACAGCTTTATAATAGTATAAATTAACTAAATACCTTACATCTTTATTATAGATAATGAATTTTTTTAGTCTGTGTTAAGTGTCTTGTTTTGTTTTTATTTTAGGCAAAACATTCGATTTTCGAATATTAGATAGATTTTCGAATATTGGTTTGTCCACTCCTCCTATTTGGTTTTATGTCTATGTAAATTATTCTTGGCGGCATTTATGAATTGACATAAAAATTGATAGTCATAAACGCAAATTGATACTTGTAAATAATTTTATTGCATATGAAAAAACCTTATACACGGAAGTTAAGTAATAAATGTAAACGAAACAAATTGTCACCGTCCAGCGTCCTCATTACCAGTGATTCCCCCGTTTTTTTTAGCGTGACATGAAGAGTATTTACAAATTGTGCTGCATTTGTTGTTGAGCCAGAATAAATTTGAATGTCACTTAATACATTGACTTATAATGACTTGTTTGATGTGAGCAAATATGCACGGAATTTTACCGTAAAACTGTGATCTTTATTTTAGTGCAGTGTGGACATTCATCGCCTAAAGACGACATTGAAGACATTATACCTAACAGTACGAGGTCAATCGTAACAACAACAACCTATATTTATTTTAATTTTCAATCTTATCTTATTTTTAGCGTTATTCTCGATCTATCAAAACTCGAAAACGGCTGGACCCATTTTGACGAAATTGTTTGTGTGTGTTTGGAACTCAGCTTCTGGATGATTTCGATTTACATTTGGACATACATGGTCCTGAAAGATCAGGACTATAATTATCAATTTTTGACAAAAAAATATTTCAATTGATTTTGCGTAGGTATATCAGAATACATAGCCACAAAATGTCACCCAAAACCGCTACGCCTTGGGCCGCTAATGGTAGGCAAGTGATGGGTCTAGGCCGTCTAGGGCAGTCCATCACCCTAGTAGAAGCAGATCCGGGTTGCCCGCTTGCGTTTTCCGCAAGTGCCTACCGAAGAGGGAGGATTAGGCTCACCCTTTTTGCCACAAAGGATTTCCTCGCTTAAGAAAAATAAAACATAAAAAACTACATCTGCCGGGTTCAGCTAGCTACTGATAAAAAATATATGCAATCACATCTCGAGCTTCTTCTACGCACGTTCTTGTAAATTGTTCTTACTTATTAACTTAGGGTTTTAGTTTTAGGGTGTCGCCAGTTGTTCCTTCTCATAACAGACAAGACTCTTTACAAACAGGCCCTAGCTTTATAGGGGCTGTAAAAAAAAAAGGATGTCCACAGGTAACTACAATTCTTTGCACTTAGTTGTCTGATAATTAGGTACTATATTAGCTGCAGTCAATAACGCTGGTTCGAGACAACAAAAGTGAAATGTCAGATATTTGAATTTTAATACTAGTAAAAGTAACACACAGGAATAAATTACATTTCATTATATTGCATATTTAATTTTTCCGTTTGGGACGGACTTAAGACCTGAGCTCACTTGACGGGATGGCGCGGGATGGCACGGCAAAGGATTTTTGTAAGAGGAAATGAATTTGAATCTTATTATAATACTTTTGGCACACAAATTTCATTGATATCGTTACAAGTAGACTGAGCATATCACGGCATGCCGCGGGATGCCACGGTAGGCTTCGGGACGCCATGGCGGGCTTCAGTACGCCTCGGCGGGATTCAGCATGCCTTGGTACGTACCTACGTACAGTAGGGCGGGTCAAGACGCCTGTTATCTTAAAACATTGAACAAGTTGCTAAATTCACGTTTATAGCTTATGTACCCAGAATTTTTTTCCTTTTATTTCGCCACGTATACGATACTAGGCTCGAGTGGGTCAGTAGTCAGTACACCGTCTCCCGTGTGACCACCAAAACAGGTAGCGGGAGATAGCCGCTCATTTCATATTCGCGAAATAAAATTGTGTGCAGCGCCTTGACAGAACTTTAAGGTACCTATACTCTTCCAATTACTTTCACTTTCACAATAGGTATTAGTTAGGATTTTCTACGCCTGTTTACGAATAAAGTTATAGTTATTAGTATGTAAGTATTTACTCCGTCGAATTTTAAGTGAATAGATGTCACTATTAGGCAAAACTTATTAGAAACGCTTGCTTTGAGTAGTGAAATGGAAATTTTACTTATGTTTTGTACTAAGGCTACAACCGCATTCGCAGTTATGTTAGTTAATAGAACATAATATATTTATGCCTCTACATCAATAATAGTAATATAATAATAATAATGTTTATTCTTCAAAGTTATTACATTATTTAGAGGCTACATGCCTCTAGACTTCTAAACTAGGTGTGAACCCTGTATATCAGAAGTCAGTGCTCTCTCCTATTTTGTTATTTTAGAATCATTTTCGTTTAAAATATTTCTGATAATTTTATGTGCTTGCGCGCGCGCGCGCGCGTGTTTTTGTGTGTGTGTGTGGATGTTGAGGTGTGTGTGTGTTTTCTGTGCGTGTGTGCGCGTGTGTGTGTGTTGGTTTGTGTGCGTGTGTGTGTGTTCGTGTTTTTAGTTATTTTTCTGTTTCCTCATAATAGAGTTTTATAAGCAATTCTTAAGTTTTAAGTTAAGATCCTGTATTGCCAAAGGATAGAAATTTAAAATTTTATTAATTTTATTACTTATATGTATAAGTAGATGGCAAGAAAATTGTATTGTCGCCTAGTTGATGCCGTACGGTATTTTACAGGTTCAATAACATTAATAATTGTCCTTTTATTGCGAAGTTTTTTGAGTAATATGGAGTAGATAGACTAAACACAAAGTGAAAAATGTGAAATCGAAAATAACAGTCACGAGCAGGATTTGAACCTGCATCTCCTGGACCGTCCAGATGCTTTGCCAATTCAGCCATCGTAACAATTGCTCCTGACTGCTAATTTCGATAACATATTCATACTTAACGTCTTTGGGTGACGCCTGCGCCATCTGTCGGAAGTATTTTCATACATTATACCGACTAGGTAAACTTAATTTTACAACTAAGTTTTTTACCTAATAATGACGCAAGCCCTATAATTATTTAGATATTTTTATATATATTTTTAGCATTTGACATGCTTATAGTAGATAGATGTTTTTGGGAATCACCTGGTAAATAAAAAGCTGCCTAACTTTTAAAACTTGGCTCAAGTTATACAGTGTTTTTGTTGGAAATCTATATGGCTTATATACCATAGTTTTGAGCAAAGACCTTTGTGCCCTTTCGAGTTGTAATGTAACAAATACATTTTGAATGAAGAAATACAATATCCTATAACGTATTGAATCAAAGCATGATAAATTGTTCGCAGAAGTACAAGATCTGCTACGCATCTCAGTTTTTTAAGACCCATATAAGTTTTCGTACTCTTAACGTTATCAGTTTTATGTGTTGTTTCCAGGATAATTTCTCATCCAAGATGACTGCAAGATATGTAACTGTATAGACTCTTTTTACAATATGACAAGAACATTGTAAAATATGTAGAAAGTTACAGTTGTGAATACGAATCTGTAAATTTTCTGGTTTTACATGGGAATTACTAAATTGTACAAATGTGATCTAGTGTTAAAAAATTTTGTGTAAGCCATAGGCTGACTGTGTTTAGACCCAACTCTGTGTTTTGTTGAGCTTCGTTCCAAGTCTCTACCCAAAATATCAAAACTGTGTCATCGGCGTGTGTAAAAATTTTACCTTTACTTAATTTCAAATGGCACAAGTCATTTATGTATATTAGGAAAAGACTGGGACCGAGGATACCGCCTTGTGGGGCTCCATAGGCAACTGTAACATCCGAACTTACTGTGTTGCCTGTTTTAACTTTTTGCATTCGGCTTATAAAAAAATATAAAAAAAATTAAAGACCATTCCTTTAACACCATACCTTTCCAGTTTATCAATAAGAAAAGGGATCTGACTGTATCAAAAGCCGTGTAAGATTAATAAAAACTCCAACACATTTTTGTTTAGTACCTATCTATCAATAAAGCATATAAGTGTACCAATGATTGTACGAACTAAGTAACATAATAATATAAGTATTACCATAACGTTGTGAAAGCTTTTGGCACTATCCGACAAAATAAAATTTTATATTGTAAAATTTCTAATCGCGGAAGAATTAAAATACGCTAGACATATGTTACATAACAGTTAAGGTGATTATATCACACAGTTATAATTCCGTAACATATTGGATTGTGACCGATGTCAGTGGATGCAAATTTGTCCCACATGAGTATAAGTAATGGCGACTGTATTACAAACTTGCTGCGAATAATCCGCTATAGAATTTAATACTTTGTAATGGCTTAATTTTTTCCCCTATTGTTGTAAACTGCAAGAAGTATGTATGTGCTTAGAATTGAATGGTGCGTTAGTCAATAGTGATTGTTTGTTATCTACGCTAACACGAATATGATAAAACTCTAGTTTTTGTTTAGTTCGATTAACCGCGTTAACATTTCATATGGTAATTATCGCTTTAAACGAGTGTATACAGAAATACAAGTAGACTCTGTTCCCTCACTCATAGTTCTATTCCAACACGGAGAGAGAGAGAAGAAATAACAGAGAGAGAGAGCAGAACCAACGGCTTTCCGAGCGCACAGGGGTAAAACATGGCTACCTTACCTTCCTAACTCCGAGCTACTATTGAGAATTTCTTGACGGAATATAACCCGCACACCCCGTCGTTCGAGGCAACGAACAGGGTAGTGTCCTCACCAACTAAATAAGCCCGCCGTGTGCCGTCTCACCCCCTATACTGGCGGATCAATGGAACTATGTGGTGGGATTCTGAACCTGAGACCTCATGATTCATTGTATACACTACCGTTAGACGACCGAGGTAGTTTATTTGTCAAACAAAGTGGAAACTACTACACTCAAACTCTTAAGGGCGGAACAGATGCTGTTACAGACGGCTAGAGGGTCTGTTATATGTCGCTGGCCTCATATTAAAGAAAAAAATAATTATTCAAACACAGTCTTTATAGAAATTTTGATTAGCACCTGTTTGTATCAATCTGATCCTGAGAACCAGTAAACTGATTGTGATACGGTTTATATAAAAATCAAAAACGACGATTTCATATTTAACCTCTAATATATTGCCGCCATGTTTCTGGTTAAATTTTTTATATGGTAAGCCAGTTTAGTTTTAAAACAGGGTTATCCAAAGGTACTCGTTAACTACAGTTAATGACGGATACAGTACCGTACCGTGAACCGTAATTAAATATAATTTGTAGTCCTAATCATGTCTTACTATGTAATATTTACACCATGACCGCCGACCGTAGCGAAAAGTAGTAAATATTCTTAAAATATGTAAAGCAATAACATAGTTTTCTTTGATTCTCTTTTAAATAGGAAAAGGTTAACTATCTTTTGATTTATTTTTTCGGACGTTAACGTCCGTATACCGTTCTTTATTTAAATAAATTACTTTATTTAAAAAAAAATATTTAAATAAAGAACGGTCGGTGCTGCTATGTGGCAGCCGAAATCTTTATATTTCTTAGTCCATGGTAAGTAAAAAAGTTGCATTTCTGTGATAGTCTGATGGTAGAATCTAGGACTGCAAAGACCATGGCATCGAAGTACAGTTCGAGATCTCCAAATACACTCAGTTCTGACTTTTCTAAATTATGTTAGCTGCAAATAAGGTTTGATTAAGTAAACTTGCATGCCTGAGAGATTTTCTCGGGGGCTTCTGAAATCTGCCAACCTGCACTGGGCTCGCGTGATGGATTACGGCCTAAATCCGAAGGAAATGTAATATGATTCCGGTGGCCCGCCAATAAAGGCGGAGAGACGGCACACGACGGGTTTCTTTAGCGGGCGAGGGCCCCACACTACCCTGTTCGTTACCCCGAACGACAACATTTTTTCCCGCCTTAACAAAAAAAATGGCCTCAGGACACTTGACTAGACAGCTAAGTCTGTAGACTTCATTCATCATTCATCAGTCATTTTTCTAAAACATCTTTAATGTATTCTGTTACAGTTTTATAATAATATATATTACTTAATACACTAATGTCACGCCATCAATATAAATAATCATTTGAATGCAAAATGCGGAATGTTTTTAAAGGAAGGGTATGGACAAACCGTTCGCAAGGACGTAGAGTAGACGTGTTATGTAAGTAGCCGATACATATTACGAAGAGGTATCTATATATATAGGTACATATACGTTATCCCACTTGATCTGGAAAGATCTATAACATAGTTAATTGAAAAGATCTCTTAGGTAATCTACAGCTAATATGAGATAGCAATATAAATAATAAAAATGCAAATGAGGCAGTTTGTCAGGAAATAAGGTTCAGCTCAAAATCATTTCACTTTTGAATACAGAGTAAACATGAGTTCTTTTTTGTATGAAATGGCAACAGCCAACTAATAGGCAAAAACTGCATATGGATCATTGATGTATATGTACGTAGTAACATATAATTCAATGATATGGATATTAAAAAAAAAATACTGTAACACAACATAGATAAAATTATCCATAATTACTGTGACAAACATCATTCGAGTTCACGGATTCTGATCGATAATATGTTAATTAATTATAATCTGTCAGTTTCTAATAGCTAGCGAACCGTATATAATTCGTAGTAATCGTTCCTATTAGCTATACATGAATCGGAAAATCCCCGATAATGACATGATACTTTACGGGTAGTTAAGTTTGGACAGTTGTCTAAAGTATTTTTTATTTCTGATAGTGCCGGTCGAATAACCACCGTTCATCAACCAAGGGCAACACCAGGCTGCGCATCATACATCACTAGATACGTTTATATAAGTGGGCATAGCATTGGCTAAGATGTCATACAGCTGATGTGCCCCCAAAAACTGGGCGTGCGAATCCATTCATCCATCCATCAGCCTTTTAACGTCCACTGCTGGACATAGGCCTCCCCAAGAATGGGGGATAGTGCTGTAATCGCACGCTTGGCAGGCGGGTTGGCGATCGCAGTGGATGTTGTTAATACTCGAGGGAGTGCTGCTGCACACTCCCCCGTTATTCCCTCATTCGGCTCTTACGGCTCCCATGGGTGGAGAGGGGTTCTCAATCAATTCAGCAAATCTTTAATTAGTTTTATTTATTTTGATCTGTATTTTAGCACTTGACATGCTCATATACATACCTACAAATGATTAATAAAATCATAATAATCGTATTATGAATTTTAAATGCAAAATTAAACTTACTATATTGATATTGGAATAAAATGTAAACATGTATTGTTAAAATTACCAGCTCTGTCCATTATCTGTCCACATGAAGGAAATACCTGCAAACAAAAAATATATAATCAATAAAAACATTAATCCACATTATATTTAGTTTTATGTACTACTACTTACTATTCAATGCATTATCTCTCGTTGAGACGTTGACAAGATAGTCAATTAGTCAATTTGGGCAAATTAGGACGCCAACAAATTAGTGAGGGTGGGTAATGCGAGTGAAATCCTATTTAATAATATATATTTTGTCAAGCCTAATAAAATAACAAAAAATGCTTTAAAAAGTAACAAATTAACCAAAAATACAAAAAAAAAATACTATTTAATGGCTCCTAATAAACAACTATTAAATAAAGTAAACATAATACCTGATAATTTGACTTTAATTTTTTAGTTTTCTTTCATCGCCTTTTTTTTATTTCGTTTGTCTTTGTTTTTTTTTTATTTTGTTTTTTTGAAGTTATACTTTTTTAGGCGCGTTATGAAAAAATGATGAGAGTGAAATTTTAAGATGCGCGCGCATCACTGTAACACAAAAGTAACAGGTAGATGCGCGCGCATCACTAAAGTAAACATAATACCTGATCATTTGACTTTAATTTTTTTCTTTTCTTTCATCGCCTTTTTTCCCTTTCATTGTTTTTTTTTTATTTCGTATTTTTGAATATAATACTTTTTTGGCGCGTTATGAAAAAATTATGAGAGTGTAATTTTAAGATGCACGCGCATCACTGTAATTTGTAACAGAATCTTCAGTCCGTCTCTTCAGTTCAGTCAGTCAAACCGATCTTCTGTAAGACTTGGTACTTTCCCGGCCAAGCCAGAACCTTCATGCTGGGAAAAAGAGTTCTACCACTAAAAATCTTTTGACTTTTACATTTATAATATTAGAAAGGATTTATTATTCGCTGTTCAAAATCACTCAGCGTTTTATTTAGAACTTGGCTATCACGGCATCCTTTTTCTTTTTTTGATAAGGCGGGAGAAAATGTTCCTAACCGCACACCCCGTCGTTCGGGGCAACGAACAGGGTAGTGTGGCCTTCACCCACTAAAGAAACCCACCATGTGCCGTCTCTCCGCCTTTATTGGCGGGTCACTGGAACTATGTTACATTCCATCGGTGGTGCTATCACGGCATCCTCGCCTAATATTATGCAGGTAAAGGAAGAAAGGTTCTGAAGAATTTTAAATTTCGTAACCTTCCTTACCGGGGTCCAGTACACATTACTAGTTATCCTCATTTAAAAATGTTGGGATAAAATAATCCACGCTGCGGTTTCATAAAATGAAAAACGAAACAATTATTACCATGTTCTTAATTTTTTAATATACTTGATACCTATATCTATACTAATTTGTACACACCGAGACGCACCCATCTAATTTCCTAGATTATTTATAAAGCTGTAACAGAGCTGCGTCTGTACATTTAAGATATTTGAGAAAAAAATACTTTATTAGGCTATATAGGCGTGTCTGAACATATAACAATTTTTTTAGATTTTTTGTCTGTCTGTTTGTTTGTTCGCACATCACGCCAAAACTACTAGACAGATTTTGATGGAACTTTTTTATTTGGTAGCTTTTGATTAGACTTAAAAACTGGTACACATTTTATCCCGCTACTATATCCGGATCCTGAGATATAACCTGAAAACTAGCTTTTGGCTGCGGCGGAGCCGCGGGCAAAGGCTGGTGTAATAAAGCTTAACTACTATAAGTACCTACCTAGTTTTTGCAGTTGTAACATTACATAAAAACTACTGGTAGTTTATTAAAAAAAATATATTAACCTACTTTAGTAAGCTTATGACAGCTCTATCTAATCTACATACGCGTGTTTAGCGTATTAGAATTCCGTAGTCCATAGTTATTATACTAAGTATACAATTTATGACCAGAGACAAGATTAGCACATCGTAGCTGTACCAGATGCAACAATAATCTTCGTCTAAAATCTTAATTAGGAATCTCCTGTGTTTGTCTCTGTCAATACTCAATGAATCCCAAAAGCAATTCATGTATAAAAATTTGTTTTTTTCAGCAAACTGTAGGAAAAATAACAGGTCAATATAATTTTATCACCTACAAATAACTAAATTAACATCTATAAAATGTTATCAAATACTATATATAACATATGCGAACAGCTGTTTAAACACCGTCAGTTGCGGTGAAGAATTATTCGCATTAGAAAGAGGTTACGTTGCGGTCACATTATCGAGCGAAAATGCTTTTCCCGCTCTTTTTATACCACTTCAAAAAATCTGCCTTATTAATAGACGCAGTATAACCTCTGAGTAGTTATTCAGTCGTTTGTCTTTGTTACTAATATGACAGTTTGACGTTGAAAGAACGGAACAAAACACTGAATAACTATTCGGAGCTTATACAATGTTTATTAGTAAGAGGGAAAGAGTTTCTGAGTTTACCTGACTTTGGAGTGCGTCTTATTTCACATGATGAAATAGTAATCAATGCCGCAATTATATAATTTCGTTAGTAAGCACATTAGCAAATTATTTTTAAGTACACTTATGTATTATTATTAATAATTAAACTGCACTTACTGGATAAGAATCAAGAAAAAATATTGAAAATGTAAATAAAAGCTCTGATTTGCATATTTAAGTAATACCTAAAGTACATAGCATAAATGTACTTATGTATTATAATGTGCAATATGCACTTAAAATCAACCTTCATATTTTATTCTATATTAAATCTTAGATTATAATATTATTACAGACACATTATGTATTTCAAAAAATCTTTGGGCTGTTAACTTCAATCGCTTACGTCAAGGAAAATTAAAATGGCGTAAATTCAGTCGAATATTTACGTAAGTTAAACAACGGTGAGAAAAATGTTCCTAACCCCGTCGTTCAGGGCATCGGACACGGTAGTGTGGGGCATCTCCCACTAAATAAACCCGCCGTGTGCTGTCTCTCCGCCTTTATTGGCGGGCCACTGGAACTATGTGTTAAGCTTTCACGCCCTAACCACTGAAACGATGATTTTGCTTAAGTACATTATTGTCTGAAGCCCAGAAAAAGACATAACAATTTATTATCTCGGAAAAATAGAATATCAATGTTAATTGAATGCTCCATATAGAGTGCCGTATTTATATAACAAGTCCACGCAGAGAAAGTTGCGGGCATAATCTAGTAATAAATATACTAGTACTTACTCACTTACTTATCATCACGCCATTTACCTTGCGGGGTAGGCAGAAAGAACAGAGTGCCAAAAGGCTCTATTCTTGCATACATCGCTCGCTTCCTAAACATTCATAAATCTCTTCATACACGCTCGCCGGTTTCGGAGACTCCTGACTCCACCTTCCTTTAATACATGACCAATTTGGTCTAGGTAGCTGAGTCTCGGACTCCCCTGTACCTACCTACATCCTTCCTCTTTCGCATTGTATATCTTCTTAACCAGTCACTCGTCCGGCATTCTTTCCAGTCCGAACTATTAGAGCATTCCCTTTACACCAATACTCTCTTTCATATCTACTCGCACTCTTACAACGTCGTTACGAATGCGTACTATAAATAAATATATATACTAGTAAATGGATAAAAATAAAAAAAAGCAAGTTCGGTCGTCTAGAACCGAGCAATTCCAGTAAGAGCAGACCTGTGTATGCCTATGTTGCCTATTGTCAATGAGGTTATCATTAACCGCTAGCTCGTGAATTCGACAGTAGGTAAGTACCACACTAAACTGAATTCCGAGTAAGCAAAGTGGCAGGTTTATATACTAAAACACAAGCTTTTGGCTGCGGCGGAGCCGCTGGCAAAAGCTAGTAAGGAAATAAGTTTATTTTATTTTCAACAATTGGGACCTATGAAATAAAACCTGTGATTTGTAATTTAACTGTTCAGTCACTCTCTTATAATTATGAACGCAGAACCGTGGCTTTGCCTGCTCTACGATGCAAGAGGACATTTAACAATAATTTTTCTGGGATTTACTAACATTTAATTTATTGTAAGATCTATTGAGAAAATAAAACCCAATAGCTCTTTTTGACCTACATAACTAAGACCCAGATTCACTTTAATGAGGTAATATGAACGATGTATATAATGTGGTAAACAAGAATTTAAGTTTTCATTTCGAATTTACTAGAAGCAGCTCGTTTAATTGTTTCGTTATTGGCCATTAAAAACGTATTATTATTACTTTTGTGAATTTTAAACGCATAATAAAGCACTTACTAAGTTGATACTATCCTTTTTTAATATTTTTAATTAAATATATCAATAAAGTAGAATGTCTAGGTCACCAAAATATATTTCTTGGAAAAAAAAATGCAAAAAAAACATAAGTAGATATACTTTTCTTTTTTGAGTTTAGTTTAATTAAAAAATATAAATACTTTATTAAGTTTTCAGTACAATTGATCATAAAGTGCATTTTACATAACACATTATTTATGAAAGTCAAAAAAGCGAAGCTCTCTTTTTAAAGTAGCTGAGCATGTCAAGCGCTAAAATAAGTACAGATCAAAATATTCTATACCTACCTATACTTTAATATTTCGACATTTATACCCGCTAGTGTCGTACGAGGCGACTAAGAAAAGTAAGTAATTATCACCCATTGCATTACTGGTGAAAGAGCTAGGTACCAAAGGTAGAGTACTCAATTGCTGTCGGTCCCAAGTAGGTTGGTACCACCACCGTCTCCCTTGTGACCGGCCATGAAGCATGTCGGTGTGTTTTGGTTATAGCATGAGGTAGCTGTTTATTCTTTAATTTCATATCTGCGAAAAGAGGTGGTGAGCAGCGGTTTGAAAATACTTTTTGTATCTAGGTACAGTTGGTCCATGAACGACGGTTACCACTTACCATCAGGTGGGCCGTGACTCGTCTGCTACCACAAAAGATAAAAAAGTTTCACAATACAGCGGGGAATTTTACTTTGGAGGATGTTAGATCTTCAATAGGACTGTGTCTGTACATTTAAGATATTGACAAAAATGACTGTAGGCATTAGGCTCTTTAGGCGTCTCGGAAGCGGAACATAAAAAAACATTATTTTTTTCAGAATTTTTCGTCTATTTATGTGTTTGTTTGAAGATACTGCTAAACGGATTTTTATTGAAACTTTTTTTTTGATAGGTCTTAATTAGACTTTAAAATTGGTAAACCGTTTAACTGGCTACTCGTGAACCAGATAGATAATCTAAAAACACAGTTTACATACAACGAAGCCGAAACATTAGGAGGACCTAATATTGTCTTAAGCTGGTCTTCTGTAATAGGGATGTTCTTCCCCGGTCAAGCCAGGTCATTCCTGCTGATAGCAATGCTCTACCAGCATGATTCGTTCGCTCGATTACATGAGTTGGAATAAACCACTAGGTATATATTACATTAAGAGATAAATATAAATTAACATTTTTTGTTAATTCATTACTCAAACGTGGAGATGAATTATAATTATTAATTGCTCAGGTAATGAGATGAGCAGGTCATTCTATCTAGAGGTCAGTGCATAAAAAATTCTAAACACAAAATCAGAGTTAAACATCAATTTATCAGGCGGATGTTGACGAAGGTTTTTATCACACGTACTTTTTTATACTTATCGTTGTGTTATGATCGAACTTGTGTAAATATTTGTTGAAAATCGTGAGTTTATCGTCAAAATTATTTATAATAACTTATTCTTACAAAGAAGTGTAAAAATTATTTAAATACTGCAATTAAGATGTATTAATTGGCAACATAATAGCATGATGATAGACCATAGAGATCTTAGATTTTTATTTTTTTTATACTACTTGAGTGGCGAACAAGCATAGCTGATAATAAAGCCTAACCTTTTTTTTTCGTTTAAGCGGGAAAAAGTTTTTCTAACCGCACACCCCATCGTTCGGGGCAACGAACAGGGTAGTGTGGGGCCCGCGCCCACTAAAGAAACCCGCCGTGTGCCGTCTCTCCGCCTATGTTCACGGGCCACTGGTATTACTTCAGTGGTCCGCCGGCGGCTTACCCTCTCGGGTACCCTCAAAATAAAGCCTAACCTCATGGTAAGCGGTGACCAATGCCTATAGACGCTATTAATACCAGAGGCATCACTCGCGCGTCGCCATCTCCAAAGAAAGGGATAGGTGGTGCATAGGAAGGATAATAAAGAGAGAATAGGTAGAATAATAAGAAGTGGATAGTGTTTGGGCTTCCGGCGCTCTCACTCACCATACGAAACATAACGGTAGGAGTAACTACAGTTGTTTAACGCTGATTAAAATAACTTGTAGTTTAAATGGAAAATACCCAGTATCTAATAACAGGTGTATTGGTAATTCGAGTCCCGATTAACTTTATTTACAATCAAAGCCTTAACTGGCATGTACTTAGGTAATTACGGAAATTCACAATCATTTTTGTAATTCGAGTAGACCGACTTTAGCCGGTAATTTTCGATAATATCCGCGCTCATCGCTTGTGCGCTACCATCAAATTAAAAAAAATATTTCAGAATAACACAAAAAAAAAGATAATTTATTAAACAATGATCTACTATATTTGCAGTCATATAAATTATTTTAAATATTATAAATTAGATTAGAGCTAGTAGGTATGAAAGAGAGTATTGGTGTAAAGATGCGAAAGGTAATGCTCCGATGGTTCGGACATGTGGAAAGAATGCTGGACAAGCGACTGATTAAGAAGATATACAATGTGAAAGTGGAATGTAGGAAAGTGGAATGGGGCAGACCGAGACTAACCTACCTAGAACAGATCGGTCATGTATTGAAAGGAAGGTGGAGTCAGTCTCCGAAACTGGCGAGCGTGTATGAAGAGAATTATGAATGTTGAAGAAGCGAGAGATGTATGCAAGAAGATTACGTCTTCTAAGTAAGCATAAATTAGATAATCACAGAAAACAAGCATTACAAGATCAATTGCTATAAATACCCTATTCTCAAAGATGATATCAGGCAGTCTTAGCTGTGCTATAATAGGCTATGGAATTTTCTCTTTCTTCTCCAAGAAAAATAGAATATATAAAGAATGTTTAACATCAGGCGAAATTCAAATTAGTGCGCTCAATGAAATAAAAACACTGCTCGCTGCACAAAGAAACTCTTTAATAATTTTATTATTAAATTCTATACACGCAGGACAGAGAACTACTCCTTAAGCATGGAATAATCGGAGTAAGGTAAAACTCTAAATGCCTGTTTGACTCTGAAAATTGTATGAACTGTAGGCGCGTCAATACGTAGGATATTGTTTTAAATTAAATAAGAAAAATTATATTTGACTAGTCCATTTTCCTGCAACTTATTTTTTTAAGTTATGACTAAGGCTTATTTACTGCCTTATTTCCCTTATTGCTTATATAAAACGAACCCCGATACCCATCAAAATCATTGTGCGAGTGGTGTTTAATATCTGCGGGTTAATTTACAAACATTTAAAGTCCTGCCTGCTGCCAATGGTGAAGTATCGATACCGACCTCAATCGTAGTACTTTCTGTGCTATATTAGTCTGCCTAGAGTTATCGATACATAAAAGTATTGATAACAAATGACACAATAATTACCGTATACCTAATACAAAACCGGAATAATCAAAAGGAATGCAATTAAGTAATATACAAACTGGTTAAGGTATTTCTTTGAAGATTCCCCGATCTAATTGAAATATTAATTACATATTCAACAAATTTAATGTGCCTAAGTACCTATATAGGTACACGGAATTCAAATCACCTAAAATATGGAAAGGGTCGTCGAAGTACTACGCGACTAACAACAATTTATTTTTTCAGCAATTATTACCAATCGTAAAATCAATCTGAATCGTATAAGGTGAAGTTAGAGAAATTGAATTTAGCTTATTAAATGAAACTTTTTTGTAATTCAAATAAATTAGAAAGAATGACGATTCTTCTTCTTCTTGTTTTATGGCTATTGCAGGAGAATGTCCACAACTTTGCCAATGTCACGTGGAGGAGATAGACCGTCAAACGAAGGAGATTGTTCGGTGATAATAGAAAGGCCGGTGAATATGGTGTCAAATGAAACAAATTACTATGATAATTAAATACTCTGAAACAAACAACATTAACTAACTACATATCATACTAATATCTATTCTTATGTACAGTGCTAAAGTAATTATCCCTCTAAAATTTATTTACAATTTAATCTTATTTACCTTTATGAATTTACAAAGAATTAAAACAAATGGAGTAAATACAAGTGATTTAAATGAGGTAGGACTAGGAATTTCATGAGGTAAAATATCATACAATGAGAAGCGAAGTTTGGTGCAGCTAAAAAAATATATTAGGAATAATGGGATGAGGAATATATATAGATACAAAATGGGATGAGGAATATATATAGAAACAAAAGATATATTACACATATTTACAGCAATAACATTGACGTCAGGTGATACGGGTGGAAAAGAAATCTGTGAAAATGAGCAAGAACGCCTAACAAGTAAGGCAGTTCCAGCATAACCATCTGCTCTGTCATCCCGAAGACAGGAGTAACCTGGAATCCAAAAATGGGTACCAGGAACTAACCATGTCTCAGGGATAGCAAAAACAGATGGGTGAAATTTAGTGACTAAATGCAAAAGTTCATGTTTTTTATGATAAATGCTTTTTATGTTCCACTGGAGAGCTGATATGGGAGCTATGATCAGAATTTGATGGAATGAAACGAAGAAGAGTCTTGGCAACGTGGGACGGTATGCTAGTATTTGATTTAGAGAGTAAACTAATGACCATAGAGAGGAGAGCTTCCAGGACACTGTCATCCTGGGTTATTTGAGGAAGGTTAGAAGAATTTGATACAGAGTTCAAAGCACATCCATTTGACAATAATGATGATGGAGTAGCAATAATATTTCGATGAGAGACCTGATCATATGATTTCCCCAGTGGAGCATGTAGACGTGGGGTGGAGAAAACAGTTTTGCGATATGATGTATGAGAAGGAGAATTAGCAGGCTGGCTCTGAAGATTGGATGATTGTGATGGATTTACAGACGGGCTCAAAAATGTTTTACCCTGTGATACTTCAGCATAAGGTTTAAATGATTTTGGGTGGAGGCGAGATGCTTCATAATAGGAGATATTCTCATTTGCCATTACAAACTTTATAGATTTTTGTCTGCCCTGTTCAGGACAGTCTCTGCTGTTAGCAAAATGCTGCCCCAAACAGTGCAAACATGAGGCTGAAGATTCAGTGACATTGCAAGTGTCACCAGCAAGGGGTTGGGCACAACGGTAACACCTTGGTCTTGATCTACACAGACTTTTGACATGGCCAAACCTACAGCAATTGTAACATTGGATTTTAGGGTACTGATAAGTTTCCACTGGAAGAGAAGTATGGAAACAAAATACTTTAGTGGGTAACTTTTGACCCTGGAAAGTCAGTACTATTGTTTGAGTAGGCGTCCAATTTACCTTACCATCGCTTATAACTTTCCTATTTAAACGACGAGCCTTAAGGACAGGACCACAACCATTAGGGATAGTGAGTGCCTCCACAAACTCATCCATTGATAAGTCCACGGGGACTTGGCGAACAATACCCATTTTAGTGATATTAAATGTTGGTATAGTAGCAACATATTTTGCAATAGATAAAATAGGATTGTCTAAAAATTTGTTGGCATCTTTGGCAGTTTCGAATTGAACTGAGATCTTGTTTCTCCCCACTTTTTTGACACCATCTATGCAAATATTTTCAATTTTATTTTTGTAAAGGAACTGTCCAAACTTAATAATGCGGATTACGGATCCAACCACTGGATCTGGCTCTACACGAGAAATGTGGACAATAAATGGTCCACTGTCCACATCGGTATATTCTTTAACACCCACAACAATTCTAGGGTGAACATATAAATTTTGAATTGAAGCAGTAGCTAGCTCCTGATCTATAATAGTTTTCTTTGCTTTACTACTATCATTTTCATTTTGGGCGGATTGCAAACGACGCTTACCACCTGATTGTACAGACAAACTAGGGGAAGTCGCTCCTTTTCGAATGTCTGGGGGTTCAGGAGGATCAGAGGGTTCAGGGTCCATCGGATCCATCCACACTTCCTTCTCCAGACTTATAAAACAAAATATAAAAAAAACTCTACTGGAAAAAAAACAAATGAATGAACAAAATGACAATCGTACTATGTAAATTTGTACATACCCAATTATACGTAACTAAAACATTAAATTATTATTTATTACACTACATATACTAAACTAATTAGCAAGAGATGGGAATTTAGAGATTTTTGAATTAAAAACCAAAAAATTATTAAAATTTGAACAAAATCTCTCTGACAGGTGTCAAGAATGACGATGATATGCAAAGGCACGAAATAACTAATTTTGAATTTTTCATATTTCAACGGTTTTTACCTATTTTTTTTTCTTTTAAACCACCCCTATATTAATGTAAACAAAACAAAAAAGAGATAATCAAATCGGTTAAGCCATTTTTGAGTTTTAGCGAGACATAACGAACATCAATTGATTTTTATATATGTATAGTTATAGATTTAAAGGGCTCCCTTGGAAACTTTTATACGCTTATACACGTTTTAAGAATTTAATTTTATTAAGTATTACAACATTATTAGGCTTAATTTAGCTTTATTACATTGTTAATATTTTAAATCCTACTGATCGTAAATAATGACACACTTCCACGTCTAATTCTTAATATCCAGAGACGCTTACTTGCTGTAAAGTATTACTAACACCACATTAGAGCTCATAAAGGGTTATTAGAATACAAATTAGTCTCAAGTAAATTGTATAAAATATATTTAAACGTTAGGTTTTATTTGTGTCAGTTATTAGTACTTTATTGTAGATACTTGTTTGCACGTTTAAGATGGTCGGTATCATTTAACATTAACGTTCACTGTTATTAAGAACGGAACAAGTGAACGTTCAGTTAAATTATTTAATACATTATATAGCTTCACCCCTGTATTCCCCGAAAGGGCAGGCAGAGGTGTATTAGACACCCACGATTCGCTAGCTATGTTTAAGTCTCACGTAATAGGAGGCGAGACTATTGCCCTCTACCAGGCACATTTCCAAACTCCGGGCTGCTATTGAGAAATTTTCTTTTTACGAAAAAGCTCAATAACACTGCCCGACATGGTGATCGAACCCGAGACCTCATGATCAGCAGTCGCTCACACTACCGCTGTACCACAGAGGCAGTTTAATTCTTTAACAAAAACTATACGAAGTCCTTTGTCTACCTTGGTGTACAAATAAAGCCAATTTTCCTGTTTCGTAGGATTACAAAGCCGGATAAATCCAGTCGAGATTACACACCTTTTAGGAGTAGGTATATGTAGACCGGATGGCACACGAATTTCGTTTTTGACAGGATTTTTTACACACAATAAAGACAGGCGTCAGATTGGTTTAGATACCGACGTCCCATGCGGCGTGTTGTGAGTTCGAATCCCACACGAGACAACTCTGTCTGTGTGTGTGTAACCCACTAATAGTTATTTATTCTAAGTCTAGGTAAATGTATGTTAGTATGTCATAACTAACGGGAATTGAAGAACTATTCTAACCAAAACACATACCTATAGAGACTTCCCGTGAAATTCTTATACGAAACATACTGTGACGAAAATATCGTTAATTTAAAAACGATTGCTGACTTTTGGCCTCTGACCTCGTAGTATCGCATATCTTCGTTGAGCTAAAACCTCAGGTTCATCTCAAACCCCTGACAGTGTTGGTTAAAAGCGAGTGTCACTATCTAATACATAAATCATGAGACTTTATTAAAAATTCTATTGAAACACATTTTGGTGCATTTATCGCTTTTTTCAATATTATTCTTTTGAACAAATTATTTGTGAATGTGGAAAAAGAGCAGTTTAGTGCGAACGGGACTCGAAACTGCGTTCCTTCCTGGGAAGTGCTCTGATTGGAGGGACGCAGGTTCGAATCCCGCTCGCACTAAACTTCTCTTTTTCCACATTCGCGAATAATTTGTTCTTAAAGTAGCTGAGCATGTCATGTGCTAAAATACTGATCAAAATATTATTCTTTTCTTTATTTCTTAATTCTCATATAAAACTACGATCAATGTCCATTATAAAACTTTATAATTTTCATTTTGATATCATTAAATACTATTAATCTGTCGTAAATACGCGCGATGTCCATATCTTTTGTAGTAAATAGAACAAAGTGCAATTTCCAACGATAAGAAAATCCTTATTTATCTTTTGAAATATACAGTACAATTTTATCTGTCTTTATTTGTCAAAAGCAAAAAGAATCTAATATTTACACCATTTATTGAAGCGTGACAGCACAAGGGTCTTCCAAACCCAAATTCGCGTTACGCTGACGTAGTTACCTTTTTTGCAAGCAGCCTTTTTTTATTTGTTTTGTTTAGGCGGAAAAAAAATATACCTAACTGCACACCCCGTCGTTTGGGGCAACGAATGGGGTAGCTCACACTACTGTGGGGCCCTCACCCACTAAATGAACCCGCCGTGTGCCGTCTCTCCGCCTTTGTTGGAGGGCCACCGGAACCATATTACATTCCTTCAGTGGTCCGCCGGCGGAGGGCAAACTGCCCTGCACGCGCTATTTTTTTAATTCGATGAAAATTATAGCACAAGCAGGGTACCATTATTTTCTATTTCACATTTTTGCACTTTGTGTTCTGGTAAATGAAGATTATAGTTTAGTTTTGCACTTGCAGTTCGAACGATCGGAAAAGTTAAGCAACTTTCACTCGGCTAGCAATCAGATGGGTGAGCAAAAAGTGACACCTATTTGTGTACACCTGATCTCCTTCGTGTTTCGGCAAGCACGTTAAGCGGTGGGTCCCAGCTGTCAAATAACTTCCTGGCAGTCGTTACAGGTTGTCAGTCCAGCCCCTACAGACAGCCCCTAGGCTTGTCAGACTAGCCAAGTGGCATAAACGTTAGTACTAGTAGAATAATCAATGTATGAGATTGACATAAGGCTAGGACAACGTTAGCGTAACCGACTGTCAAGCCCATACATTGATTATTCTACTCTATTCTCTCTCCTTATTGTAAGCTCGCCAGTTGTCCCCTTACTTGGGTCTTGGAGCTCAGATAGGAAGTCGCTCCGTGTAAATACTGGTAGTGTGTGTTGTAAAGGGCTTAAAATTATATACAAAAATAATACTTAATTACCTACTTATGCCTTATATTATTTATAAGAGTATTTTAGTACAGGCGGGAATCGACCCTGCGTCCCTTCCTATCCGGAGAAGTGCTCTAATCCACTGAGCTACACTACTATCTTTTAGACATACCCAATCTCCTTATCACATTTGTCTTAACGACCAACGCCCTCTATCGGAACGCATTTACATGCATCCAATATAGTAAGTTTAATTTTGCAATTAAAATTCATACTATTTGATGGCGTGATTTTTTTAAACATTTTGATCTATATTTTAGCACTTGACATGCTCCGCTACTCTTAAAGTACAAGTCATAATTTGTGAATAAGGAAGCAGCATTATTTGTATTTTAAGAGTAGCAGATCATGTCAAGTGCTAAAATATAGATCAAAATAATTGATTGTGTATGAAATACCGTATACCAATATTAAAATTATTGTTTTCGTTCGTTAAACCGTCGTGTGTACCCTGTATACCTACCTCTTAAGCTTTATGAGATACTGACAAACATGCCGTTGCTAAGATACCTACAGCATTGTGATAAATATGCCGCTGCTAGGTTACACTGGCACATTACGGTTAGCCTTATTTAAATAGGGTCCATTCGTGTTCGCCAAGTAAAATTTGTGTACCTATCTAGCCTTGTAGGTATTGTAAAATCAGCAAATAGCCCCTTATCAACCGTAGTAATTATAAACGCTAAGATACCAAATTAAATTATCAAATTAAATAGATAATAGAATAGTAGAATTTATAACGAGTGGACAATTCAATTAGAAGATTAATTTAGGAACATAGCATCACGCCTGTATTCCACGAAGGGGTAGGCAGAGGTGTATTACACACCCACGGTTCGCCAGCTATGTTTAAGCCCCACGTAATAGGGGGAGAGCCTATTGCCGTCTACCGGGCACATTTCCAAGCACCGGGCTGCTACTAAGAATTTTTCTTTTTACGAAAAAGCTCAATAATACAATCTAACCCCAGATGGAGACCTCATGATCAACAATCGCTCACACTACAGCTGCACCACAGAGGCAGTTTTCAAAACAGTTTTCGGAACAGATTTCTAAAAGGTCTTTTTCATACAACGCGGGTAACAACACAAGCATACAGCCCACCTGATAGGATGTGCAGAGGAACGTTAATAAGGAGGGGTTAAGGAGGGGCTTTCGACCTGGTGAGGTAGTTTAATGTAGGTACCAATAGGCTCCCGCCACCGCGCCGTTGCGACCTTACTTTTTTATCATGAAATAGAATAGATAACTCAAAATACTAAGCGCTTAAAATTAAATAATAGTACAAACTGTAGGTATTTACATTCTATCAAAGCATAAATACGAGAATTATAATTAATAAACATTATTATTAAAAGATGGCTAAAAATACATTAACACAACGGAAAAGCACCATTGAGCAAGCGGCCGCGGTCATTCATATATTTTTATGTAAAAACAAACAATTATTTATATCCAGAAGCTTTAAGGGAAAATTTACATTGCATCCGTATAAATTCTTACTTACTAATAGGTATTATAAATGCATAAATGCCTTGGAACGGATCACTGATCAAATTTTGCATAATTTCTTTTTTTTCCTACATATATAAAAACTGAACTGAAACTTAGAAATGGAAGTAGCCGTAGGTTATATTTCGTTCGCTAAGTAAGAGAGATTGGCCGTGTGGGGCCGGCTTTAGAATTGCCCCACCCCTCTCTACCCACGGGAGTCATAAGAGCCGACTGAGGAATACCGGGGGAGTGGGCAGAAGCACTCCCTCGAGTATTAACAACATCCACTGCGATCGCCAACCCGCCTGCCAAGCGTGGCGATTACGGCATTATCCCCCATGACGGGACCGCTCGTTGTGGCGTTCTCTTGGGGAGGCCTATGTCCAGCAGTGGACCTTGAAAGTCTGATGGATGGATGGATGACTTTTTCTGTATGACTGGCTGTATATAAAAGAAAGGAAGAACATTTTTTTTTTCTCTTCAGACAGTATTTATTCTTAAATCCACGCAGACGTAATAGTCGCGGGCGCATGCTAGTATAAAACAAAATATTTCAATGCGCTTTTCAATCTGTGGCATTGAATTATAAACTACTGTAGCGATTAGGACTATAAAATCATGATTCAATATTTATTATAATTGCAGAATTGTAATATAATACTATATTATGGCCCAAATTGATATGTAAACTATACTGTGCAATTATGTTTATTCAAAACACTGGACACACAATTTATTTTGAGACTTCCTGTTATTAAAAAAAGTTGAATTGTACCTCGTTCTCATCGTCATGGCGAAGCTCAGTGCTATGTTCATGGAAGCAAAAACATCATAAAATTTGTGGATAAGGTTGTACGAATTGTAATAATTAAGTTATTAATTATATTTGGGTATAAGTTTTTGAAATACAAAAGAACATAATTACGTTAATAGTTAAAACGGAGGCGCAACTTTAGCAATTTTTAACACGCTTATATATTAACTTGGCATGTATCTATGTAACGGAATCTTCGAACGTGATTTTCACTCATTTTGAGACTTCGGATTGATTTGAAACTTTGCACACTTGTCAAGGACCATATGATAATGCAATAATTTCCCTTTTTAGGGTTCCGTAGCAATAAAGAACTCATAAAGTTTCGCCAGGTCCGGCCGTCCGCTATTTACAACTTAGCTCAGAAACTTAGTAATAGAAAGCTGTAAGTTGCCATGAATATGCATATTAGTCACGCCGACAAAAGGATAAAATAAAATCTTGAAAAAAAACGTTGGCTACCCTCTACGTGTAAAGTAGGGATGTTTTTTTTTCTCGTCTATCCCATAGTGTGATAGGTCTTTCAAAAATATTGTAGGTTTTTTGAAAACAGTTTTTCGAATAAGGGATTGATTTGTAAAATATTAAGCTTAAAAGCTCTAATTGTTGTTGTTAGAGTCAAGTGAGCCAGCTAAATGATTGTTTTTGGATAAATATGTGAAAAAAATCTTGATAGTAGCAGGCGTAGGTACATGATACTCAAGGCCCCGAGTTATATGGCTACCGCTTCGCGTACCGACCACGGTACAACCGACACAAGACTCACACGCGCGCCTAAGCGCTCGCGCTTGTAGTATTGATTAAAATAAAATTATTTACGCGATTTAGGGTATTTCTACAATAAAATTTAATAACCGAAAATTCAGAGGTAAAACTCTAAACGTATATGATCAACAACAAAAAAACAATTTATAAAAAAATAATCCGACTTGAAAATAACATTTAAAATGACATAAAAATTAATCAAATAGAATCGACTAGAAAAATATTTTTTTTAAGTTTTATAAACGACAGCTTTGTTGCTGTCGGTGGAGTCAGTAGTCTCCGAAACCGGCGAGCGGAAACCGGAGTGTACGAAGAGAATTATGAATGTTGAGGAAGCGGCAGACGTATGCAAGAATAGAGCCTTTTGTTACTCTGTTCTCTCTGCCTACCAAGGGAGATAGCGTGATGATAAGTAAATAAGTAAAATCATCGTAGGTGCAACCGTAGCGCATTCGTTGAATGACGCGATTGCCCGAAGATAATGCGGCGGGCAAAACAATCACAACTGTATTTCTGTGTACATAAGGTAGGTACATTTCTTCTCGCTACGAACAATTAGTATTATTATTAAGATTTTGTAGGCTATTATAGAGAGATTTTGGACAAGTTTTAATGGAAGTGATGTTTCTGTCCGTAGGACTAGTATTTATTCTGTGATAGTAGTATATATTAGTGACGTAACGAATATTCGCATTCGCATTCGCGAATATTCGCCTGTTTTCAACAATTCGCATTCGCATTCGTATTCGCATGAAACGATGCGAATGTTCTGCGAATATATTTAGTCCATTGAAAAGTTACATTTAGGGTTGCGTTTTTTAGAGTACACAATTTTATTTTTTTGATGTGTAGGGGGGGTTTAAGTTTGTGGGGTCACCACCCTTGTCTCCCGGCTGCCATCTTGGAAAAAGGGGTGCAAAGGGTTTTCGAGCTGTATCTCGTAAACCAGCAAACATACAGAAAATATCTTAAATGTACAGACACAGCTCTGTTACAGCTTTTGTTAAGAAGATATAAAATGCGAAACTGGAAGTATATAGGTACAGGAGAAAACCGAGACTAAACATACCTAGACCACATCCGTCATCTATTGAAGGAAGGTGGAGTCAGGAGACTCCGTTACCGGCGAACGTGTATAAAGAGTATTACGAATGTTGAGGAAGCGAGAGATGTAGGCAAGATTAGAGCCTTTTGGCACTCTGTTCTCTCTGCCTACCCTGCAAGGGAGTTAGCGTGATAATAATTAAATAAATAAGTATGTATATATAGGTATATTTAGTGAATACTTTAATAGTTCTGGGTTTTGTTGAACGAAATACAATAAAAAAAATTCTTTAAAAACATTTATTACAATCATGTGCATTAAATAAGTAATTATACCATACATATAATGATAGTAAAGTTTATTTTATTTTATATTAATTAATTTATTATAAATAACAATCGTACACTTCCTTTAAAATTCATATGTACATTTCATAATACTTAATCACTCTTTACTTATTTAATTGTTAAAAGATTGAGTTTGTGGGCTATGCGTTTTACGTTAAAATTACTGAAGCGATAATCCGAGCTGGCTTTTTATTCAGAGATAGTTATGATCTTATTGTGCTGAATAATGAATAAAAGAATACACATTACGTTTACTTATAATACGTTGTTAATTTTGGTACTTTGTACATATACAAAGAGCATCATATTCTGGAACTTCGAATCAAAACTGTTTTTTAGATATTTTTTTAGCATTTGACATGCTTAGCCATGTAAATTAACACAGAGTGTGAAAATGTGAAATCGAAAATAACAGTTACGAGCAGGATTTGAACCTACATCTCCTGGAATTCCGTCCCAGATGCTAAAGAAATATCAAAATATTTATAGGCCTGCGTCATTATTTGGTAAAAATCTTAATTAAAAAATTATGTTTACCTGGTCAGTATCATGCACGCAAATACTTCCGACAGATAGCACAGGCGTCATCCAAGACGTTAAGAATGAATGTGTTATCGAAATTCGTAGTTCCGAGCAATTGTCACGATTGCTGAATTGGCAAAGCATCTGGGATGGTATTTCAGGAGATGCAGGTTCACATCCTGCCCCCCACACGACCCTGTTCGTTGGTCCGAATGACGGGGTGTGCGGTTAGGAACATTTTTTCCCACCTTAACAAAAAAAAGGTTCAAATCCTGCTCGTGACTGTTATTTTCGATTTCACATTTTCACACTGTGTTAAAAATTGTTTTTAACGAGACAGCCGGTGGCTATTAAATAGTTCTTCATGATTATCTATATAATCAAGAAAAAAATTGCCGAAGCAGAACTTCGTATAATACATACACATAAATTATAATTTATTAGCTGATCCCGGCTGCCATTGTTAGTTTGCTAGCTAAATGTTGTTCGATATTTGAATTGTATAAAATAGCAGGGATTTTGTTTTGGTAATATTTTGTAGTTATATAACTAACATATTGTTCTGGTATGCAATAATCATAAAATAACAGAAATAAAAACAAAATTGCGTCGAAAATTGATAATAAAAATCCTAGTACACGATCTTAGTGCTATTTAATGAGTACAACTATGAAGCTAAGCCATCCAAGGCCCACTAACACATAATAAAATCGTTAAAATCGGTCCAGCCGTTTTCGTTTTTGTAAGACAAACTCAAGGAATTTGATGTTCCTTAATTCTGTTTCAAAGTCAGTAATGTTTGTTACGTTATGTTATTTTTAGTAGTGTTTTCGTCTTAGAGGGAAAATAATATAACTTAAACATGATGTAAGTATCAAACGTTAACTTTGAAACAAAATTAAGGAAAATACGTTAAAAATATTTTAAGTTACTTTTTAGCCGAACGCGTGTGAAATTTGCCAGTCAAAAGCACTACTGAAATCAAAAATCTATACTATTATAAAGCTATAACAGAGCTTTGTCTATACATTTAAGATATTTGAGAAAAAAATACTGAATTAGGCTATATAGGCGTGCCTAAACACAAAACGTTTTTTTTTAGATTTTTTGTCTGTTTCTCTGTGTTTGTTCGCGCATCACGCAAAAACTAATGAACGGATTTTGATGCAACTTTTTTTTATTTAATAGCTCTTGATTAGACTTAAAAACTTGTATACATTTTATCTCGCTACTATATCGGAAACTTGAAATATAACCCAAAAACAAAAATAACTCAATAAGTGTAATGTTTTAGATTCTTCTTTTATATATTTTACTATATATGCTCGTATAAAAAAACAACTGCCGTGTCTTATAAAAACGAAAACAGAAAAACCAATTTTGACGATTTTTTTATTTTGTTACCCTGGATGGTTGGTTTAGCTTTACAGTTGGACTCATCCAACTGTGTAGCTAAGCTAGTAGTTATGATGTATAAAAGCAACAGCGACTGATCCTGTGAAATTTGGTAACAATCGGAACAGAAAAAAGGTATTTTTTTTGAAATGCAGGCAAGCTTTTGTCATATATTTTCGAAAAAAATATTGAATAGTGAGAGGCCGGGCGGGTTGCTATTTGGACGTAGTTTAGCAGAAAGGTCTCAACCCACACTTTGGTCAAAAATGAGTTGTATATACCAAAAAGGTCCTAATGGCTGTTTCTTTCGCTCAGCAAAAAAGATCCGGTATATTACAAAAATAAGGTTGATTTTTTAATGGTGGGAACCAAACCACATATATGAGGGGTATTTTTCTACATATCGCTGTAATAACCCAGACTGCTCGGGTCGTTTTTAATAAATCAACTTGAAAGAAGCAGGTATATGTTTAATAAAACAGAATTGTCTCACGTCACTTAAGTCGTTTCAGTTAAATTACCCTAATGGAAATTAGTATATTATTTTATTCAGCTAAAACGACTCAAACTGTGTGGGTCATATCTGATAAATGTATTTATGAATGAACAAGCCGATTTTACATTCAGATGAAAAGAACCAAAGATGAAATTCCGTAAAAGTGAATTGACTAAAGACAAAAGAAATTGATTCGAAAGGGTCTGGTATAAGTCCCTTCTATTCTATTGAAGCTAACTAGTAAAGGCAAATGAGTCGTAGTAAAGGCAAATAAGTTGCTAGCTTCCTCCATGGTCCGAGCATCAAAATTGTTATTAGACGGATTCTGGTCCGTTACCATGCGGGTTAATGCTGGCGTACCACAAGGCTCGACGCTCTCCCTCAACGCTGTTCATCCAGCATACCAGTGACTTTCTCTCAATAGAGTATTGCTATATAGATGACAACACGGGTCATGCGCGATATACCGGCAATCAGAAAGTTCCTCGGTACACTCTAGAATAGAGGCGGACCCAACCTGTGTCTGAAGTCGAGTCCTCTAGGTCGGGCTCGGAATTGGGAGAAAGAAAGAAAGATATATTTATTTTCGAGAAAGAACTTGGTTTAATTCAACCCTACGAAGACACAGGTTTGCGCGTTCACTGCAAAGGAGGCATTTATCATGGTGCTCCAGTTCTAAGGGGCCAGTTTTCGAATGCATTGGAATCCTCGGCTTGGAAATATCTAGGAAAGTCCAGTTCGGGAGTCATTTGGAGGGCAAAGCTAAATAGGCGAGCGAAACTGGGCGTTTGGGGGGGGGGGCGACCAGAGCCAAACGGTACTTCACACCGAGGCAAAGACTTCACGTGAGTACTGCTCACATCTCTGGGCAGGCGCATCAAAATACCAGCTGGACCCACTTGACTCCCTGCAAATGCATACTGTTAGAATTGTCGATGATCCCAATCTCACGGATGGACTGGAGTCATTGGGGCAGCGGAGACTTTAGGGCTATCTGTGTGTTCTATTGACTTTTCAATGAGGAGTACTCTGAAGAACTGTTTGAGTACCAACATCGCCGTTTTACAACCAAACCACGGCGCCGTAGCAGGGTTCATCCATACCACCTGGAGACGATCTTGTCCAAGACGGTTCGTTTTCAGCGTTCTTTTCTAACACGTGTGCGTAACATTTGGAATGAACTTCTTGCTGCGATATTTCCCCTGCGTTACGAATTGTCCCTCTATAAACAAGGTTTGAGACGAGCACTTTACTCACCGTTGGCGGCGTGTTGGCTGTGCCTTGGTGTTGCCAATGTCCACGAGCAGTGATTATCGCTTACCATCAGGTGGGCCTTTTGTTCGTGTGCCACCGTAGGCCATAAAAATGTAATAAAAAGGAACATTCCATGTAAACATTCCATTTTTATGAAAACAGATGAAATAGAGAGCTCTACATAAAAAAAAAGTCAAATGAAACGTTTGTTTTCTTTTGGCCTGATGGCAAAGAAATTGCACAGGCCAAATTAAACGATATACCATCAATGTTTCATATTCCAAAAGACTGCAGTTTAACAGTCTAGCTGTTATAAGCCTTTAAAAGAAAAGAAATCTGTGGAAGATGTCGGTGGGGTTGGAGCAGAGACAGATTTCGAAGTGCAGCAGGACTAAGATGATGACAATCACGGTGAAGAATAGCTAGTTTTAAAGAAATTTGTCTGATTTCTAAATATAGGTATTTTGCAAAATAAATAATCAGTATTTTTTTTATTTAAATATTAGTTTAAAATAAACTCTCCGTAATGTTAAACTCAATTTAGCAAAAACGACTCAAACCCTCATTTTGCCAAATAACTCGAAAAATACGTCAGCTTTTGTACTATAACTAAAGTTATATAAATATTAGTATATTTATCTATAGGTATGTGATAATATTTCATAATGTTCTAATTTCAATATCGTCGTTGCAATTATCATCTAAACTTAATACCTCTATAACTCAAAAATGACTTTTTGTGAGTTAGGTCGTTTCTGCTAAACTACGTCCATTTTATAACATTACTAAGGATTAAGAGTAAGAATGTATGCATAGTGAGGATTAAACTTCAGTTATAATGTAAATAAAACTCGAAATAAAGATCCTTGGTAAACCAGGTAACGAGAGCTAGAAGCCTTTTTTATTGCTTATACATATTTGTGTGTAGATTAATCAGAAAAGGTAAGTACAAAATTACTGCATTGCCAATGAATTACCGTCTAATTGCAGAAAAAACGACGGACGATAGATTAAAGACTTTTTTGTTCTTGAGAAGTTTTTAGTTTATTTATTTTCAAAGATTATGATTATGATTATGGTTAGTTGCATGTATGGCGTTCACGTTTTAAGTGGTAGCCCCCACTGTAACGGTGTTGTTGATATACACAGTACTGACGACTACCATCTATCTTCTACTTACTTCTCATCACGCCATCTCCCTTGCGGGGTAGGCAGAGAGAACAGAGTGCCAAAAGGTTATATTCTTGCATACATTCTGTAGCTGTGCCTACATCGATATCGTATTGATGAAAAAACGACTTATTATTAGGCTAATTGAGCGTCTTAACCGAAAACAACTATTTTTTTGGAATTGAGTGCCTGTTTATTCGCGCGTCACACAAACATAGAATCACGCCTGTATTCCCCGAAGGGGTAGGCAGAGGTGTATTACACACCCACGACTCGCCAGCTATGTTTAAGTCCCACGTAATAGGGGGCGAGCCTATTGACGTCTACCGGGCACATTTCCAAACTCCGGGCTGCTACTGAGAATTTTTCTTTTTAGGAAAAAGCTCAATAACATTGCCCGACCCGGGAATCGAACCCGAGACCTCATGAATAGCAGTCGCATAAACTACCGCTACACCACCGAGGCAGATAAAAACTTAAACTACAAAACTAATTTTGATGAAACTATTTTGTTTGAAAGATCTTGATTAGACATTAACTGTTTTTTTATTACTACATCGATGGCGAACAAGCATACGGCCCACCTTATGGTAAGCGGTTACCGTAGTTTATAGACGCTAGCAATACCAGAGGCATCACTCGCGCGTCGGCATCTCCAAGGAAAGGGATTGAAGGTGGATAGGTAGGATAATAAAGAGAGGATAGGAAGGGGATTCGGACCTCCGGCGCTCTGACTCACCATACGAAAAAAAACGGTAGGCGTAACTACTGTTGTTACACGCTGATGGTGGTACTTCCCCGATCGAGCCGGCCCATTCGTGCTGGGATAAGCTAGGCGCTACCCATAAAGATAGATATATAATTATACTCTCGCTACTATATCTGTAACCTAATATATAACCAAAATGCTAGTAAATTCAAATTCTAAAGATATCTACCAGACATATAAATGCTTTTTGAAATAAAACTACGTATACGGAATCTATCGCGTTTACTTGATTTTACTCCTATCCCGACGTTTCGAATACTTTACAGCATTCATGATCACGGGTGGACTTAGATGATAGACGTCCAAGGTTGATATGTTATTTCAACGGTTTCATCTACCCACAGTATATGATTTTACAAAATTTTTGGTTTATTTATTTTAACCCACCTAATATTCGTTTAGAAACACAGTGAAAATATCTACTTCAAATGTTTATGCTTACAATGTATGAGACTTTAAATTAGTATATTAAAATGAGTATAATACTCCTCTTTAAATTGTAAATGCTCCCACGAAAAGGAACGTAAAGTCGTGGACATCATAGTATTCAGATACATAAGACAAGATAATAAAAATCTAATTATGCGTTGCGTTAAATTAGTTTTATTTCATAATGAAGATGTTTAAGCAATAAATACCTATAATCTTATTATACAAAGCCTTCATTATAGCTCAAGATCGTAACTATTTTATAACCTCATTCAAGTAGGTACCTTAGTACAATAGGCACAGGAACCTTGTAAGGTTTTATATTTAACAAGAATATATAGGTAAGTATATATTTCTTTTATTATTCGTCGTGCTCTTGTCGCCGCCGGTGTACCAGCTGCGCTTGAACCTAACAGCTTGGTACGTAACGATGGCAAAAGACCAGATGGTATGTCACTTCTACCTTGGAAGTTGGGTTGGTCTCTGGTGTGGGACGCCACATGCGAGAGAGATAGAGACCCTAGCGCCATCGCATCTTCCAAGTACCGCGGTATGTGCCGGTGCTGCTGCTGCTTCAGCGGAGACACTCAAACGGCGCAAATATCATTAATCTTATTGAAGATTATATTTTTGAGCCGTTTGGTGTTGAGACGCTTTGGTCATGGGTTATATAGCGAAACATCAAAAAAACTAGACGACTTTTCGCGTTACCAGAGGGCTGGCCTTTACTTTGCACAAAGAATAAGCGTTGCCTTACAACGTGGAAATGCTGCCAGCCTTCTGGGCACGTTAACCAATGACGGTGACAATTCTTCGATGCCTAGGACTAGCCAATTAGTAAATATTATTATTGTACATATTGTTTTGTAAAAAAAAATTAAAACCCAAAAAAAAAGAATTGATATTATATAGGTAAGTACATTTTATAGTAAAGATTTATATAGTAATTTTAAGAGATGGTGTCTGATTAAAGCGAAGCGCAAGCGAAAGTGAATTGCATTTTGTCACTTTACCAGAATTACAAAAAACGTAAATCTTCTAAGCAGGTCACACACCTATGATGCATAAATCAAAAACAGACACTAAGCAGCAGGGGTACAAAACATTTTATTTCCAAATAATTTTATTTATACCTATTATTTGTTTTATTTTATTTTTTGGAAGGAAATTGATCTAGTATTTTTTAAGTCAAATGTTAACAAACCTACATAAACCCATACAAACAACGTTGTGGATAAAAATAAATAGTCAACTTTATATAAGAGGTATTAAAAATGAAATTAATTAAAATTATCTCGTAGTCTTTCGTAAGGCACAGACAGACAGTTCACAAATTACGTCACGCTAAATTTTGCCGTGTGGAGCCGTCTTTAGAATTGTCCCACCCCTCTCCACCCATGGGAGTAGTAAGAGGGAATACCGAGGGAGTGGGCAGCAGTACTCCCTCGAGTATTAACAACATCCACTGCGATCGCCAACCCGCCTGCCAAGCGTGGCAATTACGGCACTATTCCCCCATATGAGCGCACAGGACCGCTCATTGTGGCGTTCTCTCGGGGAGGCCTGTGTCCAATGTCCAGCAGTGGACGTCAAAAGGCTGATGGATGGATGGATGGAAATTTTGCTCTTTTGGAACCCCTTCTCATTGTCATACTAAGTCAGATGTTTCCATGGGTGGTGTAAAAACACTAAAGACCTTAATATTACGAACTTATCATTATTTTATTCGTTACATAAACCTTTTTTTTTGTTAAGGTGGGAAAAAATGTACCTAACCGCACTCCCAGTTATTCGGGGTAACGAACAGGGTAGTGTGGGGCCCTCACCCACTAAATAAGCCCACCGTATGTCGTCTCTCCGCCTGTATCGGCGGGCCACTGGAATTGTGTTACATTACTTCAGTGGTCGTTCATTACATAACTCTACCACCAGCGAATACCAAAACTCGTCTACGGCTACCCAAACAAACAGTAAGACTTAACGTTATCGTATATCAGACGATGTTATCTCTGCTCTCATTTATCTTATTGAAACTATATACTCTATTACACATTCAGAACCCATATCTTTTAAACATTTCACATTTCTAAATAGAGAAAATCTGATATATTTATTAATTGACCCACTCAGGACAATTATTTGTGAGATGAACTCAGATATTTATACTGCGTCTGGGTGTTTTCTATCTATTAGGTAGGTGTATTTACAAAAAAAAAGTAGTATTATGTATTATATCCGAAATATGGTAGGTACCCATAGCACAAGCGTCAAGCTTAGTTTGGGACCAGAGGACGTTGTGTGAAAATGTCCGTGAACATCTATTTATTATTATTGACAAAAATAATAACTAGCCTTCATCCATCCATCCATCAGCCTTTCGATGTCCACTGCTGGACAAAGGCCTCCCCAAGAGAACGCCACAACGAGCGGTCCTGTGCGCTCATATGGGGGGATAGTGCCGTAATCGCCACGCTTAGCAGGCGGGTTGGCGATCGCAGTGGATGTTGTTAATACTCGAGGGAGTGCTGCTGCCCACTCCCCTTAGTATTCCCTCAGTCGGCTCTTACGACTCCCATGGGTGGAGAGGGGTGGGACAATTCTAAAGCCGGCCCCACACGGCCAGCAACTAGCCTTACAAGTACCTATTAACAATATTATAAATGGAAAAGTGCGTTTGTTTGTTATATGCTAGGTACACTTTCACGCCTTCAGTACTTCACCGATCGTCATGAAATTCTATAGCTATTTTTAACACGCTTACATTAGCTTAGCTTGTATCTATGTATTTGTGTTCTATGAATCTATGTAACGAAATCTTTGGAAACATTAGTCAAGGACCGATGACAATACAATAATTTGAGAAGTTTATCTTTTTATAGGGTTCTCTACCCAATGAGGAAACAGTTTCATCATGTCCGTTCACCCACTATTTACAAGAACTTAGCTCAGAGACTTGTAGCTGTAAGTTGTATACATATTAGTCACGCCGACAAAAGGATAAAATAAAATCTTGAAAAATAACTGGATTCTCTACACGTAAAGTGGGGATGTATTTTAATCGTCTATCCTATAGTGCGGTGTCGTTGCATGGCCCTTTAGAAATATTAATTAAATTAAAATATTGGTCATTTACATGTTATACACACTAACATTTAAATAACAATACCGTTGGTACTTAAAGTCCACACCCAGGTTTGTGTCTAATAGATTATTGGTGTAATTTTGCATATTAAAATTTAACCTTACAAAGATAGAAGTTACATGCAATAAAACCATTAAATGCTATTCGGCAACTGCACTTAGTCTTAAAATTATTAAGTGCCTTTTACGTTGAGCCTTATCTCAAAACATGAAAAACATTGTTAGAATTAAAATGCCGACTTTGTGCTTATAATAACATTATCATATGAATGTCAATGGACTTTGAAAAGGAACAAACGATTAAGTGCCTTTCAAATTTTGAATTTCATTGCAGTTTTATTAAATATAAAGGTAAAGAATTACAATATAGATGTGAGGGTTGGGTATGCAAAAAGGAGTATGAGAATAAAATCAATGCGGTTGAAATGTGATCTCTGCGTAGAATCTGTTGAGTGAGGCGGACTGACCGCATTCGTAGCGACGCCGTAAGAGAGCGAATAGGTATAAAAGAGAGTATTGGTGTAAAGATGTGAAAGGGAATGCTCCGATGGTTCGGACATGTGGAATGAATTCCGGACGAGCAACTAGTTAAGAACATATACAACGCGAAAGTAGAAGGATGTAGGTACAGGGGGAGACCGAGACTCAACTACCTAGATCAAATAGGTCATGTACTGAAGGAAGGTGGAGTCAGGAGCCTCCAAACCCGGCGAGCGTGTATGAAGAGAATTATGAATGTTGAGGAAGCGAGAGATGTATGCACGAACAGAGCCTCTTGGCACTCTGTTCTTTCTGCCTACCTCGCAAGGGAAATGGTGTGATGATAAATAGTGGTAGTAGTACCTAATTACAGTATCTTCATTTAATATAAAATTACTAGAGTTGATGATGACGATGATGATGATGATGACGAAATACGGTGATGATTGTATGATAAACTCAGGAGGTAAAGAAGAGAAATCATAAAATTGTAGTTAATTTATTTATGATTATTTTTTAAAACACATCACCCTGCACTAACCAATCTTTGTATCGCGTGGGGACTTTACAAACATACAGTTTCACGGACACAAAGTACACCCAGACTCAGAACAACCATTTGTGGATCACACAAAAAATTGTCTTGTGTGGGAATCGAACCCACAACACTCGGGCGTGAGGCCGGCATCTAAACCACTCCGCCATCTGTGCAGTAAAAAAAAAAAACAATTTTTCATAAGCACTACGTGTTCAGTTATATGTTTTTTAGCCGCGAAGAAGTGGGAAGAGGAGTTTCTTCTACCTCTGCTTCATGATGTTGCTATAATAAGCAATGCAGACAAATTCTAGAAGAGAGAAGAAGAAAAAGATAGTAAGAAGACTAGAAATAAAAGAATTTGAAACAGCCATGTCCATCCATATTACTTTAAAAATAAAAGAATATTTTGAAATTGAAACAAATTGAGACGTGGTTATTTTATGAGACACACTTCTCAATGATTCTAATTTGTCTGGTTGAAAGACTGACAAGCGAATTTATTCGATTAGAAATTTCTATAAAGTACAACTCTCAGGCCTGTTTCCCAGAAGAGCAGGCACAATTAGACATTGGATTACCACTTGTTATACAACGGCCTTCCGCTGCACACTTTTTGCCTCCTTGTTCCCAGACGTGACGGACGGTGACCCAAGTCGTCGCCCTTCTGATGATTATTAGTAACTTACTACAAAACTTGAAGCGTAAATTGCAGGAAATTAATATATAATGTTGCTTGCTCCATGAATCCATCCATCAGCCTTTTAACGTCTCCTGCTGGACATAGGCCTCCCCAAGAAATGGGGGATAATGCCGTAATCACCACGCTTGGCAGGCGGGTTGGCGATCGCAGTGGATGTTGATAATACTCGAGGGAGCGCTGCTGCCCACTCCCTCGGTATTCCCTCAGTCGGCTCTTACGAGAGAGGGGTGGGACAATTCTAAAGCCGGCCCCACACGGCACTTGTTTGCCCCATGAATAGACGTGAATTATTGGTTACGATTTTCGGTTTGGAAATATCTTCCAATTAGAATTATTATTTGTATTATAACAAAATATTATTGAAGAGAGGACAAAGAAAAATAATAATATTTTCATTCGATTACAAAACTGCTATTATCGACATAGTCTCTAAAGACATTGACACGCGATTTAGCGATTTTTAGACGTTTTCGTAATTGGCTAACACTTGTCAAAATTGAGTGAGACACAAATAACTCGATTTTATGAAACTCTAAAATCGTTATTTTTATAAAATACGAAGCATTATAAAAATATTGTAAGGTCATTCAGCAGGATGGGTGTTTTCGTAACATCCGGTTTGATTTGAAGAAATAATGAGCGAAGGGATAAAAAATAGATTTTAAAGTTTGATATAATAATGACTATCAAGATAATCATGGAGCCAGGTCCAGCAATAATTTTGTATTTACCTAGTTAATGATTGTGACGTTCAATATTTTCATAGTACAATATCCGTTGGAACTAATGTTCTTTTCACCAACGATGATGATGTAACGATGATGTGTATAAAAGCATCGCTCAGTAGAGGGTTTCAGAAGGGGTAGCCGCTGGAGAACTATTGAAATAATGTCACACAGTCCCAATGGTCTACCAACACAGGGGGAGAGCACACGACGGGTTTATTTAATGGGTGAGGGCTTCACACGACTCTGCTCGTTGTCCTGAATGAAAGGGTTTGCGATTGGGAACATTTATTTTAACTTTAATAGTTTAAGACCTTAATACGCATTAATTTTGACACTTTCTGATTCGGTCGGTACGGCAAAGTAAAGTTATCAGTAAATATAATGTAAGTAAAAGAAAACTACAAATTATATTGAAATGGGGAAGACCACTGAATGTTAATCTAGCCATAAGTTGCAATATGGGGGATTCTGGGTACTTAATTACAAATAGCAAACAAATAACGTAACACCCCTTTACTCTAAAATTTCCATGGTCGCGTGGTTTGGGAATAGTAATGTTTTAGATCTATTTCTTTTAGCAATTGACATGCTCCGTTACTTTTTAAAGTACAAATTATTTGTGAATAAAGAAAAAAAAATTTTTAGTAGCAGCGGGAATCGAACAACGCATCTTTTCCAATCCGGGGAAGTGCTCTAAACCACTAAGCTATCCTACTGATCCTTCGATCACTTTGAGTTCGATGTGACTAGACAGCAATAGGCAGTCCCCCTATTACGTCTGACTCAAACATAGCTGGCGAATCGTGGGTGTGTAATTCACCTCTGCCTACCGCTTTGGGGAATACAGGCGTGATGCTATGTATCAGATCGCATATGTACTGAAGATGTAATTTCTGTATTTTACAAATTCGTAATAGAGACGGACAGTATGAATTATTTTTATAGATGGCGTCGATTGTATTCAAGCGTTGCTTAGAATTTCACGCGCATTTCACCGATCTATAATTCCACGTTTTAAACGTGCCTATAGAAGTTTTCTCTTCAATAAAATATGTTTACATATTCTACGCGAATAAAACCGACTTCATAATTATGTTATTACATAAACATTATCTTACATATCATATAAGGCACCTTCTATTATTATATTACATAATAGTGTTTGTTTGTTAACCCAGCAACTACTTTTTTTTGTTTTTTATAAGAAGACGAATGCAATGAACGTAACGTGATGGATTTTGGCCAGTTTGTAATGCCTTTTGTCCCTTGTAGTAAAATAATCCACTGTAATAGTCAAATATTCTGAACCAAGCGCCTCCGATAGGTTAAAGAGGACTCTCTTAGTATTAAATTATAATTACCGATCATTATAAAATTTTGCGTACCTACATAGCCTGGAGCCCAGAAAAGGACACGGTTAATTTTTATAAGTGACGTATTTTATAGTCCACGTGGACATAATCTAGTTTATACTAAGAACGAAAGACTTGGATGTGCCATCATTAGCTGGCGGCGAGATACTTACAAAAATGAACCTTATTCATCCATCCATCCATCCATCCATCAGCCTGTCTACGTCCACTGCTGGACAGAGGCCTCTCCAAGAGAACGCCACAACGAGCGGTTCCGTCATGGGGGATAATGTCGTAATTGCCACGCTTGGCAGGCGGGTTGGCGATCGCAGTGGATGTTGTTAATACTCGAGGTAGTGCTGCTGCCCACTCCTCCGGTATTACCTCAGTCGGCTCTCACGACTCCCGTGGGTAGAGAAGGGTGATACAATTCTAAAGCCGGCCCCACACGGCCTACCTTATTATTAAAGATAAATGAGGCAAAAAAAATAAAAACCACGACATTTCTGTAAACAAGTCGTATTGTAGTAGGGGACCGTTCTGTGTAGCATTTTTTTATCTTAGAGATCCTCTGACTGCGATACATCTTGTTTTTACTTTTTACACGGCAGACGTGTTTTCTTATTTAAATTATTTATTAATATTTCATAGCTTTTGGCTGCGGCGAAGGCGCGGGTACAGGCTAGTTTTTTTTTATAGGTAGCCAATTAGCATTTACCAACAGAGGCATCACTCGCGCGTCGCCATCTCCAAAGAAAGGGATAGCAGGTATAGGATTATAAAGAGGGGCTAGGGAGGGGGTTTGGGTCTCCAGCACTACGCACTGATCTTATGTGAGAGGGTGGTACCTTCCCCGATCGAGCCGGCCCATTCGTGCTGGGATAAGTACTCTACTCTACAAGCTCTACTTCTAAAAGCTAGTATAATATAATTTTGGCATAATCATCAAGGCCTTCAATTTGACAACCATACTTATTGCAATAATTGAAGATGAATGTGTTCTTTCTAGTCTGAAAATAGCTACCTACAGCCGCCATATTGATTTTTTAATTAACTAGCCAAATCACTCGTGATAATGTAAGGATTCTAGGTATACCCCATTATTACCACTGAAGGAATGTAATATAATTCCGGTGGCCCGCCAATAAAGGCGGAGAGATGGCACACGGCGGGTGTATGGAGTGGGTGAGGGCCCGACACTACCCTGTTCGTTGCCCCGAACGACGACGGGGAGTGCGGTTAGGTACATTTTTTCCCGCCTAAAAAAAATGTAATATCCATTAACTAAAATATGTTCTTTTATTTAGATATTTTTTATATATATTTTTAGCATTTGACATGCTTAGCACTATACATTAAACACAAAGTGAAAAATGTGAAATCGAAAATAACAGTCAGGAGCAGGATTTGAACCTGCATCTTCTGGATACCGTCCAGATGCTTTACCAATTCAGCAATCCTGACAATTGCTCCTGACTGCTAACTTCGATAACACATCATAATTAACGTCTTTGGGGACGTCTTTGGTTAAGCATCTGGACGGTATCCAGAAGATGCAGGTTCAAATCCTGCTCCTGACTGTTATTTTCGATTTCACATTTTTCACTTTGTGTTTAATGTAAAATATGTTCTGTTCAGGCGTTTAAAAGTTATGTTCGATTAACAAAATGTGAAATCAAAAATAATAGTCACGAGCAGGATTTGAACCTGAATCTCCTTGAATACCGGCCCAGATGCTTTGCCGATTCAGCCACCGTGACAATTGCTCGGGATTACTAATTTCGATAACACATTCGTTTTTAACGGCTTGGGTGTCCGCTCGTAACTGTTATTTTCGATTTCACATTTTCACACTTTCTGTTATTTTACCTATAGCCATATGGGTAAGCAAGTCAAATCCAAAATTTTTTTTTAATATACAAAAATATCAAAATAAGTTATGGTGGGTTAAAATGAGTGACATAACAAAATAAATACATAAGTACCTTGAAATACACAAACAACAACTCCTTTCTAGTGTAGTCGCAATTAACCGTAACGTTTAATAATTCCGTTCTTTCATGGATACTCTTAGAAGTACCTAGTTAGGTACTTTATATATTTGAATACGGTATTTTAATGAATATAATTTGCATTTCAAATTTACTGGAATACTTTTAAGTTATTGTGTGGAGGCAAAATAATATACTAGTAGGTATTATAGTATCTAGGTAATTAATCCATCCATCCATCAGACTTTTAACGTCCACTGCTGGACATAGGCCTCCCCAAGAATGGGGGATAGTGCCGTAATCGCCACGCTTGGCAGGCGGGTTGGCGATCGCAGTGGATGTAATTAATACTCGAAGGAGTGCTGCTGCCCACTCCCTCGGTATCCCCGCAGTCGGCTCTTACGACTCCCTTGGGTAGAGAGGGGTGGGACACACACGGCCAAATTAACTAAAGTGAAATTCAATATAGAATCTAAATCGATAAGCTTTAAACCAAAAGCATTTGTTTTAACGAGTACAAGCGATTTGGTACATTTAAAAACCGATAATATAGCTAGACTTGATTCTGTCTTTGCCGTGTGGGGCTGGCACCAAGAATAGCTCCACTCCGTCTCTTCCTATGGGAGTCGTAAAAGCCAACTAAGGGGATTGCCGGGGGACCGGGCAGCAGCATTCCCCTGTGTACTAAAAACATCCACTGCGATCGCCAACCCGCCTGCCAAACGTGACGATTATGGTAAAACCCCCATTTTGGAGAGGCCTATGTCCATATGTCCAGCAGTGGACGATGAAAGGCTGATGGATGGATGGATGATTCTGCCCGCGAATTCGCTTCCTTCATCAATTCCTTAAGGTCGGCAATGCTCGAATGGTGCACTTAGATCTACAGGCAACGGTCACCGCTCAGTATCAAAGGGTCTTGTGTTTCTTTACCACCCTTGTAGTACAAAAATATGCTGCCTCAATTACCTAGTTTTATAAACCTATATAAAATATATACCAGCTATTAAGTTTCACGTGTATGACGTGTGGGGCCGGCTTTAGAATTGTCCAACCCCTCTCCACCCATGGGAGTCGTAAGAGCCGACTGAGGGAATGCCGAGGGAGTGGGCAGCAGCACTCCTTCGAGTATTAAAAACATCCACTGCGATCGCACTGTCCCCCATTCTTGGGGAGGCCTATGTCAAGCAGTGGACTTTAAAAGGCTGATGGATGGATTGATGGATTTAGTTTCGCGGTTAACCTACCTTTTAATTTTTTTATATCTTATTATTTACGCTTTGCTTTGAATTTTTGTTAGAAAGGCGCCATCTATATTTTATATTTAGAATTTTTTGTGACGTCAGGAATCTTATTTGTTTTTTATTTTTCATTGGTCTCTAAGGGTAGGAGTAAGATGCCTATGTAGCCTCTTTTCAAAGGTGAGCTATCAAAATAAAATAGTATCTACATTGTTCACCGAGGGGAGAAAGTGACAGATTATATTACTTACCGCACGATTTTGCTGGCTTTAAAAACACCCACGATCGGGAATCAAACTTTCTCTCACGTGATGCATTTATATTTTATACACCTTATTATTTCCATCCGCATCTTCTGGAAAACCGTCCGCTTCGTCAATACAGCCATCGTGATAGTTGCTTGAGACCGCGAATATCGATAACAATTTTTTTTTTTATTGTCTTGGGTGACGCGTCGAAATCAAGTATTTTATAAATTGAAAAAAAATCTTATTTTCCGCCATCATTTCACGGCAGATGGCGTATTATCGACACGGCCATTGAAAACTGTCATTTCCATATTGGTAAATTTTAATTTTGTCGTAATATGCCTCAGTGTGCTGTACCAAAATGTGATAACCCCGATGTACATTTATTGCCCAATGGATAAAAGTGGGAAAAAAAAATTGCGGTTACACAACATCATCCATCCATCCATCAGCCTTTCGACGTCCACTGCTGGACATAGGCCTCCCCAAGAGAACGCCACAACGAGCGGTCCTGTGCGTTCATATGGGGGGATAGTGCCGTAATCGCCAAGCTTGGCAGACGGGTTGGCGATCGCAGTGGATGTACAACATAGCGTCCTTAATTTGTTTAATATTCCAGGCAATTTATCAATATCGCTGATCAACCGGATTAAACACAAAAACTAGCAAACAAAGCAATTACAATTTGACAGTGGCCATCTCGCCGATATCGCCACCTGCAATAAGCTTTGCCCCTAATAAATGTGAAAACATGATTATAAATTCCAAGAGAGTATAATAATTATGCTTTCTTATGTCATCGGTAGGTGAGAAACCACCGAAGGAATGTAACATAGTTCCAGTGGCCCGCCAATAAGGGCGGAGAGACGGCACACGGCGGGTTTCTTTAGCGGGTGAGGGCCCCACACTACCCTGTTCGTTGCCCCGAACGACGGGGTGTCCTGTTAGGTACATTTTTTCCCGCCTAAACAAAAAACAAAAAAAAAAGGTGAGGTAGGAAGTATTTTAGTTAAAACAAAGTTTACTAATCGCCACTAGCTCAATGCCAAGCCTCTACTCTATTCACAAATTCTTTGTACAGTACTCACAAAAAAGAGGATTACTTTTTCATCAATAATTGTCCGATTTATATTACAGGTTTGTGTATCGCTGGTAGAAGGTTCTAGAAAGATTTTTTAAATTCCATTCCATTACAAAGTTTCTTTTGTAAATCTCTACAAACTCATAAATATACAGGCATAAAACAACCAATTTATAGTCTTTTATTCGGCTAGTCACGACTTAGGTGTTGCTAGTCAAAAAAAAACATTTAGGTATCTGCCAAAGCAATTGAAGTTAACTTAGGAAGACTACCTAAGTTTTAGAATATAGAATAGGCTTGATGACAGTAATCAAGTATCGCCAAAATATTGAAGTGATCTAATGAAACAGGATTCAAGGATTTCGAAAAATGTATTCTTTTTTATTTTAATGGGGAGGTTAATAATATACTTGATAAAATAAACCTACAGAATACAATACCCGCCATGATAGCTTAAACACCAATCAGAGCGAATGACGTCACGCTTTAGTAAACGTTAGTATAAATTTTACACTGTTTAACTTTACAGTGTAAAGTCACTGTAAAGTAGTGTCGTCTCTTACATTATTTTTGACTCTAATGTTTAACTGTTGCCGTACTGAGGCGTGACGTCATGACAAACATAATGACATCGGCGTGCGTTTAGACGTGAGTTTGAAACTTAAAATTTAAATTTCATTTTATTGCATAAATAATTTCATTATTTTTACAGAAATATGATATATTTTTCATTTATTAGTTTGAATATCATATGAATAGATTTTGAAACACAGTCATCATGCCTATTAATGTATTTCAATGGAGATTTTTTTTAATACTCGAGGATGTTCGTCTTTATTATAGCCATATATATGACCTCAGCATAATAAATACGTCACTCTACGACACATTAAATATAATTTTATTTATTTATTTATTATGAAAACATCCCACAGGAACGATACATTTTTCAGGGATAACAGCCTGTATCCTTATTCAGATATTTTTATATATATTTTTAGCATTTGACATGCTTAGCCATATAAATCAACACAAAGTGTGAAAATGTGAAATCGAAAATAACATCCTGCTCGTGACTGTTATTTTCGATTTCACATTTTCACACTTTGTGTTAATTTATAAGCCTATATTCTTTTATGGGCTCGAGATAGGTATATATAAAATTGAATAATGATTGGTTTTGTAGTTAGAGCGTCAAAGCGTAACAAACAAAATAAACTCACTTTCACATTTTTTGCAAGGATAACTTTTAGGTGGTAAAAAACGTTAAATGTTAACTACAAGCGTGGTTCCCATACTCGTTAGTAAACAGCTTCTAGAAGGTAGGTACCTACTGGACTCACAACCTCACCACTATGCACTTAAAATTCAGAAATCAGTATGCACTGATAGGGGAGTTCGATAACGTTGTCCGATTCCAAGTGTTGTATTCCCACAGAGGACAACTCTGTGTGACCCACAAATGATTGTTCCGAGTCTGGGTGTACCTGGTGTCCATCGAATTTTACGTTTTATTTTATACTTAGTCCCCTCTTGATACAGAGATTAAGCTATAATGCAGATTGTTATCTTGACAATGTTTTTGGTTATTTTCAACAAAAACAATGAAAAAACTCAGCTGAAGGCATTCTGGAAGAAATACAACAAACAACCTCTTTTCCCAAACAAAATTATGCCGTAATTTTAGTAGTTAAGATGTTATTCTCTTGTGATTATCACAATTAGGGATCGTTTACTTAAGTTTTAGCAACTACCAAACATATCTGATTTATTGTCACTTATTATTAGCAATACGAGATTTTATTAACTTACCCTCGTGGTGATTGAAATAGGTAATAGTGGGGTAAATTCGGTTAAAAAACGATGATTGATTATGTTTGCCATTCATTATTTTGTACAAAGAACAGTTTAATAACCGGTCTTTTAGGTAAATACACACTGTGTCTTAAACTTAAAGCCGACGGCGGCGACATGAAACAGTGGATTCAACATTGAACTTAGAGATTTATAATACATACATTCTTATTACAAAAATTTTTTTTTTTTGCGGTTCTTGGATTAAGAGGTTATGCCAGCCAAATTATTTTCAGCCAGTAAGTCTTACCTGATTCGTAAGGACGTCGATGACGACATAGGCAAGGTAAACGGTCTCCTCTTCATCTGAGCCAAGCGCGGAACCGCCGAGTCCCGCGGTGCGCACGTGAAGAGCGCACACCCAGCCGCCGCTAATCATCGCGCCATGCAACGTTCAACAACACAACACAAACCTCCTTCGCAAACACTATTCAACACACCGCGTCCATTTAACCCTACAACTGTACAAGTTTTTGAGAACTTTCTAACGGGATCAAAATCGTTCCGTCCTACAACGAGTGGGCGACGACTACGTACGCGTTTGTGTATGTTCCTCTCGAAAGCACTTTTTAGAAACCTGACGGTTACTCAACATGAAACAAGAAGTATCGTGCGGCGCGGACGGCGTTTTACCGCTAACCGTCTACGTAAGCTGTTTCCGCTGTAGGTGAAAATCTAGAATTAACTCACAGCACATAGCTACACCAAATCTAGAGAGTCCAGTCGCCCGCTATTCAATGGAAAGAACAAGCTTTTTGAACGGTGTCGATGAACGTTCCTAATTTGAATGCGATATTTGTCCACAATTTGGTTTTACTTGATCTAGTCACACCAACACTGTTTATGTAACAACCCGTCACTTTTTAAAGTTTATAAGCATTTAATAAAATATTATGACAAAGGCAGGTTAGGACAGCTCGATAGACGAGCGTGTTTGTCCGATCGTTGGATCGACTGGCGCTCGCTTCGCTTGCCCCCCTGTTGACAGTGCGCAGGTAGATAGGTATAAAGTACCAGGTGAGCGATGCTACGTTGCCAAACCGACCATTATCATTGATGATGAGATAGCTGCTGCTTCTACCACGTCATTTTGAAATTTACGCATCGTTGCCAATGTTATAAAATGATGCTTTAAATGTAAACTTTAGTATAAACATCCATTTTAGGGCAGCGATGGAACGCTCTTGTAAGTATCGAGATTGTGCGGTCGCCATCGCTGTCAATTTGCAAAGAATCTACCTGTTTTATTAGAATTCTTCCAAAATATTAGTGATGTACAATACAAAGAGGATATTAAGAATACATTGCGTGCACAATTAGGCGACCTCGTTAACATCAAGTTAGAGAAAGTGTAAATAGTTGTTGTGCTATTCGATAACGTAATTAGCGTTTACATACACATGGTGCATTTGACAAGGTCGTGTAGTAAGCAATTTATTTGACAAGTGATAATTTAGTTTTTTAAGCCGCATTGTTTGATATTACAAAATAACACGTGTCTAGTTTACATTCTTTGATTAAATAAATCTAATAAACGAAATATGAGGCAATCAGCTCTAAGAATGCAGCCCAAATAATTTAGACATACAATTAGAGGTTAATGTGATAAGTCATATTAGTAATATACCTAGATAGGTACTTACGGTTGGTTTCATTATCTATCATAATTAAAAGGTCATTAATACCTCCTTTGTAGATTAATAGAACACTTAAAGACAATTTTTGGATTAAAAGTGGGCGCCTAAACTTTAAATTGCAATAACCAGGTAGAATGAAGAAAAAATATTGTTGCTCTATAGCAAAATATGCTGCACTTAGACTATTTTATATCCTAACAAGTTTTTACCCGCGGCTCCGCCGCAGCCAAAGGCTAGTTTTTAGGTTATATCTAAGGTAATTTTTTCTCATAAGTACATACATAGCTCTGTTACAGCTTATGTAATGTATTTAAGTGGCACTGAGCCAGAGGGTTTTCTGCAGTTTTAGGAATTTGGAGAAAGCGTTTGGCATGGTTGTACGAAGGGAACTTTGGGACATTTGGCCAGAATATGGTATTAACGGTAGACTGCTGCAAGCGCTGTAGTAGTCCCACTAAATGGATGCAGAGCTTGTGTGCGGCTGGATGATGGAATGTCGGGCTGGTTTAATGTAAATATCGGCGTTAAACAGGGCTGTGTTCTATCAGCAGACTGCTAAAATGAATGTGTTCAGATGGGGGACTTAGTGATTGACACAGTATACTATAGAAAGAAAGAAAGAAATATGTTTATTTTGCTCTCTTACAAATATTAACAAGTAGATGGGCATGCATGTAATAACAGTCAGGAATAACCACAATAACAACACATATGTTAATGTGTCATATGAATTAGTGAGAGTCAAAAAAGACTCATAGCTCAGGTCGTGATCCCCCCACAATAATGCGTGGGCAGCGCTGATATTTTGCTAAGACCTCTATACGGCTTTAGAATTGTCCCACCCCTCTTTACCCACTGGTGTCGTAAGAGCCGACTGAGAGAATATCGGGGGAGTGGGCAGTACTCCCTCGAGTATTAACAACATCCACTGCGATCGCCAACCCGCCCGCCTCTGCGGGGATACAGGCGTGATGATATGCTATTTTGGTTTTGCTCACATTCACACGTAGGTCCCTTTTCTTACAATCTTCTGTCATTACGTCGACTAGAGTTTGCAGGTCAGTCGCTGACTACACTAATAGGATCGCATCGTCTGCATATAGTCCATCCATCAGCTTTTCAACGTCGACTGCTAGACATAGGCCTCCCCAAGAGAACGCCACAACGAGCGGTCCCGTCATGGGGGATAATGCCGTAATCGCCACGCTTGGCAGGCGGGTTGGCGTTTGCAGTGGGTGTTGTTAATACTCGAAGGAGTGCTGCTGCCCACTCCCCTGGTATTCCCTCAGTCGGCTCTTACGACTCCCATGGGTGGAGAGAGGTGGGACAATTCTAATGCCGGCCCCACACGGCAAATACCTATACCAAATCATTTTATATTTAAAGTCTTTGTCGAATATGAAGTTTAAAAAATATAAATAAATATTTTTAATGAGATTCTACGTCTTCCGCAATAATGTATCTGGAAAAAATATACTTACGTACTTAGTTAATTGAACGTGTGGCCTTTGAAATTTTTAAAAGTTTAAAACGTCAATGTTATTTTTTTTCAAAAGTTTTTATGAGACTATGTTAGTATAATTTTTCTGCATAATCATTATTTCTGGTCCCGTGCATATTTTGTTTTTACTTATTATCAATTTCTCTTGGCAGATATGAGGCCGGGGTAATATTTTTGTCGAAGCCACCAACGTAAATAAATAAATAAATAATAAATAAATATCCACGGACATTTTTCACACAACGTCCTCCGGTCCCAAACTAAGCTTAACGCTTGTGCTATGGGTACCAGATTACGGATATAATACATATATTACTTCTTTGTTTTTGTAAATACATACATATAATCGATAGAAAACACCCAGACGCAGTACAAATATCTGTGTTCATCACACAAATAATGTCCTGAGTGGGAATCGAACCCACGACCTTGTGCCAAAAGTCGGTTACACTAGCGACTACGCCACGAGGCCCGTCTATACGAAACGTCTATATGAACGCCTTGATTAGTTTTAAAATATTTAAACTGCGTTAACTGATTAAACCAAAATGTTTCCGAAAGTGCGAAGTTTATCCCATTGATATAATGTCTCACAGAGCTACATTTTTATTCAAGAATCATATTTTTTTTCCAAAGTGGAAGAGCAGTTTTATGGAGCAGGACTCAAACCAGCGAATGTCCCAATTTACGCCATCACATTCTAGGTTTTGTTTTACTAAGCCTCACGCCATCTACCGGATGCATTTGCATATATTTGGGCAAGAACAGGTACATACTTACATTATTTTCCCGCCAAAACAAAAAGAAAAAGCTGAAAAAAAACTGCCTCGTGGGCGTAGCGGTAGTGTATGCGACTGCTAATCATGAGGTCTCGGGTTCGATCCCCGGGTCGGGCAATGTTATTGAGCTTTTTCCTAGAAAGAAAAATTCTCAGTAGCAGCCCGGAGTTTGAAAATGTGCCCGGTAGACGTCAATAGGCTCGCCCCCTATTACGTGGGACTGAAACATAGCTGGCGAGTCGTGGGTGTGTAATACACCTCTGCCCCCCCTGTATACCCCTTCGGGGAATACAGGCGTGATGCTATGTTTTTTTAACAAAAATAAAAATGGTAGGTAGCAATATTCCTCCACCTAATCAATCAAAATTAAGATATAATTTTATTTTATTTTATAGGCCTATTATAAAGCACTTCAATCGCCAAGAATAACAAGCGATTGACACGAGCGCCTGAGGCAAGTGCATCCGCAACAACAACAACAACAGTGCTTGTGGTGTGCTGTGGCACACCACAAGCACTTATAAAGTAAGCGTTAAAAGAAAATACAGGTAGAGTGCCACAGTCCTCCCCTTTTTTTTTATTGTTAAGGCAGGAAAAAATGTTCCTAACCGCACACCCTGTCGTTCGGGGCAACGACCAGGGTAGGTAGTGTGAGGCCTGCACCCACTAAAGAAACCCGCCGTGTGCCGTCTCTCCGCTTTTATTGGAACTATGTTACATTCCTTCGGTGGTGTCACAGTTCTCCCTACGTTAACAAGCCTTTCAAAAACGCTCGCAAATAAGGAGAAGGAGGAACTTAGGTATCACTTGGTGTGACATAATGTGACAAAATTGACGGGGGGTCTAAGTTAAGGTAACATCGCAAGCGTGGTGTTAAGATTCAGAAGGATCCACATAAATTGTGGCACAGTGTGACGATTGCCGGGAATCTAATGAGTTATTTATACATCCTAAGTACTAACCCCTGCTCATAAACTTAACTATACCAGAAGCACCAACAATTTGCTACCTGTGCGTAGCGAGATATTTCACATAACTGTACTAGTGGGGAAGGTGGGGAGATAATAGGCTGGATTGCCATACATCCGGAACACCGAGCTGCTTCACTGGTTTTTATGACGTACTTAGCTAGTACCTTAGGAATGTTTCTAACCGTACTTCCTGTCCTCTCTGTCTTGAGCTGGACAATGTGGGCCCCGCTATAATAACCCGCAGTGCTCTTCGCTTGTATTGATTGGACTACTGGACTTTGACATTTCTTCATTGGTAAGACCGTGGTAGGTTCAGGGGGATGAGTAAAAACTATCACTTAGTGGCAAACTCCACCACCTGTCACTATATTAAAGTAAATGCGCCATTCTCAAGACAAGATAATATTTATTCACATTACTGTAGAACTAATTATAATTGTTACAAGTTTACACCCGCGATACCTACTGCCGCGAAACTAGTCACCTCGGATCGGTATACGCCAGCCAGAATTTCTACCTAAACAATAGCCATCTCATAGGAACCCCCCATGTTTCTGGGATAAATGTCCTATGTCCTTCATTTTAATCAAAAACTTACCCCCTTAATAATAAACATTGTATAGGCTCCGAATAGTTATTCAGTGTTTTGTTCCGTTCTTTCAACGTCAAACTACTATACTCGTATTAGTGACAAAGACAAAACACTGAATAACTATTCAGAGGTTATACAATGTTTATTAGCAAGGCAGTAGGTATATGTCTACCTGTGCTACATTTCTCGATGATCGGGGTAAGTACCACTACACACCACTTCCCCGGATTGGATGGGACGCAGGTTCGGAACCTGTTTCCACATTCACAAATAATTTGTTGTTTGAAGTAGCTGAGCATGTCAAGTGGTAAAATGCAGATCAAAAAAGTAGATACCTCTTAGTTAAGGCGTCAAGGGCTAACAAAGAAACAAAAAAACTCACTTTCGTAAGTAAAGATTACTAATTAGGTACTATCTTACAAAAATATCTTTTATTCATTCAATTAATTTTCATATTTATAAAAAAATACATTTTCTTTGTTGATGAGATTCTCGTAAATACTTAATTTCATAGAATTATGAATATAAATGTTTTTATATAGGTACGGATTTTGACAAAATATGTACACAGGTAATTAGTTTATACCCTGGGTAAACACGTAGTATACTTTTTACCCAGGTATGTGACACATCCGGCAGACTGTTACCAATTTGTGGCTAAAACACCAATTAAAAAAATAACAAAAGGCGGGAGAAAATGTACCTAACCTGCACACCCCTTCGTTCGGGGCAACGAGCAGGGTAGTGTGAGGCCCTCACATGCCGTCTCTCCGTCTGTATTGGTGGGGCACTGGCACTGTATTACATTACTTCAGTTGTAGCAATTTAGTACCTACCAGCTATCTTCTACTACAACTATTTTTTTAGTTACATACAGTGCAAGCGATATATAAGTACTTTTTAATCAAATAATCACTTACATATTTTTGATTTATTAGAATATAAATATTTATGACTACAAGTCAAGTTATGTGCTCGGCTGCAGTTAAACTAGCGGCTAAAGTGATTATATTTTATCATAAACTTTCACCTATAACTACGTAAAATCAAATACAAGTGGACTCTGAACTATAAATCACCTATGATGATACGCAAGGAAGCTGCAGTACCGCCCTCGACGGCGATTGGCGCGCTCATTATAAATCCAAGATGGACGCCCACCGCTCCGATTACAGCCACATGTGATGATGTAAACATTCCTGACGACCTATTTAAACACTTATATAACTGCTACTGGGTAACGCCCAAACCAGAGTAAATAACAGATTATTCCTATCCTTTCTTTTGCATGAAAAATCATCATTCAATTTGATTAAAATCGTGGATATTTGGAGGGCAGAGTACGTTGTTATTTTCTGAGACAAATCTTCGTAGAGTTGCTAAATTCTCTGTGGTGCGATTTCTTATTAGAGCCAAGCTTCATACCAGATTTTGATGGGGTCGACTTCCACTCTTTTATTCTGACTACCAAAACATCCCAATTCCTATTAAATCTCTACTACAGAATTAGTTAGGTAAGTACTAGGGGCAGGGGCCGGATCATTAATTTGTTGGGCCCTGGGTTAATACTATTCAGGGGCCTACTAATTATTCAACTAATTGTCATTTTGTCAAGAAACTGTTTTCTATAGTGATCTAGGTAGACGGTACCTATAGGAAAAAATAGGACAATATATGATCTTATTTATTTAATATGCTTAGGCCACACTAATGGGAGCGACCGGGAGGCCGACGTTAATGTACTGCCCTTCACGTAAATGGGTGGCTGTTTCACGGATTCGTTCCAAGAACACCGCCCCCGAACCAAACAGGATACCCGTCGTTCGACGCATGCCTGGCGTCCTGGCGACGGTTCACTGACTACTGGAAAGGGGGGAGGCTGGTCCTCCTGCCGAAGCTGGGATGAGTGCCGGATTCAGTCAGGGCTTTCAGGCCCATCGTGCTGCAGGACGAGGCGGGTAAGCTGCTGGAGAGAATCCTCGCTGCCCGCATCGTCCAGCACCTGCGCGACGTCGGGCGCGACTCGTTGGATGCCCAGTTCGGTTTTCAAGCTGGTCGTTAGACGCCACGGCCACGGCGGTCGTCGCCGGGGGTAGAATGCTATTGGCGGTTTCGCTTGACATCGCCAACGCATTCAATGGTCTGCCATTTAGCTGCATCAGGGAGGCACTCCGGTTATGAGCGCCGCATAGGGGACGTTGTGAGGAGACCCATGTTGTGTAGTATCCACAGGGTTCGGTCCTAGGGCTGTGGGAATTCGGTTACGACTGCTATGCGGATGACACGCTGGTCGCGGCTCAGGGCAGAAGCTTCGAAGAAGCGGCATTCCTGGCCACCTTAGGGACCTCGGAGCTTGGTGCTGGGGCTTAGCACCCAAAGCCTCCGACTTATCCAGAGCCATAACCGGCTACCTGCTGGCGCCTCAATCACAGTGGATGGGGTCCAAATTGGGGTACTAAAGATTAAATATCTAAGCTTGATACTTCTTTATGTGGGGATGGTCCGGTCGATGGCGCTGTACGGCGCACCTATGTGGGTGGATTCCTTGGACGTCCAGAGTAGACTTCTTTTGTGGAGACCACAGAGAGTCGTCGCGTCCAGGGTCATACGCGAGTACCGCACGGTGTTGACCGAGGCGGTAGGTGAGGTGCGGCAGCGGTCTGACGCGAAATTACCTATCGCGATGATGCGCCCTTTAGTGTGGCCCGAGCATCAGTGTGGCCCGAGATTAAGAAATACACCAACCGAAAACAAGCGACAGGGAATTCCCTGTTTCATTTGATAGACGCGCATACGCATTGTACGGGTTGATTGATCTGAGGGTTGCCAATAGATTTGATATTTTTTAATTTTGCATATTTTTCTTTACGTCAATGCTGGTATCGTCTATTGTTTTTAATGGGAGGTGGGGGCCCTTTGTATCCATAGGGCCCTGGGCTGCAGCCCAAAAAGCCCTTAGGTAGATCCGCCCCTGACTAGCAGGATTACAAACAACATCAAAATCTAAGTAGGTACCAGAAAAATAAGAACCTACAAATATATAAGTAATAGTGTACAACAAATATAATATATCTTACCCCGGCTGTACACACTCGTCTATTTGTCTCGCGAACCTCTCGTCCGCTCTCGTCGCGTAGAAGCTCGACACGAGCACACATGGCACACCATGTACACACTCGTTGTATCAATTGAACTTCGGATGCCCGTCGCGATGGACGTGGAAAAAGCTGAAGCGGCGTTTTTTTTTTTTTGTTTATAAGCAATTGTAATTTTTTAGTCATTTACCATAAAAAAAAATATTAAACCATGTAGAAAAATAACTTTTTAACTCTCAACGGGAACATATTTTTTTAACTCTTCAATGTGGATATAAAATTCGTTGCTTATACGATACAAGCGTCGTGTAATAGTTGCTTATCCCTTGTGCCTGACATTCTTAGGATTCCATAATAGTGCTTGCCTTTGGTAGGCTTCTAAAAAACGTTAGACCATTCGTTATCGCACGCAGCAAGCACGTCTTTACGGGATCGCAATTGGCGTCGTTGGCGAGCAACTAAACGAACGAGTGTATACCTCTGTAGACCTAGAGTATCGTGGTGTAGACCTCTTGAGTAATATTGTTCTGTGGTACAGGCGTGCTCTCGTCTTCATCACGAAACTCCCCGAGACCCTTTGACTCGTGCATAAAAAACCGACACGCTTCTGAGAGCGAACGAGAGCCGCGAGACAAGACGAGGGTGCCATGTACCCACTCGACCTCGGCCTGTCTCGTTGTGTCTCGACGACTTCGATGAGTGTGTACAGCCGGCTTTATACTATAATGCGCCTTTTTTTACGCGCGGAAATCCTTTAGGTTTTTTATTGGAATTTAATGACCTGATTTTTTGTTTTTTGGAATTATAAAATGTAATTTATGTAATGAAACGGAGAAGAAGTCAAGTCTTATTATAGATATTTAAATACTTCACTTTTAATTTTATTTCACAGTGTTTTAAATTGCTCTTCAGTAAAGTGGTGGCGAATTTACTGAGAAGCTTCTATGGAGCTTTGGAAGAACAGGAAAAAAGATGTTAGACTGCTTTACATCAATTTCCAACACTTACCTACACACCTACACCTATACATAGTTAATTACTTACTTTTGCATATCTTTGAAATAATATGAGTTTATAAAAATAATGTAGAACGGCGACATGAAACTTTCATGTTCCCCTATTAATAGCCAGACGTAGGGTACCTGTGCCTACTACACAGTGTCACATAGCTCTAGTGGTCTTCCAATAGAGGCGGAGAGACGGCACACGGCGGGTTTAATTAGTGGGTGAGGGCCCCACACTACCCTGTACGTTGCCCCGTACGACGGGGTGTGCGGTTAAGAACATTCTTTCCCGCCTTTCCAAAAAAAGGTAGGTACCAAAATATGTGTTTTGGGACGCATTCGTGAGTAGTGTGTGAGTAGTATTTCGCATGTACTAAAATCCTTTTTTTTACACTTTGTCATATTATTATGCAAATTAATTACGTTTGAATGAAAAGCAATGTCAAGTGGAACAATGCATGATATTATCATATTTTTCTTCTTAAAATTTTCCCATACAACAATAACTTTGTAAATTATATCGTATAGCTGGCAGATTTATGTACCTAAAACTCGGTGTCTTAATTGGACGCGTATTTCCTGAGATTAATACATTTGGTATCCCTTTACATCTAAATACGCGTGTGAAAACTTATTATCAAGAAAAATTGTGTGAAATAAAAAAGATAACGAGCGGGATTCGAACCCGCATTTCATGGAACACAAGTCCATTTGCTCTCAATCAAATAGCCGAGCATGTCAACTGCTGAAACATTAAAAATAGCAACATTATTTTAATCATATAAGTATAGGCTTAAGGACTTTTATCCACTGCCGTAAATAAAAAATAAAAACATATAAGTAGGTACATTGATGTGTTTCAATTAATACTAATAAATATTATAAACTAGCCTTTGCCTGAGGTTCCACCGCAACCAAAAGATATATAGTTTTCAGGTTATATCTCAGGTTCCTGATTTAAGTAGGGTAGCGGGACAATATGTATCAGTTTTTAAGTCTAATCAAGAGCTAACAAACAAAAAAGTTTCATCAGAATTCGTTCAGTAGTTTTTGCGTGATGCAAACAAACAGATTAACAACACAAAGTGTGAAAATGTGAAATCGAAAATAACAGTCACGAGCAGGATTTGAACCTGCATCTCCTGGATACCGTCCAGATGCTTTGGCAATTCAGCCATCATGACAATTGCTCATAACTGCTAATTTCGATAACACATTCATACTTAACGTCTTGGGTGACCTGTTTTTTGTTTATTGTTTTTTTTGTTTAGGCGGGAAAACATGTACCTAACCGCACACCCCGTCGTTCGGAGCAACGAACAGGGTAGTGTGGGGCCCTCACCCACTAAAGAAACCCGCCGTGTGCCATCTCTCCGCCTTTATTGGCGGGCCACTGGAACTATGTTACATTCCTTCGGTGGACATTGGTAAACTTAATTTTACAATTAAGATTTTTACCAAATAATGACACAGCCCTGTAAATATTTAGATATTTATATATACCTATATATTTAGCATTTGACATGCTTAGCCATGTAAATCAACACAGAGTGTGTAGCAATAGCTAGTAGATAGCACAGAGCATGCATAGGCAGAGATTGCGCTAGCAAATGAGAGATTTGGCTAAATCAAAAGGGGACATAACCTAATAAACACATTTTTTTTTACGCGGCGAAATCCTTTATGAACCCGTCCGTCTCAGTGGAGCTGGCCTACCTGCTAAAACCACGCGGAATTCCTTCAGACGTCCTTTAGCCAGACGTGAGGTATATGCCCTACGCATGGGTTCCTCCACCTCTAGCAGGTCTGGGCCTCCATTCCTGGTGGCCCGTCTGTTTTGGAGAGCCAAGACCTCCCTCATCGCAGACCGTCATCTCGGGCCTGCTTCTGCTAGAGTGACTGACTACCCAAGGCCCTAAAGCCAGTGCCTATGGGAATTGGATTGGCGCCTCATGCGTCTTCTGCGGCAAAGGAGACAGCTGGACCTCTCCCGTTCGCGCTCCGCCGCCTCCTTTGCGCGTACATCAACTCCTCGCAAAAGGAGACGGCTTGCCGAAGCTGCCTACAAATGCTGTATACTACAAAAGGCAGCTTAGTTTGTTTTACATACAAAAAGATAACAAAGCGTATACAAATCCAAAATAATAATTTATGTCAATAATAAACAAACAAACATAGTATCACGCCTATATTCCCCGAAGGGGTAGGCAGGTGTGTAATACACACCCACGATTCGCCAGCTATGTTTGAGTCCCACTTAATAGTAGGCGAGCCTATTGCCGTCTACCGGGCACATTTTCAAACTCCGGGATGCTACTGAGAAATTGTCTTTTTACGAAAATCTCAATAACACTGTCTAACCCGGGGATCCAACCCGAGACCTCATGATCAGCAGTCGCAGCGCAAATTTCAAAAAGTACCTATTAATGTGGTTCTCATGTCTTATACGCCATCTAGCGCTAATTTTAAGAAGTACCTATTACTATATTGGTCTGTATAGAAGTAGTTCTAACGAAATAACGTACAGCGCTGGTTTTAGTGTCGAGTCGAGAGTAAATATTCACTATTTTTGTTCTTTATTTAATAACAATTAAACCACATCGAATCAGACCGTGAAAAGTGATAGGGCTCTATTCGTAATTATACTGAATCGTAAAAGAAAAAAATAATACTCGATTAGTAAAGTATTTCGCTCGTTATCGTGTTAACATACATTACCTACAACACACGGACGTCCAAGAGGTAACTTTTTTAAACAGTTTTTTAACTAGTTTAAATAACAAAAATGGCATCAAAAATATCATAAGTGTTAAAAATAGAGTTTTATCTTGATATGTGTGTGTATATATTATTTTTCAAGTGCAATATTTGATAAATAGAGACATTTTAAGTTTGAAAAATCAGTTGTTCTGCGTGAAACGAAAGTAGTACACGCCTCAACGCTTCGCTTATGCGGCGTGCAATACAACAAATATAAGTATTCAATACTAGCCTTTGCCCGTTCCACATAGTTTTAGGCTTCAGTTGATTCAGACGTCTTGTGTAATTCTACTGACATAATAGTTACTCGTATATACACATTTTTATTTTTCTGTGTTTAATCTCTATTTATGTATGGTTTTTTTTATTGCATGTAATGGGAGACGAGCCACGGCCCATCTGATGGTAAATGGTAACCGTCACTCATGGACTCAACTATATCGAGAGTATTGTCAAGCCGCTGCTCAGCATTTCATTTCACCGATATGAAATGAAAGAATAAGCGCCTATCTCCTGCTACAGCCAAAACGCAACGATGAAGCAATTGGCCGGTCACACAGGAGACGGTGGGACCAACCCGCTCGGGCCCGATACCAAGTGAGTACTCCTCGGTACCCAGCCCTACCACCAGTCATGCAATGGATGATAATTGCTTACTTTCCTTAGTCGCCTCATATGACACCCGTGGGGAAGAATGGTGGGGTGACACTTGTATTAGTCCATCACCACACGGAGAAATGAAATGTCTTATATATTATGGTCTTAACCCAGATATGTACTTAGTCTGAGGATCTTGAGCCTTGGCGCAAGTAGGATAGATGGCCCGTCCACCGAAGGAATGTAACATAGTTCCAGTGGCCCGCCAATAAAGGCGGAGAGATGGCACACGGCGGGTTTCTTTAATGGGTGAAGGCCCCACACTACCCTGTTCTCGTTGTCCCGAACGACGGGGTGTGCGGTTAGGAACATTTTTCCCGCCGCAAAAAAAAAAAAAAAAAAAAAGGATTGATGGCCCGAAAGAGCTAGGGCCCGATTGGCAAACGCCACCTTGATTGTAGGACCAGTCCGACACTGGATGTAGGTAACGCAAAATGCTGCTTTTTTACCTGTTTTTTTTAGGCGGGAAAAAATGTACCTATCCGCACACCCCGTCGTTCGGGGCAACGAACAGGGTAGTGTGGGGCCTTCACCCACTAAATAAACCCGCCGTATGCCGTCTCTCCGCCTTTATTGGCGGGCCACTGGAACTATGTTACATCGCTTCAGTGGTTGCTTTTTAGCCTGAACAATACTTTTTGCATAGCAGAATTGAGTGTCATTAAACTAAAAAAAAAATTAAAACACTATTAGGTACCTAGTTCATTCTCACCCTATTTTTTTGTTAAGGCGAGTCTTAACCTAACCGCACACCCATAACAGTGTAGTGTGGGGCCCTCACCTACTAAATAAATCCACCGTGTGCCGTCTGTCCACCTGTATTGACCAACCACTGGAACTCGAAGACATTATTTTAGCGGTCACTCCACACTCTACCTACTCTAGGGAATAACTTTTTTGTTAAGGCGGGAAAAAATGTACCAAACCGCTCACCACGTCGTTCGGAGCAACGGACAGGGTAGTTCTTTCATCCAGTAAATACAGCCGCCGTGTGCCGTCTCTCCACCTGTATTGGCAGACCACTTTAAAGAAAGAAAACGTATTTACGAGTCCGAATATTTGTTCCGCTTGTGAATACATGATGACATGACTATAATCGGCACTCAGCCGGTTGTTTTATTAAAAACTTCTTGAACATTCTCTAGCCCTTACCTGATGGAGCTTCGTTCCATTACTTGCATTGCATTCAATAAAAACGAATGTATCCACATTTCGGTGATGCATAACCTAACCAGTTCCAGAGATACACTTCAAAAAACCTACCACTGAAGCCACGCTTACAGAAACTACCGGATACATTTCGTTCCATCACGATTTTTATATTAGCTCTTTATAAAATATAGATAACAAATACGCAATGGAAGATGGATTTTGTTTAGATATAGATATAACTGCTGTATATTGCAACGTTATAGATAGCTTCTATTTTTTCCCTAATAATGTATAATTATTACTGAATAGGTACTTCATTAAACGAGTCTTATCTATTTCTGGATTATTGAACGCAAATACGAGTATAGTACCTAAATGTATTATTTTTCTGTCTTCATTAACGTATTTGTGTAAAAGTATTTGAATAGTCATACCTACGACTTACATAGAAGACATTCGGGTCATTATAATGTCACTGATATCCACACCTACTTAATAATATACTTTTTGTGAAAAGTAATTATGTTTCTCATTCATCCATCCATCAGCCTTTCAACGTACCTACACTGCTGGACATAGGCCTCCCCAAGAGAACGCCACAACGAGCTGTCCCGTCATGGGGGATAATGCCGTAATCGCTACGCTTGGCAGGCGGGTTGGCGATCGCAGTGGATGTTGTTAATACATGAGGGAGTGCTGCTGCCCACTCCCCCGGTATTTCCTTAGTCGGCTCTTACGACTCCCGTGGATAGATAGGGGTGGGACAATTCTAAAGTGTTAAAATGTTTCTCATTATTTCGCCTAAACTAATCTCTTATAAAAAAACTGTAACAGAGCTGTGTCTGTACATTTAAGATATTTAAGAAAAAATGACTGTAGTAGGCTATATTGTGGATCACACAAAAAGTTGTCCTGTGTGGAAATGGAACCCACAACACTCGGGCGGGGGAGGCCGGAGCCAAAAGCTAGTTTTTGGGTTATATCTCAGGTTCCCAATATAGTAACGGGATAAAATGTACCTATACCAGTTTTTAAGTCTAATCAAGAGCTATCAAATAAAAAAAGTTGCATCAAAACCCGTTCAGTAGTTTTTGCGTGATGCGCGAACGAACAAACAGATTATTATATTTATTCCGTGTGGTGACGGACTAAGAATACAAGTGTCAACATCCCACTCTTTCCCACGGGTGTCTTATGAGGCGACTAAGGGAAGTAAGTAGGTAATTATCCTCCATTGCATGACTGGTGGTAGGGCTGGGTACCAAGTGGGAGTACTCACTTGGTATCCGGCCCGAGCGGGTTGGTAGGTACCACCATCTCCCGTGTGACCGGCCATGAAGCACATCGTTGCGTTTTGGCTATAGCAGGAGATAGCCGTTTATTCTTTCATTACATATCGGTGAAATGAAATGGTGAGCAGCGGCTTGACAATACTTTCGGTACCTATAGTTGAGTCTATGAGACGGTTACCATTTACCAACAGATGTGCCGTGGCTCGTCTGCTACTACATGCAATAAAAAAAAAGATAAACACAAAAAGTCTAAAAAAATTGTTTTGTGTACAGACACGCTTATATTATGTTTGTTCTGAGTCTTTGTGTACTTTTTGTCGGTGAATGTTTGTAAAGTCCCCCACGATACAAGGATTATTCCTTAGTAAAATAAGGACAATATAAAGAAAATGAAAAGAAAGACGGTACAGTTTGTGTGGGTCTTCCATTTTTAATCAAATTAGTAATAAGTTAAATAAGTATTTATAAATTAATTGTCTATAAGATATACAGAGTTTCCAACGTTAGGAAGCTTCTTCGCATATTTGTCCCGCCAATGAGAATAAGTAGGTAAGCATTCCCAATTCAGGTAGTAAATCTATATCTACTTACCTACTACTATAAAACTGAAATAGAGCTATAGCTATACTTAAGATATTATGTAAGTACCTGTTGCTACCTGTGCTCCGTGAATAAAAACATCGTGAGGAAACGTACAAGCCTAGGAGATTTTCTCGTCAGTAAAGTCTAACTACCAACCCGCACAGGGCCAGTGCAGTCGGTTATAGCCTAAATCGCTCATTATAACAATTAAGCTTACTGGAACAATGTATGGAAATTACATCCGACAGTGCCTTAAGGCTGAGGAGAGTGCCTGACAAAACAGAGATGTAAAGAAGAGAAATATATATTGCGCTGACCCCATGTAAAGTACGAAATTTTGAAGCAAAGAAGATTATGATTTAAAAGGTTAAAAATATTTTTATAGTACAAACTACTTGTGAATAAGAAAATAGAGATTTCTAGTACGAGCGGAATCGAACCCGCGTCTTTTTCAATCCGGGGAAGTGCTCTAAGCCACTGAGCTATCGTACTGACCTATTCGGTCATCCCAATTTTCTCATCACATTTGTCTTTACGAAGTATTGGAATAATATACGGAAGTCTCTTTTTCCTTATTCACAAGTAGTATGTACTTTGAAGGGGTGGCGGAGCATGTCAAATGCTAAAAAATATAGAACAAAAATATTTTTTATACTTTAAAATGCATAGTAGGTACAATTATACTAGGTACCTATATACAATTATACTAGGCACCTAAATACTCCGCCGGCTTTAGAATTGTTCCACCCCTCTCCACCCATGGGAGTCTTAAGAGCCGACTGAGAGAATACTGAGGGAGTGGGCAGCAGCACTCCCTCGAGTATTAACAACATCCACTGCGATCGCCAACCCGCCTGCCAAGCGTGGCGATTACGGCACTATCCCCCATATGAGCGAAACACATGTGGCCTTCTCTTGGAGAGGCCTATGTCCAGCAGTGGACTTCGAAAGGCTGATGGATGGATGGATGGACCTATATACTACACTGCTGCTATATTTAGTAGTGACGAGTTTACACATTTAGAGATGGCAACATGGTTTAAGTAGCCAGTTATTCTGAATCTACTCGTAGGTGTACTTTGCACTAAATTATTTGAATAATCCCCGCCATACAGAATCATTCGGCCACCTGTTTTATTTATCAGGTCCTAGATTCATTTTATTGTGCAACAGTTTAGTTGAATTTGCACAGTAGATAACTAGTTTTTTTATATATGTATTTCTAAGCTAATAATTGATGTAATTTTAGTTAACTCGCCAATTCCAGAAGAACTATGATTTTTTGAGAGTAAACGGTACGCCCGCCCGTACGCAGCGCTCGAAAAGCATTTTTAGAATCGGTTCAATAGTTCAAGATATTGCGTGCTACTCTGCATACAAACAAGGTTTATTTCTTCATTATAAATAACAATAATTAAATGTTAATTAACGCATATCGTATTATTCCCTAATTTCTAATTTTGTTTTAACTTTAGAGAAAACGTACCTATAGTATGGTTTAAATATGTATAGATAAGAATTATTGTTTGTTATGCCGTTCAGGTGAGCTATTGTGGCTTTCGCTCGAGGTTATCATTTACGCATATTTTTTAATATTGGATGATGCCTCCGCCTTGATCCGTGGCATCGGCATTGATTCGTCTCGTAAAAACGCCTGCCTTTTTTTATTTCTTTTAGTAATCAATATAATTTAAATGAAATATACGCAATAGAGTTAAAAAAAGTTTTTTTTACGTACTTTATTGCCTTTACAAAGTATTTAGTAGTAAATACCTTTACCCAAATCGTACAATACAGATTTATGAAGTACAGAGAGTGGCAACCCTAAATGTGGCACGGCACGGAGCTTTACACTCTAATATTATATTCTTATATGGCAACACCACACATGACAGGTGTTTACGCGCCAAACATTAATGGTGGTTGTTAGCCTAACTGGTAAACGAGTGTTCATAATCTTCAACGTATGGTTTTAGATACTTTTTATAACAAAATAATGTACTGTGATCTTTTCTACAACGTCTATTGTAACTATATTTTCAGTTTTCATAAGTAAACACTGGCATATATTGTGAGGTTGGGTCTTCGACCAGTCAGTGTGTTTTGTCCCATTTTAGGTTTAATGCTTTAACAAAGATCAATAATAATTCAACGAAAATGGCTGCGATAACTCCCAGGCGCTCCGCACGAATTCCTCATACTCACACGCCGAAAATGTCCGAGAGGAAGAAGGGGTTATTCCAGTGTGAGGAGTTAGCTGCGCGGGAGTCTCTAACGACACACCGGAAGCTGCCGGTAGTAGATAGCGAGAGTGACAGCGAAGATTGTGACTTGGGCATCATCAGCACCCTTGACTCCAGTTCCGGAGATGAAAACGAACTTAATGTCCCGAAAACCCCAGAAAGAAACTTGTGGCGTAAGTGCTTTAAAATACTTGATTTTATTAAATTTTGGAAACTTATTTTTAATAAAATCACACGTTACAACTGAAATTATTAAGATGTAGTGTCTGTAAATCTTTATAATAACTTTCCAATTTGACAAGTTATTTCAAGGTCCCTTTGTTTAAATTACCATCCTTATTGTCATATCTCCTTTACTTAACATTACTATTTTGTATTCCAGTCAGTCATGAGAAACAGCAGACAAATTTAATTAGCAGTATTGATTATTTGACAACAGGTACTACTTATTATTGATAAATTATACTGTCTTGTTAAATTATTGGTAAGCAGTGTATCATTAAAGTCATTTTCTATTCAATCAATGTCTTAGTTACCCCTGCGTAACTAGTTTTATCTGTAGAATCGTTCTCACAAGCATTAGGGGACCAGTGGAATGTAATTGATTATGTTTTAGCTTCAGTAATTCAGTAAATTCAATAAAAATATTATTTTAATAGGCTTGAAATTATATGGTAATTCAGTAATGTGTAGTACTTATTCACTATATTTTGCCTACTCTCTATGTCAGATTGGATTGCCTTAGCATAAAATTATGAATGTGAGACAATAGAGGGAATACCTGTGTCTATTTACTATAATATATTGTAATAGATAATCATTCTAATATATTCTGCACAGCACACAAGTCAGTTAACATTGGTTATCTTGTCACAAAAACTACCTAGTCTTCTCTTAGACATTAGGCTTTATTGGTTCAACTGTGGGTCTGGTATCCCTATAATAATTAATGAGGCTATTTCCCTACAAAGTCTGTTTCATCATTCAACTATCCTCTCTCCTGCTACACAATTCCTTTTATTCACACAGCTCAATTTTATTGTTTAACATGCAAATGCAATATTTTACTAAAAGTTACATCATTGTTTGGCCATAAGGAGTTTTTGGATTTGAATCTACAACAAAAACTACAAAGATTTGCCTCAAACATTAAAGCAGTCCAAAAGTAGGCTATCACTATTGCCAACATTACAATGTTAAGTGCTTGCTAGTCGCTCTATTTGGGTCACTATTTAGATTTGTGTCACAGTGCAGAGTTCAATGCCTCACTGACTACTTTAATGAGCTAAAGACAAAAATAATAAAACACAGTTCTGATTAATAATAATACTGTCCTCAATCATTAGTTTGGTCAACAATATTTTTTATACTACATGGGTGATAAACGGTTACCATGGTTACCATACCGTAGTAGAAGAGGATAAATAGGATACTAAGGAAGGATAGGGAGGGGATTCGGGTCTCCGGCGCTCTCACTCACCATACAAAACACAATAACAGGAGTAAGTGCCGTTGTTACTCGCTGATCTTTTGTGAGATAAGGGTGGTGAGGTACTTCCCCCATTGAGCCTGCTCATTCATGCCTGGATAAGCATAATAAAGCTGTTTCTTTCACATAATCTCATGGGATGAGAATCTAAACCATTGTAATATAGAAAGAGCAGCCAAAAATCATGCTCAACATGAAAACAGACCGTGTTTAGTCCGCTTAAGGCTATGGGAACATTAGGATTATGTGCTCTCCTACAGCTACAGAAGACTGTTTTATTAAATCAGGCAAAAAGAGAGGGTATATAAGGCAAAACATATTTAATTTTTTTGGTGCCACCCAAACGCAAGTCTATAATGCTATAATATTATGTTCACTAAATTATTTTTTACAAACAAGACTTGTACTAATTTTGGGTCATGTTTCTGTTTTAATAGATGCTTAGAGTGGCCAGTGGAAACAATATCTGTGTACATTAAACATTGCTGTAACCTTCCTAACTCATAGCTATAATTGAGAACAGAAATACCAGATATAACTTGGCCTCATTTTAATACTAAAATCGTAATAAGTAATTCTAAAATATATGACAATGGAATCTTCCAACAACCTAGGAAATGCCTTTTTCTGTTTATATCTTAATGCTATATCAATATCTTTACACAAAGTATACACTTGTAAAATAACTCATCTTTATTTTATGTCAAACAAGCTGCTACCTGCATGTCTGTGTTTAGCATTTTCCCTGCCGGGAATCTTAACTATCTCCTAGTAAAAGTCCTATTCAAATTGTTGCAGCTGTTTTGAAGATTAGCCAGAACAAACAGTACAATACATTTAGCAAAAAGCTGTTATTTATACATTACAAACAGACATTTCAATTTTACTTATTTGCATAGAACAGCGGTCATTGTATGTTAATTACACAACATAAACATTTAAAAAATACGTCTAGTTACCTATAAACAATGTATTTCTTTTTCCTTACAGCTGAGACAAGGAGCCAAACACGAAAGTTACTTAAAGAGAACAACGACTTAAAGAATTTTATTAAATCCCCGTTCACACTGAAAAAGTATCAAAATAGAGTTTCATGTTCCGACTCAAAATGTACCGGTTCTATTTCAACTCCCGCAACACCCCACTTGGTATACAACCCTGCGACTCCATCTTCTACTCATTCCTGTGCAAGTGCCCATACCTTTTCATCTACATCAAGCAGGGCACGAAAGAGCCTGGCTAGCCTCATTGCTGACACAGAAAGCTGCAGCAGTTCCTTAAAAGACCTTAACTTTGACACAGATTCAGGTACAGACTCCAAAGAAAACACTCCTACTAAGTTTTTTAGAAGGTCTAGTCGAAAACAGAAGTCCACACCAACCTTCCAGAGCTTCAAAGGAGTTTTGCAGGAACAGAAAAAAAATACAACTCCATTGAAGAATGCCGTTGTTTGTTTAACGAAAATGGATATGAGTAGTATACTTTCACCAACACAAATGCAGAAAACTCCACATAACACAACTGATGCTGCTTCTCCTCCAAAGTTAGGTCATAATCGCCGTTCTGTCGTCGAGATTGAAGAGAGCCCTGAATCTGTCTGCGATAGCGAGAAGAGTCATAAGAGACTTCGAAATGAAAGTCTGTCTGAGACTGGACCAAATTCTAAGTATCCTAGAATAGAGAATGCTCCTAAAGCCCGCTTGTCTCTGTTTAACAGTGATAGACTAAAAGAAATTCTCTCAGCCAAGTCTTTCTATGGGAAGAGCAATCCCGAGTTAAATACTAATGTAACCGCTAAGATATCTAATGCTATTGAGGTCAGTACTAATCACAGGCGGCACAGACCCTCCTATACGCACAAACGTAAACGAAGACCAGGTCAGATAAACCTCGGGGTGAAGCACAGAATCAGAAAGCCAAAAATTCATAAACATAAAGTAACTCGGTATAACAATTCATTTAATGGCTCAGTGTTGAATAACACATTAGCGTCGAGTGTTAGCATCAAGGACACGTCTATGTTAAGTCATAATTCGTCTCAGGATCTTGAAAATGGTAAGTCATTTCATTTTTATGACAAACTATTGTAGAATATAAAATTTGTTAGTATGTGGTGTGAGTACAATATACTTAATTTAGAGTGAACATTGAACATACTACATAATTATATATTTTTTTTATGATGTGATCGACCGATTTCGGTCATGGCGACAGTTTCAACTCTGTAAAATTTGTCGTTCGTGCGCTCGCCACATGCGAGCTTATGTAGCCAATCTTGTTTGAGAAGATCCTCACACATTGTGGGCATGTGAGCACACCATCCACATATTTATAATTGATAGCCACAGGTGGTCGGGCTTTCAACTCATCGCGCTTACCATCAAGGTCAATGCGCCGTTGCTCCTCAAAACATGGACTTTTTACATTAAACACAAAGTGAAAAATGTGAAATCGAAAATAACAGTCAGGAGCAGGATTTGAACCTGCATCTCCTGGATACCGTCCAGATGCTTTACCAATACTTCCGACAGATGGTGCAGGCGTCACCCAAAGACGTTAAGTATGAATGTGTTATCGAAATTAGCAGTCAGGAGCAATTGTCAGGATGGCTGAATTGGTAAAGCATCTGGACGGTATCCAGGAGATGCAGGTTCAAATCCTGCTCCTGACTGTTATTTTCGATTTCACATTTTTCACTTTGTGTTTAATGCATAGTGCTAAGCATGTCAAATGCTAAAAATATATATAAAAATATCTAAATGGACTTTTTAATTGGTGGAAGTCCTCCATTCGAGCCTATTTGTGGCAGGAAATAAAATGGCTCTATGCCGCATTTTTTCATATGCCGTTTTAGCACGTCTTTATATCTGAGGAGTTGTCCGCCGTGCTTACGCTTGCCCTCCTCAAGTTCCGAGTAAAAGACACGCTTCGCCACTCGCTGATCTGACATTCGTGACAGGTGTCCGCACCACCGAAGTTGTCGCCGCATTTAATATGACTCAATGCCACCTACATTGGCTCTGCACACTTTAGTAGCTATTCCGCACGCGATCATACCATCGAATTTTTAGTATTTTCCGTAGGCATCTGAGATGGAAACGATCCAGCATGCGGATGTACCGGCGGTACACGGTCCAGGTTTCAGCGGAATATAAGATGTTCGGAAGGACAATCGCCATGTATACCGAGACCTTAGTAGACAGTTTCAGATCATGCGAACCGAAGACCTTTTTGTCCAGTTTACCGAACGCTGCAGCTGCAGCATCGATCCTGCTATTGATTTCAGCGTCAAGGTCGCACTTAGATGAGCAGCAGCTAGCTAATTCTAAGGGGTAGAATGAAAACCGAAACGTTAGACGAACTTTCGTTTCGCTTCGCTTCATTGTGATTGGTCGCCTGAATCACGCGTTAAAATCTCGACTAATCAGGAATCACTCGTCGGACAATGACTCGAAATGAAAGTTCGTCTAACGTTACGTTTTTCATTCTAAGGGGGCAGATAGCGAAACTTATCGAAGTTCTTCAACTCGTCCTCAGTTTCTTCAGTGCCTCGTGACCGTCGATGTCCGTAGACATCACCGTAGAAATCAATTCCGTCTTTTTGACACTGATCTTCAAGCCGTCTGGGGATTCAGCCATAAAACATAAGTCGTCCCGCATACAAAATCTCGGTAACCATATCGTATGAGACTTTTGTGCGGGCTTTGAGCCTCGCTAAGTTAAAAATGCTGCTATCAGTATGGAAACAAATGCGAACTCCTTCAGAAGTAGTCTGTAAGACCTCCCGGACTGCAACCGCAAAGTACAACGAGAACAATGTGGGTGGAGACGTAGCTTACTGCCCATCTCATGGTAAGCGGTTACCGTAGCCTATAGACGCTAGCAAAACTAAGGTATCACTTGCGCGTCGCCATCTCCAAGGAATTGGGATAGGTGGCGGATAGGAAGGATAATAAGGAGAGGATAGGGAGGGGGCTTGGGCCTCAGGCGCTCTCACTCACCATACGAAACAACGGTAGCCATAACTACCGTTATTACACGCTGATCTTTTGTAAGAGGGTGTTACTACCCCGATCGAGCCGGCCCATTCGTGCTGGGCAAGCAAGGCTTTACCACAGTAAATATATGAAACCCGTCGTGTGCCGTCTCTCCGCCTGTATTGGTGGGTCACTGGAACCATGTTACATAACTTCAGTGGTTAGGTACCAACCCTACCATTAATAATGCAATAGGTGATGATTGCTTACTTCTCACTTCCCTTGTACGACCACCGCGGGAAAGAATGGGGTGGTGACATTTGTAACCTTAGTTAGCTACCAAATTATTTGTGAAGGGGTTAGCTCAACTGGGAATTACCACCCTCTCATATATAGATAATATCGACATATAATGACTGAAAGTATTCCAAATGTCTGCAATTCGTTAATGGGTGAGAGCGTGGGATGGATATGTATATAAGATTAATACGTATATCGATTACGGACATGAAATTATTTCGGATTATTAGTTAGTTTCGGTTACGGATATTAGATTGTTAAAGAGTTATAAAAGTAAAATACAAAATGTCTTTAATATTAAATTGCAATGTAACCCCACAGTCACTTACAAGCTATGAATAAGCAATAGAAATAATAAACAATGTAGATGACGCGCGCGGCTTGTGTATCGGCTTAGCTGGGCATAAACAAAAACCTGTCATAACAAATGTATCATTTCGACCTCATTCCGACCCGCCGATATAGCCTATTACAGTCATTTTATTCTTAAATATCTTAAATGTACAGACACACCTCTATTACAGCTTTATAATAATATAGATAACTATTTTATTTATATTTAATATGTGTATATATTGACGGGCCTCGTGGCGTAATCGACTTCCATGCACGAGGTTGTGGGTTCGTTTCCCACTCGGGACAATTATTTGTGTGAGGAACACAGATATTTGTACTGCGTCCGGGAGTTTTCTATCTATTATATGTATGTAGCTATGCCATGCCGTGTGGATCCGGCTTTAGAATTGTCCCACCCCTCTCTACCCACGGGAGTCGTAAGAGCCGACTGAGGGAATACCGGGGGAGTGGGCAGCAGCACTCCCTCGAGTATTAACAACATCCACTGCGATCGGCAACCCGCCTGCAGACGTGGCGATTACGGCATTATCCCCCACAATGAGCACACAATTCTCTTGGGGAGGCCTATGTCCAGCAGTGGACGTCAAAAGGCTTATGGATGGATGGATATGTATGTATTTACAAAAAAAAAGTATTATAAGTATTATATCCGTAATCTGGTACCTATAACACAAGCGTTAAGCTTAGTTTGGGACCAGAGGACGTTGTGTGAAATGTCCGTGAATATTTGACGGGCCTCGTGGCGTAGTCGGTGTAACCGACTACCGTGCACGAGGTCGTGGGTTCGATTACCACTCAGGACAAATATTTGTGTGATGAACACAGATATTTGTACTGCGTTCGTATGTTTTCTATCTATGATATGTATGTATTTACAAAAAAAATATATATGTATTATATCCGTAATCTGGTACCTATTATAGTACAAGCGTTTAGCTTAGTTCGGGACCAGAGGACGTTGTGTGAAATGTCCGTGAATCCATCCATTCATCAGCCTTTTAACGTCCACTGCTGAACATAGGCCTCCCCAAGAATGGGGGATAGTGTCGTAATCACCACGCTTGGCAGGCGGGTTGGCGATCGCTGTGGACGTTGTTAATACTCGAAGGAGTGCTGCTGCCCACTCTCACGGTATTCCCGCAGTCGGCTCTTACGACTCCCATAGGTAGAGAGGGGTGGGACAATTCTAAAAAGCTAGGCCCACACGTCCGTGAATATTTATTATTATTCTTTACACTCCACCCCTATCCGAAATTATTCGTAACTTTTATATCAATTTCATTTACGGAGCTACAAAACATCCCTGGATTACAAAGTCCCAAGAGTAGATTATTGCGAGTCAGTAAACTTAGGACCACTGATCACTAGATGTTCTGATTCCTCAAAAAAACCGTAGGAGTAGATTGGACGCTTTTTATTATTCTATCTTTCCTATCCTCCTTAGTATCCTTACTATCCTCTTTTTATTATCCTTCCACTCCACGTCCAATCCCTTTCCTTGGAGATGGCAACACGTGAGTGATACCTCTGGTGCTATTAGCGTCTATAGACTGTTGTAACCGCTTGCCATCGAGAGGGCCGTCCTCCGTATGCTTGTTTGCCACCTGCGTAGCCAAAAAAAGCCTCGGGTGTCTAGCAGAAGTATAAATATGGATCATGAGATCTCTGGTTCGATACTCAGATCGAGCCGGCAAAAATTGATTGGGTTTTCGTCAATTAATTCTCAATAGCAGCCCGGGCTTAGAAAGTTGGCAGTGTTTCACCCCGTGCCTCACAAAGCACGTGAAACCGTTGCTCCTGTGCCTGATAACCGGTCGTGCTGGAATGCTGTTCCGTTAGATTATGAGCATGGCTTTTTCGCATAAAAAGCAGCCTGTGTTGTTTCCGGGATAAAAATTAGCCTATTTCCTTTTCCCGGCTTGTATAATGTATGCTAATTTTCATTATAATTGATTCAGTAGTTACATCGTGAAAGCGTAACAAACAAACACTTTCACGTTTATAATAGGTACTAGTAAGGATAATACGTAATATTTACGGGAATGTTACACATTCTTATATTTTTATTATAACAAAGCTGTAACAGATATGTGTCTGTACATTTAAGATATTTGAGACAAAAAATACTGTAATTTATATAGGCGTGTCTAAATACAACACATTTTTTTATTTTTTGTCTGTCTGTTTGTTCGTTCGCACTTCACGCAAAAACTACTGAACGGATTTTGATGGAAGTTTTTTATTTGAAAGCTCCTGATTAGACTTAAAAACTGGTATACATTTTATCCCGATACTATACGAGGAGTGATCAAAAAGTAGTGAGAACGACATACTCCTTGGTAAGAAAAATAATAAATACCGGCAGGCATAGCTCAGATACATATTTGTAATAATAATAAAGAAAAAAATCTTCGATTCTCTTTTGTTTTTTTCTGAATGTAGTCATTTGTTTGCTTCGTGTCGGAACGTGTTCTCATGATGAAAATGGAGAAAAACGAAGTACGAGCCTTTATTAAATACCTCTGTTTAAAAAAGTTAACGATGCAAGAGATTAATTGCGATTTGGAGGCAACATTAGGAGTGTCTGCTCCGCCGTATTCCACTGTTGCAAGGTGGGCTTCTCAATTTCGAGCAGGGAGAACGAGCACGGAAGACGAACATCGTTGCGGCTGTCCATCGACGTCAGTCACCCAAGAAAATGCTGCGAAAGTCGAGAAAATTGTATTGAGCGATCGAAGAGTTACCATCCGATACTTAATTCAAAAAACGGGCATTTCATATGGAAGTATTCAATCCATATTGAAACAATCTTTGAATATAAGAAAAGTCTCCGCAAGATGGGTGCCGAGAATGTTAACCGACAGTCAGAAACAAAATCGACTTGACATTTCGAAGATATTGTTGGACAAGTTTCAAGAAGATTCTGAAAACTATTTGTCTCGTTTCGTAACAATGGTTCGTCCATTAGTTCATTAGTCCATAGTTCATCTCCATCATTTTGATCCCGAGACAAAACAGCATCTTCGCATGGAAACGACCATCATCACCGACCCCGAAGAAGTTTCGTGCCGTGGCATCGGCTGGCAAGGTTATGGCCTCAATATTTTGGGACTCAGAAGGGACATTGTTGATTGATTACCTAGAGCGTGGAACCACTATTACAGGCCAATATTATGCAGCTTTAGTTCCCAAGTTGAGGAATGACATCAAAGAGAAAAGGAGAGTTTCATCACGACAACGCACCCGCGCACAGGTCGGCAGTTGCGATGGCTGCCATTCAGCAAGCTGGCTTCGAATTGGTTGACCACCACCCTTGTTCACCAGATCTGGCGCCTAGCAATTTGTATCTGTTCCCCAAATTGAAAGAATACTTAAGGGGAAACAGGTACGAAGACGATAACGAGGTGATGGATGCCGTGGAGAGCTTTTTGCAGGACCAAGACAAAACTTTTTTTTTTAAATGGATTGAAGCCTTGGAAAATCGCTGGAGTCGGTGTGTAGAGAGACTCGGAGACTATGTAGAAAAATAAATTATTAAGTTATCAATAGTCATTATATTCTATCTCATTCTCACTACTTTTTGATCCCTCCTCGTATATTATCGGCAACCTGAGATATAACCTAAAAAACAGCTTTTGGCTGCGGCGGAACCGCGGGCAAAGGCTAGTTATAAAATAAAACAACTTTTACGGAAACTTGATTTACCTACTGAGTTCACCAGTCTAGCCCACCATGACCGTAAATGCTGTAATAAAGTATTCGAAACATCGGGTTACTTGAAAATCGATTAAACGCAATTTCGTAAACGTAGTTTTATTTCATAAGAGTTATTGTCTTTATAATAGATTTCTCGATAAATTTTTTTCAATATTATAATAAAGCGCTTTGTTGTAGATAGAGTATTGACGATCGATTTGCGCAATCATCATTAACATTAAGTGTGGGTTTCGTCCTTATATATTTTTGAAATAGAGAAATTGGAAAGAGCGTCATAACACGTTAGTAGCGCATCGCTAAGCCAAATGCTCTTAGCGGCCACAATGCCCCCACTGAAGTAATGTCTTCATTCTGTGGGTTTATTTGTTGGGGTCCCCACGTTGCCCCGTACGACGGGTTTTGTGGTTAGGTATATTTTTTCCCGTCTTCATTACTTTTTTATACTTTATGCAATATCAAACAAAAGCACAACGCTCTGGGGGGGTTAGGCAGAATCTCATATCTTACATGTCGATCGTATCGTGATCACTGTGATTGGTTGAGAGATCACCGTGATTGGCCAACGGATTATTGTGACATCACGCGTTGGTTTCTCTACCAATCATATGCGAGTCGATACGATGTCGATTGTGAGATGTGAGATTCCGTCTAACCCTCCTGATTTCAAATTTCTGTCTCGATCGTCAGTCATACATTTCAACTGAGAACCGAAACCGAACTTCTCCAGTCCGATTTTTTTTAGCTGAGATTGAGTTCGCGGCAGACCTTACAGACTACTGTATTAAGACTTGCGTACTTTTCGTGCTTGGGGAACATTACAAGGCAGGGCCAAGAGTTAGCCTGCCACGCGTACCTATATATTGTCTAAGTGTATATATTGTCTAAGTGTATTCTATATAGTGTCTAAGTGTATTCGGATATACACTGCGAGTACTTTACGGTAAGACGTCAATTTAGTATACTGCGAAGTCGTTCCTTTATAGTTAGCTATACTGGTTACTGTTTATAACGGAACGCAGTCCAGTACACTGATCTGTCATTACTTTCATTTCATACAAAGTATTGGTTTCACACTGCAATAAACATAATGTCTACATTTTCCATGTTTCGGTATCTTTGAATATCATTATTCAATAATAATAATAATTTTTAATAATGCAAATTGTTAAATCCTGGACGCTGTTGATCACGGGATCAAACCACTGGGAACACCTTGGGGATTAGACGGAATCTCATCTCACAATCGACATCTTATCGTCTTGCTTGTGATTGGTAGAGAAACCGACGCGTGATGTCGCAATAATCCGTTGGTCAATCACGGTTATCTCTCAACCAATCACAGTGATCACGATACGATGTCGATTGTGAGATATGAGATTCCGTCTAACCCCCCCTACCTTACCTCGAAAACGCCAGTGCTCACAGTACAAAAATGGCGACGACTTCTGAGGTCATATATTTCCCTAGAATACTGCGGCAATATACTATCAGTCTATAACGGAACGAATTTTCTCCAGTATGAGCACTGGACAGTGCTCGCAGTGTATATCGGAACACAGCCTAAGTAAAATCTATGAACTGCAGTGGGCCTTGGCTTGTCAGATGCTGTCAACAAAAGATAAAGCTTTAACTTTAGTACCTTTAAGCAATCCCACAAAAAAGGTTTTATTTAGCATAATTCTTATAAATGTTTAAACAATACGCCATTTATTATAATTTTTTGTTCCATTGTTGGACTTGTTTTCAAGCCTCATTCATCAACATTGTTTGTTAAATATCCTTAATGATATAAGCTTTAAGAATATTTCAAAGCGCATATTATTAATAGTAGCTAAGTAGTAATAGCCTCTCTTATATTTTTAACTGATTCAAAACTGTACAATATTGTCCTTTACACATATACGATACTTACTACTGTTGTGATTGTGTTTCATATTAGAGCATGATGAGTATGAGAGCAAAAATGCCGGAGGCTCAAATCGCCTATTTATCCTCTCCTTATAATCCTTTCCCACCACCTATCCCTTTCTTTCAAGTTGGCGACGCGCGAGTGAAGCCTCTGGTGTTGCTAGCATCTATACCCTACGGTAACCGCTTACCATCAAGTGGGCCGTATGCTTGTTCGCCATCCGCGTATTATTAGTACTAATAATAAATAGTTGGTAGTAGTTTTGGACGATGCAATTTTTTAATATTGTTGAGACTATTTAATGATTTGAACCTACCATTTATATTGTATTTTTGTAGATAAAACAGACCCATTTGACAAAGAGAAACAAACTATCGAAGCTCTCCTCAGTCAGTGGAATGAGGAGGAGGTACCCGAGACTGAACTCTCATACAGAAAACCTGCTGAAGAGTTGCCATGCTTTAACAGCACAGTCATAGAGGAGACCAGCCAGATATTTCAACCAGTGACAGCTGTGCCTGTAAATGTGGCAACACCGCCAGAAAACGATCTTCATGTAAGTAGATTATTTATTATCAATACTCGACTCAGCTAAAACCTAAGTTAATCAAAATTATAGTTTTTGATAAGCATTAGGCATATAAACCCTTTTAATTTATGTTATAATTATTGTTTTTGCTCAACCTATTACTGAGCCCTGTGGGTTCATTTCCGACGCAGTACAAGTCTTTGTGTGACCCACAAATGGTTGTTGCTGGGTGTACTTGTGTCTGTGAAATTGTATGTTTTTAAAGTCTACTGCGATACAGGAATCATTCCCTAGTGCAGAATGTTGTCTTTAAAAAAAACGGGGCATGTGTCTCCTCTCAGAGTTAAAGGAATTTAGGTTGTATTGCACCACGCTGGCATAGTTCGTTACACTATGGCGCTGGCCCAGTGCTAGTTGGCAGATTTACAAGCCATCAAGAAAATCTATCTCTTATAGTTTTCTCAAAATATTTTCTTCACCATGCAGTGATAATTTGTAAACAAATGCACACGATTTCAAAAGCTTAAGACGTGTGTGTGCATGGTCTGGACCTCAGCGGGGGATCGAACTTCATACCACTGTCTTTGCAGTCCATGGTTTTAATACTATGTTACAAAGTTTGTTATTGTCATCAATATTTTAGGCAGGCGTCTTTGAACTATAACGCTAAAGCCGTTTTTTCTATAATATATATATGGATTTAAAAAATTATTTGCCAACGCTGTACGTCAGCAACACATAGGCCCCGTTAGACATGTCTCTTTGGAGAGTGTGAGAGAATCAGGCAATTCTCTAGCCCTAGGCGAGCTATAAAGCCGGCTGTACACACTCGTCGAGACACAACGAGACAGGCCGAGGGCAAGTGTGTACATGGTAGCCTCATCTTGTCTCGCGGCTCTCGCCATGTCTCGAAAGCGTGTCGGTTTTTTGTGCACGAGTCAAAGGGTCTCTGTGAGTCTCGCGATTAAAACGAGAGCGCGCCTGTACACACTCATTTGCTTAGTTGCCCGCCAACTCCGTTCGCGTAAAGACGTGCTTTCTGCGTGCGACAACGATGTGGTCTAACGCTTTTTAGAAGCCTACCAAACGCAAGCACTATTATGGAATCCTAAGAATGTCAGGCACACGGATAAGCAACTATTACATGACGCTTGGTTGCGCATAAGCAACGAATTTGATATCCCTGTTGAAGATTTAAAAAATATATATTTCCGTTGAATAGTCAAAAAGCTCTTTTTTGCCATGGTTTAATATATATTTTTTAATGGTACATGATGAAAAAATTAAAATTAAAAAATAACAATAACTAATAAAAAAAATAAACACCGCAATTGTTTTTTCCACGTCCATCGTGACGGGCATCCGAAGTGCAATTGATACAACGAGCGTGTATGGTGTGCTCTCGTGTCGAGCCTCTACGAGACGAGAGTGGACGAGAAGTTCGTGAGACAAATACACAAGTGTGTACAGCCGGGGTAAGAATTACCAACGGTAGGTAGGTACTCTGTTGTGTTTCGTATGGTGAGTGAGAGCGCCAGAGGCCCAAACCTCCATATCCTCTCCTAGTTATCCTTCCTCACTACCCTATCCCTTTCCTTGGAGCGACAAACAAACGATGCCTCTGGTGTTGCTGCTATAAAAAAATATAATGAGTATGTATATTTTCAGGACTCGGAACCTGTTATAGTAGAACTTGGAGGTCAGCAACGAGAACTGTCACTGCCGCAAGGTGTGGCACCATTACCACAAGTTCTACCATCGTCGACAATACCACAAACAGGTGTACCGTCTCCACAAAATGTGAACAATGATGTGGTTATGAACGATGCAGGCCACACAGCCAGTCATGGTGAATTACCAAAGAATGGTCATTTTTTACCAGTGGAAGGTGGTTACATACTTGTTGCAGAAAACACTGCATCGGGTAAGAAAATAGTCACTCTTGGGAGTATTTGTTTTTACAGCCTGTACACGTCACAACTGGAGGCCTACGTTCTTAAAAAGGGAAGGTAGGCACTTTTGCTCGCATTGATTACATTCCATTTTGATATTTCCTGGTCTCATTGAGTATCATATCCATCCATCAACCTTTCAACATCCACTGCTGGACATAGGCATCCCCAAGAGAACGCCACAACGAGCGGTCCCGTTATGGGGGCTAATGCCGTAATCGCCACACTTGGCAGGCGGGTTGGCGATCGCAGCGGATGTTGTTTATACTCAAGGGAGTGCTGCTGCCCACTCCCCCGGAATTCCCTCAGTCGGCTCTTACGACTCCCGTGGGTAAAGAGGGGTGGAACAATTCTAAAGCCGGCCCCACACGGCCTATCGGAGTATCATATTGTTCCTAGTAATTTTTTTATATACAGATTAGTGGACCCAACAGACGTTGTCCTGTCCGAACATTGACGTTTCGTTTGGATCGAGCATTTATTTTAGCTACTAAGGATTATTTTCATAAAAAAATGGGGTTGTTGGCCTGGGCAATTTTGTTGTTAGGTAGGTCCTGAAAACTTATCGTGGCGCCAACTACCGGGTCCAAATGTGAATCTAAACCATCCCGGTACTTACTCAAACATACACAAAAAATTTCATTAAAATTGGTCTAACCGTTTAGGAGGAGTTCAATTACACGGACACAAGAAATATCTAATAAAATATACTACTCTGCAAAGAAAGTACCGGGAAAAGATCAATAATACACAAAATTTTTGTTATTCATCCAAATTTATTTTATCACCTTCAAGTAAGTAAGTATGCTCCTTCAGAAACGATAGACTTACGCCAACGAATGATCCAATCATCAAAACATTTTTTAAACGCTGTTTCCGGAAATGAGTTCAGTTCTCGCCGCGAATTCTCCTTTATGTCTTCCACCGATTGAAAACGGGTGCCACGAAGTGGTAATTTGAATTTAGGAAAAAGTCAGAAGTCGGCTGGAGCCATATCTGGTGAATATGGTGGTTGCTCGGTGGTATTTGTTGAGTGTTTGGACAATAATTCATTCACAATGATGGCCTTGTGCGAAGGCGCATTATCGTGGTGCAAAATCCAAGAATTTTCTTTCCACAAATCTGGCCTTTTTCGTCGAATTTGCGAACTCTTAAACGCCGCATAACACTCAAATAATATTCTTTATTTACCGTTTGACCGTCTGGCAAGAATTCCGAGTGCACAACACCGCGATAGTCAAAGAAAACAGTCAACATGACTTTGACTTTTGATCGACTTTGGCGTGGTTTTTTCGGTTTCGCTTCAGAGGGAAGTCGCCAATCCGAAGCTTGTTGACTAGTTTGCATGTCAAACTCGTAAACCCACGTCTCGTCACCAGTAACAAAGCGTTTCATGAATGTTGGGCAAATCTTCCATCACATCTCGACCGCTTTTAAACGCTTTGTACCTCATAAGTACGTGTTTTTGATAAAGTCGATTCACCGTAAGCCTTCTGTTACATTTTCAGTGACTCCGAACACGAAATTCCATTGGTGATGCAAAATTTAGGACAATCTCTTTGTTCGATGTTTTTGTCCATTATGGAATTCGCAATACACACTAGATATGATATAACTAAAAACAGCACTGTATTTAATATAAATAACAGATGCAACTCAAACTCCGCGCCAAAATGGATAACAGTTGTGCCAAACTAACAACATCAAAAAAAACAAAAATTTTAATTTGGAACCATAAACAAATCATCCATTCCCAATACTTTCTTGACAGAGTAGTAATTCCAGTGTCACAATGTTTGTCCGGGATGAACTCCGAAACTACTGAACCGATTTTAACTTTTTTTTTAAATGTGTGTTTTGTTCCATCTTAAGAGATAGGATACTTTATATCTCAATTTATAATTGCAATATTTATTCATGAAAAAATATATGGCGATACGAAGTTCGCCGGGTCAGTTAGTATATTATAATATAAATAGAATAAAATCGCACTGTCATTATGTATGGATGATAAGGGCTATTTTTTGGTATTGAAGAAAATGTGACGCATCGCAGCTCATCACACATATTTACTTTGTTTCTTTTCATTGCAACGTAAAGAAAGAAACAAGTAGGAAAGGTGTGATGTCATTTATGAACTGCCCCTAAGTTTGAGTACCAAATAGGAGTACTCACCTGTTATCGAGCCTGTCGTTACCGAAATTTGAGTTTTTTTATTGAGTTCATGATCGGCAATCCCCACTTACCATCAGGTGGGCAGTGACTCGTATAAAAATAACTTCTATATTAAATCTTCTGTAATAATCTTCCTTGTACTGTAAGCAAAATATAATGTAATATGAATAATAATTTTGATTGGTAAATTTTGTGATTATTATATTCTGATATACGATGCATTAAAAAAATTAAAAACTTCATTAAAAATCCTGCGCAACACAATTGCGGCGCCATCTACCGGGTCCAATTGTAAATTAAACGATCATCGGACCCACTCAAACACAAAAAATATCATCAATATCTATCAAAATTTTAGCTAGCGCCAGCTGGTTAAGAGCATTTCAGTGACATACACACGTACAGAAGAATTATATACACATGTATGTAGAGATATTTATTAAAAAGTATGGTATTCTCCTATAAATTTTAGCTCAAGAGGAACTCCCGGACTTGGATGAGATTGAACGCGAGTTAAGAATGCTTGATGAGCAGATATTGCAAATGGCTGAATCAAACAATATCAATCCTGAAGCGGTGTTGGCGTCTACAGAGACTGCGTTACCCGTAACAGGTACATAATAACATCCTTACTAATATCATAAATGTAAAAGTTTGCTCCGTAATTACTTAACCAATCATCATGAAATTTTGCATAAATGTAGTCCGGAACTCAGAAAAGGCCTACCTTGTCTCTTGGAAAATTGGACGGTTCCTGTGCAATAACTTTTTGACTAACTAGATAATTGATCTGCCGTAGAATGACGTAAATTATGTATTTTTTTACATTTTATCCATTCCATTCCATCAGCCTTTCGACGTCCACTGCTGGACATAGGCCTCCCCAAAGGGGGATAGTGCCGTGATCGCAGTGGATGTTGTTAATACTCGAGGGATTGCTGCTACCCACTCCCCCGGTATACCCTCAGTCGGCTCTTACGACTCCCGTGGGTAGAGGGGTGGGACAATTCTAAAGCCGGCCCACACGGCGTGGTACATTTTATCACTGCTTGGTTAAGGAAAGCTTGTGATGTCTGCCAACCCGCACTGGGCCACCATGGTTGACTATAGCCTAATCTCTTTCACCATGAGAGTAAGCCCGTGATCAATAGTGGGACAGAATAGAAAAAAAAACATTTTTGAGATGTGTAAGGTGTCGTGTGTAAAAAAAATGTTCATTTTTATTAGGTACAACAGAGACAAAAATTGTTCCTCAATGTAAATTATAATAAGATAATAGCAATTAATCAAGCTCATTTTCTGTGAAATTACATATTTATAAATAATATAGTATTGTTATTCTTAAGACAAGGTTATAAACAATTCACACGTAATGAGCGACCCACTGAAGGTGACTACTAATAATATATATATCTTTATATGAAAAAATTTATTATTTTAAGCTTATAAAGGGATTATTTATTTTGATAGACGTTATCTATAAATAATAAATTATTTTGTGAAATGTAGAAAAAATAACTTTTAGTGGGAATCGAACCTGCATCCCTCCAGGTATGCTCGCGCCAAAAGTTCTCTTTTTACATATATCACAAAATAATGTGTTATTTAAAGTAGCTGAGCATGTCAAATGCTAAAATACAGATCAAAGACGCTATCTACTATCTATGTCATGATGACCCTATATAAAACAGCTGTTCTCAGATTGTAGAATTCGTAACAGTTCGTCAGCTGCACAGTCGACAGAAAGAACAGTGGAACAGTTTTTCCGTGTGGTGACGGACTAAGAATACAAGTGTCACCACCCCATTCTTTCCCACGGGTGTCGTATGAGGCGACTAAGGGAAGTAAGCAACTATCATCTATTGCATGACTGGTGGTAGGGCTGGGTACCAAGTCGGAGTACTCACTTGGTATCGGGCCCGAGCGGGTTGTTACCACCATTTCCAGTGTGACTGGCCATGAAGCATATCGTTGCGTTTTGGCTGTAGCTGGAGATAGCCGTTTATTCTTTCATTTCATATTGATGAAATGAAATGGTGAGCAGTGGCTTGACAATACTCTCAGTATAGTTGAATCCATGAGCGACGGTTACCATTTACCATCAGATGGGCCGTGGCTCGACTGCCACTACAAGCAATAAAAAAAAATCATATAAGAAAATAATTACCTAGGCCGTCGAAAACCGCGCAATAGGGCTGCCTACTGACTGTCACTCTTGGATTATGTATTTAATAGTATTACATGAAATTTAAATGAAGAAAAGGATTAGGGGCTTTAGCAAATTATGGCGGGAACAGACTAAGGAGTATTTAACAAAAGTGGATTTAAACGGTTTTATTTAGCTTCGTCACTATATTTGTTGCCTACAAATTAGCTATGGAGAAATGCTTCCAAACAAGAAAGCGGCCTCTTGTATGAACACGTTCTACTGTTCGTTATTTCGTTTACTGATGTATTCAGTGCGTTCTGTAAAAACCACAAACGGACTAACAGTCTGTTTGTTTGCCATAAAACCACTTTCGCTAGGCATCAGTACTTCACATCACATGTATGCATATATACAAAAACAGTTTAATTAAAATATAAAGTGATGGACTAACTTCTTTCACTAACAAACAGAATCCTTACTTACGTTGCTGCCGAAAACTGTCTCTTAAGAGACAGGTGTTTGGCGCCCTAGTAGAAGCCTAGTAGGTTTATGTATAAATTTGACCACTGAAGTAATCCAACACAGTACCAGTGGTCCGTCAACACAGGCGCAGAGACGGCACACGGCGGGTTTCTTTAGTGGGTGAGGGCCCCACATTACCCTGTTCGTTGCCCCGAACGACGGGGTGTGCGGTTAGGTACAGTTTTTCCCGCCTAACCAAAAAAAAGGATATGAATTTATGTGTACAGATTTTTGCAGAAGTTTGACGTTCTTTTTTATATATTTTTTTATAGGAATACCTGCCAAAGAAACTCCTGGTACACGTGAGAAAACTAAAGTTTTCTCGATATTTGATAAACCTAATCCAGGCATCACTACACCGGGATCTAAAGGTAATATTTTATTGTAAATATAATTATATTACTTAGTAAAAAAATGCGTCTCTTTTACGTCTGGAATCATTTGGAAAAACAATTATATCTTTTTTAATTGCTAACACTTCAAGGATTTCAATGATTTTGACTGCGTAGAGTGGAGTGGTTTCGATACTGACCTACCTTGCAGTCTTGATGGTTCGATTTCCACATAGGACAATTCTGTGATCCACGAATGTTTACTCTGAGACTGGATTTACTGTTATTACTAAAAAAGCAGCTCAATGAAAAAAAGACACGTGCCTATATATATTTATTTTTAGATAATAACAGCACTAATAGGAACACGTCACCCAAGACAATAAGATATAATTTGTTATCGAATGGTAATTCGCAGTCCCGAGCAATCGTTACGATGGCTGAACTGGCAAAGCATCTGGGAGGGTATTCCAGGAGATGCAGGTTCATAACTAGTGCTGTTTCAATTTCACATTTTCGCACTTTGTGTTAAAATAAATCCTATATTATTTTCTTTATTTATAATAAACATATCCATAGGTACATTAGAAAAGAGCAGCAAGCGTTCATTAATTAAGACGGGAGACGATCAGTACGTGATTGACGCTGGACAAAAGAAATTCGGCGCAACCCAATGTACTGAATGTGGTACTATTTATCAGGTAAGGTAAAACATCCAAATACTTCCAACAGATGGTGCATGATTTGTTATCGAAATTCGCAGTCCCTAGCAATTGTCACGATGGCTGAATTGGCAAATCATCTGGGACGGTATTCCAGAAGATGCAGGTTCGAATCCTGCTCGTGACTGTTATTTTTGATTTCACATTTTCGCACTTAGTGACATACAGTCGTGGTCAACTAATTAGGGACATTCAAGATAGTGAAGAGCTATAACCGGTTATGTACATATAAATATAAAACCCTATTGATTTCTCAGCACCTATTATTTGCATAATTTGGTCCGATTATTATGCTATAAATGGCTGTAAATAAAAGATTAAATAAATAGATAAAAGTATTTAATATCAAAGGTTAAACAGGTATTAAATTTTAAGGTACAAATCTGTAGCTGGACATTTAATTAAGGATAGTAAAGTATAATGAAAAATAGAGTTAAACAAAACTAATAATCTGCAGTATTATAATATCTTTAACAGCTCCATTTTATTACGTGTAAAATCAATACCCAGTAGCAAAACCTTTGTTAAAGTTGTAGTACAATAAGTGGTAACTTTTTTCTTGATTTTGTGCCAAAGGTGCTCAATTGGGTTGAGGTCCGGGCTATTTGCTGGCCAATCTAGCACCGATACTGACTGACTGGTAAGAAACGACTTGACTGAACATATTGCCTTCCATCTGAAGAAATCAAATTAACCTTGGTCTCGTCAGAGAATAATACATGTTGCCATTGGGCGTAGGTCCAATGTCCATATTTACGTGCAAACGCCAAACGAGCATTTCTATGTTCTTTCTTCAATAACGGTACTTTGCGAGCCACTCTTCCGAACAACCCTGCTTCTACCAGACGTCGTCGAACGGTCCTCGCTGATACACCGGCTCTTTCGTCTGCCCCAAACACTTCGTGTTTTATTAAAATAGAGCCTAGACACGGATCTTTCTTAGCTAACCTGGTTACCATTCTATCTTCTTGCGGAGTTGTTTTTCTCGATCTTTTATTGTTCTGGACACATTTAAAGCTGTGTTATAGTGCCTGAAATGTTGCACTGCATTGCATACCATAGTTTTTGAACAATTTAAATGTTGTGCTATCCTTCGGTATGACCAACCACGCTCGACAAACTTCATGATAATTTTTCGTGGTGTTGGATCGCAACTTTTATTTTTGCCCATTTTTCTTCAAAATAATTCTCAAAACTTAAAATAAAAAATCTGGATTGCCGCCAAAACTACCACAAAACAATAAGAGAAGAAATAAAAAAGTATTGATTCAAATTCTGAAATTAGAACGCAATACCTCAGTGTCTCTAATTAAATGGCCAGCCAGCACCACCAGCTCCGGTGCACTTAACTGACTGTCCGAAGCACATCAGTAATGTCGCATCTAACCTACCTAGCTGGTGGTAGAAACCTAACACATCTAGGTAATGACCATGCGGTCGCTTTACGGGTGTAGATTGAGAAGAAAACTACAACAAAACAATATAACTAACAGCGTATATTATAGGAATCACTAGTAATTAACATAATATATACACTAAAATCTCAAGGTGTAGGTTCTAGGCACAAGATGAGGTGAAGGAGCGGAACGATGTATGGCTACTCAACTTAAGTGTCGGTGACCGGTGCGTAGTAAGAGAGGACGGCAGCGGGCACGTCGCGGTATATAAATGGCCGCGCGGAGTGAGGTTTGAGGTCCGGGCGGTGTATGCGTAGGAGGGCTTCGCCGGCGCGACGCATAAGTCGACGAATACGTCGACGTATTTATTTATTTACTGTGACGTCATAACGTCACAGTAAATAAATAAATACTTATACACATAGCTGGCGAGTCGTGGATGTGTAATACACCTCTGCCAACCCCATCGGGGAATACAGGCGTGATGCTATGTTATAATGTAAATTACTTATTGTATTAATTGCTAATATAAGTTACATAATGCGTTAATTGATCGCAGATTGGTGATCCTCAAGATGAACACGATCATTTAGTGCATCACAACGCTACAGATGTGCTGCGGTTTAATGTAAGTATTTGCTAAAATTAAAAAACACACCTTTTACTTTTTTTTTTTGCTGATTTATATTACAATATATTCATAGACCCCTCTCTACCCACGGGTGTCCTAAGAGCCGAATGAGGGAATACCGGGGCAGTGGGCAGCAGCGCTCCCTCGAGTATTAACAACATCCACTAAGATCGCCAACCCGCCTGCCAAGCGTGGCGATTACGGCATTATCCCCCATGACGAGACCGCTCGTTGTGGCGTTCTCTTGGGTAGGCCTATGTCCAGCAGTGGACGTTGAAAGGCTGATGGATGGATGGATATTAATATTAATAGATCACCATGAGTGACATTCAAACTAACAACGTTTTGGAAATCAGTTCTAACAGCAGACACCATTTTACACCTTATCATATTGATATGCTACAAAATTTGGTACTTTATGTACAACCCCATCCATAAGTACAACCAGTAGGTACTTATAATTGAAAAAACCGTTAACGACGATTTCCAGAACAGCATATTTAATAATAATGATAGACAGTATTGGCTAAGGATGTTAATAAAATAGTTTTAACAACAATGATTTGGCATTCATCATCAATCAATATTTTATAGATTTTGTAGCATATCCCTTAAATTAAACCAAGTGCGAGTGCCAATCACTTGTTTACCTAGTTAGGTGGTTTGTGGAGTAAACATTGTGTAACATCCACATTTCACCTATGCATCTTAAGCCCACTTAATAGTCCACAAGGCTATTACCCAGACTATGCTTACACAAAAAAAATCCTGACAGTTAAATTAAATTGCACTTGACTGTTTGAAACCCGGGACTTTGCTGTGGAATACATACTTATACTATTTGTACAATACAATAATTAGGCACATTTTTCTCCAGGGATGGAAAGAAGAATGTGTAGTAGATATATCAGGCACATCACGCTGCATCAGAGTGCGGGGTGGAGAACCAGGTTGGAAGAAAGTGGAACAAGTGCTGAACAGAGTGGTCCATCCTCAGCTCGGCTATGGAAACAATCTGCCTAAAGAACATATACATGAATACACTGTAAGTATTACTACCTTATAATAAATAGTCCTTGATTCAGGCCATTATAGCCACTGGGCTGGTTAGATGGGTTGCCGTAGGGCAGCGGTTCTCAAACTAGTGACAGAACCCTTTTTTAGAAATCAAATATTTGATAGAGCTAAAATAATGAGACTTGCTGTACGCATTTCATTCCAAATAAAAACCAGTTTCCTCCATGCGCGACTTATTATTCACCATATAACTTAACGACGTAAGAGAGCGAGTAGGTATGAAAGAGAGTATTGGTGTAAAGATGCGAAAGGGAATGCTCCGATGGTTCGGACATGTGGAAAGAATGCCGGACGAGCGACTAGTTAAGAAGATATACAATGCGAAAGTGGAAGGATGTAGGTACAGGGGAGACCGAGACTCCTACCTAGACCAAATTGGTCATGTATTGAAGGAAGGTGGAGTCAGGAGTCTCCGAAACCGGCGAGCGTGTATGAAGAGATTTATGAATGTTGAGGAAGCGAGAGATGTATGCAAGAATAGAGCCTCTTGGCACTCTGTTCTCTCTGCCTACCCCGCAACGGAAATGGTGTGATGATAAGTAAGTAAGTATAACAACATTAATATTTTTATTTATTTGAAGGTCATACCTTCCATTAATTGTAAATACTAACTCTTTTGGTAAAGTTTCCTTAATGCTGGCATAATTTCCTTTAGCATTTTTTTTTCACTTCAGCCAATATCTGAGCCCTATAGTTCCGCCTAGCAGTCTTTGAGAACGATTGCCATAAGATTTTGTGTTTCGTAAACTGTGTTTCTTGGTGCAATGATATAATCGTAATTTCTACTTTGTTAGTAAATATTTTTGATTTATATTTCTTAGCATTTGACATGCTCCGCCACTTTTTAAAGTACAAATTATTTGTGAATAAGAAAAAAGAGATTTTTTGTACAAGCGGGAATCGAAAAGCAGCTTAGAGCACTTCCCCGGATTGACGCGCGTTCGATTCCCGCTAGTACAAAAAATCTCTTTTTCCTTATTCACAAATAATATGTAAATTTGTTAGTAAACATTAGACATGAAAATTTGAAAAAAAAAATTTGTTCCTTTGGGTTATGGAGAGAGGGTGGGTACCTCTGTAGAACTATTGATGTTATCGCTGCTGGTGAGACTAAATAAAGCACCTCAAGTAGATAGATAAAAATCTATGCTACACTGAAGTAATATCACAGAGTTCCAGTGGTCCTCCAATACAGGTGGAGAGACGTCACACGGCGGGTTTATTTATAGAGTGAGGGCAGTGCAATTAGATAAAAAAAATCTTGTCTCAAAAATATTTTTTTTTGTAAAAAAAAACAAGTCCAGTGAGTTTCTTGGCCAATCTTATTCAGTGGATGCCTCATCAATTGTTAGTAGAAATAGTTAATTGTAAGTTTGTATAGTTAAGATTTTTCTCTATATATAATAAAATTAATAATGTTATATCCGTGTGATACTTGTTCATCTGTATAAAGCTGTAAAAGAGTTATGTCTGTGATTCAAATGTTTTATTTTAGCGTCCCTGAACACGATTTTTTTTTTTGTTTTTTGTTCATACTACTACTACTACTACTAAATGGATTTTAATTAGTCTTTTTGTATAATAGCTCTTGATTAGACTAAAGAACTGGTAAATATTTTATCCCGCTACTATATATATATCGGCAACCGCAGATATAATATGAAAACTGTCTTACGGCGGTGGAGCCGTGGGCAAAGACTACTAATTATATAATCACGATACACTGTTGTGTTTCAGGCATACTTATACATAGATAAGAAGCAAATACTTGGGTGTCTCATTGTGGAGCCCAAAGTTCGCGCGTACAAGTTGATCCCAGGAGATCCAGACTGCTGTAGTGTAGAAGATTATCCAGTCAAGTAAGCTTAAATCTATATGTGGATGTTGTGGAATTTTTAGATTTTTATTGAGAATTTTCGCAATGCTTAAAATGATAAAAATTTAAAAAAATTACATAAATGATCATTATTAAAACAATTGCGAAATAGCGCCATCTATAATCAGTTTTGGGTAATATTTATTATATTTTCGATTTCTGGTTTTATAATATACAATAAAATTGTGCATGTCTATCTTTAAATGGTGAGCTACCTTTTTTATAAATATGGCAGAAAAAACAACATACTTTATTTTGTTTGCCGTAGAAAAGTGTTTTTTTTAAAAGATATTTAAAATAACTTATTAAGAAAATCTCGTTCCCCAGATGTGGCGTATCTCGAATATGGACGCATGTAAATCACAGACGTCGTGGTATAGCTGGTCGATTGTTGAACTGCGCTCGCGCCTCGTTCTTCTACGGGGAAGCGCTTCGGGTCTGTGATGTGGCCTTTAGTGCACCTACCAGCCACGGGAAGGCATTCGCCACTAGGTACTGTGGTACTCCCAATTTCTATGTATACATCGACTGAGAGAGGACGCACGGATTTTTTAAGTTGTATTGATACCATGTCAAAATACCTGCTTTTTGTAGCTTGTTGTCACCAAATACTCAACAAACATTATTTTTTTCATAAATTAATATTTATTTTATCTCCAACATATGTATATATTTTTTTTTTTTTGTTAATTTGAGCAGGTATTGATGTATTTGATGCGAAGCGTTTGGACACTCATGTTACGTTGAAAGTTTGATTTGCACTATTGTGCTTAAAATGTGTATAGTTTGTGTAGTTTTATGTAAAACCGTTTATGCCTACCTCCATTTGATGTTGAAGTATTTTTATGGTTAGTTTTATGTTCTACGGCCACACTACGATTTAATAACGTAAATTGTATTCATCTAATTAGGCCAGGCATTTTTTAGTAATTATTGACGTAAATCTTAGTGTGGCTCTCGCATTTTGAAGTTGCATGCATTCCTAGTAATTAAGAATTGATTAATTAATTTTATACAATGTCAAGACTGTTTGAGCTGAATAGTTTTTTAGATTGTTAGTGAATATTTTTGTAAGAATTATATAAATTAATAATTAACTAAAGACAAATTCAGACTTTGTGAGAAAGCAAATAGAAGTGGATTTAAAACGAATTTGCAAAGCGTTTGTATAATCTATTAGCGGTAGGTATAGTGTTTTGAAATTTACTTAAATAAGTATAGACATCCTATTGGGACCAATTAGAAAGTATATATTTGCCAGCAGTGTAAAAATAAAAATTTTGGCTCTGGATTATTTGTGCTATGAGACAAACTTACATTTTAACATCAGAGGCAGCTATGTAAATTCTTCATAGTTCTAACATAAAAAATCTCTTTTTATCTGTAATTATTAAATTGAAAACTTGAAACCTATCTCACCTTGGAGTATAGGGCACACTGGAATATTAAGGTGCTTTCACACAGCAGTTATATAACATCGATCCATCAGCCTTTCAACGTCCACTGCTGGACATAGACCTCCCCAAGAAATTGGGGATAGTGCCGTAATCGCCACGCTTAGCAGGCGGGTTGGTGATCGCAGTGGATGTTGTTAATACTCGAGAGAGTGCTGCTGCCCACTTCCCCTCCCTCAGTCGGCTCTTACGACTCCCGTGGGTAGAGACGGGTGGGACAATTTTAAAGCCGGCCACACGGCTAAACATTTTTTAACAAATATACTTTTTTTAACATCAGTCCCATGTTAGCCATTGTTAAACGTTTTTAAAATTTAATATTTTATAACCACTTTGGATTACTTTGGTTCTATGTTTTGAAAATGCTAGTCGCTTCCTGCTAATAAAATGGAAGAAGATTTGCTGATTGTATTTCACTTTGAAATTAAAGTCGCTCTTATTGTGTGCGCAAAACTTAAAAATACAAACTTAAATTTTGCTATAAATTGTTTTGTTAGCAAATAGAAAAACATTTAATAACAAGAAAATATTTTAATAACATTAGTTATAAATTGTTTTGTTTTGCGATAAAATGTTCACTAACAGATATTTTTATTAGGTAATTAGGATATTTAGAATATAAGTAATTGCTATATAAGTGCCAATAGATATTTAAATGTAAGTAAATGTCTCAAATTAGCCCGAGGGCTTAACAAGGCTGTGCTTGCGAAGTATCAAAGGATATTTTTGTATGTCGGTCTTACTCTTTAAGTCTGTATAGATTGTGGGACACTCTCAGCACACACCAGTGCATGCGTCACGCTGGTAGTGGTATTATTTTAATTGTATGATACATGTTTGCTAATTTGACTTTTGCTAAGAATTTTATTTATTTGAGATTTTTGAATTATTCTCCCTAGTAAATCGTGTCTCTATTTATATAGGTAACTTAACAAGTCATTTCTATGTTTTTTTGAAGGTTCTATATTATTATTATAATTTCAATAATGTGCATTTTATACTTTTTATCGGTTCTTAAAAACTCTGAATTGACTATAATCACTACTACTGATTGTATTAATATATGTATACATATTACGTCAAGTACGTAAAAGTACGTAAGTCAAAAGTGGATAGCAGAAAGCCATTTTACGAGAAGTAACATTCCATTATCTCTGCCTACCCTTCAGTTCTTGGAAATATAAAAATTTTACATATTAAAATAAAATTTTCTTTAATATACTAATCAAATATGTTAATTTCCCTTTGCAAGCTATGCCATAGTGATACGTGCACATTATCTCTCAGTACATAAAATAAGAGAACCTACATTACATCTTGTCTGTTGAAAATTACAATAGAAAAGGTTTCATTTAAAAATGATAGGCATAAAATAGTAATTTTAACTACTTACGACATGGAATATTACTTTAAAACAAAGTTAATAATATAATTTTCCTGTTTTTATAAACACATATTACCGCCCTCCGTAAATGTTGTGTTTTATATGATTTCATATTGTTCTTTGTGTGTATAAGTGCTAAGCATTATTATTCCATGCATAAGTTAAAGATCAAAGATTATCCATACAAACATAAGTGTCATGTAAGTTAAAAACAGTGAATCAGTTGTTGCAATACATACCTCATATTGTTAATTTAACACAGCATTATTTCTGTACCTTGTTAATAACATAATTCTCTGCCAGTCTATAATGTAAACTACAAAATATGGTGTTTTACAAACCATTTGATATTTTTTCAGTTAGTTTGTTTAAAGTAATTCATTTAAGTGTTATAATAAGATGGCGGAGTGGTTTAGGTACCGGCCTCCCGCCCGAGTATTGTGGTTTCGATTCCCACACAGAACAACTCTTTGTGTGATCCACAAATGGTTGTTCTTAGCCTGGGTGTATGTTTTGTCCGTGAAATTGTATGTTTATAAACTCCCAAATACAAGGATTACTTAGTGCAGGGTGTTAGTTAAAAAGAAATGTCATGTTAATACGATTATTAATATTTAAGCTAAGTATTAACGCCACTTGGGTTTTAAATACAACTATATATATCCGCGGCTTCGCGTGTACTTTAGCATATAAATATGTCACTACGATTCCCTAATAATTTCTATAGAAAAATTGTTAACCTACAGGAACCATCCAATTTTGTGGAATAAAATTATATATGTACCTATGTTAAAATTCATGATCTGTTGATTAGTAATGATATGAAAGCGTAACAAAAAAAACGAAACGCACTTTCGCGTTTATTATGTTAGTTACAATGGAATACTCGTAGGTTTTGTAGTTATATTGTCTTTGAAGTTTAGCAGAAATATTCTTCTCCAAAGTTAGCACAGTACAATGGATTTGGCAATTTGGAGAATTATCGAACAAGTATTATTGTATGCTCAGCTTAGTTTAGAAATTTTTAAATGTAACTTGTGTCATTAAAGCTAGTCTATAATTTATTATATTTTTATCTGAACAAGTCGCATGTTTTAACATTGTGCTGATGTATGCTCTCTTTATTTGTAGACTACCCCCCAGTTGCACCATTGAATACGTTTTGTTACGGTAAGGGCAAGCCCAAAGAACTCTTACCAGTATTGCCATATACATGTAAATATTATTTATTTGTAATTTTATTTTTGTTCAATATAATTATTAGTTTTGTCAAAATTTACTTTGTTCGAATTGCTTTGTCATTACACAAAAGTGTGCTTTTGGTTGTAATAATTAAAAAAAGAAATGTTGAGTGTTTTTTATTAATTATTCCATATATATACTCTGTACTATCAACTAAGTATGAAATTTATGTAAAGTACTGAAGTAGCCTAATACCTTAAACTGACTTGCTTATTTGTGGCACTAGATGTCGCACGCAACTTCGTCTGTATGGACTGATCTCATACTCAAAATTGCCATCGTCAATGTAATATTTAAAGTACATTCATTGAACTACCAACAAATAGACCTCGTGTCCCCGCTCAAACGTGTCCGAAACAAAAGAAAAACTATCGCGAGCCAGGCTGCAAAGAAAACTCAACACTATTATATTGGTACAAGGTTTCAAATAGGGATACAATCGCACGCCAGTTTTTGCAAACAATAATTATAATTGCACCCAAGATTTCAAATTAGAATGTTGAAGTTTGTATTAATATAATGTACCTACTTTTCTATGGGTTGACTAGAGATACTTTTTTCGTGAATTTTGTACAAGACCCATTGAGCTCTCAATGACAAGACCCGACGGTCATTTTTATTAGGTCATTGACTACATCACTCTGCTCAGACTAACTAGACGGAGCCACGGTGTGACTGCACTTGAAACAGCAATATTTTTTTAAATGTTGCCAGGTTGACAAATATTTAACCATATTTGGGCAAAATAAAAGATAGTTAGAATGAGGCCTGTAACTTAATCGTAAATAAGAAACTTCTTGACAAATATTTAATTGAAAATCACAGCGTTTATCAAAATAATTATTTAAAAGTAAATCTACCACCCCTTCTATTCATCCAACCATCAGTCTTTAAACGTCCACTGCTGGACATTGGCCTCCCCAAGAGAACACCAGAACTAGCGGGCTTGTGCTGACTCCATCCAACGGCTCCCTGCAGCTTTGACCATATATTTGATCTGGTGATGTAACGAATATTCGCCTGTTTTCAACAATTCGCATTCGTATTCGCATGAAACGATGCGAATGTTCTGTGAATATATTTAGTCCATTGATAAGTTACATTTAGGGTTGCGTTTTTTAGAGTACGCAATTTAATTTTTTGATGTGCCCCCTACACACTACTAGTATAAGCGTAAGTTCAAGTTTGTGGGGTCGCCGCCATCTAGGAAAAAGGGGTGCAAAGGGTTTTGGAGCTGTATCTCGTAAACTAGCAAACATACAGAAAATTCTGTAAAACATTATTTGTAGCAAATTAAATTGTCTACTACTTTACTTTATTACTTTTTATCCTAAAATCGAAAACAAAAAAGTTATAAACAAAAATAACTGAAATTTTTTGAACAACTTTTCTTGGTTATAACTTTTTTCCTGGTTTATTTACAATAAAATCACATTAGAGCAATATTATAGAGGGTTTTTTAACGAATAATTTCCACTATAAATTTGTTTAATTTCATTAATTTATCTGGGTTTTACAGCGCTCCGAAGTTGACGGAGTTCTTGAATACTCGTAAGAATACGATAAAAACGAACCATTAGGCTTAGTTTTGTATTAGCTCCGCACTCAGGTCACACAAAGACCCTTCAGCCCAGCCTCCTCATCAAGGTGGTCGAGGGCCTATTCCCACGACGAAGGCGGAGCACACGCCTTCGGTCATGGCACCGCCAGGTAGCGACCGGGAGGCCGACCTCAGTGTACCGCCCGTCACCGCGTCGGAAATGGGGGTGGCTGTTTCGCGGTTTATTATGACTACAGCAGTAGTCATAATCTAGAATTGAGATTTACTTACAAAGATGAAATTACAACTGCCTCTGTGGTGCAGTAGTAGTGTAAGTGACTGCTGATCATGAGGTCTCTGGTTCGATCCCCGGGTCGGGCAGTGTTATTGAGATTTTTCAAAACAAAACAAAAAAATCTCAGTAGCAGCCCGGAGTTTGTAAATGTGCCCAGTAGACGTCAATAGGCTCGCTACCTATTATGTGGCACTTATACATAGCTGGCGAGTCGTGGGTGTGTAATACACCTCTGCCTACCCCTTCGGGGAATACAGGCGTGATGCTATGTTTTTTGAACTTACAAAGACTTTAAAAGCTATACTTATTCACTGGCAATGATTATGCTCCCAACGTTACTATTTTCTTATTATGTATAATGAAACGTCAACAAAATGTCGTTAAACATATTTTGGGTATTTCGTGGGTTGCCTTGTTTTCCCGTAGCATACACCCATTTCGATCTCGCATCTAGATTAGAAGGAAACCTAAAATAGTAAATATTTATCATCATCTCATAAATTACATATAAATTTTAGTAAAGTGAAAACTGGGCAAATTAAATTCGCAATAAGGCAACACCGAAACAATTCTCAGTAATAGAAAGTTAGCTAGAAAACGTGTTTTGCGAATGTAACTTTATATCTTAGTAGCAATTATTAATTTTGAGTAAAAAAAGCCCATTTTATATCACTTTATAGCATTCAATCATTATTTTTTTTCATTTTCGACTACATATGAATAAAATGTTATACCTGTATTTTTTCGCTCGCTGTAGCTTTTGTAGCATAGTAAATTATTTTACAAGCACTATTATCACGTAGTCTTTTTCTCAAAACAGTCATTAACACAAATTAACATAAAATTTTAATTAAAACCCGAATTTTTATATAAATGTTCGATTATGTCAGTTGAATCGTGACAAACAAAGCATCTTGACATCGTGACAATACCAAAAACTGGCCACGGCGACAAAGACAAAAATCTATGACTGTCCGTTTTGCATCAGTAAATTGTACCTTGTAGGGAAGTATGGAATTATCACCCATTGCATTACTTGTGGTAGGACTGGGTACAACGTGACAGTACAGGCTTGCTATCGGACCCGAACGGGTCGGTACCACCGTCTCCTGTGTGACCGGTCATGAAGCTCGTCAGTGTGTTTTGCTGTAGCAGAAGATAGCAGTTTATTCTTTCATTTCATATCTTAGAACTGAAATGGTGGGTGCTCTCGGTATAGTCGAGTCCATGAGCGACGGTTACCACTTACCATCAGATGGGCTGTGGTTCGTCTGCCACCATTAGCAATAAAAATAAAAGCAGTCGTGATTGTAGGAACGAATTCTAATAACATTAGGATATGTATCAGGATACTTATATTATGTAGATTCCTCTTGCACATTACTGTCTATTGTTAAGAGCAGGTCTTCCGATCCCAGAATTGAAATTGTTTAGTAAAAATATATTTATGTATCATGTTAGAGTGACATAAAAGGGTTATAAATAAAATACGCAACCTTTAAAACAACATTTATTTTTACATACATTAAGTCGGATTCAAAATGCCTGAAACATACTGATTTTTGTACACATCAGTTAGATTAATTTCATGGACAGTAAAATTATATATTATTTATTCTCTTTACACGAGTCTGTGGAGACAATAAAAATTATAAGCGTTTGTTATTTTATTTATAATCACTTCGCAGTACACACTACTATACACATAAATATTAAAAATTTCATTTTTTATACTTAGGAATTTCATTAATTAGGTATATTGTTAAATTAAATTTGTTAAAAATATAGATTTTCAGTATATCATTAAACGTAGGTATTAAGAGTAAATACACCATACTCCGCAGTCCGTCAGTAACGAATACAAGTGCTGCTCTCATACCGATACTAGTGTGACTTTGAGCTATACTATAAAACTATTTTAAAAAATTAACAGAAAAGATTTTGAGAAAAATACATTTTTAATTATTTTTGTGCTACAATGGAAAGAAATCTATGAGCACTAATTAAATGCCATCATTGTTTTAGCGAGATGCAATAAAGGTAAAAATTACCAAAAATATTTTGCAGTGTTGTGCTGCACTTTATAAACAAAGGAGTACTCGACACGAGCTCACATTCATTTGTGCGCAAGTACATTCACTTATCACTACTACGAAGATATATTAGAGGAATCGTTCAATACTATTTGGCTATTGGCAACGGACGTTACGTACCTACTAGGAGCTGAACACAACGAATAAAGTATTAACTACGCCGATATTGTTGCTTCGAACACGATTACATGAAGATAAATAAAATATCTATATAGCGGACGTACGGTCTAACCGAAAGCCTATCGTCCTCTCGAGGCAGTATTCCATCTAAATATTGAAAAAACATAGAAAATTATGCTCTAAGCTAACTTTATACACGTTATGACTCACATGTTATTGCTTCGACTTAAATCGTAAAGGGAGGAGGGTAAGATAGCAATGTACAATGTTTACGAGCGTATGTTTCGTAGATTCATTTTATAGGGGACCTCCACCAGCACGGTATCAAAACCAGATCAATCTAATTTACAAATACCCTCGTTTACAGACCTCTTAATGCTTAAGACAATTTTAGACCAATATGCGTCCCCTCAAAATGGTACTACGCCTAATACACACGTGAATGACTTTTCCCAACATGATGGGACGTTTAGATTTACGGTCGCGATTGCATTAATATAAAAACAAACCATTTTACGTATAATTTTTAAGTCTTTGCAGTACGAACAACCAAAAAACATAACTTAATTGCGTTATTTTAAACATTACCACTACAGTAACTCGATTTTTTTATCCCTAAATAATTTTGTAAATGAAAGTGCTTTCTATTTAATAGGTAAGTTTTAAACTCATCCACTATTTGCTGAGTATACACTGTAGGAAATCAATTACCATTTAAATATGGAGAAAATTACAGTAATTCTTTACAAATTAATAAGTGTAGGAGCTAAAACGCCAGTATGTAAGGACGATGACTTTTTAAACTTAAAGCGAAAGTGTAAAAACCTTGTGTTATTAAAATTATGACAACTAATTTAAATATAAAAGTCAGACGTTTTTATATTTAAAAGTTCAAATAAACTCGATATTTGAAGATAAAACAAAGATCAACTGAATGAATATGTGGCAAAATGGACTATGCCGTGTATATAAATATTGCCGGAAAAAAAAAACATAAATAATCAGCTACACTTCGAAGATGTAAGAGAAAATGACACGTTTATGATAACCACGACTATGTCTAAATTCATTATACTATTTATCAATTCCTTAGAGCATTACATTAAAGTTAAAATCTTATGTTCTATCAAAACAGAATGTTGCAACTAAAATGTATAATTCACATTTGTGGGTAATTGTTACAGTCGGTTTAACTAAAACTTAATTTTAAAAAGTCATCGTCGATTACAAACGTCTTGTTCTAAGAGATACTAAAAATTCAGATATACGAAACATTCGGATTTATATTTAATTTTATTACTTTCTCTGCTAAAACTTACAAATAGCTACCAAAGAGTACTCATTACGTTTTTAAATTTTACATACAAAGAATGCCATGTTTAATTACACAATGAATTATAGTGATGTGCGCGACGGAGGCCTTTTTATTGCACTCGAAATAATGAACGCGGTACGTCTGTAAACCTCATCATTTTTTTTTATGGACTACTATATTTTGCACGGAATTCTGAATATAAATACTTCATAGTTAACCCACTATAGATATCTTTAAAAAAATTACTATCCTACAGGACCATCCGTTTTTACGGGATAAAAGGACCTTTTACTGGAAAAATAACATTGTTTATCGGTTTAGTAGTTATGGTGTTCAAGCGTAACAAACAAACGGACGCACTTTCACATATATAATAAGTAAGAATGGCAGCCAGATGTTATACTTGATATTAACCACCAGCACGAACGCGCAGCTGTTACCGCATATGAGTGCATCGAAATCTTATCGTCTTGTGTTATAAAATAAGGACCAGAACGCACCGTATCCATTAGCCATTAAAAACGCCTATAATTGACAGGCTAAAGAAACGTCGACCTCCATACGCGATTAGTATGAATAAACAGTTTTTATTTAATATTTTTTAATGTACCTTATATTTGCTTCTACTTACGCTTAAAGTAAAACTTATTCAAACCAAAAGAAAAAAGAATATACAACGTCAATATCTTCAGCTATATTTAAAAAAATAACGAGTGTTACGATTAAAAAGCAAAAAAGCGATTTTTGTTACTTTACATACGATATGAGGAAGGAATATTTCAATTAATTTAGTATGGTAACATAGGATTATGGTGTTTCCGCTGGCAACACTATATTATGGCACATAACACAAACTCCAGCATAACTTTCTTATATTAAGGACCATTACCTAACAAATTATATGTTAACAATATTTTAACATTACGGGTAAAGAGAACAAAAATTAACATTTATTATTGAGAATTCATGCTAGAAAAGGTAAAATATTAAACTATCGGGCAACTGTAGAGCAACTATCACGTCTACAATGAAAATCGCGTTGGTATTATACAATGTTTTAGTGGAATGAATGTAGAACGATAGTTGCGCGACAAATTAATATAATTCATATGACTATTCAGGACAGTTGCACGAAAGTCCAGATACATAAGTTTTAAACAATCCAAATAGTAGATTAAACCAAAAATATATTAAGATTCATAACAGTATAATAGATCATTTCGTAATTTTAAAATATCTAATACGATGTGTAAGTACATAAACCAATTTTATTATTATTTATATATGTATATAGATAAAAATAAATCAACTATATAAATGTTAGGATAGGTTAGTAACTTTGTACTTAAAGGCTAAAATTGTGTCCATCTTACAAACAAACAAAAATAGAATATTCTTTGAAAATATATTTTTTAACTCAAATACTGCGACATTCATATTCTGCCAATCGCATTTAATACGACCGGGTCTTTGGACCTTATGTGTCTAAGTATACACATTACACAAAAAAATAAACACTAAATAAAAACTAGAAAAAGCACTTGTAATTGTTACATTTTAGTCAAACATTGTGCTACAGACAATATTAGATATAACAAACAATAGTTCGAACGTAAAATTTAAAAAAAATCAACTTATACACAATATTGGAAGACGTACGTCGATTTGTATTAACTCACATTGACAATAAAATTTAGCAATGACATGTTGCTTTGTTTTAAACAAATATTAGACATTATTATATTTTTCCCTTGGAAGAAAGAAATTTTTAGTAAATATCATCCGAATACCTGCGACGTATCTTGTCATTCACGTCTCGTTTGCACGGGGGCGAAGTGTACAGCAGTTCTCTGCCTAGCCCTCTAGGATATATTCTATCGCAAAACTAAATTTAAATGTCTAATAATTTAGACTAAGCCCAACATGTCAGTGCTCAATAAAAAAAAACTTGTAAGTAATCAAAAATATACAGATAACAAATAATAAATTTGAAAACAAAATATATTACAAGTAGATGTATATTTAAACTACAAAATTGTAATTTGTACATTTAAATATGGGCTTTGCAATAAATAAAATAATTTGGTTTAATTTGAGCATGTTATTGCGCTCTATTAGTTTGGTAGCTTCGATGTGAACTACACACGAAGCTATCTTTTTATGGCTTATGTTGTTCGTAATATACGTAGATTTTAAAATCATATTAATGCTATTACTCAAATTGGCAGGAAAACACTCAATTTGTTTTAATTTTGAGTTGGAGTTGAGAAAACTTCACGAAGAACTTTAGAGAATTCTATTTTTTATTACATTGTTGCTATGTGGTATATCAATCATGTATAGTTCACATTTGGACCCACATCTTACCAAACTAAATATTGTTTGTGAAATATGTTGAATATAACATAATTAAATAAAGCCTCGACACTCATCTAGTACACTGATGATCCTTAATATAAAACTTTTCAAAACAGCTGCGGGGCGGCGGCTACGACGATTAAGTGTGAATTGATTTTTTATAATTATTAAAATAATTTTTATATGATATTTAAATATAATCGTCGTATTACTACCACTTCACCCCACCTTTTGGGTTATTCGAACATCTCGTATAGTCTAGATATATGTCTTGACTTTCATTTCAATTCAAATCGAAATATAAATATCTCAAAATTTATTATAATAAATATTCATGTAACTTTAATACACACGGTCCTCACCCTGCAGCCTAATATATCGCCAAATAATTATACTATACTAATTAAAAATAAACAATTGAACAATAATCAACTAATAAATTAATATAGAATCTTGAAGCAAATTAGAATTAAGAACAACTTATAAGTACCATTTGTTTTTGTCAAATGTTTTTAAATATCGATAGAAAAGATCATTTGACTAAATATATAAACATAATTTGTGGCATTCCGTGTTCGATCCCTTGAAAATAGTCGAATCACATCGCAACCCAAAACCCCACAACATCACATCATTGTTTCGAATTTCGAACGAAGTGTTGTAAGTTTAGAAAATCGCACAGGACCAAAACTTACTAGAGATGCAAAATGCACTATAAGCACTCAAGTGTACAAAAATTTGACTATACTCACCACTTTCAATCGTCTTAAAAATAATATTACATCAGTTTAAAAAATTTACATTTGACATATTTAGTAAGTTTTCGCCCAATTCGACAGTTAGTTGCCAGCTATTGGAAACTTAAGACGTTCGGAAACACCATGGGAGCACCGCTAGCCGAAACATATCGATAATCGCTTCGTTTCGATTATATTAAACTATAGATCGTAACAAGTAAACATGTTGTGTGAATATCTAATGGCTTTATGTTTTAAATTGCATTAACATTAATATTTCCTACATTCGAGTAAATAATTTGTTTCAAAATTATCAAAAATATGTCCAAAACACTAAATTGTCTAGAAAAATATTCGAGATCGAGCCACATTTGCAGTAATTCGAGAAACCGGCTTGAAAGTATATTATAGGATATGTTCCTATTCTCGTAATGAAATTTAGTGCGAATAAGACACAAAACAAATATGCAAAGCGGGCCACTGTTTGAATTGATTAATCAATTGAATATGGCGATACATTTTGTTTAAAACATAATATTTGGTAAAATTGACCAATCAACAATAAATTTGAAACTGTTAATAATCACACTTAAAACTTGTAAATAACTTGACCATTATTGTTGTTAACATGATGTTATGAAAAAATACCAGAACTATCTAATTAGTAACGAAAAGATCAGCTTATTAATTTTTTTACTAATATTGAACTAAGATTATCGTGACAATCGTTACGAAGCGTTACCGTTACGTTGGCGTACAACGAAGAAGGGTTCACAGCTAGTGTCGACCTGGTATGGGACACCTATGTGCGGGAGCACCTGAAGCCCGACCAACCACCACAAATGTTTTTCTGAGGAACCAAAATAAATAAAATTTAGAAGATATATATATATATATATATATATGCGAATTATATCTACTTTAAAATAATAAACTAGCTACTATTAATTGAATAATATACTAGCGATATTATACGGCGGTGCCAAGTTTATTCATAGAAAACTTTCTCTATATAAATTTTCATTTAGATGTGAAATTTCAAGCCGCAATTAACAATTTAAACATAAACTATGTGTTCTATCTATAAAAAGAACCCTAAATTAGTTTTCTAACATTATTTTATCTTTTTAGCTGAAATTAACCATACAGTTTTCAACAAATTTGATTGGAATCGACAAAACGGTTTCGGATGATAGCGTCAACGAACATCACTCACGGACCTGATTTAAATGTATTAAAATATTACATATGCAAAAATATGATAATTAACCCATTCTCTATCCGTTTATAGGACAATAGAAATTTAATTGCTATGTATCATAATGATTCATAGGATAGGGAATCTGTTAAAACTATAAGCAGAAGGTATGAAACATTCGCTGTGTAGTAGTGAGTAATGAATCACCGCTCCATTATTTTTTCATAAGTGTTATAATCTAATCTAAATTAAAAGAAAAATAAATACTAAAAAGATCCAATATACTAAACAACAATTGATCTTTAGAATTCTAATTGAATTACACTAAGGAGTCTTTCATAAATCTTTTCTAGAAACTTTATCATGCCTCTTACCGAAAAATAAAGATGTTACCTAGGGCGGGCGCCCCGTGGTGCGTGTGGGCGAGCAGGTTACAGCAGCTCGTACTGACGCAGGTGCATGCGCTGTATGATGTCGCGACAGTCGTTGAACACGCGCTTGATGTTCTCCGTGTCCACGGCGCACGTGAAGTGAGGGTAGCAGTAGTGTTTACCATCTCCGCTCGCTGTGCTTATACGCTGTAAACATACAATACATTTATTTATCACATCAATTAATCAATTCAAATAATTTATTCTTAAATTCATATAATGTATTATTCAATTCAAATAATTTATTCATCGAATCAAAATATTTATTAACTCGTTGCGTGCTGACAGCGGATAGTTTATTAGGGTCTCTATCCCAACTGGTCAACTAAAGAAATACATTTTTACAGATATATTCTGGGAAACTTGAAAATAAAAATCACGATTGGTATAGAACAGGGGTATCCAAACTTTGAAGCCTTAGGGCCATAATAATTTTTTCAGTATGTTCCTAGGGCCAAAACATATTTACATAAATATATGTCATTAATGTTTTTTTCCCATCTATTCGAAAAGGACGACTTGGTTCGCCTTTAAATGCACCCAAAGGTGCCGCGCACTTTTTGAATTTGGAACATCTTCGAACGCAAATATTGTTTTATTATTAGATAGATACTTTTTAATTTCAATTTAGTTAAACACAAAGTGAAAAATGTGAAATCGAAAATAACAGTCAGGAGCAGGATTTGAACCTGCATCTTCTGGATACCGTCCAGATGCTTTACCAATTCAGCTGCTCCTGACTGTTATTTTCGATTTCACATTTTTCACTTTGTGTTTAATGTATAGTGCTAAGCATGTCAAATGCTAAAAATATATATAAAAATATCTAAATATTCAATTTAGTTGTTACTCTATATTTAATTAAATAATAATATTACAATAAAATATGAGGTGCCTTTTATTTTCATATTGGGTGATGAAAAGTAGAGTGTATCACTCGGGCGCAAACTATATTTTTGGCCCGGGCGACGTACTTTGAATCCCTCGCTATGTTCAGGATTCTACTAAAGAATTCCTTGCTACGCTCGGGATTCTACTCTAGAATCCCTCACTTCGCTCTGGATTCAAAAAAGCGCCCTCGCCGTAAAAATATTATTTTACTCCCTTATGTATAAATAATCTACAATTTGGTTTTACTGTGATTAGTGGGATTAATTTTATTTATTTGTTAGTTATGGTCCAGGAGCCGCCGCCTATTTTTTTAATTGATTAGTAACAGGTTCAATTTTTTGAGTAGGTTCCGTTCGACGAGACGTTCAAGTTTTTCTATTTGAAAAATCTCGATAGAGGTAGCTAATAAAGTGCGCAGGGCAACGCAGGTATAAAATATTTCGATTAGGTGTGGTATCAATATTGTCTGACTAACAGTAAGTTTAAATGTTAAGCTAAATGGATAATAAACTCGGAATAACAATTGTCCTACAAAATGGGTAGTTTGCTCCACTACAAATATAGAGAGACAAATATAAATAAAGAGGTCATTCAAATTATTAACCATCTAATTTTTTGAATGCAGCTTTGTCAATATTTGTATAATGAAATGGCCATACATAGTCCTACAAATTTAGTGGTATGTTTTCTCTTTCCCACGCTTGGAAGTTTTCGTTTCCACGGATACTTAATAGCCACCTCTATCGACATTTTTCACTGAGAAAAATTTGCGTGTCTCATCGAACAGAACCTACTCACAAATATTCAGCCAGTTATTAATCACTAAAAAAACATAGGCGGCGGCTCCTGGACCATTATTATTATGCTAAGTTAAGTTTTCTCCGTAATAATTTTTGTCGTTAAGTTTTACCTTGCATGGAAATAAAGCCAGGTAATTATCATTCTGTGGTTTCTTCTTCAACTTATCACAGCAATAGTAAGTAACAACGCGAGATTGAATGACACTAGTCTTAAGCTGTCGCGGGCCGGATTGATATCACTAGCGGGCCGGATTTGGCCCGCGGGCCGTAGTTTGGAGACCCCTGGTATAGAAGATCAAAGGCTTGACCGATGTCGAAAGGGGGGAAAATGTTAAACGGGTGTAATGAGCTATAAAAAAGAATAATAAATCTGATACAACAATGCCCCACAGAGTTTTATGTTCTAGATATTGAACTCTTTCATACAGAGTATTGTGATGGCGATTCCCAAAACACGACTAATATTTGAACTAGTTATTAAACTGTTTGACATATATATTTAGCTAGCTGGTGTGTTATGTTCATCATGTCATGGCGATGGCTGTATAATATTTTTGTTAATTGTTTGTACATTTAAAATAGCTGCCCAAGAAAATATGTAATTGTAGACATAAAATACATAGCTTATCACAAAAAAACAGTAATAATTCAGCTCGATCAAGCTATTTTTGAGTTTTAGCAATTGATTATATAAGATTAATAATTTACACAATAAATACTTTACACAATACTTTACTCGAAACATTGACACAACATTTTTTTTATACAAAAGGTTAGAAGCTTAACACTTTGATCCCGCACGAATATTAAGAACATACGTTACGCTATTTACAACCAGTTTTTTTTACTAAAAAAATACTATTCTCAAAATTCATACAGATGAGTATACGACAATGGGATCATTCATATTCCTAAAAACAATTTTTTTTTTATTGCAACAGTGGCGGACTAGTATAGCCACCTCTAATGGACTTTGACACAAGGGCATAGACAACCGCCTTCCGCGAGTAAAGTGCTCTTATGAAACTTCGTTTTGACACCGGTAGGGGTTTGTTAAACCCACATTAGTAACTTATATATATATATTTTGCTACGTGGTGGGCGGGTGGCCGGTGGCGGTGTACCGTAGCGTATAGACGCTAGCAATACTAGAGGCATCACTCGCAAGTAGCCATCTCAAAGGGATAGGAGGTGGATAGGAAGTATAATAAGGAGGAGAGGATATTCGACATTCGTGCTGGGGTAAGCAAGGGTCCACCACTAGAAATCCCCCAAATATGTTGTTACTTGTACATATATACATACATATTGTCATGCCTTTTCCCCGTAGGGGTAGGCAGATACTACTTCTCTCCACTTACTACGATCCGGACACACATCTTTCGCTTCATCTAATTTCATCAGCGCTTTCATGCATGCTCGTTGGTTTCGATTACTCTTAACCTGGCCTTCCTTAAGAACGTCTCCGATCTGGTCAAAATACGTTCGCCTAGGTCGACCTCTACCAACTTGCCCATTCACAGTCGCCTTGTATATCTGTTTCGTTAATCTTCTTTCATCCATCCTCTCTGCGTGTCCGAACCATCTAAGCGTTACTTTTACCTATATAAAATTTCGTGCTTGCCATGCCCGGCTATTTTACACGCATAAAGAAACTTGCAGATATCTTACTTACTAATATATCTACTAGTAGTAGAGCTTACTAGCTCCACACAATTACTATAATAGCCAAGTTGGCTGGAATGGTGATCCAGAAAGGCTCGGGATATATGCGAGCTCGTAGTTCCAAGAACCGCCTATCGAATGGAAAAACCGACACAAAAGACTCCTTCTTTTAATAGGCATAATGTGTTAGAATCTAAATGGTTATCATTTTTTTTTATCACGACATCTATGTATATACAAAAGCTACGTAGAAGCTCCAGACTGTTTAGTTTTGAGAACCAAATAAAAAGTATAGTTACAGGACGTCCCTGCTTATTCCGGTGTAGTACGGCTCTAATAATATTCTGAAAGTATCATAAAAAATAAAGAAATTAAAATAATCATTCTTAGCATGTTTTATTTTTGGTTCGCAATACAGTAACGAGATAAATAATATATCTGGGGGGTTAGGCAGAATCTCATATCTCACATGTCGATCGTATCGTGATCCCTGTGATTGGTTGAGAGATGACCGTGATTGATTAACGGATTATTGCGAAATCACACGTCGGTTTCTCTACCAATCACAGTGATCACGATACGATCGACATGTGAGATATGAGATTCTGCCTAAGCCCCCAGAGCCCGTAGAATGTCACTCACTAAATCGTATCGACATCGTAATGTCTCGCTTGTAATTGGTAGACAATCCGACGCGTGATGCCGCAATAAGCACCTCTGTGTGTTTTGGTTGTAGCAGGAGATAGCCATGCATTCTTTTATTTCAAATCCGGGTAGTTAATTGGTGAGTATCATGTGGGGCCGGCTTTAGAATTGTAATGGGAATCGTAAGAGCCGACTGAGGAATACCGGGGGGGAGTGGGCAGCAGCACTCCTTCGAGTATTAACAACACCCACTGCGATCGCCAACCCGCCTGCCAAGCGTGGCGATTACGGCACTATACCCCCAATTTGGAGAGGCCTATGTCCAGAGAGTTGTTACATCAAAAACCGTCAATAACTTTAGCGTGATGTGCGCACAGACATACCGACAACAATTGTAAAAAAAAAATGTTTTGCGTTCAGACACACCTAAAGAGCCTAATCAATTAATTTTTTCTCAAATATCTTTAATGTCGAGGCCTAGCTCTGTTACAGCTTTATAATAGAACTAGCCTTTGCCCGCAGCTTCGCCGCAGCCAAAATCCAGTTTTTCAGTTATATCTCAGGTTCCCGATCTACTACTACGCTACTATTAGCGGGATAAAATGTATACCAGTTTTTAAGTCTAATCAAGGCCTTTCAAATAAAAAAATTGCATCAGAACCCGTCGTGAATGATGCGCGAACAAACAAACAGACAAAATTTCTAAAAACAATTGTTTTGGGTTTAGACACGAACAGTCATTTTTTCTCAAATATCTTAAATGTCAAGACAGCTCTGTTACAGATTTATAATAGAAAAGATTTTACAACAGCGTTCATAAGCTTAGTTATATATTAGTATAGTATAATAATAATGCCTCGGTGATGTAGCGGTAGTGTATGCGACTGCTAATCATGAGGTCTCGGGTTCGATCCCCGGGTCGGGCAATGTCATTGAGCTTTTTCCTAAAAAGAAAAATTCTCAGTAGCAGCCCGGAGTTTGGAATTGTGCCCGGTAGACGTCAATAGGCTCGCCCCCTATTACGTGGGACTTAAACATAGCTGACGAGTCGTGGGTGTGTAATACACCTCTGCCTACCCTTTCAGGGAATACAGGCGTGATACTGTTTTTTTTTTAAATAATAATATTGTGTACTAACAAGGAACTCGTCCCGTATGAAGTACTTGGCGCGGCTAACTTCAGGATGGTCCCGCGGGTCGGGCACGGCGTCGGGCGGCGTGCTGTAGCGAGCGAACTCCGAGAAGTACTCCTCGAGCCGCGACTTGCCCGCCACCACCTTCTCCGCGAGCAGGTCCTGCTTGTTCAGGAACAGGATCACCGATATCGTGCGCAACCACCTGCGATAAAAACACACATTTCATCTTCGGGACGACCACAATATATTATTTTAAATAGAAAAAAAAAACGTTGAATAAAACACGCCATTTTTAAAGTACATTTTTAGGCGGTAGTTTGATAATTGAGAGCGCCGCATCCTTATCCTCTCCTTGTTGTCTTTCCTCCCCACTACCCATACTTTTTTTTTGGGAGTGAGTGGGAGGCGACGCTCGAGTGATACCTTGATGTTGCTAGCGTCTATAGGCTAAGGTAACCCCTTACCATCAGGTCATAGATATGCTTGTTGCCCACCCACATAGTATAAAAAAATATTGGACAAAAATTAAGAGTGAAGTTTTAAGGACTCGTCACAATTCTGCTACATGAGATTGAAGTAAGATATAATAATGACCAATTTTAGTACACAAACTACTACACAAAATTTAGTAAAAAACTCTACTATGAAAATATGGGGATGTGCAAGCGCAGGCGACACACCACTGCTGCGCTGGTATCTGCGGATAAAACATTTTACTCTTCCCCTTTATAAGGGTGAAAATTGTAAGTGTTAAACCCTGAATATAAGATTTCATAAATAACGTGGCAGACTACCTACATAAATTGATTGCCACGGAAGCCTATATATCACTACAACAAAAAAAATTCACGTACTCTTCGCCTGAATGTAAGAAGAACCACGAAACGAGACTGTGGATATTCGCGGTAACTATCTCAATGGTTTGGTTTTATCAAAATGGGTTTGAGTAACATTTACCACTTACAATCAGACAAGCTAGGACTGGTTCGCAATGGCTATCGCTATCGGCGAGATGGCCACTGTCAAATTGTAGTTGCTTTGTTTGCCTGAGAATTGATTGCTATTTTATGTGTTTAACCAGGTTGATCAGCAATATTGTTAAAATGTATAGAACCAGAAGAATTTAACGACACTATGATATGTGGCCACAAATTTTTTGCGACGATTTCCACTTTTGTTAATGTTGGATCTTTGGGAAATAAGTGTACACCGGGGTTACATTTTGGTACAGCACACAGAAGCATATTACGATAAAATTAAAATTTACCAAATTATAGGTTACAAATTGTATGAAAATGACAGTTCTCAATGGTTATGTCGATAATACGCCATCTGCCGAGAAATGACGGCAGTAAACATTTTTAGAAATAGAAAAATATATTTTCTAGTTTATATTTTTTACGCCTAAAACAGCACTGTGTTGACACACAAGTAGAATGACCACTTAAGTCCATATATTCCATACGTAGGTACCATACCTATTATTCCATATACTCTTGAAGAGGTCGAGCGACTCTCGAAGGCGGTTCTGTGTGGGATCCTCACGCAGCACCATATTGTAGGAGGAGCAGGCGGTGACGAATATGATCGCCGTGACGTCATTAAAGCACTGGATCCACTTGCGTCGTTCATCCCGCTGACCACCAACGTCGAACATACTGCATTACATTAAATAAAACTTTAAAAAAAAAAGAAGCACAATCCAAATCGATTCTGTGTTATGACAGTCGTGCACTACGCAATATTTATTTTCGATAAGAGGCCATTTATAAATTATGTCACGATAAATTCTGTTTTTTTTTTTTTTCAAGCCCCCTGTCATCCTTATTATTGCAATCCCTCTTTCTTATCTTGTATATAACATAACTCACTATGATAAAAAATGAAGTCTAGAGTTGGATCGAATATTACAATATCACCTAAACGCTCAGATATTGTCACACCAAGCAATAATTCCTTTTCCTCATGGTGCGAAACGTATTTCTTTTAACGGCCCCGAATGACCCAACTGTTGTCGAATGTTACCGCGGTCAGAATATAAGGTCGACGGGTTATTTTGGTAGCTGTACTTATTGTATTTAATAGAATGTGTAATTTAAGTTTAAAATAGTTAATGTTAAAGTGAATATCAGAAAATTGTTCAAATGGGAAGGAACTAGGGTCTAAGACACAGGCTCCACCTAGTTTAGGCGTTAGTGATCATTGTCATAATAATTTAGCTTTAATATGAATTTGTATCATAACCATGTACTTTAAAGTACAAATTATCATTTGTGAATGAGGAAAAAGAGAACTTAAGTGCGAGCGAGAATCGAACCTGCGTCCCTTCCAATCCGGGGAAGTGCTCTGATACACTGAGCTACCGCACTACCTATCGGTCATACCCAATCTCCTCATCACATTTGTATTAACAACCAACGCTTTTTCCTCATTCACAAATAATAATTTGTACTTTAAAGTAGGTAACTGAGCATTGAACACAAAGTAAAAAATGTTAAATGTTAAATAACAGTGACGAGCAGGATTTGAACCTGCATCTCCTGGATACCGTCCAGATGCTTTGCCAATTCAGCCATCGTGACAACTGTTCCTGACTGCTAGCATAGCATATAGCTGAGCATGTTAAGTGCTAAAAATATAGATAAAAATAACCATGGTCTGTTAGGAATAAAATCGGAGTTAAACAACGGCAGGTGTTTCTACTGTTGTACTACACCAGAGGCCCAGACCTTCTTCACCACTTCCTACGACTTTCCTTAGAGTTAACGACACGCGAGTGATGCCTATTGTGTTACTATCGTGTACGTATGCTTGATTGTCACCAACGCGGTGTAAAAAAAATAAACATTATACATAGAACTCACTGGAAATTGACTTTGTCGACAACAAACTGCGTCTCGAATATGCCGGAGGTGAGGACTCGGCATCGCAATATATCTTGCTCTGTCGGCGTGTAGTTTGGCTGCTTTATTATGTGCACTTGATCAAGGAAACTGGAAAATACATTAAAACCATTATACATATGTCTACGTGGTGCAGCGGTAGTGTGAGCGACTGCTGATCATGAGGTCTCCAGGTTCGATCCCCGGGTCGGGCAATGTTATTGAGCTTTTTCCTAAAAAGAAAAATTCTCAGTAGCAGCCCGGAGTATGAAAATGTGCCCGGTAGGCTCGCCCCATATTACATGGGACCTAAGTAGAGCTGGCGACCCGTAGGTGTGTAATACGTAGTGTATTGCCTAATATTTTTTTTGTTAAGGCGGGAACAATTTTTCCTAACCGCACACCCCGTCGTTCGGGGCAACGAATAGGGTAGTGTGGGGCCCTCACCCACTAAATAAACCCGCCGTGTGCCGTCTCTCCGCCTTTATTGACAGGCCACTGGAACTATGTTACATTACTTCAGTGGAATACACCTGTGCCTACCCTTCGGGGATACAAGCGTAATGGTTTTTGTTTTGTTGTTTTGTACTGCCTTAGTGACAGATTCATGGTTAATCGCCTTATTAAGATATATTGCCTGATTAGTGATAAGCTTCGGCCGCAACGGGAGACGACACTATATTGACTAAAAAGATCTATATTTTGAATACGATTCCAATAGCGTATTTTATTTTTTTATTATGTAATCATTACATATTAAAATATGCCTTAATATAATTAAAGTGATACACTTATATTAAATAATATCTTGTGATTGCAGTTCTACAAAGACAAAAGCTAGTTTTTTGATTTTATCTCAAGAATCCAATTTAGAAGCGAGATACAATATATACCAATTACTGTTTTTAAACCAAACGCTATCAAACAAAAAATTGTTATTTAAATCGGTTCGGTATCTCTCGCATGATGCAAGAACATGAGTTAGAGTAACAATAGGCAATGGTGTGCTAGAACAAGTGGCTAAATATGTATATCTTGGAAGTGGATTCAGTTGGGATGGTAGGTACACCACTAATATAGAAAGATGAGTAAATGCGGGAAATATAGTGAACGGAGCGTTGGAACAACTTCTCGGCAGCCACCATCTGACCCAGAAGGCACGTGTCACAATACACAACGCAGTGCTTGTCCCAACATTATTATGGAAGCGATAGTTGCATATGCAGAAAGGAGCATGAGAGTAAAAATAATGCAATCGAAATGCGATCTCCGCGGAAAATCTGTGAAGTTGACTGACCGCATTCGTAACGACGACGTAAGAGAGCGAGTAGGTATGAAAGAGAGTATAGGTGTAAAGATGCGAAAGGGAATGCTCCGATGGTTCGGACATGTGGAAAGAATGTCGAACGAGCGATTGATTGAGATATACAATGCGAAAGCGTAAGGATGTAGGTACAGGGGGAGACCGAGACTCACCTACCTAGACCAAATCATGTATTGAAGGAAGGTAGAGTCAGGAGTCACCGAAACCGACGAGCGTGTATGAGGAGAATTATGAATGTTGAGGAAGCGAGAGATGTATGCAAGAGTCTCACTCTATTCTCTCTGCCTACCCCGTAAGGGAAATGGCGTGTTGATAAGTTAGTTAACATCAACAGATACTGACTATTTGGCGCAGTCGATGAGCTGGTACTCGTTACTGCGCTCGTAGGTGCGTTGTACGCCGCTATCGTGCCACAGTGCCTCCGTGTGCTCGTAGAACTCCGCCGGGTAATCGAAGTCAGGTTGAGATGCCACGTCCTGAAAATCATACAGTGTTCTCATCAGCTTCCATTTCACCACAACCGATTAAGTCTCCCTTGAGTGAGAGGAATTTGGGCTTTGGAACGCCAAGACCCAGAGCTGGTTACCCAGTCATCGAGGGAATATCTAGGGCAGACAGGATTCCTCACGATGTTTACTCTTCACAGTGCATAATTTTATTTTAAAAACCCAAAAATCTGACATCTTGCATTAACCTCACAAGCACGCTGTGAGCTACCAGTAGATCTTAACACCGTACAAAACCGAATAGCGTGGCGCAGTTATAGACTTCATAAATGAAAAACATCGAAGACAGAGTGAGGGTTACACGTACAAAATTATTTTATAATAACTTTTTGGCTTTAAATTCCAACACGCCATGCCGAGTGTCGTGTATTCGATCCCAATATTTGTGCATACTAAATATACTAACTCATTCAGATTTTTTTCCATACATCATATCGATGGCAAACAAGCATACAGCCTACCTGATGGTAAGGGGTTACCGTAGCCTATAGACACTAGCAACACCAGACCAGTTACATCACACACGTCGCCCTCTCCAAGGAAAAAGGATGGGAGGTCGGTAGACAATCGGTAGGATACTAAGGAGAGGATATGAAGGGGGTTTGGGCCGCCGGCGCTCTCACTCACCATACGCGACACGACGATAGGAGTGCCTACCGTTTTACGCTGATCTTTTTTGTAAGAGACGTCTCCGATCGAGCCGACCCATTCATGCCAGGGTATGGAAGGCTCTCTAGTGTTCAGTTCTATGCATTAATTGTTTGTAGTCGCTTGCCCAGAGTTGGAAATGTGCCCGGTAGACGACAATAGGCTCTCCCCCTATTACGTGGGACTTAAACATAGCTGGCGAACCGTGGGTGTGTAATACACGTCTGCCTACCCCTTCGCGGTATACAGGCGTGATGTTATGTTCTTTGAGTAGTCGCTCGAGACACAGGAATTCCACCTCGCGAGAGTTGTATTAAACTGTTAACATTAGAAGGAGTTGCTATGTATAGTGTTAGTATTAAACTGTTAACATTAGAAGGAGTTGCTATGTATAGTGTACCTGTATATAATCGACGCGCGCTTTATTCTCAGGTTTCTCGAGCGGTATGGGCGGCGTTAGTGTGCTCATTGCACCAGTGATCGTCTGTAACGTAAACAAACAAAATACTTTAAATTATCTACAAACAACAGACTACGTCTAGCTGCTAGTAAAGTGCTGTCTCGGTCACACCGTGTGAGTTTTCCCTCAAAACAGCCCCCTTGGAATGAAAAACGAAACGTTAGATGAACTTTCGTTTCGCTTCATTGCGATTGGTCAACTAAATCACACGTCGAAATCTCGACTAATCAGGAATCACGCGTCGGACTGTTGATCAATTACAATGACTCGAAACGAAAGTTCGTCTAACGTTTCGTTTTTCATTCTAAGGGGGCTGACCTTGTTTTAATGTTGACGAATAAATTATGCGTGCAATGCGTTCGGAGCTTAATCAAGCGCAGGTCCCGTAGAATGTAACTCACTAAATTTTATCGACATCGTATCGTCTCCCTTGTGATTGGTAGAGAAACCGACGCGTGATGTCACAATAATCCCTCGGCCAATCACGATGATCTCTCAACCAATCACAATGACAAGATGTCATGTCTGGACTTTTATGTGCCCGTCAAAGCACGAACATACATATTAAACACTAGATAGTAAACTCATATATTATCATAAAACCTGTTTTTGGAAAACACGCACAACAGACGTCTGACATATCTACACTAGCATGAGCGTCTCATCTAAGATTGCCAAATGCCTGTCATTTAAAAGGCGTTTGACTGTTATGGCTTACGTAATTTTAATTTTATTCAAATATGACGCCAGAAGGGCTACCGTCATATTTGGTATACATCTTTATAATATACTAGCCTTTGCCCGCGGCTCCGCCGCAGCCAAAAGCTAGTTTTTAGGTTGTATCTTAGGTTCCGGATATAGTACCGGGATAAAATGTATACCAGTTTTTAAGTCTAATCAAATAAAAAAAGTTGCATCAAAATCCGTTCAGTAGATTTTGCGTGATGCGCGAACGAACAAACAGATAAACAGACAAAAATCTAAAAAAATGTTTTGTGTTTAGAGACACCTATAGCATAAGGCATTTTTTTAAATACAAAATTATTTTCTCAAATATCTTACTTAAATGTTACAGCTTTATAATAATTAGCTTAATTTTTCTGTACTACGTGTGCCTGTCATTTGAATTCTTAAGCCGCTGCACATAGTTGTGTATGTTAGAGTGGGACCAGGGGAGTTAGGCAGAATCTCATATCCCACATGTCGATCGTATCGTGATCACTGTGATTGGTTGAGAAACCGACGCGTGATGTCTAATCCGTTGGCCAATCACGGTGATCTCTCAACCAATCACAGTGATCACGATACGATCGACATGTGAGATATGAGATTCTGCCTAACCCCCCAGGATAGTCTAGATTTACATTTGGACCTAATAGGTGACGCTACAAATGTATGTCAGAACACACACACATTACACACATTAAAAATAATAAATATCGTAAAATAGTTTGGTGAACTCGTCCATAGTGTGCATTTGTACACGTCGAGATCTGCGGGATCCACTAATATTTTATAAATATTTAAAATAGGCCCGACAATAAACAAAAAACTAAAATTTATAAACTTATAAAATGCCTCTGTGGTGCAGCGGTAGTGTGAGCGACTACTGATCATAAGGTGTCGAGTTCGATCCCCGGGGCGGGCGGTTGTTATTGAGCTTTTTCGTAAACAGAAAACTTCTCAGTAGCAGCCCGGAGTTTGGAATTGTGCCCGGTAGACGGCAATAGGCTCGCCCCTAATACGTGGGACTCAAACATAGCTGGCGAACCGTGGGTGGATAATACACCTCTGCCTACCCATTCGGGGAATACAGGCGTAATGCATGTATGTTTTTAAACAGGACTTCTATCGTTGTTAAATATATAATACCTCACCATAGGCTACTGTAAATGCAGCTATGAGTGTGTCACATTGATATGATGACTCACAAGTATCGCATCTCGTATATTTTTCTTTATATCCTCAATTTTTTCTCGGCGCTCCTTGTCTGAGAAGCCATTGACGTGCAGGATTCGCATTTGCTTGACTATGGTCGACTTGCCAGACTCACCAGCGCCCAACAGCAGTAGCCGATGCGTCGCGCGATATAGCTGGAAGGATGAACGAAGAAATATTTAAAACAAGCTTAAGAACAAAATTAGCGCGGAAGGATTTTAGAATGTCTTAAATCATAATAAATATAGAAGAAAAATAATAATGAACAAAAATATTAGTATTATTGTGAAAGAAGCATGGAGTGCTCGATATATATATTTACGAAACAGATGGCGCAAAGCGCCCAATTTTCTTTACATACATTATTATTTTTCAACCTATATTAACCTTTAACTGACATCATGGGGTGTTTTTACACCTCAGGTGCAAATAAAACAGCATATTATTTTTCCCGCATAGGTAGCCTATCCTCCTTTTGTTATTTAAGTATTCTCAGTGCAGCGTACGCGCTTGACCCTCATGGACTCGTGGAGCATATAAACCATGCGTTTAAGCTATACAGGTACATGGGGTAGGTTTACACCCCACAGTGTTAGTTACGTTTGTATTTTTTAATAATATCCTTATTATTAAGTGTTATGTTTTCAACAATATAATAACAAAGATAGGTTTTTTACGGATGGGCTAACTATCTGGAAAACATTGAAAATGTGGAAAAGAATCGGATTTACTGGATTAAATTCAACTTTGAAAATAAATGTGAAGGCAAATCTTCATCATATTCATCTTAATTTTGTGCTATATTTGTAAGAAAAAATACATACAAGCAGCATTCTTTTGACAGATTTGTATGTCATCATGTTTAGGACAACAATAAATAACAAATATTACTATAATTTTTACATAAAACTAAGTTAGATACAGAGAAGGTCGAAATTCTACTTACAGAAAAAAAGTTAATTTTTGTTATGTGATTTTATAATTAAAAACTAACAAATTGTTATTTTATTATGTAGGTTATTTTGTAGTATAAACAATCTTAGCTGTGTTTCATTAATGTAAGGTTATTGTTCCTATCATTGTATTTAATATTTTTATAGAAGACTGTAAGCCCTTTATTTTTTTTTTTTTGTTAAGGCGTTATAAAAGTTCTTAACCACACACCCCCGTCGTTCGGGGCAACGAACAGGGTAGTGAGGGGCCCGCACCCACTAAAGAAACCCGCCGTGTACCGTCTCTCCGCCTTTGTTGGCGGGCCACTGGAACTGTGTTATATTCCTTCGGTGGTCTGTTTGTAAGCCCTAGAGGTAAATTTTGAAAAAGTTGTATATTTGTTAAATTTTTTATTTAAGAGTTTCTACTTATATAAAGGTTTTTTTATATTCAATGCCACTTAAGAAAGACCTTATTAAAAGAAAAAAATCAAGTTTAACCATTACTGGCTTTAAGCTTACTATATTCCTATTTTATGTTTGTGGTTGATATTTACCCCACGATGTTTTGTGTAACAAAAAATAACGATGTTAGTTCAGGGTTAAGAATTATTTTTCAATTTTTAGTTCGATAAAAGCGTGTTTGTTTAGTTTTAAACTATATTAATTTTTCACGATTTAGTGCAATTGATTGTTAAAAAAAAAATCCTGGCGATCCTGGTCAGGATAATGAGACAAATTTATGAAATAATTGTATTTTAAACACAAAGTGGAAAATGTTAAATCGAAAATAACAGTCACGAGCAGGATTTGAACCTTCATCTCCTGGATACCGTCCAGATGCTTTGCCAATTTAGCCATCGTGACTATCGACTGCTAATTTCGATAACACATTCATACTTAACGTCCTGGGTGACATATTTTATAAAATTTCTAAATTATTGTATTGTCACCGGTTTTTGATAAGTGTACAAAGTTTAAATTAAATCTGTCCGTTCAAAGTGGGTCAAAATTGAGTTCAAAGAGTCTGTTACAAACATACAGGTGAAGCTAATATAAAGCATGTAGTTAAAGATGTTAAATTCCCATACATTTAAATAGTTTTCTATTAGCGTTAGCGATCATAGAATGCAACTTGACTAGGCCCACTGTCCAGTGGGCCTAGCCAAGTTGCGCTAAGCTATCGCAGTCACCCAACGGTGACACTCAATCTCCACTTCACATTATTTTGTTTTATTATTGTATGATATTGCACTTGCCTCAGTCGCTCATGTTAATTATATTAGTGTATTCTTGACAGTTTTAAGTGCTATTTAATTAAATAGGCCTATGAAATAAAGATATTTTTGAATTTGAATAGTTTTTTCTTTTCTTTTTAAAAAAAAGCATCCTACACTAAGAAATAATCCTTGTGTGATACAAGGTGGACTTTACAAACATACAATTTCACGGACACAAAGTACACCCCGGCTCAGAACAACCATTTGTGAATCACACAAAGAGTTGTCCTGTTTGGGAATCGAACCCACAACACTCGGATGGGGGGCCGGTATGTAAACCACTCCGCCATATGCAGTCTAAGTTGCAGTAAGTGTAAGTTGCATTATATTTAGCTAATGTGCATAATATGTAAACATAATTCTCTGTTCTTGCCATTTTCGCACTCTCATTAGGTTTAGAGTTAAAATGTCCAGCAATACATGTGTATTTTTGGAATTATTTTTTAAGACACCGTCTGTCACCTTGCGATTTGTTCAGCATGACGTCACCGTTCTGACGTTAAATTAATCGCTACAAACCTGTTTATCTTTCTGCAATTGCTTCGTGATTGCATCGCTGCGGCGTTTCTGTGACTTCGCATCGTCTTCACTGCTTTTGCCACCTGGCGAGCCGAAGCATCCCATTGCCGACCACGCCGCCCACCTGGGGACAAATTTAACCACATTAAGCATATACACAGATTAGTGTCATACATCTGTCTCACGGCCGGAAATAGAAGAGCGGTTTTAAGATAAGCATAATCAAAATCGCCTATCACATGGTTGTATTTTGAGTGTCTCTTATAGTGGTGGTATATAAGTAGGTACTTCTTCTCGACTGGTTAAGAAGATATACAATGTAGGTACAGGGGGAGACCGAGACTCACCTAGGTACCTAGACCAAATCGGTCATGTATTGAAGGAAGGTGGAGTCAGGAGTCTCCGAAACCGGCGAGCGTGTATGAGGAGAATTATGAATGTTGAGGAAGTGAGAGATGTATGCAAGAATAGAGCCTCTTGGCACTCTGTTCTCTCTGCCTACCCCGCAAGGGAAATGGCGTGATGATAACTTATGTTAGTTTTGTCTTATTAAAAAGGGCTTATTTCTCATTATAGAAATTCTTTTTGTTGATGCGATTCGGTCCTAACTCCACATTCTCAATGATTTCCATTCATTGATATTATGGTGTTTTATAAAAGTCGATTTCCTCTCGACAAAAATCATTTTGGTTCAGGGTCAGCCTCTGTGGTGGATCGTAATTAGTGTGAGCGACTGCTGATGATGAGGTCTCGGGTTCGATCCCCGGGTCAGGCAGTGTTATTCAGCTTTTACTTCTTTTTCTTTTTATTTCCGGAGTTTGGAAATGTGCCCGGTAGACGGCAATAGACTTTAACATAACTGGCGAACCGTGGGTGTGTAATACACTGCCTATGATGCTATGTTGTTTTTTGTCAATAGAAGTCCTTTCGAAAATACATTCCATAAATGTTACAAATATGTCATTGGTAACTGTTTATAAGATTTACAGGGGTGGAAACTGATTCCATGTCTAAAAATACTGACTTTACTGACCAAACTCCTCCAAAATACTGACCATTAACTGACCAAATCTCTGGAATACTGATCGGTTGAGTCGGTTAATTAAACGTAGAATTACAAGTGTTAGTTGCTGTTACTTAAGAACCTTTGTTAACAATATAAGTAAAGGATATTTGTAAAGGAGTATGAAAAATACTTTTTCATTACTCATACTCGGAAAGTAGGCCTGAAGTTGCCTGAGCACCGGGTTGAAAGTAATACTTTTCAGCCCTAGGGAGAATTACTTTCAACTGACAGCTGAGTAATTATAAAAAATAAAACAGTTCTATTTTCTGTACAGCCAGTCAATTACAGCGCGATGTAAAATTGAAATAACATAAAGTTAAGTATTTATTAAAGAATTTGTTTTTTATATGACTTTATTTTAATATAGTTGCAACTAAATATCTTTAAAATAACGAAGATTTATATTTTTTCAATGATTAAAATGAAAAATAATGGCTGAATAGCTGACAGGCCACAGAAAAAAAACAAAATCGGCGGGAAAACGGCGATTCCAAATTAAATGTTTTAGACTCCCATTTTTTAAATTTTTGGTTTCCTCGTATTCGTAATGAAAAGCACAGTGTTTACCTCGGGATAAAGACTTATTTAGTGCTTTCATCCCTAGGGTAACAATTTACTATTGTGTTCGGTCTCCACCATCCCCATAACCAACCTGCACCGCTGTTTATTATTACTAATTAACTTAATACTTATGTATATAGGGACTTAAAAAAAGAGATATTGGGACATTACTTAAGGGACTCCTCTTCTAAACGGCAATTTTGTTTTCTCAGTCTACGAAACCACAGCATTTTTGTAGGTATGTGGCCCCCGATTCTCAAAATACTAACTTAATTGACCATTTTTCAAAAAAACTGATTTTGGATCTTAGAATAGAAGTGTTACCACCCCATTCTCTCCCACGGGTGTCGTATGAAGCGACTAAGGGAAGTGGGAAGTAAGCAATTATCATCCATTGCATGTCTGGTGGTAGGGCTGGGTTACAAGTGGGAGTACTCACTTGGTATCGGGCCCGAGCGGGTCGGTACCACCATCTGCCGTGTCACCGTGATCGGCCATGAAGCACATTGTTGCGTTTTGGCTGTAGCAGGAGACCGCCGTTTATTCTCATTTCATATCGGTGAAATGAAATGGTGAGCAGCGGCTTGACAATACTCTCGGTATAGTAGAGTCCATGAGCGACGGTTACCATTTACCATCAGTTGGGCCGTGGCTCATCTGCCACAACGTGCAATAAAAAAATATTTTTAGTCAAAAAAAACGGACTTTTGCTGACTTCACTGACCATTTTCCACCCCTGGATTTATAATGATTATTACGATAATAGTAAAAAAAACAATCTTTTTAACAATCATTATTAATATTATAACTATTAATTACTTTTTTTTAGTCACAAAGCTGCATATCAAAAGCACAGTTATTTGAAAGGCCTCTATTACCCCATGGGCGACGTTAGGTTTGTAATTAAAAAAACTAAATAAAATCGAGCAATCTTAAATATTGCATTGCCATCGGATCTCGATAAGTGTGCATACTTACAATGTAATGCGACACAATATTTTATAGTGGGTGCAAATCCCTATCCTATAGAAGATTCCGATACATACATACGAGTTTAGGATATAAAAGCTAGTTTTCGGGTGTATCTCAGGTTACCGGTATAGTAGCGGGATAAAATGTACCAGTTGTTAAGCCTAATCGAGAGCTATCAAATAAAAAAAGTTGCATCTAAATCCGTTCAGTAGTTTTTGCGTAATGCGCGAACAAACAAACCCATAAACAGACAAAAAATCTAAAAAAAAGTTTTGTGTTTAGACACGCCTATATAGCCTATTACAGTCATTTTTTCTCAAATATCTTAAATGTACAGACACAGCTCTGTTACAGCTTTATAATAGTATAGATTATATAATTAATAGGGGTGAAGCTAAAATCGTATTAAAAATGTGAATTGATATCCACAAATGGTTGTTCTGCCCCTACTTTGTGTCCGACACATTGTATTTTTGTAAAGTCCCGCGCGATACAAGGATTATTCTTTAGTGCAGGGTGTTGTCTATAGACCACTGAAGTAATATAACGCAGTTCCAGTGGCCCACCATTATAGGCGGAGAGACGGCACACAGCGGGTTTATTTAGTGGGTAAGGGCCCAACACTACCCTGTTCGTTGCCCCAAACGACGGGGTGCGGTTAGATCCATTTTTTCCCGCCTTAACAAAAAAAAGGTTGTTGTCTTTAAAAAATATCGCCGGGTATTAAGAGTAGGTACCATCTTATACCAGAGTTATGGCTCTTTGGCAAAATTTGTCAAGTAGTACCCTATCGACTAGTCTGCCGTTGTTATTTCTGGTTTCTCAACACACCATTCAGATGTAAGACCAAACGCCTCATAAAAGACGTATTCCATAATTAAAATTTCATTGCACTCAAAACATTAACTGTGTGTATCATCTTGATAAACGAACACTAGTGTTCAGTGACAAAACCCACTTGTCAAGCCTAACACGACCTCACATGTCCGTAGGACTATTCATCCAACCAATTGTTTTGCGTAATGCAACAAATATGCTAATGGCGCTCGTTATGTTCAAACATCTCTGTGACAATATGCAAAACGATTTTGGTAGCCGAAATCGGTTTTAATGTCAGGGAAAAATTTATGTTTATTAATATATAATACGAAAATTTAGGTGGATTTATATTATGATTATATAGAACTAATATTTTTTTTTGTTAAGGCAGGATAAAATTAAATTAACCGCGCACCCTGTCGTTCAGGGCAATTAACATGTTAGTGTGGCGCCCTCGCCCACAAAACAAACCAGCCATGTGCCGTCTCTCCGCCTGTACTGGAAAACCACTGGCACTGTGTGACAGTACTTCAGTGGTAGTATATAATATCCCTGTTTTATGCGTGGACATGGTGTCTAGAGAAAAAAAGTGATGATATCCTGATCGATTTTTCGTACGGGGGCAAGTGTCCACCGACACTCGCCAGCTACGCAGGATATATTACAGTGCACTAGTGCGTGCGCAAACACTAGTGCACTCTCGTTAGGTTTGGGTTGGGATTCCGAACCGAACAGAACGAATTTTTGATGTGCCTGGTCTCGAGATTAACCCGTTCAAATAACTTTTCTGCTTTATTATATTACTAGCGCCAAAAGATAGTTTTTAAGTTATATCTCAGGTTCCCGATATAGTAGCGGGATAAAATATATACCAGTTGTTAAGTCTAATCGAGAGCTGTCAAACAAAAAAGTTTCATCAAAATCCGTTCAGTAGTTTTAGCGTGATGCGCGAACAGGCAAACAGATAGACAGACAAAAAATCTAAACAAAATGTTTTGTATTCAGACACGTCTATATAGCCTAATACAGTCATTTTTTCTCAAATATCTTAAATGTACAGACAGCTCTGTTACAGCTTTAATAATAGTATAGATTTGTGCTGGCTGCACCCACGATTTCATCCACGCGTTATTTTTTTGTTAAGTACCCTAATTTATTTTTCCAAAAGTAGCCCAAATTACCCTTTAAAACATCAGCTATTTGCCAGTGAAAGCAAATTCTTTAAAAATATGTAGGTAACGTATGGACTCTCATATGCTGTTATGTATTTAGCTATTTAAACATTACAAGAAGACACTTCAATTTTCCTCGTATAAGGCGACTAAGGGGAGTAAGCAATTATCACCTACTTGCATTACTGGTGGTGTGGGTACAAAGTGATACTACTTACTTGATATCGGAGCCGAATGGGTCGGAACAATCGTCTCCTGTGTGACCGGTCATGAAGCACGCCAATGTGTTTTAGCTGTAGCAGAAGATAGCCGTTTATTCTTTCATTTCATATCTGAGAAATGAAATGGTGCGCAGCGGCTTGACAATACTCTGTATAGTCGAGTCCATGAGCGATGGTTACTACTTACCATCAGGTGGGCCGTGGCTCGTCTGCCATCATTAGCAATAAAAAAAATATTGTATGAATATAGTTAGTATAGATTAACTTTTTTTTTAACAAATTAGCACATTTCATGTGAGTACTTGCACGTATCACGAGTGAACAACCTATTTAGTGGTATTTGCAGACCTAATAAGATGTATGTGTATAGTTTATTTCATGTGTGACATTGCATTATACTCTACAAAAGGATATCCTTATGAGACTAATTACTACTGTGGTCCTTAACATACTTAAAGAAGGTACAGTAGTCACAACGGATCTTCGTGTCTGTGAATTTGGCTGCAAGACGCTACGCAGTAGCCATTTGTCGTATACTTTTTATTTAATATAAAAATAATAAATAGAACCTAAACAATCAGATATGAAAACATTATGATCTCATTCGATTGTTTTGTTAAACGAGTAACATTTGAATTGGTCAGCACTAATCGTGTGATACCGTCACAATCCCCACTTCTTGTTCTGTGCCTAACTTCAGAGACACAAAGATATATTAGGGGAGCCGACGATGCTAATTGGGGACTTACTCGAGCGTCATGGAGACCTATTGGGTTACAAAGCTTAGATGATAAGAAGAAGAAAATGTTATATAATGTATCCATTTCATTAGTGGGGTAAGCAGCTATAGATTTTCAAATATGTAAAAAAAAACTGTTGCATGGACATACTCGAGCGCGTCAGATATTGATATCATCAATGCCCTACATATTTTTAATAATATATGTAAGTTAATCTGATCGTTTGCATGATGCGGGTGGTCGTACGTATAAGTTAAAAATGAAAAAAAAAAATTAATCGAACGCGTCAGATTTTCTAAGGGGATGTTAAGCGAACCTAAAAAAAAGCTCTCATTCAATAATCTGACGATTTCGATGTGACGCAAACTCGCGGTCATTAATATAATGTGCAAAAAAAAATCGCCATTTTGAAATACTCAAGCGCGTCAGATTAAGATATATATGGTTCATCTTTATGTCCTAGACGTGCTGTCTCATAATCTGAAGATTACCTAGAGGGATTTGCCTAATCTGACAACTATAATTTTTTTTTAAATCTTTTTTTTAATAATTGTACTTAATTAATTGAACAGCTCAGGAAATAGCATGCAAATAAAAAAGTGTGTGTTTGTTAAGTAGAAGAGCTTTGTAACCCTCTCACTCTAAAAACTCCACTCCCACGTCTAAAAAATCGCACCATCAAATAGTATGAATTTTAATTGCAAAATTAAACTTACTATATCGGTTTAATGCATGTAAATGCTTCCGATAGATGGCGTTGGTCGTAAAGACAAATGAGATAAGGAGATTGAGATGGTCGAAAGACCTGTACTATAGCTCAGTGGCTTAGAGCACTTCCCCGGATTGGAAAAGACGCGAGTTCGATTCCCGCTAGTACAAAAAATCTCTTTTTACTTATTCGCAAATAATTTGTACTTTAAAAAGTGGCGGAGCATGTCAAATGCTAAAAAATATAGATCACAAATTTATTTTATCACCTTCAAAGTATGCTCATTAAGAAACGATAGCCAGCGAATAATCCAATCATCAAAACATTTTTTAAGTTCAGTTCTCGCCGCGAATTCTCCTTTGTCTTCTACCGATTGAAAACGGGTGCCACAAAGTGGTCATTGGAGTTTAGGAAAAAGAAAGAAGTCGGCTGGAGCCATATCTGGTGAATATGGTGGTTGCTCGATGGTATTTATTGAGTATTTGGACAAAAATTCATTCACAATGACGGCCTTGTGTGAAGGCGCATTATCGTGGTGCAAAATCCAAGAATTTTCTTTCCACAAATCTGGCCTTTTTCGTCGAATTTGCTCTCTTAAACGCCGCATAACGCTCAAATAACATTCTTTATTTACCGTTTGACCTTCTGGCAAGAATTCCAAGTGCACAACACCGCGATAGTCAAAGAAAACAGTCAACATGACTTTGACTTTGATCGACTTTGGCATGATTTTTTCGGTTTCGGTTCAGTTGGAAGTCGCCACTCCGAAGCTTGTTGACTAGTTTGCATGTTAAACTCGTAAACCCACGTCTCGTCACCAGTAACAATGCGTTTCATGAATGTTGGGTCGGAATTGACTCGTTCTAGCATGTCCTCAGCGACTCTCATGCGATTGAGTTTTTGGGTAAAATTCAGGATTTTTGGGACTAGCCGAGCGGATTCATGTTTCATACCCAAGTGATTATTTGAAATGGTACGGATCGACTCGTGAGACACAGAAAGTTCTGCGGCTATCTCTGTCAAAGTTGAATGAGGATTTTCAGTCACTATTTCCTTCGCTTTTGCAATGTTAACTTCAGTTGCAAACGTTGATGGCCTACCAGAGCGAGGCAAATCTTCCATCACATCTCAACCGCTTTTAAACGCTTTGTACCACTCATAAGCACGTGTTTTTGATAAAGTCGATTCACCGTAAGCCTTATGTAGCATTTTCAGTGACTCCGAACACAAAATTCCATTGGCGATGCAAAATTTAAGACAAACTCGATGTTTTTGTCCATTATTAAATTCGCAATACACACTAGATATGATATAACTAAAAACAGCACTGTATTTAATATAAATAATAGATGCAATTCAAACTCTGCGCAAAAATGTATAACAGTTGTGCCAATCTAACAACAACAAAAAAAATCAAAAATTTTTATTTGGAACCACCAGCTCATAACTATTTTATAAAAAACTACTAGAAAGCAAAAAATAAATTATTATCTCAGCAGTAAACGAAAGAACGATTCACATAAATCCTCTTAGAACCATGACCTGTAAGTCTGCGGAACTGACAGTTAGTCAGAGTTAGTACAAGTTTAAAAATACGCGCCCCTCCATTCTTCATGGTGACTATTGTGTAATTTAATGTGTCACGGTCACGGTCACTATTATGTACCCTTTTTTTGTTAAAAGCGGGAAAAAATATACCTAAGCGCACACCAGGTCGTTCGGGGCAACGAACAGGGTAGTGTGGGGCCACTAAATAAACCCGCCGTGTGCCGTCTCTCCGCCTGTGTAGGCGGGCCACTAGAACTATGTTGCATTACTTCAGTGGTCACTATTGTGTACACTTAGCTTGTGTGCGTGTAGGCATTTAACAGTCAGTCAATTAACAGACTGATATAAGCACGTGGACAATACGCTTGAGTGGAGAGCGTAATTTAGGAGGAGTCCTTTACTTTTGCTTGCCTTGCTTATCACAGCAGGAATAGGCCAATTCGATCGGGGAAGTATCACCCTCTCACAAAAGATCAGTGTGAAACAACGGTAGAATGACCTTCTACCGTTGTTTCGTATGGTGAACGAGAACGCCTGAGGTCCATTTTCCTTCCTACCCTCCTACCCACCTCCTATATCTTTCCGTGGGATGGCGACGCGCGAGTAATGCCTCTGGTGTTAGTAGCATCTATAGGCTACGGTAACCGCATCACAGAACTTTTTTCCAGTTTGAGCCTAAACAACGCTGATAAAGAGTAATAAAGACTCTGTGATCGTATACCTATGCTAAAGTTGACCGGCTTCTTAACAATTTTATTTAATTCGTTTACAGTAATTTTTTTAAGGATGATAAGGTTTATATACTAAAATTTTGAGAAATCACATCTGTCATCGCTGCAAAATAAGACATATACCACTACTCGAAAGTCATTTAGCATGTTCAGTTGTTTGTTAAACTATAATTATATTATAGATTAGCCTTAGCACCGCGGCTTCGCCGCAGCCGCAGTTCCCGATATAGTAGCGGGATAAAATGTATACAAATTTTTAAGTCTAATCAAGGTCTTTCAAATAAAAAAAGTTTCATCAAAATCCTTCCAGTAGTATTTGCGTGATGCGCGAACAAACAAACAGACAAACAGATAAACATACAAAAATTCTAAAAAAAATTGTTTTGGGTTTAGACACGCCTATATAGCCTATTACAGCCATTTTTTCTCAAAAACATATCTTGAATGTACAGACACAGCTGTGTTACAACTTTATAATAGTATAGATACATAAATTAAAATGTATAAATAAATTAGCTTTTTTCACAATCCTGGAGAATCAATACACCCAATAATTTGAAATAAGGTGTCATCCTTACACTGACTGTTTTTTTATTGCTTTACCTAGGGCCGTTGTCTTTCACTCCCGAGAAAGCACACACCGAAGTTCAGCCGATCTTCGGCCGAATTTTATATATTTACCGAATGCTCGGCCGAAGTTCGTATTCGGTTAAAATCACATTCGGCCCATCTCTACATTTTTTCAAAATTTTGCACGCGATAAATTGGTTGCCTGTGCGGCAAAGGCAGGCCTCCAATCCATTAGTTTACGAACAATACTATACCATTGTATAAAGATTCCCAATGGACGTATAAGCTAGTAAATAAAAGAGCGTACTTGTATATGGAACGACTGCTCCGCTCTGTCAGACGCCCACATCGTTTATACACTGATTGACTAACAAATCGAAGAGTTACAAGTTGGGGTAATAGTTACCGATTTATATAGACTAGTATTTGTCTGGCTGTCGAAATTCGACCATAATATCATTGAGAAAAATATATTTCGTCATCTCCCATTAATTGTTTCCAACTTTTTTTAACTATAACACTAATGTGAAATAGAAAGCGATAGCCAAGAGCGAGTATCGTACTCTATACATATTATGTATATACTTCCAGACGCTCTGCGTGGGGCATTCTGAAAGACTTTTTAAAAGCTTTTATTTAACTTCACTTGTGTCCTAAAAAATTTTTAGACCCTTTGTTCATCCAAAATATTTAAAACTGAGGTAAGTACTATTTTAATAATTATTTTATAAAAAAATTAAATTCAAAATTTAAAAAAAACCCCTGCAAAAACTTGAGTACCCTTTAAAAAGTAAAAAATAATGAAAGAAACTCAATCTTAAAGTACCTAAGTATGTACGAGTATTAATAATTCTAAAAAAAATACATCGCGTTTGGGGACCGCTCCTACTTATTTATTACCTACCATGGGCCGGTTGTTTCAAACGATTGATTATCGTAACATACGTACGTCAAAAAATAACGATTACGAACGATATTTAACGTACGTTAAATACAAAGCTTTGTTTCATTGCCTAAAAAACCAGTCGTCAAAGTTATTAGGGATGCCGCCAGCACATAGCAACGTATTTTCGTAATAAAAATAGATGGGAGAATTTTCTAGTATGCCAACATTTGCCCGTATATGTCAGTTTATCTTTTTTTATCATAGACAGAGGATGTTATAGTCTATGGTTTTTTTGTTATTGTCATGGAAGTAATATGTAATGTATATAAGTACATACTATATATACATATTACTTATTTATTTTATTATTTATGACGCGAATGACAAAACTTTGAATTATTCCTTTATTATTAGTTGTGAATTGTGACAATATTATTAGGTAATATAAAGAAAAATAAGCTATTCATGCAGAATTCAATGCCGGTGGAGACCAACCGAGGACTTCACGTCTGTTAAAGTTTGATTTGAAATCTAGCTATATTATAGAATTCAGTTGCAACAGCCAATTTTTCTTCTTCTTTAGATGGAATGTTTATGTAATGAGGACGTCATTTACCGATAACCCGAGTCACTCGATGAATAATATGACCCATTGGTGATTTCTGCAAACCTGACACATGCCCAACACATCTCATAAGCGATCCGGAAACATAACATTGTAGAGTAGCAAGTACCTGATCTATAGGTAGGCTAGGTTTTACTGCCAAGTTTCTGAAATATTGTAGACAAATAAATTTTAAACCAAAGTATTCTTATGAGAAATTCTACTTTTCTGTAACAAATTTTATATCGTCTTCGATACGACGTGTCAACAATAGAGCTATTTCCTTTATTAGGTACACGATAGTCTCACGATACCTTGCAATGAATAATGAATTCCAACATATGTCCTGCTCATCCCAAAAATGTAGGTGTTAACAGGTGTTTTAAATACATTTTTCTTCCTTTCTACATTGTTTGTTTTATCGCCAGATGAACAACTATCGTAGAATAAAGACAAATACAAAAGAATCTCCATAATGTTGTAGGTACCTACTGTTTGTTAGACGCATCCATATAGTACCTATATGCTGACAGTATATACTATTAAGAAATTGAGATGATCGAAAGATCAGTAGGATAGCTTAGAGCACTTCCCCGGATTGGATGCGGGTTCGTTTCCCGCTCCTACTAAAAATCTTTTTTTCTTTATTCACAAATAATTTGTACTTTAAAAAGTATATACTACTTATATCTAAGGCTAGACGCACCGAAAGTGAAGTTAACCAGTGGGCGGGACATCTGTTACCGTAATCGTTATTATTTAACGTACGTTAAGGACCTCATTTCATGAAACAACGCTTTTTTTGGTTTGATGATAGTTAACTCCATTTTTGACGTTTACGTGTTCGTCAAGTACAGCTGAAACGACCGGCCCTATATGTTGCTTAGTTAAGTTAGGTTTTGCATTGGTAGGTTTGGAGCGGTCCCCGAACGTGATGTATTTTTTTTAGAATTATTAATACTCGTACATAAGTACTTAGGTACTTTAAGATTGAGTTTCTTTCATTATTTTTTACTTTTATAAAGGGTACTCATGTTATTGTCGGGGGTTTTTTTAAATTAAGATTTTAATTTTTATTTTATACTGTTTATAGGTACATACTTATTATAATGTAGATTTTGTAAGTTGTTAATACATAGATTCTTGTCGAAGTTTTTCAAATTTATATTGGTAAAGATTACATTTAACGTCAAGCTTGTTTTATTTTACTTACTTACTGATTACTTGGGTAAATTTGCTGACATTCGGATTTCCATCCTCATTTTATCCCCACCACATATATTTGCAGATATTGGGTATTTTCCCCACTTATACCCCCAGAGTTTTTTCAGGGCTCAACCGATTTTCATTGAACATATTATTTTGTAATGTGCACGTGATGCGCTTTCATTTGAGACCCCACTCGATTATACTTGCAGACATTCGGTTATTCTTCCCCACTTTTAAACGACTCGACCAATTTTCATCAAACATGTCTAAAAACACTCGCCCGTAACTCACCTTTCATACAAAAACAACTAAATTGAAATGGCTTCTTCCGTTCGCGAGCTACAGAGCTACAGACAGACAGACAGACACGTCAAACTTATAACACTTTTTTTTTTTTTAAGGCGAGAAAAAATGTTCCTAACCGCACACCCCGTCGTTCGGGGCAACGAACAGGGTAGTGTGGGGCCCTCACCCACTAAAGAAACCCGCCGTGTGCCGTCTCTCCGCCTTTGTTGGCGGGCCACTGGAACTATGTTACATTCCTTCGGTGGTCCGCCGGCGGCTTACCCTTTCGGGTGTCTACTGAGCGACGCATCCGCACATGGAGCATCGCACCTTCGCGGGAGGCCTTGCGGGTGGCGGACGTTCCCCGGTCCATCCACCCGCAGCCTCAGCTAGGGCGGCATGAGGCGCAAGTATCTGCGCCTGCGCCGCCCCGGTCGCTGGCGGCGGTTTGGGTCAGCGGAAGAATCCTCCTCCCTAGCCCTCTCCGCCGCTTCCTTCCGCGAGATAACCTCCTCGCAGAAGGCAGCGACCGCAGCCCAATTCCTGTCACTGCCAAGCATCGCTCTGACGACGCTTAGCAGCGAGAGGACCCCCCTATTTCCGCGACGAGTTCACGGCGCTGCTCGGCCCAGGCCGGGCACGACTCGAGCGTGTGCCGCGCCGTGTCCTCGTCCCAGCCGCAGTGGTGACAGCCCGGAGTCGCTTCCCTCCTTGCGACTATGTGCAGATATCTGCCGAAGCAACTATGCCCCGACAGCATCTGCACGAGTCGGAAGGTAAGGACTCCATGCCGTCGCCCCGCCCACTCCTCCAGCACTGGCTGGAGCTCCCCTCCAGTCCAAAGTCCGGCCCGGGGCGCCTCCAACCGTGCCCTCCATCTGGCCATGGCAGCTCGGCGGGCGTCGCCCTGCCACCTGGCCACCTCCCTGGGTAGGGGGCGTCCGCCCCTCTCCCGCTCTTGTGACGCCCGCCGATACACTTCGCGAGCACCTCCGCCTCCAAGTCCCACGGGGGGATTCCGGCCAACGCGCAGGCCGCCTCCGTCGACACCGTGCGGTATCCACGTATGACCCTGGACGCAACGACTCTCTGTGATCTCCACAGAAGAGCCCTGTTCAGTGCATCCAGGGACCCCACCCACACGGGTGCGCCGTACAGCGCCATCGACCGGACCACCCCCGCGTAAAGCCGTCGGCACGCATTGTTGGGTCCGCCCATATTCAGCATGAACCGTGCAAGGGCGGACGCTGCGCCGACTAGCCTCCGGGACAGTTGGCAGAAGTGCTCGCGAAAGGGCCACCGCACGTCCAGCACCAGGCCCAGATTAAGTATCTGCACCCCAATCAGGACCCCGTCCACTGTGATTGAGGCGCCAGCAGGTGGCCGACGTCGGGGCCCATGGAAAAGTAGGGCCTCCGACTTGTCCAGGGCCACCCTAAGCCCCAGCGCCCCGATCCTCCTGACCACCTCTGAGGTCCCTAAGGTGGCCAGGAACGCCGCTTCCTCGAAGTTTCCACCCCGGGCCACGACCAGCATGTCATCCGCATAGCAGATGACCGCCAGCCCGGGGGAGCCGACAGCGCAACACCCAGTCGTAACCGATGTCCCACAGGAGCGGCCCCAGGACCGAACCCTGTGGGACACCGTACGACATGGGTCTCCTCACAACGTCCCCTATGCGGCTCTCATAGACGACGCTGCGGCCCTCTAGATAGTCCGCCACCAGCCGCCTCAGGTATACACACACCCCGTGATACCGGAGCGCCTCCCTGATGCAGCTGAATGGCAGACTATTTAATGCGCGCCAACAGCATTTCCCCGCCGTTGACGACCGCCGCGGCCACGGCCCTCAGACGCATGATCGCTCTGACTGTCGAACGACCAGCTCGAAAACCGAACTGGGCGTCCGACAAGTCGGGCCCGACGTCGCACAGGTGCTGGACAATGCGGGCAGCGAGGTACCTCTCCAGCATCTTACCCGCCTCATCCAGCAGCACGATGGGCCTGAAGGCCCCGACCGAATCCGGCGTTCGTCCCGGCTTCGGCAGGAGTACCAGCCTCCCCTCCTTCCAGCAGTCAGGGAACCGTCCGGACACCAGGCACGCGTCGAACAGTCCCCTGAGGCGAGGCTCCAGGTGGTCCAGAGCCAGGGCCAGAGCCCGGGCAGGCATCCTGTCCGGGCCGGGGGCGGTGTTCTTGGAACGAATCCGCGCAACAGCCGCCCCCATTTCCGACGCAGTGACGGGTGGTACACTGAAGTCAGCCTCCCGGTCGCTATCTGGCGGTGCCATGACCGGGGGTGCGTGCTCCGTCGTGGGAATAAGCCCTCGACCACCTCGGTGAGGAGGCCGGGCTGAAGGGTCTCTGGGGGGGGGGGCTGGCTGCGGAGCTAGTTCAGCGCCGCACGGTACGGGCAACCCCAGGGGTCACGATTGAGACTGTCCAGCATCTCCTGCCTTTTCTCAGTTTTGGCGCGGCAGATGGCCAGCTTGAACTCGGCCCGCGAAGTGCGGTATGCCTCGTACAGCCGGTCCTCCCGCTCCCCATCGCGGTTGCGCCGCCGATTGCGGGTGTAGGACCTCCGGGCACGAATGCACGCCACAAGGAGGTCCGCCAGCTCCTGGGACCACCAGTAGAGCCCTTTCCTCGGAGGAGGACGTCGAACACGGGGCATGGCCGAGTCGCACACCTGCGTGATCGCAGCGCGAAATCGGCCAGCCTCAATGTCCACCTCCTCAGTCCGGGCCGGTGAGGACAGCCACGATTGAACGATGGCTGCCTTCGCCAGTAGGTCCCTATCCAGCCTACCCACAGCCCACCGCGGAAACGCGGAAGTTCTGCGCGCCGCGTGACCCCTACTGGGGCCCTGGAGGAACCGGGAGACCTCAATCCGGATATACCGATGGTCGGACAAGGTCTCAACCTCCTCCAAACTTATAACACCCCTCTTTTTGCGTCGGGGGTTAAAAAATATTATTTTCATATTTAGATATTTTTATATATATTTTTAGCATTTGACATGCTTAGCACTATACTTTGCGTTTAATATTATTTTCAGCCCAAATTTATTTTACTTAGCATAAACTATTTTTTCTTTTTAGTAAATTTTTGTATTTTATAGTTAATAAAAGCTTTTTTTAAATATTTTTTTGTATTATTTAGGTAATTTTTTGTAGATTATTTTTCCATGCAAAAATAAGAAAAATCTTATAATTAATGTTTTCCTCGATAAATTTGATAATATTGTCGAGTGTATCAAACTTTAAGTGACAGTGCCATGATGATTGTTGCTAGGCAACAGGGCCCTGATTTGCTATGATTAAAGAAGCACGTTACGTGGCGAGTTGACGATGTCTGCGTGGAAGTCGTCTAAAATTGTATTCTCTATGCAAAGTATCAAGTTTCATAACGCGGCTAGGTCAGTTTTGAAGCTGTTCTAAACTGTCAATCTAACGTGTTTTATGCTAGCGCGTGTGTTGTTACGTTTACCATTGTTATTATACTTTCGTGGGTGAAATGACTACAAGTTTCTGTAACTGACCCAGTGATTTGAATGGTTCATAATACCATTAAAATCGCTACCCGCTAATACTTTACCTACTTATTATTTAGTTTTTAGGCATACATTTTCAGAATCCTTAAGATAATATTTAGGTATTAAAAGGTCATTTGTTATTTATTACGAGAATGAGAGTAAATTCTGTCTTCTTAGTATTACAACTTACAATTTTATTATAGGTACTATACATTGTACATATAATATCAATAACTTTACAATGCACATACTTATTGATAAAATAGTGCTCGTTATGTTATTTGGGAGAAACAATAACTACGACTCATGTCTTAGATATAAACCGAACATTGTTACAAACTCTTACAAAATGCCCAAGTAATATAATATTTAATAAACTATTCCATGTACCTATGACATTATAAAATTTGTATTTAGATCATGTATTAGGCGTGTGTATAATAGTAGGCAAACTCCTCTTGTGTTCTTATAAATACAATTGATGAAATAAAGTACGAGTATGCAGAAAAGTAATAAACGGTTATTTGTTTGTATAAATAAGTATAACTTAATTAGTACCTACGAAGTCTCACAAACAAAAGTTAAGCAAGTCACGGATTGGAAACATCACACAGGCAAGAAGGCACTAATACGTTCACAACACGTCTACTAAAATTATATCCATTTTATGAAATTAAGTCCTTGTATGAAGCAATAGCCGCCACAATTTTGCCGTTGATATGATGTCGATGAAGTATCGTATAATATGTAAATTTTGCTTTTGCATTCGTTATTATATATAATGTGATAATTCACTTCTTGATTAATAGTTATCTATCATAACTTCTAAAAACAACGTTGCCAATGCCCCGTACTTAATTCAAATAGATTATCAAAGGAAGGAGCAATGTGTATTATTGTTATAACAATAAATTCTTCTGTGGCGGTCTTATTGATTCCGACAATGAACAGTTTTCTGAATTTTTCTTCTATTGATAAGTTTGTAGTGTTGAGCTTAGTATTTTACATATTACTTTCTTTATTCTTGTTAGTTTGGGAAAGTAACTTACTTATATTCAATTAAATAAACAATTTTATTGATGGGTTATTATAAAGTAAAATTCACAACAATGTGCACAGACTACTAAGAGATACCACTTATACACTGTGAGATAAATATGCCGTGACCATGGAAGTAACATGTATACAACTGGAATGCGCACTGCTACCAAAAAACGGTCCAAGTGAGATAGTAGGTACGAGGTCAATTTGTCTCACTCTATTTGAGTGACCATATGTTTGAAAACAAATAGAAATTTTCAACTTTTGTTATTATCGGTTAAACTAATTTTGTAGGTTTTGCTCTGCTCTCACGCTTCATCTAGTGAAGCAGTTCTTAGGGAAGCTAAACCTTAAAAAAAATACTAATATAGGTATAAGCACGACCAGAACATAGGTCTCCCCTACATTCAAAGATGCCGATCAGACGTATTTGTTGGCTCATGCAAACAAAAAAAAACCTAAACTATAGTTAGAAGTCAGAAAATAATAAAAACCTTACATTTGAGAAAGTTTTTAGTTGATTTCTATTTCGTTATTTTTTGAACGATTAAGTATAAAATCAATCAGCACGGATAACTCGCTTAAGCTGGAATAACGTGTGATTATCCTGAGTTTTTGAGCGATTGCTGCGCGTTATTTGTTTAGATGTACTTATAGTTTGTGATTTTAAATTATTCGTGGTGTTGGTTTATTTGTCTGTATGTTTAGTGTATTATAAAACTGTAAATAAAATTTTGTTGTAGTATAGTGTAAATAATTTTCGGTTAGATAATATCTTTAAGTCTACTTAAATTTAATCAAAAATATCAATGGGTCAGTAGATATGGGGTAAATGCATAACATTTTTTTTTTTTTTTTTGCATAACATTTTAGTGTATAAAGTGTATTAGTAATGATTGACCCAAATCTTAAGTCCACGCAGACGAAGCCGCGGGCAGAATTTAAATACATATATATCTTAGATCACAATTTCAATTCACTTAGTAGACAGTAATCTATTGTTAAGATTGTTAACTGCTCAACGCGCGTACATAGCTATATTAAATAACGTAACTTCAAATAGCGCACGATGTGCTATACGACGATAATCAATATAATAAAGCGTACAAAATAATAGGCGCTTTAAAAATAGCGCATCGTTATTTAACATTTTTAATAAAGCCGTTGCGAACACTCCTAACAACAAGTCGCAAAGCCATAGACCAAGAAGAAGAAGAAGACTAGCCCTTCTGAGTTTAAAAACCTTAAGGCTTAGATTTGAATGAACCGAAAAAGGAAATTTATTGTCACCCTAATTGTTCTATAGTAAGGCTTCGCACACACTGCGAAATCTCACCGTGTGATTTTGCTGGCGGTTTATAATCCGCGTTCAGAATCATAATTAGAACTCACTGCGTTTTATACGCATTCCTAGCGTTCTTTTGTTTCTACCTAGTTCTCAACCGAGACGCAAGAACCTAAATGGACATCTGAACAACAACAAAACAATATTTGATTTGATATTTTGATATTTTTATACATATATTTAGCATTTGACATGCTTACTAATATACATTAAACACAACGGATGAAAATGTGAAATTGAAACTTATTTTCGGTTTCACATTTTCACACTCAAGTCTGGGTGACTTATATGAATATGTTATCGAAATTAGCAGTCGTCAGTCAGGAGCAATTGTCACGATGACTGAATTGGCAAAGCATTTGGACGGTATCTAGGATATGCAAGTTCAAATCCTGCTCGTGACAGTTATTTTTGATATCACATTTTCACACTTTGTGTTTAATGTATATGGCTAAGCATGTCAAATGATAAAAATATAGTTATATAAAAATATCAAAATATTTAAAGGGCTGCGTCATTATTAGGTAAAAATCTTAATTGCTTCGTAATCAGCTTCATACAATTTCTATTAATGTCACAGAATTTTGTAGATAAATCGCGTCAATAAAATTCGCAGTGTGTGCTAAGCCTAAGAATTGGTGTGTCAAAGGAAAGGGACACTGTCACTCCGTACTAGCGGTCTCACCTGGCTCGCTGATCTTTTCATTTGAAATATAAACCTTCTCTATTGAGGCATAAAGTGTATTTTTGTATACACAGAAACACAAAGCGCACAGTCCTGTTGTATGATAGGCCGTGACATTAAAACAATGACAGATAGATTTTAGTTTTAAAACTATCTCCTCGTACGTAGAGATAGTACATAATTATCCAATATTTGATCATATATTTATATCAAAACAAAAACAAATTAATATTAATTGTCTATAATAGTAATTTCGATGCATAAATATCAACTAATAATGAAGTTTAGAAACAAATAAATGTAATTTTAAAAAACCGGTTATTTTCCAATTGAAACGATTGTATGGTTTCTAGACGTACTGTGTGAAATCGAAATTGGGCATAGACAACGTATCGTGCGGTATACAGATTTTTTTTTTGTAAATTATGTCGTGGTACGTTGCGTTCTCACGTTTGTTACGCGCTCGGTATGACGTCACTGGTTTTCGGCAAGTAATTTTACGTCTCATAGAGAATCAAGGCCCAGGATTGTGATAAGCAGACTGTTGCTAAGTTACAGCTATTAGTTTACTAGTCAATTTCCGCGCGCCAAGTATAAAATAATCTGCTGTTTAAGCGACAAAAAAAATAGCGGTGAACGTTTCATCCCTATGCTGTTAGTGTCAATCGTGACGTCACTTGACACGGTTGTATCCAGGGGGGTTAGACAGAATCTCATATCTTACATGTCGATCGTATCGTGAGCACTGTGATTGGTAGAGAAACCGACGCGTGATGTCGCAATAATCCGTTGGCCAATCACGGTGATCTCTCAACCAATCACAGTGATCACGATACGATCGACATGTGAGATATGAGATTCTGCCTAACCCCCCTGTTTATTAAACTTAAAGTTCCCGAGTAAACATGCAATGTTGATGATATTCAAGAAAGAAACAGTAGGTACCTACCATAATTATTATCGTTTACAATGGATTCATAAAGTTGTACAGTTGTCATTTTCGGAATTAATTATAATATTAAAAATTGTAATATTATTATTTTTTTTTATTGCATGTAGTGGCAGACGAGCCATGGTCCATCTGATGGTAAATGGTAACCGTCGCCCATGGACTCGACTATACCGAGAGTATTGTCAAGACGCTGCTCACCAATTCATTTCACAAATGAAATGAAATATAAACAGCTATCTCCTGCTACAGCCAAAACGCAACGATGTGCTTCATGGCCGGTCACACGGGAGATGGTGGTACCAACCCGCTCGGGCCGGATACCAAGTGAGTACTCCCACTTGGTACCCAGCCCTACCACCAGCCAAAAATTTATTTTAATATTAAAAATTATTATCATTAAAAATTTATTTTAATGATAGACTGTTTACATTTTAAAATTTATCAATATCGTGGGCTTATATTCTCATTACATAATGGTTTTGACTATAAACCCGTTCAGTAGTTTTTGCGTGATGTGTTTGTTTATAACAGACAGAAAATTAAAAACTCGACGTCGCGGGACGTCTACCAGATGTGAAAAATCAAAATTATTTTGTAGAAATAAAATGATCGTAACTTGACAAAACCGTTTGGCCGTGTAGGGCCGGCTTTAGAATTGTCCCATCCCTCTCCACCCATGGGAGTCGTAAGAGCCGACTGAGGGAATACCGGGGGAGTGGGCAACAGCACGCCGATCGCAGTGGATGTTGTATTAACAACATCCACTGCGATCGCCAACCCGCCTGCCAAGCGTGGCGATTATGGCACTATCCCCCATATGAGCGCACAGGACCAATCGTTATGGCGTTCTCTTGAGGAGGCTTATGTCCAGCAGTGGACGTAGAAGGGCTGATGGATGGATGGAACTTGACAAAGTACTGCTCAAGACGAATCAAACAAGTATAAACTGCATTGCGTCCGGGTTGCGTCGTTTCATTACAGAGTTACTGTGACCACCTTCCAGCTCCATCGTCAGATCCTGGATACCATCTAGAGACAAAGTACTCATCAAGAAAAATCATTTGAGCCCAAACTTGATGGAGTTATGTCGTTTTATAACGGAGTTCCTATGGCCACTTTCTAGCTCCATCATCAGACCCTGGATACCATCTAAAGACAAAGTACTCGTTTAGGCGAATCAAACGATTCCAAACTCGATGGGGTTGCGTCGTTTCATTATACGGGTTCCTATGTCCACCTTCCAGCTCTATCATCAGGTCAGCTCCATGTCATCATAATATTGCATTGACACGCGATATACATATGCGTGTCAAATTTAACTTGCAATAATTGAACGGGACAAGGAAAATAAAAGCGTCGTCACGCTAACAGCCGATTTTACCCTCCCTCCGCATTAGATGTTTCACATCAAAAAAGAGTTTTGGGAATCGAACCTTGCACGGAAGTCAGTTACACTAGCGACTACGCTGATCTCATGAGGTCCATGTAGGTGTATCCTATAGGAACTCCTTAACGAGATGAATATATTATAGTCGTCAAATCTATATAGTAGTTAAATTTTTTATGTCGAAACAGATGAACAGGAATACTGCTATTTAATCAAAAACTTGCATAAGACGGAGACAATAGAAAATAGAAAGATTAGACTGGCAGCTTTGCTATTCTGCATTTGGCATCTCTTTGGCTCCATTTTCTGCTTCTTATTTGTTTATAATAATATAATACCCCTTAGGTATAATTTCTTATATAATTATGTGATGAATTCATCTGAAGCCACAATTTTCAATATTAATTAAGCAGTTTTTGGAAGATTTATCAACCACCATTAAGTCTACCATGAAGAGTTGATAATTATTGATAGACGTACCACAAAAGAACTTGTTCTTACGAAGACATCGAGCAAACCACCTCTTTAGTATTATCAAAATTTAAATTATATAGATAATCACCAGAAAGAGCACGCAATTAACTCTTGTCTCGAAAAAGTGTTTTGAGACACCAAAATACAAAAAAAAAAGTATAAATGTATAAGTAATAAGAAAAGATAATTTATAACCCGCTTTTTTCCTAAAAATAGCATCACGCCTGTATTCCCCGAAGGCGGAGGCAGAGGTGTGTTACACACATTCGCCAGCTATGTTTAGGTCCCACGTAATAGGACGTATGTCCGCTTTTTTTCTATTACAACGATTTAACTTGTACACGTTACTATTATAGAATGGATTTTAGGAGGAGAGCCCACCACTCACCCACGGATTGTCAATCCCGGTTATCTTTGGACAGAATAACCTAAGATTGCCAATCCGCACTCTCACAGATAGAGGAGAATGTGATAATAGCAAAGTAGCATGCACGATAATGACAAAAAACTCACCAACGCGACACAACCATGCGATACGGTAGAACTCTCAGAACCACAATATTGCAATATTCCGCAAAAATCCGAACATAAATTCAACACGTGTTTCTAAACGAGGCATTCTCAAGAACGCTCGGCAAAAAATGAGCCAATTAATTATCTTGTACACGTTAGAAAAAGCTAATCGAGATCTGCACTTGTCAACCAAACAATAAATATATTACATGCTTACAGGAAAACGTACTGTCTGAAGCCAGAATAAACCCGAATACAGGACAAAACATTTTTTTCAAGATCAACGAGATTATTTATCGTCATTTCTTTCAATGCAATCTTCCCTTTATTTACCGATGTCGACGACCAAACGAATCTCCGACATGCCTCACTTTTATTTTCAGACTTATTTTTAGGCTGAAATTGAGATAATCGTGTATTGTTAGAATTGGTTGCATAATTTATCCAGTTTTGGATCAACGTTGTTATAAAAATTTGTGACTTTTAATTGGGTACAGGTACCTACTGAAGTGATTTGGAAACGAGAGAGAGATGATGACAATGACAAGCAGCAAATACCAGGTAGATTAGACAACAAATGGAACGGTGGCCTGGATAGGATTCCTAATTGAAAAAGTTTTACATATTTGATTACAATCTCCAGACCGATTTCAGTAATGGCGGCCTGTCAAACATTTTTTTTTTGTTCAGGCGGGGAAAAATTTACATAACCGCACACCCCATCGTTCGGGGCAACGAACAGGGTAACTTGGGGCCCTCAGCCACTAAAGAAACCCGCCGTGCGCCGTCTCTCCGCCTGTGTTGACGGACCACTGGGGTCTGTCAAACACCTAGCCATGTATGCAGGAGAAATTATAAGTGCACAGTGTGTGCCCAAGTTCCTCACACTCATAGTCCGATAAGCGGAGGATTAACGGCTTTACGTGCTTTCCGTAGCATGGGGGTAAAACACCACCAATTTTAAGCTACTCAAGTTTTAAGTATTTTTTAAAACGGTGTGTATATTTGAGAACCACGTGAAATTTTAATAGAATACCTTAAAAGAGTGAAGAAATTTGTAGCTATCAGACTACTAATTGCAACTATGTTTGGTATAAATATGCTATTGAATACATGCTCATTAATGTACCAATACGTAAATGACTACGTAAATGCAATTATAACATTACTAGTACATTCCTCGCGGCTTCACTCGCGTCATAGTATTGTCGATAAAAAATCAATTTCGGATAGGATTCCTAGAGGTATAAGCGTCGCCACGCTAACAGCCGGTTTTACCCTCCCCCCGCATTAGATATTTCACATCAAAAATATAGGTTCCGGATAAGAATCACCAACATATCATATACTAAAACCTTCTCCGAAACACGCTGCATCTTATGGTATAAGTATTATTCCGATTGGTTCAGTAGTTTTCGCAGTATAACCGAACAAAAAAACCGGCTCTCCATTTATTAGTATAGATAATTATACTGATAGTATAATAAAAATGGAAGAAGTAATAAATCCATCCATCAGCCTTTCAACGTCCACTGCTGGACATAGGCCTCCCCAAGAGAACGCCACAACGAGCGGTCCCGTCATGGGGGATAATGCCGTAATCGCCACGCTTGGCAGGCGGGTTGGCGATCGCAGTGGATGTTGTTAATACTCGAGGGAGTGCTGCTGCCCACTCCCTCGGTATTCCCTCAGTCGGCTCTTACGACTCCCGTGGGTAGAGAGGGGTAGGACAATTCTAAAGCCGGCCCCACACGGCCATAGTAATAAATGCGACTGCGTTTATAAACTACGTATATAGGTAAACATGTTCTCGATCTATAGTGACTTGGTAATAGCATAGTGTAACGAATATTCGTTACACTATGGTAATAGCACAGTAAATATATTTAGCTTATATATTTACTGTGGTAATAGTAAGTACTGCTTGTTTTCTGGAACAAGGGCGTAACACTAGCCGTCATAAATCCCGTCACAGATTCTGGGACCGAGGATGTGAACTAAGATGCAAAACAGAATGTGAGTGTTTGTGTGAAGCGACAGACTCCTCCATAATATTATATTAAATATTACTAGTAATACGAGTATATATATTTCTTGTGCAAGTTCCATACAAGGGCATCATAATTATCTAAGTAATTTGGTAAGCATGGTAAAAGAAATCCAATTAATATAATCATACTTGATATTATTGGAAATGTTAATCTCCATTTTTGACAGTATTTCAAAGTCTGAATTAAAATATCTATTGGGTGTGCCTGATCCTTTATAAAGAAAAAAATAATATTTACACATGAACATTTACCAAGCAAGTGTGTTTTCGAGTTTTGGCGGGAACATGAAGAAGATCATGTCATCGCTCTGCATTATTTTCCTAAACTTGTGTTATTTCAAGTATTAATGTGTAAAACTGGTGGCCTTTTGCTTATTAACTATTTGTGTATGCGCATAAGTGTTGGCAAGTGATGTAGTGCGGCATAACTTTTTTTTTTTCATGTTGCCTCCAAAACTCCATAGAAGCTACAGTAAAGTCGCCACGGCTTTGCTGAAACAGTCAAGAAGACCTTAAACGAACGATATATTAATATAGACTAATATAAAATGTAAAACAAACTTGCTCCAATTCCAGTACATTCTATCGCACCCAAAGAGCAATAGTGTGCAAATCCAAGTAATTATTCGCGTCATTTGAATTCAGCATTGAGTGCAAAACTGAATTTGCAAGTACCCCACATCTTGTATTATGGAAGCAGCTTTGAATCAATCTCGCTGAGTTTTTAATGCACTATAAAATTGCGTAAGGTAAAAGCACTAATGCTCGACATTGAACCATTGGATGACACTTTACCAAAAAATACCTTGAACTAAGAATATTTTAAATAATTTCTTGTTTCTATCAATGTAAAAAACACGTACTGCCATCTATGATGCTATAACAAAAAAATATACACTCATTTTATAGCAGAATTCAAAACTGCGTCAGTTTATATAAACACCATGAGGTGTTGAATACTTACGGTGTAATTTTTAAACATTTTATATAAACAGATTGAAATAATATCAAAGATACAATTTTCTTTTTATATATTTGCGGATTTTTTCAATATTATTTGTTTATAAAAAGCATTATATTATTGACTATCCAGAGCTATTAGTTTTTTAATTCGTTTAGATTTTAAAGCTTTATAAGCTGTGTCTACTATTAGTTCCAAAAATATAGAAAACCTAAAAGATGACACGTATGTCATCTGATGGGGTCACTTCAAACCAAGTGTTGAAGCTTACGTGAATACAAAAATCGTCTCTATATCCTGTATATAAAGTGTGGTATAAATTTCATTCGTTTGTGATTCCTCTAACTAACAGTAGACAGGGTGTCAATTATTAGCGCTAAAGGGTGTGTCAACTGTTGGGTCTAATCATTACAGATATTATACTTTCAAAAATTTTGTATACCAAGAGTTTAAATACAGTGAAGGGGAAACTGTGATTAGGGGCAAAATGAAACAAAACTATTATATAACGGATGAAATAGTAAATATAATGCTTTAAAGCATCTGGACGGTATCCAGAAGATGCAGGTTCAAATCCTGCTCCTGACTGTTATTTTCGATTTCACATTTTTCACTTTGTGTTTATAGTATAATGCTAAGCATGTCAAATGCTAAAAATATATATAAAAAAATATCTAAATAGTAAATATACTGGTTATATGGGCAAAGGCAGTGATTTCCGATAGGAAAAGTCATTTTGCAAGAAATGTCTGGGAATCCATCCTGGTGCTTCTCAATTGATGTTGGAGCTCAATGGTTTCCAAAGACTGTAGAAGCGCAGTCATCGTGGCCTTGTTTAAACAAGGGGTCACGTTATGACTGTGCAAACTACAAAGCTATAAGCTTGACCAGTTTGGCAGCCAAAGTGTATGATAAGATTATTGAAAGGAGAATAAGGATGGTGTCTGATAAATTTCTGATCTAAGTATTTACATACTTTGATATTTTTATTATGTTCTTTAAGCATTTGACATGCCTAGCCATCTACACCAACACAAAGTGCGACAATGTGAAAGCGAAAAAAATAGTCACGAGCAGGATTTTAACCTGCATCTCCTGGAATACCGTCCCAGATATGTATATAATATTTTTCGTATTAATATTACTTTTTGTAGATAGCTATAACATATGTCATAATAGATAGTGCAAATAGATGTCAATTAATAGTGATTTTAATTTTTTGTGATGTCATCTAATAGGTCTTATGACAAAAGTTAAAAAAATACAAATTTTAATACTAAAGATGTGATATAATATAGATTTTTTAATTAAAAGTTCTTTCTAAACGTCAATGAGACCTATGTAACCCATTGTAACAGTTCTAGTACAATAAATTTATTTGATTATGAATAATAAAGTTATGGTTGCCTCGGTGGTGTAGCGGTAGTGTATGCGACTGCTAATCCTGAAGTCTCGGGTTCGATCCCCGGGTCGGGCAATGTTATTGAGCTTTTTCCTAAAAAGAAAAATTCTCAGTAGCAGCCCGGAGTTTGGAAATGTGCCCGGTAGACGTCAATAGGCTCGCCCCCTATTACGTGGGACTTAAACATAGCTGGCGAGTCGTGGGTGTGTAATGCACCTCTGCCTACCCCTTCGGGGAATACAGGCGTGATGCTATGATGTTGTTGTTTATAAAGTTCGCGTTGTCCTTAATGTGTCTAGCCATTAGTGCTTTTACCTTAAATTAATTTCAAACAACCCAGTTAGATTTTGCATATCTATACTATTATAAAGTTGTAACAGAGCTGTGTCTGTACATTTAAGATATTTGAGAAAAAATGACTGTATTAGGCTATATAGACGTGTCTAAATACAAAACAATTTTTTTTAGATTTTTTGTCTGTTTATCTGTTTATTTGTTCGCGCATCACGCAAAAACTACTGGATGGATTTTGATGCAACTTTTTTATTTGATAGATCTCGGTTAGACTTAAAAACTGGTATACATTTTATCCCGCTACTATATCGGGAACCTGAGATACAACCTAAAACTAGCTTTCGGTTGCGGCGGAGCCGCAAGCAAAGGCTAGTAGATAATAATTATGAACTGATTTTTACGACTATTCTTGAATGCTTGAATATATTATTATTATTAACTAGCTGACCCGACAGACTTTGTCCTGTCTTAGCTATGAACATTCAATTACTTGCGAACTGTCAAACGTGCTTACCTAAAATAGTCATTAAGGTTTCTGAAATTTTACAATTATATGCGCAATTTTCTTATTTTTTTCTTTCATAAGAACCTTCTTCTGACAGTAATAAACAAAACAAAAAAAGAATTAGCAAAATTATTCCATCAGTTCACGCGTGATGCGATGACCAAGGGAAATAGAGATTCATTTTTATATATATAGATTATGGAAATGTGGATAGTTGGTTTTTGGTAAATACTTTTTCGGGTTCGTATTGACACCGCACATCTGTAGCGCGATGAACATTTTCTAAACCTTTGATTTCAGTGAACACAAAGTGTGAATCATTATACTAAAGCAATATGGCAAAGCATCTGAGACGGTATTCCAGGAGATGCAGGTTCAAATCCCGCTCGTCACTGTAATTTTCGATTTCACTTTTTCACACTGTGTGTTCATTTATATGGCTAAGCATGTCAAATGCTAAAAAAATATTTAAAAATATCAAAATCTTTGATTTCAGCCTTAAAAAAAGTTGTAAATGATTTTGCTTAGTGCACAGCTTGCACAGTTATTGCTCATTATCCCTAGAAGCCACTTTAAAACAATACAATGGAAGAGTATCTGGAAAGTAATTCCAGCGCCTACCAGGACAAGTGGCAGACTTTACAACTGCAGTATTGTGTGAGATACCAAAGACAAGTGGCAGACTTTACAACTACAGTATTGTGTGATTGTTTTTTGATAGGATAACTAAAAAATAAAGACACCGCATTGTCAACTAAAAAATGAAGCCACTTTTTGAAAGATGTGTGCGTGAAAGTGTTGTCACCGGAAAGATATAATAATTTCTATAATTTGGGTAAATTTTTAAAAGTTTTAGGTTTAAAACAAAATAAGTAAAATTATAAATTAAGTTCACAGTAAATCATATAGGGAATATTATGGCGCTGACGACGTATATGTACATTATAACATAAAATAACAATACTTTTTATTGTACAACAGAAATTTTACATAAAAAAAGTTTCTTAAATTAATGTACAAAGGGCGGTCTTATCGCTAGCTGCGATTTCTTCCAGACAACCTTGATTATGTACGTAGCGTACGTACGAAATCGTCGAGTCATTTGGGGTAATTTTAAATCATACTCTGGTAACACTAATGTTTTATGACACCTTATATTGGCGTGACTTTGTTTGTATTTGTGTGAGGAGTGAGCGCGTGTAACTACAAGTTTGGCATGGTTTTATATGGCTTCACTGCATTGATCGTAATGCTCCATCTATATTTTTTAGTTAGTCTGAGCAGGTAACTGTTACTTTTGTATGTGATTTGTATAATATTGAGATGTACGTACGTAATACTAATTTATTTAAAGTAACAAACGGGTTTTTTTCGCGTATAAATTAGGTGAAATTCTTAACTACCTTTTACCCGACGTTTCAACTGCGTTGCAGCAGCTGTGGTCACGGGAAAACAGCAACAAAAATACTAATTTGTTACTTACTTTGTCACTTTATGTTTCTTGATCAATGAGAGCAACAACTATTTACAAGGAATTGTGTACTACATTAAATGTTACCCCACTGTACAGTACAATCATTATCTTAACAACATTCCTAAGTCATGACTATACCATATTTTTAGCTAATAAACAAAAACTCTCAATTAACTAAATGGTAATAATAATTAAAACACCAATATCACTTCTCAAACACACATTTTAAAACAGAAACATAAACTATCCGTCACAATTACACAAGGCAAGATTAACATAACAAGCATAGTTTTAACTGATTTACATTCTTAGGCGGAGTGCTTCGACAATGGCCACAATGGGAAGTGTCGAAACTTAACATAGCTGATACGGATGGCATGTCTTATAATGGGAAAGTGACCGGTGTGTATGGTGTTTCACTTCGGACGTGTAATTACGGGGATTAATGTACGTTAAAATATAAAACGTTGTCTACATATTCTTATTCGAATGTTCTGGAATATTTTACAGGGTTGTTATAATAAGGTTATACATTTTTATGATTTTTTGCATTATAGAAATAAGTGTTAACGAAATGAAATGAATTATCATCTTTATCCAGCTACAGCAACACCAATTCTTTTTTTTTTATTGCTAATGATGGCAGACGCGCCAAAGCCCATCTGGTGGTAAGTGATAACCGTCGCTCATGGACTCAACTATACGGAATATTGTCAAGCCGCTGCACACCATTTCATTTCTCAGATATGGAATGAAAGAATAAAGGACTATCTTCTGCTACAGCCAAAACACACAGGAGACGGTGGTACCGACCCGTTCGGGTCCGATAGCAAGTGAGTACTCCCGCTTGGTACCCAGCCCTACCACCAGTAATGCAATGGGTGATAATTACTTACTTCCCTTAGTCGCCGCGTACGACACCCGCGGGAAAGAATGGGGTGGTGACACTTGTATTCTTAGTCCGTCACCACACGGACGGAATAATTTATATTTGTTCTTTGGTATCTACTTTCTCAGGGTGGAATATGAAGATAATAATCAGAGATAGTTACGAATTGTCATCTGCATAGTTTGAAAAATGACAAACAGCTGCAAGGCCAGTAACAAAATTTTATTACCGGCCAGCCGTCATCCGCTAAGTAAATTCGATATAGTACATGTTACTATTAAGAATACACCTGGAAAGCAGGTTCCGTCTAGTATGCGTATCGTGGATGATATCATGAGGGTAGCGGCTCTTTTTTTTTTTGTCGCTGTGGAAATGCCTTTGCGCATCCCCCCGGTGAGAAACAGGGGGTATGTAGGACTCGCCGGGCACTTGGATCTTAATTGTACCCGGAATACCCACTAAAACCACAACCCTTCCACGCCTATTAGCGGGGCACCAGAGGGTCGTCTTTCGACATTATACTCTGACGCCCCAGGCGGATGGCCTATTGGCCACGCCCTGTCGTCATCAAGGCGGTGGGAGGAGGTGAGCGTAGCGACGCACCTTCCCCCTGGCCGCCGCCGGCGGAGCCAGTCAGCGTGGGCTGACGCCTCGCGTTCCCGCTCCGCGGCCTCCTTCCGTGCAATCACTGCCTCACAAAAGGAGGCAACGGCCGACCAGAACCCGTTGCCGCCGAGCATTTGGCTCACTACGGTCGGCAGCGACAGGTCTCCTCCAATTGCCTCCGACAGGGCGAGGCGCTGGGGCCCCCAGGCGGGGCATTCCTCCAAAGTGTGGCGCACGTCATCAACTTGTGCGCCACACTCATGGCATCCGGGGGCTTCTTCCCTACCAATACGATGCAGGTACCTACCGAAACACCCGTGTCCGGTAAGTACCTGCGTCAATCGAAAACTGAGGTTGCCGTGCCTTCGATTTAACCAGCGGTGGAGGTGCGGCGCAACTGCCTCTAAAGTCTCCCGTCCTGCTCCGGGAGACTCCAGCTGTTCCCTCCACCGCCGGTGCCCAGATCGGGGCACCATACAGCGCCATAGACGGCAGTATACCGCTATAAAGTCGGCGGCAGGACGACCCTGGACCTCCAGTGTTTGGCAGAAGCCTACCCAAGGCCGCGGCAGAATTATCGAGCCTAAGGGCGAGCTGGGCAAAGTGCGACCCAAAATTCCACTTACTATCGAGGTGCAGACTCAGATATTTCACCGGCACAGCAACCCCCTGTACATGCAGGCATGCTCCTCAGGGGGGACCTCGGCGAGGGCCATGGAAAAGGAGGGTCTCAGTTTTGGACATCGAGACCCTCAGACCCAGCATACCAATCCGGTCAACGACGAGCGCAACTCCAACCTCGGCCGATCGGGTGGCCTCCTCGAAGCCAGCCCTCCTCGCCGTGACGAGGGTGTCATCTGCGTAACAGATCACCCCCATCCCGGGAAGGAGCCGGCCCCGCAGGACCCAATCAAACCCGACGTTCCATAGGATCGGGCCAAGGACAGATCCCTGTGGAACGCCGCGCTCTACCCGATGGCGGTATAGGCGCCCGTCGCCCCCCTCCCAGAGCACGTGCCTCCCCTCAAGGTACGCCTCCAACAGTCTTCGGGGATACGGAGGCACTCCATGGAACCGGAGCGCCTCCTTCAGTGTCTTTTGAGGGAGACTGTTGAAGGCGTTCTCGATGTCGAGCGAGACTGCCAAAACGACCTCCCTTCTGGCCACTGCCTCGGTGGCCAAGGTTTTCAGGGCGGCCAGCGCATCTATTGTGGAGCGGCCCGCCCTGAACCCGAACAGTAATTCTGACAGCCCCGGCCCGACATCCTCGAGGTGCTGGACGAGACGCTCCGCGAGCACCTTCTCGAATAGTTTGGCCGTCTCGTCCAGCAGCACCAACGGCCTATATGCGGCAGTAAGTCACCCTAGCAAAAGCAGGCCTCAGATGACGGCATACCACCCGATTGATTAGGGATGGGATAACTAATATTACATCAATTTTAAGTACTGTTTTACATAGATTTTCATTTACCTGGTAAACAATTTTGTTTAGTACACGGACTGCAAAGACACTGGTATCGAGATCGATTCCAGAACTCGCAAGGCACTCTTCTGTGCCCTTTCAAAATTTTTCGTAATTATTTGTGTATTTACAAATGATCACTGCACTATTTACAAGAGAGCAAACATCGTGAGAGCACTTACGCACCTGAGAGATTTCCTTGCGGAGCCTAACGACCCGCACTGAGCCAGCGTGGGGACTAGGTTCTAAAATCCCTCTTACTCGAGGGAGACCCGAGCCCAGCAGTGGGATGGGAGTAACGGCTTAAAAAAAATGTTACGTAAGCTGTGGTAGCCTGGCGGTAGACCGCCAGACCGGAACCGGAGACCGCAAAGATGGTAGTGGTATCGAGTTCGATCGCCAGCCCGAGGTCTTCGTATGACCCATCATATCGTCCGAATTTTTGAAATTTGTAACATTGAGAGATTTCCTACTTTCCTCAGATGTTTAAGTTTTTGGCTGTCAATAACGCCTAAACGACGAACTAATTTGGATGAAATTTGGTAGAGATGCGACATTTATTACGAAAAGAATAGTAGGTACTATTTTTGGCATATGGACCTAACAAATATACAGATTTTAACGAAATTTGGAATGTACACATAAGTTATAACCTAAACGGATTTTAATTTTGTATGTCTAAATGGATTTGAACTTATTGGATTTGGATTGTGACGCCCACACAGACGAAAGCCGCCACGCATAATGAAAGATTCATGCAAGTACAGAGGCCAGACAAGCAATAAGCTCCAAATACTCCCTAACAAATTGTAGTAGAAAATTTATGGAACATTGTAAGACGGTGGTTGTAATTCACTACACCCACGGACTCGGTGCGCGGTGTATATATAGATTGGAGTTAAAAATAGATTATACTAAGAAACGTTTACGCCTTTTTTTCTATTATTACTATGAGTTATCGTCCACGTTACATGGAAGCGAGAGTTGGGTATGCAAAAAGGAGCATGAGTAGTAAAATCAATGCGGTCGAAATGCGATCTCTGCAGAAAATCTGTGGAGTTAAGCTGACTGACTGCATTCGTAACGACCACATTAGAGAGAAAGAGAGTATTGGTTTAAAGATGCGAAAGGGAATGAATCGGCCATTTATTAAAAGAAGATGGAGTCAGGAGTCTCCGAAACCGGCGAGCGTATATGACGAGAATCAATAATGTTGAGGAACCGAGAGATGTATGCAAGAATAGAGCCTTTTGGCACTCTGTTGTCTCTGTCTGGGTAGGCAGAGACAACAGAGTCAGGTCGCAGGGGAGATGACGTGGCGCTTCGATCACGGTGGACGGGATCCGAATAGGGATGCAGGCCCAGATTAAGTATCTGCGCCTGGAGCTGGACGGGCGGTGGCGCTTTCGCGAGCACTTCTGTCAACTGTCCTCGAGGCTCGTTGGTACAGCGTCCGCCCTTGCACGGCTCATGCCGAATATGGGCGGACCCACGGGCCGGTCTTTGGACCGTAGGGGCGCTCCAGCCGGTGCTGGAAGAGTGGGTGGGGCGACAGCATGATGTCCTTAACTTCCGACTGGTGCAGGTGCTGTCGGGGCGCGGTTGCTTCGGCAGATATCTGCCCCAGATATCTGTCGCAAGGGAGGAAGCAACTCCGGGCTGTCACCATTGCGGCTGCGACGAGGACACGGCGCGGCACACGATCGAGTCGTGCCCAGATTGGGCCGAGCAGCGCCGTGAACTCGTCACAGCAATAGGGGGAGGCCTCTCGCTGCCGAGCGTCGTCAGAGCGATGCTTGGCAGCGACAGGAATAGGAAGGCTAGTAAAGAGAGGATAGGAAGGATAATAAGCAAGGGATAGGGAGGGGGTTTGGGCTACCGGCGCTCTCACTCACCATACGAAACACAACGATAGGAATACCTACGTTGTTTCACGCTGATCTTCTGTGAGAAGGTGTTACTTGCCAATCAGGCCGCCCATTCATGCTGGGATAAGCAAAGCTCTACCACTATAGATTGTATAAAGCACCATAATTTAATAAGTTAGAGCACTTATTTCATAAAATAAAAAATAGCACGATGTGCATTATTGATCAAGCGTCCGGTTTGACATCCCGGCATTTTAGCTTTAGCTGTCAATTTAAATTATTTTTAGTACGACGATATAAAAATCAATACTCGACGTAGAAGCATGACGTACAAAATGTCATTAATAATGTAAATATTATTTTTATCCCCAGTTTAAGTTTATATAAAACTGAATAAAAACATAATCTACTAGACTTTGCCCGCTGCTCCGCCTCAGGCAAGCTCATGTTTGTGCTATATGTCAAGTTCGCGTTATAATAGTAAGATAAAATGTACCCGTTCTTAAGTCTAATTAAGAGCACACTAAAAATCTATTTCATCATAATCCATGTGCGAAAAGCGAATAAATCAACAGACAAATATTCTAAAAAGAAATTGTTATGTCCTCGGAGAAACAAAAAAAAAACAAAAAAAAAATTAAACAGCCTAATACAGAAAATTTTCTCAAATATTAGTTGTGATAAAAAATTAATCCTGTACGATAATTGGAAACGCTCTTCACAATACTTGAACGCAGGAGAACCGTCAAAACCGTACCCCTAGCGAAAGCTGACTCAAAAAAAAGTACTAGTGACTGTTTGGCGAACCAGTGCTGGTGGTACCAGTCACCAGCCAGCTTCCTAGGATTTGGTGAGACAATTAACGGTAGATATGAATTGTGTATTAAACTGCCTCTGTGGTGCAGTGTTCGATCCCCGGGTCGAAAAAAAATAACACTGATTTTGAGCTTTATCGTAAAAAGAAAAATTCTCAGAAGCAGCCCAGATTCTGGAATTGTGCCCGGTAGACGGGTAGACGTCAATAGGCTTGCCACCACGTGGGACTTAAACATAGCTTACGAACTGTGGGTGTGTAATACACCTCTGCCTACAGAGGAATACAGGCGTGTTGCTATGTTGTTTTGTTTTGTGTTTTATGAATTGTCAGCAAATGAGGAACCATAATGGGAAAACTAGTAACTGAACAACCGAGACTGGTCCAGACTTCTTTGAACCAAATGAATCCAATTCCAATGAGGCAATCCATGCTCCTTTCGAAGGTTGTAATGACATTCGTTTACAATTTCTTCAGCAAATTAATCAATGAACTACCTACTATGAGATGGCAAAAGTCTCTAGGTAGCCAGAGTAAATACGAGTACTTCGATTAATTAGAAAGAAGCTAGAGAGCTAGACGCTTAGGTGGGTCGATGATTAAATGCTTTTTTTTACGAAGTTTGCGTCTGTGTACATAATTCATTAAGGATTATCTATCTATATACTATTAAAAAGCTGTAACAGAGCTGTGTCTGTACAATCATGATATTTGAGAAAAAATTGCTGTAATAAAATGTCTAAACACAAAACAATGTTTTTTAGAATTTTTGTCTGTTTGTCTGTTTACCTGTTTGTTTGTTCGCGCATCACGCAAAAACTACTGGACGGATTTTGATGCAGCTTTTTTCATTTGAAAGACCTTGATTAGACTTAAAAACTGGTATACATTTTATCCCACTACTATATCGGGAACCTGAGATATAACCGAAAAACTAGCTTTTGGCTGCGGCGAAGCCGCGGGCAAAGGCTAGTACTGTTATAAAGCTGTAACGAGCTGTGTCTGTACATTTGAGATATTTGAGAAAAAATAACTGTAATAGGCTTTAAAGGCAGGCGTGTCTAAACACAAAACAATTTTTTTTAGAATTTTTGTCTGTTTGTTTGTTCGCGCATCACGCAAGAACTACTGAACGGATTTCGATGCAGCTGTTTTTATTTGAGAGCTCTTAATTAGACTTAACAACTGGTACACATTTTATCCCGCTACTATATCGAGAACCTGAGATATAACCCAAAAAGTAGCTTTTGGCTGCGGCGAAGCCGCGGGCAAAGACTAGTTTAAATATAAATTCATACCAACACGAACTACTTACAATTATATTAGTATGTTCGGCGAAATACGAGTTCTCTACGGCTTCCCAATATGTAGCAGCAAAACTTTATAAAATTAAATATAAACTATAAACCCTATTTATATTAATATTGTACTTTCCGTGTGGTGACGGACTAAGAATACAAGTGACACCACCCCATTCTTTCCCACGGGTGTTGTACGAAGTGACTAAGGGAAGTAAGCAATTATCGCTCATTGCATTACTGGTGGTAGGGCTGGGTACCAAGTGAGAGTACTCACTTGCTATCGGTCCGTGTTGGCAGGAGATAGCCGTTTATGCTTTCATTTCATATTCTGTGAAATGAAATGGTGAGCAGCGGCTTGACAATACTCCCGGTATAGTTGAATCCATGAGCGACGGTTACCATTTACCTTTAGGCCGTGGAACGTCTGCCACCATACGCAATAAAAAAAAATATTCTATAGTACTGCTGGATATACCTTTCTTAATATATGGAACCATATTATAGGTCTAAAAGTTTAATTATAAAATTCCAATTGTAACAATCAAAAGAAATCCCACTCACGCTCCCGAAGTGGCTTACCTGAATTTACTGGCTACTAATTGGCCCTGCACCCTCAGGGGTGCGAGCTTTACTTTCGGTAGCACAGGGGTGAACCGCTATCAACTTCCTAACTCCGAGCAGCTATCATGAATTTCTTAAATGAAAACCTAATAATATATTTGTTGGCCCAACCCAGGAATCGAGCGCAAGACCTTGTGATACACTGCCGCTGGATCACCGAGACGTGAAGGGCAGGCTCTCGTGGATTAACATGGTATTCAAACAGTATAATCTTTCCTTTGCGTTTAGAAATACAAGAGCTTGGTTGGAAGACTGACATCTTTAAAAATTTAATCATGTACAGACCAAACAAAATTCAATTCAAAAATATTTGTATTTCAAACCTATTATAATAGCACTTAAAATCGTTAAGAATTCACCAATAATTAAAACGAGCGTCTGAGGCAAGTGCATCCGCCACAACAAAGTAACGATTGCAGTCGCCACTAGTGGCCGGATTCCGTAGGAGAGACTTTCATGAGAAGAACCTGGCAAGAAACTCATGGGCCACTATTTTAATTCGCCAATTTATTACAGTTTAATACAATTCCTAAACTAAAATGACATGAAAACACAGTTGGAATTGACTCAGGATGATGGTGCTTAATCGGTTTTATGGCTAAATAATTACCAGTTTGATCGATCACTATCCCCTTAAATACCATTTCAATTACCCATACCTGATAGGTACATGTAGTCTCTTCTTTCCCACTCTTGAATATTGTGTTATATCTAGGCTTTTGTAAGCCAAACATTGTCACATGTCCAGTCTTTTAAATAACGATATTTATATTATTAAAATGAAATCGATTAATCAATCGGTACAAATTGGCTCAACCATTTACAAGAACTGTGCCATGCGCGTTGCTGTTTCTATACCTCTGGAACGACAATATTGAATTTCTAAGAAGTTATATTGCTTCTCATTCTATAACGTTCTCACTAAGGCTTCCAGCCAACTAACCTTAAAATGACCTCCTTTCGTATACAAATTTCCAATAATCATAACGAATGTACTTATACATGTTTTAATAATTGGCATTGGCATATCTACTTTACTTACTTATCATCACGCCATTTCCCTTGCGAAGTAGGCAGAGAGAACAGAGTACCAAGAGGCTCTATTCTTGCATACATCTCCGCAGATTCTTCACAGAGATCGCCTTTCGACCGCATTGATTTTACCCTCATACTCCTTTTTAGGCATACCCATCTCTCGCTTACATATAATAACGTTGGGATAAGCCTGTGTTTGTGTATTGCAACCCGCGCCTTCTAACTGAGATGGTGGCTGCCGAGAAGTTGTCGCAATGATCCGTTCACTCTATTTCCCGCATTTACTCTTCTCTCTATATCAGTGGTGTACCTTCTATCCCGGCTAAATCCACTTCCAAGATATACCAATACCTATTTGATACTCTAACACTGTTCTGGCTTCTTCTCTTTCAAAGACCATAATTTTGGTCTTGCTCACATTCGCCCTTTTCTTAAAATCTTCTGTCATTACATTTCTGTCATGCAAATCTGAATATCCAAAATCACTTAAATGTGTTATGATATATTGTTTTAACTACAGAAAACGAAGTACTCGTATCTATATCCCAGATGTCCGGTTCGAATCAGTACCTAACTTCAATCGATAACGAATAATCAGGATACCAATAAAGATTTGTGCCGTCTTTGTATTTACGTAAAATCGGCAGTTGACAATCTTGTAAACAATAAAAAAAGATATGCTAAACTTAATCAGGAAGTTGCATCTTTCAATCGAATCAACAGTAGTCCCATCGAGAGTACAGGGTCAACGGTATTAAAGTGACCAATGGCGTATCAAATCTGTAATGAGATGACAAAAAGTGGCAGTTTTAATTCAAATTGATCGTAATTGAATCAGTGAATCGTAAAGGTGGAAAAACGGTGGATACATCTATTAATAGAATCCGTAGCAATCCTGGTAATGCACTCATTATAATTATGGAGTGACTTGTTCGAAACTGCTTATTTCCTCATGAATGTTTAGATGGATGAACGAACAAAAGTATTTTATTTTTTTGGCGCTTAACAGAATGCTTTTTGTAGATTAAATGCACAGAGGGCCTAGCCAAGTTGCATTCTATGATCGCTAACGCTAAAAGAAAACTATTTAAATATATGGGAATTTGACATCTTTAATCTTAGATAAAGAACCTATATTTATCTAAGTCTTTAACAATATCTATAACGCTAAGTCACGTGACTTAACCTTAGAGATGTCAAATTTCCATACATTTTAACAGTTTTCTATTAGCGTTAGCGATCATAGAATGCAACATTGCTAGACCCACTGGAGAGAGAGAGGAGGAACTGTTTTAAGCCACAACATTATCCTTGGAAATGTGTAGTTGTACTTAGAGTGAAAAGGTTTTCCAAAATGAGAAATATGGCTTTTTAAAAATACTCTCTTCAGTTATGCTCTTAGGAAAACAATAAGGCTTCCTGGCCCTAAAGAACCCTACAAGAATTTGTTTCACTTAAAGCTTGGTGGTTTTCAAGCTCAAACATATAAGTCGATGAACTGTCGCAAAGAACATTGGCAAACTCCCATACATTTTTTGCCGACATACATTTATTGCGTCAGCTTATGAAATAAATCATACTTATACGTTTGTATCCAATATGTATGAACAATTTTGTTCACCATAAAATGAATAAAAGATTGATAATAATAAATATTGGTGTAAGCGGACATGTGGAAAGAATGCCGGGCGAGCGACTGGTTAAGCGAAAGTGGAAGGATGTAGATACAGGGCCCCCCTGTAAGACTACCTACATATACCAAATGGGGCATGCGTTGAAGGAAGTTGGAATCAGAAGTCTCTGAAGCCAGCGAGCGTGTATTATGAAGAGAATTATGAATGTTGAGGAAGCGAGAAATGTATGCAAGAATAGAGCTTTTTGGAACTCTGTTCTCTCTGTCTACCGGGAGATGGCGTGGTGATAAGTAAGTGAATAAAAGATATTCCAGTCTAAAGTTCATCAATTAATTCTTATTAGATTCATATTATGTTATCACTATTTAGCATGGTATTCATAGTCACCGTTAACAATATATTATAAAAATCTAATCCTCATCTTCTCTGATGAGGATTAGGGAGGGTTACTAACCCTTAAACCATCTCTACAGTTTCCAAATTCTATTTTTTATCTATTGAAATTGTTGCCAACATAATTTCTTTTGAGGATTATATTGTCTTTTTTTATTTGATCGTAACTGTTGCGATATTCTTAGCCCAATCATTTTTTTTTTACATATAAGTACTCAACAGATAATTACTTATAGTTTTATAGATGATAAAGTAATAGATAAAATATATTATAAATGTATATGTAGCCGTGTGGGACCGGCTTTAGAATTGTCCCACCCCTCTCCACCCATGGGAGTCGTAAGAGCCGACTGAGGGAATACCGGGGGAGTGGGCTGCAGCACTCCCTCGAGTATTAAGAACATCCACTGCGATCGCCAACCCGCCTGCCAAGCGTGGCGATTACGGCACTATCCCTCATTTCTTGGGGAGGCCTATGTCCAGCAGTAGATGTTGAAAGGCTGATGGATGGATGGGATTATAAATGTGATTTGGATTAAACGTAATGACGTATATTACGACAAAATAAGTCAATTGCTTTACATAAAGATCAATTGAGTTTTCAATAATGATGTATTTTTTCCGGACTTCTCTAAACACTTCTAGCATTATGGCCTCGTGGCGTAGTCGGTAGTGCAACCGACTTCCGTGCACGAGGTCGTGGGTTCGATTCCCACTCAGGACAATTATTTTTGTGATGAACACAGATATTTGTACTGCATTTGGGTGTTTTCTATCTATTATATGTATGATGTATTTACAAAAAAAAAGTAATATATGTATTATACCCGTAATCTGGTACCCATAGCACAAGCGTTAAGCTTAGTTTGGGACCAGAGGACGTTGTGTGAAAAATGTCCGTGAATATTTATTTATTTATTATTACGTAAAAAAAAGTTTAGACATTTAATTAATTACCGTTATTTGTTCAAGCATCTGCTCAAGTCTTATTTCAACAAATATTTCTCAATTGTTCTTTATTTTTAAGTCAAATGAAATGAACAATTCTCATTATTGAATGACAGCAAAGCAACGTCGAAAAGTACAGGTCATTTCAAGATTATATTTAAATATTGTTCATGTACTGTTTACGAATCTGCTTAGTATCATAATTAATTGTGAGGAGAGATGCGTATTCATATAACGCAGATAACAACCATAATAAATCCATCAATCCCTGCATCAGACTTGACATCCAATGCTGGATTTGACCTCTCCAAAAGAGGGCCACAACGAGCGGTCCTGTGCCAACTGCATCCAACGGCTCCCTGCGGCTTTGACCAGATCGACGTCCTATACGTGGTCTCGAGAACCATTTTGCCTGTACGATTGTCGGTTCGTCGAACGATATGCCTTTCCATAAAAGTACATAATATGCGTATTTTTCATTAAATGCCATTGATTTTTTACGCACCCAAAGTGGGATTTACAAATTTTAAATGCCCGTTATGTTTGAATCAGAAAAATAATACATTATAAATGAGTCATATTATAGAGAGTACATTACTTGTTTGTTTGATATTCGTGAAATTATTGTTCATTTGATGGAAATTCGTAGTGAAAACGAATAATCGATTCATAGTAAACAATGATCATACTTTGCAACAGCTTATTGAAATTTAAACTTTAAACACAACAAACTAATGTATATTCTTCTTCGCATACTTCGCATTATTGTCTCATAAATAAAATGTATCTTCTTTCTTATAGAGCAATAGTGATTAATAAGTCTGTGTTGATCTATTTTGTGAACAGGCGAAAAAGGGTAACTGCGATCAGTAAGATCTAAAACCTGCGTCTTTCACAATCCGGGGGAATACTTTAACTTTAAACCACTAAACAACAGCAGAAACATACCCGTAGCTCCCAATTTCCACCTGGCATTAGCTTTTTTAAAGATTCATGCCATCTACATTTTGTGCCGATATAGTAGGTAGGTACTCATTACCACCGAAGGAATGTAACATGGTTCCAGTGGCCCGCTAATAAAGGCGGAGAGACGGCACACGGCGGGTTTCTTTAGTGGGTGAAGGCCCCACACTACACTGTTGGTTGCCCCGAACGACGGAATGTGCGGTTAAGAAAATTGTTTTCCCGCCTTAACAAAAAAAAGGTACTTATTTCAAAAAAGAATCACACAAATTGACGACGGGATTCTCGATGTTTAGATTTATTACTCAGCTACTTACTAGAAGAAATTTTTCAACGCCGGAAGAAATTTTAAACTATAACTTTAAGACGTCATGGGGAACGGTTGAAATACTGTCACAAACTTCAGTCAATTTAGAAATGTATATTACTAACCTTTGCCCGCGATTCCGCCACAGCTAAAAGCTAATTTTAAGTTATATCTCAGGCTCCCAATATAGTAGCGGGATAAAATATAATATACCAGTTTTTAGGTTTTGATTAAGCTATTAAATAAAAAAGTTTTATCACAATCCGTTTAGTAGATTTTTCGTGATGTCAGAACAAACGGACATAAATAAAAAAAATGCTTTGTGTTCAGATACACCTAAATAGCCTCATACAGTCATTATTTCTCAAATATCTTAAATGTACAGACAGCTCTGTTACAGCATTATAATAGTTAGGATTATGAAGTATTCCACTGACAAACATTTGTTTTCATGGTGAAGAAAATAAGCTGTTTTAGAAGCAACACTTACAACTGGTTAGCTGATGTTCACAAATATCATAAACCTCTAATTAAATAGTACCAATACTTATACTACACTATAATGTTTTTTTATGTTTTGATATTATTTAAGCATTTGACATGCTTAGCTATTTAAATGAACGCAAAGTGCGTAAATGTGAAATCGAAAATAATATTCACGAGCTAGATTTGAACCTACTAAAATACCGAGAATATTTGGGATGGGATTTTCTAAATATCCGTTTTTAGTGGGTGTCTAGGTTTAGAAACTAATGTGTTAATTTACAAGTCAATTGAGCGCATAGTTTTGGAGATCTTGTGATGAATTAATGAGCGAATTTCAGTACCAACGACAAGCAAATCATTTTTTAATCTAATGATATAGAAAGCTATTCTGCCATTTTTGTATCGTGGGATTGACACATATTAGTTATATTATACCAGCATGAATGAAGTACCCGCTCAAAGAATATCGTGAATCAGCTGTTAGTATTCCTACTACTTACTGCCTTTCATTCAGTAAGTGAGAGCATCAAATGTCCAATCTCCCTCTACATCCTCTTTTTATCATCTTTCCTGTGCATCTCCTCAACTCTTTTTATTATCTATCCGTCGCCTCTTTACCATACTATCTACTTTCTCTAGGAGGCGAGCAATACGCAACCATCAGGCGGGTCGTGTGTTTGTTCCCTTATAGTATAAAAAAACGCCACTTAGTTCATTTCCGACTCGTCACCATTCTTCAAATTTCTTGATGTGTATGTATGTTTTAGTTTTAATTTAATTTGGACTGAGATAATAATGAATCATTCGCTTATCTTACTTACACAAATGTAAGAAAAGAACACGCTGCACCAAATGTAATAATTCAAGAAATCAAGACTTTTTGGTTATTTTTGATCTAACAGTAAATAATATTGGATTTTATTAGTACCAGCAGCTGTATCAGCAGGTCCACTCGTGTGTACTTGTGATTTTCATTTAGATACGCGAATTCACACAATAGAGCGGTATAGATGTTTCTCAGCAGTTTAGAAAACACCATTTATATTTGTTGTAAATACTATGTGGGTGGCAAAGAAACATACGCCCCACCTGATGGTAACAACACCAGAGGCATCACTCGAACCACCATGGAGACGATGAGGAGGGGTCTTGGTCTCCGGCGCTCTCACTCATCATACGAAACAACGATAGGAGTACCTATCGTAGTTTCACGCTGATCTTTTGTAAGAGCGTGGTACCTCCCCCATTCGAGCCGGGCCCATTCATGCTGGTATAAGCAACGCTCTACCACTGCAATAATTGCTTTACTGACGTCATATTGAGGATTTTTACAAATGCACAAATAAAGATAATTGGATTAGGATACTTTATAGTATTCATGAGGCAAGTTACTAAATAGAGATACGTGGGAGGAGTCCCTTTCCCTATTGATGCTGGAAACTTGTAAAGTATCAGAATCTGAAACAAAGATAGTACAGTGGGATAGAATGTATCTCACTGAATCGTATCGACATCGCATCGTGTCATTTTGATTGGATGAGAGATCAACGTGATTGGCCGAGGGATTATTGTGACATCACGCGTTGGGTTCTCTACTAGTGAGTTACATTCTACGGACACTTGACCAAATTTAAAGCTATCAAATCAGTAATTACATGTATAGTACAAAATAAGATGAAGATGAGAAGATTTTTGTTTGAAGATTCCCTTTGTCACTCATTTTGTAGATCTATTGTGAGTGGTAAACAATTTCTTCTCTTATCTGTATTTTAGCACTTGACATGCTCAGCTACTATAAAGAACAAGCCGAATGCTTAAATACAGATCAAAATTTAAAAAATCGCGCCATCGATTTACTCTGAATTTTAATTGCAAAATTAATTCTAATGCATCCGAAGCGTGGGTCTCAAAGACATCTAAAACAATTGTGCATTGGTGATTGGGTATCACCATTACGTGACTGCGATAGCTTAGCGGTCCAGAGCACTTCCCCGGATTGGATGGGACGTAGGTTCGAATCCTGCTCGCATTAAAACTCTTTTTCTCTTGTTTCTGTCTAATAATAATTTGACAGGCCTCGTGGCGTAGTCAGTAATGTAACTGACTTTCGTGCACGAGGTCGTGGGTCGATTCCCACTCAGGACAATTATTAGTGTGATGAACACAGATATTTGTACAGCATCTGGGTGTTTTCTATCTATTATAAATATGTGTGCTATTTACTAAAAAAAGTAATATATATATTATGTCCGTAATCTGGTACCCATAGCACAAGCGTTAAGATTAGTTTGGGACCAAAGGATGTTGTGTGAAATGTCCGTGAATATTTATTATTTATTTATTAGCATTGATAAATGGATGTACGAGTAGTGATCATGAGTTACATGAACTGATTATTCTTTTAATATGAACATATCTACTTTTGGTTTAATGCCAATTCTGATTTAAGCTTCCATCAAACAGCGGACGGTGCGGAACGACGACACGATGCCGCGCTCAAAGTACTAGATGCTAACGTCAGTCGAGCGCCTAGCGCGACGGCTCTGTATAACATGTCTTAGAATACTTTACAATAGCACGCTAGCATCGGATCTCCGTCCTGCCCCATGCTTTATGCCTGCCCCATTTATGATTGAAGCTTTAAAGGTCAAACCAGACTATAAAGACAGCGGCAGGTCAAATATTCTTTACGTACCGTCTCCAACGTGTCAATGATGTACACAAAGCAAGTGGCGGAGTGCGAACGTGTATGTGTATAACAAATGCACATTACGTACTGGGCACCTAAGCACCAAGAAAACTGCAGCTCCTTGAGCACTGGCTAATGGGGCTGAGTGTTCAGCAAGCGTCTCTCGATGAGGAAAGCTTCAAAGCAGTCGATACCACTGCCAGAGTTTAAGTGTGTAAAAAATCTAGCAAACTACTACACTGGCGGTGAGTAATCCATAAATAATATGAATTCATACAAGTAGTAGCTGTCAATATCTTCCTATTACTCCGATTACTTCTGAACAAGGGCTATTGAGTGTTTTTTTGAAAATATCTTGTATAATTAGGAGGTAAAAATCGTTATCAGTAAAAAATAAGCGAAGCGGCGCGATTTAGTTAATTCCGAGGATTTTTGACCGCATCACTGAAACACCACGCTGCAAAAGTTTATTTTGACTGCGATACCGAATCCTTGTGAGCAGAAACAAACATTTCACATCATGCAATGCGGTGACCACATCCTCTTATCAATTCAATATATTTGTAGCTAAATTAGTATTACGTATTTTCTATAAATAAAACAGCGATGTATTTTTGGATTTTGTATCCCTTTGTTATCATTATCTGATAACGTGGTAACATCCTTTGAACGTCATGGCTGTCTGTATACGTGTGACCTTTATCTATATGTACTATATATAAAACAAAGTCGGGTTAGTTACAGTTAGCCAGTGTGGCCAGTTAACCAATTTACCTCCAACGGTAGGGAGAAATCAATAGTGCATCCTATATATGGGCTGATAAAATGCAGAACCAGTGAGTTTCTGACCTTACTAAGGTTGCCCCTGAGGTGGTGAGGTGGGCGGCCGTTGACCCGTCTGTTAACCATAGTAGCACATATTATACAAAGTTTATCCATACCCGCTGGAAACCTGACACTACTGGACGATATCGTCCAGTAGTGTAAGTTTTCAGCATTCATTTCTACTAAGTACGTATTTATAAACCTTTGAACGAACTATCCGTGTGGGACCGGCTTTAGAATTGTACCACCCCTCTCTACCCACGGGAGTCGTAAGAGCCGACTGAGGGAATACCGCGGGAGTGGGCAGCAGCACTCACACAGCGGCAGTTAAAGCTAGCCGCTTGATCGACACTATCATAAACATGAAGAGAAAAAGATCTTGGAAATGGCGCGAGTCCTTCCAAACCACTGTACGTAGGTGCTGATATATGTATGATTAATTTTTCTTTTTAGTATCGTCGGAGATTCTAATTGTTTTCAAATTGACTCGTGGACGCGCAACTTTCGAGTCTATAGTTATAGGAAAACCAATATGTGATTTATTTTAAATACCTTTTAAATAATCCAAATAATATTAGGTAATTAGGTATAATGTATTCGTATGTAATATTTCCGTGGCCGTCTCAAAATAGATGATAACGATGCAACCGTAGAAATTAATATCTGGTGTAGCCTATCAGTAATATTTTCATAAGTCTTAGGTTCAAATGGAAGTAGTCTTTTTCTATTTTCACAGTAATCTAATTAGAATCAAAATAAATTTCTTGCACTAATCACTAAACTCCGGATAAATAAATAACATGTGATAGCTACGTATATAAAGTTTTCGTTGGATTTACATTAAGCACCTTCATATTAAAATATAATATAGGTACTTGAGTTACAAAATAATTTTATTAATTTTGTTGATGATTCTTATTTCTTAGGCGCTCTTTTCAGTTAAAAAGAGGTATCTCTAGCAAGGAGGCCGGAAGACATTTTGCGAGAAGAGAGAACAAAATGTTGTGTCGTAAAAAAAGAGCTTGTCAACACTAAGCAGTGTATTATAATACATCCACCCACCCATCCATCAGCCTTTTAAAGTCCATTGCTGGACATAGGCCTCCCCAAGAATAAGGGATAGTGCCGTAATCGCCACGCTTGGCAGGCGAGTTGGCAATCGCAGTGGATGTTGTTAATACTAGAAAGAGTGCTGCTGCCCACTCCCTCGGTATTCCCTCAGTCGGCTCTTACGACTCCCGTGGGTAGAGAGGGGTGGTACAATTCTAAAGCCGGTCCCACACGACAATATAATACATACTACAATAATAATATGTAGACATAATCTATACTGTTATAAAGCTGTAACAGAGCTGTGCTGTGACACAGAAGATATTTGAGAAAAAAATACTGTATTAGGCTATACAGGCCTGTCTGAGCACTAAACTATATTTTTTAAATTTTTTGTCTGTTTATTTGTTTGTTCGTTCGCGCACCACGCAAAAACTACTAAACGGATTTTGATGCAACTTTTTTTATTTGATAGCTCTTGATTATCTAGACTTAAAAACTGGTATACCATTTTATCCCGCTACTATCTCGAGAACCTGAGATTGGCTGAGGCGGAGCCGCGGGCAAAGGTTTGTTATATACTATAATGTTTCCGGGACTGGCCACTTACATAAACAATAATTTAAAAAGTAAGTAATTAACTATAACATTTGAAAATGGACTCTTTGGCTGTAGAATACAGTTGTTTCATTATGCCTGTCACTTGTTTTTACATTGTGGCACAAAATAAATAGCGTGTCTACATCACCATGGATTTAACTCGTAAAAATGTCTGTAGTATGATTTTCTAAGTTTTTAAATGTCAGACAGCTAGGCAGAGCTTCGCTCGGCTTCAAGCTGCTTTTGGCGATGAAGCCCCATCCAAGACGACTATTTATAGCTGGTTTGCAGAATTCAAACGCGGTCGTGTCAATCTCAGTGTCGAATTTTGTGATGGTTCCCCGATCACCGTACTGCTACTGAGTTCGGTCGCTTACTAGCCAGCGTCACGCGACGCTGCGTTATTTAGGGCTCCGTATAAATTACATACTAACCAAAAGGGTTGAGAGGGCCGCAGTTACCTATCACGGTCGCCAACATCCGAATTATACCTTAAACTTTTAGAATATAAATAGATACGCTCTTTGCCCTAGGGCCGCTCTTGTGGCACACCGGTTAAGACGGGGTGCTGCAGCTGTCAGCCCCCCGGACTAGCGCGGTCATCTGCTACGGGCATGTCATGCTAGTGCCGGTGTACACTTAGAGGGGGCGACCCTACTGGCTGCCTTAGGGTCCTGGGAGGCCGCGTCCGCCCAATAAGGACGGACCCAATAATGCGTGCCGACGACATTACGCAGTGGTGGTGCGGTCGATAGCGCTGTCCCTGGTGTGAGCAGAGTCTCTGGAAGCTCCTAACAGGGCTCTCTTGTGGAGGACACAAATAATCGTGGCTGCACAGTATCGACCCAGACGCCCCGACTCCGTGCTATCAGCATTGCTACTGCGACAAGGACACGGCACGGCACATGCTATAGTTGTGCTCGACTTGGGCCGAGCTGCGCGGCTATACTCTTCGCGGCAATAGATGGGGACCTCTCGCTAGCAACAGGAATTGGGCCGCCGTCGATACCTTCTGCGAGGACGTCATCTCACAGAAGAAAGCGGCGAACAGGGTCAGGGAGGAAGATCCCTCGGCTGACTCGCATTACCGCCAGCCACCACCATACCGGCGCCTGATGCCGCCATACCTGAAGCCTTAGGTGGAAGGACCGGGAAACGTCCGCGACCCACAATGTCTCCCGCAAAGGTGTGATGTGAGTGTGTGTGTGTGGCTCCGGTAGGCGGAAGCGGCTCTCAGAGAGGGTACTCGAAAGGGTAAGCCGCCTGCGGTCCACTTATGTGATGACGTACAGTTCCAGTGGCCCCCCCAATAAAGCGGTCACACGGCACGCAGCTGGTTTATTTAGTGGTTGAGGGCCCTACACTACCTTGTAGGTGATGGGATGTGTTTTTTCTGTCTTAACAAAAAAAAGCTCTTTTCTCTAAAATAAGTTTGATGCTAATCTTTGGTTTCTTTAATTGTACTAATATCTAGGGTTTTCTTGTTAATTCAATGTACAAATACATAATTTCAACAAACCAAAAGCATGAAGCAACTAACTATCATAGGTATCTTTTTTATATCATATCTATTAAAATATTTATGAGCCTTTAAAATGTAATAACAAAAAATATACATAAATGCAATCTTAGTATTGTTAATATAATTAATATGTGCTATGTTTTTACTTCTTATCAGACAAACTGAACATAAAATTTCCAATCTTAATGCAATTAATTTAACTTCCTGTAAACTCCCTGTAGTAACATAATTAATTAAGAATTCATAATGTTCAGTGCAATGAGGCATTATATCATGTACAAAGTGCTATAATATCTATATATTCTCTATCTATATATAATTTAATCTCTATTTCCCTTGGTCATCGCATCACACATGAAGAGATGGAACAATTTCACTAATTATTTTTTTGTTGTGTTTATTATTGTCAGGAGAAGGTTCTTATGAAAGAAAAAAATAAAAAGAAAAAAGTTAGTTAGAAAGTTGAGCGGTACATTAGAAAATTTAAGAAAACTTAATGACAATATTAATTTTTAAATAATATTTTCTTTTATTTATAATACCAGTTTGAATTCAATATTCATAGTTAAGACAGGACAAGGTCTGTCGGGTCAGCTAGTATGTAATAAACATGTCATTGAAGCTCACTTTAGTTCAAATATTTTATTTAAGTTTTTTCATTACTCATCAAGAGAATTATAATTTGAAATATTTTAAAACAGGGATTTTTCATATAGGTTTAGTAAATCAGCTATTTCTGAATTGTATTCAGCAGAACTTAGGGGGGCACTGCGATCGCTAACCCGCCTGTCAAGCATGGCGATTACTGCATTATCCCCCCCATGACGGGACCGCTCGTTGTGGTGTTCTCTTGGGAAGGCCAATGTCCAGCTTTGGACGGTGAAAGGCTGATGGATGGATGGATGAAATAACATATGAAAGAGAAATAATAACTGCAATGTTGGTTGCATTACGATATATTTTTCTTATTTCAGATGACCAACAGATATTAAGTTATTTTTGATCTATATTTTTTTGCATTTGACATGCTCCGTCACTTTTTAAAGTACAAATTATTTGTGAATAAGGAATAAGAGATTTTTTTGTATGAGCGGGAAACGAGCCTGCGTCTTTTCCAAACTGGGGAAGTGCTCTAAGCCACTGAGCTATCGTACAGATCTTTCGATCATCCCAATCTCCTTATCACATTTGTCTTTACAACCAGTTATTAAAGTAACTGGGATGATTAGAAAACGTCCTTACAGGTGTGTGTTCCATTATCTTTAAATTTAGGAAACCCTGATGTCAATAAAAAAATATTATAAACAGATACTTTAGCTTTATTGAAGTATATACATATAAGATAAATAAATGGAAATAAATTTTTATACTAAGAATATTATATTCTAATTACCACTAAAATCTAAATTACTTAATTGATGTTCATCTAATTCAAAGATGTTATCTAGATGGTTTGTGTATAACCAAATAATTAACCATCACTAATTGCATACCAGTTTAGAGCGATGGATGCAATCACAATAATGAGAAAAGGTAACAAAAGACATATATTACTTTACTTGCAATAATCATGAGATAAATAGAAAGAAATAATAATTGTTTATTTAGTCTCATATCAGGAAACATTAAATTTTACAAATATAACAATTTCAAAATACATGGACACCCGATTGAGGCCAAAACGGTTCCATCTCATGCATGGGTCACATCAGAATAATGCAGCGCTGCTTTTCTGATGCCACCTTAATAGTGAGGTCACAGGCAGCCACAATAAACTATAAAATGCATGTAATAGCAAGTTTAAGACAACAACACTAAGATAGCATTTTGTCTAAATTGCAATAATATTATATCATCAATTACATTTAACTCAAGTGTCATATATGGGTAGTTGTGGTTGTATCGCAGTACAAAACTTTAGTACATTGCCTACATTTTGTCAATTTCAATTTGAAAATAAAACCAAGTAAAAATTCTATCAGCTAACCCTACTACACAATCCTTGCAGGCACACAGCATTATAAAAACACCCTGCACTTGGGAATAATCACTGTATCACAGAGGAATTTACAAACTACACTCAGCCTCACAAATGCCGTTTGTTATACACACAAGGAATTTGGTGTGTGTAGGAAAGTGTTAAAACTCCTTTTGAAATGGTCTGAAAAATGATTTACCTTTTCTAGTTTCTGTTTATAATATATGTATATGCATTTTACTCAAGAATAAAACTGTTCCACAATGCGAGGAGAAACATTTTGCTTATTACACAATCATCAAATAGGTTGATATAGTTTTAATTGGTATTTAGCCACTCTCAGTGCCATTAAACATAAATTTTATTTCAATAATCAATTAGATCTGTTATAATTCCACCCAGTTTCAATTCATATATCTTTAAACATCTTATTTTATTGTTGAGGCACTGAACATAAACGCTTGATGTGATCAGCTGTTTAGTAAAACAAATTACTATAAAATAAGTGCTTGAAATGCTTTCTATTTGATGTTTCTGTATTTATCACACTCTAGGTGACACTTTGCTTAATGTTTAATTTCAAAGCCCAGATATAAAAGTGTAATAACTTCAATACACATTCCACACAATGCTCCATTAAATAGACAACAGCTCATCATATGATCAAATTATAACAGAAATAAAAATAAAGTCATTGATAATTTATATGTCTGATATGCTATAGAACTTTATGTAGAGACTCACCAGCAGGTGGGTGTGGCGTTATCCACGGTGTCTTGGTTTGGCTGCGAAGGAGACTCTGCTCCCCGCGCGCCTGCCGCCACTGAAGATGCCGTGGTGGAGTCCGAGCCACTCACTGCGACCGCATCATCACTCAGACCACACAACACACGCGCTGACTATTATCTCGATTGAAATGACACTAGTTGCATCTCAACCAGAAATTCACCACACTATCTATGCACTTCGAACGACAAGTGTCTCGCGCTACTGCACTACCCCGCACACGGATCACCAGCACGCTGTACAGAGCTATACTCGACACCAACAGCGAACAGCTACAAAATTACGCCCTGAATGTCACCACACACGAATATATTCAACTAAAAAATGGCAACCATTGGCAGTAATGACCACTCAATTCACGAGCCCACCATCGAATACTGTAATATTTATAAACTTTCACGAGTTAATTATAGATCAGACGTTATTAATAATGTTTCAACATAAGTAAAAGCTGAGAAAATAATATTTATAAATAGCTTCGAATTATTTTGATACAAATTTTTTTAGTCTATCACTGAATACACACCCCTGATTCGAGAGGAGTGAAATAACTTATTTTCTATAAGATACGTTTACAAATTAATATTTAGCACGGATTAGTCGTTAGTACTACGAATAAATGACCTACACCCTGTTAACTACAAAGACATTTTTGTAGCAATGACAGCGATTCGTATCGGCTTCACAGAACCTATAGAAAAAAATCAACATGTCGCCTTCTGTGATATTGCAAGGTGTTTTTATCATTGAAATGAAACTTCAAAATCGAGTTAAAGGGGCGTGGTCATGGATAATCGAGAAGATTTTTGTAACCGTGAACAAAAAGTCAACATTGTCAGATGGTAATTTTTTACTCACAAAATATATAAGCTCTGTCGTAATCACCACTCTTATTTACCACCTATCTAACAATCTTCTTCCTATGATGATTCTATTATAATTATTCATGGGGCATGGGTAAAATTCTATCTTATTCTACGATAAATCTAAGATCGCAATTATTCAAGAATTGAATTGAATTAAGTACCATATTGGCGAACCATAGCATTTTAAATATATCCCGCGAAACATTTCTTTCAAAACTTATCTTTTCTTCACATACTTATAGTAACTTATCAGTAGTTTAGAGATACTGTGTAGTCATGCTAATTAGATATTCTGGTCGAAAATCTCGTCATGTTATAGCAAAGCTCGTTTATTTTTTTACCAAAATACATTTTTTGCCCCTAAACACTAGCCCAGAATACCCAGTAGGACACTTCAGTGATCATTATGAAAAATAGAAAGGCCAGCTCCAAATAGCGTGGTGCTAATTTTTTAAATGTGTCATGCGTTCAATCGAATATTTGAATGACAACATCAAACGATTAAACGTACTCGTATGGTGCTTTGAGTCAATAAGTACGAATCAATCTACGCTACGCTCTTACTCCCACCGAATTTGCCAACGACCAAACGACAATCTTGAACATCAAATCATTAAATCAAGAATTGAATTGACAATTTTACAAAATTTGCCAGTATAAGTAGGTAGGTATGCCAAAGAATAAGAAATGGCAAAAGTACTACCCGCTCAACATACAGATAGAATCTCCAAGGTTTGCAATAGGGGTTAGCATCGCGTAGGCGAAAGCGGCGCGCCGAGCGCGCAAACGCAAAAAAAAAAAATTTGGCGCTAAATATTTATTTCCTACTCCTTCACTTTCAATGTTATCTACTCTTGAATTTTTGCCCGATACAGTCTGTTCATTCATTCTATAATCTGTGTATGATTTTTGTGCGGTAATAAAGTCGAGTTTTCAACGGGAAAGTGAAATAAAATTAAAATTTGTGGAAAATTTTCGTTTTATAACGTCAGTGTTATTATAATAATTAGTGGATAGTGTTTTTAAGTGTTTTAGTGAATAAAATAGTTATTATACTTGACAATAAACATGGATTTTTCAACAATGGGTAAGTAGTTTATTTTTAATAATTTTTTTCATAAAAAGTGTCCACCCGTTACGGCGCGTGGCCTTGCGCGGCGTCGCGTGGCCTTGGCACTGTATCGCTTGGCACGCATAAGGAGACTATGGTCCCCTTTGCAGTTCCAGCGGCTACGTAATTGAAATTTGCAATCGGTTTACCAAATATGTTATCTTCTTGTTTAATGGCTCTTGTTGTGGACCAAATATGTTTTCAGTGAACTGACTTAATGACAGATCTGATGATTAGATCTAGAGACAAAGTACTCGTCAAGACAAATCATACAAGCCCAAACTCGATGAAGTTATGTCGTTTTATACTTAACGGAGTTCCTATGGCAACCTTCTAGCTCCATCATCAGACCCTGGATACCATCTAAAGACAAAGTATTCGTCAAGACGAATCAAATGATACCAAACTCGATGGGGTTGCGTCGTTTTATTACAGAGTTACTGTGGTCATCTTCCAGCTCCATCATCAGACCCTGGATATCATCTAGGACTGAAGTTCTAGTCAAGACATTTCAAACGAGAACTCGATGGGGTTGCACCATTTAATTATAGAGTTTCGCATGGCCACCTTCTAGCTCCATCATCAGACCCTGGGTACCATCTAAAGACAAAGTACTCATCAAGACGAATCAAACGTGTCCAAATTCGACGGGGTTGCGTCGTTTCATTATATAGTTACTGTGGCCACTTTCCAGCTTCATCATCAGGCCCTGGATACCATCTAGACATAAAGTACTCAACAAGACGAATCATACGAGCCCAAACTCGTTGGGGTTGTGCTGCTTCATTATAGAGGTCCTATATCCACCTTCTAGCTCCATCATCAGATCAGCTCCATGTCATCATAATATTGCATTGTCACGTGATATACACATACGTGTAAAATTTCAGCTCAATCGGAAACCTTAAAGTGTGTCAAATTTAACTTGCAAGATTTGAACGGTACATGTAAAATAAAAGCGTCGCCACGCTAACGGCCGATTTTACCCTCCCTCCGCATTAGATGTTTCACATCAAAAACGTAAACTTTACGGTCGATTATCAGACGTTAACACTACCAGTTTCAATGGCAAAATTTATGGATATCCAGGCCCTGTCAGTTTTGTGGACCAAAAGCCATGGACCTATTAGTTGTATACATGTTACTTCCATGGCCACATATTCGTAAAAGAAAGTTGACCGGGCCTGGCTCTGTGTGTTGTACCAAAATGTAATAATCCCGATGTAAATTTATTTCCCAGAGATACAACACTACAAAAAGTTGGAAAATCGCAAAAAAATTGTACCAGAACCCAGCTTTGCACGTAGGTCCCCATTATAATGAGTACTATTAGGCAAAGAATATAGTACTCTCTACCGAAAGCTTAGCTTAGCTATTATGGGACGTTTGATTTTAGCGGTCATGAATGCTGTGAAAGTATACGGTATAAAAGAAAATCAAATAAGCATGAGAGATACCTTAAAAGGAGTTTATATTAATTTGAAGTGTAGTATTTGCTTAAATATCAGAAAACCGTGACAAAAAAATATCGACTCGCTACTATTTTGACACTAAGGATGAAGAAAAGGATGCACATATAAGATTTTAGCAAGAGTGCGAGAGACACATGTATAAGTATTTTATCCTTTTCACGTTTGCGTTATTAGTATTTGGACCCAATCAACTGGGTCTTAACATTATGGTGGCCAACCTTCCCCATCATTGGTATGTAAGCTTGTTTTTTATCGATGTAAAAAACCTTCATTAATCACGTTATATTTATACGCTAATGTTAAATATTCTAATATATTTTAAGCAAAATATAAGCATAACTGCAATTTCTTTTGTCCTGTCATTCTTATATCCGGCTAAAATTGGTAGTACATTATAGTCAACAAAGTTATACCTAATCATAGTTATCTTTTAAAATTATTCCGGTTATCATATGTCAAACTATTGCTATCTCGACACTGCATACGCTGATAGCTTATCTATAATATTTTTTATCTAAGCTTCGTACTAACCGTCGCAGCTGGCTCGCTGATCTTTTTATTTGAAACTAGCCTTTGCCCGCGGCTCCCCCGCAGCTAAAAGCTAGTTTTTAGGTAATATCTCAGGTTCCCGATATAGTAGCGGGATAAAATGTTTACCAGTTTTTAAGTATAATCATGAGCTACCAAATAAAAAAGTTGCATCAAAAACCGTTCAGTACTTTTTGCGTGATGCGCGAACAAACAAACAGATAAACAGACAAAAATCTAAAAAAAATCTTTTTGTGTTGCGCCTATAGCCTAATAAAGTCATTTTTTCACAAATATATTAAATGTACAGGCACAGATTTGTTACGGCTTTATAATAGTATAGATATAAACCTTCTATATTGCAAATAAAGTGTATTTTTGTATATACAGAAATACAAAGTGCACAGTCCTGTGTATGATAGATATGATCATAGACTAAGTATACTACTATGATACTACTGGACGGAGCCATAGCGCTGTTGCCGTTCTGTATTAATTTAACAAACGCAGTATTGCTATTTCTGTCTATTGTTCGAAGTTTTAATAAGAGTAAAAAAGATAGCTCATATAAGTGTGGCAATGACGCACTGTATGTGAAATTTGTGTCGCACGCTGACCGACTAGTAGGTCAAAACATTGCGACTTGGTGCATCATAAAAGTGAAATACTAGGAAGACCTATTGAAGTTGATAAATATCTTGTGCATTGGTGAAAATATATCGTGTGTGGCTGTTTTGTTCATCCAGAACGACGCAAGGAGGTGCAAAGAATCCAAATTTGTAATTTCACACGTAAGTGTATATCAGCTATTTTCATCTTAAATAACTACGAAACCCAATAAAAATTTCGATAGATATTGGAAGATTTAGGGCCGTGTGTTTCAAACGATTGATTATCGTAACATATGTACGTCAAAAAATAACGATTACGAACGATATTTAACGTACGTTAAATACAAAGCGTTGTTTCATTGCCTAAAAAACCAGTCGTCAAAGTTATTAGAGATGCTAGCACATAGCAACGTATTTTCGTAATAAAAATAGATGGGAGAATTTTCTAGTATGCCAACATTTGCCCGTATATGTCAGTTTATCTTTTTTGATCATAGACAGAGGATGTTATAGTCGATGGTTTTTTTGTTTTTGTCATGGAAGTAATATGTAATGTACATAAGTACATACTATATATACATATTACTTATTTATTTTATTATTTATGACGCGAATGACAAAACTTTGAATTATTCCTTTATTATTAGTTGTGAATTGTGACAATATTATTAGGTAACATAAAGAAAAATAAGCTATTCATACAGAATTCAATGTCGGTGGAGACCAACCGAGGACTTCACGTCTGTTAAAGTTTGATTTGAAATCTAGCTATATTATAAAATTCAGTTGCAACAGCCAATTTTTCTTCTTCTTTAGATGGAATGTTTATGTAATGAGGACGTCATTTATCGATAACCCGAGTCACTCGATGAATAATATGACCCATTGGGGATTTCTGCAAACCTGACACATGCCCAACACATCTCATAAGCGATCCGGAAACAAAACATTGTAGAGTAGCAAGTACCTGATCTATAGGTAGGCTAGGTTTTACTGCCAAGTTTCTGAAATATTGTAGACAAATAAATTTTAAATCAAAGTATTCTTATGAGAAATTCTACTTTTCTGTAACAAATTTTATATCGTCTTCGATACGACGGGTCAACAATAGAGCTAATTCCTTTATTAGGTACACTATGGTCTCACGATACCTTGCAATGAATAATGAATTCCAACATATGAATTCCTGCTCATCCCAAAAATGTAGGTTGTTAACAGGTGTTTTAAAGACATTTTTCTTCCTTTCTACATTGTTTGTTTTATCGCCAGATGAACAACTATCGTAGAATAAAAACAAATACAAAAGAATCTCCATAATGTTGTAGGTACCTACTGTTTGTTAAACCCATCCATATAGTACCTATATGCTGACAGTATATACTACTTTTTACATCTATTTCTTTTAGCAATGGACATGCTCCGCTACTTTTTAAAGTACAAATTATTTGTGAATAAAGAAAAAGAGATTTTCCCGCTCCTACTAAAAATCTCTTTTTCTTTAGTCACAAATAATTTGTACTTTAAAAAGTAGCGGAGCATGTCAAAATTAAACTTACTATATTGGATGCATGTAATGCTTGCCAATAGATGGCGCTGGTCATAAGACAAATGTGATTAAGAAATTGAGATGATCGGAAGATCAGTAGGATAGCTTAGTGGCTTAGAGCACTTCCCCGGATTGGAAAAGATGCCGATTAGTTTCCCGCTCCTACTAAAAATCTTTTTTCTTTATTCACAAATAATTTGTACTTTAAAAAGTATATACTATTTATATCTATGGCTAGACGCACCGAAAGTGAAGTTAACCATTGGGCGCGACATCTGTTACTTTAATAGTTATTATTTAACGTACGTTAAGGACCTCATTTCGTGAAACAACGCTTTTTTGGTTTGACGATGGTTAACTCCATTTTTGACGTTTACGTGTGCGTCAAGTATAGCTGAAACAACCGGCCCTTAAATGTTATCAATATGATTACTGTGACGTATGTTGCCATAGTGATTATTTGTTCCTTTGTCTTGTTGACACTTTTTATTTTTAAAATATACGGAGTTACATAGCAATGTTATTTTATAATATTTCCTATTGCTTATCTCCATGAGGACACAATAATTGGCGACGAAGTCTGAACGACGCGTGATGCGAAGCAGTAAAAGTGACCAGTAAGTATCAATGATTGTACGGCGTGAGCGAGGGCTTGCAAGGAAGCAAAGCATCATGGCTGTTGGAAAGGTTGGGTCATTTGATATAAATAAAGATAATTGGGAAATATATGTAGATCGAGTGGAGCAATATTTTATTGCTAACGATGTAAAACCCGCAGTGAGAGTGGCTACCCTAATTACGTTCGTAGGCAGTGAAGCGTACGAATTGATGATGAATTTATGCACTCCAGAAAAACCAGCAAAAAAAAGTTATGATCTCGTTTCAATAATGAGTAAACATTTACAACCGAAACCAAATATTCTCGCTGAAAGATTTAAATTTCGTAAGAGAATACAAACTGAAAGCGAATAACGTAGCTGACTATTTAGCGGAACTAAAAAATCTCTCAAAGCATTTAGATATTTTTATATATATTTTTAGCATTTGACATGCTTAGCACTATATACACTTTGTGTTTAACTCTCAAAGCATTGCCGAAAATATTAGAGATCAATTTGTTTGTGGTATTAGGAGCGACAATATAAGACAATGCCTTTTTGCTGAAGAAGACCTTACTTTAGGGTCTGCCTTCAAACTCGTAGTCACAATAGAGTCGGCGGAAGCAGACGCTGAATTTATAGAAAGTCATGGATTGCATGATAATAAAACAGCTAATGTGTTTAAATCTGCGATAGAGAGAAGTCAATCCAAATCTCGCAAGGAGACTTCGCGTAAGTTCAATAATGGCGAGGCTCTAAAATCTATTCAACAGAAAAACAACTGTTCCTGTAGGTCACAAAAAGAGTTTCAATCTATGTGTATTGTTTGTGGTGGACAGCAAATGTCAATGAATGCAAATTCAAGATGTACGTGTGTAGAATTTGCAATAAACAAGGGCACTTAAAGAAGGTATGCCCGAACAGGGGTAATAGTAAAATGTATACACTAGAACTGATTCTAGTGCAGTAATGTAGTGTGTGTTCTAGTAGTAATGGTGGATGATGAAAATGACAGCAGTGATGAGGTACAACATTTTTCGCTGTCTAGTAAGGATTTGCATGCGTATGGTCCATTAGTAGTTAAAATCCAAATAAACAATATTCTTTTGTCCATGGAGATTGATACTGGATCGGTTATATCTTGCATAAGCAATGATTGTTATGACAAATTGTTTTCAGAGTTACCTCTGTTGAAGTCTGATATTCGTTTACGTTATTATACTGGTGAACTTGTAATTCCTAGTGGAAAAATTCAAGTTTCAGTGAAACACAACAATATCTGTAAGGATCTTTAATTATATGTAGTAAAAAATGGTAAAACTAGTTTAATAACAAAACTAGTTTAAGTGTTCTTTCGTGCCCGGCCCCTTGCATATGCTTTGCGGGAGCCTGTGGCGCGCGCTCTTGAGCAAATGGTGAATGATGGCATCATAACACCAGTGAGTGCATCGGATTGGGCTACGCATATTGTTCCCTTAATGAAAAAAGATGGCACTATAAGAATTTGTGCAGATTTCAAGGTAACGTTGAACAAATGTCTTAAAGTGGATCGTTTTCCGTTACCCAAGGTCTTCTACCTTGGGTAACGGAAACAAAACTTGTTAGTCAAGCTACAAGGAGGAGAAAAATTTACAAAAATCGATTTATCACAAGCTTATTCACAGTTTGAATTAGATGGCTCAAAAAATATGCTGTAATTAATACACATAAAGGCCTTTTTCGTTATAATAGGTTAATTTTTGGTTTAGCTTCAAGTCCAGGACTTCCAGGACAGAATTTTCCAGGGAAAATTCGACCAGATTTTTGCTGATATGCCTCACGTAGGAATATTTTTTGATGACGTTATAATTACAGGTGTAAATGACAGTTCCCATATAGCAACTCTGCATGAAGTTTTTAATAGATTAGAAAAATATGGCTTAAAAATTCGTAGGGAAAAATGTACCTTCTTTTCTAATTCGTTAACATACTTAGGTTATACGATTAGTAAAAATGGTGTACACACATGTCCAGAAAAAGTCGAGGCGATTAAAAGCGTAGCTACTCCTGCCAGCGTCACAGAATTGCGTTCTTTCTTGGGTTTAGTTATGTACTATGAGAAATTTATACCTAACATTAGCACTCTTACTTGCTATTCTGTACAATTTGCTACGGAAAAATGTCAAATTTATTTGGGACGAACTTTGTGCACGTGCATTTAATAAAGTAAAAAAGCTTTTAATATCTTGTGAAGTTTTGGCTCATTATTCACCAAAACTACCCTTAGTACTAACAACAGATGCTAGTAGCGTAGGAGTAGGCGCGGTTATTTAGCATTTAAACTCCGCTGGTGAGCGACCTATAGCATATGCGTCAAGAGAATTGGAATTGCATATGCGTCAAGAGATTTGGAATAAGAAAGTTTCATCAATATCTCTATTGTAGAAAATTTATATTAAGGACTGACCATAAGTCACTGGTAAGTATATTTGGGGATAAGGCTGGCATACCAGTTATGGCAGCGAGTAGACTGCAAAGTTGGGCTGTGCTATTATCAGGCTATGATTATCATATTGAATATGTTCAAAGTGAAAAAAAATCAGCAGATGCCTTATCTCGGTTGCCAGTAGGACAAAAAAAAAGTGAAGACATTAAACAGTACTTTATTAAGAGGAATGAACTTTATCTAGACATGGGTTGTGTAATGTGGGATTACAGATTAGTAATACCTAAAAGCTTACGAGGAAAATTGCTAAAAGAACTTCATGCAGGTCATTTAGGGATGGTAAAGATGAAAAGTAGCGCACGTAGTTTCATGTGGTGGCCCGGAATAGATACGGATATTGAACGAACATGCCGGGAATGTAGTGCTTGTGCTGTGGAAAGCGCGGCTCCACCGCATGCTACACCGCAGCCGTGGCCTTTTATTTCGGAACCATGGTCAAGGCTACACGTAGAATTTTTGGGACCTCTGAACAATAACACGTTTTTAATAGTAATTGATTCCACGAGTAAGTGGTTAGAGGTACTTCGAATTACTACAACAACAGCTAGTGCTGTTATTAAAGTTCTAAGGGAAACTTTTGCAAGGTTTGGCCTACCTCGCGAAATTGTATCATATAACGGTTCCCCATTTTCTAGTAAGGAATATATAGATTTCATGTCAAATAATGGTGTTAAGGTAACATTATCGCCGACTTATCACCCTTCTTCCAATGGGGCGGCAGAAGGTGCTGTTAAACTTTGCAAACGAGCAATTAAGAAATCAACTCATGAAAAGGTTGATTTAGATGCAGCATTACAAACTTATTTATTAGCCTACAGAAATGCCAACCATAGTACAACAGGAATATCTCCAGCAATGAGTTTGCAACGTAGAAACTTACATTCAAGGTTAGATTTGCTCAGAGGCGATAGGCAAATTGAAGATAGGGTGTATAAGGCTCAAAGCAAACAAATAGAGTATGCAAAGGGTAGTTCACGAGAATTCCGAGTAGGAATAGTATACAAAGGGTAGTTCACGAGAATTCCGATAGAGTGTGGACTAGGCATTATAAGGGAGATAAGAAATGGTTAGAAGGTCAAGTGTGTCAGAAATTAGGATCTCGGAATTACGTGGTAGAAACGGAAAACGGTCTACCTCTTAAAAGACATGTTGATCAAATAAAAGGTCGATGGGTACAAACGTGTGGAAGCAATAAGCCAACGACTAATATTGATGAAGCCTTGTCTTCAGTTAGCTCACCACAGAAAGTTAGAGAGTCAGGTCCGGAAGTTTGAGTAGACGCTCAGGAGGAGGGTAGTGTACCGCCTGTAGGCCCTTTACCTGATACAGTGAATCTTAGCAGACGATCTCTACGAAAAATGGAAAGAGTTAAGAGCCCCAAAACGTTTTGGTTTCGATTAGTTAGGTTTTAAATATTTTTATTATTTTGTATTTAGTTATTGTTAATTAGTTACTATTTCAATGTGAGGGTGTAACGTATGTTGCCATAGCGATTATTTGTTCCTTTGTCTTGTTGACACTTTTTATTTTTGAAATATACGGAGTTACATAGCAATGTTATTTTATTATATTTCCTATTGCTTATCTCCATGACGACACAATAATTACATTATGTTACATTGATATAAAACCACGATTATTAGTTAAAATTATTAAAATGATATGCATTGTTTTAGGCGCCATTTGTAGTGATGTAGACAATAGTCAAATAGTAGTCTTTATCGATAGTTAAACTACCATTTGCTTTTTTATGGTTTTATAAGGTTTTTTCACTTTTATAGGTTTCCAAAATATCCTGAAGTTCGAAAAGCGTGGATCAAGTCTATAAGAAGAGAAAACTGGGTGCCAAATAAATATTCCCGCCTATGTTCTGAGCATTTTGAATATTCTTGTTTTATTTCTGGTTTAATAATAAAGAATGCACGTTACACTACGATCCTATAATATATATGTATATACATACTCTTTTAAAGCTATAGGCTTGTCTGAACACAAAACAATCTTTTAGTTTTTTGTCTGTTTGTTCGTTCGCGCATTACGCAAAAATTACTGAACGGATTTTGATGCAACTTTTTTTAATAGATTAGATAGCTCTTGATTAGAGTGGTGTACAACTGGTATACACTTTATCCTGCTACTATATCGCGAAGCTGAGATATAACTATTATATAACTTTACCACTATGGAAATAAAATTAAAAATTATTGATTTAATCTAACTTTAACCAGGCAGTAAACGTAGAATAAAAGATAGTACTGGTAGTCTGGTTATCGATATTCGACATCGTAGCGTCATTCTTCGCAACACTAGATTACGCACAAAATGACAATGTCAAACGCACATAAAAAATTTACACGCATTTGAAGCTAAGACTCCATCCAATATATTATTGGTCCGAGGATATGATGAATAGCTTAGATAAATAACCTATAGATGTAGCCATGATACATTAGGAAGTGTAGAAGTGAGACGGGCATATACGAAATACGCTAAGAAAATTGAGACAAGTATCGTATCTTCCTGTCTCATATGACGTGCAGGTTTTTCAACTGGCGAACTTTCAAAAAGTTCGCCATACAACTTAATCACCATGACATGGATGCCATTAAAAGGAAAATTAGGTGGCGTGTTTTGTGTTTGAAAAGATGCCGTGTTTCAAACGAATTTATAAGAAAGCAGACTTTCACGCCTGATTATTATAATAAATAATTATAATAATTACATATTGTTCCTATAGTTAGTGATTAAAAAGAAGGTTTCCGTACAAAATTTTTTTTTGTCAGATAAACAAACTTTATTTGAATTTCACTAAATTCGTCCCGCGAGGATGGGATGATGATACTTGTATTCTTCGTCCGTCACCACACGGATGTTGCAAGAAAAACATAGTAGTTGACACACAATATTTATTGATGAGTTAAAGATTACCAATGGTCTATGAGCAGTATTTATTTTATAATCCTTTTCTTAAAAATAGTGGAAGTTTTACCGATAGCCTATGAAGTATTGAAAAATATCAACGACTTGCAATCGAGGGGAGTGTCTTTGAGACTGCAATAGATCCCAGGATATATCGGAATTAGGGGTAACCCAAAGGCAGACCAACTTGCTAAGTCAGCATCTTCGATACTATGAAATATTTCCTCATTACAGCGAAGTAATCCCTAGATACAAAAGGAAATTCTGGGATATAATGGCAGGAATATTTTGATTTAAGATCAAGAGAAAAGGGTATTTGGTATAAAACCATACAGTGCTCAATCTTTCGTAGCCCCTCGTCTGGAGATGTCATAATTAACAGGCAATATTTAAAAATTGCTTTCAGACTCCGTTCCGGTCACTATCCATCGGTAAAGTATGGCGTTTCTCCTAAAAAAATGCATCTCACCCAAATGTGAGATATGTGATGTGGTGGAAGACGTGCATCGTTTGTTAGTGGAATGTGATAGGAACCGGAGTCATAGGGAAGCGTTGCCGAGGGAGTTTGGGCTGATTAAATGCAATATGGGTATTTTCCAATCCATTCTGGCAGAACCCGTCTCAGTTATATGAGATGGTGGTTGCTTCTCAGCAGCTCCACCCTGCTGCTTAGATTAGATTAGATTAAGATTGTTATTAGTTAAGAAGAGTACAATGGGACTGGCATATCCATGTTCGATAAAAGTCCCGAAACTACATAAAGAATAAAAAAAAAAATTAACATTTTATTTATCACAATATCTGATTTGAAATTGTTACATTTACTAATAACTACCTGATGTTGCAGAATTAGTGTTGAACATATAAAATAAAACCTTTTTTAAATAGGTACGTTAAATTTTTGTGAGAGTTTAGTATCTCTAAACTCTCACATAATTTTGCATTCACAATATTAATTAGGATAATAAGTGATCGAATAATGTATTAATCAATTAGTGATTTATTCAGATAGTAGTAAAAATTATATCATGATCTTCATTTAATTTTTGCCATATTTATTTTGCGAATTGTACGTAATAGCCACACTGAAGTGTTATACTGCTGTCTCATGAGTGGCCACGCGATGGCTACATCTATAGGTTTTTTTTATCCAAGATGAATAGTATTACTTTACTCTTTGTACTGAACTGTCTGTGGCTTGGAGGACTAATAAATATGTTCTTTATTCCTCCAAGGTCTGCGGATTGACAAGATTTTGAAATACGTAGTATCCTTAGTCTGTGATTTTGAATTTGAAACTTTTAGTGTTAGTCTGAGACTTTAGTACACTACTAGTCTGTAAATAGTTTTAAGCTTAAGTTAGGCTGATGGTTCTGCCAAAGCCTTTTTAATAAACAAATTAAAAAAAAAACACTACTAGCCTGTGATTTTGAATTCTTGAGGGAGTTGGGAGCTGAATAAAAATTAAATATTTTCCGTGTTATGACTGTACTTAAATTAGGAAGATGGCTAATAATAATAATACATTGCGATTAATAGCTTCTAAACTTGGACTTAGCGAGGAAAACAAAGTTTTGAAGTAAGTAAAAGCAACAAATACACGATCGCGGCTACATCGCTTAGTCACCCCATACAGCCTGAAGAGGATTTTCAAAATAGATTTCTTCTACTGACTGAAACATACTAAACTATGTAACTGCCCCTGTGGTGCAGCGGTAGTGTAAGCGAATGTTGATCATGAGATGATCTCGGGTTCGATCTCCGGGTCGGGCGGTGCTATTGAACTATTTGTAAAAAGAAAAATTCTCATTAGCAGCCCGTAGTTTGGAAATGTGCCCAGTAGACGCCAATAGGCTCGCTCCCTACATCTCAAACGTAGCTGGGTTATTCATCCATGCACTATAGCAGGGGCGTATTTATTAAAGGGCCATGGCCTAGGGCCTGGCATACGGCGGGTTTATTTAATAGGTGAGCGCCCCACACTACCTTCATTGCTGCTAACGACAGGGTGTGCGGTAAGGTAAATTTTTTACCGTCTGTAAAAAAGGTGAGGAGGCATTTCATGCAAGTCATATCCTGTGCTCAGCTTTATATACTTACTTAGACTTTATAATGCTGGCAGATTTTAAAAAAGCATACATAATTTAGGATAACTATAGCTCTTTGGTGTAAGTTTGATTGATACCTATCAAACTACATCAACCAATATCAACACATTGTTGGATTTTATTATAGCTGATAACCGCGCAACTTGTCAAGGCTATTTTTCTTATTAAAAGTAATAAAATAACACACAGCTGTCGTTAAAAACAAGGCTGACATGGTCACGAAAGGTGCATCTAATCCTCCAAAAAAAAAAATAGAAACAGAAAATAAAGTAATAAAACCACTGTTTCTCTAAACTGTAAAGCCTGTAAGGACAGAAAAAAAAAACAAATCTAAACTCTAATAACCATATTTATAATTTAATATATTACTATATATTTTTAGATAAAGTTCCTAAGAAGTAAAAATTAGAAAACTTAATTAAAATCTTTTCAGTAGTTTAGATGTGTTGTGTGCACAATGGCAAATTTATATAATTTTATTTATATAGATTAAAATGGTTTGCTTCTTTCTGTTGGGCGCTGCATCTTAAAATATGCCTCTACACTATATTGTGATGATAAGGGATTTTAGAAATAATATTTTTTTTTTTTATCTATTATTAATCTTAAAATATAATAGATTTAACTTTGCCATTATCTTTGATGATATATTCTACTAAGCTGTTCGAGTCTCATTCTTATGCTACTTCTAACATAAATATACTTTAATTTCAGTAAAGCAGCTGAGTTCCAGAGATTGCTGCAAACTAAAAGCACAGCAGGCAGCAACTTTACTGACACTAGCAAAGTAGTGATATGTTTGGACCTAGCTGCCGGTCTCTTGGGGGCAGACTTAGATGTTGTGAGTCAAATAGCCTTTAGTATGACTGCATACTGAGTATTATCATGTAAACCCTATGTAACTCACCTTAAAAACATACAATTAAAAAGATTTTGAATAGGGGCCGAGCCTAAATGATACATATTATGACAGGTTTTTGTTTTTGCCTGTCTGCGCTGACACACAAGTCGCGTGGGGCCCCTGCTGCTGTTTATTATTTCTATAGTCTAGTCATAGCTAGTTAGTGATTGTGGGATTACATTACAATTTAACATTTACCTGAGATATTTTGTATTTTACTTTTCAAAAATCTAATATCTATTACGGAAACTATCTGAAACTGGCGGTTAATCCAAAATAATTTAATGGTACAATATTATTGCTATATCCATATCTAGATTGGAAATTTAATATCCATGCAACATCCTTGATTAAAAAGCACAAATTACAAACATACTCATATTAGGTATTTGTGTATATTATAAGTAATTTGTACTTAAACCTCTATAAAAAAGAAATTATTGTATATATAAATTATTACACATATTCACTTAAAATAAAAAGACAAATGTGAAAAAAACAAATGTGATAAGGAGATCGGGATGATCAAAAGATCTGTACGATAGCTCAGTGGCTTACCCGCTCGTACAAAAAATCTCTTTCCTTATTCACAAATAATTTGTAACTTATTTTTTTATTAAATTTATAGATGATGAAATAAGAAATAATTTTGTTTACACAGCTAGTTTTTTCTGAAAATTCTTTATCATTCTTAGTAGAATTCCTTTGTATCACTTCAATGTTATAGACTTGGAAATTAAATCGTTAATATTCAATCTATCTTGTAAATATTTTAAATCGTGTATTCGCGTTTTTTCAGCTTAAAATTATCGATAATAGTTCAGTTATTTAAATGAGTGTTTCATTTTAAGCATCAAGTAAAGATTGGAAATAGAGTATTTATTCATACTTTATTTTTATGCAAAAGTATATTTACCAAAAAATAAAGTAGGATACGTTATTATAAAGTATAGTTGGCAACCCTAGTTACAGCACACACCTCTGACGTTACGAGATTTTTCGATATTATCTGTGTATTTGTTTATAATTTATCACTGCTCGGTGAAGGAAAACATGAGGAAGCCTGCATACTGAACCTGCATATAGAGATTTTCTTGACGGCTTGTGAAGTCTGCCAACATTGGGCCAGAACATGGTGGATTATTGTCTTATCCCTCTCGCCATGAGAGCAGCCCCGTGTCCAATAGTGAGACTAAAAAATGGTGATGGTAATCTACCTACACCGGAAACAAATTTTTATTTGAATATATGGCAGCAATATGTAAATAAAAATATTTTATGTTGCAGAAATCAGCTATAAAGTATTCAGGATTGAAACCTCTTGCATACACAAACACCAAAAAAGTGGTGGAGAATCTTCTAGAAGTTAACAGTGACACATTAACAACCACTCGACTATGTGCGGCACTACAGTGTGGCGGTGTCAAAGACCTAGCTGATAAGATTCTCGAGGAATATAGAAGACAATCCAAAATGGTTAGAAAATCATTTTTATTTTTTAGTTACAGCCTGCTTTCCGCTCGTCTGTTGACCGACTTTCAGGAGGTCGACAGAAATAATGCACCTCTGTCGCGTATATATTTCCGAAATATTGGTATTTTAATATTACGCGCCGATATTTCGCAAGGCCACCTTAAGGGTGGCCTTGCGGCTCCGTGAAAGACACGCTTATGTTTGCGAATGGCCGCAACAGGCAAGCGGACCTGGTTTATCATATTTATACCTATAGCTATACTGATATTATAAAGAGGAAAGCTTTGATTGTTTGTTTGCGTTGAATAGGCTCCGAAACTACTGTACCTATTTGAAAAATTCTACATTATTCCTGATGAACATAGGTGCATGATAGAATATTTAAAAAAAAGTTAGGGATCAGTATGAAACCTTCGATAATGTAATCTAACATGTAAAAAAAAATACCAAAGAAAAAAACTTATATCCGCGTACACTGCGGAAATTATTGACAATAGAGCAAAGTGATGTACTACAGTTCTATAAAGGATATTAATATCTACAAAAAAGTCCGCGATACCATATGTCTACACTTTGACACAATAACTACTTCTTCATGTTAAAATATGCAATAGTAAGTACAAACTAATATTAATATTGGATGATCGAGCTTTGCTCGGTATTTTTGTTTTGGTAAATTGAGAGTTTTTCTCACAAAAGAAAGAATTGAAAAAAAAAGGAGGGAAAACGTCGCACTGGAGACATCTAGACTCGAACCGGGGTTTTCTGGTTTTGGGACCGCCCGATTTCCCACCTGAGCTATTATAACCTTGTAGATAGTGGCGAAATTTACCTTCGTATTCTAATAATATTGTAGCAGTTTTTCATTGCCTGAAAACCCGGATAAAACGACGTTTTCTAAAAATGAAACCTAGCTAGATCGATTTATCGCCCCCGAAACCTCCTGTATACTAAATTTCATGAAAATCGTTGGAGCCGTTTCCGAGATTCAGATTATATATATATATATATACAAGAATTGCTCGTTTAAAGATACAAACTAATATTATAAAGATGGAAGATTTATATTTGTGTATGTATACAAATGACATTAAGCTATATTTATTGTTATAAATAGTTGTCTTTGCTATACGTTTATCCCAAAATGTTTAAAAATAAATGTCTACGAACACACATTCCCGCATTTACTATTTTCTCTATATCAGTGGCGTACCTTCCATCTCGACTAATCCATATCACCAGCCCCCTTAGAATGAAAAACGAAACGTTAGACGAACTTTCGTTTCGAGTCATTGCGATTGATCAACAGTCCGACGCGTGATTCCTGATTAGTCGAGATTTCGTCGTGTGATTCAGGCGACCAATCACAATGAAGCGGAACGAAAGTTCGTCTAACTTTTCGTTTTTCATTCTAAGGGGGCTGGTTAGCTAGTATAGGATATTCTTGATATCAAATATAAATGTTTACTAGAAATAATAGTATACTTAGGTACTTTGAATTAACATAGATTCACCATTGTATTAACATGGAGTTGTCTTTTTTTCAGGATATTGATTTAGATTTGCCTCAGTATGTGTGTATGGCTGTATATCATGCTTGTAGGTGAGTATTCACATCTATACTACTAGCCTTTGCCAGCCGTCGGTCAGTGCGATGGCTTAGCGATCTAGAGCACTTCCCCGTATTGGAAGGGACGTACACCGTCATACACCGTCTAACAACAAGAAAAAGATTAGCACAACTATGTAACGTACCATATTTACCAATGTATGTTCTACAATCCTTGATGCTTGAGATTGCGTGTTTGGAAATATGCATTGCCTTCTCTGTTAAACATGCTACACAACGATACTGTAGATAAACTTTTACGTAATACAGAGAATTGCAGGGACGTCCTCGAATACGTATTCCTGAGCGGAAAGGCAGACACATGCAAGCCTCAGCATTTTCTCTTTTTTTTTTACTTTTGCCTTTCAAGATTCACAACAGTTTTATAAAGAATGTTTCCTTGTGTGTGTCACGTATGGGTAGTTAATAAATATTTATTTTTCACAACTTAGAGTGACAGTGCAGCTATACATAAACCATTACGATTTTCTTTCGCTGCTTCTTGTTTGTAAAATATGTAATACTTATAAAAAAATAATTATAAAACAAATCACATTTTGTTTTAAATTATAATGTATGTATGTATTAAATAAAATCTTAATTGTAAAATTAAGTTTACCTGGTCGGTATGATGTATGTAAATACTTCCGACAGATGGCACAGGCGTCACCCAGGACGATAAGTCTGAATGTGTTATCGAAATTAGCAGTCGAGAGCAGTTTTTTGTCACGAATTGGCAAAGCATCTGAACGGTATCCAGGAGATGAATGTTCAAATCCTGCTCGCGACTGTTATTATCGATTTCACATTTTCATCTTTGTGTTTTTGCCGTGTGGGGCTGGCTTTAGAATAGTCCCACCCCTCTCCACCCATGGGAGTCATAAGAGCCGACTGAGGGAATACCGGTGGAGTGGGCAGCAGCACTCCTTTCGAGTATTACAACATCCACTGCGATCGCCAACCCGCCTGCCAAGCGTGGCGATTACGGCACTATCCCCCACTCTTGGGGAGGCCTATGTCCAGCAGTGGACTTTAAAAGGCTGATGGATAGCTTAATGTATGCCTAAGCATGTCAAATGCAAAAAAATATATATAACAATTTCTAAATGTTGTATGTAAACAATTTTCAGGATGAATAAAGTTAAAGTATCAAAGGCCAAAGTGATTGAAAAGTCAAGATTGAGAACATCTCAGTGGTCTAAATTGGACGCCGAGTGGACTAAGTTCATTGACTTACAATATGCTAGTGTTAAGAAGAGTAAAGGAAGACTGGCTAAGAGTGCGGTTGATAATAGTATGTATAACAACTTTATCATTTATAATTTCTTGTTCTAAAATAGGGGTCTCAGATTCTCTCCAAAGAAGAACCAGTGGTAGAGCCTTGCTCATCCCAGCATGAATGGGCCGGCTCGATCGGAGAAGTACAGCCCTCTCACAGAAGATCAGCGTGAACCAGCAGTAGGGTACCTACAGTTGTTTCGTATGGTGAGTGAGAGTGCCGGAGGCCCAAACCATCTCCCTATCATGTCCTTATTATTCCTCATATCCTCTCCTAAGTATCCTACCTATCGTCTCCTTAATTCCTATCGACTTATCCCTTTATTCAGAGATGGCGCGTTGCTAGCGTCTAAAGGCCTTGGTAACCGTACCTTACCCATTTTCATAGTTTATTCTAGAGATGCCACGAATAGTGATTTGACCGAATACCAAATATTCGGTGAGGATCTTGGCCAAAGCGCCTAATATTCGGCAACAATTAGTACCTTTCGCGGGTGACAGGTTTAAAGATAATAAAACACGGTAATTAAAGTTAAAATAATAATTTATTTTTCTACATAGTCTCCTAACAAATCAATACATTTAGTCCATCTTTTTTCTAAACCCAGAATTCCTTTTCTTGACCCTCCCAAAACGCCTCAACAGCGGCCATAACTTCGCTATTGTCTTCAAATTTCTTGCCTCGGAGGTGTTCCTTGAGCCGAGGAAAGAGGTAAAAGTCACTAGGAGCCAGATCTGGCGAATAGGGAGGGTGTTCGACCAGTTCGAATCCCGTTTCTTGAATGGCAGCCATCGCAACTGCGGCTTTGTGAGCCGGTGCGTTGTCTTGGTGAAACAGCACTCCAGCTCGCAGTTTGCCGCGTCTTTTTTCCTTAATGGCCTCCCGTAATCTTCTTATTTGGTCTGCGTAGTAAGAGCCCGTAATAGTGGCTCCCTTTTCCAAATATTCCACCAAAATTATTCCTTTAGCATCCCAAAAAACAGACGCCATAACCTTTCCCGCCGAACTTGAGACTTTGAATTTCTTTGGCGTCGGTGAGGAGGCTCGCTTCCAAGTCATCGATTGTTTTTTTTGTTTCAGGATCAAAATGGTGGATCCAGGTCTCGTCCATAGTCACAAAACGCAACAAAAAATTTTCTTTATCTGCTTGGAACTTTTCGAGATTGACCCTCGAAATGTCAACTCGTTTTTTCTTTTGCTCGTCGGTTAACATTCTGGGAACCCAACGCGCAGAGACCTTTTTCATATGCAACTCGTTCGAAATGATTCTTTGAACGCTTCCATATGAGATCCCTGTGACATCAGCTACATGCCTGATGGTCACTCTTCGATCTGTCAACACAACATCTTCGACTTTTTTCACGTTGTCTTCTGTGAGGGACGTGGATGGGCGTCCTTCGCGATGTTCATCTTCAGTGGATGTTCTGCCCAGCTTAAACTCCTTGGCCCAGCGTGCAACTGTAGAATATGGAGGAGCAGAGTCCCCCAATGTTTCCACCAAGTCACAGTGTATGTCTTTTGTATACATTTTTTTCACACAGAGGTACTTGATCACAGCTCTAATTTCGTTTTTCTCCATGTTGATGTTATCTCTTCGACAGTTCGTATTCAAATGAATGTATCTCCCGGAAATCCTGACCTATTTATATGATTTTTTTAGGCTGACGTAGTGAGTGTATAGGCTAGCGAAAAAATTTTTTTTTGGATTTTTATGTGGACCTGAAGTAACCAATTATCATTACTTTTGGATCACCCCTCGTACGTGTGATGACGACGCGCCGTAGGCGCTTTTGTTTCATTCGTGATTGAGTTGAGTCACAACACGCTTTATTTGTCGATCGTTGGTATGTTTGCTATTAGCGTTGCAGTGTAATTGAAGGGCCCCACAGATTAACAGTTTGTCTGCTATCTCTGAAGATCATATCAGATGGCCTGTCGTCGAAGGTCTGCATAGCCCACTCATTAAATCGATTATATCGTTTATTAGATTATTTCTTTCTGAGTTATATTATGCATTTTTTTTTCGTGATTTACCATTCGGTATTCGGCCGAATATTGCGAACTATTCGCCGAATAGTTATAAAATACACCGAATAGGCGAATACCGAATAGGTACCGAATATTCGTGGTTTTTTCTATTTTAGATTTATAAATAAATTCTTACAGATGTTTTTCTTATTTTATCCAGCTGAAATTGAAGACAAAATGGAGATTGATTCACCAAGTCTAGACGACCATCCACAAGACGCAGTTGAATCCTACGAAGATTGGAAAAAGCGTATGCTGGAAACCGCTTATAAGGAGCTGAAGGCCTTGCAAAAGAATGCTCGCAAGAGTGTGACACCAAGAAAGTCTCCGAGGAAATCTGTGCAAAAATATTCACCTTACAAAAGTCCGAGAAAAGTCGACGTTAAGACTGCCGGTGTCAGATTATTGTTTCCCGTAGGCTTATGATAATAGTTTTAAAATTTGATTTCATTTGTGATTTGAGTTTATTTTATTGTATATTTAATTAAATTATTTTGAATTTTATTTAGTAGCTTTTGTAACTTGCTCTTCTGCTACAACCAAAACACACTGCCGTGCTTCATGACCGGCCACACAGGAGACGGTGGTACCGACCCGTTCGGGCAAGTGAGTACTCTCACTTGGTAGCCAGCCCTACCACCAGTAATGCAATGGGTGATAATTGCTTACTTCCCTTAGTCACCTTGTAAAACACCCGTGTGAAATGATTGGGTGATGACACTTATATTCTTAGTCCGTCACCACACTATACGTATTCTGACGTACACGCGGACGTAGTCGCGGTCGGAATCTAGTCGGTATTGTTATAAAGCTACGACAGAGTTATATGTCTTTACAATTAAGATATTTGAGAGAACTGGCTGTATTAGGGTTATTTAAGCGTACCACCGAAGCAATGTAACATAGTTCCAGTGGCCCACCGATAAAGGCGGAGAGACGGCACACACGGCGGGTTTCTTTAGTGGGTGAAGGGCCCACACTACCCTGTTCGTTGCCCCGAAAGACGGGGTGTGCGGCTAGGAACACATTTTCCCACCTTGACATAAAAACAGAAAAGTGTGTACTTATGTACACGCGTTAGAAGTTATACTTCTTTGGCGTAACAAGATAAAAATCTTTTCAAAAATTTTATCTTTCGTCTTATTCTACGTTTGTAGAAAAAACGACACTAACAATAGAAAAAAGGTATTTAATACATTGAAAGTTTTATTATAACGCATTATCTAGTTAAATAAAGTTTATCTAAATATCAAGAAACTAATATGTTGACTATAGCTAACTTCAGGGTGTCACTTATTCGTGACGGTGTGCGCGCGCATCGTAAAAATTTACTCTCATCATTTTCCCCTAACGCGCCAAAATAAGTATAACTACAAAAAAAGGGTTAAGCGTACACAACAATATTTTGGTTGATAGCTCTTAATTAGACTTAAAAACTGCGTTTTAGTCCAATACTATATTGGGAACCTGAGACATAACCTAAAAAGCTGCATTGGAACCGCGGGCATAGGCTAGTAAGTAATAAAGTAAGTTACGTGCAGTTTTATTATTAAAAATAATCCCCTTATTTTTATTAATATTATAAATGTAAAAGTGAGTTTGGGGGCTGGGGCGTGGGCGTAAAAGATTACCAGTCCGGGATGGAGCTGGCCCCGCAGGACTTAGTCGCACTCGATGGCCCACAGGAGTGCCCCCAGGACAGATTCCTGTCGGACACCGCACTACATAGGTCTCCTCGCAGTGTCCTTTTGCCGGTCCACTATGAGGAGTGCTGCTACTATGAGCTCCAGCCTAATGAAACCATCACGGAGGAATATTAGAAAAAAAAAATGTATTCAACTAAGCAAATAATTCGATTGCCCCCAACGTATCAAAAGACAAAATAAAGTGATTTTTGAACATGATAATCTTTGGCCACGATTACTCATAGGCTGGTTGAGCAGCGTTTTGCTAATTGCAGAGTACCGAGAAATTGGATCGATTCTTGGATTGCCTTAAGACGATTTTTTTTTAATGTGGTACTCTTATATTCTATCTGGAAGATTGGTAAAAGTCGTAACTTGTTCATGTTACATATTGATTGAACGAAATATACTATAAATTTCTCTGAATACAGATTCAAAAAATTATATACTTCAAAACTTATACACACCTTAGAAGGGTGCCACATCTTGCACCGCCTATGAATTTGCTAGAGCCTGGGGATGAGGCAAGATTAACATTTCTTACGCTAGTCTATAACTAGACTAACACCAGGAATGCAATTGGTGATAACTGCGTACTTCCCGTAGTCGCCTTGTACGACACCCGCGGGAAATGATGGGGTGGTGACACTTGTATTCTTAGTCTGTCACCACATGGACAGAGTACGGTTAGGTAGGTACGTGTTTTCCTGTCTTAACAAAAAATAAAAGGGAGAGTGACCTAAAAACAGATGCTCCTTATTATAATTTATACAAAAAGTTTTTTGTCTGTAAAAATATTCCGCAAAAGATTTGTAGATTGGCTTTATATCTACTAGGTCATGCCATCATGGCGTTACCAAAAATATTTGTTATTATTTTATTTACATTTGCTAATTATGTCGTTACGAATGGGACAACGGATCCATCCAATGTGCAAGACAAATGGACTACTGATACAAATCGAATTGGCGATGTTACCGTTTCAAAAGTAAATGCAGATCTGAGTTATGAGTACATCCGCTCAAATGATACAAGCCGTCCAGCACTTTCATATCCATACTATTTGGGCTGTCTTTTTGTATTTATGATGCTTCTAATCGGGGTATTAATACGGTTCGTTATATTATGGCTCGGTATGTCGATGCCTTACAGAGTTATAATGTTCGTGGTCGGTGGTGTAGCTGGTATTTTCGCTAACAAATTCCCTGCGTTCAGACCCTTCGTGAACATTTGTTATATGGACGTCGACATGCTGTTAATAACGTTCCTACCTATACTAATCTTCAAAACGTCGTATACAGTGGATGCGCATTTGTTTTGGAGAAGTTTACTACAAATACTCTTGGTTGGAGTTCCAGGAGCGTTGTTGACATCGACTATAGTAGGAATTATGGCGTTTTATTTAGTAGAATCATCTTGGACCTTCGCTGATGCCTTGCTCTTTGGGATAGTTTGCTCTCCTATTGACCCGTTAGAAGTTGTTGGGCATTTAAAGACAATGGCAAAGGGGAAGTATATAAGCGTGTTACTCCTTGGAGAAGGATTGTTAGGAGATGTTACTGTCATTATAGAATTCATGGCGGTTTTTGGATACTTAGCTAAAGCGTTGACAGAAGCCTCTCACCTCACGATGTATTTATTGAGGTATTCCCTTGGTGGTTTATTATTGGGAATTGTGATGGGGCAAATAATTGGTGGGATAATCTCTATGACGTATTACGATGAAGTGTGCGCGGTAACTGTGACTTTAGCTGGTGCATATTTGACCTTTTATATTGGGGAGCAATTTTTGTATGCATCCGGATTGCTTGCAACTGTGATAACTGGTATCATGGTGAGTAATAAGAAGTCTACCATAGCCGGTGATGTGGAGGCGGTGGTATCTCATTTCTGGACGATAGCTGCGCACGCGGCCAATAGTCTACTGTTCGCGATGGTTGGGGTTGTCATTTTCGATAAGGTGCATGACGTGATCAGTGTGAAACAATTATCGCTAATATTTGTGACGTATACCACGGTGTATTTCTCCAGGTACGTTTCTAATATAGTTACTATATACTAGCTTCTGCCTGCGGCCTCATGCGTGGCCTACAGGAAACAAATAGCATATTTTTCTTAACAGATAAACATAAGCGCTCTCATTAATGCATCCGTGCCACGCGTGGTTAGCGCACCCCCTACGCTCCCCCGCAACGAACAGAGAGAACAGTTTTTTTTTTTGCGTCAATTGTCCCATAGAATAAAAATTTTCACAGAAAATTGATTTTAGAAACCGCCCTAAGACGAAAGTACTGGTGCCTAAACCTTGTTACGTATATATTGTCAAGAATCTCATAGCAGGCGTATCTATTACATACGTTATTATATACTAGGTACCTACATATATACTTTACCTTGGACAACTCGGCCACCAACCACCATCTCAGGCACGTGTACATAACATAACGCAATTGTCCCAACATTATTATATGGAAGTGAGAGTTGGGTATGCAGAAAGGAGCATGAAAGTAAAATTAATGCGGTCGAAATGTGATCTCTGCGGAAAATCTGTGAAGGCTGGCTGACCGCATTCGTCATGATGGCGTAAGAGAGCGAGTAGTTATGCAAGAGAGTATTGATGTAAAGAGAATGATGGTTCGGGATTGTGGGAAGAATAACGGATGAGTAATAGGTTGCAGCCGTGTGGGGCCTGCTTTAGAATTGTCCCACCCCTCTCCACCCACGGGAGTCGTAAGAGCTGACTGAGGGAATACCGGGGAAGTGAGCAGCAGCACTCCTTCGAGTATTAACAACATCCACTGCGATCGCCAACAAACCTGCCAAGCGTGGCGATTACGGCACTATCCCCCATTCTAGGGGAGGCCTATGTCCAGCAGTGGACGCTAAAAGGCTGATGGATAGATGGATGGATGGAATAGGTTAAGAAGATACAATGCGTAAATAGAAGGGTGTCAGTACAGGGGGAAACCGAGAATAAACTACCTAGACCAGATTGGTTATGTATTGAAGGAAGTGGAGTCAAGAGTCTCCGAAACAACCAGCGAGCGCATGTGAATGGAATTACGAATGTTGAGGAACTGAGAGGATGTATGAAAGAATAGTGTCTTTTGGCACTCTGTTCTCTGTTGAAGGGAGATAGTGTGTTGATAAGTAAGTAAGCACGTAGGGAAATAGTTTGTTCTCGATTAGTATAATTTTAGTTATAGTTTTTTTGGCTACAACATACAAATAAATATCTTAGTGGGCACGTGGATCCTTCAGGAATATAAGATCATTTGGATCCACAAATAGGGTTTTCTTTTTGGGTATCCCTTCTTTGGTAAGGCTGCTTACTGTTACGTCCTTACGGTGTGACCCCCTATTACCTAGTTTGATTAATAATTTGGGCTTCAAAACAACTTTAATAATGATCAAGTTTTGCGCTAGGCTGATTTGTAATACCTAATTATTACACAATATTATTTTACTTACACCCCTTACTCCTTAAGATTGATGGTGTATGCAGCAATGACGCCACTTCTCCAACACATAGGATATGGTATGACGTGGCACCACTGCATGGCGTGTGTATGGGGCGGGCTGAGGGGACCGCTGTCTCTATGCCTTGCGCTCATGGTGCTGCAAACCCCAACTATGTCTTCTATCGGTGAGGTAAGGTATACCAATCTGCTAATTGTACTTAGCTGAAATAGATAATCAGATCCTTGCTTAGGCAGGGGTTTCTCGTTAGTGATGATGATCTTGATACAGATCTTCTGTTCCGTATTATAGGTTTGCATCATACAAACGACGTTTATCTATTTGTGTCCAATGTTCCTCCCATTGTTGGATTCCCCAGTGGTCAACATTAAGATACAATACACTGAACCTACTATAGTTTCCGTTGCTTATATAGTTGTACCACTAGCATGCACCTCTGCTGCTAGTTTATAGATTCATTAGATACTTTATATCATGATCATATTATGAATAATATCCAATAGTGCATACAAAATCGCCGAAATTTATTAGTTCTAAAATAGGGGTCTCAGATTCTCTCCAAAGAAGAACCAGTGGTAGAGCCTTGCTCATCCCAGCATGAATGGGCCGGCTCGATCGGAGAAGTACAGCCCTCTCACAGAAGATCAGCGTGAACCAGCAGTAGGGTACCTACAGTTGTTTCGTATGGTGAGTGAGAGTGCCGGAGGCCCAAACCATCTCCCTATCATGTCCTTATTATTCCTCATATCCTCTCCTAAGTATCCTACCTATCGTCTCCTTAATTCCTATCGACTTATCCCTTTATTCAGAGATGGCGCGTTGCTAGCGTCTAAAGGCCTTGGTAACCGTACCTTACCCATTTTCATAGTTTATTCTAGAGATGCCACGAATAGTGATTTGACCGAATACCAAATATTCGGTGAGGATCTTGGCCAAAGCGCCTAATATTCGGCAACAATTAGTACCTTTCGCGGGTGACAGGTTTAAAGATAATAAAACACGGTAATTAAAGTTAAAATAATAATTTATTTTTCTACATAGTCTCCTAACAAATCAATACATTTAGTCCAACTTTTTTCTAAACCCAGAATTCCTTTTCTTGACCCTCCCAAAACGCCTCAACAGCGGCCATAACTTCGCTATTGTCTTCAAATTTCTTGCCTCGGAGGTGTTCCTTGAGCCGAGGAAAGAGGTAAAAGTCACTAGGAGCCAGATCTGGCGAATAGGGAGGGTGTTCGACCAGTTCGAATCCCGTTTCTTGAATGGCAGCCATCGCAACTGCGGCTTTGTGAGCCGGTGCGTTGTCTTGGTGAAACAGCACTCCAGCTCGCAGTTTGCCGCGTCTTTTTTCCTTAATGGCCTCCCGTAATCTTCTTATTTGGTCTGCGTAGTAAGAGCCCGTAATAGTGGCTCCCTTTTCCAAATATTCCACCAAAATTATTCCTTTAGCATCCCAAAAAACAGACGCCATAACCTTTCCCGCCGAACTTGAGACTTTGAATTTCTTTGGCGTCGGTGAGGAGGCTCGCTTCCAAGTCATCGATTGTTTTTTTTGTTTCAGGATCAAAATGGTGGATCCAGGTCTCGTCCATAGTCACAAAACGCAACAAAAAATTTTCTTTATCTGCTTGGAACTTTTCGAGATTGACCCTCGAAATGTCAACTCGTTTTTTCTTTTGCTCGTCGGTTAACATTCTGGGAACCCAACGCGCAGAGACCTTTTTCATATGCAACTCGTTCGAAATGATTCTTTGAACGCTTCCATATGAGATCCCTGTGACATCAGCTACATGCCTGATGGTCACTCTTCGATCTGTCAACACAACATCTTCGACTTTTTTCACGTTGTCTTCTGTGAGGGACGTGGATGGGCGTCCTTCGCGATGTTCATCTTCAGTGGATGTTCTGCCCAGCTTAAACTCCTTGGCCCAGCGTGCAACTGTAGAATATGGAGGAGCAGAGTCCCCCAATGTTTCCACCAAGTCACAGTGTATGTCTTTTGTATACATTTTTTTCACACAGAGGTACTTGATCACAGCTCTAATTTCGTTTTTCTCCATGTTGATGTTATCTCTTCGACAGTTCGTATTCAAATGAATGTATCTCCCGGAAATCCTGACCTATTTATATGATTTTTTTAGGCTGACGTAGTGAGTGTATAGGCTAGCGAAAAAATTTTTTTTTGGATTTTTATGTGGACCTGAAGTAACCAATTATCATTACTTTTGGATCACCCCTCGTACGTGTGATGACGACGCGCCGTAGGCGCTTTTGTTTCATTCGTGATTGAGTTGAGTCACAACACGCTTTATTTGTCGATCGTTGGTATGTTTGCTATTAGCGTTGCAGTGTAATTGAAGGGCCCCACAGATTAACAGTTTGTCTGCTATCTCTGAAGATCATATCAGATGGCCTGTCGTCGAAGGTCTGCATAGCCCACTCATTAAATCGATTATATCGTTTATTAGATTATTTCTTTCTGAGTTATATTATGCATTTTTTTTTCGTGATTTACCATTCGGTATTCGGCCGAATATTGCGAACTATTCGCCGAATAGTTATAAAATACACCGAATAGGCGAATACCGAATAGGTACCGAATATTCGTGGTTTTTTCTATTTTAGATTTATAAATAAATTCTTACAGATGTTTTTCTTATTTTATCCAGCTGAAATTGAAGACAAAATGGAGATTGATTCACCAAGTCTAGACGACCATCCACAAGACGCAGTTGAATCCTACGAAGATTGGAAAAAGCGTATGCTGGAAACCGCTTATAAGGAGCTGAAGGCCTTGCAAAAGAATGCTCGCAAGAGTGTGACACCAAGAAAGTCTCCGAGGAAATCTGTGCAAAAATATTCACCTTACAAAAGTCCGAGAAAAGTCGACGTTAAGACTGCCGGTGTCAGATTATTGTTTCCCGTAGGCTTATGATAATAGTTTTAAAATTTGATTTCATTTGTGATTTGAGTTTATTTTATTGTATATTTAATTAAATTATTTTGAATTTTATTTAGTAGCTTTTGTAACTTGCTCTTCTGCTACAACCAAAACACACTGCCGTGCTTCATGACCGGCCACACAGGAGACGGTGGTACCGACCCGTTCGGGCAAGTGAGTACTCTCACTTGGTAGCCAGCCCTACCACCAGTAATGCAATGGGTGATAATTGCTTACTTCCCTTAGTCACCTTGTAAAACACCCGTGTGAAATGATTGGGTGATGACACTTATATTCTTAGTCCGTCACCACACTATACGTATTCTGACGTACACGCGGACGTAGTCGCGGTCGGAATCTAGTCGGTATTGTTATAAAGCTACGACAGAGTTATATGTCTTTACAATTAAGATATTTGAGAGAACTGGCTGTATTAGGGTTATTTAAGCGTACCACCGAAGCAATGTAACATAGTTCCAGTGGCCCACCGATAAAGGCGGAGAGACGGCACACACGGCGGGTTTCTTTAGTGGGTGAAGGGCCCACACTACCCTGTTCGTTGCCCCGAAAGACGGGGTGTGCGGCTAGGAACACATTTTCCCACCTTGACATAAAAACAGAAAAGTGTGTACTTATGTACACGCGTTAGAAGTTATACTTCTTTGGCGTAACAAGATAAAAATCTTTTCAAAAATTTTATCTTTCGTCTTATTCTACGTTTGTAGAAAAAACGACACTAACAATAGAAAAAAGGTATTTAATACATTGAAAGTTTTATTATAACGCATTATCTAGTTAAATAAAGTTTATCTAAATATCAAGAAACTAATATGTTGACTATAGCTAACTTCAGGGTGTCTAACTTCAGGGTGTCACTTATTCGTGACGGTGTGCGCGCGCATCGTAAAAATTTACTCTCATCATTTTCCCCTAACGCGCCAAAATAAGTATAACTACAAAAAAAGGGTTAAGCGTACACAACAATATTTTGGTTGATAGCTCTTAATTAGACTTAAAAACTGCGTTTTAGTCCAATACTATATTGGGAACCTGAGACATAACCTAAAAAGCTGCATTGGAACCGCGGGCATAGGCTAGTAAGTAATAAAGTAAGTTACGTGCAGTTTTATTATTAAAAATAATCCCCTTATTTTTATTAATATTATAAATGTAAAAGTGAGTTTGGGCGCCCCAGGGCGTGGGCGTAAAAGATTACCAGTCCGGGATGGAGCTGGCCCCGCAGGACTTAGTCGCACTCGATGGCCCACAGGAGTGCCCCCAGGACAGATTCCTGTCGGACACCGCACTACATAGGTCTCCTCGCAGTGTCCTTTTGCCGGTCCACTATGAGGAGTGCTGCTACTATGAGCTCCAGCCTAATGAAACCATCACGGAGGAATATTAGAAAAAAAAAATGTATTCAACTAAGCAAATAATTCGATTGCCCCCAACGTATCAAAAGACAAAATAAAGTGATTTTTGAACATGATAATCTTTGGCCACGATTACTCATAGGCTGGTTGAGCAGCGTTTTGCTAATTGCAGAGTACCGAGAAATTGGATCGATTCTTGGATTGCCTTAAGACGATTTTTTTTTAATGTGGTACTCTTATATTCTATCTGGAAGATTGGTAAAAGTCGTAACTTGTTCATGTTACATATTGATTGAACGAAATATACTATAAATTTCTCTGAATACAGATTCAAAAAATTATATACTTCAAAACTTATACACACCTTAGAAGGGTGCCACATCTTGCACCGCCTATGAATTTGCTAGAGCCTGGGGATGAGGCAAGATTAACATTTCTTACGCTAGTCTATAACTAGACTAACACCAGGAATGCAATTGGTGATAACTGCGTACTTCCCGTAGTCGCCTTGTACGACACCCGCGGGAAATGATGGGGTGGTGACACTTGTATTCTTAGTCTGTCACCACATGGACAGAGTACGGTTAGGTAGGTACGTGTTTTCCTGTCTTAACAAAAAATAAAAGGGAGAGTGACCTAAAAACAGATGCTCCTTATTATAATTTATACAAAAAGTTTTTTGTCTGTAAAAATATTCCGCAAAAGATTTGTAGATTGGCTTTATATCTACTAGGTCATGCCATCATGGCGTTACCAAAAATATTTGTTATTATTTTATTTACATTTGCTAATTATGTCGTTACGAATGGGACAACGGATCCATCCAATGTGCAAGACAAATGGACTACTGATACAAATCGAATTGGCGATGTTACCGTTTCAAAAGTAAATGCAGATCTGAGTTATGAGTACATCCGCTCAAATGATACAAGCCGTCCAGCACTTTCATATCCATACTATTTGGGCTGTCTTTTTGTATTTATGATGCTTCTAATCGGGGTATTAATACGGTTCGTTATATTATGGCTCGGTATGTCGATGCCTTACAGAGTTATAATGTTCGTGGTCGGTGGTGTAGCTGGTATTTTCGCTAACAAATTCCCTGCGTTCAGACCCTTCGTGAACATTTGTTATATGGACGTCGACATGCTGTTAATAACGTTCCTACCTATACTAATCTTCAAAACGTCGTATACAGTGGATGCGCATTTGTTTTGGAGAAGTTTACTACAAATACTCTTGGTTGGAGTTCCAGGAGCGTTGTTGACATCGACTATAGTAGGAATTATGGCGTTTTATTTAGTAGAATCATCTTGGACCTTCGCTGATGCCTTGCTCTTTGGGATAGTTTGCTCTCCTATTGACCCGTTAGAAGTTGTTGGGCATTTAAAGACAATGGCAAAGGGGAAGTATATAAGCGTGTTACTCCTTGGAGAAGGATTGTTAGGAGATGTTACTGTCATGATAGAATTCATGGCGGTTTTTGGATACTTAGCTAAAGCGTTGACAGAAGCCTCTCACCTCACGATGTATTTATTGAGGTATTCCCTTGGTGGTTTATTATTGGGAATTGTGATGGGGCAAATAATTGGTGGGATAATCTCTATGACGTATTACGATGAAGTGTGCGCGGTAACTGTGACTTTAGCTGGTGCATATTTGACCTTTTATATTGGGGAGCAATTTTTGTATGCATCCGGATTGCTTGCAACTGTGATAACTGGTATCATGGTGAGTAATAAGAAGTCTACCATAGCCGGTGATGTGGAGGCGGTGGTATCTCATTTCTGGACGATAGCTGCGCACGCGGCCAATAGTCTACTGTTCGCGATGGTTGGGGTTGTCATTTTCGATAAGGTGCATGACGTGATCAGTGTGAAACAATTATCGCTAATATTTGTGACGTATACCACGGTGTATTTCTCCAGGTACGTTTCTAATATAGTTACTATATACTAGCTTCTGCCTGCGGCCTCATGCGTGGCCTACAGGAAACAAATAGCATATTTTTCTTAACAGATAAACATAAGCGCTCTCATTAATGCATCCGTGCCACGCGTGGTTAGCGCACCCCCTACGCTCCCCCGCAACGAACAGAGAGAACAGATTTTTTTTTTGCGTCAATTGTCCCATAGTATAAAAATTTTCACAGAAAATTGATTTTAGAAACCGCCCTAAGACGACGTACTGGTGCCTAAACCTTGTTACGTATATATTGTCAAGAATCTCATAGCAGGCGTATCTATTACATACGTTATTATATACTAGGTACCTACATATATACTTTACCTTGGACAACTCGGCCACCAACCACCATCTCAGGCACGTGTACATAACATAACGCAATTGTCCCAACATTATTATATGGAAGTGAGAGTTGGGTATGCAGAAAGGAGCATGAAAGTAAAATTAATGCGGTCGAAATGTGATCTCTGCGGAAAATCTGTGAAGGCTGGCTGACCGCATTCGTCATGATGGCGTAAGAGAGCGAGTAGTTATGCAAGAGAGCATTGATGTAAAGATACTAAAGAGAATGATGGTTCGGGATTGTGGGAAGAATAACGGATGAGTAATAGGTTGCAGCCGTGTGGGACCTGCTTTAGAATTGTACCACCCCTCTCCACCCACGGGAGTCGTAAGAGCTGACTGAGGGAATACCTGGGGAGTGGGCAGCAGCACTACTTCGAGTATTAACAACATCCACTGCGATCGCCAACCCACCTGCCAAGCGTGGCGATTACGGCACTATCCCCCATTCTTGGCGAGGCCTATGTCCAGCAGTGGACGCTAAGAGGCTGATGGATAGATGGATGGATGGAATAGGTTAAGAAGATACAATGCGTAAATAGAAGGGTGTAAGTACAGGGGGAAACCGAGACTAAACTACCTAGACCATATTGGTTATGTATTGAAGGAAGTGGAGTCAAGAGTCTCCGAAACCAGCGAGCGCATGTGAATGGAATTACGAATGTTGAGGAACTGAGAGGATGTATGAAAGAATAGTGTCTTTTGGCACTCTGTTCTCTGTTGAAGGGAGATAGTGTGTTGATAAGTAAGTAAGTACGTAGGGAAATAGTTTGTTCTCGATTAGCATAATTTTAGTTATAGTTTTTTTGGCTACAACATACAAATAAATATCTTAGTGGGCACGAGGATCCTTCGGGAATGTAAGATCATTTGGATCCACAAATAGGGTTTTCTTTTTGGGTATCCCGTCTTTGATAAGTCTGCTTACTGTTACGTCCTTACGGTGTGACCCCCTATTACCTAGTTTAATTAATAATTTGGGCGTCAAAACAACTTTAATAATGATTAAGTTTTGCGCTAGGCTGATTTGTAATACCTAATTATTACACAATATTATTTTACTTACTCCTTAAGATTGATGGTGTATGCAGCAATGACGCCACTTCTCCAACACATAGGCTATGGTATGACGTGGCACCACTGCATGGCGTGTGTATGGGGCGGGCTGAGGGGACCGCTGTCTCTATGCCTTGCGCTCATGGTGCTGCAAACCCCAACTATGTCTTCTATCGGTGAGGTAAGGTATACCAATCTGCTAATTGTACTTAGCTGAAATAGATAATCAGATCCTTGCTTAGGCAGGGGTTTCTCGTTAGTGATGATGATCTTGATACAGATCTTCTGTTCCGTATTATAGGTTTGCATCATACAAACGACGTTTATCTATTTGTGTCCAATGTTCCTCCCATTGTTGGATTCCCCAGTGGTCAACATTACGATACTTACAATACACTGAAGCTACTATAGTTTCCGTTGCTTATATAGTTGTACCACTAGCATGCACCTCTGCTGCTAGTTTACAGATTCATTAGATACTTATATCATGATCATATTATGAATAATATCCAATAGTGCATACAAAATCGCCGAAAAATCTATTATATAATACCTATATTCTTGTGGTGTATGTTCTTCTTGTGTCCGTGTTAGTCATTGAACTCCTCCTTAACGCCAGGACCGATTTTTATGATTTGTTTTGTGTATGTTTGAGTAAGTACCGAGATGATTTAGATTCAAATTTGGACCCGGTAGGTGGCGCCACGGATGTCAGGATTTTTTTCTTCAATTTACTCTAATCTAAAAACATATTATAATCCGCTAAAATAAATAATTCCATACTAACGAAACGCCAATGTTTAGACAGAACAACGTCTGTCGGGTACGCTAGTATTCAGTTAAATATTTTCTCCAGGTCTTTATAATTCAAACAGCTGGACTGGTCATTCTCTCCGTTGTTATAAACGCCACATCAATGAGTAAGGTCTTAAAGATCTTGGGTCTGGCCGAGATATCATTGGCGAAGAAAGCAAATATGACAAACTGTGTGAAACGTATTATGGTGACCAGGGACCGCTGTATATCCATGCTAAAGATGGATAAGTTCCTAGCAGATGCTAATTGGGATCTGGTTCAGCGTGGTAAGTGCTTCTACAGATTTGTCAAGTAGTCCACAATATCTTCGGAGTTCCGTGAGGCGACTTGACCTTTTTTATTGCTTATGGTGGCGGTGACGAGGCATGGCCCACCTGATGGTTAGTGTTAATCGCAGCTGATGTGCTTAACTATTCTTACAGTAGGTACCTACTGTCTAGGTACTACTCACCATTTCATTTTGCAGGTGACAGAACGTTTTGGGATTTTGTGGTCTGATCTTGATTTTGGAAATCTTTCGGACATTCCGCGTCTGGAGACCTAATTACAATGATTAGTTTGATGTGATGAAAGTTATCTAATCAAACATCTTTACGGATCTATGAAAGCAAGTTCCACTATTCCAGGAACCGCAATAAAGCACCCATACCAGATCCAGATGTCTGGTCGAGATGAGGACAGTGACGATGACACCTACATGGGTTACCATTACACCACGTGTCCGGATTGCGAGAGAGAAATACCTAACGAGCCTACTAAGAAAGAGTTTGCGGAAATGATTAGGTGATAATGCAATCACTGCCAAATAAGCATTCAGAGGAAATCATTACCTGTGTAGCAAAACCTTGCTTTGACTTGCTTGGCTTGACGGGAGAAGAAGGTACCAGCCTCTCACAAAGCATCACCGTGAAGCAACGGCAGGTGCTTTCAATTGTTTAGTTTCGTATGGCGAGTGTGTATCCAGGACCAAACCCCCTCTCTATTATCAATCCACATCGTCCATGGAAACTGCTTATCGAGTATGCTTGTTTGCCCCCTGGTAGTATAATGAAATGGAATGAATGGTAGAATTGGGAGTGCTAATTTTCAATTATTTATATGGACCCGATTATCCATTCGGGTCTACAATTTTAATCTGTATTTTAGCACTTGACATGCCCAGCCACTTTAAAGAACATATCACTTGTAAAAGACGACTAAAATAAACAAATGTGAAGTGGTAATTTGGAGTTACCATTGGTTACTGCGCTAGCTTAGCAGTCCAGAGCACTTCCCCAGATTAGATGGGACGAGGGTTCGAGTCCTGCTCGCAGTAAAGCTCTCTTTTTCCACTTTCACAAATGATTTGTTCTTCTTGATTCATCTTAACCAGCCGTTTAGCATCTGCATGTGTTCCGGTTTTTTTATTTAGTGAGCATCTGGCTATGCCATTGGTATTGTTGAGTCAATGAGTTGCCATTAAGTTACCATAATTTATCGGTTTATACATCCTCATAATCTCAGAAGATTAGAAAAGCATTAAAATAAAGTTTACAGAACAAATCTTGTGTCTAGATCTTTGTTCTTGATTAGTAATGCAGCATCCAATGTCTCTTTACTATTTTGTATACTCTTAAAAACAAAGCTACATCGAGTGCCTAACCAGTCATTTGGCTTTTTTAGAGAAGCCAACCAACGAGTGCTAAAAGCTCTCAAGATATCGTACTGGCGTCAATATGAGCATGGCAAAATCAGCAAGGAAGGGGTCAGGTTACTGGTGCAAGCCGTGGAAGTTGCCGCTGACTCTGACGATGGCAAGATCAACTTGGATCAATTAGGAACTTTGTGGAAACCCAAGGTAGGCTACGATGTAATAAATACAGTTTCATTCTTTCATTGCATTCTTTCTGTAAGTCGATCAAGGGAATAAAATTACTTCTTTATAAAGTACAAATTATTTGTGAATAAGGAAAAAGAGATTTTTTGTACTAGCGGGAATCGAACCTGCGCCTTTTCCAATCCGGGGAAGTGCTCTGAACCACTGAGCTATAGTACAGATCTTTCGATCATCCCAATCTACTAATCACATTTTGTCTTTACGACCAACGCCGTCTATCGGAAGCATTTACATGCATTAAACCAATCTATAAGTTTAATTTTGCAATTAAAATTCATACTATTTGATGGTGCGATTTTCTAAACATTTTTGATCTATATTTTAGCGTTTGACATGCTCCGCCACTTTTCAAAGTACAAATTATTTGTGAATAAGGAAAAAGAGATTTTTTGTACTAGCGGGAATCGAACCCGCGCCTTTTCCAATCCGGGGAAGTGCTCTGAACCACTGAGCTATAGTACAGATCTTTCGATCATCCCAATATATTGGTTTAATGCATGTAAATGCTTCCGATAGATGGCGTTGGTCGTAAAGACAAAATGTGATAAGTAGATTGGGATGATTGAAAGATCTGTACTATAGCTCAGTGGTTCAGCATAACTCGGACTCGATCTCGGAAGCAACATCTCATTTCGACAACATCTAATTTTTGAGCCACGATGTACTTCTAGTTCCAAGTTTTCTGCTGTTTTCTCTTGAATAATGGGCTGAAGGTGTTCGTATTTAGTGCTGCGCGTAATATGACCAAAATATCGCAAATTTCGTGTCTTAATAAATTTAGGGGTGATGGTAAAGATGCAAAAGAATCATATGGTATTGTGATTACACTGCGGGGCTGCCAAGTTTTTTCACACCGGGATCCTATTGGGATCGCGATAATACTGTTATTGTATTTTAAGGTGAACTTTTGTATGGTAAAGGAACAAGAATACTACCTACCCCATTTTCTCCTGGGTGGTCGTAGAATGTGCCTTGGTTGGCTTATTGACTTTTTGCGGTTTTAAGATTGTAAGTTGGTAATTATTTTAAGATGTTTGTTCCAGTAAATAAAAAAAATCTGTACCACGCATCAAAGTGAAGTCACCAAGCACCAGAACGAAGTCATGCTATGCTAGTTGTAGGCCAACATGACATTACATAATGCCATGGAATATTGCGGACGTGGCGCTTTTCCAATCTGTAAATATTTAGCGGAAAAACTTGCAGTCTACACGTGACCAAAATGCTGGCTTAAACAATGGCCAAAGTATTTTAACCTCGCTGTACAGCGAGGCAACGCTGTCAGTATTTTGGGCACGTTGTCGGTACTGGATGATATTCCAGGAAGAATTTTGTTGAACGAATTTTAGTTCTCTTTGTCTAAAGTTCGTTCAAATGAACATACTAGTTTTTATTTATATCTAAATTTATTATTATAGAACTGGTTTAGCTTATGTATCTTCTTTTAAATAACAATAATTAATTAATTACCAATGATAACATGAAGCTTGGATAGCTTACTATTAGGATTGCCAATTATAAAAAAAAAACATGTAAAGATACATACATACATATTGTCACGCCTTTTTCCCGTAGGGGTATGCATTGACCACTTCTCTCCACTTGCTACGATCCTGACACACATCTTTCGCTTCATCTACTTTCATCAGCGCTATCATGCTTAGGTAAAGATAAAAATACCTAATAGCCTACATCGTGATCGAAGATACAAACGAAAGCATGAAAATGCTGTAACAAATTTTGTAAAAGTGGAATAAAAATATCTGCGAGTAGGTTTTGAATTTTTCCCCTTTACCGATGGATTGGAAAACTATCAGTTTAACCAGTTGTTTTACTCACAAGCCCTACGCGCGCTGGCTTCGCCTCAAACTGGTGAAGATGATCACACCCGCGGCAGCAAACGCTCAAGTACCTCGTCAAATATGGCGACAACACTGCTACAGGCTTGTCACCAACGTTTGGTTCGATGGATTCATTTACGTCATGATACTGTGCAATACACCCGTCATTCTCACCGAAGTTGCTATGAAAGAGCCCACAATCATCGCTATTACTTCCATTAAGGCATTAAATTTGTAAGTACATCATTATGTTCTCTTGTCTCATTACACACTTATACTAACTTGCAACCGCCACACACGGATGATGATTTCATAGGGAATATGTCACAAAAAACAATTGTAGCCGGCGATACAGCTTTGTTTGATTCTACCACAAATGTTTCAGCTCTACCACAAATGTTTCAGCTCTACCACAGTCAGTTCGATCACTTAATAACAGTATTCGACTTAAAATTAAAGAAGGTAGAAGGAATAAAGGTTCGTTCGGTGAGTAAAAGTGCCAGAAACCTAAACCAAGTTAAACTTCCTCTGTACCTACTATTCCGTTTGCTTGAGCTTGACGTCGTCTATAAGCACTTACCGACAGGTGAGCCATGTTGGTTTGACTGTAGACTATCCACGATGATATTATTCATAATTCCAGGTTTTTCTTCATCATATATATTTTGGAGATGATTATAAAGATGTGTGCCTACAGCTTTTGTGGTTACTTCAAGTCACATTGGAATAAACTTGACTTTTTTATTATCGTCATGGCTACAGGCGGTAAGACTTTATGAAAATATTTGCTGTTATTTTCTGCGGTAAGACCAAATATTGTAAAGACAATGGTGTCCAGTCGAGGTCGAGACCTCATTCGGCTTCTGACGTTTCGAAATTAAGTGTATATTTGTTCTCAAATGATCACTGCCCGATAAGAGAAAATATTGTGAGTTAACCTGCATGCTTGATAGATTTTCTCAATGGCTCGTGTAGTCTTTCAACCTGCACTGGCCTAGCATGGAGAACCACTGGCTAAATGCTTCTCACTCCAACAGAAAACACGTATATCGATAGTGAGCAGTAATGTGTTGCCAAATATTTAGTAGTTACTTAATTGATTTGATCTGTAAAATTGATCTTTTTGTAGTGATATAGATCGTGGGGATGGTGAGTCCTTCTAAGCCCTTTTTTTTGTTTAGGAGGAATAATATGTACTTAACCGCACACCCCGTCATTCGGGGCAACGAACGGGGTAGTGTGGGGCCCTCACACACTAAATAAACCTGCCGTGTGCCGTCTCTCCGCCTTCATTGGCGGGCCACTGGAACTATGTTACATTATTAACGGATCATCATGAAATTTTGATACATGCCTTTAGTGCGAACCCAGCTAGGCATAGACTATTTTTGTCTTGGAAAAATGGATGGAGTTTTATATCTTTATACCTTTTGATCTATATTTTTAGCACTTGACATGCTCAGCTACTTTTAAAGTACAAATTATTATTTGTGAATGAGGAAAAAGAGACGGGCCGTGTGGGGCCAGCTTTAGAATTGTCCCAACCCTCTCCACCCATGGGAATCGTAAGAGCCGACTGAGGGAATACCGGGGAGTGGGCAGCTGCACTCCTTCGAGTATTAACAACATCCACTGCGATCATCACAAGCGTGGCACATCCACAAGCGTGGCGATTACGGCACTATCCCTCATTCTTGGGGAGGCCTATGTCCAACAGTGGACGTTAAAAGGCTGATGGATGGATGGATGGATGGAGGAAAAAGAGAACTTTAGTACAAGCGGGAATGAAACATGCGTCCCTTCCTTTCCGGGGAAGTGCTCTAATCCACTAAGCTATTGTACTCCCTTGCGGTCGTACCCGATTTCCTCATCACATTTGTCTTAGCGACCAACGCCCTCTATCAGAACGCATTTACATGCAATTACCCATATACGGGTCGTTAAGCAAATGTGGAGGAAATTGGGCACGACCGCAAGGGAGTAAAATAGCTTAGTGGATTAGAGCACTTCCCCGGAAAGGAAGGGACGCAGGTTCGATTCCCGCTTGTACTAATGTTCTCTTTTTCCTCATTCACAAATAATAATTTGTATCTTTATACCTATTTTATGACTGTTGAAATAGTTAATGATTGTCGTAATTCCCTGTTATACAGACCTGATTCTTGACATCATTGATAGCGTGTCCTCGTGGGATAAATGGAGTAACGTCAATTCCAGTTTTATTACTGCTACAAAATTGCTAAGGATGCTACGGTTCCTTAGGCTGTGCAAATTGGCGAGGTACGTGGAAGAAGATTTTTCTTTCTTTCTTTCTATTTTCAGAGTATGGACAAAAACATTAAGAACTAAGTCCGTTTGACGCAGAACGAAATGCTTTTTGTAGAGATGAATTTCTAGAGGAAATAAACAAATCAACATTTTTTATGTGGCGTTGGGACCAAATTGCACTAAAGAAAAAAGTTTTCTTTTAAATGAGTAATACTTAAGCCTTTTTTAAAAGCACACCTCTTGTCTTCTAAATTAACAATCACTACAAATGATATAAGTACTACGAGGGTGGCAAACAAGCATACGGCCCACCTGATGGTAAGCGGTTACCGTAGCCTATAGACGCTAGCAACACCAGAGACATCACTAACACGTCGCCAACTCCAAGAAAAGGTTATTTGACAGCTGGTAACCACTGACACTAACATTTCCGAAGCATTGAGGAGGTCAAGCGTCCACAAATAGATGTAATTTCTTGGTCACCCATCTGATGGCCAGCCGCGTGAAAATTGCTTAACCTTGACGATCGTTTGAACTGTGAGTGTACAAGTAGGCTTAGGTGCTTCAAAAAATATATAGGTATGGCAACCTAAAACCTCGAACAAAATATAGATAAGTACCTACCTACTTTATTAGTTGTATGGTGGTGACAATTGTCACCACTAAACTCGTTGTTTTCACTAATTTCAAACATTTTATAAAATTATCCTTTGATTATTAATACATAAATACAATATTAATTATATCTTTTCAGAGTCTCTGTACCAAAGATAATGGGTTACATAGATCGTATGATCGACATACAACTCGCATTTGGATATGATGTTGGAAAGGTAATTTATGTGTAGAATTCAGTGAATGAGGTGTTAAGAGGACTGTGTTTTCAAAAGGGCTTATTTCTCATATTGGACAAAACAATGCGAAAGTGGAGGGATGTAGATTCAGGGGGCGAAACACTAAACGATTTATTCACTTTTTTATACGTCAATGGAAAACTTATTATCTTCATATTACGCTGAGGACGCAATGAAGATTTTAGTGACAATTATTAGAATGGCAATGATGTGACTCTCCACCCACTCCTGCGTTCCGGAGAGAGTGAAAAGTGGGCAGAAAAGGCCGCTCCATAAGTGGCGATCCTCTATGTGCACTGGGTAGAAAATGGAAAGTATTTAAGTAAAAAAATCGAAGTTTCATAATTTACACACAATCATAATTTGCGATTCATTTTTTGAGTTGCTTAAAGTTAAATCTCCTCTGACTAAAATTGCGAAGCATTATCCGCGTCAATAAATAAAACGAACCGAGAATGGCGGCTTGTATTATTGGTTGAAAATAGATAGTAAGTAAAATTATTTAAAAAAAAACCGATCTTTCTTCGTCTACGCGAGCTCATTTTACTAACGCAGCCAATAAATAAATTAACAATAAACAAAAACTAACGTCAACAACAAAATAAGTATTACAATAAAAATAGCAATGAATTTAGAAAAAACCGAGTGCGTCTACGCAGCTCTAAGAGCAGAACCAGATTATTAGTGATTATTTTTTTGCATGCCGTACCGAGGTGTGTGATTAAGACAGGTATAAGGAGTGAGTGAGAGGCAATGATTAGCGGCGCCATTTAAGATTCCTTTCTTGAATGGCGCGGGTAATACTTAGTTGTCAGGATATGCTCCTCTGAATCAATATTTGTAAGTACTCGTATAAGCAATCATATTTGCCAGGGTTTCGTGACTGGCGCCCAAGAAGTATGCAGTCTCTTGCCACAGTTAGTCGACAATAAGCACATACAAGAGATGCTAACTATGAAGTTGGATAATGACAGGTAAGTCATCCGTCAGACATATACATAACGGACGGAAGTTAAGTCGTCTCGTCGTTAGAGGAAGAAAAATAATTAATTTGGTATACGTTACTCTCTCTAAAGAGCGCGTCTTGCGTAATTCTTCATTCCTTCTTTTCTTTTTAGAAAGAACACCCCGCACGAAGGAATAATCCTTGTTTTGCGGGATTTTACTAACATTCTGTTTCACGGACACACAGTACCTACACCCAGACTCAGAACAACCATTTGTGAATCACACAAAGATTTGTCCTGTGTGGGAATCGAACCACAAAATTTGGGCGGGAGGCTGGTATCTAAACCACTCCGCCATCTGTGCAGTTATTATACACTATTGTCATATGGAAAAAATGCGTGGGCGTTACCAAAACTAAATAATTTATTGTAGTGATATACTTAGAGAATAATCTTTCTAACCAAATTATTTTTTAAGCACTTATTAGAATAAATTACTTATAATAATTAGAAATTGTTTTGTATTCAAAAACACCTATATAGTCTAATACGGCATTTTTTAGGGTTCCGTACCCGAAGGGTCAAAACGGGACCCTATTACTAAGACTTCGCTGTCTGTCTGTCCGTCCGTCTGTCGCCAGGCTGTATCTCAAGAACGGCGATAGCTAGACAGTTGAAATTTTCACAAATGATGTATTTCTGTTGCCGCTGTAACAATAAATACTAAAAACAAAAAAATAATAATATTTAAGGGGGGCTCCCATACAACGTCAGTCTGTCCGTCCATCTGTCGCCAGGCTGTATCTCAAGAACGGCGATAGCTAGACAGTTGAAATTTTCACAAATTATGTATTTCTGTTGCCGCTATAACAACAAATACTAAAAACAAAAAAAAATATTTAAGGGGGCTCCCATACAACAAACGTGTTTTTTTTTTTTTTTTTTTTGCCCTTTTTTGCTCGCTATTGATAACGGCAACAGGTAGACGCTTGAAATATTCACAGAATATTTAGTTATATATTCACTTTAAAAATAAATAATTAAATTAAAATAAAACAAATATTTAAGGGGGCCTCCCATACACAAATGTGTTTCTTTGCTCGTTTTTGCTCTGTCTGTCCGTCCGTTTGTCACCAGGCTGTATATCAAGAACGGCGATAGCTAGACAGTTGACATGTTCACAAATGATGTATTTCTGTTGCCGCTATAACAACAAATACTAAAAATAAAATATTTAAGGAGGCTCACATACAATAAACGTAATTTTATGGCCTTTTTTTGCTCGCTATTGATAACGACAACAGGTAGACGCTTGAAATGTTTACAGAATATTAAATTATATATTAACTTTAAAAATAAATAATTAAATGAAAATAAAATTAAAATTTAAGGGCGGGCTCCCATACAACAAACGTGATTTTTTTTTACTCGTTTTTGCACGATATTGATAACGGCAACAGTTAAACGCTTGAAATATTCACATAATATCTAGTTAAGTATATATTCACTTTAAAACGAAATAATTAAATTAAAATAAAACAAATATTTAAGGGGGGCTCCCATACACAAACGTGTTTCTTTACTCGTTGCGCATCTAAGTCTAAGTTGAAAACCACGAAATGAGTCAAATTTTACTTGCAAAATTTGGTAACAGCCAAACACCATGGTTACAGAGAGTTACAATTAAATAGTGTAATATTGTTTACCTAGTCAATGGTACGGAACTCTTCGTGCGCGAGTCCGACTCGCACTTGGCCGGTTTTTTCTTTTTTTATCCTAAATGTACAGACACAGCTCTGTTATGGCTTTATAATTAGTAGGTACATACAGCGGTGGCTTTACACTAGGGGCAGTCGGGGCAAGTGCCCAGGGCGGTAAATTTTTTAGGCGGCAAAATTTAGAGTGAAAACAATTTTTTTTAGTCTTATCAAGATTGCTCAATATAATTAATTCTTCTTAGTCGGACATTCTTGTCAGAGTGGTCGTGGTTGCGCAGACGAGGTACACGGAGAGATGTTCGATGGGTCGCAGACTTTTTCGAGGACAGCCCTCTTAGCAATATGCTTCCATTTCTGCCGGTTAGAGGAGTTGCGAGTACACTGGACCATGGTGGACTCAGTAGCTTTTTTAATCAGGTCAGTCCAGCGAGTTGATGATCGGCCGCGTGCCCTCTTGCCTTCCACCTGACCCTGGACCACCAACCTCTCCATTGAGTTAACATTCCTGGAGATGTGACCAAAGAACTTCAGTATCTGTAATTGCACAGTCGACGAAAGCCGGACTTTAATATGAAGCTCTTTGAGGATGGAAACATTGGCGCGAAATGCCGTCCACGGGATCTTTAGGAGACGTCTCCAGCACCACATCTCCAATGCGTCGATTTTATGGCAATCCTGCAGTCTCGGAGACCAAGTTTCGGCACCATAGAGAAAGATTGGAAAAACCAGGCATTTCATCAATCTGACCTTCATATTCTTGGTAACTCTTCTGTCCCTCCAAATCTTTCCCAGCCGCTCTACTGCCGCCCTGGTAATGGCGCACCGCCGCCTGATCTCGTCGCCACATCCTCCTGTGCTGGAGATAGTAGAGCCGATAATTAATTAATTCTATTAATTAATAATTCAAGAAATTCAATTCATCCATTATTTGTGAATAATAATTTTGGCACTTTTGGTAAAAATTAATAATCAAAATGATATCAATATATTTCCTTGGAGATTTTTAAATAATAATCGATTTTTCTATTTTCTGGAATTAAAGAAATTTTATAGTATTTTTTCATCTGAAAAATCAAAAAAAAAATCGGAATTATTTTGTGCATTTTTCAAAACTTTAATCATACAACGAATTTAAAAAAAATGTTGATGAAAAATAAAATATATACCTAAACCTATAAGTTTAAGTAAAATTCCAGTATTGGGATTTCTTTCCGGTGCCCAGGAGCCGCATTAAGTTTAAATCCAGCCCTGGGTACATACATATAGAAAAGATAGATAAGGATACTAGCAAATATTGTAATGTTTGACTTACTCCAGATTGGCAGTAACGAGGCAGTTAGGGCTACTACAGCGTGACCGCCCTTGGACCGCTATAACAGTAAAGACAAAACAAGCCACTACATCCACGCTCAACATTATGACCCTGGACGCCATACAATTGAAAGAGGAAGGTTATTTACTTCTATCTTTATACCTATATTGCTCCGTGTCAATACAAATGTCACCGTTCTTTCTCTTGTGAGGTGACTGAGAGAACAAGAAGAGCATTACTGGTGTTATGGTTGGGTACCAAGTAGGAGAACTCACTTGTTATCGGGCCTGAGCTGGTCGATAACATCGCCTCCCGTGCGAGCATGTGAGCACCTCGGTATGTGTTTTTATTGTAGAAAGAGATAGCCGTGCATTCTATCATTTAATTTTAAACTAATTGAGTCCAACAGCAGCGGCTATCACTTACCTAGGTACTATCAGGTGGCTCTTCTGCTATCATAAGAAATAACAACTAGGTATGGTTAAATAATGGCGGACCACTAAAGTAGTGTTCCAGTGGCCCGCCAATATAGGCGGAGAGACGGCACAAGGCGGGTTTATTTAGTGGGTGACGGCACTACACTACCCTGCTCGTTGCCTCGAACAACGGGGTCGTTAGGTACATTTTTTTGCGTCTTTACAAATAAAGGTATGGTTAACCATATATAATATAAAATATCTTTAGTAGTATAATATTGTATGTGTTATAGTCCCCTACTCCCTAGCCTTCTCCCAATCTTTTTTTTTTGGAGGGGTCCGTTTCCTATTTTTTCAGTTTAGGGGCGACCCTATTGCCGTCTACCGGGCACATTTCCAAAACCGAGTTGCTATTGAGAATTTTTCTTTTAACGAAAAAGCTTATTAACACTTCCCGACCTGCGGATCGAACCCGAGACCTCATGATCAGCAGTCGCTCACACTACTGCTGCACCACGGAGGCCTCAGCGGTACCAGAAGTAGACAAGCTTCTGTGAAGGACTCGAAAGAAGAATGTAGGATAGGATTAGCTATCTTTCTATACAACTCAAACATATATCCAGAATATGCGTCACGGCGAATTTTATACTTACCTCTTTTTATTTTTAATTTACCTATCTGCACTCCCCGTCGTTCTGGGCAACGAACAGTGTAGTGTGGTGCCCTCACCCACTAAATAACTATTTTGGCCACTCCGACATCTAAAAAAACTAAAAAAAATTGTGATATAATACTTTCTGATATTTACGCGAATGTTACACATTTTGAAATAAAACTACGTTTACGGATTCTATCGCGTTTACTTGATTTTATACTATCCCGACGTTTCGAATACTTTACAGCATTCATGATCACGGGTGGACTTAGATGATAGACGGTGAGTTACGGTTTCATCTACCCACAGTATGTATATGATTTTACAACATTTTTGGTTTATTTATTTTAACCCACCTAATATTCGTTTAGAAACAGAGTGAAAATATCTACTTCAAATTTTTTATGCTTACAATGTATGAAACTTTAAGTTAGTATTTTAAAATGAGTATAATACTCCTCTTTAAACTGCAATATTTTTGTTTTTATTTCGTGCTCAAAAATTCTACCACAAACTACCAAATAACTACCAGTAAGAAGACAATCTTGGTTATTAGTTTATATTATTAAATATATTGATTTTGCCAAAAGCTAAGATTAAAAAAAATAAAAAAATCGGCGTTTCTACAAGCGGTACGTAGATGACACTTTCGCTATATTACCATCTGATAAACTAACCGTATTTCTAAACCATCTGAACTCCATCAATCCTAAAATTCAATTCACTATGGAACTGGACTCAAATAACTCTTTAGCTTTCTTAGATGTTATGGTAATCCGTAACCCCAACAACACCTTGAGTCATACAGTGTATCAAAAGAAAACCCATACTGATAAGTACCTGAATGGAGAGTCTCACTACCATCCTTCACAGTTGGCTACCGTGTCTAAATCTTTGTTTCAGAGAGCACAAGGAATCTCTGATGAAGTACACCTGGCTGGGGAGTTGCAGCATGTAGAGAAAGTTTTACATGCAAATAAGCTGCAGGTTCCACGCCGCCGTCACAGAAACCGAGTGAAGCCACCCACAGCTGAGCGCCTCCCTGCAGTCCTGCCCTATGTTAAAGGAGTCACTGACAAGATTGGCTACATTCTCAAAAAAGCTTCAATTAAAACATACTATAAGCCACTCAAAAGAATTAGTCAATTTTTACCACCAGTCAAGTGCCATATACCCTTACAGGATGCAGGAGTATACAAGCTGGATTGTGATTGTGGTCTCTCCTACATTGGGCAAACAAAGAGATCCATAACAACTCAAATCAAAGAACACATAGCTGATGTGAAGCACCGTCGTTATACAAAGTCTGCAATTTGTGAGCACACACAGGACCACACCCGCCATTACATTAGGTTTGACAAACCTCAAATCCTCGCAAAAGAACATCGATATCGCCCTAAAATGATACGTGAGGCTATTGAAATTAAGAAACATCCCAATTTCAATAGAGAAGACGGCTGGGTCTTACCATCAAGCTGGAATCCTGTGATAGACCTCACCAAACATAATACAAGAAGGTACACCACAAGATTGCAAGACACAGTTAGCGCTTATTGTGTAGATAAAACCCACAGTAGTGATTAGTTTTTGCCTTTTTAATAAATTTAAACTTAATTAGCTCTCAGTCATTCCGTACAAAATTTAATAATCCATAACAGTTGTTGCCTACTGAGTTTTCTGGCCGGATCTTTCTCAGTAAGGCCGCGTTCCGAACCGGTGGTAGTTTTTTTTTTTAGTCAGCTTTTGGCAAAATCAATATATTTAATAATATAAACTAATAATCAAGATTGTCTTCTTACTGGTAGTAATTGGTAGTTTGTGGCAGAGTTGTTAAGCACGAAATAAAAACAAAAATTTTGCAGTTTAAAGAGGAGTATTATACTCATTTTAAAACACTAACTTAAAGTTTCATACAATGTAAGCATACAAAATTTGAAGTAGATATTTTCACTGCGTTTCTAAACGAATATTAGGTGGGTTAAAATAAATAAACCAAAAATTTTGTAAAATCATATACTGTGGGTAGATAAAACCGTTGAACTAACATATCAGCCTTGGACGTCTATCATCTAAGTCCACCCGTGGTCATGAATGTTGTAAAGTATTCGAAACGTCGGGATAATAAAGGCGGTGATCCATTAGCGAGCCGGCGAGCTAACAGTCTAAATCGTTGGCTCGTCAGCTCGTCGGCTCGCGTTGGTGATCCATTAGCGTACCAAACAGTCTACTCTCATCGTTGGCGAAGTCATGGCGTGCTCCTAGACGGAGTTACTTTATTACTTGGGTATACTTTTACATCAGGTCAAAGAACAAAAAAGAAGAAGAAAAGACGCCATAAAGTGTGTCAGATATTGTACGGTTGGGATCATGTTTTTGGTAGATCTCTAAAAGTTTATTGTACGCGCGTTTTTAGCAGTTTATTTTTATAGTCTCTGCTGGTGTGCTTCCATAGACAATCATGTTCCTTAAAACATTGTATAAACTCCAACACAAACTCGCAACCAAACGAGCGTAAATCCATTTTGTAGCTACTGGACGTTGCCGAGCAGCGCGTGCGGTTGACACAAAAGTCGCAAAAAGACAGTCGGCTCGCCGGCTCGCCTGATCCACTGGCGGTTTTTCGCACCGCGGACTTATCAAACATGCACAAAGAGCCAGCGAGCAAGTCCGCCGGTTTTTAAGTCCGCAGACTTTTAGGTGCTCCATTGGCGGTTTAGACCTTTGGCTCGCGAGTTTATTGGCGTACCGGCAGTTTTGCTCGCCAATGGATCACCGCCTTAAAATCAAGTAAACGCGATAGAATCCGTAAACGTAGTTTTATTTCAAAACTTTGTGATCTATATAAAGCCCATATTATTTTATATATAATTTTTTTCTGTAATTTATAATATTTCTTGTGTGTTTTTTTTAGTTTAATTTATGATGGGGCTGGCTTAATATTTAATGTATCTATTCTTTTTTACTTGCAAATGAAATGTCGTTCCTTAAAGTTACTTCAACCCGTCGCCACAAAAGCTGAACCAAATAATATTATAAACAAACCGAATTCCACGTATCATAGGCTTTTTGGACGAAATGGAGTACAAGTTGTTACTTAAAGCGATTCAAGACAAGATTCAGTTGTGTCGTCACAAAGGCAGTTTGGTGGCGCCATCTTCACCTGAGGTAAGTAAATAGCTAAGTAGATCATGTACATTTTGGTGACGTCACATGGAAAATAAATAACACCATAACCCTCCAGCGACATTTCAAATTTATTGTTCGATTAAAAACAAAAATATCTTGTTCTGAATAAATGAGTGATGTCTAATGGAGCCTAAAGGTGAGTTACTTATCGGTGTAATATACCCAAAAAGTATGCTATTTTTGAAGTGGAAACTTCTTTTAGCGCGGTACGCATATTTTTAGACGAGATAAAAGCTCTGGACTCGCGACACCGTTACGAGACGCAGCTAAAGTGTGTGCATATATGCATGTACATATAGCAGACCGCGAACGCATCTAGCGCATAAAATGCGTGCATGCGTGCAAAGATAAATAAAAAAAATTTAAAAGCATATGTATATCAGGTGACAATGCAATATTATGATGACATGGAGCTGATCTGATGATGGAGCTGGAAGGTGAACATAGGAACTCTATAAGGAAACGGCGCAACCCCATCGAGTTTAGGCTCGTATGATTCGTCTTGACGAGTACTTTGTCTCTAGATGGTATCCAGGGCCTGATGATGGAGCTGGAAGGTGGCCATGGGAAAAACTCTGTAATTAATTTTGTTGCACGTAGTGGCAGACGAGCCACAGCCCATTTGATGGTAAATGGTAACCGTCATTCAAGGACTCTACTATACCGAGAATATTGTCAAGCCGCTGCTCACCATTTCATTTCACCGAAATGAAATGAAATGAAAGAATAAACGGTTATCTCCTACTACAGCCAAAACGCAACAATGTGCTTCATGGCCGGTCACACGGGAGATAGTGGTACCAACCAGTTCGGGCCCGATACCAAGTAAGTACTACCACTTGGTACCCAGCCCTACCACTAGTCATGCAATGGATATATATATGCTTGCTACTTCCCTTAGTCGCCTCCTATGACACCCGAGGGAAAGAATGGGGTGGTGACACTTGTATTCTTTAGTCCGTCACCACACGGACTGTTTTGTTTATAGACTCATATATATATAGTTTATAGACTATATGGAATGTTTTGTTTATAGACTCAGCTTCGTGCAGTATCCTGGCTGCAGGGCAATCAGAGGATTGCAGATTTCTTTCTGGAACATTCAGAGATACTTAATTTTAATATAAATGATGTGTTAATATCTAGGGGTAAGAACAATATATTGCAGATATTTTTGATAATAATTTCCAAGCACCTAGGTAAAGGAACCTTTATACTCATTACTTGTGTGTGTGTTGGATTTGCTTAAATCCTTAAGTAAACACGCTAGTTGTTATATTAATACTCGTATTAAAATGCAAAGTGTATTACAGTTATTCATATGATGCTTCATATAATTGTTATTATGCTGGGCTTTGTTTCAAACCTGTTATCCAAAAAAAAAACAACTTCTTTTTTTTAATTTAACGCCAAGGTCGCGACTAGCCTACCACCGTCCTCTACAAAAAACGTGATTATTTTGTAAGATTTTTTTTTTTCACAAAGCTGTTGCTTTTTTTTTGTAGTACAAAGCTATGGCAAACAAGCATACGGCCCACCTGATGGTAAGCGGTTACAGTACAGTAGCCTATAGACGCTGGCAACGCCAGAGGCACAGAAGGATAAAAAGGATGAAGAGGAGCTATATAGACCTTTGGCGCTCTCGCTCATTATACAAGACATAACAGTGCGAGTATAGCTACAGTAGTGTCACTCTAATCTTCTGTGAGTAGGTGGTACTTCCCTGGTGCTTCATACTGAGATAAGCAAGGCTCTATCCCTACAAATTTATTTTTATAGTAAAGTATTCAAATATAACCTTTGATTACCTACGTGATATTAAAAAAAAAAATATGAAACCTGAATTTTGATCTGTTTATAATAAATTAGACCATCCTAAAACTAGGATACCTATATTGCTGTGATTCAAAAAAATATCGTTACAGGTGACGAGCCCAAAGGCCTCTACATCCTAGTATCAGGTCTTCTCGAAGCCATATACATTCCGCCTGATGATGATATTGAGGAAGCCATACCTAACTATGAGTTCATGACAGACTTGAAGTTTGGAGAACCTAGCCAGGATTATATTGTTTCTGGAAATGCTGTTGGGGTTCTCGGGGTAAGTACCCTAAACCGCACACCCCGTTCAGGGCAACGAACAGGGTAGTGTGAGGCCCTCACCTCACTAAAATAATAAACCCGCCGCGGGCCGTCTCTCCGCCTGTATTGGCGGGCTACTGGAACTATGTTGCATTACTTCAGTGGTCCGCCGGCGACTTACCATTTCGGGTATGGGGTAAGTACCCTAGAATATCTCATTTTTGATGTTAAATTGTATATACATGAAGCTGGGAGAATAAGTAACTAGTCTTCTTAAATCTTAATACAACCTCAAATATTGCGTCTACTGCCAACATTTAGTGAGTCAGATGACTATTTGAGAATAAGGAAAAAGAGATTTTTTGTACTAGCGGGAATCGAACCCGCGTCTTTTCCAATCCGGGGAAGTGCTCTAAGCCACTGAGCTATAGTACAGGTACTTCGACCATCCCAATCTCCTTATTACATTTGTCTTTACGACCAGCGCCATCTATCGGAAGCATTTACATGCATTAAACCGATATAGTAAGTTTAATTTTGCAATTAAAATTCATACTATTTGATGGCGCGATTTTTTAAACATTTTTGATCTATATTTTTTAGCATTTAACATGCTCCGCCACTTTTAAAGTATAAATTATTTGAGAATAAGGAAAAAGAGATTTTTTGTACTAGCGGGAATCGAACCCGCGTCTTTTCCAATCCGGGGAAGTGCTCTAAGCCACTGAGCTATAGTACAGGTACTTCGACCATCCCAATCTCCTTATTACATTTGTCTTTACGACCAGCGCCATCTATCGGAAGCATTTACATGCATTAAACCGATATAGTAAGTTTAATTTTGCAATTAAAATTCATACTATTTGATGGCGCGATTTTTTAAACATTTTTGATCTATATTTTTTAGCATTTAACATGCTCCGCCACTTTTAAAGTATAAATTATTTGAGAATAAGGAAAAAGAGATTTTTTGTACTAGCGGGAATCGAACCCGCGTCTTTTCCAATCCGGGGAAGTGCTCTAAGCCACTGAGCTATAGTACAGGTACTTCGACCATCCCAATCTCCTTATTACATTTGTCTTTACGAAAGAAAAAATATAGATCAAAAATGTTTAAAAAATCGCGCCATCAAATAGTATGAATTTTAATTGCAAAATTAAACTTACTATATCGGTTTAATGCATGTAAATGCTTCCGATAGATGGCGCTGGTCGTAAAGACAAATGTAATAAGGAGATTGGGATGGTCGAAGTACCTGTACTATAGCTCAGTGGCTTAGAGCACTTCCCCGGATTGGAAAAGACGCGGGTCCGATTCCCGCTAGTACAAAAAATCTCTTTTTCCTTATTCTCAAATAATTTATACTTTAAAAGTGGCGGAGCATGTTAAATGCTAAAAAATATAGATCAAAAATGTTTAAAAAATCGCGCCATCAAATAGTATGAATTTTAATTGCAAAATTAAACTTACTATATCGGTTTAATGCATGTAAATGCTTCCGATAGATGGCGCTGGTCGTAAAGACAAATGTAATAAGGAGATTGGGATGGTCGAAGTACCTGTACTATAGCTCAGTGGCTTAGAGCACTTCCCCGGATTGGAAAAGACGCGGGTTCGATTCCCGCTAGTACAAAAAATCTCTTTTTCCTTATTCTCAAATAATTTATACTTTAAAAGTGGCGGAGCATGTTAAATGCTAAAAAATATAGATCAAAAATGTTTAAAAAATCGCGCCATCAAATAGTATGAATTTTAATTGCAAAATTAAACTTACTATATCGGTTTAATGCATGTAAATGCTTCCGATAGATGGCGCTGGTCGTAAAGACAAATGTAATAAGGAGATTGGGATGGTCGAAGTACCTGTACTATAGCTCAGTGGCTTAGAGCACTTCCCCGGATTGGAAAAGACGCGGGTTCGATTCCCGCTAGTACAAAAAATCTCTTTTTCCTTATTCTCAAATAATTTATACTTTAAAAGTGGCGGAGCATGTTAAATGCTAAAAAATATAGATCAAAAAAGAGTCAGATGACGATAGTAAATGCTACTGGTATTTGTAAGCCTTTCTGAATAGTGTAAAACCGTTGGCATTCACTGAAATGTATCAGCATCAAAACAATCTCATAACCAGGGGTATCCCAGTGACTAGAGATTGCAACCCGGTATATTTCTCAACCCGGCCGGGCCCGATCGCATTCGTCGCCAACCCGGCGGGCCCGGCCGGGTTTTGTGTTAGCAATGAAACCTTTAAAGTATTTTATGAAACATTTCTTTATATGAATGGAAAAAGACAATGATTCAAGGTTAATATTTATTTCAAACTGGCTTATATGAACAATTATCACAATAATCAGTCTCACTCAAGTCTCAACATCACACTTAATACAGAATTGATTACTTTTACTTATGAACGGAAAAGTAACATTAGTAAGTACCTACCTATTAGTAATCATTCATTTTTATAAGTTTAAACAAGCAGGTCTTTCTCTTTACTCCTTATAGTGACAATTTGAAAACATAGTATTAAAATAAGAAACTAATAACGCAGCTTAAAGTACTACACGTGTCAAATCAACTTAGATTAGATAGATAGATAAACTTTGGTAGCTTTGGTATAAACAAAACAAATTCTTATTTGCTAAAAGTAACGTATAATGTTTTTTCTTAAACTTTGGCTAAGTGTTACTATTACTAATTGAGCAAATAGCGAAATCTTTTATGCTAGGCTGTACTGTAAAACTTGTATACCTAGTCTTAATTAACAAAATGTAACGTAAAATTGGTTACGTCACGCAGGCTTCATAAGTATAATATAACAAAACAAAAAGTATATTCTAACATGCATTTAGGGTTGCCACCCGTACTTTATTATAAAGTATTGTACGTTATTTATGGTAATTGTACTCTATACTTTATGAGAACAATAAAGTACGCGAAAATACTTTATTTCGCATGATTGCCCAAAACAGAACGACAGGGAATAGGTTCCCTCTAGAGTGGCAGTCGCCTCGTTAACGCTCATTTTTAAATGCAACCTATCCTTTATTAAACATTGTCATTTTGTCAATATCAGTATCAAAACTTCTTGTTTGTTTTGTGACTTGTTACAATTATATTCAAAATTTGTCTTCACCTGAACTGACTAGTATAATTCATTTTAATGACACAAGCTAGTTATTTACCATTAGAAAATAAATTTAAGTAATGTCGAATTTGATAATTTTGTTGACTATATAAGTGGAAATTTTTAATCTGCTAAAACTTAATAATATGGACTGTCTTTATGGATAAATTTCTTTATTAAACAAGTTATATAATCTAAGTATATAGTTCTACATGATATTCTGATGTTTTTAAGCATTTGACATGCTTAGACATATAAATTAACACAAAGAACGAAAATGTAAAATTGAAAATAACAGTCACGAGCAAACGTGATTCGATTTTTGACGATTCGATTTTGATTACACATTTTCGCACTTTGTGTAAATTTATATGGCTATGCATGCTTTAAAATATATAAATAGGTATATCAAAACTGATAAAAAAATTTAGATCTATATTTTTTTAGCATTTGACATGCTCCACTACTTTTTAAAGTACAAACTATTTGTGAATAAAGAAAAGGATATTTTTTGTACGAGCGGGAATCGAACCCACGTCTTTTTCAATCCGGGGAAGTGCTCTAAGCCACTGAGCTATCGTACAGACCTATTCGGTCATCCCAATGTCCTTATCACATTTGTCTTCATGACCAACGCCATCTATCGTAATGTTTACATGCATCAATCCAATATAGTTCAAAATTCATAGTATTTGATGGCGCGATTTTTTCTTAAACATTTTTGATTTATATTTTTTTAGCATTTGACATGCTCCGCTACTTTTTAAAGTACAAATTATTTGTGAATAAGGAAAAAGAGATTTTTTGTACGAGCGGGAATTGAACCCGCGTCTTTTCCAATCCGGAGAAGTGCTTTAAGCTACTGAGCTATCGTACAGACCTAATCGGTGAGCCCAATTTCCTCATCACATTTGTCTCATAGATGGCGTTGGTCGTAAAGACAAATGTGATAAGGACATTAGGATGAATGATGGGATGTAAAAAATGTGAAATCGAAAATAACATTTCCTGCTCGTGACTGTTATTTTCGATTTCACATTTTTCACTTTGTGATTAATGATTATAACTTGACAAAGCACTCCTCAAGACGAATCAAACGAGTATAAGCTCGATAGGGTTGCCTCGTTTCATTACAGAGTTACTGTGACCACCTTCCAGCTCCATCGTTAGACCCTGGAAACCATCTAGAGACAAAGTACTCGTCAAGACAAATCATACGAGCCCAAATTTGATGCAGTTATGTCATTTTATAACGGAGTTCCTATGGCCACCTTCTAGCTCCATCATCAGACCCTGGATACCGTTTAAAGACAAAGTACTCGTCAAGACAAATGAAATGATTCCAAACTCGATGGGGTTGCGTCTTTTCAATACAGAGTTACTGTGGTGTGGCCACCTTCCGGCTTCATCATCAGACCCTGGATATCATCTAGGCCTGAAGTACTTGTTAAGACATTTCAAACGTGCCCTAACTCGATGAAGATGATTGATGCATGTAAATGCATTCCGATAGATGGCGTTGGTCGTAAAGACAAATGTGATGAGGAAATTGAGATGACCGAATAGGTCTGTACGATAGCTCAGTGGCTTAGAGCACTTCCCCGCATTGGAAAAGAAGCGGGTTCGATTCCCGCTCGTACAAAAAAATCTCTTTCCTTATACACAAATAATTTGTACTGTTAAAAATTGCTAAAAGTAATGCAATTATGTAAAAAGATAGAGTAAAATAAATCGTACTTTATTTTGGTACTATGTACTTTCTTTTTCCTACTTTTAATAACCTGTGTACTTTATTTTCACAAAAAAAAGGTGGCAACCCTACTTGCATTAGGCAAAACAATTATTTTTCAGTCTGAAAGAATGATCTTAAAAAACAAATCGTATTGATAGTTTTATCACCTAACGCGGTTCGCAACTTACTGCAGATATACTTACCCTGCTGCCGAAAAAGTCCTCTCAGCTTCAACACTAGTTGGTTTTATGGACATCATGTAGTCTTGAATAAGAGTTAAATAGTGACCTTTCTTGCCTTCATCTTCATACTGACTCATCTCTTTTTTTAAAGTCTTTTCTAAGTTATTGTTGAGGTTGTGTCCCGGATTTATCTTTTTACTAAATTCTTCTTTTTCTTCTAAAATTTGCTTTTCTTATTATTATCTTAGAGTCAATGTCGCTTGTGATTGAAACGAGTCGTTTTCAGAATTCAGTATATCATTTTCAACTCCAAGTACTACCTCAATCTCACCTTCTGGGACTTCGCTAACGCCTATAGAGTTATGTTCAATATGTTTTTCATTTCCTGCATGATAACATTTTTCTTTGGCATGGGAAACGTTTCGTCGGCTTGTCTCATGTTCTGATCGAATTGAATGGTTCCAAACATTCTACAAGGTTTTTAATCGACAACCACTCTAAGTCGGAAAACTTGATCTCAGATTTCACGTTGATCAGCTCCTTATCCACGCAGTTTTTGAGTTTGTAGAAGCGCTCCAACATGTTGAGTAGGCTGTTACACCTTGTGCGACAGTCTAAAAGAAGGGCCAACTCCTTTCCGGTGTCTTCGATAACATATTTTTGTAGGTAAGTATAGTATTTATTGGGCGACTTCCTAAAAAATCTGACCACCTTCTGAACTTTTTCTAGAATTTCTCTAAATCCAGGCATTTCTTCAGCGCGAGGAAGATCGATTATTTTTACTGTTACTATTAAGTCTGTATTTACGTCCGTCTCAATTGCATAGTCTTCATCTTCGTCATTGGACTCGACAAGATCTGCGTGTTCTATTTCAAATATTTCAATTTCCTGATTTTGATCTCTTGATTTTTTGTATATTACAAACAACAACTGTCAACTGAATGCCATGTGCAAAACATAATTGTTGGAAGCAAGGCACTAGTTTACCAATTTTCACCATAGCGCTGGCACCGTCGGTTGTCATCGCAATAACATCAGTTTCTAAATCAATACCAAAGCTTTTTAAGCGGCTCTTCACCAAATCAATCGCGTGCTCTGCAGTACATGACCCATGAATTCTTACCGATCCCAGGTTGTGGTGTTTTTCTTTGTTATGTAAGTTTAGGTTTAAGTATCGGTGGTCACGCTGTGAGGTCCACTCGTCAAAAGAAATGGTAAATTTTTGCCCCGAATTCTTCAGATGATCAAATTCTATCACCATGTCAGCTTTGACGGTGTTTTCAAAAGTCGCGACTGATTGTATTGGGTGATTTTAGGGCCCGGTTTGCAATCTCTACCGGTGACTATTCACTTTCAGTAATATATTCTGTGGAATCTGTTTAATAGAGGAAAGCTCATTCCATGCTAGGAATTTAGCCCACATTAAGCTGCATATCCACAATGTGGACAGGAGAGGAGCGCAGCACAACCATTATTAACTAATAGAATTGCATAAAAACTCCGCTCCGCTACAGTGTACAGATAGTTGCGTAATAGGCTTAATGACAGTAATCAAGTATCCTCAAAATATTGAAGTGATCTAATGAAATAGGATACAATGATTTCGAAAAATGTATTCATTCTTATTTTAATGGCGAGATTAATAATATATTGATAAAATAAACCTAAAAAATACAACAATCCGCCATGATAGCTTTAACACCAATCAGAGCGAATGACGTGACGCCTTAGCAAACGCCATTGTAAAGTAGTGTCTTACATTCACTTCGACTCTAATGTTTACGGTTGCCGTACTGAGGCGTAACGTCATGACAAACGAATGACATCGGCGTGCGTGTTGACGTGAGTTTGAAACTTAAAATTTAAATTTCATTTTATTGCATAATAAAACGTTATTTTTACAAAAATATGATATATTTTTCCCTTATTAGATACTTTTGAATATCATAGAATAGATTTTGAAAAACAGCCATCATGCTTATTCTATTGTTTGATATTGGCAATACTCCGTTAGGACGTGTGGGGCCGGCCTTAGAATTGTCCCACCCATCTCTACCCACGGGAGTCGTAAGAGCCGACTGAGGGCATACCGGGGGAGGGGGCAGCAGCACTCCCTCGAGTATTAACAACATCCACTGCAATCGTCAACCCGCCTGCCAAGCATGGCGATTACGGCAATACCCCCCATTCTTGGGGAGGCCTATGTCCAGCAGTGGACTTTAAAAGGCTGATGGATAGATGGATGGAATACTCCGTTCTCTCCTCTCTACATTGGTGGACAGGCAGCTTTGAACTCCTTCAACGGAAATGGAAACCAAACTCATCCCAATACTACTTCTGGAAATTTTCTAGATATGACAACATGTTGCGTTCTCTGCAAAGTACTTAACTAAGTTCCAATTCAATCATCACTTGCTTTTAAATCAATCTCCAAAATTGTTACTTCGTATTTCGTCACCAGGTGCTAACTAGCCGTCCATATAGCTACACAGTAAGATGCGACAGTGCGGTGCAAGCATATTATATCACTTTAGGAGTCATCAAAGAGGCCTTCGTTTTGGCACCCCATCCGATCCTGGGGTATGCATTATTTTTACAATCACATATTACATGTATGATAGCTAGATTTGTAGTCAAGCACATCTTTTTTAAAAATCTGTATATGACATACAGTACCTAATAACGTAGTTGCGTTAGTAACGTAAGCCATAAGTATTGAAGATTTCTGTGAGCAATCAATAAAACGATCCCACACGGACTCTTTAGGGTAAAAAATTTCTCTGTTCGCTGTGCCTCAGATATTGATAAGTGCGGAATTATGTTTATCATTCGTACTTATATATCGCTTTACTCGTGCAGCTTGTGGGCTGATTGTATCCGAAGAGCCTACAGCGCTCTTCGTGTCCAAACAATGCGTTCAAAGTGCTGATGGGGCTGCCGTGATTCTGCAGTCCGTCGGGAATATTCGTCGCGTGTGGACGCGTGGACTATTTTTACGTTTTAAATTAGTGTTGCGTATATTGCTGGAGGGTTACATACAGTCCAATAGCGTGGACAGCAATCATTTGTCTGTTAGTACTAATTGACACCGAAGCTCGGCTACGTTAAAATCTCCTTATAATATGTTTCTGCAAGTGCGGGACTCCGAGAGAAAGGCTCTTTAACAGGAGTAATTATTATCATAATTCCATCAGGTTGGAAGCCTCAATGTGGCGTGAGATAGGTATAAAACTGTCCATGATGATGTTGCCATCAGTGCCTGCTTATCACGGCTGGCCTTTTGAGAAGCTCAGTATGAGACTGGAACATGCTTTTGTGCCCTCTCTGAAAGCTTTTAAGGTATGTTAAACAAGGAGTAAATAACAAATAGCCGTGTGGGGCCGGCTTTAGAATTGTCCCACCCATTGGAGTGGGTAGCAGCAATCCCTCGAGTATTAACAACATCCACTGCGATCGACAACCCGCCTGCCAAGCGTGGCGATTACGGCATTATCCCCCATGACGGAACCGCTCGTAGTGGCGTTCTCTTGGGGAGGCCTATGTCCAGCAGTGGACGTTGAAAGGCTGATGGATGGATGGATGGAAATAACAAATTATATGCGAAAATTTGGAAAAAGAAAACTAGTGTGAGCGGAAATCGTGCATGCTTCCCTTCTAATCCGGGGAAGTGCTCTAACCGCTAAGTCATCGCACTGACAAACGGCCATTCCCAATCTCCACATCACATTTGTTTTTAGCAGTTAGAGCACTTCCCCGGATTGGTTGGGACGCAGATTCGATTCCTGCTCACACTAAAGTTCTCTATCTTCAAATTTTCAAAAATAATTTGTTCTTTAATGTAGCTGAGCATGACAAGTGCTAAAATACAAATAAAAAAAAAGGAGTAAATATTTACAAATTAATAGGAATTTATTAAGATTATCTACGGGATATCGGCTAACTTATGTCCAACATCGGCAATAATCTAGAAAATTGAATAGAATAACATTAATACAAAAGCCGTGTTGTGGCTCCTGACGACGTATCGTTGTTATTTTGGTTCACGCTACCACTAGCAAAATATAGCTGAGAGTTATATATATATTTTCGTGGCCTTGGCTATATGCTTTCACCCTGAAAAAGGAAAAATGCAGTACGCAGCCTCTCTTTTTTTTATACTACGTTAATGGCGAACAACCATACGGCCCACCTGATGGTAACAACACCAGAGGCATCACTCGCGCGTCGCCATCTCCAAGGAAAGGAATATGGATGGATAATAAGGAGAGGATAGGAAGGATAATAAGAAGAGTATAGGGAGAGGGTTTAGGCCTCTGGCGCTCCCACTCACCATACAAAACACAACGGTAAGATTAACTACCGTGGTTACAAGCTGGTCTTTTGTAAGAGGGTGGTACTTTCCATATCGAGCCAGCCCCTTCATGCTGGGTCAAGCAAGGCTCTACCACAAGGAAATCTCAACTAATAACTCTCTATCAACTCTTTTGGGTTTTTTGTGACCTTAGAAACATTAGGTGTTTGGTCTTGAGGGTTCTTAATTTTTCATTCTATCATCTACTACGAGCTTCCAGGAAATGAATATACCTAATTATGTAGTTAGTTGTTATGTGTATTACATATACAGTAGTAGAGTTATGTATTTTATTTACATTTATCAGGTATTTGTGGTTAACGAGCTCATGGAGGACATAGTATTATTGGACGGCGTTTGCCAGGACATGGCTACCAGAGAAGTATTTCAGCCGCCATGCTATATACCCAGGTAATTAGATATTTTTGTACTTTAATAACAATGGGGCTATTGTTTAATTTAATTTTGTCGAGGAATCCGTCGCAGTGTGTTGTTCTACTAAGTGATTCGGGTCTTTTATATTTATATAGTTTAATGGATAGCGAGAGGCGATCACGTATCGCATGGTGATAGAATGGCATCTCATTAGGTGTGACTTAGACGTGGTTGAAGTCGCAGGCAGCCGTTAGACGTAGGCAGCACAGAAACGCTTGTTGTGACGCTCGCTTGGAGAGGCTTCTGTCCAGCAGTGGACGATGATAGGCTTATGGATCACTGTGTTCGTAGCTCATGGACCTAGCAATATCAAAAGTGCAACACAATGAAATCTGTGGAAAATGCTTAATGGCTGCTTAACCGAAAAGAGGGTGGTTTACGCGATCCAGCCCACATATGAGAAATGCCAGTTGGTAACAAACCATACCATCAGTATGGTTAGTTATTAACTGAACTGGGCCCGTAGAATGTAATACACTAAATCGTATCGACATCGTATCGCCTCGATTGTAATTGGCAGAGAAACGGACGCGTGATGTCGTAATAATCCCTTGGCCAGTCACGGTGATCTCTCAAGCAATCACAATGACACGACACGATGTCGATACGATTTAGTGAGACACATTCTAACCCCTCAGGGGGGTTAGGCAGAATCTCATATCTCACATGTCGATCGTATCGTCTCGCTTGTACGATCACCGTGATTGGCCAACGGATTATTGTGACATCACGCGTCGGTTTCTCAACCAATCACAATGATCTCGATACGGTCGACACGTGAAATATGACAATCTGCCTCAGGGGGCTGGATAGGATTTTGATCGAGAATGGATCTTCTAAACCAAACGGGATTTTAGGATAAGTTTTCATTTAAACTTTTAGATAAGTTGGTACGTACATCGGTATTAATGCCGTTCTTACTATTACATATACGTTCAATGACACATAAAATGAACTAGCTTCTTCCAGAACAGCTCACCGTCTAATATTCCCGAAGTCTTCTCAACTGATAGTGTCAGACAGCTGTCCGGAGACTAAGTTGCTCATAGTGCCGTCCAAAGACACGGACGAGTTGGATATCATGGAGGACGAGATAGATGACCTGCAGTGTGAACTGGTGAGTGCGCGGGGATAGAGACAATCTGACATTTGAATAAATAAATTCAGTTTTAACCTGAATAAATTCAGTTTTAACTGTGTGAATAAAGTTCTCCTAACCCAGTTCTGGTCACGGCGCTTACTGCTCCAGATTAAAGCCATGTGCTACTACTGCTTATTATCACGCCATCTCCCTTGTGGGGGTTATTCATAATATGCTCAGGACATATTATTAGGGACAAGTGAATGTACTGATACAGGTGCCCTCTCGTGAGGTAATACCCTCATTCTCATAATACGTTGGGAGATCAATATGTACCTATATCGTACTGTCAGCTGAATAGGTTTCTAGTTGCTACCTACTACATAACAGAAAACAAACTCAAATATATGTATGGTTCCTCTAGATATCCAACGTTTCATCTCGTTGTTTATACCATCGCGTTGCGCGAAGGGTGTCGACCGAGTCAAGGGCGCCCGCGACGAGGCGGGTTAGAGGCAAGCGACGCCGGGCGCCTCGACGTGTTAACTACAGAGAGTCAGTATGGGGGAAACAGCAAGTATGTGAGTAATATAGCTTTATAGAAAGTACAGAAGAACATTTAATTTCTGTCATAAAAATATTTCCCTTAATTCCAGTAATGCCTATTCAATAAATTAGGTACTACTCACACTTTATGTCTCAATACTATTGTACAGCGTCGCAGATAATTGGTGTGACAGAAAGTGAAAAAGATGCAGGGCCTAAGTATTACAAGCCTAGCGGTGCCGACATTGTAAGTAACATAGTTGGGTAAATTATTTTTATACTTACTACCTACACATGCTCGGAAAGTACATTTTTCCTTATTAAGTAGATACCTTAAACACAAAGTGAAAAAGGGGAAATCGAAAATAACAGTCACGAGCAGGATTCGAACCTGCATCTCCTGGATCCTCCCCAAGAACGGGGGATAGTGCCGTAATCGCCACGCTTGGCAGGCGGGTTGGCGATCACAGTGGATGTTGTTAATACTCGAAGGAGTACTGCTGCCCACTCCCCCGGTATTCCCTCAGTCGGCTCTTACGACTCCCATGGGTGGAGGGGGCTAGTACCTACTTTAGATTAACATTATATTAATTCAAAAAGAAACATGTCTGTCATGTGTAAGTACGAATTAACCGATACGTTTATTGATTTATATCACACACGAAGAGCCTTGAGACTCAAGTGATAAAAATTACAAAAATAAAAATATGAGAACGAATGCGACTACCTGCATATTATCATCGTCGTATAGTAATCGTCTTTCGACGACATTTTGCCAACAATGTTGGAGACAGCTAGTTTATTAACTGAATGGAAACAAAAAGTTGGTTAATTTTTCAAACAGTTGGAAACAATAATGGAGTTTTCAAACAGTTAGAAACCTACCTACAGTTTTGGTGGAAACTTCATTTTTAAGCTGAGCGTCCACTGGTGCCCATCGGCTGCAATGTACGCACGACACGCAATGCGGCCAGTGCGGACCAGTGGATGCTCAGCGTTAGACACACTTTTAGAATTTAATTATGTGACCTTAAAGTTAGTAAAATGAATACATAAACAAGATTTTTAATTCAAAATCTTATATTTACAGGCCATCCGCTCATCTAAATACCCAGGTAAGCATTATTCTGACAACTCGAGATTGAAAAAAATGTATTATATTTTATAATTATGTATATTTATGCGGTTGATATGCTCGGCCATTAAATATATCACAGTGTGAAAACGTGAAGTTGAAAATGAAAGTCAAGAGAATGATTTCAAAGGTTGGAAAAAATAGTGGTTTAGATACCGGCGTCCCGACCGATTATTGTGGTTTCGAGTCTGGGTGTGCCTACTTTTTATCCGTGAAATTGTATGTTTGTAAAATCTCCCGTGGTACAAGGATTATTCCTTAGCGCAGGGTGTAAAAAAATCATTATTATGGTATACATTTCCAGTAGATGGTACCTATCTACTTTTTGTGAGTTTAAACAGTTTTGAAGTTACTACTTCTTTTGGCGCGTTAGGGAAAAATGATGAGAGTAAATTTTTACGATGCGCGCGCACATCGTCACGAAAAACCGACACCCTGAAGTTAGCTATAGTCAACATTTTAGTTTTTTTTTTGTGATATTTAAATAAACTTTATTTAACTAGATAATGCGTTATAATAAAACTTTCAATGTATTAAATACTTTTTTTGATGTGAAACATCTAATGCGGAGGGAGGGTAAAATTGTTTGTTAGCGTGGCGACGCTTTTATTGTACCTACTTGTTCCGTTCAAATCTTGCAAGTTAAATTTGACACACTTCACGGTTTCCGATTGAGCTGAAATTTTACACGCATGTGTATATCACGTGACAATGCAATACTATGATGACATGGAGCTGATCTGATGACGGAGCTGGAAGGTGGAAATAGGAACTCTATAATAAAATGGCGCAACCCCATCGAGTTTGGGCTCGTATGATTCATCTTGCCGAGTACTTTGTGTCTAGATGGTATCCAGGGGCTGATGATGAAGCTGGAAGGTGGCCATAGTAACTCTACAATGAAATGACGCAACCCCGTCGAGTTTGGACACGTTTGATTCGTCTTGATGAGTACTTTGTCTTTAGATGGTATCCAGGGACTGATGATGGAGCTGGAAGGTGGCCATGCGAAACTCTGTAAGTAGATGGCGCAAATCCATCGAATTAGGGCTCGTTTGAAATGTCCTGACTAGAACTTCAGTCATAGATGATATCCAGGGTCTGATGATGGAGGTGGAAGGTGACCACAGTAACTCTGTAAAGAAACGACGCAACACCATCGAGTTTGGATTCATTTGATTCGTCTTGATGAGTACCAAAGTACTAGTAAAGACAAATCTTTAGATGGTATCCAGGGTCTGATGATGGAGCTAGAAGGTGGCCATAGGGACTCCGTTATAAAATGATAAAACTCCATCGAGTTTGGGCTCGTATGATTTGTCTTGACGATTACTTTATCTCTAGATGGTACCCAGGGTCTGACGATGGAGCTGAAAGGTGGCAACAGTTACTCTGTAATGAAACTTCGCAATCCTATCAAATTTATACTCGTTTGGTTCGTCTTGTGGAGTACTTTGTCAAGTTATGATCATTTTATTTCTACAAAATAATTTCGATGTTTCACATCTGCTAGACGTCCCGCGACATCTAGTTTTTTCTATTGTTAGTGTCGATTTTTCTACAAACATAGAATAAGGCGAAAGATAACATTTCTGAAAAGATTTTTGATGTAAAACATCTAATGCGGAGGGAGGGTAAAATCGGCAGTTAGCGTGGCGACGCTTTTATTTTACTTGTCCCGTTCAAATCTTGTAAGTTAAATTTGACACACTTTCCGGTTTCCGATTTAGCTGAAATTTTACACGCATATAGGTATGTATATCGCGTGACAATGCAATATATTGATGACATGAGGCTGATCTGATGATGGAGCTGGACGCAGAAACTCTATAATGAAACGACGCAACTCACCGTTTGATTCACCTTGATGAGTACTTTGTCTTTAGATGGTATCCAGGGTCTGGTGATGGAGCTAGAAGGTGACCATAAGAAATCCGTTATAAAACGACATAACTTCATTGAGTTTGGGCTCGTATGATTCGTCTTGACGAGTACTTTGTCTCTAGATGGTATCCAAGGTCTGATGTTGGAGCTGGAAGGTGGCCACAGTAACTCGTGTAATGAAACAACGCAACCCTATCGAGTTTATACTCGTTTGATTCGTCTTGAGGAGTACTTCGTTATGATAATTTTATTTCTACAAAGTAATTTCGATGTTTCACATCTGGTAGACATCCCACGATGTCTAGTTTTATCTTGTCACGCCAAAGAAGTATAACTTCTAACGCGTGTACATAAGTACACACACACACACACACACACACACACACACACTTTTTTTTCTATTAAACAATGTAGTTTACTTTGATGTAGTTATAAAGCCAAGCATGTTAAGTGCTTAAAAAATAAATAGGTATTGAAGTTAATACCTAGAAGTTAATATATTTATTTATAAAATTCGTTTACCATTCAGTGGAATCCCGGAACGTCGACGCTGTCCCCAGTGGGGGTCGCTCGTCCACAAACATAACAGTTAATGGTAATTCGGAGCAAGAGGTGATTATCTTATACTTACCAATACCTACCAATGGTGTTTTCATGACGAAGGGGCCATCCATCAATTACGTCACACGTAAACGGGGAGGGGGAGTGGATGATTCGACGAAGTGTGAGATTGTGTGACAAGAGATTTGAGATGGTCCTAAGTATTAAAAGGCGACATCCTTAAAAATAGATAAATATGAGATCTAAAAATATATATAAATATATCAAATTATTTATAGGACTATAGAAAAGTTTTAAAAATAGTGATAATGTTGAAAGTGATGTGGAATCTAAAATCAAAGAATTGTCATAAAAATTACGGAAAAGAAAGCTAAACTTATGATTTTTTTCTATGAAAATTTCTTCGTCGTCAGTTCGTCACCATCACGAAGACAACTACCAAATTTTCTAGATATACAAAATTACAAAAACATGTGACGTCACGCTAGGGAAGAGACGAGGAAGGTCTCACAAATGTGAACAGCTGCGAACAGGGCAGGGAGGGGTAATAAAACTTGAAATTCGTGCGAAGTAATTTATGGATCGCCCCTTGACGGTAGAGACAGTCCATCTGTTAGTCGATATTTGAGCACAGACAGGGCGAATAGGACGATCACAGATAGATTTTAGCTGAAGCTGGTTTTAGAAATAGGTACCGACTGTTATATATCAAGGTTATAGACCTTTTTATATGTGCAGGTAGAATAGTTTTATACTAAAACATATATTTATTATCTAGATAGGTACCTACCTATCTACCTAGTTACAAAATACCAAGGTCAGATGCCTCTTAATGACAGCGCGTTAATAACAGGCAAACAGCGCTGCAAAAAATTTACTGCCTACAGGCAGATATTAGGATGTACTATATAATTATACTTATATAGACACCATGTATTCTTGGTCAGTGACCTCAGACCAATTAAAAAATAAAGACACTAAAAAGTAAAGCCACTTTTTGAAAGATGTGTGCGTGAAAATGTTGTCACCGGAAAGAAATAATCTCTATAATTTGGGTAAGTTATATATTTAAAACATAAAGGAAGTAAAAGTATAAAGTAACTTTACCTACAGCTAATCTTATGGCGCTGACGACGTATTCATGTACGTAACGTACGAAATCGTCATTTGGGGTAATTTTAAATCATACTTTGGTTACACTCGTGGTTTATGGCAAGGTTTTGTTTGTATTTGTGTGCGTGAACGTCTGTAATTACTAGTTTGGCATGGTTTTAAATAGCTTCACTAGATCGTTCGTAATGCTCCGTCTATATTTTTAGATAGTCCCGAGTCGTGACTGTGTGATTATATTTTATTATTACCTATGCTTTTTAATTTACAGTTATATAACACAATTCTAAGTAAAGCCAGGACATCTACTAACAAGAAATTCTAAAGAAACCTGTAATGAGCATGATATTTAAGAGATTTTCACAAAATATATTTTACTTATTTAACCGTTAATAATTTGTTTTTATTCATCACAGTATTTTGTAGGTACTGCTTGCATGCCAGATTTGATTTGTTGATGTTGTAATAAATCAAAATGACTTTAGATAACGATAAAGTAAGTTCCTTCGTTGTGAACAATGTCGAACAAGGTTAAATTCATTTACCTATATTTAGATAGATTACAACTTTAATATCTATACCTACAGGTACAAATTAAAGTTTGAGATTCGTAAATATTTAGGACTTGAACCCACACACTTTACAGGTTAGGGCGGTTACCACTGGGGTGCTAATTTGTCCGGTTTACCTCCTAGTGGTGCACCCCGGGCAACGTCGGCAGTCGCCGGCGGCTAAAATTCCGGACAGGACGGGTCTCCGCGTGTCCCTCTGACTCAGCAGAGGGCATGGCGGATAGACCAGGCGTCGGAGTCGGTGGGGCCAGACTGGCTCACCGGGCTCTGGAGAGGGGGGACAGTAGGGCCACAGCGGCCCCCCCCGTCCCAAATCGTAAACCTGAGCGCGTGCCTGTGGTTACGTCTCGCGGGCATACAGGAACGAGGGTCTTGGCTTAATCGCCCGGACCGCGAGGAAGACAACCTCTATAAAAAATTACCCCGAATCTCAAGCCTGTGGTTACGTCTCGCGGGCATACAGGAACGAGGGTCTTGGCTTAATCGCCCGGACCGCGAGGAAGACAACCTCTATAAAAAATTACCCCGAATCTCAAGCTCTGGCGCGCGGCGAGGAGATGCATGGCTGATGGGTAGTTCAGTCTCGAGCGCGGCCCCAGCCAGGGTACCTGCGGACCCCCTGTGTTGGGTTACAAATGTACGCTTACCCGGGTAATGGGAGCTCTGCCCGGGTGGACCTCTTTTCTCCTACACTCATGGGAATCAAATGGATTTGAAAAAATTAAAAACTACTTCGACGGAGTCGGGTAATGCACCTGACGCCTCAGCCGTAAGGGGTCCGGCTGTAAATGCGGCCCCTACTAGTGCAGCTGCGCGTAAAGCGCGCGGCCGCAAAAAGTCCCGCAAGGGCAACAAGACGGCCAAGGGAGCGTCCCAGTCGTCCAGGGACGGCTCGACGACGGGCAGCTCGGCCGGCACTTCAGCCGCCGAGATGTCTGCCGCGGAGGAGGGTGGCTTAACTGAGGCTGCCGAAAGTCAGTCATCGCGGCCGGCAGAGGTGGTGTCGGAGTCGCGCTTCTGGCGCAAGTGCACCCTGTCTCAGGGGGGCGCTGCCTCGGAATCTGACCTTAGCTCGACGGAGATGCCTCCCCCTAAAATACCCACAGCGGCTAGGGGTCGAGGCATCAGTCGACCCGGGACGCCGATACCGCGTGCCACCTCGGCGAAGGAGACCGAGACGCGAAGTCTGATGCGAGCGGAGACGGTGCAGAACGCAGAGGAGCGCTTGGCACTCCTAACTGAAAAGCTCCGCCTCCCAGACGAGGGTCACATAGGGACGGCCCAGGTTGAGGAGAGGGCCCTAAACAGTGTGGCCATAGTCGAGACGGTCGCCGCTGGTTCACGGAACCTCAAGAGCAGCTTTGCGCGTGGCCTCAAGGACGCCGCGCGCGAGATCACGCTTTCGGTCCAGCGACTGGCGGAACAAAATAAGCGCCTCGAGGTTCAGAACGCTCGTCTGGAGGCGCAGAATCAGCGCCTCGACGAGGCTAATCGCTGCCTCGAGGCGCGGATGGCGGAATTGGAGCAGGGACAGGCCGGGTTGCGGGTTGAGCTTGGGCTCCCTGCGGCTGCCCCAGCTTCGACCACTGCCCAGTCAGGCGCTGGACCCGAACTGGAGGACGAATCGTTCCGCGTGATCATTGACCGCATTGCTGCGGTCTTTGGTCCGCGGTTCGATGCTCTGGCCGCGAAATTGCCGCCGGAGCCCCGACTTCGGCCGCCGCTTGCGGCTGACTAAAGAGGTGCTGCAACGTCCTCGGCACCGACAACCCTGCCGTGCCAGGGGGGTATGTGTCCTTTGCTGCAACGGCGGCCAAAACACTGGCGGCCAAACCACCAGCGGCCAAACTACCAGCGGCCAAACCTTCGCAGGCTCCTGTAGGCCAAGGAACGGGCCAAACTAAAAAGGCCAAGAAAAAGGACAAGGCGGGACAAGCCCCGAGGGGTCAGCCCCGAGAGGAGTTCCCGCCTCTGCCAAGCGCCGCTGTGCCTCCGCATTCTGCTGCGCCGCGACGAACGGTCGCACCCTCGCGGGCTACGGCGGTTGCGCCCCGGGCTCCTGCCCCCACCGCTGCCACTGCTACGTCCTCAGACGGGGACTGGCAGGTGGTTGGGCCCCGGCGATCCCGAGCCAGGGGTCGCGGCGCTGCCTCGGAGCGCGAGGCGGCGCCAAACAACCAGAAAGGGGAAGCCCCGAAGCCGCGGAAGAGGAAGTCGCGGCAATTGAAGGTCCCGAAGGCAGCTGCGGTGGTGATCACCGTGCTGCCTGAGGGAAAAGAAAAGGGCCTGACCTACGAGGCCGTCTTGAAGCGTGCCCGGCGGGAGATAAACGTCTCCGATCTCGGGGACGTTTCCGCTCGCTCCCGCCAAGCCCGGACAGGTGCTCGGATCTTCGAGTACCTGGGGCCAGAGGGCGCCAAGACGGCCGACGCAATGGCCGCGAGGCTGCTGGGCCTGTTCCCAGAGGAGAGTGGTGTCCGGGTCGCCAGACCCGTGAAGTGCGCCGAACTGCGCATTTCCGGGCTGGACGATTCCGTGATGGCGGAAGAGATCCGGGAGGCGATCGTCTCGAAAACCGGATCTCCCAGCAGCGCTGTCCGGGTGGGCACCATTCGCCCAGGTCCAGGTGGTGTGGGTGCCGTCTGGGTCTCGTGCCCTGTCGCGGCGGCCAAGGATTTGGTCGCCGCCGGTAGACTTCTGGTGGGCTGGAGCGCCGCGCGGGTAATCGCGCTGGAGCCCCGGCCTGCCAGGTGCTACAAGTGCATGGCGGTCGGTCACACCCGGCCGCTGTGCACAAACTGCTTCAACTGCAGCGGGCTTTGTTTCCGCTGCGGTCAGGCAGGGCACCAGGCGGCTGCCTGTTCTGCCACCCCACACTGCCCCGCGTGCGCGGCGGGCAATCGCCCTGCCAACCACTGTATGGGGCGGGTGGGGTGCAGGCCGGCCAAGTTAGGCCCTAAGAGGGGGGTGGGCAGCCTATCGGCCCCGGCTGCCCAACCCGGCGCGGCTGGACCGCCGCAGCGCATGGAGGAGGATATCGTGGTCCAATAAAGGATCACGACGCTATCCTCCTCCAGGGGAATCTCGGCCATTCCGCCAGGGCGCAGGACCTTTTCCTGCAATCCATGGCGGAGCGGTCGATCGGTGTTGCCGTAGCCGCGGAGCCCTACATAGTCCCGGATCGCCCCAATTGGGCGGGTAGCGGGGATGGCTCCGTGGCGGTCGTCGGCTCGGCGGCGCCGCATTCCCCGCCCTTGTCACTCAAAGACCAGGGCACGGGATATGTGGCGGCCGAATGGGGAGGGGTCACGCTGTATGGCGTGTACTTCTCCCCTAGTCGTAGTCTGGCGGCTTTCGAGGTCTTCCTGCACAACCTGGAGACCTCGATACGGCGTATAGCACCGAGCCCTGTCCTCGTGCTGGGGGACTTCAACGCCAAATCCACAGCGTGGGGGTCCCCCAGGACGGACCTCCGAGGTGCGGCGGTCCAAGAGTGGGCGGCAGCGGCGGACCTCGTGTTACTCAACCGAGGGTCCGTCCAAACGTGCGTGCGGCCCTGGGGCGGGTTGATAGTGGACCTTTCGTTCGCTAGCCCCGGTGTCGCCGCACGCGTAAAGAGCTGGCGAGTCCTGGAGGAGGTCGAGACCCTATCTGACCACAGATATATTCAGATAGAGGTCTCCCGGAACCTTCAGGCCGCCAGCAGGGGTCACGCGGCGGACAGAACTCCCGCTTTTCCGCGATGGGCTGTGGGTAGACTCGACCGGGACCTGCTAGTGGAGGCGGCCATTTTTCAATCTTGGCTGCCTCCCCCCCTGACGGAAGACGTGGGCGCCGAGGCTGGCCGCATTCGCGGCATGCTTACGCAGATTTGCGATGCGGCCATGCCCCGTGTGCGGCGCCCGCCTCGACGGAGGGGGGTCTACTGGTGGTCCCCGGAGCTGGCGGACCTCCGTGCGGCCTGTATTCGTGCCCGGAGGTCCTACACCCGCAGCCGCCGTCGCCGAATCCGCGACGAAGAGCGGGAGGGCCGGCTATATGCGGCGTACAGCAGTGCGCGCGCCGCGTTAAAGCTGGCCATCTGTCGCGCCAAAGATGCGAAAAGGCAGGAGATGCTGGAGGGTCTCGAGCGTGACCCCTGGGGACGCCCGTACCGCGCGGCGCTTAACAAGCTCCGCGCCCAGGGCCCCCCCCTTACGGAGACCCTCCAGCCGGGCTTCCTCTCTGAGGTGGTCGAGGGGCTTTTCCCTTCACGGGCGGTGCACACGCCCCCGGTCATGGCTCCACCAGATGATGACCGGGAGGCCGACGACGTGGAGGTACCGCCCGTAACGACGACGGAAATGGGGGCGGCGGTAGCGCGTATGCGGAGAGGTGCTGCCCCCGGGCCGGACGGGGTTCCCGCCCGAGTGCTGGCCCTGGTCCGACCACCTTGAGCCCCGCCTCGGGGGACTGTTCGGCGCTTGCCTGGTGTCCGGACGGTTCCCTGACTGCTGGAAGGAGGGGAAGCTCGTGCTCCTGCCGAAGCCGGGACGGCCTTCGAACAGTCTCGGCCTTCAGGCCCATCGTGTTGCTGAACGAGGTGGGCAAACTCCTCGAGCGGGTAGTCGCTGCCCGCATCGTCCGGCACCTAGGAGCGGCCTGAAGGCCGCGGCTGCGGAGGCCGTCACCTCGAGGGATGTGCTGTTGGCGGTGTCACTCGACATCGCCAACGCCTTCAATAGTCTGCCATTCGGCTGCATCAAGGAGGCACTCCGGTACCATGGAGTGCCCCTCTACTTAAGGCGGCTGGTGGCAGACTACCTCGACGGCCGCAGCGTCCTCTTCGTGGACCGGGAAGGGGACGTTGTAAGGAGGGCTATGTCGTGCGGCGTCCCGCAGGGTTCGGTTCTTGGGCCGCTCCTGTGGGACATCGGCTACGACTGGGTCCTCCGTGGCCGGCTCCCCCCCGGGCTGGGCGTAATTTGCTACGCAGACGATACGCTCGTCACAGCCCGGGGCTGGACCCTCGAGGAGGCGGCAACGCTGGCCACCTCAGGTACCGCGGAGGTGGTCAGGCGGATCGAGGCGCTGGGGCTTAGGGTGGCCCTTGAAAAGTCGGAGGCCCTACTCTTTCATGGACGCCGACGGGGCCCGCCCTCCAGCGCCTCGATAACGGTCAACGGTGTGGGCTTGCCAATCCAGGCCCACATCAAATATCTGGGCCTGGTATTGGATGGACGGTGGCACTTTGACGAGCACTTCCGCCGTCTTGCGCCAAAGCTCGTCGGCACGGCGTCCGCCCTCGGGCGACTGATGCCGAATTTGGGCGGACCGAGTCTCGCGTGTCGACGACTCTACGCGGGGGTAGTACGGTCGATGGCACTGTACGGCGCGCCCGTGTGGGCGGAGTCCCTGGCCGCTCGCAATAGGGCCCTTCTGTGGCGTCCACAGAGGGTCGTAGCGGTCAGGGCAATACGCGGGTACCGCACGGTCTCGATCGATGCAGCCTGCGCGTTGGCCGGAACCCCCCCGTGGGATCTGGAGGCGGAGGTGCTCGCCGACGTCTATCGGCGGGCGCCGACGGCGCGGGCGGGGCGCAGCCACCCCTCGCCGAGCGCAATGTCATCGTGGCGGGAAGATGCCCATCTCGCGGAAGGAGGTGGCGGAGAGGGCCCGGGAGGAATCCTCCTTCGCGGACCCGATTCGCCGCCGGCGCGCGGGGCGGCGTGCGCGCGCTTACCTGCGCCTGATGCCGCCCTAGCCGAGGCCGCGGACGGTGGGGTCCGGGAGTACCCTGCCGTCCGCGGAAGCCTACCGCGAAGGTGCGACGCCCAAGTGCGCGAGGCGTCGCTCAAGAGAGGGTGCCCGAAGGGGCTGCCGCCTGCGGATCGCGGTCGAAACGACGCGGTACCCGTGATCCGCCGTAGTAAGGGCGGGTGGAGGCGCTCGGTGGGTTTTTAGTGGGTGAGAGCCCCACACTACCCCGTTGTCTCCCCGGGCAGCGGGGTGTGCGGTAGGACATTTTTGCCCACCTAAAATAAAAAAAATAAAAAAATATAAAAAAAAAAGGGCGGTTACCACTGTGCTATCTATTCAAAGTAAAATTAGGTAGAAAAAACACCATTTTAATTTTTATCAGTTTATTTTAAAACTATATTTAAAAAGAATCGTAACACACATGGTCCATGTGCGTAACATTTTGACCAAAAAACAATAGAAACTATGTATATATTTTTTTTTATTTAAAATTTCAGTTGGTTTTAGGAATGTACGAAAATGCTTGTTTGAGTAGATAAAATGTCACTGGATCAGCACCTTAATATATTTTACTGCACTTAACATAATTTAATCACACTAATTATTGCTTTTCAATGCCTTTCCAGCTTAAATAATATAAATAATCAGGGAAAACTTATTTTTAATGCCAAAAGTAGATAATTTTCGTCTAAATATATATAACAATGAATATATTTAATATTCATTGTTATATATATTAGTACTGCACATTAGTATTAAAATAAAAATATTCAAGAGAGACTACTTTTATATGACAGTCCAAAAACGCATAACGGCAAATTTATTTTATGTTGGTTTGTCATAAAAAAAGGAAATTGAAAAAGGAATGGAGCAGAAAAATTCGGCGCGAAAGAAGAACTTATGTTGTTTGAATGTCATAAAAAAGAATTTGAAACAGGATTGCAATAGACAAGTTTTGTGCTTATGAACTTGTGTCGTTATTTATTTTTAAACAAGTTGCTATGTTTTTAATATAAGCTATAACACCAAATACATATTTATTTAAATTTTATCTATAAACTATGTTATTTTTATTTAAGTTCACTGACTATACAGAAGATAACTACATTTTTTTTTATAAAAATTGGCTTATAAATAATGATTATCTTGGTGATGAAATTTTACTTCTTATTAGGTCTAAGCTAGACTTATCTTATAAGTACAATAACATCTCCCAACAGTCTTCAAACAAAATACAAATACACAAGAAGTGTAACACAGAACTAATCACACGTTAAACATTTGTAAAGTCCACATTCTAAAACAGTTAATGGTTACAAAATCGTAAGACATTCCAATTACAATTACTCAACCAAATTTTTTTATTTTTTTTTTATAGTTTTCTCTACAGGAAATGTTGCCAGTAATTTATATTTAATTTTTTTGTAGAAACAAATGGTTTTAGGAGTACCACATCATAATAAAAGTTATCTTCAGTTCCAATCAACCATGATAGAAAATGATATACATACATAAATATATGTTATGTACTCAAGGTTATTTACACAAGTGTCTATTACAAACAGTATTAGATTTAGCTGTAAAGGAATACAACACTATTCATAATTGTTTTTTGCCTATTGGAAAATTTTTATACCTAACAAGTTAAGTGGAGCACCTATCAGAGAAGATATATGCTATCTATTAATAAATAATCATCAAAACAAATTAAAGGCTTATCAAGAAATTGAATTTACCTTACTATGCAATATGGACTAACAATTAATAGTTATAATTTACAAAAGCAGGCACAGTTAACTTTGTAAGTTGGACTTATGTAACAAAAACAATAAGAAACATTGCTTTTGTAAATTGTTTGATCTTCAATTGTCTAATGGGGTAGAATTGAGATGTCTTGTCTTTATGTTGTCCTAGAGTATGAAAGCACGGACTATTATATACATAGATAGATCTTTTAATGATGAATGCTTGGGAGTTGTAGATATTTCTGAGTTTAATATATAACCTCAGATGGTAAAATAGGGACAAATCTATACAGCTAATTCATAATTCAACCAATGAGTTTACTAGTTGATAACATTTCCTGTAAGTCCATCATTCACACGTTGATATACAATCTACTTCCTGGGTTGCTGAATATGGGGTTTAGGTGCAATATTAATATGTGATGGAGGCTTTGGACTGTGAGCGACCTGGGCTGCCTCTGGAGTGAAATCTGCATTCCCTCTATTTGGTGCTCCAGATATTGATACAGGATTAGAAGGAACTGGAGATGGACCGGACAGTCCAGTTAAATCTTCATTAGCAGGTTCTTTGCTCGTGTCTTTTCCGTGAGTAGCTTTGTTTTGAGTGATTCTCATTCCACCTGCTTTTACTGTGGATACAAATATATTTCTTCTCAAATATCATGAAATTCCCGTTATGTAAAAATATAAATATATTATTTATAATAAATATATTATTTATATTTTGTTAAAATCATTTTTGCACCTTCTCCAATTCTATTGAATTTTAAACTTTAGACATGGATGAGTGCCTTGTTTTACCTACCCACGTTAGAAATACTTTTGTAATTGTAACTACTATCTATTGTTCCTATATTTAAATGCTGATTATAAAGAACAAAAAGATTTTACGCCTAATTAACTACGTTACAATAAATATATCCATAATGCTATATATTCTTATTCTTTGCACTAATAAGTTAACAACCTTCAATGTTCTTTGTTTGAAAACAGTTCAGTATTTAATAATATAAACGCACCTTATGCTGACGTCATTTTTTATTTCAAGGTCTTGTTTACCTCGCCATTATTTTGATACACTATAGATACAACTTCAAATGAATAATGCGTAATTTAAGAATTATATTAACCTATAGTAATTATAAAACTACGTTATATTTAATATGTTACCAATATAGTAATTTTTGATTATCCCCATATGGTATTCACCAGTAGGCAGAAGGATTAACAGCTAAATATACTTACTTTGTCGAACCCGATTGCTATAAAAATATACTATGAAACAAAGATTTACCTGCCGGAGGGTGTCCAGCTTTCAGTTGAGTAGTATCTTCATTGGACGACATTGTTCGTAAAATATGTACTGTAATCAAGTGCTGTGAAATTGCCAATGCTACAAGATTATTTAGAGGTAAATTGAAGTTGTTGTTCTATAGTGCGACACGAGTACGACGTGTAATTACAGTTTGATGACACGACGACACGACACGACAGATACTTTGAGTTGACAGTTGACAACTGACAACTTGACAGATGAACGTTCACTTGTTGTATCTATCAGAGCGTACTTTGTTTCTTCACCATGAAAACTACGTCCATCAGTAAAATACTTCACTATATTTTATACATTCCTGTAATTTTCAGTTAGATTTTCTAGAGTTTATGACAGGATTTTTTTTTTTTAGTTATCATTTATCATTGTCAACTTATGGTTTAATCGATTGTATGTTTGATATTGATCACACGATATATGATTGATTGAGTCGATGGGCGTACATTGTAAACCCTTCAGGAACTTAGCAAATTAGAATCTCTCTCGTTTATGCGTTCACCCTTCCAAGTATAGTTATTTATCTATGGTTCACCCCATCCCAAAGTAATGTCATTCGTGGTCTTCTGATGTCACATGGTCACAATACAATAAGATTTTGATCTTAAAGGATCAATCTGACAAAGAGAATTTAAACACTACGTTTACTTTGTGAGGATCTCCTTGAACGAAAATAATAATAATAATAACTTCAAACAAAATTTCATAAACATTTTAGATCAATATTATTTAGCAATTGACATGCTCCGCTACTTTTTGAAGTATAAATTATTTGTGAATAAGGAAAAAGAGATTTTTTAGTAGGAGCGGGAATTGAACCCGCGTCTTTTTCAATCCGGGGAAGTGCTCTAAGCCATTGAGCTATCCTACTGATCTTTCAATCATCACAATCTCCTCTTTACATTTGTATTACCACCAACGCCATCTATCCGCAAACATTACATGCATCCAATATAGTAAGTTTAATTTTGCAATTAAAATTCATACTATTAGATGGCGCGTTTTTTTGAAACATTTTAGATCTATATTTATTAGCAATTGACATGCTCCGCTAGCTTTCCTTTTTATTATTATTAAATGTCGTATATTAGGTAGGTAGGTATATATTATTATGTTTGCTATTGTAGGTATTTTTTTATGCTACTTGGGTGGCAATGAAGAATACGGCTCACATAATGGTAAGCGGCTACCTTAGCCTATAGAGGTCAGCAACACCAAAAGCATCACTCGTGCATCGCCAACTCTAACGAAAGGTATAGGAGGTGTTTAGATATTTTTTTTATTTATATTTTTAGCATTTGACATGCTTAGCACTATACATTAAACACAAAGTGAAAAATGTGAAATCGAAAATAACAGTCAGGAGCAGGATTTGAACCTGCATCTTCTGGATTCCGTCCAGATGCTTTACCAATTCAGCCATCCTGACAATTGCTCCTGACTGCTAATTTCGATAACACATCATACTTAACGTCTTTGGGTGACGTCTGCGCCATCTGTCGGAAGTATTTTCATACATTATACCGACCAGAAACTTAATTTTACAATTAAGATTTCACCTAATAATGACGCAAACCCTTTAAATATTTAGATATTTTTTTTATTTATATTTTTAGCATTTGACATGCTTAGCACTATACATTAAACACAAAGTGAAAAATGTGAAATCGAAAATAACAGTCAGGAGCAGGATTTGAACCTGCATCTTCTGGATTCCGTCCAGATGCTTTACCAATTCAGCCATCCTGACAATTGCTCCTGACTGCTAATTTCGATAACACATCATACTTAACGTCTTTGGGTGACGTCTGCGCCACCTGTCGGAAGTATTTTCATACATTATACCGACCAGGTAAACTTAATTTTACAATTAAGATTTCACCTAATAATGACGCAAACCCTTTAAATATTTAGATATTTTTTTTATTTATATTTTTAGCATTTGACATGCTTAGCACTATACATTAAACACAAAGTGAAAAATGTGAAATCGAAAATAACAGTCAGGAGCAGGATTTGAACCTGCATCTTCTGGATTCCGTCCAGATGCTTTACCAATTCAGCCATCCTGACAATTGCTCCTGACTGCTAATTTCGATAACACATCATACTTAACGTCTTTGGGTGACGTCTGCGCCATCTGTCGGAAGTATTTTCATACATTATACCGACCAGGTAAACTTAATTTTACAATTAAGATTTCACCTAATAATGACGCAAACCCTTTAAATATTTAGATATTTTTTTTATTTATATTTTTAGCATTTGACATGCTTAGCACTATACATTAAACACAAAGTGAAAAATGTGAAATCGAAAATAACAGTCAGGAGCAGGATTTGAACCTGCATCTTCTGGATTCCGTCCAGATGCTTTACCAATTCAGCCATCCTGACAATTGCTCCTGACTGCTAATTTCGATAACACATCATACTTAACGTCTTTGGGTGACGTCTGCGCCATCTGTCGGAAGTATTTTCATACATTATACCGACCAGGTAAACTTAATTTTACAATTAAGATTTCACCTAATAATGACGCAAACCCTTTAAATATTTAGATATTTTTTTTATTTATATTTTTAGCATTTGACATGCTTAGCACTATACATTAAACACAAAGTGAAAAATGTGAAATCGAAAATAACAGTCAGGAGCAGGATTTGAACCTGCATCTTCTGGATTCCGTCCAGATGCTTTACCAATTCAGCCATCCTGACAATTGCTCCTGACTGCTAATTTCGATAACACATCATACTTAACGTCTTTGGGTGACGTCTGCGCCATCTGTCGGAAGTATTTTCATACATTATACCGACCAGGTAAACTTAATTTTACAATTAAGATTTCACCTAATAATGACGCAAACCCTTTAAATATTTAGATATTTTTTTTATTTATATTTTTAGCATTTGACATGCTTAGCACTATACATTAAACACAAAGTGAAAAATGTGAAATCGAAAATAACAGTCAGGAGCAGGATTTGAACCTGCATCTTCTGGATTCCGTCCAGATGCTTTACCAATTCAGCCATCCTGACAATTGCTCCTGACTGCTAATTTCGATAACACATCATACTTAACGTCTTTGGGTGACGTCTGCGCCATCTGTCGGAAGTATTTTCATACATTATACCGACCAGGTAAACTTAATTTTACAATTAAGATTTCACCTAATAATGACGCAAACCCTTTAAATATTTAGATATTTTTTTTATTTATATTTTTAGCATTTGACATGCTTAGCACTATACATTAAACACAAAGTGAAAAATGTGAAATCGAAAATAACAGTCAGGAGCAGGATTTGAACCTGCATCTTCTGGATTCCGTCCAGATGCTTTACCAATTCAGCCATCCTGACAATTGCTCCTGACTGCTAATTTCGATAACACATCATACTTAACGTCTTTGGGTGACGTCTGCGCCATCTGTCGGAAGTATTTTCATACATTATACCGACCAGGTAAACTTAATTTTACAATTAAGATTTCACCTAATAATGACGCAAACCCTTTAAATATTTAGATATTTTTTTTTTATTTATATTTTTAGCATTTGACATGCTTAGCACTATACATTAAACACAAAGTGAAAAATGTGAAATCGAAAATAACAGTCAGGAGCAGGATTTGAACCTGCATCTTCTGGATTCCGTCCAGATGCTTTACCAATTCAGCCATCCTGACAATTGCTCCTGACTGCTAATTTCGATAACACATCATACTTAACGTCTTTGGGTGACGTCTGCGCCATCTGTCGGAAGTATTTTCATACATTATACCGACCAGGTAAACTTAATTTTACAATTAAGATTTCACCTAATAATGACGCAAACCCTTTAAATATTTAGATATTTTTTTTATTTATATTTTTAGCATTTGACATGCTTAGCACTATACATTAAACACAAAGTGAAAAATGTGAAATCGAAAATAACAGTCAGGAGCAGGATTTGAACCTGCATCTTCTGGATTCCGTCCAGATGCTTTACCAATTCAGCCATCCTGACAATTGCTCCTGACTGCTAATTTCGATAACACATCATACTTAACGTCTTTGGGTGACGTCTGCGCCATCTGTCGGAAGTATTTTCATACATTATACCGACCAGGTAAACTTAATTTTACAATTAAGATTTCACCTAATAATGACGCAAACCCTTTAAATATTTAGATATGTTTTTTATTTATATTTTTAGCATTTGACATGCTTAGCACTATACATTAAACACAAAGTGAAAAATGTGAAATCGAAAATAACAGTCAGGAGCAGGATTTGAACCTGCATCTTCTGGATTCCGTCCAGATGCTTTACCAATTCAGCCATCCTGACAATTGCTCCTGACTGCTAATTTCGATAACACATCATACTTAACGTCTTTGGGTGACGTCTGCGCCATCTGTCGGAAGTATTTTCATACATTATACCGACCAGGTAAACTTAATTTTACAATTAAGATTTCACCTAATAATGACGCAAACCCTTTAAATATTTAGATATTTTTTTTATTTATATTTTTAGCATTTGACATGCTTAGCACTATACATTAAACACAAAGTCGGTATAATGTATGAAAATACTTCCGACAGATGGCGCAGACGTCACCCAAAGACGTTAAGTATGATGTGTTATCGAAATTAGCAGTCAGGAGCAATTGTCAGGATGGCTGAATTGGTAAAGCATCTGGACGGAATCCAGAAGATGCAGGTTCAAATCCTGCTCCTGACTGTTATTTTCGATTTCACATTTTTCACTTTGTGTTTAATGTATAGTGCTAAGCATGTCAAATGCTAAAAATATAAATAAAAAAAAAATATCTAAATATTTAAAGGGTTTGCGTCATTATTAGGTGAAATCTTAATTGTAAAATTAAGTTTACCTGGTCGGTATAATGTATGAAAATACTTCCGACAGATGGCGCAGACGTCACCCAAAGACGTTAAGTATGATGTGTTATCGAAATTAGCAGTCAGGAGCAATTGTCAGGATGGCTGAATTGGTAAAGCATCTGGACGGAATCCAGAAGATGCAGGTTCAAATCCTGCTCCTGACTGTTATTTTCGATTTCACATTTTTCACTTTGTGTTTAATGTATAGTGCTAAGCATGTCAAATGCTAAAAATATAAATAAAAAAAATATCTAAATATTTAAAGGGTTTGCGTCATTATTAGGTGAAATCTTAATTGTAAAATTAAGTTTACCTGGTCGGTATAATGTATGAAAATACTTCCGACAGATGGCGCAGACGTCACCCAAAGACGTTAAGTATGATGTGTTATCGAAATTAGCAGTCAGGAGCAATTGTCAGGATGGCTGAATTGGTAAAGCATCTGGACGGAATCCAGAAGATGCAGGTTCAAATCCTGCTCCTGACTGTTATTTTCGATTTCACATTTTTCACTTTGTGTTTAATGTATAGTGCTAAGCATGTCAAATGCTAAAAATATAAATAAAAAAAATATCTAAATATTTAAAGGGTTTGCGTCATTATTAGGTGAAATCTTAATTGTAAAATTAAGTTTACCTGGTCGGTATAATGTATGAAAATACTTCCGACAGATGGCGCAGACGTCACCCAAAGACGTTAAGTATGATGTGTTATCGAAATTAGCAGTCAGGAGCAATTGTCAGGATGGCTGAATTGGTAAAGCATCTGGACGGAATCCAGAAGATGCAGGTTCAAATCCTGCTCCTGACTGTTATTTTCGATTTCACATTTTTCACTTTGTGTTTAATGTATAGTGCTAAGCATGTCAAATGCTAAAAATATAAATAAAAAAAATATCTAAATATTTAAAGGGTTTGCGTCATTATTAGGTGAAATCTTAATTGTAAAATTAAGTTTACCTGGTCGGTATAATGTATGAAAATACTTCCGACAGATGGCGCAGACGTCACCCAAAGACGTTAAGTATGATGTGTTATCGAAATTAGCAGTCAGGAGCAATTGTCAGGATGGCTGAATTGGTAAAGCATCTCGACGGAATCCAGAAGATGCAGGTTCAAATCCTGCTCCTGACTGTTATTTTCGATTTCACATTTTTCACTTTGTGTTTAATGTATAGTGCTAAGCATGTCAAATGCTAAAAATATAAATAAAAAAAATATCTAAATATTTAAAGGGTTTGCGTCATTATTAGGTGAAATCTTAATTGTAAAATTAAGTTTACCTGGTCGGTATAATGTATGAAAATACTTCCGACAGATGGCGCAGACGTTACCCAAAGACGTTAAGTATGATGTGTTATCGAAATTAGCAGTCAGGAGCAATTGTCAGGATGGCTGAATTGGTAAAGCATCTGGACGGAATCCAGAAGATGCAGGTTCAAATCCTGCTCCTGACTGTTATTTTCGATTTCACATTTTTCACTTTGTGTTTAATGTATAGTGCTAAGCATGTCAAATGCTAAAAATATAAATAAAAAAAATATCTAAATATTTAAAGGGTTTGCGTCATTATTAGGTGAAATCTTAATTGTAAAATTAAGTTTACCTGGTCGGTATAATGTATGAAAATACTTCCGACAGATGGCGCAGACGTCACCCAAAGACGTTAAGTATGATGTGTTATCGAAATTAGCAGTCAGGAGCAATTGTCAGGATGGCTGAATTGGTAAAGCATCTGGACGGAAACCAGAAGATGCAGGTTCAAATCCTGCTCCTGACTGTTATTTTCGATTTCACATTTTTCACTTTGTGTTTAATGTATAGTGCTAAGCATGTCAAATGCTAAAAATATAAATAAAAAAAATATCTAAATATTTAAAGGGTTTGCTTCATTATTAGGTGAAATCTTAATTGTAAAATTAAGTTTACCTGGTCGGTATAATGTATGAAAATACTTCCGACAGATGGCGCAGACGTCACCCAAAGACGTTAAGTATGATGTGTTATCGAAATTAGCAGTCAGGAGCAATTGTCAGGATGGCTGAATTGGTAAAGCATCTGGACGGAATCCAGAAGATGCAGGTTCAAATCCTGCTCCTGACTGTTATTTTCGATTTCACATTTTTCACTTTGTGTTTAATGTATAGTGCTAAGCATGTCAAATGCTAAAAATATAAATAAAAAAAATATCTAAATATTTAAAGGGTTTGCGTCATTATTAGGTGAAATCTTAATTGTAAAATTAAGTTTACCTGGTCGGTATAATGTATGAAAATACTTCCGACAGATGGCGCAGACGTCACCCAAAGACGTTAAGTATGATGTGTTATCGAAATTAGCAGTCAGGAGCAATTGTCAGGATGGCTGAATTGGTAAAGCATCTGGACGGAATCCAGAAGATGCAGGTTCAAATCCTGCTCCTGACTGTTATTTTCGATTTCACATTTTTCACTTTGTGTTTAATGTATAGTGCTAAGCATGTCAAATGCTAAAAATATAAATAAAAAAAATATCTAAATATTTAAAGGGTTTGCGTCATTATTAGGTGAAATCTTAATTGTAAAATTAAGTTTACCTGGTCGGTATAATGTATGAAAATACTTCCGACAGATGGCGCAGACGTCACCCAAAGACGTTAAGTATGATGTGTTATCGAAATTAGCAGTCAGGAGCAATTGTCAGGATGGCTGAATTGGTAAAGCATCTGGACGGAATCCAGAAGATGCAGGTTCAAATCCTGCTCCTGACTGTTATTTTCGATTTCACATTTTTCACTTTGTGTTTAAGGTATAGGAGGTGCATAGGAAGAATAATAAGCCGGCCCCTTCATGCTGGAATAAGCAACGCTCTAATACTGGATTTTATCTAAGCTTGAGAAAAAATACTGTATTATCTCTCTGAACCTAAAAATACTGAACTTATTTCCATAAGTAGGTAGGTACATCATTTTCTAATGCTTTTAGATTTATATGCGATAACGGGAACCAAAGATATATTATCCAAAAAGTGAGTACTGGCTCGCTGGTGACCTTGTAATTATGGTCTTTACGTGTGTAATCAGAATTATTTAGTGGGTGAGGGCCCCAAACTACCCTGTTCGTTGCCCCGAACGACAGGGTGGGCAGTTAGGTACATTTTTTCTCACCTTAACAAAAAAAGACTATTAATTTCCATAGCACATTCATTTTTAACGTTTGGAACGATATCCAGGAGAAGCAGGTTCAAATCCTGCTTGTGTTTATCATGTTCTATTTAACATTTTCCGGCTTTCTGTTAAAAAAAATCATTAAGCTTTAAGCTTCGGGTTCATTGTAATAAGTTTTTCACCTCACAACATTATAATAGTACCTATGTGGTAGGGAATAAAACATTAATATTTAAAATTATTTCCAAGCCTTTATTCTGAACCGTCGAGGAACAATAACATCAGCGTCGTCTTTGCCAGGTTTCAATATATCTTTCTGCATTTCTACTATCATCCTCAACATGAAGTTGATAACTTGACTGCAGGTTCCATCACGAAGCCTCTGGAAGTCTTTGCGAGTGGGAAGACATCGGCCGCTGACCATCACGGTTTGTTGAGTCAATGATGCTAGCAGACGTTTTAAAATATCCACTTTTTTGTGAGCGGTTAGAGGACGGAGACGGGTGATAAAGTGTAGAAAATATTCCAGAAGTATTGTATCTTCCTGAAAACATTGAGTGTGATGAGAAGAATTTAGTATCAATCACAAATATTGTAAACGCGAAAGTTCGTATGTATGGATATATGAATGTTTAGTGTTCGTTACCTACTCTTTCACGCAAAAAGTAACTGAATGGATTTTAATTAATCTTTACAATAATATATCTTATACCACATAACACATAGGCTATACTCGTAATTTAGTCCGTGTGGGGCCGTCTTTATAATTGTCCCACCCCTCTCTACCCACGAGAGTCGTAAGAGCCGACTGAGGGAATACTAGGGGAGTGGGCAGCAGCACTCCCTCGAGTATTAACGACATCCACTGCAATCGCCAACCCGCCTGCCAAGCGTGGCGATTACGGCATTATCCGCCATGACGGGACCGCTCGCTGTGGCGTTCTCTTGGAGAGGCCAATGTCCAGCAGTGGACGTTGAAAGGCTGATGGATGGATAGATGGATATAATTTATAAAGATATTGTGTTAAATGTCCAAAATATAACGATAAATGTCAAATAAGTTGGTAAAAGTTCTGCCATCTGCGAGCTATTCTGGCGTGCGCCGCAAAAATCGTTATAATTAAACGTATAGAATGTATAACTTAAATAGTCCTACAAAAAAGGCTGCGACAGCATATATCTATCTTTTATGTGTAAGCCATTATCGCCAAAATAGTGAACCATTAATAATAAAGTCTAAGTGAAGTGAAGTCGCGGGCTGAATCTAGTCGAATATACATCCACAGCTAATCTCCTCAACAGCTGCACTGATTTGGATGGGGATCACTACTTTTATTTTGGAAAAATAATTTGGAATCTGCACTAAAAAAGAAAATAATTAAACTCCACGCGGATGAAGTTGGTATCAGCTAGCGTGAATATAAACTAAACGTTACTTAATATTATAATGTGCAACCACTACCAGCTACTCATGTATTTTACTGTCATCTAGGAAAGACTGTCAATTTTACTGTTTTCTGCTCAGAACTCGTCTGCGTGGACTACACATATTACTCTGTCAAGAAAGTACCGGGAAAAGATCAATAATACACAAAATTTTTGTTATTCATCCAAATTTATTTTATCACCTTCAAAGTATACTCCTTCAGAAACGATAGACTTACGTCAACGAATAATCCAATCATCAAAATTCCGGATTGAGTTCAGTTCTCGCCACGAATTCTCCTTTATGTCTTCTACCGATTGAAAACGGGTACCACGATGTGGTAATTTTAGTTTAGGGAAAAGAAAGAAGTCGGCTGGAGCCATATCTGGTGAATATGGTGGTTGCTCGATGGTATTTGTTGAGTGTTTGGACAAAAAAACATTCATAATGATGGCCTTGTGCGAAGGCGCATTATTGTGGTGCAAAATCCAAGAATTTTCTTTCCACAAATCTGGCCTTTTTCGTCAAATTTGCTCTCTTAAACGCCGCATAACGCTCAAATAATATTCTTTATTTACCGTTTGACCTTCTGGCAAGAATACCGAGTGCACAACATCGCGATAGTCAAAGAAAACAGTCAACATGAGTTTGACTTTTGATCGACTTTGGCGTGGTTTTTTTGGTTTCGGTTCAGTTGGAAGTCGCCACTCCGAAGCTTGTTGACTAGTTTGCATGTCAAACTCGTAAACCCACGTCTCGTCACCAGTAACAAAGCGTTTCATGAATGTTGGGTCGGAATTGACTTGTTCTAGCATGTCCTCAGTGACTCATGCGATTGAGTTTTTGGAGAAAATTCAGGTCTTTTGGGACTTTTTCGTTTATTTCCTTCACTTTTGCAATGTTAACTTCAGTTGCAGACGTTGATGGCCTACCAGAGCGAGGCAAATCTTCCATCACATCTCGACCGCTTTTAAATGCTTTGTACCACTCATAAGCACGTGTTTTTGATAAAGCCGATTCACCGTAAATCTTCTGTAACATTTTCAGTGACTCCGAACACGAAATTCCATTGACGATGCAAAATTTAAGACAAACTCTTTGTTCGATGTTTTTGTCGTCCATTATGAAATTCGCAATACACGCTAGATATGATATAACTAAAAACAGCACTGTATTTAATATAAATAACAGATGCAACTCAAACTCCGCGCCGAAATGGATAACAGTTGTGCCAATCTAACAACAACAAAAAAAACAAAAATTTCAATTTGGAACCATAAACAAATCATCCATTCCCAATACTTTCTTGACTGAATGTATACCATTTAGATACTCGTATATCCTGTAGGAACAGCTTATCGGGGTAAATATATGTGTTTACCCTGACCATAATTAATTTGCATAAGGTCATTTGGAAAAGTAGCTGTACCAGTGGAGCACACCACAAATTATTTATGAAAGTGGGAAAATAGAGATTTACTGCAATCAGAATTTAAATCCGTGTCCCTTCCAATCAGTGTTCCTGGACCGCTAAGCTATCTCAGTCACTCTTTTTCCATTTTCACAAATATTTTTTTGTATTATTAAAGTAGCTGTACTAAGTGATACAATACAAATCACAAAACAACTCTTAATTTTTTCGGGATACAAAGTATTCTATATGTTATTCTAGGGTCTTATCAATGTACCCACAAAATTTTATGCAAACCTGCTAAGTCGTGATTGCTGGACAAACTTACAAACATCTTCCGAAACATTTATAATAATTATCAGTAAGATTCATCTCTTGGGGCAATGTTTAGAAATAGAGTAGTGCCGTTACTGTGAACTACCCCTTTCCATTTACTCCAAAGACATTGATTCTTATATGCCCATACAAAATAGGTCTAAAAAAAAAATATACTCTCACGCCTGTATCCCCGAAAGGGTAGGCAGAGGTATATTACACACCCACGGTTCGCCAACTATGTTTAAGTCCCACGTAGATAATAGGGAGCGAGCCTATTGCCGTCTACCGGGTACATTTCCAAACTCCGGGCTGCTACTGAAAATTTTTCTTTTTACGAAAACGCTCAATAACGCTGCCCGACCCAGGGATCGAACCCGAGGCCTCATGATTACTCACACTAACGCTGCACTACCGAGGCAGCTTACCAAATAGGTACCTAGGGTTAATGCAGTTTTACCATATTCAACGCCAGTATACATGATTCCACATTATTTGCCCGTCCAACTATGATGGCCAGATCTTCTCTGTCTAGAATCGGTTCCTTCAAACCTTCCAACCATTCGAAAAGCAGACCTGTTAGGATCACTGGATCTACCTGTAGACAAATTTAAAATAGTAGATGACATAATAGTTAGTCTTTTAATTTTGGAAGGTCTCGAAGAAGATTTTTCTTGCCTGAAAGTAACCGAAACCGTAGTCAAAAATTTTGCCGGAGACCACTTATGGAATGAAATAGAAAATTTACTTTTGGGGCAGCAACTAAGTTAGTTCTTATGAGACATTTCAAAGGCTCTATTCTTGCATACATCTCTCTCTTCCTTAACATTCATAATTCCCTTCATACACGCCCGCCGGTTTCGGAGACTCCTTACTCCACCTTCCTTCGATACATGACCAACTTGGTCTAGGTAGGTTAGTCTCAAGTCTCCCTCTGTAGCTACATCCTTCCACTTTCGCATTGTATATCTTCTTAACCAATTGCTCGGCAGGCACTTTCCACATGTATTATCCTCCTCAAACACCAAAATACTGGTTGGTGATCGCAGCTGTCCCTGGTTCAACAAAGCCTATTTATACTTCACACCCAGAAAACGACTTAAAAGCACAAGTATGCCTTGACGTGGAGTATTGCTGGGCAGGTGCATCAAAATACCAGATCAACCCACTTGACTCCCTGCAAAGACGTGTTGCCCGAGTGGACTGGAGTCGTTGTAAATATCGAATTTTTACGTTTTCTTTTAAACTTTTTTTATTTTGGACGTCTCTCACGACATGCAAAATATAGGACATTGGTAGTATCGCGATCCTTTATTAGTATGTTGCTCTGATATTTGAACACGTACCTCTTTACTAATCCTGTCCAATGCTTCCCTGTGCTGGTTGATGTCGTTGCGTAGTTCTTTTAGGTATTTCATCCTGTCCCCAGGAAGACTGTTGTGGTCTACCATAAACGCCTGTACGATTAGAAAATATAATAGGTGCTAGGTACTAGGACCTTTATAAATAGTGCCAGCATCTTATGGTTTAATCATAGAGATAGGATGATGTGACTATAATGAATCCCAAACATCGTGATAGTACTAATTAAATATGATAGACTCCTTAAAAGGAAATATCAGAAAAGAAAAACTAAAATTAAAACCATAAACATTTGGCCAGTGTGATCTACTCCCTACACCTCTTATTTTTCAAGAGTGCAACATGATGGTTGTAACATAGTTTCACGCCTGTATTCCCCGAAGGGGTAGGCAGAGGTGTATTTTTTACACAACCACGATTCGCCAGCTATGTTAAGCCCCACGTAATAGGGGGCGAGCCTATTGCCGTCTACCGGGCACATTTCCAAACTCCGGGCTGCTACTGAGAATTTTTATTTTACGATTAAGCTCAATAACACTGTCCTACCCGGGAATCGAACCCGAGACATCATGATCAGCAGTCGCTTACATTACCGCTGCACCACCGAGGCAGTAAAGAAAGTACTGTTAAAAAGTATTGGTAAAATCACTTATGCATGTATTACTTTAGTAGGGTTCAGGAGCTTTATTTCCTTTTTTACAAATAAATTTTCTTGATGATTAAGACTCAGAGGTATAATGAATGTTTGATCTGTATTTTAGCACTTGACATGCTCAGCTACTTTGAAGAACAAATTATTTGTGAAATGTAGGAAAAGAGAACTTTAGTGTCGGTGGTTCTCTTTTTCCACATTTCATAAATAATTTGTTTTAAGTAGCTGAGCATGTCATGTAGTAAAATACATTCAGTCAAGAAAGTATTGGGAATGGATGATTTGTTTATGGTTCCAAATTCAAATTTTTGTTTTTTTTTGTTGTTATTAGATTGGCACAACTGTTATCCATTTTGGCGCGGCGTTTGAGTTGCATCTGTTATTTATATTAAATACAGTGCTGTTTTTAGTTATATCATATCTAGTGTGTATTGCGAATTTCATAACAACGTCTGCAACTGAAGTTAACATTGCAAAAGTGAAGGAAATAGTGACTGAAAATCCTCATTCCACTTTGAGAGAGATAGCCGCCGAACTTTCTGTGTCTCACGAGTCGATCCGTAGGTACCATTTTAAATAATCACTTGGGTAGGAAACATGTTTCCGCTCGGCTAGTCCCAAAAGACCTGAATTTAATCGCATGAGAGTCGCTGAGGACATGCTAGAACGAGTCAATTCCGACCCAAAATTCATTAAACGCATTGTTACTGATGACGAGACGTGGGTTTACGAGTTTGACATGCAAACTAGTCAACAAGCTTCGGAGTGGCGACTTCCAACTGAACCGAAATCGAAAAACCACGCCAAAGTCGCTCAAAAGTCGAACACATGTTGACTGTTTTCTTTGACTATTGCGGTTTTGTGCACTCGGAATTCTTGCCGAAAGGTCAAACGGTAAATAAAGAATATTATTTGAGCGTTATGCGGCGTTTAAGAGAGCAAATTCGACGAACAAGGCCAGATTTGTGGAAAGAAAATTCTTGGATTTTGCACCACGATAATGCGCCTTCGCACAAGGCCATCATTGTGAATGAATTTTTGTCCAAACACTCAACAAATACCATCGAGCAACCACCATATTCACCAGATACGGCTCCAGCCGACTTCTTTGTTTTCCCTAAACTCAAATTACCACTTCGTGGCACCCGTTTCCTATCGGTAGAAGACATAAAGGAGAATTTGCGGAGAGAACTGAATTCAATTCCGGAAACAGCGTTTAAAAAATGTTTTGATGATTGGATTATTCGTTGGTGTAAGTCTATCGTTTCTGAAGGAGCATACTTTGAAGGTGATAAAACAAATTTGGATGAATAACAAAAATTTTGTGTATTATTGATCTTTTCCCGGTACTTTCTTGACAGAGTAGTACAGTTTAAAAATGTTTAAAAAATCTCGCCATCAAATAAAATGAGTTTTAATTGCAAAATTAAACATACTATATTGGCTTAATGTATGTAAATGCATCCGAAAGGTGGCGTGGATCTTAAAGAGATAAACGTGATGTGGAGATGGGCTATGGCCGTTGGTCAGTGCGATGGCTTAGCGGTTAGAGAACTTCCCCGGATTGGAAGGGACGCAGGTTCGGTTCCCGCTCGCACTGAAGTTCTTTTTCCACATTTCACAAATAATTTGTATAATGAGTTATTATTATGGTTATGGAGCCTTGGCCAGTCAACAAAAAATTATTGTGTTTTTCTGTCAAAGAAATTCTCAGTCTCAACTCGGAGTTAGGAAATTGCAGGTGTTTCACCCCTATACCCCGGAAAGCAGCCGTTGGTCCCCCACCTAATCTCTCTCCGGATAATTTGAAATGCGCCTTCATCGCTAGGAGCAGAGACTGCACTTTAATATTTCTTGCGTACTTGTCTAGTGTCAGTTGACACTAGTCGCCGTCACCAAAATCTCTCTGGAGATAGATATAATTATGGTAAAATATATTACACAACCTCATATATCTGGGCTGCTGGTATGCTGCCGTTACTAGAGGTGCCCGTTATCCTGGTCACAGTTTCCAAGTTCCTCTCGATATCTTCTTCAACTGGATCTCGCCATTCTACCATCGGCAACGTGTTCACATTTTCTGTAAGATAAAAAAAAAATAAAGCATCACGCCTGTATTCCCCGAAGTGGTTGGCAGAGGTGTATTACACACCCACGGTTCGCCAGCTATGTTTAAGTCCCACGTAATAGGCGCACCCTATTGCCGTCTACCGGGCACAATTCCAAACTCCGGGCTGCTACTGAGAATTCACGAAAAAGCTCAATAGCACTGCTCGACCCGGGGATCGAACCCGAGACCTCATGATCAGCAGTCACTCACACTACCACTGCACCACTGAGGCAGTTCTCTCAGTTTTTTCTGTAAGATATGAGGAATATTTACAGCCTATATTGGAGTGAAATTCATTACAATTTTGTTTCGTTATAATTTTACTACATATTAGATATAGGCCTCAATGGAGCGCCATAGTGAGGGGTCCTGTGACGCTTGCATACAACGGCTCCCTGCGACTCTTGGTGTGATAATCCACACTCCTTCTCTGATACTTCACTTTAAGTAGTATTATTACTTTATTTTTCTTCCCTCACGCTTTACAATACCGGTTTAATAGAATGGAGTGCTAATAAGTAGGTAGGTAGGTACTATATTTATAAACTAGTTTTTAGGTTATATGTCTGGTTCCCGATATAGTAGCAGGATAAAATGTATACCAGTTTTTAAATCTAACAGCTATCAAATAAAAAACGTTGCATAAAAATCCGTTCAGTAGTTCTTGCGTGATGCGCGGACGAACAAACAGACAAACATGCAAACAGATAAACAGACAATCTAAAAAATTGTGTATAGGCGTGCTATAGGTACATACCTAGAGCCTAATTAAGTCTTTTTTTTTTCTCAAATATCTTAAATGTACAGACACAGCTCTGTTACAGCTTTATAATCATTCCATTTTTTTTATTGCTTGTAGTGGCAGTCGAGCCACGGCCCATCTGATGGTAAATGGTAACCGTCACTCATGGACTCAACTATACCGAGAGTATTGTCAAGCCGCTGCTCACCATTTCATTTCACCGATATGAAATGAAAGAATAAACGGCTATCTCCTGCTACAGCCAAAATGCAATGATGTGCTTCATGGCCGGTCACACGGGAGATGGTGGTACCAACCCTCTCGGGCTCGATACCAAGTGAGTACTCCCACTTGGTACCCAGCCCTACCACCAGTCATACAATGGATGATAATTGCTTACTTCCCTTAGTCGCCTCATACGACACCCGTGGGAAAGAATGGGGTGGTGACACTTGTATTCTTAGTCTGTCACTACACGGACACGGATAAAAGTGCAAATCTAAATTATTTACCATATTCAGTAACTGCTTCTTCAGGAGTGGTCGGATCAGGTGGCATCGTCTTCCGAATGCAGTAGACCATGAATTTTTTATAAAACGGTCTGTTCTTTATGCTGAAATCCATCCCTATACTCTGGTGGCATCCGCATACTTTAAGAAGTCGCTCGCAGAGGCAGTAGACTATCTGAAAACAGTTTTATTTCAAATTTTTATGCAGATGTTCAGGGTGATGCCGGTGCCATATGTGGTCTAACAGATCAGCATTCGGTACCGGCATCCTCTGATGACATTAGTATGGATGAAGTTGAATGGGCGATTAGAAGTTTAAAAAATGGTAAGGCAGCGGGTATTGATATGGTGTCTGCTGAGATGATCAAGCTTGGAGGCTCATGTGTCTGGGAAATCTTCCTGATGCTTCTCAATTTATGTTGGAGCTCAGGAATGGTTCCCAAGGACTGGAGAAGCGCAGTCATCGTGCCCTTGTTTAAAAACAAGGGTTTACGTTATGACTGTGCAAACTACAGAGCCATAAGCTTGACCAGTTTGGCAGCCAAAGTGTATGTTAAGATTATTGAAAGGAGAATGAGGATGGTGTCTGATAAATTTTTGTGTGAGGCACAAGGAGGTTTCAGTTGTGGAAGGGGATGCATAGATTAAGTGTTTTCTCTGCGCAACATTGTGGAGAAGCATCTGGCTGTAGGCCAGAGGGTTTTCTGCAGTTTTGTGGATTTGGAGAACGCATTTGACACGGTTGTACGAAAGGAACTTTGGGACATTTTGCCGGAATATGGTATTAACGGTAGACTGCTACAAGCGGTGCAGTCCAGCTACATAGACTGCAGAGCTTGTGTGCGGCTGGATGATGGAATGTCACCTTGGTTTGATGTCAATATCGGCGTTAAACAGGGCTGCGTTCTATCAGCCAGTTTATCATATATCTCAATAAATGACTACAAAGGTTCAATGAAATGAATGTGGGAGTTCAGATGGGCGACTCAGTGGTTAGGTCTCTGCTATATGCAGGCGATGCGGTTTTATTAGCGCAGTCCACGGCTGACCTGCAATCCCTAGTCGACGTAATGGCAGAAGATTGTAAGAAAAGGGGCCTACGTGTGAATGTGAGCAAAACCAAAATAATGGTTTTTGAAAGAGAAGAAGCCAGAACAGATGTTAGAGTAGCAATAGGAAATGGTGTGCTAGAACAAGTGGATGAATTTGTATATCTTGTTGTCCCAATGACAACTTCTCGGCAGTCATCACCTCAGTCAGAAGGCACGTGTCGCAATACACAACACAGTGCTTGTCCCAACGTCATTGTATGGAAGCGAGAGTTGGGTATGCAAAAAGGAGCATGAGAGTAAAATCAATGCGGTCGAAATGCGATCTCTGCGGAGAATCTGTGGAGTGAGGCTGACTGACCGCATTCGTAACGATGAAGTAAAAGAGCGAGTAGGTATGAAAGAGAGTATTGGTGTAAAGATGCGAAAGGGAATGCTCCGATGGTTCGGACATGTGGAAATAATGCAGGACGAGCGACTGGTTAAGAAGATATACAATGCGAAAGTGGAAGGATGTAGGTACAGGGGGAGACCGAGACTCACCTACCTAGACCAAATCGGTCATGTATTGAAGGAAGGTGGAGTCAGGAGTCTCCCAAACCGGCGAGCGTGTATGAAGAGAGTTATGAATGTTGAGGAAGCGAGAGATGTATGCAAGAATAGAACCTCTTGGCACTCTGTTCTCTCTGCCTACCCCGCAAGGGAAATGGCGTGATGATAAGTAAGTAAGTTGCTAATGATGGCAGACGAGTCACGGCCCAACTGATGGTAAGTGGTAACCGTCGCTCATGGACTCAACTGTACCGAGAGTATTGTCGAGCTGCTGCGCACCATTTCATTTCTAAGATTTGAAATTAAAGAATAAATGGCTATCTTCTACTACAGCCAAAACATACTGACGTGCTTCATGACCGGTCACATAGGAGACGGTGATACCAACCCGCTCGGGTCTGATAGCATGTGAGTATTCCCATTTGGTACCCAGCCCTACCACCAGTAATGCAATGGGTGATAATTGCTTACTTCCCTTAGTCGCCTTGACCAGCGGGAAAGGATGGGGTGGTGACACTTGTATTCTTAGTCCATCACAACACGGTCTGCTATCTGCTTATAACGTTGCTTAGTTCCCCTTATCTTTCCTTACCCTTCTCCTTATGAGGCGAATACTTCTACTGCACATCGCATAACACACACATGCAAGTAAGTCTGTTGGTCCGCGATCTTCTTTTAAACTACGCAACGAAATTTAAATTGGTTTTCATTGTCACTTAGATAATTTTTCAAAGAAAGATTGACCAAGGTTAATCAAATGTACGTACTAAACGTACATTTGCCATGTTTTTATTAACTCGCTTTCATGTGTTTGTCCGGGTGGAGTTTTGTACCTAATTGATTTTAAACTAACTTCCCGATGAGCTAGACACTTGAAATTTGGTCCATAGCTCAGAAGTGGATGACAATGCATGAAAATGTGAAAAAAGAAGAAAATAATAATAAAACAAAACAATAACTTTTAACGTTTTATAACGGAAAATTTTATACTTTTTAGTCTGTAATAAAAATATTGTACATTATTTTTTTTATGTTAGTATTTATTGATAAGCATAATGCGCCTATAGACCCGTTATATGTGTTGTAATAATACATCCCATTTAATGAAATGTTTCTTAATCGAGCCAGGGAAATATCAATTTGTGGTACACGCTGTCTTAAAGACATAGGCACTTTAAAGCTGCGCGTCCATTGTTCAAAACTTTGACACCGGAAAAACCATAGATTGTGTGGCAAAACTTTGACACCGGAATTATCCGTTGCGGTAATACTCTTAAGTTCGACTTTTTGTTCCTTTTGTTTATCATATACTTCCTCGGTGGTGTAGCGGTAGTGTATGCGACTGCTAATCATGAGGTCTCGGGTTCGATCCCCGGGTCGGGCAAAGTTATTGAGCTTTTTCCTAAAAAGAAACATTTTCAGTAGCAGCCCGGAGTTTGGAAATGTGCCCGGTAGACGTCAATAAGCTCGCCCTCTATTATGTGGGACTCAAACATAGCTGGCGAGTCGTGGGTGTGTAATACACCTCTGCCTACCCCTTCGGGGAATACAGGCGTGATGCTATGTTTTTTTTTGTTTTTATTATAAACAAACGTTTTTTTTTTAATGCAATGACCAAAAAATATATTTAAAATAAAAAAAAATATATAGCTATCTATTACACTATTTTTATGCTAAGCGTCCATTTTTCCGCGCCAACCGCAACGCACGACCGCACGCACCGCATTTGCCGAAAGTGTGCGTCCACTGGTCCACAGCGGCCGCAACGGATAATTCCGGTGTCAAAGTTTTGCCACACAATCTATGGTTTTTCCGGTGTCAAAGTTTTGAACAATGGACGCGCAGCTTTAAAGTGCCTATGTCTTTAAGACAGCGTGTACCACAAATTGATATTTCCCTGGCTCGATTAAGAAACATTTCATTAAATGGGATGTATTATTACAACACATATAACGGGTCTATAGGCGCATTATGCTTATCAATAAATACTAACATAAAAAAAATAATGTACAGTATTTTTATTACAGACTAAAAAGTATAAAATTTTCCGTTATAAAACGTTAAAAGTTATTGTTTTGTTTTATTATTATTTTCTTCTTTTTTCACATTTTCATGCATTGTCATCCACTTCTGAGCTATGGACCAAATTTCAAGTGTCTAGCTCATCGGGAAGTTAGTTTAAAATCAATTAGGTACAAAACTCCACCCGGACAAACACATGAAAGCGAGTTAATAAAAACATGGCAAATGTACGTTTAGTACGTACATTTGATTAATCTTGGTCAATCTTTCTTTGAAAAATTATCTAAGTGACAATGAAAACCAATTTAAATTTCGTTGCGTAGTTTAAAAGAAGATCGCGGACCAACAGACTTACTTGCATGTGTGTGTTATGCGATGTGCAGTAGAAGTATTCGCCTCATAAGGTAAGGAAAGATAAGGGGAACTAAGCAACGTTATAAGCAGATAGCAGACCGTGTTGTGATGGACTAAGAATACAAGTGTCACCACCCCATCCTTTCCCGCTGGTCAAGGCGACTAAGGGAAGTAAGCATCACCCATTGCATTACTGGTGGTAGGGCTGGGTACCAAATGGGAATACTCACATGCTATCAGACCCGAGCGGGTTGGTATCACCGTCTCCTGTGTGACTGGTCATGAAGCACGTCAGTATGTTTTGTCTGTAGTAGAAGATAGCCATTTATTCTTTCATTTCAAATCTTAGAAATGAAATGGTGCGCTGCAGGTCGACAATACTCTCGGTACAGTTGAGTCCATGAGCGACGGTTACCACTTACCATCAGTTGGACCGTCTCGTCTGCCATCATTAGCAACTTACTTACTTATCATCACGCCATTTCCCTTGCAGGGTAGGCAGAGAGAACAGAGTGCCAAGAGGTTCTATTCTTGCATACATCTCTCGCTTCCTCAACATTCATAACTCTCTTCATACACGCTCGCCGGTTTGGGAGACTCCTGACTCCACCTTCCTTCAATACATGACCAATTTGGTCTAGGTAGGTGAGTCTCGGTCTCCCCCTGTACCTACATCCTTCCACTTTCGCATTGTATATCTTCTTAACCAGTCGCTCGTCCTGCATTATTTCCACATGTCCGAACCATCGGAGCATTCCCTTTCGCATCTTTACACCAATACTCTCTTTCATACCTACTCGCTCTTTTACGTCATCGTTACGAATGCGGTCAGTCAGCCTCACTCCACAGATTCTCCGCAGAGATCGCATTTCAACCGCATTGATTTTACTCTCATGCTCCTTTTTGCATACCCAACTCTCGCTTCCATACAATAACGTTGGGACAAGCACTGTGTTGTGTATTGCGACACGTGCCTTCTGACTGAGGTGATGACTGCCGAGAAGTTGTCATTGGGACAACAAGATATACAAATTCATCCACTTGTTCTAGCACACCATTTCCTATTGCTACTCTAACATCTGTTCTGGCTTCTTCTCTTTCAAAAACCATTATTTTGGTTTTGCTCACATTCACACGTAGGCCCCTTTTCTTACAATCTTCTGCCATTACGTCGACTAGGGATTGCAGGTCAGCCGTGGACTGCGCTAATAAAACCGCATCGCCTGCATATAGCAGAGACCTAACCACTGAGTCGCCCATCTGAACTCCCACATTCATTTCATTGAACCTTTGTAGTCATTTATTGAGATATATGATAAACTGGCTGATAGAACGCAGCCCTGTTTAACGCCGATATTGACATCAAACCAAGGTGACATTCCATCATCCAGCCGCACACAAGCTCTGCAGTCTATGTAGCTGGACTGCACCGCTTGTAGCAGTCTACCGTTAATACCATATTCCGGCAAAATGTCCCTAAGTTCCTTTCGTACAACCGTGTCAAATGCGTTCTCCAAATCCACAAAACTGCAGAAAACCCTCTGGCCTACAGCCAGATGCTTCTCCACAATGTTGCGCAGAGAAAACTCATGATTAGCAGTCGCATACACTACCGCTACACCACCGAGGAAGTATATGATAAACAAAAGGAACAAAAAGTCGAACTTAATACTCTTAAGTTGAGGGGCCCACAGATATACCCCATACTACCCTGTTCGTTGCCCCGAACGAAGAGCTGTGCCTTAAGGATTTTTTTTTCCCGCCTTTACAAAAAAAAGGAGTTTATCTGTGTTGCTGGGTGTTCTTCTCCGATCGAGCCGGCACATTCATGTTGGAATAAGCAAGGCTCTACCATGTACACACCTTTGCTTCAGAGTTAAATAAATATAAATATTCAAGGACATTTCACACAACGTCCTCTGGTCCGAACTAAGCTTAACATTTGTGATATGGGTACCAGATTACGGATATAATACATATATATTACTTTTTTTTTGTAAATACACATATTATAGAAAACGTCCAGGCGCAGTACAAATATCTGTGTTCATCACCCAAATAATTGTCCTGAGTGGGAATCGAACCCACGACCTCGTGCACGGAAGTCGGTAACACTACCGACTACGCCACGAGCCCCGTCGGTCGTCGTCGTAGTTCTTGTTAAAAGAACACTTACCTTGGGTAGTTCTTTGAATGCCCTTTCTTCAAGTCCGTGAAGCGTAGCCCGTTGTCTGTATAGATATTGCTTCAGCGTAAACTCTGACGTTTTCCTGTCTTTCGTCAGATTCATGGTTTCTCTGGATAAATGAGGAAATATTTATATAAGTAATGAATTGGAAACTTTATTATTATTCCCTAAGTTTTTCGCAGGTATATATTTTCCTACTACTGAAGGAATGTAATATGGTTCCGATGGCCTGCCAATAATGGCGCAGAGACGGCACACGGCGGGTTTATTTAGTGGGTGAGGGCCCCACACTACCCTGTTCGTTGCCCCGGACGACGGGGTGTGTGGTTAGGTACATTATTTCCCGCCTAAAACAAAAGTTTTTTATTTTCCTGATTATTTGCAACTGCCTCGGTGGTGCAGCCGTAGTGAAAGCGACAGCTGATCATGATATCTCGGGTTAGATCCCCGGGTCTACATTCCATTATCTTTTTTGTCAGTCGTCAGTCTACAAGCTGTGTGTTGTCTAAGTAACCTATATACATAATACTTCCTGATATTTACGCGAATGTCACTATCCCGACGTTTCGAATACTTTAATTTTTTTCTAATATATTAATGAAATGTGATTTTTAATGTCTAGTATATAAATTAATAGAATTTGAATGAATTTGTTTTACATACATTCAGTCAAGAAAGTATTGGGAATGGATGATTTGTTTATGGTTCCAAATTCAAATTTTTGTTTTATTTGTTGTTGTTAGATTGGCACAACTGTTATCCATTTCGGCGCGGAGTTTGAGTTGCATCTGTTATTTATATTAAATACAGTGCTGTTTTTAGTTATATCATATCTAGCATGTATTGCGAATTTCATAATGGACAAAAACATCGAACAAAGAGTTTGTCTTAAATTTTGCATCGCCAATGGAATTTCGTGTTCGGAGTCACTGAAAATGTTACAGAAGGCTTACGGTGAATCGACTTTATCAAAAACACTTGCTTATGAGTAGTACAAAGCGTTTATAAGCGGTCGAGATGTGATGGAAGATTTGCCTCGCTCTGGTAGACCATCAACGTCTGCAACTGAAGTTAACATTGCAAAAGTGAAGTAAATAGTGACCGAAAATCCTCATTCAAATTTGAGAGAGATAGCCGCCGAACTTTCTGTATCTCACGAGTCGATCCGTACCATTTTACCATCATTGTGAATGAATTTTTGTCCAAACACTCAACAAATACCATCAAGCAACCACCATATTCACCAGATATGGCTCTAGCCGACTTCTTTCTTTTTCCTATACTCAAATTACCACTTCGTGGCACCCGTTTTCAATCGGTAGTAGACATAAAGGAGAATTCGCGGCGAGAACTGAACTCAATTCCGGAAACAGCGTTTAAAAAATGTTTTGATGATTGGATTATTCGTTGGCGTAAGTCTATCGTTTCTGAAGGAGCATACTTTGAAGGTGACAAAATTAATTTGGATGAATAACAAAATTTTTGTGTATTATTGATCTTTTCCCGGTACTTTCTTGACAGAGTAGTATTATAAATAGCAAGATTTATATATTATTTTTGATTTAAAAATTCTTTTACCATTAGAATGCTACATTATCCCTAAGTAATATAATATTTATTACTAGAAAATATATTAATAATATAAAGAGGAAAGACATGCATTTTTATTTATTTATTTATGTACACACACATAGTAACACATATATAAACTTAATTATATATTCGAAGCTTCATGCTTCAGATATATACAACATGGTATTACTTTCATCCTACTGGCAACACTGCACGTTTTTAGTGAAATAAAAATACATTTTTGACATCTCTCTAGTGGCAACCCTCACCGTACCTCAGCTCCTCATTCTTTTATCGTGCACGGCAACGAATACACGTTCCAAATATAAAAATGTCTAAACGTAGCGCAGAAGAAAAAATTAAGTTATACCACGAAAAAATTCGTAAATTACAACACAAAAGTGAAAAAGAGCGGCGTCGTACATACGATGATTAATAGCATCATCATTATATGATTCCGAAGATGATCTGGGTGAGTTAAGAAAAATATTTTTGAAGTACCACCTTCATTTTGAATATAGCGTTTGAAACTAGCCTAGGTGTTAGCTGTAAGCTAACACGTGGTTTAGTATGACGCATGAGAATTGCCTAGAGATTGACTGCGGGTCAATACCGAAGTATCTAAACCTGATCGTTGCCCCAAACGACAGGGTGTATGGTTAGTTACATTTCCCTGCCTTAACACAGTTTATTAACTAAATAAAATCACTATAATAGTAGATAAAGTGGGCATATATTTATTAAATTTACCTCGCATTACCCTCACAATAATCTCAAGATGTTGCTAAATGCCCGTCCCGACATTATCGTTCCTTAATATCTACCCTTTAATTTTTTTTTAACCAATATCGTTTTCTTTTTGCAGAAAACGGAACAACTCGTATCGATTACTCGGCGCCTACCATGGCACCATCAACGATACCGCAACCGGTGACACCACCGGACGCCACGATCTTATCGCCTTCTGCGGTTTCACCGCCCCCGGTGCTGCCCGGCAGTGAAGTTCCGCTCCTGCCCCCGAACGAAGACGTTCCCCAGGAACCTAGGGATCTTTCGCCAGAGCTTGATCCACAATTACTAGAAGCTCTAGGAGAACCGTCGGAGGATGCCGCAGCATATGGCCCAAACATACAGGATAAGCTAGCAGAAGGCTGACTCCCTATTCTTAAAAAAGGGCTGCAACGTGAGGTGAAAGAAAAGCTAGGCCTAGGCATAACCTGTATGAACAGGGCTATGATATTGCTAGTGATGACAAAATTCAGGCCATGAAATTACTCTCAGATGGATGTCGCATTTTAACCGACCTTCACTTTATTGAAACACTATCAAAGACTAAACTAATCACCCCCGGATTAGATAAAGCAATTTTGTCGATTTTACAAGGTCACGAGAGAGATGATAACTTATTTGGTAGCTCATTATCAGAAAAAATAAAAGCCTCTAAGGCTATTGAAAAACAAGGACAACAAATTAAGAACTCTGGCCCAGTGAAGACTATCTTATCTAGTGGCTCTGCCACCTCTGTTCCCAGGCCACGGGGAAACTGGATGGGCCCTCCTCGGTACCAGCACTCGTCGAGTCGAGGGGGGCGCACTGCTCCGCACTGGAATCAATATCGACGCAGCCTACAAGCAGCGACTCTCGGGGCACCTCCGCCACCCATCCGACAGCTAACCTCTGCGGTGGCTACCAAAAGGCGTGCTCCACCTCAGTAATGCAGGTACATGCCGGTAGGTTACAACACTACTATGACTGTTGGCTTAAAATTACAAATAACTCGATTATACTTAATTGGATTCGAAACGGCTATAGTATACCATTTAGCAGACCAGTATTTCAAAACAAAATTCCTAATAATATTTTTTCAACAAAAGACAAGCAAAATATGGCAATAGTTATTTAAAATATATCTAGGGGCTATAAAACAATGTAAGCCACAAAATGATCAGTTTATATCTAGTATTTTTTTAGCACCTAAACCAAACGGTGGTCAAAGATTTATTAAATGTTAGAGAATTAAATAAATTTGTTGTTAAGGATCACTTTAAAATGGAAGATCATAGAACGGTTGATACCACAAAGTGGTTATATTGCTACTATAGATCTCAAAGAAGCTTATTTACTAGTTCCAGTCAGTGTTTCTCAACAAAAATACCTTAGATTTCAATACCAATACGAGAATTCACAAAATTTAACTTATGAATTTAACGCGATGCCTTATGGTTTGTCTTCGGCTCCACGAACCTTCACTAAGATAATGAGGGAAGCCATGAGTTACCTGAGATATAAAGGCTTTAAATCTGTTATATATCTTGATGATATTTTGTGTATAGGGGACAATTATGATGACTGTGTCACGGAAACCTTACATTTATTTGACTGTTTGGGTTCCGTTATAAACTATGAAAAAAGTTGCTTAGTACCTAAACAATGCTGTAAATTTTTAGGTTTTCTGTATAACTCGATAGACATGACAATATCTCTACCACCTGACAAACGTAACAATATATTTCAATTATTACAAAAGTTTTTAAAATTTCCTATTTGCTCTGTCCGCGATTTTGCGCACATGATAGGGGTTCTAACATCAGCATGCCCAGCTGTACGATACGGCTGGCTTTACACAAAGCAAATTGAGCGACAAAAATATATGGCGTTAATAGCCAATAACGATCAGTATGACGCGAAGTTCAAACCTAACGTTGAAATCCTACCAGATTTTACGTGGTGGATGAATAATATTATGTCGACTTCGAATCCATTAACAGTTCCAAATTATGATTTAGTATTGTATACAGAAGCGAGCCGAACAGGCTGGGGTGCTTATTGTGACAATAACTGTACCGGCGGTGACTGGATGGTTTCGGAATCTGAATATCATATAAACTACTTACAACTGTTAGCTGTTTTTTTGGGGTTGAAATGTTTTGCACGGGATAGACGAGATTGTAATATACTGTTATGTGTCGATAACATGACAGCTATGAGTTATATTAATAGAATGGGTGGGATTCAGTTCCCTCATTTTAATTATTTAACTAAAACTATTTGGCAATGGTGTGAGAAGCGAAATATTTGGATATACGCTTCCTATATTAACACCAAAGATAACGTAGAAGCGGATCTGGAATCTCGGAGAATAAATCCTGATATTGAATGGCAGCTATCAGATTTTCAGTTTGAAACAATTGTCGCCAAATTTGGTAAGCCCGTCATTGATTTGTTCGCTTCTCACACTAACACAAAGTATAAAACCTACGTCTCCTGGAGAGCGGACTCAGACGCTATAGCAGTAGACGCATTTACTTTAAATTGGAAATCAATATTTTTGTATGCATTTCCCCCATTTACAATGATTTTGAAATGTCTACAGAAAATTATTATGGACAAAGCTGAGGGTATTTTCGTTTTCCCTCAATGGCCATCTCAGCCATGGTTTCCACTGCATAATAGACTTATTTATTCAGAAATATTATACTTTAGCCCTGAAATTTTCTCATATTCCAGGACTCCACTGCCTCGTGCGAGGTTTACCCTGGGTGCAGCGCTGCTCTCAGGACGGCGTTCACAACAGAAGGAACCACTAACCAGGCTTTAGACTTAATGATGGCTTCTTTATCCCAAAATACTGTCTCAATACAATGGGACTTATAAATTATGGTGGCAGTTTTGCCATAATTATAGAATCAATCCTTACAGAGGTTCCTTATCTGCGATTACATTGTTTTTAACAGAACAATTTCATAAAGGTGCCGCGTATAGCTCTTTAAATAGCCACCGTTCCGCTTTATCATTGCTGGTTGGTAGCAACCTCACCACCAATGATCATGTTAAACGACTCCTCAAGGGTGTTTACAAACTTAGACCTGCGGCTCCAAGGTATTCATCTACTTGGGACCCCGAAATAGTATTGAATTACATAGGTGTGTGGTGAGTGTACACCGAATAGAAAACTCTCAATAGAAAAAAAATATATTAAAGTTAGTGACATTACTAGCCTTATGCACAGCACATAGAGTGCAAACGTTTTCATTGATTAAGTTAATAAATATAAAAATTGGGCCTTCCACAATATAAATAGGTATACCAGAGGTTATAAAAACATCAAGAGTGGCATGAGCAACCAGTATTAGTATTACCATACTTTAGTGAAAATGTAGTAATTTGCCCCGCCACGGCCTTGGAGGACTTCATCCTACTGGCAACACTGCACGTTTTTAGAGTGGAATAAAAATTCATTTTTGACATCTCTAGTGGCAACCCTCACCGTACCTCAGCTCCTCATTCTTTAGAGACTGTAAGAATACCTAACACAAAATTTAATTTGGGGTTTTGGGAGGGAGGGTGTATATATCTTCGCATGAAGCTTTCTCATATAATATTAATCGAACTTCACTTTTCGAGTTCGTTTAATCACATATTTAGAAATATTTGTACAAAGGTACTGCTTATTTCTTAAGAAATCTCTTCCAGCAGACCCGCGAGAGGAAACTTTGAAGTAAAAGAAGTGAATTGTGTGTAGGGGGACATAAACATACATACATTATATATATACTTCAATTTAAATACCCACAATATAATAATATGTATAAACACTTTTGTTGATTTGTTAGGAAAATCATACCATAGTATATAAGGAAATGACAAGGAAGTGGGGGAATCCCGATATCCACTGGAAGTGAATTCCATAGTCTTACTGCATGCAGTAAAAGAGTATGCATAGAAATCAGTTTTATGAGAAGGAACTTTTAGCATGGTACGAAGATTGGTCCTACAGCGTGCATCATTGGAACGGGCATAAGAGAAGCGCTCCCTGAGATATGACGGTGCAGTCTGATTATGTAGGATGTTATATATGTATAATAGTCTAGTGTTTCTACGAAGTCTAATTGGGAGCCACTGGAGTTCTTTTCGAAACAGTGAAACGTGGTCGTACTTTCGGAGATTAAATACAAAACGTACACATATATTTTGCAGCCTCTAGCTTATTTAGAAGTTCCCCAGTAGCATCTACATAGCAAGTATCTGCATAGTCGATAATAGGTTGAATGAGAGTTAGGGCAAGGGTGATTTTAGTTTTCAAAAGCAAGAACTTCTGAAGGCATTTCAAGGATTGAAAGGTGTAGTGTACCTAAGAAGGCTAACCTCATTGATATGTCTACTCCAGGATAAGGTGGTATTAAAGAGGACTCCAAGATACTTGACTGTGTCAGGGAATGGAATTGTTGTGCCAGAAAGCAATATGAAGCCCCGTTGAAGAATCTTGTAGATTATTGCGAAAATATCGACTACCTATGATTATGGCCTGAGATTTATCAGGATTTAAATGCAAACCATGACCAAACCTTTGGACCACTTACTTCTGCTGTCTAAATCATTATTAATAGCAGCTAAAGCTAAATTAATGTCAGTTTCCTTGAAATGCAAGTATAATTTCATATCGTCTGCGTACAGGAAAGTGAGAAGAGATATGCATTAAGACAGAATTTATGAAAATAGAAAACAGTAGAGGCGAGAGTACACCCCCTTGAGCTACGCTGACATTGAGGTTACTCCAATCGGAAAAGGCATCATCAAATCGTACACAAATTTTAGATTTTTGTAACAAATAAACACAAAAACTACTGAACCGATTTTTAAAATTCTTTCCCAATTAGAATGCTACATTATCCTTGAGTAACATAAGCAATATTTATTACTAAAAAAAAATAGAGATCCCTACTAAAACATAATGTAGGTTTGTGGATAAAAATATAAAATTTTACAAGGAAAATATAAACAGTAATTAGAAAAAGTCTTCATATGTCTTGCATAAAGATACATTTACTCTACGTTTATCTCAAAATGTTTAAAAAATAAATATCCACCTGTGCGAAGTCGGGACGGGCCGCTAGCTAGTCTAGCATAAATGCATTAAATAAGTAGATTAGTAGACACTTCTGCATGCGGAAGCCAAGCCTAGATCAGGAGATACCTATTTTAATGAATAGAGTGCAGGTTGATGGATTGGTGGACGCTCATACTTACTTTGAACTAAAAACCACTGTCTGAGGCAACATATAATGCTCGAATTGTTGCACGCACAGAATCTGACCCGACGTCTGGACTGACTTAGGTCTTTTCTTTCTCACCAGACGGATGGCATCGTTGGCTCTTATCCGCAAAGAGTAGACCAGGTAACATGCTATCAGGACTCCTGTTCGACCAAGGCCTGGAATATGAATTGTTTTTGATACAAGTTTACACAGAATTAAAATCCTAGTTCAATTACCACCCAATATAAACCCTAACCCCGTTTCTCTCTGCCTACTCCGCAAGGGAGATGGCGTGATGATAAGTAATATGAACCCATTTTTTGCCGCTGCCGATTACTGACAGAAATATTAAGTGGAGAGGTTTTCTTAGATTAGTTAAAGGGGCTCTGCTAAATATTATCCGTCAAGAAAATTTCATTGGTTATAGTAGCAGATGAGCTTTGGCCTAACTGATGGTAAGTGGTAACCACCGCTGATAGCCACTGGCTGGTGGTGGCACTCATGTCGTTTAAACAATACTGCCAAGCCACTCCTCAGTATTACAATTCGTGGATGAGAAATGACGGCTATTTCTTGCACATGTCACGGTCACACGGGAGACGGTGGTATGGATCCATTTGTTACCTATCTCTACCATTAGTAGTGCAATAGCTTCTCATGACCATGGGTTTCGTTTACCTCCCAAGGTCGTCTTATAAGATACCCGCGGGAAAGAATATGGTGGTGATACTTATATTCATAGTCCATCACACCACGGAGTAGGTAGGTACGATATGCTATCAAGACCAACAATGCATATAAATACTTTACGACGGTGGCTACGTATTTTAGTCCAGGTGTACTGAACAGTAGTTAGGTCGCTCCGATTCCATGAAATGGATCGTAGAGTGCTAACACTTCGTATTCTTAATATGGAAGAAGAATCTGAAACAATCGCAGGTAGCGATAATACCTCCAGGCTCATACGCGGATACCGCACGGTGTCGACGGAAGCGGCCTGCGCGTTGGCCGGAACCCCCCCGTGGGACTTGGAGGAGGAGGAGCTTTCCGAAGTGTATCGGCGGGCGTCGCAAGAGCGAGAGGTGGGTGGTCGTCCCTCACCCAGGGAGGTGGCCAGGTGGCAGGGCGATGCCCGCCGAGCTGCCATGGCCAGATGGAGGACACGGCTGGAAGCGCCCTGAGCCGGTCTCTGGACCGTAGGGGCGCTCCAGCCTGTGCTGGAGGAGTGGGCGGGGCGACGGCACAGAGTCCTTACCTTCCGACTGGTGCAGGTGCTGTCGGGGCACGGTTGCTTCGGCAGATATCTGCACATAGTTGCAAGGAGGGAAGCGACTCCGGGCTGTCACCATTGTCGCTGCGACGAGGACACGGCGCAGCACACGCTCGAGTCGTGCCCGGCTTGGGGCGGGCAGCGCCGTGAACTCGTCGCGGCAATAGGGGGGGACCTCTCGCTGCCGAGCATCGTTAGAGCGATGCTTGGCAGCGACAGGAATTGGGCCGCGGTCGCTGCCTTCTGCGACGAGGTCATCTCGCGGAAGGAAGCGGCGGAGAGGGCCAGGGAGGCTGATCCTTCCGCAGACCCGAACCGCCGCCAGTGACTGGGGCGGCGCAGGCGTGAGTATTTGCGCCTAATGCCGTCCTAGCTGAGGCTGCGGGTGGATGGACCGGGGAACGTCCGCCACCCGTAAGGCCTCCCGCGAAGGTGCGATGGCCGTGTGCGGGTGCGTCGCTCAGTAGAGGGTACCCAAAACAGTAAGCCGCCGGCGGACCATCGAAGTAATGTAACATAGTTCCAATGGCCCGCTAATAAAGGCGGAGAGACGGCACACGGCGGGTTTCTTTAGTGGGTGAGGGCCCCAAACTACCCTGTTCGTTGCCCCGAACGACGGGGTGTGCGGTTAGGTAAGTACATTTTTTCCCGCCTAAAAAAATAACTTTTCTTTTTTTGTGTATAAAATTTATGCTGTAATACAATAAAGAGTATTGTTATGTTATGTTACCCTAAAAAAATAAGTATTCACATAAGATATATTTCCTTAGCATGAGAAAATACGATCTTTTGACAAAAAAATATGATCTTTTGATTTTTTCATGTTGCTTATGATATTTAATTATTTAGTTTACTACTAAATATAATTACATCTATTTTTATGTTGTCAAAACACTATTGTCTGTGGAATTAAGACTCATTAATGATTAAACGAACTTACCTGTACGTGAAGTTCTATCATAATTATGCTCGTGCTTCGTCCTCGAGATTAGTAAGGTTAGTAATTTATTTGATACTATGTAGTAACGCATAGGTGATACCACTTCAGCACTATAGTTGAAATAAAAAGAAAATAAAGGGTAATTCTGAAAAACAACTGACAACCCTATCCTTGCTCCACCATTTTACCTGCGCTTTATGTTTGGCTGTCGTGCTTCATTTAGTTCAAAGACGAATTGAGATATTTCAGCAACCCTTACGGCTAACCAGGGTGGGTGGGTGTTACTAATCTCTTCGGACGAAGCACTTCGCATAATTATGATAGAACTTCACGTACAGATAAGTTCGTTTAATCATTAATTATGCTCGTGCTTCGTCCTCGAGATTAGTAAGGTTAGTAATTTATTTGGTACTATGTAGATGTTGAGAGAGGAGGAAATATCGAAAATACAAACAATAAAATAACTAATGATATCATAATCATTATAGATTTATTGTTCTAAATATTCATTAATATTATTTTACAGATTTCGAAAGGCTATTCATCTAAATATAATATTAATTACATATTGTTCGTGCCAATACCGTGTTATCATTATTATGTATAACTGGCCTGTTATAAAATTTAGCAAATGTAGTGGAATTGCCGCTCCATCCAGCTGTTTGTCTTATTATATCTTTTTTTTTGGGTGGACAAAAATGTACCTACCGCACACCCCGCTGCCCGGGGAGACAGCAGGGTAGTGTGGGGCTCTCACCCACTAAAAATCCACCGTGCGCCCTCACCCGCCCGTACTCGGCGGACCACTGGCACCGCGTATATTCACTTCAGTGGTCCGCGCGGCGGCTAGCCCTCTTGGGCTTCCTCTCTGAGCAACGCCTCCGCACACCTGGGGCATCGCACCTTCGCGGTAGGCTTTACGTGAGCGGAGGACAATCCCCGGTCCAACCGCCCGCGGCCTCGGCTAGGGCGGCATTAGGCGCAGATATTCACGCCCACGCCGCCCCGCGCGCCGGCGGCGGCTCGGGCCAGAGGAGAGATCAGCCTCCCTGGCCCTCTCCGCCGCCTCCTTCCACGAGACGACATTCTCGCAGAAGGTGGCGATCGCATTCCAGTACCTATTGCCGCCGACCATCGATCGGATGACAGCCGGCAGCGACAGGTCCTCTCCGATGACTGCAGCGAGATCCCGGCGCTGCTCAGCCCAGGCCGGGCACGACTCAAGCGTGTGCTGCGCCGAGTCCTCGCTGCAGTCGCAGTGGTGGCAGCAGGGAGTCTCCTCCCTCCTAGCAACCGTGTACAGGTACTTGCCAAAGCATCCATGCCCCAACAGCACCTGCACCAGCCGGAAGGTGAGGACCCCATGCCGCCGAGCCACCCATTCCTCCAAAATCGGCTGGAGCGCCCCTACGGTCCTAAAACCAGCCCGAGGCGTTTCCAGCCGAATCCTCCAACGGGTGACAATGGCGCGACGGGCGTCGCCGCGCCATGCGTCTATTTGACTGGGCGGGAGGCGAACGCCCCCCCGCACGCACTTCTGACACCCGCCGATAAACCTCGGCGAGCACTTCCGCTTCCAGATCCCACGGGGGGGTCCCGGCCAATGCGCAAGCGGGCACGCACGAAACCGTGCGGTAGCCGCGGATTGCTCTGACCACCACGACTCTCTGCGGTCTCCATAGAAGGGCCCTATTGCGGGCGGTCAGAGACTCCGCCCACACGGGTGCACCGTAAAGTGCCATCGACTGGACCACCCCCGCGTATAGCTGTCGGCACGCGATGCTGGGTCCGCCCAGGTTTGGCAACAGACGCCCGAGGGCGGACGCCGTGCCAACCAGTCTCGGTGCAAGCTGGCGGAAGTGCTCGTCGAAGTGCCACCGCCCGTCAAGGACCAGGCCCAAATATTTTATGTGGGCCTGGATTCCTACCCCCACACTATTTACCGTAATCGAGGCGCTGGCGGGTCGACCGCGTCGGGGCCCGTGAAATAGTAGGGCCTCTAACTTGTTGAGGGCCACCCTAAGCCCCAGCGCCTCGATACGTCTGACCACCTCCGCGGTACCCGAGGTGGCCAGTCTCGCCGCCTCCTCGAAGTTCCTTCCCCGGGCTGTGACGAGGGTATCGTCTGCGTAACAAATTACGCCCAGCCCGGGGGGAAGCCGGCCACGTAGGACCCAGTCGTACCCGATGTCCCACAGGAGCGGCCCCAGGACAGATCCCTGTGGGACACCGCACGACATGGGCCTCCTCATAGCGTCCCCTTCCCGGCCTACGAAGAGGACGCTGCGGCCTTCGAGGTAGTCCGCCACCAGCCGCCTCAGGTAGGCGGGCACATCGTGGAATCGGAGTGCCTCCCTGATGCAGCCGAATGGCAGACTGTTAAATGCGTTGGCGATGTCCAGCGACACCGCCAACAGCACCCCTCGCTGAGCGACGGCCTCCGTGGCCACGGCCCTCAGACGCAGGATTGCGTCGACCGTCGTGTCTTATTATATCTAGGTTAACTCCTAGTTTATGAGCCATGGATGTCGCCGTGTGACGTGTACTATGGGAAGAGAACACAGATACGTCAATTCCACTATCTTTCAAGGTGGACTTAATCCAACGGCTAAGCGTCTGAGTTAAAACACAATTATGGGGTTTACGCAGACTTATAAAAAGTTGGTTGGATGTTCTTACATTTTTTGTTTTGTTTATGTATGCGATTATAGTTATTGCTGGGCAAATTTCGAGTCTATCATTAAAAAAGGGTAAGTGTAAAATTGGTTGTTTAGATCCTGCTTTGGAGGTTTTAATAAGTTCTGTAATTTTAACAATAATTTGATTGCCGTTGACAACTATATGATCCGTTTTAATTTTAGACGATGTCTGTACCCTGTGAGCTGTCACTAGAGCCAGCAAAGTAATACACTTTTTTGACAATTGCTCGAGAGTTAAGCATTCATTAGGAAATAAAGTGGCTAATTTATTTAACACTATACTAGCGTCCCATGTAGCATTATATTTAGGGAGCGGTGGTCTAAGCTTATAGACGCCTTTGCAGAATCTAATAACTCGAACGTCGTCGGATATGTTACCGACAATTAAAGAAATAGCCGCTCTATGACTATTTACGGTCCCATACCCTCCCCCATTGTTAAAAATGTTTGTAAGGAATTCTATAATTATTGGTATAGATGGCTGAAACATATTAATTTTATTATTACTGCAAAAAATATACCAACGTTTAAGGCAAACGTCACACTGATTTAGTGTATTTTCCGATAAAGATGCCAGTAAAATGTCTAAGGCGGAGGTCGGGACACATCGCTGTAGAAACGCAGTCCGGACAATACTCCAGCAACCAGGATAATGTGGGTTTGAATGTTGGAGTTCCTGGAATTAGGTATAATAAAGTCGTTAGAGTTAAATCTTATGACATCAGAAGTTTAATAATCGTATAAAAAGCGGGTACCATGGCTGAGAGGGCCAGTCAGGCACTACCACAATACCGTTAGCTTGATCTGTTATTATTTTCCGTAAGGCCTTAAGAATTATAGCGAATGGAGGAAATGCATAAAAAAAGTAGTTTGACCAATCAAGAGTAAATGCGTCAGTCGCAAATGCTTCTGGATCTATATGCCAAGAAACATATTTAGAACACTTTTTATTAAGGCGGGTAGCGAATAAATCAATCTGTGGAGGACTGAATCTGGCCATCAGTTTTTGGTAACCAGTATGGGATACAAACGCCATCTACCGGCAAGCATTACATGCATCCAATATATTTAGTCGTAAGACAAATGTGATTAAGAATTTGGGATGATCGAAGGGTCAGTAGGGTAGCTCAGTGGCTTAGAGAACTTCCCCGGATTGGAAAAGATGCGTGGTTCGATTCCCGCCCCTACTAAAAATCTTTCTTTATTCACAAATAATTTGTACTTTAAAAAGTAGCGGAGCATGTCAATTGCTAAAAGAAATAAATCTAAAACAGTATGGGATAGTTCCCATTCGACATCAGGGTGAGATCGTCTAGATTGCTTATCGGCTACTACATTATCTGCTGATTTAATGTACGAGGCTGAAATGAAAATCTTTCTAGCTTCACACCATGGCAATTTATTTTTTGTAACATTTTTAAGATGGGGGTATTTCACACCTCCCATACGATTGATGTAGTCAATACGAAGTAATATTTGACAGTGAGAGTAAGTATTGGCGAATATTTTGAAAGCAAAGAATGATGCTAAAAGTTCAAGAACATTTATGTGTAATAACAACTCACTACTAGACCAACGACCGCAAGCCGTTTGTCTATTACAAGCTGAACCCCAACCCGTTTTTGAGGCGTCAGAGAATATCTCTAAAACATAATTGTCATTTTTAATTCTATGAACGGAACGATCAATATTATCTAGCCACCAATTCAAATCTGGTAATACTGAATCAGGTAAATTCATGTATTTCTCGTAGTCATTATGGTGTTGTAGATTAAGAAATTTGCAGCGTTCGAGTTGTTTGGTGTATAGCCATCCATACTCTACAGCGGGGCAGGCAGATACTAATAATCCTAACAATTTAGCAAATAAACGTATTTTAAAATGTTTTAGCTTCTTAATTTTGTCTATTTCTACCTTAATTTTTGTCTTTTTTCCAGAGGGTAAGCATAATTGCCATCTGTGCCTAGATACTTGCACGATGAAGAAGGTATTTTGATACTTTTTTCTTCATTTATGATAAATCCTAAAGAGCGTAACAGAATTTGTGTGGTTTCAATATTTTGAGCACACTCTTGATAACTTTCACCAGTTAGAAATAAATCATCCAGATAAATAGATGATAAAAATCCGCATGACCTTAATACTTTAATGACCGGTTTCATCAATTTTGTAAATATAAATGGTGCAGTACAGATACCGAATGGTAGGACGTTAAACTCGTAAATTTTATCATTTGTTATGAACCTGAGATATTTTCGTGAATCTATATGAACATTTAGCAAAAAATATGCGTCTTTAAGGTCCAAAGTCGCGATGTAACTATCTCTTGATAGTAGTTTTAAAGCTGTGCGAATATCCTCCAATTTAAAATGCTGTGTATCAATGAACCTATTTAAACTTTTTAAATTCAAGATAAACCTCATCTTGCCATTCGGTTTCGGCACTAAGAAAACACGTGATATATACTGGCCAGAACAAGGTTCACATTCAGAAATAGCTCCAATAGTCAATAGATTGTGCAGAAATTGAAAATCTATTTGGCGTAGGCAAACAAGGTTAATAGACCGTACGACTAAACTTGATTTTATAACCTTTTATCCACGACAAAATGGTACGTTCTCGAGTCAGTAATTTCCATTGTATCTGGAAATAAGCAAGTCTACCAGCATAACGTACCGGATCTAATGTCGGTGGATTTGCTTGGGCCGTTGCATGGATGTGTGTGACAAGGTTCCTCGCGGCGGCGGTTTGTTCTGCGCAGCAGGCGTTTGATGACGCTGCGGAGGACCCGACGGTTGCCTGCGAGCCGGGATCCTCGCCTTCCAGTTTAAAGGCTTGGTAGGTGCTACTGTGTTTTGATTTCTTGGGAGCCTCAAGCTTAAGATCAGAACTAGATTTTGAAACTGCTTTAGCTGTTTTAACAGTCTCTGCTAAATTAGTTCCAAAAAGGAATTGGTAAATTTTTGTTGTAGACAATTGGTCTTTAAGTTCCTTCTTAACCGAGTAGAGGGCAAAATTACGTCTAGCTTCAGACTCTGAATGTTGGATGTCACAAAAAATTCGTCCGACATCCATGAGGTCCTTTATTAGGGCATTGTTCTTGTTTTTGGCATTAAAGTCAGTAGATATGATATTTCCCAAGGCTGCAATACCAGATGCCATCTGCTTTTGTCTAGCTTCAATAGCTCTATCTCTTTTGATTACCTGCTCGGTAAATACACCTTTGATTTCAGCATTAAGCTGTGGCGCGGATATGTTTTTGCAGTTCTCGGGCACTAAAAATTTTTTAACCAGGTCTTTGCGAATATCCTTGCTTAAGCCAGAAGTTGCAATGTGAATGAATCTGGTGGCCACGTCTTTGTTAATGTCTGGGCCATATTTAACGGTCACAGACGGATCTGCTCCTAATATATCTGATAGGTCAGCGCTAGTGCAATTTTCTTGTTCGTGACTCGTTATGTTTTCTACTGATTATAAATTACAATTAATGTACCCACATACATTTGCAGTGAGACAAATTATTGTAGGTTGCATTTTAAGCCCTTCAGCTTCTTAAAAGGCGGCGGGATAGTCCTTTAGACAACCCTGATGCATTTTTAAGCAGTAAGGCTGATTATTATATGCACGAGATAGTACCGCAGACTACTCTGAAGCATATCTACCCACTTTTTACAGTTACAAATTAATGCGCCGAAATAGTCCCACAGACTATTCTGGTGCATGATTTAGGTAAAAAAGAGTTTGTATAACATTTTATAATGCGGCGAAACAGCCCCTCAGACTGATCTGATGCATTTAAACATTACATATGCAAGTTTCGTCAGTACATACTTCCTGGCAATTCCTCTGGATGTGGCGAAGCTCCATTTGACGAACCTGAAACTCGAAGGGCTCGAGGAACGACTAGATGATGAGGACGAACTCAACGAAAAATTGTTTCGTTTTTCAAGACGTGAACGTTTAATTTCGTTTTCTAATTTTCGTAACTTTTTAAAGATAAATTCTAAACTACTGTCGTTAGCGCGTTTAGACATTTTAATTTAAATATACTTGTGCAGTACACTGATCAAAGGAGTGAAGTGGTTGAGCACTAAAATGCGAATGAAGCACGACGGTCAAACATAAAGCGCATGTAAAATGGTGGAGCAAGGATAGGGTTGTCAGTTGTTTTTCAGAATTACCCTTTATTTTCTTTTTATTTAAATAAAAAACAGATGTTAATAATTAATTAAATTAATAGTAGAAATAAATTTTTAAATTAGAGATGAGAAATCAGGTTAGGGTTCGCAACTCAGGAGTATTCCCCAGGATCGCCACCTACAGGGTACTGAACATAGAGCGCGGTCTTCCCGCCACGGGGACTGGCGCGTTGGTAGCCGGGGAGCTCGGTGGCTACAATGCAGGCCGGCGTACCCGACCATTGAGCAGATCTCGTTGCTCCGGATACTGGCGGTCTGGAGTCTATGGGAGCAATGATAGTGCGCCGAAGATGCCGGATGAAGAATGTAGGCGGAACAAGGGTGTTGCCAGAACAAGGAACCCCAGGAGCTGGAAAGCACCAGGGAGAACGACTCAACATCTGCGGGGGACGCTGCCGTGATCCTCCGACGAGCCCGCGTACCCGAAATAGGCTCAGGTCCGAGGGTGTCGGCCGACCTACAGCGTCCATATTAGTTTAGACAAAAATTGTCCTCATAGAATGGTTGGAAACCATCCAAAATATAAGACATTGTTAGGCTTTAATAAAAAAACAAATCAGTGCCCCCCTACATTCGGTGTAAAACTTAACACAAGATGAAAAAGGGTGGCAACGTGATCATAAACAATATCCCAACAAAATAGTTTCATAACTACATCTAAACAAGAATAGTTTCATAATATACGACTGCCCCCTAAGGGTGGCGGCGCGTGATGTTATGTGACAAGTAGCAAAAAGGAATAGTTTTAAAATATATACTGGTATGTGAACAAACGATATTGCAGGTAGATGCAAATAAAATTCTAAATACAGTTATAAGTTACAATCTTTAAATAACTATTTAGGGATAAAACATAGCATAGCATCACGCATGTTTTCCTCGAAGGGGTAGGCAGAGGTGTATTACACATCCACGACTCGCCAGCTATGTTAAGTCCCACGTAATAGGGGGCGAGCCTATTGACGTCTACCGGGCACATTTCCAAACTCCGGGCTGCTACTGAGAATTTTTCTTTTTAGGAAAAAGCTCAATAACATTGCCCGACCCGGGGATTGAACCCGAGACCTCATAATTAGCAGTCGCATACAGTACCGCTACACCACCGAGGCAGTTCAGTATTTAGATCTGTAGACCAAATGGTTCTAATGAATTATTAAATTAGTGATGTAAAAAAGTATTGACAATTTGGAATAAAGTTTTATGGAATGACAACTATGTTATAAATATTACTAGGTATTCTGTAAAATATTAATAGGTATAGATATTATAGTAAGAATTTTTTTGCCTTTCCTCAGTTTCGGTCAACTAAACTAATAAAAAAAAAATTGATTTGCAAAAGTATCTAACGTAATTAAATCAATGAGTAGCAACAATAAAAAAAATATGCCAAAGGGTGGAACATTCCTTCAAAAGAATATTTAACACATACACGAAATTATGCAGCACAATGACATGGACAAATATTAAAACGTTAATTGGAAATGTAAAAGAATGTACGTTACCTCTATTTTAGATCTTTATTATAATATTATGTGCGAACGCGGCATACATAGAACACGTCGCTCGCTACGGCAGTTCTGCAGGGAAAGGATTTATTTTCAGTTTATTCAAAAAACTTTAGGAACCTACTTTTTAAGCTACTATCACTTGGTGAAGTTAAACAAATTAAAAAATAAGAATTATATGGTGTGGTAAACAAATTAAAAAATAAAAATTATATGGTATCGCTACGAATATTATGTAGTACCGAATAAATAGGTAATAATCTCTGAATGAACAGTAATAATGTTCTTCGATAATTATATATCTTTATTAAAGCGAACGATTCGTGGGTAGGTATGTATTATACCGATATTACGAATCCTATTATACAATACATCTACCATCTCGTTAGAACAAATTTTATAGCAACAGTAATATACTTTTCAAATATAATTCTACTAATCAAGTAAATCGAAAGGAAATAAGTCCTACATTAGAATTGATTATATACTACATACCTCTGGGGTTTCCTTGTACACTCACAACATATAATAATCTTCACTGATTTAATATTTCATTAATAATAACTGTAATGTATACTATTAAATATTTACTAGGTACGCAATCTTAGATTTCTGCGCGACGCACATAAAAAGTGACGAGTGAAAAAAGAAAAAATTCTACCCCACTATCCTATTATATTTTAATCTACTAATTACCTCCTACTCCTAATATATGGCTTTCTCTCGCGCTATTGCATCCCGACGCTACTCATTGGTAGATAGGTTTAGGTTCTAGAATTTTCTCAATCTAAACGCTTGCGATTGGGGCAACCATAGTACTTTCTCGAACCCTGGTCATACTCTGCTCGCATCCGGGATCGAACGCTGGCCATATATGGTAATGAAATGGATTTCCTATTGTTTTAAGGGAGCGTAAACAAACGAGCAAGTAACAACTATGTATTTTAAAGAGAAGGGATTCTGGGCAACGCGCGCTTTTTAAAATTACGGATATCGTATCCGGTATACTAGAATATATTACTTTATAATTTTTTTTTTGTTGGTTACATCTTAACAATGTCATGATTAACTCATTTGCACCCTTTTTTATAGACATTTTGATTCAAAACTAACCTCAAAAGTGAAAAGTAAATTAAAGATTAACAAAAAACCTCACAAAATAAATGGAAGTTTTTTATTTTTGCGAAAGTACGACATTACTTCTATTTTATATTCAAATTTCACTATCATATACTATATATGATACGCAAAGGCGGCCCAAAAATGGGCATTCTCTTGTCTTCTTCCTTTATAATGTCAACTCTATTGACATTGTAGGGGCAATTTTCATGCGGTAGGCAACATTATGCCTGTCATTACAAGTAATTTTGCTATCTTTATCTAATTCAACTCCTTTTTTAGATTTTTCTACTCTTTGAATTCAACTCACAGCGTTGTTCTAGCAGCTAGTGTAATAGAGATAGATATTTGTTTTGCAATGTGATTTTTTCAAAACTACATCCTCATATTTTTAGCACTTGACATGCTCAGCTACTTTTAAAGTACAAATTATTATTTGTGAATGAGGAAAAAGGGAACTTTAATACGAGCGGGAATCGAACCTGCGTCCCTTCCTTTCCGGGGAAGTGCTCAAGAAGGAAGGGACGCAGGTTCGATTCCCGCTCGTACTAAAGTTCTCCTTTTCCTCATTCACAAATAATAATTCGTACTTTAAAAGTAGCTGAGCATGTCAAGTGCTAAAAATATAGATCAAAATGTTTAAAAAAATCACGCCATCGAATAGTATGAATTTTAGTTGCAAAATTAGACTTACTATATTGGATTAATGCATGTAAATGCTTTCCGATAGATGGCGTTGGTCGAAGACAAATGTGATGAAATTGGGCATGATAGCTCAGTGGATAGAGCACTTCCCCGGAAAGGATGGGACGCAGGTTCGATTCCCGCTCGTACTAAAGTTCTTTTTCCTTATTCACAAATAATAATTTGTACTTTACATCCTCGTAATTAAATAGTGGCTTCATTTTTTTCGCGCATGTTAATGATGTTTGCTACTCTAGTTGTATAACTCAATGGTTTTAAATAATTAACAATATTTATGAGTTATTCTTTACAACTAATTGTTGATAATAAAATAATGGACTAATTTTTTTCCCATTGTATGTTAAGCTGTAATATTAATCGAGTATACGGTAATTAAAATGAATAATAGTAATCCCTTTTTACTGACAATGAGCAACAGATGACCATGAGAATTTTTTAAATATTAATCGTCGGAATAAGAATCCTTGACAGGTGTATGGGAATAATAGTATTTCCCACTCAACCTCCATACACAAATATAGGTTAACAAAAACTCTTTGCTGACAGTTTGCATTCTAATATCTTGACATATAAAAAATACACAAATGTCAAGATTCAAATTTATTATTTGTTATTATTGTTGATATGTTGAAATAAATCGATAGATATTTATTTTCATTGTTGCCAATTGTTTGCAATTGTTGCTCAATAATTGTGAAGGGAAGCATCTGATTTTGCCTAAGGACCCCTAAGGTCTAAGTACCATAGTTATATTTATTGGCGTTGTCGCTATTTAATAATAATAGTTTTAATATTATAATCATTCAACAAAGTAATGAGTATCATTTACTTCGCAGCACGCAGTCGAGACACGGGACCCGACGACAGAAGGAGTATCCTGATGGTACCATAATTCCCATAGCTGTTATAGGTACGTGGGACACGCAGAAAGTTTTAAGAAACTAAAAAACTAACTTCTATGGATAAAATATTTTAATTAAATCTTTTCAAAGACTCTCCACCAGCCTCTATACAAAGTTTCATGCGTCTGAACCAATTTTCGAAATATTTTTACCAGTCCGCCGCAGACACCTCTTCGTGATGAAAACTGTATTCCTTTCAGCAGATTTTTTATTTTAGGGAATAAAAAGAAGTCACACGTTGCCAAATCAGGACTTTAAGTTGGGTGAACCAAGACTCGGTCCGATGTAGTGTCCAGAAAGTCCCTCGTTTTGAGCGCTGAGTGCGCGGGCGCGTTGTCATGGTGAAGCAGTACCCCGCGGAGCCCGGTGTTCGGTCGCTTGTTGCCTATTGCAGACAAAACTTCTGGCAGGCCTTTTGTGGTATCCATTCGGCGTTAATGCTGCTTTGGTGTCGTAATGGAATTGAAACGAGATACCCCGTCAAAGTGAAGAAACTAGTGATCAACATTTTCCCTGCGCTTCTCGATCGCCTCACTTTCGTAGGCGTTGGTTCGTTTTGAAACAGCCAAACTGCTGACTGACGCTTTGTTTCTGGATCGTATTGATAAATACAGGATTCGTTACCTGTCACAATGTCGTAAACGCGCTGAGACGAGCCTGCCTCAAATTTTTGAATTATATTACCGCACCACTCCACGCGGGCCTGTTTCTGAGCTTCGGTGAGGTTGCGTGGCACCCAGCGCGAAACTATCTTCCTCACGCGAAGGTGCTCGTATAGAAACTTATGAACTCTTCCCGAACCAATCTGTAGTGTATGCTGAATCTCTTCGTTTGTAATTCGCCTGTTTTTTTAATTAATTTTTTTACTGCCGGCACACTTTCTTCCATGGCAGCCGTCGCAGGACGACCACTCCTACCACCGAAGGAATGTAACACATTTCCAGTGGCCCGCCAATAAAGGCGGAGAGACGGCACACGGCGGGTTTCTTTAGTGGGTGCAGGCCCGACACTACCCTGTTCGTTGCCCCGAAAAAAAAAAAAAAAAAAAGGGCGACCACTCCTTTGTTCATCGCCCAAAGTAACGCGACCTTTTTATGCGTCGGTTGCTTTTGAAGATCCTTCATCCATAAAAGCCATTTGAAGTCGATCAAATGACTCATCAGGCCACATTTAAAATCGTAGAAAATCATCGCACGAAAATGTTCTCGATGCATTTTTAAATGAGACACGATAATTTTAATTTGGCTCTTGAAAAATGTAGAGGGAAATTCAAAATTCGAACAATGGCATTTTTAAAGTACAAATTATTTGTGAACATGGACGTATGAAGGAACGGACAGCGCCTCGCTAAGAAGATTTTGAGGATACGTAATGGCGGCGGCTATCTATGTGTGAATAAATGTAGGGTTGCCATGTTAGCCAAATTTACCCTTTTTATTATACATATTAAAAAAGACAGGTTGGCAGACAAATTTATTGGAAATGTTTATAAAATATACCGTACTATTTGAAAAGGTTAAAAGTGCAAAACACAATTTTACTGTATTTATTTAAAACTTAAAATAAATCATCGGCAGATAATGGGTAATAAAGGATAACATAATAATGTCGATAAAACGGGATTAACTTGCATGTTTGTCGGGACTACAGTGGCCAAGGTGTATTTCCATCCATCCATCCATCCATCAGCCTTTCATCGTCCACTGCTGGACAGAGGCCTCTCCAAAATGGGGGTTTTACCATAATCACCACGCTTGGCAGACGGGTTGGCGATCGCAGTGGATGTTTTTAGTATACAGGGGAACGCTGCTACCCCGTCCCCTGGTAATCCCTTAGTCGGCTTTTACGACTCCCATAGGAAGAGACGGGGTGGAGCTATTCTTGGTGCCGGCCCCACACAGCAAGGGTGTATTTACTGCTTTGACAATAACATTAATGTGTTTCCGAGGATTCCGATGAAGTTGTAATCGGTAGAGTTATTGTTCTAGCGCAGATGGGGTTCACAGAATTCTAGGAAACTATTGCTCTTTTTTGAGGTGAGCGGAATACACAAAGCTTATTGTTTTAAACAGTTTTATGTTATCTATATGGGCCGCTACACTTTCTAATTGTAAGCAGATATATTATTAAACACAAAGTGAAAAATGTGAAATCGAAAATAACAGTCACGAGCAGGTTTCGAACCTGCATCTCCTGGATACCGTCCAGATGCTTTGCCAATTCAGCCATCGTGACCCTTGCTCCTGACTGCTAATCTCGATAACATATTCATACTTAACGTCTTTGGGTGACGCCTGCACCATCTGTCGGAAGTATTTTCATACATTATACCGACCAGGTAAACTTAATTTTACAATTAAGATTTAAAATATAAATTACTTTGTGTTTAATGTATGTTGCTAAGCATGTCAAATGCTAAAAATATATATAAAAATATCTAAATAGATATATTATTATGAAAATTTAATATTTTGAAGAGTGGCTAAAGGTTGACGATTTCGTTTTGGTATTAGATAACGCTTCTTACCCCTCCCATAAAGTAGGATAAAACTGCAACTACAGGGTGGCGTAAGGCCCAGTTCAAAAGTGGCTAAACTCAAGAAAGTAAACAATTAATAAAAAACATAGCATCACGCCAGTATTCCTTTAGGGGTAGGCAGAGGTGTATTACACACCCACGACTCGCCAGCTATGTTAAGTCCCACGTAATAGGGGGCGAGCCTATTGACGTCTACCGGGGACATTTCCAAACTCCGGGCTGCTACTGAGAACTTTTCTTTTTTTTTGCGAAAAATCTCAATAACACTGCTCGACCCGGCGAATAAACCTGAGACATCATGATCAGCAGTCGCTTACACTACCGCTACACCACAGAGGCAGTTAAATTAATACACTGATTAAAGCAGAATTACTGTAAATCATTACAAAAGAAAAGACTTCACTGTCGAGTATGGTGTCAACATCTCAAAAGACTTCCTTAGCACTGTAAATCAAATCCCATATAAACTAGTATGGGCACAGGTAAAGGAGCGTGTCGCAAGAAATAACAAATGTTTTAAAATGGCTGAAGTTGTTCACACTGCAATGGTAGTTGAGATATATCAAGTATGTTATACTTAAACTAACGAAAAAAGTGATGCCACTCGTTCACCTTATTGATAATGTAACAGAAAGATTCTTAGTAAATGTAATAGATTCTGAAAGTAATATTTCAGAAATAAATTGTGATTAAGAAAGTTCGGCTTTTATTTTTTCCATTTTGACTAAAATGATAATAAGCAGACAAATAGGCATCCACGGTGGGCATCTATCACCTTATTTTAAGTCGCTTTCGTTAAATGCGATTTCCTTATGAACATAAATAACACTCTAATGCAATTTTATTACGTCACTAGCTTTTGCCCACGGCTCCGCCGCAGCCAAAAGTTAGTTTTTGGGTTATATCTCAAGTTCCCGATAAAGTAGCGTATAAAATATATACCAGTTGTTAAGTCTAATCAAGAGCTATCAAATAAAAAAGTTGCATCAAAATCCGTTCAGCAGTTTTTGCGTGATGCGCGAACAAACAAATAGACAAACAGATAAACAGACAAAAATCTAAAAAAATCGTTTTATGTTTAGACACACTTATATTTTATAGTCTATTACAGTATTTTTTCTAAAATATCTTAAATGTACAGACACAGCTATGTTACAGCTTTATAATAGTATAGAAAACATATATTATTAAAATAGGTATGATAACTTTAATTTAGATTTTGTAAATGCCACTACAATAATAAATTCATGCTACTTATACTACTGATCAACGCAAATTCAAATTAATAAACTATCAGAAAATTTATTATAACAAAAAAATATTAATTATGTGTTTTCGATAACTCAGAATACAAAAACACTATTAATAATACGTGGCAATCAAATATCATTTTAGTCTACAAAATAAAAAATCAAAGTATAGTAATATTAATCTAAACAAATAGTAGGTGCCTCATAAATATAAACTATAAAATTCCCATATTTCGGGTAATTTCCACTAGCGAATATGAGCAATACTGGCATTGTGATGAATTATTTTGTTCTGGTGAATTAATATAAATTTTAATGTATAAAATCGGAAACTAAGTGGTTAAATTATTCATTTACCTACGAAACGTGACTCCTGGATTTTTTTCTTTCGGTCACTACGTTTTTTCACTATTTCACCACACAAGATATGCAGTATTTTGATATTTTTTTGCAGCGTAGACGTACAGACTGTGATAAAGTTTACTCGCGCAATGGCTGGCTAAGGTGTGAATGTGTGCGTGTCGGCATGTACGTACAGTGAACTGGCCGACTCTGAGTGACACAATCTTTTATTAGCAAGGCTCTGTCCGCTCTTTATATTAAGTCCATGTTTGTGAATAAGGAAAAAGAGATTTTTTGTACGAGCGGGAATCGAAACCGCATCTTTTCCAATCAAAGTGCTCTGAGTCTCTTAGTGAGTTTTATAAGTAGCGGAGCATGTCAAATGCTAAAAAATATAGATCAAAAATGGTATTTTTACTTTTAGATAACCAAATTTTTCAAAATAATTACAAGTGGCCAGTGACATAAACAAAAAAACTTTATTTCGCAAAACTTTCTGCGTGACCTGGTATATAAGTTAACTTATGGGGTTAACCCCAAATTATAAAATAAAAATGTTATTATCTTTTTGTTTTGTGGCTGATAAAAAGCAATCGTTTATGTTAAATCTATGTAATGTAATCCATTATTATTGTAATCCATAGCATTTTTTCATTTTAAGATGACATAAATGGTAAACCATTGATTTAGTTGTTTAACTCAATGGGTAAAACGTTGTATAGAAGGTTGCCATTGTTCTTTCATGATGTCTGGTTCAGTAGTTACCGCGTGATAGCGTGACAAACAAGCAAACTTAACATAGCATCACGCCTGTATTCCCCGAGGTGTATTACACACCCACGATTCGCCAGCTATGTTTAAGTCCCACGCAAACGGGGGCGGGCCTATTGACGTCTACCGGGCACATTTCCAAACTCCGGGCTTCTACTGAGAATTTTTCTTTTTAGGAAAATGCTCAATAACATTCCCCGACCCGGGGATCGAACCCGAGACCTCATGATTAGCAGTCGCATACACTACCGCTACACCACCGAGGCAGTTTCTACAAACTTACTTTCGCATTTATAATATTAGTATCTAAGGATTTCCAAGTAAGTTTTTAAATAGTAGTATTATTTTAGTTACGGAGAACTAGGCAGGGATATTTTATTGACTACTTGGTAGCCTAAAGCATTACCCCTTTCATTTTAAGGGACGACACTACGCTACTATAAAAGATCTGGTATTAAAAGTAAAAAGTTATGTGTGTTACACGAGAGCATAGTTTTTTGCATCTCGTGCCTTTGAATCCCTCGCCACACTCAGGATTCAACTTTACGCTCGTGATTCAATCATTGAATCCTTCGCTTGCTCAGGATTCCAAATCAGCACTCGCAGCAAAAAAGGACTTTGCTGTCTTGTTGCACAAATAACTATTATAACTGACATGGGAATACCAAGTGAACATAGCAAAACAGAGTTATTAGTTTATTATTGAATGCATATCACTTTTTCAAACTTAATATTACGTACACCTTGGTCATATGGTTTAAGTATTGATCACGCAAGCCGGAGACCGAGGTTTCAAATCAACTATCAAGGAATACTTTTTGCCATAAAAAAATAATATTTCAAAGTTAAAATAACGCTAATGGACTTTTCTGCAACTGACTGTTAATCTTATACACTTATGCGTTTGTTTTTTTATCGTGGCGCATTTTCGTTTCATCGAGTTTCATATCGCAACGATTCCAAAGAAGTATTTCACTTCCAGAAAAAAAAACTTAAATGCGTGAATAACAAATTAATTGTAAAAGTGGAAAAAGGGAACTTTACTGCAAGCAGGATTTGAACCTGCGTCCTATCCAATCCGGGGATGTGCTCTAGACTGATAAGCTATTGCAGTCGCCCAACGAGAGGGTCTAGAGCACGTCCCCTCCTCCCCAGGATTGGATGGGACACAGTTTCGAGTCCTGCTTGCAAGTATTCCACTTTCACAAATAATTTATTTAAAGTAGCTGAGCATGTCAAGTGCTAAAAATACAGATCAAAATGTTTAAATGCGTGAACTAATTTAATTGTTTTAGCCCTTACAACATAGATCACAGAGGCTCAGAGACATTTTTGTAATTGACATAAGTACCGGTCAATATAAGGTATCAACAACTCGTTAACAAGACACTTTTGTTCCATATTTTTTCAACAAACTCTTCGTTATCTGCTATACGCGCGTAATTCGCTTCTGCACACTCCATAAAATATTTCCCACTCATATTGGCTACCTCTTCAGATACAGCTAAGTAGATAGTAGTCTGAGCACCCTCCCTAGGCGTCTTAAAGTTTAATATATATATCAATAACAGCAACCATTCCCGTAATATAGGATAAAGCCTGTTAAATATATCAGTTTTCACGACACCAGGGTGTAAAGCATTCACTGTGACGTGACTAGGGAGCCTTTTCGCTAGTGCTTTCATCCATATAATTTCACTAAGTCTACTATTACAGTATTTCATAATTTGATATCCGTCGTACATGCCGTCCAATGTGTTCGGGTACACTCGCCCAAAATGGTGTGCACATGATGACACTATAATTATCCTCCCTGCTGCAGATGCTTTTATTTTATCTAGAAGTAAATTCGTGAGTAGGAAAGGACCTAGATAATTCACTTGAGTCACTGTATCAATGCCATCATCAGTAGCCTTATGTTTGAGGTCTACGCAACCTGCATTATTGACCAGAATATCCAGACGGTTGTAAGAATCGTTAAAGTCTTCCGCAAATTTTCGAATACTGTTAAAGCTTGCTAGATCTAAATATTTGAATTCAATATTCTTATTTTCTGTTGTCTCGATAATATCAGTGATGGCTTCTGAAGCTTTTTTTACATTTCTTGAGGCTATGACGACTTTCGCGCCTCTAGATGCGAGATCTCGAGCAGTTTCGAGACCTATACCAGTATTGCCGCCAGTTATCAATACGATTTTATTATCAAGTCTCGCAATCGATCTGCATACACCTTTAACCGGTTCTAGTTTCAGCTTCATGTAGAACATTAATACTGCTATCAGTATTAGTAGCCAAAGTGTTAATATTATTATAACTATTAATAGATATTGTAATAAGGATAGTAACATGTTTGACGCGTAGAATTATATCAAAATACTGCGTCGACGCCAGTCTCTAATTTTGTATATATAGTGGATCTCAATAAAACGTCCATGAACAAATAAAAAAAAACGATAAGACAAAAAAACATCCAAAACAAATATACTAAACGTGAGAAAGCCAAGCTACAACGCAACATTTACAACTGTTAATCCAAGAATTGGTTTTGTTATAATTCGTAAAGACGGGTCCGTAGCGCAGATATTTGGGGCGTGGTCTAACTGTTTTGTTACGAAAAATTCGCTAACAAGTTTGCTGATTCAAATGGATAGGTATCTTTCCCCACGTTTGCCTGCGGGGTGCCTTTTTTTTGTTAAGGCGTGAAAAAATGATTGATAGGGGAACGACCCATTATTTGGAACGCTACATCAATCGAAAACAAAAATAAATTTAAAAAACATATTGCTTTTTTTGAAAATTTCTAATAGTAATATGATTCCAGTCAAGAAAAAATGCGAATTAGCCTCTTCCTCGTCGGGTCTCATTTTAAATAGATAATTTCTCAGAAACAAACATTATATTATGTTAGTTATACACAGGTACTAACGCCTCTATCATAGAATAATCCTACCTAGTAAGTAGGTAAGTAAGTAGGTACTACCTACTACTAATAGGTAAATAGGTACCTACTCCCGCGCCGTGCTATGCGTGCGTTACTTAATTGAAAAGCTAAAAAGTATAATAGAAAATTCGAGCCTCTTTTATTTCACCCTCCTATGGGAGAAATTTCGAAAAACTCTTTCTTAGTGGATACCACTAAGAAAAAGTTTTTTGCTTGATACACTAATACAAGGAACACACGCAAACTTCATTTCTCTAAGACCAATGGTTTATGTTGTGCGTTATCAACGCAATCAGCGAGTCATCAGTCGAGTAGGGCTTGCAATTTTATGTATACATTCAGTCAAGAAAGTACCTATTAGGAATGGATGATTTGTTTATAGTTCCAAATGCAAATTTTTTTTTTGTTGTTGTTAGATTGGCACAACTGTTATCCATTTTGGCGCGGAGTTTTAGTTGCATCTGTTATTTATATTAAATACAGTGCTGTTTTTAGTTATAACATATCTAGTGTGTATTACCAATTTCATAATGGACAAAAACATCAAACAAAGAGTTTGTCTTAAATTTTGCATCGCCAATTGAATTTCGTGTTCGGAGTCACTGAAAATGTTACATAAGGCTTACGGTGATTTGACTTTATAATCAAAAACACGTGCTTATGAGTACAAAGCGTTTAAAAGCGGTCGAGATGTGATGGAAGATTTACCTCGATCTGGTAGGCCATCAACGCTTGCAACTGAAGTTAACATTGTAAAAGTGAAGGAAATAGCGACTGAAAATCCTCATTCAACTTTGAGAGAGATAGTCGCCGAACTTTCTGTGTCTCACGAGTCGATCCGTACCATTTTAAATAATCACTTGGGTATTAAACATGTTTCCGCTCGGCTAGTCCCAAAAGACCTGAATTTTCTCCAAAAACTCAATCGCATGAGAGTCGCTGAGGACATGCTAGAACGGGTCAATTCCGACCCAACATTCATGAAACGCATTGTTCCTGGTGACGAGACGTGGGTTTACGAGTTTGACATGCAAACTAGTCTACAAGCTTCGGAGTGGCGACTTCCGACTGAACCGAAACCGAAAAAACCACGCCAAAGTCGATCAAAAGTCAAAGTCATGTTGACTGTTTTCTTTGACTATCGCGGTGTTGTGCACTCGGAATTCTTGCCAGAAGGTTAAACGTTAAATAAAGAATATTCTTTGACCGTTATGCGGCGTTTAAGAGAGCAAATTCGACGAAAAGTCCAGATTTGTGGAAAGACAATTCTTGGATTTTGCACCACGATAATGCGCCTTCGCACAAGGCCATCGTTGTGAATGAATTTTTGTCCAGACACTCAACAAATACCATCAAGCAACCACCATATTTACCAGATATGGTTCCAGCCGACTTCTTTCTTTTTCCTAAACTCAAATTACCACTTCGTGGCACCCGTTTTCAATCGGTAGAAGACATAAAGGAGAATTCGCGAGAACTGAACTCAATTCCGGAAACAGCGTTTAAAAAATGTTTTGATGATTGGATTATTCGTTGGCGTAAGTCTATCGTTTCTGAAGGAGCATACATTGAAAGTGATAAAATAAATTTGGAAGTATAACAAAAATTTTGTGTATTATTGATCTTTTCCTGGTACTTTCTTGACAGAGTAGTACTTATAGATAAGAATTCAGTATAAACAATGTTTTAAATATAATTAATTGACTAGCTGCTACCGGCGCACGGCGTGGCATTTAGATTTTTCGTGAAATTCAAATTTATTTTCCAAATTGGAAGTCGCCTAACGTTATTTTGATGTGAAAAATCTAATCCGCATGAGATAGGGAGGGTAAAACGGGCTGTTGGTGTGGCGACGTCCCCACGCCAATTTATTTAATTGTTTTTATCACTGTCTGTTGACAAAAGCATGGAGTATAATGTCTAAAAATTGGCCGTGTGGGGTCATATGAGCCGACTGAGGGATACCGCGGAGAGTGGGCAGCAGCACTCCCTCGAGTATTAACAACACTCACTGCGATCGCCAACCCGCCTGCCAAGCGTGGCGATTACGGCACTATACCTCCAATTTGGGGAGGCCTATGTCCAGCAGTGGACGTCGAAAGGCTGATGGATGGAATGATAATGTCAATCAATAAACCAATTTAATTCGTCTATAGATATGGAGAGGGCGCTTACCAAGAAAAGTTAAATTTAAAAAATAAGGATAGGTTTTTTGTTTTCATATATGTAATTAAAAAACAATATTAATATTAGTTTAGGTAATCTAGTCGAACTGTGCGAAATTCTGCAGTTCAATATTTATCGAATCCGATTCGATATCTATCGAAAAATCGCATTAATTAAAGGACCCTTTCTTACATGATTTTAACTCAAATTCATCATTAGCCGACACGATAAGCTTTAAAATGAGGTGTAAATCATGGAATTTTATAAAGGAATAAGGAAGAGCTCCCGGAATGACAGAAAAACAGGCTAGAGAAATAATATACAAGATAAGCTGATGTACAAATTATTATTTGTGAATGAGGAAAAGGGAACTTTAGTGCGAGCGGGAATCACACCGCACTTCCCCGGATTGCACTTTCCTGGATTGGAAGGGACGCAGGTTCGATTCCCACTCGCACTAAAGTTCTCTTTTTCCTCATTCACAAATAATAATTTGTACTTTAAAGTAGCTGAGCATTTCAAGTGCTAAAAATACAGATCAAACTGTTTTAAAAAAATCACGCCATCAAATAGTATGAATTTTAATTGCAAAATTAAACTTACTATTATGCATGTAAATGCGTTCCGATAGGTAGCGTTGGTCGTTAAGACAAATGTGATGGAGATTGGGTATGACCGAAAGGTAGTGCGGTAGCTCAGTGGATCAGAGTACTTCCCCGGATTGGAAGGGACGCAGGTTAGATTCCCGCTCGCACTAAAGTTCTCTTTTTCCTCATTCCCAAATAATAATTTGTACTTTAAAGTAGCTGAGCATGTAAAGTGCTAACAAAAACAGATCAAAAAGATAAGTTGATTCTAATTTTAAATATATCATAATTACTTTATTATATGTTGTTGTAGTAATTAAGAGTATACCGTCAATTATTATTGTTTTTTATGACCCACCTAATGGTCTTAGCGTGTTGACCTCCAGATGACTATCAATAATTGTTCATCTTCTAATATATAAAATTATTAAAAGCCATAAAAATTAGACTTTGTAATCAAGGTTATTACACTGTTTCGGATTATCTTGAGGATAAAACTAAATGGGCTTGAGCTGCTCCTCATTCATTAATTTTCAAAATTGTTTTATAAGAAATAATGTAATGTTATAAAGATTATATTAAATTGTAATAAATTTGCAATTTAAAAAAGTGGCCCATGAGTTTCTTGCCTGGTTCTTCTCATGAAAGGCTTTACTACGGAATCCGGCCGCTTGTGGCGATTGCAATCGCCACTTTGTTATTGCGGTTGCACTAGCCTCAGGCGCTCGTGTTAATTATTTTAATTATTAGTGTATTATTGACGATTTTAAGTGCTACTTCATAGGCCTACGAAATAAAGATATTTTTGAATTTGAATTTGAATTTGAATTTATTGTGTCACAGTTTTAGTGTTTATACTCTCCGAAACGGCTTGACCGATTTTGATGAAATTGTATATGTATATTCAGTAGGTATGAGAATAGGTTTATAACAATTTTTTATACCCCTAAGTGTTAAGGGTTGCTCACCCCGAAATTTTATTTTTATTTTTCGGTCAAATTTTTTTTGGTTATTTTTTTTATGGTGTGCATTAAAAAACACATTTAGTTTAGTAGATGATGAAAGGCTTATGGATTAGTATTTACATAGCATCACCCCATTTTGTATTTTTTAACCCCGGCCGATGGCTGATCAATGGGGTTCCGTTTTGCCAAACTCCTCCGCTAGGGAGCTGCATAATAGCAAGTTTCGTCGAGCGCAATTTTTCAAATACATTTTAAAAGTAAATATTAAAAAGGTATAATAATATTTTCATACTTTAGAAATAATTAATATGACAAAACAACGTTTGCCGGGTCTGTTAGTACAACCATAAAATAATATTTAGAAAATTAAACTAGGATAATAAACTTATTATTAGTTCCATGTCTTCTTGACATTTTTTTTTATTCTTTTATTGAAGAGGCTTCGTTAATTTTGACGATGTCGCCTCGTAAAAAATATACAACAGAACTGGCTTAATGTAGACAAAATGCAACAAGTCCATTTTTTTTATATTATTTAGCTACATTAGCAAAAAGTCCGTGAATATTTTGATATCGAAATTTATTTCAAAATGTGTGAAATTCGCGTAAATGTTAGAAAGTATTATATCGAAATAACCATTTTTAAGTATAGGGTTAGTGATTTATGAGTGTACAAGATTGTAAACGGGACTACACGTCCCTACAGTCAACTTTTTTATTATTGTTATTTTACATAAAACAAAAACATGCAAAAAATATACAATTATTGTCTATACTACTTCCTCTTTATAAACAAGCCAAATGAGAATTATCTTCGATCTTGATATACTACTATATATATATACTATTGCTTACAATCTAACCTATTACCCATAGATCTAGTATTTACTTGCCGTGTGGGGCCGGCACCAAGAATAGCTCCACCCCGTCTCTTCCTATGGGAGTCGTAAAAGCCGACTAAGGGATTACCGGGGGTCCGGGCAGCAGCGTTCCCCTGTGTACTAAAAACATCCACTGCGATCGCCAACCCGCCTGCCAAGCGTGGCGATTATGGTAAAACCCCCATTTTGGGGAGGCCTATGTCCAGCAGTGGACAATGAAAGGCTGATGGATTAGTATTTACATAGTATCACACCTGTTTTCCCCGAAGGGGTAGGTAGGGGTGTATTACACACCCACGGATTTTATGTTTAAATCCCACGTAATAGGGGGCGAGCCTATTGCCTTCTACTGGGCACATTTCTAAGCTCCAGGCTGCTACTGAGAATTTTTCTATTTACGAAAAAGCTCAAAAACATTGCCAGACCCGGGGATCGAACCCGAGACCTCATGATCAGCAGTCGCCCACTCTGCACCACAGATATATTTTATGTATTTTTAGTATCATTTGTAACGGACATATGTACATTTAAGATATTTGAGAAAAAATGAATGTATTAGGCTACATAGGCGTGTCTGAACACAATAATTATTTTGTATTTTAGTTTGATTTTGATGAATGCCAATCTGATTAATTTGTTTCCGAGTGTGGTGTTTAGAATATGACTTCATTTCTGGTATTATAGAAAACTAGTCTTTGCCAGCGGCTCCACCGCCGACAAAAGCTGCCTTTTAGGATATATCTTAGGTTTCCGATATAGTAGCGTAATAAAATGTAAGTATACCAGTTCTTAACCCTAATTAAGAGCTATCAAACAAAAAACATTCATCAAAAATATTACATGGTACAAAATTTACCTAATCCTGAGGCACCCACTTATGGAAACCTGTACAGTAAGTCTGCCTCTATCTAATTATACATACATACGAAGTACTTTTAATGCAAATCTTCGACAAAGCATGCTGTAATTTCAATTTGTTGTCCGTGGCACATTTATACGGTAGTATATATTAAATCGATGGTGGCACATGACTTTCTTGACGCGTATTGTATCAATCCCGAAAAAAAATTACCACGTCTCATAGATAATAAATAAATATTCACGGACATTTCACACAACGTCCTCTGGTTCAAACTAAGCTTAATGCTTGTGTTATGGGTATCAGATTACGAATATAATATATATATTACTATTTTTTGTAAATAAATACATATAATAGATAGAAAACAACCAGACGCAGTACAAATATCTGTGTTCATCACACAAATAATTGTCCTGAGTGGGAATCGAACCCACGACCTCGTGCACGGAAGTCGGTTACACTACCGACTACGCCACAAGGGCCGTCATATTTTTGTGTTCTTATCAATGTCTTTTTCTCAATCAATTAACGTCCCACTGATGGACAAGGGTCTCTTCTTAGAGTAAGAGATACTTAAGCCGTAGTCCACCACGACTTCACAAGCCGTTGAGTCTTTCGAAAAGTCAGAGTTGTGTGCCGTGTTAGATTTGGACTTTCGACTGGCGATAGAATTCGATACCACTGTTTTTACAGACCTTGGTTTATCAGTGCACTTAAGAATTTTGTATAGTATATTTTCAAACTAAAAGGTACCTATTATTCTGTCTAAAGCTAGAGACTTCAAGGTGTGCCAGCTTTGGCTTGATTTGATTCTTACTAGTTCTAATAGCAAAGCTTTGAGCCACAAGGACCACGAATGACTGATCAAGTAAAAATAGTATCGACATCAACATACACATTATACACAATGTAAGCAGTTCTGTGTTGCTATTTTTGCTACAAAATAATAGGATGCAATTGTCGTAAAATAACGACCCATAATGCATTATTCTCTATAATAATATGCCATTACATTGCCACTTAAATCATAAAACACATTGTATTCAAATGCTTAGATACTAATTTAAAAGCTAGTACCTAAGTACCTGTAATATAAATCATCACCCATCTGACTTGTACCTACATCTCTATTAAAAATGTAGCTATCCCACAGAAATTTTTATTTTTTTCAGGATTAAAAGACTATTAAGCCAGGCTCGATAATTTATGAGAACATAAAAAAAATTTAGACAAGGATGATCCATCCATCCATCCATCAGCCCATAAACGTCCACTGCACATACATGGGCCTCCCCACAAAGGGGGGGGAGGGGAATGCCATAATCGCCACGCTTGGCAGGGGGTTTGGCGATCGCAGAATGGTGTTAAACGTTTCCCAGGAGTATGCTGCTGCCCATTCCCCTGGTGCTCCCTTAGTCGGTTTTTACGACACCCGCGGGCACGTAAGGGGTGGTGACATATCGTATTCTTAATCCGTCGCCACACGGAATTTATATAAATTAATATTTTATAATATTTTTCTTTTTAGTTTTGTTATATTTTCTTGCTTTTCCAATGGGTATCATCTTGGGGTTAGGCAGAATGTCATATCTCACATGTCGATCGTATCGTCTCGCTTGTACGATCACCGTGATTTGACGCTAACGGATTATTGTGACATCACGCGTCGGTTTCTCAACCAATCACAGTGATCTCGATACGGTCGACACGTGAAATATGACATTCTGCCTCAGGGGGCATGTTCTAAATTGTTATTACTTTTTACCATTTTCGATATTGCATTTGCACTGGCCTATAATATGTCCTTCTCTATTATATTTCGGACAATAATATGTATGCATTGATGACATTTAGTCATGGTGATCGCTTAATAGTTACACTGTCAAAAAGTAACCAACAAATTAACTTTTTCATTTATTGAATCGCCGAAATGTATGTACCTACATAACTTCCGAACGACTGCACCAAATTGGATAGTTCTTTTTTTTGTGTTCGTTATTGTCAGTACAAGTTTTGTATAAAGAAAATAAAAATGAGATTTAATAGAATATTTTGAAAAATATCACATAATGAAAAGTAAGTGAGTGAATGAGGCTGAAGACTGTGAGTTACATTTGATACATCAAACGTGTGCTCTCGATTAGACTTAACAACTGGTATACATTTTATTCCGCTATTATATCGGGAACCAGATATAACCCAAAAACTAGCTTTTGGATGCGGCGAAGCCGTGGGCAAAGGCTAGTATTATATAAATACGTTATTATACGGCACATTACCTACCTATACAAAAATAAGTATTCCACAAGAACCGTGCATCATTCTTGGATACAAAAAAGATGACCCTGGATAAAAAAATTGCACTGCGTGTGGTGACGGATTAAGAATACAAGTGTCACCACCTCATTTTTTCCCATGTTGTCGTACGAGGCGACTAAGGGAAGTAAGCAATTATTCCATTGTATTACTGATGGTAGGGCTGAGTACTAAGTGAAAGAACTCACTTGGTTGGTACCACTATCTCCTGTGTGACCGTTCATGAAGCACATCGGTGTGTTTTTGTTGTAGCAGGAGATATCCGTTTATTCTTTCATTACATATAAATATATGTGAAATTAAATGGTGTGCAGTGGCTTAACAATACGGTATAATTTAGTGCATGAGCGACAGTTACCATTTATCATCATGTGGGCCGTGGTTCGTCTGCCATCATACGCGATAAAAAAAAACTTTCATATTTATAAATATTATTATTAGTAGTGTCGTGTGGGGCCGGATTTAGAATTGTCCCACCCCTCATTCTTGGGGAGGCCTATGTCCAGCAGTGGACGTTAAAAGACTGATGGATGGATGGATGGATTATTAGCAGATTTTTTGATGTGAAACATCTAATGCGGAGGGAGGGTAAAATCGGCTGTTAGCGTGGCGACGCTTTTTTACTTGTTCCGTTCAAATCTTGCAAGTTAGACACACTTCCCGATTTCCTATTGAGCTGAAATTTTACAAGCATGTGTATATTGCGTAATAATGCAATATTATGATGACATGGAGCTGATCTGATGATAGAGCTGGAAGGTGGATATAGGAACTTCATAATGAAACGGCGCAACACTATCGAGATTGGAATCGTTTGATTCGTCTTGACGAGTACTTTGTCTTTAGATAGTATCCAGGATCTGATGATGGAGCTAGAAGGTGGCCATAGGAACTCCAATATAAAACGACATAACCAAAATAATGTTTTGGGTAAGAATGTATTATTATTACAGCTGGACTAAAATTAACTGTTCATTGCCGGAATAAGTCTGGCGATAGAATGTACTCGTAGGTAAATGTTAATTTTACTTGAAATTTGAAAGTACAATGGGTTGACCCGCCTAACACCTTTTGTTTATTTGGATTTAAATTTTTAAACCAACCTTATTGAGTTTCATGCTTTCTAAATCAGAAGTCAAATTTAAACAGAAAAACTGTATTTAATGAATATAATGAATGCTTATTATCAACTCTCAAAGTAGAAGGAAATCAATAGGAAGATTAACCGATCCTATTCACACAAAAGGCGACAACACAAGTGTAGTCCAGCAGAGGTTGGGGTTCCCTTAAACATGAGGTGGGCTGCTGACTCTGTCAGCATCCTTATATAAATGGAAAAAGCGTGATTTTTGGTTTGTGACACTATCACTATCATCTGAAATCGAAAATAACAGTCACGAGCAGGATTTGAACCTGCATCTCCTGGATGCCGTCCAGATGCTTTGCCAATTGATGTTGTTTTCGATTTCACATTTTCCACTTTGTGTTTAATGTATATGGCTAAGAATGTCAAATGCTAAATATATATAAACAATTCTAAATATTTATAAGGCTGCGTCATTATTAGGTAAAAATCTTAATTGTAAAATTAAGTTTACCTGGTCGGTATAATGTATGAAAATACTTCTGACAATGGCGCGGTTAAGTATGAATGTGTTATCGAAATTAGCTGTCGAGAGCAGTGGTCACGTTGACTGAATTGGCAAAGCACCTGGACGGCATCCAGGAGATGAAGGTTCAAATCCTGCTCGTGACTGTTATTTTCGATTTCGCATATTCCACTTTGTGTTTAATTTAATATTACTATTATTAACTGAAATGTAAATCCGCTACGAATGACGTAAAGACCATAATAGGAACATTGACTTATTGGTGCTCAATTTTTCACTGTTTTTCGAACTGTATATTGTAATATTACCTAAATCCTCTTTTCTAATATTACCCTAATCCTTCTTTTCTAAATAGATTACAAATGATAGGCCTTTTTATTTTGTTTTTGTTTAGGCGGGAAAAAATGTACCTAACCGCACACCCCGTCGTTCGGGGCAACGAACAGGGTAGTGTGGGGCCCTCACCCACTAAAGAAACCCGCCGTGTGCCGTCTCTCCGCCATTATTGGCGGGCCACTGGAACTATGTTACATTCCTTCGGTGGTACAAATGATAGGCCTAAAAGAAAACAAACATTTATTTTAAAATTCAAAAGTCTGAACCTCGAACAGTCAAGTTCAAAGAAAAAGCTATATATACTGGAACATGGACGTTGCAGAGGCACTATGGATTCTGGACTCGGACGTGGTCCTATTGAGATAGCTGTCAAAGCTCAGAATTGTCTTAAAGTTTCTTGAAAAGTTGTCATAACTATTCTGAAGATTGGCTTGAAGTTTGATTCCTCACTTGAAGATATTTCAGGTATGATCTCAACAACATAATTATTGTTGGACCTCAAGGTCTGGTCCTAAGACCGGGTCTGAACTTCCAAGATAGAAGGGATTATATGGAATCCTAAAAAAAAGGTGAACCTTCGTATAAGAACGTCTTATAAAATATCTAAGTGTTGCTGTGAATAAAATCTCGAGGTAAAAACATTAATAACTCGTAACTAAACTGGCTTCATACAAATTTTGTGTATTCCTAATTCACATGTTTCTGTATATTTAATTAAACATTTATATCAATGTGCTCTTTAATTGTTCTTTAATTTTAGACCCCTAGGTAGGTCCTAAATAAATGTGACGCGACGGCTTCACCGTTACGCTACAATATATACAATTACGCTATGGTGAAAACATTTTCTTTAATATCCAACATTTTCTTACATATAAGTATCACTTTCAAAACAGTGATAGTCTAGCGGTAAAACCAAGGACTGCAAAGACAGTGGTGCTGAGTACGATCCTGTGTCCAAGAATTACGCCATATAAAATATTGTGCCATCTCTTGACAAAAATAAATATGTAACTCACATAGAATCACACACTGCAAATGTTTGAAGGCACAAAAGGTACAGGAAAAGGTTGTCTCGTTTTACTTGTTTAAAAGTTACAATAATACCATACCATTGCCTGCAAAAAATTAAGCATTGATGGTATTAATCTTATGGCCAAGTAGGACACTAATACTATTATTAACTCTCTCGTCTGAAGGACTTGTACACAAAACTGCGAATCGGCGCAATGCGAATACAAAGAAATGAATGGTTTACTTTTTTATGAAAAAAGATTTCATATGCAAGATAGGTAACTATTATTTTATGGGTTGGAACGTTCCCTTCAAACTTGAATGTCATGAGAATGTAAACTTCAAAGTTGCAGATATCTGACATCTGATCTCCACTTTGAAATCGAAATAAACGGAATTGAAATAATGTAGAAAACCTAATTTTATCTAATTTTAAAATTGTCTACCTCTAATTCACGAAGTTAAATTGAATACCTGATATTGTTATTGCGAAATATTGGCCAGTGATTTGATAAATATAAAGAAATAGACATGCTGTTAAGTGCTGAAGAACGTGAGCTAAAAAGCTCAAAAATATTAATAAAGATCATGGTTTAGCTACAGAAGAAGCCTTCGAAACGTCGGGATAGTAGTAAAATCAAGTAAACGCGATAGATTCCGTAAACGTAGTTTTATTCCAAAATCTAACATGTTAGAAGTACACAAACTTTTAATAAAGAAGAAATGTCAACTAAAAATTGAGAAAATATTGAATTAGATAACATATATCCACTAAAATCGATAATAATAATTAAAGGATCATTATATTATTATCATTGTTTTTCTCTCAAATCCTCACATACTACCTACATAGTAGCGACAATTGCTTTAATTTTAAATATTTATAATGATAGCTAGGAACTTCACATTCAAAAAGCCATAGATGATAAGAAGACGGTTTATTCAAAATATGTTTTATTTTGAAATAAATCTACGTTTACGGAATCTATCGCGTTTACTTGATTTTACTACTATCCCGACGTTTCGAAGGCTGATAACAGCCTTGGACGTCTATCATCTAAGTCCACCCGTGATCATGAATGCTGTAAAGTATTCAAAACGTCGGGATAGTAGTAAAATCAAGTAAAAGCGATAGATTCCGTAACCGTAGTTTTATTTCAAAATGTGTAACATTCGCGTAAATATCAGAAAGTATTAAATATGTTTTAATAAAAAGTCTTCTCGAAGTTTGTCCAGATTATACTATTTAAAGTATGTCTTGGCGGATTTTTTTTGTCCGCGTGGACTGCTGTATGTAAATGCCACTCTCATCCATCCATCCATTCATCAGCCTTTCAACATCCAGGACATGGCCGCCCCAAGAGAGCACTACAACGAGCAGTCTTATGCTGACTGCATCCAACGGCTCCCTGTGGCTTTGACTAGATCGTCGGTTCATCTGGTGGAACCAACGATCTAGTGCTACGCTGTCCGAAACCACTCACCACTCGAGAACCTTTTTTCTCCAACTGTCGTCAGTTTGTCGAGCGATGTGGCCTGCTCATTAACACTTTAGCATGCCAACCCGGCGGGCAGACATACTCACTTTTATATCTGTTTCATATATAAAATAAGGATAACAGGCTCTCCAAAATCAATATCTTACTTCATGTCAATGGCGAAATTGTACAATAGGAGACTAGGGCAACACACTGAAAACATAAAGCAAATACCTAAATCTCTGTGTATCTCAGTATGGGGATTCAGAACCGGAGTAAATAATTTGTTAAGTCATAGCAAGAATGCCACAATAATAATAATCCCATGTTGAATCTACTACCATTAGAGTTAATTTTGTATAAATAATTTTTTCTATAGGAAATGGTGTGCTAGAACAAGTGGATGAATTTGTATATCTTGGATGTGGATTCAGTCGGGATGGAAGGTACACCACTAATGTAGAGAGAAGAGTGAATGCGGGAAATAGAGTGAACGGAGCATTGGGACAACTTCTCGGCAACCACCGCCTCAGCCAGAAGGCACGTGTCGCAATACACAACGCAGTGCTTGTCCCAACGTTATTATATGGAAGCGAGAGTTGGGTATGTAAAAAGGAGCATGAGAGTAAAATCAATGCGGTCGAAATGCGATCTCTGCGGAGAATCTGTGGAATGAGGCTGACTGACCGCATTCGTAACAATGACGTAAGAGAGCGAGTAGGTATGAAAGAGAGTATTGGTGTAAAGATGCGAAAGGGAATGCTCCGATGGTTGGGAATGTGGAAAGAATGCCGGACGAGCGACTGGCTAAGAAGATATACAATGCGAAAGTGGAAGGATGTAGGTACCTACAGGGGGAGACCGAGACTTAGCTACCTAGACCAAATTGGTCATGTATTGAAGGAAGGTGGAGTCAGGAGTCTCCGAAACCGGCGAGCGTGTATGAAGAGAGTTATGAATGTTGAGGAAGCGAGAGATGTATGCAAGAATAGAGCCTCTTGGCACTCTGTTCTCTATGCCTACCCCTCAAGGGAAATGGCGTGATGATAAGTAAGTAAGTAAGTAAGTACTTGTTACATCAAAAACTTCGAAATGATCTAAATAATTCATTCCCATTTGAATTTAATGAATACAATTTTAAGTTACACGCTAGATAAACTAGGGTCGCGGAGTGTTTAGTGGTTTTGTAAATTCTCATACAATTTATCCATTCGTTTTAACAGATGTATACAACAGAACTGTCAAAATATTGTTTATTAGTAACATTGATGTTACATATCTCGTATACGCCGTGTGTAAAATTGTATTAGTAAGACGGTAAATAAACAGCGGTCGCGAGGTGTATAGCGGTTGGGTAAATGTCATTGAGTTATGCACGCGTTATAACAGATGTATACAACAGAACTGTCAAAATATTGTTTATTAGTAACATTGATGTTATACATCGTGTATACGCCGTGTATAAAAGTTTATTAGTAAGACGGTTAATGATTTTAGACATATTATTTTATTTTGGCTGATCTAAAAATCGTTAAAGATATTTAAATTCCATTCTTATAAATAAAATAATTCAAATTCATTATATACTCATTGGTAAATTTCAATATATTAATATTTCAAATTCATTACTCATATAATACTTTCTGATATTTACGCGAATGTTACAATGTGTAACATTCGTGTACACAATAATAATTATTGTGTAGATAAAACCCACAGTAGTGATTAGTTTTTGCCTTTTATAAAAAATTTAAAATTTAAACCTTAATAGATCTCAGTAATTCCGTACAAAATTTAATAATCCATAACAGTTGTTGCCTACTGAGTTTTCTGGCCGGATCTTTCTCAGTCAGGCCGCGTTCCGATCCGGTGGTAGCTTCTTAGTCTTAGCTTTTGGCAAAATCAATATATTTAATAATATAAACTAATAACCAAGATTGTCTTCTTACTGGTAGTAATTGGTAGTTTGTGGTAGAATTTTTGAGCACTAAATAAAAACAAAAATTTTACAATTTAAAGAGGAGTATTATACTCATTTTAATATACTAATTTAAAGTCTCGTACATTGTAAGCATAAACATTTGAAGTAGATATTTTCACTGTGTTTCTAAACGAATATTAGGTGGGTTAAAATAAATAAACCAAAAATTTTGTAAAATCATATACTGTGGGTAGATGAAACCGTTGAAATAACATATCAACCTTGGACGTCTATCATCTAAGTCCACCCGTGATCATGAATGCTGTAAAGTATTCGAAACGTCGGGATAGGAGTAAAATCAAGTAAACGCGATAGTTTCCGTAAACGTAGTTTTATTTCAAAATGTCATTACTCATAGTTGTTTGTAAAAATAAATAGGTTGTATTTGTATATTTGGAAAAAAAAAGAATAGTTTTACAAATATAAATATTTTAAAAGTATAAAAATATTGTTAAAGTCAAATAAATATAATATTTTTTCATTTTGGTCTACTGTCACCGGGACTTTGCTTTTTTTAAAAGTTCCTTACTTTGTTACTATCTCTACAAATATTATAAATACGAAAATTAGTTTATTTCTTTGTTACGCTTTCGCACCGTAACTACTAAACCAATTGTCATGAAATTTTGCATAAATATTGTCTAGAGAATGCAGAAAAGTCCTCCTATAGGATAGTTGTTTTTACATAGAGATAGTGGATGGATGGAATAAACACACAGGCAGTCTCCATTTATTATTTTGAAGCCACTGATAGTTATTGTATATTTAAACCGTTGCGAATAACATCAACAACTCGTTAACAAGACACTGTTGTTCCATATTTTTTCAACGAACTCTTCATTATCTGCTATACGCGCGTAATTAGCTTCTACACACTCCATAAAATATTTCCCACTCACATTGGCTACCTCTTCCGATACAGCTAAGTAGATAGTAGTCTGAGCACCCTCCCTAGGCGTCTTAAAGTTTAATAAATCAATCCACATCATCAACCACTGACGTATTATAGGATAGATCCTGTCAAATATATCAGTTTTCACGACACCAGGATGCAAAGCATTCACTGTGACGTGACTAGGGAGCCTTTTAGCTAGTGCTTTCATCCATATAACTTCGCAAAGTTTGCTATTGCAGTATTTCATAAGTTGATTTGTTATATGCATCCCATCCAATTTGTTCGGGGACACTCGCCCAAAATGGTGTGCGAATGATGACACTATAATTATCCTCCCTGCTGTTGATGCTTTTATTTTATCAAGAAGTAAATTTGTGAGCAGGAAAGGTCCTACATAATTCACTTGAGTCACTAAATCAATGCCATCTTCAGTAGCCTTGTGCTTAAGGCCTCCGCAGCCAGCGTTATTGATCAGAATATCCAGACGATCGTAAGAATTGTTGAAATCTGCTACAAATTTTTTAATACTGTTAAAGCTGGCCAGATCTAAGTATTTGTATTCAATGTTACTATTTGCAGTAGTCTTGACGATATCAGAGATTGCTTCTGAAGATTTCTTCCCATCTCTGCAGGCGATCACTATTTTCGCGCCTCTAGAAGCTAGATCTCGAGCCGTTTCAAGACCGATGCCAGTATTTCCTCCAGTCACCAAAACGATCTTATTATCAAGCCGCGCACTCGACTTGCATACACCTTTGATTGGTTCTAATTTCAGCTTCATATACAGCAGTAATACTGCTATTGACGTTAATAGCATAAGTGCTAATATTATAACAACTATTAACACATAATATAGTAAGAATGATATCACATTCACTAACATGTTTATCGCATAGGATTGCACCAACATACTGACTCGACGCCGGCATGGGCGACCATTATATTCTCAGTCGACAGTCATTTTAAATGTGATGAGACGTAATAACGAGGTTAAAATTTATGCGATAAATTAAAATGTTATCGACTTTACATTTGTTATCGCGTAAACAATACAAAAGTAAGGTTTAACGTTGTTTACAGGTAGTAGCTGCCGAGCCGCAGTCCAGACTGGTAAGGGCTAAGCGCTCATAGACTCAAATTTAATGAGTAAAATTATTTTTACTGCCTCGGTGGTGCAGCGGTTGTGCGATCATGAGGTCTCGGGTTCGATCTCCGGGTCGGGCAATGTCATTTAGCTTTTTCGTAAAAATAAAAATGCTCAGTCGCAGCTCGGAGTTTGGAAATGTGCCCGTTTGACGGCAATAGGCTTGCCCCCTATTATGTGAGACTTAAACAAAGCTGGCGAACCGTGGGTGTGTAATACACCTCTGCCTATCCCTTCGGGGAATACAGGCGTGATGCTATGTAAATATTTTTAAGCCAATGCTCACCATTTCATTTCGCGGATCTAAAATGAAAGAATAAACGACTATCTCGTGGAACTAAAGCATACTCCCACTTGGCACCCAGCCCCACCCAGCACAATAAACTATTTGCATTGCATTTTTAAACTTCAAATTAATTTAGACATCTAGATTTTTCCACAAACAGCGATGTGGCATTGTGCATTCGCTGCGCTTTGGTATCAATTATCATAAAACAAAAAGGTCCAGCATGAATGGGCTGGCTCGATCGGGGATGTACCACCCTCTCTCAAAACATGAGCGTGAAATAACGATAGGTATTCCTACTATTGTATTCCATATGGGGAGTGAGAGCACCAGAGGCCAAACCCCCTCCATATTCTCTCCTTATTATCCTGCTTATTCTCTACTTAGTATCCTAACTATCCTCTCCTTAAAATCGTTCCTATCCACCCTTTCCTTGGAGATGGTGAGCGAAAGTGATGCGTCGGGTGGCTAACATCTATAGGCTACAGTAACCGCTTACCATCAGGTGGGAATTATGCTTGTTTGCCACCAACGTAGTACAATAAATAGTGTAATAATAAGCAAAGTTGTAAGTAACAATTTTGCTTAATCGTCAAAATGTTATTATACCTAGTCGTTTTATTAGACACTAGCCTTTGCCAGCGGCTCCGTCGCAGCCAAAAGCTAGTTTTTAAGTTCCCGATATAGTAGCGGGATAAAATGTTTACCAGTTTTTAAGTCTAATCAAGAGCTACCAAATAAAAAAATTGCATCAAAATCCCTTCAGTAGTTTTGCGTGATGCGCGAACAAACAAATAGACAAACAGATAAACAGACGGAAAAATCTAAAAAAATCGTTTTGTCTAATAAATGTTTTTTTTTTTCAAATATATTAAATGTACAGACACAGCTCTTTTACAGCTATTTTTTTCATTAATTTTCTTTTTATTTTAATGTGCTGCTTTTTAGGGTTATGTGCTTCTTCTTTTTTCACATTTTCATGCATTGTCATTCACTTCTGAGCTTTGGTCCAAATTTCAAGTATCTAACTCATCGGGAAGTTAGTTTGAAATCAATTACAACATTCCACGACAGACCTACAAGAAAGCGAGTAAATACACATAGTAAAATAGGCCTCTCGGAACCCAAAACTTTTTTTGTATAAACTTCTGTCTGTTTGTTTATTAGCAGATCATGCGAAAACTACAGAACGGATTTTAATGTAGCTTGTTTGGTAGATAGCTCTTGATTAGACTTAAAAACTGGTACTTACTAACCTAAAAACTAGGCTTTTTATTATTTCCCTAGATTTATCAGGGTTTTGGACAAATTAAAACTGTCCGCAGTTCCCGTGGTCCGCCAATACCGCTAGACAGACGGCACAAAGTGAGTTTATTTACTGGGCGAGGGCCCACAGTATCCTGTGCATTTCCCCGAACGATGGAGTGTGCGGTTCGGTATATTTTTACGTCTTATCAAAAAAAGGCTCTTAGGGCCTATTATACATGTAGAGGGTACCCGAAAGGGTAAGTCGTCGGCGGACCACTGAGGTAATGTCATACACTTCCAGTGGTCCATCAGTACAGGCGGAGAGACGGCATATGGCGGCTTTATAAAGTGGGTGAGGGCCCCACACTACTCTGTTTGTTGCCCCGAACGATGAGGTGTGCGGTTACGTACATTTTTTCCCGCCTTAATAAAAAGAAATGCTTATTTCTATAATAGGATCTTATTATATTAATAGATGACATACCGTGCGTGTGGTTCCTACCCCAATGTCACTACCCCAGTCTTACCCACGGGGGTCGTACGAGGCCACTAAGGTAACTAAGCAATTATCACCTATTGCATTACTGGTGGCACGGCTGGGTACCAGTTGAGAGTACTTACTTGCTATCGGGCCTGAGTGGGTTAGTACCACCAACTCCCATGTTTCATGAAGCACATCGGTGTGTGTTGGTTGTAGCAGGAGATAGCCGTCTATTCTTTCATTTCATGTCTGTGTAATAAAATAGTGAGCAACGGCTTGACAATACTCCCGGTATAGTTGAGTCCATGAGCGACGGTTTATTTTTTTATTGGCGGGTGTACGGGATGTACCGCGGCCCGTCTGCCACCAAAACAAAAAAAAACATACCTGCATGACAGTGTATGGCCACTCTTCCTTCTTGCACAGCAAAGGAAAGTACTTTCGCCATATTTAGTAGGCCGCTTAAGCTAGGTTCTCCGTAATCAGGCCACGCGAAGTTGTAGTAGTATACTGAAGAAGAAGAGAAGAGTTAAAGACAAATGTGATGTGGAGATTGAGAATGGCCATCGGTCACTGCGATGGCTTAGCAGTCTAGACCACTTCCCCGGCTTGGAAGGGATGCAGGTTCGAATCCCGCTCGCAGTAAAGTTCTCTTTTTCCACATTCACAAATAATTTGTTCTTTAGAAGAAGAGTTTTCAAATTATAAAAATAATGTATTTGGTTCATGTTACTGTAAGCAAACTTTCCACCCGGGATATCCCATTTGACGGTATCAGACCACTGAAGTCACACACATCCAGTGGTCCACCAGAACAGGCGGAGTGAGAAATGGTGGCTTTATGATGAAAAGCTCCGTATTTCAATCACGAAGTGGTAGAGCCTTTCTCCCGCACACCTCGTCGTTCGGGGCAACGAACAGGGTAGTGTGGGGCCTTCACCCACTAAAGAAATCCGCCGTTTGCCATATCTCCGCCTTTATTGGCGGGCCACCGGAACCATATTACATTCCTTCAGTGATAACAGTAGTAGTACCTTTTTTTTGTTAAGGCGGGAAAAAATGTTCCTAACCGCACACCCTGTCGTTCGGGGCAACGACCAGAGTAGTGTGGGGCCTGCACCCACTAAAGAAACCCGCCGTGTGCCGTCTCTCCGCCTTTATTGGCGGACCACTGTAACCATGGTACATTCCTTCAGTGGTAACAGTAGTAGTAGGTACCTACCTGCCGTTGTGCTTCGTATTGAGAGTGCCGGAGGCCTGAAACCTCTCCCTATCCTCTTCTTGTTATCCTTCCTATCCTCTCCTTAGTATCCTACCTATCCTCTCCTTAGTATACCTCCTATCCACCACCTATCCTTTCTTTGGAGATGGTGACGCACGAATGATGCCTCTAGTGTTTCTAGCGTCTATAGGCTACGGCAACCACTTACCATCAGATGAGCCGTATGCTTGTTTGCTACCCACGTGGTATAAAAAAGAAATTTAACAAAACGATTTGGTTGTTTGTAAAGTCGGCTTACGGACGATAATTTTACGTGATACCGTCACGAAGAAATTAGGTTTTTACTTTTAAATAATGTAATACTGGTAGAAATCGAATGGTACATATAAAAGGTACGATCGCGCGTGCTGCTATACAATAATTGATATACGCGTGTTGCCCGGGACGCGTTCGGACGAAGAATGTCGTGTCGGTCGGTGGGCCGGCCGCCTCCCTCCCGCAGACGCTCTTAAGCCCGCGGCTCTCTTATGGCATCGATTGCCATACATTTTTCGGAACGTAAGTCTTTTTCGTGCGTGCAGCCGGGCGTTCATCAATTTATAAGACGTTATCACGTCAAAAATTACCTCATCGTCAAAATACGGCACGTAGCAATGCAACGAATTCAAGTATAAATATGAATTGATAATTAACGAACATTCGTATTGACTGACTCGATTTGTGAAAGCACAGAATAGTTTAGATTGTGCGTGAAGCGTCGTTTACTTTTAAGACTACGGGCATTAAAAAAAATACTGATAAACTGGCACCCTGTGTTGGTCTTTCAAATGCCGTAATTACTTTGTTTTGTTTTGTTATACAACTCTAAATAACTCTTCTGTAAAGTTACAGTCTAAAATTAGGACATTATGTCACAGTTTAAATGTTAAATTCTTAAATGGGTATTGGTTTTTGCATATTTAATTTATTATTGTTAAATATTATAAATATATATATAAACCCGAGTAATTAATGTTTATTGATGATCCTGGTCATAATTATTGAAAATCCGGATCAAATGATTATATCAACATAATAAATCATAAGACATGTTGATGCAATCATTTTGCATCACTATGTATCATGTGACTGCATCGTGAATTAGTTTATCACAGCGTGTCTGTTTCGTACTCCGCCCATGATGTTACCAAATTTGATATAAATTTACCATAGCTTCACGCAGAGATGCATTGCATTGAAGCACACCCACGATTTGCCAGCTATGTTTAAGCCCCACATAATAGGGGACGAGCCTATTGCCGTCACCCGGGCACATTTCCATACTCCGGGCTGCTACTGGGTTTTTTTTTTTTTACGAAAAAGCTCAATAACACTGCCCGACCCGGGGATCGAACCCGAGACCTCATGATCAGCAGTCGCTTACACTACCGCTGCACCACAGAGGCAGTTCAAATTTACCAAATTAATGTTAACGTCAACTCGACCAAATATTCATCGATGAAGTGATGCAGCGTCTATAATATGCTGGGGCCACACTAACCAGTAACGTAACCTATCATCGTAATAAATATTGCGTTAATTTTTTTTTATTTATATTTGCAATCGGTGGTTAGACCATAACCTAATTTGTTAAGAGGTAATATGGATTTGATGTTGGGGTAACACCAACCCTTTTTTTTTTGTTTAGACGGTTTTTTTCATTCCTAATGATGGCAGACGAGGCACGGCCCACCTGATAGTAAGTGGTAACCGTCACTCACGGACTCGACTATACCGAGAGTATTGTCAAGCCGGTGAGCACCATTTCACTTCTCAGATATGAAATGAAAGAATAAACGGCTATCTTCTGCTACAGCCAAAACACACTGACGTGCTTCATGACCAGTCACACAGGAGACGGTGGTACCGACCTGTTCGGGCCCGATAGCAAGTGAGTACTCTCACTTGGTACCCAGCCCTACCACCAGTAATGGAATCGGTGATAATTGCTTACTTTCCTTGGTCGCCTTGTACGACACCCGCGGGAAAGGTGGTGACACTTGTATTCTTAGTCCGTCACCACACGGACATTTACAATTGTAAATAAGAAGCTCTCTATCGACAGTAGGTACAGAGTTTCTTCCCGTGAGCCAATACTTATTACGGAGCAGGTGTTACGTAAGAGGTGTTGTGCCGTTGTGCGATAAATTGGGTGGCCACACTTAAACGCTTAACGTCAATATTAATAGGTAGATGCTGCTACACTACACACTTGTTTTGTGGCGTATGATGTTTTAGTCTCAGATTGGATGACAGACATGACTCTGTTTGCAGAACTTCGAGAAACTCAATGCTTATCTTGTCCGTGTGGTGACGGACTAAAAACACAAGTGTCACCACCCCATTCTTCCCCACGGGTGTCGTATGAGGCGACTAAGGGAGGTAAGCAATTATCATCCATTGCATGACTGGTGGTAGGGCTGGAAACCAAGTGGGAATACCCACTTGGTATCGGGCCCGAGCGGGTTGGTACCAAAATCTCCCGTGTGACCGGACATGTAGTAGTATCATTGCGTTTTGGCTATAGCGGGAGATAGCCGTTTATTCTTTCATTTCAAACGTGTGAAATGAAATAGTGAGCAGCGGCTTGACAATACTCTGGGTATAGTTGAGTCCATGAGCGACGGTTACCATTTACCATCAGATGGGCCGTGGCTCGTCTGCCAACAAATGCAATAAAAAAAAATACTGCCTAGGTATTTATCGAAGATTAGGTTGTGCACAATATTATGCATTTTGATCTGTATTTTTAGCACTTGACATGCTCAGCTACTTTAAAGTACAAATTATTATTTGTGAATGAGGAATAAGAGAACTTTAGTGCGAGCGGGAATCGAACCTGCGTCCCTTCCAATCCGAGGAAGTGCTCTAATCCACTGAGCTACCGCACTATCTTTTAGCCATACCCAATCTCCTCATCACATTTGTCCTAACAACCAACGCCACCTATCGCGACGCATTTACACGCATTAGTCCAATATAGTAAGTTTAATTTTGCAATTAAAATCCATACTATTTGATGGTGTGATTTTTTAAACATTTTGCTCTGTATTGTAAGCACTTGACATGCTCATCTACTTTAAAGTACAAATTATTATTTGTGAAGTAAAAAAATCTAAAACAAATGCTTTGGGTTCAGAAACGCTGAAATAGCGTACAACATTAATTTTTACTCAAATATCTTAAATGTACAGTTACATAGCTCTGTTTCAGATTTATAATAATAGAAGTAATAATATAAATTTATATGTTTATTATGGAGTTTATAATAAACATTATTAGTGCGTTTATTATCTGTATACGTAATAACAATCAGCTATTCGTATTCGTAAAAGCAGAATTCGTTGCATAACTAGTGGCAGTAAAATGGAGGAAATCTTCTTGTCTAATGGCTCTTGTTGTGGTAGTGGGAGCACAATTTCGCCATGGCGGAAATAAATCGTATTGAATAAATAAACGTACTGTCGTTTGCCATGAACACAGTTGGATCGTAAGTAAAGCCGGAATTGGTGAGCGGGGGCCCGCAACTGGCGTGTTCTCCTGGAGTCTGCAGATTGATCACCGTTTGGATGCCCCAACTAGAAAAATATAAAGAAATATTAAAAAATAAAAGTAATTATGTATTATGTAATCTCCCATAAATTGTCTATTAAAATGAGATCTAGCTTCTAGGAAGGAGTAATCATAGCATCACGCCTGCATCCCCGAAGGGGTAGGTTAGGTAGGTAGAGGTGTATTACAGTTCACCAGCTATGTTTAAGTTCCACGTAATAGGGGGCGAGCATACTGCCGTCTACCGGGTGATATGTATGTAGTCCATAGTTTATGCTTCTGGCTACTTGATGTTTATTACACTATCTTACGTATTTGATTATTGAATGTCAATTGAATATTGACATTCAATAATCAAATTCTTCTTAATCTATGTCTTAATTTATTATACACTAGCCTTTGCCCGCGGCTTCGCCGCAGCCAAATGCTAGTTTTTCGGTTATATATTATCAGGTCCCCGATATAGTAGCTGGATAAAATGTATACCAGTTTTTAAGTCTAATCATGAGCTCTCAAATAAAAATTAAAAAAAGTTGCATCAAGATCCGTTCAGTAGTTTTTGCGTGATGCGTGAACAAACGAACAGACAAAAATTCTGAAAAAAATGTTTTGTGTTTAGACACGCCTATATAGCCTATTACTTACAGTATTTTTTTTTTATATCTTAATTGTACAGACACAGCTCTGTTACAACTTTATAATAGTACTAGCCTTTGCCAGCGGCTTCGCCACAGCCAAAAGCTAGTTTTCCGGATATATCTCAGGTTCCCGATATAGTAGCGAGATAAAATGTATACCAGTTTTTAAGCCTAATCAAGGCCTTTCAAATAAAAAAAGTTGCATCAAAATCCGTTCAGTAGTTTATGTGTGATGCGCGAACAAACAAACAGACAAAAATTCTAAAAAAAATTGTTTTGTGCTTAGACATGCTTATATAGCCTATTACATTAAACACAAAGTGAAAAATGTGAAATCCAAAATAACAGTCACGAGCAGGTTTTGAACCTGCATCTCCTGGATACCGTCCAGATGCTTTGCCAATTCAGCCATCGTGACAATTGCTCCTGACTGCTAATTTCGATAACACATTCATACTTAACGTCTTTGGGTGACGCCTGCGTCATCTGTCGGAAGTATTTTCATACATTAAACCGACCAGGTAAACTTAATTTTACAATTAAGGTTTTTACCTAATAATGCAGCTTTATAATAGTATAGATACATAATAATGTATGTCTAATTATTTAGTTGATTAAAGCGAAGTTTTCTTCTGGTTTATCGTTTTAATGTATCACCGGACACAATTCCAAATTCCGGGCTGCTATGGAGAAGTTTTCTTATTTACTAAAAAGCTCGAATCGGAAGCGAACCCGAGACCTCATAATCAGCAGTCGCTCCCACTACCGCTGCACCACCGAGGCAGTATGGGTAAAATTTGCGCTCAAAGCGGTTTTTCCATCCCTGTTACGCACTAATTTGCTTGCATCTTGAGTCCCATGTTCGGAATTACAATAGGAGTATTGTGTGGATTATTGTAATTTCGGATATCTTCTAGCCCCTGGATCATTACATCCTCTATCTAAAGCTGACAGTGTCTAGTATAGTAAGGGTGGTACCGAAAGGAAGATTTGACAAGAAAAGAGGCCACACCCAAGTTCCGAATCTACCATTCCATTTTTTTTTTGTTGTTTTCCATTTACAAGTATTGTCGGAGGCGAAAAGGCCTCTGCGATTATTTTTTTATCTATACTTGGCAGATTTATGTACCACTTACCTATGGAACTGTTGTATGATATTTCTGGCGGCAATAGCGACGGTACTGGGTCGCGCCATCGCTAGAATGTCGTCTGTTACCCTGCGAAATATATTGGTGTTTTATAGTGTTATAAATTTATCTGAATTCATTTGCTAATAGTATTAGTTTTGACATTTTCATTTCAGTCAAGGTCACCAAAGCTAGTTCAGGACGATGCGATTGGACACAGGCAATAGATTAGCGCGGATTTTATACTAAGTATACCTACAAATATATACCAATTAAGTGTAAGAATATAAAAATTTAATAAGACTAGCCTTTGGCCGGAGTCCGTCGCAGCCAAAAGCTAGTTTTTAGGTTATATCTCAGGTTCCCGATATAGTAGCGGGATAAAAAGTATACCAGGATAGTAATCAAGGTTATTACACTGTTTCGGATTATCTTGAGGATAAAACTAAATGGGCTTGAGCTGCTCCTCATTCATTAATTGCGATCGCCAACCCGCCTGTTAAGCGTGGCGATTACGGCATTATCCCCCATGACGGAACCGCTCGTTGTGGCGTTCTCTTGGAGAGGTCTATGTCCAGCAGTGGACGTTGAAAGGCTGATGGATGGATGGATGGATGGATGGATTTATAAGTGAAGTTTACGTGGACGGAGTGGCCGACAGTATCTAGTGTTTGAAAAATATGTTGTTCCATCCATCCATCAGCCTTTCACCGTCCACTGCTGGACTTAGGCCTCCCCAAGAGGACGTCACAACGAGCGGTCCCGTCATGGGGGATAATGCCGTAATCGCCACGCTTGGCAGGCGGGTTGGCGATCGCAGTGGATGTTGTTAATACTCGAGGGAGTGCTGCTGCCCACTCCCCCGGTATCCCTCAGTCGGCTCTTACGACTCCCGTGGGTAGAGAGGGGTGGGACAATTCTAAAGCCGGCCCCACACGGCAAATATGTTGTTATATGACTTCAAAAATATGTTGTTATTATTGTCAATCCAATTTATAATATCATTTAAAGAATTATTTATTTCATTTTCATATTCATTAAGATTATTGAGATTAGAACATTTGATTATTGCTGTACTGTCATTTGCGAAAAGAACCATGTTATGACGAGTAATTTTCGGGAGATCATCAATAGAAATTAAGAAGAGTAGTGGACCTAGAATACTACCTTGTGGTACGCCATATTTTATATATCTTGATTCTGACAGATACCAAAGTATGATTTTTACCCCAAAAGTAGTTTTTAGTTGACAAGGTGGTGTCTGTATTTTTTATTTAGTCTGAGAGATCTGACGCGGCTGACACTAGTCGAATAAAATAGAATATGGCCGGCCTCGTTCAAAAATAATTAATACTGACGAATCGAAATCGACGAAAAAGTGCCGGCACGCTTAATTGTGTAGCGCGCCTAGACAACGCGGCAAAGAATGAACAGGTGACACTTCTATTCTTAGTCCATCTAACTATTGATATTTTTTCCCTGATAATAACAACAGTTCCATGTTTTATTGTCTTTACCGGGTGTACAGCTTAGCGTTAAAACTGTTTATATAAGGAAAAAATAAAGGAAGGCGGTAGTTAGAGCGAGGTTGAGGAAAAAAACGGGAGGACTCATTATTTACGACAGACCCTGTATATTTTAAACACATTGCACACATGGTGGAGTGGTTTAGATACCGGCCTCCCGCCCGAGTGTTGTGGGTTCGATGCCCATACAGAACAACTCTTTGTGTGATCCACAATTGGTTGTTCTGAGTCTGGGTGTACTGTGTGTCCGCGAAATTGTAAGTGTTTAAGTTCCCTGCGATACAAGGATTACTTATTACTCAGTGCAGGGTGTTGTCTTTTTAAAATAAAATATGTCCCAGACCATTGTCATTTACCAAAACACAAAGTGCGAAAATAAAAAATGATAGCCACGAGCGGATTTAAACCTGCATCTCCGAGATTACCGTTCCAAACTCTCTGCTAACTTATCTGTGACATAAATGAAAGAAAAAACCATTGATCTCTTGTTTATACATCAATAGAAAAAACAAATGTTTTCAAACGTTTTGTTATAATATTCAAAGGTTATCGAGCTGTAATGTTACTCGTTTTATTCCCTTTGTGATATAAAACGGCGTGAAAAATATGTTTACTAAAATGTGAGCATAAAATTTACTTATTATATCGATTTGCCGTTACCTTGTTTTAAAAGTTATACCAGTTTTTAAGTGTAATCGAGAGCTATCAAATAAAAGTTTCATAATCTGTTCATTATTTTTTGCGTGATGCGCGAACGAACAAACTGACAAAAAGTCTAAAAAAATGTTTTATGTTCAGACGCCTATTACTATAGCCTAATACAGTAATTTTTTCTCAAATATCTTAAATGTACAGACACAGCTCTATTACAGCTTTATAATAGTTTTAGATAAAAACATGGTACATTATTTATTTTTAAATTCTTTTTTTATTGTACTCTATTCAGATTTGAACTAATTTTGGTAAGAACGCGTGTAGTTGCATTCTTCACTGTCAAACTTATGTATTGCTTTAGGGACTCCAAATTATGATGGCGTTTAAAGTATACCATACTCTCTAAAACTGACCATCCATTATAATACAGCGGATTAAGATCAGGCCTAGATGACGACCAGTCTTCAGCTCTGATGTAATCAGAGACGTTCGTTTCCAACCACGCTTGTGTTGACCGAGCTTTATGACCTCGTGCTGAGTCTTGCTGATAGTGCCATTCTTGGTTTTGGAATATAGTATTGTTAAGAGGCTTAACCATATATTCATGAATGGTATCTTATACACATACCTGTACCATCTGTACTGATGTTTTGACACTTTTTTGCCTACCGGGCCTTAGGACAAATTCGCCCCGACCACCGAAGGAATGTAACATAGTTCCAGTGGCCCGCCAATAAAGGCGGAGAGACGGCACACGGCGGGTTTCTTTAGTGGGTGAAGGCACCCCACCCCACCCCTAAGTTACATACGACTTTGAATTCTTGAAATTATAATAAAGTCCTGCATTTGCCTTGATTTAATGACAATAATGTAATTTATTTGGCTCTTGTAATTACTCAACCTCGTTCTAACTACCGCCTTCCTTTATTTTTTCCTTATATAAACAGTTTTAACGCTAAGCTGTAGATCCGGTAAAGACAATAAAACATGGAACTGTTGTTATTATCAGGGAAAAAATATCAATAGTTAGATGGACTAAGAATAGAAGTGTCACCTGTTCATTCATTGCCGCGTCGATTTCGATTCGTCAGTGTTAATTATTTTTTAACAAGGCCGGCCATATTCTATTTTATTCGACTAGTACCGGTCGCGTCAGATCACTCAGACTAACTAAAAAATACAGACACCACATTGTCAACTAAAAACTACTTTTGGGGTAAAAATCATACTTTGGTATCTGTCAGAATCAAGATATATAAAATATGGCATACCACAAGGTAGTATTCTAGGTCCACTACTCTTCTTAATTTATATTGATGATCTCCCGAAAATTACTCGTCATAACATGGTTCTTTTCGCAAATGACAGTACAGCAATAATCAAATGTTCTAATCTCAATAATCTTAATGAATATGAAAATGAAATAAATAATTCTTTAAATGGCATTATAAATTGGCTTGACAATAAAAATTTGAAAATTAATTTATGAAAAACAAAAGTGATGCACTTTCATCAAAGACGGAGTATTCCAAAACATGTAACGGGTGTAAAATAGAGAAGACAAATGAAGCTAAATTTATAGGCATAATAATTGATAACCAACTCAAATGGAAGACCCATATAGAAGAGTTATGTAAAAAATTTAGCAAATCAGCTTTTGCGCTTTTACAACTTTCTAAAAAAGTAAACCAAGAAATGACCAAGAATCACTTATCTTTAGCATGGACTAGTAGCTTCCTCACTAAGATATGGGTTAATATTCTAGGGGCAATCAACTGATAGGGAACTTGTATTTAAAATGCAAAAAAGATGTATCAGGTCGATGTGTGGTCTGAAAATAACGGATAGCTGTTTACCTTATTTTAAAACTTTAAAAATATTAACTCTCCCCGTAATGTATATAAAGGAAACTGAGCTTTTCGTTAAGATGAATCCGAATTTGTTCCGTTGTTGACAGATGTAAGAAAAGGTCTAACGCGCACTCAATATGCTGATCAATTATGTAATATAAAATGCGATACAGCTTTAATGCAAAAGAGTGTATTTGGTACAACACCTTTTTAACTTCCCGCTAAGAAAATTGAAAATTTTCAAAAGTTGGGAAGTTACTGATTTTTTTTTGTTTAGGCGGGAAAAGCCGTTCGGGGCAACGAACAGTGTAGTGTGGAGCCCTCACCCACTAAAGAAACCCGCCGTGTGCCGTCTCTCCGCCTTTATCGGCGGGCCACCAGAACCATATTACATTCCTTCAGTGGTCCGCCGGCGGCTTACCCTTTCGGGTACCCTCAACTGTGTGACGCATGCTTCACGGGAGGCCTTGCAGGTGGCAGACTTTTACCGGTCCATCCACCCGCAACCTCTTGGTACCACCTAAAGTATTTGATAAAATACCTAGTGAAATAAAAAAAATGCCTCTAATTAGTTTTAAAAAATCTTTACATAATCTGTTAGTAAATAAATGTTAGTACTGTATGTACATAAATTTTATTGACATTGGTTTTAAATTTATATATATTTTTAGCATTTGACTTGCTTAGCACTATACATTAAACACAAAGTGAAAAATGTGAAATAGAAAATAACAGTCACGAGCAGGATTTGAACCTGCATCTCTTGGATACCGTCCAGATGCTTTGCCAATTCAGCATTGGTTTTATGTTCATTTAATTGTATATCATGTTTAATTTTAATGAATTAATTATATTAATCTTCAAATAATTAATTAAATTTAATATTACGTATATTTGTATGTCTTAGTGACAAGGAATAGTGAATTACACACTATTTAAGATCTATATATTTTACCTATGTTGTACAAATAAATAAATTCTAATTCTGTAATACTCCTGGTTTATGACACTTCGTTTTGGCAAAATATAGTCTTTATTGTTTTTTTATATTTATTGCTTATGATGGCAGACGCGACACGGCCCATCTGATGGTAAATGGTAACCGTCGCTCATGGACTCAACTATATCGAGAGTATAATTAAATGGCTATCACATGCTACAACCAAAACACACTGATGTGCTTCATGGCCGGTTACACAGGATGGTGGTACCAACCCGCTCGGGCCCGATAGCCCTTTAATCCGTCAACACGCGGACGAAATATTTAATATTTTACTTGAATCGAATGTCCGGAAAAAAGAGATCCTCATTTATAGTTCTACGTACACAAACTAGTAGGCATGGACGTACAATGCTACAGCTAGTTTAAAAAAATAAATTATGAATATACCGCAAAGGCAAGTAGGTTTTAGTTATTTACCTGAATATACATATTAATTCCGACTGCAGTCTCATTTAGGTCTGAACAATATATAACTACGTACTCGCATAATTAACATAATAATATTATGTTTATTACATATTATGTAGTAAGACATAGCGGGTCACGTGATTGCACTTTTATGTTGTATCAAGGATAAGTAGTAAGTACTTACCTACTATACGATATAAATATATAGTTTGTTGTTGGTACCCAACCCTACCACCAGTAATGCAATGGGTGATAATGGCTTTACACTTACATTAGTCAGCGCGTATACACCCATCTACCCATCCCCTCTCTACCTACGGGAGTCGTAACAGCCGACTGAGGGATACTGGAGAGTGGGCCGCAGCACTCCCTCGAGTATTAACAACATCCACTGCGATCGCCAACCCGCCTGCCAAGCGTGGCGGTTACGGCATTATCCCCCATGATGGGACCGCTCCTTGTGGCGTTCTCTTGGGGAGGCCTATGTCCAGCAGTGGACGTTAAAAGGCTGATGGATGGATGATATACCCATAGAAAAAAATGGGGTGGTGACATGGTATTCTTAGTCTGTCACCACTCGGACATACTTTGTCACATTTAAATCACAATTTTACCACCAAGCGATAACACCTCCATCTTGTTTGCGCACATATTTTTTTACGCCCTCGTTATGATCTTCTATACTATATACTATTAATAAAGTTGTAGCAGAGCTGTCTGTACATTTAAGATAGTTGAGAAAAAAAATACTGATTTAGGCTATATAGGAGTGTCTAAACACAAAACTATTTTTTTTTTAGATTTTTTATCTGTTTGTCTTTTTGTTTGTTCGCGCATCACGCAAAAACTACTAAACGGATTTTGATGCAACTTTATTTGTTTGATAGCTCTTGATTAGACGTAACAACTGTATACATTTTATCCCATATATTTTATCATTTACTATATCGGGAACCTCAGATATAACCCAAAAACTAGCTTTTGGCTGCAGCGGAGCCGCGGGCAAAAGGGGTACCTACTATATAATCGTATTTCTATTAGAGGCCATAGTAGTCACTAAGGTTATGTGAATAAGGTTCAATGAATATGCTATTACTAAATATAAAATCTCGGTTTCTGTAATAATATTTGCCTTTAACTTTCAAAGTGGTTTGACTGCACAGATGACAGAGTGGTTTATATACCGCCCGATGCACATTGTTCTGAGTCTGGGTGTACTTGTGTCCGTGAAATTGTATGTTTGTAAAGTCCCCCGCGCTTACAAGGATTATTCCTTAGTGCAGAGTGCTGTCTTATAAAAAAAGTATCCGCTTGTAGGTACATTGCAAAGATAAGCTTATTTTTGTCACGGTCTTCACTCTGAAGAAAGCGAATATAGATCGCCATGACTTTTCTTGCCCTCCAATAAGTTGAAAAAGGTTTAAAGCCACATCTGTACATCATCCCCAAAGGAAATGGATCACCAGCTATTTGTTCGTTTAGAGCACCAAAGTCCTCGAAATTGGCTTCTCTGAAACCGTGACGTTTAACGCTTGCCACAAGGCTCGATGCTCTCACTGACGTTGTTCATTCTTTATATTAATGGCATGCTCTTTGTTGAGATTTTGCATTGTTATACAGTATGGGTGAGTAACGATAAACGAAAGTCCCTCGAAGTAGATATGCTCGAGGAGAGACGGGCAGTCTAAATAGGTTTACGCATTCACCGCGACGAAGAATTCATTTTTTAACAGTGTCTCACTTCAAAGGACTAATTCTTCGGGGGTATAATGTATCCAGGTCCCGAGGACCATGTTGGCATCACCAGCAATTGTACTTTGCTTTTCAGGTATTATTTGGAAAACAAACTAAATTGTTGAGCAGAAAAATAGGCTAATCTTTAACAGAGACAGGTATTGTACCTAATAGGTACTTAAATACTCAAAAATAAAATAATTAATAAGTATAGCTAAAAAACTTCAACTTTGGCCAAAATTATGATCTACTCCCAAATCTTCAGCTACGACCTAAAATTGACCGATGTTTTAGCCAAAACTAAAGGTCTTTAAGAAGCGCCGTACCTAATGGCTCACTAAACAATCAATTACGATGACGCGTGGGTGTGATTGTTATTACTAGGACAGTAGCTAAAATATGTACCTTTTGTGACCATGACTGACATTGATACTAGGTTATTTCTAACAAGCAAGTCAAGGTTGGTGCACTAATCCATGATTTTTGACCGGCTGATGATATTACAGAAAGAATATTCCGAAATTTGTTCATTCTACATAAAGTGCCCTTGAATATTGGTTTAATTTACCAGTCAGAGTACAATCCCTGTATGGCTGCTCCAGTCTGAGGTCTCTCATATGGACACCTTGCGCCTCCACAGAACAATGCGCACTGTAGACCTCTCGGGGTGTTCGTACGAAGTCTCTCGCCAACAGCGCTGTATAATGCAGATGGTGGGTGATTGACGCGCCGCCGGGACTCAAGGCCTCTGTGGGTAATAGTAAAGTAGATATGATATTACTCCTTATTTACATAAAAGTTTTAATTACTGACATAGCCTTTGAACTGTATTTTAGCACTTGACATGCTCATCTACTTTAAAAAGCAAATTATTTGTGAATGTGGAAAAAACTAAGCGGTCTCGAGCACTACCCCGGATTTGAAGGAAGAGCGAATCCCGCGCAGGTCTAAAGCACTTCCCCGGATTGTAAGGGACGCAGGTCCGAATCTTGCTTAGTGCGAGCTTCTCTTTTTCCACATTAATAAATAATTTGTTCTTTAAAGTGACTGCCATACCTATCCAGAAAATGAAATCTTCGGAAATTAACGAAATTAATACTAGATTTTCTTCGGGCTTTGGTCCTTATTGTAGACATTTTAGTAATATTTTTATTTTTATACCCTCTGCGTTTGTATTCAGTAGACGTCAACTTAATACTATTCGTAATTCATAATAGCCGACTCTTTGTGTTGTACAAATAAATGTGGAATCCGTTAATGGATCTTGGTAGGGTCAGTAGAAAAATTTCACTAAACGGAACACAAAGTGCATACGAATAAATGTCAAATAGCAAATGATAGCTACGAGCAGAATTTGAAAATCCTTCTCCTGGATTTAGGCACTCTTGTATTGGTTTTGCTGAGTCCATGGGTGACAGACATAACTTACCACAAGGAAAGGAGCCCGCTTCTTACCACTTCACACCACAAAAGAAAATGAGACATTTTTATTCACCGATATCCGTTAACGCATAATATGACTTAAAATTCAACAATGTGTATATTTTTACAAGGAAGGAGGTTCTCAATTCGGCTGTATTTTTTTTTATGTTTGTTACCTCAGAACTTTCGTCTGGCTGAACCGATTTTGATGATTAGTTTTTTATTTGAAATCTGGTGCTTTCCGTGTAGTTCCATTACAATTTGGTACAGTCCACACATCCATGAGAAAACCATATAAGTCTTAAAACGAAGTAGATTTTTTTTGTTCAAATTTTACTTGTTTTGTTGTCCGTACCTTTGATGAATGGCTGATAAAAAGATATTGAATAAACACAAATAAGTCTTGATGACAGTAACATTACTGCTCCTACTTTTATACCTAAAGTACCACTTTAATGTTCTATAATTATATTTGTTCAGAAAATTGTAAATATAGATGGGTATCTATCTACACATCCAGGGGGTGGTTTATACATATAGAATTCAGATATTTTTGTGACTGAATTATAAGTTCAGTCATTCTGTCCGAAAATAGGCCCTGCATTGGAAAGTGATCCAATGAAGCCAATTATTTTATGATGTTTTTGTCAGGACAGCTTCATTTCAAGTTTTCAGATTAAACAGGGCTTTTTTCGCATGAAAATAAGGCTTAAAAGTCTCCAAATTTGGTTGTAATATTTAACTAAGTATAATATTTAATTAAGTATAAAGAAGCGAGAGTTGGATATAATGGATATGCAAAAAGGAGCATGAGAGTAAAATCAATGCGGTCGAAATGCGAACTCGGCGAAGAATCTGTGGAGTGAGGCTGACTGACCGCATTCGTAATGACGACATAAGAGCGTAAGTAGGTATGAAAGAGAGTATTGGTGTAAGGACGCAAAATTGTATGCTCCGATGGTTCGGACATGCGGTAAGAATTCCAGACGAGCGACTGGTTAAGAAGATATTATTATACAATGCGAAACTGGAAGGATGTCGTTACAGGGGGAGGTCGAGACTCGCCTACCTAGACCAAATCGGTCATGTATTGAAGGAAGGTGGAGTTAGGAGTTTCCTAAAGCGTGTATGAAGAGAACTATGAATGTTGAGGAAGTGAGAGATGTATGCAGGATTAGAGCCTCTTGGCACTCTATTCTCTCTACCTACCCCGCAAGGGAAATGGCGTGATGATAAGTTAGTTGATATAAATAAAATAAAGGTATGCTACTATTTATTATGCCAGTAAAAACAAAGCCTCCATAATTTGAAGGGCCGTTCCGACCTCGACACAGGAAGTACTAACTAACCACTAACCCATATAACACGTGCGTGTACCAGCTAGTGAATTACCACAGTAATATTGGGGTGGTCAAATGTCACGCAAACTGCGTGCGTGGGGGCGACCGGTAGTTAACAATTAATTTTCGTGCGGTTGATTTTGGTCGGGAACCCTTCCTTAATTTGTATTTTTGTGAATTGTTGTAAACATAACTGGACAGCCGACATCGTAACTAGGCTAATATAATATAATATAATATATATCAAATGCTGCTGCAATCTGATAATTAATTTTTTTAGTATTTTTTATTTTTTGTTTACGGGTTGTCAACTGAAAACCAGCGCTGGACTGTACCTCGTCCAGCTTACGCTGAGATGGCGACCCTTTCCAGCGGGGACACTTCGCTTGTGTACACAAGTAACATGACACAATTATCATGATATTACAATTATCATGATATTATTTATACTTATTGAATTTGTCCCACTGTAAATAACGGATTTCATTCTTTCTATTATTTTTAACTTCCCGCTAAGAAAATTGAAAATTTTCAAAAGTTGGGAAGTTATTGGTTTTACCCCGTTTTTCGAAAATCGAGTTTTCAACGGATGTTGTCGTTTTGAGGTCCTAGGAAGCTTCTCCGAATGTTTCCGCGATGATGTCTGTATGAATGTGTGTGTGTGTGTGTGTGTGTGTGTGTGTCTGTGTGTGTGTGTGTCTGTGTGTGTGTGTGTGTGTGGGGCTGTATGTAAACCTCTCATAACTTTTGAACGGCTTGACCGATTTCATCGGGGGTCGAAGGCACTTGACCAAACTTAGATTTTGAATACAATTAGGACCGATTCGAACCAGTAGATCTTGAGAAATCTCGAAAAAACTACAATTTTTTTTTAAATGTGTTTTTTTTTGGAATGCCTTTTGAACGGTTTTATCGATCGATTCCATAAACTAATCAGCTCTTAACATCAAGCAATCACGTCGATTGCCGCCAGTCCGGTCAAAATTGGTTGATTAGTTCGTGAGGTATCGATGTCGAAACAATTTGAAAAAAATGTTTTCAGAATTTCTATGAAATTTTCTGTCTGACCAGTTCGAACTTTAAGATTCTTCAAAGAGCTCAAAAATTTGCGTTGATTTGTTGTTTTTCAAATGTGGTTTTTTTTGGCATAGCTGGCGAATCGTGTGTGTGTTATACACCTCTGCCTATCCCTTCGGGGAATACAGGCGTGATGCTAAGTTTGGTTTTTTTGGAATAACTTGTCCGGTCAAAATCGGTTGATTCGTTCGTGAGATATCATTGTCGAAAAAAATTTTAAAAATGTTTTTTTAGAATTTCTATGAAATTTTCAGTCTGATGAGTTCGAGCTTTAAAATTCTTTGAAGAGCTCAAAAAGCTGCGTTGTATGCCGTAAACTAAGAAAAAATCAGTTCATTAATTAAAAAGTTATTTAATCGATTTTAAAATTCATGTGTTTTATTAAATCTCTATCAGACTTTTGAGTTCGAAGAGCTTAAACGCATAGAACGGTCTCTTTGAGCTCGGAGAGCTCAAATTAACACGAAATTTATACTTTTGAGTTCGAAGAAGTACAATTTTGAGCGCTTAAGTATCAAATTAGCGGGAAGTTGCAGGTATCAAATTAGCGGGAAGTTGCAGGGGGCCTTTTTAGGGTCAACCGTTTTCCAGATTTTTTTAATTATCTACTATCAGATGTCTACAGCTACTTATGTTTTTTTGCTATACCGCTTAAGCGCGTGGATCAAGAGGCAAGATACAAAATTAAGACTGTGTGTACCACTTAATACCTCCCTCTGCGCCCGCAGCTCATGAATAATACTGATCATGGACGTAGTGCACAAGCATAACCACATTTTTCATTGCTGTCATCTCGAACCGGAAAAAAACGGCCCGGAATGGGGAAAAGTAAAATGTCGGAAGGTAAAATTACGTATAGTGCACAAACTAGTATATACATTAATGGCGTGCCATACCGGACCGTAAAAACTCGGACTGCCGGACGGTAAAATTCTTTTCATTACTCATACTCTGAAAGTAGGACTGAAGTAGCCTGAGGAGCGGGTTGAAAGTAATACTTTTCAGCCCTAGGGAGAATTACTTTCAACTGACAGCTGAGTAATTATAAAAAATAAAACAGTTCTATTTTCTGTACAGCCAGTCAATTACAGCGCGATGTAAAATTGAAATAACATAAAGTTAAGTATTTATGATCTATATTTTTTAGCATTTGACATGCTCCGCCACTTTTTAAAGTACAAATTATTTGCGAATAAGGAAAAAGAGATTATTTGTACTAGCGGGAATCGAACCCGCGTCTTTTCCAATCCGGGGAAGTGCTCTAAGCCACTGAGCTATACTCGTAGTACAGGTCTTTCGACCATCCCACTCTCCTTATCACATTTGTCTTTACGACCAACGCCATCTATCGGAAGCATTTACATGCATTAAACCGATATAGTAAGTTTAATTTTGCAATTAAAATTCATACTATTTGATGGCGCGTTTTTTTTAACATTGTGACAATGTGATAAGGAGATTGGGATGGTCGAAAGACCTGTACTATAGCTCAGTGGCTTAGAGCACTTCCTTAGTTTCCTCGTATTCGTAATGATAAGCACAGTGTCTACCTCGGGATAAAGACTTATTTAGTGCCTCGCACTATTGGAGCCCTCGCTACGCTCGGGCGCCAAACCCCGTCTCGGCACTAAATGAGTTGCTTTCATCCCTAGGTTAACAAACGCCCTTCGAGCTCAAAAGTCATTTTTGAGCTCGAACAGTTAATGAACTCTGTAAATCTCTTCTCTGTAACTCTGTAATGAAACGACGCAACCACGTCGAGTTTGGAATCATTTGATTAGTCTTGATGAGTACTTTGTCTTTAGATGGTATCAGGGTCTGATGATGGAGCTGGAAAGTGGCCATAGGAACTCCATTATAAAACGACATAACTCCATCGAGTTTGGGTTCGTATGATTTGTCTTGACGAGTGCTTTGTCTTTAGATGGTATCCAGGGTCTAACGATGGAGCTGGAAGGTGGCCACAGTAACTCTGTAATGAAACTATCGCAATATACGCAACCCTATCGAGTTTATACTCGTTTGATTCGTCTCGAGGAGTACTTTGTCAAGTTATTATCGTTTTATTTCTACAAAATAATTTCGATGTTTTCACATCTGCTAGACGTCCCGGGCCGTCTAGTGTTTATTTAACTTAAATATTTTCTAATTTCACAAATAATTTGTTATTTAGGTAAAGTAACTGATCATGTCAAGTGCTAAAATACAGATAAAAAACATACAAAACAATAAACATTATTATCTACTGCGGCCCCGCCGCGGGCAACAGTTGGCCACCTCTAATCTCGAGTAGATTAAAGGGTGTTCTAGGTAAACGAGTACGTCGCCATCTGGCATAAAAATATCTCTACACAAAATAGCTATTCTACAGGAACCTGCCATTTTTACAGGATTAACAGTAGCCATGGCTTTATATGAACTCCGGGCAGTCGAAGTCTTCACTCCATTTAGGCTATGATGGGTGGTGAGTGGTTTCGGGGCACGTTTGCCCTCTCGCAGAGGTGATCTTCTCGGGCACTGTGGGCCTAACCAAGATGTCTCTGTGCCTCTATCGTCTTAGCGTTATAGATATCGTTAAAGATGTCAAATTCCCATACATTATAATAGTTTTCTATAGCGTTAGCGATCATAGAATGCAACTTGGCTAGGCCCACTGAAAAGTAACTAGTGTTTTAGAACGCTGAAATTCCGCGCTGGTTGCTTGGCATTGAGGTCGCCTGCGATGATGATCAATACCTCCTACTAATAGCGCGTACACGCCGGCTACGTCAGTGATGTAGGGGGCGGGCGACTTGGGCCGCGTGTAGTTGCAGTTGGGCGCTACTTACATAGGTAACTAATATAACTTGTAACTTGACAGGCCCAATGAAGTAATGTAACATGACAGGCACACGGCGGGTTTATTTAATAGGTGAGGGCCCCACACCACTCTGTTCGATAACATCTTTTCCCGCCTTAACAAAAAAAAAGATGTAGTACTCGTAACTCGATACTCAGCGTGTAGATTGGGAATGTAGGACGGAATCGGTAGAGGTGTGAAAGAAAGAAGTAGAGTAATCACGTAAAGAATGAGTGCGTCGCCTGTTCGTGTACTATAGAAATTATATCTTACATGTGAACTCTGCTTATAACACTCAAATAAACAGCCTAACGTCCTTGACACGCTTACGTTGTATTTCCTCAATCAGGTAATCCGTTTATAGCGATTCGCTGGATATATTTTTAAAGTGAAACTTTTAATGCGACCAACAAGGTACCATGGAGGGGGTATGAAAGCACTGTTGCGTAAACGTTCAACGCTTCTGGGGAGGGGGAATAGAAAGAGACAGAGCGAGAGTGAATGCGTGGCACTCGAACCCATGCGACTGAGGGGATACCGGGAATAATGCATACCTGTTATTTTGCACGCCTTATAAGCGAAGCGTTGAGGTGTGTTCTACTCCCGTTTTACACGGAACAACTGATTTTTCAAACTTAAAATTTCTCTATTTATCATATATTGCACTTGTAAAATAATATCTACACACACATATAAAGAACAGACACTATTTTTAACACTCATGATATTTTTGATGCCATTTTTGTTATTTAAACTAGTTAAAAAACTGTTTGAAAAAAATCTGGCTTGGACGTCCGTGAGTTGTAGGTAATGTATGTTAACACGATAACGACCAAAATACTTTACTAATCGAGTCTTTTTTTTTTCGTTTACGAATTATTATGATTAGGAATAGAGCCCTATTACTTTTCACGTTCTGATTAGATGTGGTTTAATTGTTATTAAATAAAGAAAAAAATACTGAATATTTACGCTCGACGCGACACTAAAACCAGCGGGCAGCGCCTTTCATGAGAACTACCTTTTTACGTACGCATAGCCACCGGTGGTTTTATGTACTATCGTCAACAGAACGCCGTTCGCCCGGCCGGTAGGTACATTGTTTTTTGTTAAAAGAAAGTTCTTACTTATGCTTGACAAACTGATGATATTTGTCAAGTATAATAACTATTTTATTCATAACAATAATTAAAAACACTAAACACACGTAAATAATAACACACCAACGTTATAAAACACGAAAAAAACATATTTTACATTCCACAATTTTTTTTCCTTTTTGGCCTTGGCGTGCGCGTGGCTCGGAACTGAGAGGTAGACCAATATAGAAGTACTTCTTAAAATTAGCGCTAGATGGCGTATAAGACATGAAACCCACATTAGTACTTTTTGAAATTAGCGCTATCTATGTGATTTATTGAAAACTACTTAGTAAGACCAATACATTATTAGTTACTTACCAAATAATCAATTTTATTGTGAAAAATGAAGATTATGAGGCGTGCAGTTTTGGATTTTCCAAAGTATTATTAAGTTTTACTTCAGTCGTGTGGTCTAAAGCACATTAGTTTTTTATTATTCATGACGTTTAGTAGTCTCCGCCGCTCGTGGACTTTAGCAATACTAGGGGCACAGCCAAGCCAGTTAGTCCGTGTGGTGACGGACTAAGAATACAAGTGTCACCACCCCATTCTTTCCCACAGGTGTCGTACGAGGCGAGGCGACTAAGGGAAGTAAGTAGTTATCACCGATTGCATTACTGGTGGTAGGGCTGGGTAGCAGTGGGAGTGCTCCCTCGCACTATCGGACTCGAGCGGGTTGTTACCACCATCTCCCGTATGAACGGCCATGAAGCACATCGGTGTGATTTGGTTGTAGCAGGAGATAGCTGTTAATTCTTTCATTTCATATCTGTGAAATGAAATGGTGAGCATCGGCCTCACAACACTCCCGGTATAGTTTGGTCCATGAGTGACGGTTACCATTTACCATAAGGTGGGCCGTGGCTCGTCTGCCACCAAACGCAATAAAAATCATTTTTTCTTTTTTAAAGAAGGTAAAAATGTAATTAACCAAACACGCTGTCGTTTGGGACCATGGACAGAGTAATGAGTCTTATACTAACAGTTCCAGTGGTCTTCCAATACAAGTGGAGAGATGGAACACAGCGGGTTTATTTAGTGAGTGAAGGCCCTACACTTCCCTGATGATGATGGCAAACGAGGCCCACCTGATGGTAAGAGATCACTCAGCAAAGCTGCTGCTCAAGATTTCTTTTCTCAAATTGGAAATGGACGGCTATCTCTCGCTACAACAAAAACGAACTGAAGTGTGTCATTGCCGGACACACTGAAGACAGTGATACCGACTCGCTCGGGTTAGATAAATAAACATATACCGTGGCTCCGCTTCCACAAGAAATAATGAGGACCTAATACCTTATTTTTGTAAATGTGGCAAAAAATTTACCTAACCGCACACCCTGTCGTTCGGGCAACAAATAGGATAGTGTAGAGCCTCACCCACTAAATAACCTACCGTGTGCCGAATGTCCGCTAGTACTGGTGGACCACCAGGACTATGTGATATTACTTCAGTGGATGGTACCTAGTACCTACCTACGTAGGTATTGTAGGTATATATGCATAAATTAAACATTTTTTTAAGGGAAACTGCCTCGGTGGAGCAGCGGTAATGTGTGCGACTGCTGATCATGAGGTCTCTGGTTCGATCTCCAGGTCAGGCAATGATATTGAGCTTTTTCCTAAAAAGAAAAATTCTCAGTAGCAACCCGGAGTTTGGAAATGTGCCCGGTAGACGGCAATAGGCTCGCCACCATTGATATAATAAATCAATGCTCTCCCCCTGTTACGGGGGACTTAAACATAGCTGGCGAACCGTGGGTGTATAATACACATCTAACTACCCCTTCGGAGAATACAGGCGTGATGCTATGTTTTTTATGTATGGAACAATTTTTGAGGTGTAAATATTGGTTATAATATCCATTAGAGAAGCAATTGAAATAAATCGTAAAAGACATTTCAAATACAAACGACCGCGTGGCGACATAAATATACGATTTGACTTGCCTGTTTTTGTAATTCGTAGATTTTAAGTGGCGATACTATGGTAATATATGATCATTATATGTAAATGACGTTTAAATATTGATTCAGTAACTTGTTTTGGGGAAGGGAAGGGGCTGGCAATCGTAATACATATATTCAAAACAATGATAAGTACCTGTACTGCTATACAACTTCGACGGAACTGTGTCTTTAAATTTATATACATATAATAATATTTGGGAGAAAATAACTGTATTTTCTTTTAAGGCGCACTAGTTTTAATACGGATTTTTTGTTCAATTGCTCGTGAGTTCGATCTGAGTGAATAGACAATTATTTTTGTGAACCACAAACGTTTGTTCTAGACTGGGTGAACTTTATGGAAACTCGTTATTTGTTTTAAAGTTCTCGTAATATTCCCTGCACTAACAAATAATCCTTGTACTTCAGAGGAGTTCACAAACATACAATTGATGGGCACAAACTAAACCCAGACTCAGAACAATTGTTCGTAGATCACACAAGGAATTTTATTGTTCTGTATGGGAATCGAACTCACTATGCTAGGCACAGGAGACTGATGACTACTAAACGGTATATTTGTTGAAACTATTTACATTTTAGAAAGAAGTAGGATAAAAAAAACATACTCGAGTATTAAAAGAAGTTCGGTCTTCGTGTACAAATAAACGCGTGTCACACATTGTACTTCTAGAGGAAGACTAAAGACAATTGCGAGCCAGCGCTCATTGTGCAGTTCATTATGTTGTGTTTTAATCTTCTATACATTATAATAAAAATGAAGTGTCTATTCGTAATGTCTAAATAACAGCTTTTTACTGAATATATACGAGAGTATATACGCTACCTATAACAAATCTCTGATTTTTTAAGTTGTTGTCTGTCTGTCTATTTGATCCGGCTTATCTCCGGAACGGCTGGACTGATTTAAACGGGACTTCACTAGCAGATAGCTGTTGTTACAAGGCGTAACTTGGCTCCTTTTATTTTGAAAAAATAATTAGGGTGCCGCGTAAAAAAAATAAAACCCATGAAATTGTGAATGAATAGGTACCAATCCGGAACGCCTGGACCGATTTGGATGATACTTTTACTAGCAGATAGCTGTTGCTATAAGGAGTAACTTAAGCCACTTTTATGTCGAAAAAACAAATAGGGTACCGCGCCAAAAAAAAATGCCACGAAATTGTGAATGAATAGGTACTGATTCAAATAGATATACATTATACATACGCGGCTAATCTCCTGAACAGCTGCACTGATTTGGACGGGACTCACAGGACGAGGATCACTACTTTTATTTTGGAAAAATAATTAGGATTCTGCACTAAAAAAGAAAATAAATAAATTCGACACGGACGAAGTTGTATCAGCTAGTTTATTAATAAATAACAAAATTACCTGGTCAAGGTTTTTCTGTTAGGCACTTGATCTGGAGCCACTCGCCTTCGTCTCCGACAGAATCGGGCGCATACACCTCTAGCATACTCTAGTCTCTCCAACAGTGGACACCGCACATTGTCACTGGTTTCAGCATTATCTACTGAGTCACCGTTCATGGTCTACACGAGCTGGGTCTTTTGAGTTATTTCAGATTTTAATATTTTTAAAGTAGGTTTTATTTCACTTTAGAAAGCACGTAAACATTAAACGTAGAATGCTCTTTGGTAAACATCTTATCTATACCATCCTATGTGATAGTATCTACCTATATGAAAATGCTTGGTGTTTGTTCGCCAATCTTTCTATTTGGCGGGCTTCGTGGCGTATTCGGTAGTGTAACCGCCTTCCGTGCACGAGGTCGTGGATTCGATTCCCACTCAGGACAATTATTTGTGTGATGAACACAGATATTTTACTGCGTATTTTCTATCTATTATATGTATGTAAAAAAAATAAAATATTATGTATTATATCCGTAATTTGGTACAGCTTAGTTTTGGGACCAGAGGATTTTGTGTGAAATTTCCGTGAATATTTATTTTAGGCTTATGTTTAACTTACCACCAGATATAGTAACATATAACAGACAAAAATAGTAAATGATCACCAAAATTAAAACAAGCATTTGAAGTGCAGTCGTGACTAAAATAGCTAGTAGGTACTATTGTAATTTTAGACTTTATTTTTCTGGTGTTAAGTATATTATATTTTTGGTAAAAGAACTAAGGATATCAAATCATTTTATGGTGGTCATTATATTTAACCCCTTTATTTTATTTATTTATCTTTTATATATGTATATAAAAAAGAACAACTGATTGACTCTTCACTGACATATCAATGCACTGGTCAAACTTCTGAAGCTAGGACCGTGAAAATTTACATAAGTACGGGTTTTTTAATAGATACATCATGTACCTATGCACACTAAGAAAAGACTTTACGCAAATCCTGTCCTAAATGGATGTATCACCATGACATGATTGAAGCCGCGGGTAATACGCTAGTTATTAAAAGGGATTTGGATGAATTTTTGTGAAAACACTTTAATTCTCGAGCTATGTGACAGCTATGTGGCTAAATGTGCTTTTGGAACATGGTGATAGGCGAGTAGTTATTCAATAGGCAATAATCTGACTCCATTTTCTGAATGTTGAATACTAAATACTGTGCAAAGTTTTGGTTTACTTAAGGACTGGATTTTGAAATCTATGCAGGCGAAGTCGTGAAGCTGCTTGCGGCTTTACCTTGTTTTGCGAGTTTTGTATGGATTCTTGGTAGGCGCTTTAGCTGTTTCCCAGACTCCGTTTTAGATATAAAGGATAGATAGATGTTAGAGGTTGAACCACAGGCTCCGGTGTTGACTTGAGCTAAATTTGTGATAACTCCCGAACTAAGCCTCTACTACAGATTTCCGTACCTACTATTTTTTTCATTTCGTATGGAGATTTTGAGACTAGCCCACTTCACGGCACGTTGCTCGACTTTGAGATTTATGATACTACTTATGTATTACTAATGAAAAATTTAAAATATACTCTATAATCTTAATTTTATCAGCCTTAGCAGAGATGTTAACTACGAATATTGATTGATAAAACCTTATTTTTTTTTAGAAATTAAGTATATATTTTGTAGCAAATTATTACTGCTCATCCATCCATCCATGAGCCTTTCGAAGTCCACTGCTGGACATAGTCCTCCCCAAGAGAACGCCACAACATGTGCTTCGCTCATAATTGGGGGATCGTGCCGTAATCGCCACGCTTGGCAGGCGGGTTGGCGATCGCAGTGGATGTTGTTAATACTCGAGGGAGTGCTGCTGCCCACTCCTCTGGTATTCCCTCAGTCGGCTCTTACGACTCCCATGGGTGGAGAGGGGTGGGACAATTCTAAAGCCGGCCCCACACGGTTATTACTGCTCGGTGAAGGAAAACTTTGTGAAGAAACCTGCAAACCTGAGAGATTTCTCGATAGCTTGTAGTTTGAATACCCATACTGGGCCAGTTTAGTTGCCTAGGTCCCTTCCACTCTAAATGGAGACCTTAGTGCAAAAGTGGGACAGTTATGAAAAAATCAGGATGCACCTACTTAGTTTATTATAATGCATATTATCAAAGTTCCTGCGAGAGTAAGGGAGTATTCCGAGGGGATGTAATTTTGTAAATAAAGTCGCCATAACAAAAGTGCAACCGCTGCAGCCTATATTTATTTAGAAGCCGCAACATTGTTGGACTGAATTAATAAAAGTTATTGACGTCTTGTGTAATTTACCGACTAATATATATACCGTAATGATCACTAAGAACTATCTTTTTAACTTCGAAATCATCATCGTTAGTACAGATGTTATGGTAAACGTCAAAAAAAAGGTTTTTACTTTTATGTTTTGGCAATTACATAAAACTACCAAATTTTTAAACTGAGATTTGTAAATCTATATATTGTCAGGCAAGATGCTCTCGAAGGACATCAAGCAGAATCTCATCAGAACTTTAACAAAAACTATGTCTCATTAGATAAAAAAATATTTCGCACTTTATACAATAATAACACTTATGAAATAGCAGGCACCTAAATAAAAGATCGCGTGCTCGCGTTATAGCTGCAACTTCACGCGTGATCGTTTGAGTGAAGCCAAGGAAATACTAGTTCAGCCAACCAAGGCGTATCGACTACACAGACTGCGCGATCTAGGAAACGGGGGGCCAACTACTTGACTTTTTTATTTCGGTTATATTAATTCAAATCAGTTATGCCAAAAAGGCCAAAACAATAATGTTAACATATTCATATAGGTACTATATAATACTTATATATATATATACCTATTCCAATATTTCTTCAAAAATATACTTTTTCATGTCTCAAACATACTTACTGTATTTGAATTTAAAAATTTTGTGGAATCTTTTCGTAAGTAGCTAATTGAATAGCTTTCAACTAAAAATCATCATACAAATCAGTCATAAGTTTTCATTTTCAACTGCTGGGTGCTGGTCAACAGGTCGTACATTGTCACACGTTAAAAATGTTTGACTTATTCTTTTTACTTGTACCTAAAATATGAGAGCAAAGTATATAAAATGCATTCCATATTAATATCAAGGATAGGAAGCAGATCAATTAAAAATGTCAGGCTCATGTCAATGTCATAAAGCTAATATTTGATAGAAAAGAGGTGAGCATAAAAAATCCAAAAATTTTATGAAATTGTCTCATTCTTTTTATTTTAATCGGGAGAAAACTTCAGATTGATGATGCTCTTTCCCTTTCTTGCATTTAAAATTAGTGCTCCCAAAAAAGCTTATAGTACAACGTTTCTTTGTAAATCACACGAAGTTAGCACAGTTGCCTTTGCTGCCCGCACTAGATTCGTACCCTGTGGCGTACCTATGGTTACTTTTATTAATGAGATTGCCTGTTTAAGTCTAGCTACGTTTTTTGTTATATCTAAAGTAGCCTATTGCAGTATTTTTCTCTCAACTATTTATAATGTACAGACACAGTCCTTTTACAGCTTTAATAAGCAGCTGGGGTTGATTAAGAATAGCAGAAGAAAGAAGAAGCAGCTGAAGTTACTTTAAAAAATGGAAAAAATCATGAAATAATGGAAAAAGATTATGAAGAAAATTAGTTTTCTTTTAAAAAAAAACAAAGCTTATTGATTCAAGTTCACCAGGTCAGCTAGTAAAAGTAAAGCTATCAATTAGTATATCGCAAATATCGATAATCTAATAACTCGAAAATTAAATCTAACTAGATTCGCGAAACTTTCGTGTTTATATCTTATAGTAGACCCCTGAGGGGAGAGTTATAAATAACTATAGATTAAACCTTAATTTAATTGAGTTTGCTATTTATAGCACTATACTATAGATGATCACACACAATAATACTACAAGGAAGTCAAAATAAACTAGCCGAAAAGGTCAATGCCTAAAATAGCCAAATTTAATCTGAACTGTTGGGTAGAATGGCTAGCCAAGAAATTATACAGAATGCTGTTTTATTAAACCTACATAAAAGTGGCGGAGCATGTCTTTTAAACATTTTAGATCTAATTGCTCTCCGATAGATGGCGTTGGTCGTGAGACAAATGTGATAAGATAATTGGGATGATCGAAAGATCAGTAGGATGGCTCAGTGGCTTAGAGCACTTCCCCGGATTGGAAGAGACGCGGGTTCGTTTCCCGCTCCTACTAAAAATCTCTTTTTCCTTATTCACAAATAATTTATACTTTATAATTTGACTTTCGTTTCTATAAAGGTTCGCTACTTTGTTGTAGCGGATGCACTTGCCTCAGGCGCTCGTGTTATTTATTAGTGAATACTTGACAATTTTACGTGCTATATAATAGGCCTACGAAATAAAGATATTTTTGAATTTGACTATTTTGTTGTCGCATAATTATTTTATTCTTTACTACTAGCCTTTGCCCGCGGCTTTGCCGCAGCCAAAAGCTAGTTTTTCGGGTATATCTCAGGTTCCCGATATAGTAGCAAGATAAAATGTATACCAGGTTTAAGTATAATCAAAACCTTTCAAATAAAAAAAGTTGCATCAAAATCTATCCAGTAGTTATTTTAAATATATTCTAAAAAGAATTCTAGTTTAAATAATTTTCTAGTTTTTCGGTTATATCTCAGGTTTCCGATATAATACCGGGATAAAATGTATACCAGTTCTTAAGTCTAGTTAAGGCCTTTCAAATAAAAAAAGTTGTATCAAAATCCATCCAGTAGTTTTTGCGTGATGCATGAACAAACAAACAGACAATCAGAAAAAAAATCTAAAAAAAATTGTTTTGTGTTTAGACCCGCCTATATAGCCTATTACAGTCATTTATTCTCAAATATCTTAAATGTACAGACACAATTATGTTACAGCTTTATAGTAATAATAGAACAAAGCTATGTCTGTACAAATTTAATATATTTGAGAAAAAAGTGAGTCTATTAGGCTATTTAGGAATCTCTGAACACAAAATAATATATTTTTGATTTTTTGTCTATTTATCTTCTTTTTTTTTTATTGCATGTGGTGGCAGACGAGCCACGGCCCATCTGATGGTAAATGGTAACCGTTGCTCATGGACTCAACTATACCCATATATAAATATATAATATAGTATTTTTAAGCCGCTGCTCACCATTTCATTTCACCGATTTAAAATGAAAGAAAAAACTGTTATCTGCCGCTACACCCAAAACGCAATGATATGCTTCATGGCCGGTCACACGGGGTATGGTGGTACCTACCAACCTGCTCGGACCCGATACCAAGTGAGTACTCCCACTTGGTATACAGCCCTACCACCAGTCAGGCAATGAATGATAATTGCTTAACTCCCTTAGTCACCTCATACGACACCCGTGTCGGCACGGTACATTTCGTTTACTGTGCAAGGGTCATAGCGTGACGTTAAATAGTCTCAAAAATTTATAAATTGTACTAATGCAAATAGATTCTTTTCATGTAGGTTCTGGTAGTTGTAGAGATTAGATCACTAGAATAAATGAAACCCTTCTAATTAATCATATTAGTATAGATACAGATTGTCAAAAAGCTTTTCTTGGGCACGATCCTCTCCACAATGGGAGCGTAAATTGGGCTTGTATTTCGTGGACCACCGAAGTCGTGAAGGTAAAGAAATATTATGGGCGGCGAGATAGCGGTTTATTTATTGGGAAGGGTAACCTACCTTTTTTTTTTTTTGTTTAGGCGGGAAAAAATGTACCTAACCGCACACCCCGTCGTTCGGGGCAACGAACAGGGTAGTGTGGGGCCCTCACCCACTAAAGAAACCCGCCGTGTGCCGTCTCTCCGCCTTTATTGGCGGGCCACTGGAACTATGTTACATTCCTTCGGTGGTCCGCCGACGGCTTACCCTTTCGGGTACCCTCTACTGAGCGACGCACCCACACACGGAGCATCGCACCTTCGCGGGAGGCCTTGCGGGTGGCGGACGTTCCCCGGTCCAACCACCCGCAGCCTCAGCTAGGGCGGCATTAGGCGCAAATACTCACGCCTGCGCCGCCCCAGTCGCTGGCGGCGGTTCGGGTCTGCGGAAGGATCAGCCTCCCTGGCCCTTTCCGCCGCTTCCTTCCGCGAGATGACCTCGTCGCAGAAGGCAGCGACCGCGGCCCAATTCCTGTCACTGCCAAGCATCGCTCTAACGACGCTCGGCAGCGAGAGGTCCCCCCCTATTGCCGCGACGAGATCACGGCGCTGCCCGCCCCAAGCCGGGCACGACTCGAGCGTGTGCTGCGCCGTGTCCTCGTCGCAGCCACAATGGTGACAGCCCGGAGTCGCTTCCCTCCTTGCAACTATGTGCAGATATCTGCCGAAGCAACCGTGCCCCGACAGCACCTGCACCAGTCGGAAGGTAAGGACTCCGTGCCGTCGCCCCGCCCACTCCTCCAGCACAGGCTGGAGCGAGGGTAACCTACCCTAGTATGTACTTCGTTCTCCCCGAGAGGGTACATTTTCCCGCCTAAATACAAAAGTAACTCCCGTCCTATAACCAAAATACTCTGAGATGGTTTATTGTCAGTCATATGGCAGACGATGGTATCAATCTACCGACCCGTTTGGGGTACATAACAAGTGAGTACTCACACTAATTGGCTCCCCACGCTACCACCAGTAATGCAATGAGTGATAACTGCGGGAAAGTATAGTGACATATAGGATCACGCCTGTATTCCCCGAAGGGGTAGGCAGAGGTGTATTCTATTTTTCTGTACTCCGTGGGTGTATTACACACCCACGATTCGCCAGCTATGTTTAAGTCCCACGTAATAGGGGACGAGCCTATTACCGTCCACCGGGCACATTTTCAAACTCCGGGCTGCTATTGAGAATTTTTCTTTTTACGGAAAAGCGCAATGACATTGCTCGACCCGGGGATCGAACCCGAGACCTCATGATCAGCATGTGACACTCGTGTTTTAGGCCGTAACCACACGGATAAATAATATTTTGATCTGTTTTAGCATTTGACATGCTCCGATAGGTGGCGTAGGTCGTAAAGACATCTAAAACAAATTTGAAGTGGAGATTGGGTGACACTGTTAGGTGACTGCGATAGCTTACCGGTCCAGAGCATTTCCCCGGATTGGATGGGACGCAGATTCGAATTATATTTGCATTAAAACTATATTTTTACACTTTCACAAACAATTTGTTGTTTAAAATAATATTTTCACTGCGAGTTTTCCTTCTCCAAATAAAATTATCTGCTATTATTTTCTAACACAGTTACGTCATCCAAATTATTGTTGAGAATCTAATAAGGTTTTATAGGATAATCGTTGTATTTTTAAAAGAAGGAAGATAAATAACTAACATTTTCCTTAAATTACTAATAATGGGTATAAACAATGATTAAGTCGATGATTCAATGTACTCTTTATAATGAGTGCAGAAGTCTTATGTATCCAGTGTTTAGTCGATATTTGTGTGAATCGGATCCGTGGTTACTTCTGTTTGGTTCCCGTTCAAACACGGATTAATTTATTTTACGACCATGGGTAAGTAATTCACTTTAATCCTGCTCCTGACTGTTATTTTCGATTTCACATTTTTCACTTTGTGTTTAATGTATAGTGCTAAGCATGTCAAATGCTAAAAATATATATAAATATTTATAGGGTTTGCGTCATTATTAGGTAAAATCTTAATTGTAAAATTAAGTTTACCTGGTCGGTATAATGTATGAAAATACTTCCGACAGATGGTGCAGGCGTCACCCAAAGACGTTAAGTATGAATGTGTTATCGAAATTAGCAGTCAGGAGCAATTGTCAGGATGGCTGAATTGGTAAAGCATCTGGACGGTATCCAGGAGATGCAGGTTCAAATCCTGCTCCTGACTGTTATTTTCGATTTCACATTTTTCACTTTGTGTTTAATGTATAGTGCTAAGCATGTCAAATGCTAAAAATATATATAAATATTTATAGGGTTTGCGTCATTATTAGGTAAAATCTTAATTGTAAAATTAAGTTTACCTGGTCGGTATAATGTATGAAAATACTTCCGACAGATGGTGCAGGCGTCACCCAAAGACGTTAAGTATGAATGTGTTATCGAAATTAGCAGTCAGGAGCAATTGTCAGGATGGCTGAATTGGTAAAGCATCTGGACGGTATCCAGGAGATGCAGGTTCAAATCCTGCTCCTGACTGTTATTTTCGATTTCACATTTTTCACTTTGTGTTTAATGTATAGTGCTAAGCATGTCAAATGCTAAAAATATATATAAATATTTATAGGGTTTGCGTCATTATTAGGTAAAATCTTAATTGTAAAATTAAGTTTACCTGGTCGGTATAATGTATGAAAATACTTCCGACAGATGGTGCAGGCGTCACCCAAAGACGTTAAGTATGAATGTGTTATCGAAATTAGCAGTCAGGAGCAATTGTCAGGATGGCTGAATTGGTAAAGCATCTGGACGGTATCCAGGAGATGCAGGTTCAAATCCTGCTCCTGACTGTTATTTTCGATTTCACATTTTTCACTTTGTGTTTAATTCACTTAATTTCATAATATATCCTCACACTAAACTGCTTTTTAGAATTTCTGGCGTTTTGTTTGTTTACGCATTACGCAAAAAAATACTAAACGGATTCAGATGATGATATTTTGTTTGATAGCTCTTGTTTAGACTTGAAACTGATACCTACTATATCGGGAATCTGAGATATAACCAAAAAACTAGCTTAGCAAAGATTGGTTACGCATAACACTCCTAACCGCTCTGTTTTCGCGTGTATTTATAATAAAACGTCAGGACAGTTTTTATGTAATAATTTACTAAACGTGGTGACAAAATTCAAATGCCATAATATAAATTTATAATAAACTAGCTGTTTCCCGCGGCTTCGCTCGCGTAAATAAATGAATACGAGTATAGGTTAATGCAAAAAAATGAAAAACTATGTTCCACGTGAATGAAGTCGCGGTTTGCACTTAGTTAACAAAGTTTGTTACTTAAACTTTATATAAGATAGCTGTTACCCGCGACTTCGTCCGTGAGTAATTTCATAAAAATAAATAAAGCATCCCTTGAAATTGTCGGTAATACAGTGCAACGGTATTACAGTACTCGGGGTTGGAACTTCATTACTGAAATGCTAGATGGCGTTGAAGTCGCTAGATTTTGAGATTTTGTGACAAACAATTTTTTTTTTTTTTTGCGTATTTTTTTTAATAAAGATTATCCTATGTTACTTCTAATACCTCCGAGAATATGTGTACAAAGTTTCATGATGATCGGTTAAGTAGTTTTCACGTGAAAGCGTAACAAACAAACTTACATTCACATTTATAATATTATTAGTATGATTGTATAAATGAAAGAACTGACACTACTCTATTATTATTACTATAATTTCAGTGGCTCCTGAGTACCCATTATAATGACTTTTTATACAAATCATTACTGTTACTGTTGTTCTCAGAGAAAATTGGGATTAGGGTCTTTATAGTATTGAGGAAAATCGGTCTTCTTACAATATGCAGAACCAAGACCTTCAAATGTAAGACATACCGATAAGAGTTCTCAGTTAAGATAAATAAACCAAGCCAACCATTCAGTCTAGTCAAATTGGTCACACTGCCAGTCAGTCATTGAGATTCCCACATTGAACACGCGTTTTATTTCACTTAACATACCAAGGCGGTGACACTGGTGACTAACAAATTAACTATACACCAACATCAAAGCTGGTGTGAACAGCAAAACCTCTATTGCTAGCGTTTATAGTATATAAGTCCATTACCATGTTCACTTACCATCAGGTGGGCACCTTGTTGGCCACCATTTAAGTATAAAAACATGAACTCTTTCAATAGGCATGGAGGGCACAATGTTAACTTACGGTGTTCATCGTGCCTATACATAATACAAAATTGTTTACTAATTGCTTCGCCACAAAGATTGCTCAGAAACCACAGACAGGATCTATAGTATTCATAATTTTTACATTGTGTAATATCATCATTGTTATGTGTATTGTGGCGCAAAGACATCGCTAGATGATTAGCTGAATCATTAGAGTGGGATTATTATAAGTAAACAATTTTTTTAAAAGATACGAGTATAGTTATTATATATTAAGTTATACAGTAGGCTCTAGAAAGGGAGAGAGAGAGACAATGAACGTTAGTAGTCATTTCTCTCATGTCTATGCCATGCCATGCGCGTCATATAGGTACGGAAAAGTCAATTTGATATGAGTATGAAAAATACGTCCTTAAAGAGGTCTCTTTCTTTTTTTTGTGTGTGTGTCTACGATTTAGATGATTTTATCTGCAATAAAAATTAAAAAAAATGTAGCGATAACAAGAAATTAATCAAGTATCGTCATAATATAATATTTGAGTAGGAATTAATTTCAATTCTATAAATAATAGTTCAGTAGATTGTTAAAAAAAATCGTATTATGGAGATAAGGCACACGACAAAAAGCAGGTGGGTCTTACCAGTGGTCCGCTGAGAACGGGCTAGTGAGGGCAGGTTGTTGATTGAGCCCCACACTATCCTATTCTCTCTTCGGATTGCTTGGTGGTACCTACAATACCTTACCTTTTACTAGTAATGTTGTAAAAGATATACCTACCTTAATTTTTTTCGCCTCACCAAAGATTATGCGTCCTAAGCTACGTGTGCTAATATTTTATTTTATGTTTATAATTAGATACATAGGTATTGAGTATAATATTTTATTGTTTTTTTGTTTCAGGTTTTGCAAATATGTTTATTTTCTTGTTGGTAACGGTAGTGGTGTGCGAGTATGTATCAGGTAAATATTAGGACTTCTTAACTATTATAAATCTGTAATAGAACTGTGTCTGTACATTTAAGATATTTGAGGAAAATAACTGTATTAGGCTATATAGACGTGGCTGAACACGAAACAATGTTTTTTAGATTTTTTGTCGGTTAGTCTGTTTGTTTGTTCGCGCATCACCCAAAAACTACTGAACGGATTTTGATGCAACTTTTTTATTTGATAGCTCTTGATTAGACTTAATTAAAAACTGGTATACATTTTATTCCGCTACTGTATTGGGAAGCAGCTGTTTAACTGCCTCGGTGGTGTAGCGGTAGTGTATGCGACTGCTAATCATGAGGTCTCGGGTTCGATCCCCGGGTCGGGCAAAAAGCTATTGAGCTTTTTCCTAAAAAGAAAAATTCTTAGTAGCAGCCCGTAGTTCGGAAATGTGCTCGGTAGACGTCAATAGGCTCGCCCCCTATTACGTGGGACTTAAACATAGCTGGCGAGTCGTGGGTGTGTAATACACCTCTGCCTACCCCTTCGGGAAATACAGGCGTGATGCTATGTATTGGGAACCTGAGATTTAAACTAAGAATTAACTTTTGGCAGCGGCGGAGCTGCGGGCAAAGGCGTTTCGTAATAAAAAAATAAAATATTTTTATATAGGTACTTAATAATAATAAATATAAGTACCTATCTAATCTCGTTTTTTTTATATTTTTGTCCACGAAAAAACTTTTTATTTTCCTGGGAATAAAAAGTTTTTTCGTGGACAAAAATGTCCAAATACCGAAAAAAGTGGTAGATCATCGGGGCAAAGTCCGGTGAGTATCGTATAAGAACACCACCGTTCCTTCCTTCTGACGTTCTGACCAAAACCCTTGTATTTGCATCTGTAGGTAGACTTCTCCAGTGAACTTTAACAAAAATAATGTTTAATTTACAGCGGCCTTATATAGCTCTGGTCATTGTCCTCCCAAAAATAAGGTCTACAACAACAAGCCTACCTGCTTCTCCGATGCCGACTGCCAGAAGTATGGTCAAATTTGCTGCCCCAACCAATTCAACACTAAATCTTGTACCAGCCGCGCTCCTTATCGTTTGAACGACGTTAATAAGGGTAAGTATCTAAAGCAATTAAAATCTTAGTCTCGGTAATATTAATGTATCAGACCAAGCCAACACTGCCCACTATCAGTGTAGAGCCTTGCTTACCCCAGCATGAATGGGCCGGCCATAGCAGAGAAGTACCACCTTCTCACAGAAGATCATCATGAAACAACGGTAGTTAATCCTACCGTTGAGTTTCGTATAGTGAGTGAGAGCGCCGGTGGACCAAACCCCCTATTGCACGCCTCATAAGCGAAGCGTTGAGGTGGGTACTATTCTCGTTTTACACAAACAACTGATTTTTCAAGCATAAAATGTCTCTTATCATATATCGCTCTTGTAAAACAATATATACACACATATCAAGAAAAAACGCTGTTTTTGACACTCATGATATTTTTTATGCCATTTTTGTTATTTAAACTAGTTAAAAAACTGTTTAAAAAGTTCTGTCTTGGACGTCCGTGTGTTAGGTAATGTATGTTAAACACGATAACGACCAAAATACTTTACTAATCGAGTATTTTTTTTCTTTTACGATTCAGTATAACTACGAATAGAGCCCTATCACTTTTCACGGTCTGATTCGATGTGGTTTAATTGTTATTAAATAAACAAAAAAATAGTGAATATTTACGCTTGATTCGACACTAAAACCAGCGCTATCCTTATTTCGTGAGAACTTTTTCTATAGACCAATATAGATGGCATCAAAAATATAATGAGTATTAAAAATAGTGTTTTTCTTGATATGTGTGTGTATATATTATTTTACAAGTGCAATATATGATAAATAGAGACATTTTAAGTTTGAAAACTCAGTTGTTCTGCATGAGACGAGAGTAGTGCCCACCTCAACGCTTCGTTTATGAGGCGTGCAAAAACGATAACTTCGATCGTAACAAATATATGCTATAATGATAGAGCCACAGAGCTTCTGGCACGAATGGGCAAGACAAGAAAAGATCCATCTTAAGAATATCGATATGGAGTAACGGTACTTCTACTGTTGCAATTTGTTCAGTGAACGAGAGAAACCCCCTTCACATACTTACTGAAATTCACCGCGGAATCTGTTCTACTTTAACTTTTATTCCCATTCATCTAAGTTTACTGTTGATCTTTCAGTAGGCAAAGTTTCGCTGTTTCTCTGGTAAGTTCATGAACGGCGTTACCACTTCCCATAAGCTCTGAGTATTTGCGAATATAAGCTAAATTACTCATTGGTTAATTTGTTCAATATTTGCAGGTGGTTTTCGCCCGTTTTTAAAGTCCGGGAGCAAATCGCAAGCCATGAGAAGGGCAGAATAACCGTGGCTAAATTTAGGTGTAAAGTATGATGATGTTATTTCATAATTTTGATATATTCATTTACATTAAGTACCTAATATGCCAATGCTTATACTTTATTCCTATATCCGGACTTCACTCGGCTCGGCTCTCACCGCTGAGTGAAGTCCGGTCATTATTAGACTAATAAATCTCACAATCACTACCTGGCGTAATTAGTCTATAGCGAACTGCAAAGATAGTTAAAATTTAGCGTCAATAATAATGCGTCGGCATTTTGATTGTAATTTGACAAAGTGACCAAAGCAGATTTGTTACATATCTCTTAGTTAAATATCAAGGGCAAATCTATATTCTGAAATGCTGCCAGTCATAAAAACCAAAGTATTGAAGTTTGGTTTGTAATTTTAAGAATTCTTGTAACTTTAGGTATTTTAGCGTCAAGATTAATTGTGTTGTTAATACTCATATGGGTACCTATATGTAGCTTACCGGGAGATAAGATATTCGGTTATAAAGAAATAAACATTTATATGTCAACAAGTATATTTCTTGTACCTACATCCTAAGATCATGTGTAAAGAACTAATGGAAAATATAAAAATAATTAGGCTCTGCTGCACTTCATCCGTTTGGTGGCAGGGTCCTGCTTGCAGACCTCGAATGAGTTGCATTTCACATTATCGCAATATACTCCGGCGCCCGCTGGAAAAATAACGAGAGACGGTGTTTATTAAACAAATAAAAATTCTGTTCTTAGTTTACTATTATAAAGTTGTAACAGAGCTGTGTCTGTACGTTTAAGATATTTGAAAATACCAAAAAATGATGACCAAAAAACATTATTTTTTAGATTTTTTGTCTGTTTATCTGTTTGATTGTTCGCGCATCATGCAAAAACTACTGAACGGATTATGATGCAATTTTTTTATTTGATAGCTTGATTAGGCTTAAAAACTGGTATACATTTTATCCCGCTACTATATCGGGAACCTGAGATATTACCTAAAAACTAGCTTTTGGCTGCGGCGGAGCCGCGGGCAAAGGCTAGTACCTAATATTATAAAGGCTATAGTAATTTTATTTGTTTGTTATGCTATCACTCCGTAACTAACTTTTGCCCTATATAATAAAACTATATAACGACGACGTAAGAGAGCGAGTAAGTATGAGAGAGAGTATTGGTGTAAAGATGCGAAGGGAAATGCTCCGATGGTTCGGACATGTGGAAAGAATGCCGGACGAGCGACTAGTTAAGAAGATATACATTCAGTCAAGAAAGTATTATTAGTACTTATTATATATCGATTTTACTAAAAGATATGGACTCTTCTATATCTATCTATATTATATTTGTTCTCTCAAATCGCTCGTATACTTTTTATTGAATATAAAAATAATAAGTAGAACCTAAACAATAAGATATGAAAACATAGGTAATGATCTCATTCGATTGTTTTGTTAATCGAGTAATAACATTTAACTTGGTCAGCACTATATAACTACACTAATCGTATGATTATGTTAAAATTCCCACTTCTTGCTCTGTGCCTAACTTCAGAGACACAAAGATCCGTTGTGACTACTATTCTATATTATACTTTCACAATGAGGCTGTTTTTATGTCAGTTATCAAAGTTGTAAGCTTACTCTGGTACTTGCTGCCACTGGATCCGCTAGATCCGCTGCCACCGTACGGCGCGGGCTCCGTGCAGGACTTGGCATTGCAGGAGTTACTACAGCACACCTTGCCATTTTTGCAGTCGAAGTTTTGGACGCATTTTGGACTGCAGCCGTACACTTTAGAAGCAAGCGGGCAGTTGTCAGCTGAAATGTGAAATAAATAGTTATAGTGACGTTTGTGTTTAAGCACTCCGCCATTTACTAGAAGTATACATCATCAATGGCATGAGCGTCACCCAAGACGGTTAGAAAGAATGTGATATGGAAATTGATGGCTATGATCAACTGCAACAATAGCTGAGTTGCAAGAATGTCGAAAAGACACACTTATAATTATCATTTTCTATTCTACTTCGATATGTTTATCTTTTGAGGTTATCTACATACCTATATATCTATATACTATTATAATGCTGTAAAAAAGCTGTATCTGTACATTTAAAGATATTACAGAAAAAATGACTGTAATCTATACTATTATAAAACTGTAACAGAGCTGTGTCTGTACATTCAAGATATTTAAGAAAAAATGTCTGTAATAGGCTATATAGGCGTGTCTAAACCCAAAACAATTTTTTTAGAATTTTTGTTTGTTTGTCTGTTTGTTTGTTCGCGCATCACGCAAAAACTAATGAACGGATTTTGATGAAACCTCTTTTATTTGGTAGCTATTGATTAGACTTTACAATTGGTATACATTTTATCCCGCTACTATATCGGGAACCTGAGATATAACCTAAAACCTAGCTTTTGGGTGCAGCGAAGCCGAATCAAAAGAGATACAAAACGCCAAAAGAGATATAATCGTGCGCCAGTCTTCGTTTGGTCGACCGAATTGACTATACGTTCAATATGCCGTACGTCGTATACTGTATCGTTAAAACGTGCAAAAAACACTCAAATAAAGTGAAAAAGAAGATGGTGTATCATATTTTCAATAACCAGCCTATTGTTTTATCATTTGCAAGTATTATTTTGCTTAAAAACAAAGAATTATATTTAAATTTTGAATATTTGTAAAAATAAATCATCAACTCACTAGAAGCTGCACAAGGTGATCATGGTGCGGCCTATTGGTAGAGCTACATAAGCTACTAAATTATTGCAAAGAAAACTCAACAATATTTTAATGGTACATCACTTTGTGTTTAATGTATAGTGCTAAGCATGTCAAATGCTAAAAATATATATAAAAATATCTAAATATTTAAAGGGTTTGCGCCATTATTAGGTAAAATCTTAATTGTAAAATTAAGTTTACCTGGTCGGTATAATGTATGAAAATACTTCCGACAGATGGTGCAGGCGTCACCCAAAGACGTTAAGTATGATGTGTTATCGAAATTAGCAGTCAGGAGCAATTGTCAGGATGGCTGAATTGGTAAAGCATCTGGACGGTATCCAGAAGATGCAGGTTCAAATCCTGCTCCTGACTGTTATTTTCGATTTCACATTTTTCACTTTGTGTTTAATGTATAGTGCTAAGCATGTCAAATGCTAAAAATATATATAAAAATATCTAAATATTTAAAGGGTTTGCGTCATTATTAGGTAAAATCTTAATTGTAAAATTAAGTTTACCTGGTCGGTATAATGTATGAAAATACTGCCGACAGATGGCGCAGGCGTCACCCAAAGACGTTAAGTATGATGTGTTATCGAAATTAGCAGTCAGGAGCAATTGTCAGGATGGCTGAATTAGTAAAGCATCTGGACGGTATCCAGAAGATGCAGGTTCAAATCCTGCTCCTGACTGTTATTTTCGATTTCACATTTTTGACTTTGTGTTTAATGTATAGTGGTAAGCATGTCAAATGCTAAAAATATATATAAAAATATCTAAATATTTAAAGGGTTTGCGTCATTATTAGGTAAAATCTTAATTGTAAAATTAAGTTTACCTGGTCGGTATAATGTATGAAAATACTTCCGACAGATGGCGCAGGCGTCACCCAAAGACGTTAAGTATGATGTGTTATCGAAATTAGCAGTCAGGAGCAATTGTCAGGATGGCTGAATTGGTAAAGCATCTGGACGGTATCCAGAAGATGCAGGTTCAAATCCTGCTCCTGACTGTTATTTTCGATTTCACATTTTTCACTTTGTGTTTATTGTATAGTGCTAAGCATGTCAAATGCTAAAAATATATATAAAAATATCTAAAAATAGGAGCTCACTTCTCAAGTGCGACCTTATTTACCCAGACGTATTTTTCGGGTCGACGCGAAATCTATTGCATTTTTAATCGAAGCAGCATATAAAAAATTTCAATTCTATTCATGTAAAAAACACATTTAGAATGCAGAAAACCTTAGTATTGCAATCCTTAAGGTCACCACACAAGTACTTTTACCAAAGCAATATTAAAGGACCTTTAGTGTGAGTAAATTATTCCTATCCGATGACGTAATGAAGCGAAGGCGAGGTAATATGATAATAACAACTAAAGGACGCTTCGTACGAGCCGACTAAACATATTACCTTTGATTGGATAATTTACTTAAATATGAACGAGTTACAAGCAGTGTTGCCAGAGGTCACGCTATTAATCGATGAATCTGTTGTCCAAAGAATGACTTTTCCACCAAAAAACATCAGGAATTTGAAATATTCATTATTTAAAATTGGAAGAACTGACTCCGGTCTTGTTCTTAGATCGCCAGTTGTTCCTTTAGATGGGTCCAAGGAACACAAACTCTACCCGATGATGGGTCGTGGAGGTCAGACAAGTAGTCTGCTTCGTATAAATACTGGTGAATCAGCTAAAACTAAACAGATCCCATGAACCGTGTGGTGGCGGACTAGGAATACAAGTGTCACCACCCCATTCTTTCCCACGGGTGTCGTATGAGGCGATTAAGGGAAGTAAGCAATTATCACCCATTGCATTACTGGTGGTAGGGCTGGGTACCAAGTGGGAGTACTCACTTGGTATCGGGCCGGAGCGGGTTGGTACCACCATCTCCTGTGTGACCGTCCATGAAGCAAATTGTTGCGTTTTGGCTGTAGCAGGAGATAGCCATTTATTCTTTCATTTCGTATCTGTGAAATGAAATGGTGAGCAGCGGCTTGACAATACTCTCGGTATAGTCGAGTCCATGAGCGACGGTTGCCATTTACAACCAGATGCCCGCCGTGGCTCGTCTGCTACTACATGCAATAAAAAAAAGTTAGTAAGATGATTACTCAAAGAATAATTAGAAAATTCTAGGATAGTGGCATGTATAGTGTACTTTGCTAGCAGCTTACCGGCGTTCGTATAAGATATCATCACCATGACAGCAACGATGGACAGTAGGACGGTGGCGGAACCTGAAATATAATTTATACTGTTAAAAATAATCGCAAGCAATCAATCAATATCTCCAATATACACACAACTGTTTCTCTGCATGCCTAGGAGAAGTTAGATTTAACTGCCTCTGTGGTGCAGTGGTAGTTTGTGGGACTGCTGATCATGAGGTCTCGAGTTCGATCCCCGGGTCGGGCAGTGTTATTGAGCTTTTCCGGAAAAAGAAAAAATCTCAGTAGCAGCCCGGAATTTGGAAATGTGCCTGGTAAACGGCAATAGGCTCGCCCCCTATTACGTGGAACTTAAACATAGCTGGCGAATCGTGGGTGTGTAACACACCTCTGCCTACCCCTTTGGGGAATACAGGCGTGATACTAGGAGTAGTCTGGGAGTTCTACTAAACGTAGCACTGTAGCACGTTTTTATAACCAAATCAGGATATATTTTTAAAGCTATTTTCTGTCACACTATTGGGGGCAGGTCTCCTATCATGATTAGAGAGATTAAGCCATAGTCCACCACGCTGGCCCAATGCGGGTTGGCAGACTTCTTGTGAAGTCGAGAAAATATCTCAGCCATGCAGGTTTCCTCACGATGTTTTCCTTCACCAAACAGCAATGAATTTTAAACACGCATAATTTCGAGAAATCTCGAAAAGTCAGAGGCGTGTGTCGTACTAGATCCGAGTATTGGATTAGGGTAAGAAATTGATACAGTAGCAGTCCTGGGTTTTACCGCTAGACTATCAAACAGGATATAATTTTATTATGGTCAATGGAGGGTTCTTGAGAGATGGCTGTTTTTAGTTAGAGATTATTTTTGTGCCAGACGGTGATTGATGTATTTAGTACAAATTATAACTTGTGAATAAGGAAAAAGAGTATTTTAGTACAGGCGGGAATCGAACCTGCGTCCCTTCCTATCCGGGGAAGTGCTCTAATCCACTGAGTTACAGTACTATCTTTTAGACATACCCAATCTCCTTATCACATTTTTGTTTTCATTTCTGAAGTATAATGTTACAACATTAGTTTATCAGCACTTAAATTGACTGCTCAGACCGTATACTTATTTATATCTACATACGTACCTACGTGTATAAGACCAGTTTGCTTATATCAGCAGAGATTATTGAAACTAATTTTGCAGAAAAACTTGTTTATAGCAATTTATTTTTTGATATTATCTGAGGTGTTGTAACAAAAAATACTAACGAGACAAAGTCTAAGATACATGTATTTATTTATATACATACGAGTATATATATTTCTTCTGTATGTTAGAAAATTTAACCCAAAACAGCTTACTTAAAATTCAAATACCAACAAAGTTGGGGCTATTAATGGCGGGCAAACCAACGTTCGGGAAAGGATAAAATCTCCTTGGTTCAGTTAGTTGTTATTTTTTTTGTCTAAACAGACAGGTTGAATTATCTGCTAAGATAAAGGTTACTATCCACAGACTAAATTCTTAGTCTGAGTTACTATCCTTTATGCACGGACCTATCAAACTACCATAACGTATAACCCACCACCCCATTCTTTCCCACGGGTGTCGTATGAGGCGACTGAGGGAAGTAAGCAATCATCATCCATTGCAAGACTGGTGGTAGGGCTGGGTACCAAGTGGGACTAACTTGGTATCGGGTCCGAGCGGGTTGCTACCACTATCTCTCGTGTGACCGGCCATGAGGCACGTCGTTGCGTTTTGGCTGCAGCAGGATATAGCCGTTTATTCTTTAATTTCATATTTGTGAAATGAAATGGTGAGCAGCGGCTTGACAATACTCTCGGTATAGTTGAGTCCATGAGCGACCGTTACCATTTAACATCAGATGGGCCGTGGCTCGTCCGCCACTACATGCAGTAAAAAATAAACAAAACGAAAACAAAATTAACAAAAGAACTGTCAGTCACAATAAAGTAAACTTCCTCAAATGTAAGATTTTTATTAATTTTGGACTCCTAACTAGGTATAATTCAGTTGGTAGGTTTTCTTTAGTTTGCATGAGCCAAGAAATACGTCTGATCAGCATCTTTGAATGTAGGGGAGACCTATGTTCTAGTCATGAGTATATATTAGCATTCTTTTTAAGGTTTAGCTTCTTTAAGAACTGGATCAAATTTCATCAAAATCGGTTCACTATTATGAAGCGTGAGAGCAAAACCAACAAAAAATAGTTTAACAAATAATAACAAATATAAAGAAAAATGAAAATTTCTATTTGTTTTCAAACATGGTCACCCGAATAGAGTGAGATAAATTGACCTCGTACCTACTATCTCACAAGGACCGCTTTTTGGTAGCAGTGCGCATTCCAGTTGTATACATGTTACTTCCATGCCTTTATCTTAGATTGTCACTGTGGTCACTGTCTGTTTAGTAGCCATGGTAGCCATCATAGATTAGTATGGTTGCTCATGGATATCTCTTATTTGTTAGCTTTCAGACGATTATTAAACGAGGAGGCTCCGTTTCTAACTCCACTCTCATCCGATCAATCCCTATCTCGTCTTTGCTATTTTACAAAAGTACTCAATACAACGTCTGCCCATAGGTAATTTCTTTTTTTTTATTGTTATCGCTGTTTTGAGTGCCACAGCCTGGTAATTTGACCATCAACCACAGCTGTGACCTAGCAATACTAGGAAACTCTGACCAAAAAAGGTGGTGGTACATTTTTTTTGTTAAGGCGGCATAAAAATGTACCTAGCCACATATCCTGTCGTTCGGGGCAATAAACAGGGAAGTTTGCCCTAACTTACAAAATAAACCCGCCGTGCCGTTTCCTCCTGTATTGGCGTACCACTGGGACTTAACAAGTCTCCATTATTTGTCTTTCCATAACTCTCACAAGAATTAAATGACGAGAAACAATGCTTATTCTGTTACTAATAATGACTGATGGTCAATTACACTGAATCGCAATAACATGTAGATGTTTACTGAAGTAACAGAAAGTACATTGTGTGCTCCTCTTAACACGGAACCAAGTCACCAATATTATATGGTATCCAATAGTTTATTTTCTAGAAACTCCAAAGGCCATAGTTTTTATAAAAGTACAATAGCAAACCTATTTCAACAATCAAAATATCATTTTATCTACGTCTAATCACATAAAAGCTAAAATGTCGATTTACTCAAAAGCGACAATGGAATTTTGATAATAATGTTACAACACAGTAATTTCTAAAACTTATTAGGAACTCGTTAGTGAAATACTTTCATTCCATATTTTCTCAACCATTTCTGCATCATCAACTACACGAGAATTATGATTTGCTTCTGCACATTCTATAAAATATTTGCCGCTTATATCGGCTACTTCTTCCGAAACGGCTAAGTATATGCTTGTTTGAGCTCCTTCTTTAGGGGTCTTGAAGTCCAAAAAGTTTAGAAAAAATGTAAGCCAATGTCGGACAAGCGGGACGACTCTTCTAAATAAATCAGTCTTTACAAATCCAGGGTGTAGAGCGTTTACAGTTACGTTATTGGGTAGCCTCTTTGCTAATGCTTTTGCCCATATAATATTACAAAGCTTGCTATTACAATATCTCATTAAATCATTACTCGAGCTCATGCCTCTCAATTTATCAGAACTAATATGGCCATAGCGTTGTACATATGATGAGACTATAATTATTCTGCCAGCTGTAGACTTTTTTATTCTATCCAACAGTAAGTTTGTGAGCAGGAAAGGTCCTAGATAGTTAATTTGCATCACCATTTCAATGCCATCTTCACTTACTTTACGTTTGAGGGCCGCACATCCAGCATTGTTAATCAAAATATCTAGACGCTCATAAGATTTGTTGAAGTCTTTAACAAATTCGCGGATGCTGCTAAAACTAGCCAGATCCAAGTATTTGTAATCAATGTTCTTATTTCCTGTTGTGTTGATGATATCAGCCACCGCTTCTGCAGATTTCTTATTATCCCTGGAGGCGATGACAACTTTAGCGCCTCTCGAAGCGAGATCTCTAGCAGTTTCGAGGCCAATGCCCTTATTCCCTCCTGTTACCAAAACAACTTTATTGTCAAGACGTGCATTTGATTTGCACACACTTTTAAACGGTTCCATTACTAATCTAATAAACACAAACACCACCGTTGAAAACGTTATAAACAAAAGTGTTGATAACATTAATATTATCAAAACGTAGTTCAGCAAATTGAGATACATAGTTTATTCTTGAATCACACACAGTTACTGAGCTGAATCGAATGATATAATAATCAAGACAAGTTTGTATTACACTCCGACACAGTGGACAAAAAGGACAGTAAAACATCTTCGTACGGACGGCCGAAAATAATTACCTACGCCCGCTCGGTAGAAGAAACACGTGATAGGGTTGGCTACTGACTGTCAATCGCGGGTTATGTATTTGATAATGTGTGTGTTTTATTTAGCTTCATCACACAAAAAATAACTTAAAACAAAATAAAAATGGAAAAATAATGTTATATTTATAGCAATAAAACTAGCCTTTGCCAGCGGCTTCGCCGCAGCCAAAAGCTAGTTTTTCGGTTATATCTCAGGTTCCCGATATAGTAGCGGGATAAAATGTATACCAGTTTTTAAGTCTAATCAAGACCTTTCAAATAAAAAAAGTTACATCAAAATCCGTTCAGTAGTTTTTGTGTGATGCGCGAACAAACAAACAGATAAACAGACAAACAGACAAAAATTAAAAAAAAAATTGTTTTGTGTTTAGACACGCCTATAAAGCCTATTACAGTAATTTTTTCTCAAATATCTTGAATGTACAGACACAGCTCTGTTACAGTTTTATAATAGTATAGAAGATAAATAGAAGCTGCAGGTGGATGGACCCGGGCTCGTTCGCCATCCGCAAGGCCTCACGCGGAGGCGCGACTCTCCATGTGCGAATGCGTCTTTCAATAGGCAGTACCCGAAAAGGTAAGCCGCTGGCGGACCACTGAAGTATTTTAACACTGTTCCAGTGATCCGCCAATACAAGCTGAGAGACGGCACACGGCAGGTTTATTTAGTGGGTGAGGGCCCACACTACCCTGTTCATTGCCCCCAAAGACGAGGTGTGCGATTAGGTATATTTTTTCGCTCGCCTTTCGGCCGTTTGTATAAAGATGTTTTACTGCTTTTTTGGTCCACTGTGGCTCGGACCTTGATTGTATAAAAAGTAAACGCGTCGACGACGTGTTTTAAATATAATATATTATAATTACGTATATATACCTACTTAAATGTATTAAAATGCTTGCAGTGATATTATAGTCACGTCATATGATATCCAAGGGAATGAATGAGATAGTGATATCACGGTATCACCATATAGGTACACATATTGGCTTACATATTATTTATTGTAATTAATTAGTAGAATGTCACTACAATGAGCTTTAGTTCTCTTGGTCTAAGGTTCATTCAAGTGATCATATTAGCAGGCGTACATCACTCGTTCAAGGCCCCGAGTTATATGCCTACTGCTTCGCGTATCGCTATCGCCCACGGTACAACCGACAGAAGGCTGTCGTACGCGCGCCAAAGCGTTCGCGCTTGTAGTATTGATTAAAATAAAATTATTTACGCGATTTAGTGTATTTCGATAATAACCGAAAATTCAGAGCTAAAACTCTAAACGTATATGATCAACAAAAAAAAACAATTTATAAAAAAATAATCCGACTTTAAAATAACATTTAAAATGATTTAAAAAGTAATCAAATAGAATCTACTAAAAAAATAAATTTTTAAGTTTTATAAACGACAGCTTTGTTACTATCGGTGGAATCCCCTATTCCATCCATCCATCAGCCTTTCAACGTCCACTGCTGGACATAGGCCTCCCCAAGAGAATGCCACAACGAGCAGTCCCATCATGGGGGATAATGCCGTAATCGCCACGCTTGGTAGGCGGGTTGGCGATCGCAGTGGATGTTGTTAATACTCGAGGGAGTGCTGCTGCCCACTCCCCGGTATTCCCTCAGTCGGCTCTTACGACTCCCGTGGGTAGAGAGGGGTGGGACAATTCTAAAGCCGGCCCCACACGGCATAGTGTCCCCTATTACGTGGCACTTAAACATAGCTGGCGAACCGTAGGTGTGTAATACACTCTACACAGGCGTGAAAATACTTTTTTTTAGTTAAAAAAGTCTATTGCGCGCCTCATAAGCGAATCGTTGAAGTGGGTACTATTCTCGTTTTACACAGAACAACTGATTTTTTAAACTTAAAATGTCTCTATTTATCATATATTGCACTTCTAAAACAATATATAACTACACACACAATCATATCAAAAAAAAACACTATTTTTGACACTCATGATATATTTTTATGCCATTTTTGTTATTTAAACTAGTTAAAAACTGTTTAAAAAAGTTCTGTCTTGGACGTCCGTTTGTTGTAGGTAATGTATGTTAACACGATAACAACCGAAATACTTTAAGTACTAATCGAGACTTTTTTTTCTTTTTAACTTAAGTATTACTACGAATAGAGCCCTATTACTTTTCACGGTCTGATTCGATGTGGTTTAATTGTTATTAAATAAACAAAAAAATACTGAATATTTACGCTCGACGCGACACTAAAACCAGCGCTACACCTTTCATGAGAACTATTTCTATAGACTAATATAGAAGTACATACTTCTTAAAATTAGCGCTAGATGGCGTATAAGACATGAAACCCTCATTGATACTTTTTGAAACTAGCGCTATCTATGTGGTTTATTGAAAACTACTTAGTAAGACCAATAAATTATTAGTTACTTATCAAATAATAAAATTTTATTGTGAAAAATGAAGATTATGAGGCGTGCAGTTTTGGATTTTCCAAAGTATTGTGTAATTTTGACCTTTTCAATAGTTTATTAGGCGTAGTAAAACAAACTAAAAATATGAGTATGAGTATTATGTGCAGTAATTGTTTAATTAACATTAAATATAAATAAAAAAAATATGCAAAAGTGATCCCTCTTTATCTGGGAGAGTGCTCTGGACCCCTAAGCTATGGCAAACACCTGCTGGTGTCTCCTGCTTCATATTTTTTGATTTATAAATAAATAAATCCCTACCTACTAGAGGTGGAACTGCGTTATAGGTACTACAACTATTTTTATCTATTACAGTCCTATCGATATGTCAGATGACACGCGCCATCTACAGGATATATTTGTATACATTTTTGCATAATTATTATGGTAAATTATCATAGATAAGCTATACTATATCTATGTAAGTTATGATTATGATGTTTACTGCCATCATTTCACGGCAGATGACGTTTTATCGAAATGGCCATTAAAACCTGTCATTTCCATACAATTTGTAACCTGTAATTTGGCAAATTTTAATTTTCTCGTAATATGCCTCTCTGTGCTGTACCATATTGCAAAAATGCAACTACAATTTGACACTGGTCATCTCGCCGATAGCGCCATCTGCGCATCCCCATATTAATATCAATTCTGTATCATTTAGTTTAGAATAATAATTAGTTAAACTTACTATAGCGGTAAATATACATAAAGGGTAATTTATTAACCAGAGCACAAATTTTGAGAAAATAAACTTTAGCAAATTTTAATAAACAAGTATTTTTTTATTTTGATATGTCTTATAGTACTAAAAAATAAAGTTATCGCTAACGAAAGGTGCTTACTTATAACACAGATTTTATGGTCACACGACCCGCCCGCTTCTGTAAATACCTACGTCGGCGCTCGTTCAATGCACACCGACGCGTAGTTGCGGGTTACTGACCGCTAATTTTATTAGGTTCGAACTAAACTTTTTAAGTTTAGGTCGTGATCTGATGTTATTTGTGTGAGTAGTTTTCCCACTAAGCACTTCGGGCATGCGCCCAAGGCCTCCCATTCATTGAGCCCCTTTAGTTATTATCCAGATCAGCGTCCAATACTATCGAAAAATTGTGTGTTTTCCATTCAAACTATGATCACTTACCTACTTATTCTAGCTTTGTGTTTGTGTGTCTATAAAAACTGTTTTTTTTTTATTAAACACAAAGAGAAAGTTTTTTTACTTTTTTTTATTGCATGTAGTGGCAGACGAGCCACGGTTCATCTGATGGTAAATGGTAACCGTCGCCCATGGACTCGACTATACCGAGAGTATTGTCAAGCCGCTGATCACCAATTCATTTCACAGATATGAAATGAAATATAAACGGCTGTCTCCTGCTGCAGCCAAAACGCAACGATGTGCTTCATGGCCGGCCACACGGGAGATGGTAGTACCAACCCGCTCGGGCCCGATACCAAGTGAGTACTCCCACTTGGTATATAGTATTGACAAAGGGTCCCCCCCCCCGGTGACTACCTATACAAATCTCTTCTGCGCTACGTTTATATACATTTTTTTTTATTATTAAGCTTATTATTGCTTACAATGAATTACACATATTTTTTTATAAAATTGTTGTTACTTGTATTACTTTAAATACCTACAAGTTTATTTGAAATTATTTTGTTAGTAAATATTTAGTACATTTTTGATCTATATTTTAGCACTTGGCATGCTCAGCTACTCTTAGTAAAGTTTGGTCGTTAAGACAAATGTGATGAGGAAATTCGGTATTTCTAGAAATAGTACGATAGCTCAGTGGATTAGAGCACTTCCCCGGAAAGTAAGGGACGCAGGTTCTCGATTCCCGCTCGTAATAAAATGCTCTTTTTTCTTATTCACAAATTATAATTTGTATTTAGTACATATTATTAATATAATTTATTGTAAACTAGCTGACCCGGCGAACTTCGTATCGCCATAATTTTTTTCGGTAAATAACTTGTAAAATTCTGAAAGACGTGTTTTATGACTATTTATGCCCACCTCGGCTTCACACAGGTCGTGTGCAGTCGCCGACTAACAAAATGTAACACTTCCGGTAAATTCAAATCTGTTGGAATTTCCATAATTCCAGACACGTTTGATGTGTCGAGTCGAAAGTAACACAGTCTTCTGTCGCATTCACTTACACACTTTTCATAATTAGAGATTATAAAAAAAATCTGTTCGATTTAAAAAAAATCTGTAATACCTACAAACCTTGTGCTGACATTCGAACACCAAAAAAGAAGAATTATACAGTTTGGAGTTTGATGCAGTCGTTCAAAAGTTATGCGCCTATATACATTTCAGCGATTCATTTTCATTTATATAGATTGTAAGGACCGCCAGAAGCGGTGTAAGCCTCCTCAAATTTTTCCATTTAGCTCTATCCTTCGCTACTCTAGATCTTGTTTATAAATAGACGAGAGAGTAGAGAGATATAACTTACAAACAAAAACCAGTACCTAGCACTAGTTTCTGTTGGTATTTGTGGTGTAAGTATTCTTCTGGTTGGCATACCTACTTAAATAGTTTATTTTTATACATACATGTACATTTTATGCACCGCGGCGCCATTTTAAATACCACAACATAAACAAGATTAAATTTCTTCATTACGAAACTTGTCCCAAACAATATTCAATATTGATGATTGACTAAACATCCTCATGTATAGGTACGAGTATATTGTTAACATCCATTTCTATAGGTATCTATGTTTGTGGCCAGTATACGAAAACCATAAAATGTTTTAATAAGTAGGTATACCACTTACCCATAGCTGTTTATTCTTTACAAACACGTCTATACTGAACTGAGACTAATAATATACTGGTACTGACTTCTGGTTCTGTTGTCCGCAGTGCATACGTTATAAAGCTGTGGTAGGTATATCGAGTTATTCAATAATATACTGTGGTCTATAAGGTATATAAGGCAGCCTACACAAGCGCACAGTGATTGCTAGATTTAAAAGGTAATTAACTAGAAAGAAGTTCGTATGTTTGAGGTGACCGACAGACATTATTTCGCACAATACATATACTTAATAGCGAACACTGTACTAACTGTACTTGAATTCGAACTTGTCTTTGATTCATGTGATATTTTATAAAGGCTTTGGGTTTTGGCAATACCTATGATGTTTTTTTAGGTCCATCCATCCATCAGCCTTTTAAAGTCCACTGCTGGACATAGGCCTCCCCAAGAATGGGGGAAAGTGCCGTAATCGCCACGCTTGGCAGGTGGGTTGGCGATCGCAGTGGATGTTGTTAATACTCGAAGGAGTGCTGCTGCCCATCCCCTCGGTATTCCCTCAGTCGGCTCTTACGACTCCCATGGGTGGAGAGGGGTGGGACAATTCTAAAGCCGGCCCCACACTTCAGAAATATTTTTTTAGGTATAGAATGCAAATTCATTCGGAATTTGCTTTCATTTGATATAGTAACGATGGAGTTTAGAAAATCGAGAACAACATAAAACATCGAAACCAATCATAGTTTTTGCGTGACACGCAAACAAATAAACAGACAAAAAAATCGAAAATAAAAAACCAATGTACATTCGCATTTTTGTAAGTAATAGGCTCAGTGAGTAGCCAGCCTTAGCAGCGCGATGAAAACAAGATCTACCTAAAGGACGCTATTGCCAATCGCATGAGGTCAGGGTCATATCAAAACTCATAAAGTCAGAAACGATATAAATGTTTGCGATAAACTAATTTATTAATTGTTTTTGTCGTTTTGCATGGCATATTCCATGCGACAATAGAATTCACGTATTTTTTAGATCGTCAAGAAGCGTGTATTCTTTAGGACGTACCAGTTCTGTCCGTGTGGTGACTGACTAAGAATACAAGTGTCACCACCCCATTCTTTCCTTTGTGTCAAATTTAACTTGCAAGATTTGAACGGGACAAGTACAATAAAAGCGTCGCCACGCTAATAGCCGATTTTACCCTCCCTCCGTATTAGATGTTTCCCATTAAAAAGTTTTCTCTACTTCTAGGGTCTGTTCAGGAATATCACTGAAGTAATGTCACACAGTTCCAGTGTTCTGCCAATACAGGTTTTCTAAATATTTCGATCATCTAACAAAACATCCAATCGCAATCCTACGCTGGACATAGGCCTCTTCGTTTTTGTCGGAAGAACTAATTTAAGCTGTGCAGCATTCCGCCTAACTCTTCTAGTGACTCTGCCAACACAGCGTTGTCCTCGGCAAAAAGATGAGAGACAGTTATAGTGTCGATGTCATAAAAGCATCTCAGCACTGACGTATCACTTGATCACCAGTGAAAACCTCATCGCTACAGTGAACTTCAGAACTGCTCAATCGCGTTAAGTAAACAGCAGGTTATAGAAAAGCTAATGTGGTTCCAATCAACTGTCGAAATTTAATATTCAGTCTTTGATCAGACTCTTGAGATTCAACCTAACCTTACAGAAATGTCAAGGTGTTGCGAAATTAATATCTTTCCGCCGGATTTTGTCACAGAATCTTTTAACATAGCCATGAAATAGTTTTTCTTGATTCGGAAATCACATATATAATAGCAATTTGATGAAGAGAGAGGCCAATTCGGCAAATAGATAAGGACCTATTGTGTGTGCGACCTACTATGGCATGCTGGTCAGACAGATTGGAAGTAGGTATTTTAAACATTTTGATCTATATTTTAGCACTTGACATGCTCAGCTACTCTTAAAGTACAAATTACCTATAATTTGTGAATAAGGAAAAAGAGTATTTTAGTACGAGCGGGAATCGAACCTGCGTCCCTTCCTTTACGGGGAAGTGCTCTAATCCACTGAGCTATCGTACTATTTCTAGAAATACCGAATTTCCTCATCACATTTGTCTTAACGACAAAAAAATCATGCCATCAAATAGTATGAATTTTAATTGCAAAATTAAACTTACTGCATTGGATGAATGCATATAAATGCATTGCCGATAGATGGCGTTGGTCATTAAGGTGTAAATGATGACCGCTTGTATGATGCATGTATGGAGCTCTTTCAACTTAAAATGGACATAGTTGACGACATGGCAACTCATATCTCAAAGGCGAAAAATGCGTGGCATAAACTAAATAAAGAGTTGATGAAAGCGGGCGAAAGGCAAGAACTTCCTGAGTTGCTTTTGATCTGCAAGATTTTAGATACATTGCCAGAGGAATATTTTTCGTTTAAATCCAGTTGGATTATGATGCCGAAGAAGGATAGAATCGTAGACAATTTGACCAGTCAGCTGTGTGCTCATGAAAGAGCTTTGATGGCAACTTCCAAGGAAAAATCTGATTATGTGTCAAGATCGTCTGGTGAGGCATTAATAGTTAGCAGTAAGAAGAATGGGAATGGTTCCCAAGGACTGGAGAAGCGCATGACATTTTGCCGGAGTATGGTATTAGCGGTAGCCTGCTACAAGCGGTGCAGTCCAACTACATGGACTGCAGAGCTTGTGTGCGGCTGGATGATGGAATGTCACCCTGGTTTGACGTCAATATCAGCGTTAAACAGGGATGCGTTCTATCAGCCATACTGTTTATCATATATCTGGATAAATGTCTGCAAAGGTTGAATGAAATGAATGTGGGAGTTCAGATGGGCGACTCAGTGGTTAACTCGCTGCTATATGCAGACAATGCGGTCCTATTAGCGCAGTCTGCGACTGACCTGCAAACCCTAGTCGACGTAATGACAGAAGATTGTAAGAAAAGGGGCCTACGTGTGAATGTGAGCAAAACCAAAGTAATGGTTTTTGAAAGAGGAGAAGCCAGAACAGATGTTAGAGTAGCAATAGGAAATGGTGTGCTAGAACAAGTGGATGAATTTGTATATCTTGGAAGTGGATTCAGTCGGGATGGAAGGTACACCACTGATGTAGAGAGAAGAGTGAATGCGGGAAATAGAGTGAACGGAGCATTGGGACAACTTCTCGGCAGCCATCACCTCAGCCAGAAGGCACATGTCGCAATACACAACGCAGTGCTTGTCTCAACGTTATTATATGGAAGCGAGAGTTGGGTATGTAAAAAGGAGCATGAGAGCAAAATCAATGCGGTCGAAATGCGATCTCTGCGGAGAATCTGTGGAGTGAGGCTGACTGACCGCATTCGTAACAATGACGTAAGAGAGCGAGTAGGTATGAAAGAGAGTATTGGTGTAAGGATGCGAAAGGGAATGCTCCGATGGTTCGGACATGTGAAAGAATGCTGGACGAGCGACTGGCTAAGAAGATATACAATGCGAAAGTGGAAGGATGTAGGTACAGGGGGAGACCGAGATTTACCTACCTATACCAAATTGGTCATGTATTGAAGGAAGGTGGAGTCAGGAGTCTCCGAAACCAGCGAGCGTGTATGAAGACAGTTATGAATGTTGAGGAAGCGAGAGATGTATGCAAGAATAGAGCCTCTTGGCACTCTGTTCTCTCTGCCTACCCCGCAAGGGAAATGTCGTGATGATAAGTAAGTAAGTAAGTAAGTAAGAAGAAAACTGTTAAGAAGAAATTCTAAGGTTTTAAATGCCGTAACTGTGGTGAAGTCGGACATTTTAAGAAGGATTGTCCTAAAAAGGAACCAGGTGAAAAATCTGATAGTACTAATATGTTGACTGTGTTGTTAAATGTTACAGATAACAACACAAAGCGAGACGGCTGGTACGTTGATAATGGGGCCACACACCACGTCACAATGAGAGATGACCTATATCAGAATTTTGAGCGTTTCCAAGAACCGCACACGGTGACTACTGCAGATGTAAAGGTAAATCGAGCATTAGGAAAAGGTTCTCTAATGAAAACGAAGACAAGAACTTACGTAATGAAAAACGTGTGGTACGTTTCAAAAATTACGAAGAATCTTTTTTCTATACTTTCAGCGCATGATGTAAATACAGATAGTATTTTTGAATCACGAGGCACGTCATGTTCATTGAGAATCAATGGAGAATTGTGTGTGACAGGTAGTAGACTTAAACATGGTGGTCTGTTTAAGCTAAATTGTAGACCAATTAAGCCCAGAGAGAAGGTGATGGTAAATGTGGTTGATAGTTTGCGAATTTATCATGAACGCACGGGCTGTCAAGATAAACGTCATTTGAAGAAAGTAATAGATCAAGAGGTGGGAGTCTTTGTGAAGGATGTATATTTGGAAAGAAGCACAGGCGAAAATTTGGTATTCGTGATAAAGCTGTCAGTCCAGGAGAACGTATACATTCGGATGTTTGTCCTTTTCCACTGAGTTTCTCGAAATATGTTCTATGCAAGTAATGAGGTAATTAAGGAGTTCATTGATCATTTAAACAAAGATTTGAAATTACGATATTAGTTGGGTGTAGAGATTGAAATTAGAGAAGGTGATGATGTTAGATTCATCAGACAGCCTACGTAAACAAAATTTTGAAGAAATTTAGAATGCAAAAGTGCAGACCGGTTACCACATTATTTGTGAAGGAACATTTAGCTCAAAAATCAGAGAAGGTAGAAGATTACTTTCTAATTATAAGCAGTTGGTTGGAGCCCTTGCATATTTAATGGTTGCCACAAGACCTGATATTGGGTACGCCGTGAATGTGGTCTCCAGAAGTCTTGAGAATCCATCTCAAGCAGATTGCGTGAGGCTGAAGCGCATTGTTCGATATTAGTAATATACTCCACATATGGTTATTCGTGTTTTTATTTCGTTCGCCGTGTGGGGCCGGCTTTAGAATTGTCCCACCCCTCTCCACCCATGGGAGTCGTAGGAGCCGACTGAGGGAATACCGGGGGAGTGGGCAGCAGCACTCCCTCGATTATTAACAACATCCACTGCGATCGCCAACCCGCCTGCCAAGCGTGGCGATTACGGCACTATCCCCCATATGAGCGAAATACATGTGGCGTTCTCTTGGGGAGGCCTATGTCCAGCAGTGGACTTCGAAAGGCTGATGGATGGATGGATGGATGATGGTTATAAACATATATTTATGGTTATAAAAGGAATTATAGACAGCTAATCAGTTAGATATAGAGGTCTAAACATCTAGAGAAGGTGTTGAGGTACAACCTCTTTGATGCAATGTATTAGACCATAAATAACATTTAGCTGTATGAATAATTTATTGAAGTGTGTTTGTCAGTCAAAAATATAGTTTTTATCTTCTGATGTCATGTTTTTATTTCCATTAAATAGTTTAAGAAATAATTCATTAAATCTATTGCAAACGCTGAACTATGCGTTTTTTTTTAAATAATTTGTACTTTAAGGGGAGCTGAGCATGTCATGTGCTAAAATATAGATCAAAATGTTTAAAAAATCACGCCATCAAATAGTATAAATTTTAATTGCAAAATTAAAAACTGCATTGGATGAATGCATGTAAATGCATTGCCGATAGATGGCGTTGGTCGTTAAGACAAATGTGATGAGGAAATTCGGTATTTCTAGAAATAGTACGATAGCTCATTGGATTAGAGCACTTCCCCGGAAAGGAAGGGACGCAGGTTCGATTCCCGCTCGTACTAAAATACTCTTTTTCCTTATTCACAAATTATAATTTGTACTTTTACTAGGTATTTTGTTGTCTTCTCTGGCAGTGATACAAAGAAGAGACCAGCATATAAGACTTTTTATTTTCTTAACTAAAGACAACACCCAGCCATAGTAGAAAGAGTGGGAAGTAGGTTATCTTCATACAAACGCACCGCGCACGGCTTATATATGTGTACGCCATAGTATCGTACGCACACTAACAAAATCTCTATTCTCTACCCGTTTCTCAATACGCCAGTCGGGGCTAACGCCGCACAAGGTTCGCGCGTCAAGGCTTTTCGGCACCGCTAAATAAATGAAAAATGTGTGATAATTGCAGGAGAACATATTGCTGTGTGTTTGGCTGTCTAATTGTCATGTCATGTCGATTTCTCAGTATTGTAGGTATAGTGACTAAGTAATAATCGTAATAATCGTAAATAAAAATCGTAAGTTAAAATAATCTGTGTTGTATCGTCAGGGTTCCGGGTTAGTGAGGTCGGTTTTACCTAAACGGTTACAAGTAAAAAATTCAACTTCCTGGCCCTTGCCAATTTCTAGGCACTGAATTAAAATTTAGCTAAAAGTGACAACCTTGAGATAGGCAAGTATGGTAGACCACGGGGAGGTACCGCCCGTGACGACGACGGAAATGGGGGCGGCGGCTGCGCGTATGCGGAGAGGCGCCGCCCCCGGGCCGGACGGGGTTCCCGCCCGAGTGCTGGCCCTGGTCCTCGACCACCTTGAGCCCCGCCTCGGGGGGCTGTTCGGCGCTTGCCTGGTGTCCGGACGGTTCCCTGACTGCTGGAAGGAGGGGAAGCTCGTGCTCCTGCCGAAGCCGGGACGGCCTCCGAATACGGTCTCGGCCTTCAGGCCCATCGTGTTGCTGGACGAGGCGGGCAAACTTCTCGAGCGGGTAGTCGCTGCCCGCATCGTCCGGCACCTAGGAGCGGTCGGCCCCGACCTGTCCGACGCCCAGTTTGGATATCGGGCGGGTCGGTCTACGGCCGACGCCATTCTGCGCCTGAAGGCCGCGGCTGCGGAGGCCGTCGCCTCGAGGGAAGTGCTGTTGGCGGTGTCGCTCGACGTCGCCAACGCCTTCAATAGTCTGCCATTCGGCTGCATCAAGGAGGCACTCCGGTACCATGGAGTGCCCCTCTACCTAAGGCGGCTGGTGGCAGACTACCTGGACGGCCGCAGCGTCCTCTTCGTGGACCGGGAAGGGGACGTTGTAAGGAGGGCTATGTCGTGCGGCGTCCCGCAGGATTCGGTTCTTGGGCCGCTCCTGTGGGACATCGGCTACGACTGGGTCCTCCGTGGCCGGCTCCCCCTCGGGCTGGGCGTAATTTGCTACGCAGACGATACGCTCGTCACAGCCCGGGGCAGGACCCTCGAGGAGGCGGCAACGCTGGCCACCTCAGGTACCGCGGAGGTGGTCAGGCGGATCGAGGCGCTGGGGCTTAGGGTGGCCCTTGAAAAGTCGGAGGCCCTACTCTTCCATGGGCGCCGACGGGGCCCGCCCGCCAGCGCCTCGATAACGGTCAACGGTGTGGGCTTCCCAATCCAGGCCCACATCAAATATCTGGGCCTGGTATTGGATGGACGGTGGCACTTTGACGAGCACTTCCGCCGTCTTGCGCCAAGTCTCGTCAACACGGCGTCCGCCCTCGGGCGACTTATGCCGAATTTGGGCGGACCGAGTCTTGCGTGTCGACGGCTCTACGCGGGGGTAGTACGGTCAATGGCACTGTACGGCGCGCCCGTGTGGGCGGAGTCCCTGGCCGCTCGCAATAGGGCCCTTCTGTGGCGTCCACAGAGGGTCGTAGCGGTCAGGGCAATACGCGGGTACCGCACGGTCTCGACCGATGCAGCCTGCGCGTTGGCCGGAACCCCCCGTGGGATCTGGAGGCGGAGGTGCTCGCCGACGTCTATCGGCGGGCGTCGATGGCGCGGGCGGGGGGCAGCCGCCCCTCGCCGAGCGCAATGTCATCGTGGCGGGAAGATGCCCGCCGTGCCACCGTTCTAAAGTGGAAGTCTCGGCTGGAGACGCCCCGAGCCGGTCTCTGGACCGTGGGGGCGCTCCGGCCGATCTTGGAAGAATGGGCAGGGCGGCAGCACGGGGTCCTCACCTTCCGGTTGGTGCAGGTTTTGTCGGGGCATGGTTGCTTCGGCAAATACCTGCACACGATCGCAAGGAGGGAGACGACCCCAGGCTGTCACCACTGCGACTGCGATGAGGACTCGGCGCAGCACACGCTCGAGTCGTGTCCGGCCTGGGATGTGCAGCGCCGGGAACTCGTTGCAGTCATAGGCGTGGACCTGTCGCTGCCGGCCGTTGCGCGAGCGATGGTTGGCAGTGACAGGGCCTGGACCGCGGTCGCCGCCTTCTGCGAGGCTGTCATCTCGCGGAAGGAGGTGGCGGAGAGGGCCCGTGAGGAATCCTCCTTCGCGGACCCGATTCGCCGCCGGCGCGAGGGGCGGCGTGCGCGCGCTTACTTGCGCCTGATGCCGCCCTAGCCGAGGCTGCGGACGGTGGGGTCGGGGAGTACCCTGCCGTCCGCGGAAGCCTACCGCGAAGGTGCGACGCCCAAGTGCGCGAGGCGTCGCTCAAGAGAGGGTGCCCGTAGGGGCTGCCGCCTGCGGATCGCGGTCGTAACGACGCGGTACCCGTGATCCGCCGTAGCAAGGGCGGGTGGAGGCGCACGGTGTGTTTTTAGTGGGTGAGAGCCCCATTCACCCCGTTGTCTCCCCGGGCAGCGGGGTGTGCGGTAGGACATTTTTGCCCACCTAAAATAATAAAAAAAAGGCAAGTATGGTAGGTAATTATATCGCGGAATGGGCCGGAGATAGCCTACTTCCCCACTCTTTCTACTATGACCCTGCACTAAGGAATGATCCTTGTAACGCGCCTTGTACAATTTCACGGACTCAAAGTATACCCAGACTCAAAACAACCATTTGTGGATCAAACAAAGAATTGTTCTGTGTGGGAATCGAACTCACAACACTCGGACGGGATTCGGCATCTAAACCACTCCGCTATATGTGTGATCATGAGATAGCTGCGTTGTGATTTTAAACTGTGATGCACAGATGGCGGGGTCATTTAGATACCTACCGACTTCCCGTGCGGAGTGTTCTGACTTCGAATTCCACTCATGACAATATTCTTTGTGCTATTGTACAACGTTTGTTCATAGTCCGTGTGCATACTTTGGATCTGTTAAATTGTATGTTTGTGAAAGCACCCGAGATACAATGATTATTTCTTAGTGCGTGTAGGGCTGTTGTCTAAAAACTGTCAAACAGCTTATAGATACATTTACACAACCGCTTAGGCGCTTACAAAGAATACTGCATTTTCAGAAATGGATTTAGTTGTTTTAGAGATTACAAATAAACTTAATTTTTTTAATATTAAAATTGCAGATATATACCAACCTACTTACCTGATTTAGAAACTGATCTTGCAATATGCAACCTTGGAAAAATCCACTTTGTAATACGATAGTATATTATACTCTATATAGATTGCCTGTATATAATTATCTTCGAAGCAAAATATTTTTTTATGGCTATTAGGCCTGCTATTATAACGTCACATGTTATAATGTATAAATAGGTAGGTATGTTGATTCGGTACCACTGAAGTTATGTAACACAAATCCCGTGACCCGTCGATACAGGCGGGGAGACGGCACACGGCGGGTTTATTTAGTGGGTGAGGGCCCCACACTATCCTGTTCGTTGCCCAGAACGACAGGGTGTGCGCTTAGGTACATTTTTCCCGCCTTAAAAAAAAGAAGGCTATAAAGCGTAACATACTGCCCTCTTCTAATTTATCGTGTAAGTACCTGCTGCTCTCATTTATCGTATAGGCGTTTTTCATTTATCGTTCTTTTCTGGGCTCCAGAAAATGTGTGCAAAATTTCGTTGTGATTGATTTAGTAACAAATAAGTGAAATAAGTAGGTAAACAAACTCAGTTTCACATTTATAATATTAGATGATGATACTAGATTCAGTCCGTGACTCAGAGTACATTTCCAGTTTTTTTTTATACTAAGTGAGTGGCAAACTAGTTTATGGCCCACTTGATGGTAAGTGGTTACCGTGCCCTATATACGCTAGCAACAGCAGGGGCAAAGGGATAGGAGGTGGAGAAGAAGGATAATAAGAAGAGGATGGAGAATAAGAAGGGGGTTTGCACCTGCGGCGCTCTCACTCTTACGTAATACAACAATAGCATTACGTGCTGTTGTTTTACGCTGATCTTTTCTATGAGATTATGGTTTATCCCTTTAGAAACAAGGCTCTACTACTAGAAAAATGTATTATATCTATCCACTCGTGAAATGTGTGACCGCAGTCACACATTTCACGAGTGACCGCGGTCACACATTTCACGAGTGTTGAGAGAAATAGCAAGGGAAGTGGGCAGAGATGACGTGTGGCTGTATTACTCGCCATGCCTCTCTTCCTGCAGGTGGTCCTTCCCGACGATCCATTTTAGTAGGTTTTTTAGCGCTAGTCAAAGGAGCGGCCATCAACATGCATAGTGAATAAATAGCGTCAAAAATGTCAAATTTATCGATTTTAAGGGTCTTGTTTAAATGGTTGATATAATTTAATGATATCCAGAGTAACGAACATAATTTAAACAAACGGACTGCAATCCTATTAAATTTTAACAGGTTTACTGATGATCGTGTTTTCATAATGAGCACCCTGCTGGAGAACAACACGATTTTCTGGTTATACGTATTACTCTTTGAACACGTAGAGATGTGTAACTCAGGAGTGATTGATACAAAAGATGTATAATCCTTTCAAAATGCGTAATCAATCTTTAAATCTTTGGTTTCGAAAATACATCTTTAACTCACTAGCTCACTACGTTAGGATTGAATAGATGGAATGATGGACGTAGATTTAGAATGAGACAATAAATAAAGGATATTGTGAATTGAAAAAAGATAACATAAGTTGTAGGCACGCACAAACGCACTCTTGAAATACAATGACGATAGGAACACAGAAACATAGACTCTGTCTTTTAAGTAAAAAGCTCAAAACCAGTTGCGACTTGAGGGAATGAGAGAATTACTACATGAATCAATAGATATTTGCATCACTTATGATCAGCTGAATGAATAACGTCATTCGTAACCAAAGATTTAAAAGAGTGATTTAAATCTTTCGAAGAAAAATATTTATAAATCCCTGATCTCATTGGTAATTTAGTTTGCGCATCTCTGTCTCAGACGGCTCAGACCACAGACTACTATACTACTTTCTCAGACTAACTAGACGGAGCCACAGCGTGGCCGCACTAACAGCAATATTTTTTTTTAAATGTTGCCAGGTTGACAAATATTTAACCATATTTGGGCAAAATAAACGATAGTTAGAATGAGGTCTGTAACTTGATCGTAAATAAGAAACTCTTCGTAACAAATATTTAATTGAAAATCAAAGCGTTTATCGACATAATTATTTAAAAGTAAATCTACCACCCGTTCTATTCATCCAACCATCAATCTTTAAACGTCCACTGCTGGACATTGGCCTCCCCAAGAGAGTACCAGAACTAGCAGGCTTGTGCTGACTGTATCTAACGGCTCCCTGCAGCTTCGACCATATATTTGGTCCATCTGGTGGGAGGCCATATTACGCTGCGCTGTCCGATACGTGATTGCAACTCGAAAACCTTTTTCCCCAACGGTTGTCAGCTCATCGAGCGATATGGCCTGCCCATTGCCACTTCAGCATGCAAACCTGGCAGGCTATGTCGGATATTCACGTTCTACGGATCTCCGTAATAAGAATTCGATCACGTAGGGAAATACCAAGACTGAGCCTTGATGCAATTGATGCAAGGTAAGTATTGCGGCTCCATAAATTGCCGTTCTGTTCGATATCTCATCTGGTAAATAATAATAAGTTATATTTAATAAAATAATAGTACACAAGAATATAATTAAATTATCTTTTTTCTTTTCTGGGTCAAATAAGAAAATCATTATTTTCCTTCCAGCGCTGATTTAACTGATTGAATAAAAACTTAGAGCAAATGAGTTTTTCTAAATTCTAGATTATGACTACAGCGGTAGTTATAATCTTGAATTGAGATTTACTTACAAAGATGAAATTACAACTGCCTCTGTGGTGCAGTGGTAGTGTAAGCAACTGCTGATCATGAGGTCTCGGGTTCGAACCCCGAGTCGGGCAGTGTTATTGGGATTTTTCAAAACAAAAAACAATTCTCAGTAGCAGCCCGGAGTTTGTAAATGTGCCCGGCATACATAGCTGGCGAGTCGTGGGTGTGTAATACACCTCTGCCTACCCCTTCGGGGAATACAGGCGTGATGCTATGTTTTTTGAAGTTAAAAAGACTTTAAAAGCTATACTTACATAAACATATTCACTGGCAATGATTTTGCTCCCAACGTTACTATTTTCTTATTATGTATAATGAAACATAAAATGTCGTGGAAAATATTTTGGGTATTTCGTGGGTTGCTTCGTTTTCCCGTAGCATACACCCATTTCGATCTCGCATCTGGATTAGAGGGAAACCTAAAATAGTAAATATTTATCATCATCTCATAAATTACATATAAATTTTAGTAAAGTAAAAACTGGGCAAATTAAATTCGCAATAAGGCAACACCGAAACAATTCTCAGTAATAGAAAGTTAGCTAGAAAACGTGTTTTGCGAATGTAACTTTATATCTTAGTAGCAATTATTAATTTTGAGTAAAAAAGCCCATTTTATATCACTTTATAGCATTCAATCATTAAAATTTTTCATTTTCGACTACATTTGAATGAAATGTTCTGCCTGTATTTTTTCGCTCACTGTAGCTTTTGTAGCATAGTACACTATTTTACAACCACTATTATCACGTAGTCTTTTTCTCAAAACACTCATAACACAAATTAACATTAAATTTTAATTAAAACCCGAATTTTTATAAAAATGTTCGATTATGTCAGTTGAATCGTGACAAACAAAGCATTTTGACATCAATACTATATATATACCAAAAACCACGTAAACTGGCCACGTCGACAAAGACAAAAATTTATGACTTTGTCTGTTTTTTGCACCAGTAAATTGTATCTTACGTTCTCGCTCATACATGTCAAAAAATTTTCTTCGCTCTATTTAGGTCGTATTTAGTCTGAGACTTTATCTAGAGATGTGGCTGTGACAAGTACCGCGAGGAGTAGTACGACGAGCATAATAGTGTGGTTAAGGCATAAATTATGTAAGTATAAAACGGTAAGTTTATAAATCTTTTCGGGGGGTACCTAGATACGCTAGAAAAATGGCGTCAAATTTGAATGGTGCTGTGATAAGTGCCAAAAGTTATAAAAATAATATATAATTAAACAAGCACTGAAGTAAGTACTGTCACATAGTTCCAGTGGCCTACCAATACAGGTGGAGAGACAGGACACGGCGGGTTTATTTAGTGGGTGAGGGCCCCGCACTACCCTGTTCGTTTCCCTGAACGACGGGGTGTGTAGACAGGCACATTTTTCCTCGCTTCAACAAAAAAGGTAGATAAAAGTAAAAAGTTCAAATTCACGATCACATATCACTTTTCAATTTAAATAATTATTATACCTAGGTAAATAGTTGATTTTTCATATACTAAATTAAAATCCTGACAGAAAGTCCAATAAACTTGGAAATCTACAAATTATTTCAAATGATGAATATTGAATTCATGGTCAAGAAGAATTCCGTTTATTTATTACTATTATCGCCTTATACAAAAGTTAAACTGGCAACTGCTGGCAACTCACGACGTCGGCGTCGCAGTGACCCCTACCGGATCAATAGAATAAACTGAATTCAAATTTTCATATGAGACGTCAAATCGTTAACGGGAGAAGTTTGTTTGGTCTCGTTTGGTCATTGGTGTTGATTCTTAGTTTGTTTTCGATTGAAAATATTTTATTAAAGTGCTTGCAAATCAGCCAGAAACGTAGAAAGTGTATTTACATTATGATATTTATGTGAATTGTGACATTCTCAGACTTATCTACATATTTACTATGGATCCCTTCACTCAGGTATGAGTTAATTTATAATTCAACGGTCGCTTCTATGAAAAGGTCATGGCAAACTGTTTTATTTGAACTTTATATACTTACATTACTTACTTATTTGTAGCGGATGCTGGAGAGGGCACGAGCAAGACAAGAGAAGATTGATCAAAAATTAGCAAACACTGGACAAAGTGTTCCGAAAAGGAAACCGCTTTCTGAAAACATCGCTATTGTAAAATCTGGGAACTCACCTGCGAAAACTCCTAGCAAAGTTACCAAAGAATCAATTATATCACCGAGAAGACAGTCAAAAGACCATATGAAGTCAGAAACGCCTCCTAAGGCACTATCTAAAAGGTCTAGTTTTAAATCTGACAACCCCTCTCCGCAACGGCCGCGTAATGATGTTATAGTGACGAAGAAAGAGTTTAAAAGTCCGAAAAGAAGTAGTATTAATCGTAGAAATTCTGATGTGTCAGTTGAGATCAATATTTCTCACAGGAATGATATCCAGATAGAGGTTCAAGTTGAAGAAAGAGATGTGCCCATAAGTGTGGTCTATGACTCTCAGGCAGTGCCTGGATCCAATGTTGTCATAAAAGAGACTACTGGTGAGTACTGAGTTTGTCTATAAGCCTTTAAACTATATTGACGATTATCTTGGTTATTGAAAATGAGTTCCTTCATTTTATAGAGTAGTGCTTCATATTATAGATGTTCTTCATTATATTGGTTTATAATAATCTAATAGACTGTTTATAATATCTTTTGTATTTTGTTTTTGAAAAATAAAAGATACCACACAAGACCTAACATAGATGAGAAATCTAAAGGATACTTCTTAATTTTTCAAATCAAATAGGAAGTGTAATTGTTATTTAGTGTTTATATTTAGTAGAATATAAATTTGACCAATGACTATAAAATTAACAAGAATCTTATTATATCATAAATATTTATACAGATACTAACTTAAAACAATAGAAAAATAAAAACTGACTGGTCATTTAGAGTTTCCCATAAGAAACTATCTAAAATATTATTTGTATATCCTATCCAGGCTATAATTTATCTGTATACCACTTCTCATTCAAATATGTTTAGTCATTCAATTTATAAATAAGTATGCCAAAAGTAGCTATCATATGAGAAGTAATCTTTTTTGCAGTAGCAATAGAGTATCCTATAAAAAGGATAAGTGGATTGTACCACTTAACCTACTGCAAGAGAATAATGTTTATTGTATTGTGCAAATATGAATTAGAATAAATTGTTACAAAGGTAATACTACTACACACAATGCCTTGATTATTGTTTTAAATCAATGGACTTCCAATCACATAGTTCAGCAACAAAAGGAATTGTTTTAAACACTTCTCATGATAATGGAAGGAACTTATAATACTTCCTTTGAAATATCCTATTGTTCTTGGTAATTGTTGCTTTTTTATTTGCCCATATCAAAGTCTCTACTTAGCTTCTGCTTACCATGACAATCAAAAACTGCTTAAAAAAGGAGTAAGCATAGAGATTTTGTAGAGTAAACCAAAAACAAAGTGGCAGTAACACTATCAAATGATATTTGTATTTGCTTACAAACTATCACTACTCGGTGAAAGAAGATTGGTGAGGAAATCTGTATAAAGATACATTTTCCGAATAGAGTGTGAAGTTTGTTAAACCTCTTTGATTGAGTGCGGGAGAAGACTTGAAGCCTGAAGTCCTCATGCTGAGACATGGCTGGTGTTGAACAGTAGGAAAGTAATTAGTACCACTGAAATAATGTCACCAGTTCCAGTGGTCCACCAATACTTGTGGAGAGGCGGCACACTGTGGATTTATTTAGTGGGTGAGTGCCTCCCACTACCCTGTATGTTACCCTGAACGAGGGGATGTTGACATTTTTTCCTGCCTTAACAAAAATAAAGGATGGTAACTGGTTGATAATTATTAAACTGCTCCTAATTTGACTGGTGGTAGGGCTAGGTACCAAGTGGGAGTCCATTCATCAGCCTTTCATTGTCCACTGCTGGACATAGGCCTCCCCAAAATGGGGGTTTTACCATAATCGCCACGCTGGGCAGATGGGTTGGCGATTGCAGTGGATGTTTTTAGTAGTCAGGGGAACGCTGCTGCCCGGTCCCCCGGTAATCCCATAGTGGGCTCTTACGACTCCCATAGGAAGAGAAGGGGTGGAGCATATGGGAGTACTCACTTGGTATCGGGCCCGAGCGGGTTGGTACCATCATCTCCCGTGTGACCGGCCATGAAGCACATCGTTGCTTTAGCTGTAGCAGAAGATAGCCGTTTATTCTTTCATTTCATATTGGTGGATTTAAAGGGTGAGCAGCGGCTTGACAATACCCTTGGTATAGTTGAGTCCATGAGCGACGTTTACCATTTGCCATTAGATGGGCTGTGGCTTATCTGCCACTACAGGCAGTAAAAAACAAAAAAACATGTTAAAGGACTAATTATTAATTAAAATTTTTGAAATTGGATTACATACAAAACTAAATGACTCATAAGTACAGACAATACAATACAAAGCCTTGTACATAGATAGGATATTAACCGTCTCAGTCAGTCCGTTATCCTTTTAAAGTTTGTTGCTCATTAACAAGAGATAATGATTCCACAAATTAATTATTAAACATTAAACTAAAGTTCAACAGCACATTATTCATTTGTTTATTAATGATTTGTCTATTTATTGTCAATTGTGTGGTTAGAGTGCTTGTGATGTCTTGGGAATTGTAAATACACTGTTTTCTTTTTAAATAGAGGCGATATTAAAAGACATTAGTGTAACAATTTATTGGATATATTATGTATGTTTTTATTGTTTTGTGTAATAAGCAGAATAGGTATGTATAATTCACATTACGTAAATATCAGCTATTATTTGAGCAAAATATCAAAAAACTATTAAGAAATTATAATGTGACTCAAAAAGGTCTGAATTTGTAGTTGTGTCTTATTTACAATATGCGACACTGCATGACTTTGTAATTATAGGCAAATTTTAAGCACATATAATATTATTAACACTAGCTGTGATGTGGTGTTCAGAAACACAAGCCTCGAGCTTATCTTAGGCACCAGTCTCACTATGTACCTAATATGTAACTGTTACAATCTAACAAATCAATATTGTGATGCCAATACTCTTTATTACTTTAAAAAACAAAATATGTATTTGTGCCGTGTGGTCTCACTCTTTGAATTTGAAATCTGAATGTTTATTTAAGAGAACTCAACATAGAGAATATTTTTAGTGGCATATATGCTTTATATAATTTTTTACAAATGGCAGTGTATTTCTAATTTTCTGATGTGTGATGGTACCTACTGATTCCTTTTTTATCTTTGCTCAAGGTATAATATTTAATAGCCTTCCTTATAAAATGCTATCACAAGCATAATAGCACATTTAAATAAATAAAATCTTCAGATTTGTCATATTAGTATAGATCTCTCGATTTGCAAGTACCCTTCTCTAAGACTAATGCTTGACATTAGTGAGTTAGATGGTAATGATTCTGTTTTTTAGTTTTGGTTGATATTGTTATTTTTTCTCAGTTGTAGAAATTGTCAGTTAAATCTTCATATTGAACCAATTGAAATTTTGGAATTCAACCTTAAGTAAAAATAGTAATCATTCCAGTAATTTTCACCCTATTCACTGTAATATTTTTTTTATAGCAAATAGAGTTTTGTAACAAGCAAATGATATAGCTATATATATGCGTCTGTGTTTTCTATTATGCACCCAAATAGACGGATAATGTTACAGATATGTCTGAGCAGAAGGCAGAGCGAGGTGGTCTTCGACAAAACTTCAAATCTCGACTGGATAGACTGGGGAATCTATATTCAGGTAATTTTAAAACTCTTCACGTCACAAAACTTTAATCAAGTTGAAGTATATAGGTATCTAAATATTGATGATATCGTTTTTTTTTTGCTTATGATAGCAGATTAGCTACGGCCCACCTGATGGTAAGTGGTAACCTCGTCGCTCATGGACTCAACTATACCAAGAGTATTGTTAAGCCGCTGCACACCATTTCATTTCTGAGATATCAAATGAAAGAATAAACTGCTATCTTCTACTACAGCCAAAACACACTGACGTGATTCATGACCGGTACCTTTATGGCAGAAGATAATTAATCGAGTCACATTTGATTCATCTATCCATCCATCAATCAACCTTTCAACGTCCACTGCTGGACATATGCCTCCCCAAGAGAACGCCACAACGAGCGGTCCCGTCATGGGGGATAATGCCGTAATCGCCACGCTTGGCAGGCGGGTTGGCGATCGCAGTGGATGTTGTTAATACTCGAGGGAGTGCTGCTGCCCACTTCCCCGGTATTGTATTACATTTGACTCATGTGACTAAAATGCTTCTTATAAACAGGATGTGATGGATATAAAAATCTGATAAAGTCTTGTTGTGAGTAAAAACTTGTTATAAAATTCATTTTAATTTTTTGTATCAACTAGTAATCATTTCCACCACTTCTTTTCACATGTAATTATCAACAGCAACGTTCAGTGGAAAGACGAGACTCTCCTCGTAATTATTTAATATCTCACTAATTTTACCAAAGCCTGATACAAAACTTTGTTTTCCTAGTTCTAATAGCCATCGAGTATTTATTATGTCATATATTATTTCTATTAAGCATATCCCAGACACAAATTGCTAGATAGTAAATAAACAGCACATATAATTTATATTTACAGATAATCCCAACATTTCTTCACCGATTCACCGCACGGAAAACGAATTCTCTGCCGACACTCCGCCATCGGCGTTAGAGCCTCCCAAGCCGAAGGTACGTCCGCTACAAGACGGCAAGAAGAAATTTGGCAGACTTGCTGCTTTAGCTGATCAAATAAACAACTGGGAGGATGATTTGACGCATCATAGTCTTGTAAGTTCTTCCTTCAACAAATTTAAGTGTAAAATGTCTTGTAGTGGTTCTATTCAACGGAATAATCAATCTGTAACAAATTCTAATTTAATAGACTTGAATATGTGTCTCCTGGATAACATAACTGATTATTTCACGAGGCCCGTAGAATGTTATTTACTAAATCGTATTGTCTCGCTTGTGATTGGTAGAGAAACCGACGCGTGATGTCATGTCGCAACAATCCCTCGGCGAATCACGGTGATCTCTCAACCACAATGACGATGCGATGTCGATACGATTTAGTGAGATACATTATAACGCCCCTGCCCCCTGAGAATGAAAAACGAAACATTAAGCGAACTTTCGTTTCACTTTATTGTGATTGGTCGCCTGAATCACGCGTTGAAATCTCGACTAATCAGGAATCACGCATCAGACTGTTGGTCAATTACAATGACTCGAAACGAAAGTTCGTCTAACGTTTCGTGTTTCATTCTAAGGGGGCTGATTGGAAAACTTACCAGATTTGTTGTCCATGTACCTAAGTGCTACCACCCCATTATTTTTCGTGCTTGTCTTACCAGGTGGCAAAGGTAATTATTGCATTACTGGTACTGTTAGGTTTCGGTAATAATTACGTTATCGGGCCTAAGTGGGTAAGTACGTCCATACATTAATTTTCCATCTGCTAAATGAAATCTGAGCCACGGCTATGCAGTGTTCTTAGTATTGCTGATCCATGGATGGTGGTTATCACTAATCATCAGGTGACCGCGGCCGTGACTCGTCTGTAATAATAAGCAATTAAAATTATTATAAAAGATACAAAATGTGGAAGGATGTAGTACAGGGGGAGACCAAGACCACCTACCCAGACCAAATCAGTCATGTATTGAAGGAAAGTGGAGTCAGGAGTCTCCGAAACCGGTGAATGTGTATGAAGAGGATTATGAATGTTGTGGAAGCAAGAGATGTAGCAAGAGTAGAGCCTTTTGGCTGTGTCTCTGTTCTTTCTGCCTACCTTGCAAGAGAAATGGTGTGATGATAAATAAAAGAAGTGTAAAAACAAGTTTAAAACTAAAGAAGTTATATAAAAAGGATTCTTTTATTTTTTTACAGCAACCAGAGAATACAAAGAGAACCACATGCAAGTCTCAAGCTGAGCAGAAGGTACATGATGCTTCTACATTAGATGTTTCTATCCACTCTTTCAAGGACATCAACAAGGTGCTGTCTAACAATAAGTCTAAACAGGTTTGTAAAATAAAATGTTAAACCGAAGTACGGGTCCAATCCCTGCACATAGCTATCATATGCCATTTCACATTTTCTTGTTCTAGAATGTCTGAGCAAAATATAATATACCTATATTATAGTATATAAAAATGAATTGCCATGCGTTAGTTTCGCAAAAACATGAAAACTGCAGGACAGATTTTGACAAAAGTTTTTAAGCGTGTTTGATCAGGTTCATGTTCATGCTTTAGATTTACAATTAAACTGAGTAGATGGCGCTGCAATTTTGTACCGGGATTTTAGTATCGATTTTGACATAAACGAGCATATGGCCCATCCGATGGTAAGTGGTGACCATAGCCTATAAACACTAGCAACACTAGACACCTCTCGTGCGTTGCCAATTCCCAGAAAAAGGGAAATCAGGTGGAGAGGAACGATAATACGGAGAGGGTTTGGCCTCCAGTGCTCAAACTCACCATAGGAAACGGCAATAGGAGTACCTTCCGTTGTTTATCGCTGATCTTCTGCGAGAGAGTGGTACTTCTCGGACCGAGTCGGCCCATTCATGCTGAAACGAGCATTCCTCTCACCACCATACAAAAATATTCTCATCTCAACTTCTTACTGCGTTATTAAAAATGAAGGCTCTTTAATATCACGCTCAATGATTTACGGCAGTTGAAACCCCAGTAGAGAGCTAGTAATAATTTTAATAGCAAAATTAAACTTAGTTTATTATATTAATGCATGTAAATGCATCCATCGTAAAGACAAATGGAAATGACCGTCAGTCAGTGCTATGGCTTAGCGGTCTAGAGCACTTCCCCGGATTGTGCGTGTCAAGTGCTAAAATACAGATCATAAAATTATTAATATTACATAAACACATGCCGACAATGAAATAACTTCCATACTACATTCTGCCGTTCCTTGGAATATAATTTATCTACTGGAATTTTGATCTATATGTGTATGTGATGTAGCCAACCAATTCATGAAACCTGTCCTAAGAAAACCTAATCATTTCATGAATCGGTCGGCCACAACATGAAGTGACCAGTGTGAATTCTAAGATGTGGCCATTACATAATTATATGCAACTAAATATATAGAATTGTTCGTCAGTGATAACAAGGACGATAACAATTCCTTCCATCCATCCATCAGCCTTTCGACGTCCACTGCTGGACATAGGCCTCCCCGAGAGGGGATATTGCCGTAATTGCCACGCTTGGCAGGCGGGTTGGCGATCGCAGTGGATGTTGTTATTACTCGAGGGAGTGCTGCTGTCCACTCCGCCGGTATTTCCTCAGTCGGCTCTTACGACTCCCATAGGTGGAGAGGGGTGAGACAATTCTAAACCCGCCCCCACACGGCCAAAATTCCTTAAGGCGCTTCGTGCTCGATTTACTACTTTTTATTTTACTAGAATCAGTATTGATTGAAAACATTGACCTACCAACAAAATTAAATAGACGTCGCGCGATTATGTAAATTTTTTGCCGCTTTAAAAAAGGGATGAAGTTGCATTATATAATTGTCTTGAACTAACGTAAATATCTTTTTTCCAGACTGACAAGAAGTTTAACTCCAATACGTTTACAAAACCCTCCACAAACGAGTGTCAGAGATTGAACAAGCAAATTGTAGCGGAATTGGTAAGTACATAGTATGTAAGTTTATTTTGTAATTCTTTTTTTATTTCAGCCATGTTACAATGTGATATTAGTGTGTTTTTTAAATTATTATTGGAGTTTTTTTGAGAGCTTTAATTTTTATTTAGTTTACACAGGAAACCAAAAGCTATTAAAAAGATCTTAAAATATATTCGAAAAGGTAAGTTTAAATTTGATTATTTCTCATATATAGATTATCTTTGTTCATAGAATAGTGTTTCCAATTCATATGAATCTTATTTTTTACTTCTCGATACTTCTATCGTGACTAATGATTACTAACTTAGAATAGGATTTACACTGTCCACTAAACCCTCAACATCTTATGATTGGAACAATGGTAGAAGTGTGGTTAAGGGTTAAATGTGATGAAAGGTTTTGGTTTCAATATATTTTTGTATTATTTTAAGGCGAAGTTGCATCTTATTTGTTCGAGAATATTTTAGGCACAATATTGAACTATAACACGACACAGTTAAAAATTGGTACAGCTTACTCTTCTACACGAAACGATATTTTAAGAATGCCTACCCATGATCATGCATTACATAAATATTAATTAATTTTACTCATTGCTCTATCTGTTTCTAAAGGCGTTACATCATTTTACAAATATTCATAGTTATGCCAAAATGTACTAACTGCATGAAATTGATTTTGAGAAAATTACTTTTTAAGTTTGATTTTTCTATAAAATTTGGGTTTTTTGTCTTACATGAATAGATTTTGGTCGTGTTTTTGCTGTGTGCTAATGTATCAAATCCTGATCAAGCAATCAATTCTTGATTAATGGCATTGTTACATTTATAGACATAACTCAGCCAATGTCCCGTGGAAAATACGAATAGACTGTCAAAATCCTGGTGGGTTAGGCAGAATCTCATATCTCACATGTCGATCGTATCGTGACAACTGTTATTGGTTGAAAGATCACCCTGGGGGGCTAGGCAGAATCTCATATCTCACATGTCGATCGTATCGTGATCACTGTCATTGGTTGAGAAACCGACGCGTGATGTCGCAATAATCCGTTGGCTAATCACGGTGATCTCTCAACCAATCACAGTGGTCACGATACGATCGACATGTGAGATATGACATTCTGCCTAACCCCCCTGATCATTTTGTTGTCAATAACTGAATATTTATTATTTGTGGGTAGGTACATTTTGGCATAACTTGGTTCAAATATTATCAGCACTTGCTGACTTATATGCTTACACTTATGACACTTATATGTATACAGAATACGATCATTGCTGTTGCAATCGTTGGAGTAGAGATTTCACGGCAGATGGCGTATTATCGACATGGCCATTGAAAGCTGTCATCTCCATACAATGAATAACCTGTAATATGGTAAAATTTAATTTTCTCTAAGCATCTGTGTGCCTTGCCAAAAGTAATAAATCCGATATATAGGTACCTTTTTATTTCCCAAAGATCCAACATTAAAAAAAGTGAGAAAAGTCGCAAAAAAATTGTGGTAAAGACCCTATGCTGTGTAGCATAACGTCTTTCAATTCTTTAATCTTCCAGGTACTACATTTTAACCTAATAGTATCGCTGTACAACCGAATTAAACACTAAAAAAATCTAACAATTTTCAGGCAAACAAAGCAACTACAATTTGACTGCCCATCTCGCCGGTAACGCCATCTGCGCTCACCTTTGCGCGTGAATCCCCATTGAAATATTTTAATGCTAACTAAGCAATAGTTAGCTAGGAATAAATACAATAACAATTCAACTATTCCTAACTAATGGAAATATTTCAACCAAATATTGACGGTAAACACATCAATCACATGGTGTTTTCTAGGATCTAATGTAAAATTAAAAAAAAAAATGTAAAATAAACTATTTATAAAGTTTAGTTTAAAAAAGGAATCGGTGTGTTTTTTTGGCTGTTTTTAAAACAAAACATAGCATCACGCCTGTATTCCCCGAAGGGGTAGGCAGAGGTGTATTACACATCCACAACTCGCTAGCTATGTTTGAGTCCCACGTATAGGGGGCGAGCCTAATAACATTGCCCGACCCGGGGATCGAACCCGAGACCTCATGATTAGCAGTCGCATACGCTACCGCTACACCACCGAGGCAGTTTAACCTCCGCTTATAAAACGACAAACGAGTCCCCCAATTATATATCTTTGGTTGGTTGTTTTATTATTATTTTTAGATTACATTCATCAGGTTTACGAGACTGTTATATACGCTTGATTCAACAATACTTGTTTCTTCAAGTATTATCTTCGTCGTTTTATCGTCTGTCGGTTCCTACTGCTAGTATATACCTAATAGAAGTTCGTGTATTGCTATGGCGGTGACATCATATCATCGCTATGACGAACTACTGACGTCGGTGATATAGAAACGCCTTCATGTCCTGCCTTTAGCACACCAATTTAAATCGCAAACGAAAAACAAAATCCGAAGTTAAAATGTTGATAACACAACGATATCAAGATAATTAATTGAATGAGGCGACACTTGGCGGAAGTCCATTGTTACTATTATAGAATGGATTTTAGGAGGAGAGCCCACCACTCACCCACGGATTGTCAATCCCGGTTATCTTTGGACAGAATAACCTAAGATTGCCAATCCGCACTCTCACAGATAGAGAATGTGATAATAGCAAAGTAGCATGCACGATAATGACAAAAAACTCACCAACGTGACACAACCATGCGATACGGTAGAACTCTCAGAACCACAATATTGCAATATTCCGCAATTTTTGTCTATCTGTGAGAGTGCGAATTGGCAATCTTAGGTTATTCTGTCTAAAGATAACCGGGATTGACAATCCGTGGGTGAGTGGTGGGCTCTCCTCCTAAAATCCATTCTATAATAGTAACAACGATATCAAATTATCAGACAATCAACCACGTGCATACTACGAGCCCTGATGCAAAATAGTTCGTCTAGTATGGAAAGTTGTGCAAAGCGTAAAATATAGAAAATAAATATTGGTAAAATAATTAAGAACTTTTAATAAAAAGTAAACCTCAATTTGAGGAATATTTTAAAGTTTATTTTAACATAACTGAAATTCTTTAATGACTTTACATAACATAAAAATTTTTAAAAAATATTCTAAAAAATATAACGCGAAAGTATTCGTCTACCCTTGTCACTCACGCAAAATAGTTCGTCTACCACTTAGTTGTGTCGCCTTTGCTCTCAATGACAGCTTTAATGCGAAGAGGCATGGTTGCAACCAACGCTGCACACTCCTCAGGCGTAATTGACTCCCAGACAACCAAAGAGCCTTTAAGTCTCTCTTCGATCTTGATGAAAAAACTTTTTTCATTTTCCACCATAGGGTTTCGATCGGTGACAAGTCCGGGTTGTTAAATGGCCATTCGATTGTACGGATGCTTTTCGCCAGTAGCCACGTCTTTGTTGTCCTTGCAGTATGGCAGGAAGCACCATCCTGTTGAAAAATGAAGGAATCTTAATGCTTAAGTGACGGAATAGAGGGCAGTAAATTCTCTTCCAAAAGGTCAAAACCCGTAAGACGTCTTGCCCGAACATTAACTGCGTTACTGACGGATTCAGTAAGCAAAAAGATTAGGTTAGTATTGTAACACAGTTCCAGTGGTTCGCCAATACAGGCGTAGAGACAGCACACGGCGGGTTTATTTAGTGGTTGAGGGCTCCGCACTAGCCTGTTCGTTACCCCGAACGACGGGGTGTGCGGTTAGGTAAATATTTTCCCGCCTTAACAAAAATAAAAGGGATTAGGAGCTTCACTAGTCGCTACAACCACAACACCGAGGTATTTCACGATCACACGGAAAATGGTGGTACCGACCTGCTCGGGCCGGATAAAAATTGAGTACCTACTCTGTGACGAACCTAATTAATGCGCTTTGATCACGCCTGTCAATTTGCACAGCTTAATGGGGGCCATTATTGTATTATACGGCTCCTTCTTCGCTTATTTTCGTGTGCTTACTTCATCAAAGATTAACAACGTCATGTAGCGATGATTTATTGTGACGCCCGCGCGGCATACTGAACAAAGTCTAGTAATAGTTGTCTGGTGATATTATTACGTGCCGTGTGGGGCCGGCTTTAGAATTGTCCCACCCCTCTCTACCCACGGGAGTCGTAAGAGCCGACTGAGGGATACCGAGGGAGTGGGCAGCAGCACTCCCTCGAGTATTAACAACATCCACTGCGATCGCCAACCCGCCTGCCAAGCGTGGCGATTACGGCATTATCCCCCATGACGGGACCGCTCGTTGTGGCGTCCTCTTGGGGAGGCCTAAGTCCAGCAGTGGACGGTGAAAGGCTGATGGATGGATGGATTATTACGTGAGATAATACAATACATATTTGTATGAAAATTTCTGGGGTTTTCTAAAGGAAAAACATAATTCAAATTACAAAATATAATTACTAGTTGTACCTATGTATATTTTTGTTTTTTTTTTGCCCTTTAAGCTATGAGGGGGTGGAACAGTATCATAATTCTGTGTATGTAGGTATGTAATACTGAAGGTGATGAGGTGATGACACTTGATCCATGAGCGGTGTTTAGCACGCGCGAAACGTAGTTCGTTCGGCTATGTTTAGGCGTGTCCATTTTCTATTGAGCTGCTTAGAAAGGGAAAAGGGTACTGTAGGTTTGTTTCTATGGTGACGGATAAAGAATACAAGTGTCACCACCATATTCTGTCCCGCGGGATTCTTACCGAGGCGACAGGGAAGTAAACAAATCTCACCCAGTGCATTATTGATGATAGGCTCGGGTACAAAGTTGAGTACTCCGTCCGCCACCGTCTCCTTTGTGCCCGTGAAACGCCTTTTGATGTTTCGATTGTAGAGCGAGATAATCCTAGCGTCCTTGAGCGGTGGTTACCATTTACCATCAGATGGGCAGTGGCTTGTCTGTAAACATGAACGTATAAACGTGCATGATCTTTTCGATATTATTTATCGAAAACAACAGTTATCGTATACGTTGAACTTAAACATTCCTCGAAGTAAATAGTGCTGTCTCCACGAAAACCAATAAAAGTTCTCAGAAACAATAGCAACCACAACAATAATTCGTTGTGAGTTTGCAAATATAGTGTGTTGTGTTAAAGAACAATAGTGTACACCCGGTCGCATATCGGCCAGTCGTTATGGATGTTGCCAATCAGAGAATTTGTGAATAAAATTTTACATTTGCGTATTTTGTGTAGGGTTGCCAGAAGTATATATATTTTATATATATATATATTTTATACTACAAGGGTGGCAAACAAGCATATGGCCACCGAATGCTAAGCGGTTACCGTAGCCTATAATAGGCGCTAGCAACACCACTTGCGCGTTGTCTCTGCTCCGTTGTATCTGCAAGGAAAGGGATAAGAAGGATATTAAGGAGGAGAGGATAGGTAAGATACTAAGGAGTGGGTAGTGAGGGATTTAAGGGGTACCTGTTGGTAGGTATTCTTTTAATCTACCTACTCAATGGATTAATAGCTTATCGTTCATCAATTTTAGATTAAAAAGAATATCCATCCATCCGTCTATCAGCCTTTTAAAGTCCACTGCTGGACATAGGCCTCCCCAAGAATGGGGGACAGTGGCGTAATCGCCACGCTTGGCAGGCGGGTTGGCGATCGCAGTGGATGTTGTTAATACTCGAAGGAGTGCTGCTGCCCACTCCCCCGGCATGCCCTCAGTCGGCTTTACGACTCCCATGGGTGGAGGGGGGTGGGACAATTCTAAAGCCGGCCCCACACGGCAAAAAGAATACATATGTGAATATATGTATATACCTATGTTGCGTAAAGAGCGTGATTACATTGTATTCTTAACGAGACAGTTTCGTTAGGTGTAGAAATAACAAAGGGTGTATACTATAATCCGGCTTAAAAAAGTAACATAGGTTATGCAAGTTAGTGTCGAATTTTATATCGAAAAGTGGGCAGCGGGCAGACCGCTTATGAAAAGTGCCAATCCGATATATCTGCATACCCCTACAGAAAACAGGTGTGAGTCTATGTCTGTATGAAATGATATCATGAATTTTAAGTTACGTTTAGCTTTTTACTATGTTAACCTATTTTAATGACCATTGGTATTTGTTGAAAGGGTGTACTCATATCAGTCCACAAAGCATTCATCAACCTATTTTAAACTTTCAACGGTGCTTCTAAAAGAAAACATATTCGCTTGTTTATGTCGTCAAAAAGAAAATTGAGAATAATTAATTTTAAAGAACTAAACAACCTTGATTCGCAGTAACACCAATAATACTAACCAAAACGTGAACACGCGTAATTCCTTCGACACAAATTCGGCTTTACAATAATCCCTTTGTGTTGAGCCCACCCAGACGTAAAAAAAACCGTCGACTTTAAATATAGCCGTAAAAGATCAAAATAAGTCGTAAAATCTTGGATGCACAAAGGCCTAATGGCGGTTCGAAATTCGAACTTATTTATAAACTAGCTCGCGCTCGTGGCTTAACGCGAGCATCTTGTACTGATGATACCTCTCCTACCTAAGAAACTCACAAAATACTCGCTCTCGACTTATTCTATCACATTATTCTGTTTATCCTAGATGCAAAATTTTCTTAGTTTAGCATTTTGGTTCTTATACTTAATTAATGAACTACATTGAAAGGAGTAATTAGTTCCTGTATTATTTGCCAAAATACTTCCTTTTTGTTTTTTTGTTAAGGTGGGAATAAATGTTGGCCGTGTGGGGCTGGCTTTAGAATGGTAATGGGAGTCGTAAGAGCCGACTGGGTGAATACTGGGGAAGTGGGCAGCAGCACTCCTTCGAGTATTAACAAGATCCACTGCGATCGCCAACCCGCCTGCCAAGCGTGGCGACTACGGCACTATCCCCCATTCTTGGGGAGGCCTATATCCAGCAGTGGACGTTGAAAGGCTGATGGATGGATGGGAAAAAATGTACCTAACCGCACACCCCGTCGTTCGTGGCAACTAACAGGATAGTGTGGGGCCCGCACCCACTAAATAAACCCGCAGTGTGCCGTCTGCACCTATATTGATGGACTTATATTATTTCAGTGGTATCCAAAATACTTCCTAGGGTATTGGGAAGTTGACCAATTTTTAGGAGTCTTCTCACTGCCTAGTTACGGCAATATGGATTATTTACGAGTGTTGTATTAACCGGCGCACTTTTACTAGAATACCAAGATCCTTTTTTGTAGTTTTCATGCCTTTGAAATCGATTATCTGGTCCAATTGAATGTCCGTGTTTTCTATACCTATGTTAGTCTGTGTGTGAGGAGTGCTTTGCTCTCTTGTCCGTTACAACGAAAGTAACTACAAAGAAAGGTTATAAATAAATTTACTATCAGCGCCGGTAAAACATTTATCTGCTATAAACGAATACGCTATTTTAAACAAACCCCCCGTGAATTCCACACGTGTGGTCTACTCCGCCATGTGACGTCATTTGATATTTGATAATACTCTAATACGATGGTCCAAATGCAAGTGGACATAAATATTTGAGAGTTTATTTTGTTACTAATAAAAAGAAATAATAATATAAAGGAAATTATTAGGATGACTGGTTTGCCAAGATTGTACTTACTTCAAAAAAGATTAATTATGTTGTATTAATATAGGGATAGTTGTTATAAAAGGGTTTTTATGTATGAGGTATTCATATTTATTAGTTTTAATACGGTCGGACAAATGCATTGAAAGATGAACATGCAAAGCTTATTTAGTTAAATATTAATTATCTTACGATAATGAAGTAATTATTCCATTGTTTATAAACATTAAGCAATTCGTGTTGTCATATTTAAAATGCTCGCAGGCGTTTATATTTTAATCACGAATTTTATAGAACGCGGGATGTCTATGCTTATGTCTAGATACTACAGCTGTTTAGATAACCACGATACATTGGTTCTGTGAATCTAATTTGTACGCTTGACATAAATTGTAGGAGAACGCAGAACATGATTGCTTACATTATTTAGACGGGTTTACGACGTGCGTGACAGAATTGTGTAAATAAATAGTCGACAGTCGAATTTGAGATTGTTTTCGACGCTACGGCTGGCACACGCCTTTGGTTAGCTATTCCGATTTCGCCGATTTTAAAAGTAATAAATTAGAATTCTTTTTATTTTTTTCACAATCAATTTCTGTCCCACTGTTAAGCAAGGGTCTCCTCCCAGTGTGAGGGATTCAGGTCAGTCACGCTGATCCAGTTCCGGTCGGCAGATTTCACAAGCCGAGAAAATCCTTTCTTCGATTTTTAACCGATGCACCAGTATTTATACGGAGCCACAGCCTAACTAACCTCTATGACTAAAGTAAGGGGACAACTAGAAACCTTAGAACAAGATCGGAGTCGGATTTTTTATTCAGGTCTCTGACAACTCGTAACGGCTCCCAAGTGCCTTCTGAAGCACGGAGGAGGTTAGGTGTATACAAATAAGGGTCACTTTTTGGTCACCCATCCGGCACCGGCCGAGCGAAAGTTGCTTTACCTTGCTGATCGTTCGAGTGGTTAGACACAACTAGGCCACGACCTCCATCTAAACTTACGGTACATGAAGAATGAAATATGATAATTACTAGAGATGGGCCGAATGTGGTTTTAACCGAATACGAACTTCGGCCGAACATTCGGTAAATATACCGTGTGGTGACGGACTAAGAATACAAGTGTCACCGCCCCATTTTTCCCACGGGTGTCATATGAGGCGACTAAGGGAAGTAAGCAATTATCATCCATTGCATGACTGATGGTAGGGCTGGGTACCAAACCACCGAAGGACTGTAACATAGTTCCAGTGGCCCGCCAATAAAGGCGGAGAGACGGCACACGGCGGGTTTCTTTAGTGGGTGAAGGCCCCACACTACCCTGTTCGTTGCCCCGAACGACAGGGTGTGCGGTCAGGAACATTTTTTCCCGCCTTATCAAAAAAAAAAGGGCTGGGTACCAAGTGGGGGTACTCATTTGGTATCGGGTCCGAGCGGGTTGGTACCTACCACCATCTCCCGTGTGACCGGCCATGAAGCACATCGTTGCGTTTTGGCTGTAGCAGGAGATAGCCGTTTATATTTCATTTCATATCTGTGAAATGAATTGGTGAGCAGCGGCTTGACAATACTCTCGGTATAGTCGAGTCCATGGGCGACGGTTACCATTTACCATCAGATGGATCGTGGCTCGTCTGCCACTACACGCAATAAAAAAAAAATACAAAATTCGGCCGAAGTTCGGCCGAACTTCGGTGTGTGCTTTCTCGGGAGTAACTTGTCGTGTTCGGTGTGTATTTTTTATGAAAGACTACGTCGTAAAACAATAAGTGTAAGGGTGACACATTATTTCAAATTATTGGGTTTATTGATTCATAGACTCCTGGATTGCGAAAAAAACTATTCATAACACATTTTAATTTATCTATAATAATTATAGTTTAGCGTACCTACAACTGACTATGATTAAATTATTCTAGAGTATTGGAATATGTGACTTATGTTACAGCTGTGACAGATTTGATTTCTCTTAATTTTAGTAGAAACCATATTTTTTTGTTATACCGAATGTTCGGTATTTAAGACCGAACTTCTCCCGAATGCCGAAGTTCGGTTCAAGCCACCGAAATTCGGTTAAACCGAATGTAAAACTAATTTCGGCCCATCCCTAATAATTACGTTATCTTAGTCCAGTTAAAACAATGTACGTACGTAATCTTAGCTCGTCACTACGTACGTACAAAATAAACGTTGAAATATATTTTAGTACAAGGTCAAAAATCATATTCAAAACATGTTTTATTATTCACTCCAGCTTCCATATGCGTTGTGTCACAATAAATATATTAGTAGTTTCATTGTATATGGGTTTTATGATGGTCCATTCATGGCTCCAGGCTTAATGCATTTACATTGTATTCAAACAGGAGCCGAGATTGTAATGTGTGTTCAGGGGGGTTAGGCAGAATGTCATATTTCACGTGTCAACCGTATCGAGATCACTGTGATTGGTTGAGAAACCGACGCGTGATGTCACAATAATCCGTTGGCCAATCACGGTGAGCTCTCAACCAATCACAGTGATGATACGATCGATATGTGAGATATGAGATTCTGCCTAACCCCGCAGGTGCTACATAGATCAAAAATCGTGATTCATGGATTGATGTTTGTTTGGAGACACTGGTTAAAATTATTTTTTTCTATATGTTTGGAAAACAAGCCAGTCTTTCAATTACGTCACCACCTGAATTCTGCTTTTTTGAACTTCCTCCCCTTCTTCGTTATCCTGCGTCACAACTAGTGGTTCCCCTATATTGAGTCACGAATGCTAGATAAGACCAAGGCTAGCATTACTCAAGCATGCGGGGCTCTGTTTGAGTGACCTGTATTTTTCCCTATCTTCTCGTGGGAACGCTATGATAAAAAATAAACTAATTAAACTTGGCGGCGACGTGGTTCGCAACCCGTCACGTCTCATTTCCCAACCCGTCACGTCTCATTTACCGTCGAGGCGAAAAGTGAGCTGCGGATAGCCACTTTGCTACTTTGAATGTTAGAGGAGGCATTAATGATAAAATTGTGGAAATATGCAAAATTATGAGCGAAAGAAGGATAGATGTGTTATGTGTGAACGAAACCAAGCAGAAAGGAATGCTTGGGTGGTTCGGACACGTAGAGAGGATGGATGAAAGAAGATTAACGAAACAGATATACAAGGCGACTGTGATGGGCAAGTTGGTAGAGCTCGACCTAGGCGAACGTATTTTGACCAGATCGGACACGTTCTTAATGAACGGTTGGTTGACAAGCAGGGTCAGGTGACCCACCTGCTTGTCACACCAAGCCATACTCTTACAACCCCGGCGATGATCTAAAAATATAGTTGTTTAACTATATAAGTGAAATTAATATGGTTTCCAGTATGCAGTCGGCACATAACGCCTCTAAGGAAGGGGACATAAGGTTAAGGCGCGAAGACGCGTTTATTGCCATTTCAAAGAACTGGCTAGAACAGAAAATGGCTCGTAGCCTTTCTCATTTATGAAAAAAATAAAACATACCGCATTCGTGCCAAGGAAAACATACCTAATTCCAACTTCCAGTAACTGAGCAAGAGTTGCATCTAAATACAAATCTCGCGTGCTAGTCAGCCGCTTAAAATTACATCAGGCCTCAAAATGCTTCCGTGTACCTAACAGTTAAATGTGGCGTTTTACCTTACTTGAGATCGATATTTCCTCGCTTCAGAAAACTACGTTGTTATGATATTTATTTATGGTGTGTCGCATCAACTATACATGTTAATCGTCTGTAGAATAGCCTCAGATTTGTGTTGTTTTTTAAATAAACATACGTACCGTAATTCTATACGTCTGATTCTCTGTAAAACCTCATTCACACAACATTGAATGAAACGTACGGCCAATACGATACGCTTCGTAAGCGATGTTTTAACTAAACAAACCTGTGTTAGTTAATTTTATTTAAATTTCACAGTCAAGTATGGTAAGGTATCTCAAAGTGCGATGCAATAAGATTGCATAAAATCGGCTAGAAGGTCGATATATATTTTATTATGCAAATAAGTTTGCAGGTTACATGATGTGTGTGATACTGATGACTACCAAAGATTTATTGCTAGTCAAAACCGAAATAAAGGGACTCTTAACACAAGAAATTTACTATCCGGTCTGAATAGTCTTAAATGAAACTTATTATTTCTAATAGTAAAATAAATAAAGAATATATAGTTCGGGTTTCTTTGTGCAAAATGTCTTTTTTATAATTTAGACTAGCTGACCCAGCGAACGTGCTTTTGCCATTATTTCTACATCGGCAGTAGACGGGTAAAAATCTAGGGTTGTATGTATTTTAAATGTTGATATTATTATGATAATAAAATAAAAATGGAAAATTTTGTCCAAAATATAAAAATAAATATTTAGGTACCCTTATCAGACCTACCCGATATGCACACAAAATTTCATACAAATCGGTCCAGCCAGAGTTTGATAACAAACACCGCGACACGAGAATTTTATATATTACATTAACACTAGCTGTCCCAACAAACGTTGTTTTGCCATATAAATTATTTCTAGAGAATTTTTAGGAAATTTCTAGTGTAGAAAAAATAACTAACTTAGGTACTTACCTATATAATATGCCGAATATTAAAAAAATAAAATAAAAATTTTTATCCAAAAAAATAAAAATATAATTTTTTTGGGTGGACCACTTATTGCTATGGAAAATAATTTACATCCTATTCTCAGACCTACTGAATATACACACAAAATTTCATAAGAATCGATCAAGCCGTTTCGGTGAAGAATGGCGACAAACACTGTGTCACGAGAATTTTATATATTAGATTGTAAATAATACTTTCTGATAATAATACACATAACGAAATAAAACTACGTTTACGGAATCTATGGAGTTTCTTAATATTTTACTATTGTGACGTTTTGAATACTTTACATTACACCATGCAATGGTCACGGGTGGACTGGCCATGTGCCCGTGCCGTTCTTTTATTTAATATGATTGTTAATGTTTTGATCTCTTTTATACACAAAAAGTATATATTCTCTTTCTAATAGGTTAATTGGTTTTATACCTAGAACAATAATTAGTTGAGACACACTGTTTGTGTAAGCAGCAGCAATTACCTATTGCTTGTATATTTTGAATTTAAAGCTGGGAACTGAACTGTGATCCTATGAATTTGTGTATGTTTAGTAGCGTTTGTTATTATAAACACGATCTATCGTGTATATTTTGTTTATCCTATCTAATCCAAATAGTTTAAACTAGTTGGAATGGATATGATTAGAAGGCAATATTTAAATACGCAGTTCGATAATATCAGACTGTGTAGGTACTACAATGTAGTAATTGCATTCGATAATTAAATATAAAACTATATACTGAAATATTGTCTTCTATTGCTAAAGCCGTTTAGGAATATTTATACGTTTACGTGGGATGCCTTCACTGTAAAAGTGGATGTAAATCATAAATAAGTTTATTTTACAAAATTATTTAATAAAGGAATACACAGAAAGATAGCTATCAAACAGGAATTTATAATCGTTTTTACTCTGATCCTAGCGACATTGACATCGCAACGTTTTTTTTTAAGTTGCATCATTGTTACGACAGCTTCACTTCACTAGTATAAAATCCGACCGACTGAAGTTGCAATTTATTTTGCTATTAAATTATAAGTATCGTTGTCTTTTAAAATTGTCTGGATTGGAGTTTGTTGAACCAAGTTTTTGCACATCTTTTACCGGTTGGTTCGGGTGTTTTTCTGCAATGGGCTTATAAGATTGATTTGTTGAGTGCATCGAACTTTTAGTGGCTAGATAATGTGGTCTGTATGTTTTAGATATTTTATAGCTCTTGTCTAGACGGAATCTGGCTATAATTATTGCTATCCACAGATTAAGTAGTATATAATTATGTAAAATTTTTAGAATATAATATTAATAAAATTGGAATCTTTCATACGAAATAGACTTCAATGTCGACCATAATACTGTTGTCAATAAAGAGGACTGGGATGAAGATGGCTTCATGGAGCATGTAGTAATTTGGTGCCAAATCTATAGATTTTTATACTACTTTATAGATTATTCTAGACTGAATTCTATACTACTTTATAGATTATTCTAGACTGAATTCGACTATTCTAGATTGAATGCACAAAATCTTACAAATTTTCCTTTCTTTATTGCTATTGATGGCAGACGAATCTCGTTCACCTCATGGTAAGAGGTAACCGCTCATGAACTTTGCAATACTAAAAATGCTGCTCACCATTTAATTACGCAGATGAAAAATTATTTATTGGACGGCTATCTAACAGCTACATCGAATACACACCAGTGTTATTTGGTCGGTCACACGGTGGTACCGACCCGCGCGGGCAAATGTCAAGTGATTACTCTCACATGATACTTGACCCTACTCCTAGTAATGTAGGCGTAACTGCCTACTTCTTTTAGTAACCAAGTACCACACACACGAGAAAAAAACCTTTGGAACTTGTATTTACAGTCCAACACAGTTAAATAAATCTGAAGAAATAAAAAAATATTTAAAATATAATTCAAAATTGAGATTATCTTTCTAAAAAGATTTCACATTCTAATTGATGTTACCAATTAAATAAAGTATTCTCTTCGAAATGATTAAATATCTCGCATCGTGTAAGACATATTAGATAAGCGATGCTATTGACCCATAGGGGAATGTCTATCATAATTTTGGTGGGGTTCAAACTTAAGTAAGGTGAATTGGTTAAATAGGGTCCATTCAATTTAGGAGCGTGGAATTCGATATTATTGTACGGGATCTGTCGAAAACGTTTTTGTGACAGTTGTTTTGTAGTATTCTTGGGTCGTTTTGGATGCATCATTTAAAAGGTCATTCTGACACCAAAGTGTCAGATGGTTCTTCTTTGGAATGGTTCAAAAACCATATTAACTTTTGTTAGTATAAGATTTGTAACAAGGAGCTGTATAGGAATTATATTTGTAGGTCATGTGAAAAACCACGATTTGTCCTTGTAGTGACTAAGAATAGATTAGACTAGCCCTTGCCCGCGGTTCCGCCGCAGCCAAAAGCTAGTTGTTAAGTTATATCTCAGGTTCCCGATATACTAGCGGTATAAAATGTATACCAGTTTTAACTCTAATCAAGAGCTACCAAATAAAAAAAGTTGCATCAAAATCTGTTTTTTTCGTGATGCGCGAACGAACAAACGGACAAATCTAAAAAAAAATGTTTTGTGTTCAGACACGCCTATATTGCCTAATAAAGTATTTTTTTCTCAAATATCTTAAATGTATATACATAGCTCTGTTACAGCTTTAGAATAGTATGGATAAATGTGTTTTTGATCACTTTCATTGAATATGTTATATGAGTATATTAGTGGCAATCAATGAAAAACATTAACGATGTAGTTAATGCAGAGTTTGGTATGCCTCCCTTATTGTACTTATCTAGATACAAAGACAACACAAGGTTGTTCGACTTTGCCAGCACATTCATGTTGAACTACAGACAAAGAACTGGAATGCCTTTACTTATCTTTGTTCCTTTTTAGCGAACGACTCACACGTGGTATTTTTTGTTATTTGTCATTTTATTTGTCACCAAACAAACCTGTTCGATATATTTACGACTGGTTTTAGAATTTAGAACAGACGTACAAAATCCTAAATATTATAAAGCTGTAACAGAGCTGTGTCTGTACATTTAAGATATTTGATATTAAACCCCACTGTGTTAGACTATACCTATAGGCGTGTCTGAACACTAAACATTTTGTTTAGATTTTTTGTGTCTGCTTGTCTATTTATCTCCGGATTACGCAAACACAACTAAAAGGGTTATGATGCAACTTTTTTACTTAATAGCACTTCACTAGACTTATAAACTTGTATACATTTTATCCCGCTACTATATCGGGAACTTGAGATATAACATAACAACTAGCTTTTGGTTGCGGCGGAGCCGCATACATACTACAGTTAGTAAACTGTAGTAGATATGCGGCTCCCTCCTCTCTGTAGAAGTACCTACATATTTTCATTCTCTCACTATACAGGATCCTCAAGTGATGTATTGCTATGAAATTTTATACGTGTTATCCTTCTCCCACAGTTAACATATCCTTAATCGTTTCTTACGACATCCAGTGAGTGAAATGCGGTGGTCACCTGGTGCGGTTCGTCACCGCACAGAATATCAATTCAAATCAAAACTTGATCATATAGGTATACTATTATAAAGCTGTAACAGAGCTATGTCTGTAAATTAAAGGAATTTGAGAAAAAATGCTATACTGTTTAGGCATTCATTTCATATACAGATTGGATTTTGAAGAAACTTTTATTGTTGAAAAGCTTTAAAACTTTTATTCCGCTGCTATGTCGAGAACCTGAGATATAGCCTAAAAACGTGTCAATTAAACCCCATTACAAAGACCTGCTGTATATCCATGGCTGAGAGAAGACTTGCGGTCCTTCTCGGAAGTAGTAAAGTATGTTACATATTATGAGTGCATATGCTGTTTTCATGAGAAGATTGACTGAATTAAATTACCACACAAGTAAAAATACGTGGTATGCATAATTATTTTCTCGTTAACATTCGACTGCACAAATGGCGTTTTGGCTTAGATACCGATCTCCTTTTCAGTGTTTTCGGTTCGATTTCCACTAAAAGACAATTCTTTGTGTGATCCATAAACGGTTGTCATGAACCTTGATGTACTTTGTGTCCATACTTCTTAATATTGATATTATTTCATATTGCGAGGTGAACTTTCAAACCTTGTGCGGCTAGTATTCGATTTACCACAAATTAACCCAATGAACATAGGGTGCTTTATGGTAATCTAGGTATTCCTATGTTTTTTCTTTTATAACTATTGGTCAAGACTTGCTGAAAATATGATTGTAATACTTAGCCCACGTTGTTTTGTAGAGTATATTTCCTTGTTAGTTAATGTTTATACAATGTTTTCATTGTAGTTTAGTTTAACTATGTACCTACTTACAAACAAACAAACATAGCATCACGCCTGTATTCCCCGAAGGGGTAGGCAGAGGTGTATTACACACCCACGACTCACCAGCTATGTTTAAGTCCCACGTAATAGGGGGCGAGCCTATTGACGTCTACCAGGCACATTTCCAAACTCCGGGCTGCTACTGAGAATTCTTCTTTTTAGGAAAAAGCTCAATAACATTGCCCGACCCGGGGATCGAACCCGAGACCTCATGATTAGCAGTCGCATACACTACCGCTACACCACCGAGGCAGTTGTACCTACTTAAATTACCTGAATCATATCCATTGTACTGCGTATTACATTATACGGGTTCCACGTATTGACTTAGTTCAATGAAAATTGCATTATTGTTATTTATTTCGAATAATTTAGTAAACGCAATGTATATAAATAAAAATGAATCCCTTGGTCATCGCATCACGCGTGAACGGATGGAACAATTTCGCTAATTCTTGTTTTGTTCTGTTTATTATTGTCAGGAGAGGTTTCTTATGAAAGAAAAAATTAAGAAAATTGCGCATATAATTAGAAAATTTCAAAAAACTTAACGACTATTTTAACTTCACACGTTTGACAGGTCGCAAGTACCTAATTGAATGTTCATAGCTAAGACAGGACAACGTCTGTCGGGTCAGCTTGTCTTTGATTATGTTACGACATATACTAGTATAATTATTATTACAAATTTAGAAGGTCGTCATTCTAAAAAAAAAAATATATTGGACACGATACAGGTAAATGTTTTCAAAAAGTTTCATCAGATTATCGGATTACTGAAGCTCAAATAATAGTGCTATTGTAGGGCAATACTACTGCTCAATTCCCATTATGACGGCCATAGGTGCATCATGCTTTCTAAAACAAGTGTCTCCTCTCGTAATTAGGTATTTTATTTTTATTGTGAGTAGTTCAAATATGTGTTATATAAAAGTATACTTAGATTGTTTAACAAGGGTTGACTGAGTAGGTATGTGCTCAAAAGTTCTGGCATAAAACAACCACATTGTTTTATTTAAAATTAACAATACTTTTACACTAAAATATCTATTGTTTTTTTGGTCGTCCTGACTCAACCATAGCCAGCGGGAAGTATCAACAGTAGATAATAGTTATGAATCATGCAGGCACTCTCGTAATCAGGATTTAGGTCTGAAAACAAAACCCCGCAATGCTATAAATCATTTTACTTGAAAAGAGATGTCCGATATTGATAAACATACAATATTTTTCCTCATAAATACAATGGATAGATGTTACAATGCGATGTCAATGCAGACAACGATGCGTCCAAATGTAATTATCAGCTGAGCCGGTAACGCGTGCGGTCTGCTGACTGCTGACACCAGCAAGACTGGCATAGACAGCCAGTCAGTTGCAGGACGCCACACGCTCCTCACGTGTGCACACACGCGAACATACCACCACTTGACTTACACATACGCTCATTCAACACAATCACACGCTAACTACGTCATAACGTTGTAGTATCCCATTTCAGTATATTGCACAACTCGCGTCTCGTCAATGATGCAACTTCGCCTGCCCTTTTAGCTTTCTAACCCATTTCTACTAACCGCGCGCGCTGAACTCGCCGGTTACCGATATCAATAAACGAAATGCAACCACGTGCTCACCCTTCGCGATTCACTACCGTTGTCCAATCGTAGGAAGGCGAGGGTTACCGGCGCGTATCGGCCAGCCAATCGAGGCTCGTCTACGAATTCGCCACGAAAACTGCCGATCACGACCGACAGGAGCCGAAGTGTGCATCGACAACCCCCAGTGCCGATTCAGCCCCGAACATGGCGACTATGGTGGCTCAATCACCCGGCAATCCAACCATATCGAAAAAACCGTCGTTAAAAAAATACAAAGCACCCACGCCGCCGCACAAACTTACGGAAGACGAATGTGAAAGTGATAAAGACAACAAAGAGAACGCAGTGCAACATGAAGAAAACGACAATGACGCAACAGACGAATGTAAACAAACAAAAGGAGAGCCGGTCGACGACAAGCCGGTCGAGAAGGGGTCGCCTATAGTGAAAAAGTTCGCTCCGAAAATAAACGGGAATGTGGACAGGAGTTCTGTATTATCAAAAGCGGCTATGTTTGAGGCAGGCAGTCCTAAGGCGAAGGACCCCGCCGAAATGACGTTGAGGGAGCGTAAAGCGCTCTTTGAGAAAAATAAGGGTGCAGCAATTGTCCCTAAAGCACCTTTCGGGCTAGCACCCTCAGTGAAGACTTTGTACGGCGATAATAAAGGTACGTTATTTTTTTGTATTTTTTGCCAACAATGAAGCAACTCGTTATTGTACTCTATAATTATTTTGATTTTATGGTCTATAACCAATTTGTGTTGGTTTTCCGCATAACTTTATCTTCCCTATTACAGGTTCCAATATAACACGTTAAATTAGATTTTTTCTTTTCTCAAATCATTAATTTAATACTCAACCAGATGTGAGTTTTAATCATTTGTTTTGCTCGATGGTTATTACCATCGTACTATGTTCAACTTGTTTTTATATCTTCATTTTAACGTATCATTAGAATATTTTGTAACTGAGATAATGTAATAACATATGATTGTGTTTCAATATTATTTTGACCTACTTAATTAAAAGCATGAAAATAACTCCATACAGTTAACTACAACAACGAAATCGTTTATTAAGACATTGTATGGAAATGCTGATTATATTTTTTATAGTATTTTTACATAGTTAACCCAATCACTACTTCGTGATCCCTGGATCTACTTTTGAGCCAGGCGTTAGGTAATAGGCGTAATTGTATCTTACTGCCATGATGTAGCTCACTTATAACAGAAAATCTATAATGTTAGAAATTGATATCATAATATCAAAGTTTTATGATATTTTGCAGTTCGCGATCATACCAATAGGTAGGTAAACTTTTTTGGAATATCCAACATAAATTCATAAATTACATAACTACTTTTTGTGCAAAATGTCAAAGTCGTGCTTTATGCAATTATAAATCTTCGTTAATTATGCAAATACAGAGATTAATTATTACGACGAGTAGATTTTAGAATATGAAGTATCCATTTAAAATGTCGGGAAAGGAAATGATAATTATTCTTAATTAGCTTTTGTTTATTATCAAATTATTGCCTGCATGATAGTCTGTTTGTTGTAATTATTTCAAGATTTGAATTAGACAACTTATTAATATTATGAAAACTAAGTTTCAATATACATAATTACATAATAGTGAATGAATTAACACAAGCATTTGTCACGATGGCTGAATTGGCAAAGCATCTGAGACGGTATTCTAGGAGATGCAGGTTCGTTGTCGTGATTGTTATTTTCGATTTCACATTTTCGTACTGTGTGTTAATTTATATGGCTAAGCAAGTCAAATGCTCAGAAAATACATATAAAGTATAAATTATTTGAGAATAAGGAAAAAGAGATTTTTTGTACTAGCGGGAATCGAACCCGCGTCTTTTCCAATCCGGGGAAGTGCTCTAAGCCACTGAGCTATAGTACAGGTACTTCGACCATCCCAATCTCCTTATTACATTTGTCTTTACGACCAGCGCCATCTATCGGAAGCATTTACATGCATTAAACCGATATAGTAAGTTTAATTTTGCAATTAAAATTCATACTATTTGATGGCGCGATTTTTTAAACATTTTTGATCTATATTTTTTAGCATTTGACATGCTCCGCCACTTTTAAAGTATAAATTATTTGAGAATAAGGAAAAAGAGATTTTTTGTACTAGCGGGAATCGAACCCGCGTCTTTTCCAATCCGGGGAAGTGCTCTAAGCCACTGAGCTATAGTACAACATTTAACAATAAGGAGATTGGGATGGTCGAAGTACCTGTACTATAGCTCAGTGGCTTAGAGCACTTCCCCGGATTGGAAAAGACGCGGGTTCGATTCCCGCTAGTACAAAAAATCTCTTTTTCCTTATTCTCAAATAATTTATACTTTAAAAGTGGCGGAGCATGTCAAATGCTAAAAAATATAGATCAAAAATACATATAAATATCAAAATATATAGTGAATGTATATATTTGAATAAAATCGCCTTCTTCGTCGTATTATTAAAGCCAGTGTATGTATCCTTGTACTTTTTTTTTAACTTTTTTATTTACGGTACATTGATTACGTTAGCTATTGTTTGCACCTTCTTATGTATAGAAAAACATCTTGTTTATATAACATTAGAAAAAAAATACACATATATCTATACTCGTATTTTTGGCTACATTTGTAAAGTACAATATGCGCTTTTAACCTTAGTATTTCGCAATGATTTTTAACTAAAGTTCGCACGATGTAGTGACAGGAAAAAATGTAGAAGTACTTTCTCCAGTTCGCCAGCGTTATGGTCTTAGGCTATGTCAAAGACCTTTGTGAGGCACACGGGTTTTCTATCGCCATTATGAGGTACTTGCTAATGACCTAACAACATTATATCATTAAGATTTCTATGTTAAATTCTCATCTCATATATTTTGTCGTACATTTGATATTGTGATTATACAGTATAAATATTAATGTACGCCTTATATAGCAGCAACCTTTTTACCGCTTACCTATTTCGATCAAAAAGTGAATGTATTTTGCTAGTTTAATGCCAATCCAGTTTCCTGATCCTGCAGAATTTTTGGGACTATTCTGTTAGATGTATCAACTAGATGATATTTTTAAGCCAGACCATCGGTCTTTCGGCAGATATGAACATCTTTTCTAATATAGGTATTACCGGTTTATAATTCTCCTATCCCCCATGACGGGACCGGTCGTTGTGGCGTTCTCTTGGGGAGGTCTATGTCCAGCAGTGGACGTTGAAAGGCTGATGGATGGATGGATGGATGGAAGCATATTCTGGACTAACAAAGTGACAGTGCCCACCTTACATATATTCTTTTATATTGCGTTTTAGTTAACGTAACCTATATCACCAATTGATCGAAGGCGACTGAGTTGCAGTGAAAAGCCTGTAGCCTTTTCATGTTGGTAGTGCCTGTCTGCTCTTTACGTAAATAAAATCGTTGAATAGATGTTCGCTTTTACGACTTACGACGGGCACCTACCGGTAAATGTTTTATTTGCAGGGGACAAGATGGAGTTTGTAAAACTGTCCATGTTCATAACTTCCTCTTTTGTGGAAGCTGTTTCTGTGATAGATTGCCTATTGTCACAAGGCAAAGCTAGATTATGAATAAGAAAATTACCCATTTTATATACATTGATAATTAGAAGCAGAAACATTAATGTAATTATTCAATTAGTAGTATGGTAATTAGTATTCGTCAATTAAATTTACCTCTGAGGAGTTCGTTATTCTAAAGTAAATATTACACGTCATACACGATATGTTTTCGTAAACAGGACAACAATACTCATTCATAAGTGTTTGAGAGGGAATACCCTCCTTCAAAATAATCGGTCACATGCACAGCACAGTCAGCCCATAGGTACCGAGGTAATGCAAGTTTGTCAGTTCCTAAAAATGTGGTTATCAATTGATAGCTGTTGTAGTAACGAATATATTTACCCATTAGGCAATGTACTTGCGCAACAGGAAATTATAACGTGTTTACTTATCGCAGATTATTATAATGTCTATCAGAGGAAAAACCGTCGCGCAAAAACACAAAAACCGGTACTACATTGGAGAATACATAAGAAAACGTGCATGGATTATTTGGACCAATAACACGATATTCATGCCTTTCCATCCATCAGCCTTTTAACGTCCACTGCTGGACATAGGCCTCCCCAAGAATAGGGGAAAGTGCCGTAATCGCCACGCTTGGCAGGCGGGTTGGCGATCGCAGTGGATGTTGTTAATACTCAAAGGAGTGCTGCTGCCCACTCCTCCGGTATTCCCTCAGTCGGCTCTTACGACCCCCATGGGTGGAGAGGGGTGGGACAATTCTAAAGCCGGCTCCACACGGCAATTCATGCCTTTACGACTATTGAATATGATTTTGTATTTCTGTCCTGGAAAATGCATATTCCGACCTCCTGGAAAAAAATCGTATTTTCTGCGAAGTCAGATGGGAGTCCAAATCAAGGACTTTACGCTTATATTCAAGCTCAGGTGATTTAAAGATACTAACTAACTAACTTATCATCACGCTATTTCCCTTGCGGGGTAGGCAGAGAGAACAGAGTGCCAAGAGGCTCTATTCTTGCATACATCTCTCGCTTCCTCAACATTCATAACTCTCTTCATACACGCTCGCCGGTTTCGGAGACTCCTGACTCCACCTTCCTTCAATACATGACCAATTTGGTCTAGGTAGGTAAGTCTCGGTCTCCCCCTGTACCTACATCCTTCCACTTTCGCATTGTATATCTTCTTAGCCAGTCGCTCGTCCGGCATTCTTTCCACATGTCCGAACCATCGGAGCATTCCCTTTCGCATCTTTACACCAATACTCTCTTTCATACCTACTCGCTCTCTTACGTCATGGTTACGAATGCGGTCAGTCAGCCTCGCTCCACAGATTCTCCGCAGAGATCGCATTTCGACCGCATTGAATTTGTTCTCATGCTCCTTTTTACATACCCAATTCTCGCTTCCATATAATAACGTTGGGACAAGCACTGCGTTGTGTATTGCGACACGTGCCTTCTGGCTGAGGTGGTGGCTGCCGAGAAGTTGTCCCAATGCTCCGTTCACTCTATTTCCCGCATTCACTCTTCTTTCTACATCAGTGATGTACCTTCCATCCCGACTGAATCCACATCCAAGATATACAAATTCATCCACTTTAGAACAAGTTAGCACTTTAGCACACCATAAAAAAAGATTTAAAGATTATTTGTGAAATGTAGAAAAAGAGAACTTTAGTGCGAGCGGGAATCGAACCTTCGTCCCTTCCAATTCAATTGCCAATCCAATAAAATTAAAGTTACTATATTGGATTAATGCATGTAAATGCATCCGATAGGTGGCGTGGGTCGTAAAGACAAATGTGATGTGGAAATTGGGAATGGCCGTTGTTCAGTGCGATGGCTTAGCGGTTAGAGCACTTCCCTGGATTGGTTCTCTTATTCCACATATCACAAATAATTAAAAGATTTTTTCTCGACTTATACTATCCCACTATTGGGCATGGGTCTTCTCTAATAGTGAGAGGAATTCAAGCGGTAGTCCACTCCGCTGGCCCAGTACTGGTTGGCAGACTCCACAAGAGAGAGGGAAAATCTCTATGGCATGCTTAGTTTCCTCACGATGTATGATTCAATGAGGAGTGGTTATCGAAAAATCTCGAAAATCAGAAGTGTGTGCTGAGGGACTGGGTTCGAACTCGATACCGTTGTCTTTGCAGTCCATGGTTTTACCACTAGGCTATGTATAGCCTATAGCGATACTTGTGAAGAGCTTTGTGACACACTTTTCTTTCAATTTCCCATCACCATAAAAGGTTTCAACCAATTGGGGGTAGCCATAGAGGTAGATTCTTGTAGTACGGACCTAAACACTGTGTATTGACACAGATCGCAAAAATTAACGGTATAAACTATCTACATATTTTAGTAACTGTTTTAGACATTTATATACAGGTTGTTTTGAAATAATATTTGCAATATTATTAAGTTGTCCGTTTTAAAATTTGCAAACCATTTTTCAATATTTTTTTTTGTTGCTTATGGTGGCAGGCGAGCCATGGCCCTCCTGATGGTAAATGATAACTGTTGCTCATGGATTCAACTGTACAGAGAGTACTGTCAAGCCACACACCAATGTGCTTCATGGCCGGTCAGACAGGAGATGATGGTACCAACCCGCTCGTGCCTGATAACAAGTGAGTACTCCAACTTGGTACCCAGCCCTACCACCAGTAATGCAATGGGTGATAATTGCTTACTTCCCTTAGTCGCCTTGTACGACATCCGTGGGAATGATGGGGTGGTGATACTCTTATTCTTAGTCCGTCACCACACAGACTCAACTTATTTCCTGTAGACTTTCGTGTATTGTCACCGGGATTGAATAATCAATCCCGGTGACAATACACGAAAATTAAAAAAGCATTATGCCGAATTTCATAATGCCCCTGAAGCTGATATTCAGACTTATGTGTTCAATCCAAATAAGAATACATAAAAATAGTTTTTGTAATAATAGCTTATATATAAAAATATTTTTTACTTTTAATTTATAGTAAATAATGACTACACTAGAGCATCTACTTTATATTGTTGATATAGTATGTGTTATCGTTTGCTTAAAACGGCCCCTGCAAGGATTTTGGAAAACTCCATTAAAAGCCGCTGTAGGAATGTAGGAAAGCAACTATCGACATGGATACATCTTGGGACTGTTTCAAATTATCTGTCTATAGAAAAGCAAAGTGGGGAGCTTAAGTCTGAACCACCCTGTATATCGTCATTAGGACAATATGTTTTTACAAAACGGTGCTGCAGATTTTTTGCCGCTAACATTTCAAACCGTTGGTTTGACCTAAAACAATTAATTATCACGTATCAAAGTAGCTGAACTTCGTGAGAACATTAATAAATTATCACGTTCTGTGTAAATAGTCCGCATTTGACATCTTTTAGATTTATTGGCGGAACAGAAGTTCAGTTTTTATACTAGTAGTATCATCGAGGTATGTATAGGCTAATATTACGAATAGAATGATATCTTTTTAATTGGTATTTAATGACACTGGATTCGTATTTGAGTTTTATAGAAAACCAGAACACTATTCGTATCATTTTGTGATAAGCATTTACTTTATGGTTGGCGAACAACTTCTATGAACCCTTGTAGGTATAATTATATTTTATGAAAAAACATATGATTTTAACACGTTACATTTAGATAATTTTAATACATACTAGCGACCAAGGATTGCTTCACACAGATGCAGTTTACTAATAAAGCAAATCTTTAGTATGATTTCGTACATACATATCGAAGTTTTGAACTTAAAAAGTTAAATTAGGATTACATGCAATTACAAAATGCAAAATGCAAACTTTCCTTGCATGAAAAGCTTTTATCTTTTTTGTTAGGGCGGGAAAAAATGTATCTAACCGCACACGCCGTGATAAACCCGCCATATGCCGTCTCCTGTATTAACGGGCTACTGGAACTGTGTTACATTACTTTAGTGGTTGCTTGTATGAATATCTAAATGCCAGTAAACACCGTTTCAAAATCCGTAGTAGAAGCGCAGACCGACGCGGAAAACCACGTTGTTTAATTTTTTTTGCGAATAATGATAGGCAAAGGAGGATAGTGTATAAAGTATGACATATGTTTGCATATTTGATAACATTGTATTGGCACAAGTGATCACAGCGCTTAATGACTGAATGTCTTTAAACATTTGTTGACAATAGTCTGTAGTTTGCTAGTCTAGTTTTGTAGCAGGTTTGTGTAATGAAACCAGGACATGCAATTTAAACTGGCACAAGAAAATTTATGCCTGGCTTAAGAAATATTCAAATTTCGGTCACAAATAGTAAGTTTTACTTACGACTGTGGTATATCTGCAGTCATATATTTCATTGTTCATATCAGCATATCTTACTATTAAAATGTGTGATTTACCTAAATTATGAAGATCTCTAGATCGAAAGAAAGAAAGAAAGAAAGAGACTAGAGCGCAGGACTAACGGCTTTACGTGCTTTAACGTGCCACTGAAGCAATGTAACATAGTTCCAGTGGCCCGGAAAAAAAAGGCGGAGAGACGGCACTGTTTGTTGCCCCGAACGATGGGGTGAGCGGTTTAGGTATATTTTTTCCCGCCTAAACAAAAAAACAAGGACAAACGGCTGTACGTGCTTTGCGAGGCAGGGAGCACACAACAACTTGCTAATTACGAGCTGCTATAGAGAATTTCTTGACAAAAAAAGCCCAACAACTTTGTGTTGGCCCGCTGGGTCCGCAGATGAAGCTTCAAAAAGACCAGCGGACTGAAACAAGTGACATAAACGCAAGTAGAATAGAATAGGTTAAAGCGTAACCTTATGTCAAACCCATACATTGATGATTCTTTTCTTATGGGGCTTGAACTACCGACACAAATACCTTAAATATCATCTTATTGTTCGTTTGCGGTATTCTCAGACACGGCCAACCAATTTGTGAATGGTTGTTTCAGATTGAAATGTAGGATAATTTTGGATACAATAAGTGTCTCCCAATATTTTTTAATGTGATTTTTAGGATACATGTAGGAAATATTAAGTTTTGTCGGTGTAAAAAATCTATTGGCATCTGTATTAATATTGAAAATGATTTCTGTGCAGCGTATTCTTCCTCTTCAATGTCGGGTAGTAATGCTATTACTATTGTAAATTGCCTAAAAATCTTCATCATAAAGTGAGAGTAGAAATCAATTCAAAATAATTTTTGAGTAATCAATTTTACTGTAGTAACTCGCCTATCTGTATAAATCATAGACATAGTATATATTGACGTACGGTATATATCTATGTAAACTATTAATGTTTTATGAATAGTAAATCTATATGGCTAATATATTCTTTATACACTTGCATATTCGACGGGCCATTAGATAATTCCTGTCTGCGTCTAAGGTCATTGCAGTTCAATGTTATTTAACATCACATCTTTAAAACAGAGTGTATAAATCTAGTAAAATGTCACGTTTGCTACCTGAGATATTTAATAATAATAGGGATGATGAAGCCAACGTTGTAAGTTTTTATCATAGACTAGCCTTTGCCCTCGGCTCGGTCGCAGGCAAAAGCTAGTTTTTGGGTAATATCTCAGGTTCCCAATATAGTAGCGGGATAAAATGTACACAAGTTTTTAAGTCTTATCAAGAGCTCTCAAATAAAAAAAGATTGCATCAAGATCCGTTCAGTAGTTTTTGCGTGATGCGCGAACCAACAAACAGACAGAAATTCTAAAAAAAATGTTTTGTGTTTAGACACGCCTATATAGCCTATTATAGTATTTTTTTCTCAAATATCTTAAATGTACAGACACATCTCTGTTACAGCTTTATAATAGTTAGGATGAAAATTCTATTTCTGATTTGCATCCCATTTGTAACACTCCACTGAACAATTCAATGACCAACTAGTGGTAGCATTCAGGTGGCGATAATCCTGAATAAAAATTTGAATCGGATCTTTTACTGAGGTTGCTAGTTATCTATAAATATTGTTGATCAGCTAAAACAGGATTGGAAACCGACCCGCAACAAATTTTGACAAGGCTGCAATCAGGGTCTAAGAGGAACTAAAATACCTACATAATTCTCTTCTTTGTAAGATGTTCTTAGCTACTAACATATAATACACTGACTATGGGCTTAATTTTTGAATTGATTAAGTAATATTTATTGCCGCCCTCAGGCGAAGAATAGGCATAACATTTTCCCATGTGCCACTAAAACGCTTACCAAAGGATGTTACCACACTTCCTCAGCTTTACAATTTTGTTTATATTATTTCGTCTGAAGTTGACCAATGCGTCTGTCAAAACAAGTGGCCAACTACTTAATGATAATGTAACCTTGCATATTATTATGTCATCATAACGGATAATCGATGTTGTTTGTCACGTACTTGGACTACGCAAATGACGATCGGTTAATAAGCGTGTTGACGCCGTTGTTTTTTTATATTTATTAAAAGGCTTTGTCGCTCGCTGAGCGACCATATTGTGTTGAGTTTTATTTTGGATGATTAAAGTATTTTAAACAAAGATTAGGTACTAATGTATTAGTAAGATTTTTTTTATACTGTGGGGCATAAAGCATACGGCTCACCTGATGGTAAACAGTTACCGTAGATACTAGCGACGCCAGAAGCATCACTCGCGCGTCGTCAAAGAAAAGGATAGGAGAGGAGGAATGATAAGGAGAGGATAGAAAAGATAATAAGGAGAGGTACCCTTGAGATGGCAAGAGGAGTAAAGGACGACAGATTAAAATAGGGAGGATGACTTAAAGAGAATGGCCCGGTGGTGTCGAGTGGCGAGAGAAAATAGAAGAAAAAACGCGTAGAAAGCTCTAGAGGAGGCCTATGTCAAAAGACAAGCTGTAGCAATTATTCCGCTTACCGACGGAAAGTAGAAATAATTGGTAAATTGTAAGAAGTTCCTACAGCTATAAAGGCATATAATTATTAATGAGAGGATAGGTAGGGGGTTCAGGGTCTCTGGCGCTCTCACTTACCATACGAAATACAATCTGGTCTGTGAGAGGGTGGTACTTCGCCGATCTCTTCATCGGTTCATTCATGCTGGGATATGCAAGGCACTCTCACTGCTGGGGATGGATCTGGTGATTTAGGCCATTGTCAATCTGCACTGGGACAACGTGGTGTCCTCTCAACGAATACACACACTGCCTCTGTGGCGCAGTGGTTGGGTAAGCGACTGCTGATCATGAGGTCTCGAATTTGAGATCATGAGGTCGGGCATATATTGAGCTTTTTCCTAAAAAGAAAAATTCTCAGTAGCAGCCCGGAGTTTGGAAATGTGGCCGGCAGACGGCCATACGCTGGCCCCCTATTACGTGGGACTCAAACATAGCTGGCGAACCGTAGGTGTGTAATACACCTCTGTCTATCCTTTCGGGGAATATAGGCGTGATGCTATGTTATGTTAATACACAAACAATTTAGAAAAAAATGTAAAAATATAGGTGTGTTGCCATGCCAATTCTCGATTTCCGACTGGGAATCGATCTCGATATGAACTGGATATGATCGATGGTCTCTGCAGTCCTTAGTTTTACCTCTAAATGTTAAGTCCGGAAACCCAAGAAAAATAATAGGTACCTAAGTAACTCGCAGCCTGGTCCCCCCATCACTTACTATTCCAAAGAGATGTTGAGTTGTAGATAAAATAAGATGATTTCGTTTTACACCACAAGACAACGAAATGGTTTTCATTTAGTAAACACATAACTAGATCATATAACAAACCAATTTCACAGTCGATTATTTGCCGGAGGCTTCCCTCGTTTTTACAACTTTCACAATCTTACGGTATTGTGATAGAATTTGTAAAGAATTTATGTCAACTGTATGCTTATGGAGTTGTAGTATGTAATTTAGTGTGGATGATTAGGGTACTTGTTCACTAAATTACTCGTACAGTGCCATTATAGACATGTTAGGCTGTACCTTTGGATTCGACCTCTTGCGAAACAATAGAGATATTCTAAGAAAATGTTATATTGCTGATATGTAGTCAAAAATTGTCCGTGTGGTGACGGACTAAGAATACAATTTTCCCGTGGGTGTCATACGAGGCGACTAAGGGACTTAACCAATTATCACCCATTGCATTACTAAGGTAGGGTAGGGAGGTAGGGCTGGGTACCAAGTGGGAGTACTCATTTGCTATCGGGCCCGAGCGAGTTGGTACCACCATCTCTCATGTGACCGGCCATGAAGTATATAGTGGTTTTGGTTGTAGCAGGATAGAACCGTTTATTCTTTCATTTCATATACTTGAAATGAAATGGTGAGCAATGGCTTGACAGTATTCCCGGTACCTATAGTTAAATTCATGAGCGACGATTAATATTATTTATCATCAGGTGGGCCAAGGCTCGTCTGCCACAATAAGCAATAAAAAAATACTTCCCTGTGAATAGAGACAGTGCGGAAACCTGTATACTGAGAGACTTTCTCGATAACTTGACGGCCCATATGCAGCATGATGAATAGATTTGGAAAATGATTTTCCCCATTCTGAGGCTAGCGAGGGTGTAGCGACCACCGATAATAGATTGTAAAAAGAAACTAGTTATGTTTTTTTATCGGTTTTACCTTAAAACACAGTGGGGCAGGCATGGCATTGCAGGTGCTATTGTGCAAAGCAATTCACTTATCTGTGCGAGAGAAAAAGACGTTAGCTAATTCGCAACAGATTATTTTTTTTTGTTTTTACCAAATTAAAAGGATATAAAAACTTAAAAGAGAAACAATTACGATTGATCGTATTAATGTTCAAATTATGTATAATTAGTATTACGCCATATTGTAAAACGCTGCTGTTTCCTTTCTGTCTTCTGAGAAAAAGGAAAGCTCTAGTTCCGTGTAATAATGAGTCACTGTTATATCGTTGTGCTATAATGTTAAAGAATACTTCATATTCATAATGATGTTTATTACCCATATAAGAAGTAGGTACTTACTTCCTATATGGGTAATAAAAATTCGCAAGACATTACCCTTACTCCTGTGAGTGATCGAACACCGTGAATTTTTAGTACCTACACTAAATAAGCGTCGCGTCGCGGCACTGGTAACACTTACAAAACGTTCCCTCTATCAAAAAGGGTATTGAACTTAATTACGCCAAGAATATTACCAAGCTGCTCGGTTTTATGAAAACAACCTTCGGTTTTATAAAGGATTGTAATAAAATAAAAATTAAGCGCATAAGTTAGTCATCCCGCTTCGGATTGTCTTTAGTGATTTTTAAATAATCGTATTTGATTAACACAAAATTAATTATTTAGATATTTTTATAATTTGACATGCTTAGCGTATAGTACATTAAACACAAAGTGAAAAACGCGTCACCCAAAAGACGTTAAGTATGAATGTGTTGTCGAAATTAGCAGTCAGGAGCAATTGTCACGATGGCTGAATAGGCAAAGAATCTGGCCGGTATCCAGGAGATGCAGGTTCAAATCCTGCTCGTGACTGTTATTTTCATCGAGAGATCTAATATTTACTGGGATTTGGTCGTTGTTTCTGAGTGTCGCATAACCAATATACCCCATCAATGGACGGATATAATTATGTATTAAGTATATGTTTAAAAAAAATCACGCCATCAAATAGTATGAATTTTAATTGCAAAATTAAACTTACTATATTGGATGCATGTAAATGCGTTCCGATAGAGGGCGTTGGTCGTTAAGACAAATGTGATAAGGAGTTTGGGTATGTCTAAAAGATAGTACTGTAGCTCAGTGGATTAGAGCACTTCCCCGGATAGGAAGGGACGCAGGTTCGATTCCCGCCTGTACTAAAATACTCTTTTTCCTTAATCACAAATTATAATTTGTACTTTAAATTATACATTCTATTACGGCGCACACTTGTGGGCATAACCAATCTTGCAACGGTCATACTTGCAATCGTATAGAATATACATCTCATATTAAGTGTCTTGGTGTTATGATCGACAGTACTTTAAGATTCAATTGCCACTTAAATCTTCTTTCATCGAGAAGTGCGCAAACTTATAGCAATTTTAAAAAAAACCACGTCACATAGCTGATCAAAATGTCATTAAAATGGTCTATAAGTCATTTTGCCAACCTATATTGTCGTACTGTATATCAGTGTGGGGGGGTGCATCTAAAACTAGCTTAATAAAGGTAGAGCGTGCCCAGAGGGCAGTTCTTAAAGTAAGCCTCTCGTCGCCTTTTTTATATCCTACAAAGGATCTTTATCAACTAGCGGATGTTCTGACTGTACACCAGTTATATATATTAAGTGCTACTATAAGATAACATTCCTTATTGCCATATGACTCCTCATTTAATAATAGACTATTATATTATAGAATTATATTTAACGCAGACTCAGCATGAAATCGGGTTTCCATCCAATCATTGCCATGAACAACTAATGCAGTGTTATCTGCGTAGACTAGGATTTTAGAGTTAGTAAGGGACAATTTACATAGTTCAATGATATATATCAAGAAAAGGGTAGGTCCTAGAATACTACCCTGTGGTACTCCGTAAGTAAAAACTGCCTCTTTGCTCATATAATTATTATTTTTTACGATTTGGGTACGATCGCTCAGGTAACTTTTGAAAATATTAAAAGGTAGCCCCCTAATGCCAATTATCATCCGAATATTAAAAAAAACATAGTACGTCTATTTTAAACTACCATAATTATGTTGTGAAACACACTTATCGCTGCAACCGAAATTAAGTGAAGCGACATCGCTAAATAGGTTGCGAACAAGGTTGGCAGGCAGTCGTTGTCAACCTTGACTTACCAGATGGGTTACAGAGCAAGATCTCGGATTGTTTCTCACGTCTATGATTTTAAAATTTATGTCTAACAGTTATATACAATTCCCGGGTTTTTTTTTTAAATAAATATAACATCTATAAAATTATATAATATATAGTTTGTTAATGTATATACATGTAAAAGAAAATCATCGATTATGGTAATGTATAATTACTAGTGAGCTTCTAATGAAATATGTAATCCCATGAATAATCAAATACAATTACCTATTTGACATAATTAATTAACAACTTCATGGTTTTATTTACTGATTGGGTCATGTAAGTAGTTATTGTTATTTAAAGCCTGTAAAACCCGTAGATAAACCATCGTAAATTAGTAAAACAATTTCTGTTAGCATAACGAATCTCTCGCAAATCTTGATTGAACATAATCAATTTTATTTTCCATAATGTCTTGACCTTATTGCTGTCAAAAGAGTGACTGCACAATGAAAGCATCACGCTAACAATAGTTTTCCAATCGAAACTAATAGCTCGTTAACACGATAGGCGGTCATCGGAACCAACTACAGGTAACTGATGCGTGAAAATGCGACAAAAGGCTGTATTGATCGTCAGTTGTGACAAAAGGTTCCGGACCTCTGTCGCGTGAGATTCGGAACCGCACATCACTAGTTCGAGTAGAGGTGGGACAACGGCTGGTGATCTGAGTCGATGGTCACTCCACGCGCTCGCGCAGCACAAGTTGGACCTCCTTAGATAAAGCCTTTTTTCCTTGATAATCGTGATCGTGTTTGACGTTTTTGTGCGTACTTCGTTGGATTTTTGTGAAAAAAAAATCAACTGACAGTGCTTGATCGATTCGTAATTTAAATTTATCACAAGGTAATATTCTATTACATATTTTTTATCATTGCATATTATTTGATGGTAAAGGAATATGGTGGACCAATCCACCTGATATAAGTTCTACTTAAACGGATTGCCTCCCAGTACTGTAGTCCACGAGTTAATATATGCCTATGTTCCCACAAGGAATGGCTGTGCTTACTATGATAAAATTAAGAAAAATAATCATAATAAGTTTCTGTCACTACTGATTAATTCCAAGTCACCGGTAATATTCAAGTACTTTATTACTCACCTGTAAAACAATACAGTAGGTACCAAATATTACCCATCTGTAACAATACAGTGTCATTATATTTTCCGTTATGATATCGACCCTGAGATAAATACTAAAATGGTAGTATTTCTCAATAAAAATTTGACCTAAATTAAGTAATTGAAAAATTAAAATTTTAGGATAAATAATACTCGTAGTAATACTACTTTCTAACATTTACGCGAATTTTACACATTTTGAAATAAAACTACGTTTACGGAATCTATCGCGTTTACTTGATTTTTATACTATCCCGACGTTTCGAATACTTTACAGCATTCATGATCACGGGTGGACTTAGATGGTAGGCGTCCAAAGCTGATATGTTAATACTCCTAGTTTCAAAAACAACCATAGAAGTCTTTCATTTTGTCACAGACATTTAAATACATATTTACTATTGGATACTTACATAATCATTATATTTTTATTATAATAGGCCCTCATTGAAAATCAGTAGTATGTTGCAAACTAGATTTAATGCAAAACATTTGCTGAATGCGGGCGTTTTCGCTTGTGTAGCTCGGCTTCAAGTGGCAAAATAAACACGGTCTACCTAACTTTAAAATTTAGTTCAGTAATTCTGCACACAGGAAACGTTTTTTTGGAATACATCTTTGTTAACCTGAAAAAAATACACACCGACGATAACAGACATACCTACGTGAAGTCGTCCCACCAATATTCTCGCTGATATGCGATCAGAAGTGTGCACTTCGAAACAACGCATTATTTGGTTTAATACCAAATAATAGTTTTTTTCGACTGCACAGATGGCGAAGTGGTTTAGATACCGGCGTCCCACCCGAGTGTTTCCCACACAGGACAACCACAAATGGTTGTTCTGAGTCTGGGTGTACTTTGTGTCCGTGAATTGTATGTTTGTAAAGTCCGCCGCGATACAAGGATAATAAAATAAACAAAAAATAAGTTCCGAAATGGACCTGCCACCACTAATTTATTCATGTTAAATAACCAAAAAGCATTTTGATCGGCAGAATGATAATCAATCCTATATTTTGGGCGTGTTTGCGGATCTTCATGATAGCGTCCCGGCTTATAACGCGGTTACTTACTATCATGTCAGACGACCACTGTTTGCAGAAAATCATTAAAAGTATAGTTCCTTCGTGGCAATGTGTGATAAAACATAGCATCACACCTGTATTCCCCAAAAGGGTAGGCAGGGGTGTATTACACACCCACGGTTCGCCAGCTATGTTTGAGTCCCACGTAATAGCGGGCGAGCCTATTGCCGTCTACCGGGAACAATTCCAAACTCCGGGCTGCTACTGAGAGTTTTTCTTTTTACGAAAAAGCTCAATAACACTGCGTGACCCGGGGATTGAACCCGAGACCTCATGATCAGCAGTCGCTCACACTACCGCTGCACCACAGAGGCAATGTGTGATGCGGTACATTATTCAAATTGTTTTATTACCGGCCCTTTGCTGAATAAAACACAAGATCACTCATAAACAGCTCGCTAATGTAAATTAACCTCATTATCGCGTATAGTTCAGCAGAAACTGAACAATGAGCGCTTCATTGATCACAGTTTGCAGTAACAAGTTGCCCAATAAAGGCTTTTTTGGAAAGTTAGAACTATTTACGTAACGTCCGACAAAACTCGATAGTGAAATGAAACGACCCAGTTTATTTTGACTCACATAGCATTTAGAACTATAATATATGTTAGATTTAGGTAGTGGTAGAGCCTGGCTTATCCCAGCATAAATGGGTCGGCTTGATCGGGGAAGTACCACCCCCTCACAAACGATCAGCGTGTACAAAGTACAATAGTTGTGGTACCTACCGTTGTGTCGTATGCAGCGGTGGATTTACATTGGGGCAGTCGCGGGGAGTGCCCAGGGCGGCAAAATTTTGAAAGCGAAAAAATTTTTTTTTATTATTATATTACTTCTTTTTCATTTTTTTTTTTTCCAATTTTTTTTTTTAAATCCTTATCCTTATCCTACCTATCCTCTTAGTATACTTTCTATCCTAGTGAGAGAGATGCCTCTGGGGTTGCTAGTGTTTATAGGCTAAAGTAACCGCTTACCATTTGGGGTTGTATGCTCGTTTGCCACACACGTAGTATAAAAATAGGTCCAACATTTACTTGATAAAATATACTTATGTAAGTGATCACTTAATCGTAGTCTATACTATATATAATGGCGTAAGTTCTACTTCAAACATGTAATTACGTGCTTTTGGTCCTGGAGGTGTTCTGCTAAAACTATGCGACTTTCTGACACGTACTAAGTATGCTCCACTCGAAGACCCTTCTGCTTCGGTAACCATAGCGTATCCATCCATCCATCAGCCCTTCAACGTCCACTACTGGACCGCGGTCCTGTCATGGGGGATAATGCCGTAATCGCCACGCTTAGCAGACGGGTTGGCGATTGCAGTGGATTTTGTTAATACTCGAGGGAGTGCTGCTGCCCACTCCCACGGTATCCCTCAGTCGGCTCTTACGAATCCCGTGGGTAGAGAGGGGTGGGACAATTCCAAAGCCGGCCCCACACGGCCTTTTTTTTTTTTGTTTAGGCGGGAAAAAATGTACCTAACCGCACACCCCGTCCTTCGGGGCAACGAACAGGGTAGTGTGGGGCCCTCACCCACTAAAGAAACCCGCCGTGTGCCGTCTCTCCGCCTTTATTGGCGGGCCACTGGAACTATGTTACATTCCTTCGGTGGCCGGCCCCACACGGCCTAGCGTTATCTATATTATATCTAAATGAACCGATCACGTACGTACCATTCAAACGTGTTTTATCAAAGTTTTTGCTTCGTTCAAGCATAATACATGCGTTTTAAATATGTCGTAAAAACCTTCATTGTTGGCCACATACATAGTAACTACATACTTTGTAACCTTCAACCTATTCAATGTGTTTATTTTTTCAGAAACGAAACCATTGGCGAAGCGAACCACTCCTACAAAAACTTGTAACTCTCTAGTCAATTCTAGAACGAATTCTAAGGACGATATACCCGATGATAATGTAAGTCAGAGTTCCGTTGGAGGTGGCATTAAGCAGAAACTGGCTGCATTGTTCAATAAGGAGCAGACAATTAGCGAGTCAACGATTGCTCATAAATTTAAACAAGAGAGAGAAAGAGAAATGGAGATGCTAAATAATAGGTTTCAGTATAAGGTAAGATATTTTTATTTATAAATACATTTATTATCTATCTGTACTATTATTAAGCTGTAACAGAGCTATGTGCCTATGTCTGTAGATTTATTTAAGAAAAAAAGACTATTAGGTTACTTACGCGGCTCTGAACACAAAACATTTTTTTTTAGAATATTTTATATGTTTCTATGTTTGTTTGTTCGCCTATTACGCAATAACTGCTGAACGAATGTTGATGAAACTGCTAAAACTATGTCTGATCCCGCTACTTTTTCGGAAATATCAGATAGAATAAAAAAAACTAGCCTGGCTATCAAAGGCTAGTATAAGTAAATCTTATATAAAACTTGTTCGATAGCTCTTGATTAGACTTAAAAACTTGTAGGTATATGTTTTATCTCGCTACTAAATCGTGAACCAGAGATATGACCAAAAAACTAACTTGGCTATCATATATATACTCGTATAACCCGCAGTACCGTAAAACACGGCAACTCTGCAACTCAATGTTAAAGTGTATTCGTATGTCACAGTAGTATATAGGCAATAAAAGTAAGATTTAGGTGTGTTGCGCTATTATACAAAAGTCTTGACTTCCAACAAATTAGTAGTTACAAAAACACAAGTGTGAAAAAGTGAAATAGAAAATATAGCCAGGAGCAGAACCAGCGGCTCCTGGGTTGCCCTACCAACTAAATTATCGTGGCGTAAAACTAAGCTTTGTCAGATTTTACTGTGATAGCGAATTATAAAATATATATAAATCTGCGTTGCCATAATATCTAGCGTAGAGGTAATGGATCCCAGTCCCCCTAGCCAAGTGGCATATAAACGCTAGTAGAATAGAATAGAATAATAATTGTATGAGATTGACATAAGGCTACGACAACGTAAGCGTAACCGACTGTCAAACCCATACATTGATTATTCTATTCTATTCTACAACGTTTATGCAGCTCGGCTAGGGGGCCAGTTTTTAAGCATTGGGGTTCTATCTATTACCATAACCGCCTCATTTTGAATAGTACAGCTTATTTGTCTTGCAATATAAACAACCTTATATCCTTCAAGAAAATATTTAATGGTACAAAATATGGTAAATTTTACTAGAGTTATTTAGATAAATACGTGTTTTGAATAGCTATTATTTTGAGGAACCCCAACAGCGTTAAGGGTAGTACATATCCCTGATTTTGCCTACTTAATATTCCAAACATAACATCTCATGCTTCCATCTTAAGTGGCAACTGAATTTCAACTGGACAGTTGTTAATGCAAACAAACATTATTCACTTAAAAAGAGCCGAAATGTTTTAAATATATTATAATTTATCAGATTTATTATTTTGTCTTCATTGTGTGCAGAAACCATGTCTACATTGACGTATTTTTTTTAAACTTAAAAAGAGCTTCGCTTGATATTGCTGGCTGTAAAGAAATATTTATGTATGTATACAGTTTAAACTGCCTCTATGGTGCAGTGGTAATGTAAGCGACTGCTGATCATGAGGTCTCGGGTTTGATCCCCGGGTCGGGCAGGGTTATTAACCTTTTTATAAAAAGAAAAATTCTCGTGAAATAACGTGGGACTTAAACATAGCTGGCGAGTCGTGGGTGTGTAATACACCTCTGCCTACCCCTTCGGGGAATACAGGCGTGATGCTATGTATCTTATTTCTATTACACAAATTATCCGTGCTACGTCAATTTTTAAAAAATTCAATCTCAGTTACAAGTGGGGTGTGTTCTTAATATTTTCTCATAATTATCCTGCTATTCTACTATGTCCAACACCGCACCTATACACACAGTAATAAAATACTTAGATGTTTAACCTTGTTAAGTATGGTAATACGATTAACATCGCAATAGGCTTGTTTTTTCCTTATCGAAACTAGTGGGCTTAATAAATATTCTTTTATAATGTTAGCGAATATTAACGAGCAGCTTTCTCTGAAATTCCTCAAGTTTCACTTACGATGCCGTAAATCTCCGTGGTCAATATTCAAATATTTCCAAAGCAAAATTACAATTGAAAGGCTCCACAATCACGGCATCATGAAAGCTTACCTTCGTTTTATAGAATAACTAGCATTTTGCGCCTTCGCTACAGCTAAAATCTAGTTTTTAGGTTATATCTCAGGTTCCCGATATAGTAGCGGAGTAAAATGTATACCAGTTTTTAAGTCTAATCAAGAGCTACCAAATAAAAAAAGTTGCATCAAAATCCGTTCAGTATTTTTTGCGTGATGCGCGAACGAACAAACAGATAATCAGACTAAAATTCTAAAAAAAATTGTTTTGCGTTTAGACACGCCTTCTAATACAGCATTTTTTTCTCAAATATCTTAAATATACAGACACAGCTCTGTTACAGCTTTATACTAGTTAGGACATGACAAACTGGATTTTGAAATCTTTAAAATTTCGCATTGAAATAATCATTGTTTATTGTATTTCCTTGAAGATAGAGACGAATATTTAGCTATTTTGAAAATTCTGTGTTTTGAGCTTTTTTTATTGCATTGAATGCAATGAGACTCGTTATAATAATTCTTTTTGCTTTCGGCGGCTTAGACGCTACGAGTATGTGATATTAACAAAAACCAGATCGTACGAATGTGTGACATCAGTCTGCTAATATGGCAAGAACATTTTACTTTAGATACATATAAACAAGACTAAGGATGGAAAGATAAGGATAGAAGAGATATTATTTGATGTTTTCCTTATTATTAAGGAAAACACATAACACAATTTCTTGTAGTCACAGTTCGTGGTAAAGAATTTCTTAATTTATGACTAAGAGGGAAAGTTAGGCTGACAATATTATTTTAAAGGCGAGAAAAATCGAGACGATTATTTCTTATTTCGTTTGTAGAAAGCGAGCTACAATTTCTTCGTAAAAACTTTCCAATGAATGGATATATAAACAGATATATTTTTTTATAATTTAGTCGTGAGTTATTATTTATTTATGGTGTATTTTCGTTTGTCTTGGTGTCAATAATTATTCCCGCCGCCCCCTGACTTAGCTTAACGATGGCTGTTCAGCAACTAACTGAAGTAATATTTCTAAGTTATTTTTTATTTAAAAAATAACTTGTAAGCTCTATTTGTTTAAAAATCGAAAATGTTGGCAAACACCACTGTGTAAACACGACAACGATCAGATCTTCATTTTGATGCTTATGCCCACATCGCCATAACTAGAAGATAGAGCAGACTAATACGTAGAAAAAAATTGTATGTGTACATAAAGGTGATTTCTAAATATATTTGTTAAACACGAAGATGCATTGCAAAATGTGAACTATTTTCGAGACGGATTTCGCAATCACGTAACACGAAGCTTTAAAATACCGCTCGGTCGTCGACACCGCAAGCAAAATGACGTGAAGACTACTTTAAAATAATACGACTTAGGAAATATTGCAACGAACCTACATGTTTGTATTAAAAAAAAGGTACATGCTTCGATACTAATATAATAGAGCTAAATAGTTTATTTGCAACTACCAGTCTGATATGGAAAACTATTTTTGAATTTCATAGCACAATTTTTGAAGAAGGGTTATTATAGGCTGTTTAACATACGATAAGACTCTCAAACACCAAGCAAAATCTTTATAATATATATAAAAATTTCGTGTCACGTTGTTTCTCCGCGATGAACTCTTAAATTAATGAACCTATTTTAATGAAAATTTGCACACTGTGTGCAGTTTGGTCCAACTTGAGAGATAGGATAGTTTTTACCCCGATTATTTCCTTTTTTTTTTATTGCAAACAACGATTTTATATCCAGATATAGAACCTGAGAAACAGTTACGGCTGCTAGTAAACACTAAATCATCCAGCCGTCACACGTCACAAAAATGAAATATAACTGACTTATTTAATAAATGTGGGTGAATCCGTGAGGCTCAGTTTTAATGCTGTTATGCGCAGTAATAAACTTAAAACAATGGTCATAGGTGCACTAAACAGCAAATATAGGTACCTACATATTTCGAACCTAATGTCCATTTTCAGCACAAATCCCTAAGATACAGGTGACACTTAAAATGTTCGTTTTTGAATTATACTAAAGCTGATATCACATAATTTTTTACGTCTTTCGTAACATTGCAGTAAGATCTGGCCGTATGGTGACGGACTAAGAATACAAGTGTCACCACCTCATCCTTTCCCACGGGTGTCGTACAAGGCGACTAAGGGAAGTAAGCATTTATCACCCATTGCATTACTGGTGGTAGGACTGGGTACCAAGTGAGAGTATTCACTTGCGGTCGGTACCAACGTCTCCTGTGTGATTGGTCATGAAGCATGTCAGTGTGTTTCGGCTGTAGGAGAAGATAGCTGCTTATTATTTCATTTAATATCTGAGAAATCTCGGAATAGTTCTTTGAGTCCATGAGCGACGGTTATCACTGACCCTTAGGTGGGCCGTGGCTCGTCTGCCATCATTAGTAATAAGATAATACTGTTATTCGAAATAAATATAACTTGTTATGGCTTCTTTGATGTATCACTGAAACAATGTGGAAGAAGTTTTAGTGACACCTTTTGTTTGTGTTTACGTTGTGAAAATATATTTAAGCATTCCTCACACAGAAGTCATCGGCAACGTCAAGGGTCTGCTTGGCTTTTACGAAATGCTTGGTTGGCAAGAATAGTGCCATCAACCCGTCACGCAAAAAAGGCGCATCTACGACTGTTGTGTTGCGAAAAAATAAACCCGCGTTTACATTCAATACATTTCTCCCACAGTGACAGATAGGATTGTATGCAGGACTCACCGACGCACGCGCTAAAATACACAGCGGCTCCTTCCACGCCTATTTCAGAGCGCCAGAGGGGTCCCCTTTTTCGGAATGAGACTGGCTCCCTGTAAAGTTTCAGAGACATCTACTGATTTGATCAAAACTGTTTTGCACCACTAATATTAGATTGTACTCTACCTAGTTAGTACGAGGTTTTAGTTACCTACGTTTTCCACTGAACTATATGTACCTACTACTAACCGTTGAATACGGCCACTAGTAAACTTTAAGTCAAGGTTGATTTATCAAAACATTATTTTTTTAATGTATTGTAAATTGGAAAGATGGCATATTTATCAAGTTGCACTTGATGGTAAATATTGATGATGATGGAGTTATAAAATTTAGGTATAATCACAAGCCTGAGGTCGCGGCTTCATCTGCCGTCGGACCACTGAAGTAATGTAAAATAGTTCTAATACAGGCGGAGAGACAGGCACACGGGGGGTCTATTTAGTGGGTGAGGGCCCCACCCACACTACCTTGTTCGTTGCCCCGAACGACGTGGTGTATGGTTAGGTACATTTTTTCTCGCCTTAACAAAAAAGAAGGTCATGGCTTCATCTAGCATTGTGCCAAACATGAATTGATTTGGTGGAATGACCTGTGGGTGGCTGTTAACCCGTACCTGATGCCTTCCAGATAGTACTGTGCAGATAGACGTACAGGTCAAAGACCCTCAGTCGCTCTGTACCCGTGGGAGAAAGTGAGTTGGTGGCATGGTATTATTAGTCTGTCACTACACGAACAACTCAAATATGTAAACAACAGTAGCCGTCGAAAGCAACAAATCAATTATTTTTATTTTTTATAGCTTCTATACCTTTATACTTGAAGGCATTAGCAGAGATATTACATATACGCATATTTGCTATCTATATAACTTAGTTTTAAAGTAACGGGGCGAAGCCTTACATATCTACAGGGTATTCATTCAGCCTCCGTGCTGTTCCTTAGAATGTTTTTGATGGAAAACATTTCATTTTTGTACGCTTAGGGATTTAAACTCAAGACCTCGCAGATAGAATTTGTTACTACGCCGACGAGGCAGTAAAATCAATTGGGTTGTACTATTTAAGCTACGCTTAAAATGATGTCATTATTAACGCTAATTATGACTACTTGATCTCAACCGGTTAATGTCGTAACTGTTTCAACAATGTTAAACTATTTTGTTTTTATTATTGTAATGGTTACATTATAGTAAGTTTGATGGTTCAAATAGCAAATATAACCCCGACATTTGTGAGTAATATTTACGTTAATAGATAATTAAATACAATGATGTAGCACGGAATACATTGAATAAATAAAACTACTAAAGTCAGTCAAAAGCATAGTTTTTTACCTCAATGTTCTTAGTCAGCATATTTGGTTGAACTTATGATATAATTGTATTATATCCACGATTCTTAACTACGTGTGCAAAATTATTCATACATTTGATTGTCAAGTCAATCAACACTGTGTTCCTTAGTTTGTATGTTTTGATTAGCTCGATACAGGAATTATTCCTTAGTGCAGGGTGGTGCCCTATAAAGCCGCCGGTGGACCACCGAAGGAATGTAACATAGTTCCAGTGGCCCGCCAATAAAGGCGGAGAGACGGCACACGGCGGGTTTCTTTAGTGGGTGAAGGCCACACACTAGGTACCCTGTTCGTTGTCCCGAACGGCGGGGTGTGCGGTTAGGAAAATTTTTTCCCGCCTTAACAAAAAAAGGGTGGTGCCCTAAATAATTTAAATTATTTACATATAATTCGTTGGCGGCTCAAGCCAGTAAAGCTCCGGTCATAATTAGTATGTATGATTTTTTCCAATATTTTCGGTTTGGATTTGCGTGAAATTCTTTCCGACTGCTCACCCACAGTATCAAAGAAACCCGTATGATGTCAGTCAGTCAGACAGTTATTCTTTTATCTATATATATAAATAATCATGTCCAGTTGTTTGTCCGTGATGTAGGTACTCCTAATCCTAAACTAACAAAGCGATTTTAAAGAAAATGTTGCATGTGTTGCACACATGTTTGGTCCAACTTGAGAGATAAGATTTTTTTATCCTGATTTTTTTATTGCAAACTTAACGAACGAATTATAAGTGCCATAGGAACCCGTGGCCGGTATTATATTTATAGATTATCAGCCTGACAAAGTAATAAGCTATTTTGCACCTCTATCCATCCATCAGCCTTTCATCGTCCACTGCTGGACATAGGCCTCCCCAAGAGAACACCACAGCTAACGGTCCTGTACCGCCTGCATCCAACGACTGCCTGCGACTTTGATCAGGTCATCGGTCCACCTGGTGGGAGGCCGTCCTACACTGCGCCCTTCGTTACGCGGTCGCCACTCGAGAACCTTTCTTCCCCAACGGTTGTCGGTTCGTCGAGTGACGTGGCCTGCCCATTGCCACTTCAGCATGCTGACCCGGCGGGCTATGTCGGTCACTCCCTTTCTCCTACGGATTTCCGTATTACGGATCTTATCACGTAGAGAGATCCCAAGCATATCCCGCTCCATAGCACGCTGAGCGACTTTAAGCCTTGATATAAGGCCAACATTCAGAGACCACGTCTCTGTTCCGTATGTCATCACTGGTAACACACACAGGTCGTAGACCTTCGTTTTCAGACACTGTGGAATATTGGACAAGAAGATCTCCCTCAGCTTCCCGAACACTGCCCAGCCAAGCTAGATTCTTCGATCGACCTCTTTCTCGAAGTTATGTCTACCTAGCTGGACAGTTTGTCCCAGGTATACATAGTGGTCGACAACTTCGAGAAGCGCACTCCCGACCAGGACCGGTGCCGAAATGACATGGACATTAGACATGACTTTCGTCTTGTCCATGTTCATTTTTAGACCCACTAGTCGGGAGACATGGCTGAGGTCGTTGAGCATGGTACCAAGGTCCTCCAGCGATTCTGCCATGACCACGATATCATCTGCAAATCGAAGGTGCGTGATGTATTCGCCATTTATGTTGATGCCTAATCCGGTCCAGTCCAAGAGCTTGAAAACATCTTCCAATGCAGTGGTGAAGAGTTTCGGGGACATGACGTCTCCCTGTAACACCTTTCTGCAGTTGGATCGGTTATGTGCTCTTGTCCTGAACTCGGACAGACATAGTAGCGTTTCTATACAAACACTTCAACACTTCGATGTATCGATAGTCAATTTGGCACCGCTGAAGGGATTGCAGCACCGCCCAAGTTTCGATCGAATCGAAGGCTTTCTCGTAGTCCACAAACGACGACACAGGCCGATTATACTCCTCGGTCTTCTGTATAATCTGGCGCAGCGTATGTATGTGGTCTACGGTACTATAGCCTTTTCGGAAACCGGCTTGTTCGGGAGGCTGGAATTCGTCGAGCCTGCGCGTGAGTCGATTTGTAATGACCCTCGAGAACAACTTATAGATTTTGCACCTATTATTGCTTTAAATCTGGCACTTGTTTCACGGAATTCCTTGAAGTAAGTTTACACAAATAATATTTACGACAGCTTAGTGTACTTATTTGTTTAAAGCGTCAACAGAAGATATTTCCGTAACACTCAGTTTAACCATATACAACGTACACAAAACAAATCTGACCGAGTGTGTGATGACGTAACAGTTGTAGACTAACGTAATTGTAACAATACATGCTTATAGATTGTGGTAAAGTTCATTATGACTACGTATTTTGTTATGATTACTGTTAATGATTAGATACTGGCCTTAAACGGACGAGACGTTTGGTCGACAGTACATTTTTTATTTATTACTAGTCTGTCCGCAGTTCCATTGCATCCAAAACCTATTTTATAGGTTCCCGATATAGTAGCGGGATAAAATGTATACCAGTTTTTAAGTCTAATCAAGAGCTATCAAATAAAAAAAGTTGCATCAAAATCCGTTCAGTAGTTTTTGTGTGATGCGCGAACGAACAAACAGATAAACAGATAAAAATTCTGAAAAAAAAGTAGTTTTGTGTTCTAAACACAACACGTCTTATATTGCTTATTATAGTAATTTTTTCTCAAATATCTAAAATGTACAGACACAGCTCTGTTACAGCTTTATAATAGTATAGAAAATATTTAGAAGTAATCATGATCTGTGGAGCAGCATGTATTTTTATTTTTTGAAATCACGCTGTATACAAAATTACAAACATAAGTGATAATTGAATGTGCACTTGCGTATTCCAATGAATAGGTGTGCTCTTACACTTAAAATACAACCTTAAAATATTACGTAACGTATACTAATTTGTTCGACTTTTAAGTCTCATGAATAAGCAAAGCAGTTTTGAAACAGTGGTACTGTTACCTACACCACAAATATAAAAAAATGGTAGACATGTCACCAAGTTTTCAACAGTTCTTCGAGTAATGAGAAGTCAAAAATCTCCTGAGATAAATCCGGATTATGAATTATAACGACCAATCCCTTTCTGTGGTGATGACGAATGGGGTTTCTCCATGGTGTCTTAAAACTAATAAGGTATTGGTGATTGATTTTACACGAGTTCAAAAGATTATTTCAATAATGGCGATACAAGCCACCGTAGCATCCGTAAAACTTTGACTATCAATACAATAATATAATTAAATAAATAAATATTCACGGACATTTCACACAACGTCCTCTGGTCCCAAACTAAGCTTAACGCTTGTGCTATGGGTACCAGATTACGGATACAATACATAATATATTTTTTTTACATACATATAATAGATAGAAAATACGCAGACGCAGTACAAATATCTGTGTTCATCACACAAATAATTGTCCTGAGTGGGAATCGAACCCACGACCTCGTGCACGGAAGTCAGTTACACTACGACTACGCCAAAAAGGAGTTATTATATTAATTATTATTTGCAACAAAGTATTAAAATACGTTTCAATTGTATGTAAATACACAAAGTATAGTGATGCCGGCCCAAAACGGTGTAGGTGATTCATATAGATAATTGCCGGAACAGTTGAGCTTATGTCGACATTTCCTCTGATCGTGGCCCTCCGTTTAGTTTAGTTTGGTGAATATATTTTATTCACCATTTTAACATGAAACCTAACAAATTCTAATATTTGATTTATTCTAAATAAATCTAGTAGGTAATTTTCCCGGATCAAAAGTACCATTTCCATTTGCCGTCTGTTAGCAAAGTTTTTTTTCATGTAATAAAAATTTGAAATTTCATGAAACGTTGACATGCCATGGTAATTCGTCACGCAAAGGTTATTCGTAATTGGGTACGTACCTACTTGGTTACATATTTTTTTCGGGAAATGACGGAATTTTTTTTTTGAGAAATAAGGACTTGAATTTGAATTCTTGTTTGTCTAAGGCGTAGCTATAGGTAATACATAACCTTCGCCGTTATTTTCTAAACTATTTTAAGAATTAGTAGGTATGCTATAATTTGTAGAATTTATCAAAATAATAATAAATATAAATTATAATATTTACTGTAACCGCATAAGATTTGTGTTCGAGATGCTTTTACGGTGAATGCGTTTAATACTCGGGGTGATTATACTTGCATACAACAAAAAATTTAACCACGTCACATTGCACATAAAAATAAATTTAATACTGGTAATTGTAATTTGTTTTAATTGTCTTAAAAATGCAATGAAATTGCTACTAAGTCTGGAGTTTAAGGCAATTAGTGTTATGTTTACCTCTTTGAAACTAAGGCGTGTATGATATATTTTCTATTACTAGACTCGACATATAGAACGGCATACATTTAAAGAACAAATTATTTGTGAATGTGGAAAAAGACAAGATCCGGGAAAGTGCTCTGGATTCGAAGGGACGCAGGTTCGAGTCCCTCTCGCACTAAAGTTCTCTTTTTCCACATTCACAAATTTAAAGTAGCTGAGCATGTCAAGTGCTAAAATACAGATCAAAAGGCATGCATTTATTTCAATTCAGGTCAGGTTCATATTCAAGTCTCCTCTTAGAATGAGGGTGAGTTGGGTCATAGCTCACCACGCTGGCCCTGTGCGGGTTGGTAGAGTTCACAAGTCCTCGAGAAAATTTCTCAGGCGTGCAAGCTTCCTCGCGATATTTGGTTTCACCATTTGTAACATAGAATATAATCCTTACTAATATTATAAATACGAAAGTGAATATTTTGTTTGTTACGCTTTCACACTGTAATTACTTACTTACATATAATCTAGTGCCCAGAAAGGAATATAGGCTACTTTTCATCCAGAAAAAATGAATATGGTTACCATGGTATACCTAGTTTTATTATATTTAAATCAACGCGGAAGTAGTCGTAGTCGCGGACAGAATCTTGTTTAAGATATTTGAGAAAAAAATACTGTATTATGATTGGGGTATAATCTAGTTATTACAAATATTGATGTTTTATTTTACTAATACTCCAATTTTCTCCTTTTCAGACAACAAATCTCCCAAAACGAGAAAACCCAGCTCCAGACTCTGATGATGACCACAGCGAACATGATCCGTCAGAAAACGCCCCGCTTATGGGCAGCACAACTAGCCTCTCGCAAACTAAAAAGCCGGAAATCATTGCCAATGTACCTAAAGTTACGTTTGACGAGAAGAGTAAATCGCAGAGTGCATTGAATGATAAGGAGAGTGAAAAAGACAACGATAGGGTTATCGGATCACAGCCAGTTAAGAGACGAAGTAAGTGTTTCTATTTTAAAGGCAAAAGCTTAGAATAATTACACCTAGAACGATAGTTCCCTTCAAAGTGGCCCGTTAAAAGTGAGGCAATAATATAATCTATGTGTGCATAAGGTACTTGCATTTACGCTTGACGAAACGCACACAGTGAAAAAATAATGTTGATAATACATTAAATTTTCCCTAAAAATAGGGAAGTTGAAACTATTTCACACTTATAGTTGTGATCACATTACAAATTAGATTACACCTTTTATTTATTTGGAACTCATCAATTCTTACTGCTGAATTGATGACAAAGGCCATAGATCCCATACAGAAATATAAGTGCAATTCGTTTACCGAAACTACTCGGTCGTTACCCGTTTTGTTTACATCCTAAACAGTGTAACGTACCTATTTACCAGAATACACGAATATTGCCGGCATGATGCACTAAAAAGAGTGAAATAAAAATAATCAGAAGGAAACCTAAAACCAAATCAACACATAAAATTACATATTATTATTATAAGTAAGTGACGCGGAAGTACGCGAACTTGTTGTTTTTTGTCTCAGTTTCCTTATTAATCAATTTAATTTAATCAAAAAGAAGAAACCGGCCAAGTGCTAGTCGGACTCGCGCACGAATGTTTCCGTACCATTGACTAGGTATACTATCTCCGTTCTTTAGATAGGTACAGCCTGGTGACAGACAGACGGACAGACAGAGCCAAAACGAGTAAAGAAACACGTTTGTGTATGGGAGGCCCCCTTAAATATTTGTTTTATTTTAATTTAATTATTTATTTTTAAAGTGAATATACATATAACTAAATATTCTGTGAATATTTCAAGCGTCTACCTGTTGCCGTTATCAACAGCGAGCATAAAGAGGCAAAAAAAAATCACGTTTGTTGTAAGGGAGCCCCCCTTAAATATTATATTTTTTTGTTTATAGTATTTGTTGTTATAACAGCAACAGAAATACATCATTTGTGAAAATTTCAACTGTCTAGCTATCGCCATTCTTGAGATACAACCTGGTGACAGACGGACGGACAGACAGACGTTGTATGGGAGCCCCCCTTAAATATTATTATTTTTTGTTTTTAGTATTTGTTGTTATAGCGGCAACAGAAATACATCATTTGTGAAAATTTCAACTGTCTAGTTATCGCCGTTCTTGAGATACAACCTGGTGACAGACGGACGGACAGATAGTGAAGTCTTAGTAATAGGGTCCCGTTTTGACCCTTCGGGTACGGAACCCTAAAAAATTGCGCCTTTAATTGCCTAATTGAGACGTGTTTCACTTTTAATTAAACAACAAAATGTGGGAGAATATTTCCCCGTGTCGGCAACATTTTCATAAACTGTGCCATGACAAATTATTGAAATTTATTTTTCATTTTGATGAATGTTTTACGTAAAAATATAAGTTTAGACGCATTAATTACCCGTGAAATGTAATGTTACTATCTTTCTTGTGCTTTTCCGATGTACTGTGACATCCGTTGACTGCACTAACCGTCATTTTTAATAAAAATTTCGGGTGTAGTTGTCGATACGACACGACCTTGAGCACTGACGGGCTGAGTAATGAACTTAGCCAATATGGCTAGGTTTGAGTTGCCTCACTTTACCGAGGCGGACTCGGTTTCTAGGTGTAATTATTCTAAGGGCAAAAGAAAAAATTCTAAACTTTGAAGTCACATACATACTAGGACTATCTGCTTACATCATACAATGTTAGCCGCTGCAACTACAATATAGTTTGCTATCAGGCACAATGACATACTCTTGTAATGTCCATAATATATTGTCATGTGATTATATTTTTATTAGTTACATATATATTCATCATCAGTGTCAATAATTGCAAGAAAGCAATTTTCAATTAGGTATCATTATGGCTTCATGATACTGTCAAGATACAGATATCATATTCTCTTCATTTTCCTATCTTCATTGGGCCAGCTTGGAGAATTGTGGCTTGAATCCCTTTCTATGCGAAAACATCTAATGCGGAGGTAAAACCAGCTGTTAGCGTGACGACATCGCCACGCCAATTTATTTTATTGTTTTTAACGCCATCTGTTCACAAAAGCATTTAACTAGGAATTATAACGTCTGTCAATAAACCAATAACAGTTTTAATTCGTATATGGATAACGAGAGGGGTATATAAGACTCAGACAATATTTGAAGAAAGAAAAAAATCGATGGTTTCTATCTGCGAGAGTCCCGTGACGGCTCATTTTTTTATATTTTAAGACGGGATCCATCCGAAATAGTGGAAAATAAATGGATAGTGGGAAACCAATATTAACAATTAGTCTTATTTCAGGCTCTCAAGATTCTCCAGTGGTACTATCAGTTTTAGACGATGTAAAGAGAATAAAAGTGAACAATAACAAAAAGGAACAAACTAACGGTGCAGTTCTCAAGCAGCCAACAAGCTTATATCCTCATCTTTCAGACATAGAGACGGACACGTCACGTAACCAAGATGAATATTCCGATTGCGGAGGCTCAAGGTGTGGGCACTATACGCTAGAATGCGTATTCTTCTTTCTATGTATATAAGTTATTGCATCGCAACCTTTTTGGTCACTAGATGGCGCTGTACTATGTTTGGCAACTAGATATAATATAGAGAAACAGAGCAAAAGTATCAAACACAATATATGCATACAAATACCTACTACTCAATAATGGCTCACACATTACTTCATTACGAAATTTAATTTAACTACATCTAACAATTTTATATTAGTCACTTTAGTAATTTATTATTTAATATCTAACAATAAAAATATATATTTGTTCTAGGCCGCGTACTTAATAAGCTAGAACGTTGAAGATGTCATTTTGCCTGACATTAGGTATATTTTGCAATGATGAAAGTAACATAAATTTAATCTTTGAATATTTAGTTAGTGAATAGAGATAAAAAATAACAAATGCAGTCGTTAAGTATCTGTAACATGTAAATTATATCTCTGTGCAATCATTAGTGCGATTACGTATAAAATATTTGTTGCTGTTATAAGAAAATAATGAATTATTAATAATTATAATATTAATATTCCCAATTAGCTATGTGTGACCCAGAATCGAACCAGCTAATATAGATTGACATTGAATCTCTTTACATTAAACATGCGGGTTGTAGGTAACTGTTGTGTTGGTAACTTAAGTACTAATACGCGCCTTGAAGTCAAGGTGTAAATGGAATCGGTAAAAGAAGGGTTTTTATGATTAAAAACAAAGCAAATGTTTTGCGAATCAGCTAAATTGAACTTAGAGTAGTTTACTTAGAAAATAATCAACGAGTGCCTAAATTGTAGTTCGACTGATTTTGTAACGTTTTTTAACGCTTAGAACTGTTCGACATTGAAAACTCCGGTTTTTAATTAATACTTATGCGTAATCGTATTTATTGGAGTACTTACATATATTTAAGAACTTTAAGGCTAAAATATGTGCCTACATTCTCTGCGGAGTCTTACGTATATTATTCTTATTCGTTATAAAAAAATACACGAATAAAGTTGGTCCTATTGTCTGACGTGGTATAAAGCGTATCGTTTTACATATCTATTATAAATTTTGATTGAACTGTTGCCCTAAAATTACGAAATTACTCATAGAAAAGCTATCACTGACTTGAGTGCCATCAAAGTCTTAAACATCGTAGTAACAAAATCTTTCTTCTAATGCGGCTTCTAAGTCAGTTCACGGAGGCATGACGTGCGTTTCCTTAAATAAACTTTACACAGCAGTCGTTGAGAAATCGCTTATTATTTTTAAATCAATTTTTAATATCATATACTAGGATATACTCGTACCTACTTTATTATCATTGTCTGGAGAAGTCTCTCAGCCTAGGATTATATATCTACGTGGTAACTAGTTAGAAGACCTGCCGAGATATAACTTGCTTTTAATAGTACATTGTTAACCTAGGGATGAAAGCAAACCCTTCTCCACGCTCGGGCGCCAAACCGCGTCTCGGCACTAAATAAGTCTTTATCCCGAGGTAAACACTATGCTTTTCATTACGAATACGAGGAAACTAAAAATAAAAATCATGAATTAGCTAAAGAAAAAATAGGAGACTAAAAAAATTAATGTGGAATCGCCGTTTTCCCGCCGATTTTGTTTTTTTTTCTGTGGCCTGTCAGCTATTCAGCCATTATTTTTCATTTTAATCATTGAAAAAATATAAATCTTCGTTATTTTAAAGATATTTAGTTGCAACTATATTAAAATAAAGTCATATAAAAAACAAATTCTTTAATAAATACTTAACTTTATGTTATTTAAATTTTACATCGCGCTGTAATTGACTGGCTGTACAGAAAATAGAACTGTTTTATTTTTTATAATTACTCAGCTGTCAGTTGAAAGTAATTCTCCCTAGGGCTGAAAAGTATTACTTTCAACCCGCTCCTCAGGCAACTTCAGGCCTACTTTCAGAGTATGAGTAATGAAAAAGAACTTTAACTGAGTGTTAGAGTTATCTACTATGGAACATGTTCTGCGTTCGTGTTACTTTTGGAAATAACTGCAGTGTATGCTCATGGAACACTGTACGCTTCACTGCTAGTACCCCAAATATTGACAGTGATTTAGATATCGGCCTCCCGTCCGAGTGTTGTGGGCTCGATTCCCACACAGGACAACTCTTTGTGTGATCCACAAATAGTTGTTCTGAATCTGGATGTATTTTGTGTCCATTAAATTGTATGTTTGTAAAGTTGTCTGCGATACATGGTTTTATTCCCTAGAGCAAACTTTCGTCTTTTAAAAAAAAATCATGTATGTGGAAATGTTTAGTAGCTTAGAAAGTACCGTCGTAGATCCGTGCAGCGCCATCCGTTATGTTCGCAAACCTACATAGCTTCGCGAACAGAATAGTATGCACCTATAAATATTGTGTATCCGACTTAATATAATAAACAGACGCATATTGCGTTGAGCTATACTAAATACTACATCAGTAATTATACTGCTACTACTTTTACGTTCTAAGGGTTAACCTCCTTTCACCTACCGCTGCAAACGACCTTAGTAATACAAATAGATATACCCTGTACTACGTAAACAAGTGTAACTAACATGCAATCAATGAAAAACTAACAGAATAGACTTTATTAGGTAAGCCTCAATCTCCCATACATTCCCCGAATGTAAGTCAAATTCACAAGTAATTGTAGTCAATCTGGAAGCAATGTGATAATAACTATGAATTATAAGTAACCTAACCTAACACAAGTAGGTTTTTCATATATGTTATTTTTGTTTAAATGTATACAACTGACGCCAATAGAATATTAGAATAAATACGTCAATTTCCAAATATCCCTTTAATTAAAGGTTCAGAATGAGTAAATTCAATAAGTAATACAAACTTAGACTTATACTGCCTTACTAATTTACGTTGAATAGTTTTTGATCTATATTTTTTAGCATTTGACATGCTCCGCTACTTTTTGTCAAATGATGAAAAAAATATAGGCCAAAAATGATTAAAAAAAATCGCGCCTTCAAATAGTATGAATTTTATCTGCAAAATTAAACTTACGGTATTGGATTGATGCATGTAAATGCATTCCGATAGATGGCGTTGGTCTTGGAGACAAATGTGATGAGGAAATTGGGAAGACCAAATGGGTCTGTACGATAGCTCAGTGGCTTAGAGCACTTCCCCGGATTGGAAGGGACGCGGGTTCGATTCCCGCTCGTACAAAAAATATCTTTTTCCTTATTCACAAATAATTTGTACACTGAATAGTTATTCAGTATTTGTCTTTGTCACTAATATGACAGTTTGACGTTGAAATAACGGAACAAAGCACTGAATAACTATTCGGAGCTTATACAATGTTTATTAGTAAGGGGGATTAAGTTTGTGCAAAATAATAAACACTCATTGCGAATTCAAAAAATGTACCATCGTTATTGGGTCAAGTCGATTTGCATGAATATCGTTAGTCATAATGGACTGTTAAAATATAATAATTAAACCTACATATCCAAAATATGCGTTAAACATTTGCGTTATAATCCATTTCACAGTTATCATTACTAATATTATAAATACGAAAGTTAGTTTGTTTTTTGTGCTTTCACGCCGTAACTAATTAACCGATCATCGTGAAATTTTGCATACACATAGCTACTTATTGTCCCGAAAAAATGGATGGTTCTAGTGGGATGTACTATGTTTGCATAGCACATCCCACTAGAACCATCCATAAGTAATTATTGTGACATTCGATAATTATTGTGACAGGTATTTATTTTACACAAAGTATAGGTATTTATGTATGTAGGTATTTATTTACTGAAGTCTATGGGACGAAGTCACGGCCAGAATCTAGTTTTATTATAGATCGCAGTATTTATGCAGATTTTATACTTTATTTAATAACCACAGGCCGTCACTCTCTTAATCAAAAGTCTATCTTATGATAATGAATAGGTAGTACCTACTCTCATATAGGTATATTAACTTATTATGGTATTGCATTAGAGCGAAGGAGAGACTAAAAAATCAAACAGTACAATTAGGAATAACGAGAGCTCGAAGGTTGACTATAAACAATGTTGTGGTTAATTTATTTTTTTTATATGAAAGGAAAAACAGATTAGGTAAAATCAGTATCATCCATCCATCTATCAACCTTTTGACCTCCATCTTGACCTGCTAAGAGAGTCATAACGATTTTGTGCTTACTGCATCAAACGCTTTGACCAGATTGTCGGTCCATACGGAAAATAAGAAAATCATATTTAGGTACGCGTCAAAAATACAAAAAAAAAAATGTTTTATAGAACAAGAATACAACGTGTCCAAAAAACTGTTTCAAAATAAAACTTGCAATATCAGCCAAGTTGCATAAACGTTGTAGAATAAAATAATCAATATATGGGATTGACAGTCGGTTACGCTTACGTTGTCGTAATCTTATGTCAATCTCATACATTCATTATTATAATAAAAAAAAGCTGCTCTAACGAATTAAATTAAATAGGATTAAATTATTAAGTATCTAATCAATAATAGTACAATAAGACTGTATGTTGCCTATTAGCGTATAGTGATTTTCTTCTATATTAGGTACATATTTCTATGTATTAAGTATATAGTGACATAGTACTTTATCTAACGAAATAATTACTGCACAATAATTATGCTAGAGTACATTTTTAATAGTTTTTAATGTAACTTTCCTTTCGGGGTGTAGTATGTGTATCGTCGATTATGAAAATAAAAATTAGCTTCTCTATCGCCCAAGTTTTGCTAGACTGTTGATGACGCATATCAATACTAGTGCGCTTGTTGTAGTGTAACATAAATTGTAACTACCTGGGGGGTTAGGCAGAATCTCATATCTCACGTGTCGATCGTATCGTCATCACTGTGATTGGTTGAGAGCTTACCGTGATTGGCCAACGGATCATTGTGAGTTCACGCGTCGGTTTCTCAACCAATCACAGTGATCACGATACGATCGACATGTGAGATATGAGATTCTGCCTAACTCCCCTGGGTGGTCTAGCTATGTATGTGACAGCGGATCACGATGTCTCGAGTTCGATTTCCGGGTAGGGCCAAAAAAGGTATTGGTTTTCCCGTCAATAAATTGTCAATAGCAGCTCGGAGTTAGGAAGTAGGTGGTGTTTCACCCCTGTGCTTCGAAAAGTACGTAAAGTCTGTGGTCTTGCACGAGCTAAGATCTCGCCAGTCGTGTCGGAATGTCGCCCTATCCGACTACGAGTAGAATGTAACTCGAAATCGTATCGACATCGTATCGTCTAGTTTGTGATTGGTAGAGAAACCGACGCGTGATGCCGCAATAATCTCTCAGCCAATCACGGTGATCTCTAAACCAATCACAATGGCACGATGTCATGTCGATGTGATCGAGTAAGATACATTCTAACACCCCTGAGCGGGCGTTTGTTTTTGCGCACACATTTATGCACTATAATATCTCCTGCGTACATGGCTAGTCCATGTGGGCACTGGCCACCGGGATTGAAATTAAAACCCGGAGATCATTATTTGTTGACTGAACTCTAAATATCGCTACTTATCAAAGCCAGTGTGTATAATTTTAATAGTATTTTTAAATTATATCAAGTAAAATGCCTTGGGGCCGGGCCGGGCCGTGTGGGGCCGGCTTTAGAATTGTCCCATCCCTCTCTACCCACGGGAGTCGTAAGAGTCGACTGAGGGAATAACGGGGGAGTGGGCAGCAGCACTCCCTCGAGTATTAGTTTTTTTTCAACATTCACTGCGATCGCCAACCCGCCTGCCAAGCGTGGCGATTACGGCATTATCCCCCATGACGGGACCGTTCGTTGTGACGTTCTCTTGGGGAGGCCTATGTCCAGCAGTAGACGTTGAAAGGCTGATGGATGGATGGATGGAAAATGCCTTACTTAAGTTAGTAGTGTGTGACTCTATAAGTGAATAACATAGATATACGTTCATTATATTCATATCAATAGAATCTCTGTAACTTACATCTCATATTAGAGCTTACTGTTACGGCTCATGTTCACTTCAGTTAAGTAAAAACAGTACAGTTAGGATTATATTACTACTTAATTATCACCACGCCACTTCCCTTGCGGAGTAGGCAGAAAGAAAAGAGTGCCAAAAGACTATTCTTACAACATCTCTCGCTTCCTCGACATTCATAATTATCTTCATACACGCTCACCGGTTTCTGCCTCCCTGACTACACCTTCCTTCAATACATGACCGATTTGATCTAGGTAGGTTAGTCTCGGTCTCCCCCTGTACATACATCCTTCCACTTTCGCATTGTGTATCTTCATAACGATTCGCCGTCCGGCATTATTTCCACATGTCTGAACCATCGGGGCATTCCCTATCGCATCTTTTTTTTAGAATTAACAGTATACTTTTTTATTGCGTACATATACAATAAATCCCGGAGCTGTGTATATTTCGACAGCCGATCTTCATAGAGATATCTTGCTAATATTGTATCTAAAAATATTTTAAGGGTTAAACTGCTCATAATAAATAAATGCATAATTAACAACTGTTGGTAATCAAATTCAAACTAGACTTGGTTCCTAAGAAGTTACAATAAATCTTAAAAATTTAGTTTTTACTTAGCTTTATGAATACGTACCTAAACTGTTTACATGAAAATAGGCTATTTGCCTACGTTACTCTCTTAAGCTGAGCGTCCACTGGTCCGCGCCGCACGCCCGACACGCAACGGATTTTTGTTTGCTTTGTATGAATTCGTATAGCACTGCGACCACTATCTGTAACGCCTGTAATTTATCCGTTCCGCTGTTCAAATCGTTGCGTGTCGTGCGTGTGTTGCGGCCGGTGCGGACCGGTGGACGCTCAGCTTTAGCCGACTTTTCACTGAGCCGTTTAAAAAAAGCCTTAGCACACTAACTTATTTTAAAAATTACCACAGTAACAATAAATTGTTGGTACTGTGCCGACTTATATTTATTAAAATAAAATAATGAATATCATTATTAACAACTGCCTCTGTGGTGCTGCGGTAGTACGACTGCTGCTGGTCTCGGGTTCGATCCCCTGGTCGAGCAGTGTTATTGAGCTTTTTTGTAAAAAGAAAAATTCTCAGTAGCAGCCCGGAGTTCGGAAATGTCCGCGGTAGACAGCAATAGGCTCGCACCCGATTACGTGGGATTTAAACATAGTTGGTGAACCGTGGGTGTGCAATGCACCTCTGCCTACCCCTTCGGGGATACAGGCGTGATGCTATGTATTATTAATATATGATATTCGTTTTTTTTTTTCAAAAGTTTGAACAAAGTACAGCTATAATTATATAGCTTTTAACTTCAATCGTTATTTTAAAATTGCAAACTGATGTGTTGTAACAGGTTATGTGCATAAATAATTTTATGTTTTATATATTTACTACTTGGCTAGTGTGCCAAGGCTGTATTGCCATTACTTAATATTTATTTAATTTAATTGTAACAATTTTATTATAATTTAACTACTAATATTTTATAATTATAAGACTCTTTTCCAGGTATTTTATAAATTACGTTGTCTGTGATAATATTAAAATTAGTTTACATGTTTTTTGTACAAATAAAACTATTGACGAATATGTTATTGGTTATTTTATTGTCCTTGTTCTGTTGCAAATGTCTTTTTTCAGTAATGCGTTTGGTTTTTTGTCACTGATGTTACAAATAGGAAGCCACAAATGTGTACTTATATATAAAGTAGCGCCCTGGACTAGCAACTTCAGCCATGTTTAATTTTTCTACAATTACAAGTGGGAAAAATATTACTTTGCTATTTTTTGCCAAAAATCTCGAAAGAATAACGTAGGTTTTAGGTGTAACATAATATTTACGTGGAACACCGAAGTGAATAATGATGGGGTATCTACTGGTGGTCCCGTCTAGTACGTGTAAAGAGCGCACAGCGAATTATTTAATGGGTGAGGGCCCCAGATTACATACCATCAACCCGGACATCGGCAGTATGCGTTTAAATACATAATCCCGCCTGAAAAAGTCGTAACGTTACTGTTTTCCACCATTATGTTAAGAGTATGTTAGGATTATATCCGGATCATGCCGTGTGGGGCCGGCTTTAGAATTGTTCCACCCGTCTCTACCCGCGGGAGTCGTAAGAGCCGACTGAGGGAATACCGGAGGAGTGAGCAGCAGCACTTCCTCTAGTATTAACAAAATCCACTGCGATCGCCAACCCGCGTGCCAAGCGTGGCGATTACGGCATTATCCCCCATTTCTTGGGGAGGCCTATGCCCAACAGTGGACGTTGAAAGGCTGATGGATGGATGGATGTTAGGATTATTATCCCTTATATCCAGACAGATATTTGAGCGCCCTTTATTAGAGCTGTCAGTGCAATGCTCATATTGAAGTATCTTTTTGCTTATTGATATAAAGCGCCAGTAAAATGGGTACCTATAAAATAAATATCACACAACTATTATTAGTAATGTCAATATATTTACCTTAAGTTACCTACATACTACTGGTAGGTTACAAATAGATACGATACTTAATGCACTGGGTAAGAGTAGTGTTACGAGTTGAGTAGTCATGTAGAATTTTATTTTTTTTTCATTGTAATGTCCCATGCTACTAACATAGTTTGTAAGGAATTGGTACTAACATAATTCTGGATTAATTGATCTTATGTTGATTGATCTGAAATAAATGATTTATTATTATTATTAATGTAGCCTATCCGAGCCACCTATCGACAAAACACAAATATAATTATTATTATAATATTCGTTAATGGCACAGATGGCGTTGAGGGTTGTGGGTTCGATTCTCACACAGGACAATTGTTTGTGCGATTCACCTATAGTTAAAACTAAATTGTCCCCTCTACCCTCAGATTATTCTCAAACGGATTTATCACTATAAAGATTTATCACTATAAAACGGGTGATGCGCTAGTCTTAATACGACCACACCATGCGATTTCAAAAGTACCATATCAATCACTCATTACGAGATCACCAAAATTATACAGATATTCGAAATTTAAAATGCTTATTCTTTTTTGAACGTAAATATCATTCAGTAAATACTAACGCTCTAGACTCGAGCACATATTCAGTGTCGCAAGCATTGAACTGTGATAATAAGACGGGTTTTGTGTTGTTCAAGGAACTCCAAAATACCTACACAATCTGATCAGTGACACACGAAATATACTCAGATTTAAAATGTGTAAAGCCGAATAATGTTGCTTTTCAAATCATTATTCACACTGAGGTTAAATATCTAATGAAGCCTAATCTTTCAAGTGGATATCTTAAGACACGAGACAAGTAGATGAGATTATCATCTCTATCGAGCTGCAAGGATATCTTGAAAGAACACCACTACGGGTTGTTGTGTAGTTACTGATTGATTATTTCTAAACTGTTGTCGGTTCTAAACAGAAGTTTGTAAGGTACCAAAACCGTTTGGCCCCGGCAAGCTTCGGTAATGTCTGTTTTTCTCTACTAAGAATTGAGGATGATTTTACACTTAATAATAGATGGGCTGTTAATACGTCTGCAACCGTTATCTATAAAATGTATCGAAAATTATCTATATAGGTGTCTATCATGAAAAAGGGCTCTTTTACAAAAAAAAAAACAAGATTTTTGTAACGCCATCTCATGGATCCTTAAGTAGCATACTGTTACCTGCAAACTCTACGAGAGGGCGCTAAGAAAATATACTGGCAAAACTTTTTGCGAAAAAAAAAAACACATAAAAGGTCGATGACCTAGGGATTGAAGGAAACAAAAAGTTCACCTAGAACTATAGGTACTCGCATTATGAGATGTCAAATCGAAATCTTGATTCTGATTATCGTCTCGTCGTGTTTGCGACAGAAATGCTTGAAATGCATATACACACTATAGTTTCATCTACGTGTCACATCACATCACATCTATTCTCCTACCTTACTAATTGAATGGGACGCCAAATACGCCCTCCTTCCATCGGCGACTGTGTTATATAGGTACTTGCAATGTAGGAAAAATTGTCATTTGAAAACTGTAAACCATTTGCGTGCGTGAACACCATTTACCATTAGTGATCATAAAATACGCGACGTGGCATGATTAGAATACATACGAATACATATACATATTTTAGTATTGAATTTATCGTGAGATTGATACATATTAGATTTATTATAATACCGACAGTAACTCACGTTTAGGATCGATTACGTCGACCCTGGTTTATCCGATGCTCATCATCAGGACGAGTGCGCAGCGGCGTCTGCGAGCTCCCGGCGTGCACTCTCATATTCACTAATTCATTAGTATCTGCTGAGAACAGGTCTTCTCTCAGAGTGAGAGATATAAAGAGTGATATATGGGAGCGACTGCTGATCATGAGGTCTCCGGTTCGATTCCCCGGGTCGGGCAGTGTTATTGAGCTTTTTCGTAAAAAGAAAAATTCTCAGTAGCAGCCCGAAGTTTGGAATTGTGCCCGATAGACGGCAATAGGCTCTCTAGTTACGTGGAACTCGAAACATAGCTGGCGAACCGTGGGTGTGTAATACACCTCTGCCTACCCCTTCGGGGAATACAGGCGTGATACTATGTTATGTTCGAAAATATTCAGTATCAATAGATATCATGGGGGATAATGCCGTAATCGCCACGCTTGGCAGGCGGGTTGGCGATCGCAGTTGATGTTGTTAATACTCGAGGGAGTGCTGCTGCCCACTCCCCGCTATTCCCTCAGTCGGCTCTTACGACTCCCGTGGGTAGAGAGGGGTGGGATAATTCTAAAGCCGGCCCCACACGGCTCGAATCTTATATCTACAAGGACATAAACCATAGGCAGGCATCCTTACAGTTTTTCGGAAATGCTCGGTTCTCACCAGACGGCTGAACTAGTCCCCCACAGCTCCCGTATTTTTTTTGGTTATATCTTAGGTTTCCTATATACCTAGTAGCTATATAAAATACCAGTTTTAAGTCTAATCAAAATCAATCAAACAAAAAAGTTTCATCAAAATCGGTTCAGTACGTTTTGCATAATTTGCGAACACAGCCAGTAGTAAAAAAGTTTAGGAGTCCAAGTACTTCTAAATAGTCTAATTTAGTAATTTTTCTCTAATGGGGCGGCTCCAACGGGGAAGTACCACCAGTAGGTATGGTAATTGAGACGCCTGAGGCCCAAACGCCCTTCATATCCTACAGTATCCTACCTATCCTCTCCTCTCCTTAATATTCTTCCTATCCATGTCCTAGAACTTTCCTTGGAGATGGCGACGCGCGAGTCATGCCTCTGATGTTGCTAGCATCTATAGGCTAGGGTAACCTTTGGCCGTATGCTTGTTTGCCACACGTAGTTGACGTAGTATTAGAAAAAGTAAAGGCAGCTCTGTTACTGAATTGTAATTACCACGAGATATATGTAACACTTATTATTTAAGTAAATACCTAATGTTGCGGATATAGGTTTAGGTAGGGCGTCGAGTAGTAGTGGGTTCGAAATAAATGCAAACTTTTAAGCACCGTTTGCCCGAGACCGATCGCGACGTGTTTTACCAGTACGAATCTTAAGTTCAACTGACAGCGCCACCTTGCGCTTCAATAGAAAAGTACGATGATTTATAATCGCAGGTTGATGATTAGTAATTACCAAAATGGTGGTGATATTATTCTGTAAGATTATAATGAAAATAATTATTGGACCGGACTCAGTAGACCTCAAACCAAACGCATACTGAAACGATTACGTTTACAACAAAGCATAGACACAAAATAATCAATAATATTTGTAAGTGTAGATGATTTATTGCAACTATTAAATGAACTGTTATTAAAGATTACTTATTTATATTTCAGTGACGAAGAAACCCCCGCTACTACGAACGAGAAGATGAATAAGTCAGATAATTGGGGGGAAACATCATTTGGACGGGAAGTTATGAATGTAAGACCAATCAACTAAGCAATGTATATATAAACGGCTTTTTCTATTGTTAAAATATTTTTTTAAGGAAGATTTACATATATGAATATTTTTTACGTTATAATCTCAGGTTCCCGATATAATAGGGGGATAAAATGCTTACCAGTTTTTATGTCTAATCAAGAACTATGAAATAAAAAATGTTGCATCAAAATGCGTTCAATAGTCTTTGCGTGATGCGCGAACGAACGAACAGACAAACAGATAAAAACACAGACAAAAAATAAAACAAAAAATGTTTTGTGCTTAGACACGCCTATATAGTCTAATACAGTAATTTCATCTCAAATATCTTAAAAGTAAAGACAGGTCTGTTACAGCTTTAAAATAGGATAACTGACCGACATATCAAAGTACAGCCCAAAATTCTGGGGTTTCTAGAGTGACAATTAACATTTTTTTTGTTAAGGCGGGAAAAAATTTACCTAACCGCACACCCCGTCGTTCGGGGCAACGAACAGGTTAGTGTGGGGCCTTAACCCACTAAATAACCCTGTGCCGTCTCTCCGCCTGTATTAGCGGATCACTCGAACTGTGTAATACTATTTCAGTGGTAACTTTCGAGCACCTACATGTAATTTATTTTCTTTAAATAATCCAGTTGACGAATTCGGATATGAGATTCATAGTATACATTTAAAGTAAACATCGAAATTCACTACGTCGATACTAAAGTCAGGAAAACCAAATCAGGCAAATCATGGCACGTTGGCTACGATGACTTACGCTAACGTCACTCGCGTATTTGTAATAACAAGTTGGCTGTGATTAATCGTATCTAATATTTACCAGGCCTCACGCTTTCGTACTTAACGACAGACTGTACAATCAAATCGAGAATAAACCATTAAAAAAATAAGAATTAATTACCAAAATACCCGAAATATAAACTCTTGGAAGTCAGTTGAGACAGTAGCTAAACCAATTAAAACGTTTACGAAGTGATATATACATGTAGTTATATAAATATGTTATTTGGTCAGGTGGTGAAGAAAAATAACACGAGTTACAGAAAAGCGGTTAGAGAGAGTGATTCTGAAAGTGAAACATGTGACAGTGAATTAGATGATATGTTGGACGAGGCCTTGGACCAGCAAAGTGAGGGACCAACACCGCCTAAGGTAAACAAGGTAAATCTACCACATAAATAAATTAGGACTTGTTAACTTGTGTTAATAACATACTGCCAAGGGATGAAGTTTATATGTATATTTTATAATATGTTCCAATACAGATTTGGCTAAGATTTTCATAATAAGTGGTAACCGTCGCTCATGGATTCCTATACTAGAATAATGCCAAGCCGCTGCTCACCATTTCATTTATACGGGTTTTTGTTTATATTCTATACTGCACTGTTTAGATTTATGATATATCTAGATGGACGCTCGGCCTTGAACGCGTCAAAAAAAATTGGGGTGAACTTTTCATCCCAATGCTTTTAGTATCAATCGTGACGTCACTTGACAAGGTTGTATCCAGGGGCAATAGTGTGAAATTTAAAATGTCAACGTGTGTAATTAAAGTGTGCCGAAACTACAAAAATCGGAAAATGCAGCACTAAAGATATCTCTTATCATCGGTTAGTAACATTATTTCACACCATAACTGACTAAATAAGTCATTTAAATATTCCGACATTGAACTATCTCCAGAGCCCATCATCAGTTGATCAGGGAGAACTTAATGTACATTCGTATAAAAAGACAGTGCAAACATGTCACACACTTCCTGTTTTTGAAATCGGCAAAAGTATTTTTACGTATTTTAAAACTAACCAGCTCAAAAGGGGTAGAATGAGGAACACGAATTAACAGCTTGTATATAATTATATGTAAATATGGCAACCGTTTAATAACGGTTCGCAGCGTTCGGCGGAATCATCATCAAGTTTCGTGTACCAGGAGCGCGCGTCGTTCAAGTCTCCGATGAAGCAAAATCCAGCGACACCAGCCACCACGAGACAGGACAAGGGCAGCGAACTCGTACACAGCGTCAGTTTTTATAGGAGAATGCAGAATGCTGTGAGTATACTGCGTTATATTTTTAATTTTATGTCTACAATAATACTTACTTTTCAAAATGATTACTAACTCATACATTTTAAATTGTATGTTTGAAATCTAGATATAATATTTTGATATATTTTATATATTTTTTAAGCATTTAACGTGCTTAGCCATATAAGCAATTAACACAAAGTGCGAAAATATGAAATTGAAAATAACAGTCACGAGCAGGATTTGAACCTGCATCTCCTGGATACCGTCCAGATGCTTTGCCAATTCAGGCATCGTGACAATTGCTTGGGATTGCGAATTTTGATAACACATTCCTTCTTAATGTCTTGGGTAACGCCTGCGCCATCTGTTGGAAGTATTTCCATACATTATTCCGACCAGGTAAGCCTAGCCCTTTGGGGAATACAGGCGTAATGCTGTTTTTTTACGAAATTATTTACGATTTCACATTTTCACGCTGTGTTAATCTAGATATTATAATAATTATAATATCATTAATTTAAAATATTTATTAACTATACAGGGTCTGTCGTTAATAATGAATAACCCGTTAATCGGAGATAACCCTGATGTCAGGCTACAAGAAAATCTACTTTTTATTTTAGGATTACCATTGGTGTGAAAACGGTAGACAATATTGTATGTTTTTTTAATTTTCCTTCTTTGCTCATTCATTCGGCCACCATTTCAACAAAACAACTTATTTTAATGTACTTTTTTATCGGACTTTGTTTTGCCTTGTGATTTGGACTAGTTAACATGATAGTTCTGACGACTCTGCTCATCTTTATCGTGTTTTTGTCATCGATTGGAACAGTTAGTGTGTCGGGGAATGTGAAATGGACAGTGCGCTTCTTCTAAGTAACAACGGACACCAATGGTCCGTTTCACTCGCAGAGAGGGCCCTTTGTTGTCGTGTTTGTTCATTTTTATGTTGTATCCTTTGAGGGCTCTTTGTTGTCTTATTTATCCGTTTTTATATTACTATATTGTATCCTTTTGAATTTGGAATAGGTACCTAGTGTTTTGATTGGAAATTTTGAAATATTTTTCTAGTACTTGCTAGTCCCATGCAATTCCCAACTATGAAAATAAAACAGTACTGTGGATCAGTTCAACATTAAATTGACAATTTAGTGATAAAATAGCAAATTCTTATTGAATAAAATCATATTAGGAGCCTAGATCATCAAAAAAAAATTACTTACAAAGTGCTTCAAATGTGAAATTTGACAGTATTTCGCATTAATAATAACTAACATAATAACACAAGTATCCAGGAGTCAGATACAAAAAAAAAGTACATTAAAATAAGTTATTTTGTTGAAATGGTGACCGAATGAATGAGCAAAGAATGAAAATTAAAAAAAATACAAAATAGTCTACCGTTTTTAAAGGGATGAATTGAAAACCAGCAGCTGTGATGTCGTAGGACGGAGCAGCAAAGGCTGAATTTATTCCTTTTTGTGCCAAAGATATAGTTCTAAGCCTCTTTCTTTAGAGTTCCGTACCCGAAGGGTCAAAACGGGACCCTATTATTAAGACTTCGCTGTCAGTCTGTCCGTCCGTCTGTCGCCAGGCTGTATCTCAAGAACGGCGATAGCTAGACAGTTGCAATTTTCACAAATGATGTATTTCTGTTGCCGCTATAACAACAAATACTAAAAACAAAAAAATAATAATATTTAAGGGGGGTTCCCATACAACGTCTGTCTGTCCGTCCGTCTGTCGCCAGGCTGTATCTCAAGAACGGCGATAGCTAGACAGTTGAAATTTTCACAATTATGTATTTCTGTTGCCTCTATAACAACAAATACTAAAAACAAAAAAAATAATAATATTTAAGGGGGGCTCCCATACAACGTCTGTCTGTCCGTCCATCTGTCGCCAGGCTGTATCTCAAGAACGGCGATAGCTAGACAGTTGAAATTTTCACAAATGATGTATTTCTGTTGCCGCTATAACGACAAATACTAAAAACAAAAAAATAATAATATTTAAGGGGGGCTCCCATACAACGTCTGTCTGTCCGTCCATCTGTCGCCAGGCTGTATTTCAAGAACGGCGATAGCTAGACAGTTGAAATTTTCACAATTATGTATTTCTGTTGCCGCTATAAAAACAAATACTAAAAACAAAAAAATAATAATATTTAAGGGGGGCTCTCATACAACGTCTGTCTGTCCGTCCGCCTGTCACCAGGCTGTATCTCAAGAACGGCGATAGCTAGACAGTTGAAATGTTCACAAATGACGTATTTCTGTTGCCGCTATAACAACAAATACTAAAAATAAAATATTTAAGAGGGGCTCACATACAAATAAACGTAATTTTATGGCACTTTTTGCTCGCTATTGATAACGGCAACAGGTAGACGCTTGAAAGTTTTACAGAATATTAAGTTATATATTAACTTTAAAAATAAATAATTAAATGAAAATAAAATTAAAATTTAAGGGGGGGCTCCCATACAACAAACGTGTTTTTTTTTTAATCGTTTTTGCTCGATATTGATAACGGCAACAGTTAAACGCTTGAAATATTCATAGAATATTTAGTTAAGTATATATTCACTTTAAAAATAAATAATTAAATTAAAATAAAACAAATATTTAAGGAGGGCTCCCATACACAAACGTGTTTCTTTACTAGTTGCGCATCTAAGTCTAAGTTGAAAACCACGAAATGAGTCAAATTTTACTTGCAAAATTTGGTAACAGCCAAACACCATGGTTACAGAGTTACAATTAAATAGTGTAATATTGTTTACCTAGTCAATGGTACGGAACCCTTCGTGCGCGAGTCCGACTCGCACTTGGCAGGTTTTTTATATACAATATCACTGGTTTTAAGTATTTAATGTTTCTTTTTTTTATCTTAAGTATTTTTGATCTTGTATGTACCTATTCTTGTAATGTATAATTGTGGCACAAATAAATATGTTTTCTTTCTTTCTTTTCACACCAATAGCAATCCTAAAATAAAAAGTCGATTTTCTTGTAGCCTGACATCAGGGCTATCTCCGATTAACGGGTTATCCATTATTAACGACAGACCCTGTATAAGACGAAAGTTTCTCGAATGACGACAGTTGTGAGGGACGACCTGCAACACTTTAAAGTTAAGAAAATTTGCGTTGGCTAAAGGAGCTCATAAATTTAATTAGCATGTGGATAATTAAAAAAGTAGTTGTATTAGTTTGTCCAGAGTAAATAATTCATCTCGTTTATTGTGATACTAATTATGAATCTTATTACGCTAGTCCTCAAATCCTTCGACACCTATGCGTATTATTCGTCACACATCGCCGGAGCGCGAGCCACCTGCCACTCCCGAGCCAACGGCTAACGTCATGACTGTGAGGCAGCGCATCGCAGAACTTCAAAACGAAATTGTGAAACAGCAGACAATAATTTCACAGGTATGAAACGATAATTTTAAGTCTAGTATAGAAGCACTACGGGAAGTAAACAATTATCACCCATTTCATTGCTGGTGTTAGGGCTGAGTACCAACTGGGATTATTGAGTTGTTATCGAGTCGGTAGCAACCTCTTTCGTGTGATCGATCGTAATAAATCGGTGTGTTTGGTTGTATCGATAGATAGCCATACATTCATTTGTTTCTCATCCACGAAATGAATTGGTGAGCATTGGCTTGGTAGTATTCCATATTTTGATCTGTATTTTAAGTTGTAATTTAATTAAGTATTGTTGAGTCCATGAGGGGTGGTTATCAACATCATTGGGCCATGGCTCGTCTGTCACCACAGCAATAAACAGTTATAAGGAGTAGTTAACTGTAAAATAATAGTTTCCCCTAAATAAATTATTATTAATAATAGATTTTACTCGATAATCGCAGGCGAGTCAAGCTCTCAACCTCTGTGCAGCTACGGTTGAATTCAGCGGATCAACAGAACAAGCAGAAGGCGAGAGGTTACTGCTATTGGCAAGTAAGTAAATGTGTACTGATCCGAAGTACTAAGTAAATGGGTTGATAATGGCACGAATGTATCAAAATTATTTTTTGAATATAATATTGAGTGTCTTTTCGAAAGGGCTTATTTTCATGTGCAAATGGGTCCTGACTCCACATTCTCAATGATATTAAAGTAGTCACAACGGATCTTTGTGTCTGAAGTTGGCTACAAGACGTTGCGCAGTAGCTATTTTTGTGCCATAAGGGATGTGCATCTTCTACAGTTTACATTAATCGAAAAAAGTTCGATATAATTGAACAATTGTAATCGATAATCATATTATTAATCAATCGTATTAAAAGGTGTAGACGCTCTTCTATGTCCTCTAGATTAAAGGTTATTAACTCAAATCGCTCATATACTTATTGTTGAATCTAAAAATAATAAATAGAACCTAAACAATTAGATATGAAAACATAATGATTCCATTTGATTGTTTTGTTAATCGAGTAGTAATAATTTCAATTAGTCAGCACTAATTATACGATGCTGGCTACTGGCACAATCTCCACTTCTTGCTCTGTGCCTTAGTTCAGACACAAAGATCCGTTGTGACTACTATATGTAGGTCTATAGCGCTTATTTCCTCTACAAAATTAACAGATATAGCATTCTGTTCCATGCCAAAGAGACTTACTTTTTATACGTTTTGTCCGTACAAACCACCTAAAAATTCATGACGTAATAAAAAAAAATGGTTAAGTCACTCCATATTGCAACTTTGCCATCAGTGAAGTGTTTTAAGTATTACCATTCTAGTTTGACGTTGGAGCTGAACACACACATTTGTTTTTCTTCCAGCTCACCGTCGTCAGGCATGTCTCCACGAGCTGCAAAGGCTACAGGTGGAAGGTGCAGGTCCGGCGGCCACAGCCGGCATGGCTACTCTACATCTCAACACCCTCAAAGTCCCACTCAAGAGGGATTATATCAGGCAACTTAATGCCGGTATGTATTACTTATTATTGTGAAAAATAAAATATTAGTAACTATTTGCTATACTATTATTAAGCTGTAACAGAGCTGTGTCTGTACATTTAAGATATTTGAGAAAAAATGAATGTATTAGGCTAGTGTCTAAACAATTTTTTTTTAGATTTTTGTCAGTTTGTTCGTTTGCGCATCAAGAGATTTTGATGCAACTTTTTTTTATTTGATAGCTCTTGATTAGACCTAAAAACTGGTATACATTTTATCCCGCTACTATATCGGGAACCCGAGATATAAACTAAAACTAGCTTTTGGCTTCGGTAGAGCCGCGGGCAAAGGCTAGTATATTATAAACTCATTAGTTCTTAAGAGCACCACCCTTTTTTTTTTTTTTTGTTAAGGCGGGATAAAATGTTCCTAACCGCACACCCCGTCGTTCGGGGCAACGAACAGGGTAGTGTGGGGCCCTCACCCACTAAAGAAACCCGCCGTGTGCCGTCTCTCCGACTTTGTTGGCGGGCCACTGGAACTATGTTACATTCCTTCGGTGGTCCGCCGGCGGCTTACCCTTTCGGGTACCCTCTACTGAGCGACGCATCCGCACATGGAGCGTCGCACCTTCGCGGGAGGCCTTGCGGGTGGCGGACGTTCCCCGGTCCATCCACCCGCAGCCTCAGCTAGGGCGGCATGAGGCGCAAGTATCTGCGCCTGCGCCGCCCCGGTCGCTGGCGGCGGTTTGGGTCAGCGGAAGAATCCTCCTCCCTAGCCCTCTCCGCCGCTTCCTTCCGCGAGATAACCTCCTCGCAGAAGGCAGCGACCGCGGCCCAATTCCTGTCACTGCCAAGCATCGCTCTGACGACGCTCGGCAGCGAGAGGTCCCCCCCTATTTCCGCGACGAGTTCACGGCGCTGCTCGGCCCAGGCCGGGCACGACTCGAGCGTGTGCCGCGCCGTGTCCTCGTCACAGCCGCAGTGGTGACAGCCCGGAGTCGCTTCCCTTCTTGCGACTATGTGCAGATATCTGCCGAAGCAACCATGCCCCGACATCATCTGCACGAGTCGGAAGGTAAGGACTCCATGCCGTCGCCCCGCCCACTCCTCCAGCACTGGCTGGAGCGCCCCTACAGTCCAAAGACCGGCCCGGGGCGCCTCCAACCGTGCCCTCCATCTGGCCATGGCAGCTCGGCGGGCGTCGCCCTGCCACCTGGCCACCTCTCTGGGTAGGGGGCGTCCGCCCCCCTCCCGCTCTTGTGACGCCCGCCGATACACTTCTGCGAACACCTCCGCCTCCAAGTCCCACGGGGGGATTCCGGCCAACGCGCAGGCCGCCGCCGTCGACACCGTGCGGTATCCACGTATGACTCTGGACGCACGCGTCCAGGGACCCCGCCCACACGGGTGCGCCGTACAGCGCCATCGACCGGACCACCCCCGCGTAAAGCCGTCGGCACGCATTGTTGGGTCCGCCCATATTCGGCATGAGCCGTGCAAGGGCGGACGCTACGCCGACTAGCCTCGGGGACAGTTGGCGGAAGTGCTCGCGAAAACGCCACCGCCCGTCCAGCACCAGGCCCAGATACTTCATCTGGGCCTGCACCCTAATCTGGACCCCGTCCACTGTGATTGAGGCGCCAGCAGGTGGCCGACGTCGGGGCCCATGGAAAAGTAGGGCCTCCGACTTGTCCAGGGCCACCCTAAGCCCCAGCGCCCCGATCCTCCTGACCACCTCCGAGGTCCCTAAGGTGGCTAAGAGTACCACCCTACTAGTTGGATTCAGAGACTATAGCGGATACCCGTTACAAATCTAAATCCTATGGGCTACCTCCAGTCGGTGTCATTTTATGGTCTCTAGTACGTACACACTAATGATCTAAAGGAGATATCAACTGATGAAGAGGTGAATTGGGATATATTTGCTGATTGCTGCAATGGCCGAAAGATGTGTGTTCGAATCCTGCTCCAGATATCTCTTAATTTCATTTTCTTTAATTTGCTCGTAAAATAGCATGTCAAATGCTAAAATAATATAGCAAAGTATATAAATCCAACAAAATGCCACGAAGAGACAGCTGATGCGGGTATTCTGTTATATGATTTAGTTCTGCAGAGATCAGATAGCTATTAGACCCTTAGAAAAATATTCTTCTGATTGACATTGACCTCAACATCTTGGAAAATAAAAAAAGTTAGTGTGACAATGACAGTATAGCTACAGTTTAAACTAAATAATTTAATAATGACGCTTTGGTTAACAGACGGAGCGGTCGGACATCACGCGGTGTGTCTGATCAAGTGTCGCGATCGAGTCCTGGCAACAAGTATGCAACAGACGAAGCCTACTTCCAACGTACTGCATTTCCCCGACGAGATACGCATGTTGGGACTCGCCAGCGATTTTAAAGTAACATATTTTAATTTTACCATCTTGGCGCTGATGGTGATTAATACGGCTATTCAAAGAACTAACACTAAGTAGTAATTTGATACATTATATTTTTTTTAATACTTTATGGGTGGCTAATAAACATACAGCAGCCCACCTGATGGTAAGCGGTTACCGAAGTCTATAGATGCTAGCAAATAATCACTCGCACGTCGCCATCTCCAAGGAAAGGGATAGGAGGTGGATCGGAACGATAATAAGGAGAGGATAGGCAGGGGGCTTGGGCCTCCGGCACTCTCACTCACCATACGGAACAACGGTAGGCGTAACTACCGTTGTTACACGCTGATCTTATGTGAGAGGGTAGTACCGATCGAGCCGGCCCATTCGTGCTGGGATAAGTAAGGCTCCACTACAGATATTTTCATCATATCGTCCAGAAAAAGCATTTGTCGATAACGATATGGATTTATCCGCAAATAAATGAAACTACCGAATAAATCGCGTTAGACTCCCGGGAGTCTTACGCGTGCCAAGGCAGACGTCAGTAGGCTCGCTCCCTATTACATGGGGCTTAAACATAACTGGCGAATCGTGGGTGTGTACTGTGTAATACACCTCCGCCTACCCCTTCGGGGAATACATGCGTGATGCTATGCTATGTTATTTATTCGGCAGCTATTTGCAATATTGTAGTTGTAAAATATCGTCGAACGTCAAACACGCTAGCTTATTGTGAAATTTACAGATCACTCATTTATTTTACTCTCGAGTTATATAACAAAGTAGTTTAGTGAATAATAAACAAAAAAAAGAAATTATTTGATTCCTTTGTCGTAAAACATGTCATTTGTAGAAATTAAAATGTGAAAGGTCTTTTACTTGTTACGCTAATGTAACTAAACCGATCATCGGGAAATTTTTCGCATACATTTATCCGGCACTGAGAAAACGACATTACTTTATATCACGTAAAAATAAATGTGCCGCAAAGTGACGTTATGTTACCAGTACCCAGTTGTTGAATCCATGCACACGAGTCATCAGAAATGGAAACCCGCAACGTTTTGTGAATTCTGCGACGGGCCTCGTGGTGTAGTCAGTAGTGTAACCGACGTCCGTGCACAAGGTTGTGGGTTCGTTTCCCACTCAAGACCATTATTTGTGTGATGAACACAGATATTCGTACTGCGTCTGGGTGTTTTCTATCTATTATATGTATGTAGTTACAAAAACATAATCTGGTACCCTATGGGCACTAGCTTTAAGCTTAGTTTGGGACCAGAGGACGTTGTGTGAAATGTCTGTGAATATTTTTATCTTCCCGCGAAGAAAATTGAAAATTTTCAGAAGTTGGGAAGTTATTGGTTTTACCCCGTTTTTCGAAAATCAAGTTTTCAACAGATGTTGACGTTTTGAGGTCCTAGGAAGCATCCCCGAATGTTTCCGCGATGATGTCTTTACGTCTGTATGTATGTATGTGTGTGTGTGTACCGTATGTAAACCTCTCATAACTTTTGAACGGCTTGACCCACCGTAATAAGTGCAATTTTGAGCGCTTAGGTATCAAATTAGCGGGAAGTTGCCGGAGACGGGATGGCCTTTAGGGTCAACCGTTTTCCAGAATTTTTTTTATAATAATCCTTTCCGTGGGACTCACATTCATCGCCACTAACATTGATCAAATGCTTCTTCATTGTCGTCTTGAGACTTCATGCCAGCTTTCAGTAGCTGTTTGCATGCATGAAACAAGAAATATAATCATGAATTGTTTCTTCTGGTTTGTATAATGTTTAATGCTATAAGATATTTAATTTCCTTGATTTCAGGTGACTGTAGAGGTATATTTATTACAAGCATCTAAAGAATTCTTACCGCACGATGTCAAATATCACATTTTCAATAAAAAGGTATGTTGGATATATAAACTTAAATTCCTATGAATGAATAAATTAAAACATGATTAGAATTATTAAAATATACCTCCCTAAAGATACCTCTTTATTACACTGCTGTAGTAGCCGGGCCAAACTTGTACGTTGACGTATTACAATGCTATAGTTGGTTGCTTACGTAATCGTTAATATACTTTTTGTTTGTTTACACGGGAAAAAATGTACCTAACCGCACACCCCGTCGTTCAGGGCAACGAACAGGGTAGTGTGGGCCCTCACCCTCTAAATAAACCCGCCGTGTGTGCCGTCTCGTCGCTTTTATTGGTGGGCCACTGGAACTATGTTACATTGCTTCAGTGGTCCGCCGGCGGCTTACCCTTTCGGGGTTCGATTAATATCTTAATGTTACACTCACCTAACGTTAGATAATACAGTGACAACTTATTCTAGGCCTTCTTAATTGTAAAATGAAACGTTAAACAAACGTGTGTTTTAAAGTTTCATTTAATCGCATGAAACACGCGTCAGTCTCTCGTTCAATCAGGACTCGCGTTGTAATTAAAAACATTTTTTTTACATTTTCGAAACGTGTTGACCTATGTTAACGGAACTTCCACATTTTGTATAAAAATTAACATCTGCATTTTAACAATAGCAAGTTTAATAGCTAGTTTATAATAAAAAACCAAACTTTACTTTTAGCCTAGTTCGAAACTGCTGACACCCAAGTCGAAAGTATCAGAATTAAAAGCGCCACGGGTACAAAGCCCAGCGGGGCCTCACGCTGTTCGCTCGCCTCAGTTTTCTCTACACGGGTATTGCATCTTCGCGCTACAGCAGGCCACGAGAAAGAGCTTCACATTGAATAAGGTAAAATTTTATTTAAAAAAGGATTGCTTATGTTTGCATAAGAGCCACCTCAACAACCTCAAATATACTAAGGGGACTGGCAAGTCACTGCTCACCTTTTCATTTCACCGGTATGAAAAAACATAACGCCCATCTCCCGCTACAACCACCAACGAAAGAACGGGGTGGTGACACTTGTATCATATTTAGATATTTTTATATACTTTAGCATTTGACATGCTTTAGCCATATAATTCAACACAAAGTGTGAAAATGTGAAATTGAAAATAACAGTCACGAGCAGGATTTGAACCTCGCATCTCCTGGATACCGTCCAGATGCTTTGCCAATTCAGCTATCGTGACAATTGCTCCTGACTGCTAATTTCTTCTTCTTCTTTTTATATGGCCTTGTGACTAGTTGCCACAACTCCGCCAGAGTCCACAGTGATAGTGTCTTAAACGGGGGGTGTATAGCGTTTGCAAAGAAAATTTGGCCGGTGAAAACAGAGATTTTTCTACCAATCAGGATGATTAATCTAAAATATAGACAACATGTAGAACAACACAACGTTAGTACCTGGTTAGTAAAGACGCACAATAATACATACATTGTTAGTAAGACCCACATTAAGAAATTTAAAAAAAAATATCGATTACACATTCATTCTTAACGTCATGGGTGACGTCGGCAGCAATCGATGCGCAAACCTTCAATAATACCCCCCGTATTATTGAAGGTATGCGCATCGATTGCACTGTTACTGAAATAATGAACTATTGTAAAAAATAGAACATAGCATCATAGCATCATGCCTGTATTTTCCGAAGGGGTAGGCAGAAGTGTATAACCTGGGTGGATGTGTAACCCACGATTCGCCAGCTATGTTTAAGTCCCACGTAATAGGGGCGAGCCTATTGCCGTCTACCGGGCACATTTCCAAACTCCGGGCTGCTACTCAGAATTTTTCTTTTACGATATAGCTCAATAGTACCGCCCGTCCCGGGAATCGAACCCGATACCTCATGATCAGCAGTCGCTCACACTACCGCTGCACCACAGAGGCAGTTGATAGAATGATACTTATTTAGTAAAAAAAGAGACTTCCTAATTAATTCAAGCGAACAGAGAAGTTCATACATATGAGTAAAAGCAATTACTGTAAGGGAAAGAAATATTTTAGCTAGTAGAAATCTATTCCCTGGGTTACACCTAAGGAGTTTTCCTACAACATACCTGTTTATGTTGTCTTTGCATGTATGATGTTGATGATGAATATCCAGGTCCCAGCGGGCAGTCCCCTGGAAGGATCCCTAAACATGGAGATCAAAGCGCGAGTACAAGTGCCAGCGCCCGCCCCGCACGCTGCGTTCCTCACCGCTTTCGACGATGTGTCCGGCCTGGGTGCCTGGCACAGGCGGTGGTTCCGTCTGCATTCACCCCGACTAGCTTATTGGAAATATCCAGACGATGTGCAGAAGAAGGTGAGGAAATTTAAATGAATGGCGACCAGCTATCTTTCTCAGGCCCGTTGAATGTAAGCGTCACAGGTCGGCTAGCTGTGGCAACCTTTTTTTTTACACTGTACTAAGGAATAATCTTTGTATCGCGGGGACTTAACAAGTATACAATTTCACGGACACAAAGTACACCCAGACTCAGAACAGCCATGAGTGGGAATTGAACCCACAACACTCGGATGGGAAGCCGGTACCTAAACACTTCGCCATCTGTGCAGTCTCTTGACTCTTAAGGTTGACGTCGATAGGCTAATAGATAGATAGAAACCATATGAAACATAATATATGTTAAACTTTTAGTTTTAGTTGGTTGTACTCCATGATTATAATTAATGATATAATATGTTATAATACTGATTAATAACTCATTCTACTGATGTATAATAAAGAAGCATGATGAATGATATTAATCATTTATTAAAGACTTTTCTAGCACAGTAAAAAGACTACTTTGGTACAGTGGTCGCAACGGATCTTTGTGTCACAAGGGATGTGCGTCTGCGCGTCTTCTACAGTTTACATTAATCGAAAAATGTTCGATATAATTAAACAATTGTAATTGATAATCATATTATTTATCGATCGTATTAAAAGATGGTGCCGTGTGGAGCCGGCTTTAGAATTGTCCCACCCCCCTCCACCCATGGGAGTCGTAAGAGCCGACTGAGGGAATAACGGGGGAGTGGGCAGCAGCACTCCTTCGAGTATTAACAACATCCACTGCGATCGCTAACCCGCCTGCCAAGCGTGGCGATTACAGCACTATCCCCCATTCTTGGGGAGGCCTATGTCCAGCAGTGGATTTTAAAAGGCTGATGGATGGATGGATGGATGTATTAAAAGATGTGGACGCTCTTTCTATATCTAGATTAAAGCTTATTCACTCAAATCGCTTATATACTTTTTATTGAAACTAAAAATAACAAATAGACCCTAATCAATTATATATAAAAATATAATGATCCCATTTGATTGTTTCATTAATCGAGTAATAACATTTGAATTTGTCAGCACTAATCATATGATTCTGGCACAAGCCCCACTTCTTGCTTTGTGCCTAACTTCAGAGAGACAAACATCCATTGTGACTACTATAGCTTGTCAGAACGTGTGTTTGCAACAAGAAAGAGCTATTGTATGTAATATTTTTTTTATTGAAAGAGGGAAATAGAGTTCTCAACATGTAGTTAATGTTCTTATTCCTTGTATTATGTACTTGTCAGCTTCCTTAAAATGATACCTCTGTGATTTACTGACATAGTACTGTGGTTTATTTGCGGTTAAAAATGGAGAAAAAAATTCAATTCTTGACTCTAAAATGACAGATATTCCGCAACATAATTAAAATTTATTTGAAGAAACTATTGTTAAACTTTTCAGATGCCCATCGGTGACATAGACCTTTCAACAGTAATCTCAGAAAAGGTAGTCAGAGCTCCTCGGGACCTGTGCGCACGACCCAACACTATACTTTTAGAATCCGCCGTTCCTCCAGGACTTATCGTGCCGGACTCCGGCTCGTTAGTCTACGTTAAACGGCCAGATGGTACCGTGATCAGACGCCATCTACTATCCGCCGACACGCCCAAAGACAGAGATGTTTGGTTAGACTGCTTGAATAAAGCTTTAGAGTATGTTAGATGCTGTGGAACTGAAGACGATTAACATAATTGGTAACATAATCAAAAGTTTATGTACGTCGTATGGATTTTGACAAAAAAAATCCCTAATAGTGTTACAATTTGTAAGTACATATATGATAAAAGAATCAAAGAGAAAAAAATATGTTTAGAATGCATATTATCTATGTTACAAGTATTTTTTTTATAATCAACTTCACTCGGGCTCATTTAATAGCAGCGAGCCACTAAGGCTCATTGTAAATATGCGTAAGGCCGACATCAATACTTTGTAAAAATATTCAGTACTTAGGAGTGTCTCTTCAAAAGAGCTTATTTCTTAGGAAAAAATCTTTTTTAGTGCCATTCGGTTTCAACTCCACATTCTCAATTATTTTCTATGATATTATGCTGATTTTTAACAGATTATTTGTCTCTAAAGAACAAATTATTTATGAATGTGGAAAAAGAGTGCGACCGGGATTCGAACCTGCATCCGATCCAATCGTGGGAAGTGCCCTAGACCGCTAAGCCATCGGCACAGCATGTTAAGAGCTAAAATACAGATCAAAAAGCTTATTTCTCCTATAAAATTCTTTACAAAACAGTATTCTGTTCTGCGTCAGAGACTTCTACTTTTTATTGTTTTTGTCCATTCAATTAGGTACATTTAATTATTCTTAAATAAATAAGCCTTTTTGAAAAGCTACTCTATATTTCTACTATGTATGTGTACAATATGACAAGATAGAATGTGTAATATAAATCGATATTATACAGTGATATGGATATTTCCATAATCCGCCTCGTTATTCTATGGCTGGACCGTTATATAGGCAATAGCTTACTAACACATTAGTTTGGTTTACTAACATTAGTTTTTGTATGAACATTCCTTATGGGACCAACATTGTATTTTAATTTGTCATTGAATTATAATTTTAAACAATAGATTTTACTTAGACGAGACGGGAGACATGGATTTTTCCAAAGTCTTATAGTATACTCAAGAGCACCTTAACTCTTCACACACCAAATACAGTGTTTTCATATTCTCGAACTAATTTTTACGATTGACATGTGGAGAATAACTATAAAATTTCACTGAGAACAACAGCAAATACTTTCTTAATTTGTTACCTATTTATGACACCAGGGGGTGTTAATAATGCAAACCATCACTGACGTCATTCGTTTTATTATCGCGGATATTATTAAGCTTTTTTTTGTAGTCCTTAACCATAATCGCAGCGTGTTGTAATTAAATTAGTTTGTATGTTTAGTTATAGTGTGACTGAATTTAGCTTTAATCATAACTTTTTTTATTTTAATGTGCGAGAATTTTGGTTATGTTTTGCCAAGACAGTAGTGTCGAGTGAAGCCTCGACGAGATACCACCTATCATATAACAAAAAAAAACATAGACATATCTCGACTACTTGCAAAGTATGACAACATATATTTTACCACCCTCCTGACACGAAAAACCCTTTTATTTTTATCGGGATAATATACATATGACACTCAAATTCCATTCTAAATATTGGTGGAAGAATTTTTGATACCGGGAACAACATCCAAACTTTAATGACAAGTTTTGAGAGCTCAAAATTTTAAGTACAAAATGCTTATACTCGTAATCTAATTTAAATATTTTTGTACCGTAATTAATTAATAATTGAATAGTATTACATATTGACAGTTTACTAGAGCGTGTATGGAGATGCCAGTGTTACTAATGAACACTTTTTTCACTGCTGTCTATTTTGTTATATTTTTTTTTTATTACATCTCAAGTACAAATCACATCACGTAAAAATTTTCAAATGTTTTATTTGTAGCATTAATAATAATTCAATTGTGTGGCTCATTGCATTAGTTTCATACAGTCGTGTATATGGTTCTTATTTTAAACGATGTTGTTTTCATTTTCGTGACTTACTGCCAGTGTAGTTGGTTTCACAAGACCGGTATTTTAGGTATGAGCTAGTTAGTAATTTTTATTATGTTGTAATTTAACCTTATAAAATATTAAGATTCTCGCTTACTATTTTTACTAAACTGGGACAACATTACGGATGAAAATAATGTGGGACACTAACTACAACCACTGTCCTTTTACGAAATTTTATTTTTGTAATTTGTTAATACAATTTAAAGCCTCAGTAATTTTAAATTATAGTGGACATCTTTACATTTTTTATACCATGACATTGTATTATTAAACAATCTTGTAATGTTTTTGGGATTGATTTATTGCAATAATTGTATTTAGTTTTAGTTACATTTACTTGTATATAAAATCATAATTATTAATATAATATTTTTAAGAAAAAGTGTTTTTATTTTTTATGATAACGCAAGATTTACTATACTAATAAACAACAGGTATTTTGTCCATTTTTATATTGCTCGCTGGCAGACTAGCCACGGCTAACCAGTTAAGCATGGAGTCTGCCATACTAGGAACTAACCAAGGAGCTGCGTGACGTGAGACCTATTACTACACCAAGCCTTGGGGATATAACCTGGTTTTAAAAGTAAGTAAGTAAGTAAAATCATAATAAGTGCAACCCTTTTTAGCGCATTCGTTGCATGACGCGGTTGCCCGAGGATCATGCGACGGGCAAAACATTCTTAACTGTATTTCTGTGGCCATAAGATACATTTCTTCTCGCTGCGAACAATTGGTATTATAGAGAAATTTTGGACAAGTTTTAATGGAAGTGATGTTTCTGTCCGTAGGGCTAGTATTTATTCTGTGGTATAGGTACTTATACGAGTACAATTTTGGTAATAGATTATCGCCACAGTTTATATTTTTAATGTGCTATCGCAGTGTTTTCAGACGATGGCAAGGTAAGAAGTACCTATGTGCAATATAAAATTCCTTCATCCCCTAATAATGTTATTTTTTTAAGACTACATTATAACCACGGTTTCACCTGTTTTTTAAATTAAATTATATCTGATTAATTACGATTTGTTTTATATAAATATGTGTGTTTTATAATAATTGACGGGTCTCGTGGCGTAGTCGTAGTTATACTACCATAACCGACATCCGTGCACGAGGTCGTGGGTTCGATTCCCACTCAGGACAAATATTTGTGTGATGGACACAGATATTTGTACTGCGTCTGGGTGTTTTTTATCTATTATATGTATGTATTTACAAAAAAAAAAGTAGTATATGTATTATATCCGTAATCTGGCACCCATAGCACAAGCGTTAAGCTTAGTTTGGGACCAGAGGACGTTGTGTGAAATGTCCGTGAATATTTATTTATTTATAATTTTATCTCTCATCTAAAAGTGGTGGTGTAGTATGGCACGTTGTCATATACCTACATCATGTAGTTTGTAAGATACTCTTATAGTATCTGTATCTTATAGTATGTGTATGTTAGCAATAAGGATATGTTGCAACGCACTGTTGTTATATAAATAAACTCATTAAATCAATAGACAGAGGACAATCTGAAGTCTGAGGTTTGACTAAGACAAAACCCCTGTCTCATTTCCTGCACCCAACACCATACTAGACAACGCACAGAATTGAATTAACTGTGATGAACGAACATCTAGGCACAGTAACAATTTGATATATTTACTGTGATCCACGTGGGGCCGGCTTTAGAATTGCCCCACCCCTCTCCACCCATGGGATTCGTAAGAGCCGACTGAGGGAATACCGAGGGAGTGGGCAGCAGCACTCCTTCGAGTATTAACAACATCCAATGCGATCGCCAACCCGCCTGCCAAGCGTGGCGATTACGGCACTATCCCCCATTCTTGGGGAGGCCTATGTCCAGCAGTGGACTTTAAAAGGCTGATGGATGGATGGACTGTGATCTAGGGCTAGTTAAAGATAAACAGAACACTTAAATCGCCTTTATTTATACATTTCAGTTTTGTTTATGCAAAAGTTCGGAGAGGTCATGCATTCAATTCACAATTTAGATACCTACATTATATACCTAACAACATTACATACTAGAGTCCAGCGTTAATACTGGTTACATGCGAGTCTTAAAAGTAACTTAACTGCCAACAACTGACTAGATTAGACATTTTTAGTATTTCAATTATTAGTGCTAGAAATTTCATTTAAAACATAGTTTTCTGAATTTTAAGAACCACATAAACATGCTTATTATTTTGCGTCATATTATTAATTTTAATTAGAAAACAATGTACATGTTATAAAACCAAATATTTAACAATAACAGTCACGTTTAAATTATAATAACAATTAATATTTTAATAACAATGCGTCGTCCAAATAAATTTTGTATCAGTAAATATCGCGGTGGTTATTCGTCATCATAAAATGTCCGTTTCTCGAAGTCTTGATGGCGTTTGCTGGTCATTTCCGATGTGAGGGCTTGCTTTAGCTCGTGCTGTCAATATTTTACACACGATTATGAAACAATTACTTATAGGCAACAATCAAACTATGTGACTAATATTGATCAAGTACATTTTATCTTTTAAACTACAAGGGTGGCGAACAGGCATACGGCCCACCTGATATTAAGCAGTTACCAAAGCCTATAGACGCTAGCAACACCAGAGGCATTATTCGCGCGTCGCCATCTTCAAGGAAAGGGATAGGAGGTGGTGTAAATAGTAATAGTAATGGGTTGTAAATAAGAGTTAATGGTAACTTGCTATCTGCTTTTAAAAAACAAAAAAGCCTCACGCCTGTATCCCCAAAGGGGTAAGCAGAGGTGTTTGGTTCGCCAGCTATGTTTAAGTCCCACGTGATAGGGGGCCTAGTGCCGTCTACCGAGTCCGTTTCCAGAACCCGGGCTGCTACTGAGAATTTTCCTTTTTACGAAAAAGCTCACATTACCCGACTGGGACCGAACCCGAGACTCCATGATCATCAAGCACTCACACTACCGCTGCACCACCGAAGTAGTTATCAGTTTATCTGCTTTTATTATGCCTGTATATCTATATTCTTTGCTTTATAACAATCAATAAAATTCGTGTGCTTCGTTATAGCTACTCATACGTTATAATCATAACTCGTTACTATACCACTTTACGAGTACACGGTCACCCTCAGAACCTCGTTCTGGGCCCGTAGAATATAACTTGCTAAATCGTATCGACATCGCATCGTGTCATTGTCATAGGTTGAGAGATCACCGAGATTGGGTGAACGATTATTGCGACATCACGAGTCTATGTCTCTACCAATCACAAATAATACGATTTTGTAAATCACTTTCTAAGGGGTCTGGTACGTGAATTAATTTAAGTACCTCAAAATCAAAACCTTGTGCAGTCATTGAGAATGTTTTACTGGCATAAGTATCCATCATAGCACCATACTGCTGTACTTTAGCCTCGTGGAACAGGCTCTTTATATTAACACCTCATTCACCAAGTCGACATAATATGTACATCCTAAATTTAATCTACTTGCCGATTATAAAATAATATTTCCAATGATTCACGATGATTTCAGTACAGCATTCTCCCAAAATAAAATCTTGAGATGTTTATTAAATAAGCTAATTTTAGAAGAATCTTGATAAAATATGTTCATTTATTGCCGAGCGGTCCTGAGGATGGCCTCGTCTAGAGACCAAACACGTGTCGAATTTGTGTTCGGATTTTTGCGGAATATTGCAACATTGTGGTTCTAAGAGTCCTGCCATATCGCATGGTTGCATCGCATTGGTGAGATCTTTTGTGATTATCGTGCTCTACTATTATCACATTCTCCTCTATCTGCGAGAGTGCAGATTGGCAATCTTAAGTTATTTTGTGTATGTCCAAAGATAATGCGTGGGTAAGCGGTGGGCTCTCCTCCTAAAATATCCATTCTATAATAATAGCAATGGACTTCCGCCAAGTGTCGCCTTATTCAATTAATTATGTTAAATATGGATGTAAAAATTACTGACTACAAAATGTTTGCAAAGCCTAGTGAACTCTCCACAGTCTATAGGGTCTTGGGGCGCCGACCTCTTGCCCCCGGTCCAGTCACGGCTGAAGGTGATCTGCGCTGACACCAGCGCCGCTGCTAGTAGCCATGCCATCACGCACAGACGCCTGCACAAAAAAAAAAACTATAGGTACTTAAAATTTTTGCACTATTTTATTGCTTACGATTGCACACTTCTTCACAATATTCACCATCTGGAAGGTGGTAATCAATAGACTCAGTCTAATGCCAGGAGCACAAACCAAGAGAGACCGGGAGAGGTTCGGCTATCTATACTTAAGTAGTTAAGTAAGCAGAGAGAAAAGAGTGCCAAAAGGCTCTATTCTTGTATACATCGCTCGCTTCCTCAACATTCATAATTCTCTTCATACACGCTCGCCGGTTTCTACGTACGCTGGTCTACGGAAGCTGCTACTTCCGTATCCCACCATGCATCACCTTTCACTTTCCTATGCTTCTTTGAGCTTCCACATACTTCTTTCGCTGTATCTACCATACTATCTTTCAATACTCTTCAGCATTCTTCTATATCCAATTCCGGCTGACTTGCCACCATCAGCCGTTCACGAAGATAGAGGTCCGTGTCGACAGTGGGACCCTGTAGGTTCTTGTGTCCAGTATTTTGTTTCGGAGGCGACTTTCTACCAGGATTAAACAAAAGATTGTGGCGCTACCTGTGGTACGGCTTAGACCCGACAAAACGTTCTCTTGCCTTGTAGGATGCGTATTTGTTTGATGAGAGAACATACCTACTATTCTTATAAAAAATAAACGAAATAAGTTTACATACAGACAAACTTACGCCTGTTTCCCGAAAGGGTGGGCAGATCATTTGTCATAAAATGACCCTTCTTTATCCACCTTTTTTTGCTTTTTATGCTGTCAGAAAGTAATTAATTATTTAAGATAAAACTACGTTTACGAAATCTATCGCGTTTACTTGATTTTACTTGGACCTTGGACGTCTATCATCTAAGTCCACCCGTGATCATGAATGCTGTAAAGTATTCGAAACGTCGGGATAGGAGTAAAATCAAGTAAACGCGATAGATTCCGTAAACGTAGTTTTATTTCAAAATGTGTAACATTCGCGTAAATATCAGAAAGTATAATTATTTAAGTTTATTACTGAGAAGAGGCCCAGTAAATTATCGCAATCACAACCACTTAAATTGCATGTTAGATTATAAAGATAGTATTAATGTTAATTATATAACATTGCTTAAACCTAAAACTTATTAAATAAGAGCTCTTTATTTCTAAATTGGGGATGAGCCACTGATAGTCGAAATACAGGCGCTGCCTAGTTCGGCTACAGAAGCTAAATTCATTTTATTTTATCATAGTTCTTAGAATATCTCACATTTATAAACTATAACATGTATTAAGCTTTTTTGAACAATAAAGAATTAATTAATATTAAAAGCGCGAGAGTAGGTACCTATATTAAACTCGCAAAGGTAATATGTATGTAGTATCTTAGCGCACATTGTTACGATTGGTTAGTAAATCTGCTTATTAGCTAGCTATAAACACCCGACAAAACCCGTTTTAGTAAAAAAAATATATATATGTGTCAAAAACGAAAAATAAAAATAAATGTTTGATAAGCCGTTTGTTTGCATTCCATGCCTTTTTGATGTGAAACATCTAATGCGGAGGAAGGGTAAAATCAGCTGTTAGCGTGGCGACGCTTTTATTTTACTTGTCCTGTTCAAATCTTGCAAGTAAAATTTGACACACTTCCCGGTTTCCGATTGAGCTCAAATTTTACTCGCATAATGTAGGTATATCACGTGACAATGCAATATTATGATGACATGGAGCTGATCTGATGATGGAGCTGGAAGGTGGGCATAGGAACTCTATAATGAAACGGCGCAACCCCATCGAGTTTAGGCTCGTATGATTCGTCTTGAAGAGTACTTTGTCTCTAGATGGTATCCAGGGTCTGATGATGGAGCCGGAAGGTGGCCATGCGAAACTCTGTAATTACATGGCGCAACTCCATCGAGTTAAGGCTCGTTTGAAATGTCTTGCCTTGTACCCCAGACCTAGATGATATCCAGAGTCTGATGATGGAGCTGGAAGGTGGCCACAGTAACTCTGTAATGAAATGACGCAACCCCATCGAGTTTGGAATCGCTTGATTCGTCTTGACGAGTACTTTGTCTTTAGATGGTATCCAGGGTCTGATCATGGAGCTAGAAGGTGGCCATAGGAACTCCGTTATAAAACGACATAGATCCATCGAGTTTGGGCTCGTATAATTCGTCTTGACGAGTACTTTGCCTCTAGATGGTATCCAGAGTCTGATGATATACCTGGAAGGTGGCCACAGTAACTCTGTAATGCAACAGCCCAAACCCATCGAGTTTATACTCGTTTGATTCGTCATAAGTCAAATTATGATAATTTTATTTCATTTTGATCTATATTTTAGCACTTGACATGCTCAGCTACTCTTAAAGTACAAATTATAATTTGTGAATAAGGAAAAAGAATATTTTAGTAATAATATATAATAATAATAATTTTATTTCTATTAAATAATTTCGATGTTTTCACATCTGGTAGACGTCCCGCGACGTCTAGATTTTTTGTTAAAGCGTGAAAAAGTATGTCTATTTTTTGTAATGCAATGGGTGATAAATGCTTACTTCCCTTAGAGTGGATTCGACCAAACTCGAATATATACAAGAATAACTATACCGAGAATAATCTATTCCACGATTTTATTCTCTTAGATAATCAACAGTCGTTTTTCCACGCCATCTGGCGTATCGCTTATACTTGGAATAGCTATTCGCGAATAGCGAAGTGAATGTAATACCCAGCAAAAAGAAATTGTTCTACAAACGGGACAGTGTATAGCTTAACTCATCTCAACTCTTATTTTTCGTATTATAGCGTGAGAAAGTAGCTGTCACACGCCCGAAACCGATATTGGTTTCGAAAAATGACAGCACAAAAAAGATGACGCCATTTTTTTTATTCTTGTATTAACTCCTTATTCGATGCTTATCGCTGGTATAGTGACTATTCCCAAATAGGCTCGCTATTCTTCGAATTGTTGTTGGTAAAATGTAAAATTGATTTATTCTCGAGTAAGTAGACATTTATTCTAGGAATAAAATGTATTCTTGTTTGGTCGAATCCGCCCTTAGTCGCCTCGTACGACACCCGTGGGAAAGAATAGGGTAGTGACACTTGTATTCTTAATCCGTCACCACACGGATAAAAATCTATCTATTTAATCTATGGGTCCTTACCAACTAAATAAACCCACCGTGTGCCGTCTCTCCGCCTGTATTGGCAGACCACTGGAACTGTGTGACATTATTTCAGTGGTTGCATTTCATGCCTACAAAAACACATTTTGAGAAATACAGACAAATTAGGTGCCTGCTTCATTCACGGATGAGTATGATTCATAAAAACGAGTAATTTCAAACATCTTCATTGTATTCTAATATGATCCACATTACTGGATTATATTCTCACACGTATGGGGTCGTTAAAACACACCCAAATTGTAGACTCGTAAAAATCATAATTTACTTTATCACCTGAAAGCTATTAAATGCAGTACTAACACACAAGTAAAAAAGAAAAATTCTCAGTAGCAGCCCGGAAAAAACTAGCGAACAATAGGCGTGTAATACACGTCTGCCTACTCCTTGGGAGAATACAGGCGTGATGCTATGTTTTTCCGTTTCTTTACTCGTGTGGTACTAGACCCCGGTAGAGTGACGAGTGCGACTTATTTAAAATTAGCCATTCTCAGGAACATCACGAAGCCTGTTGTGTTACCGTGGCCTATAGACGGCAATAGGGTTGTCTCTTATCACGTTCGGACTAAGTAATATAGGTGTAATTTGGGTATATTACCTACACCAAAGAGCTCAAAAGGGCACTTGAACTGATATTCTTCAATTACAGCCTTCTTTATCTAGTTATTTTATGCTGAAATATACTTAGGTACCTGATACCTATAACTATTATAAAACTGTAACAGAGCTGTGTCTGTACATTCACAATATTTCATAAAAATTTACTGTATTAGGCTATATAGCCGTGTCTGAACACAAAACTATATTTTTTAGATTTTTTTGTCTGTTTACCGGTTAGTCTGTTTTTTGTTTGATCGCGCATCACGCCTACCTTTTTTTTCTTTTTTTTTGTTTAGGCGGGAAAAAATGTACCTAACCGCACACCCCATCGTTCGGGGCAACGAACAGGGTAGTGTGGGGCCCTCACCCACTAAAGAAACCCGCCGTGTGCCGTCTCTCCGCCTTTATTGGCGGGCCACTGGAACTATGTTACATTCCTTCAGTGGTCCGCCGGCGGCTTACCCTATCGGGTACCCTCTACAGAGCGACGCACCCGCACACGGAGCGTCGCACTTTCACGGGAGGCCTTGCGGGTGGCGGACGTTCCCCGGTCCCTCCACCCGCAGCCTCAGCTAGGGCGGCATTAGGCGCAAATACTAACGCCTGCGGCGCCCCAGTCTCTGGCGGCGGTTAGGGTCTGCGGAAGAATCAGCCTCCCTAGCCCTCTCCGCCGCTTCCTTCCACGAGATAACGCTTCACGCCTACCTACTGAACGGATTTTATGCAACTTTTTTATTTAACAGCTGATAAAACTTAAAAGCTGGTATACATTTTAACCTGCTAATATATCGGGATCCTGAGATATATCTAACCTAAAATTGCTCCGCTGTAGCAAAAACCTAGTTAATAATTAATACGATTAAATAAAACACCTGACTATAAACTTATTAACATATTGAGAGGTAGGTATCACAATATAGATAATATTAAGACGCCTGTGTGGTGATGGACTAAGTATACCAGTGTCACCACCCCATTTTTCCCCACGGGTTTCGTACGGGGCGACTAAGGAAAGTAAGCAATTATCAACAATTACTGGTGGTAGGACTGGGTACCAAATGGAAGTACTCACTTGCTATCGGGCCCGAACGGGTTGGTACCACCATATCCCGTGTGACCGGCCATGAAGCACATCAGTGTGTTTTGGTTGTAGCAGGAGATAGACATTTATTCTTTAATTTTATATCTGTGAAATGAAATGGTGACCAGTGGCTTGACAATATCTATTCCCGGTATAGTTCAGAGTCATGGACTCATGAGCGACGGATGATCAGATGGGCCGTGGCTCATCTGCCACCATAGGCAATAAAAAAAAAGATGCAATAAGACCTAGGGTATAATCGAAAATAAAAAGTTTGTCCGTCAAGCTCGCGTAACAATGCATTCGCAGTAGGTAGGCGGCACACGTCCAGTCTTTTGTCACCGGATAACAACACAGAATCACTGTCGTATTAACTTAAATTATTATCGCCTGTTAAATAAAGTAGAATCAAAATAATAAGTATCATCTTTATCTAACTTGGTATCTTGTTTCACTGGTCAAATCTGTGTAGACCTCCGATTTTGTCTATATCAGTGGTTTTAACGTATTAGAAGTTTGTATAGTACCACCATTATAATGTCTTAGTTTATGAAATATGTACTAGCTTCTGCCGGCGACTTCGTGTGCGTCTACCTCACAATTAGGTCAAAATACTATTAGTATTTTTACGCTATATCACATTATTTTCTATTTCAAATTTTCACACTTTGTGTTTTTATACAAAAACAAAACATAACATCACGCCTGTATTCCCCGAAGGAGTAGGCCGAGGTGCATTACACACCCACAACTCGCCAGCTACGTTTAAGTCCCACGTAATAGGGGGCGAGCCTATTGACGTCTACCGGGCACATTTCCAAACTTACTTTTTATTACGAAAAATCTCAATAACGTTGCCCGACCCGGGGATCGAACCCGAGACCTCATGATCAGCAGTCGCTTACACTGCCGCTGCACCACAGAGGCAGTGTTTTTATATCACATTAGTTATCTCTATAAAAAACAGCTACCCCTCAGGCACCATATATTTATTTCGGGATAAAAGTAGCCATAAATCCGAATCTGGTTTTCGACTACCTATTAGAGATGGGCCGAATGTGATTTTAACCGAATACGAACTTCGGCCGAACATCCGGTAAATATATAAAATTTCTCGGGAATAACATGTCGTGTTCTGTGTGTATTTTTTTATGAAAGACAACGTTGCAAGACAATAAAAAACAGTCAGTATAAGCATGTCAAAGTATTTCCAATTATTAGGTTTGTTGATTCATAGACTTGGTTTGAGAAAAAATCTAATTAATTTATCTTTAATAATTATAGCTTAACGTACTACAACTGACCATGATTAATATCTTTAGAGTATTGTTATAATATGTGACCGACGAGTATGTGACTTATTTTACAGTTACGACAGATTTAATGGAAACCTTACCTTTTTCTTTTACCGAATGTTCGGCATTTAAAACCGAATTTCGGCCGAATGCCGAAGTTCGGTTCAAGCCACCGAAATTCGGTTAAACCGAATGTAAAACTAGTTTCGGCCCATCCCTACTACCTATACAATTCTACTAGCCTTTGCTTGCGGCTCCGCCGCAACCAAAAGCTAGTTTTTAGGTTGTATCTCAGGTTCCCGATATAGTAGCGGGATAAAATGTATACCAGTTGTTTAGTCTAATCGAGATCTATCAAATAGAATAAGTTGCATCAAAATCCGTTCAGTAGTTTTTACGTGATGCGCGAACAAATAAACAGATAAACAGACAAAAATCTAAAAAAAATGTTTTGTGTTCAGACACGTCTATATAGTCTAATACAGACATTTTTTCTCAAATATCTTAAATGTACAGACACAGCTCTGTTACAACTTTATAATAGTAGGTATAGATGATGATTGGATGAGTATTTACTGCGTGAAAGCGTAACAAACATACAAATGTGTTATCAAATGTATAATATCAGTAAGTTCTGTGATTCGGTAATTATGGAATGAATTGAAATAATAACTTTCATAGTTTGCATTATCTCAACTAAAAATATTTTAAAGTGCAATTTTATTTTAGGAAAAGAATACACTACAGACAGTTTAATCACGCTATCTGAGTATATGACTATAACTACCAAGCACTTATCCGCGTCTAATTTAGCACTAAAAAGCTCTTTTTTCATCAGCAGTGCTTATAACAACGTCATGATTAAATCCTTACTAATATTCTAAACGCGAAAGTTTGTATGTTGTCGCGCTTCATCTCCAAGGAAAGGGATAGGAGGTGGATAGGGTGGATGATAAGTAGATGATAGGAAGGATAATAAGGAGAGGATAGAGATGGGGTACCTATGGGCCTCCGGCGCTCTCAATCTCAATACGACACACAACGGTAACTTAAAATAAACTAAATATAATTTTTATTTCGCACAAATCTGAGTTGTTAGGTGACTGAAAATGATATGCTTATAATCTTTAAACAGAGTATCTTCAGACCAACGAATTAAAAAATATGAATAAAAAAAGTGTGATGGATCCCACACACTTACCTATATTTTGTCGTAATTAAACCCAAAACTCGCCACTGGATCGTCACATAAAACAATTAGCCATCATATACCTATATGAAGACTTTGTAATGGGACTGAAAATTCTTATCTATGGCTTTACTTTTGTAGAAGAAACAGAATTATGGGTTATCTATGAGCTAGGCTTGTACACCGGAACATGTGCCTTAATTCTAATAACTCACTGTCTAATTAATTCGAATCATTAAAGTGCGTACAATCCGAAAGTTAAACTAGTTTCACAATGGGATAACAGTAACTGTCTTCGAGTATTTTAATTACTTTGAATTCACTACTTATGTTTAATTTTAGCTAAAAAGACCTACTTAATGATGTACCTACTGTTATATTGACTTGAATTATAAGCCATTTTTTATACTACGTGGGTAGCAAAGAAGCATACGGCCCACCTTTTTTTTTTGTTTAGGCGGTAAATAATGTCTCTAACCGCACACCCCGTCGTTCGGGGCAACGAACAGGGTAGTGTGGAGCATACGGCCCAACAAATAGTACGCGGTTACCGTAATATATAGATGCTAGCAATACTGAGGCATCACTCGCGCTTTACCATCTCCAAGGAAAGGGATAGGAAAGATACTAAGGAGAGCATAAGAAGGATAATATAGAGAGGATAATAAGGAGAGGGTAGGGAGCTTGGGGCTCCGGCGCTCTCTCTCACCATACGAAACAAAGCGGTAGGAGTACCTAACGTTGTTTCACAGCGACCTTAGCGAGTAAATACGAGTACATTTTGGGATAAGTAAGGCCCTACAACTAGACCCCAAAATTATTGCTCTTTTGGAAGCCTAAATCCTATCAGTACCTACTAAAGTTTTGCTGTTTTACTTCATCAGACCAAGTAAAAGATACCCTAATATAGGTACATTAAACACAAAGTGGAAAATGTGAAATCGAAAATAACAGTCAATTGAATTGGCAAAGCATCTGGACGGTATCCAGGAGATGCAGGTTCAAATCCTGCTTGTGACTGTTATTTTCGATTTCACATTTTCCACTTTGTGTTTAATGTATATGGCTAAGCATGTCAAATGCTAAAAATATATATAAAAATATCTAAAAAAGATACCCTCAACCAAAATAATATCGCTTACAACGGAATGTATTCAGGACGCTAGTACCAATTGGCGACCTCACAAATTACTGATACGAAGAAAGGGTGCAAATGATGTCTTTCAACGAACTCAGTTCTCCTGAATATTTTCAGAAGACATCACCGCAACCGTAGATTAAATATTTATCCAGATGGAATGTCACTCTTATAAACGTCATAAAAATCGGGCGGGAATTATTATGCTAGTGTGCGTGACAGCTGTCATTACGCTTGTGCAATTTGTGTTTGTGTGCGTGCGTAATGATACCAGTTTCATTTGTGGTATTAAATTATGGGAAATTATATTATCATAAATGCAAGACATTCTTATACTACAAAATGTTTCGTAGGTATATAGTCAATTATCTCTTTCTATTTAGTCTCATAATCTTAATATAATTATACTATATAAAAAATATATACTATATATAACTTCTTCTTTAATGAGAATACTACTATAACCCACGATAATTATAAATTTAAAAATGTAAGCAATCTTCATCATTAAAATAAATAATAATATTACAAATAGTAGTATTGTAATTAATTCCGAAAATGACGACTATGCAGCTTTATGGATCCATTAAAAACACTAATAATTATGTTAGGTAATGTTTCTATTACTCTCTATCTTTAAAATGTCATCAACTTTGCAAGATTACGCGGGAAATTTAAGTTCATAAACTGGTATCACATAAAAAAAATGAACTAAAATTAATTTCTTTTCGGAATATTTAAATGACTTATTTAGCCAGTTATTGTATGAAATAATGTTACTAACCGATGATAAGAAATATCTTTAGTGCTCATTTTCCGATTTTTGTAGTTTCAGCACAATTTAAATACACATGTTGACATTTGAAAGGACATACTAATGCTCCTAGGTACGACCTTGTCAAGTGACGTCACGATTGACACTAACAGCAATAGAACAGCATTGGTATGAAAAGTTCACCCCAATTTTTTTTGACGCGTTTACAACGCCAAGGCTCCATCTAGAAATATAATTAATCTAAGACCGCAACACTAGGCGTCCTTGTGTCACGTGACATTGAAAAATATACGAATAACGAACAACTGCCTGTACTAAATCGAACCCACTTTAGAAAGAAAGAAAAGTTTATTGCAACGAACAGTACAGCAGGTTATGGTTGAACATAAAACGTAAAATAAAAAACATGGCGAAAATACTCGTTACAAAAGGACTCTGACTCAGCATTTGCATGTTGTAAGAACCTGCGCTGATCTACCGTCAGACCGCTGTTGTGACGTCATACAAGCCATGTGGATGCGTGTAGCATGGGATTATTTTATTCTGTTCTTCCGTACGGCTACAGCCTAGAATGACGAGTAAAACACGTGGTATATTATTAGTTATACCTATAGCCGTGTGCCGTGTAGCCGTGTGGCCGTGTGGGGCCGGCTTTAGAATTGTCCCACCCCTTTCCACCCATGGGAGTCGTAAGAGCCGACTGAGGACCCGGGGGAGTGGACAGCAGCACTCCTTCGAGTATTAACAACATCCACTGCGATCGCCAACCCGCCTGCCAAGCGTGGCGATTACGGCACTATCCCCATTCTTGGGAAGGCCTATATCCAGCAGTGGCCGTTAAAATGCTGATGGATGGATACCTACATATTATATATGATAACTAATAATAGTCAGTTTAAAAATAGGCCTTTTTATTCCGTAATTTTTAGCTTTTCGCAAATTTATTATTATTTATACCGTCCTTTTTCTAAGGAGTTGAATGAAAGGGAATGTAAATAATCAACAAGCCTTTTTAAATAAACCCCTCCTTCTTATTAAAACTGTGTATTACTTTTTAATAATCATTATCCTGAAGGATAAGGTACTTTTAGACTAAATACAAACACTTTAATGTAGTGAGCATTGGTGTACGCGCTAGTGACCTATTTATTTGATTGAAAGAGTCATAGGCCAGTGCCGAAAGCCTTTGAAAACGGTAAAAAGCGAAAAAGAAATAGAACAGGATGAAACCCATTAGAAAAGTAAGAAAATATAACAAAAATAAAAAGAAAAATAATTTACGGGCGATTTGAGGTCGGGAAGAGGGTGGGGGTGAGCTTTTAAGGGTGAAAATCGGTTTATCACGTTTTCCGGCAAAATTAAAAGTCCTATTGAAAAAAGTTAAATGGCAAAATTGTAGGTAATAAAAAGATCTACAACTTTTGTATCAACACATTTTTCATAAAACCTCAAAATTTATGCGAAAAATCTGCCACAAGACGAAATATTTTTTCACGAAATTTGGTGAAAACTTACCTTAAAACACATTTGTAATTTTTTTTTATGCTAGTTATTTATTTTTCAAAAAATGGCTTCGCTTTTTAGTTAACAGTGCGGTGTCTTAATTTTCTAGTTAGTCGGAGGAAATATTTTGATATATTTTTCAAGCAGTTGACATGCTCCTGCTCGTGTCTGTTATTTTTGATATCACACATTTTCTAAACAGACTAAAACTAAAAACATGTTTTGTGTTCATAGACGCCAAAACAGCCTGATACAGTATGTATTTTGTTTCTCAAATATCTTTAACTAAATTTTGTCAGCGACTTATTTTTTCCTCTTATTTTGATTAAATATCAAAAAGTGAAATTCTCACGTCAAAATATCTGCTTTTTGAAAAAAATCTGTGTGCTTTTGGTTCGTTGAAATCTCTACTTTCTGATGGTATAAAAACATATACATTAGGTACAATGGAAAATTTTCTCAGAAAATGCAAAAAAGCGAAATAACTTTTTGTTAATCCTTATGTAAAATATTGAGCTATTTATTAAAATTTACACTTTAAACACTCAAAAAATTTAAGTTTCCATGTTACATTGATAAATTAAAAAAAAAAATGAATGATGATGAATGAAATCCATGAAACAGAGATTGCATTTAATAAAGATCTCCTTAAGAAGGATCCCAATAACGCGTTAAAAAAATTTAAACATACAATTAAAAGACACAGACAGACTGACAGATTCAGAACAAGCATTTGTATGTCACACAAATTATTGTTTTAGTAGGAATAGAATCAACAACACTCGGCACAGGATCTAAATCTAAACCGCTGGGTCTATCAGTACATTCAGCTTAGTTCAGTAATGCACTACCGTTTTAGGTTATAGCTCAGGTTCCCTATATAGTAGAGGAATAACGTAAAGCGGTTTCCAAGTCTAATCAAGAGATTTAAAAAAAAAGAGGTTTCATCAAATCTGTTCAGTAGTTTTCTTCAAATAGGCTAACAAAAGAAGAATTATTTTCAGACTAACTAAAAAATATAGACGGAGCATTACGTACAATCCAGTGAATCCATATAAAATCATGCCAAACTTGTAATACAAACAAAACCATGCCAAAACGAAATGTTATAAATCACGAGTGTTACCAGAGTACGATTTAAAATTACCCCAAATGACTTGACGATTTTGGTACGTACGTTATATATACATGAATACGTCGTCAGCGCCATAATATTCCCTATATGATTTGCTATAAACTTACTTTATACCTTTATTTATGTTTTATGCATAAAACTTTAAAAAAAATACTTACTTAAATTATAGATATTATTTCTTTCCGGGGACAATAGATACGTTTCACGTACACATCTTTCAAAAAATGGCTTCACTTTTTAGTTAACAGTGCGGTGTCTTAATTTTCTAGTTAGTCGGAGGAAATATTTTGATATATTTTTCAAGCAGTTGACATGCTCCTGCTCGTGTCTGTTATTTTTGATATCACACATTTTCTAAACAGACTAAAACTAAAAACATGTTTTGTTTTCATAGACGCCAAAACAGCCTGATACAGTATGTATTTTGTTTCTCAAATATCTTTAACAAAATTTTGTCAGCGACTGCATCCACGCGGACTTCATAGTACCTACGTCGCTCTCTGACACTCTCAAATAGGGTTGCCACCTTTTGTTTGTGAAAATAAAGTACACAGGTTATTAAAAGTAGGAAAAAAAGAGTACATAGTACCAAAATAAAGTACGATTTATTTTACTCTATCTTTTTACTTAATTGCATTACTTTTAGCAATTTTTAACAGTAAAAATTATTTGTGTATAAGGAAAAAGAGATTTTTTTGTACTAGCGGGAAACGAACCCGCATCTTTTGCAATCTGGGGAAGTGCTCTAAGCCATTGAGCTGTCGTACAGACCTATTCGGTTAACTCAATTTCCTCATCACATTTGTCTTTACGACCAACGCCATCTATCGGAATGCATTTACATGCATCAATCCAATATAGCAAGTTTAATTTTTCTTTACGACCAACGCCATCTATCAGACAAATGTGATGAGGAAATTGGGATAACCGAATAGGTCTATACGATAGCTCAGTGGCTTAAAGCACGTCCTCGGATTGGAAAAGACGTGGGTTCGATTCCCGCTCGTACAAAAAATCTCTTTTTCTTTATTCACAAATAGTTTGTACTTTAAAAAGTAGTGGAGCATGTCAAATGCTAAAACAATATAGATCAATTTTTTTTATCAGTTTTGATATACCTATTTATATATTTTAAAGCATGCATGACATGCATAGCCATATAAATTTACACAAAGTGTGAAAATGTGTAATCAAAATCGAATCGTCAAAAATCGAATCACGTTTGCTCGTGACTGTTATTTTCAATTTTATATTTTCACACTTTGTGTTAATTTATATGTCTAAGCATGTCAAATGCTTAAAAACATCAGAATATCATGTAGAACTATATACTTAGATTATATAACTTGTTTAATGAAGAAATTTATCCATAAAGACAGTCCATATTATTAAGTTTTAGCAGATTTAAAATTTCCACTTATATAGACAACAACATTATCAAATTCGACATTACTTAAATTTATTTTCTAATGGCAAATAACTAGCTTGTGTCATTAAAATGAATTATACTAGTCAGTTCAGGTGAAGACAAATTTTGAATATAATTGTAACAAATCACAAAACAAACAAGAAGTTTTCATACTGATATTGACAAAATGACAATGTTTAATACAGGATAGGTTGCATTTAAAAATGAGCGTTAACAAGGCGACCGGCACTCTAGAGGGAAGCTATTCGGCAACAATCGATACCGTCATCCAGCCCAATAACTCTATCGTTCTGTTTTGGGCAAATAAAGTATTTTCGCGTACTTTATTGTTCTCATAAAGTATAGAGTACAATTACCATAAATAACGTACAATACTTTATAATAAAGTACGGGTGGCAACCCTACTCTCAAACATCTCTATGCAATAATAGCAATCACACAAAAACTACTTTACCGGGATAAAAAGTTACCTATGGACTTTCCTAGGCTCCAGAATTTTGTGATGAATGGTTCAGTAGTTACGACATGAAAGCATAACAAACAAATAAACAAAAAAAAACTCACTTTCGTTTTTATAATATTACTTATTAAAGAAGTAAAGACAGCTCAGTTACAGCTTTACCACGCTATCTGCCTTGCGGGGTAGGCAGAGAGAACAGAGTGCCAAAAGGCTCTTTTCTTGTATACTTCTCTCACTTCCCCAACATTCATAACGGATGGGGAATTTTATTACATTAAATCATATGATTGCCCGGAATGCCTTCGAATTCAATATAAGAAATACGTGAATTTCTGCTAATTTACAAGCTTACTTTTATAGAGATTGAAACTATCAGTATTACGGCATCGGTAACATGTTATCGATATGTCATTATTGGGAAAGGTAAAAGCATTGCCTGAGTTTGTTTTAGTAAAGGTTTATATTAATTTATATAATATATATTTTTTTTAAATTAGAAATATATAATTTTGATATTTTCATATATTTTTTAAGCATTTGTCGTCGTGCATCATCGTGATATTTGCTCGGGACTGCCAAAATGGACGATATTCCACGAGTTGCAGATTTAAAATCCTGCTCGCGACTGTTATTTTCATTTGGCATTTTCGCACTTTGTTATAATGGGATTATTAGAAAATCAAATGCGAGCCTCGTGTGGTCCTTTACGGTGAAATAAAAGAATGTTCTCTTATATACATGAATGACGTAGGTGGCCTCATTGATCCTGCTGAAGACGTCTTTGGAATAGGTGTTAAATCTGAACGGCTTTTCCAAAAATATATAAAAGACAATATGTTTCAAAATAAGCAAATGCCTTGTAACCTGTAAACTTGTTATAAATACTTGAAATTCCTATGTGTGATCCGCCAGCGATGACCAATCATAAATACTTATTAACAAAATTAATAAATTAATCGAAACTTATTTAAATATAAGATAGCAATATGAAGCAAAATTACAGAATAATTCTAAAGAAAGTTTAAGACATTTTTACAATAAATTAGTTTAAAATAGTTTTTTTTTAATTAGTTTTCTTTGGCGGAAAATAAAAACCAAACTAGGTATGTACTTTTATTTTAGTTTCATTTCCTCGAATATTAAATTTATTTGAATTTACTTTGGAACTGGTAGCACTAAAACAACACAATATGTGTCGATAAAGTCGCGTTTAGTGAATGTCCCAGCACTATTTGAAGTGCACACATGCACATTACACGCAGACTGGTACGTGTCATTTTCGGTGTCGTCATAATTACTGTATAGCCGATCTAGATGGTAGTATTATCTATACCAGAGGTCTCCAAACTTTGAAGCCTTAGGGCCATAATAATTTTTTCAGTATGTTCCAAGGGCCAAAACACATTTACATAAATCTCATTAGTGTTTTTTGGTTTACTGATTCATTTCAATTTTTTTTATTGCTTATTATGGCAGATAGACTAGCCACGGCCCACCTGATGGTAAGTGGTAACCGTCGCTCATGAACTCAACTATACCGATAGTAGTCAAACCGCTGCGCACCATTTAATTTCTGAGATGTGAAATGAAAGAATAAACGGCTATCTTCTGCTACAGCCAAAACACATTGACGTGCTTCATGACCGGTCACATAGGAGACGGTGGTACCGACCCGTTCGGGCCCGATAGGAAGTGAGTACTCTCACTTAGTACCCAGCCCCACCAGTAATGCAATGGGTGAAAAGTGCTTACTTCCCTTAGTCGCCTTATACGACACCCGCGGGAAAGATGGGGTGGTGAAACTTGTATTCTTAGTCCGTCATCACACGGACAATTATTTGTTTACAATGATTAAGCTTAGATACTTGAGTTAAGTTTTCTGCGCCATCATTTCTGTTCGGTTTTATTTACTTGCAAGGTAAAATTTAACCTTTTACCTTGCAAGTAAATAAAACCGAGTAATTATCATTCTGTTTTCTTCTTCAACTTATCACAGCAATAGTAACAACAATAAGACATTGGGTGTCTGTTGATTATACTAGTCTTAAGCTATCGTGGGCCGGATCAATGGCACTGGCGGGCCGGATTTGGCCCGCGGGCCGTAGGTTGGAGACCCCTGACCTATACTAATGTCTAAAAAAATCTATAAAGTGTCGGTTTTTTTGTTCGGTTATACTGCAAAAATTAATGAATCGATCGGAATAATACTTATACCATAAGAAGCAGCGTGTTTAATTATGCGGAACCTGTATTTTTGATGTGAAACCTCTAATGCGGAGGGATGGTAAAACCGGCTGTTAGCGTGGCGATGCTTATCTTATAGCGGGATAAAATGTATACTAGTATTATATAAAATCTGCGAGCCTTACAGATACGTACAGATGATATCCCCTAGACGAGGTAACTCAAGTGATACACAGACAGAGATAGATAAAATAAATATTTATTTTATGGAGATAGCCCTTTTTTTGGTTATGGTGAGAAAACATCTACCTAAATGCACACCCCGTCGTTCTGGGCAACGATCAGCAGATAATGTGGGGCCCTCACCCACTAAATAAACCCGTCGTTTGCCGTCTCTCCGCCTGTATTGGCGGGCCACTGGAACTATGTTACATTCCTTCGGCGGTATCCCCAGTCACCGAATCACGCGATGTATTTTTTTAGAATTATTAATACTCGTACATACTTAGGTACTTTAAGATTGAGTTTCTTTCATTATTTTTTACTTTTTAAAGGGAACTCAGGTTATTGTGTCGGAGGTTTTTTTAAAAATTAAATTTTGAATTTAATTTTTATTTTATACTTTTTACCTATAGGTACACACTTATTATAATGTAGATTTTGTTAAGTTGTTAATACATCGATTTTGCGACCCTACTTGGGTAAATTTGCTGACATTCGGATTTCCATCCTCATTTTCTCCCCACCACATATATTTGCAGATTTTGGGTATTTTCCCCACTTTTACCCCCAGGAGTTTTTTCAGGGCTCAACCGATTTTCATTGAACATATTATTTTGTAATGTGCGCGTGATGCGCTTTCATTTGAGACCCCACTCGGTTATATTCTAGTCTAGCACGGAAATCTTATCTAAATAGGTACTAATATTATTCATTGCTTTTTAGTTCCTGGGTGCATTTGAAGGCGGCTTTTTTTTTAATTGTTTTATTTTTTGCTTTTTACTGTTTTTTTATAAAATAGGTTAGGGTAGGTTGTACACGACAGGGGCCTCCCCGTCCCTAAACGAAAAAATATCAGACTAAACGAAATTTTATGCCCAAACATACATAAAAAAAATATAAACATCCGAATTGAGAACCTCCTTCTTTGTTTGAAGTCGGTTAAAAATACATATTAATGGTAATAATGATAGCGCTTATAAAAATGAAAATAAATTACTACCGCGAAAAATTTGATTATTTTACAAATACATGGAGCCGGAATTACTACACGAAAATTGCGTCACTTATTTAAATCAAGGTTAATAATCGTCGCCATTAATATCCCATACAAAACTCCCATCCTGTATTTTTCCTCTTGTTTTTGTTAAGGCCGCAACAACGTAACTTTTTTTTCCTGTGGTACTGGGCAACGAACGTGCGAGTCCCTCACCCACTAAATAAGTCTGCCGCACTGTGTGCCGTCTTCGTCTAACCTATATTTGCGGACCACTGGAATTATATGAAATTACTTGCCCAAATCTTTCAGGCCTGCAGCTTTTCTTATTACCCACCCATCACAATTTTAAGCCGTAGTTATTTTCATATAAAATGTGTAGATAATTTCAGTAAGTTTGAGATATCTACATATACTTGGGAAATTGACTAACTAATTTGTATCTATGTTTTGGCCACTAAGCGGTCTTTAAGCGGCACCAACAGTATTTATGGAAAAATAATTGTTCTTTTAATCTATTTTCTATATTTATATCAGATATTTTTTTTACTTACCAAGCCATAATTAATTTATAATCATTAAAACCAAATGGCGCCAAAAATTTAATAAAACGCACATCAATGTTCTCACTTCTGAATTTAAATTCAGATGATTTTTTTTTGTTGTTAATCACGCAATATAAACCCTTTTAGCCACTCACCTACACTGAACTTTACTCATGTCACTGTTAGAGTTGTTGTTGCCGCGGTTTGTGGGTAACAATAGCCCGACAACTAGCTACTCTTCTTTATATACGAGGTGCAAATGCCTCGCGCACACTGCGCACACCTTTGATGTTAGGGATCAGAGATATCTACAGGGGTATACGAAGAACCAGGGATTAAGAATATCTGAAGGTTCTCACAACGTTCTAACCATGTTATGAGCCTTTTATATTTATATTTCAAGCACTTGATATGCTCGGCCATTTACTAGGACTATATTACATCACAATTCGCGTAAACAGAGCGCATAAGAATATAAGTAAATACTTTGGAAAATCCAAAAGTGCACGCCTCATAATCTTCATTTTTCACAATAAAATTGATTAGGTATTTGATAAGTAACTAATAATGTATTGGTCTTACTAAGTAGTTTTCAAAAAATCACATAGATAGCGCTAATTTCAAAAAGTACCTTCTCATGTCTTATACGCCATCTAGCGCTCATTTTAAGAAGTACTTCTACATTGGTCTATAGAAATAATTCTCACGAAATAAGGATAGCACTCGAGCGTAAATATTCACTATTTTTTTGTTTATTTAATAACAATTAAACCACATCGAATCAGACCGTGAAAAGTGATAGGGCTCTATTCGTAATCATAATAATTCGAAAACGAAAAAAAAGACTCGATTAGTAAAGTATTTTGGTCGTTATCGTGTTAACATATATTACCTACAACACGTGGACGTCCAAGACAGAATTCTTTCAAACAGTTTTTTACAAAACACAAACACAACATAGCATCACGCCTGTATTCCCCGAAGGGGTAGGCAGAGGTGTATTACACACCCTCGACTCGCCAGCTATGTTTAAGTCCCACGTAATAGGGGGCGAGCCTATTGACGTCTACCGGGCACATTTCCAAACTCCGGGCTGCTACTGAGAATTTTTCTTTTTAGGAAAAAGCTCAATAACATTGCCCGACCCAGGAATCGAACCCGAGACCTCATGATTAGCAGTCGCATACACTACCGCTACACCAGCGAGGCAGTTTTTTAACTAGTTTAAATAACAAAAATGGCATCAATAATATCATGAGTGTTAAAAATAGTGTTTGTTCTTTATATGTGTGTGTAGATATTATTTTACAAGTGCAATATATGATAAATAGATACATTTTAAGTTTGAAAAATCAGTTGTTCCGTGTAAAACGGGAGTAGTACCCACCTCAACGCTTCGCTTATAAGGCGTGCAATAACGCAACTGTATGGCATATTAATTACCTCGATGCAAAAATAGCTATACAACAGGATCCGACCCTTTTCCGGGGTAAAAACGGTTCAATAAATAGTCCAATTACCTATTTTTTTCGTTCGTACAAATCTTAGTAAGTAAATAAACTTAATATTGTGGTTACAATTAGTTCGAAAGGTTTCCAAAAGAGCATTTGTATAGACTTTAGAGGTCAAATGTTTTTTTTAATAACTAGCACAGACTATGGTGTTACAATACAAAATCCTTTAAATGTGAAAGAGAGTTTTTTCGTTTGTGTTTTGGTTAACATTTGTTGTTTCTACTGAACCAGTCATCATGAAATTTTGCAAACATATAGTATAGTCTGGAGTCCAGAAAAGGACAAAGGCTGCTTTTCATCCTGGAAAGATGAATGGTTTCCGTTGGATAGCTGTTTTTTGCATGATGTATTTATATTCTGAAGTCCACGCGGACGGACTCGCGGCAGAATCTAGTATCTAATCAAGAAATTTTATTTTAAGCTAATGTTTTTTTAATACGTAAAGAAGTTTTATTTTAAAAGCCAGATGCTTAGCTACTTATGCGTCGACAATACTCTCACAATGAGCACAATGTTATCTTTTATTTCATTAGACTCTTACTGCATTACTAATAAACGTTGTTTATACAATGTTTATTAGTAAGGGGGTTAAAGTACAATCACAAATTATATGTTACGAATCATTACAAAAATAGCTATCACTACATAATTGAATCCTTATCTATACTATTATAAAGCTGCAACAGAGCTGTCTGTACATTTAAGATATCTGAGAGAAAAATAACGTATTATGCTATTTAGATGTTTCTGAACACAAAACAATTATTTTTACCAGAAGTATCAATTAACGTAAGTGACAAACCACGGTTTTTTAGGAGAGCCAAAAAACAATTTTATTTTTTTAAATCTTTCTATAACTTTTTACTGTTTGCTCCAATTTTAATTGTGTCTAGAGCAAAGTTTCTTAGAATTTCATCTTTTTTCATGATATAAACACAAGATTTAGGAATGCCTAGTGGTTTAGAATATAGCATGTCCCTTACATTACAAAAATATGTTTAGTTGTGCCTTACGTTACTAATATTTAATGCGTAAACCGTCGAGTATACGTCATTCTATTGTAAAGGACTTTTACAGTGTTGCAATTTGATGTAACTATAGATTATATTAAATAGTAAGTTGTATAAAGTAGTATTTTAACACCGTGGAAATAAATTCTTTGCATAAATAATGTTGCTATGAACTAATATTAATGATTCAAATCAAAAGTTAGTTTCAGGTACATCATCACGTCCCTTGCAAGGTAGGCAGAGAGAACAGAGTGCCAAAAGCCTCTATTCTTGCATACATTCGCTTTCTCAACATTCATAATTCTCTTCATACACGCTCGCCGGTTTCGGAAACTCCTGACCACCTTCCTTCAATACATGATTGATTTGGTCTAGGTAGACGAGTCTCTGTCTCCCTCTGTATCTACATCCTTCCACTTTCGCATTGTATATCTTTTAACCAGTCCCTCGTCCGGCATTCTTTTCACATGTCCGTTTCGCATCTTTACTCCAATACTCCCTTTCATACCTACTCCCTCTCTTACGTCGTCGTTACGAAGTCAGCCTCACTCCACAGATTCTGCGCAGAGATCGCATTTCTACTTTCATGCTCCTTTGAATACCCAACTCTCGCTTCCATATAATAACGTTGGGGCAAGCACTGCGTTGTGTATTGCGACAAGTGCCTTTTGGCTAAGGTGATGACTGCCGAGAAGTTGTCCCCGACAAGTGCCTTTTGGCTAAGGTGATGACTGCCGAGAAGTTGTCCCAATGCTCTATTTCCCGCATTTACTCTTCTCTCTATATCAGTGGTGTATGTTCCATCCCTACATAATCCACATCCAAGATATACAAATTCATTCACTTGTGATACTTAACAACAGTTCTGGTTTCTCCGCTTTCAAAAACCATTATTTTATAAACTATAACATGCAGCCGTAGGCCCCTTTTCTCACAATCTTCAGTCATTACTTAGGGTTTGTAGGTCAGTCGCGGACTGCACTAATAAGACCGCATCGTAAGCATCTAGCAGTGAGTTAACTACTAAGTCACCCGTCTGAACTCCCACATTCATTTCATTCAAGTGTAGTACTCTGTAGACATATATCCAGATATATGATAAACAGTCTGGCTGATACAACGCAGCCCTGTTTAACGCCGATATTTACATTAAACCAGGACGACATTCCATCATTCAGCCGCACACAAGCTCTGCAGTCCACGTAGTTGGACTGCACCGCTTGCAACAGTCTACCGTTAATACCATATTCCGGCTAAATGTCCCAAAGTTCCTTTCGTACAACCGTGTCAAATGTTTTCTACAAATCCATAAAACTGCAGAAAACCCTCTGGCCTACAGCCAGATGCTTCTCCACAATGTTACACAAATAAAATACATGCATCCCCTTCTACACCTGAATGGATGATAATTGCTTACTTCCCTTAGTCGCCTCATACGACACCCGTGGGAAAGAATAGGGTGGTGACACTTGTATTCTTAGTCCGTCACCACACAGACAAAACTGACTGGCTGCCAAACTGGTCAAGCTTATTGGCTCTGTAGTTTGCAAAGTCATAACGTGACTCTTTACTGATGTGAAACATCTAATGCGGAGGGAGGGTAAAATCAGCTGTTAGCGTGGCGACGCTTTTAGTGTACTTGTCCCGTTCAAATCTTGCAAGTTAAATTTGACACACTTCCAGGTTTCCGATTGAGCTGAAATTTTACATGCATGTGTATATCGCGTGACTATGCAATATTATGATGACTTGGAGCTGATCTGATGATGGAGCTGGAAGGTGGACAAAGGAACTCTATAGTGAAACGGCGCAACCCCATCGGGTTTTAGCTCGTATGATTCGTCTTGCCGAGTACTTTGTGCCTAGATGGTATCCAGGGGCTGATGACGAAACTGGAAGGTGGCCACAGTAACTTTATAATGAAATGACGCAACCCCGTCGAGTTTGGACACGTTTGATTCGTCTTGATGAGTACTTTGTCTTTGGATGGTATCTAGGGTCTGATTATGGAGCTGGAAGGTGGCCATGCGAAACTCTGTAATTAAATGGCGCAACTCCATTGAGTTAGGGCTCGTTTGAAATGTTCTGACTGGAACTTCAGTCATAGATGAAAGCCAGGGTCTGATGATGGAGCTGGAAGGTGACCACAGTAACTCTGTAATGAAACGACGCAACCCCATCGAGTTTGGAATCATTTGATTCGTCTTGACAAGTATTATGTCTTTAGATGGTATCCAGGGTCTGATGATGGAGCTAGAAGGTGGCCATTGGAACTCCGTTATAAAGCGACATAACTCCATCGAGTTTGGCTCGTATGATTTGTCTTGACGAGTACTTTGTCTCTAGATGGTATCCAGGGTCTGACGATGGAGCTGGAAGGTGGTCACAGTAACTATGTAATGAAACTACGCAACCCTATTGAGTTTATACTCGTTTGATTCGTCTTGAGGAGTACTTTGTCAAGTTATGATCATTTTATTTCTATAAAGTAATTTCGATGTTTTGACATCTGCTAGACGTCCCGCGACGTCTAGTTTTTTTTTTTTAAACAAGTGCATGATATCTGCGCTTCTCCAATCCTTGGGAACGTGATACGTGACTGTTATTTTCGATTTCACATTTTTCACTTTGTGTTTAATGTATGTTGCTAAGCATGTCAAATGCTATAAATATATATAAAAATATCTAAATATTTATAGGGTTTGCGTCAGTATTAGGTAAAATCTTAATTGTAAAATTAAGTTTACCTGGTCGGAATAATGTATGAAAATACTTCCGACAGATGATGCAGGCGTCACCCAAAGACGTTAAGTATGAATGTGTTATCGAGATTAGCAGTCGGGAGCAAGGGTCACGATGGCTGAATTGGCAAAGCATCTGGACGGTATCCAGGAGATGCAGGTTCGAATCCTGCTCGTGACTGTTATTTTCGATTTCACATTTTTCACTTTGTGTTTAATGTATGTTGCTAAGCATGTCAAATGCTATAAATATATATAAAAATATCTAAATATTTATAGGGTTTGCGTCAGTATTAGGTAAAATCTTAATTGTAAAATTAAGTTTACCTGGTCGGAATAATGTATGAAAATACTTCCGACAGATGGTGCAGGCGTCACCCAAAGACGTTAAGTATGAATGTGTTATCGAGATTAGCAGTCGGGAGCAAGGGTCACGATGGCTGAATTGGCAAAGCATCTGGACGGTATCCAGGAGTTGCAGGTTCGAATCCTGCTCGTGACTGTTATTTTCGATTTCACATTTTTCACTTTGTGTTTAATGTATGTTGCTAAGCATGTCAAATGCTATAAATATATATAAAAATATCTAAATAGCTTAAAATAGCTTTGCGTAAGGAGCATATAATAAAAATAGGGAGGGGTTCAGGCCAACGGACAGGCTGCCTCCGTCGACACCATGCGGTATCCACGTATGACCCTGGACGCGACGACTCTCTGTGGCCTCCATAGAAGAGCCCTGTTCAGTGCGTTCAGGGAGTCCGCCCACACGGGTGCGCCGTACAGCGTCATCGAACGGACCACCCCCGCGTAAAGCCGTCGGCATGCATTGTTGGGTCCGCCCATATACGGCATGAGCCGTGCAAGGGTGGACGCTGCTCCGACGAGCCTCGGGGACAGTTGACGGAAGTGCTCGCGAAAGCGCTACCGCCCAGATACTTAATCTGGGCCTGCACCCTGATTTGGACCCTGTCCACCGTGATCGAGGCGCCAGCAGGTGGCCGACGTCGGGGCCCATGGATAAGCCTCCGACTTGTCCAGGGCCACTCTAAGCCCTAGCGCCCCGATCCTCCTGACCACCTCCGAGGTCCTTAAGGTGGCCAGGAACGCTGCTGTCTCGAAGTTTCACCCCGGGCCACGACCAGCGTGTCATCCGCATAGCAGATGACCGCAAGCCCGGGGGAGAGCCGACAACGTAGCTTCCACTTGTAACCGATGTCCTACAGGAGCGGCCCAAGAACTGAACCCTGTGGGACACCGCACGACATGGGTATCCTTACAACGTCCCCTATGCGGCTCTCATAGAGAACGCTGCGGCCCTCAAGATAGTCCGTCACCAGCCGCCTCAGGTATGCAGGCACCCCGTGATACTGGAGCGCCTCCCTGATGCAACTGAGTGGCAGACTATTGAATGCGTTGGCGATGTCAAGCGACACCGCCTACAGCACTCCACCGCCGGCGACGACGGCCGCGGCCGCGGCCCTCAGGCGCATAATCGCGCCGACCGTCGAACGACCACTTCGAAAACCAAACTGGGCGTCTGACAAGCCGGGTCCGACGTCGCGCATGTGCTGGACGATGCAGACAGCGAGGATTCTCTTCAGCAGCTTACCTGCCTCGTCCAGCAGCACGATGGGCCTGAGGGCCCCGACCGAATCCGGCGTTCGCCCCAGCTTCGGCAGGAATACCAGCCTCCCCTCCTTCTGGAAGACCTCAATCCGGATGTACCGATGATCGGACAAGGTCTCAACCTCCTCCAGGACACACCAGTTTCTCACTCGTGCTGCGACGTTGGGGCTAGCGAACGAAAGGTCCACTATTGACCCGCCCCGTCACCGCACGCACATGTTGACGAAGCCTCTGTTAAGCAAACAGAGGCCCGTTGACGCCGCCCACTCTACCACCGCCGCTCTACGGGCGTCCGTCGCAGAAGACCCCCACGAAGTGGATTTAGCGTTGAAGTCCCCCACGACCAGAACGTTGCTAAGTGCCAGTCGCCGTATCGAGGTCTCTAGGTTGTTAAGCCAGACCCCGAAATCAAGTATACGCCATACAGCGTAACTCCCCCCCAGTCGGCCGCGACGTATCCCGTGCCCCTGTCTCTGATCGACAGGGGCGGGGAACGAAGCGCCGCAGAGCTGACAATTGCCACGGAGCCATCGCGGCTGCCCACCCAATGAGGGCCAGGAACGCAATAAGGCTCCGCAGCTACGGCTACACTAATCAACCGCTCCACCATGGTTTGCAGAAGTAAATCCTGCGCCCCGGCGGAATGGTTGAGATTCGCCTGAAGGAGGATACTGTCACGGTTGAATTTTAAACCGTAACCATATCCTCCTCCACCCGAGACGTTGGCGTAGCCACGCTAGGGGGGGCACCCTGGGCTGGTTGGCTGGTCCCCACCTTTTTTGGGCCTGTCGTCAAGGGTCTGAATCCCTCCCGCCCCATGCAGTGCTTGGCAGACAGGGCAGCGGCGTTAGAACTGAAGACGGTGCGGCCTTCTTCTTATCTGCGGCCAGCGGCGGCCGGAGTGGCGGCTCCGGTGGCACCCTGGCGCTTAGGGAGTCGATGCGTGGGTCATAGATCGCACTAACACGATCGATGACCTGGCGCATATTTTCCTCGCTGAGGAGTTCAGGGGCCAGAGACCCCGCGCCCGCCGCTGAGGCTGAGGCTTTCGACACGGCCTTGGCGAGCCCTGGTTTGGCTCGCTGGCCGCTGCGCTCTTTTCGAAGCTCTGCCACCTCATCCTCGAGGCGCCTGCAGCGTGCCTCCAGCCTCCTGTTCTTCTCAGACGCCGAGTGTCGCCGGAGGGACTCCAACGCTTTGAAGGCCACCTTGGTGGCCTTCTTGAGGGCCTCGGAGTCGGTGCCCTGAAGGTCCCGTGACCCATCTGCCACCGCAAAGACGATGGCCAGGGCATCAGAGACCTGGGCAATCTGGTCTACTGATTGCAGATCCCTTCTCCAGAGGCTCCTATTGAAGCCTCGATGTGAGGAACGTTAGCCGCTCCTCCACCGAGAGCCCCGCTCCCAAATCCTTAATAATCGCCTCGCCCGCCTTGGACAAGGCGCGTGGCACTGTGCGCCTGTTGGCGCCTCAGCCTCTTTTTGGCGGCCTTCCCAGCCTTTCCGGTGGGAGTATCTCGGTGGAGCTGCCCTCCGACTCCGACGTATCCCCTTCTAGCGCAAATGAGTGCTTCAGGAGTTGTGAGGGCCGCTCCAACGAGCCAGCCATCCCCGGCTGAGAACCCGATGGGATCGGGGCGAGCGAGCTTGCGGCCGTGGCACCGCTGCCGTCACCATCCGTCTCCATTCCCAACACAGCTGAGACCGATCCGCCGTCCGCGGTAGGACTTCCCGCTGGTGTGGGTTTCCTCCTACGGGTCGCTCTCCCCTTCTTCTTGCTCCCATTCTTCCTTTCCTCTCCTTTCTCCTTGGCGTCAGTTGCTCCCCCCAAATACGTGAAGCTGCCAGGGCCGGTATTGCTACTCGACCTTGTGAGGGATTCTCCGGGGGCGTTGCTCCCGGTACCCTATTGGGGAATCTTTGTGTTTTTAACTTTCGCCATATTGTTTGAGTTTTTCGTCCTCCGACGTGCCACCCTCGCGACTGAGCTCCCCTCAGCCATGCATCCCCTGGCCGGGCAGCAGAGCACGGGATTGGGGTAATTTTTTATAGGGGTTTTCTTCCCCGCAGTCCGAAGACCCCAGGTCCTGTTCGTTCAGGATTACGGGTCGGGCCGAACGGTGGTCTGCATCAGACCGTGCCCACCGCTTGCAAAGAAAGTGGTGAGCCCGTCGCCCCTCAGGCTAAAAAATCCCATCCCCGTCTCCCAGGGCCGGGGGGCCACTATGACACCGCTGGCCCTCCACGGCAGATATTTGGCCCACTGCAAGCAGTGAGCCCGTCACCACTCGGTCTGAAAGCCCCGTCTCCGGGAACGGGGAGCACTGTGAACCCGCTGTCCCCACCCCAGGGTCGGAGGGGCCACTGTGGCCCCGCCGACCCTCCACGGCAGACGTACGGCCTATCCACTGTGGCCTCTGCTTATCAGAGGGGCACGCGGAGACCCGTCTCCTGCCGGGATTCAGCCACTGGCACTAGAGTGCCGACGTTGCCCGAGGTGCACCAACGCGGAGGTATCCCGACCCGCACCCCACCTTGACCCTGGCCGCCGTGACCGACACCTGTGGCCTGTTCTGGAGATTATAATCATCATTTTATTATTATATATTAGTACTAGCTTATCCGGTGAACTTCGTACCGCCATTTTTTTTTTTTCGTGAATAAAATTATCAAAGCACTAATATCGCTATTAAAAAATTGCTTGGCGGGGTAAGAGTAAAAATTTAGGGTGTGTGTATTTTTAAGGCCGAATACATCGAAATTATTTTGTAGAAATAAAATGATCATAACTTGACAAAGTAGTAGCTCCATCATCAGACCCTGGATACCATCTAAAAACAAAGTACTCTTCCAGCTCTATCATCAGACCCTGGATACCATCTAGAGACAAAGTTCTTGTCAAGATGAATCATACGAGCCTAAACTCGATGGATTTATATCGTTTTATAATGGAGTTCCTATGTCCACCTTCCAGCTCCATCATCAGATCAGCTCCATGTCATCATAATATAGCATTGTCACGTGATAGATATGAGTGTAAAATTTCAGCTCAATCGGAAACCGGGAAGTGTGTCAAATTTAACTTGCAAGATTTGAACGGGACAAGTATAATAAAAGCGTCGCCACGCTAACAGCCGATATTACCCTCCCTCCGCATTAGATGTTTCACATCAAAAATAAAAAAAATTTTACACAGTGAAAAATGCGATATCGAAAATAACAGTCACGAGCAGGATTTAAACCTGCATTTTCTGGATACCGTACGATGCTTTGCCAATTTAGCCATCGTGACAATTGCTCCTGACTGCTAATTTCGATAACACATACATTCTTAACGTCTTGTGTGACGCCTGCGCCATCTGTCGGAACTATTTTCATACATTATACCGACCAGGTAAACTTAATTTTACAACTAAGATTTTTACCAAATAATGAGGCAGCTCCAGAAATATCGAGATATTTTTATATATTTTTTTTAGCATTTGACATGCTTAGGCATATACATTAAACACAAAGTGAAAAATGTGAAATCGAAAATAACAGTCACGAGCAGGATTTGAACCTGCATCTTCTGGATACCGTCCAGATGCTTTGCCAATTCAGTCATCGTGACAATTACATGAAAATTAGTTTACATCCTATTCTCAGACCTACTGAACATAAACACCAAATTTCATAAGAATCGGTCAAACCGTTTTGGAGGAGAATGGCGACAAACACTGTGACACGAGAATTTTATGTACATATTAGATTATTACCAACACCGGGGGCACAAACAAGGTAATGTCTATAATAAGCCTACTATGTTTAGAAGGAGGATGAAGATACCATTAAAACGATCAGTTATGACTGCCTCAAATTACCCGCCACCCCAAAAGGTACCAATTACCTACACACAGCTATATGTTGCTTTCATATTTAATAATTATGTTTCATTCCCTATATGCCACATTCCTCCTACGTATGGCTTGGTTTATAAACTATAAATTAATATACTCCTCCTTTATAGTCGTATAAAATAAATATCAGTGTAACCTGGGACTTTTTTTTGCTAAGAATTTATCGTAATGTCGTCTCCTTATGACGACTTTCTAAAAATCCGGGCAAAAGTGTCCAAGATTAATTATTTTAGATATTTTTCTTATAGTTTGTACATTAATTCATATTTAGAAGCGTTTATTAGAAGATAAAATGTTTTAAATCAAACCGATAGATCGCACGATAGAACACGTCACTCGTCATAAGGTCCCTCGCCCACGGTGACTTTTTGTAGCGATGCTGTCGACCGCATCGCTACTAACGCGCGTTAATTGGATTTGCAATGCACTAAAGAAGCGATGCCAACGCGCTACTAGGACGCTACAGCATCGCGACTCTATCGATGCAAACGCGCGACCGTGTCGAATGACATCGGGGAGAGAACGGAGGGACGGTGGCGCGTGAGTGGAGAAGTAATATCTCTTTATTAAATGGGCGCATCCAATATTGACGCTATTTTCGTTGCCCACGCTTCGGCTGTTTACGTAAAAGCAGTACCAAAGACAACGTGATTAATGTTGCCTCAACGGAGTCCATCTTGCAACTGAAGCGATCGCAGGCATTTTTGTGCCGTCACTGAATCGCGTTTGCATCGCAACAGAAGCGCGACAGTATCGCGTTTGCATCGCGACTGAATCGTGGTGTGGGCGAGGGCAAACATCTAGGCGACCCATCGCGACTGTATCGATACGTACGCACGACAGCATCGCTACAAAAAGTCGCCGTGGGCGAGGGGCCACAGGTGTTCAAATCAGAATTGATGAATGCAGGGTTAGTTTTTTAGCTAATCAAGGCTCTATGAACTATAAACCTTAAATTTAAAGTACAAATTATTTGTGAAAGTGGAGAAATAGAACTTTAGTGCGAGCGGGATCCGAACCTGCGTCCCTTCCAATCCGGGGAAGTGCTCTAAGCCGCTAAGCTATCGCACTGACCAACGGCCATACCCAATCCACATCACATTTGTCTTTACGACCCACGCCACCTATCGGATGCATTTACAAGCATTAATCCAATATAGTAAGTTTAATTTTGCAATTAAAATTCATAGGTACTATTTGATGGCATTTCAAGTACTAAAATACAGATCAAAATGTATAAACCTTCCTGTTTATGTGAGTACTGGGGATACATTTATACAAATAAATTAAAATTGAAGTGTCTATTTATTTTGTAATGTCTAAAGAACACAGCTTTTTTAACACGCTTTTGTTAGCTTTACCTGTATCCTCGTATGTTTCTATGTAATCACCATAGTATCCTTCAAGTAAGCAGTTTATACATAGCTGCTTACATTCCAATCCCTTAAAAAGACATCTGGTATTAGCAGTAATGAATAAAAAACAATGAGTCGAAGCTTCGTAAGGTATTTCAGGAGACCTATAGGCACAAAGAGAGCAGTGGAGTAAATATGCTTAACACCATTGATGCAGGTAATCAGTCCCAAAACACCTGTGTGTTTGCAGTGGAACTTTTTGATCTCAATTTGTTTCTTTACACCAAACATAACAGGTTTTGATGTGAAACATCTAATGCGGAGGGAGGGTAAAATCGGCTATTAGCGTGGCGACGCTTTTATTTAACTTGTTCCGTTCAAATCTTGCAAGTTAAATTTGACAAACTTCCCGGTTTCCGATTAAGCTAAAATTTTACAAGCATGTGTATATCGCGTCACAATGCAATATTATGATGACATGGAGCTGATCTGATGATGGAGCTGGAAGGTGGACATAGGAACTCTATAATGAAATGGCGCAACCCCATCGAGTTTGGGCTCTTATGATTAGTCTTGCCGAGTACTTTGTCTCTAGATGGTATCCAGGGTCTGACGATGGACTGGAAGATGGCCACAGTAACTTTATAATGAAAGGACGCTACCCTATTGAGTGTATACTCGTTTGATTCGTCTTGAGGAGTACTTTGTCAAGTTATGATCATTTTATTTCTACAAAATAATTTGGATGTTTTCACATCTGCTAGACGTCCCGCGACGTCTAGTTTTTTTGTATGCTTTTTTGTAAGCGAAAGCCATTCAGACCTAACAATTCTTTTTTAAACCAAAGCCAATACAATTTCGTGCATAGAACATTTTACGAACTACTTAGGTACTTGTTCGGTTTATAGAATTCATCGTTTTGATCTGAATTTTCGCCATTTTTGCCTTACAGTTTCGCCTTAAAGTGTGCTTTTTTTAACTATAATTTATTACTAAATACACAAGCATAGCATTAAAGTATAGTATACTTTACCTATAACAAAATACCAATTTTTAAAGTTTTTTCGGTCGGTCTGTGTTTGTTACGACTAATCTCCGGAACGACTGGACTGATTTGGACGGAATTTTCACCAGCAAATACCTGAGCCTGCAGTCTCGACATCGATAAACCCTGTCGTTATGATATCGAAATGAATACCAGTCAAAAAAAATACACGGTAGATAATGGGAAAAATATCAAAATAGTGATTCCTAGGTACTTATTACATATTTACTATAGTTCGTTTACTAGATATTGATCTATAATCTCCAAAAATAACATTAATTTATTTTTATTTACCTTGATAGGTTAATTTTATTAAACACCGCCGATGTAATTCGTGGAAAATAAATTATTAATATGGCAGCACTAGTGTTGACAGTTTCAAAGTCAAAGTAAGCCGTAGACTAGACAGAGGATATAAACAATATAGACACGTTCTAAGAGTATGCAGTGTGGAGATAGTAATAGTTGGACATATGATAACCGGAATAATTTTAGAAGATGACTATGATTATAACTTTGTACACTAAAAATGCACCACCTATTTTAGCCGAATAACTAATAACAAAAGAAATTATAGTTATGCTTTTATTTTGCTTAAAATGTATTAGAACGTGTAATATTAGCGTATATAACGTGATTGATGAACATTTTTTTCACGCAAATACATAAACAACAACAACGACAAAAATATTATATTTGGCCTAACCTACCTACTTAGTGTATGATATCAACAGTTTTTCTGCATATCGGGCAGTCCCAAGGGCTCGATAAGTTATCAATCGAAATTGTTAATTTGACAGTTGTGTTCGATAATATAGCAAAAACAATTGACATTTTAAACTGACAGACTACGAAAAATCTAGACAGCGTGTAATAATAACTACGTAATTACATTTTTTTTTATTATTACATATAGACGAGCCACGGCCCATCTGATGGTAAATGGTAACCGTCGCTCATGGATTCAACTATACTGAGAGTAATGCCAAGCCGCTGCTCACCATTTCATTTCACCGATATGAAATGATAGAATAAACGGCTATCTCCTGCTACAGCCAAAACGCAACGACGTGCTTCATGGCCGGTCACACGGGAGATGGTGGTACCAACCCGCTCGGGCCCGATACCAAGTGAGTATTCCCACTTGGCACCCAGCCCTACCACCAGTCATGCAATGGATGATAATTGCTTACTTCCCTTAGTCGCCTTATACGACACCCGTGGGAAGGAATGGGGTGGTGACACTTGTATTCTTAGTCCATTAACACACGGAAAGCTAACGTAGCTATGATATCAAATGGTTTGATATCATAGCTACGTTATCGCTCCAATAAAAAAATAAAAAATAAAATCCAAATCCATATCCAAATGTAACAGCACAAGTAATTTTGGAAAATATTCAATTAAAGGAAAATTATATTAAATATTAATTCATTAATATTTGTAAAATTATATCGATTTATTATCCCTGACATTCTGCGTACAGCGTTGCATACCTACACGCGCGGCTCCTTTGTGTTCGGGACGAAAGAGCGCCGCTAGTATTTCAGCGAACAAACTATGCCTACATTAAGAATCATGACCTTGTCACGTGTAACTAGATTTTTAAATTTCATCACCTTACTAGACGATTGGTTATAACTTTTAATTTGGTTCGTCCGGTATTACCACATACAATAATACTAATTTATAATCACATCAACTTGATGGTTACGGAGATGTTGTTCAATGTGTCCGCCTTGTAAGTCTACGCATTTTTTGCATCATTTACGAATGTTTCATTTCGAATGTTTCATTTTTGTTTTGTTGAATTTCGTCCTCAGTATCGCATGTTTTTCTAAATACAGACTGCTTGATGGTTCCCCAGAGAAAAAAATCCAACGTAGTGAGATCCGGTGACCGCGCTGACCAATTAACTGGTCCACCACGGCCAATCCACCTTTCCCCATATTCTGTATTTAAATAGTCTCTTACATTCCGGGAAAAGTGCGGTGGCGCGCCGTCGTGTTGAAACCACATACGACGCACAAGATCGAGGTTTAACTAATCAAGTTCTTCACTGAGTTCTTCTCGCAAGAAACATAAGTAGTGCTACCACTCATGATTTTTGTAGTGCTACCACTCATGATTCTTTCTAGAAAATAAGGTCCAATAACCTTATTATCAATAATTCGCGCCCAAACATTTATCTTCCATCGATGTTGGAAGTGACTAGGTTTATGCAATGAGAGTTAATGGTAGACCGTACGTGTTCATTCTGTGCATTAGAGATTCCTGTTTTAATGAAGGAGCACTCATCAGTGAACAGTATGTGGTTCAAAAAATCTCTATCTTCTTGAACTTTATCTAAGATCCATCTGCTGTACTGCATTCTAAGTTCGTAGTCGGTAGGAAGTAGAGACTGAACTCGAAGATAGTGATATGGGTGCTTGCCATCATTTTTGAGTGCTCACCAAACGCGCATGTGGTTTACACCGAGCTAGCGTCCTACTGAATGCGTGCTTTACGTGGGATCTTCCCCAAATATATCAAAGATTTGTTCTTGTCATGCAGTCTTGGCCTTCCTGCATCAATACGCTATTGTTTATGACCGTGCACACTGCCAGTACTGTACATGCGTACGTGTAAACGCTGAAATGCGATGAATGCTGCAATGCAATGTTCCGTGAAACACTGTGTTCCTCGTAAATTCTGCGCGCCTCTGCATAATTGCAGTCACATTTTCCAAGACACATATTAAAATACTATACTTTCTAACATTTACGCGAATTTTACACATTTTGAAATAAAACTACGTTTACGAAATCTATCGCGTTTACTTGATTTTATACTATCCTGACGTTTCGAATACTTTACAGCATTCATGATCACGGGTGGACTTAGATGGTAGATGTCCAAAGCTGATATGTTGTGTAGATAAAACCCACAGTAGTGGTTAGTTAGTATTTCTGCATAAATTTAATAATCCAAAACAAGATGTTGCCTACTGAGTTTTCTGGCCGGATCTTTCTCAGTCAGGCCGCGTTCCGATCCGGTGGTAGCTTTTTTAGTGTTAGCTTCTATTAAAATCAATATATTTAATAATAGAAACTAATAATCAATATTGTCTTCTTAATAGTAGTTATTTGATTACTTAAAAATTTTAATTGGTAGTTTGCGGTAGAATTTCAAGCACTAAATATAAACATAAATTTTAAAACTTAAAGGAGTATTATACTAATTTTATTACACTAGCTTAAAATCTCATACATTGTAAGCATAAATCTTAGAGTAGATATTTTTAATTGTGTTTCTAAACGAATATTATGCGGGTTGAAATAAATAAACCAAAAATTAATAAAACCATATTACTGTGGATAGATGAAACCGTTGAAACAACATATCAGCTTTGGACATCTACCATCTAAGTCCACCCGTGATCATGAATGCTGTAAAGTATTCGAAACGTCGGGATAGTATAAAAATCAAGTAAACGCAATAGATTCCGTAAACGTAGTTTTATTTCAAAATATTAAGATACTCCTCGATTGAATACGACATCTCGTAAAACACAAGTCACTCACGGTATATATTACGTGAAAATACGGACGGCCGTTCGAAAGAAATCTGCGCGGGAGACTAAGGGGTAAGGGGCGGCTTATTAAAGGAATAGGTACAATAGCAGTGCGTGTGACAGGTGGCGGCATCGTTTGACATTTTTTACGATTTCTTATTTTAAATTTTTCGAAGACTGCCGGCATAAGTTATATCTATTTATGGATCGACAAGTACTTGTAAATATAGGAGCTAATAACATTTTTTGCTTGTGTCGGTTTTATAAATAATTTTGATTGTCAACTGTAACTGGCTATATACCATTTTATTTCATTTAAATTATAATTACATATATAAAACACCTATATGATTACGTATCTATCCCTAAATTTTCCAACAGGGTTTATGTTATAGCCTGTATATTTTAGCGTCAAAAACTTATCGATCGAAAACGATCGTTATGCAGTAGTTATATATGTCGCGACTGCAGCCACTGATGTTATAAGGTGTAACTTAAGCTGATCTTTTAATTTTCGAAAAATAATGAGCGTTCCATCATTGAAATTGAAATTGAACTTTTGTACGAAGTCGAGGGTATCAGCGACCCGTCGCAATGCCGTATGGTTGTAATGTAATACGGAATGACGATCGATCGAAAGATGCGATGAACTATTTCCTCATAAACACATAGCATCATGCCTGTATTCCCCGCAGGGGTAGGCAGTGGTGTATTGCACACCCACGACTCGCCAGCTATGTTTGAGTCCCACGTAATAAATGGCGAGCTTATTGACGATTACATCGTAATAGGGGGCGAGCCTATTGCCGTCTGCCGGGCACATTTCCAAACTCCGGGCTGCTACTGAGAATTTTTCTTTTTAGGAAAAAGCTCAATAACATTGCCCGACCCGGGGATCGAACCCGAGACCTCATGATTAGCAGTCGCATACACTACCGCTACACCACCGAGGCAGTTATTTCCTCATAAACACGAGAAAAGGGCGTTTTTTTGGTAAGACAGTAAAAATGTAACTAACCGCACACCCGTCGTTTCCCTGAACGTCCCGAGTTGCCTTCTCCGAGCTGGATAGCATGGTGGCCTCATCCACTAAATAAACTCACCGTGTGGCGTTTTTCTGCCTGTATTAGGCATACCACTGGAACTATATATAATTACTTCAGTGGTTGCAGCGATCACTCCTGTATACTACGTGGATGGCAAACTAGAATACAGCCCATTATATGATAAGCGGTAACCGCTAGCCTATAGACGCCAACATCAGAATCACTCGCGTGGTGCCAACTCCAAGGAAAAGGATTTCCATCACTAAGCAGTGTACAGTGTATATAGGACGGACCTCAGCACCGATCCCTGTGGACATTTTTTTTGTTAAGGAGGGAAATAATATACCTAACCGCACACCCCGTCGTTTAGTGCAACGAACAGGGTCGTGTGGGGCCCTCACCCACTAAATAAACGCGCCGTGTGCCGTCTCTCCGCCTTTATTGGCGGGCCATTGGAACTACGTTATATTAGTGGTCTTGTGGACTACCCCTTTTTTTTTGTTATGGCGGGAAAAATGTTCCTTACCACACACCCCGTCGTTCGGGGCAACGAACAGGGTAGTGTGGGACCCTCACCCACTAAAGAAACCCGCCGTGTGCCGCCTCTCTGCCTTTTTTGGCGGGCCACCGGAACTATATTACATTCCTTCAGAGGTTTGTGGACTACCCTGGGCCCGTAAAAAGAACTCACTAAACCGACATCGTATCGTCTCGTTTGTGATTGCTAGAGAAACCGACGCATGATGTCGCAATAATCCTTCGGCCAATCACGGTGATCTCTCAACCAATCACATTGACACGACGCGATGTCGATACGATTGAGTGAGATACATTCTAACCCCCCTGCTGATCTAGACTAAAAAAGTCATAATAGACCCTTAGCGATGAAAAGTCTATGGTATCTGAAAGGTGGCTTGGATTAGTTTTAAGTTCTCATCCTCTTGTGTCGCCAAGTCTTGAGGACCAGTGTACATGTTTAGCTTCCAATTATCTCCAGATATTAAGCGTAGTCCAAGTGTATTAAAAATAATTAATTATATATTGCTCTTTTTTTTTCTAATATACTTTATTTATTTATTAAGGTACATCAACAATATACATAATATATAATTTACACAGAATTTGTAGGCAACATATTTTTCTAGTATGCATATCTGTTAAAGACGTACACAACATTCATTGTTTAACTACACAAATGGTTTTACAATTAAAGATTAGTAGTTAAAAAAGAAGAAACATGCAAACTACGTTAGGAAAAATATTGTACAATAAACAAAATTACAACTATTACTTTGGTGGACAGATGGCGGATTTGATCCATTTCTATCAATTGAATGTAAAATCTTCTATGTTAGGAGAGGCCCGTCTAGGTTCCATCTTGCTATCATAAGGCAAGCCATTATGGTGTTTTACCTACCACCTACGGTCATATAAATAAATAAATATTCACGGTCATTTTTGCACAACGTCCTCTGGTCCCAAATTAAGCCTAACGCTTGTGCTATGAGTACCAGATTACAAATATAATACATATTTTACTTTTTTTGTAATTACATATATATAAAACACCCAGACGCAGTACAAATATCTGTGTTCATCACACAAATAATTGTCATGAGTGGGAATCGAACCCACGACCTCGTACACGGAAGTCGGTTACACTACCGACTACGCCACGAAGTTTTAGAATTGGGGTTGTTCATAGTGTTTAATATTTGAATTTATAATTAACTAACCTTAGCCCACTGCTCCGTCGCAGCCAAACGCTAGTTTTTAGGTTATATCACAGGTTCCCGATATAGTAGTGGGATAAGATGTATATCCACCAGATTTTAAGTTTAATCAGCTTTTTTTTATTTGACAGCTCATTAGACATGAGCTGTCAAATAAAAAAAAAGATGCATCAAAATCCTTTCAGTTGCTTTTGCGTGATGCCCAAACAAACAAATAGACAAACAGACAGACTAAAATTTTAAAAAAATGTATGTTTTGTTTTCAGAGACCCTTAAGTAGCCTAATACAGACATTTTTCTCAAATAATATCTTAAATGTACAGACATAGCTCTGTTACAACTTTATAATAGTTAGGAAGATCGCATGCGCTATGCTGTCTGGTTGGTTTGTTGTGTAAATATTAATTATAATTGCGTATATAAATAAATATATGAACTATAATTAGACAGGTGAGCTTCACACACTAAGTAGTTAGAAATAGTAAGACGTCCATGTTCTGTGAATGTAAAATAATCTTCTACGTTAGGAGAGGCCTCTCTAGTTCTGTCGCGCCAAAGATGCGAAAAGGCAGGAGGGTCTTGAGCGTGACCCCTGGGGACGCCCGTACCGCGCGGCGCTTAACAAGCTCCGCGCCCCCTTACGGAGACCCTCCAGCCGGGCTTCCTCTCTGAGGTGGTCGAGGGACTTTACCCTTCACGGGCGGTGCACATGCACCCGGTCATGTTTCCGCCAGATAATGACCGGGAGGCCGACGACGGGGAGGTAACGCCCGTGACGACGACGGAAATGGGGGCGGCGGCAGCGCGTATGCGGAGAGGCGCCGCCCCCGGGCCGGACGGGGTTCCCGCCCGAGTGCTGGCCCTGGTCCTCGACCACCTTGAGCCCTGCCTTGGGGGACTGTTTGGCACTTACCTGGTGTCCGGACGGTTCCCTGACTGCTGGAAGGGGAAGCTCGTGCTCCTGCCGAAGCCGGGACGGTCTCCGAATACATTCGCGGCCTTCAGGCCTATCGTGTTGCTGGACGAGGCGGACAAACTCCTCGAGCGGGTAGTCGCTGCCCGCATCGTCCGGCACCTAGGAGCGGTCGGAGCGACGCCCAGTTTGGATTTCGAGCGGGTCGGTCTACGGTCGATGCCATTCTGCGCTTGAAGGCCGCGGCTGCGGAGGCCGTCACCTCGAAGGAAGTGCTGTTAGCCGTGTCGCTCGACATCGCCAACGCCTTCAATAGTCTGCCATTCGGCTGCATCAAGGAGGCACTCCTGTACCATGGAGTGCCCCTCTACCTAAGGCGGCTGGTGGTGGACTATCTCGATGGCCGCAGCGTCCTCTTCGTGGACCGAGAAGGGGACTTTGTAAGGAGGGCTATGTCGTGCGGCGTCCCACAGGGTTCGGTTCTTGGGCCGCTCCTGTGGGACATCGGCTACAACTGGGTCCTCCGTGGCCGGCTCCCCCCCGGGCTGGGCGTAATGGCTACGCAGACGATACGCTCGTCACAGCCCGGGGCGGGACCCTCGAGGAGGCGGCACCGCTGGCCACCTCAGGTATCGCGGAGGTGGTCAGGCGGATTGAGGCGCTGGGGCTTAGGGTGGCCCTTGAAAAGTCGGAGGCCCTACTCTTCCATGGGGACGGGGCCCGCCCACCAGCGCCTCGATAACGGTCAACGGTGTGGGCTTCCCAATACAGGCCCACATCAAATATCTGGGCCTGGTATTGGATGGCACTTTGACGAGCACTTCCGCCGTCTTGCGCCAAAGCTCGTCGGCATGGCGTCCGCCCTCGGGCGACTGATGCCGAATTTGGGCGGACCGAGTCTCGCGTGACGACGACTCTACGTGGGGGTAGTACGGTCGATGGCACTGTACGGCGCGCCCGTGTGGGCGGAGTCCCTGGCCACTCGCAATAGGGCCCTTCTGTGGCGTCCACAGAGGGTCGTAACGGTCAGGGCGGTCTCGACTGATGCAGCCTGCGCTTTGGCCGGAACCCCCCCGTGGGATCCTGGAGGCGGAGGTGCTCACCGACGTCTATCGGCGGGCGTCGACGGCGCGGGCGGGGGGCAGGCGCCTCTCGCCGAGCGCAATCTCGTCGTGGCGGGAAGATGCCCGCCGCGCCACCGTCCTAAAGTGGAAGTCTCGGCTGGAGAGGCCCCGGTCTGGTCTCTGGACCGTGGGGGCGCTCCAGCCGATCTTGGAATAATGGGCAGGGTGGCAGCACGGGGTCCTCACCTTCCGGTTGGTGCAGGTTTTGTCGGGAAATTGTTGCTTCGGCAAATACCTGCACATGATCGCTAGGAGGGAGACGACCCCAGGCTGTCACCACTGCGGTTGCGACGAGGACTCGGCGCAGCACACGCTCGAGTCGCCCGGCCTGGGATGTGCAGCACCGGGAACTCGTTGCAGTCATAGGCGTGGACCTGTCGCTGCCGGGCGTTGCGCGAGCGATGGTTGGCAGTGACAGGGCCTGGACCGCGGTCGCCGCCTTCTGCGAGGCTGTCACCTCGCGGAAGGAGGTGGTGGAGGTGGAGGCGGAGAGGGGCCGGGATGTAGTGTGTATCTCTATATCTATGTATGCGTATGTAACCAAATTATAATCATGAATATCTTATAATAAAAGAGAGTATTATTTGGGCAGTCGTGACTATCATTTCACTCCACAATACCTCCGTCCTTACATGGCGACCCTGCCATCGCCACGCGCGTGCGGTCGGGTATTCGACACCTACGTGCCATATATGGATCGTAGTTCTTAAAAAATCGGACTAAGTGAAATCAATTCAAGATGAGTTATAACAAGTACCTATTTGTTAGCGATTATTACGTTCGCGGTGGCAATAAAGAGAGTTTTGTTCGGTGCTCAGGACAATTGCAAGTTTAAAAATGGGAGGATCACAAACTAAAGAAGAAACCCTGGTGGTTCAGAATTCTGCTGGAGGAAATAATTATTCATAGTTGGATAAGATAAAATTCCACATTTCTACTATATCTATTCTACTGACCATAGTGGTGCTGGTTCTTGGACTCGGCGCTCTCTTCTTTTTGCTGCGTATGTATCGGCGTTGTCATACACGTTGGATAAATCAAGAAATTTACAGAGGTGCAATACTTAGAAAGTCCGGCACGAGACAATCTGTTCCTCTTACAGGAAAAGAAATACCAAATGGCGGTATGGTATGAAAACAAAGATAGCAGTGTCCAGTTATTTATTAGTTCAAAGTGTGGTCGGCATCGTTAAAGTGTTACAAAAATATATCAAAAGTGAGTAGTGAAAAAATAATATATAAAGTGTTCGGCAATATACGTATATTCGGTTAATAACGGGCATCGTAAAATGGACGTAACTATTACTACTATTTGCATAATCGTATTAATAATCTTGTCGTAATATTTTATACGTATACGTAATAAGTATAGTGTTTTTAACTATTAAGGATGGTAAGTTATGGCGGATGTCTTAGAACTTTTATATAAAGAATTAGTATGTATTAGAACATATTTAAATAAAATTGGCCCTGGCCGTAGACAAGGAAATATATTAGAGAAAAAACTAGGGGAGTTAAAGGAAATTTTTGAGAATTATACTGTAATAATAAGGAAGATATCTGATGATATAAAAAAAGGGCAAGGTAGGCCAGAACGAAAAAATATTAATTGTTAGATTTTGCATAGATTTTGAGTCATTGTATAATAAAATTTTGGATTTGTGTTCAATATCAACAACACATAGTAGTGAGGACATAAAAATGGAGACGTTTAATCTGAAAGTAGCTCTCAGTTTATTACCTATGATAACGACTGATAATGAATGTTTGTTAAAACAATTGATTGACATTGTAGAATATTTCAGTACCTTATTGGTAAGTGATGAGTGTAAAAATAAATTAATACAATTTGTCTTAAAAAGTAGGTTGTCTCAGCACGCAAAACTACAACTACAGTCAGAGTATTCTAGCATTGGCGTTTTGATAAATGATATGCGTAGAGTGCTACTGCCTCAAAAGTCACCTATTGCTATTCAAAATAAAATTCAGCAACTAAAACAAGATGACATGTCAATTCAGAACTATGGTAACCAACTATCGGAACTTTTTGTGGATCTTACGGTATCACAAGCCAAAGGAAATTTAGAGACATATAAAATAATTAAACCTTTGAATGAAAAATTTGTAGTTAAAAGATTTGCCGATGGCTTGCGAAACCGGCGTCTTTCAACTATTATTTCAGCTAGGAATTACGAGTCGATGAAGGACGCCATACAAGGTGCGAAAGATGAAGAAACATCTATGGTTGGCCCATCTTCAGGTTCCGGCGAGATTTTAGGTATGTATACTTCTAAAGGGAGACAGCGAAATTATCGGGGCGGCCAAAATAATTATTATAACAAGACATATTTTAACAGGGGTCGTGTAAATGATTTCAGTGCTCATCGGAGTCGTCACAACCCTCGTGAAGGCGCACAGACGCATCAGCGGAGCTGGGGTGCAGCCCAGCGTGGCCGAGGTTCACCATCGCATGGTAGAGGTAGGCCATATTATAGGAATCGTGGTAACCAAGGGATAAGCCAACCGATAAATTATGCAAATAGAAAAGCGGTTAATGTTCTATCGGGACCGGAAAATCATGAAAATGAAAATCTGTTTTTTCGTGAATAATAAAATTATTTTAGCAACAGATACTAACTATTATATTAATTTATCTTCTAACAGCAAAACATATTCATGGTTAATTGACACCGGTGCTACAATTTCAGCTTTGAAACAAGTATGTTCTAGAACAAAACATTCCAATCCAAAAGGACGACATATTCGTAAATGGAATTGGTGGCAAAGTCCGTGCAATAGAATATGTTTATTTAACATTAATTTCAGGTGATCATCACCTTACTTGTAATAAGTTTTATGTTTTCGATAGTATGCCATGTAGGGCAAATGGCATCATCGGTCAAGATTTTATTAGTAAACATAAGATAGTATTAGATATTAGTCCTGATACTTTTACATTGTTGACTCAAAGTCATTTTAAATTAGTTTTACCTATACTTAGGTACAATAACGAAATTGAAATTTCTCCGAGATGTAAATCTGTTCATTATTTACAGACTAATCTCACTGAGGAGTGTGTAGTCCATTCTGAGGAAATTAGTGATGGAATATTTTTGGCTAGTTGTATAGCAATGCCAGTAAACGGACTAATACCGATTAAGATATTAAATACAACGGATAAGTCGTGTACATTAACTAACATTAACCCGTGTATAGATAAATTACCTCTCTAAAATATTTGTAGTTTTGATAAGGAGGAAAATGATGCACATAGAGTAAAACAATTATTTTCGCTTTTGAATCTAAAAAATCTTAACAAGGAAGAGCAAATATCTATTGAGAATTTATGCGCAAAATACTCTGATATTTTTTATGATAAATAAGTTAACGACAACTAATATTTATAAACATTCGATTTGTTTAAAACCAAATGTCACTCCCGTCTTCACTAAGCCATATCGTTTGCCACATGCACAAAAGGGGGAAATTAAGCAACAAATTGACAAAATGTTTAGTGAAGGTATCATAGAGGTATCACTCCACAATACCTCCGTCCTTACAGGGAGGAATCCTCCTTCGCGGACGCGATTCGCCGCAGGCGCGCGGGGTGGCGTGCGCGCGCTTACCTGCGCCTGATGCCGCCCTAGCCGAGGCTGCGGATGGTGGGGTCGGGGAGTACCCTGCCGTCGTAAAACAAAATAAAAAAAAGGCCCGTCTAGGTTCCAAGGGAAGCCATTAAGATGTTTTAGCTACCACCTACGGTTATATAATACAATATTATTTTCAGTTTGGATTTCGGAGGCCCTAACGAGATCCTACTTATATGAAACCGAAGCTCTGTTACAGATTTTGTCGTAGTTTTGCTGTGTCACTCCTTCACTCACTCACAAACACACACATACATATAGGTAAACACACCGAATGAACACACAAATAAATAATGATCTATAGCTATACATTTTAATGAATTCACTAATGATGTGTTCTTTAAAGTAGCTGAGCATTTCCATGCTAAAATACAGATCATGACATTTAAAAACTCGCCCTTTTATATAGTATGAATTTAATTGCTTTATTAAACTTACTAAATTGGAATAATGTATGTAAATGCATCCAATAGGTGGCGTGAGTCGTAAAGACATCTAAAAACAATTGTGAAGTGGAGATTGGGTGTCACCGACGTTGGCTGCGATAGCTTAGCGGTCCAGAGTACCTACACAGGATTGGATGAGACGCAGGTTCGAATCCTGCTCGCAGTAAAACTCTCTTTTTCCACTTTCACAAATAATTTGTTCTTTCTATAATGTAGGTATTAATATCGAACCACCGAAGGAATGTAACATAGTTCCAGTGGCCCGCCAGTAATGGCGGAGAGACGGCACACGGCGGGTTTCTTTAGTGGGTGAAGGCCCCACACTACCCTGTCCGTTGCCCTGAACGACGGGGTGTACGGTTAGGAACATTTTTTCCCGCCTTAACAAAAAATAGTATTAATATCGAACATTATCAAGAAACAGGATCATGAGCAAGAGTGGTACCAACTAATTTCGAACTCAGCTTCAAGTAGAAGGAAGATATTCACTTTTAACTTGCGCTTTATCGAGCGCCTACACAATTTCTCCTGAAAGAATTGTCGAAACACAGAAAAATTCCTCACCTGTATTACTTATAAACTTAGAATAATATTATTCTAAGCTTATAAATACAATCCTCGTGTCCATGTACAACTAACGCCTCAAATAACCTTCTTCGATACAGAAAATAACCGTTTCTTTGATCTATTTGTTATTCCATTCATTGTTAGTTTGCATAAAGCACAATGTCTGTGTGATCCGACAGGTGGCGCTTTACAAAATACCCCGATTGTCCATCGTTATTTATGATTTTCAATGCGAGATGTCCTTTCATTTTGAATAGTAGAATAGTAGAAATATCTTAGAAAACTTTATTTTTATGTTTTCTTTGTATATTCTATTTATTTTATCCTTTGATCGGATAAAAGTGGAGCTTGAAATAATATCACAAAAGGATTGCGCAATAATGGAGGATGCTCTTAGATATACATATTACCTACGTATTTTAATAGATACACATTCATTGCCAACAAGACGATCATAAAGAGTATACGGTAATAAACACTTGTATAGTGCGCCGTGTGGGACCGGCTTTAGAATTATCACACCCCTCTCTACCCATGGGAGTCGTAATAGCCGACTGAGGGAATACGATGGAGGGAATACCGGGGGAGTGGGCAGCAGCACTCCCTCGAGTATTAACAACATCCACTGCGATCACCAACCCGCCTGCCAAGCGTGGCGATTACGGTATCCCCCATTTCTTGGGGAGGCCAATGTCCAGCAGTGGACGTTGAAAGGTTGATGGATGGATAGGTATATAATATATTCTCGCACGAAACAGATACACCGCTGGCTACTATGAAAACCTCTCTAACTATAGGAAATCTGAATTGGGATATGGTTGATGTAGAACGTCTCCCTTTACAATCGAAACACATTAATGGACGGTTAAAACTATCAAACCAGTGTTCCTGATCCTTACCCCCTCGATTCCGACACCAAATGAAAACCCACACTCAATATCAAACCCAACAATACAGTACGCTTTTTCTTAAGGTTTCTCTCTGTCTGGATCCTACAACTGTCCTGGGGGGTTAGGCAGAATCTCATATCTCACATGTCGATCGTATCGTGATCACTGTGATTGGTTGAGAGATCACCGCGATTGGCCAACGGATTATTGTGACATCACGTGTCGGGCCTAACCCCCCCCTGCCCCCTGAGGCAGAATGTCATATTTCACGTGTCGACCGTATCGAGATCACTGTGATTAGTTGCGAAAGCGACATTTTGTCATCGCCTGGTGACGGACTAAGAATACAAGTGTCAGCACCCCATCCATTCCCGCGGGTGTCGTACAAGGCGACTAAGGCAAGTAAGCAATTATCACCCATTGCATTACTGGTGGTAGGGCTGAGTACCAAACCACTGAAAGAATGTAATATGGTTCTGGTGGCCCGCCAATAAAGGTGGAGAGACGGCACACGGCGGGTTTCTTTAGTGGGTGAGGGCCCCACACTACCCTGTTCGTGGCCCCGAACGGCGGGGTGTGCGGTTAGGAACATTTTTTACCGCCTTTACAAAAAAATAGGGCTGACTACCAAGTGAGACTACTCACTTGATATCGGGCCCGAACGGGTCGGTACCACCGTCTCCTGTGTGACCGGTCATGAAGCACGTCACTGTGTTTTGGCTGTAGCAGAAAATAGACGTTTATTATTTCATTTCATATCTGTGAAATGAAATGGTGCGCAGCGGCTTGACAATACTCCGTATAGTTGAGTCCATGAGCGACGGTTACCACTTACTATCAGGTTTTCGGGTTGTATCTCAGGTTCCCGATATAGTAGCGGGATAAAATGTATACCAGTTTTTAAGTCTAATCGAGATCTATCAAATAAAAAAAATTGCATCAAAATCCTTTCAGTAGTTTTTGTGTGATGCGCGAACAAACAAACAGATAAACAGACAAACACAAAAAATATTAAAACCCGCCCCCTGGCCCGCGGCTCCGCCGCAGCCAAAAGCTAGTTTTTTTACTTATATATCAGGTTCCCGATATAGTAGCGGGATAAAATGTATACCAGTTGTTAAGTCTAATCAAGAGCTATTAAACAAAAAAAGTTGCAACAAAATCCGTTTAGAAGTTTTTGCGTGATGCGCGAACAAACAAACACATAAACAGACAAACAGATAAACAGACAAATAATCTAATAAAATCGTTTTGTGTTTAGACACGCCTATATAGCCTATTTCAGACATTTTTTCTCAAATATCTTAAATGTACAGACACATCTCTGTTACAGCTTTATAATAGTAGGTATAGATAGATAGATGAGTGGCAAACAAGCATACGGTCCAAAAGATGATAAGCAGTTACCGTACTCTGTAGACGCTAGCAACACCAGAGGCATCATTCGCCATATCTTAATCCTTATTTTTTATTAATATTATAAATGCGAAAGTGAGTTGTGTTAATTTGTTACACTTTCAGTCTGTAACTGCTGCCACACTACTCTGTTCATTGCCTCGAACGACGGGGTGTGCGAATAGGAACATTTTTTCCCGCCTTATAAAAAAAAAGGGTGTAAAACTACTGAACTTACTTTTGATCCCGGAAAATGCACAGTTTCTGTGGGATAGTTATTTTTGCATAGAGATAATAATTGAACCATAGAGTGGCGTATTTATTATACTCGTATATCCACGTGAAGGGAGTCACGGGCAGCATCGGCATGGGCATCTAGTATTAAATGTTAGGTTTAATAAAATTCTCTCATTTATGATTTTTCGACTAAGTTTTTAGTACGTGTAGTAAGCTAGATTTTCCTTGCAACAGAGACGCCCTAATATATGAATTATTCGCTAATTAATCCACTATCTAATAAGCTTAGTAGGTGTCTACGTTGAGAAACTAATAAGTGTAAGTACCTACTAAGTTTCAAGTAAATAGGGAATATCATTTGGAGGTCTTCGTGATAAATTGCAAGTATTTCGTTTGGTTTATACCTAGTTATCATCACTCTTTCTAAAACTGATATATTCATTAAATATTTAAATTTTACAACATTATAATTCATTAAGTTATGGCATAAGAAACAAATAATTCGGCCAATACCACCTGTGCTACCTTGACCTATTTGAAAACACCAAAAGTTTGACAACAATTTCATTCTAAGACACGATGAGTAATTGATAAAGAGAAGTAATAGCAATCTCTCGTGTTTAGCCGCAGTGTTACAGTGCGTTGGCCGCAAACAACACGTCCAAACGCCGCTTTTATTTAAAAAAATCGTTCTTAACGTGAAATTGCACCAAGCATACCGGTTTTCCCGCGCGCTGTTAAACCAGGTAAGCAAACGCCATATTTATAATAGTAAATATGATTTCTATTAGATTATTGAAAGAAAAGTAATTGATTTCATCATTTTGCGAATGGAAATATAGTTGTAGTAATAGTTATAGCTAAAATATTGAGTGTTTATTTTAAACAATGCATGATAAAGTAAACAATTTAAAACTAAAACCAAGAAGGTGATTCATCTCGGTACTTTCTTCGACTGTGGTACATCAACATACCTAATCAGTGCTCCGTGTTAATAGTTTTAAACAAGAATATAACGTGGATATATAACTATTTATACATTTCGATATGAGTTAATTATATTTCATGTCAATATTGTGGTTTTATTATTTATATAATATATACAATAAGTTGACTTTTTACGAGATTCCGTACTTTTCTATATTAAGTTTAAGACTAAACAATAATAATAATGTAATATTTGACGTGAAATTAAACCAGTGTATAATATAATATGAACTTAGTTAGTTTAACATGTTATGTTATTAATATACCTAGTCATAAATTCTATTGCTATAATAAAAAAATAACTCTCGCTACAGCTGCATCCGTGACCGCTCTCAAACGATGCAACTCCATTAAAATTTTAACATGCGATGTTAGCCAGTCCTCGTTGGCTAGTTTATCTCTAAAAGTAATTGGAACTTGTTTTTAGTCTACACTTTGGCTGACCTGTAATTAATATCTATTGTACTACTAATAGTTTAGGCGTTTAGTATGGCGAGTGGCTTAAAACCTACTTTACTTTACTATCTCAACTCAAAAATGGGACAAAAATGAGTTAGGGAAAAAAAAAATTGAGTAAATACGCAACCTCTTTTCTTCGAAAACCCATATTTTTTGTAAAGACCGAAAAAATGTACCTCATCCACTGCACATTCCGTTGTTTGGGGCAATAAGTAGGGTAATTTAGGGCCCTCGTCGGGTCGTCTCTCTACCTGTATTGGCAGACCACTTAGTCTATTTTATCATTACTTCCGTAGAATATTTTTACGAAAACACACACTGAGATTTGGTGTCACAGTGGATATAACAAACGGAATAATCGCGCATAAAGTAAACATGGCTATAGAGCAAGTATCTATTTGTGCATCACACAAATATTTGTCCTGTGTGGAATCAAACCAAAATAAAATTAAATCGATTCGGTAACTTAACCATTACGCCATTGATATAGACATTAATAGTTTAATAGGCATTTGGATGTAAACAGTTGACTGTTGTGCAGCAATTGATTGCTGGATAGGTTTTGTCCATTTAACGCAACTATAAAATATATTTCACTCTTTGCGCTTCCGGCATTCAACGTCCCCTTCTCCCCTATAAATACTCAATTCACATTGTTTATAGATGCACAATTGGGTTTCAACTGCGGACTTAAACAACTTAACAGTTCTCTTAAAATATACGGCGTCATATTTTGCGATATACTGCTTCTGCCGATGTCCTATACACGCGGGATGAAGTCGAGCACCATGATTACGTACTTATATAAAAAATATGTAAACAACAGTGACGCTAAGCAAGTATCAATCTTCAAGTTTAAATGTGTGATCCATATGGCCACTAAAGCTAACTTCGAAGGAAATTGAAATAGCCTAACCTTTTATCGCCTGATGACGACCTAGCTGAGGCCACGGGTGGATGGACCTGGAACCGTCGGCCACCTGCAATGCCGCCTGACCCGCGAAGGTGTGATGCTCCGCTAGGCGGCAGCGTCATTAAAAGAGGGTATGCGAAAGGGTAACCCACCGGTGGACCACTGAAGTAATGTCGGCCAGTTCCAGTGGTCCGCCAGTACACACGGCGGGTTTCTTTAGTGGGTGAGGGCCCCACACTACCCCGTTCGTTGCCCCGAACGGCGGGGTGTGCGGTTAGGTATTTTTTCCCCCACCTTCACAAAAAAATAGTGTTTTATCGACTATGTGTAAATAATTTGAAAAGGAGACGGTCTTTCCACGTCTCTGTCGCTGGCTGTACAATAGGCGAGCATGTTGGCATTCGCTGAAGACCCTCAGGGGTCCATTAACTCCGTAACTCTATGCCGCACGAAGAGCTGAGGCATGAACTGTTGAAATAACGGCTTCGTGTAGAGAGATGAAGTACAGGCCCGTTAAGTATTCAAGCAAGTCTCGATCAAATTCTTACTCTTTAAATACGAACTATTACTACAGAGTAATAACAATCTTATGAGATTTAGCGCTGCCCAGACGTTACGTTTCACCTCTAAAAGAATCACAATGCACCTTTGCTCCCAATTTATCGGGTGTAACGTTGCAGCAGCCAATGCGTCTTTCTTAAAATTTGTAATTAATATGGCTAAACCACTAGCATTTTACGTATAATACCTATACTATCTATAACTCCGCATTTTAACCGCATTCAAATAACATTTTGATCTGTATTTTATCACTTGACATTCTCAGCTACTTTAAAAAGAACAAATTATTTGTGAATGTGGGAAAAGAGAAGTTTAGTGCGAGCGGGATTTGAACCTACGTCCCTTCCAATCCGGGGAAGTGCTCTAGACTGCTAAGCCATCGCACTGACCGACGGCCATTTTTAATGGTAAAGACAAAATGTGATGTGGAGATTCGAATCTCGCCCGCACTAAACTTCTCTTTTTCTACATTCACAAATAATTCGCATTTAACATAATTAAAAATACAATATACGACCCTTATATGCTCGTTGGGATAAACTATTTATCTTTATTATAATGATTTTGGTATACCTAGATACAAATGTTTGACGATTGGGAAATGGCGACAATGTTTCCGAGGTAAGCGTTGTGCCATTTCTATTTTCCAGTTTACAATTGTAATGATGTTAACTGTAGAAATATTATGAAATATGCTTGTTTCGCCATGACAATGATTACAAATTAATATTGGTAACTGAGTGTGACGTCATCGATAAGATACTCGTGTAAATCGTGGATATAAAATTACAGTTATCGCTACGTGTGCTCTTTCTAATGTTACTATTTATTGAGAACTAGCTGCAACCCGCGACTTCATCCACGTGGAATTTAGTTATTTTATTTTTATGTGCGGTACCCCAAATTACTTTTCTAAAATAAAAGTCTAAGTAAGTGCTATAAGATGCTATAACATCAGATATCTACCGGTGTAAGTCCCATCTAAAATAGACCAGCTGTTCCGTACAACTTTAAAAATTGATATTTTGTTATCGATAACGTGTATACTCTCATACTCGTATAGTAAACAGCTGTTATTTAGACATTACAAACAGACACTTCAATTTTTGTAGATATATCTATATTATATATATAGTCGTGTCTAAACACAAAACAATATTTTTAGATTTTTTGTCTGTTTATGTATTTGTCTGATTGTTTGTTCGCGCATCACGCAAAAACTACTGAACGGATTTTGATGAAACTTTTTTATTTAATAGATCTCGATTAGACTTAAAAACTGGTACACATTTTATCCCGCTACTATATCGGGAACCTGAGATAAAACCTAAAAACTAGCTTTTGGTTGCAGTGGAGCCGCAAGCAAAGGCTAGTTATGAAATAAAACTACTTTCACGAAATTTTCGTCGAGTTCCGACGTCACGAATAGGTAATTTACAGCATTAATGGTCACAGGTGGACTAACAATGATATGATAATATCGCAGGAAAGGATGGGGTGATGACACTTGTATTCTTAGTCCGTCATCATCGGGTAATATTTTTTTAAACTAGGCAACTTTGTAATTAAGATTACTGTGTGAATTTATTGTTAAACAATAGATAATGATAATTAGGTACTTCTTAATTTACAGAAAGTCACTCTTACGTTTAAAGAATAACGACCAGTCATCGCCAAAGACAGATATAAACACACACAACAAAAATAATAAAACAGTGTACACGTGGAAGCCACTACCATAGTAAAAAGAAACAAGTACGCTAACTCAGACTCCGTGCGCGCGATAATTACGCACGCAGGCCTGCCTCCTTACCACTGAAGGAATGTAATATGGTTCCGGTGTCCCCCCAATAAAGGCGGAGAGACGGCACACGGCGGGTGTATTTAGTGGGTGAGGGCCCCACACTACCCTGTTCGTTGCCCCGAACGACATGGTGTGCGGTTAGGAACTTTTTTTCCCGCCTTAACAAACAATAAAAGAAAAAAAGGGTTACCCCCTTAGAATGAAAAACTAAACGTTAGACGAACTGTCGTTTCGCTTCATTGTGATTGGTCGCCTGAATTACACATCGAAATCTCGACTAATCAGGAATCACGCGTCGGACTGTTGATCAATCACAATGACTCGAAACAAAAGTTCGTCTAACGTTTCATTTTTCATTCTAAGCTAAGCCAAAAGTTAGTTTTTAGGTCATATCTCAGGTTCCCGGTATAGTAGCGACATAAAATGTGTACCAGTTTTTAAGTATAATCAAGAGCAATCAAATAAAAAAGTTTCATCAAAATCTGGTCAGTGGTTTTTGGGTGATGCGCGAACGAACAAACAGATAAACAGACAAACAGACAAAAATCTAAAAAAAAATCGTTTTGTGTTTAGACTCGCCTATATAGTCTAATACAGTATTTTTTTCTCAAATATCTTAAATGTACAAACATATAGCTATGTAACAACTTTATAACAGTATAGATTATGTTTTTATGCATAGAACGGGAGCTGAGTATATTTTATTTTTCAACTAAATCATGTTTTTAGTGTTGTGATTTGAGAAGATCCTGTTTATATATCATACAAATACAATACAATAATTTTATTTCCCGAAATGTAGCCATATTTGAGCTTGAATAAATAAATACCGAGCGGTAGCGGCGATCAACGAAGCCTGGGCGCACGGCAATGGCAATGTGTACGAAACGACGGTGCAGCAATGACGGGTCCACGCGCAATTTTAAATTTTGTTATTGTGTGCGTGTAGCGACTCGTAGGTACTGGCACGCACACAAGCAAATCGCGTTCGGTTCGTTTGTATGAAGATAACTTACTTCTTTCCTTTTACTATGCCACTACGCTGGAGTTAATATCTACATATTGTTAACCCAGAGCTATCTCGCGACCTCCCACAGATAAACGAGAAACTAGAACAATTACTATTGCTTCTAAATTTGTATGGCTTCTCGTCATTAAGACCTGTTATTATAGGACAGCAACAGAGCTCTACTTAGTCTGTGAAACAACTCAACAGCCAATATCATCTTTTATAAATTATGTTTTATTAATTGTCATCCATCCATCAGCCTTTCAACGTCCACTGCTGGACATAGGCCTCCCCAACGCCACAACGAGCGGTCCCGTCATGGGGGATAATGCCGTAATCGCCACGCCTGGCAGGCGGGTTGGCGATCGCAGTGGGTGTTGTTAATACTCGAGGGAGTGCTGCTGCCCACTCCCCTGGTTTTCCCTCAGTCGGCTCTTACGAATCCCATGGGTAGAGAGGGGTGGGACAATTCTAAAGCCGGCCCCACACGGCAAATTTTTAATTGTAGTAAGCATATATTTTTAATAGTTTGAACAAAGGACATTGCCATTTTTCGCCCTGTACGATAGTAGCATTGGGGCTATGATAATATAATAATACTTTCGACAGAACGCCACTATATACCCAGATTGGTGAGAGAAGCCATTGAAATTACGAAATACAAAAATTTCAACCGTGACGATGGTTTTCAATTATCTAGCACCTGGCGTCCCGTGATTCGTCTATGTACAAAGAAGAAGAAAAACACCTTAGAAACCAGGGTCGACACCGTAAGTGTTGTGTGTGGTGTCGAGCTCGATACGTGAGTGAGACCAGTGGTAGTAGTTCCATAGATAGTGTTGCGTGTCACAAACGAGTGAGAAAGTGAGTAGACAGATATTTCTAACCGCAGAATAATAAAAACTATTCCCACCTGCAAGGACTTCAGTTGCTCCGTGATCATGGCGCTTGCAACAGTGCCGAAATATCGGAAACTCGTAAGTAAAAATTTACATGGTATAAATCCCGTAAAAACGTTTAGAATTAATAGTTTTTTTGTTTTTTTTTATAGCATTGTTAGGTTATTTTTAAATCTGAATTACACTTTTGGAATTGATTTACAAATTGTGTCACAATGAAAAATCAAGATCAGTTCTAATATTATAATTTATACTAGCCTTTGCTCGCGGCTCCGCCGCAACCAAAAGCTGTTTTTTAGGTTTTATCTCAGGTTCCCGATATAGTAGCGGGATAAAATTTATACCAGTTGTTAAGTCTAATCGAGATCTATCAAGTAACAAAAGTTGCATCAAAATCCGTTTAGTAGTTTTTGCGTGATGCGCGAACAAACAAACAGATAAACAGACAAAAATTCTAAAAAAAATTGTTTTGTGTTTAGACACGCATATATAGCCTATTACAGTCAAATATCTTAAATGTACAGACACAGCTCTGTAACAGCTTTATAATAGCAGATTATAATAAATCTAGACAAAACTCAGAAGTTTTGTTCTATTAAAAGCTTTTAGATCTCATAATTGGTTTTGTCAATAGATTTTGTTAATAGATGTCCCTGCTTTTATAAGACTTATTTTTACTATCAATATTAGAGTTTGTTAATAGATGTCGCTGCTTTTAATAGACTTATTTTTATTATTAATATAAGACAAACTTAAAATGTCATTCTGAATTAAAATAATAAAGTAATCTAATCTTTATTGTATATAGAAAATGAATAGTTAAAATATATTTGAAACACGTAAAAAATTAATAGAGCCCCATCTAGCGTCGGAAATACGCAACTCTAGGATTATAATCCAACTGAATTGAAAACTATTACAAGAGGTAGTGAAACATCAATCTTCTGTCATACGTAAATTGATCCACTACATTCAAGCTTTATTGTTATAAGTTTAAAACACCCAGCTCATGACCTCAAAATCAGACAGTATTTGTAGTAGTATGATTTCCAGCTAGTCCGCTATTAAATGATAATTCTATGGGAATTCAGTTTTAATACAACACATGATTTAGTTTTGAGGTTTTTTCAGGGCAAACTATGTATGGACGCAGAGCATTGTCCTTTGCATGCTGTTTCGAACGTTTGATTTTTATAAAATGAGGAAGTTTGTTCTTCTCTTTAATCTATGTTAGCATAATAGGTGAGTATTGAAAAATACGCTGTTTTGACTAAAAATACTGTTCAGCCAAGCAATTATGCATTGAGAAAGATTATTGGGAAACTCATTTGATAGCAGCCGTGACATAATACTAATTAACACAAAGTGCCAAAATGAGAAATTGAAAACAGTAGTCACGAGAAGGATTTGAAACACCAACCACATATTTATACAATATTATCCCTCTTGTCCATACTGTTGGCGAGGTGCAAGCGACCCCCAAAGCGAAGCGAAGCCCCTGGTGTGACCAGCGTCTATAGGCTACTCTAATCGCTTACTATCAGTTGAAACGTATGTTTGTTTGTCACCCTCCTAAATAAAAGGGTATATTTGATTGGGTCTGGTCAGACAGACAAGATCTCTTCTTGTGATCAGGTGGGTAACCCAAAAGTCACCACTGAAGGAATGTAACATAGTTCCAGTGGCCTGCCAATAAAGGCGGAGAGATGGCACACGGCGGGTTTATTTAGTGGGTGAGGGCTCCACACTACCCTGTTCTTTGACCCGACGGGGTGTGCGTTAAGATACATTTCTTCCCGCCTTAACAAAAAAGAGTAACCCAAAAGTCGCGCCTCTCATATTTGAAGTTATTATATCATTGTAAATAATATGTAAAATGCCTCAAAAGCACAATACGAAGTAGGTCAGACTTCATGTGCGTCTACGTAAGACATTAGGCGGAGTCAGCGCCCTCCAGTCGGACATCTGCTCTAACTTTAGAATAAATTATTTTTATTTTTTTGCCAGTGTGGCGGGAAGCGATATTATGTTTCCTCTTTGCCTAGTAATATTTAAACATTATTAAAATACGCGAGCGAGAGCCCTCTAAAATAGGCTGTGCTGTCATTTGCCAAATCTAACACTACAATGAACTGATATTTGGTAATTAGTATTTAATTACACATGTCTTTTAGCCTCGGTGGTCTAGCGGTAGTGTGTGTGACTGCGTATCATAAGGTCTTAGGTTCGAATGCCGGGTCAGAACAGCAAGAACTTACGTTAGTTTTTCCATTAAGGCATTTTCATTGCTAGCTCAGAGATAGGAAGATTACGTGTTTTAAATAGTTTTAATATGTAAAGCCCGTAGTACTGCGCCTGACCAAATGTCCACCCATCGGAGGAAATAGCGAGTGCACTTGTATTTACGCACACTCGTGCACTAATACCTCCTGCGTAGTTACCTAGTGTCGATATAGCCCCCTTAGAATGAAAAACGAAATGTTAGACGAACTTTCGTTTTGAGTTATTTTAATTGTTCAACAGTCCGACGCGTGATTCCTGATTAGTCAAGATTTCGACGCCTGATTCAGGCGACCAATCAATCACAATGAAGTGAAACGAAAGTTCGTCTAACGTTTCGGTTTTCATTGTAAGGGGGCTGGGCCGCCCGCGCCGTGACTGAGAATCGGTCTAACGGCCATTACTTTATTGTATTTATTATTATTATTTTATTATATTTATGTCTTTTAAATCTTAGAAATTAAATATTTTATGATGCAAACTTGATTGATCATTAAAACATTTATAATGTCATGGAGTCACAAAAATGTTTTGTTAAGTAAATATCTCAAGGAAATACGATAAGATCAAACATCCATGCGTATATCGTTTCGTAGTTTATACATATACACTAAATATAGTCACCACGCCGCTGGCCTAATGCAGAACAGACTACACATAAACATAACATAGCATCACGCTTGTTTTGCCCGAAGGGGTAGCCAAAGATGTGTTACACACCCACGGTTCGTTAGCTATGTTTAAGTCCCACGGAATAGGGGGCTAGTTATCTTAATGCAGACGGTACCGGGCACATTTCCAAACTCCGGGCTGCTTCTGAGAATTTTTCTTTTTACGAAAAAGCCTAATAACATTGCCCGACCCAGGGATTGAACCCGAGACCTCACGATCAGCAGTCACTCACAATACCGCTGCACCACAGAAGCAGTTAGCAGACTACACAAGCCGTCACAATAATCTTCCAGACATTCAAGCTTCTGTACGATGTTTTCCTGTTCTGTACGATGGTGATACTTTGTGACCTACTATATGCACTAAAATTTGAAGTCTGAGATCATGCCAATCTTTGAATTTAGACTGAGCATCGAACTCGATGCGCCTGTGTTTTCAGTCCTCGGTCTGGACACTAAACAATCGCTGCATATCCATTGTTTTTAAACTTGACATTGAATAAGTACTTTGGTTATCACATGTATCGCGCAGTTAGAACAGTTTTGAATGGAAAACTGGCCAAGTAAAGCAACAATGTGTCATGTTTTTCAGACGATTCAGTCATTTATTTCTTTAATATTATTGTATGCGACAGGTAAGAGACTTGCTTCGTGTAAATGATTTTTTAGTCTCTGTTGTTTGAACTTAAGATTTCAGTACATTATCTTGACATACGTATCTGTACTAGGTAATGTTTGTAAGTTTGGATATTGAGAGGAATCTCCGCAATTATTTATCCGATTTCTATCAATATTATCATGAGGTCTCGGGTTCGATCCCCGGGTCGGGCAATGTTATTGAGCTATTTCGTAAAAAAAAAAATTCTCAGTGCCCGGTAGACGGCAATAGGCTCACACTTTTATTTTTTATTTTTCTTTTTTATTTTAGGTGGGCAAAAATGTCCTACCGCACACCCCGCTGCCCGGGGAGACAACGGGGTGAATGGGGCTCTCACCCACTAAAAACCCACCGTGCGCCTCCACCCGCCCTTGCTACGGCGGATCACGGGTACCGCGTCGTTACGACCGCGATCCGCAGGCGGCAGCCCCTACGGGCACCCTCTCTTGAGCGACGCCTCGCGCACTTGGGCGTCGCACCTTCGCGGTAGGCTTCCGCGGACGGCAGGGTACTCCCCGACCCCACCGTCCGCAGCCTGGGCTAGGGCGGCATCAGGCGCAAGTAAGCGCGCGCACGCCGCCCCTCGCGCCGGCGGCGAATCGGGTCCGCGAAGGAGGATTCCTCACGGGCCCTCTCCGCCACCTCCTTCCACGAGATGACAGCCTCGCAGAAGGCGGTGACCGCGGCCCAGGCCCTGTCACTGCCAACCATCGCTCGCGCAACGGCCGGCAGCGACAGGTCCACGCCTATGACTGCAACGAGTTCCCGGCGCTGCACATCCCATGCCGGGCACGACTCGAGCGTGTGCTGCGCCGAGTCCTCGTCGCAGTCGCAGTGGTGACAGCCTGGGGTCGTCTCCCTCCTTGCGATCGTGTGCAGGTATTTGCCGAAGCAACCATGCCCCGACAAAACCTGCACCAACCGGAAGGTGAGGATCCCGTGCTGCCGCCCTGCCCATTCTTCCAAGATCGGCCGGAGCGCCCCCACGGTCCAGAGACCGGCTCGGGGCGTCTCCAGCCGAGACTTCCACTTTAGGACGGTGGCGCGGCGGGCATCTTCCCGCCACGATGACATTACGCTCGGCGAGGGGCCGCTGCCCCCCGCCCGCGCCGTCGACGCCCGCCGATAGACGTCGGCGAGCACCTCCGCCTCCAGATCCCACGGGGGGGTTCCGGCCAACGCGCAGGCTGCATCGGTCGAGACCGTGCGGTACCCGCGTATTGCCCTGACCGCTACGACCCTCTGTGGACGCCACAGAAGGGCCCTATTACGAGCGGCCAGGGACTCCGCCCACACGGGCGCGCCGTACAGCGCCATCGACCGTACTACCCCCGCGTAGAGTCGTCGACACGCAAGACTCGGTCCGCCCAAATTCGGCATAAGTCGCCCGAGGGCGGACGCCGTGTTGACGAGCCTTGGCGCAAGACGGCGGAAGTGCTCGTCAAAGTGCCACCGTCCATCCAATACCAGGCCCAGATATTTGATGTGGGCCTGGATTGGCAAGCCCACCCCATTGACCGTTATCGAGGCGCTGGAGGGCGGGCCCCGTCGGCGCCCATGGAACAGTAGGGCCTCCGACTTTTCAAGGGCCACCCTAAGCCCCAGCGCCTCAATCCGCCTGACCACCTCCGCGGTACCTGAGGTGGCCAGCGTTGCCGCCTCCTAGAGGGTCCAGCCCCGGGCTGTGACGAGCGTGTCGTCTGCGTAGCAAATTACGCCCCGCCCGGGGGGGAGCCGGCCACGGAGGACTCAGTCGTAGCCGATGTCCCACAGGAGCGGCCCAAGAACCGAACCCTGCGAGACGCCGCACGACATAGCCCTCCTTACAACGTCCCCTTCCCGGTCCACGAAGAGGACGCTGCGGCCGTCGAGGTAGTCCGCCACCAGCCGCCTCAGGTAGAGGGGCACTCCATGGTACCGGAGTGCCTCCTTGATGCATCCGAATGGCAGACTATTGAAGGCGTTGGCGATGTCAAGCGACACCGCCAACAGCACATCCCTCGAGGTGACGGCCTCCGCAGCCGCGGCCTTCAGGCGCAGAATGGCGTCGACCGTAGACCGACCCGCCCGAAATCCAAACTGGGCGTCGGACAGGTCGGGGCCGACCGCTCCTAGGTGCCGGACGATGCGGGCAGCGACTACACGCTCGAGGAGTTTGCCCACCTCGTCCAGCAACACGATGGGCCTGAAGGCCGAGACTGTGTTCGGAGGCCGTCCCGGCTTCGGCAGGAGCACGAGCTTCCCCTCCTTCCAGCAGTCAGGGAACCGTCCGGACACCAGGCAAGCGCCGAACAGTCCCCCGAGGCGGGGCTCGAGATGGTCGAGGACCAGGGCCAGCACTCGGGCGGGAACCCCGTCCGGCCCGGGGGCGGCGCCTCTCCGCATACGCGCTACCGCCGCCCCCATTTCCGTCGTCGTCACGGGCGGTACCTCCACGTCATGGGCCTCCCGGTCATCATCTGGCGGAGCCATGACCGGGGGCGTGTGCACCGCCCGTGAAGGGAAAAGTCCCTCGACCACCTCAGAGAGGAAGCCCGGCTGGAGGGTCTCCGTAAGGGGGGGGGCCCTGGGCGCGGAGCTTGTTAAGCGCCGCGCGGTACGGGCGTCCCCAGGGGTCACGCACGAGACCCTCCAGCATCTCCTGCATTTTCGCTTCTTTGGCGCGACAGATGGCCAGCTTTAACGCGGCGCGCGCACTGCTGTACGCCGCATACAGCCGGCCCTCCCGCTCTTCGTCGCGGATTCGGCGACGGCAGCTGCGGGTGTAGGACCTCCGGGCACGAATACAGGCCGCACGGAGGTTCGCCAGCTCCGGGGACCACCAGTAGACCCCCTTCCGTCGAGGCGGGCGCCGCACACGGGGCATGGCCGCATCGCAGATCTGCGTAAGCATGCCGCGAATGCGGCCAGCCTCGGCGTCCACGTCTTCCGTCAGGGGGGGAGGCAGCCAAGATTGAAAAATGGCCGCCTCCACTAGCAGGTCCCGGTCGAGCCTACCCACAGCCCATCGCGGAAAAGCGGGAGTTCTGTCGGCCGCGTGACCCCTGCTGGCGCCCTGAAGGTTCCGGGAGACCTCTATCTGAATATATCTGTGGTCAGATAGGGTCTCGACCTCCTCCAGGACCCGCCAGCTCCTTACGCGTGCGGCGACACCGGGGCTAGCGAACGAAAGGTCCACTATCGACCCGCCCCAGGGTCGCACGCACGTTTGGGCGGACCCTCGGTTGAGCAACACGAGTTCCGCCGCTGCCGCCCACTCTTGGACCGCCGCACCTCGGGGGTCCGTCCTGGGGGACCCCCACGCCGTTGATTTGGCGTTGAAGTCCCCCAGCACGAGTACAGGGCTCGGTGCTATACGCCGTATCGAGGTCTCCAGGTTGTGCAGGAAGACCTCGAAAGCCGCCAGACTACGACTAGGGGAGAAGTACACGCCATACAGCGTGACCCCTCCCCATTCGGCCGCCACATATCCCGTCCATCCCCGCTACCCGCCCAATTGGGGTGATCTGGGACTATGTAGGGCTCCGCGGCTACGGCAACACCGATCGACCGCTCCGCCATGGATTGCAGGAAGAGGTCCTGCGCCCTGGCGAAATGGCCGAGATTCCCCTGGAGGAGGATAGCGTCGTGATCCGTTATTGGACCACGATATCCCCCTCCATGCGCTGCGGCGGTCCAGCCGCACCGGGTTGGGCAGCCGGGGCCGATTGGCTGCCCACCCCCCTCTTAGGGCCTGACTTGGCCGGAGGCCTGCACCCCACCCGCCCCATACAGTGGTTGGCGGGGCGATTGCCCGCCGCGCACGCGGGGCAGTGTGGGGTGGCAGAACAGGCAGCCGCCTGGTGCCCTGCCTGACCGCAGCGGAAACAAAGCCCGCTGCAGTCGGAGCAGTTTGTGCACAGCGGCCGGGTGTGACCGACCGCCATGCACTTGTAACACCTGGCAGGCCGGGGCTCCAGCGCGATTACCCGCGCGGCGCTCCAGCCCACCAGAAGTCTACCGGCGGCGACCAAATCCTTGGCCGCCGCGACAGGGCACGAGACCCAGACGGCACCCACACCACCTGGACCTGGGCGAATGGCGCCCACCCGGACGGCGCTGCTGGGAGACCCGGTTTTCGAGACAATCGCCTCCCGGATCTCTTCCGCCGTCACGGAATCGTCCAGCCCGGAAATGCGCAGTTCGGCGCACTTCACGGGTCTGGCGACTCGAACACCACTCTCCTCTGGGAACAGGCCCAGCAGCCTCGCAGCCATTGCGTCGGCCGTCCTGGCGCCCTCTGGACCCAGGTACTCGAAGATCCGAGCACCTGTCCAGGCTTGGCGGGAGCGAGCGGAAACGTCCCCGAGATCGGAGACGTTTATCTCCCGCCGGGCACGCTTCAAGACGGCCTCGTAAGTCAGGCCCTTTTCTCTTCCCTCAGGCAGCACGGTGATCACCACCGCAGCTGCCTTCGGGACCTTCAGTTTCCGCGACTTCCTCTTCCGCGGCTTCGGGGCTTCCCTTCTCTGATTTATTGGCGCCGCCTCACGCTCCGAGGCAGCGCCGCTACCCTTGGCCCGGGATCGCCGGGGCCCAACCACCTGCCAGTCCCCGTCTGAGGACGTAGCAGTGGCAGGGGCGGGGGCAGGAGCACGGGGCGTGACCGCCGCAGCCCGTGAGGGTGCGACCGTTCGTCTCGGCGCAGCAGGACGCGGAGGCGCAGCGGCGCTTGGTAGAGGCGGGAACTCCTCTCGGGGCTGACCCCTCGGGGCTTGTCCCGCCTTGTCCTTTTTCTTAGATTTCTTTTGCCCCTTTCCTTGGCCTACAGGAGCCGGCGAAGGTTTTGCCGCTGGTGGTTTGGCCGCCGGTTGTTTGGCCGCCGTCGCGGCAAAAGAGACATGCCCTCCCTGGCACGGCAGGGGTGTCGGTGCCGAGGACGGTACGACACTTCTTTTATCAGCCGCAAGCGGCGGCCGAAGTCGGGGCTCCGGCGGCTATCTTGCGGCTAGGGCCTCAAATCTCGGGCCAAAGACCGCATCCATGCGGTCGATAACCGCGCGGAGCATTTCATCCTCCAGCACGGTTACAGGGCCCGACTGAGCGGCAGACGGAGCCGAGGCGGTCGTCGAGGCGGGGCGGAGGCGCGGCGGCGACGGCGAGGTGGTCGCGGGGAGACTAGGCTCGACCCGCATTACGGAATCCGAAGCACTCAGGATGGCCTCTGGGAGCCCAAGTTCGGCTCTCATATTGGCCATCCCTCGGTGCAGCTCATTTCGCGCCCCAAGGTCGGCTACCTCCGCCACAAGCCGCTCCACCACGTTGGACAGCTCCGTGGCGGCGATTTTAAGACCCCGGACGAAGCTACTCTTGAGGTTCCTCGAGCCCAGGGCCACCGTCGAAATTATGGCCACGCTGTCCGCGGCTCTCTTGGCAAATTTGGCCGCAGTAGGCGGCCCATTGTCGTCTATGGGGAGACGGAGTTTCTCAGACAGGAGCGCCAAGCGCTCCTCTGCATGTTGCACCGTCTCCGCCCGCTTCAGACATCGCGTCTCTGCCTCTTTCGCTGAGGCGACACGCGGTATCGCCGTCCCGGGACGGCTGATACCTCGACCCCTGGCCGCTGCGGGTATTTTAGGGGGAGGCATCTCAGTGGAGCTCAGGTCGGACTCCGAGGCAGCGCCCCCCTGAGACAGGGTGCGCTTGCGCCAGAAGCGCGACTCCGACACAACCTCTGCCGGCCGCGATTACCGACTCTCAGCAGCCTCAGATAGGCCACCCTCCTCGTGCCGCGCGTTTTACGCGCAGCTGCACTAGTAGGGGCCGCATTTGCAGCCGGACCCCTTACGGCTGAGGCGTCGGGATTTTCACCCAACTCGGTCAATTTTGAGTTTAACAATTTTTCCATGTTGTTTCCACGAGTATGGGAGAAAGGAGGTCCACCCGGGCAGAGCTCCCTGTACCCGGGTAAGCGTACATTTGTAACCCAACACAGGGGGCCCGCAGGTACCCTGGCTGGGGCCGCGCTCGAGACTGAACTAACCATCAGCCATGCATCTCCTCGCCGCGCGCCAGAGCTTGAGATTCGGGGTAATTTTTTATAGAGGTTGTCTTCCTCGCGGTCCGGGCGATTAAGCCAAGACCCTCGTTCCTGTATGCCCGCGAGACGTAACCACAGGCACGCGCTCAGGTTTACGATTTGGGACGGGGGGGGCCGCTGTGGCCCCACTGTCCCCCCTCTCCAGAGCCCGGTGAGCCAGTCTGGCCCCACCGACTCCGATGCCTGGTCTATCCGCTGTGCCCTCTGCTGAGTCAGAGGGACACGCGGAGACCCGTCCTGTCCAGAATTTTAGCCGCCGGCGACTGCCGACGTTGCCCGGGGTGCACCACTAGGAGGTAAACCGGACAAATTAGCACCCCGCAATAGGCTCACCCTCTATTATATGGGACCTAAACATAGCTGGCGAATCGTGGGTGTGTAATACACCTCTGCCTACCCCTTCGGAGAATACAGGCGTGATGCTATATTTTGTTACTAGAACGGAGTGTCTATTACCCTCATAAATAGAGTTTTTTTTGTGGTGGAGTCGCGGGCACAGCTAGTGTAGGTACATATATTGTGTTAAAGCCTTTTTTTTAAGGCCGGAAAAAATGTTCCTAACCGCATACCCCGTCGTTCGGGGGAACGAACAGCGTAGTGTGGGGCCATCACCCACTAAAGAAACCCACTGTGTGCCTTTTTTGGCGGGCCACCGGTACCATATTACATTCTTTCAGTGGTATTGTGTTAAAGCCTAAGCAATCTTATATAGTAAGGTTACTCGTAAATAGTTTTTTTTATTGCTCATGCTGGCAAACAAGCTACGGCCCACTTGATGGCAAGTGGTAACCGTCGCTCATGGACTTAACTATACCGAGAGTATTGTCAAACCGCTGCGCACCATTTCATAACAAAGATATGAAATGAAAGAATAAACGGTTATCTTTTGCTACAGCCAAAACACACTGAAATGCTTCATGACCGGTCACACAGAAGACGGTGGTACCGACCCGTTCGGGCCGGTAGCAAGTGAGTACTCTCACTTGATACCCAGCCCTACCACCAGTAATGCAATGGTTGCTAATTGCTTACTTCCCTTAGTCGCCTTGTACGACACCCGCGGGAAAATATGGTGACACTTGTATTCTTAGTCCGTCACCAGACGAACAGCTTATAAAAACTCTTTATGGTATCTATCACGTTTGTTCGTTGTATACGAGTATGTAAGTATTTAATTCCACTAGTCTTCCCACGACTTCGTCCACGTGAATATTTAGAATACCTATAATAATAAAAACGATAAATAACTCTTAAAGTACAAATTATAATTTGTGAATAAGGAAAAAAAAATAGTATGAATTTTAATTGCAAAATTAAACTTACTGCATTGGATGAATGCATGTAAATGCATTGCCGATAGATGGCGTTGGTCATTAAGCCAAATGTGATAAGGAAATTCGGTATTTCTAGAAATAGTACGATAGCTCAGTGGATTAGAGCACTTCCCCGGAAAGGAAGGGACGCAGGTTCGATTCCCGCTCGTACTAAAATACTCTTTTTCCTTATTCACAAATTATAATTTGTACTTTAAGAGTAGCTGAGCATGTCAAGTGCTAAAAATATAGATCAAAACGATAAATAACGTTATGCTACGGTCATGGAAGTAACATGTATACGTATAGGTCCATGGCTACGGCACATTCGTTAACTCTATACATACAAAATGTAGCTATACCAGTCTATATTTTTTTTTCGGGATAAAAAATAACTTATGTCGTTTTCTGGGTTTCCGTACAATTCATCCAACCATCAGCCTTTTAACGTCCACTGCTGGACATAGGCCTCCTCAAGAATGGGTGATAGTGCCGTAATCGCCACGCTTGGCAGGCGGGTTGGCGATCGCAGTGGATGTTGTTAATACTCGAAGGAGTACTGCTGCCCACTCCCCCGGTATTCCCTCAGTCGGCTTTTACGACTCCCATGGGTGGAGAGGGGTGGGACAATTCTAAAGCCGACCCCACACGGCAAGGCAATTCCGTACAATATTTATGCAAAATTCCATGATGAACAGTTCAGTAGTTACAGTGTAAAAACGTAAGAAATTAATAAACAAACGCATGTTTAATATTATTAAGGAAAGCATTCACGTAAACATCAGAAAGTAGTGTTATATCTCACTCATACTACTTTATCTTAGAATTAAGTAACTGTTATTTTCCTCATTTACTTTGCTATCTGATACTTGTAATATTTACTGTAAATATCTGAGTCATACAACCCATTAAAACATTACTGGATATTTCGATAATAGCTCGGAATGGCAAACAAAAAAACTTAGCAATATCATCGATCCGTGTGGTGACGGACTAAGAATACAAGAGTCACCACCCGATTCATTCCCACGGGTGTCGTACGAGGCGATTAAGGGAAGTAAGCAATTATCATCCATAGTATGACTGGTGGTAGGGCTGGGTACCAAGTGGGAGAACTCACTTGGTATCGGGAACGAGCGGGCTGGTGCCACCTTCCTGTGTGACCGTCCATGAAGCACATCGTTGCGTTTTGGCTGTAGCAGGAGATAGCCGTTTATTCTTTCATTTCATATATGTGAGATGAAATGGAGGGCAACGGCTTGACAATACTCTCGGTATGGTTAAATCCATGACCGTCGCTCATTACCATTTACCATCAGATGGGCCGTGGCTCGTGCAATAAAAAAAAATAAAGAGATGATATACCGCTGCCTACCAAGACCATATTCCATATCAACGTCAAAAATAGAGACGGACCGATAAGAGAAAACTGCACGCCTCATAATCATATAGATTCATTCAATCATATACACGATTTCACAATAAAATTGATTATTTGATACGTAACTAATAATATATTGGTCTTACTAAGTAGTTTTCAATAAATCACATACATAGCGCTAATTTCAAAAAGTACTAATGTGGGTTTCATGTCTTATACGCCATCTAGCGCTAATTTTAAGAAGTACTTCTATATTGGTCTATAGAATGTGTTTTCTGTTGCCGTTATCAATAGCGAGCAAAAAAGGGCAAAAAAAATCACGTTTGTAGAATGGGAGCCCCCCTTAAATATTGTTATTTTTTTATTTTTAGTATTTGTTGTTATAGTGGCAACAGAAATACATAATTTGTGAAAATGTCAACGGTCTAGCTATTGCTATTCGCCGTTCTTGAGATACAGCCTGGCGACAGACGGACGGACGGACAGACAGCGAAGTCTTAGTAATAGGGTCCCGTTTTGACCCTTCGGGTACGGAACCCTAAAAAGACTCGATTAGTAAAGTATTTCGGTTGTTACCGTGTTAACATACATTACCTACAACAAACGGACGCCCATGACAGAATTTTTTAACTAGTTTAAATAACAAAAATGGCATAAAAATTATCATGAGTGTCAAAAATAGTGTTTTTTCTTGATATGTGTGTGTATATATTGTTTTACAAGTGCAATATATGATAAATAGAGACATTTTAAGTTTGAAAAATCAGTTGTTCTGTGTAAAACGGGAATGGTACCCACCTCAACGCTTCGCCTATGAGGCGTGAAAATCAACACATTATTATTAAAGATTCATATTCATTGAAGTCCAAGACGGGGCCGCACGGAATCATTTTCATAGAAATTCATAGAAACCAGTAGTGTCGCTTGCATTTTGAGTCTGCAGTTTGCGGTTGCAGTCCGTATTGGACCTTAAAATAATTTATTTTAATTTTACGTAGAGCCTTGCTTCTCCCAGCGACGCGGGAAGGACTACCCTCTTAAAGAAGATCGGGGGAAGCTACGGTAGGTACGTCCACTGTTGTTTCGTATAGTAAGTGAGAGCGCGCGAGACTCAAATGCCCACCGCTCTACCATCTTTCTTTCTCACCTCTTATACCATTGCTTTGGGTTGGTAACGTATAAGTGCCGTGTAGGGCCGGCTTTAGAATTGTCCCACCCCTCTCTACCCACGGGAGTCGTAAGAGCCGACTGAGGGAATATCGAGTGGGCAGCGGCACTCCCTCGAGTATTAACAACATCCACTGCGATCGCCAACCCGCCTGCCAAGCGTGACGATTACGGTATTATCCCCCATGACGGGACCGCTCGTTATGGCGTTCTCTTGGGGAGGCCTATATCCAGCAGTGGACGTTGAAAGGCTGATGGATGGATGGATGGATGGATATTGATATGAATTATTCTATTGCGCACGGGTCTCCTCTCATGGTGAGAAGGATTAGGCCATAGTCCACCAAGCGAGCCCAATGCGGGTTGGCAGACTTCACAAGCCATCGAGAAAATATCTCAGGCATGCCGGGTCTCCTCACAATGTTTTCCTTCACCGAGCAATGATGAATTGACCAACTAATGAAAACGTAATTTCGAAAAATCTCGAAATGTCTGTGGTGGGTGCCGATTGAGGTCGGACTCGGCATGAACTCGATACCACTGTCTTTGCAGTCCTTGGTTTTACCGCTAGACTATCACTGCATACCACTAAAGGAATGTAACACAGTTCCAGTGGCCCGCCAATAAAGGCGGAGAGACGGCACACGGCGGGCTTATTTAGTGGGTGAGAGCCCCACACTGGCTGTGCGATTAGGAAAATGTTTTTCCCACCTTAACAAAAAAAAAAAGAAAAGGACATCACTGCATCAGCATAGAGGCTACCGCAACTACTTACGGTCAGGCCACACGATTGCCTTCCTCATAGTATAAAACGACTTGCATTAACGTTTAAATTGATTCCATATCGTCCATCATCCATCCATCAGCCTTTTAACGTCCACTGCTGGATATAGGCCCCCCCAAGAATGGGGGATAGTGCCGTAATCGCCACGCTTGGCAGGCGGGTTGTGGGACGGAATGGATGTTGTTAATACTCGAAGGAGTGCTACTGCCCATTTTCGCGGTATTTCCTCAGTCGGCTCTTACGACTCCCATGGGTGGAGAGGGGTGGGACAATTCTAAAGCCAGCCCCACACGGCTAACACATGATTCCATATAGGTTAAGTGTTTTTCAACCTCCTTGCCCTTGTACAGTAAAATTACGATAAACACAATACTATATCCCTAAATGTATAGTCGTAGTATCTGCTAAAACTTTCCGCTGTATCAAAGGCGAGCCCCTTTCTTATCGCTTGTAAACAATTATGATGTAAATTATCTGCGCCGAGGCGAGTGTTGTGATCTGTCAGACGTCATACTGTTATTGTAGTGCATGCTTATCGGCACGTCATGTGTTTTAACGGTTTTTGTAATAATTTTTATTTAATGCGAACATACCTACTGATTGAAATATGAAGGGATATTAAAGGTTTTTTTAAGTGAACTGAACCAGGCAGACATTGGCTTATTTTTTTATTGAATATATTGGCAGGTAAGCCACGTACGGCCTATCTGAAAGAAAGCGGTTACCGTTATCTTAAGGAAAAGAATAGGAGGTGGATAATAAGGAGAGGATAAGGAAAGGGGCCCCTCTCTACCCACGGGAGCCGTAAGAGCCGACTGAGGGAATACCGGGGGAGTGGACAGCAGCACTCCCTCGAGTATTAACAAAACAACATCCACTGCGATCGCCAACCCGCCTGCCAAGCGTTGCGATTACGGCATTATCCCCCATGACGGGAGCGCTCGTTGTGGCGTTCTCTTGGGGAGGACTATGTCCAGCAGTGGACGTTGAAGGGCTGATGGAAGGAAAGGGGTTTGCCCTATATTGTTTTGACTCAAGGATTTTAACTATTTGATGACGTAAGAAAACCTGCGAAAATAATACACACATGATGCGTCATGCTGTCAAGCAATCAAATCAAATCATTTTATTGTGGGCATAGGCTAAAAAATGTATATTCAATTGAAATATTACTATGTTCTGCTATGTAAGCATACAATATTGTTTTTTTTTAATCTAATACTCGTATATCCTAATGTATCTAAAGTACCTTAAGTATTTTAATCAATTACATACTTGTGATTATCATTCAAAAATGTCTCAATTGTATAATATGTGCATTATTTTGGGGGGGAACAATGTTTTAAAAATTGCATTTCGAGAGATTGAAATCAAGCAATTACTTCCTTAACAAATCACAGGTTTTTGGTTAAAAATATGGGTAAAAATAATAAAAAAGGAAAGGCGGTACGTACATTTAACAACATTTTCGCATAAATTTTTACTAAGTAGTAAGTAAGTAGTAAGTATGCAGACGAAAAATCTTTACGTTGAACCTCTCTTGGGGCTACTCTAAGAAGGTACCATGGCAGCTGAGTGCTTTGCCACCAAATAGGCCTCTTAGGGCACCTTAAATCATCATAAACCTTAAATCATGTCAATAAATAAATAAATATTCACGGACATTTCACACAACGTCCTCTGGTCCCAAACTAAGCTTAACGCTGGTGCTATGGGTACCAGATTACTGATATAATACATATATTACTTTTTTTGTAAATACATATAATACATAGAAAACACCTAGATGTAGTACAAATATCTGTGTTCATCACACAAATATTTTTCCTGTGTGGGAATAGAACCCACGATAATACTACAACTAGGATCATTAAAGGATACGAGGTTTGTGCAAATCGCTTTGTTGATCTGACGTAACTATGCAAAATAGAGAGATCGTGAGTTCAATTCCGGAGTCGAACAAAACTACTTTTTTTAGTTGTTCTGTTGTCAATCTACAGTTAGGCTTGTTGCGGCTGAAATTCTGCTTGCAAAACTTATAACGCGATCTCTGGTCAAACTCTGGTCGTGGTGTATTGGCACTTCATCCATCCATCCATTCTTCAGCCTTTCAAAGTCCACTGCTGGACATAGGCCTCCCCAAGAGAACGCCACAATGAGCGGTCCCATCATGGGGGATAATGCCGCAATCGCCACGCTTGGCAGGCGGGTTGGCGATTGCAGTGGATGTTGTTAATACTCGAAGGAGTGCTGCTGCCCACTCCACCGGTATTCCCTCAGTTGGCTCTTACGACTCCCGTGGGTAGAGAGGGGTGGGACAATTCTGAAGCCGGCCTCACACGGCGAACCGTGGCACTCCGTTGATCCATAATTGTGACAGAGTAAAAAGAGAATGCCGTCACTGGAGGCTCTATAATTAAACTATTTTGCGTAAATATATCACATAAGAATAAATTATGACACTTGAAAGCGTTAGAGGCCCAATTACCACTCTCGATCCTTCTCTAGTATACCTTTTTCTTCTCAATTTCCTAAGCCTTTCACTGGGCTGGTCCCCGGGCGGTACAGCTAGCGCTTATAGGGTATCATCAGGGGTTACCATCCTTGTAGTATGAAATGATTGGACCACCGGCGCTCACACTCAAGAAATGAAATGTAAATTAGGAAGACCTACTATTGCTTTACGTCTATCTTCCGAGAGAGGCGGTACTTCTCTGATTAAACCGGCTCATTCATGCTGGGAAAAGCAAAGCATAAACGGGTTACATTTCGAGCTAATTTCAACTGATATTGAGCAAATTATTTGTGAAAGTGGAAAAAGAGATATTTACTGCGAGCAAGATACGTACATACGTCCCTTCCAAACCGGGTAGGTTGTTCTGGACCGCAAAGCTATCGCAGTCACCTAATAATGCCACTGACACCCAATCTCCACTTTTAGAAATGTGGAGTACTCAGTAGTAGCTGAGCAAGTCAAGTCTTAAAAATAAATATCACAATGATATTTTAAGTATTTCAATTGATGAGTATTTATTTTGAGATTATAAGAGGAAAAAACGCTAAATGATCAACTGGTTAAGAAGATATACAATGCGAAAGTGGAAGGATGTAGGTACAGGGGGAGACTGAGACTCACCTACTTAGACCAAATTGGTCATGTATTGCAGGAAGGTGGAGTCAGGAGTCTCTGAAACCGGCGAGCGTATATGAAGAGTATTAGGAATGTTGAGGAAGCGAGAGATGTATGCAAGAATAGAGCCTTTTGGTACTCTGTTCTCACTGCCTACCCTGCAATGGAGATAGCGTGATGATAAGTAAATAATACATTGTATACATATATGTATACTATACATACTATCATGAAAATAACATTATTAGAGACCTAAAATGTAGATAATGTGTTGGTCAATAAATTAATTATTTCAACAATAATTTAAACAAATTAGTTAATAGTTGCGCCATCCACTAGTTCTTTGTATATTTATTGTAATAATAATGTTACTGAGTGACATACTTGGCTGTTCGTGCGCCGTGATTGGGAAAGACACGAAGCCCTTCACCCTTACTAATGTTATGAAAACGAGTTTTTTTTTATTGCCTTTAGTGGCTGACGAGCCACGGCCCCTCTGATAGCAAATGGTAACCGTCGCTCATGGACTCAACTATACCTAGAGTAATGTCAAGCTGCTGCTCACCATTTCATTTCACCGATATGAAATCAAAGAGTAAACAGCTATCTTCTGCTACAGCCGAAACGCAACGATGTGCTTCATGTCATATAGTATACCTAATAGAAAACTAAGTCTAATGGTTCGTTTTTATTGTATTCCTATGAGTATTCAAGATGCGGTCAACTTGGGAGCGCTGTGAACCCCAGATAAATTAATTAAATTAAACTAATTTGTAGTGGAAATTATTCGTAGAAAATCGCTCTTGAGCCACGTCTATAAGTTTTTTTCGAGGGTCATTACAAATCGACTCCGAAAAGGCAGTACCATAGACCACATCCATACGCTACGCCAGATTATACAGAAAACCGAGGAATATAATCGGCCTCTGTGTCTGACGTTTGTGGACTATGAGAAAGCCTTCGATTCGATCAAAACTTGCGCGGTACTGCAGTCCGTTCAGCGGTGCCAAACTGACTATCAGTACATCGAAGTGCTGTAGTGCTTGTATAGAAACACCACCATGTCAGTCCGTGTTCAGGACAGGAGTACGAAACCGACCCAACTGCAGAGAGGTGTTAGACAGGGAGACGTTTTGTCCCTAAAACTCTTTACCGCTGCATTGGTAGATGTCTTTAAGTCTTGGACTGGACCGGATTCGGCATCAACATCAATGGCGAATACGTCACTCACCTTCGATATGCCGACGATATCGTAGTCATGTCAGAATCGCTGGAGGACCTTAGGCACCATGCTCAATGATCTCAGCAGGGTTTCCCGACTAGTAAGTCTCAAAATGAACGTGGACAAGACGAAATTCATGTCTAATGTCCATGTCATTTCAGCACCGGTCGTAGTCGGGAGTGTGCTTCTCGAAGTTGTCGATCACTATGTCTACCTGGGACAAATAGTCCAGTTTGGTAGGCACAATTTCGAGAAAGAGGTCAATCGACGAATCCAACTCGGCTGGGCAGCGTTCGGGAAGCTAAGGAAGATCGTCTCGTCCAATATTCCGCAGTGTCTGAAAACTAAGGTCTACGACCAGTGTGTGTTACCAGTTATGACATATGAAACAGAGACGTGGTCTCTGAATTTTGGCCTTGTATCAAGGCTCAAAGTCGCTCAGCGGGCCATGGAGCGGGCTATGCTTGGTATTTCCCTACGTGATCGAATCCGTAATACAGAGATCCGTAGGAGAACGAGAGTGACCGACATAGCCCGCCGGGTTACCATGCTGAAGTGGCAATGGGCAGGCCACATCGCTCGACGAACCGACAACCGTTGGGGAAGAAAGGTTCTCGAGTGGCGACCACGTATCGGACGGTGCAGCGTAGGACGGCCCCCCACCAGATGGACCGATGATCTGGTCAAAGCTGCGGGGAGCCGTTAGATGCGGTCGGCACAGGACCTCTCGTTGTGGCGTTCTCTTGGGGAGGCCTATGTCCAGAAGTGGACGTTGAAAGGCTGATGGATGGATGGATGGAATGTCTTACAAAATAAGGCAGTTGCACTTTAACATATCCTGTATGTTCAGGCTAACTAAAAAATAGCTATATAAAACCATGCCAAACTTGTAATTACACGCGCTCACGCACACTAATAAAACAAAACCATGCCCAAACGAAGTGTCATAAACCACGAGTGTTACCAGAGTATGATTTAAAAGTACCCCAAATGCATCGACGGTTTCGTACGTACCCACGTAATAAGTTACATACACGAACACGTCTTCAGCGCCATAATATTCCCTATATGATTTGCTGTAAACTTACTTTATACTTTTACTTCCTTTATGTTTTAAACATAAAACTTTTAAAAATTTAAAGTAACATAAACGGATCTTTTTTCGCGTATAAATTAGGTGACATTCTTAACTACCTTTTACCCGACGTTTCAACTGCGTTGCAGCAGCCGTGGACACGGGACAACTTTCTTTTAATAATTTACCCAAATTATAGAGATTATTTCTTTCCGGTGACAACACTTTCACGCACGTATCTTTCAAAAAGTGGCTTCACTTTTTATTGAGAATGTGATGTCTTTATTTTTAAGTTAGTCTGAGTTTGTATGTTAGCTAGCGTCTGTTGACACTGGCTGCCATGACCTGCATCGGTCTGGATATCATCTTCAAGTTTGAAAAGTCAGGAAGGTGTACCTATCGATATTTTGACCTCAGATTGGGGTCGAACGCGATGACTGTTTTGCAGTCCTTGGTTTAACTACTAAGCTGTCACTGCATAATAATGTCTTTTAATTCATTGCTAATGGGGATGTTTACTGCCGTTTTTTTTTACTTCAGATGGCGTATTATCGATATGGCCATTCTGTCATTCCCATACAATTTGTAACCTGTCATTCGGTAAATATTAATTTTCTTGTATTATGCCTCTGTGTGCTGTATTAAAATGTAATAACCCTGGTGTACATTTATTTCCCAGATCCAACATTAAAAAAAGTGGAAAATGCCGCCAAAATGTTGTAACTACACAGCTTTTGTAGCTACACAGCATAGCGTCTTTCAATTCCTTAATCTTCCATGTACTACACATTTAAAGAATATCGCTGATCAACCGAATTAAAGCAAAAAAATAGCAAAGAATTCTCAGGAAAACAAAGCAACTACAATTTGACAGTGGCCATCTCGCTGATAGCGCCATCTACGCTCAGCTGTGCCCGTGAATCCCCATTCAATAGTAGTGATTATGAACTTTGATTATTTATAAAGAACAAATTATTTGTGAATATGGACAAAGAGAAGTTTTAGTGCGAGCGGGATTCGAACCTGCGTCTCTTCCAATCCGGGGAAATCACGCTATCAAATAGTATGAATTTTAATTGCAAAATTAAACTTACTAAATTGGATTAATGCATTTAAATGCATCCGATAGGGAGCTTGGGTTGTAAAGACAAATGTGATGTAGAGATTGGGAATAGCCGTCGGTCAGTGCGATGGCTTAGCGGTTTAGAGTACTTCTCCTTGCTCGCACTAAACTTCTCTTTTTCCACATTCACAAATAATATGTTCTTTGAAGTATCAGAGCACGTCAAGTGCTAAAATATAGATCAAAATGTTTGATATTCATGTTATCATATAATAATGTCTAAATTCTCAGAGATTGCGTGTTACTGTTTACATTACTTTTAATAATATTAATGCGAAATTATTTTATTCCAAACATAAAAACAAATGATAGTTGTCTCTATGTGAGTCAGACTATTCCTTATAGAAACAATATATCTATACTATTATAAAACTGTAACATAGCTATGTCTATACATTTAAGATATTTGAGAAAAAATGCCTGTAATTGGCTATATAGGCGTGTCTAAACACAAAACGATTTTTTTTAGGTTTTTGTCTGTTTATCTGTTTGTCTGTTTGTTTGTTCGCGCATCACGCCAAAACTACTGGACGGATTTTGAACAACTTTTTTTTATTTGAAAGGCCTTGATTAGACTTAAAAACTGGTATACATTTTATCCCGCTACTATATCTCGAACTTGAGATATAACCGAAAACTAGCATTTGACTGCGGCGAAGCCGCGGGCAAAGGCTAGTTATATATTTCATCGAAAATTCGGAAACAATTTTATTCAAAGTAAAGTACCTTGATTAGATAAAGGTTTGATTTGCTACACTGTGAGTTAAATACCGTCTGTCTCAGGCCATCACAATCATGTTCTGTGAGCATCCTAATCTAGTTTTGCTGTAGAACCTCTCTGTTCCAACGGTTGCCATGTTTGAGGTTATTTGAGAATTAACACAAAGTGTGAAAATGTGGAATTTAAAATAACAGCCACGAGAGGGATTTAAACCGGCATCTCCTGAAATACCTTCCCAGATGCTTTGTCATTTAAGCACTTGTTTAATTAAAGATTGTGTTAATTTATATGGTTAAGCATGTCAAATGCTAAAAATATTTAAAAAATATCGAAATATTTATAGGCCTGCGTCATTATTTGGTATAAATGTTAATTGTAAACTTAAGTTTACCTGGTCGGTATAATGTATGCAAATACTTTCGACGGATGACGCAGGCGTCACCCAAGACGTTAAGAATGAATGTGTTATCGAAATTCGCAGTCCCGAGCAGTTGCCCCGATTGCTGAATTGGCAAAGCATCTGGGACGGTATTTATATTATTGTGGTTCTATTTTTTGACATTAGTCGGCACGATAAGCTTGTTAAAAGCTAAATGAGGGGTAAATCATGGAATTTAATCAAGAAATAATGAAGATCTTGCAGACCGACAGAAAAACAGGCTAGAGAAATAATATATAAGACTGCCTGTGTGTGCTACTCTGTGGTGCAGCGGTAGTGTAAGCGACTGCTGATCATGAGATCTCGGGTTCAATCCCCGGGTCGGTCAGTGCTATTGAGCTTTTTCGTAAAAAAAAATTCTCAGTAGCAGCCCGGAGTTTGGAAATGTGCCCGGTAGACGGCAATAGGCTCGCCCTCTATTACGTGGGACTTAAACATAGCTGGCGAATCGTGGGTGTGTAATACACCTCTGCCTACCCCTTCTGGGAATACAGGCGTGATGATTTATGTAAGATGATTTATATCAATGTTTGTATTATTTCCTTATAATTTCGAATAGCAATGTGCATAAATATCTTTATGCTGGAATTATTACTAGGCACTTTTATAGCCAAGATAATTACTCGTATATTAAATGTCTATATAAATTAGTTATTGTATTGAGCGCAAAACAGCTAACAATATTTGTAATCTTTAAAATACGAGGGCTCATTTTGTTATAATACGAGGTGTTATATTTTACTTGATGATTTATATTAATTGTATTTGATACGAAACGATAAACCAAACCTTTCTATAGAAGTTTCAATATATACCTACCTATATACTATAGATTCACAGCTGGCCCAGAGCAATGAGTTATATTAATAGGAACAGATATAGTGTTATCGTTAACACGTCACGTGACCATGTCGATGTCGATGACGACTTACATGAATTTACTCCGAACCTATAGAATTTTGAAATAAAACTACGTTTACGGAATCTATCGCGTTTACTTGATTTTTATGCTATCCCGACGTTTCGAATACTTTACAGCATTCATGATCACGGGTGGACTTATATGGTAGATGTCCAAAGCTGATATGTTGTTTTTTGGTTTATTTGTGTGGGTAGCCACAGTAGTGATAAGTTAGTATTTTCCGCAAAAATTAAATAATCCATAACAAGTTGTTGCCTACTGAGTATTCTGGCCGGATCTTTCTCAGTCAGGCCGTGTTCCGATCCGGTGGTAGCTTTTTAGTCTTAGCTTCTATTAAAATGAATATATTTAATAATAGAAACTAATAATCAATATTTTCTTTCCTAATGGTAGTTTTTGATTACATAAAAATTTTAATTGGTAGTTTGTGGTAGAATTTTTAAGCACTAAATATAAACAAAAATTTTAAAACTTAAAGGAGTATTATACTTATTTTATACTAGCTTAAAATCTCATACATTGTAAGCATAAAACTTAGAATAGATATTTCTAAACGAATATTATGTGGGTTGAAATAAATAAACCAAAAAGAAAAAATCATATTACTGTGGGTAGATGAAACCGTTGAAACAACATATCAGCTTTGGACATCTACCATCTAAGTCCACCCGTGATCATTAATGCTGTAAAGTATTCGAAACGTCGGGATAGCATAAAAATCAAGTAAACGCGATAGATTCCGTAAACGTAGTTTTATTTCAAAATGTGTAAAATTCGCGTAAATGTTAGAAAGTATTATATGAACCTATAGAAGTTTTCACTTCAAAAATAAATTAAAAAGAGCTATTTTTTCGTGCTACATCTTTCAAAAACTTTTGTGAAATTAAATTGCGATTTGAATACCTCATAGTCATATTGGTAAGGAACTGAGTAGGTACTCTACAGTAGTGTGACTATTGGCAACGAATCAATAATGCTAAGATTCTTTAACGGCATTGTGTTGGCGTCGTCGGTAATTTCTAATATTAGGCACAGACTTTGGCGCGTGCCGTCCTTTTGTAAATAATACCTTGTTGTTAAGTAATTTTTCGTGTTTATAAACAGTGGGCCTAGCCGAATTGCATTCTATGATCGCTAACGCTAATAGAAAACTATTAAAATGTACGGGAATTTGACATTTCTTACGTTAAGTCACTGTGACTTTGCGTTATAGATATCGAAGATATAGCTAGAATACAACTTGGCTAGGCCCACTGGTTTTACTTAAAGTGTGTCGTATATGTGTATACGTGGTCACTTTTCTTATTTGCAACCATCGTTAAAGCCGCTCGAAGTATAAAAAAGGTCACTTAACTATAGCCATAGTTTGATCGGACATTGCTTGTCCTCATAGTAAGAGTAAATTTAAAATGCAAATACTAGCGTAATATTCGATTAAATATTACAAATTATTATTAAAAAAGGGTTGAATATATGTATATAATACCCTCTCTCCTTCCTTCAATACATGACCGATTTGGTCTAGGTAGGTGAGTCTCGGTCTCCCCCTGTATCTACATCCTCCCACTTTCGCATTGTATATCTTCTTAACCAGTCGCGCGTCTGGCATTCTTTCCACATGTCCGAACCGTCGCAACATTCCCTGTCGCATATTTACACCAATACTCTCTTTCATACCTGCTCGCTCTCTTACTTTGTCGTTACGAATGCGATCAGTCAGCCTCACTCCACAGATTCTCCGCAGAGGAGAAGCACCAGAAAGGATTCCCAGACACATGAGATCCAAGCTTGATCATCTCAACAAATAACATATTATCAATAACCGCTGCCTTACCATTTTTCAAATTTCTAATCGCCCATTCAACTTCTCTCATACTGATATCAACAGAGGATGCCGGTACCGATTTATTAGACCACATCTGAATGATATGACACCGGCATCACCCTGGACATCCGCATACATATCTCCAAATTATTCACTCCATCGGCTTAACATATCTTGTGCCTAAGAATGTCTTCACCTTTCGACCTTATTTTATTGAAGGAAGGAATGAAGGCTGACCAACCACTGAAATTTCTTCACCTCTCTCCAAAAGAGTTTGGTGTTGCCCTCAAAGTTTTTGGTCAGCCTATCCTCTGCAATCATATTTGCTCTGTCACGCTTCTCTTTCACTAAGGCTTTGGCTTCATTCTTACATGACCTATATATTTCATTCTTCTGTTCAGTCATACTGACACTCAGATCCAAATAAGAAACATAGTCCAGCCACGCTTTCTTCTTTTGGTCTACGGAAGCTGCTAATTCCGTATCCCACCATGCATCACCTTTCACTTTCCTATGCTTCTTTGAGCTTTCGCTGTATCTACCGTACTATCTTTCAAAATTCTTCCGAATTCTTCTATGTCCGATTCCGGCTGACTTGCCACCGTCAGCTGTTCACAAACACGCTGTACATACTTTGATCTTACACTCTCTTCTTACAACATTTCGATCTTTATTCTTTGAAGCCCTCCGAAGTGGACACGCTCTCGCCAGCGTCTCCACTTTCTGAATAGACCACTAAATCTCGCAATAACAAGATAGTGATCCGTATAGACAAACCGTAGTAAGATTAAAATCGAATGTAAATTAATCTGCCAGAAGTCATCACCACCCAAACCTTCACTTTACCTATCTAAATATGGCCGCTTAAGTCTCTTTTAAAGAGTATGGGGGGATAAATATTAGTTTGTACCTACACAACAATTTAATGTGTTATATGTCTGTTACAGGAAAGAAAACCACCAATTAGAAGTATCTGAAAGAGGTCACACAAAATGGTATTTTTAATATCGAGGATAACTAAGAAGTGAGTTAAGTTTGGTATATATGTAATTATATAGATTCCTGGTATTTGTACAAAAATCAATATTACCTACTAGTAGCTGACGCGGCGAAATTCATAACGACATATTTTCTAAGATCCTGAAAGTTACAGGTACCTACTAAAATGTATGCCCGCCTCGGCTTCACACGGGTGGTGTACAGTCGCCGACTAAACAAATGTAACAATTCCTGTAAACTCAAAACAATCGGATTATCAATAATTCCAGACACGTTTCATGTATCGAAATAACTCATAGTCTTTAATTCTTCTCATTCACTCACACACTTCATAATATGGGATTAAAAAAAAACCAATACGATTTTATTTAAATTTTCTTTTTTACAAACGTTGTCTTGACAATAACGAACACAAAAAAAAAGAACTATTGAATTTGGTACAGTCGTTCGGAAGTTATGCGCTTACATACCTACATTTCGGCGATTCATATTGATATAGATATATATATTTTTTTTTGTTAAATCGGGAAAAAAATATTCTAATCGCACACCCCGTCATTCGGGGTAACGAACAGGGGCCCTCACCCACTAAAGAAACCCGCCGTGTGCCGTCTCTCCGCCTTTATTGGCGGGCCACTGGAACTATGTTACATTTCTTCGGTGGTATATACATAGATATACGAGTATACCTACTACATATACTTGACAAAGATCTATACTTGAGTGGTAGAGCATGAATGGGCCGGCTCCACCGTGGAAGTACCACCATCTCACAATCAGCGTGGAACAATGGTAGATACTCGATCGTATTGTTGTATTTCGTATGGTGAGTAGATAAGAGCTCCGAATTCTAACCCCTCCTCATCCTATCCTTTTTGTCGTTCCTTTCCATCTCCTTTCTAGTGACGCCTTTGGTGTTGCTAACGTCTATACGCTACGGTAATCGCTTACCATGACGTGAACAATAAGCATGTTTGCCAACCATCCATCCATTCATCAGCCTTTCAACGTCCACTGCTGGACATAGGCCTCCCCAAGAGAACGCCACAACGAGCGGTCCCGTCATGGGGGATAATGCCGTAATCGCCACGCTTGGTAGACGGGTTGGCGATCGCAGTGGATGTTGGTAATACTCGAGGGATTGCTGCTGCCCACTCCCCCGGTATACCCTCAGTTGGCTCTTACGACTCCCGTGGGTAGAGAGGGGTGGGACAATTCTAAAGCCGGCCCCACACGGCCAGTGTTTGCCAACATTTAGCATAAAAAAAATATATAAACATATTATAAACGAAATGGTCAGGCCTTTTATGTAGGCATTAAAATTTTGTCCCTGATAAATAGGGATAATTAATAAATGCATCTCAATTACGACTACACGTGCATCACCAGCCCATTAATTTCCCGCGTTTGCACTGATTAATATTCTTTTTTACAAAATGGCATAATTTTCTGTACTTTATGGTTTTATTATTCATAAATGTTCAGATTATGTCTGAAAACCTCCCTGAAAACGAATAATGCGGTAACCATCTGTCATACATGGTAACAATAATTTATATTATGACACTCTCAAATCGAGTCGTTAAAAACTGTGTAGGTATATTAATCCAAATTAGTATAAATGTAAGCTAGCGAAGCTAGATAGCCTTTGTTTTTTTTTGTTTAGGCGGTAAAAAATGTACTTACCTAGCCGCACACCCCGTCGTTCGGGGTAACGAACAGGGTAGTGTGGGGGCCCTTACCCATTAAAGAAACGTGCCGTGTGCCGTCTCTTCGCCTGTATTGGCGGGCCACTGAAACTATGTATGTATGTATTAGTTATATAGCAAATAATCAATTTTATTGTGAAAAATAGAGTATTTTACGTTTTCTCCTACTTTGTGTGTAAATGCCAAGTGCTTAAAACTAATAAAAATATTTGAATGTATTATGATATAAGTAGTGCTTTGGATACTGACGTATTTGCATAGTGCTGTGGGTTCAAACCCGATACAGGACAATATTATTATTTATGTACGTTCATAAACAATCAAATCGGATTTCAGTCTGGCAACTCTGTACGTGTATTATTTTTGTTAATTTTCCGAATATAAAGAGTTGAGTAAAGTGCCAGTAGTGCGCAGTGCTGCCCCAGCGTCAGACTGGCCGTATAGTCGAGATGGCATTTGCCAGCTGAGCCCCAGCTTGCGCGGGCTCCCCCACGGGCGTACTTTGAGGGCCCGCGCAGGCTAGAACACAGAATCGCATCTAATCAAGGATGACGAGAACAGCTTTTACGATCGAGTTATTAACAGCTTAGCTGAAACTGCTTTTAGGTACCTTTTTCTTTTTGTTAACGCGGGAAAAATGTTCCTAACGGCACTCCCCGTCGTTCGGGGCAACTAACAGGGTAGTGAGGGGCCTTCACCAACTAAAGAAACCCGCCGTGTGCCGTTTACTGGCGGGCCAACGGAACTATATTACATTCCTTCAGTGGGATCTTCCAGGTACCTGCTATAGATTTTAACAATATCGCTGATTAACCGGATTAAACACAAAAAATAGCAAACAATTCTCAGGCAAACAAAGCAAATATACTTTGACATTGGCCATCTCGTTGACAGCGCCATCTGCGCTCAGCTTTGTACGTGGATCCCCATTTCTAACTACTAATAGGTATCATAATATTCTTTGCTAAAAACAAATGATTACGCCTTATTCAATAACATAGTGACATATCATCATGATACGTATAACGACATTATTTAAACAAAAATTATAATTGTATTGTTTACATAACTTGCCAATAACAAAGTATATCATTATCACCTCTCATGACTATGTATAATTATTATCAGGAGACAAATAAAAATAATTATAAGTGTAGGCTTATGAAATATAATATAATTATAACTTGATATTACACGGGTGACAAACAATCATACGGTCCACTTGGGTACGCATAATAAACATGCAGGCGTTCACGGCTAAAAAATACAAGCGGAAGCGGGGCAGTGTTTGGGGACTGCTGATAGAAGTGAAAACTAAGTAACTTGTGAATTGTATCATCGAGCTATTAGTTTGTAAAGAAGTGTTAATGACCAATGAATGCCATTAACACTAAAACACTTCTTACTTACAAACCAAAAATAATTCAAAAATAATAATCTAATAGCTCGACGATACAATTCAAAAGTTACTTAGTTTTCACTTCTATCGGAGCGTTCGGTGACAATGACACGAGTTCCATGATTTTTGTTCACCCAAAAAGTACCTACTCAACGCGCCTAAAGAAGATCGGAGCGTTCGGTGACGATGAAGCGAGTTCCATGATTTTTGCTCACCCAAAAAGTGCTCAACGCGCCTAAAGAAATTTTCACTTCAAAAATATATAAACATATCAAAATATTTAAATACTGCTCGTGACTGTTATTTTCGATTTCACATTTTCACACTTTCTGTTAATTTATATGGATGCATGTCAAATGCTAAAATAATATATAAAATATTTATAGGGATGCATTATTTGGTATAAATGTTAATTGTAAAATTAATTTTACCTGGTCGGTATAATGTGCAAATACTTCCGACAGATGGCACAGGCGTCACCCAAGACGTTAAGAACGAATGTGTATCGAAATTCGCAGTCCCGAGCAATTGTCACGTTGTGCAGTTGCGTGCATGCGTTGGTGTTCCAGGAGATACCGGTTCAAATCCAGCTCATGAATGTTATTTTCGATTTCACATTTTCGCACTTTGTGTTAAATTAAACCTAAAGTTAAACGTAAAACAATAGAGTGTTAGGACATGCAGATTGCCAGCGGAGCGCTTGCCCCTTTTTTTTTGTTAAGGCGGGAAAAAATATTTCTAACAGCACACCTCGTCGTTCGGGGCAACGAACAGGGTAGTGTGGGGCCTGCACCCACTAAAGAAACCCGCCGTGTGCCTCTCTTCGCCTTTATTGGGGAGCCACTGGAACTGTGTTACATTCCTTCTAGCTTGATTTCAAGAAATCTTTTGATAATTATTATAATAAATTAATATAATAACATGGTCAAATTTATTAGTGTTATTCAGTACCTACTTATTCTTCAAGTTAAAGCTATTAAATAAAGTACATTCAAAAAAAAATGTCTCACGATCATTCCAAAATACATTTACTGAACGGAAATCCCCAGAATTGTTATTCTGAAATTGTCACTTGCTATAGTGATTAAAAAGAGACGATGACGTTAATTTTATATTGAGAGCCCCTTTATCAGATAATGTGGGGGTTTTAAATAGACGAATTAACCATATCAGGGCATTATAGTCTCAGGCACATTGTATCCTCTTGTTATTCATCCACCCAAATTTAAAATAAGTCACATAATATCTACCAATACTCTATAATCATTTAATCATAGTTATTTTTTTGTTAAAATATACGAGCTCATTATTAATTACTTATCTATTACATATTTTGTTATTTTGATGTATTTTTGAGCATTTGACATGCTTAGCCATATATAAATTAACACAAAGTGCGAAAATGTGAGATCGAAAATAACAGTCACCAGCAGGATTTGAACCTGCATCACAGATGTTTTGACAATTCAGCCATCTTGACAAATGCTGGCGCAGGTATCACAAATGGTTGTAAACATTTTAGATCTATTTTTTGAGCAATTGACATGCTCCGCTACTTTTTAAAGTATAAATTATTTGTGAATAAGGAAAAAGAGACTTTTAGTAAGGGCAGGAATCAGGATAAGTAGGATAGCTCAGTGGCTTAAAGCACTTCATCGCATTGGAAAAGACGTGGGTTCGATTCCCGCTCCTACTAAAAGTCTCTTTTTCCTTATTCACAAATAATTTATACTTTAACAAATAGTTGTTCTGAGTCTGGGTGTACTTTGTGACCGTGAAATTGTATGTTTGAAAAGTCCCCCGCGATACAAGGATTATTCGTTATTCCCAATGTTTTACATTGTTTTACGATGTTGTCTTTCATAAAAATTACACGCAAAACATGATATGTTACTGCTGAGCAAAAATATACCCGTATTTTGATATCGCCGAATTTTCTATGTTTACTGAATGTTCGGCCGAAGTTCGTGTTCGGCTCAAACCACCCATCTCTAATATTTACACATTTCTTTAACATGTCGATTCCTCAATTTTTTTTTCTAAATTACTAAAAACTTTTTCCCAAAGTTTTCTTCATTACAAATTTCATTGGAAGAAACATTTCTATTTTACGACTTGGGGGCCCCTAGCCAGCGCGGGGCCTCTAGGCAGTTGCCTACACTGCATTATAACTTATAACCTAGCAAACAACCATATAACAGTCCTGAAGAAGTAAGTTATCATCAGCTTGATCAGCTGAAGAAACACGCCAACAATGTGCGCCTCTAAAAAAAACTATACTACTCTATATATTACCTACTATAAGCCGCTTTTGTATAATCAGATTTCAAATGGTGAAACTGAGGGGCACAGCTAGTCTTAAATAAATGAGGATAATCGCTATGCCCACCCACCCGAAATCCAGCGCAAACGTACTTATGGCTAACTAAAATATAACTCAATCTGTTTATCAAAGTCATAAAATTAACATAAATATTAAAATTAAAAGGAAAAATACGAAACAAATATAGATTACGACATCAAGTCGATAACAGAACGAGATATGGAGGACATCACTCGACCTTTTGCTCGGAGGCTCGGCTTCACATCCACATTGAACGGCCTATCGTATATTATCTACATTATTAATATTTTATATAAACATTTAATAACTTATAGCTCTATAATTATGATAATATTGTATTACATATTATGATCAATTACAGTGCTCTTTTTTTTGAGTTTCGTATTAGACAACTATGGCAACACAGATTGTTCGATACCCATTTGGTTTACTGGTTTATGTTAAGTAGGTATACAATATCTCACCGCGAGGTTCCGCATTAAATTTCTGGTTTAAAAGTGTTATTGGAGGCACTAGTCTACGTTCAACATGTATAATTCATATTTCTGCTTGCATTTTTGAAGCTATATGTATATTCTTTGAGTACCTTAATAGTATAAAAAACTATTAAGGTACTCAAAGAAAAAAAACTGCTGTGTTTTGTCTATGGAAGATTCAAATCTTACCCTCATTTCCTTTACGGGCCTTATAACGAAAAGTCAGCATGGAATCAAACATTAAAATAAAGTAACTAAGCAAACTATATTTTTTTTGTGATTCACACAGACACATATTTCGTGCAGCGATCAAACCTGCAACACAACACTAGTGGCAATGCAGTGACCAGTTGACCATAAAAACCACTGCGTAGTAATTTTCTGCACGCCTCATAAGCGAAGCGTTGAGGTGGGTACTACTCTCACTACACAAAAAACAATTGATTTTTCAAACTTAAAATGTCCCTATTCATCATATATTGCACTTGTAAGATAATATATATACGCACACATATCAAGAAAAAACGCAATTTTTAACACTCATGAAATTTTTGATGCCATTTTTGTTATTTAAACTGGTTAAAAAACTTTTTGAAATAAAACTACGTTTACGGAATCTATCGCGTTTACTTGATTTTTATACTATCCCGACGTTTCGAATACTTTACAGCATTCATGATCACGGGTGGACTTAGATGGTAGATGTTAGAAAGTATTATGGTTAAAAAACTGTTTAAAAAAGTTCTGTCTTAGACGTCCGTGTGTCTGTATGTGCGGAACATGTATGTTATCACGATAACGACCGAAATACTTTACTAAGCGAGTCTTTTTTTTCTCTTATGCTTCAATATAATTAGGAATAGAACCCTACCACCCACCTGATGGTAAGCGGCTAGTACCGCAGTTTATAGACGCCAGCAACACTTGAGGAATCCAATCCACCAAGAAAAGAGATAGGTATAGAGAAGAAGAATAATAAAGAGAGGATAAGGAAGGAGCCTCTGTTTATAAAGCGATTTCATACAATGTAGCGTACAAGCAAATTTTTATGATTACAAAAAAAATTTGTATTTGAGATTTAGAATAACCGCAGCAAAGTCACACATAAAATAGTCTAATACTCTAATAATATACCTAACTCAGATTATAAAACAAAAGGTTTTATAATCTGAGATACCTAACTTATTCTTCGTTATTCTTTTAGTGCTTAATAAAATCATTCGGTTGCCTCATAACACGGACAAACCTCATAACGATTGGTAGATTATGTACTACGATTGTTTGTTTATTATATAAATGAACTTAACAATCGCGGAAAATACCTTTACCGATAAGGTTGTAGGAATAATACTCTGGACTTTCGTATTGGTGATTAATACTGACTTCATCTCACAATCTCAGGAAAATTTATGGCGATTAGCACTTTGACAGTTAATTGACGTTCATTGGCCGTACACTAAATTGTGGCGCATGATGAAACTAAAATACTTTGGAAAATCCAAAAGCGCACGCCTCATAATCTTCATTTTTCACAATAAAATTGATTATTTGATAAATAACTAATAATGGTTAGTAGGCTAAGTGGGGCCGGCACCAAGAATAGCTTCCCCCCGTCTCTTCCTATGGGAGTCGTAAAAGCCGACTAAGGGATTACCGGGGGACCGGGCAGCAGCGTTCCCCTGTGTACTAAAAACATCCACTGCGATCGCCAACCCGGCCTGCCAAGCGTGGCGATTATGGTAAAACCCCCATTTTGGGGAGGCCTATGTCCAGCAGTGGACGATGAAAGGCTGATGGATGGATGGATGGAACTAATAATGTATTGTTCTTACTAAGTAGTTTTCAATAAATCACATAGGTAGATAGCGCTAATTTCAAAAAATACTAATGTGTTTCTCATGTCTTATACGCCATCTAGCGCTAATTTTAAGAAGTACTTCTATATTGGTCTATAGAAATAGTTCTCACGAAATAAGGATAGCGCTGGTTTTAGTCTCGAATCGAGCGTAAATATTCAGTATTTTTTTTTATTTATTTAATAACAATTAAACCACATTGAATCAGACCGTGAAAAGTGATAGGGCTCTATTCGTAGTTATACTGAATCGTAAAAGAAAAAAAATACTCGATTAGTAAAGTCTTTCGGCCGTTATCGTGTTAACATACATTACCTACAATACGTCCAAGATAGAACTTTTTTAAACAGTTTTATAACTAGTTTAAATAACAAAAATGGCATTTCAAACTTTCATGGTCACTTATAATTCTAAACGTTTTTACGGGATTTATACCATGTAAATTTTTACTTACGAGTTTCCGATATTTCGGCACTGTTGCAAGCGCCATGATCACGGAGCAACTGAAGTCCTTGCGGGTGGGAATAATTTTTATTATTCTGCGGTTAGAAATATCTGTCTACCCGCTTTCTCACTCGTTTATGACACGCACCACTATCTATGGAACCACTACCACTGGTCTCACTCACGTATCGAGCTCGATCACGACACACAACACTTACGGTGTCGACCCTGGTTTCTGAGGTGTTTTTCTTCTTCTTTGTACATAGACAAATCACGGGACGCCAGGTGCTAGATAATTGAAAACCATCTTCACGGTTGAAATTTTTGTATTTCGTGATTTCAATGGCTTCTCTCACCAATCTGGGTATATAGTGGCGTTCTGTCGAAATATCCTCAGATACTTTCGACTTTTTTTTTAAGTTTGAAAAATCAGTTGTTCTGCATGAAATGAAAGTAGTACCCACCTCAACGCTTCGCTTATGAGGCGTGCAATTAGCGGTGAATGTGTAACATGTTCTGTGTTGCTGAAGTAGACTAAAGGCTGTCAACTCAACATTACTGTATGACTACTTTTTTATTTTCTAAGCATTTGATTTATGGCTTAGCCATATAAATTAACATAAGGTTAGGAAAATGTAAAATCGACAATAACAGTCACGAGCAGGATTTGAACCTGCATCTTCTGGTATACTGTCCAATTAAGCCATCGTGAGAATTGCTCGAGAGTGCGAATTTCGATAACACATTACTTCTTAATGTCTCGGGTCACGGTATGGCTTCTAGGAATGGAATCGGTACGAGCGAACAAACAAAGGACGAAAATGCAATGAATTTTGTAAATTCAAATTGAAAAATATCTTTATTTCTAATTTATATGTATTTTGTACTAGTAATTGATAAAATACAGATAAGTATCTAAAATCGCAGTGTTCAGTTAATATTATAAACGTGAAAGTTTGTATATTTGGTTGTTGCGACAGAGCGGTAGATAGATTTGGTAGAAAAACTTTAGGTATTATTAACACAGGATATTTTTTATCCCGAAAAAATTTTAGGTTCCTGTGGGATTATTAAAGAACGAACTAAAGGACCGTATCCACTTAATATTTCGTCTAGATGCATATTTATATATATATATATTTTTAGCATTTGACATGCTTAGCACTATACATTAAACACAGAGTGAAAAATGTGAAATCGAAAATAACAGTCACGAGCAGGATTTGAACCTGTTTCTCCTGGATACCGTCCAGATGCTTTGCCAATTCATGTCAAATGCTAAAAATATATATAAATATTTATAGGGTTTGCGTCATTATTAGGTAAAAAATTAAAAATCTTAATTGTAAAATTATGTTTACCTGGTCGGTATAATGTATGAAAATACTTCTGGCAGATGGCGCAGGCGTCACCCAAAGACGTTAAGTATTAATGTGTTATCGAAAGTAGCAGTCAGGAGCAATTGTCACGATGGCTGAATTGGCAAAGCATCTGGACGGTATCCAGGAGATGCAGGTTCAAATCCTGCTCATGACTGTTATTTTCGATTTCACATTTTTCACTTTGTGTTTAATCGTCTAGATGCGTTTAGGTTTAGCTAATTCTTGATTAAATAAAATTAATTTTCAACGTCAAGCTGACAGCTAACCGTCACAATACCACATTCACAGTAAAGGTGAATGCCATTTTTCGCCCTGTACGATAGTAGCATCGGGGCTCTGATAATTATTAATATTTTTTATAATACAAATTGCATATTTTCATTTAACATCGACTAGCTCCATGTCATAATGAAGAAAAAAAGTATGCGAAGGGAGTATTTGTAGGTACATCCGATGTGCTGCCATGTTTACCTGAAGTACAATCATCAATCAATACAATCGTTCTTTAATTTTTTTTAAAGCATTGTTAAGTTATTTTTAAATCTGTTATTACACTTTTGGAATTGATTTAGAAATTGTGTGTAAAATTAATAAAACTAGACAAAAATCAGAAGTCTTGTTTTATTAAAAGCTTTTGGATCTCACAATTTTTTTTGTCAATAGATTTTGTTAATAGATGTCCCTGCTTTTATAAGACTTATGTTTATTATCAATATTAGAGTTTGTTAATAGATGTCACTGCTTTTAATAGACTTATTTTTATTATTTATATAAGACAAACTTAAAATGTTATTTTATGTTCATCGTCCACTGCTGGACATATGCATGGCCTCCCCAAAATGGGGGTTTTACCATAATCGCCACGCTTGGCAGGCGGGTTGGCGATCGCAGTGGATGTTTTTAGTACACAGGGGAACGCTGCTGACCGGTCCCCCGGTAATCCCTTAGTCGGCTTTTATGACTCCCATAGGAAGAGACGAGGTGGAGCAATTCTTGGTGCCGGCCCCACATGGCTGAGGAATTCAGTAATATGTTTTAATACAACACATGATCTAGTTTTGAGGTTTTTTCAGGGCAAACTATGTATGGACACAGAGCAATGTCTTTTGCCCTACTATTTGATATCTAATTGTTGTATTGCAAGAGGTCGGACCTGTTGCATCATACGAACATGTGTTAGTCGCTCTGCGGGTCCATCCATCCATCAGCCTTTTAACGTTCACTGCTGGACATAGGCCTCCTCAAGAATGGGGGATAGTGCCGTAATTGCCACGCTTGGCAGGCGGGTTGGCGATTGCAGTGGATGTTGTTAATACTTGAGGGAGTGCTGCTGCCCACTCCCGCGGTTTTCCCTCAGTCGGCTCTTACGACTCCCTTGGGTGGAGAGGGGTGGGATAATTCTAAAGCCGGCCCCACACACTTTCTACAGTTTCTACTACACTGCACTCGGTCGAACAATGTAGCCTGCCCGTTGACACTTCAACGAGCTAACCCTTTCTTTTTTTTTGTTAAGGCGGGAAAAAAAAATCCTAACCGCACACCCCGTCGTTCGGGGCAACGAACAGGGATAGTGTGGGGCCCTCACGTCGTGTGCCGTCTCTCCACCTTTATTGGCGGACCCCTGGAACTATGTTACATTTCTTCAGTGGTCCGCCTGTCAATGAGCTAACCCTGCTGGTTATGTCAGTTACTTTAGTTCCCCTTGGGATTTCATGTCGCAGATAACCCACTCCATGGGGCGCTGTATGCCAATGATTTTTAATACGGAGCCAAAATTCAGTGTGTTGGTGTAGGTACCTACTTATCCATCCGTCCATCAGCCTTTCATCGTCCACTGCTGGACATAGGCCTCCCCAAGAGAACGCCACAGCGAACGGTCCTGTGCCGCCTGCATCCAACGACTGCCTGCGACTTTGACCAGGTCACTGGTCCACCTGGTGGGAGGCCGTCCTACAGTGCGCCGTCCGTTACGCGATCGCCACTCGAGAACCTTTCTTCCCCAACGGTTGTCGGTTCGTCAAGCGATGTGGCCACTTCAGCATGCTGACCCGGCGGGCTATGTCGGTCACTCCCGTTCTCCTACGGATTTCCGTATTACGGATCTTATCACGTAGAGAGATCCCAAGCATAGCCCGCTCCATAGCACGCTGAGCGACTTTAAGCCTTGATACCTACTTATCGCTATCTAATTATTTAATGAGAGTGTAATAACAATTCTTGTCTGTCAAGTCTATCAAGTCAACGGTGGCTCGGTAGCTCTTTTTTGCCATAACATTTATGTTAATGTACTCCGCGACCCCACAAAAGGACAAGGTCAAGAATAATGTTTTGTTATTGATGTTCCAGTTATTCAAGTATTGAGGGTTTTTATTAGTAACAGTGAGCTTATTTAAGGAACTTTTCATCTTACTTTGTGAACTAATATTAATTTTATAATTACAATTTTAAAACAAAACACTAAATTTTTTGTGCTTAGATATCTTTACAAATTACTTACCAAACATTTAAATACTAACAATATTTATCTATAATAAAATAAAGTGGAACAGTTTGTTTATTTAAACTCGGCAACGACCAAGCGTGTCAGAAAAAATCTTTCTGCATTTGATAGTCCATTTTCTGCAAAATCTACAAGCTAAAATAACACTTGGACCATACGAAATAAATCGAATCTAAAAAAACATACAGCCGAATTGAGAACCGTACTCCTTTTAAATCAAAGTACCTAGATAACCGAGCTTTGCTCGGTATTTTTTTTTTTTTGTCAAGTCGTTAGTTTTTCTCACAAAAGAAGGAATTGAAAAAAAAAGGGAAAATGAAAAGAAAAACGAACTGGAGACATCTGGACTCGAACCGGGATCTTCTGGTTTTGGGACTGCCCGTTTTCCCACCTGAGCTATTATAACCTTGTAGATGATGCCGAAATTTACCTTCGTACTCCAATAATATTGTAGCAGTTCTTCATTGCCTGAAAACCCGGATAATACGACGTTTTCTAAAAATGAAACCTAGCTAGATCGATTTATCGCCCCCGAAACCCCCTGCATACTAAATTTCATGACAATCGTTGGAGCCGTTTCCGAGATTCAGATTGTATATATATACAAGAATTGCTTGTTTAAAGATATTAGATAAGCCGCTTATTTCTTTATCTGACGTAATAAAATTAAAATTAGACTAGCGATATTTTATATATATTTTAAATATGTACGAGTATATATGTTTTTTTAAATATATTTTTTTACTACATTTACTGGTGGTACGCCTGCGTACCAAGTGGGAGAACCCACTTGCTATTGGGCCCGGGCGGGTTAGTACCACCATCTCCCGTGTGACCGCTCATGAAGCACATCTATGTGTTTTGGTTGTAGCAGGGGCTAGCCGTTTATTCTTTCATTTCATATCTATGAAATGAAATGGTGAGCACCGGCTTGACAATACTCTCGGTATAGTTGAGTCCATGAGTGACGATTACCGTTTACCATCAGGTGAGTCGTGGCTCGACTGCCACCATATGCAATGAAAAAAAACGGCGGGCGAAACTGCAGAGCCCGGCTAATATTTCGGTATTAGAAAGGTTTGTAAAAAGAGCTAAACTATAATTAATAAATTTTGGAAATACGTTCCTACTAAAGCAAATGGAATACCATTTGAAACGTTTCAAACGTCAAGGAGGTAGAAAAAATACATAAGCAGTTCTAAATACGCTATGAATTTTTTTTATTAATGAATGACATCTGTTTAATTACAACGTAATGCTGAGCTAATTATTTTTTTGCTCCTAGTCACACAAATAATTCACGTAGAAAATATCTTATTAAAATCTATTTATGAAATGCCAGCATTAACTGCAACTAGCTTCCTATTTGTAACCGGTATAGACCCCATTCTCTCGGTGAAGGCTCCACGGCCTTGACGATGTGGTTCTCAGTATTTAAGAACAAAGAATCAACAATCTAAACGATGTGATTATAATTCTAAGCCTTTTAAAAATGCATTAAAATTCAGAATCGATGAAATTCTCTCAAAAAATGAATTAGGTACTTACTCTGTAAAAAAAATATTTGTATTTACGAAACAAAAGCAGTTATCAGAAGCCATAACAAGCTCCTACTACTTGTAGAAGATGATATGCAGGCTTATTATGGATCCTGATAAGTCCATAATGTTATACATAATAATTCAAACATTATTTTAGTAAATCTAAATTAGTATATTCTTCAAAATACACGAAAATGGGCAACCAAACTTTGCTTTTCAGACCATGTTATAAAACCCCCGTTAAAAAACAATGACAAGATATACTTAGGTATACAATTATACATGTTATTGATAAAATACGGAAAATATTACAAAAAATAATTTATAAAAAAATTATATGCTGTAAAATATTATTATTGGAGAACCGTTCTCCTAGAAAGTTATCTTGAAAGAAAATTACATACTAGCATACATAGATGTTTTAATTTATTTTCAGTATCGCATAGGATACTGTCAAATTTAGTTTCTTAAGTCGCCACGCGATCGCTGCAGTTGCAGTTTCAATGCCAGAGTAATAATTTTATTGTTCTGTGGAGGTATGTTCTTGCATTGCTCAATTTCTATTCCAATTGTTCATTGAACCTCTTGGTAGAGTACTATATTCTTTGCATTGAACTCTCGGTGTTTTTTAATTTCTGAATAATTACGTAATAGTTTTTATAAGAGTCACATATCTTATTATAAGTTAGTTGACAACATGACTTTAAGAAATCATTTCATATAGTTTGTAATCTTTGGTCAAGGTCTCCATAATGATAATACCTAGTTGATAATGAATTAAGGAAGGTGATTTTTTCCGGGAGTGAAGTAGGGTCATAATTATTCTTGTAACAAGTACTAACTAATTCGCTTCCTTATTTTATATTAATTAGAAGCCATAGTTTGGAGCTTTTTATGCTGAAAATAAGATTTTGGTATTGAATTAAGAAAATAAAAACACAATAAAGTACAAATTATTTGTGAATGTGGAAAGAGAGAACTTTTAGTGCGAGCGGCAATCGAACCTGCGTCCCTTCCAATCCAGGGAAGTGCTCTAAGCCGCTGAGATATCGCACTGACCTTCGGCCATACCCAATCTCCACATCACATATGTATTTACGACCCACGCCGTAAATGCATCCGATAGGTGGCGTGGGTCGTAAAGAAAAAGTTCTCTTTTCCACATTCACAAATAATTTGTACTTTAAAGTAGCTGAGCATGTCAAATGCTAAAATACAGATCAAATTGTTTAAAAATACAATAGATAAATAATTATTGGCATGGAATTATGTAGCAGAAAGTACTGACCAGTTAACGAATCATTATTATGCTGTCTTGCATTTAAATTTGTTATACGCCCAGAACAAATTTACTCTACGAGCATTGATGTATAAAAGGTTATATTATACGTGCCATGGAGTTATAGCATATCATAGACTTATAAAGACGCGGTATACACATAGGTACATATTTATATGTTCTTTCCTGCACGCAGTAAAGCCCTCTTTTACCACTCAAAATAATTTATTCCTTAAAATATTCTTTTAATTTTGCTTAGACTCAAAAGAGCTAATCCTTAAAACCTTAGCTAGCTAGACGAGAAGGAAACAAACATTTTCGCGATAGATTTAATCTACGCGATTAACAACAATCCCGTGAAAATAGCTGGATGCTGCACACAGACGACCTCAAGTGAGCGTCTTAATGAGCAGCCCCGGACCGATTGCATCCCGAATCCCGACGCAACAAATCATTGTCATTTCAGCGTGCCTTTTATCCGGGTTATATATTCCTCTAATTCTCCTGCGGATTATCGTATTACGGATTTTATAACGTAGACCTGCTACTGTGAGTCTGTGACGCCTGCGGACCACATGCCACCTGCCCGTCTTTTGTACTCACAAAGGCCACTCAGCAATCTCAGCATACGTGAATGAAGCACCACGAGATGTTGCAGTAGTGTTTAAACACACTACCTGGAAACGATTTCATCCTAGACGGTTAGTTTTCAGCGCTTTTTTATGCCGTGAAGCTACGTGTAGACTCTGGAATAACCTCGCTGCTGCAGTGCAGTGTGCCCCTTGCTATAGTGACCCCGACAGAGCATAGCCTTCTCCGTAATAACTGATTTAAGGACCACGTAAGGCACCTTACAGCACTCCAATGCAATAATAAAGCAGAGCAATAAACAATATTTTAAAAAAATATATTCAACAAATAAGCTAAATTATTCCAGTTATCGCAGCACAAAGTCCAAACACTCAGAACTTAGAACTTGCGATAAAAACTGGTTAGTTCTAGATGTCTGTTCAACTGAAATATATAAAATCAGTAGACTCATTGTTTATATTAAACTTTGACTGTTATCAAACAGTCATTGTGTTATTATCTATACTATTAAAAAGCTGTAATAGAGCTGTGTCTGTACATGATATTTGAGAAAAATATACAGGCAGGCTATATAGGCGTGTCTAAACCGAAAACATTTTTTTTAGAATTTTTGTCTGTTTGTCTGTTTATCAGTTTGTCTGTTTGTTTGTTTGCGCATCACGCAAAAACTACTGGACGGATTTTGATGCAATATTTTTTATTTGAAAGGTCTTGATTAGACTTAAAAACTGGTATACATTTTATCCCGGTATAATGTATGAAAATACTTCCGACAGATGGCGCAGGCGTCACCCAAAGACGTTAAGTATGAATGTGTTATCGTGATTAGCAGTCAGGAGCAATTGTCACGATGGCTGAATTGGCAAAGCATCTGGACGATATCCAGGAGATGCAGGTTCAAATCCTGCTCGTGACTGTTATTTTCGATTTCACATTTTTCACTTTGTGTTAAATGTATAGTGTTAAGCATGTCAAATGCTAAAAATATATATATAAATATCCAAATAACTTCAACCCCACATAATTAGTTCGTAATCGTTGTACCATAAGAACAGCACTTCAAGCCTACGGCTGGACACACCTTCATCAAACACAAAACTGATTATTAAAAAAATTACCTTTGCCTACGTTATTAACAATGAAAAAAAAACACAGTCAACAAGATACTAAATCTATGACAAGAGGTATAAGCGTACACGTCATCGGCTAGCTATGTATTTTGTATTTTTATTTATGGTGGCACACCCACCAGCGTCATCTTATCTATACATATACAAATAATAATATATCTATATAAAAATATTATAAAGCTGTAACAGAGCTATGTCTGTACATTTAAGATATTTGAGAAAAAATGACTCTGTTGGCTATATAGGCGTACCACTGAAGGAATGTAATATGGTTGCGGTGGCCCGCCAATTAAGGCGGAGAGACTGCACACGGCGAGTTTCTTTAGTGGGTGAGGACCCCACACTACCCTGTTCGTTGCCCAAAAAAAGCCTATGTAGGTGTGTCTAAACCCAAAACAATATTTTTAGAATTTTTGTCTATTTGTCTGTGTGTTCGTGGGACTTAAACATAGCTGGCGAGTCGTGGGTGTGTAATACACCTCTGCCTACCCCTTCGGGGAATACAGGCGTGATGCTATGTGTGTGTGTATTTTAACGCAACTTTTTTTATTTGGTCGATCTTGATTAGACTTAAAAACAGGTACTGGGGAATTTTCCCGCTACTATATCGGGAACCTGAGATATAACCTAAAAACTAGCTTTTGGCTGCGGCGGAGCCGCGGGCAAAGGCTAGTACTATTATAAAGCTGTAACAGAACTATGTCTATCTTTATACATTTACATTTGAGAAAAAATGAATGTTTTAGGCTATTTAGTCGTCTCTAAACATTGTTTTTAAGAATGTTTGATGTTTGTCTCTGTTTGTTCGGACTTCATGCAAAAATTACTGAACGGATTTTGATGAAACTTTCTTGTTTGACAGACCTTTATAAGACCTTAAAATTTCAGGTACATATATATTTTATCCTGATACTGTATCGGGAACCTGAAATATAACCTAAAATTTGCTTTTAATACAATAATGCACACAGCAAGGCTTGGACTTACTGCATTCTAATCCGACGCCCCAGGTGGATGGCCTACTGGTCACGCCCTGTCGTCATCAAGGTGGTGGGAGGAGGTGGGCGTAGCGACGCCTTCTCCCCCTTGGCCGCCTCCGGTGGAGCGAGTCTGCGTGAGCTGACGCCTCGCGTTCCCGCTCCGCGGCCTCCTTCAGTGCAATTACAGTCTCACAGACGGAGGCCATGGACGACCAGCACCTGTCACCGCCAAGCATCTGAGAGATTACTCTTGGCAGCGACAGGTCTCTTCCAATTACTTCCGACAGGGCGGGCGCTGGGGCCCCCAGGCGGGGCATTCCTCCAGAGTGTGACGCGCGTCATCGACTAGCGCTCCGCACTCATGGCATACAGGGGCCCCTTCTCTTCCAATACGATGCAGGTACTTACCGAAGCACCCATGTCCGGCAAGCACCTGCGTCAGCCTGAAAATCAGGTTGCCGTGCCTTCGATTTAACCAGCGATGGAGGTGTGGTGCCTCTACAGCCCCCCGTCCTGCTCCGGGAGACTCCATTTTTTCCCTCCACCGCCATATCATCGCCCTTCGGGCCCCTTCGTGAGCTCTGCCCAGGTTCCTTACGGAGACTTCCTCGCTCCTGGCCGGCACAGCAGCACGAAACCAGTAGGCCTCTGCCAGCGCCTTGGCCTGGAGATACCAAGGCGGGTCGCCCGCCAGCAGCGTCGCCGCGGCCCATGACACCGTACGGTACCTACCCCATTATGACCCTCACCGCTATGGCCCTCTGCGGACGTGGTAGGGCCTTATTGGAGGCGGTGAGGGCATCCGCCCAAATTGGGGCACCATATAGCGCCATAGACGGCAGTATACCGCTATAGAGGCGGCGGCTGGACAACCCCGGACCTCCAATATTTGGCAGAAGCCTACCCAGTGCTGCTGCAGAATTGATGAGCCTAGGGGCACGCTGGGCAAAGTGCGTCCCAAATTCCCACTTACTATCGGTGTGCAGGACAAATATTTCATATGGGCCCGCACAGGCACGGCATCCCCCAAAATACGTTCGCTTAGGTCGACCTCTACCAACTTACCCATTCACAGTCGCCTTGTATATCTACGTCGTTAATCTTCTTTCATCCATCCTCTCTACGCATCCGAACCTCCTAAGCATTCCTTTCTCTATTTTTATCACCACATCTTCTTTCACACCACAACATTCTCGTATCACACTATTTCTCACTTTGTCCATCAGAGTGACTCCGGCTAGGCTCCTCAGACTTCTCATCTCCACAGCATTTATAATACTCTCATGCTTCTTCTACCATGCTCAATATTCACTACCATACATAAGTTATACAATTGTGATACTAACCTCATAATCGATTAGCAAGCTTTTTAAAAATAAATACAAAATGTAATTATGTAAACAGCTAATAAGATACAACCCGGAATTCTAATTTCAAATTATTTGCATATAGACGCCATGATACGCGCCATGATTGAAATGTCACTAGACTTAACTACTCGTGTTACTACTTAAAAATAATCAATACGTAAGTACTAGTGTAAAATACTAGCCTTTGCCCACGGCTCCGCTGCAGCCAAAAGCTAGTTTGGTTGGTTATATATCAGGTCCCTGATATAGTAGCGGGATAAAATGTGCCAGTTGTGAAGTCTAATCAAGAGCTATCAACAAAAAAGTTGCATCAAAATCCGTTCAGTAGTTTTTGCGTGATGCGCGAACGAACAAACAGACAAAATATAAACAGACAAAGAGACAAAAAATCTAAAAAATATTGTTTTATGTTTAAACACGCCTATATTATAGCCTAATTCAGTATTTCTTTTTTCAAATATCTTAAATGTACAGACAGCTTTGTTGCAGCTTTATAATAGTATAGATTATGAAGCTCTCTGTTACATAGAGCCGTCTGCATATTTAAGATAGCTATTTGAGAAGAAAATTATTGCACAGATGACGGAGTGGTTTAGATACCAGCCTCCAGACCGAGTGTTGTGGGCTCGATTCCCACACACGACAATTCTGTATGATCCACAAATAGTTGTTTTGTTCTAGATGTACTTTGTGTTTGTGAAATTGTATGTTTGTAAAGTCCCCCCAACTACCTCTTTGGTGCAGCGGTAGTGTGAGTGACTGCTAATCATGAGGTCTCAGGTTCAATCCACAGGTCGGGCAGCGTTATTGAGCTTTTTCGTAATAAGAAAAATTCTCAGTAGCAGCCCGGAGTTTGGTAATGTGCCCAGTAGACGGCAGTAGGCTCGCCCCCTATTGCGTGGGACTTAAGCATAGCTGGCGAACCGTGGATGTGTAATACACCACTGCCTACCCTTTCGGGGAATACAGGCTCATGCTATGTTTATGTTTTTATGTAAATGTATTTTAAAATATTTACATATAGGTACTTACAATTATAATAGGCTACTAAGGCATCTCAAAAACAAAAAAAGTAATGTATGACTTTTTGATGAATTTTTGTTAGCTCCTGATGAGGCTTCAAAACTGGTATACGTTTTATCCCGCTACTGTAACGGGAATCTGAGATATAACCTAAAAACTAGCTTAGAGCCGCAGGCAAAGGCTAGGCTAGTTTTTGAATACCACTGAAGGAATGTAATATGGTTCCGGTAGTCCGCCAATAAAGGCGGGGAGACGGCACACGGCGGGTTTCTTTAGTGGGTGAAGGCCCCACACTACCCTGTTCGTTGCCCCGAACGACGGGGTGTGCGATTAGGAACATTTTTTCCCGCCTTAACAAAAAAAAAAATCTAGTTTTTGAAAACCACTGAAGTAATGTAACACAGTCCAGTGGTCCGTCAGTACAAACGGAGAGACGGCACACGGCGGGTTTATTTAGTGGGTGAGGACCCCACCCTGTTCTTTACACCGCATGACGCGGTGTGCCGTTTGGTAGATTTTTTCCAGCCTCAACAAAAAAGAAGTCTAGTATCAAATAAAACACTACGCAATTGTTACTTATAGCCGTCATTACTACGATTAATCGATTTTACATACTCATATCGATTGAAAGCAAATCGATAATGTTAGAATAAAAGTTGTTATTACCGCTTGCGTCAGATACTTCCTCATACGCTGCCTATATCGTCAAACTGTGCCTTCATCAGAATATGAATACGCACGCACATACAATTGATCACATCACTGATATACGAGTAGACGTCATACTAAAACTGATTAAACAGACGTAAAAAATAATTGAACTAACTTATTCTCGCGGCTCTATCTAACTAGCCACTTCTAATTAATATAAGTCATACTATGGCACATAGTATGACTGTGTCTGTACATTTAAGATATTTGAGAAAAAAATAGTGTATTAAGCTATATAGGCGTGTCTGAACACAAAACGATTTTTTTTAAATTTCGTCTGTTTGTTCGTTCGCACATAACGCAAAAACTACTGAACAGATTTTGGTGAAACTTATTTTATTTGGTAGCTCTTGATTAACTTAAAAACTGATATACATTTTATCCCACTACTATATCGGGAACTTGAGATATAACCCAAGAACCAGGTTTTGGCTGCAGCAGCACGCGGGCAAAGGCTAGTCTTTAACATAAATATAATAATCATCTCCAGACCGTAATTTCTATCACGGCGTCCAGTGTCATCAATCAGGTATGCAGGAGTGTATGCACATCCTTTACTCTCATAGTCTGATGGGACGGCATTCCGACGCGAGCGCAGAGATATCAAGCGCAGGACTTACGTGCTATCCGAGGCACGGAGGTGAAACACCGCTAATTTCCTAACTCCGGGCTGCTATTGAGAATTTTTTAATGGAAAATCCAAAATAACTTTTTCTTGGCTCGACCCAGGAATTGAATCTTATATATTAAGTTCGCCTATATCTATATAATGTAACGGAATCTTTATGAACGTGATTTTAATCGACCTTCAAAACGTCATTTATCAAAAACCGATGACAATACATACAATAATTTAAGAAGATTTTCCATTTTTTTGTTATCACAAACCGATCCTATCATACTTCTATTCTTTTTTTATAGTTTAAAAAACTTAAATTTAGGTACCTTTGATAACTACTTGAACTAAAATGGAGACAATAATATTATAATAAACAATAATTATTAAAAAGCGTTTCGTACACAGCTGTAGTAGAATAAGTTGCCAGTGTCGGTATTCCCGTCCACTCTAGGTAGAGCTAGGCCGTTTTAACATCAATATTTTATCACTTCTGAGGCAATATTTTAAAAATTTTTGCGCTATATTGTATTTATAACTGCTTAGATCTAAATGATATAAATTAAAGATTATAGTCGATGTTTTAACATCACACAAAATCCAAATTAAGAAAATAATCCCAATTGTGTGAAAAAGAACATAAGAATTACTAGTGAGATTTGGCACCGCAACAACGTTACATTCCTGCCTTCCCACAATGATCAGTTATCACATCCCTTCTCATTATCTTATAGGTACACATTTTTTTTGGTACCTAAGTATTAAACACAAAGTGAAAAATGTGAAATCGAAAATAACAGTCACGAGCAGGATTATTTTCGAATTCACATTTTCACTTTGTGTTTAATGTATAGTGCTAAGCATGTCAAATGCTAAAAATATATATAAAATATCTAAATATGGTACCTAAGTAGCCTATAATGTCAAGTGCTATTATAATAATAATATTGCAAAAATTAAAAATGTTAAACTTATTTAAACCTTTTTGCTCTAGCAAACATTTGAGTTTCGAACTAGTGGCGCCAACCAGGCAAACGCGGTCAGTCATTGATATCGCCGTGTACAAAATTGTCTAGTCAATTATCAATGAACAAACACAATCAACCAAAATTCCTTACATATTTAAATGCGTACTTGTCAATCAAAAAAGCTTAGTACGAATGACCTAATATCACGTTTATTAAAACAGCATAATCATGTTATATTATTTTATAATGTTTTGATAAAACATGACATTTTTATACAAGATTTCAAAACGAAACATACCTAAATAATATTAAATTTTTATTGATATACCTATTACCTATATTATTTTTATTGATTGCATACGCAATGCTTTACACTACGAGTAGATAATATGTAGTTTGATATATAGATATATACCGAAGCAGTTTGGACGTCATACATAATGTTAAGGGCTCTAATTTTTTTTCCGTAACATTAAAGTGCGACCTTCTCATATGTAACCTAACATTGTAGTTATTTTTTAAATTATGTTATTTCGTAACTTTAATAAGAAGTCAAGTAATTATGTTTAAGTTAATAATAAGATAATGTTTTTCATTTTTTTAATAATTATTTACTTAAACAGTCATAATATACGAGTAAGTAGCTATAATTACCTACCAATAGATGCACTTATTAGTATTAGAGACTAATTGGCAGCTGCAGACGTTGTCTTGTCTGAACATTGGATTTGATTGACAGCATAACATTTGAAAGGACTTTAACAGCCATGTACCTACCTATCTAGTTGAAACAGAGTAACCATATGAATATGCGTTAAAATTATTATGATCAGCACAAACCATAAATAAGATTAAGACACACGAGATTGAGAAGTCTAGTTTTTTTCTTATTTGCTAATATTTATATTATTCTTGTTCTAGATATACAAACTGTTTAATCAATGTACTCTGTGGTGCACAAGGCATAACTATAAATTCTGTTGCACAACTTTTATCAGGAATAGAATAAAATAAAACAATTTCTTTAAGTTTTTTAATGATGATTATATTATTATTATATTTGATTAATATGCCACTTCCTATTCATACATTTAATGAATAGAATACTGCCAATTATATGAACTATTATAATTATCAAGTACCTAAGTTTGGTACTCTAGTTATCAAAACAAGGTGTCCGTGTCCATGAAGTGTTATAGTGCTTCGTAAAGACTTACTGCATTTTCATCTTGTAAATTCATGGTATCTTTATTAAATGTGCTACCTTCGATCAACAACATTGTTGATCGAAGTATGCTACTAGCATTTGAGAAAGCTACTAGGATTTCTCAACAAAGTCGGGTTATTAACACCACTCATAACTCAAGGGGGATGGATTTTAATATTTTTTTAGATTCAGGTTGAATGGAAAAAACAATGGAAAATTTCACAAAAAAAAATAAGAATGTTATAGTACACTTGGTTACAAACAGTCACGAGCAGGATTATTTTCGATTTCACATTTTCACTTTGTGTTTAATGTATATGCCTAAGCATGTCAACTGCTAAAAAGTATGTATATAAAAATATCTAGATAGTAGGTACTATATAAAAATTATACAATATACCTACATCAAAAAATTAATTATTATAGAATATTTTCACGTGTTATCCAATCCGAATGGAACCTACCACTGACCATTGTAACCAGCTTGCTCGGGCATTATTTTGGTGTCTCTACTCTCCCCAGTGTGACATTAATAGATCTTGATCACAGTATCCTAACTATTATAAAGCTGTAGCAGTGCTGTGTTTGTAAATTTAAGACATTTGAAAAAAAATAACTGTATATAGACTATATAGGTATGTCTGAACACAAACAGTTTTTTTTCGTTTTTTTTTGGTCTGTGCTCTGGTCTGTTTTTTCGCACACCATGCAAAAATGACTCAACGAATTTGGGCACAACTTATTTTATTTGATAGCTCTTGATTAGACTTAAAAACTGCTATACATTTTGTCCCGCTACTATATCGGGAACCTGAGATATAACCTAAAAACTAGCTTTTGGCTGCGGGCAAAGGCTAGGAACAAATAATGGCGTGTTATCCTTCGCCTGATTTCTGTTAAATACTACACGTCTCGAGAAGTCATCGTTTATAATACCTATCGGGTCACGTTGCGTGTTATTCGCTGCACATGTTGACTGTCCAGCCAGATTAGTTTATAACTAATATTAAATGCCACTGTCATCAGAGGTCAAACAACAGTTCAGCTCGTGGCTACATCAGAGTGACACGACAGAAAAATAATCTCTACTAGTTTTCTTCCAATCCTCTTTTTGACGCTACAGATTTGACCCCGGAGAAGACACGCCGCTAAAGTGCTATTCGGTTTATTATTTCTCATTAGAAATTTTCTTTTTTGTTTACCATAAATGATAGTAAATAAGTACCTACCTATGCATGCGTATCAAGTCGGACAACGCAATTCACATTAATCATTAAATCATTACTATGATTCTCGTTAATGATCATAATAATAAATTAGTTTTATCTGTTTACTAAATGCGTTCAAGATGATCTAATTTAATGAGATATTTCAAATTAACTTCATTAGAGGTATATTATATCGATTATTATTCATTAGTCAATAGTCAAGGTCCAATACTGTAGCTGTAATGTATTTTTATAAGGACGAGATTCCGATGATCCGAGATCATCGGTATGGATGAATTGCTCTTATAAACAAATGTCTATGAGCCACGATGTATCACTTACCACAGATAGGCCTGACAATTAGAAAACATACATAACATAATTTATATATCTACAAACCATACAAACATCTCATAGTACCTATTTAATAAAATCACTGCCCGCGTCTGCCTTTTTAAACCTTCACCAACTATGTAAGGAGATATAGGCAGCTTTTAAGAAGCTACTCGAATATGCTGTACCTATAATCATCTGGTAAGTTATCCAACACCCGCCAGTGGACCACTGAAGTAATGTCTTCCAGTTTCAGTGGTCCGCTGATACAGGAGGAGAGACGGCACACAGGTTTATGTAGTAGGTGAGGGCCCCACACTACCCTGTTCGTTCCCCGAAAGACGATGTGTGGTTAGGTAATTTTATTCCCGCCTTAACAAAAATAAAATCATATAGCCTTTGATCAAAATTTGAGTTAAATTAGTGGGTACGTGCTTTACCTTATTATTATATCGTTTTAATAAGCATAGGTAATAGTAAGTACTAACTTTAAAATTAATTTATAAATTTGATTTAAGTATAAAAAAAGTATTTGATTAATTAAAAAATATTTTTTTCTTGACATTTAAGAGTATGAAATACCAAGAATTACTTTTTCCACATCTATTGATACTATAAAGTTAAACTAACTTCATATAAAACCGATAAACACGCAGTGGAATGATATGGTATGGATGACGAAACCCACCGACCGCCTTGCCTTGAGCTTTGAAACAAAGCTGACGAAATGAATGCCATAGATTACATTGCATCGAGTAACATACTAGGTAGGTAGGTAGATGAACTACCTACAAAGAGCTATGACAATTCCGTTAATTATTCTACAATAGTTCTTTAGAACTTATTACTTACACTATTTACCTTTGGAATAGGTACCTAATCTAAACTTTGGATTTATTATCTTAGGCAAACTTTAATGCCGTTGCATTAAAAAAATATTAAAATCAATATTTTGACGGGACTTTTTGACGATAAGACATAGGTTTCCTATTCTTAATTCAAATTAGGAGTTTTGGCGGGAACACGAAGAAGATCATGTCGTCGCTCTACATTATTTTCCTAAACTTGTGTTATTTCAAGTATTAATGTGTAAAAGTGGAGCCCTTTTGCTTATTAACTATTTATGTATGTGCATGAGTGTTGGCAAGTGATGTAATGCGACATAACGTGTTTTTTCCTGTTGTTTCCAAAACTCCATAGAAGCTTCAGTAAGGTCGCCATCGTTTTACTCGAGCGGGACTTTGACTTGACTGACTGATTTTATATGACTGACTTCAACTACGACTTGTTTGATGAATTAAACTTACACGTGATCAGAGAATAACGATGTTTATAAGTTACTGTTAGGTTGATGGGTTTGCCAATGCCTTAAACAAATAAAAAATAAAAAATTCAAATTATAAAGTGGTTGACTTATAAAATGCGACCTATTATATTTTTCTTCTTTGAAACAGGAAAAATATGATCTAGGTAAGTAGGTATATAGGTGGGTAGGTACATAACATTACAAAAACATGTTTTTAAGGTTGAAGTACTAGGTAATTTGTACATAAAAGCTAAAACATTAATGTTACCTATTAAAAGACAACAGCAAGACACGTGATGATTAGGGGCTCGATACTTTTAATGTCAACTAACAGTCTAAGATTGTTGGAAAGTTCCTAGGTCAAGTACGTCACAGTTGATAAACCAGTATAAAGCGAATTTATTCAGTTCAGCTTGAATATACCTACCTACTTACCCAAGTTAGTCTGATGCAATAACACTAAGTTGTAGCAACTCACGTCCAAATACTAATCAAAGAAATTACCTACCTAGGTACGTATACCTACGTAGGTACTAACACTTTGGCGCACTTACATCGAAAATAGGCACGCGACAATGACAACCTAAGGCTTAATTTCTATCGCTAATCGACACTTGACATTCAGTTAATAATTTTGTCACAAAAGAAAATGATAAAGCGATTAAAAACATGTTTTCTTGCCGGTCAATGCTATGCTTGTATACGTCACGCGACACACCCGCGCTTTAGGCCAATCCGCTATCGCCGTGCGCACACTCCTTCCATATAAAATGCTCAAACGCTGAATTAGCGCCATTATACGTTCTCGGAGTCACTGTACGCACACTATTAAATGGGTTGTAAATTAAACACAATTGGATACTATAGGTGGTTGATATTTCTATTCAGCTTCAGTAATTTTGATAAAATTTAGTTTGAATTTTTAATATTTTTGAGATTGAAAGTATTAAATAGTTTAACAGAATTCAAAATGTTGCACTTGAGCGCTATCCCTGAAGATTATGTGAAGAGAAGCTCTCAGTAAGTATAATTACATTAATTAGGTACATTAAAAAAACTCGCGTCGTATTTTTCTCTTTATTATATTATTATAAATACTTGTTTGAGAAACTATAAGTTGAGAATAACATTACACCTCACCCTTACATTATTATATTATTCATTGTACCTACGTTATGTTAAATTCTTTACCTAACAAAACACAAAGCCTCTGTCTACTGTAAAAATGTAGAGAAACATTGCATTCACTATACACTAGCTAGCACTTAAGAAACAATAGACAATCAATAGTTTTAACGATCATAGATCTCGGTTAATACTATACTAATACCTAGGTATAACTTAACCTTAAAGGTCATAGTTACCAGGTCATCAAATTCCAAAAAAATAATTAACTATAATTTAAATGATCAATGACATAAACGGGTTAAATGTTCTATCTAAAGTGGATCTACGCCAAGGAAAACTATTTTTAGACTATTCCTTTTTAATGGAGGATTATATGGATACATGCATCGAGTATTTATAAAATATAATAATATAACGTTTTAATAATGACTTCAAGATCGAACAGTTGTTAGCCAATAATTACATGGTTAAATTCTATTTTTTTTGCACAGAGCGGATAAAGAGTAATTTTGTAAAAAATAAAACATGTATGTACTCTGATAATATATGTAAACGAACATATAATACAATGAAACATTACGAGAAATGTTTTAACAACTGGCATGATCTTAAACATCATTAATTAGATTTTTAGGTAGGTACCAACTTGAAAGACACGCTTGAGAGGAGCACGAACAAATATTTTGCAAGTTTTATGCCTTTTACCAACAGCCTAAATTTTAATTGCTAAAGCCTTCTGCAATTTGAAGTTGTTTGTGTTATTATTAATTGTACAATTCAAAGAGAATACGCGACAACATAAAAACAACTGCATAGTACCTTATATTAAAATCTACAAAGTATACTAGCTGACCCGGCGAACTTCGTACCGCCATATATTTTTTCATGAATAAATATTACAATTATAAATTGAGATATAAAGTATCCTATCTCTTAAGTCGGAACAAAACACACATTTTAAAAAAAATAAAAGTTATAATCGGTTCAGTAGTTTCGGAGTTCATCCCGGACAAACTTCGTAACACTGGAATTATTTATATAATAGATTATAGGTAATTTGAGGTATAAAGTATCCTATCTCTTAAGTTGGAACAAAACACACATTTAAAAAAAATTAAAAGTTAAAATCGGTTCAGTAGTATCGGAGTTCATCCCGGACAAACATCGTGACACTGGAATTATACGATAGATATAATAGATAGTTATATACATTTATAAATGTATCCCTATTTCATTTGGTCGTAACTTGAGAACGACTTTACCGATTCCATTTATTTTTTCTTTAAGTTTTCTAATACTTCGTAGAAGGCTCTTACGGAAAGAAAATCTGAGAAAGTATATTAGAAAATTAAGAAGTACAATAGTAAATTAGAAAATTTCAGAAAACTTAACGACAATTTTAACATTGCGCGTTTGATAGTTCGCAAGTAATTGAATATTCATAGCTAAGACAGGACAACGTCTGTGGGTTCAGCTACTTGTAATATATTTAAACTATACCTTTGCTTCGCACAAGTGCAATTTACTATAGAGAAATCTTTGGGACGACTTGTTTATAAAACATTGAATTTCTCTACTAAAACAAGTTTAAAATTCCTAAATATATCTAAACGTCAGTCAAAACTCTTGCAAATCCGTTGCGTGGTTTAGGAGAGTAGGCGAAGAAACACCGCAGTGGATAGTGGCTTTATTTTATAGATAATTATGTAGTTATAGATGGAATTTATATTAGCAACTGAAGACTAATTTTATTTTTTTCTATCTCTACACCTTATTTCAAAAATATAGGTACATACCTTAAACACAAAGTGAAAAATGTGAAATCGAAAATTTTTAATGTATAGTGCTGTTTTAATGTATGTTTAATGTATAGTGCTAAGCATGTCAAATGCTACAAATATATATAAATATAGGTACATACCTTTTTTTGGGAAGGCGGGAAAAAAGTAATGTCATGTTCGCGTTTCATGCCAGTTTTTTTTTAAATTCTGTGTTGCCTAAATAGATTTTAATAGTATTTATGTACTGTTCATATAGAGTCGATGATCTAAATAAGGGCATTTCGATGCTTACAAAATTTATAACTTATCTTAGTTAAATCATTTCGGCTCGTATTCGACAAAACTAATGGCGTTAAAGGATTTTTTTATTTTAGTTTTTACATAATTATTACTAAAATATTGCACTAAAAAGGGTACATGTGTGTGTTGATGAAATAGGTACTTAACTTGTAATAAAGTCAATCTCAGATAGCGTAATGATTAAACTTTCGTAACCAGTCCAAAGTACTGAATCATAAACTATATTAGGTAGCTAGTTATCTATAATTATACGTAACGGCCCATTACTGAAACGTTACAACATATTAAGAATCACTTACTAATAACGATTTTAATTCGGTAATAAAAGAAAATTATTTATCATTTAAGCGGCTTAAAACTAATAGAGAATGGTTTCAGTGACTAGTCATAAGTATCTCAGTGGACGAGCCTACTGGACAAGTATATAGTTCAATTATGGTGGTCTTAAAAGATTGAGTGAGTACTTAGGACAATTTTATTGGAATAATAAGTTAAACCACAATGTACAATAAATTAGAAATATATCACCGGAATTAACTCACGTTGAGGATCGATTTAGTTGACCCGGGTTTCGAGCATATTCGATGCTCATCATCAGGGCGAGCGTGCAGTAGGGAACTCGTTGACACCCGGGTCGACTAGATCGATCCTCAACGTGAGTTATTTCCGGTGATATATTTCTAATATGTATCAATCTCACGATAGTTTCCTTACCATAAATTGTCCAAAATGAGTTATTGAAACCGAATTTATTCACATTTCACATAATATATGTAGAGATAGACCCAAGCCGCATGTATCAAAAAACTCGTACTTTAAACATCATTTTCTCTATATATTTTGGCATAACTTTCAATTGAATTTTGAGTTTGCGATCATCATCAATAAGTATCACACAGAGACTTCCTAGTACTAAGTAGACTAGACGTAAATTCCACATTTTTTGTGTAATCAAGAAAAAAAGTAACAATTAAGTTTAAAAAATAAAATAACCTTCCTCATTCGGCAGCAGGAACATTAAAACTTGGCCTTTAGTTGCCATTTTAAAGATACGTAAAGTATTTTATACAATAAAATATAATATTCAAGATGACATCCCACAATTATTCAATTTCTGCCAGGGAATTAAACCACGAGTAGTGGAGAAAGACTGGTGGTTATAATAACATATAACATTTAATAGCGCGAAACAAGAGTAGATAGTCCGACTCTTATGTTTCATAAGGTGAGTGAGAGCGCTCTTTATCCTCTCCTTACTATCCTTCCTATCCACCTCCTATCACTTTCCTTAGAGTTGGTGAGGCGTGGGTGATGCCTCTGAGAAAGAGAAATAACTCTTTTGCTACACCAAAATTAAGTATTTAATCAGGTCCATTTTGTCTACAGATATGCGCAGGTGGCGTTGGCATGTGGGCGTGCCGCTCACCAGACGGCTTTGAGAGGAACAGCCACCCCCAACCCTCAACTTGCTGCTCTAACTCCGAAGGTAAATAACAATTGAAGCCTTAAGGTTCATTCTTGAAAAAAGTTTATTAATTTTGTCCATGTAGTGATCGGCGACAAACGTTACCATTTTATTGTTAGTCGCACTAATATAAGGGTAATAAAGTAAGAAGATAACAGACAAAGTACCGCGAGTGAGGTTTCATTTTTATGGGATATGATCGACCTATCTTCTCCGTTTCAAGTTACAGAACACACCGTCATGGTAATGTTATTAAACAGTTCCGTGACACCGTGCTTATTCTGTAATGAAAAACAGGCATTTCTGTACCTACTCTTCTCGATAGGTACCTACCTACTTACATAACGGTGGACTTTACGTAGCCCTAGTATTGATGGGCTGTTGGCACGATTGTCATCGTTTGCTATAAAATGAAAACCGTTAATGTGTCTCTGGTAGCTATTCAAAACAAACAATACCATTCTGCAACTAAAAATGCTATGCAAATTTAATTTAACGAAGTCTTACGACATGATTTGCAAGAGCCGTTCAAAGTCAAGATCGAGCTACAATCCTTCACTCGCACTTGAAATTATTTATTTTCTGTTTGGTATATTTGCAAAACATTACAAACTTACGAAAACAAAGAAGTCTAGTATTTGTTTACTTACATCTTATTCATAAAAACGAGCACAGCTCTTTGGTACTGTACTACTAAAATACTGTTTTGTTACTTTTCGATAAAGTACAATGACAATTTGATAGAAAGTAATAATAAACCAGCTGTCAGCCAGTGTTTTAAATCAGTGTATTTTTATCTAAGATTTTAATAATGGGAAAGATATTAGTGTTCGACTGTATTTTACTCGGATGCAACACAAACTATTTTGGAAAGAACTTTTTTGGTTAATTGATCATGATTTATTAATTGAGAGAGATTTTATTTTTTACTAGGTACCTATGAAGTTATTGACTCGCGAAAGTAGCCAATGAAAAAAATACTAGGATCTTTTTTGTAAATACTTATTACCTAGGTACTTATAGGAGAAGAGTTATTCTGCATCATTAAGTAGTTTGTTGTAAAATTGCTTCAACAATTTCAAATTCTCAATTGATATAAGTAGTAGTTCACTCTTCTTATAAAATATTCATATTAGTAAATTTTCGCGACGGGTTCTATTTTGGCTGGACACGTGGCATATTATCTGTAATTCCTCCGTTTCCCAAAAAATACATATCTTGCTAAATGATCAGTAATATTTCAGGTTCGAGCTTTTGTAGAACGCAGTGTAGCTCTCTGTCAACCCGACCATGTTCACGTGTGCGACGGCTCCGAGGCGGAAGCGGCCACGTTGTTGCACATCATGCAACAACAGGGCACTTTGAAGAGACTACCCAAATATGACAACTGGTAAGACATCATTGATCACCACTTGGGGTTCATTCAGCTTTTTGGTATTTTTTTATATTTTTTTTAGGCATTTGACATACATAGCAAGACAAAGTGCGAAAATGTGAATTCGAAAATAGCAGTCACGAGCAGGATTTGAACCCGCTTCACCTGGAACACCGGAATATGTTATCGAAATTCGCAGTCCTGAGCAGTTATCCATCCATCCATCCATCCATCAGCCTTTCATCGTCCACTGCTGGATAGGCCTCCCCAAAATGGGGGTTTTACCATAATCGCCACGCTTGGCAGGCGGGTTGGCGATCGCAGTGGATATTTTTAGTACACAGGGGAACGCTGCTGCCCGGTCCCCCGGTAATCCCTTAGTCGGCTTTTACGACTCCCATAGGAAGAGACGGGGTGGAGCTATTCTTGGTGCCGGCCCCACATGGCAAACAGTTGTCACGACGGCTGAATTGGCGAGCCGTCTGGGACGGTGTTCTAGGAGATGGGGTTTAAATCCGGCTCGTGATTGTTATTTTCGATTTCACATTTTCGCACTTTGTGTCGGTTTATTGAGATATTTTTTTCTACTAATAGGTAAGAATAGGTACAACTGTCATTGCCTCATTCTTACCCGTGAGTATCTTATGAGGCGAATAGGTTAAGTAAGCAGTTATACATTAGGTACTGATAGAGTTCAATACCAAGTGGAGGAACTCGCTAGTTATTTGGCCCAAGAAGGTCGCTATCAACGTCTTCTGTGTTGCTGACGGTGAAGCAGTTATAGACCTATTTTGGTGGAAATGAAATGATAAGCAGTGGTTTGCAATATTCTAAAATAGTTTGGCAGTATAATGTACTGATATAATATATATTAATTTATTAACTAATAATGTATTGGTCTTACTAAGTAGTTTTCAATAAATCACATAGATAAGCTCATTAGCGCTAATTTCAAAAAGTACTAATGTGGGTTTCATGTCTTATACGCCATCTAGCGCTAATTTTAAGAAGTACTTCTATATTGGTCTATAGAAATAGTTCTTATGAAAGGTAAAGCGCTGTAAGCGCTGGTTTTAGTGTCGAGTCGAGTGTAATTATTCAGTATTTTTTTGTTTTTTTTTAATAACAATTAAACCACATCGAATCAGACCGCGAAAAGTAATAGGGCTCTATTCGTAGTTATACTCAAGTTAAAAAGAAAAAAAAGACTCGATTAGTAAAGTATTTCGGTTGTTATCGTGTTAACATACATTACTTTTCTTGATATGTGTGTTATATTATTATATTGTTTTACAAGTGCAATATTCAAAAGATTAGATACTGAACTGACTATTCAATTTAGGCAATTTTAACACTAATACTCAGTTTTATACTAAATAAGTAATTAACACGAGGTGATGGAGTTTTTCTCAGATGAGCAGTACATACTTAACGCGTATCTATTTAATGGTAAAATACCTTTTTTATTCCCGACGTTTCGACTGGGTTACACCAGCCATGGTCATGGTCGACGCGTGTCGTCACGTTTACCAGTAAATAGATACGCGTTAAGTCCCTTTTTAGCATTTAAAAATAGATAGTAATGAAACGCGATAATTTAAAATATCATATACTGACATATTCTTATACTTCGATCTGTAATGAAACCTCCTTTCTCCAGCTGGCTGGCCCGTACGGACCCAGCGGACGTGGCCCGCGTGGAGTCCAAGACCTTCATCTGTTCGGAAAAGGAACGTGATGTGGTACCGGTGGCACGCGCTGGTCAGAAGTCCGCCCTAGGCAACTACATCGCTCCCAACGATTACGACAAGGCTATAACTGAAAGATTCCCAGGATGCATGCGAGGTAAGTTTATATATGTGGCTATACTAAAAGCCTGGATTATCTTTGGGAAATTTTTAAATATTTTTTTTAGTTATCCATATATTATAACAGAATATTTTTTAATCATATTTCGGTGAAAATTCCAGTGGCTTGATTAATTTCACACTCATTCATGCTAATATATATTTTTTTATAATTTCAATATATTCTTCAAATCAGCAGCAGCGTCAAGAGCAGAATGAAAAATGCTTTAAATATATTTTAGTTTCACACTATTGGTGGTTTTAGATTTATAAATTTAAATAAGTACCTAGTTAAATGTTTAACTATATCTATAACTATCAGTTTTTTTGACTGTAATTTCAAAACTGGTGAAATTAGTAGATAAGAATAACCGTTTAGTACTATTATCATGCAGTGATAGTCTATTGGTAAAACCAATAATAGCAAGCATAGTTGTATCGAGTTTGATCCCTGCGTGAGAATATGTTTTTTTTTTAAATTATGTGTACCTATTTACTTTTTTATCACCGGGACGGTAAATACTTATAGTGGGAAAACCAACAAATATGAGATATTTCTCGATAGAATGTTTAGTCTGCCGACCGGTAATGGTCCAGCGCGACCTTCTCTTTAAAAGCAGTCCCATGCCCAACATTGTGATAAAAAACAAATCCTTACTACTATTATAAATCCAAAAATGAGTTTCTTTGTTAAGTTTTTACTCTGTTATTACTGAACTATTCATCATGAAATATAAACTAGAGCCCTGAGATGGACAGAGGCTACATTTATCTCGGAAAAATTGATGGTTTTGGGATAGTTACTTTTGTAGAGAGATTAAATTGTGCCGTAGAATAACGTATTTATATTCAGAAGTCCAACGGACGAAGTCGCGGGCAGAAACTAGTATTATAATAAATTAAAGAAAATATCTCATCGGCAATCCACAACTTTACCTACACAGGATGTGAGTAAATGCGTATTGTACGAAACCAGCAATGTCTATATTTTAGTTAGAATTATTAATTACATATTAATTTCATGGTCACGTACACATTTATCGACTCAAATATACAATGTATTGGCTAGTATATATTTCTTTGAAGCAAGTGGCAGAATTACAGACGATGTTATTGCATATAGGTACCTACAAATACCGCTGCTATTATACACAAAGAAGTGCATTATCCAATAACAACGTCGACATTGACGCGCGAAATGCTTACGCCACAGCAAAACAAAACCGACATTGTTTTTTTAGTCATAACACTCTATGTAAACGTGATCTAGCAGTAACATATTAACATAACTATGCGAATGCGGACTATGAAGTCTCGCGGTCGAATCTGCTGCGCTGCCCCTGATCCCTTTCAATCGGAAGATGAGGGAAGAGAGAGAGAGTCACATTCGTAGACAGAAATACTGACATATTCAGCCGTATTAAATGCCTATATTCCCTACCGGCCTACTGAAATATCGATATTTATCCTACTGTGTTTTAGCAAAAACCGATATGTCCGTTCTGTATTGTTTTATAACTCAACAGGTACAGCACACACGATTGCATAATTTATGTTTTCAAACAGTGATTCGAACACCAATTAATAGATAGATTTCGTTCAATTCTTAATTAGAAAGCTATGAACTTCGTCCGTGTGGTGACGGACTAAGAATACATGTGTCACCGCCCCATTATTTCCCACGGGTGTCGTATGAGGCGACTAAGGGAAGTAAGCAAAAATATCTACAAGTGTCACCACCCCATTCTTTCCCACGGGTGTCGTATGAGGCGACTAAGGGAAGTAAGCAATTATCATCCATTGCATGACTGGTGGTAGGGCTGGCTACCAAGTGGGAGTACTCACTTGATATCGTGCCCGAGCAGGTTGGTACCACCATCTCCCGTGTGACCGGCCGTGAAGCACATCGTCGCGTTTTGGTCGTAGCAGGAGATAACTGTTTATTCTTTCATTTCATATCGGTGAAATGAAATGGTGAGCAGCGGCTTGACAATACCCTCGGTATAGTTGAGTTCATGAGCGACGGTTGCCATTTACCATCAGATGGGCCGTGACTCGTCTGCCACTAAATGCAATAAAAAAAAATCTATGAATTGGGCCATAATTTTTCCAAAAACACGAAAGTGATTTATCGCTTTTTGTTCCGACGAAATGGCAAGCAGTCTACTATATAGGCATCTCACGATGATTATTTCCAAAGAATGTACGTACTTAATATCAAAGCGTAGTAAAAGTACTTTGAATCAATATCATATATCAAGGTTTAGGTATGCATTATTATTTTATATACAATATATTTACAATGAGCCTAAATTTTTTTATTTCCGGCCATTAACCCAAATCTGTGGCATCTATAATACCAATTTGGTATTACCAACCAAAATATCAACTTTACAAAAGTGTTTAGAAGTTATCTACCAATTTGTGGATTCTACCTCTATTCTGTTTCACAACTAATAGTTGTTCGACTTTTTTTGGTTTTTGTCTGGCATGGGCCTCCACGTAGGTTTAATGGAGAACGTCTTTGGAAGAAAAATCAAAACAATCTCTCAGACAAGCCGGCCGCCTCACGATGTTTTCCTTTTGTCAAATATTTACTTAAATAGGGTTTAATAAACACATACACAGAAATATAATCGAACTAAATTAATCCTAGTTTGAAATTAATTTAAATAAATATAGCACATTCACTAGCTAAAAGAGAGAAAAATTGCATAATATTTTTAGGCTCAATCTCTGTTATTTTCGATTTCACATTTTCGCACTTTGTTGATTTATATGGTTGATATATATATATATAAATATCAAAATAAATAGGTAGGTAGATATGTAGGGAGATATACCTACGTCATGTGTAAATAAGTACCTACTTTAAAGTATTAAAAGTGTGTCGTTTTGTCTCCAGGTCGAACCATGTATGTGATTCCATTCTCTATGGGTCCGGTCGGTTCTCCGCTCTCCAAGATCGGTGTTGAAGTGACTGACTCTCCTTACGTCGTCTACTCTATGAGAGTCATGACCAGAATTGGTAAGTTATGTAATATCGAACTAGTATTAATTTTTTGCTTGATAACTTAGATTTGTCGGTTAATGCGTTTTATTGTTTATGGTAACAGACGAGCCACGATTCCACCTGATGGTAAGTGGTAACTCATTAACAATACCAATAATACTGCTAAGCCGCTGCTGAGCATTTAATTTCGCAGGTAGTAGGTATGTGAATGTATGGATGGTTACCTCAATGGTACCGTTATACTCTTGGGCCCGATAACAACTGAGTACCGAGCACTTGGTGTCCAGCTCTAACACCTATATGCAATGGGTAATGATTCCATTGTCTCCTCGTACGACACCTGCGTGAAATTACGGGCCCGTGATACTTGTATTCTCGGTCTTATTCGTAATTTTATTAATTACTAGTCTTTTCCCGCGGCCGTGCTGCAGCCAATAGTTTTTAGGTTATATCTCAGATTCCCGATATAGTAGCGGGATAACATGTATACCTAACAGTTTTTAAGTCTCCAGAGCTATCAAATAAAAAAAAGTTGCATCAAAATCCGTTCAGCAGTTTTTGCGTGATCCGCGAACGACAAACAGACCAACAGACGAAAATTTCTAAAAAAATTTGGTTTATGTTCAGACACGCCTATATTTATAGCACATATATATATTCAGTAATTTTATCTCAAATGGCCTGTACATTACAGGCAGTTTAGCCTACTTAGGAGTTGTGGACAGGATACTTGATTATTTACTATATTATACAGAAACACCATGTCTAGTAATAGTAATAACCTATAGACGCTAGCAACACCAGAGGGATTACTCGCGCGTGGCCAACTCCTACGAAAGGGATAGAAAGTGGAAAGGATAACAAAGAGAGGATAAAGAAGGGTTGGGCATTCGCATGTGTAGAAAACTACCAATGCAGCCACTGCCACTGCAGAATATTCCTCTCTTAGGCACCAGCTTATTTCAATTACATAATAATTAGTCCACTTGCCTAAGGATTCATTTAACGGTATACATTGAAGGACTTGCCCTAGTTACCGCGTCTCTGTGCTATGTTGTCGGCGGACAGCAAACATATAATCGTTTACGCAATATATTATTACACCCTAGTTACATCAATATTTAATTAACTATATATAATATACATAATTATCTTGAGCTTGTTACCTCATGTAACATTCTAATTCCAGTTATAAATAAGAACCCGACCATTTTATACACATCATCACCTACCCCTTCGGGGAATACAGGCATGAAGCTATATTTAAGTTTTTTTTGAAATTTTTCAATTGTTGCGTTTTGGCTGTAGCAGGAGATAGCCGTTTATTCTTTCATTTCACATCAGTGAAATGAAATGGTGAGCAGCGGCTTGACAATACTCTCGGTATAGTTGAGTCCATGAGCAACGGTTACCATTTACCAACAGATGAGCCGTGGCTCGTCTGCCACTACATGCAATAAAATAAAATAAATTACTGCGCAATTCTCTTACTTTTTCTTTCCGTAGGAACCTTGTACAAAGTATTAGAAAACTTAAAAAAAGGTGAATGAAATCTGTCTTTCGCATGTTAAGGCGTGACCAAAGGAAATAGGATTCATTTTTATATGTAAAGATTATAAAAGGGAATGTGCGTTGGTTAAGCTTTTAAGCTTAAAAAAACAAACGCAAAAAGTGCAAAAGGTGCACAGAGTAAACTCTGTAGGACTTTTTATCCCAGAAAATGAATGGTAACGTATTTATATTCAAAAGTCTATAAGAGAGACTATTAATTTTACCAGACCTTGTCATTCACAGTGGTATCAGCGTTTTTATATTATTTTAAGTTTGAATATGTGTCTTTCCAGGTGCCAAGGTATTAGAAACTCTTCGGCAAGACGAACAGTTTGTACGCTGCCTTCATGCCGTAGGATCAGGTGCTGGTGGCACCCCGGGCTGGCCCTGTGACCCACCTCGTACTATTATACTTCACAAGCCTGCTGAAAACGAGATCGTCAGCTATGGTAAGCCTTTATTTCTGTTTCAGACAAAAACGCTAGTATAAATGTAGTCATTTGTTTAGTTTAGTTTTTTTAGGTTAGTTTAACTGCCTCGGTGGTGTAGCGGTAGTGTATGCGACTGCTATTCATGAGGTCTCGGGTTCGATCCCCGGGTCGGGCAATGTTATTGAGCTTTTTCCTAAAAAGAAAAATTCTCAGTAACAGTCCGGTGTTCGAAAATGTGCCCGGTAGACGTCAATAGGCTCGCCCCCTATTACGTGGGACTTAAACAGCTGGCGAGTCGTGGGTGTGTAATACACCTCTGCCTACCCCTTCGGGGAATACAGGCGTGATGCTATGTGTTGTGTTTGTTTAGTTTTTGTGAATAACTTATATAAAAAACAAATTATTTAAGAGTGGAAAAAAAATGATTTACCGCGAGCAGAATTCGAACCTGCATTCCATCTAAACCAGGGAAGTGCTCTGGACCGCTAAACTATCGCAAATCACCTAATGGTGACCCCCAACCTCCATTTAACATTTGTTTCTTCCAAGGATTGGATGGGACGCAAGTTTGAATCCTGCTCGCAGTTAACCTCTCTAATTGTACTTTCACAAATAATTTGTTCTTTAAAGTAGCTGAGCATGTAACGTGCTTATACAGATAAAAAAAAACATGTACTTGTTGACAAGGTGTGCCCCATTTCATTATAAGTTAAGCGTAAGTAAAGCGTAGGTAAGTATTCAACTGCACGGCCAGCCCCTAGGTAGGTACAATTTTTTTGCAACATTTTTTATAGGTCCTGTCAGTTATAGTTAACCCTTCTCAATAAATTAGTTATAATATGTAAAGACAGTTTCAGACATCAGAAAAAATAGTTTCAGAGATTAGTGCGCTTTGTTTGAAAAAAAAAACAAGCAAACTAAAGCTAGTATAGCTCACTTTCACTTTTATAACAGAATATACCCAATACTTTTGAAATTTATTGAAGCTTAGGGTTAGGTACCTACCCATAGATAAGGATTGCTGCTTAGCATTATTTTCTTTTTTTTAACAGGCAGTGGTTATGGCGGCAACAGCTTATTGGGAAAGAAATGCTTCGCTCTCCGTCTGGGCTCTGTCATCGCAAGACGTGAAGGATGGCTGGCCGAGCATATGCTGGTTAGTGGTACCATATTTACCTTATAATAAATACTTAACATTTTTCTGTATCTATTCATTAGAAGACTTGTTACTTTAAATATCATTACTATACAGCCATACATTGCCATCAAATTAGTACTTAGATATCGTCCATCTTTTGGGCATGGGTTTAGGAGTCACACAACACTAGTTGTTTTTTCACTGTCACAAAATATCAAGTACTTAGCTGCAGGCTTACCCGCGGCTATATAAACACTTCATCCTTTGGCACATAATAATTTTTGTAGAAAAATGACTATCACACCGAAGCCCTTCATTTTCCAGTATAAAAATGTCCTTTTCTCTATTCTGGATTATATACGTATCTTTACTACATAATGGATGTGTTAAGTAGTTACAGCATCAAGTAACAAACAAATAAACTCACTTTAACATTTATAATAAGAGGTGATCCATTTCAAGGTTCCCTACTTTTTTAAAGAAAAAAACAGAAAATGCAAATTTAATGGAGAATGTTTATTAACATTTGAAAGAACATTCATTGGCATTTATTTTTTGAAGATTATGTCTATCAAATGTTGACCGTTGCTACGTCGCAGATGGTCCATCCGTTGAGTCCAATTTACGATGACTCGTTCGAGCATTTCGACTGGTAACAACAAAGTAATGAGGCCATTTCTGACTCAATGGGTATGTAAACAAACAAAATTGCCGCATTTGGGACGAAGAGCAACCTGAAGAGATTCAAGAACTGCCACTTCATCCAGAAAAAACAACGGTTTGGTGTGGTTTGTGGACCGGTGTAATCATCGGTCCATATTTCTTTAAAAATGATGCCGGTGCGAACGTAACCGTCAATGGCGACCGTTATCGTGCCATGATAACCGACTATTTGATGCCTGAAATTGAAGCTCGTGATCTCGGCCACATTTGGTTTCAGCAAGACGGCGCCACTTCCCACACATCGCATCAATCAATGGATTTATTGAGAGAACATTTCGGTGAGCACATAATTTCACGTTTTGGGCCGGTCGATTGGCCACCAAGATCGTGTGATATCACACCGTTAGACTTTTTCCTGTGGGGATATGTAAAGTCTAAAGTTTATGCGGACAAACCAGCTTCGATTCAGGCCTTGGAGAAAACATCACGCGTGTCATTCGCCAGTTACCAGTCGAAATGCTCGAACGAGTCATCGAAAATTGGACTCAACGGATGGACCATCTGCGACGTAGCAACGGCCAACATTTGATAGACAAAATCTTCAAAAAATAAATGCCAAAGAATGTTCTTTCAAATGATAATAAACATTAAACACAAAGTGAAAAATGTGACATTCTCCATTAAATTTGAATTTTCTGTTTTTTTCTTTAAAATAAGTAGGGAACCTCGAAATAGATCACCTCTTAGGATAATTTTCTTCGCCGTTTAAATCAAATAATTCAGTAAATGTGGTCGGGTGAGCGTCTTGGGTTTAAGCTTCGTTTTTTAAGATGGACTATGTACCTCAATATTAATGTTCCTCAATATATGATCATAAATCTATCATAGGTTTAATGCAAATACAAAATTATAGATCGAATTAATGATTTTATTTTAATTGTAGATTGTCGGAGTAACGGACCCAAAAGGCCGTAAGCGCTACATCGCAGCCGCCTTCCCCTCCGCATGTGGGAAGACAAACCTCGCCATGATGACCCCAACCCTACCTGGGTACAAAGTCGAGTGCGTTGGCGACGACATAGCTTGGATGAAGTTTGATAAGAATGGGGTGCTGAGGGCTATAAACCCGGAGAATGGGTTCTTTGGAGTTGCTCCGGGTAAATAGATTGACTTTTTTATATAACAAATTACCTTCGACTTAGTTCACGAAAGCATTAATATGTTCATTATGTTACCTACTTATAAAATTGTAACAATAAATAGTTACTACATCGGAACAACAATGTATGCAAATACATCCGGTAGATGTCGCGGGCCTTATAAAACTACACCGTGAAGGTGGAAATTGGGAGTTTTTGCAGGCTTCTACCGGATAGCACTGAAGAAATGTAATATGGTTCCGGTGGCCCGCCAATAAAGGCGGAGAGACGGCACACGGCGGGTTTCTCTAGTGGTTGAGGGTCCCACACTACCCTGTTCGTTGCCCCGAACGACGGGGTGTGCGGTTAGGAACATTTTTTCCCGCCTTAACAAAAAAAAGTTCGAATCATGCTTGTAGAAATTTTTCTAATTAAAATAGCTGATAGTGTCTAATGCTAAAAATCACAATATAGTCACTTATTTATAACCATTTATTTTATTAACAGGAACATCGCCGGCGACAAACCCAATAGCGATGGCAACAGTATTCAAAGATACTGTATTCACAAACGTTGCTGAAACCAGTGATGGCGGTGTATGGTGGGAAGGAATGGGAGCCGCCCCTGAAAAGCTTATTGATTGGAAGGGACAACCCTGGGATGCTAGCAAAAAGTCACCTGCAGCTCATCCTAACTCAAGGTACTTTATTGTACAGCAATAGCTTTTTAATTAATGTAAAAAAAAATAACCTGGGGTTAAGACCAAGGACTGCAAAGACAGTAGTATCGAGTTCCCCAGTCCTTTCGAGACCTTGAAAGGCATCCTCTGACTTTTCGAAATTACTTTTCGGTGAAGGAAAAAATCAAAGGAAACCTGCGTGCATCATCATCATAGACTACGGCATAAATCCCTCTCATTCAAAGAATTAATCCGTGTCCAACAGACCAACAGTGGAACAGCTATAGGTTGTTTGTCAGAACAAAAGCAAAAATATCTCTATGGTTTACAAGAATATCGACTTAAAAATTTACCCAAATTTTAGGGAAAATTATTGTCTTGATTAGCCGGTTACCCTTATGAATAGACTTTAATGTAAACGTAAACTTCAAACGCAAACCATTTACATTTTTTCATTTTATCATGCATTGGCAAACAGTCGTGCGTCTAATAATACGTGTTAATCGCAATCGGACTCAATATTGCGAAAAATACAAAACTGTGACGGCTGCTTATTAAAAAAATATGCGCGGCGGTTTTTCCTAGACATATAATAGAGAATAATATCTAATTTGACTTTAGAATAGTATGTTGGTAGAGTATTTATTTTGGCTTTGTTGTAGATTCTGCACTCCTGCCAAACAATGCCCCATTATTGACGATGACTGGGAAAGTGCCGAAGGTGTCCCAATTTCGGCCATTCTTCTTGGAGGAAGGAGACCAAAGGGTGTGCCTCTCGTCATAGAAGCAAGAGACTGGCAACACGGTGTGTTTATGGGCGCCAGTATGCGTTCAGAAGCCACTGCTGCCGCAGAACACGCCGTAAGTAACTTCTAAATTGCACCTAATTATGAAGTAAAATGGATAAAATGCAATGCGTGTTGATAATTAATAATCGACTGACAACAGTTCGTGCTATAGAATAATAATAAACGTGGACACTAAAGCTCACTCACTCCAAAATAGTTATTAGTATCTAAAACGTTCTTGCAATATTTACGATGAAAACCGTAACATTGGCACGAAGACCAAAATTTGTACGGAAAATGCAAAACCAAGACCACATTACAAAAGACCAGCACTCAGCTTTGGTATTCTTGTTCATTGATACTTACAGCCATTTATGCATCTCAGAAATATGTTTTACTCTGTAATCACCCACAATTTCTACTTGGAACCAATTCACTATTTATTTAGACATTTCTTTCTTCCACAGGGTAAGACCGTAATGCACGACCCATTCGCTATGCGCCCATTCTTCGGTTACAACTTCGGCGAATACCTGAAGCACTGGCTATCTCTACCGCAGCCTGGTCGCAAAATGCCTAAAATCTTCCATGTCAACTGGTTCCGCAAAAGCGACGAGGTACTTAATAATACATTTTATGTTGTTATAACAAATGGCTTTAAATTAATCTATTAGCTTTTGTATTACATACTTATTCATACTATTTTTCAAGCTACTGCTATAATTAAGAAAAAAACCCCATGTGTAAAATCACGCATCATCATTTTTCATATTAGGTATATAACTAAATATGGTTTTGCAAATATTGGAGACGCCCTAGACAGGCATAAAAAACGAGCAGTAATGCGTGATTATCCAAGTGCACTGGCAAATATGTAATAGGTATCTAATAAGGTGCTTTCATTCATACAGGGTAAATTCCTCTGGCCTGGTTTCGGCGAAAACTCGCGCGTGCTGGATTGGATCCTCCGTCGTTGCGATAATGAAGAATGCCACACAGAAACTCCTCTCGGATACGTCCCATCTGAGGGCGTCCTCAACTTAAAGAACCTTGAACCTATCGACTTGAAGTCCCTTTTCAGTATACCCAAAGACTTCTGGCTTCAAGAAGCTGACGCTATTGAAAAGTACTTCAAGGAAGAAGTCGGTGCAGACTTACCTAACGAAATGATGGATGAACTCAACAAACTCAGAAAGAACATTCAACAATCTTAAAATATGCCAAAGCCCTAGTTTTAAGAAAAGGAATGTAAAATAAATTCTTAAAATATCTGCTCAATCATGATTACAAATGAATTCAAAATCATCACTTCCAAGATAAGCTGCTCTTGAATATAATAATGTTAGTGCACGTGGTGCGTGATGCAATAATGAAATTGTTAATCATGAAAATAATGGATCTGATTTATTGAGCAGGTAATTTTAATCAAAAATTTAAAATACTTAACTATTTTATAAACATTCCAAAAAAAATACTTTTAATTGTTGTAACAATGATCGTCTAATTTAAATTTTTTTTTGCTGAAAAGAATCTTGGAAACGGTTTCTTATGACGTTGTAGAGAAAAAGAGAAGGCTGTGTTATTTAAGTACTAATATGATATTAATAATGTGTGACCCATCAGAAAACAAAATATTACATATATTTTGTTTTCTGATGGGCCTGATGGGATCAACTTATATTTTTTTTAATAAAATGATATTATGTTACTGTGTCTTTGAATCTCATTCCTTCATTAATCAAAAAATTATTTTACTCTGACGTTTGCTTTTTTTTAGGATTTCAGTGATACACAAAGTTAAGGCTATTATTTATTTAATTAATTACACATCATTTCATATGCTTTGCCGAAAACACTCTAACCCCATCTTGAGTTGAAGCTCTTGCGTATTTCGTCAACAGAGCATTTACGTTTAATTTTTCGGTTGCGTAACACCTGTAAGCAAACAATGAGTGCCTTTATACGCGACAAGTACGACCTAAACATAATGTATATAAATGCGCGATGAACATAAAAGGCAAACGCCTGAATAAAAAAATTTAAACGGCATTATTTTAAAAGGTAAGGTGTCTTAAACTACCATTTTCAAATTGGAAATTTACGGACACAAAATTTAAAGTTAAGCTATTGTCGTATTGTTGTGTCTGAACCAAACGCACAACAGCCACAACACAGCTACCTATGTCAATGATATAAATAAAATCTCAATGTATCTCATCAGATGTCGATCTCATTACGGTGGAGCACTTGGATACTCGCACCGAGGATCAGGCGTGGTAATATGACGATTTGGTATATGGAACATCCAGATATACTTGCGACTTTAGGATATATGATGCTACCCTTATTGGATTTTCTACTAAGCGATCATAAAGATACTCACTCGATATAAGGTGATATTTGATCAACAGTCCATTTTGGTTTAGTTTGAAAAAGTATCTTGAACCGTTCATTGATATCTTCAGGTAAGTCGCTCTCTGCAAAGGCCCAGATCACTTGCGGTGAACTTGATTTGTCGACTAAAGCTATTCCTGATAGTAAAGATTCCTAAAACATTGTATTATAATTAAATTCATCATTGCATAATTAATTGTGGCAGATGTGAAACATTAACTTTCTATAATGCAATATACAATATCAGATATAGAATGTTTTACAAGAATTAGGTATATAAAAATTGCCAAGAATGGAAAAAAAGTTTTACTTAAATTACGTTTTTATTTTTCAACCTATTACTGTATCACAATTGGGCACGGGTCTCCTGTCATAGTGAAAGGGATTTAGGCCGTAGTGTGATGGACGCTAGCCCAGTGCGAGTTGGCAGATGTCATAAGCCATCGAGAAAATCTCTCAGACATGTAGGTTTCCTGCATGTTTTCCTTCGCCGACCATTGATAAGTTGTAAACAAATACGCACATATTCTTGAAAAATCTTTGGAGGTGTGTCGTGACGTTGGACTGGGAATTGAACTAGATACCATTGTCTTCGGATTTTACTATGGGACTGCTCGTTTTCATACCTAAACAATAAGCTAGACAACGAAATGTGATTTTTTTTCCTAAAGCATCGGTCACGAACTCAGCGGGAGCGGGGCGGTGGCTGAGCGGCAACGCTGTACCCGGTCTCGAAGCCAACGGGTAGATCGCGCGGCGCTAGAGCGACGTAGTGTTGTTATGAGAAATTAGTATCTTTGTTCGCGAACGAAATGTATAAAGAGCGATGACAACATCTTTTTCATACTAATTCCTTCCTAGTTTGATTTATTGTGGGCAAAACAATATGTAAATTTTACTACGTCACTACGTCAATCCAGACGCGCGGGGACGCGGTACGCACCGCTCGCCACCCGCTCCCCGCATCGCTGCCTTCGAGGCCAGTTCCATATAAATGCATGCATTGGAACGTGCCACTTCCCGCCGCCACCGCCCCGCGATTACCCAGACTATAATTTATCTGTATACCAAATTTCGTAAAAATCCGTTCAGTTGTTCCTTTGACAAAAACAGCTCCAACAGGATATCTTTTTTTACAGAATAATAATCCTATGTTACTCAAGTATTTCATCTATCTGCCTACAAAATTTCATCCAAATCAGCGCAGTCGTTTAGGCATGATTCATCGGTAAACATCTAAACATCTTCACACACTTTCACATTTATAATATTTGTAGGATAAAGAGAACTGAAGTATCATCGTTATAAACGAACTGGTCTCCTCTCAGATCACAGTACACTACATATGCAAATACAAACCAATTTCGTGCAGTGCTTTGCATTCGAAGTCACGCAATCTGACTGGATATCGATTGCGATTCGTTTGTCTTCTATCGTTGGTCTTAACATACTTTACAGCTTTATACTAATTGTAAAAATCCTAAGTGCAAAATACTTACATCGGTAACCATTCCATCTGGTACAGAATCACTCCAAGCTTGCAAAAATTCGACGAAATTAAATTTTCCCGCACTCTTCAATAAGACTCTTGCTAAGAACTTACAAACTTTATCTTGTTTGTATTCATAAAACTGAACACCATCTTCAAAAACTGACTTACGTGTATAAAACCTAAACATTGATTCTAAAATCGACGGAGGAACCAGCTCTTTTAGACTTTCCATGGTCACATCCTTAGATATTCTGTCCAAAAGCCATGAGTTTTCATCAATTAAATCTAACATGTAGGACAGGACACGGAATTCATAATCAAATTCCAATAATCTATAATACCCATCTATTTCAATCGCTTGTATTTTTTCCAATTCCACATTTAATTCTTCCTTAGACGCCTGAACTTGATCAAAAATAGCGTTGTAGTTAAGCAACTTCGTTTTGTCTACTGCGTATTCTAACTCCATACCCTGATAACTAGTCGGTTCTAACAGCTTTCGTAATTTAGATAACCGAGGTTTACAAGGTTTTAACTCAAAATAAGTGAAAAATGTATTCACAACATCTTTGTGCTCTATTTTACGTGGTGTTTTACTTCCTTCGTCGGATTCTGTGGATTTGTTTAAACTACTATTGGATTTATCGAAGGAAGTATCTGAATCACATTCCATTGAATTATTTTTAATGGTTTCATCGAGCCCTGTTGATGCAGCGAATAATAATTCTGGTACTAATAAAAGGCTATTAGATGTTTCGGCTTCCTTCACATCGTAGGTTTTATTATTTGTACATAATACTACGTGTTCGTCGGGATCCCCTATAGATTAAAGATATCATTTTAAATAACATACATTCTTTATACCAGTAAATAAATAAATTGACGATAGAAAAACATCGAAAGTTACAGTGTAAGATGGTGGCGTCGACCAAGGAATATAAAAAGAACATCTAGAAGTACAAATTATAATTTGTGAATAAGGAAAAAGAGTGTTTTATTCCAGGCGGGAATCGAACCTGCATCCCTTCCTATCGGGGAAGTACTCTAATCCACTGAGCTACAGTACTATCTTTTAGACATACCCAATCTCCTTATCACATTTGTCTTAACGACCAACGCCCTCTATCGGAACGCATTTACATGCATTAATTGTTAAAGCACTTCCCCGGATAGGAAGGGACGCAGGTTCGATTTCCGCCTGTACTAAAATACTCTTTTTCCTTATTCGCAAATTATAATTTGTACTTTAAGAGTAGCTGAGCATGTCAAGTGCTAAAATATAGATCAAAATGTATAACATCTAGAATTTAACTTATTGTTTATTAGTCACAAGTCCCCTGTTCCTAAAGTAACAAGCCATCCAGTAGGTTAAAGATGGCAGGGCCAGTAGGTAAGCACCTAACATTTTTTTTGTTACGGCGGGAAAATATGTACCTAACCGCACACCCAGTCGTTCGGGACAACAAACAGGGTAGTGTGGGGCCCTCACCCACTAAATAAACCCGTCGTGTGCCGTCTCTCCACCTATATTGGCGGGTCACTGGAACCATATTACATTTCTTCAGTAGTAGTAGGTACCTACATTATAGTATGGTATTAGATTTAATTTACAATAGGCACAATTTGCCATAAATCCGTAGATCAATATTACCTAGGTACATAAAATTTCTCGGATAAAATACCTTTAAATATTAAATCGTTGCCTGCCTCTATTTGTTTCAAAAGATTATCATCCAAAAGCATAAGCTTTAAATTTTCATTATGTTTATGTGCTTCTGGAAAACGTAACACCTGTGTAACTTCTGTTAGCTCTGATTCATGTAACTTAGCAATTTTTATTATTTTTCTCACTTCTTCTGGATTTCTTATTTCCCTGCAACAAGGAACATACAAACTTTATTCAAAAGGCATTACTAGCTCAGTACAATTTTGTTTATTGCTTATTTGTATCATATATCAGTCAAGCGACTGCCCCCACATAAGCTGCACACCTGAAGGTAAGTTATAGTCAAAGCTACTGGACTCACGTGGACCTACTAAGAAAATTGCCAGGCCGTTTCTAACCGAAATAGTGGTACCAATCCACTCGGGCTCTATGACAAGTACTTGGTACCCAACCCCACTACCGGGAATGCAGTGGGTAATTTAATAACTGCTGACTTCCATTAGCCGCCTCTTACGACACCCGCGGGATATACCTAACGAGGTCGTGACATTGATCTTATTCAGTCACCACAAGCGCACCGGTAACACGCCAGCGAATCGCAAAACGCAGCAACATCTATCCTACTATTTATTTTTTACAGGATATCAGATCCTACCTCATTTCTTATCAATATACAAACATCTTCACAAACTTCGGCATTTATTATAGTTTCTAATATTGCATTTCCTCGAATTTAAGGAAATTGCCTACTTTTTTGGGAATCGTAATATTGTATATTGGCAACGCAACTTCCTAGTTGACGACTTGACGTTGACATTGACACATTTGACATTCCGATAAAAGTTCGATTTCTGTAAATTTTCAGCGTGATTTTCTAATCACGCACCTAGTTTTAGATTAGAGAAAATAGTGGCAAAACAGTTAAAATGTCCTTATTTGGTGATATATTATCAATAAACAAAAATGAAGAGAAGACTAATCAGTCATCGGCTGGTCTATCTCCATATTTGAACTTCGATCCCCATTATATACCGAAAATGCAACCAGAATTCTTGTACCTTGATGACAATCACAATGCGTCTACGGCCAGAAGATCTAACGTTGCACTGCCTATTATCGGAATGTCATTTATGACTGGATCAGGTAGTCAAATGATAAAAAATATTTTATAACCTCTTAGCTACTAAAGATTTTTACATAACACTGCGTAAGAATAATTGATATTAGGTTTATCTACAAAATAAGAACACTAGAGATTTTTTGGTAACAATCACATAAAGTGGACACCGGAGAGACCATTTTATGACAAGCGCAAACTGTTGTGTCTGCCTTCTTATCTAGGAATTAGTTGTGATTCTGGTTACACATAGTCATAATAATCAAATCCAATTATTAGTGTGCACTGCTTACACTAATATTTCAAATATGATAAATAGATTAACTACTTCATCACCGCTACTGTCAACCTTATCTGCATGCTTGTTTTTTTTTGTCTCTGTGTCTCTTTAAAAAGACACCTTGTATCGCGAGGACTTTACAAACATTCAATTTCACAGACTTAAAGTACACTCAGACTCAGAACAACCATGGTGGATCACATAAAGAGTTTTCCTGTATGGGAATCGAAACCACAACACTTGGGCGGGAGGCCGGTATATAAACCACTCCGCCATCTGAGCAGTCTCAGTGTTTTAGTAATTAATGAGCATGTTCATTCTTCACAACATGTACAGCTGTTGATTCTGATCTATGGTTAATTGCTGTCCCATCCACTCAAGAATATTTCCTAAGCCTGTACCTGTGTCAAGACATTCACTTTTATATGTCTCTCTGCTATATCTAGTCTGCAATATTGACCATTGTGACTTGGTAATGACATTAATTTAAAAATTGTTTCTTTTTTAATTTCCAGGTTTAGGTGGTATGGCAGGGTTATATAAAGGTTTAAGAGCAACCACACTAGCAGGGCAGACTGGTAAAGTTAGAAGAACACAAGTTATCAACTATGTCATGAAACAAGGTTAGACAAACATTTTCAAGGAATAAATTAACTTTTTGATCTGTATTTTAGCACTTGACATGCTCAGCTACTCTTAAAGTACAATTTATAATTTGTGAATAAGGAAAAGGAGTATTTTAGTACAGGTGGGAATCAAACCTGCGTCCCTTCCTATCCGGGGAAGTGCTCTAATCCACTGAGCTACAGTACTATCTTTTAGACATATCCATTCTCCTTATCACATTTGTCTTAACGACCAACGCCCTCTATCGGAACGCATTTACATGCATTAATCCAATATAGTAAGTTTAATTTTGCAATTAAAATTCATACTATTTGAAGGCGTGATTTTTTCAAAGATTTGTATTCATTTAATGATGCCAAAAAAATAATTCTAGTTTCTTAATTCCGATTTAAAAAGAAATCCATACCACACATATTAAAGGTAGAACTTGTAATCATGGCATGTAATTATTATAGACCATGAAGACTGATATTCCATATAAATATGACTAGGATAGCGAAAATATTAAAAAAATATATAAAACGTCTCGGGACATCTTCCAGATGTGAATACATCAAAATTATTTTGTAGAAATAAAGATTTTTCAATGTGTGCTTGTATACAATTATTGATTGGTTTATTGATTGCTGTTATGCTTCCTAGTTACATCTTTTGCCAACAGATCGCCTTAAAAGCAATTAAATAAGCGTCGCCACGCTATCCGATTTTACCCTCCCTCCGCATAAGATATTTTCACATCAAAAATATTATTATGTAAATCAAATAAATAGATATGATGTGGTTTTTCATAAGTATTAGTTTGGCTTGGAAGCACTATTTTATTTAAATCAAGAAAGAAGTTGCCCTTATTTATAAATGAATGAAGTGGCAGCCAACAACTAGTATAAAATATTAGAAAACCTACTTCTTAAGTTCAAAATGACAGCAGCTACCATTTAGTGAGTGGTAAAGCTAAACTTAGATATAGCATTATGTGTTCCAGGTACAAATACAGGTTGTACCCTCGGCATCATTGCATCTTTCTACTCGTGTATCGCTCTCGGCGTCACGTGGCTGCGCGATAAAGAAGACACGGCCAACACCTTCATAGCTGCAGCCACAACTGGTATAATTTATAAAAGCACTGCAGGCATCCGCTCTATGGGCCTTGGGGCAGCAGCAGGCCTAACCCTTGCCGGAGTATACACTCTCATCACAGACAATGATAACATATGGAGCAAAGCTAAATATAATAGATTGTGATCTATCCGCCTATAGTTGTACATAATAGACAATTGAGATTTTTTGTTATTGATGACGCCAAAGGATCTGACGTGCATAGACTTATTTTTCCATGTCTAAGCACAGGTTAGATGAGTATATAGTATATTGGTATCCATAAACTTTGTTATAGCTTCTCTTCTTAGTCACTATTATATACATAGATATCTTTCTTCCATAGCTATATGAGAAAATTGTTAGAAAATACTTGTAATTAGAAAAATATAGCATTCATACTGTATAATATAGTACTTTGAGAATTTGTAATAAATACTAATAGTGCTGTTTTATTGCATGGATTATTAGATAATATTATAACATTACAAATTAATAACATCTTATAAAAATAATATAGCTTGAAAAGAAGGTAACAATTAATAATTAAAAACTTATTATTTATGAATTATAATGTAATTAATTATTTATTTATGATATTTCGTCTAAACCTCGTGGCTCATATCTATTTCATATAATAATGTAAGTTTCATTTTCTACACGCCATATTGTAGTTCCTAAAACGTGGTTTATGGATAGCATACCCCTGCATACAACATTATCCCGCCTTGTCGTATCAGGACTGATATATTAAGTTAATAAAACGAGTTAATTGAAAAATATGTTTATTTTATTTGTTATATTACCTAACTAAAGAATACACAATATAGTTTTGTACATATTTTATTTACATGTTACAATAGTGACGGGATATTTTGCTAGTCGAGTTTGACAATGATTTTTTTTAAGTCCGTTATAGAAAAGTGAAAGACTGACGTAATTTATGAACAGAACAGGTTAATAAATAAATATAATTATTATCAAGCATATACATTTTATCTCTTAGTGTTGTTTATTTAAAACGAATACGGAAATTATAAGTTGTAAACACCCGAATTACCTAAGCATATTTGGCTTTAAGTAAATCATCAAATTGAGCCTAATGGTCAATAAGTATAACATCCTATTGCGGAGAACTAACTAGATACTAACACAAAAATATTTTCAAACTAACATTTTGCCTTAGTGGCAGGTAGGTACCTACTTAAAACTGAGAATTAAAAACGAATTCGATTGCTAGTGTTCAGTTTTATAAAAGTCACCTACGAATTTTTAATTGATCTAAGTATTTTTAATTGATGTGTTTACTTATCTGATAGTTTCCTAATTTATAGTAAACACTGTGTCGTTTCTTCTGCGCGGCCTCGACACGACACTTTCAAATGGGTAATTTAAACCTTGATATGATTATATGCATGACAAGAAACGACACGATGACAATGAGTGTGATACTGCTAAGGGAAAAATGCAAGCAAATTCGCATATTAGGTAGTATTTTTCGTATTGAAACTATCGTGAGATTGATACATATTAGAAATATATCACCGGCAATAACTCACGTTGAGGATCGATTTAGTCGACCCGGGTTTCGAGCATATTCGATGCTCATCATCAGGTGCCCGCCGGGAACTCGTTGACACCGCTGCGCGCTCGCCCTGATGATGAGCATCGAATATGCTCGAAACCCGGGTCGACTAAATCGATCCTCAACGTGAGTTATTGCCGGTGATATATTTCTAATTAGGTAGTATTGAAAATAACTTGGATATTGGACCAGATTATGAAAATTTTATTACCAAACACTGCTCTGGCTTGATCATTTGTTTTGGATTTACTTCATTCAAAATTACTCTTTCTCTGGACTTGTTATTTAAAAATAGAATTCGTCACGGCTGCGGCAGTGCTAATTGTAAAGTTTTTCTTTAAAACAAAATAAGTAGGTCTTTAGCACGAACTATTAGAAACTATCAATTTGCTATCAGTTTTGTTACAATTCGTGTACCTTACCTACATAATAGCTAGTCTAATACAAAGTATTCGTAATATTAAGGAGTCTACACACCAAACTCGGCGACACCTCGTTTCGACGTCATTGTTTCAGAATCATGACGACAATTTATGCCTACACATGCCTGCTATTCGGCGACCTATTACGTTTGCTAAGAAGTTGTTGATTCTGTGCCGCCGACAATGTTTCACAAAGAGATGTGAAGCCGCCGGGCTGTGACGACAACTTTGGTGTTTAGACTCCCTAATATTCAAGATCTTTCTTTCTACCTTGACAAAACATTTACCTAAACACTTATATCAACTAGGTATTTGTAGAATCCAAAGTACATATTATACAATACAACATTAAAACTCATCTAATGCTACATTACGATAAATAGCAAAACTTAGTAATGGTGTTTAAATTATCACTTGGAATTGCTGAAAATGTTCTGTAAGTAGGTACGTGGCGAGCCTGGAATACTTGCGTAGCAAACCTTAAAGGCTACTGCTAGTCTGCTATAGGCATTTTAAGTTAAAGTTGTATTGCAGCTTATAAATATAACTGCAGTCCGTGCAATAATAAAAATACAATCATTTGGCACACCAATTATTTAAAAAAATTGTTTAGATACACATAATAACTAGCAGACTTGTATTGTAACATTCTGTGATAATCAATATAATCATAGATTTAAATATGCAAATATTATTATTATGTGAATTAATGTGGTATAGGTACCTACTTGTTTTCCAGCAATGGCTTAGAGCCGCAAAATTAAATCACACGTGTCCCGATTCATGACCTAGAAAACTTTTTCTCGTTATAAGTTATAGGTACTAATAACAATACAATCATAAGAATAACTAAGAAATAATATTAATTAAATAATATATACGCAGATATGGATGGACAGGCAGAACGGATGGAAATTGTCGTAATTAACGCGTTGATACTGTTCATAAACAAAATAGTCTAAGGAATTAATAAACAGCAACTCTTGTAGAAATCAATTTATCTTATTTATAGATACCTACATCAAAAATGTATATAAGAAAAATATAATAGAATGAATCGTCTGTTTGACAACACGTAGATACCACCGCACAACTATGAAATTGCCGAGCCAATGATAAGCATTCTTAAAATGAGAGTAAATACGGCTAGAGCTCTGTTTGCAGCAGAATATCTCTGCTTTATTTCAATTAAATTGGATGTCAAAAGTTATAAGAACCTGATGTCACGCTGACGAGACACTATTTCACAGTGACTTAAATATACCTAATACGATAAACTTTATTGACCATTATTATTATTATAGAATGGATATTTTTGGAGGAGAGCCCACCACTCGCCCGCGAATTGTCAATCCCGGTTATCTTTGGACCGAATAACCTAAGATTGCCAATCTGCACTCTCACAGATAGAGGAGAATGTGATAATAGCAAAGTTCCATGCACGATAATGACAAAAACTCACCAACGCGACACAACCATGCGACGGTATGACATATATATATACGGTATGACACTCACTCTCATTGCAATATTGTGGTTCAGGTGAGGAGCTCTAAAATATCCATTATAATAACAATGGACTTCCGCCAAATGTCGGCTCATTCAATCAATTTGACCATTAGGTAATCAATAATTGAATTGAATTAGCATTTGACAGTTCAGCTGCTTCACTAGAACAACGCAGGTTCGAATCCTGTTCGCAGTAAATCTCTGCACTTTTTTTAAATATAAGTACAGGTACCATATGTAAAATCAATACATCATGTTTACTCGTAGTTCGTAACTGCATTAGGTGTAATACCTATAATTAGATTTCAGCGGACGTATTGTCAACAACGGTTTCCAATCGTTATTTAATAGAGTCCGCTATACAATAACAGACAAGGAATATTAATACTCTAGTCCAGAGGTCTCCAAACTTTGAAGCCTTAGGGCCATAATGATTTTGTCAGTATGTTCCAAGGGCCAAAACACATTTACATAAGTATCATTAGTTTTTTTTGTTTTACTGTGATTGGTGGGATTTATTTCAATTATTTGTTATTAATATGCTAAGCTTAGATACTTCATATATAAGTTTTCTGCGTCATCATTTCTGTCGTTAAGTTTTACCTTGCAAGTAAATACCGAGTAATTATCATTCTGTTTTCTTCTTCAACTTATCACAGCAATAGTAACAACAATAAGACATTGGCTGTCGCGGGCCAGATTGACACTAGTCTTAAGGTGTCGCGGGCCGAATTGATGGCACTGGTGGGCCGGATTTGACCCGCGGGCCGTAGTTTGGAGACCCCTGCTCTAGTCTAGACATACCTATTCGTAAATATTATTTAATTTTAAGCTAATACATAATTAGGTAAAACTAATTTTGATGCGAGAAACTACAATAATTGTTCAATTATAAGTATTGAGTTACCGTTTATTTTTATACAATTAGTTACCATGCTGAGCGGTCTCAAACTAAATGTGACAGAAAGGGGGTACTCTGCAACTAGTCTTGTCTTCGCCGTGTGGGGCCGGCTTTAGAATTGTCCCACCCCTCTCTACCGACTAAGAGCCGACTGAGGGAATACCGGGGGAGTGGACAGCAGCACTCCCTCAAGTATTAACAACATCCACTGCGATCGCCAACCAGCCTGCCAAGCGTGGCGATTACGGCATTATCCCCCATGACGGGACCGCTCGTTGTGGCGTTCTCTTGGGGAGGCCCATATCCAGCAGTGGACGTTGAAAGGCTGATGGATGGATTGACTGTCTATCTAACTTCCACGACCCAACCAGGGAGACATCTGGCGGTTTTAGAACAATAACTGGACTCAGATTTTACATAGGCCTCTGATAATATGTAACGAGTGCCAGCCAGGACCTGTATAATGTACCTTCTAAAGTACAGAGGTCAAGTGTTCTCAATGTAACACTTTGATCACCCATCCGATGTCGGCCGAGCGAAAGTTACTTAACCATGCTGATCGTTAGAGCGGCAAGTGCATAATTATGCTACGACACTTAGTAATCAATTTGGTTTTCAATGTTTTCGCGAGAGCCTGTCAGGTCCCAACCCCGTCGTAATCGTTTTTTATTACAATACTTTTCTTAATTTAGTAAGATGTAGGTATGTTTATTTTATAGATAGCACTGCGTCATTGGTCAAGGCCCTAACGCATTTTCTGTACGTTCATATGATTTTAGAACAAATATATTTAATATCTCTGTAACTAGTAGACAAGACAATTCAGTATCCATCATATAATTATTTTATCGTATACATTCAGAGTCTTGTCAGGAATATGATTTGTAATACACTTCTGCTGTTTATATATATATATATATATAGTTGTAGTAGTGTTTATATATATATATATATATAAACTTAGCTGGTGAATCGTGGGTGTGTAATACACCTCTGCCTACCCCTTTGGGGAATAAAGGCGTGATGCTATGTTTATTTACTACATCCATATTAGTGTTATAGAGACGGTAGATTGTAGACGGCAATAGCTGTTATATATATATAAACATAGCTGGTGAATTGTGGGTGTGTAATACACCTCTGCCTACCCCTTTGGGTAATACAGGCGTGATGCTATGTTGACAATTGAAAAAACTTACTAGTATTATGTAGTAATATTATTATATTTACACACATAAAATTGCTATAGTGAAAACATTATTACATTATTTACAACACCTAATATTATACAATCGACAGTTTCATAATATCATGTGGTTTTCTTGTGAAGAATTCCTTCAAGAAAGATATAAAATAAACTTCTTAGTAACTATGTTAAGTGTAAAAAATAACTATTATTATTATATTAGATAATGCACCTAAGCACTTTCTCTTCGGTCCAAAGATTCATAGTAAAGTAAAATTTTTTGCTACAGTTGCACATAGATATCCAAAAATAACAACTGTTTGTTTATAGTTTTAAGTTTTCACTTCTGTCGGCAGTCCTCATGACTGCTTTGATTTTTTTTTTACATTGAATTTTATGTCTGTACCTTTCTGCATATTTTTTTTAACGGAGAAAGGAGGATTCATGTGATTTTTTATACAAACATTTATGTAGAAAGTGTCTTCCCAGGTAAGCTCGTAGTTACGATACTACGGAGCCCTCGCACGTGCACTATTAGAACAGACATTCGTCTTACTTTCCATAGTGCTTAAGCAACGTCTTTAATAGCATTTTCACTGTAGGAATACAACAATCACGTTAAAACCCCTGAACTAATTTGGATAAAATTTGGCACACGGATAGTTTGTTTCGTAGATTAATACAGGTTATCTTTTATCCCGGAAAAAAGATAAAAAATAAGGTTCCTGAGGCATAGCAATTTTTGCATAGAAAGTAGTATTAGTGTGCCATTTAATCACGTACCTACTTATAAGCCAATTCTGAGTTCCACACAGATGTAATCGCGAGCAACAGCTAGTATGTAGAATAAAATTTGTCTCAAACCAATTATCATTCATGGCAGCCAGAAAGAAAGATAGAAGAAAAATCATCTAAATGCAACACATTTTATAGCAACTAATGGTATCAAACACTAAACCCCCCCACTTTCTTGACCTCGTTTGCATTTACAAGAGAGTAACTTTATAAAGATATTGAGCCTATTAGATGTGATCTGACATATTAATAAGTCCTTCACAACTATGCCAACTGACTAAAGTTCGTGTTTATAGCGATGAACAAGCTTTGTATATCACTAGCATGAATGAGCTGGTTTGACCTGCAAAATATCACCCTCCAACAGATCAGTGTGAAACAATCGTAAGTACTGCTATGTATGTTGAGTGAGAGCAATGGAGGCCTAAAACTTATTATCCTTCATCTCCTTTCTCAGAGTTGGCAATGACCAAGTGATGCACCTGCTTAAAAAAAAAAAAATTAAAAAGTTAGTCTAAGTAGTTTCATTGGGCTTAATATTACCTTATATGACACATCTCTGTTGTGTAACAATCCAATATTAGTTTAAATCAGTCATTGTCTCATCACTAATACAAGGTAATAATAATTACCTTACATATTTAATAAGATCTATTAAGGAAGCAGTGTTAAAACAATTACTGGCCAAACTATAATAAACATGTTTTTAATATGCCAATGACTAACATGTTTTAATGAGAATTATAATAAACATGTTTTAATGTGCAATACATATTTAGAGCTAAGATATAATTTACTATGTGATCCAAGTCAATTTACTCTTAAAATTCCGTCTCAGTTTCATGTTATCAGTTGTTAATATGTTTAAAGTAGCTTGTAACTGTTACATAAACCTAATTGCCTGACAATTACTGATAAAAAATTGTTAAGATAAAATTTTGGTAATAATGAAGTATATTAATGTGAACTTTTTATCATCTTATTAGGCAGATAGAGCACATTATTACAATATTATGCATAACACAAATCCATCATTGATACATTTCATTTTAAACCTATTGCACACACAACAAAGTTCATAATAGTTTATATACAAATAATAGCATGTCTAAGCTTGCTGATTTTTAAACTGCAGTCTTCGCTGCATCCTCTCGTACTTGAGGCGCAGCAGTGCTTCTGTCACGTATTTACATTCAATATAGACTTCATATCCTCTGCCAAAACACAGTTGAGATCTTCCAAGCGCCTCGCTAACAAAGTCCTAGTATTATCTGCCACAGGAGGATTGCTCTTTAGTACTTCTCTTAGTTTCAAAACCATATCAACTATTTCTACTTCTTCTTTTCCATCAGACCATTCTTTCAAGTCACTACCCGCTAATGCTTCCAATTGTAATACATGCAGCTTATTTGTCAAATTACTGTACCTCTCATGAAACCAAGCACTAAAATTTGGTGTTTTGAAAAAGGTGCGATATAAGCCTATCCAATCACCTTTAATTCCAGTAGTCAGCTGTGGTCCAGACTGTTGCAAAGTTGCAAAAAAATCTTCTGGATTAAATGGGTTTGGTACTGGTGGTGCACGGAATGGTGATATGTTTTTTTGCAAAGGCATAAGCGAAGCCATATATCTCTCTAAAGGTATCATAAAACTTTGTGTCAACTCAAGCAGATGTCGCTTTACCATTGCCGTTTGTACTTCCGAGGGTCGGTCAGTCCTTATACCATTGTGCAATTTTTTTATAATTGTCTTATCTTTCTCCAAAAAGGTTTTATATTGTGTATATACACCTGGAGCTGTGTCTAATAACTTGATATTGCCGACTTTTCTTAACTTTGTTTTGATGGAAGTAGGATCTCCTAACTTGATAGTATGAGGCCAATGTTGCAATGTTTTTGTAAAAAATGGATTGGTCACACCCAGTATAACACGAGGTGGGTTAAATTGTTTCCGCGTGAACTCTTTGAACTCACTGTCATGTATTGTGAAATATGGCCTAAATTCTGCAGCGTATGGCAATGGTTGTATTAAGTAAGTTAATGCTTGAACTAAAGCAGAGCATTCTGTAGGTGAACTAGCCATAACTACAATAGGCTCCGCAGTGAGTACAAGTTCCCATAGTAAATGTAAGTGAGAAATTAAGCTTGATAGGACATCAAAAACATTGACATCTTGTAAAGATGCTAGTATGTGAGGTACATTAGACGAGTGTACTTGTTTAGCTATATCTGACCGAGTAATCTTTCCAGTCTGCTGGTTAGGAATGTATGACTGAAATACATTGCCAAGTACAGGTAATAAAACATTTTGGCCTGCTTCTAATGAAGGCCATCTGTTGATGTCATGACAAGCTGCTTCTAAGCTTCTTTCGCCTTCTTCAAAGTGTTTAGGGGCTATTAATTGAATAACTTTATAAAATAAGTTGATAAATGGTAGTCTAGTAAGTAAAATTATACTTTTCTGAAAGTATCCACGCGGTAGTGATGGGTCCTTGACCTGTCGGAAATAAACGAAGCCCCAGTAATGCGTATTATCAGCACGTAACGTTTGTACACTGTCGTTATTGTACAGAAGTTGTTGTCGTGTTAGTCCCACTCTGGATCTTAGCCTCACGTGGAATTGAGTGTCTCCCATGCACCCTGAGTTGGAGTCCGGGAACGCCAAATAACAAATGTTACATTTTTCTTGATCAGTCAGTTTTACATCCGGAGGATACACACTTTCCATAGCTTGCCCAAGCTCTAAATCAAACGTTACTACACAAATGCAGTGTAACCAGTCAGAAAACCTGCTCCATTTAGCCTGAAACTCGAGTTCTTCTGCGGGCACATCTTCGTTCTCATAATTTTGTAATCCACAAGCCATAATGTAATTTAGTAATTTTGTCAACAACACATCCCGATCGGTTATAATTCCACTTTTATTTATTATCACTTTCTTTTTACTATGTTGTCATTTTTTCTTACTTTATAAGAATCTACGCACGTTATATTGTTTATAGAACAACTAAAACAAGGGAACGTTCAGCGCACTGAACTCATACAACAGCTGTTTCACACAATATGGCCGCTGGCGGCAAAATAAGGTTCGTAAGTTTATGGATAAAGATAAATACAAGAATATATTAAAATGTTTACTTTACAGATAAAAACTTACCCCGATTCCATTATTTTCAATTAATTAAATGTCGTTTATTCTGTAGATATACACATTCATAAAAAATTACTAAATTAAAATTGTAAACGACCACTATAGTATTTTGATTCTTTTTCCTATTCTTCCGTTACGTTTCTTTTTTCACAGCAAATAAAACTTTATCATTCCTATTGCACTAAGACTAAACGAAACGGTTATCCAGAGTATTTACTTAATTGGTGGGTGATACGTCAATGCTTACAATAAAATAATCACTGATTATTAATTTTACTTTGGTTTCCAATATAAACGCGAAAAATTTTGTGGCTCGCAGCTTTCGATTATTTTTTATGGCAATCTACCGATGAATGTACTTTCAGTTTTAGCAAACTACCTGCTGCCAGTGCCCTATAGGTATTCGTCCATACGCTAGCTAGATCACGGGGCATCATCATCATTAATGTCACACAGTTCCAGTGGTCCGCCAGTACCTACAGGCGGAGAGACGGCACACGATGAGTTTATTTAGTGGGTGAGGTTCTCACACTACCATGTTCGTTGCCGCGAACCATAGGGTGTGCGGTTAGGTAATTTTTTTACGCCTTAACAAAAAAAGAACATCATCTTGATATACGAAATGCAATCTCCTTACATTACTTTTCGGAACCCATAATATGAAGGTTTGGTACCTACTTAATAAAACAGATCTGTCTGGCTGCTGGCAAAGAGGAGGGCGCATATTGAGTCAGTTACCTAATTTTATTCGAGGCAAGGCATTGATATGGACTATGGTTGTTTACATACATACATACACATTGTCACGCCTTTTTTCCGTAGGGGTAGGTGGAGACACTTCTCTCCACTTACTACGATCCTGACACACATCTTTCGCTTCATCTACTTTCATTATTATTATTACATGTTATTTACACGATGAATAATAAATACCTACATGGCAATCTCAGAATACAGAAAACCAAAATCTACAAATACTGCTTCAGTTTATTTGTAGATTTACCAAAAATTCTGACTAGTGACGTCTGCCTTTCATAAGTGGAAAGTTGAGCATACTCCAAGAGCAGGATTCGAACATGCATTCTTCTCAATTTGGAGAAATGCTCTAAATTAAGAATACCTACTATTATAATAGGGTAAGCCACTTACAAATACTTGGCGAACAGCAGGTTTTCCATATCGAGTTTTATGAGACCCACGCCACGGCCATCCTTCCAGTATTAGATATCCGAGATATAACAAAAATGTATTTTATTATGTACCCAACCCTATCACCAGTTATGTCATGGGTGGTAACCCGCGAGAAAGAGTCGGGTGGTGACATCACCATCTAGGCGTCTATCTAATGATGATGACATGAATTTTGATTAGGATCTTAGTCATAACTTTAATAAAATATTTGTATAGGTGCGGTCCGCAGAATACTTTTGATTTTCTCAGACTCAATATTTACCCCGAAATTTAGGTATAATGGCTTAGCATATAAAAGTTACTTTATGCTTAGCATCAGGCAGATGAGCGGGACGAGCGATGCTTGTTTTTGGACACAACATTCGTCTTACAATATTACAGTTGGATGCGGTTTCTGGTATACCTATTCCGTATTATACCTGTTACGGCAACTATTTGGAATTAACTTTTTATTCTGGGCAATTTTCAAACTGACATACTTACTTATCATCACGCCATTTCCCTTGCAGTAGGGTAGGCGGAGAGAACAGAGTGCCAAGAGGCTCTATTCTTGCATACATCTCTCGCTTCCTCAACATTCATAACTCTCTTCATACACGCTCGCCGGTTTCGGAGACTCCTGGCTCCACCTTCCTTCAATACATGACGGATTTGGTCTAGGTAGGTGAGTCTCGGTCTCCCCCTGTAGGTACATCCTTCCCCTTTCGCATTGTATATCTTCTTAACCAGTCGCTCGTCCGACATCCTTTCCACATGTCCGAACCATTGGAGCATTCCCTTTCGCATCTTTACACCAATACTCTCTTTCATACCTACTCGCTCTCTTACGTCGTCGTTACGAATGCGGTCAGTCAGCCTTACTCCACAGATTCTCCACCGAGATCGCATTTCGACCGCATTGACTTTACTCTCATGGTCCTTTTTGCATACCCAACTCTCGCTTCCATACAATAACGTTGGGACAAGCACTGCGTTGTGTATTGCGACACGTGCCCTCTGGCTGAGGTGATGACTGCCGAGAAGTTGTCCCAATGCTCCGTTCACTCTATTTCTCGCATTCACTCTTCTCTCTACATCATTGGTGTACCTTCCATCTCGACTGAATCCACATCCAAGATATACAAATTCATCCACTTGTTCTAGCACACCATTTCCTATTGCTACTCTAACATCTGTTCTGGCTTCTTCTCTTTCACAAACCATTATGTATTTTGGTTTTGCTCACATTCAAACGTAGGCCCCTTTTCTTACATCTTCTGGCATTAAGTCGACTAGGGTTTGCAGGTCAGCCGCGGACTGCACTAATAAAACCGCATCGTCTGCATATAGCAGAGACCTAACCACTGAGTCACCCATCTGAACTCCCACATTCATTTCATTCAAGTGTAGTACTCTGTAGACATATATCCAGATATATGATAAACAGTCTGGCTGATACAACGCAGCCCTGTTTAACGCCGATATTGACATCAAACCAGGGTGACATTCCATCATCCAGCCGCACACAAGCTCTGCAGTCCATGTAGTTAGACTGCACCGCATGTAGCAGTCTACCGTTAATACCATATTCCGGAAAATTGTCCCAAAGTTCCTTTCGTACAACCGTGTCAAATGCTTTCTCCAAATCCACAAAACTGCAGAAAACACTCTGGCCTACAGCCAAATGCTTCTCCACAATGTTGAGCAGAGAAAACACTTGATCCATGCATCCCCTTCCACACCTGAAACCTTGTGCCTCACACAAAAATTCATCAGACACCATCCTCATTCTACTTTCAATACACTTTGGCTGTCAAACTGGTTAAGCTTATGGCTCTGTAGCTTGCACAGTCATAACGTGAACCCTTGTTTTTAAACAAGGGCACGATGATTGCGCTTCTCCAGTCCTTGGGAACCATTCCTGAGCTCCAACATAAATTGAGAAGCGTCAGGAAGAATTCCCAGACACATGAGCCTCCAAGCTTGATCATCTCAGCAGACACCATATCAATACCCGCTGCCTTTCCATTTTTCAAACTTCTAATCGCCCATTCAACTTCATCCATACTAATGTCATCAGAGGATGCCGGTACCGAATGCTGATCTGTTAGACCACATGTGGCACCGGCATCAACCTGAACATCCGCATACATATCTCCAAAATATTCACTCTATCGGCTTAACACATCTTGTGTTTGCGTAAGAATGTCTCCACCTTTAGACCTTATTTTATTCATTCTGAAAGCTGACCAACCACTCCGAGATTTCTTCACCTCCCTCCAGAAAAGTTTGGTGTTGCTCTCGAAGTTTTTGGTCAGCCTTTCTTCTGCAATCATATTTGCTCTATCACGCTTCTCTTTCACTAAGGCTTTGGTGTCATTCTTACGTTGCCGGTATATTTCTTTCTTCTGTTCTTTCATACTTGCACTCAGGTTCAAAGAAGATGCATAGTCCAGCCACGCTTTCTTCTTTTGGTCTACGAAAGCTGCTACTTCTGTATCCCACCCTTAGAGTATACTACTCTAAGATCCCACCATGCATCACCTTTCACTTTCCTATGCTTCTTTGAGCTTCCATATACCTCTTTCGCTGTATCTACCCTGCTATCTTTCAAAACTTTTCAGCATTCTTCTATATCCAATTCCGGCTGACTTGTCTCCATCAGCCGTTCACGAACACCCTCTGCACACTATACTCTTACACTCTCTTCTTGAACCTTTTCAATCTTTATTCTTTCAAGCCCTCCGAAGTAGACACGCTCTCGCCAGCGTCTCCACTTTCTGAATAGACCACTAAATCTCGCAATAACAAGATAGTGGTCCGTGTCGACAGTGGGACCCTGTAGGCTCTTGTGTCCAGTATTTTGCTTTGGAGGCGACTTTCTACCAGGATTAAATCTGTCTCTGTTCATTACTTCTCCATGTAGGTATACATAAGGATGTCCTTACGTTGAAAAAATGTGTTTGACATAAGAAGTTTTCTCTCCATACATACATCCGCAATGAGCCTACCTGCATCGTTCACTCTCTTATTACCAAATGAACTAAGCACGTCCTCGAAGTCTGGACGCTTGGTCCTCATCCAACCATTCAAGTCACCGCATACTATCCACGTGTTCACTGGTTTCTGCCAAATCCAGACCTTCCCTAACATTATCCCAGATCCGATGCCACCGAAGAGCCGTCACTGCCCTTTCGCTTGGTCTCTGTTACACAGAGCACATCAAGCTGTCTGTCCGACATGACGGTTACCAGCTCGTGTAACTTACCTTCCACACCACCTCTTACATTTCACGTGCCTACTCGACACTCTGCTCCCCTCGACTCGCCAAACTGGGCAAGGCGTGATGGGTGGCGGCCCCCATCGCCGCATCTGCCATTATTCGTACCGACGGGGGCGGGTCGGTACGCGTCGCCTCTGGGGCACGCCCTAACCCGCACTGCGGTACGCATTCGAGGCGGATTGCAGCCTGTGGATTGCAGGCTGGCAGGGATTGCGACGAGCACGCTCCGGAATATGATCACCGTTTTTCTTTTTTTTGTTTAGGCGGGAAAAAATGTACCTAACCGCACACCCCGTCGTTCGGGGCAACGAACAGGGTAGTGTGGGGCCCTCACCCACTAAAGAAACCCGCCATGTGCCATCTCTCCGCCTTTATTGGCGGGCCACTGGAACTATGTTACATTCCTTCGGTGGTGATCACCCTGACCCTGACGTCACACATGACTATACTAATCTCTACCACTTTTACACTTTTTTGCGAACACGATGGTAGCAGCATTTTTCTTTATAACCTGTTACTGTCCAACTGTCGGCCACGTGTCTACTACCTGGTCAAGTACGGATTGACATCGGTCATGTATTGAAGAAAGGTGGGGTTGGTGTCTCCGAAACCGACGAGCGTGTGTGAAGAGAATTTATGAATGTTGAGGAATCGAGCGATGTATGCAAGAATAAAGCCTTTTGCACGCCTCATAAGCGAAGAGTTCAGGTGGGTATTGCTCTCGTTCACAGAATAATTTATACTCTCGTTTCATGCAGAACAACTGATTTTTCAAACTTAAAATGTCTCTTTTTATCGTACATTGCACTTGTAAAATAATATATACACACACATATCAAGAAAAAACACAATTTTTAACACTCATGATATATTTGATGCCATTTTTGTTATTTAAACTAATTATAAAACTGTTTAAAAAGTTCTGTCTTGGACGTCCGTTTGCTGTAGGTAATGTATGTTAACACGATAACGGCCGAAATACTTTACTAATCGAATATTTTTTTTTCTTTTATGTTACAGTACAACTACGAATAGAGCCCTATCACTTTTCAAGGTCTGATTCGATGTAGTTTAATTGTTATTAAATAAACAAAAAAAATAGTGAATATTTGCGCTCGATTCGACACTAAAACCAGCGCTATGGCTATCCTTATTTCGTGATAACTATTTCTATAGACCAATATAGAAGTAATTCTTAAAATTAGCGCTGGATGGCGTATAAGACATGACAACCACAGTACTTTTTGAAATTAGCGCTATGTGATGTGATTTATTGAAAACTACTTATTAAGACCAATACATTATTAGTTACTTAACAAATAATCAATTTTATTGTGAAAATTTCAGATTATGAGGCGTGCACTTTTGGATTTTCCAAAGTATATTTGCACTATTCTCTCTGCCTACCCCGCAAGGGAGATGACGTGATGATAAATAAGCATCAATAGATATTAAACACATTTAATTGGCATTATATTTATTTATGTAAATTAAATACAGGCTCATCTATGGGTACATTCAGCCAATATGACTAATGGCCCGCTATGTAAATGTACATATAACTTAATAGAAGAATCACATTTTACATTTTTAACTAAATACATCAAATGTTAATTTTATGATCGATATTAAAAAAACCGTTACCAATATATGTTAGCCTCAAATTATATAAGGGGGTCCCCAAGAGACAGGTGGACCAGGAAAGGTATCTAGCATCTGACTCGCGTAGGTATAGACATCAACGCAAGAAACAACCTAGTATTTTGGTCAGTTTCTAGTAAATGATCAGAAAAAAAAAATTATTACCAACAATCTTAAGGTAACGGTATATACCTAATATACATATAATATTCAATTTATCTAACTTCAATTTTGTGTTCACGATAATAGTATATCCTGCAATGATGTAATTCATCTTCAAATACATACATATCTTTTTAACAAGTTGATTATAATACATAAACACGATATAACACAAACATCTCATCTACTTTGTCTTGTGTGCTCACAAGAATATTGTCTCAAGGTGTAAATAGACTTTTACGGCCTATACCTACACTCAAAATATCGATTTAATTTTACGGAAACGACTTGTAAAGCAAAGAAAATTTCATAACATGTCTTTGAAATTATAGGCTTCAGAGATGTTGAGATCTAACAAGTTAAAATAAATCCTAAATATCTACATCAATCTCTTTATGATCTTCACAATTTTTTAATCACGGCATAGCACAAAAAACAAAATACTTATTCTCATAATAATGAAATGCCGAAAATAGGTTATTTATCGGATATTAATCTTTTCTAAAAACAAGATCCTGCGCTAGTAATAATCTCGGAGTCGCGGTGGATTTTACAAACACACAATACAATTTGAGACACACTTAAGTACACCCAGATTCAGGACAACGATTTGTGGATCACACAAAGGATTGTCCTGTGGGAATCGAATCTAAAACACTCGAGACGAAGGACGGTACCTAAAACACTCTGCCATCAATTTCCCATTAACTTAATCTATTGCAGATGTCGACTTTGTAAACTGGTGAACTTATTACGTCCCGTACTCAGACTAACTAAAAAATATAGACGGGAGCGTCACAAACAATCCAGTGAAGCCACATAAAACCATGCCAAACTTGTAGTTACACGCGCTCACGCACACAAATACAAATAAAATCATGCCAAAACGAAGTGTCATAAACCACGGGTGTTACCACGAGTATGATTTAAAATTACCCCAAATGACTCGACGATTTCGTACGTACGTTACGTATATGAATATGTCGTTAACGCCATATTCCCTAATGATTTGCTGTTACTTAACGTAAGTACGTACGTTACTTAGTTTAACACTTTCACGCCCACATCTGGCTTCACTTTTTAGTCGACAATGCGGTGTCTTTATTTTTAAGTTAGTCTGAGGTCCCGTAGTTAACTTAATAGTGTGTGGAAGGTTATTTTTAGAATATATTTTGTTCCATCAATGTTTGCATGCGTATACATTACGTATACTATATTGGTAATACCTTAAGTTCTACAAAGTAATCCAAGGAGAGCGAATAATCGACATTTTCGAGCGCAAATCAAAAAGTAGCGTAGTTTCAATAAACAACCTTGTGATGAATTTTAATCAATTGACAAATTATTACTGATGATTATGCAACAACATGAGCCTATTCCAAAAGAACAATGCATAAAATCAGTCTTTCGTGACCAAAACAAGTTCAAATGCAAACCGATTTATAACATTCCGATGGAATTTGATGTTCCGTTCTCCCTAGAACGAGACCTTGGCAATGCAATCACAGCCCGATTGCTTTATATATATTGGGTCTAATTGATGTGCAAGGATAGTAGGTATTACACACTGATCTTTACTCATAGTGCAAAGTACACGGATAGTAACAGAAAAAAACAGACATATACTAAATGAAAAGCGAACATTTATGTATTTCTCGGAGTAAGTTAAAGGCATTACTAATAAATAGTCTCTTTAGCAACACACATCATAAAGCGAAACATCGAAAGTGTCAGAAGTTGCAAATAGCTATTACTGTAGAAAATTTATATTTAGAAAAATAATGTTTGATTTTTATATAACATAATAACGTTTATAAAAAAAAACAATACGTACACGCACCAATTTTCGAAAAACAAACGTCCCGAACTATAAAAAGTACATCACATTATAAAATTTAAAAAAATATAAATAACTACAGATAAAATAAGTTTTTTTTTTATTAGCAGAGTAACGGATTGAAAACCAATTCGAAACGTCCGCGGAACATCTACTTAAAATTAAAGCGAATTTATTATCACACAAAAATATAGTTTTCTGTGCAAAATATAGTTTCATAGTGCTAATACATATAATAAAAAATTAAAATAAAAGCTTTTATTGTTATCAATTATTCTATTTAGTAGTTCAACCGATTGCAGTCTAAGCCGAAACAAATAATTTGCGTAATTATAATTAATATGTGGCTTTTTTTAGTTGAACAGCAATGCCCTAAAGTTCAATGAAATCAATTATATAATATTTATTAATTCTTCTTACTTCTAAACGAGCGGAAATTACGAAGAATACCTAGTGTTTTTTTAAATTTCATATTCTTAATTTAAATATATTAAAGGATTGGTAGGTAAGTACATTTGACGGGGTTTTTTCCACTCCTATAGAAGTCTCACAGCCAATTTGGAAAACGGAGCGTGAAGCGAGCGATGACAAACATTTTAAGAGAATGCAGTAATTTTAATATCTCTCAGAAAAAAAAATATTGAAAGATAAATAAATAATAGGTACTATTCTTGTACTCATTATTTTAAGCTTTCACGTAACACTTGTAAGGAAAACCTTTATAAAAAAAATTACTATACTCAACAATTTGGGCCTTCCATCAACGCAAACTTAGTTTTGGTCGGCGGCTTCAAAACAGATCGTTAGCAGCTGATGAATAGTACTTACACAAAGGAATTGCTAACTGTCCTCCACGACGACCGGAAACCCAGAGATGATCACAAATAAGGTGACATTTGATTAACTATCTAATTGCCGGCCTGGCAAAAGCTTGCTTAACCTTGGCGATCGTTCGAGCGGCACATTAACAATATCTAAGGAGTTGAGTGAAAATATCAGTATCTACACGGAGCGACCAGTGTTCCAAAGATTCTGTAAAAAGTATAAATATCGCTACACTTAACGCTTCGTTATTGTATGGCTGGATACAAATGCCGTGTGGGGCCGGCTTTAGAACTGTCCCATCCCTCTCCACCCATGGGAGTCGTAAGAGCCGACTAAGGGAATACTGGGGGAGTGGGCAGCAGCACTCCCTCGAGTATTAACAACATCTACTGCGATCACCAACCCGCCTGCCAAGCGTGGCGATTACGGCACTATCCCCCATATGAGCGAAACACATGTTGTGGCGTTCTCTTGGGGAGGCCTATGTCTAGCAGTGGACTTCGAAAGGCTGATAGAGGAGGATGGAGAATACAAACGCATGTGGGTCTAATCAGAGCATGTATAAGTCTGTGTAGGAACAAAGTAAACAAGCCGACCAAGCACTCGTTTAAAATACATGAACACATGTATTTTGGCATGTGATATAGTGAGATAAAGGGTATTTTTATGCGCTAACGACTGTTTCAAAAATCAATCTCACTGTCGTTTTCATGGTAGACGATGCCGCCATTTATCGCATATGATTGCAAATAATTCCAAGAAGTAGGTATATTTAATTTGTAATACACATAACTGTAGAAGTTTCCTTTGAAATTGTAATTCAGCAAAATCATACTTTTTTGTGTTTAGCCGAAAAACCGATTTTCTACATTTTAATCTCTAGGCAAATCCATTATTAGACGCATCAGTGGACCAAATTACCCTTTGTATTGTTTTTTATTTGATAGTGATATCGAGCTTTAGGAGTCGTAAAAAGCTTTATTTTAAACATCGCCGGGCAAAGGTCTCCTTCCTGTCATTTCAAAGTCTATTGACAATTTCAAAAACTGTCACTACATTTATGAACGGCACTTATTATACACATCTGTTAAATAAAAATTCTCATACAACCATTTACTGGAACTTATTGCCATGTTGTATTGCTGGCAACATTCGTGTTTGGTTGCGCGAACGCATTAGGATAATTTTGCCCTAAATTCAAACTATTAAACTGTTGTGACAATGGTTGCGCTTGTTGGTTGAAAAACGATGTATTCTGGAATGGTTGACTTTGAACTGGTTGTTGTTGACCAGCAAACGGTTGCTGGAATTGACTCATTTGTTGGAATTGATTGTATTGCTGCATTCCATTCTGAACGGGCATGTTGTTAAAGTTTGGTTGCTGGTATACATTGGCAAAAGGTTGATATGCCTGTTGTACTGGTGGTATGGTTTGCACGGGATTGAATTGATTAACTAAATTAGCTGGTGGGGTTTGACTGTACAGTGCTAATATACTGTCTTTTGTTAGTTTTGATTTTTCCTTCTCCGTGGGTGCTGCTTGTTTAAAGAAATTTTCTTCTTCAGCCTTGAGATCTGGTTTTAATTGTTCAGTTTTAATTTCTGGTTGTTTTTCTTGTGGGGCGGAGAAGAAACTCGAGAATATATCGTCATTAGTCGATTTTGTGTCTGTTTTGGTGGTGTCTAAACCAAGGAGGTCTGCAGCGCCGTTTGATATTTTCGAGTCTTGTTGAATAGTAGGTGGGGTCGACCTACCAAGTTTTGGACTCACTGAAGATTTAGGTTTCGGCAGACTGGGGATGACATCCGATTTCTGTAAGTAATAATAATTAATTATTCATTTCATTAGCTTCATGATGTCATAGACCTTTATAGAGCAACTGAGTAAGGCCAGAAAGTTGTTTTTATTTTAAATATTAAACTCTTTTACTGTGCCACTATTGGGCACGGGTCTCCTCTCACAGAGAGAGGGGTTTAGGTCGTAATCCACCACCCTAATTCAGTGCGGGTTGCCAGACTTCACAAAGCGTCGAGAAAATCTCTCAGTCATGCAGGTTTCCTAACAATGTTTTCCTTCACCAAGCGGTAATAATTTGAAAACAAATACAAATATAATCGAAAAATCTCAAAACTTCAGATGTGTGTGCGAGGAATCTTGGATTGGGGATCAAACTCGATACCACTTTACATTACTTGGTTTTACCTCAACGCAATACACTGTATCACTATTTAAAAATAATATAAAATAGAAATTAATTTAGGTTTATGTGATGGAACACCTAAGAAAACATCACTAAAGTGGAGTCATTTTAATAGGTAACATTTGACGTCTGTCAGTTTTATCTTCATAGTGAGGTGATCTGCTTAAAAACATCGATTAAAGTGAATGAATCGAAACGGACTTGAAACATATGTGAATTTAAAAATCATTAGGCGAATCCCTGTCCCATTATTATTTCTTCTCGGTTGTGTCAATGGTAAAAGGGGCCCGTCGTTTACTGATTCACGTTCAAAATAATTGTACAATTTCACCACTAGTTCGCGAGATTGACTGTTTAGCGTTTTCTCCCGTTTCGACATGGTAAGACTGTAATGTTGTTCTTGTTTACTAATCGTTAAGCAATCGGAGTCCCAATTTATAGCCAGGTAAACGTAGTCAGTAAGATCAGTCCAATAAAAAAGCCGGGTCAGAAGAAAATAACAGAGAGCACACCAAAAACGCACAGTCACTTCGCACAACGACAAAAGACTGCGTCATGTAATGGCGACATGACATGGCGTCATCGACAGGCACTGGTGTTGCCAGCAACATCCCACCTACATTGTACCTAACATCAATAATGTTCTATTTAGTTACTTTTGGTATTTTTATAGATAGTTAAAAGAATAATAAATATAATTATGTTTTATTATAATCACAACGTGGTTATTAATTTATGGTGATATTTCTTCACAAGTAATCATTGCATTTGATTCTACTTATCAGCTTTCGATTTTTAGAGTAACATCCCTAGTGTTTAAAAAGAAAAAGGGTTAACTGACGCAACATTGTAACGACATTCAGTTAAATGAACTTACATTATACTTTTTATCACTAGTACTCGGTGCTGGCAGTGGACCTACACCTAGACCGGAACTGCTGGATTTCTTTTTCCGTCTCTGTTTCTCTATTTCTTCATCGATTTCTTTGTCCCTGTAAGATTATACCATTTACAAAAATATGATTAAATATCCCACGTAATAGGAGGCAAACCTATTGCCACCTATTACGCATATTTCCAAACTCCGGGATGCTAATGAGAATTTTTATTTACAAAAAAAAAAAAAAAATAAAGCTGCCCGACCTGGGGATCGTACCCGAGACCTCATGGTCAGCAGTCGTACAGACTACTTCGCACCACCGAGGCATTTATATATACATAGAATAAAGTCACAACAAGTTTGTTTGGTTTCTTGTTCTAATCCACGCAACGAAGTTTAAAACGGTTTTTACTGTCAAGGAAGGTTTATATGTATAACCACAGCTACTACCCGTGACTTCGTTCGCGTGGTATTCAGTTATTTTTCTGTGGGTAATTGAATATTTTCCAAAATAAAAGTTGTCTAAGTTAATCTTTAACATCACATCTTCTATTTGTCAGTGAAAGTCCCGTCCACATCGGTCTAGTCGTTTCGGAGATTATGAACAAACACACAAAGAAAAAAGAAAGTCCCCCGCGATACAAGGATTATTATATAGTGCAGTTTTGTCTTTAAAAAAATAAACCTTTAAAAAGAAGCTACGATTTTGGATTTGATACAAACCAGTTCACTTTAGGTGTAGGTGGTGGCACCCATTCTTTAGCAATATACTTCTTCTGCTCGTATTTAGCTCTGATGAACGCCTCCAACGACGAGTCGTTCTGAGGCCTTCGGAAAGAGTCGGGTAAGTTCGCTTCGTACACGGCCCGGGCACGAGAGTTACCCATTTGTTGGAGAGATACCTTGAAATTGCAAATACTTTTATTAGTAACTAGCTGTGCCCGCAACTTCGTCCGCGTAATGCTTCTCTATACACGATATAACTTGATTTGACGTGATCTTTAAATTGCCATAACTTTTTTATTTATGAACTGATTGACATAAAACAAACACTAAATTTAAGTGAAGCTTACCACAATATAACAGTGAAAACTACATCTAAATCCGATAAGCCGTTTCTGAGATTAGCGTTCATTGACTCAGTAATACTAGGAATACTGCCAAGCCGCTGCTCAATGGCGTGCGATTTTGTGGATGGGAAATTGCGGATGGACGACTCCCTTTGCAACCCCAAAACCAACCTTGGCCCGTCACCACCCGATACCATAACTTTGAATTTAATTAATTCCATCCATCCATCCATCAGCCTTTTAAAGTCCACTGCTGGACATAAGCCTCCCCAAGAATGGGGGATAGTGCCGTAATCGCCACGCTTGGCAGGCGGGTTGGCGATCGCAGTGGATGTTGTTAATACGCGAAGGAGTGCTGCTGCCCACTCCCCCGGTATTCCCTCAGTCGGCTTTTACGACTCCCATGGGTGGAGAGGGGTGGGACAATTCTAAAGCCGGCCCCACACGGCGAATTTAATTAATTGGATGAAGTATATTTATTACCTTGTGCAAATATACACAGATCAAATCAATCTGTGTATAGATTGGACCGTGTTGTGCTGAAACGATCAAGCCCACGAACTGGACAGACTCGTTTTATTCTGCCAACTAAAATATTTTTTTTATGATAGGTTATACCAACCCAAGATTACGAATAACACTGAATAAATATAGCAGAAGTTATTCAAATCAGCATAAATTTTATGTGGGTTAGCTCATTTCTGCACAACACGGTCCATTATTACTCTGCGCAAATGTGCGTGAACATAACTTACCACTTGTTCTGGAGTCCAAGAGTCGAGGTTGACGCTCTTTACCTTGGAGATATGAACGCCGAGGTTGCGATGTATGCCCGCGCACCTGATGCACAGAAATATACCGAGGTTCCATGACGCCCAGCGTGGACCTGCAAAAGCATAGATTGTCTCTCATCTCTGTGATGTAACAACACTAACATCCATACTCAGGCAGTTGTGCCATTTGTCCCACCACTGGCGAGGAAACGACTAACTATCGCCTATTTTCTCGCTTAAGAAACATTAACAATAGATATACATTCTGTGTAAACAAAAGAGAGGCATATATTGAAAGTTGATCGCTGACTGTTTACACTGCCGGCGAGGACTCGCTCCACTAGTTTGTCGCTGAGCGCTCAGCTACTTTAAAGTACAAATTATTATTTGTGAACGGGAAAAAAGAGAAGTCAGTCAGTCAGTGGATTAGAGCACTTCCCCGGATTGGAAGGTTCGACTCCCGCTCGCACTTAAGTTTTCTTTTTCCTCATTCACAAATAATAATTTGTAATTAATATCGATATCCAAAAATAACAACTGTTTGTTTATAGTTTTAAGTTTTCACTTCTGTCAGTCCTCATCTGAAAGATTTGCTTAAGATTGAAGACTGCTTTTTAACTTCCCGCTAAGAAAATTGAAAATAATTAAAAGTTGGGAAGTTATTGGCTTTACCCCGTTTTACGAAAATCGAGTTTTCAACGGATGTTGACGTTTTGAGGTCCTAAGAAGCTTCCCTGAATGTTTCCGCGATGATGTCTGTATGTATGTATGTGTGTGGTCGTATGTAAACCTCTCATAACTTTTGAACGGCTTGACCGATATCACCGGTTTTGGCGTCATTCGAAAGGACTTGACCAAACTTAGATTTTGAATACAATTAGGACCGATTCGAACCGGTAGATCTTGAGAATTTTTTTTTTAATAACTTTTAAACGGTTTTACCGATCGATTCCAAAAGCGTATCAGCTCTTAACATTAAAAAACCACGTCGATCACCGCCAGTCCGGTCAAAATCGGTTGATTCGTTCGTGAGATATCGTTGTCGAAAAAAATGTTTTTTTCAGAATTTCTTATGAAATTTTCAGTGTGACCAGTTCGAGCTTTAAGATTCTTCAAAGAACTCAAAAAGTTGCGTTGAATGCCTTAAACTACGAGAAAATTGGTTCACTCATTCAAAAGTTATTGCGATTTGAAAATTCAACGAATAGTATTTTATGAAATCTCTATCAGACTTTTGAGCTCGAAGAGCTCGAAGAGCTCAAAAGCATAGAACAGTTACCTCTTTGAGCTCGGAAAGCTCAAAATGACACGAAAATTATACTTTTAATCTCTTAAGTCGTTTTTGTGCCCGAAGAGCTCAATAACGTCTAATAAGTGCAATTTTGAGCGCTTAAGTATCAAATTAGCGGAAAGTTGCAGGGATGGTCTTTAGGGCCAACCGCTTTCCAGATTTTTTTAGAAAAATTCGGTTCGAGCTCTACTACTTCACAAGCTGTCACGAAAATCTCTCAGACATGCAGAGGTTTCCTCACGATGTTGTCACCGAGCAGTGATCATTTTAAATTGTATACAAATACACACTTATGTGTGCATTTGTTTACAAATTATGGAAAATTGACGAACAATCAGAGCTGTAACATTTTTTCACACTAGTCAAGTATATTTCTAAAGTAAAATAAAATAAAATAAAAATTAAAATGGGTTAACAAAACTACTTCTATTTCATGAAGAATTAAGCTCGATGCTAGGACTAGTATCTATTGTGTCGATGCCTCAGTGTTTTCATCACTGTGCTATTACAAATACGCGCCATTATAATTTTAAAAATAATAAATACAAGGTTATAACAATTGCACATATTTTTCTAAGCTATCATTAAATCTCACACAATGCAAGATGCATTGTTATCGATGTTGACAATATATCAGTTTGTTTATAGCAACTTCCGTCAGTTATATGGAGAACGTAAACGATAGGAGTAGACAAGGCATAGTGATATTCCGAATCAGAGGGCCTTTTTTTCTATAAGGCGGGAAAAAATGTTCCTAACCGCACACCCCGTCGTTCGGGGGCAACGAACAGGGTAGTGTGGGGCCTTCACCCCCTAAAGAAACCCGCCGTGTGCCGTCTCACCGCCTTTATTGGCGGGCCACTGGAACTATGTTACATTCCTTCGGTGGTGTGAAATCAGAGGGCCTAGCCAAGTTGCATTCTATGATCGCTAACGCTATAGGAAACTATTAAAATGTATGGGAATTTGACAGCTTTAACGATATCTATGACGCTAAGTGAACGCTAGAGATGCCAAATTTCCATACATTTTAATAGTTTCCTATAGCGTTAGCGATCATAGAATATAACCTGGCTAGGCCCACAGGACTACTATAGCACCATGGTAGATGATAATTATGATCTTCAGACCGTTATTACGGTCACGGCGCCCAGTACCCATAAAGACTCAAAAACGGCTGAACGATTTTGAAAAAAATTTCAGGCAATCTTCAGATTAGCCCAGCGAATTAACCTGTTAAGTTTGGCAGCAATCAGATCAATTTTTTTTGGCAATTTTGTGTCATATTATCGCTAGAAATTGATAGATTTTTTATATGTATTTCTATAATTCTTCGATTTTTAATGATTAATAATGTGTTACATTTCTAAGCTATCAATAAATCCGCCGTGTGGGGCCGGCTTTAGAATTGTCCCACCACTGTTCACCCATGGAAGTCGTAAGAGCCGACTGAGGGAATATCGGGGGAGTGGACAGCAGCGCTCCCTCGAGTATTAACAACATCCACTGCGATCGCCAACCCGCCTGCCAAGCGTAGCGATTACGGCACTATCCCCCATTTCTTGGGGAGGCCTATGTCCAGGAGTGGACGTCGAAAGGCTGATGGATGGATGGAATAATGTGTTACCCGTGTAAAGCCGGGGCGGGACTCTATAAATAATTCACTGTCCTTATAGGATGTTCAACCTCGTACTTAAAGGACAGCGCATCCCTACAAAGCAGGTGGATAAACAATCTGGTCAAAGCCGCGGGGAAGCCGTTGCATGCTCTCTGCATAGAACCACTTGTTGTGGGTCTTTCTTGGGAGGTGTAAATTCAGCAGTTGTCATCAAAAGGCTGATTGATGGATAAAATAACGTGGCTCGACGGTCGCCATTGATTACCTCGACTGTTTCACTTTATAATTCAGCATGCAGTATTACCTAATAAATAAAGGCACGTAACCCAGTTACAAAACTAACAAGTTAAACTTCACACTCACATATTAATCGAGCCATTTACGGTGCGATCACAACAATTTCAGTTACGTTAGTGAGACAGGAAGTTTCTAATGTTGCAGGTAGGTATGTATCCTTCTATTACAATGACTGTAATAATTCGCATAAATAATATTTCCTCTCTAACTAATTACCAGTTTTGAAAACCTTAAATAATAATAGCGACCCTTTTTTTTTTTTTTTTTTTATTTTAGGTGGGCAAAAATGTCCTACCGCACACCCCGCTGCCCGGGGAGACAACGGGGTAGTGTGGGGCTCTCACCCACTAAAAACCCACCGTGCGCCCTCACCCGCCCTTGCTACGGCGGATCACGGGAACCGCGTCGTTTCTCCGCGATCCGCAGGCGGCAGCCCCTTCGGGCACCCTCTCTTGTGCGACGCCCCGCGCACTTGGGCGTCACACCTTCGCGGTAGGCTTCCGCGGACGGCAGGGTACACCCCGACCCCACCGTCCGCAGCCTCGGCTAGGGCGGCATCAGGCGCAGGTAAGCGCGCGCACGCCGCCCCGCGCGCCGGCGGCGAATCGGGTCCGCGAAAGAGGATTCCTCCCGGGCCCTCTCCGCCGCCTCCTTCCGCGAGATGACAGCCTCGCAGAAGGCGGCGACCGCGGTCCAGGCCCTGTCACTGCCAACCATCGCTCGCGCAACGGCCGGCAGCGACAGGTCCACGCCTATGACTGCAGCGAGTTCCCGGCGCTGCACATCCCAGGCCGGGCACGACTCGAGCGTGTGCTGCGCCGAGTCCTCGCCGCAGTCGCAGTGGTGACAGCCTGGGGTCGTCTCCCTCCTAGCGATCGTGTGCAGGTATTTGCCGAAGCAACCGTGCCCCGACAAAACCTGCACCAACCGGAAGGTGAGGACCCCGTGCTGCCGCCCTGCCCACTCTTCCAAGATCGGCTGGAGCGCCCCCACGGTCCAGAGACCAGCCCGGGGCGCCTCCAGCCGAGACCTCCACTTTAGGACGGTGGCGCGGCGGGCATCTTCCCGCCACGCAGAGATTGCGCTTGGCGAGGGGCGGCTGCCCCCCGCCCGCGCCGTCGACGCCCGCCGATAAACGTCGGCGAGCACTTCCGCCTCCAGATCCCAAGGGGGGGTTCCGGCCAACGCGCAGGCTGCATCGCACGAGACCGTGCGGTACCCGCGTATTGCCCTGACCGCTACGACCCTCTGTGGACGCCACAGAAGGGCCCTATTGCGAGCGGCCAGGGACTCCGCCCACACGGGCGCGCCGTACAGTGCCATTGACCTTACTACCCCCGCGTAGAGTCGTCGACACGCGAGACTCGGTCCGCCCAAATTCGGCATCAGTCGCCCGAGAGCGGACGCCGTGCCGGCGAGCTTTGGCGCAAGACGGCGGAAGTGCTCGTCAAAGTGCCACCGTCCATCCAATACCAGGCCCAGGTACTTGATGTGGGCCTGGATTGGAAAGCCCACACCGTTGACCGTTATCGAGGCGCCGGCGGGTGGGCCGCGTCGGGGCCCATGGAAGAGTAGGGCCTCCGACTTTTCAAGGGCCACCCTAAGCCCCAGCGCCTCGATCCGCCTGACCACCTCCGCGGTTCCTGAGGTGGCCAGCGTTGCCGCCTCCTCGAGGGTCCCGCCCCGGGCTGTGACGAGCGTATCGTCTGCGTAGCAAATTACGCCCAGCCCGGGGGGAATAATAGCGACCCGCCCTAGGTTCACACGTGTGTATTTTAACTAGAAATACTCTAAATACTCTGATTTTTGAGAGAGCAGGCAATATCCCTTCTAAAGTAGATCAATTTGTATAAAATGCAATAGGTATTACCTTTTTCTTTTTTTTTTTGTTAAGGCGGGAAAAAATTTTCTTAACCGCACACCCCGTCGTTCGGGGCAACGAACAGGGTAGTGTGGGGCCCTCAACCACTAAAGAAACCCGCCGTGCGCCGTCTCTCCGCCTTTATTGGCGGGCCACTGGAACTGTTACATTCCTTCGGTGGTGCAATAGGTATTACCTAAGCAGGCAGTCTACCCAACACTGAAAAACATAACAAGTGACGACCTTGCACGAACAAGCCCTACACCAAGACCGACAACGCAAGAACAAGATCGAGAATGCAAAACCAAACCAAATGACTTACAAATGGTATTTACCCGTATAGGAATCGAACTCACAACATTAGGGGGGTCGGTATCGCTATGCGATCTATGCAGTTAAAAACATAGTTTGAAAAGCTCTTTTTAAGACCTAACCAAGAGGCTAAATGACCAAGACAGACCATACCATTTTTTTTTTGTTAAACGGAATAAAATCGTACTAACCGCACATCCCGTAGGGTCAATGAACGGGATAGTGTGAGGCCCTCACCCTGTAAATAAGCCCACCATGTGCCGTCTCTATAGCAGGCCAGTTACTCAATATTATGGAGAAGATTCACGTCCACCAACAGATCTTATATGGTTTGTAAATAAAATATTAGTTGCCAGCAAACCCATCATGAAATCTCTCAGAAATATGATGACGCTTTTGATTTCATTGCGAAAGTTGTAATCAACAAATAAATTATTAGTTAAATACATAATTATGTTTCTAAGACTTAAGTTTAGATAAGATACCATACGGCTGATAATATATATTATAACATAGTTTATATATTTGCAATGTCTGACACAACTGTGATGTATATGACGCAGTTAAATTTGATACATTGCAAGAGTTTATTTGAAAGGCAATGCGCGAACAAGAAATATGCAGTAATCTCCCAAGCTGCAAAAGACGTACTAAATAGTATATATTTCCCTTATGAGCGCTGGTCTGATGGTGACGGGACTAGGCGCAGTCCATCACTCTAGGTGAAGCAGGCGCACCTCTCAATGAGGGAGGAAGTCCACAAAATAAAAGGAGTCACCAGAAATAGTGATTAAGATTACTAGGCTGAACATTCTGAAGAAAAACCGCTGAGTTTTAGCTGGTATACTGAATATACCGGGAGTCCGTCATAACCTCGTTTACTTAGCCGGCCCAGTGGAGCGGTATCTATATAGGATTTCCTCACGCATCCAATCAAAAATAGGTTTATGGAATGGGGCAAATATTTGTGTTCTCAGATAAATTCTAGTCTCAATAAAATCTGTGCTGATAAATTGTATCCTAGGCAGGATTTCAAATCAGGCTCTATCTGTAGACATATTGTAGTTCTAGTGGTAGCCAATACCGGCGGAGAGACGGCACACGGCGGCTTTATTTGAGGGCCCCACACTATATTGCTTAATTCACCGAATAACAGGGTGTAGGGTAAGGTGGATTTATTGCCGCCTTCAAAATAAAAGTTTCAGCTTGACCCACTTGATTCCCTGCAAGGACATAATATTCGTATTGTCGATGATCCCAATATCCCGGACGGTATGGAGTCGTTGGAACGGCGGAGAGACTTGACGAGTCTCTGCGTGCTCTATCGACTCTTTAAAGGCGATGGTTAAGGGGAGCTGTTTGAGGTGGTACCAACCTCACCTCTGTATCACCGAACTACTAAATTTCGCAGTAGGGTTCATGCTACGGCCCACCGAAGGAATGTAACATAGTTCCAGTGGCCCCAATAAAGGCGGAGAGATGGCACACGGCGGGTTTCTTTAGTGGGTGAAGGCCCCACACTACCCTGTTCGTTGCCCCGAACGACGAGATGTGCGGTTAGGAATTTTTTTTCCCGCCTTAACAAAAAAAAACAATACATATCTTTCTTTAAACGAGGTTTAAGAAGAGCACTTTTCACACGGTAGGCGGCTAGTCCGTGCTTCTCGTATTGCCAAAAGCCATGAGCGGCGGCTACCACTTACCATCAGGTGGGCTGCTTGCTTGTCTGCAACTGATGGCAATATAAATATCTCTAATCAGGCCCAGTGACGCGTTTGTTTCATAAAATGTGTTATGTAAATTTTTTTGAACAATAAACAGCAGCAACTTAAAGAGTATCGTATCATTATTGTTGATGCCGTGTGGGGCCGGCTTAAGAATTGTCACACCCCTCTCCACCCATAGGAGTCGTAAGAGCCGACTGAGGGAATACCGGGGGAGTGGGCAGCAGCACTCCCTGGAATATGGCCCAAGCGAGGCGATTATGGCACTATCCCCCATATGAGCGAAACACATGTTGTGGCGTTCTCTTAGGGAGGCCTATGTCCAGCAGTGGACGTCGAAAGGCTGATGGATGGATTATCCTTGTTTGATATTATAAGGATAATATTATTTTCGATAGTTTAAGTTACAGCAGATGATTTTTTTATTATACTACGTGATTGCAGACAGGTTTACGGCTGCTACGTAAGCCGTTACCATAGCCACGTACGACGCCATCAATACTAAAGGCATTAATCGCGTGTCTAACTTCAAAGAAAGGGATAAGTATAACAAGGAGAGGATAAGGAGGGTGTTAGGGCCTCCGGTGTTCTCACTCACCCATATGAAACAATAGAAGTACTTGCTTTATTTTTTCAAGCTGATTATATGTAAGAGGCTAGTACTTTCACAGACTATATGAGGAGTGTTAAAACAAAGACCGAAACCAGCTAACATATCAAAAAAACAGTTGTTATTACATATTGCATTATGTAACCCTACACTCATATCAATTTATGAATAATAGATGAACACATTATGAAATCTTGTTTGTGTTGTGAAGCAATATTTTTTTATTTCATAGGCTTATTATACAGTACTTAAAACTGCCAGTTAGTAATAACTACACAAGTGCTTGAGGCAAGTGCATCTGCATCCCTTTTCCCCCATTCCTTGGTTTTACCACTAGGCTTTTAGAGCTGCCTAATAATAGAATTACAAATGATTCAATTAAATTACCAGTATTACATAAAATATTATTTGTTTACTATAATTATTAATTTCTATATTTGCCACAGGGAACATGGACTATGCAATAAATAAACATACAATTTCCTTACTAATATTATAAATGCGAAATTGAGTGTTTATTCGCTTGTTATGTTTTAACCCTGTAACTACTGAACTATTTGCCACAAAATTTAAGAAACTATTAAATTAAATTAAAAATAAAAGAATAAAAGCATTACCCCATTATTAAACCAGTTATGCACTAACAAAGGCCTAAAATTACTATTTCATACAAGAATATTGACTTGCTAAGTAAGGCACATACACCTTCAACTAACAGTAAGCAACATTCACAATAAAATCAAAGATTATCACTGAACAATAAATGCATACCTTGTTATCAACAAAAAGAAAACGAAAGTACGGAAGTAGTGACCATGTGAAATATAAAAGATAGCACAAAACATATAAATTATAATAATGACTCATTTAAATAATGTTAATATTGGAAAATTCAGTTCAAGGACCATAACTACTTTCGCTAATTGATGTAACATAATAATACATGGTTAAAAAAGGCGTATGTGACGCAAACACATTATTTCTGGACAGAAAATGGAATTAAGAAGCTAATAGAAGAATCCGCGTACCTTTAGCATCGCAGTCAACACAATATTTATTGTCTTCGTCCTTTAACATTTGCATTAATATGTTCTGGCATCTATCCTGAATCTGTTTAGCTCGATCTTTTTCGCTTTTAGAAGACATCTTTCTTTGATTATTTGCAAATGATAATCTGAAAATGGGTGGAATGCTAATTTCAATTTGTTGAGTTGAAGGAAAGAGAAACCATAGAGCTAAAATAAAATGATAAAATGACAGTAGTTTTGATGAGTTGTGTTTTATATTCAATTAACTCTATGGTTTTCAGTTTTACGTATAGCTTGACCAGCTGAAATGAGTCGATTAGTCGAACAGAAGTTATTCCTTTGTCTTAGATAAAGGTTTATCTAAGTTTGTATCTCTGATGAGTGGAATCAAATTTCTCATTCAACTCAAAAACGAAAAGGTTGTCCTTGCGTGGACAACTCTAATGAAAATTAAGATTTTTATTTGAAATACTTCCAACATAATAAAAATAAAAAATATATATAGGATAAAAATAAAAAAAAATATAAAGTGGCGCATAGAAAGCGATACTTTTCTATCTTTTAGGCTTTTTTTTCTGTAAAAGACAGCACCCTGCACTTAGGAATCCACCTTGTATCACGTGGGACTTTACAAAGATATAATTTCACGGACACAAAGTACACCCAGAACTTAGAACAACCTGTTTGTGGATCACACAAAGGGTTGTACTGTGGGGGAATCGAACCCATACATAACAGTCGGGCGGCAGGCCGGTATCCCGGTATCTAAAAACTCGCGCCATCTGTGCAGTCAATTAAAAGTTGGACTTTTAATACAGTATCGCTATCTTAATATGAAGCCTTTTTACGAATATTTCTTTATACACAGACAAAGTACTCCTTCTAACTTACACTCCATAAAATAATATGCATAAAATTTTTCAGTAGCAGCCCGGAGTTTGGAATTGTGCCCGATATACGGCAATAGGCCCACCCTCTATTATGTGGGACTCAAACATAGCTGGCGAATCGTGGGTGTGTAATACACACCTCTGCCTAATCCTAATCTTTCGGGGAATACAGGCGTGATGCTATGTTCCATAAATATGCCAAATCTATAGCGTGTGTTCCGATATACACTGGAGCACTGTGATGTGTGATGTCAATTTAAGGGTGGGTCACACAGAGGCGGGAGCCGCGGGAAAGCGACCTCGATCCGGGATGGGTTAGCAACGGGCGCGTTCTTATGTGACAGGTTGCATACAAATTCGAATATTACAAAAAAATCCCGTCCCGAATCGCGATCGCTTTCCCGTGGCTTCCGACTCTGTGTGACAAGGCCTTTAGTATACTGCGAAGTCGTTCCTTTAAAGTTAGCTATACTGGTTACTGTTTATAACGGAACGCAATCCAGTATACTGATCTGTCATTACTTTCATTTCATACAAAGTATTGATTTCACACTGCAATAAACACAATTTCTTTACATTCTCCATGTTTCGGTATCTTTGAATAACAATATTCAATAATAATAATAATTTTCAATAGTGCAAGTTGTTATATTTCTGGACGCTGTTGATCACGTGATCAAATCACTGAGAGCACCTTACCTCGAAAACGCCAGTGCTCACAGTACAAAAATGGCGATGATTTATGACGTCATATATTTCCCTAGCATACTGCGGCAGTATACTGTCAGTCTATAACGGAACGATTTTTTTCCATTAAAAGCACTGGACAGTGCTCTCAGTGTATTTCGGAACACAGCCAAAATAAATAGTGTCAAGCTGTCACTGTCATAATGTCATATGCATCATCAGAATGAATGTCAAAACATTAGTTTTGTCATCAGTGCAAAACATCTTTTGTTTTGCTTTTAATCAATGGCTAATTTCCTTGATTCCATAATTATAATTGCTTAAACTAAATTGGGCCTTTCAACAAAGAGTTAAATATCTATGTAATTTTAGTGGCTATAGGAGAAATACAATCTAATTTTTAGACAAGAAGAGAACACACTTATGTGATAAACGCAATTTCACTTTTATTTTCTTACATTATGGGTAACCAGCTCGTAGGTGTTGCTCCATCGCAGATATATCCTGTAGAACATTATCTAAGTGATCATGCAGATCTATCGTTTCACCAGAGGTAAAAGAACATAACATATTTTGACTATGAGAAAGTTTTCAAAATAAACAGTAAGGTTTCTTTTATGTATAATGTAGTTTTGAGCTGCTCTGTTGAAATATTATTGTAGCATTACCTAGGTATAGCACCTCAATAATTGTAATAGTATAATTAAAACATATATTTTATGCTGAGTGTTGATCTTTGCAACTAAGCAGCAACTACTCATGAATACACAGTGAGATTTATTATGTCTATAATATCAATATATATATAAATATCTTTTGGGAGTTTCAAGACAAAAAAAACTATCTTTATGCTATTGGAGACACCCAAGTACAGAAGCAGTAGTATACAAATCCAAATTCTAAATCTAAGGCTGGAGCGCTAAAAAGTCCTGGCCTTCATAATGCTCTTGGTTAATGGGAATATAATTGGGAATTCCCAAGACTTGCTTCAAAAGGCGACAGGTTTTTGCAAAAACTAAAATTAAAATGTCCTTTTAAGTGTTTCAACAGCTATTATGATTTTTTTTTTGTAGCCTTGGGTCTACAAGGTTCCTGAAGGTGGCCAGCGCCCATTCTGCAGAAGGCCTGGTAGTGGTGAAAGTTTTTGCAGTCCATGATCCATCATTACCACTGGCTGAGCACAAAGAAAGAATACAAAAAATCAAAGAACAATTAGCTTCTGCATTTAATTGTCTACCATTTCAGAGAGTTATTGTAAGTATATAGTGTGTTTATTCAAATAGAATCACTCTTTGTTTATATTAATTGTAAAAAGTTTTCAATTTTAGACATAAATAAAAGTATTGTTTTATTATTATAAAAAAAAATCATATCAAAACATTTTAAACAGCCTATGTCCCATCTAAATAAGAAAATATTTGTAAGTTATCAACAGCTAGACAAGCTGATTTAATGTATGAAAAAATATTAGAGAAACACAATGTACAATAAGTTTACTAAAATTTTTACAGATTCTTTAGTATATATTACCCCGGCTGTACACACTCGTCTATTTGTCTCGCGAACCTCTCGTCCACTCTCGTCTAGTAGCGGCTCGACACGAGAGCACACCATGTACACACTCGTTATATCAATTGAACTTCGGAGGCCCGTCGCGATGGACGTGGAAAAAAAGTGTATTTTTTTATTACTTATTGTAATTTCTTAATCATTTACCATAAAAAAAAAAGTATTAAACCATGGCGAAAAAGAACTTTTGAAATATTCAACAGGAATACAAATTTTTTTTAACTCTTAAACGGGGATATAATTTTTTTTTAACTCTTCAATGGGGATATCAAATTCGTGGCTTATCCTTGTGCCTGACATTCTTAGGACTCCGTAATAGTGCTTGCCTTTGGTAGGCTTCTAAAAAGCGTTAGATCACATCGTTGTCGCACGCAGAAAGCACGTCCTTACGCGAACGCAGTTGGCGGGCTACTAAGCAAACGAGTGTGTACAGGCGCGCTCTCGTTTTCATCGCGAGACTCACCGAAACCCTTTGACTCGTGCACAAAAAACCGACATGCTTCCGAGAGATAGCGAGAGCCGCGAGACGAGACGAGGCTACCATGTACACACTCTCCCTCGGCCTGTCTCGTTGTGTCTCGACGAGTGTGTACAGCCGGCTTTATAAAGTTAGTAGTAGATGTGTATATCAAACGTGACAGGTGTTAACAGGCATTACACATAAACCCTTTAAGCACTTGACATATTATTTTATGTAATTTTTATTTTAGCTTACTGATAAAGCTGGACTCCTCATGCGGGAATACTGTAAATGTAGCGTCTATGATCGAATGTCGACGCGGCCCTTTCTAACTGTGTTAGAAAAGAAATGGATAACATTTCAAGTATTGTATGCCTTACATCGCATGCACAAACTAGGAATCTGCCATGGTGATATTAAGGTAATGTGAGCTGTGGTAGTATATATTTACAGTTTATATTCTTCTTCCCAGGGTTGTCTCACCCACCACTGAAGGAATGTAATATGGTTCCGGTGGCCCGCCAATAAAGGCGGAGAGACGGCACATGGCGGGTTTCTTTAGTGGGTGAAGGCCCCACACTACCCTGTTTGATGCCCCAAACGACGGGGTGTGCGGTTTAGAACATTATTTCACGCCTTAATAATAAAAAAAGAGGCTGTCTTACTCGGGTGTGCAAAAGGTGTGTGGCACACATGTCTCAGTGACCCGGGCATAAGCATAATTGGCCTACACATATTTCATGTGTAATCCTTCAGATATGAAATTCTAATGAATAATGGTAAAAGTATGGCTATAGCCCATTAATACCAAAACACATTGAGGTTGAGATTTCGTCTAGTTGTAGAGCCTTGCTTATCCTAGCACAAATGGGCCGGCTCGATCGTGGAAGTACCACCCTCTCACAAAAGATCAGCGTGCAACAATGGTAGTTACGCCTACCTCCTAGTGTTTCGTATGGTGAGAGAGAGCGCCGGAGGCCCAAACTCCCTCCCTATCCTCCTCTTATTATCCTTAATGTCCACCTCCTATCCCTTTCCTTGAAGATGGCGATGCGCGAGTGATACCTCTGATGTTGCTAGCCTAATAACCGTTTACCATCAGGTGAGCCGTATGCTTGTTCGCCACCTATGCAGTATAAAAAATAAAGGGTATTTTCCGGTCGCACAAACACTTTTTAAGCATTTATAATACTAGTAACGATTATGAATTGTGACAATTGTAACTTTTTTCAGCTAGAAAATATAATGGTGACATCTTGGCTGTGGGTCCTACTAACAGACATCGCTTCGTTCAAACCGACGTTCCTACCGGATGATAACCCTGCGGACTTTAGCTATTTCTTTGACACGTCTCGAAGGCGTTTGTGTTATGTAGCTCCTGAAAGATTTGTTAGGGCACCCGACCCACATAATAGACCTATGGTGAGTCCTACTGAGTTATTACTGTAGTGATAATGCCGTGTGGGGCCGGCTTTAGAATTGTCCCACCCCTCTCCACCCATGGGAGTCGTAAGAGTCGACTGAGGGACTGCCGGGGGCGTGGGCAGCAGCACTCCCTCGAGTATTAACAACATCCACTGTGATCGCCAACCCGCCTGCCAAGCGTGGCGATTACGGCACTATCCCCCATATGAGCGAAACATGTTGTGGCACTCTCTTGGGGAGGCCTATGTCCAGCAGTGGACTTCGAAAGGCTGATGGATGGATGGATGATAATGCCTTGCTTGGCAGTTGTCCCATCCAGAATGCATGAGCCCTCTTGATCGGCGAAGTTGGACGGGCCTCGTGTCGCAGTCGGTAGTGTAACCGACTTCCGTGCACGAGGTCGGGGTTTCGATTCCCATTCAGGACAATTATTTGTGTGATGAACACAGATATTTGTACTGCGTCTGGGTGTTTTCTAGCTATTATATGTATGTATTTACAAAAAATTTGGAAAATCTAAAAGTGCACACTCATAATTTCATTGAATAAGTAACTAATAATGTCATAAGTAGTTTCAATAAATCACATACGTGGAGATTTCCTCACGATGTTTACCTTCATCTAGCAGTGATACGACGCTAGCAACGACAGAGGGATCACTCGCACGTTGCCATCTCCAAGGAAAGGGATATGAGGTGGAGATGAAGGATCATAAGGAAAGGATGGGACCTCTCGGTTGTGGGTAATTTCGGCGGAACCGTATCTAGCTTCCGTACCGTTTTTGCCGCAACTAAATTTCTTTGTTACAGAATGACGATAAATCTGGAGGGCTACTGTTAAATGAATCCCCGTGTAAGGTCGGCGAGCTGGTACCTAGTATGGATATATTCTCGGCTGGGTATGTTTTACGTTTTTTTTATTGATTGAATGAGGCGGCACTTGGAGTAAGTCCATTGTTATTGTTATAGAATGGATATTTTAACAAATAAGCTCATTTATTGCCGAGCGTTCCTGAGGATGCCTCGCTTAGAGGCGAAACACGTGTCGAATTTAAGTTCGGATTTTTGCGGAATATTGCAACGTTGTGGTTCTGAGAGTCCTGCCGTATCGCATGGTTGTGTCGCGTTGGTGAGTTTTTTGTCATTATCGTGCATGCAACTTTGCTATTATCACATTCTTCTCTATCTGTGAGAGTGCGGATTGGTAATCTTACGTTATTTGGTGTGTGTCCAATGATAACCGGGATTAACAATCCGTGGGTGATTGGTGGGCTCTCCTAAAATATCCATTCTATAATAATATTTTTTTTTTATTGGTAGAGGCAGATGCGCCACAGTTGATGGTAAGTGGCAACCCCGCTCTTGAACTATAGTTAGACACAGCGGCAGTAGGTATGATGGATACAGCAACTGCCAAGATGCTTTGTGCTAAGATACGCCCCCCAATGCGCTCAATGGAAGTGAGGAAATAGGATCAACTATTTTCTACAACCGATAAACTTCGAGATGATGGTTTTATTAACAAGGCAATGTGGTACCTATCCATTCGGTTCCGAAAGCTAGCAAAAGCTTTCGTTTACAGGTCCAAACTCCCTCCCTATCTCCTTAGTATCCACTCCAACTCCTATCCCTTACCTTGGATATGGCGACGCGCGAGTGATTTCTGAGTTCTTTCAAGCTGTGATAGTCTAGTGGTAAAACCAAGGACTGCAAAGACAGTGGTATCGATGTGTGTATTTTTTTAAAATTTATTATCGTATTAATCTCAAGGAAACCTGCATGCCTGAGAGATTTTCTCGGCCATTTGTGATGTCTGCCAAACCGCGTTTGGCCAGCATGGTGGCTCACTCTTAGAGGATATCTGTGCCCAGTAATGACACAAAAAGATCGTTAAAAAATTCTGAGGTCTAACGAATGGTTTGGTCAACCTTGACCTACGCAGTGGATCTACCTGTTGGCTATCCTCATCTCATGTTTGCTACTCTTGTAGTTTAATAGATATATATTTTCAGCTGTGCTCTTCTAGAACTTTGGAATGATGGTACCCCAGCGCTTGATCTCCCGGGTCTACTAGCATACCGAAATGGTGAAGATCGTCCCGCCACCATGACTCTTACTGCTGACGAGCCGCAGTTAAAGGCGTTGCTGCATTCAATGACTGAAAGGAATCCTAGAGACAGACGCAGCGCTGAATTGTACTTAGACGAGGCTAGGGGCAAGTAAGTTCCTTATATAATTCTACTTATGACAAAGTATTTGCACAGATCATCAAAAGAAAGTTTTATAGCGCTCATTATTGTCCGTTTAGTAGTAGAATAATAACAATAATTTCTTATTAAACCAATTTTTTTACAATATATCATGCACTAAGGAATAATCATTGTATCGTGGGAGACTTTACAAACATAGAATTTAACGGACACAAAGTACACCCAGACTCCGAACAACCATTTGTGGATCACACCTACAGTTATCTTGCGTGGGAATCGTACCCACAATATTCGGGCGGTAGGCCGATATCCAAACTACTCCGCCATCTGTACAGTCATTATTAACGTTAGAGGTAGCACATCATCCATTTTTCATAAATTAGAAAAAACTTAAAATGTTGTCGTAACTATATTGCAATTTTCAAATCAGCATTTAAGAAAGTTAAACATAAGTACAGTAACCGACATTCTTACTGCTTACATGTAAGGCGTCACAGTATAAGAAATTGCAGTAGTACAATAATGTAGTCGGTGATCAATTTCATAAAGCTCAAAGGTAGAGTTGCGTCTACGTAGAACATACCGCATGCACTCATCTTACTAAACGTATTGCAATTTAATAGCACCACACACTTGCATAGACGTTTTTCGCTTTCTGTAAAGAAATAACATACATTTATCCGGGTTTTCGTGCCAACCACGCTTTATATTAAGTTGTGTCAGTAGTTAGCAATATTATTATTACTAAATACGATATGTATGTTGAAAATTTAGATTTAAATATTCGTATACATCTGGAACAGTACATCATAAACAGTAGGGGTAGCCTGGTGGTAAATAATGGTATCGAGTTCGATGCCCCTTCTGAGATGGAAAACTCGCAATTCATACTCTCTGACGTCAGGAGATTTTTTGAATTTATATGTGAATAAGCTTACAAATTATCACTACTCGGTAAAGGAAAACATCGTCAGGATATGCCTAAGAGACTTTTTCCACGGCATTACAGACAAAAGTCCCTCTCTGAGAGGAGACCCGTACCCAATATTGAGACAGTAATGTGTTGAAAAAATACTTTCATATTCGATACCGGTTTTGATTCGAATCGCAAAACAAAAATTCATTTACCACCGATTTTCTCTCAGTAGTATTGTTAATGATAATCGAGTGGGGAAAAAGGCCGTATATGATCCGGGTCTAATATCATAAAACATACCTGAGCAATCCCTATCCGTTAATCGAAGCAAGCATGCGCTTTCTACGTCTTCCACTGACGAATAGAACAGCTGACATTGTACACAAAACCATATTATTAAGGAGATGTCCTTTGCTGTCCAAAAAACTGTTGATATTAAGGCGAAAGTCTCGGGGTCGTACTAAAATGAAGCATGAAAAGTTATTTTTCATTACTCATACTCGGAAAGTAGGTTTGAAGTTGCCTGAGGAGCGGGTTGAAAGTAATACTTTTCAGCCCTAGGGAGAATCGTTTTCAACTGACAGCTGTCAAATTATTAAAAAGAAAACTAGTTCTAACTTACTATAACCACTCAATCACAGCGCGATGTTTAATTGAAATAACAAAGTTAAGTAGTATATAAAGATTTTTTTTAAACAATCACCTATTATAATTTACTTACTTTTAAATATTTCTTTAAAATAATATAGATTTGGGTAAAATATTTTATCATTTTTTCAATGTTGAAAATGAAAAATAAAGGCTGTTATGCTGGCCGGCCACAAAAAAAAATTGGTGAGAAAGCGGCAATCGGATCTTCATTTGTTTTTTAGAGTTGTAGATATTTGTTTTATATACTTCCGTATAGCAGAGATTTGTGCATGTTTTTATTTTTACTTTCCTTGTATTCGTAATGAAAAGCACAGTGTTTACCTCGGGTTAAAGACTTATTTAGTCCCGAGACGGGGTTTGGCGCCTCTAGTTCGAGGGACTGTTACTTTCACCCCTAGAGTAAGAATGTACTATATATGTATGCAAATATAATTAAGTATATTCTGCCCGCGGCTGCGCCCGGGTGGACTTCAGAATTTATCCCACAGGAGCTGTCAACTTTTCCGGGATAAAAAGCTTATGCCATTTTCTGAGCTCTGGGGGGTTAGGCAGAATTTCATATCTCACGTGTCGATCGTATCGTGATCACTGTGATTGGTTGAGAGATCACCGTGATTGGCCAACGGATTATTGCGACATCACGCGTCGGTTTCTCAACCAATCACAGTGATCACGATACGATCGACATGTGAGATATGAGATTCTGCCTAACCCCCCAGGACTTTATGTTAATTTTGATGGTGATAGGTTAAGTAGTTATGACGGGAAAGCGTAACAAACAAAATAATGCACTTACGCATTTATAATTTTAGTAAGGATTTGATAAATTGTAATAATTGCACGCTGTGCAAGTTCTCAAAGGGACTGAAAGGAACACTTCAGAAATAATGACATTTATTTAGATTTTTAGAATCTTTTCAGTAGTTCTAGAGATTATCTGTTACAAATAAATAACGTTTACCTCTTTTATTGTATTAGTAAGATATCGCATCTTTGTATTTTTTCTATTATTTTGGACATACGTGGGACACTCAGAAAGTTTTGAGAAACTAAAAAACTAACTTCTATGGATAAAATATTTAAATTAAATCTTTTCAAAGAACTCTCCACCAGCCTCTATACAAAGTTTCATGCGCCTGAACCAATTTTCGTAAAAATTTTTCCGCATTGTTTCGAAACGTTTTTAGTTCTAGGTTATCTGTTACAAATAAATAAAGTTTACCTCTTTTATTGTATCAGTGACATATCGCATCTTTGTAATTTGTATATTATTTCGGACACTTTTATTATACCCATAGTCATACAGTAGAGATCTCTTGTTCAAGAACTGTCCCCTCATAGTGCGGGATGGCAGACTTCACAAGCCATCGAGAAAATCTCTAGGGCATGCAGGTTTGCTCACGATAATTTCGCTCATCGAGTAGTGATAATTTACCAACAAACATCATTTCGGAAAATTTTGAAAGGGGCCTTGCATGGTCTCGACTAGAGATGCCACGAATAGTGATTTGGCTGAATACCGAATACCGAAAATTCGGCGAGGCTCTTGGCCGAAGCGCCGAATATTCCGCAGCCGAATATTCTGGAACACTTAGTACCTTTTGCGAGTGACAGGTTTAAACCTGCATCACTATGTATAGCTTCACTTAGCGTAAGGTTATGGTCAATTAGCATTCGTGACAATAAAATATACCTAGATTTCTTTCTTTCTTTCTGTCTATCAACAAAGGCTGAAAAAAATATTTTTATTTATCATATCTATGGATTTTAAGTATCAATATGCTAAGTTATTGGTAATATAAAAATCTTTATATTATGCATTTTTTTTCGTGATTTACTATTCGGTATTCGGCCGAATAGTTTGAAATATTCGGCCGAATACCGAATAGTGAAAAATAACAGCCGAATACTGAATAGTTGCCGAATATTCGTGGCATCTCTAGTCTCGACACTCAAAGGTATGGAACTACATACCGCCGTTTTTTTTAAAGACAACGCCCTGCACTAATGAATAATCCTTGTATCGCGGGGGACTTTACAAAGATACAATTTCACGGACACAAAGTATACCCTGATTCAGAACAACCATTTGTGGATCACACAAAGAGTTATCCTGTACGGGAATTGAACCCACAACACTCGGGCGGGGGAAGCAAACCACTCCGCCATCTGTGCAAAAAAAATTTCCAGTTCTTAGTTTTATCGTTACACTATCACTGCGACAAAATTAATATTTTACTTTTTGATTTGTATTTTTAACACTTGACATGCTCAGCTACTTTAAAGTACAAATTATTATTTTTGAATAAGGAAAAAGAGAACTTTAGTGCGAGCGGGAATCGAACCTGCGTCCCTTCCAATCCGGGGAAGTGCTCTAATCCACTGAGCTACCGCACCACTTTTCGGCCATTCCCAATCTCCTCATCACATTCCATCACACCAACGCCACCTATCGGAACGCATTTACATGCATTAATCCAATATAGTAAGTTTAATTTTGCAATTAAATTTCATACAATTTGAAGGCGTGATTTTTTAAATATATTTTACTGCAAATACTTTATTAAAAATACTTTTTTTTAATTTTACTGCAAATACTCACTAGTGTATTGTTACTCTTACTGTTCATCCCAAAACCAGATAGTTCGAATTGCATTTGAATATATCCCAGGCATCGGAATAATGTATCGAAGCAATGTAAACATATCTGTAAAGAAACAAATGAACACCATTTTGTGTAACTACCCCAAAATCCTTGCTAATATTATAAACCCGAAAGTGAGTTTATTTGTTGCGCTGTCACGCCGTAATTACTGAATCAAAAATTATATAATTTTGCATACATATAGTTTAGAGCCCAGAAAATAACACAGGCTAACGACACATTAATTATGTCCTAAGTATGTAAAAATGGCTATCCATAGGAACCATCCATTTTTCTTGCATAAAACGTAGCCTATGTTCTTTTCTAGGTTCTGGACTATATATTATACACTAGTCTTTGCCCGCGGCTTCGCCGCAGCCAAAAGCTAGTTTTTAGGTTATATCTCATGTTTCCGATACAGTAGCGAGATAAAATGTATACCAGTATACTATCTAATCAAGAGCAATCAAACAAAAAAGTTGCATCAAAATCCGTTCAGTAGTTTTTGCGTGATGCGCGAACATACAAACAGATAAAAAATCTAAAAAAAATCGTTTTGTGTTTAGACACGCCTATATAGCCTAATTCAGTATTTTTTTTCTCAAATATCTTAAATGTACAGAGATAGCTCTGTTACAGCTTTATAATAGTATAGATAACTATGATCGGTTGGGTAATTATGGGATAAGTATAACAAACTAACTACAACAACTGTTGTTGTACATTTAATGCACATTCACATTTATAATATTATTAAACTAAGGAAGTAAGGATAATGGTTTAGTAGTTTCGCCATTAAAACGTAACAAATAAACAGAATTGCTTATTTGTAGGAGGTATAACTAAGGATAATATCGACATATGACAATAGTGAGTATGTTATTTATTGCTGTGAGCGATACTCCCGTTAGGTCTGCTGGTAAAGCATCTCACAAATTTAGTAGATTCGGATTTTATATGTGATGATCTAGACTAGATTATTTCATACTTTAGTACTCTTACGTAGCAATATGAAATTGTTTTAAAGTTGACAATTGTCAAGGTTGGCTGTTATGGCCAACGAAGTATTAGGTACTAGTCTCTAAGATTTCTAAGATAATTACCATCAAATTAAATATCTTCTTAAACAAGCTATAAGCTGCCAAAATACTCTCGTATAATACAATTTTTTTGTTATAATCCTCCTCTTGAAGCCAAGCATTTTTTAGCCATTCCTTCATATAACTTCTCAAAAGTATTAAAATTCGTATACCATAAACAATATTCATATTGAAACATATAAACAAACAATCTACAATGAAGTCTATAAAATCAAAATAATTGTACGATATATAAAAACAAACATTCATAAATATATTCACAAAAATTATGCCCAAACTCAACATCCAGTTATAGATGGCGCTAATTCTTCTGTGATTTTCATTAATAACATTATTATGTATTATTTGAATTGTTAGAATTAATAACAAATTACTGTCACAGTGTATTACATTTAAAATGAATATTATGGCGGTCCCGAGGCAGTTACAGGCTGAGTATATATATGTCAATATCCTTTGTGTTTTGCTACCGAAGAGACCCTTTGATTCTGTGATGTCACCACAGGACAACCTATACCCGTAAACTATAAACAATACACTCAAACACACGGCGATTAATAAATTAAACGATCGTAAATTCACGTTTATGAAACTGTTACGTATTGTAAACTTTGACGATAAGAATATGTTTTGCGTTAGATAGAATGGATAAAATATATCTTTAATTTCTTGTGTTAAATAATTACTCATTAAGATGTTATTTATCGGTAAACGTATCGATTTTAAAACCATTGCATGAGTGCTACTGAATGAAGCGAGAATCAATATTTGTTAATATAATAATGGTCTTGGCACTAATGGAAAACATGATGGGTTTCTAATGTTAAGTAGATGAACGAATATAGATGTTTAATTTAATTAGTATTGTAAACTAGGTGAACCCGTGGCTTCGTCCTGGAATTGGATTTGTTACAAAAATCCTTGTTTAGAATTTTTTTCGTTTCGAGTTATAGTGTAATAAATTTGTTTAATTTATTATGGAGGCGATAAAGGACCCGTAGAATGTAACTCACTAAATCGTATCGACATCGTATCGTCTCGCTAGTGATTGACTCAAACAATCACAATGACACGATGCCATGTCGGTACGATTTAGTGAGATATATTTTAACTCCGCCACATGCAAATTCATCACTATACAGCACATTCATATTTATTTACAAAAATAACTGGACGTAGTTTAGCACAAACGACCTAACCCACAAAAAGTCATGTTTGAGTTATAGAGGTTTTAAGTTTAGATGAAAATTGCTACGACGATATTGAAATTAGAACATTATGAAATATTATCACATACCTATAGATAAATATATTAATGTTTATATAACTTTAGTTATAGTACAAAAGCTGACGTATTTTTCGAGTTATTTGGCAAAATGAGGGTTTGAGTCGTTTTTGCTAAATTGAGTTTAACATTACGTAATGTTTATTTTAATTTCTCAAAAAGAATCTAAGTATCAAAAATTGTGTTTAAACTAACATTTAAATAAAAAATACTGATTATTTATTTTGAAAAATACCTATATTTATAAATCAGACAATTTTCTTTAAAACTAGCTATTCTTCACCGTGATTGTCATCATCTTAGTCCTGCTGCACTTCGAAATCTGTCTCTGTTCCAATCCCACCGACAACTTCCACAGATTTCTTTTTTTTTAAAGACTTATAACAGCTAGACTGTTAAACTGCAGTCTTTTGGAATATGAAACATTGATGGTATATCGTTTAATTTGGCCTGTGCAATTTCTTTGCCATCAGGCCAAAGGAAAACGAACGTTTCATTTGACTTTTTTTTTTATGTAGAGTTCTCTATTTCATCTGTTTTCATAAAAATGGAATGTTTACAATCCTTTTTATTACATTTCTTATGGCCTGCGGTGGCACACGAGCAAAAGGCCCACCTGATGGTAAGCGATAATCACCGCTCATGGATTTTGGCAACACCAAGGCACAGCCAACACGCCGCCAACCGTGAGTAAAGTGCTCATCTCAAACCTTGTTTATAGAGGGACAAGTCGTAACGCAGGGGAAATATCGCAGCAGGAAGTTCATTCCAAATGTTACGCACATGTGTTAGAAAAGAACGCTGAAAACGAACCGTCTTGGACGAGATCGTCTCCAGGTGGTATGAATGAACCCTGCTACGGCGCCGTGGTTTGGTTGTATTACGGCGATGTTGGTACTCAAATAGTTCTTCAGAGTACTCCTCATTGAAAATTCAATAGAACACACAGATAGACCTAAAGTGTCCGCTGCCCCAATGACTCCAGTCCATCCGTGAGATTGGGATCATCAACAATTCTAAAAGTATGCATTTGCAGGGAGTCAAGTGGGTCCAGCTGGTATTTTGTTGCGCCTGCCCAGAGATGTGAGCAGTACTCACGTGAAGTCGCTGCCTCGGTGTGAAGTACCGTTTGGCTCTGGTCAGGACGCCCAGTTTTGCTCACCTATTTGGCTTTGCCCTCCAAATGACTCCCGAACTGGACTTTTCTAGATATTTCGATTCCGAGGATTCCAATGCTCTCGAAAACTGGCTGAGTTACCCCTTAGAACTGGAGCGCCACGACAAATGCCTCCTTTGCAGTGAACGTGCAAACCTGTGTCTTCGTAGGGTTGAATTAAACCAAGTTCTTTCTCGAAAATAAATAATTTTTTTTCTTTTCTTTCTTTCTCCCCATTCCGAGCCCGCCTTAGAGCACTCGATTTCAGACACAGGTTGGGTCCGCCTCTATTCTAGAGTGTACCGAGGAACTTTCTGATTGCCGGTATATTGAGCATGACCCGTGTTGTCATCTATATAGCAATACTCTATTGAGAGAAAGTCACTGGTATGCAGGATGAACAGCGTTGAGGAGAGCTTCGAGCCTTGTGGTACGCCAGCATTAACCCACATGGTAATCGAGCAGAATCCGTCTACTACGACTTTGATGCTCGGACCATGGAGGAAGCTAACTCATTTGCCTTTACTACTTTACTACGACTCACCTGCCTTTACTACTTAACTTCAATAGAATAGAAGGGACTTGAGGTTGCTAGTTATGTAGTCTGTCCATCTAAATACTCGTGATCGTGAACGGTAGCCGATTCAAACAAAGAAGTCTTAAGATTAGATACACTTTTCAATGTTTTGTTCCAGGTTATTCCCTCATTATTTCTACTCGTTCCTCCAGTCTTATATGCTGATATTCTCCGCTCAACCAATACTTCCACCAGACGAGAAGATTCTACGAATACACCAAGATATAAAGAACATCATTAAAATTTTTACTCAGCCTTCCGACTCTAAGAACTACCAGGATTTGGTGGAAGAAACAACAGACCACGAAAACATAGACAATATAGATAAATTAAAAGACAAATTTAAAGTTCTTAATTTAAATACAACTGATTTTGAAGACCAAGATGATGGAACGCCGGAGTGTAAAGACATGGGGCCGGATAGTGAAGGGTTGATTTTGATTACGTCATTGGTGACGTCATGTATTCGAGGATTGCATCATTGCACTTCAAAGCTGTATAGTTTGGAAATATTGCATTTGTTATGTGAGAATTCCAGTTCGGAGACGATTTTGGATAGGATTTTGCCTTACATTGTAAGTATTGATTCGTTTTATATGCCTTCTTTGTAACTCATATGCATTTTAGGGCTGATACTTCCTTAACAATGAAGGATATTAGAAAATCAGACTGACCAGGTGAGATAAAATAGTGATTGATCTATGCCTACAGCCATTGACCTAATAAAAATGGACGACTACGGTCTAGTACAAAATTCACGAAAAAAGTGTCTCTAGTCATTAGACTACAGTCAATAGACAGCCTATATTAATGCATACAAACTTCAACATTCTAATTTGAAACCTTGTACAATTATAATAGCGTTGAGTTTTCTTTGCAATAATTTACCAAGTTTCTACCAATAGGCCGCACCATGTCACCTTATGCAGCTTCTAGTGAATATTATGGTTGATGATTTATTTTTACAAATATTCAAAATTTAAAGCAAATTATTTGTGTTTAAGCAAAATAATACTTGCACATGATAAAACAATAGTCTACTTACTGAAAATATTCTTTTTTCACTTTATTTAAGTAGTTTTTACACGTTTGGACAATAAAGTACGGCATATTGAATGTATAGTATAGTCAAGTCGATCGACCAAATGAGACTGGCGCGCGATTGTTTCTCTTTTGGCATTTTCTTTCTCTTTTGGTTCGGAAACTTATGAGCGCGGACACGAGGTCCATTTGTTGGTAGGTCACTGCCTGTCCACCCATATTTATTGTGTACGTTCCAGTTGTTAGAACTTGCATAGTTATTATTTTAAAAATGGAAAAGTTTCGGATAGCGTTTGAATCCAAATGACACACTCTTGCCGCTAAGCTATCGCAGTCAATTACCCCGCAGAGATCAATTTATTGTTGGGAGACTGACGCCATCATCTATCGGATGTATTTGTATACATTGTTCTTATCAAGCGTTTTGCGTTATCATTCATAATACATACAGCTAAGGAATATAATAATTTTCCAAATCCCGTGTAATTAATTATCCAATGTAGGTATCATAAGGCGAGAATGAACAAGCGTATGCACGTTACTACCGAAGGCATTACCACTGAGCCACTTACCGACAAGTAGAATGTTTTTAAGTAGGTACTGGCTTTTTCTCAGATAAAATCCCTTTAATAACCCCTGAATAAACCTAATTTTTTTTTTGCGATACTGCGGAAAAAAAGGCCTGATTTCTTGAACACGTTACTGTTCCAAACGCTCTGCTAACTGAGCCATCGTGACATTCGCTCGGGGCCATAGATCTCTATTTCACATTATTTCTTACCGTTTTCTTCTATAGGAAATCATATATTTGAATTGTCATCTGTTTCCAGATCCACCTGTCCCAGGACAGAGTGCCTCGAGTGCGTGCTCGTGCAGTAGCCACCTGCGCAAGAGCAGTATCGTTGGTAAGAAACCTACCTCACGCGGATTGCAACGTGTTTCCCGAGTACATCTTACCGGAACTGGCGCCCAGGGCCACTGATCCTAGTGTCCCTGTGAGACAGGCCTACGCCAATAATATTGGTATGCATAACTAAGTTAATAATTTTATTACAGTGATTGAGCACATACACAATAGAGGAAATGTCGTTTACAGTAGTCACAACGGATCTTTGTGTCTCTGAAGTTGGCTGCAAGACGCTGCGCATTAGTTATTTTTGTGTCGCAAGGCATGTGCGTCTTCTACAGTTTACATTAATAGAAAAATATTTTATTATAATTTGACAATTGTAATCGATAATCATATTATTTATCGATCGTACTAAAAGATGTGGACTCTTCTATATCTAGATTAAAACTTATTCACTCAAATCGCTTGTATATTTTTTATTGAATATTAAAATAATACATAGAACCTAAACAATTAGATATGAAAATATTATGATCTCACTCGATTGTTTAGTTAATCGAGTAATAACATTTGAAATTGGTCAGCACTAATCGTATATATCCCACTTCTTAAAAAAGATCGACTATTTGAAATAGTTCGTCTGGTGCTAAATAGTTGTTGCCGTTCTCGGACTTGACAGTGCCAGTGGTTGCTACTAATATTATTTATGGTGAAGTAGATGTTGCCCGCGACTCCGTCCGCGTGGACTTTTAAATATAAAGTATATCACTCTACGGCTTAATTATCTATCTGTGTGTAAAAATAGCTACCCACGGTAACCATTATCTTTTCTAGGATGAAAAGTGGCACCACTGAATGAATGTAATATGGTTCCGGTGGCCCGCCAATAAAGGTGGAGAGACGGTACACGGTGGGTTTCTTTAGTGGGTGAGGGCCCCACACTACCCTGTTCGTTGCCCCGAACGACGGGGAGTGCGGTTAGGAACATTTTTTCCCGCCTTAACAAAAAAAAAGGACGTAAAGTGGCCTATATCCTTTTCTGAGCTCCAGACTATACGTATGCATGATTTTTGGTTGAGTAGTTACGGCCTGAAAGTGTAATATATAAATAGTAAGAATGTAGATACAGTAGATGTAGTTTCTCTAAGCGCTTGCATGTCTACCAATAAGCAATTCCTTTTTGCTAAAATATATTACATTGACAATGTTGCACTAATGAATAATAATTGCGGGAGACTTTACAAACATACAATTTAACTGATATATAGTACACTCAAGACTCAGAACTACCATTTTTGGATCACAAAAATAATTACCCAGCGTGGGAGTCGAACCCATAGAACTTGGCAGGAAGTTCAATATCTAAACCACTCCGCCAACAGTCAGTGTGTGCTTTTGTTTGAAAGCACTTTGATTTTGTAATTACAAACGGCCCTGTTTTTTTTTGAGATGAATATTAAATAACATTTGTGATGAAAGTGTGAAAATGTGAAATTGAAAATAACAGTCATGAGGAGAATTTGAACTGCATCTCCTGGAATACCGTCCCAGATGTTTAGCCAATTCAGCTATCGTGACAATTGCCCAGGACTGTGAATTTTGATAACACATTCATTCTTAATGTCTTGGGTGACGCCAAGTATGCAAATACTTCCAACAGGTGGCGCAGGCGAAGCATGTCAAATGCTAAAATATATATAAAAATATAGGAATATCGTCTGTGATGATAAATTGTCTGATTGTTGGCAGCTAAATTAGCAGAAACTGCAGTGCGTTTTCTGGACCAGACGCAGAACATGGTGGATAAAGAAGCAGCCAATATTAACTATGAGACGGAACTATCTGCGCTTCATGAGATGGTAAGACAACAGATTTTAGGTAACTATAGAACATACTAGCCTAGTTTTTAGGTTATATCTCAGGTTTCCGATATAGTAGCGGAATAAAATGTATACCAGTTCTTAAGTCTAATCAAGAGCTCTCAAATAAGAAAAGCTGCATCAAAATTCGTTCAGTAGTTTTTGCGTGATGCGCGAACGAACAAACATATAATGTTTATACAGACAAAAAATCTAAAAAAAAATTGTTTTGTGTTTAATCACGCCTATATAGCCTAATAAAGTCATTTTTTCTTAAATATCTTAAATGTACAGACAGGTCTGTTACACATTTATAATACTATAGAATATAGATTATTATGTACATACATGGTTATCTAATCGCATTCAAATTTTTAGTCTGAAATTGTCTGAAATTGAATTGGTCTTGGGCTTGGGACATTACTTTAACGCGGTAAAGGAAGTGCGGAAAAGAAAAAAATGCAATCCTACTAATATTTTATTTGTAAACGTTTGTATATATTTGGAGCTTTGTTACTCAATCATGAAAAGCGGAATGAATTTGTACGAAATTAGGCATACCGATAGTTTATAATCGACACTGATTTAATATAGAGCTTTATCAAAATAATTATGGTGTTGTGTAGCTATTGATTGTCTATTATACCGCAAACAATTTATAACGGTGACTTTATAATACCATTATTTTCTTAATCACTCCCTTAATGGTCTGGCGTTAGTCTATGTGGCTGAGAATCATGAGATCTAGGGTTCGAATCCCTGGTAGGGCACCTAAAAGGTCATTGGTGGTCCTGCGCCTGATTTCGAGAGTGAGGAATCAGAGTGCACTTGTGTTTGCGCACATATTTGTGCACTGTTTTGTTCAAACTACAGTACAGTTCCTCATTTGCTAGCTTTAGTCGATTTCTAACCCTGTGGAGTGCACTCGGGTGGTGGTGTTGTGTGTTGTGTAATCATAGTCTGTCACTAGTCTGGCCCCGTAGAATGTAACTCACTAAATCGTATCGACATCGTTTCGTCTCGCTTGTGATTGGTAGAGAAACCGACGCGTGATGTCGCAATAATCCCTCGGCCAATCACTTTGATCTATCAACCAATCACAATGACACGATATCGATGTCGATACGATTTAGTGAGATAGATTTAGAGATATCTAACCCTCCTGAGCAAGAAGTGTACAGTAGTCACAACGGATCTTTGTGTCTCTGAAGTTGGCTGCAAGACGCTGCGCATTAGCTATATTTGTGTCGCAAGGCATGTGCGTCTTCTACAGTTTACATTAATCGAAAAATGTTCGATAATAATTTAACAATTGTAATCGATAATCATATTATTTATCGATCGTACTAAAACATGTGGATACTTTTTATTAAATATCAAAATAATAAATAGAACCTAAACAATTAGATATGAAAACATTATAATCTCATTCGATTGTTTAGTTTACAATAACAATTGAATTGGTCAGCACTAATTGTTTGATTCCGTCACAATCCTTACTTCTTGCTCTGTGCCTAAATTCAGAGACACAAAGATCCGTTGTGACTACTATACTGAGATTGAATTATAAGTGATTGTTTCAGGTGAGGTCTACAGTGTCGTACCTGTTGACTGACTCGCAGGCTGTCGTCAAACGTGCACTGGTTGAAAACGGAATTACTATGTTATGCATATTCTTTGGTAAACAAAAAGGTTAGATCTTACTTTTTGATATTTATTGTTTTAAAAAGACAACACTAATGCTGCACTTAGGAATTATCCTTGTATCGTGGGGGACTTTACGAACATACTTCATGGACACAAAGTACACCCAGATTCGAATAACCATTTGTGTGACAATAAATATAATAAATATATAATAATATATATACATTTGTCCGTGTGGTGACGGACTAAGAATACAAGCGTCACTACCCCATTCTTTCCCAGGGGTGTCGTACGAGGCGACTAAGGGAAGTAAGAAATGATCACCCTTTGCATTACTGGTGGTAGGGCTGGGTACCAAGTGTATACTCACTTGCTATCGGGCCCGAGTGGGTTGATACCACCATCCCCCGTGTGACCGGCCATGAAGCACATCAGTGTGTTTTGGTTGTAGCAGGAGACAGCCGTTAATTCTTTCTTTTCATATATCTGTGAAATGAAATAGTGAGCAGCGTCTTGACAATACTCTCGGTATATTTGAGTCTATGAGCGACGGTTACCATTTACTATCAGGTAGGCCGTGTTGCTCGTCTGCCGCCAAACGCAATTAAAAGAAAAAAAAACGTGTATCTGTTTACAATAGGGGGGGAGGGGGTCCAAGCCAACCTTCGTTATCCCCTCTCTATCGTTACCCTCCAACTCCTATTGCTTTCGCTAGCGTTGGCAACACACGTTGCTAGTGTCTATAGAAAACCGTCTCAGATGCTTTGCTATTTTAGCCACCGTGACAACTGCTTGGAACTACGAATTTCGATAACACATTCCTTCTTAATATCTTGGGTGTCGCCAGCATTCATTTACATGGCTAATCATTTCAAATGTTAAAATATATTTAAAACTAGCTGACCAGGCGAACTTCGTACAGCCATTTTTATTTTTCCGAAATTCTATCCTGGCGCCACCTACCGGGTTCAAATGTGAATCTAAACCGTCCCGGTACTTACTTAAACATACACAAAATAAATTGAAGAAAAAAAATCCTGAAACCTATCGTGACGCCACCTACCGGGTCCAAACGTGAATCTAAACCATCCCGGTACTTACACAACCATACACAAAAAAATTCGTCTAGATCCGTCCGGCCCTTTAGGAGGAGTTCAGTGACATACACACGTACAGTAGAATTATGTATACATAAAGAAGATTATCAAAATATTATTATTAACAAACAATAAAACATAAAAAACTATTTTTTTATTTCAGCTAACGATGTAATCTTGTCCCATATGGTAACGTTTCTGAACGACAAAGAGGAGGCGGCACTACGCGGATGTTTCTTCGAGCGTGTGGTAGGGGTCGCTGCTTACGTAGGACATCATGCCGCACCTATATTAGTGCCTTTATTACAACAGGTATCGGTCTTAATTTTGTGGTTCTTTTTACATAATAGAAAACGTCACCAAAATGCGACGCATATTGCGCTGTGATAGTACCCAGAATCTTCAATCTTTCCACTGAAGTAATGTAACATAGTTCCAGTGGTCCGTGAATAAAGGCGGAGAGATGGCACGGCGAGTTTGTTTCGTGTGTAAGGGCCCCACACTATCCAGTTCGTTGCCCTGAACGACTATTTTTTCCCGCCTTAACAAAAAAAAGGGTACCCAGAATCTTTCTATATTCCACATAACTAGGTGTGCGGTGCGAAATAATATTTAGGAGAACTTAAAAAAAAAATATACATGAATACTATATATTTATTAATTACAACGGATATCCTCCAAGTGTCGCCTTATTAAAATAATTATAATCGTTACTTAATATTATAAATGCGAAAGTGAGTTTGTTCGTTTGGTACCCTTTCACTCTGTAGCTACTAAACCAATTAACATGAAATTTTGCATACACATAGTCTCAAGCCTGGAAAAGGGCATAGGACACTTTTAGTCCCGGAAAAATGAATGGTCCCATTGGGGCAGCTGTTTTTACGTAGAGATAATTCATGTACCGTAGAGTGATGTATTTATATTCTGTAGTCAGATCCATTCCTAGTGATAGAACTTGGCTTGTCCCATTCATGGGCCGATTCGATCGAGGTAGTACCACCCTCTTACAGAAAAATCAGCGTGAAATACCGGCAGGTACTCCTGCCGTTGTATTTTGTATGGTGAGTGAGAGTGCAGGAGGTCCAAACCTCCTCCCTGTGCTCTCCTTAGTATCCTACCTATCTTCTCTCTGTTGTTCGTTGTGTTGGAGATGACGACGCGTGCGTAGATAGACTCTAGTGTTCTAGCGTCTATAAGCTACGGTTAGCGCTTACCATCAGGTGGCCGTATGCTTGTTTGCCTCCCACGTAGTATAAAAACATATCTAGGTCAAAATATTTTTCCAGGGTCTAACCGATCAGTCGGAGTGGATAATAGCAAAGGCTTTAAGAGCGACCACGAACCTCGCTGATCTGGGTCTGTTGCCCAAACAGGCGCTGTGTGATCTCGTGGCGGAAAGTGCAGTGTTCCTGGCACATCCTAACTTGTGGGTTAGTATGGTAAAAAGAGTTATTATGCTCCCTCATTTACTAATATAAATAATTTGAGGAAAGTTCGAGAATAGTGTTTATTAGGGTTCCGTAGCCAAATGGCAAAAAACGGAACCCTTATGGATTCGTCATGTCTGTCTGTCCGTCCGTCCGTATGGCACAGCCACTTTTTTTCGAAACTATAAGAAGTATGCTGTTGAAACTTGGTAAGTAGATGTATTCTGTGAACCGCATTAAGATTTTCAAACAAAAATAGAAAAAAAAAAAACAATAAATTTTGGGGGTTCCCCATACTTAGAACTGAAACTCAAAATTTTTTTTCATTATACCTATCTATGGATAGGTCTTCAAAAATGATATTCAGGTTTCTAATATATTTTTTTTCTAAACTGAATAGTTTGCGAGAGAGACACTTCCGAAGTGGTAAAATGTGTGCCCCCCACCTGTAACTTCTAAAATAAGAGAATAATAGAACTAAAAAAAATATATGATGTACATTATGTAAACTTCCACCGAAAATTGGTTTGAACGAAATCTAGTAAGTAGTTTTTTTAATACGTCATAATTCGTAAACCGCAATTTACCTTTCATACACTATTATTAAAACATCGATCAAAGTTACAAGTAACTTTTATAGTATGTTACTTGCTGCTACGGAACCCTTCATGGGCGAGTCCGACTCGCACTTGTTGTAATTTTTATTTTTTATTGCTAATGATGGCAGATAAGCCACGGCCCACCTGATGGTTAGTGGTAACCGTCGTTCATGAACTCAACTATACTGAGAGTATTATCAAGCCGCTGCGCATCATTTCTCAGATATGAAATTAAAGACGACAACGTGACGAGGTCCTTTTAGAAAATTGTGTTAACACATTATAATACCTACTTCGGCTTAGAATATATATTTAGTTTAGAATATATGTTTAGTGTTTTTTGGTGGTCACGTCAGGGCGTAATTCATTACAGCTTCATTAGATTCGGTCAAACAATAACAGCAGATTATTCTATGTTTACTATGTAGAACTAGAATAATAAATAGCGAAACTCGCAACAAAACAGCCCCGACTCGTCAATAGTCTTCACCATTATTGCTCCATGATAACGTCAGACCTCACACTGTTCGTGAAACAGTTTTAATACTGCTAGAACTAATTTAAAAACTATCCGTTATCCTCCATACTCGCCGAACCTTGCCCCAAGCGACTAACACCCACGGAAAAACAAATCTTCCCAGAAAGTAGTACGAAATGCATTCACATAGTTTGTGGAGTCCAGATCCAGTGTTATTGGAAAGGTTTAAATTACCTTCCTATTAGATGGCAGAAAGGTATAGAGAGCCACATATTTCGACTAAATAAATAAAAAAATTGCCGTCACGGGACATCTTGCAGATGCGATTTTTCTTTCTTTCTTCAAATATTGTTCGAGTCTTATATCATTTTTGGTAAGCGCCCTCTCGTTATCCATAAACGAATTAAAACTTTTATTGGTTTATTGATTGACATTATACTTCCGAGTTAGATGCTTTTTTACAAAAGCATCTAACTCGGAAGACAAAAAACAGATGGCGTTAAAAACAATTATATAAAAATCAGCCGGTTTTACCCTCTTTCCGCATTAGATGTTTTCACATCAATAAATTAAAACTTACAAAAAAAAAAGAGGCTCAAATCCCGTCCCTATCCTCTCCTTATTATCCTTCCTGTCCTCTCCTTATCATAACTCCTCCCCAACTGGTGGGGTAGGCCCTTTCCTTGAGATGGCGATGTGCGAGTGATACCTCTGGTGTTGTGGGCCGTATGCTTGTTTGCTACCCACGTTTGTTAAAAAAAAAAATTTATTTCTTATTTTAACCGATAATAAAAGACATATTTCGTATGACATGACAGATTCGTCACGAGGTGTGCGGACTGGTGTCTTGTGTGTCAAGTCTACTGAACCCTATCGACGTCAACTGTAAAATATTGCCGTTAGTGTGGCCACATCTAAAACACAAACTTATACAGGTAACTGATACTTAGAAGTATTTAAGGAATTACATTGAATTTTCTTTTAATTTTTGCACACACCATTACTAATAATAATAATATTATAAATGCGAAAGTGAGTTTTATCTTTGTTAAGCTTTCACGCCAAAATTACTGGACCGATTATCATAAAATTTTCTATACAGTCCAGGAACCAAAAAAGTTAGTAGTTCATAAAAAAAACATAGCCTGTATTCCCCGAAGGGGTAGCCTATTCCCGTCTACCGGGCACATTTTCAATATCCGAGCTGCTACTGAGAATTTTTCTTTTTACGAAAAAGCTCTATAGCACTCGACCGTGGGATCGAACCCCAGACCTCATGACCAGCAGTCGCTAACACTACCGCTGCACCACCGAGGTAGTAGTTCCTGTAAGATGCTATTTTTACATATAATAAATGTGCCGTTAAGTGACATATTTACATCCTCAATTCCACGCGGATGAAGTTGATAGTCATTTCTGAAGCTAGTTTATATAATATATTACGATCGTATAGGTGGAACGAGCTGAATTGTTATTGGAAAGTCTAGCAGAGCCAATACCGCGCAAAGTGTTGGACGCGGTGCTTCGTCATGGTGACGTCGACCGGTTAGTTCACACGCTCAGAGAACGGAGGAACACTAGACTAAAAGTAAGTGCATACATGTATACATAGAATCTCTTCTGTTTCAGATTTTTTTTAAATCAACACTGCTAAATTTGTCTTTTTTTAACATGGGTTCCTGGGTTTGAATTCTATGCTGGTGTATACTTCATGGGCACAGGCGGGTACGCGGCAAAATTTACTGTACTAATGGCGGAGTGGTTTAAACACTGGCCTCCCGTCCGAGTGTTGTGGTTTCGATTACCACACAGAACAACTCTTTGTGTGATCCACAAATTATTGTTCTGAGTCTTTGTGTCTGTGAAATTGTAAATGTTTGTAAAGTCCCCCGCAATACAAGGATTATTTCACAGTGCAGGGTGATCTTGAAAAAAATAAAGCTTGAGAGGAGCTTGAAAATATTTTGGAAAATCCTAAAGTGCACGCCTCATAATCTTCACTTTTCACAATAAAATTGATTGGTCTTACTAAGTAGTTATCAATAAATCACATAGATATTCCAAAAAGTACTAATGCGTTCTCATGTCTTACACGCCATCTAGCGCTAATTTTAAGAAGTACTTCTATATTGGTCTGTAGAAGTAGTTCTCACGAAATAAGGTATAGCGCTGGTTTTAGTGTCGAGTCGGGCGCAAATATTCACTATTAATTTGGTTATTTAATAACAATTAACCCACATCGAATCAGACCGTGAAAAGTGATAGGGCTCTATTCGTAATTATACTGAATCGTAAAAAAAAAAGACTCGTTTAGTAAAGTATTTCGGTTGTTATCGTGTTAACATATATTATCTACAACACACGGACGTCCAAGACAGAACTTTTTTAAACAGTTTTTTAACTAGTTTAAATAACAAAAACGGCATCAAAAATATCATGAGTGTTAAAAATTGTGTTTTTTCTTGATATGTGTGTGTATATTTAGATATTTTTATATATATTTTTAGCATTTGACATGCTTAGCACTATACATTAAACACAAAGTGAAAAATGTGAAATCGAAAATAACAGTCAGGAGCAGGATTTGAACCTGCATCTCCTGGATACCGTCCAGATGCTTTACCAATTCAGCAATCCTGACAATTGCTCCTGACTGCTAATTTCGATAACACATCACACTTAACGTCTTTGGGTGACGCCTGCGCCATCTGTCGGAAGTATTTTCATACATTATACCGACCAGGTAAACTTAATTTTACAATTAAGATTTTTACCTAATAATGACGCAAACCCTATAAATATTTAGATATTTTTATATATATTTTTAGCATTTGACATGCTTAGCACTATACATTAAACACAAAGTGAAAAATGTGAAATCGAAAATAACAGTCAGGAGCAATTGTCAGGATTGCTGAATTGGTAAAGCATCTGGACGGTATCCAGGAGATGCAGGTTCAAATCCTGCTCCTGACTGTTATTTTCGATTTCACATTTTTCACTTTGTGTTTAATGTATAGTGCTAAGCATGTCAAATGCTAAAAATATATATAAAAATATCTAAATATTTATAGGGTTTGCGTCATTATTAGGTAAAAATCTTAATTGTAAAATTAAGTTTACCTGGTCGGTATAATGTATGAAAATACTTCCGACAGATGGCGCAGGCGTCACCCAAAGACGTTAAGTGTGATGTGTTATCGAAATTAGCAGTCAGGAGCAATTGTCAGGATTGCTGAATTGGTAAAGCATCTGGACGGTATCCAGGAGATGCAGGTTCAAATCCTGCTCCTGACTGTTATTTTCGATTTCACATTTTTCACTTTGTGTTTAATGTGTGTGTATATTAATATTTTACAAGTGCAATATATGATAAATAGAGACATTTTAAGTTTGAAAAATCAGGCGCGAAGCGAGAGTTGTACCCACCTCAACGCTTCGATTATGAGGCGTGCAAAATTCGTTCATATACAATAGAAAGAAGGCATCGCGCCGCCCTGCGCTTGCACTTCCAAAGGATTTGAAGAATATATTTTATTAAAACACAAAGTGGGAAAATGTGGTATCCAGAATAATAGACACGAGAAAGATTTGCACCTGCATCTATAGGAAAACCGTCCCAGATGCTTTGATAATATTTGGTGTGAAGCTTACCTGGTCGGAACTACGTATGCAAACACATCTAACAAATGGCGCAGGCGTCACCCTAAGAATGAATGTGTTGCCGAAATTAAAAACCACACGAAAAAAACTATGAAAATGACCGAAAGTTTTCTCTGTTTGTTTGTTTTAGCACTTTTTGATTTTAACTCTGGACATGCTTAGCTACAAATTATTTGTGAATGTGGAAAAAGAGAGCTTTATTCCGAGCAGGATTCGAACCTGCATCCCATTCAATCCGGGGAAGTGCTCTGGACCACTAAGCTATCGCAGTCACCTAACGGCAACTCCAAATCTCCACTTCACATTTGTTTTGGATGTCTTTACGCCACCTATTGGATGCTCGCAGTAAAGCTCTTTTTTGCACTTGCACAAATCATTTGTTCTTTAAAGCATTAAAATTATAGTTAAATTAATTTTTCTTCAGGTAAAGGAAGGCACGATGCCGCAGTACACGGAGATGGGGCAACAATTGAGAAATTTATTCAGAAGATTAGCTTACGATGGTAAGTGCGTGTAATCGATTGAGCAATAAGATACTTAATTATATATCAACTAATTAAGTGGTATCTTATCTGCTCCCACATTTTATAGAATAAGATGCTTATTATTTTGATCTTAACATAGCATCACACCTGTATTTCCTAAAGGGGTAGGCAGAAGTGTATTACACACCCACGGTTCGCCAGCTAAGTTTAAGTCCCACGTAATAGAGGGCGAGCCTATTGCCGACTACCGGGGGCACATTTCCAAACTCCGGGCTGCTACTGAGAATTTTTATTTTTAGGAAATAGCTTAATAGCACCGCAGGACTCGGGGATTGAACCCCCCCTTAAATAGAAAGGGGGGGAAATAGCTTAATAGCACTTCCCCGGATTAGATAGGACACAGGCTCAAATCCTGCTCGCATTAGCCATTTAGAACACTTTTTATATGTGAACCATTCACAACACATGGTCAAGGAGAGTGACTGTCAGTTTGTCACACTAAAATCCCGTCAAAATGATTCAACCGTTTTGGATATTAGCCAGGACAACAGATACTATAACATTGATATTCATGAAGTGAAAATGTGTTGTTTAAACATTACATAGGCATTTGGCTCAATGCGGTACAAAACTGGATTGGGGACATTCTAAGGTTTAATATCATTTCATCAGGCATGACAGAACACGTGGAGAATCAGCTTTTGGCAATGAGTACACATTTGATCAAGATACAGAGCTCGTCCACACAGGTAAGTACTCAATTAATATTGTATGAACAGTGGTTTTGTAATCGATTAATTGTTCAATCGATTTAAAGTCGAAAAGAATAACTGACTGACTAACATATCAACGTACAGTCCAAACTCCTTTCAGACTGTGACAATTTACATAATAATATGGGTTTCTTTGATACTGTAGGTGAGCATTGAGAAAGGATTTTTGGCAAATCCTATGCGAAATGGATTTAACATTAAGACGCGACCGAAGCCGCGGGTAATGCGCAACTTAACTGGCAGACCCTGCCACGCGTTTGTTAGAGTTCATTGCGGACAAATAACAATATTATACAAAACAGGGTTTTTTTTATATAATATATAGATTACGTGCCTGCTGTTCAGTTCCTCAGTCAGAGGAGGACTTCGCAAGGCAAACACGTTTCAAAGTGACGAGTTCTTAAAAATTGGACCGTGTTGTGCAGAAATCCAACCCACTGGACAAAATTAATGTTTTAATGCCAAGCAATCGAAAATAATCTCCATTTTTATGTTACGAAGACTCGTTTTATTCTGCCAACTACAATTTTTTTTTATGATAGGTTATACCAACCCAAGATTACGATTAACACTGAATAAATATAGCAGAAGTTATTCAAATCAGCATAAGTTTTATGTGGGTTAGCTCATTTCTGCACAACACGGTCCAATTATCACTGCCAAATGAATTAAATCATGGTGAAGCAACAATGCCTTAGAGATTTCCTCCATGGTTTGTAAAGTCTGCCAAACTGCACTGACCACAATGGTGGACCTCCCTCACTCTCAGATAAGACCCATACCCAACAAGAAAGAAGAGAAGTCAATTGTTATAAATAAATACTTAATGTTTTAGCACATAACGGATACTCCCGGTCGACTAACACTCAAGCACACTTCTATATCACGTGCGGTCCAGCTGGACACTGGAGTGACGGAGACTTTACCACATTTGGACAAGCTATACACATCAGCTCAAAACAGGTGAGCAACAGGTGCATGTATGGAATACTTTCTGATATTTACCCGAATAATTCGGAGGGAATCTATCGCGTTTACTTGATTTTCTACTATTCCGATGTTTCGAATACTTTAAACAATATATCAGCCATTGGACGTCTAACATCTCAGTCTACACGTGATCATGAATGCTGTAAATTATTCGAAACATCGGATAGATGCCCGCTACTACGTACCTATGCATGGGAATTGCTATGAATTTGAATTTGAATTTGAATCGTTTCAATACTACCATGTATTAGTGGGCGCGCCTATTTCCATCTATGGGGCACATCTAAAACTAGCAATAATTAACATTTAATACATTCAAAGTACAACACGATACAATATGAAACCAAAGCTTATACATTTGTGGGCATTTTCCTTTGATTCATTAAATTGAAATGGAATTGGGTCAGTAGACAAGGAATGGTTATTACCTAAATTACCTTTAGGGAGAAATGTGGTTATGTTATATTGATTGTTGCAGTGGAAACTTTTATAGGCGTTTTCACGTTTGGCGAATTTTAGATGCGTAAAATCCCGTGAGTGCGCGTCACCAACATGCTGTTTACACGAAATTATAACGCCACCATTCAGAATACTTGTACATCGCCCTCTATAGAAACAATTCGTACTAAATACTGTTCCTCCATTGTACGAATTTACAAGTTACAAAAATTACATAATCAAGTGGGTATACCTATAATATACCTATATATTTAGATTTTTCTTTTAAATTTTCACTTCTTTCGTGATTCCTGAAGACTGCTTATGTTAATATTTTTTTTATGAAAACAATATGTTGTTGTTTAGACGCACACAAAAAACATCAGTGTCGCACGAGACGCACATGAACACAGAATGGCAACACATGTTCGGGCATTCGCACGACCAACATTCACGGGGTAAGTTTATGAATGGTAGTTTGATTCGTGTACGTAAAGCTGCAACTAATAATACTAAACGTTTCACGCATGGTTGCTTATAGTGGCAGACGAGCTACGGTCCATCTGATGGTATTTGATAACCGCCGTTCATGGATATTTTGATATCTATTATATACAGGGTCTGTCGTAAATAATGGATAAACCGCTAACCGGAGATAGCCCTGATGTCAGGCTATAAGAAAATCGACTTTTTATTTTAGGGTTGCCATTGGTGTGAAAACAGCAGATAATTAATGTATTTTTTTTAAATTTTCCTTCTTTGCTCATTCATTCGGTCACCATTTCAACAAAATAACTTATTTTAATGTACTTTTCTTGTATCTGACTCCTGGATACTTGTATTATTATATTAGATTACTATATTAGACATTATTAATGTAAAATACTGTAAAATTTTACATTTTAAGCACTTTGTAAGTATTTTTTTTTCTTTATGTCAAAATTTTAACATTACATGTGAAAAAGAAGTACTATGCTATAGCTGCCCATTATCTTAACAATGAAAAACATGCCTAGTTTATGTAAATTCTAAAAAGGTATAATACCTGCGTACTTATTAGCAATATTAGTTACACAATTGAAATCACTTAGCAAGGTTAACATTTTGGTTTCAAAAAATTTGTCAAATCACGATGATTTAGACTCTTTTTTTTATTTTTTTTTTGTTATCCACCATCCATCCACCAGCCTTTTAACGTCCACTGCTGGACGTAGGCCTCCCCAAAAATGGGGGATAGTGCCGTAATCGCCACGCTTGGCAGACGGGTTGGCGATCGCAGTGGATGTTGTTAATACTGTGTGCTGCTGCCCACTCCCCCGCTATTCCCTCAGTCGGCTCTTACGACTCCCATGGGTGGAGAGGGGGTGGGACAATTCTAAAGCCGGCCCCACACGGCAAGCACACGGCTTTTTTTGTTAAGGTGGGAAAAAATGTTCCTAACCGCACACCCCGTCGTCCGGGGCAACGAACAGGGTAGTGTGGGGCCCTCACCCACTAAAGAAACCCGCCGTGTGTCGTCTCTCCGCCTTTATTGGTGGGCCACTGGAACCATAATAATATTACATTCCTTCAGTGGTATGATTTAGGCTCCTAATATGATTTTATTCAATAAGAATGCTCTTTTATCACTAAATTGTCAATTTAACGTTGAACTATGCCACGGGACTGTTTTATTTTCATAGCTAGAAATTGCATGCGACTAGCAAGTAGGTACTAGAAAATTATTTCAAATTTTTCCAAACACTAGGTATTCCAAATTCAAAAGTATAGAACATAGTAATATAAAAATGGACAAACACGACAACAAAGTGCCCACAAGGGATACAAAATGAAAATTAACAAACACGACAACAAAGGGCCCTCCCTGCATGTCAAAAAAAAATTTACAGTATTTTACATTAATTATGTCCAATATAGTAATCTAATATAATAATACAAGTATCCAGGAGTCAGATACAAAAAAGTACATTAAAATAAGTTATTTTGTTGAAATGGTGACCGAATGAATATAGCAAAGAAGGAAAATTTAAAAAGAATGCAAAATTGTCTACCGTTTTCACACCGATGGCAATCCTAAAATAAAAAGTCGATTTTCTTGTAGCCTGACATCAGGGCTATCTCCGATTAGACCCTGTATATTTCTTGTGTCCGTGTGTTAGTAATTGAACTCCTCCTAAACCGTTAAACCGATCTTGACGACATTTTTTGTGTATGTTTATGTAAGTACCGGGATGGTTTAGATTCACATTTGGACCCGGTAGGTGGCGCCACGATAGGAATTCAGGATTTGTTTTTCTGTTTTGACAGGACAACGTCTGTCAGGTCCGCTAGTTTTTATATATATTTTAAGCACTTGACATGCTTGGTCATTTACTAGAATACAAATGTAGTGAAAAATGATATATAGGCACGATCAGAACCCGTGTCTCCTGGATATCCGTTCAGTTATCGTGAAATTTGTTCGTGACTATCATTTTCGATAACACATTTTGATAGTTTATGTTCACTGTTCATGGAGTCAGTACTAAAAATACTGCCTAGCCGCTGATAATGATCACGGAACAACACACACACGGTTCCGTGATCATGGCGCTTGCAACAGTGCCGAAATATCGGAAACTCGTAAGTAAAAATTTACATGGTATAAATCCCGAAAAAACGTTTAGAATTTTAATTTTATACTCAATATTTTGATATTTTTATATATTATTTAAGCATGTGACAGAGTGAAATTGAAAATAACAGTCATGAGCAGGTTTTGAACCTGCATCTCCTGGAAAACTGTCTCAGATGCTTTGCCAATTGAGCCACCGTGACAATTTCTCGGGACTGTGAATTTCGATAACACATTCGTTTGGGTGACGCCTGCTCGAAAATATAAATGCGTAAATAACAGTCACGAACAGGATTTTGAACCTGCATCTCCTGGAAAACCGGCCCAGATGTTTTACCAATTCAGCCATTGTGGCCATTGTGATAATTGCTCGGATTTGCGAATTTCGATAACAAAATCCTTGATGTTTTGGGTGACGCCAGCGCCAAATTTAATATAATTCCATTGTAACTTTCAGTATCAGAAGGCGTGGCCACTTCTATTGCAGCCAGCGGTGTGACGTCACAAACTCTTAGTGTCCAACCACAACATTCACAAATGGGACACAGCGCTAGTTATGTACAATGTAATATATGCTTTATTATTCGTAATTTATGGCTGTGTTTCGATTGGTTATGAAGAACTGACTATATGCGCCCACGTTTCACATGAAGTAACATTCTATTATAAAAAGAAAGTTAGTGAAGATGTTTAGATATTTGTCCGTCAATCACGCTTAACGACTCAGCCAATTTAAATGAAATTTGACACTGGATTAACACATAGGATACTTTTTATCCTAAAACATTAATAGTAGTAGTAACATTGACCTACCAAAAAATGGACTTCGTGTCCGCGCTCAGAAGTGTCCGAACCAAAAGAGAAACAAAGCGCCAAAAGTGATACAATATCGTTAATGTTTGCAAAGAAAACTCAACACTGTTATAATGGTACAAGATTTCAAATTAGAATGTTGAAGTTTGTGTGTATTAATATAATGTGCTTACGCTTACCTACGTTCTAGGTTGACTAGAGACACCTTTTTCGTGAATTTTGTACTAGACCCGACGTCCATTTTTGTTAGGTCGATGAGTAGTAAGATTCACAAATGACATAACAACTAAATTGGATTTGTAAAAAATTTGGTATACAGATAAAATACGGCCTGGATTAACACAATTAGAGTATTTTAATCCTGATCCTGAGGAAATCATTGTTCCTGTGGGATATGCCTAAACGAATTTTTAGAACAAATTGAGATGCCCGCTCTCGCGAATGCGATGCGAACTGCATGCGAGAGGTTTAGATACCGGCCTCCCGCCCGAGTGTTGTGGGTTCGATTCCCATACAGGGCAACTCTTTGTGTGATCCACAAATGGTTGTTCTGAGTCTAGGTGTACATTGTGTAGTTCAGGGTGTTGTCTTTAAAAAAACGCGGGCAATGCTAGTGTTCTAATAAATATAAGTTCTTAAATAAATAAAGAATTAAGTTTACAAAAGGAAGTGCATTAGAAGTCTGCGCTATGTCTTTGTATCTGATGATCTCCAGATCGTAATTTCTATCACAGCGGCCGGCGTGACCAGACAGGAGCTATGTACACAGGAATTATAGTGCACGATCGAGTGTGTGCGCAAACACTAGTGCACTCCCTGTTCCCTCACTCTCATAGTCCGATGAACCAGCATTCACGAGCCGAGAGGATCAACGGCTTTCCGTGATTAACGAGGGCTTCGTTTAACGAAGCCCCCCATTACTTTTTATTGGCCTGACCCGAAATTCGAACCTGAGACTTCATGATTCGCAATCGCATGCAATACCGCTAAATTATCAAGGCAGGCCTTGTATACCACTGAAGTCCAGTCGTTTTCCAGTTCCAATGGCCCGCCAGTACCCTCTATACAAACATATTAAAAAAAAATCAGATATTTACAGATAGCATGGCGCCGTGTAGAATCGAATTAAGGGATTTGACAGCGAGAATGCAACAGAAATATCAGAAATCGTTAAGGTAATTTTACTCTATGGTAACACTATTATTTTACGTCCCTTTTGAGGATTTTTTCGCGCAGCGGCACATACTTCAGGAAAATTAGGATGTATTATGTACTAGCCTTTGTCTGCAGTGAAGTTTTGGGTTATATCTCCCCGATATTGTAGCGGGATAAAACTTATACCAGCTTTTAAGTATAATCAAGAGCTATCAAACAAAAAAGTTTCTTCAAAATTATTTTAGAAGTTTTTGCGGGATGTGTGATGCAACAAACACAAAAAATATGTTCAAAGACGACTAAAAAAAACCCTAATACAGTAATTTTCTCTCGAATATCTTAAATGTACTTTTTTAGTAATAAAAAGATTGAAGCGCTCCGAGCGTCTCTTCTAGAATCCTCTACAATAATATTTATTATTTTTATTTTACATTTACACTTAATCTTCTAGTAAATACTACCCTTAAGTATGTCTACTTATCACAATCAATAGTATAATGAATTTCGCAGGAGTCACGATGACCCTATGGAGTCCAATGAGGATTCCTTACCGCCATCAGGCTGGCGACCTGGTAACCAACTGCTGGCGTACTTGCATGAACACAAGTAAGTGTGTCAATTATTCCTGCGTTTCTTTTTTGTGTATGGTGGCAGACGAGGCACGGTCCACCTGATGGGAAATGGTAACCGTCGCTCATGGACACAACTACACCGGGAGTATTGTCGAGCCGCTGCTCACCATTTCATTTCACAGTTAGAAATGAAATAATAAACGACTATCTCCTTCTACAACCAAACCACACTGATGTGCTTCATGGCCATCGGAGATGGTGGTGCCAACCCGTTTGGGCCCGATAGCAAGTGAGTACTCCCACTTTGGATCAAGCCTTACCACCAGTAATGCAATGGGTGTTAATTGTTTACTTCCGTTAGTCGCTTTGTACGACAACCTCGGGAAAGGATGGGGTGGTGACACTTGTATTCTTAGTCTGTCGCCACACGGACAAAAAGATTTGCCCAAATACGGGTTGCCAGACTTCACAAGTCTCTCAAGCATGTATGTTTCCTCATGATGTGAGTGTTCCTATTAGCTCTAATTGTATCTATGATTAACCTTTAACGATGACTTTGACTGCACAGATAGCGGAGTGGTTTAGATACCGACCTCCCGTCTGAGTGTTGTGGGTTTGATCCCCATACTGGACAGCTTTTTGTGTAATCCACAAATGGTATTTGAGCCTGGGTGTACTTTGTGTCCGTGAAATTGTATGTTTGTATGTTGTGTCCCCCACGATACAAGGATTATTCCTTAGCGCGTCCCACTGAAGGAATGTAATACAGTTCCGGTGGCCCGCCAATAAAGGCGGAGAGACGGCACACGGTGGGTTTCTTTAGTGGGTCAAGGCCCCACACTACCCTGTTCGTTGCCCCGAACGACGGGGTGTGCGGTAAGGTACATATTTTCTCGCCTTAACAAAAAAAAAGGGTGTAATGTCGAACAGTAACAATAATCCGCCAATACAGACGGAGAGACGGAGAGAGGGTTATTTTAGTGGGTGTAGGCCCTACACTACCCTGCTCGTTGCCCCAGATGACAGGGTGTGCGGTTAGAAATAATTTTGCAACATAAAACGGGCTTATTGCTTGAGGTGGCAGACGAGTCTCAGCCTACTGATGGTAAGTGGTAATAGCTATTCATTGGGTCAGTAAAACAGAATCACAGGTGAACCACTTGCTGTGAAGATCAATTATTCAGCTCTTGAAGAGTAGGATCCATCCATCCATCAGCCTTTCAACGTCCACTGCTGGACATAGGCCTCCCCAAGAGAACGCCACAAAGAGCGGTCCCTTCATGGGGGATAATGCCATAAACGCCACGCTTGGCAGGCGGGTTGGCGATCGCAGTGGATGTTGTTAATACTCGAGGGAGTGCTGCTGCCCATTCCCTCAGTATTCCCTCAGTCGGCTCTTACGACTCCCGTGGGTAGAGAGGGGTGGGACAATTCTAAAGCCGGCTCCACACGGCCAATTTGTTGAAGAGTAGGATATCTTTATAAATACTCCCTTTTTATTTTCTTTCTTTATAATGTAGGGCGAGAGTAAACCAGCTGGTGACACTACCAGCGCAGCGGTCTCTGTTCGGGTCATGTTCAGACGACGGCACCGTGCGACTGTGGGACGCGTCAAGGCTTCAAGGTCACGCACACATTAACAGGTAAGTTCTTTGTATTTTCTAAGTTCTTGCAGACGTGCCACATCCTACATGATGGTCAATGGTAACTCCTTATTACAGAATTAAAGATACTTTGGGTTGCATAGATGCTTAACAATACCATAGCTATCACTCATACGTTGGTTGGTTGGAAGACCGAGATTCACTTACCTAGATAAAATGGGTCATATATTGAAGGATGGTGGAGCCAGTCAGGAGTGTCCGAAACCGGCGAGCGTGTATGAAGAGAATTACGAATGTTGAGAAAGCGAGAGATGTATGCTAGAATATAACCTTTTGGCACTCTCTTCTCTGCCTACCCCGCAAGGGAGACAGGGTGATGATTGGGTTGCATAGTTGCTAACAATACCAAAGTTATCACCCATATGTTGTATACCCCTGGTGAAAGAGGCAGAAGGAAGGATAAGGTGAAGATGAGGAATGGGTTTGGGTCTCTGGCGCTCTCTCTCACCGAATAAAATCAAACGCTAGGAAAATTTGCGATGAATATACGTCATTTTCTATAACAAGCTGGTACTTCCCTCCCTTCAGCAAGATTACCAACCCCGTTGACGATTTATAACTTTTTTTATTTTATTTTTATTGCTAATGATGGCAGATGAGCCACAGCCCACCTGATGGTAAGTGGTAACCGTCGCTCATGGACTCAACTATACCGAGAGTATTGTCGAGCATCTGCGTACCATTTCATTTCTAAGATATGAAATAAAAGAATAAACGGCTATCTTCTGCTACAGCCAAAACAGACTGACGTGCTTCATGACCGGTCACACAGGAGACGGTGGTACCGAACCGTTCGGACGCGACAGCAAGTGATTACTCACACTTGGTACCCAGCGTAGGGCTGGTAATGCAATGGATGATAATTGCTTACTTCCCTTAGTCGCCTTGTACGACACCCACGAGAAAGGATGGGGTGGTGACACTTGTATTCTTAGTCCGTCACCACACGGACAAACTTGGCTCATAATCTCATACCTTAGGTAGTGTTTGGGTGCCAAGTAGGAGTACTCACTTGGTATCGGGCCCGAGCGGGTTGATACCACCATCTCCCGTGTGACCGGCCATGAAGCACATCGTTGCGTTTTGGTTGTAGCAGGAGATAGCCGTTTATTCTTACATTTCATATCTGTGAAATGAAATGGTGAGCAGTGGCTTGATAATACTCTCAGTATAGTTGAGTCCATGAGCGATGGTTACCACTTACCATCAGATGGGTCGAGGCTCGTCTGCCACTAAATGCAATAAAAAAAATAAAAAAATACAATTTTGAAAATCGAACTTGTTTCAGATCAAAGTCTATGTACAACAGAAACGCAGGTCCTGTAGTGTCATTGGCAGCGTGCGAAGGTGGACAGTCTCTCGTCGCGTGCACTCAGGAATCTGTGTTCATTCTGAGGTATGTGTACTGTTTATAACACCTAATAATAATATATAAACTGCCTCGGTGGTGCAGCGATAGTGTGAGCTGATCATGAGGTCGAAGGTTTGATCCTCGGGCGGTGCTATTAAGCTTTTTCGTAAAGAGAAAAATTCTCAGTAGCAGCCAGGAGTTTGGAAATGTGCCTGGTAGACGGCAATAGGCTCGCCCCCTATTACGTGGGACTTAAACATAGCTTGCGAACCGTGGGTGTGTAATACCTACCCCATCGGGGATACAGGTGTGATGCTATGTTTTTGGTTTATGTTTTTTTAATAATAATATTCCATCCATCCATCCATCAGCCTTTCAACGTCTACTGCTAGACATAGGCCTCCCCAAGAGAACAGCGAGCGGTCCTGTCATGGGGGATAATGCCGTAATCGCCACGCTTGGCAGGCGGGGTGGCGATCTCAGTGGATGTTGTTAACACTCGTATTCCCTCAGTCGGCTCTTGCGACTCCCGTGGGTAGAGAGGGGTGGGACAATTCTAAAGCCGGCCCCACACGGCTGTCTCTTGTAATAATATTAATGGACTCCAAACTAATTTCGGTCACAGTTTCAACAGACACTAGCAATTTACGCAGGAGATATAGTGCACAAGTGTGTGCACAAACACAAGTGCACTCTGTTCTCACATTGACATAACCCGATGGGACTGTACTCCGACACGACCATAGAGAGATCTGAGCCCGTAGAATGTAACTCACTAAATCATATCGACATAGTATCGTCTCGCTTGTGATTGGTAGAACAAACGACGCGTGGTGTCGCAATAATCCCTCGGCCAATCACGGTGATCTCTCATCCAATCACAAAAGTGAGATATACCTCCTAACTCCCCTAGCCGTGGGACCAATGACTTAATTTGTTTTCTGAGGCACGACGATGAAACACCGCCAACTGCCTAGCTTCGAGTTGCACTGAAGTTTTCTTAAAAAACCCATTCAGTTTTTGTTGGCTTGAACCGAAATTCGAATCCGAGACCTCATTATCTCAGTCGCACACACTACCCCTAGATTACCGAAGAAGTATTTTATTGGACCTTGTGGTGCAAAAATACATATTAATGTGTACATGATAATGACAAAAAATCTCACCAACGCGACACAATCTTGCGATATTCCGCAAAAATCCGAACACAAATTTGACATGTGTTTCGCCTCTAAACGAGGCATCCTCAGAACCAACAAATAAGTGGCTCTCTCCATCGTATGGTTGTCGCTTTGGTGAGATCTTTTGTCATTATCGGGCATGCTACTCTGCCATTATCACATTCTCTAATTCATTTCCCGCACTCTCACAGATACACTGTGAGAGTGCGGGTTGGCAATCTTAGGTTATTTTGTGTGTGTCCATAAATAACCAGGATTAACAGTACGTGGGTGAGTAGTGGGCTTTACTCCTAAAATATCCAATCTATAATAATAACAATGGACTTCCGCCAAGTGTCGCCTCATTTAATCAACAGTAGGTAAGTTATGTAATTTACCGAGAAGAGTATTTTGTGTTATAAACAAACTTTGTAGGTACCAAATTTATTTTTATAGCTGGCAGACGAGCTACAGTGGGCTGTGCTAATGGTAAGTAATAATCGCCGCTCAAGGACATCAGTACTAAGAATACAGCCATACCGCTGCTCATCATGTCATTTCGTAGTTTGGAAATTAATTCTTTCTTTCTTTCTTTCTTCTTCTAAGTGTCCAAACATACAAATTTTCGCATATATTATTTGTAGGATTTATTTTTAAATTAAATATATTGCACATATATGTCGCCAGGATAGACAGCGGTTCATCTCGCATGAACCTATCACAAGGTCGTCAACTGGAGGGCGACGGAGACGACGCGGCGTGTGTGGCGGCCCCTGCCCAGCACTCGCTTATATCGTACGCAACGCTGCTCGCCACCATCGTGGGCTGGGACCTCAGGGCACCCGGTATTTCTATACGACACTTTTATACCTCTGTAATATCAAGCAGCGATAACCAAGTGGTAAAACTGCAAACACTATGGTGGTCCCGTTCGATCCTTAATCCAAAGTTAAATTTTTCATAAAAATCAGTTTGGCTTCACAAAGAATCGCTACTGATGCGGGTATAGAATAGCTATATACCATCTTTCAAGCCTTGGAAGATTGGGACGATGCGTTAGGTATATTTTGCGATTTGTCTAAGGCATTTGACTGTGTACATTATAAAACCCTCTCATTCAAAAGTTATACCATTACGGAATCAGGAACAGGGCTCTCGAGGTTTTGACTTCTTATTTGAGCAATAGAATTCAAAGGGTCGTTGTTAACGGCGCCTTATCACTTGGTTCTGTCATGACTGTGGGTGTGCCACAGGGCTCCTGTTTGGGACCATTTCTGTTACTACTATGTAGGAGAAGTATTGTCTTGTTTGCAGGTGATAAGAATTAAGATAAAGGAATTTAAAACTCCCAACTTTAGTGAATTTAATAGTTAATTACACATGGTTTAATCTTAACTCTTAGCGGTGCAATAAAAAATAATTATTTAACCCTACTTTAGCAGTTAACTCGGATTTACATAAATTAACTAGAACGCGCAAGTGGCCCTAAGTCATAAAGAAACATGGTTTCTAGAAAAAAACGTATAGATTTTAATTCGCATAGATCTGAGTCGTTGATTAGTAGCATGACGGCAACGATAATGCATTGCTTTGATGAACTTCCGCTGAAGCCCTTTCAAACTGTCTATATAATTTTTATACAGGGGATTCCATATCATAACGGCATATTCCAGTTGATACCTTATGAGTTCTTTGTATAAATGGAGATACTAGTTCTCTTAAAATCCTTGCTGGATCTTATAAGGCACTCGATCGATGTGTTGATGTAAGTGAAACTTTTCAATCAAGCAACACGCCAAGATCTTTTACAGAGGAAACTTTATTAAGGGTTATATGAGAAAAAGTTAGGATAATTACAGTTTGGGATTATCTTGACCATAAAAAAATGAGCTTGAGCTGCACTCCATTCATTAATTTTTAAAGTTTGTTTATGTATGTCATCGTAGTTGCGGCGTTTTTTCATGTCATTTTAGTTATAAGAAATATATATAACGATAAAAAAATGGTGTATTATTAAGTTTTTTTTTTATTGCCAACGGGGGCAGACGAGCAAGCGGCCCACCTGATGGTAAGGGGTAACCGCTGCTCATGGACTTTATCAACACCAGGGGCACAGCCAAGCCGCCGCCTACCGCAACATAAGTGCTCCTTTCAAATCTCGTTTAAAGAGGGACATGTCGTAGCACCGGGGAAACACCGTAGCAGGTAGTTCATACCAGAGCTTACACGTACGTGGTAAAAAAGAACGCTGAAAACGAACTGTCTTTGACGAATTCGTTTCCAGGTGGTGTGGATGAACCCTACCGCAACGTCTCGTGGTTCGGTGGTAAAATGGTGATGTTGGTACCACTTCAAACAGCTCCTCCGAGCACTCCCCATTCTAGAGCCGATAGAGCACACAGAGGGACCCGAAGTCTCTCCGCCACTCCTACGGCTCCAGACCCTCCGTGAGATCGGGATCATCGACAATTCGAATAGCACGCCTTTGCAGGGAGTCAAGTGGGTCGAGTTGGTACTTAGGCGCACCTGCCCAGAGATGTGAGCAGTACTCCATATGCTTGACCTGTGCTTTATATAGCACAAGTCGTTGCCTCGGCGTGAAGTACCGCTTGGTTCTGTTCAGGACGCCTAGTTTTTTACTAGCCAATTTGGTTTTGTCCTCCAAATGACTCCCGAACTGGACTTTGCTAGAGATGTCGATGCCGAGGATCCCAATACTCTTGGAGACCGGGAGAGTTACCCCTTGGAACAGGGGCGCCACGACAAATGCGTCCTTCTTTGCAGTGAACGCGCAAACCTGTGTCTTCGTGGGGTTGAATTGAACTATGTTCTTTTCACCCCATTCCGAGGCCCGCCCAAGAGAGCGCTCGACTTCAGACACAAGTTCGGTCCGTCTCTACTCCAGCATGTTCCGAGGGAGTTTCTGACGGCCGGTATATCGCGCATCACTCGTACTGTCATCCGTATAGCAATGTATATTCTCTATTGAGAGCAAGTCATTTATATGCAGGATGAACAGTGTTGGGGACAGCACCGAGCCTTGTGGTACGCCAGCATACTGCAGCCATCTACAACGACTTTGATGCTCCGACCATCTAGGAAGCTGGCGATCCATTTGCAGAGTCCCTCGGGGATTCCATAAGATGGTAACTTCGATAGAAGGGCCCTATGCCAGACCCTGTCGAACGCCTTCGCGATATCCAGGCTGAATGCCAAAGCTTCACGTCCACCCTCCAAGGCCTCCGCCCAACAGTGGGTAAGATACACGAGAAGATCACCAGCAGACCGACCGTGACGAAAGCCGTATTGGCGATCATTGATCAGCTGGTGATCCTCTAGGTACTGCAAAAGTCGGCGGTTTATGACTTTCTCCAGAATCTTGGAGAGCAGAGATGTCATCGCGATTGGCCTGTAATTCGACGGGTCCGACCGATCACCCCTTTTGGGAATCGGGTGAACATGGGCTACCTTCCACGAAGTAGGAACCCTGCCGGTACTGTATGAGAGACGGTACAGGCGCGTTAGGATGGGGGTCAACTCAGGGGCGCACGTTCGAAGAACCACTGCAGGGATGCCATCCGGCCCGCTCGACTTATGGAAGTCCAGCAGCCTCAGCTCCCTCCTGACCGCACGTTGCGTAATGCGGATTTCAGGCAAGGAGCTTTCACACCGCGGGGTGGTAGGCGGTGTGGCTGCTCCGGCGTCCCAAAGTCGAGTTAGAGGCAAAGAGTTGGCCCAAAAGATCGGCCTTCTCCTTGGCACTTTGGGCTAAATTGCCATCCTGTTTCTGCAGTGCTGGTAGACTAGACTGGCAGAAGTTGCCCTCTGTGCTGCCTTGGCGAGCGACCAGAAAGCACGACTCCCGGCGTGATAGCTTCCGAGCCGCTCGCCAAGTCTGGCAACGTGTTCTGCCTTGGCTTCGGCAATAGCCCTCTTGTTGGACCTGGAAGCAGCATTAAATTTACACTTCTCCTCTTTGGCGTTCGGATCCCGACTTTTCCTGGCCCTATTCCAGACTAGGTATGCGGACTGCTTCTGGCATGCAGCTGTCCTGCAGGCTTTGTTAAACCATGGACGGCTGCGACCGCCGACCGGTACTTTGGTGTTGGGGATGAATAATTTCATTCCCATAGTCACCGTTTCCGTGACGCAGTCCGCACAGATGTCAGGATCCCTAGAGGAGAAGCATAGCTGCTTGCAAGGGTAGGACGCGAGAAACTCGCGGAGTCCATCCCAATCTGCTGACTTATACTCCCAGACTCAGCGAGATCCATTCGCGGGAGAACGATTGGTCCTCGCAACAGGGGCTGTGCAGCGGACCAGGCAGTGATCTGATGATCCCAAAGGAGCATCGACCACCACCCGGTATCCACGTGGATTTGTAGTCAGCAGAAGGTCCAACAAGGAAGGCTCATGGCTCTCAATATCTGGGACACGGGTGGGTTGTGTCACCAGTTGTGAGAAACCATAGGCCGAAACCATATTGAAGAGGTTCCGACCCGGGAGGTCAGTGGTCCGCGATCCCAGCCACTCTTTGTGATGAGCATTGAAATCACCTAAGACCACCATCTCCGCAGATGGATACTGCTCCAATATTTCGTCCGTCCCTCGTTCAACGTTCTCAAAGAGATGAGTTGACCCCGAATCACTGCTATGGGACCAGTACAGGCACGCGTAGGTGCGGGTACTTCCTCCATATTCTACGCGTAGCCACAAAATTGATAGGTCACCATGTTCGAGGCCCCGAAGACGATGACAGCAGACATCACCCCGAACGAACACGCACACCCTGGCTTTACGACGGAAAGAGTGCTCCAGTTCGTAGCCAGGGTATTTAAGGTACGATATTTCGTCCGGGGCGCTTATCTGCGTCTCCGTTAAAAAGAGCAGAGCAGGCCGCGCCGTCTCGAGATGTTGATGGAGGGAGTCGAGATTACTGTGTAGTCCCCTAATGTTGCAAAATTCCACTGTTAATGTGGATGTGGAATCCGCCGTAGAAAGTCTACTCTTTTTATATTTCTTTCCGGCCATGGTTTCTAAGAGTTTTAGGGAGTATGGGAGAGCACGCAATGGGGAGCGACAGTACCCCAGAAACAAAAAGGAGCGGTAGTACCTGGTACAGTGCTAGGTAGTGGGTTTAGTGAGGAGCTGACACGAAGCACGGAAGGGCCCCCGGTGTCCCCCTGCAAGCAACCGTCGGGTCCACTCCGGTCTCCCGCTCCGGCACAACGGCTGCGGTACAGGATTTTCGCCGGTTGGCGGGACAGCCTCCCGAGGTAGGATATCCCCGGGTTCGGGTCCCCTACTGACCGGCAGGTGGCCGGCGGAACTATTTCCACGGGGTCTCCCTGAACCCCGTACCAGCCCCTCACGCCCTTACCAGTCACGATCCAACCACCGTCCATTCCAAGCGCTATCGCAACCCAATGCGTACCAAGGAATGGAGAATGGGATAGGGACGGAAATCTACCGCTACGACCAAAACACACCAAAATGCTTCACGGTCGGTCACACGGCAGACGGTTGTACAGAACCGCTCGGGCCCGCCAACAAGCAAGACTCCTCTCACTAGTTACCAGGCCCTACCACCAATAATGCAGTAGATGACAACTCCTCACTTCCCTTAGTCGCCTTATACGACACCCGCGGGACAGAATGGGGCGGTGACACCTGTATTCTTAGTCCGTCACCACACGGACAACTTTCTTGTCGAGTTATTCTCATGAAAGGTTTCACTACGGTGTCCGGCCGCTTGTGGCGACGAATACATTGAAGAAAAAAAATCGAGTAATTAGTTAATGCTTTCTTTCCTAGTAATAGGTAGCTATCAGTTTATTGTACACAACGGTTTGAAGTCCAAGTACATTTTGTGGTAGACGTGCAGAAACAGCGGATAACTACGCATAAACGCTATAAAGTTCCTCCGAAGCACATAGCTGCTCCTTTAGAATTATCTCTAAACGGTCATTGACTTTACATATAATTTTGACTGACTTACGCTTACATATAATTTTTTACAGGTAACGCTTGGAAGCTTCAAGGTGATCTTAAACAGGGAGTATACACGTGCCTATACGCGGACCCTTGCGGGTACCTGGCGGTGGGCACATCTAGCGGCGCCATCTGCGTCTGGGACTTGAGGTTCCATCTGCCTATCACGTCCGTCAAACATCCTAACTGTGAGTACTATCAATAATATTTGTTCTATCTTGAATTATGACAAAGATAACATAAAAATGTGTATATTTTTTAAAACCACCTAAGGTAAAGGGTTAGTTAGTTAAGGTAAACGTTATTTCGTTAGTTTTGTTTCGGGTGCAAAAAATAATCATTGCAGAACAAATGATTTGTGAAATGTAGAAAAAAATAACTTTAGTGCGAGCGGGAATCGAACCTGCGTCCCTTCCAATCCAGGGAAGTGCTCTAAATAAATAAATAAATAAGCCTTTATTACTGTTTTACATTTTTTTACATATTCTATTTATCACTGACGATCAGTTCCCCAACAACAGCTTGTCCTTCGACAAAGGCCTCTTCTAAAGACTTCCAACTCAATCTGTCTTTTGCAATTCTCATCCACTTCGAACCGGCAACTTTTTTAAATTCATCTTTCCAACGTGTTATTTGTCGTCCCTTACTCCTTTTACAGTCCCTAGGGTACCACTCAGATATTATTTTGGTCCATTTCTCGTTTCTCTCTCTTAACATGTGGCCTGTCCAACTACATTTAAGTATTTTACATACTTTATTTACTTCCTTAAATTTAGTTACATGTTTTATTTTATTTAATCGTATTTTGTCTTTTCTCTTTACTCCAATAGTACTTCTCTCTATCCCATTTTGGCATATCTTTATTTTGTTCTTTAATTTTCCTGTTAGAGCCCATGTTTGAAAATGCACATGTTAAATACCTTTCTTTTGTCCTTAATTGGTATATCGTTATTCTTCATAACTTCACTAAGAGACCAAAATCTTCTCCATGTGTTGGCAATTCTTCTGTCTATTTCTTTATTCATAGTATCTTTAGTAGCTATTAGTTGTCCCAGGTATACATATTCGTCCACATATTCTATTTTCTGCATGTTTACTGTGGTGTTATATATCTGTGAAACGTTAGTCATAATTTTAGTTTTGGATAAGTTCATTGAAAGCCCTGCTATTGCGCTTTGATCCGAGAGTTGCTGTATCATTGTCTCTAATTGTTGTGGATGCTCTGAAAAAAGGACTATATCATCTGCAAAACGTAAGTGATGCAGGTTGTCACCGTTTATATTGAATCCATATTTGTTCCATTCTAGGTTCCTGAATATCATTTCAAGGGCCGCTGAGAATAACTTGGGTGAAATCGGGTCACCCTGCCGTACCCCTCTCTCTATGGGAAATTCCTCCCCTGTTGTTTCCAACTTGATTTGAGCTGTGCCTGTTGAATACACGCTCCTAAGTATTCTCATATACTTTTCTTGTACTACCTGAGTACGCAATGGGAAGTGCTCTAACCGTGATTAATTATTGTTCTTTAAAGTAGCTGAGCATGTCAAGTGCTAAAATACAGAGCAAAAATCCATCCATCCATCCATCAGCCTTTTAAAGTCCACTGCTGGACATAAGCCTCCCCAAGAATGGGGGATAGAGCCGTAATCGCCACGCTTGGCAGGCGGGTTGACGATCGCAGTGAATGTTGTTAATACGCGAAGGAGTGCTGCTGCCCACTCCCTCGGTATTCCCTCAGTCGGCTTTTACGACTCCCATGGGTGAAGAGGGGTGGGACAATTCTAAAGCCGGCCCCACACGGCAAAAATAATCATTGTAAATATTATATATGTATTTATATTATACATTAGTATAAAATCCTTATAATTTAAACCATGGGTCGGCAACCTTTTGGTCGCCAGGGGCCACAGGGGGCTATATAAATGAAAGCGGGCCGCATTTATGTGTAAATAATATATGTATAATATTGGTAATCTGGTACCCTTAGCATAAGAGTTAAGCTTAGTTTGGGACCATAAGAGGTTGTGTGAAATATCCGTGAATATTTATTTATTTGTCATATTACTTAAAATTTAAAGACATTTTATTTTAATTTTATTAAGAGAAATGACGAAAAACAACAAAAAAGTTAAACAAATTAAAAAAAATTGCAAAGTTAACTTTATGCTCGGTGTCATAATGGCGTTTCACGTTATACTCTTTTTGAATAGCTATGGCTTTTTTCGCATATTAAGCGGTTTCCCATTACAATAATTATTAAGTACCTACCATAATTATTTACGTTATAGTTACTTATTATTAAAATGCTAAAAAATACAATCCCGGTACACAGAGGGTAGCTCGCCGACTTAAAACTGTCTAAAAAGTGAAGTACCAACATCTTAGCGCCTAAACTGATACCAATACGAAGTTTGAAACTCTGGAGTCGGCCGCGAACAGCTGTCAGGATTGTGCCTTATGAGTGTAAGAAGGTTAGAAAAACATGGCATAACAGCTTTTAGACCTGCTAAGGGACGACAGCTGCTCGCAAGCCACCGGAGAGAAAGGCTTTTTTTCGCTCGTGATTACAGGCAGTGGACAGTGGAAAATTGGAAGAATGTGCTCTTTGCAGGCGACCGATCGCTAAGTCAACCTGATGGTCGCTAGCGTATTCACAGGCGCAAAAATGAAAGGTTTGCCCCATGTGCAGTATTGGAAACAGTAGGGTATCCAAGTGGCTCAATAACAATTTGGGGTGGCATCACTTCCGAGGCTCGTACGGACTTGGTTATTTTTGAAAGAGGTGGTGTAAATGCAGAAAGATACGTCACGGAGGTTTTAGAACCTCATGTGATGCCATTTCCACCGTTTATTGGGAAACAATTTATGTTATAATTCATAACTAATGATGCGCGGCTAATTATGGCGCTGAGTGTATAGATGAATGAGGTGTATAATGCATATGGGGGTAAACTAGATGTCATGCTGTTGTCAGAGTGGATTAATAATGTAGAATGAACAGAAATAGCGGGTGGTAGTCTTGTACCACGCCGAGATGAATATCACCGAAACTGGAAGTCTGAGATAAGAATATGTAATAAAATTCTCGGAACTCAGGCTTAACTGAAAATTCGCATATCTGTTGCTTATAAACAGTATATAGACTAACTTCAAATGAAATTGAAAGTCGGATCCAGAGCCTTTTGGCAGCATATTAATAATCTAAAAACCATAGGTGGCTTTGAACCTCGGTTAACGTATAAAGGACAAGAACATGTGGGTATAAATGCTGCGCAAGCTTTCTCTAGTTTCTTTGCTAATGCTTTTTGACGTGATAACGTCTTGTAAATCGATGAACGCCGGCAGCACGCACGAAAACGTTTCACGTTCCGAAAAACGTATAGCAACCGATGCATTATTTGATGTTCGCGCCCACAAGAGAGCCATGGGCTGAAGAGCGTCTGCGGGAGGGAGGCGGCCGGCCGCGCTGCTGACCGACCGCCCGACATCACATTCTTCGCCCGAACGCATCCCGGGCAACACGCGTATCTCAATTATTGTATAGCACCATGCGCGATCGTACCATTTTATATGTACCATTCGATTTCTATCAGTATTTTTTTATTTCAAAAAATATATGACGTTATCACGTAAAATTACCGTCTGTAAACCGACTTTACAGACTACCATATAGTTTTTTACTTATTACCCCTTGCCTTGATTACAATAAGCATAATATTATTGATAAAAGTAACTCGGCTAACTTTGTGCAGATCTCGGAGATACTAGATTTAGGTAATATTAGAAAAGAGGATTTAGATAATATTACAATACTAAACTTTTAACTACCGTAAATCTCATCGGTTTTCTCTACCTTGCTATCGAAAAAGCTTTTAATCGTATACACGATTAAAAGCTTTTTCGATTTATATACATAACGGTATCTTTCTATCGAAATTACGTAATCTAGGTTTTTCTACAAAGTATCTTAATTTTTTTGCTAATTATTTAAAAGATCGGCAACAATATGTTCGTCATGGTTACTTCGAATCCTCAAAGTATCACACTTGATCTGGTGTCAGTCAGGGCACAATTTTAGGTCCTTTATTATTTGGGATAATGGTAAATGATATAGAATTGGTGCTTAATCTCTTAGAGATCTCGGAATATTATTTGAAAGAAAGAGAAAGCTTTCTTCGCTTTATATATAAAAAAATGTTTGGATACTATCCTTTCTTGTTTCCAACAAAATTTTTACTTGGTATGTTGAATTTTAATTCTCTTGAAGTGAGACGTAATTACTCACTTCTCACTACTGCCTGTGAAATTATACGTGGCAAATCCTATTGCCCGGAAGTAGTGGCTGAATTGGTTAGACTGTTCCTCCCAGATGTACCAAAACACTTAGACCCCGGAAGCAAAGATTGTTAGCTATACCTCCTGCCCGTACAGTGTCTCATGCCAACTCTCCTTTTATACGTGCACTGACTGTGTTAAATGCACTCTTGGCTACAGCACCTGAGCGTGATGATATATTTGCTGCAAGATGGATTGATGTATGTCGGGCATGTCGGAGTTACTGCGAGATGATGGAGGTTTAAATAATTTACTGTTTGTATATGTCTTTTTATTTTTACTTACTTATCCTCACGCCATCTCCCTTGCGGGGTAAGCAGAGAGAACAGCGTGCTAAAAGGCTCTATTCTTGCATACATCGCTCGCTTCCTCAATATTCATAATTCTCTTCATAGGTACACGCTCGCCGGTTTCGGAGACTCCTTACTCCACCTTCCTTCAATACATGATCGATTTTTCTAGGTAGGTTCCCTGTCTCCCCCTGTACCTACATCCTTTCACTTTCGCATTGTATATCTTCTTAACCATCGCACGTCCGGCATCTTATATATCTTCTTAACCAGTCGCTCGTCTGGCATTCTTTTCACATATCCGGACCATCGGGGCGTTCCCTTTCGCATCTATACACCAATACTCTCTTTCATACCTACTCGCTTTCTTACGGCGTCGTTACGAATACGGTCAGTCAGCCTCACTCCCTAGATTCTCCGCAGAGCTCGCATTTCGACCACATTGATTTTACTATCATGCCCCTTTTTGCATATCCAACTCTCGCTTCCATATAATTACGTTGGAACAAGCACTACGTTGTGTATAGCGACATGTGCCTTCTGGCTGAGGTGATGGCTGCCGAGAAGTTGTCTCAATGCTCCGTTCACTCAATTTCCCGCATTTACTCTTCTCTCTATATCAGTGGCGTACTTTCCATCCCAACTGAATCCACATCCAAAATATACAAATTCATTCACTTGTTCTAGCAAACCATTGCCTATTAATACTCTAACATCAATTCTGGCTTCTTCTCTTTCAAAAACCATTATTTTCGTTTTGCCCACATTCACCCGTAGGCCCCTTTTCTTACAATCTTCAGTCATTACGTCGACTAGGGTTTGCAGGTCAGTCGCGGACTGCCCTAATAAGACCGCATCGTCTGCATATAGCAGAGTTAACCACTAAGTCGCCCATCCAATATTAAATTTATCATTTAATTTTATATTCCTAAAATTATAAATTATTATGGTGATAGAACACTAAAGAAACGTGTGGCTTATGCCCTAAACAGTATACCAGCGGACATAAGATAGGAAAAAGATCCTTTAAAGTTTAAAAATAAACTTAAAATCTATTTGTTAAGTTGGTAAACATGTATAGCTAAGCTTATATATATATATAGGTATTTATATACATAATATAATTATGTTAATAATGTGACTTACCCACAGTCAAACCACTAAACTGGTTTTGTGGTACAATATTTAATTTCAAATGTTGTACCAATTGTATAATAATAAATAATATCAATAATCTGAACTCCCACATTCATTTCATACAACCTTTGTAGACATTTATCCAGATATATGAAAAACAGTCTGGCTGATAGAACATAGCCCTGTTTAACGCCGATATTTACATTATAGCAGGGCGACATTCCATCATCCAGCCGCACACAAGCTCTGCAGTCCATGTAGTTGGACTGCACCGCTTGTAGCAGTCTACTATTAATACCATACTCCGGCAAAATGTCCCAAAGTTCCTTTCGTATAACCGTCAAATGCAGAAAACTGCAAAAAATCCTCTGGCCCACAGCCAGATTCTTCTCCACAATGTTGCGCAGAGAAAACACTTAATCCATGCCTCCCCTTCCACACCTGAAACTTTCTTGTACCTCACACATAAATTTATCAGACACCATCCTCATTCTCCTTTCAATAATCTTACCATATACTTTGGTTGCCAAACTGATCATGCTTATAGCTCTGTAGTTTGTACAGTCATCGTGCCCTTGTTTTTACAGTCATCGTGCCCTTGTTTTTAAACAAGGGCACGATGACTGCGCTTCTCCAGTCCTTGGTAACCATTCCTGTGCTCCGACATAAATTGAGAAGCACCAGGAAGGATTCCCAGACACATGAGCCTCCAAGCTTGATCATCTCAGCAGACACCCATATCAACCACCATTTTTAAAATTTCTAATCGATTATTTTATCATATTAACTTTAGTTTTTATCAATTGTATTTCTATTTATATATATTATAAGAAGAAAAGGCGCGACAATATGTATGTATAATAGTACAATAGGTATTAGAAACTAGATCCCAAACTACACTAAAGCCTGAATGAGACACAGTGAAATGTAGCATTCTTTGGTTAGCGGAGCGCGTGAGGCGTATAGTGAGTAGCGGGTCGGGAGGATGCGTGTGGGCGGCGGGCGCGCGGGACGCGGCGGCGTGGAGCCTGGAGTCCACGCAGCGCACGCACGCGCTGTGGCCCGCGCACAACTCGCCGCAGCCGCTGCACTACACGCCCGCGGTACCTTTATACATTATTCAATTCTAGTTATTTAGGGCGAAAAGTCGTCATTTGCCTACAGATTGAATGCTATCAACTTGGATTGCTTCGAGAAATATTGCAAGTCGAGATCCTGGAAATTCTACCACATTTTTACATAATTTGGGAGATTTTTTTTTATTGCGTATAGTGGCAGACAAGTCACGCCGCGCGCCAACATACTGATCTTCATTTCATTTAACAGATATGAAATAAGAGAATATAAGGCTCCCCTGCTACAACCAAAACACACCTGCTTTATCGCTTTATGGTCGGTCACACGGGATATGGTGGTACCAACCCGCTCAGGCCCAATAGAAAATGAGTATTGGGAGTACTCACTTGGTACCCAGCCCTATCACCAGTGATGCAATGGGTGACAACTGCTTACTTCCCTTAACCGTCTCGTACGACACCCGCGGGTAAAAATGGGATGGTGACACTTATATTCTTGGTCCGTCACCACACGGACAATTATCAACAGCACATTAAGGCGCATTGTTTCTGCGGAATATTGCAAGTCGAGATTCTGGAAATTCTACCACATTTTGACATAATTTGGGAGATTGTTTTTAATAGCTGTGGCGGATAATCTTGACCGTAGAAGCTATTGGCTTTTTCTCCTAAATAACCATTTCAGAAAACAATGGACTTCCGACAAGTGTGGCCTTTTTCGACCATTGATCTAAAGACGGAAAACGTTGTTTAACACTTGTAACAAGACTCCATTTTTATGCGCTCATATTAGACAATCAAAGGTGATTGCGTGGTCTTATTACAACAATCGGGCGACTAAAGAAAGTGTCAATTATTTATTTACAGCTCAGACCACCGCTAACTCTATTGTGTCTACTCTTCTACAGACTGGCCTGGTTGATTTATATATACTCGTAGTGTTCCTTCTCTCGTAGTACCTATTATGTGTCTACTCAATTTCACTTCCTTGGAGGCCTTACGAGACTTGGTAACGAACAAGTTGTGTATTCTACTAAGTGATTCTTATTACAAGAATTTCAAATGATCTTTCATAATCTACAGGCATCGCATTATATAAGCTCTATATATTGCGGAGCGCGCGAAGGGAACCGTTTCGTGGTGACGGGAGGTTCGGATTTACGAATTCGTTATTGGGACCTGGAGCACCCTGAGGACTCCTACGTGCTAGTACACGCGCCCGCAGATCAGCTCAAGTATTCTCCGCCCGCTAAATATAGGTAAGTCATTGTACATACCTACGACTATATTCTACTCGTTATAGTATTTTGATTAACTTTAAAACTGACCAAAATTAGGATTAGATTTTTCTAATGCTAGAGCCTGCCTTATCCCAGCATGAATGGGCTGGCTCGATCGGGAAAGTAGCACCCTTTCATAGAACAACGGTAGGTATTCCTACCGTTTCGTATGTTGAATGAGAGCGCCGGAGGCCCAGATCCCCTCCCTATTATCTTTCCCATCCACTCTTCGTTTTCCTTCCTATACTCGCCTTAGTATCCTATCTATCCATCCATCCATCAGCCTTTCAACGTTCACTGCTGGACATAGACCTCCCCAAGAGAACGCCACAACGAACGGTCCCTTCATGGGGAATAATGCCGTAATCGCCCACCTGGGTTGGCTCGCAGTGGATGTTGTTAATACTGGAGGGAGTGCTGCTGCCCACTCCCCCGGTATTCCCTCAGTCGGCTCTTACGACTCCCGTGGGTAGAGAGCACACGGCCTGTAGTATTTCACGGCCAGTATCCTATCTATCGTCTCCCTATTATCGTTCCTCTCCACCTCCTATCCCTTTCCTTGGAGATTGCAACGCGCAGGTGATGCCTCTGGTGTTGCTAGCGTCTATATAAAAAAATATCCTAACTTACAAATTATTTGTGAAATGTCGAAAAGAGAACTTTAGTGCGAGCGGGAATCGAACCTGCTTCCAATCTGGGGAAGTGCTCTGACCGCGAACCGGATTGGAAGGGACGCAGTTTCGATTCCCGCTCGCGTATAGTTCTCTTGTTCCACATTTCACGTATAATTTGTTCTTTATAGTAGCTGAGCACGTCAAGAGCTAAAATACAGATCAAAAATGTCCTAACTTACTACAAAAATTCTAGGTACTTTTAGTAATTAGTCGTTTTCGTTCGATACACTTTTATTATTAGTCATATTGGTGTGTGCTCCTTGACAAGTATCGAGCCATCTCAAATAGAAACAGGCTAATGTGCCCACATTGTGAATTAAATACTGATCTACAAGCTTTTTACTATGTTTACACAATACTGATACTTTTGTTTCAACTGCCATATCTAATAATAACAAACAGGCAATACATAGGTCTTTATTAATTATAGAAGCCGTATAATAGACGGTACAACGGTAATCCAGGAATGTTGCAAGATGTCTTCATCTCCGCCAACGTCGATCATCGAAGACAATGTATACCGCACAGTGGAGTCACGCTCGTTCTACCACACAGCGCCCATCACAGACCTCGCCGTAGTAGACGGCGCTAAACCTTATCTTGTCAGTTCAGCCGCCGATGGGGTTATCAATGTTTGGAAATAAACGGAAATATCGATAATGTAAGCCTTGTGTTCACTATAGTTGGTCATTTGACAGAATAAGAACTTTCATAATCAACAAAAAATCTAGGTATATATATATCTTTGAATACGAGCGCTTGAGGATTTAATGGCTCTAGAGAGTCTAGAGACTAGCGAGTGTCTCCATTTTTTCCTAATGTTCATTTTGGCCTTGAGGATTTAATGGCTCTAGAGTCTCCGTTTTTTCCATGTTCATTTTGCCCTCAAAAACGGTTACACCCTTTTTATTCGTGTACTTTATAAATACTATTAGGTACCAATTATCCGTGAAATAAACAGGAAGCAGGAGCAGGCCTACCATGAACTCTTAGCTAGCGATTCAATTCCGACGTAATTCAAAATAGGTGTGTTGTATTTCGTACCATATCTAATTGAGCGATCTTGTTTAGGTTGTCAAGTAAGTTCTGGTACGAATTTCAATACAAAGATATGTTTGCGATACAGATTATGTACTGATTCGGCAAAAAACAAAAGATTGCGTCTTTCTCTTGTCTTGTACGAAATTGCGATTTTTGAGTCCTAAACTAGATCGCAATAAGAGATCGTGGTAAGTCTGCTGTTCGCTTTTGAGCTGAAATGGTGATAAGACCATTATGGTCTCGTTGTGTGAATTAAAACTCAAGTATGTATATAAAATCTTATACCAATATATCTGTTCAGCTTATTCCCTTCCAGAATGAAGGCCAACAGTAAAAATGTACCTATATATATAAAACTGTATTATTTAATCAGTCACATTAATATGTGTATATACCTAGTACTAGTGTAAATAAATTACAGTTTATAAGTGCGTAGATAAAGAACATTGCATCACTTACTTGTTATGCCGACTATGATGAAATAATATTATTGTGTTACATTCTCTTCAATAAAACATATGTTAGTGTGTTATTGCTGTAGTGGTTTTACGCGGGAATTTATGCAGTTATAGTAGGTACCTACTTATGTACAGAACATTCAGTTAGCGTAGTGGTAAACTTTCCAGTCAAGTATTTGTGTTCGAGAACAAATATATGTATTCATGTGATCCATTTGGTTATAGTTCCTCATAATAGGGGGATCATAGTATCCCATAGCTTTTTTTTTTTCATTAAAGCTAGCATTTTTGCAGAGTAGGAAGTTCCAAACAGACTGGCTGGTTTGTGGATTACATAATTTATGAGTATCAATATTTTATTGTTTATTTTGTAATTATTTTTAGCTGCAACTACTTTTTAATATTATTTCCGATTTAGTCATAAACAGACTCATGACTACTGTGAAGGCAGATAAAGTCTTCAAAAGTTGGCCGTCTTACGTTTATTACATGGCAAAAAAGTTTTATTTGCCTATAATGCAGTTGCATTAAACGAAAATGTCAATATCATTTTGCAATTTCTATAGAGGATCTCTTTTGTACGTTCTCTTTTTTAAAAGTACATAAATTACTCTATGTACACAGATTTATTGCAGACATTAAAATTAAAAATTGTTCAAGCAAGTATGCACTTTTGCAGTAATATATTTTTAATATCTGTTAGCCTAATTTTGTTTAGCTTATATTATTCTAGTTCCTTTAATAAATAAAATACACTCGTATCTGTGATGTTATCCTGTTTTAACAACAATGATTGTTGCCGATATAAGTTTACGAGTCATAAACATTATTATTGTAAAAAATGTAAACACTTCCTTATTTTAGTAATACCACATCTCTGCGAGATGCTTTATATTTTTCCATAAAATAAAACATTATTATCAAGTTTCCGAAGTCATTTTATTTTACATTACAGCATGTTTGGAACACTTAGCTAATGTCCAAACAGGAATTTCACATGTTTAGTCATTAATAAAGATAAATTTGAGCTTAAATTCCAATCAATTAGCAATTATACAAAATTTACAATAATATCATTTAAATTACTAATAATAGTGAGACACATTTTCAGATATCCCTGTACAAAACTACATTGTGAAAAATAATACAATATTGTACATTTTTATGCTATTTACATAGGCAAAGAGTTCCTATTACATTGATCAACTACAACATAAATCGGACCAAGTTAAGGTAATCTTATTACTAACAGATCAGTCAGCACAGCTGATATATACACAAACTATATGAAGCAAAATACAATGGCTACTAGTAGAGTATGTAAAAAAAAAAAACAGTGGCAAGATTTGGTTATTAATCCTTTGTGATTTTGTACATGAGTAAGATCTGGGATCCTAAAAAATTTGGTTAATAATCTTGCAAAATTCTATAAAAATCTGAATGACTCCGCTGATTGCGCATCCATCCTTGTAGACAGACATTTAAACTAAACCGGGTGTAAATGACATCATACTGATAACTTTAGGCAAAGACGTCACCAAATACTAATAACATACCATTTTTGTCAACAACAACGGGTCTCGAACTTACAAAGTTAGCCATTTTTAGCCGCCATGTAATCATTAACAAGAAAGGTTTTTTCATAGCAGTTTTTGGAGTAAATTGGAGATTAATGGCTTTATTACTTAAATCGAATTTAGATAGAACAATATCATGATTTTATCTTGCATTCAATAAAAAAAATTATAATTTTCTTGAAAAGACCGATGCAAATTTCCTCCACCTGGGGGTTCAAAATCGAGTACTGAACCCATGGATGGATTATTGGTACAATGTCATTTACACCTGGTATAAAACTGAAAGCATATTCATATCATATTTACTATCTAAAAATCACTTATCATTCAAACATTTCACTATAAAAAGTTAAGTTTATGTTTACTTTGCTTTATCACACTATTTCTTCTCATCAGGAATATCTTCTAGAAGCTTCTGTAAATCAATTCCATCAAATTTTGGATTCTGTGCGTTTGATGCATGTGCCAGGAATAGTTCCTTTAAAAACTGTAATTCTTTTGTCAGAGTCTTCACTCTGTCTTCCAACACTTGGTTTTCTGCTTTTAGATTGCTGACTCTTGTGAATGTTTCTTGTGTCTTTTGTTTTGACTTGAAACGGCTCTTTTTTACTGCCTGCAATAAATAAAATTATTTACTTGTCGCATAATTTGGTTTTTGGTATCCTAGACCATAACTTCTGTTTTTACCCTGTGCATAATTATATGCATTACGAGAGACTTTACAAACATACAATTTCATGAATAAAAAGTACACCCAGGCTCAGAACAACTATTTATGGATCACACAAAGAGTTGTCCTATAATTGAACCCACAACACTCAGATGTGAGGCCGGTATCTAAGCCACTCTGCCATCTGTGCAGCCAGTCATATCGAGCCACCATTATGAACTATGACCAGAGTTAGTTTTATTTTGGTAGGAAATTCATGACCAAAAATGGAACAGTATTGGGTTATTCATAGGACAATACAATACTTTTATACAAACATGAATGATTTGTTATTATTAATGGGAGAAACCGTGTTGGCCGTGTGGGGCCGGCTTTAGAATTGTCCCACCCCTCTCCACCCATGGGAGTCGTAAGAGCCGACTGAGGGTACCGGGTGAAGTGGGCAGTAACACTCCCTCGAGTATTAACATTTACGATTACGGCAGTATACCCCCAATTTAGGGAGGCCTATGACCAGCAGTGGACGTCGAAAGGCTGATGGATGGATGGATGGATGGAATGGGAGATAGAGAAACAAGCCCAGATGGATATTATTATTATATATATTGGGTAAAGTATGATGTGAAAAAATAAGCTTTATCCTTTGAATTTTTTTTTATATGTCAGTAATTTTCCGCATTTTACGTAAATGTAGGTAGGTAATAATATAGGTACCTATTGAAAAAATAAGCAAAAAAATTTTAAAGACGTATATGTACTTACCTCATTGTTCCTGTCCCTCTTACGTCTGTAGTCGTCATCTTCCTCATCGACATCACTTACACCTTGTCGACCACGCTTAGGAGGCATTTCGCCAAAGTAGTCCTCGAAATCGTCTAATGTCATCAAACTGATTCACGAACCAAGTTCGTGAACTTTGTTGTACTTAACTTTTTATTTTTCCCCAAATAAATTTGTTAGCACTATTTATAAACGTCAACAAAGGATAATGTTTATAGGGTTTTTTCAGTTACTATGAAATTATGACGCAACTTTTATTGCAGTTTCTCATGTATGTTTGCTTGTACGTCGTCTGACCAGATAATATTCAAAAGTCAGTCCAGATAATATTTAAAGCACTAGAATATTTTTCAACCACTTGCATTTGTTAAAATCAAAATAATAAACTAAGATCTGCTTGGCCACTTTCTTTTTCCGCAAAATAACTGGCAGAGTGGCAAGGGCAAGTTGACAACCATAGAGTAAAGTAATTTGACAACTTAGTGAAGTGCTGAACTGAATTGAATAGACATGGGTTAGATATATCAAAACGTAACTTATATCGGATATGTGTTTAATAACATATCATATCGATATCAAAATCAACATAACCGATATCACAAAAACTTATTAAGATATATCAAAACTGCAACTATGGGAACGTATGAAGTACGAACAAAACGCAAACTTCACTAACGATATGAAATTGAAACTGATATTCGCTATGTCTCTATCTAAGTATTTATTTTTTTACTAGTGCAAAAGAGATGAAGCGAATATGAGTAAGCTTTGGCCATGTTTGCTTCGTTAGTGACGTGCGTGTGTAATATATCTTAAAACTTTTAGCAATAAGGTCTAGTTTCTATTTATTTAGTTATAACAATGAGTCCATAAGTCGGCGGCGGCTACTCGATATTAGTGAGAAACTTACTCTATAAAATATAAAAATAGAACTACAATGCATGGATATAGGGTTGAATTTAAGTTGATACAATAAGGATACATATTGTAAAAGGGCTATAAATATATTGTTGTTGTTTTGAGAGTGCGACTTCGATCTTATTAATATTTTCTAAAGCATGCAGGGAAATCACCTTAATGACATGTAGCTACACTGATAAAATAACTTGAAATATCGAAAGTACTTACATCAATGTACTAACTGTAAAAGTATGAGTTTGAGTTTGTATGGGTTCCCCTTTTAGTTTACTTATCTAAATATCACGCTAACGTGTGCAAAGTGCAAACCATACTGCTGATATCGATATCTGAAAACCGTTTTCGATATCGATATGCAAACTTAATATCGGATACATAACCGTTATAGATTAAAAACGAAAACGCCCATATCTAGAATTGAATGAACTGCGACCTTATTCAATGTCGTTCCTGACAAATTTAGGGTTGCCATATTCTAATTCTAAAATTGCCGGATTTTTAGGGAAATCTATGAAAAATAACGTATATTATAAATAATGAATTTAGAAGGTTATAATAAAAAAAATACAAGTGATGTATGTACTATGCATGTACAGTGGGCAACAGAGATATGTATACAGCCCGGCGAAGGAATATGTACGCTGGGCTGTATACATATCTCTGTTGCTGACTGTACTACTTTTAAAACTTACCTAATTGATTCTTCACCATAAAGGTTTTGAATAGTTTCTAGTACTTCTGATTCTGCCGCATGTAGGTCATACGGTTTTTTGTCTTTCATTTTACGAATCATTTCGTTTGGTACTTGAAATTGTGTACAATTACCGTGATTACGGATTGCTTGTCTGGCTAGAAGAGTTCCATTAATAGTTGGAGTTATTAATTTATTTCGAAGTCTTGTTTTCATATTATTTACTTCGCTAAAGATACGCTCGCAGTCTGCGTTCGAGTGTGGCAGACATAATACAATTAAAGAAAACGATGCTAATATTTTTAGTTTTGTTCCATCACGGATTTTAATTGAAAACTCGTCGGTTTTCTGTGAGTTAATTTCATATAGTGGTAATTTATTTACCTCTTGTAGTACCTATTCTCCACTCATCATCAATTTTTTGGAGATTGTCAGCATTATTGACGACTCGTGGCAACTTTAGCATAAGTGGTAAAATGGATGGACAGACGTTTCTTATTTGATTATTAACTGCTTCTTCAGGTGATAAATATTTTAAAAGTGAAGTAAATCGTCACAGTATGCAAATTTTATGTCTGCATCCTGTGATGATGAAATCTCTGCAGCGAAAGTAAAACTCTTTTAATTGTTCTTTTTTTGCGGATATTTCTGGTTTTGTGTTTCTATCATAATTTTTACCCCCAAATACATTTGTGGGAGAAAATACCGCGTATCTTCTGGGATGTTTGAGCTGATATCATTTTGTTGAACATGATCTCTTTGCATGTAGCACATTAATAATTCTTTGTACGTGACTCTTATGTGTTCATCCAGTTCCACCAATTTTGAGTCTGCGCTTTGAAAATATTCGTTGAGTTTAACAAATTTTGGTAATATCCATTGTAGAAATAAAAAGTAAAGCTTAATAAAATCGTCATGCACCTCATGGTAAATCTTTAGTATATACTCTTTGATGGTATGGTAAACTAATTCTGCAGCTGCAATTTTTTCGTCGAGCCATTTCTGAGTAAAAAATAATCAGTGGGCGCAAGCGATTTTACTACTTGTTTTACAAGGATACAGTTTATATTGGCTTGAATAATTTTAACTATAACCTAGAATACAGACTAAAAGAAGTGTTGCAACTTTAAAAACACATTGACCTCTACTAAAGAAGGATGCTCACTTTCCATACATTCGATGACCTGTCATTATGTTTTTTTGTTAGGCAATGTACAATGATGTTTCGTGTATTAAATTAACTATTGGCATTTCTTAAAACCACTGTGTGAGTATTTTATTATTTCGTAATCTGGAAACAATGTTATAGTGAATATAATATCTGTAGTCTCAAATTCTTAATTAGGGTTTCTAATCTACGACAAAAAACCAATCTTTCGTATCGATTCGAAGCTTAGCCTCTAAGATCGATGTAGGTAAAATATTGAATTCATGAGATCGATCTGTTGACAATTGATCGATTCTCATACAGGGATCTAAAAGATCGATATTTAAAAAAAAATAATAGAGATCGGAATCCCTACTCTCAATATTCTCAGTAGGACCATTACATAAAATCCTTAGCGGATTTGCTATTTCAGACCTCCCTTTGCTGATCTATGGAGCAGGTCTAACCGCAACATGTCGACCCAATAATAACCTTGTGTTATGTTTATAGATAATATACTAATGTAAGAGATTATGTTCCTAGCTATACTAGTTCTAGGGAGTTGGATCTCCCTCCTAACAAAATATGGATGCTTTTTTAATTTTTTAATAGTTAATAAAAGAGTTGGGTGAGGAGGTACCTAACTAAAGTGTGCGGCGACCAATATATTTCACTGAATTTATACCTTTTGAAGACAAGGCCTGAAAAATATACCTAACCGCACACTCCGTCGTTAGAGACAACGAACAGGGTAGTATAGGGCCCTCACCCACTAAATAAATCCACCCTGTATCGTCTCTCCACCTGCAGTGTCGGACAACTGGATCTGTGTGACATTATTTCAGTGGTCCGTCTGCACTCAACTTATACTTACACAAATCTAATAGAAAAGAAGTGAAAATGAAATACATATTTATTCCACACATTTTATTTCATATGAAATCTTCCCTGACTACAATATTGTTCAAAAATGCTACTGGAGCAAATATATTATTATCCCCATTTTTTTTTTTTGCCCATCCAAGGAACCACACCAGAATCATGACGTGCGCACAACAACCCACAGTGCGAAGTCCCACTAGGGAGCTGCAGCAATATTCGCTTATGCCTTCTCTACCGTTAAACCATTATTGATTAAAATATAGACATAATATTGCCAACTGCCGATGTGCCTTGATTTAATTTTTCCCTTCTAATCAATGTATTTTCCCCACTTGTTCTTAAATTCAAATCGTAACAATCTATAATCTCTTTTAATATATTAAAGCGTAAAACATAATAGGCGTTTTAAAAATAGCACATCGTTATTTAACGTTTTTAATAAATAGCCGTTGCGAACACTCCTAGCGGCGACACCGGGGCTAGCGAACGAAAGGTCTACTATCGACCCGCCCCAGCGCCGCACGCACGTTAGGGCGGAACCTCGGTTTTACAATACGAGATCCGCCGCTGCCGCCTACTTCATTTCATGAAACCTATCCTAACGAAACCTATCCAATTCACGAAATGGTTCGCCACGACATGAAGTGACTAATTTTAAGATGTGACCAAGACATTTGGGCGTGAAGATCCGTGCCTTTCAAAGTGTGAGGGATTCTGGCCGTAGTCCATCACGCTGGCCTAGTGCGGGTTGGCAGAATTCAGAAGCCTTCGAGAAAATCTTTCAGGCATAGGTTACTATATAGGCCTACTTGTTTCCCACTAGGCTACCACTACAAACATATATACCTAGGAACCTACTGTTTCTAAGCATATTGAAAAGGAATGTACATGAAATATGCTGTTAATGTTTAACTTCTTGAAAACGAAAAAGAACATTTTTTCTCCTGTCCACCCCTATAATTGCTTTTAGAAATATTCGTCACCACCATCATAGCGTGTAATATAGTGATACCAGTATTTAACTTATTAACCAATGCTAATTGCTAACGTATTAGGTACCCGATGGTTGGTAAAACTAGTATATATGACTTTTTTTTTTCTGTTATCGCTGTGGAAATGCCTTTACGAATCCCCCCGGTCCAACAGGGGGTATGAAGGACTCACCGGGCACTTGGGTCTTAATTGCACCCGGAATACCCACTAAAACCACAGCGGCCCCTTCCACGCCTATTACCGGGGTGCCAGAGGGTCTTCTTTCGACATTCTACTTTGACGCCCCAGGCGGATGGCTTACTGGCCACGCCCTGTCGTCATCAAGGCGGTGGGAGGAGGTGGGCGTAGCGATGCCTTCTCCCCCCTGGTCGCCGCCGGCGGAGCGAGTCGGCGTGGGCTGACGCCTCGCGTTCCCGCTCCGCGGCCTCCTTCCATGCAATTACTACCTCACAAAAGGAGGCAACGGCCTACCAGAACCTGTCACCGCCGAGCATTTGGCTTACTACGGCCGGCAGCGACAGGTCTCCTCAAATTGCCACCGACAGAGCGTGGCGCTGGAGCCCCCAGGCGGGGCATTCCTCCAGCGTGTGCCGCACGTCATCGATTTGTGCGCCACACTCGTGGCATCCGGGGGCTCCTTCTCAACCAATACGATGCAGGTACTTACCGAAACACCCGTGTCCGGCAACAACCGAAAACTGAGGTTACCGTGCCTTCGATTTAACCAGCGATGGAGGTGCGGTGCAACCACCTCTAAAGCCTCCCGTCCTGCTCCGGGGACTCCAGCTCACCCCTTCACCGCCGGATCAACGTCCTTCGGGCCGCTTCTCGTGCTCTGCTATGCTATGCTCCTCTCAAAGAATTCCTCGCCCCTGGCCCGTGCCTCCGCACGAAGCCAGTAGACTTCCGCCAGTGCCTCGGCCTGGAGAGGCCAAGCTGGGTCGCCTGCCAGCAGCGTGGCTGCAGCCCAGGACACCGTACGGTACCCTAATGGCCCTCACCACTATGACCCTCTGCGGGCATCGCAAGAGGGCCCTATTAGGAGCGCTGAGGGCGTTCGCCCAGATCGGGGCACCACACAGTGCCATAGACCGCAGTATACCGCTATAAAGTCGGCGACAGGACGACCCTGGACTTCCAGTATTTGGCAGAAGCTTACCCAAGGCCGCGGCAGAATTAACAAGCCTAGGGGCGAGCTGGGCAAAGTGCGACCCAAAATTCCACTTACCGTCGAGGTGCAGACCCAGATATTTCATCTGAGTCTGCACCGCTACGGCAACCCCCTGCACATACAGGCATGCTCCTCAGGGGGGACCTCGGCGAGGGCCATGGAACAGGAGGGCCTCAGTTTTAGTCAGTGAGACCCTCAGGCCCAACATACCGATCCGGTCAACGACGAGCGCGACTCCGACTTCCGCCGGTCGGACGGCCACCTCGAAGCCGGCCCTCCTCACGGTGACGAGGGTGTCATCTGCATAACAAACGACCCCCATGCCGGGAAGGAGCCGGCCCCGCAGGACCCAGTCGAATCCGACGTTCCACAGGATCGGGCCAAAGACGGATCCCTGTGGAACGCCGCGCTCCACCCGATGGCGGTACAGGCGCCCCTCGCCCCCCTCCCAGAGGTATGACTTACATCAAGTCGATAAATACCTATAGACAACATTTTAGTTACTTTTCATGATATTATGTTATGGTACCTACCTATATGTTTTTTACGATAGCCTTTATTATAAAATAGTTCGTGTTATATCGGCCGCAATAGTGACAGCCCGGAGTCGCTTCCCTCCGACTATGTGCAGATAGCTGCCAAAGCAACAGGGCCCTGACAGCACCTGCACCAGTCGGAAGGTAAGGACTCCGTGCTGTCGCCCTGCCAACTCCTCCAGCACAGGCTGGAGTCTAGAGCACCCCTACGGTCCAGAGACCGGGCCGGGGCGTTTCCAGCCACACCCTCCATCTAGTCATGGCAGCTTGGCGGGTGTCACCCTGCCACCTGGCCACCTCACTGGGCAGGAGACGACCGCCTCCAGCCCGCTCTTGCGACGCCCGCCAATACACCTCAGCGAGCACCTCCGCCTCCAAGTCCCACGGGGGGGCTCCGGCTAACGCGCAGGCCGCCTTGGTCGACCCCGTGCGCTATCCGCGTATGAGTCTGGACGCGACGACTCTTTGTGGTCTCCACTCCGCCCACACAGGTACGACGTACAGCACCATAGACCGGACCACCCCCGCGTAAAGCCGTCGGCACGCATTGTTGGGTCCGCCCATATTCGGCATGAGCCGTACAAGGGCGGACGCTGTGCCGACGAGCTTCGGGGACAGTTGGTGGAAGTGCTCGCGAAAGCGCCACCGTCCGTCCAGCACCAATTTTAGTTACTTACTTAGATTTTGAAACCGTTTGATTGTAAAAAAAACAATTTTTTATTTTTTTTTATTTACGTTGGCTTAAGTCGCCGCCAACCGGTATTTTAAAAATCGTCGAAAATAACTTGGGAGTCTTATTAAACAGCTTTGAATATCATAAAATTATTATGTAGTATTGTAGTGGCCTCCTGACCTCCTGAGAACGGTCCGCAATTACAGGCAGAGTCGGCACACGGGGGGTTTATTTAGATCTGTATTCCTCAGAAGCTCGCATCTTTGTGGACTAATTTCTCATTTCTAATAACTACGGAACGGACGGGTAGACTTCTATTGTGTTGACTTTCACGAAATGTGCTATGGAGAGGGAGAGAGGTACAGAAATCAAAATAATACGGGATCTCTATCCATCCATCCATCAGCCTTTCGAGGTCCACTGCTGAACATAGGCCTCCCCAAGAGAACGCCACAACATGTGTTTCGCTCATATGGGGGATAGTGCCGTAATCGCCACGCTTGGCAGGCGGGTTGGCGATCGCAGTGGATGTTGTTAATACTCGGGATCTCTACGAGGTTAAAAATGTGTAGTCATAGGTAGGTACAAAGATTTGCAGAGAAAAGTTAGTTCCTTTGCTAACTAAGTCGGTTAGTACGGTCCTCTGCAAATAAATTGTAAAAGAAGGCAGTTTAAATAAAACAACATGTTATCAGACCACAATATAATTATTTCTTTATGATAAACATCTAACAATTCCCATTATTTGTGTAAATCTTATTTACTCAAATAATGGAAGCCTCGAATGCTAAACTTTCTAATACTGTAATGCTTACTATTATCAATACATTTTTCACTAGACAGAATAATCAAATTGAATATATTGCATAATCGAGACATAAAAACGCTTAAAACTTTAATATTTGTAATAGCGAAATAACAAAACGTACTTATAGTAAACACGAACGATAAAACTCTATATAAAACATAGCTGTTAACATCTCGATGTTTTTCATATTTATAGGTAAATGAATATAATGTACTTACCTATAAGTAGGTAATCGATAAAGTAAATTGGTAGGTGGATACATTAGAATAAACTAAACTAAATCTATTCTGCATTCTGGAAGTACAAACTAATTATAGAATGAAAAAAACATCTGTATTTAATGTACAAATTATAATTTGTGAATAAGGAAAAAGAGTATTTTAGTACGAGCGGGAATCGAACCTGCGTCCCTTCCTTTCGGGGAAGTGCTCTAATCCATTGAGCTATCGTACCATTTCTAGAAATACCGAATTTCCTCATCACATTTGTCTAGAAATGGTACGATAGCTCAATGGATTAGAGCACTTCCCCGGAAAGGAAGGGACGCAGGTTCGATTCCCGCTCGTACTAAAATACTCTTTTTCCTAATTCACAAATTATAATTTGTACCTTAAGAGTAGCTGAGCATGTCAAGTGCTAAAATATAGATCAAAATATCTGTATTTAATGCTATAGTATCTTTGCTTTATATTAGGCCTAAAACGTGATAAATGCACGCCCGTATAAAACTGATAAAATACCATCAACAGTTATTAGAAAACTAATAGAACTGTCTATTATAATGGTTATTTTCGTAGTTATGAATGAATAAGTTGCGTTTTATTGAAGTTTTATTTATTATTATTATGCTTTATATTTACATAAATTATTAGTACTTTCATATATTGTCATTAGTGTACTATAAAATGATTCTTTTGTTTCGCTATTACGAAAACTACGTATAAAAAAGTCCGTTTTTATAAAATCAAATTACAGGTTTATAGGTACCGTTTAACCGTTTCGAATTTTTTGGCTGTAGCAATTTAAATTGGCTAACAAAATCACGTACCATACAAGTCAGTGCAACTAAGCGTTTGTTTTAATTTTTTGATTAGTTTAATTTATAACCATGACTTTAGAAATAAATTAATTGAATTAAAAAAAACTTTTTTAGAATTAGATAAATGATAATAAAATTTATGATTGGATTGTATGGAAATTTTTTCTATTTGTATATTTTCTTTTTCTTTTTTGATTGTATTTAATTCTTTACGACTAAATGGTGGAAATCCTTTAGTTATGTATGACATTCGGAATATAATTAGCTAAAACTACAACATATGTAATTGTTTGTATCAGTAAATCGCAGTGTAGTAGATTAGTTATTATTATTATTGTTCCATTTTGTGCTCCTCAATCTCAGACGCAGGTAGACTTATCTTATTAAACTAGTGACAATAATAAAAATATACCTACATAAAATATAGTCTTGAAAATATCTATGACAAATCCATAAACAGGAACTTTGCTTATAAGTAATATCTTTTATTAGTTTTGCATTAATCTCTCAGTGGCCCAGCGTTAAAAATACCGAAATATCAAAAAAAACCGCCAATTGGTGTCCTTATATGAAATACCTGCCCCCCAGTGGCGGGAGGGTTTTTTTTTAACTTTCGGGGAAACTGCAAATAAAAAAATTATTAAACCACTTATCTTAGATCTGTAAAAGGTATCGGCTTTGTGAATTGTTCCTTTATTTATAGGCGTAAAGTGCAGAAGATAAAATGAACAATAAACTACGTAATTAAAAAAAACTGACTCAATCTTAAAGACTTAGGTACAGAAAGATTTCCTAAAAAAACTTTATGAATTTCAAAACATTTTAATAAAATTATCTGACTAATCATGAATTAACAGACAAACACCTTTATGTAGATCCGTCTAAATTTCAGAAGTTTTAAAGGCATAACGAAATCCACAAATTAGGTTAGGTATTACCCATCTACATATTGTGTTTTTCAAAAACCTTTAATTGCCAAAGAGATATCTTATATTTGAATAACATTAACATGAAATATAAATACATTTAGTCGTAGTGAGTCGTATAATTAAGAAATCAATCGACTTATAATTAGAGACATCCAAAACTAGCAAACTAGTACCGCTTATTATGTAACAGCAATTGAAGGTGCAACATCACCTAAGGCCGATAAATACAGCTACACCTTTTAATATACATAATAACACCAATGGCCGTAATTCTAAGCTCCACGGGATATTAAATAGAGCTATTCAGTTAGGCCTTTCACAGTCAAGCTTTTCAGATTAATACAAAGTTATCAAGGTGACCCCTGTTAAGGCCTAGATCACAGTTGGTAGGTACTACTAGGTAACTTTAGTGCGTTTAACATACAGTACCTATTTAGTTAGCTGTAAAGAAATATAACGTATTTAGGCTTTCTTAAACACGACATAAGAAAGGAAAATTGTATTGTACGAGATCACATTATTTAAAGTATTAATTACTTATTATTATAATTGCAAATACATTAAATATTCTAATAAAGAATTATTCATTGCTTAAGCCTAAACTTAAGTCATAGTAAATTTGACTTAATCGTCACTACATCGACGTAATGAGCAACATTTGGTTCTCTCATTTGTTATTAAATTATTTATTATTTAATTCTAGATTAGTAACATTTTAACAGTCGATTTTTTGACTTATTCGAACTGTATCGTCTCCTATAAAATATTTAAAAAAAGAAAAGCATATCAATTCGAACTCTTCGTACACAAGTTTTTAACATTTTCTGTTTCATTTTGGCCATTCGAGCTATAATTCTCTTTCAGTGCAATTGTCTGCTAAATTTTTTACGATAGCCGCAAAATAGGATAAGCTGGTGACGCAATTAATTTTTTATAATAATCATATTGACGTCACACACATCGTTTTGATATAAACACTTTATTTCGAACACTACTCATTGTATTTCAAGAACAACTCACAGTTTGACTACTGCAACTCACAACAGTTCGACTACAACTGTATTTCGAACAAAATAATGTATAAGTAAGCAATAATAGATTCTCACTTTAATGTTAGAAGAGTGTTCACTGAGGGGTTTGCATTTGCGTTTTGCGACACTGACAGAGCCATTTGATAATTCGCGCGTTGCGTTCAACAACGCTAGGTGGTTCTGTATTGCGATAGATCTGTTTTTGAATGCCTGGTCCTTGTACCTGTGATTAAAAAACATTAAGTTTATCATCCAATAAAATATAGGTATGAAAAATTGTTGCATCCTGTGCCAATAATTTCGCCTAAAACTTATACCGTGAACGTGCGCTTTAACATTAACAAATAATGTAGGTAATAAGTTTTTGGCATCGAAAGTTTTTATACAGCGTAGAGATATGAATGCCTATAAATTAGTAGTGGCAGATTATTGCTTCTCTCAGCATGAATGGACCGGGGACCACTCTCGCGCCCGAAACCCAAACGTCCTCAGCCCCTCCATATTGTCGTTAAGATCCACTCCCTCATCTCCTCTCTATCATCCTTCCAATTTCTCTGGGGTTGCCAGCGCTAGATAACTAGCCTCCAGTGTTGCTAGCTTATACAAAAAATCACATTTCTCCATGCAACTGAGTAGATATTGTATATTAAAATAAATGATGTTTTACCGTGTAATCAGTAGTAGCAGCTAACTGGTTGCTGTCGACGGTGGAAGCGGACGAGAAGAAAACAGGACTGTCGGGTAGAGCGTCACGTACTAATGCGTCGTACTGGCGGGGTTCCAGCCCGAGGCGTTCGAAGAAATCCTGCAGCCGGCAAGACTCCTCTGTGGGACTGTCTGGAGAATCCTCTCCTTCACATGGTGCTGACGCAGGGCTGCGGCCGTCACTGCGTCTATATCTATATATCAGATATAGAAACATTAATGCGAGATTTTGTGTTATTTTCTACTTTAACAGCATTAAATGACATTCTCTGTCTCACCTATCGGAGATATCTGATTTGGAGCGCAGTATTGGTCGTGGTTTTCGCTGTTTGTATCGCAAACAACGTTGTCGCTTGAAAGTGCCGAGAGGTGACGTGATTTCTTCCGGTTGACATATCTGTTAAAAAGAAGTGTACATTTTCTTGTTATAGCTGAGAACTAGACTTAATGGTAAGTGGAAACTGCTACTGGACTTACAAGGAATATAGCTAATCTTACTGTCTGCATAGACCATCACTTAATTATACTTAGCACATGTAGAAAAATATAGGTACAATGAAAACACCGCAAATTCTTAACAGCAGTTCAATACGGCAAAACTTCAAATGAATTATTGTTAATTCTTATTTTGAAGTGAAAGCACCGATGTGATTTGAAACTCGATGAAATGAAAATCGACTCTAAAAAAAAACGAACATATAGGTACAACTAGTACCTATAGTTGTAGTCTAGTTGTACCTATATGTTCGATAAGATTTAGCCTTTGAGACCGAAGAACCCGGTCAACTTTGGAATGCTGTAATAACGTTTCAAATGAATGAAATAAAAAAAATATAGAGAAAAATTTTCCTCAAAAGACCATCTACAAGATTATTTTTTGTAAAATGTATACAAAAAAGTTATAGAGCAAAAAAGATAACTTTTATAGAAATTTTCTTACTTTTTTGCTTATAACTTCTTTAATTTAAATTTAGGGCAAAAAGTTTTATAAACATATTTGTAGGCAAAGCGATTTGCTACAAATTATGTCTACGAATTTTTTGTAGGACACAGTTACCGAGATATCGCGAAAAAGGTGTTTTCCAAGATGGCGGCCGGGGGACAAGTGCGGCAACCCCACAAACTTGGGGTTATGCTTCTATTGACCCCCACACATGTCCCAAAAATAAAATTGCGTCCTCTAAAAAATGTAAAGCTCATGTAACATTTCAATGGACTATTAGTGAAATAATGTTAAAACCAGACTGACCTGCGCGGTGTTGACGTATTCCTGTTTGTCATCGGCTCGTGTACGAATACGGAGTTCGGCGTATTGGGGCTGTTTGTTCACTAGCTCCGTACTTGGTTCGTGATATCTGAATATATGTTCATTAGTTACAGAGGTGTAGATTTGACCGGAATAATAGTGTCACAATATATTGCTCGAAAGTTGGTAGTGTCAGCTCTAAGGAATAATCCTTGTATCGCGGTAGACTTTAAAAGCATACAGTTTAACGGACACAAAGTACAACTAGATTCAGAACAACCATACCTCCATCCATCCATCCATCAGCCTTTCAACGTCCACTGCTGGACATAGGCCTCCCCAAGAGAACGCCACAACGAGCGGTCCTGTGCCGACCGCATCCAACGGCTCCCCGCAGCTTTGACCAGATCGTCGGTCCATCTGATGGGGGCCCGCCCTACGCTGCGCCGTCCGATACGTGGTCGCCACTCGAGAACCTTTCGTCCCCGACGGTTATCGGTTCGTCGAGCGATGTGGCCTGCCCATTGCCACTTCAGCATGGCAACCTGGCGGGCTATGTCGGTCACTCTCGTTCTCCTACGGATCTCCGTATTACGGATTCGATCACGTAGGGAAACCATACCTATGTGTGCCAAATTTCGTTCGAATATGTTTTGCCCTTTTTGCCTGATTGAGTAATAAACATCAATCACATATCGGTGAAGGTAAACATCGCGAGGGAGCCTGTACGCCTGAGATTTTCTCGATGGCTTGTGAAGTCTATCATCCCGCACTGAGCCAATCCATGCCCAATAGAGGGACAGTAATAATGAGTTTTGAAAAAAATCACAAACTTTCACATTAGTTATAATATTAGTAGAATTATGGCGCATGTCTAATGAAAGTGTAACTTATACATAGGAGCTGTAAAATAAACTAAAGCTCTGTGCCTCCAAACATTGATTAAAAAGTAAAACAGCTTCCCAAAAACTATGAATGCGTCAAACAAAATCAGAAGGATTTTTTTTTCTGTATCGCGGGGGACTTAACGTCTGCTAATACAGGCGCAAAGCGGCACACGGCAAGTTTATTTAGTGAGTGAGGCCCCAAACACAAATCACTGTGTTCGTTGCCTTTAAAAATAAAATTAAAAAAAAGATAATGGGCCAGCGGATTAGGCTGTGCGTTGATATATTCGTCAGTCAGTACTTTGAATTTTATATTACTTACTCGTATATAGAGTAAAATAAAATTCAACATTCTTATCTTATCAAATCTACTATCGATGTATAGATGATGATACCTAGTATACTCCCGCGGATAATCCTTCCGGCCCGCAGTGAGACATTTAAGAGGAGCCTTATAAGTGCATTCGTAGTCTCCGTAATCGTACATCGGTGGTTCATCCTGGAATTGTGGGGGAGGGGCGCTTGCCTGCAACATAACATAAACAATGTGTTATCACAACCACACACTGACTCAAAATATATAAGTGTATATAAGTGTTACAAGAGCCGACTGAGGATAGTCAGTAAATAGTACGAGTATATTGCTAGAGAGCTGTATAATTTGAGATAAAACCAGATCAGTTTTGAATTGGGTATTGAACGTTCCCAGTTGTTGTTGGATACAAAAGATCTAATTAAATATCTACTCATCGAGTACATACATAGCTTTTTCAATTTTAATCAGCTATTTATATAGGTAGACTCGAACGATCGGTAAGATTTATGCTACTCTCTCGACGTTTCAGATGGGTGACCAAATAGCGATACCTATTTGTGAACACTTGGCCTCCTTCATGCTTTGGACGTCACGTTAAGCGAGGGTTCCCGGCTGACAAATAACATCCTAACAGCTGTTACATGGTGTCAGACTATTGAATGAAAATCGAACTCTAATCTTGGTCTGCGGTCGCTAGTTGTCCCGCTAATTAGGTCGTGGAGGCCAGGTTCGTCGCTGCATATTAAATACTGGTGATCAGCTAAAATGGAACAACTCGGAAGCAGACTCTGACATAGTTTGAGAACGGCTAGAGAGATGATTTAAGTAAATGATAGATTTTATCCCCCTATTACTCTCATATCGATCATCTCACGTGCGGTATAGCCTAGCTGTGGCGCGATAACAAATTCATGAGTGCAGTTACTGTCAAATGGTTCGTTAGTTACCATTCTCAATATGTTCTGGATATTGTTGTTACCTGGAAGTGTATCCCAACTCTAGGCGTGTGGTTATAATGATGGTGATGCTGGTGATGTGGGGGCGGGGCTGGCGGGACAGGGGGGCCGTCGGCACCATCTTGGAATTGAGGCGGGGCCGACACGTAACACTCTAGTGATGTGCCATATTCGGATACGTACGAGTTGTAGCGACTGTGGAAGTGACAATTGTATACATTTAAGTATAAATATAGGTAAATAGCAATTTTATTTTGTAAAAACGTAAGTAAATACAACAAAGTGCGAAAGTCGGAAAATCAAAAATGATACTTACAAGCAAGATACACTTCGTACTTTGTGTTTAAATATACTTATGTATTTCTTAAAAATATAGGTTAATAATAACAAGGTAAGCAAACTTCATCATTAGTACTAAAAATACTTAATTCGTTATATAGGTATTTAATTTCCGTGGTTAGCTAATATTAGTTCTGCTCGTCTCCGCGTCGGTGGACCGGCAGCTTTAAAGGTGTGTGTATGAAACTACACAACAAATATTATATAATGTTTCCTTAGAAGCGAGTTACATATTTACCTGGCGTGTTCGTGATCATGCTGCGTGGAGGAGCCGGAGTCGGTCCGCCTGTGTGCATGCGCGTGCACGTGCGCGTGCGCGGGCGCGCTGCGCTGCGTGTAGTGGCCGCTCGAGCCGCCAGAGTCGCGGGCAAATGACGACCCGCATCGACTGCACCAGTATTTATAGGTCAGTTATGGTGACGGACTAATTTCCTGTCTAACTTAAGTAAATGTTAAATTATAATATAGTTTGAAGTATACTTGAAGTGCTGGGTTTTAAATACTAGTAGATATAAACTATAAATTCCGAAAATAGAAAGAGTTTACCACATGTAAATGCTAGATCCCACTATCTCCGCGGGATTCTGGAAGATCAGGATCCCGGAATGGGGGAAGTGATTTCAAGTGTGAAGTGTGTTGATCCCGCCGCACTACACTGAACATGAGCAAATGAGGATAGACGCTATCTCTTGTACGTTGGGCTGATCAGGTGTAAGGAATATACAAACGCGATTCCTCGAGCTCCGGAAAGAGTTTTAGTAGTTCGACGTTACGATTGTTTAGTCGAGAGCTGAACACAACACTACGATTATGTAAAAACGATAATACTGAGGTTGGGGAACAGGCAAGAACAACTATTTGAAAGTAAGTTAGGAAAAAGGCGGAAGAAATAAATCACGCATTCATCGACGTTTTTGTCATCGACGATACAGGTTATATTGGAAGTACCATTTGCTGAAAATCCGTTCTAAGCGCTGTAATTATTTCAGCTTGAACTTACAGTACTCGTACGTATAGCACGTGTCTTAGACAAAGATTTAAGCAAGTATTTACGTGAATTAGGCAAGACACCATGTATCTACCTAAATTACCTCAATATACACAGATAGGTGTTCCGTATGTGTGTGTACGCACATTAAACGCATCACAAAGTATTAATAAGCATATTACCTGTTATAAGATGGATAATTTTCTTCACCAGGGGAAGGATGTTCAGAAAACGCATCACATGACGAAATCAACGATGAATGATTGGATCTGAAACATTTGTTTGCTTTTAAAGACCCCCCAAAGATTATAATTTTTGATGGCAATATTAATCGTATATTTTTTGCGTTAATTTATATACAATTTTTTTCAAATACGCTACAGTATCGGCTGCCCTAATAATAAATAAGTAATACTGAAGTATACTAACCTGGTGCCCTTGGATGAGCAGGAGGCCGTACGTTGATGGGTGGAGTGTCGTCGACGCCGCGGCGACCGGCCTAGTGTATCCGTGTGTCCTGCACCCACGCTGAAACAACATGAAGCTCAGCAAGCTTTGTTCGTCACTGATGGAAAATTATTTATGTCGGCGAGTTGACTATATATGAATATATATACTTATTAGCTATGGAATAATATTAATTTATCTGCAAATGAGGCGTTTAGTTAGATAGTAAACATAACGCGAATGCCACGCGACGTGTAAAATCTCAAACGGTTCCATTTGTTTTGTGATCTGGTGTAGGAATGCAGCCGTTTATAAATTCTAATGCGAATATCCAACCACAAAGGTGGATCCAGGGTGTCATGGGGGTCACGTGCTCGCAGTTTGGTTCTGACACGCATGTCAACTAAATATGATCTATTTTTATTTGTCCGTGTGGTGACGGACTAAGAATACAAGTGTCACCACCCTATCCTGTCCCGCGAGTATTGTATAAGGTGACTAAGGGAAGTGAGTATCGGGCCCGAATGGGTCGGTATCACCGTCTCCAGTGTGACCGGTCATGAAGCTTAATAGTGTGTTTTGGCTCTAGCAGAAGATAGCCGTTTATTCTTTCATTTCACATCTGAAAGATAAAATGGTGCGCAGCGGCTTGACTATACTCTCGGTATAGTTGAGTCCATGAGCGACGGTTACCACTTACCATCAGGTGGGCCGTGGCTCGTCTGCCATCATAAGCAATATAAAAAAAAATCAACATCAAAATTCTACATTATAAACTTACTTTCTTATCTATCTATATCTATATAACTATTATAAAGCTATAACAGAGCTGTGTCTGTACATTTAAGATATTTGAGAAAAAATTACTGTAATAGGCTATATAGGCGTGTCTAAACACAAAACAATTTTTTTTAGAATTTTTGTGTGTTTGTCTGTTTATTTGTGTGTCTGTTTGTTTGTGCGCGCATCACACAAAAACTACTGAACGGATTTTAATGCAACTTTTTTTATTTGAAAGGCCTTGATTAGACTTAAAAACTGGTTACATTTTATCTCGCTACTATAGCGGGAACCTGAAATATAGGTAACCGAAAAACTAGAAAATAATTTAAACTAGAATTTTTTTGGAAGTTATTTAAAATAACTACTAGATGGATTTTGATGCATTTTTTTTTTATTTGAAAGGCCTTGATTTGACTTAAAAACTGGTATACATTTTATCCCGCTACTATATCGGGAACCTGAGATATAACCGAAAAACCAGCTTTTGGCTGCGGCGAAGCCGCTGGCAAAGGCTAGTACTATTATAAAGCTCTAACAGAGTTTCGTCTGTACATTTGAAATATTTGAGAAAAAAATATAGTATTAGGCTATAATATATAGGTGTCTAAACACAAAAACATTTTTATTATAGATTTTTTCTGTTTGTCTGTTTGTTCATTCGCGCATCACGCAAAAACTACTGAACTAATTTTGATGCAACTTCTTTTATTTGGTAGCTCTTGGTTAGACTTAAAACTGCTATACATTTTATCCCGCTACTACCTATATCGGGAACCTGACATATAACCTAAAAACTAGCCTTTGACTGTGGAGAAGCCGCGGGCAAAGGCTAGTTTATAATATTAGTAGATAAATATGCACAAAAGAAGACGCGTCGTCGTGAGGAAACTCTTAACTAAACATTTCCGAGTAGCAGTGAACAAATAGACCATTACTTTGTAATGTCAAACCAACTCAAAAATCTATTACCTCACGCCACCATCTTGCATTCGTGTTAAACGCGCTCATCTAATGCAAGATTCTATAATTACAGATGTATTTCAATTTAAAATACCTAATACATACTTCGTGAGGTCCGCCGTAAGTCTTCGATCTACTACATATCGGTCTTAGAGAAGGTACACTTAAAAAATTAAATGCTAGGAGAGTAATTAGTATATTACGTACTGCTCAGGATAGCACCGCGTTTGCGTATGAAGGTCTGGTAGGGATTTATGACTGTTAATGTTGGAGCAATCTTCCTCCTCACGCATGCTTGGTTGTGAATGGGAGTTCGATCTGAAATACATGAGAGCTACTATTAAATTTGTGTAACTTACTAACAAACTGTTCTGATTTGATCACATAAGGTGGGTTAAGCCTTAAGGGTGAGACGGGTCAATTATTAGGGATGGGACAAGTTCCATGGTCTACTAAAAATGAAGGGAGCCTCTAAATACCTGACATATCTCGGAGCGGAGTGAGCATATTGCGCAGGTGGGCTGATAGCAGCCATAGGATCCGCGGGAGACCCTGATCCGCTTATCACTGGCTCCGGAAGCTGTATGTTCTCGGGACTTGAATGGGAGCTTGCTGGAAATCATATATCTATATAAGTAAAATGATTGAGGTCTTCAATTGGGCGGGTAAAAAACTAGTGGATATATATTTCAATTAGGTTCTATTTCATACACTTCGACCTTATCTAAAAAAAAATATTGCGATATCTTAATTTAATATACTTACAGTAATTAAAAAAAAGTTTTAAGAAAAACGATTATTACCTACAGTTATGTATGTTTTCTGTTAATAAAATAAACAACTGCGGGTATCAGCTAGTTATTATTACAAAATATTTCAAATATATTCTATATATATATCCCTAATAACTGCCTCGGTGGTGTAGCGGTAGTGTATGCGACTGCTAATCATGAGGTCTCGGGTTCGATCCCCGGGTCAGGCAATGTTATTGAGCTTTTTCCTAACAAGAAAAATTCTCAGTAGCAGCCCGGAGTTTGGAAATGTGCCCGGTACACGTCAATAGGCTCGCCCCTATTACGTGGGACTTAAACATAGCTGGCGAGTCGTGGGTGTGTAATACACCTCTGCCTACCCCTTCAGGGAATACAGGCGTGATACTATGTTTTTTTTTTATATATATCCCTAGCTTGCAAAGTGGTTTCAAATCTTTTGCCTGCAATAACTACTGTTGCCGCGGCGTCCATAAAGTTATGGCTTGTGGGAAGCCCCAACGAATTGAAATACCTATGACTTGTAACATTCATTGAAATACCTATGACTTGTAGTATAACTTTACTCGAAAGATATTAACAGAAGCCTTTCTCCACTCAACAGTATCATTAAGACTACAACATAGCAACCGGGAATAATCCATCTATCACGGAGAATTATAAAACATAATAATTAACACAGATACACCAAGGCTATACAACCGAAGTAAGTACATACCGGGTATCAGGAGACCGCTTCCGAAAACGAAGACAGATGATTCTACTAGTGATATTTTCGATGATGGGATAGATTTTTTTTTTTACGATGAAAAAAAGTTATATTTACATTAGTTACACTCTATCATGTTAGTAGAGCTAAATGAAGCGATAATTTCATAAAAATAATATCACTTTAATAACAAAAAAAAAACAGTAATGTATTGCAAAATTTAGAATCAGCTGATAGGTATACCGCGCAGTCGCTACCTATCTGTTTTGTGCTAGCGGGCAACACACTTGCGATCTAGGTAGGTACCTCGCCATTTTCAATTTTCATTTGCATTCAGTAGTTGAATAAATCAAGTAGGTAGGTACCTACGTACTTGGTTCGATTCCTCTCTAGACACATTTACTTACTTAGATAAAATTCTAACAAGGTTACAATTATGATTTTTTATTTTTTTAATACATACATCGTTTAGATATGGTTAATAACATACCATACTTTCACGCCTGTATCCCGAAGGGGTAGGCAGAGGTGTATTTTTCTTGCCATCCACTGTTCGCTATGTTTAAGCCCCGCATACCTAATACATTTGCCATCTCCCGGGCACATTGATTAGCAAACTACAGGCTGCTAGGCAGGTACCGATCTACTGAGAAATTTCTTTGGAAAAAACCCCGAGACCTCCTGACTAGCAGTCGCATTACAAACCGCTACGCCACTTCCAAATTGGAAACATTGGAAGTTCCAATGTAAGTATTCAGTTAGGTAGGTACCTATCTACCTATTAAAAACAATAATGCTAAGTTTCAAAAAATATAGTAGGTATGAAAAAGCTTACCGACCTAGACCAAAGTAGGATTCCTCAGCGTTGACAAAGTCGAGTACCGGGTTCGACTCTTTGAAAGACGAAGAAAGTCACGAGCTTCCCCAAAGCACATTCAAGTATTTCCGTATTCACGAGCACTATAAACGTACGCGTCAGGCATTATTAATACAAAACAATAATAAAAACAAAAAAAACTTGTTAAGAAACACACAACGTAAAAATAAAATAATAACTACAAGAATTAATAAATCGATCAAAGGTACAATTGTATCTAGGTATCACTCGCGCGCACATGCAAGTCAGTGAACACCGTGAACACGGAACTGAACAACTGAGTCAACTGAACTCTCAAAAATTTGCGTTATTAAAATTAATAAGGAATCCCCCCGCACCCACGCCAAAATAAATGCCTACAAAAGCCACGCGTGCGGTGTGACGTGACGTGGTACCTACATTTTCCTTGCCTTCAAAATTAGTTGGTTTCTATCTTCTGATTCAATAACCTCCTACTTTCTCTATTATTCGTTGATATTTGCACATTAAAAAAACACCGCCGATTAAAAAAAACTTTAAAATTCTTTACTTTGTCGGATACCGACAAAGGCGGTTTCTTTTGATGTTACTTTGTCGGTTACCGACAAACGCGGTGTCTGTTGATGTTTTACTAGACTAGTAGGTATCCACCTACTATTTTCGTGTCCCACTGTCCCTATACTCAGCTCAGTTTCATTCCGACTCAGTTCGAGAGCAAACGCGCGTTACGGTTCCATATTATTAGCTTCGATTGTTACTACTTGGTAGTATTTATACTGTTTTGTTAGTTTTAAATTTTGTGTTAAGTTTTTTTGTTACGTTTTGCTGTTTTATTATTTTTGAGTATTTTTTGTATTTAACAATGCCTGCGGCATACGTGTACAGTGCTCGTGAATACGGAAACATGTTGATGTGTTTAGGAGAAGCCCGTGGCAATGCTTCTCTTGCGTTGAGAATTTACCGTGAGACCGCAGCGCCTCAATGGAACAGAGTATCTTAATTTTATAAATGAACAATTAGACGATATTCTAGATAATTTATCGCTGGCTGAATATCGTCGAGCATGGTTCCAGCACGATGGCGCTCCACCGCATGTTACACGCCCTGTCCGCGAGCGTCTTACTGAGCTCTTTCATGACCGCTGGATCGGAAGGCTGGGGCCGCGCGCCTGGCCGCCTCGTTCACCCGATTTAACACCACTGGATTTCTTTTTGTGGGGATATGTGAAAGAAAGAGTGTTTGATCGGGAATGTGACTGTGCTGATGAAATGCGTAGCAGAATAGTGAGCGTGTTTGATAGGTTACGTGCAGAATGTGTTGAGGATCCTACACTAATGCCTCGTATTCACCGGTCGACACAGCGACGGGCCTCGCTTTGTATCGAAATGGATGGAGCACAATTCGAGCACAGACTTTAGACAGGTACGTAAAATGTCTCTGTCTGCTTTAAAGTTTAATAGTGAAATAACAATTGTATTAAAATTCACATGTGTATGTATGTAAAGTGTTGTAGGGGTAGGCATTTTGAAAGTAGTGTTTGTAAATTCCGTATAAAGTCCGTGACAGCGAACAGAGCGAAACCTACTTTGCGACACATGTACCTAACTACAGTTTTAATTTTATTTCGGATCTAGGTCGGTAAGCTTTTTCATACCTACAAATTTTTTTGAAACGCTTAGCCCTATTGTTTTTAATAGGTAGATAGGTACCTACCTAACTGAATACTTACATCTGAAGTGGCGTAGTGGTTTGTAATGAGACTGCTAGTCACGTGGTCTCGGGTTTTTTCCAAAGAAACTTCTCAGTAGATAGGTAAAAAAATGTATTAGGTATGCGGGGCTTAAACATTGCGAACAGGAGATGGCAAGAAAAATACACCTCTGCCTACCCATTCGGGATACGCGGGATAGGCGTGAAAGTATGTTATTAAACATATCTAAACGATGTAAAAAAATAAAAAATCATAACTGTAACCTTGTTAGAATTTGAAAATGGTGGCCGCTAGTACAAAACAGATAGATAGCGACTGCGCGGTATGTACCTATCAGCTGATTCTAAATTTTGCAATACATTACTGTTTTTCTTTTTTTATTAAAATGATATTATTTTTATGTAATTATCGCTTTATTTAGCTCTACTAACATGATAGAGTGTAAATAATGTAAATATAACTATAAAAAATTATGTTTTTTTTTTTCATCGGATTTTTTTTTTCTATTCCATCATCTAAACTGTCACTAGTAGAATCATCTGTCTTCGTATTCGGAAGTGGTCTACTTACACGGTGTATAGTTAATTTTCAACCAGTTTAAAGGTGTATATTGGGAGATAATTAATTGCTAATACATTGCTCATATTTGTTCTATTACTCACGTATTGAATAAGCACTCTTGATCAATACTTCATTCGCCCTCTGACGTGGTATCACAAAGGACTCCGGGAAGAAGACTCTGGCCTCCCCAAAACTCAACGGCTTGTTTATCTTGTCTCTGTGGTCGGGATCGGATTTTTGGGCTTTGGAACCCGAAGTCCCTGATGAAGATGTGCCGGAGTATGTTCCAGAGTTGTGCTGAGAGCGTGGGATGGGGTCCCGTTCGGAGTGGTCTTTTAGTCGTCTCGTTTCTGCGTATATTTTGTGCGCTGCAAAAATAGAAAAAGAGATTGATATCATTAGTCGCATATTTGCTTGAAGACTTAGACATAACATTGGCACACGTTCAAAATACTTTCGGACGAATGGGTGGGGGGGTAGTTATAATCTCTTGGTGCGACAATGAGATAGGGGTCAAGAGGTGGGACAGGGAGTCTAAGAAAACATGACATTCGCAGTTCAACAGCAGTGTACGTGTGGTGACGGACTAAGAACACTAGTGTCACCACCCCATCCTTTTCCGCGGGTGTCGTACAAGGCGACTAAGGGAAGTAAGCAATATATCACCTGTTGCATTACTGGTGTTAGGGCTGGGTACCAAATGAGAGTACTCACTTGCTATCGGGCCCGAACGGGTCGGTACCACCGTCTCCAGTGTGACCGGTCATGAAGCACGTCAGTGTATTTTGGCTGTAGCAGAAGATAGCCGTTTATTCTTTCATTTCGTATCTGAGAAATAATGGTGCGCAGCGGCTTGACAATACCCTCGGTATAGTTGAGTCCATGAGAGATGGTTACCACTTACGTAGCTCGTCTGTCATCATAAGCAATAAAAAAACCACACCTATGAGTTACTTTTTTTAACACAAATTAAAAGAGGGAGAGAGTCTTAGCACATGTAATATTAAAGAGGGGTCGCTAAAGTTGTGATACAGCGTGACATACGTCACGACACAGCGTGAGCAAGAGGGATTGAGTCAACTGAACTCCTACTAAACGGCTGGACCGATTTGAATGATTTTTTTTATATGCGTTTGGGTGGCGCCTTGGATGGTTTAGATTCACATTTGAACCCGGTAGGTGGCGCCACAATAGGATTTCAGGATTTTTTCTTCTATTTATTTGTGAATGTTTGAGTAAGTACCGGGATGGTTTATATTCACATTTGGACCCGGTAGATGGCGCCACGATAGAAATTCAGGATGTTTTTCTTCAATTGTTTTTTAGTGTAAAAAGATATAGGTACCTACACCTATCTAACGAATCCAAACGTATCGCCAATGTTTGGACAGGATAACGTCTGTTGGGTTCACTAGTAGTATATAAGATACTTACAAACAGCAAAAGGTGGTGAGTAAACATTTTCTCTGCTATCAGCGTGCTCCAGTAACCTTCGAAGCGTGTTCTGGAGTCCCTCGCCTGCGCTCACTGCTCGTCTTGCAGAGCCTATGCTGCGGGTAGTGGCATCTGTAAATAGTTGGCAGTCATTGTTAACATGAATTATGTATACCTAAATCAATCGACGTAAAAGAGCGTCTAGGTATGAAAGAGAGTATTGGTGTAAAGATGCGAAAGGGAATGCTCCGATGGTTCGGACATGTGAATGCCGGACGAGCGACTGATTAAAAAGATATAAAATGCGAAAGTGGAAGGATGTAGGTACAGGAGGAGACCGAGACTCACCTACCTAGACCAAATCAGTCATGTATTGAAGGAAGGTGGAGTCAGAGGAGTCTCCGAAACCGGCGAGCGTGTACGAAGAGAATTATGAATGTTGAGGAAGCGAGAGATGTATGCAATAATAGAGCCTCTTGGCACTCTGCCTACCCTGCAAGGTAAATGGCGATGATGGCGTGATGATAAGTTAATTATAACAATCAATTAAAAAGATTAGGTATAGTTTTTAGATCATAACACTAGTATTAAATGCTGAGCATGTCAAGTGTTTAAGATATATCCTACTATTATAAATGTGAAAGATTGTATGTTTGTTACTGAATCAATGCAGAAGAAGTCGCGGGCTACAGCTAGTATAAAAATATCAACAGAGGTACCTAATTATAGTTGTTTCTATTAATATATTCAATACAATTATATTATACTGCCTCGCTACACCACACCATAGCGGTAGTGTATGAGACTGCTAATCATGAGGTCACGGGTTCGATCCCCGGGTCGGGCAATGTTATTGAGCTTTTTCTTAAAAAGAAAAATTCTCAGTAGCAGCCCAGAGTTTGGAAATGTGCCCGGTAGACGTCAATAGGCTCGCCCCCTATTACGTGGGACTTAAACATAGCTCGCGAGTCGTGGGTGTGTAATACACCTCTGCCTACCCTTTCGGGGAATATAGGCGTGATGCTATGTTTGTTTGTTTGTAATACAATTATTTTAACCTGGATTGAGGTTACTTTTTTGTGCCTTTTGGGGTAGAGACACCTGGGGGCCCTGGGGACCTGGCGCTTTTGAAATCCCTTTAGCGGGGAGGCTTGTAGACTCTACATGTGACCAAAATACTCACTTATACATTGGCCAAAGGATTAGGCCTCGCTATCTAGTGAGGTAATGCTGCCAGTATCTTGGGCACGTTGCTGGCACTGGTATGTGACATGAATGAATTTTAGTCCTCTTGGTCTAAGTTCGTTCAAGTGATGATACTAGTTACTATTTATATGTATTATGTTTTTCTTATTATATATCAGCTTCCCGATATAATAGCGGGATATAATGTATACCAGTTTTTATGTCTAATCAAGAGCTATCTAATAAAAAAAGTTGCATCAAAATCTATTCAGTAATTTTTGCGTGATGCGTAAACAAACAAACAGATAAACAGACAAAAATTAAATACATAAATTTTTTTGTGTTTTTTATACACGCATAAATAGCCTAATACAGTAATTTGTTCTGAAATATCTTAAATCTACAGACACAGCTCTGTTACAGTTTTATAATACTTAGTTAGGATTAGTTTAGCTTGTACCTCTATATATTTATTTTAGAAGGAGAACAAAAAATTTAGGTAATCGATTCCGAAATACCTAGCATTCCTTTGAATGTTCATAAAATCATATTGTACGGTTAATTGAACGTAATGTAACATTTTATTGAACATCAATAACAAATTACTAACATATTGCATGCTAAGAACTTGTATTTTCTAAATAATATGCCACAACTTTAAATCTAATTGTCAAATAATGTAATAGCAGAAATCATTTCACAAGTGTGATACTTGTATTTAAAACAAACGCGTGTCTGTGGTGGGACACTGGTGGGTGATTGATGATATGGGCACAGAATAACATGTACTGATATGGGTACATGATAGTACCGGAGATGCTACACGCGATTGTAAGTATCTACTTATATATTTATCAAAACCTCTGCTTGTTATTGCTTGGTATGCTTGTCTCACAGTAATTATTAGTTATTTTATTATTATGTACCTACTTATTTGTTTGTGAGTAACACAAATATATGTGAGAATATACAAATAGCTATATTTAAATTGACCGTTAAATTATAGCTATTTAAAGATTGGTGACCTTTACCTAAGCCATTTTCCTCCTTAGGTACTAATAAACATTGCATAAGCTCCGAAAGTCCGAATACTTATTCAGTGTTTTGTTCCGTTCTTTCAACTGTCATATTAATGACAAAGACAAAACACTGAATAACTATTCAGAGGTTATACAATACAACGTTTATTAGTAAGCCAGTAAGTGTTTTAAGCAAGTTATAAGCTAGGAATAGTACCAAAGATTAAAGTTCTAAAATGTGTTGATGCTGTTGATAGCGTCTGTCGAGTCAATTCTCTTGTGTAAAAAATTTCGTCAACATGCAGGCTGATATTGTGGCTGGTAAACAGGGGACTTAAATTAGGGGAACTTAAATTTGACACACTTCCCGGTTTCCGATTGAGCTGAAATTTTACACGCATCTGTATGGTGACAATGCAATATTATGATAACATGGAGCTGATGGAGCTGGAAGGTGGACATAGGAACTCAATAATAAAACGGCGCAACCCCATCGAGTTTGGGCTCGTACGATTTATGTTGCCGAGTACTTTCTGTCTAGATGGTATCCAGGGTCTGATGATGGTGGCCTGGAAGGTGGCCATGCGAAACTCTGTCATTAAATGGCGCAACTCCATCGAGTTAGGGCTCGTTTGTAAATGTCCTGTTTGAGATGTCCTGACTGGAACTTCAGTCATAGATGATATCCAGGGTCTGATGATGGAGCTGGAAAGTGACCACAGTAACTCTGTAATGAAACGGCGCATCCCCATCGAGTTTGGAATCATTTGATTCGTCTTGACGAGTACTTTGTCTTAAGATCGTATCCAGGGTCTGATGATGGAGCTAGAAGATGGCCACAGGAACTCCATTATAAAACGACGTAACTCCATCGAGTTAGGGCTCGTGTGACATGTCTTGACGGGTAATTTGTCTCTAGATGGTATCCAAGGTCTGACGAAGGAGCTGGAAGATGGCCACAGTAACTCTGCAATGAAACTACGCAACCCTATCGAGTTTATACTCGTTTGATTCGTTATCAGGAGTGCTTTGTCAAGTTATGATCATTTTATTTCTACATAATAATTTCGATGTTTTCACATCTGATAGACGTCCTGCAACGTCTAGTTTTTTTAAACATAGGTTAAGTTATGGTAAGAATGACTTTATGCCATTATAAAGCAACAATAAGTAAACATTTTTGTTGTTTCATCATTAAAAAACTAATATCATCATCATCAACAAACTGAGCAGGAGGATAAATATTAATTTAGTACCGCGCCGGTACTACAAAGTAGGTGCTATAAGTAATGCAATTATCTTTTTTTATTTATTCTACTCCTTGATTTATTCTACTCTTTGATGCAATATGTCAAAGTCAAACTGTCATTAAGGCAAAAGACATGTGTTTCATACAGCCACGATACGTTTTCTATTTTAAATATTTTTTTTAATTTATACTGACACTCATATATTATTTTTATTAGATTTGCATATAGGTTGAATTTTATCAAAATAATGATAACTGCGGACTACTCCAAAAACCAATAAGAATGAATTAGACGGATATCAAGTTTAATATTTTATTGGTCGTTATATTTTTGCCCTAGTCAAAAAACTTGAGAATAATTTAATTATACATATTTTATTCTAAATAGAATTAAGGACTATTAATAGTTACTGTCCATTTCAGGCATTTTTTGGGCATATCCCTTTCACGTCTTTATCCTCAAAGGAATATATAATTAAAGAGATAAAGGGATAATTGTCTGTTTACTATGTTATTTAAAATGAAAAATGTGAACTCACTTTGTGTTTAATGTATAGTGCTAAGCACGTCAAATGCTAAAAATATATATAAAAATATCTAAATAATTATAGGGTTTGCGTCATTATTAGGTAAAAATCTTAATTGTAAAATTAAGTTTACCTGGTCGGTATAATGTATGAAAATACTGCCGACAGATGGCGCAGGCGTCACCCAAAGACGTTAAGTATGAATGTGTTATCGAAATTAGCAGTCAAGAGCAATTGTCACGATGGCTGAATTGGCAAAGCATCTGGACGGTACCCAGGAGATGCAGGTTCATATCCTGCTCGTGACTGTTATTTTCGATTTCACATTTTTCACTTTGTGTTTAAAGTATAGTGCTAAGCATGTCAAATGCTAAAAATATATATAAAATATCTAAATAATTATAGGGTTTGCGTCATTATTAGGTAATAATCTTAATTGTAAAATTAAGTTTACCTGGTCGGTATAATGTATGAAGATACTGCCGACAGATGGCGCAGGCGTCACCCAAAGACGTTAAGTATGAATGTGTTATCGAAATTAGCAGTCAAGAGCAATTGTCACGATGGCTGAATTGGCAAAGCATCTGGGTGGTATCCAGGAGATGCAGGTTCAAATCCTGCTCGTGACTGTTATTTTCGATTTCACATTTTTCACTTTGTGTTTAATGTTTACTATGTTTTATAAGAATCTGGTTTATAGATCAAGGTGCTTAGAACGAAGGTATTTTTTTTTTTATGTGGATCGAACCTAACATAATTGCATAACCCAAAGCGTATTGAGTGCTCTAACGTTGATGATTTTTAAATATACCCCATAAAAATATTTAATTTTTATTACGAAACAGCAATTAACGAGGGACGCAACACGTTGGTACATCCATCCATCCATCCATCAGCGTTTCAACGTCCATTGCTGGACATAGGCCTCCCCAAGAGTACGCCACAACGAGCGGTTCTGTGCCGACCGCATCCAACGGCTCCCCGCAGCTTAGACCAGATCATCGGTCCATCTGGTGGGGGGCCGTCCTACGCTGCGCCATCCGATACGTGGTCGCCACTCGAGAACCTTTCGTCCCCAACGGTTATCGGTTCGTCGAGCGATGTGGCCTGCCCATTGCCACTTCAGCATGGCAACCCGGCGGGCTATGTCGGTCACTCTCGTTCTCCTACGGATCTCCGTATTACGGATTCGATCACGTAGGGAAATACCAAGCATAGCCCGCTCCATGGCTCGCTGAGCGACTTTGAGCCTTGATATGAGGCCAACATTCGGAGACCACGTCTCTGTTCCGTATGTCATCACTGGTAACACACACTGGTCGTAGACCTTCGTTTTCAGACACTGCGGAATATTGGACGAGAAGATCTTCCTTAGCTTCTCGAACGCTGCCCAGCCGAGTTGGATTCGTCGATTGACCTTTTTCTCGAAGTTGTGCCTACCTAATTGCACTGTTTGTCCCAGGTAGACATAATGGTCGGCAACTTCGAGAAGCGCACTCCCGACTAGGACCGGTGCTGAAATGACATGGACATGACACGTAGGTACACTAAGTTAGATTTCTGTTCGCCGCACATTTTATTTGAATCAAAAAAATTTTGATGACGTAATAATTTTTAAAGTATTCCAATATCTTTGCCCGTGAAAATCCGTAGTTTCTGCCTTATAACCCCCCCCCCCCCCCCCCAGAAATAGCCATATGTATATATCAATTTAAGTAGCAGATAGCTTTTCAAAAGTTAAGACGCATTGAGCATATACTTACAAGGGTTGCAACAGGTGTCACTGGTTAATGTGCCAGAGCTGATGAGGTGACAGCCGCCTGCTGCTATCGCCTGACCCAGGCCGCTGCTGACCTAGCAAATAGAGAAAAAATAAATTTGCGATTTTGAATCAAATGTTCCAATATTGAAGATCATACTCAATATTTGAATTTAATATTAATGACGCACAGTTGAAAACAATTAAATCAGAATAATTAATTGCTATAATTTTGCTAATGAAGAAAATATCCAAAATCCTCACCCTCAAAGGTAACTCTTGCTTTCTGTCCAACACAGTCTCCGACTTCACGTAGAACGCCTTGCTTTCGGCAAGAAGTTCCACAGCAGATTTACGTTTATGTTGCTGTGGGGGCGCCATGGACCGTGGGGCTGCCATGCCTTCCTGCCTCTTACGGGGGAGTTTAAAACTCGCAAATAACGAATCTGCCAGCCGTCGCCTGAAATTGGAACATAACAAATTATGTATGACGAATCTCATACATCGGATCCTCGGAGGGGTCATATAGTAGGTGTAGGGTTTGCCAGCCAGGCTCTTCATAGGCCACACACCCTTCTTTCCGTCCCCCCAGGTGTATATGATCTACGTGTAAAATATAAGCCAGGACTGGGCGACGCCCTCAAAATTATGTTGCCAACCGAGTCCTGTAGGCCCAGTCCGATTCTGTTGATAATGGTGGGGTTAAATTATAGAACTATTCTAGAGCTCTAGATTAACCACTGAACTATTCTAGAGCGATAGATTAACCACTGAACTAATGTAACACAGTTCCAGTGGTCCGCCAATACAGACAGAGAGACGGCACACGGCGGGTTTATTTAGTGGATGAGGACCTTGTTCGTTGCCCCGAACGACGGGGTGTGCATATAGGTACATTTCTTCCCGCCTTAACAAAAAAAGGCCTGAAAGCGTAACAAATTAATTAACAAGAAACTCACTTTCGCATAAAATACGAGATAAGTAAGGAGTAGATTATATTTTTACTTAGGAACCTACTTATTGTCGTGTAATTTATTAAAATTATGAAAGTAATAAATAATTTTATAAGAATAAAATAAGATTTTAATTAAAATTACCTCGGTGGAGACTCAAAAGACCTCGAGAAGGAAGCCGAGGCAGCAGCGCCCTCGAACTTCTTCCTGACCTCCTCAACTTTAGACCAGCCGGCTTCTACGTTGAGCCGGCGGTTCAGCGGCAAGGTTTGCGCCACATGATTTGTCAGCTCCTCCCGGGTCCTCTTGACGGACACCTCGGGAATGCTATCGCGTAATCGTATCCCCCGCGCCTCGTGACATCGCTCAATAAACTGCTGCCGCCGTATAGAGAAGGTGGCTGATTGATGACAGTCTTCGTCGTCGTCTAAACACCTGACAAATTTTAACAGAATCTTAATTTATGTGAAATTACATAAAACTATATAACATGAATTTTAATGCTTATTTTTTGATCAACAACGTCTAAAAAACTTCCCTGTTTACTCATTATTTATGTACCTATTTACTTAAACCTGACAGACGTTGTCCTGTCCGAACATTGGCATTTCGTTTGGATAAATTTATTTCAGCTACTAAGGATATTATTTTATAAAAAATGGGGTAGTTGGGTGTGATTTTTTGTTGTATATACTTAACATTAGAATTAATTGATTGTCTTTACATTAGAATTAATTGAAAATTGAAAATAATTTGAATAAATAATTCTGAAACCCTATCGCAGTGTCACCTACCGGGTTCAATTGTAAATATATCATTGAATCCCCTTGGTCCAACTGTTAGTAAGAGATCAATTACTTAGACATGGACGGAAGATTTTATATAGGTATGAAGATAAGACAAAAGAAATAATAAATACGTTTTAGCAGTGGTGGATTTACCAGTAGGCTGAGTAGGCTAGAGCCTAGGGCGGCAGATTTTAGGGGGCGGCAAAATAGGCACCGTCTCGAATTTACACACACAACAAAAGAAAAGACATCCGGACAGTTAATACGAGTAAGTCTGTCTTCGTTCCTGCGAAAACAGAATTTGGAAAACATTTATCCAAACTTGGGTACCTATAGCAGTTCGCAGGGCCAGCAGCGAGAAATTGTTCGGGTGAGAAAAAGTTTTATCAGCGTGTGAGAACTAAAATCATTCTTTTTATTTGTTTAGGCAGAAAAAATCTACCTAACCGCATACCTCATAGTTTAGGACAACGACAAGGGAAGTCACTCACTAAATAAACCAGCTGTGTGATGTCTCTCCACCTGTTCTGGAGGATCACTGGAACTGCGTGACATTACTCCAGTGGTCCACTGGTGGAATACCCTTTCGGGACCTACTCTATACTGAGCGGCACTTCTGCGTCGCATTTTTGAGGGAGACCTTGCAGGTGGCGGACGTTTCCCGGTCCATCCACCTGCGGGCTCAACTAGCGTGGCATCAGGCGCACATACTCGCGCCTGTGGTTTGGGTCAGCGGAAGAATCGTCCTCCCTGGCCTTCTTCACCGTTTGAGACCAAAATAATGTCATCTTGGACATCCTGGCATCGACCGCTGTCCAAATCCAATCGCTACAGCCATAGTAAAAGGAAACAAGTACGGTAACTCAGACCCCATGCGCGCGATAATTACCTAAGCACGCAGGGCTGGTCACTGTTAGTTTATTCAATCGTCATAAATACAGAGCTAGCGCCGGGGTCCCACAAAGTTCCGTCCTCTCACTGATCCTCTTCTCACTGTACACCAGCGACATACCTCAGCATCGGCAAGTGCAGACAGCACTTTTTGCAGACGTTACAGCTATCTATTTTTCAGGGATTAACCCTCTCACAGTGCATAGGAAACTCTAATCCGCGGCCACTGCCCTCAGTACGTGGTTTAGCAAGTGGAGAATAGAGATCAACCCCGAGAAGAGCCGGGCGGTCATGTTTCATAGGAGACTACCCCGACTGTATCCCCCGGAGGAGATCAAACAGATTAGCATCTTTGGTAAACCTATTCCTTGGAGTAGGCGAGCCAAGTACTTAGGTGTTATTCTAGATAACAGACTCACATTCGCCCGACACATTCAGGTGGCAGGCTCTCTCGCAGCCTTTGTTACGGGGCGTTTGCACTTTCTGTTAAACTCTAGGTATAAACTCTCACTTAGGAATAATGTCAGACTCTACACTGCCTGCATACGCCCTATTATGACGTACGCCAGTCTAGTATTTTCACACGCCAAGGCACACAGGATCCATAGATTACAAACACTACAGAATAGCTTCATGCGCAGAGCCACGGATGCACCTTGGTTCATACGCAATGTCAACCTCCACATAGACTTGCAATTGCCTACCATCAAGCAATTTATGAAACAGTGTTCTTGTAGTTTCTTTGACTCCGCCATTACTCACGCCAACCTTCTTATGGTTGAGGCGGCTAGGTACAAACCATCTTATACATCGCGCGTACGCAGACCGCGACATAGCCTCGACGAAGTCGACGACGAAATAACGCACGCTCAGAACAGAGCATACACAGCTCGCGCAGCTACTACAAGTAATTTATCCACGGTTTCGTCCCCGGCGACGAGGGCGAAAGACGTATCGCGTCAAATCATAAACGTGGGAAATCCCACTTTGCCAGCAACGGCCCAGCCGAAGTTCTTACCCCACAGGGGGTGCCCTCGGGTAGCGTTATTTAAATGTTGGGTTGAGAGCCCTCTGCGCTCACCAATTGTCCGGATAAGGTTGTCATAGCCATCTGAGGCTAACAACCAAAGTCACACACACAAAAAAATAATACGGCAATGCGTACGAAACGACGGTGCAGCCTAGACGGGCGCACCTTTAGCAGTTTTAAATTTTGTTATTGGGTGCGTGCGGCAACTCGTAGGCACTGGCACGCACACATGCAAACCGTGCTCGGTTCATTTGTATGAAGATAACTTACTTCTTTCCTTATACTATGCTACAGCGCATCGAGCTGACGACGCTCGGCAGCGAGAGGTCCCTTCTTGTTACCGCGCCGTGTCCTCGTCGCAGTCGCAATGTCGGAGTCGCTTCCCTTCTTGCAACTATGTGCAACTGCACCAGTCAGAAAGTAGGGAATCCGTGCCGTCACCCCGCCCAGTCCTCCAGCACTGACTGAAGTGCCCCCGATTTATAAAATCACGCAAAAAGATAATATAACTTTCATTGCTATTAAGCTATGAAAGTTTTATATTATCTTTTCAATTATGATTTCTACCAGATAATTTAATAGGGATATTGTTCGTATTGTTTTTAACTTGAAGTGCAATTAAAAATATAATGTTTGCTGAATGTACATTACATAAAATAGGGGTAAAGCTGGTGTTATAAGGACGATATATACGACGATGCCATACTCATAAAGTTGCAATTATAGATTAACAAAAAAAATACTGTGAACTATGGTATCGAATTTCAAAGGTTAGTAGGGGCGGCAAAATTTGAATAGCCTCCGGGCGGCAAATTCGTAAATCCGCCACTGCGTTTTAGTATAAATGAAAAACGGATCGTTGCCCAGTTAAACATCCCCTATCACGCAAGACACTACGACAATCATATTCTGCAGAAGTAAAAAGTTTTTTTTTATTTAAAACAACACAAACGATGTCTTTGTTTCCAACTTTGCTAACAGTTAACAGTTTATGTAAAAAATAAGTGCTGCAGAGACATTGCGTGAGACACGGATTTTTGCATTAGTATGTCGCATGACTGCTATATGACCTTACCGGCGCTTTAGTTTCTTTTACTTACTTATCATCACGCTATCTCCCTTGCAGGGTAGGTAGAGAGAACAGAGTGCCAAGAGGCTCTCTTCTCTATTCTTTCAAACATCTCTCGCTTCCTCGATATTCGTAATTCTTACACGTTTGCCGGTTTTGGAGACTCTGGACTCCACCTTCCTTAATACATGGCCGATTTGGTCTAGATGAGTTTCGGTCTCCCACTGTACCTACACCCTTCCATTTTCGGGGGTTACGAGGTTTTGAGTAGGTCAGTAACTTACTCAAAACCTCGTAACCAATTTTCTCGTACACCTACTGTGCTCAATGAATAATATCACAATCTATAACATAATTTTATAGAAGAGGCGCATGATAAAGCTGTTTCTAATTTATTTGTGTTTTTAAATGGTATGGACCTTGATTGCATGTTTTACTCTAAAAAGATGCATTGGATTTTACGCTACGATAAAGTCTTTTAAAGTACGCTGTTTTAATAAAAAACATAATATATCAGTTATTCCGTAAAGATACCTGTTAGCTTTAGAAGTAGGTATACTAAAATATATTAGAACTTGGTATACCTAGCTGGTATGGCGAGGTGAGAGCGACACGGCTGGTAACAGGACAGGGCGGCCATGTCTGCGCTGCCGAGGGGCGCGAGGGATGCGGCCGACTTCCTCGCTGACCATCATTCGCACACCCACCCACACGACACACCGCTGCTACTCGTTATACCTGAAACAACACACCATATTTATAATATTGGTTGAGATGAATTTAAGAGTTATTACATTCATAAATCATAGCCTAGTTTTAATCATAAACAAGGACTGCAAAATCCGTGGTAGTAATTCTATCCCCAGTCCAATATGCCGGCGGGGCACCTTAGCGGGGCCTCGTGGCGTAGTCAGTAGTGTATGAGTAGTGTAACCGACTTCCGTGCAAGAGGTCGTGGGTTCGATTCCCAATCAGGACAATTATTTGTGTGATGAACACGGATATTTGTACTGCGTCTGTTTTCTATCTATTATTATATAAGTATGTTACAAAAAAAAGTAATATTATGTATTATCCGTAATCTGGTACCCATAGCACAAGCGTTAAGCTTAGTTCGGGACCAGAGGACGTTGTGTGAAATGTCCGTGAATATTTATTTATTTATCGAACTTCTGACTGTTCGAGATTCCTCATTGTAGATGTGTGTATTTGTTTACAAGCTATCATTGCTCGGTGAAGGAAAACATCGTCCAGTGTTTTTATTTTTATAAAAGACAACACCCTGCACTAAGGAATAATCCTTGTATGGCGGGGGACTTTAGAAAGCCATAAACAATTTTTGTGGTTCACACAAAGAGTCGTCCTGTGTGGGAATCAAACCCACTATACTCGGGCAAGATCTAAACCTCTCCGCCATCTGTGCAGTTTTACGGCATGAAAATGTAAAAAAACTGCATTTAGATAATCCTAATATTAGTAAGGACAATAATTATTTTCTACTTTTTCGTTCAACTAGCAGATAAAGCGTGTTTATTTTAGTTTTTAGAAACTGCCTCGGTGGTGCAGCGGTAGTGTAAGCGACTGCTGATCATGAGGTCTCGGGTTCGATCCCCGGGTCGGGCAGTTACTGAGATTTTTCGTAAAAAAAAAAAAATAAGAAAAATTCTCAGTAGCAGCCCGGAGTTTGGAAATGTGCCCGGTAGACGTCAATAGGCTCGCCCCCTATTACTTGGGACTTAAACATAGCTGGCGAGTCGTGGGTGTGTAATACACCTCTGCCTACCCCTTCGGGGAATACAGGCGTGATGCCATGTTTTTGATTTTTTTTTGTATTATTTTAGTTTTTAATAATTTCTGTGATGCAGATACAAAGACATAATAATTAAATGTAGATCGCAGCTATTAATCAATTTTGATCCATCGATGGACTTGATACGATGATAGCGATTCTGACTAGAACTCGGCGCTGCATGATTGATGTATTAAAAAGAGAAGAGCCACAGTTAGGCACTAAAAGTGTCCACTATAAATGAGTGCAGATTACCCTTTCCTGCACTCATTTTGGTTAGTGTTGATTCGAAGCGCGAGCAGCTGCAACGCCAGCGATGTATCAACATGCCTAATAATATCTACTAAAAACTCTTTTGGCAAACTCATTGACTGTCTCTATTTCTCTTGTTCTTTCTGATTAGTGCCATTACACTCACGCACGCAGTTAAAAGTTATTACTATTTTATAAAATGAATGCGAAATGAATGCTATAAGTACATTTAAGTAAGATTATGTATACAACTTTTGCCACGATTTCTAAACATAATTGTATCCACATTTGTATCCTTAATTTATAGATCAATGGCACTGCAGGTACCGTATCTAATCTCCAGTTTTATGATACTTGACGACGCTAATTTAATAATCCACCTACTGTTTGACCGCAATAAATAGATAAGATTAAACTTATTTCTAAACAAAGCTACTAAATCTAGTTTATAAAGTATTTATAGTCACATTTACAAAATATCGCTGGCTGAGACGTCATTGGACAAATATTGGAACAAAAACAACTGTCAGTACTTTCTCTGCATGACGAGGCTAAGTTAGGTAAGCGTTTTTTTAAGGTTCTCATACAATCATAGAGAAAATTAGAAGACATGATTGAGAAGTCAGATTAAATAATATATATATATTTACCTTTATACCGTTACTTGTCAAAAAAAAACAAGATGGCGGCTGCGGACCTGTACCTACGCTAAAGTGTAGAGGAGGTGAGAGAAATACAATTTATGGACCTGGAACTTTATTAAATTGCATAGACAACGAGCTGTATGGATTTCCACAGGATAGGCACAATATAAATAGGTATATTTTGTGGGATAGGTCGGGAGATACTTGTGATAAGTGAGTGAATGTAACTTAGCTAGGCTCACAAGTTACGTTAGCGTTCTATTAATTTAGTCATTAGACATTTTCCAAATGAGTTTATTTATTTCTTTATAATATAATAGAAAAAAAAAGATCTAAGCTTACAGAACTTTAACTAAATTAAGTATATACAACTAAAATTAACATAAAATATAAATTAAATATATTAATTTTGCAATTAAAATTCATACTATTTGATGGCACGATTTTTTTTACATTTATGATCTATTTTTTTTAGCATTTGACATGCTTCCGCCACTTGTGAAAGTAAGTACAAATTATTTGCGAATAAGGAAAATCGCGCCATCAAATAGTATGAATTTTAATTGCAAAATTAAACTTACTATATCGGTTTAATGCATGTAAATGCTTCCGATAGATGGCGTTGGTCGTAAAGACAAATGTGATAAGGAGATTGAGATGGTCGAAAGACCTGTACTATAGGTCAGAGTGGCTTAGAGCACTTCCCCGGATTGGAAAAGACGCGGGTTTAAGGAAAAAGAGATTTTTTGTACTAGCGGGAATCGAACATGTAAATGCTTCCGATAGATGGCGTTGGTCGTAAAGACAAATGTGAAGGAGATTGGGATGGTCGAAAGACCTGTACTATAGCTCAGTGGCTTAGAGCACTTCCCCGGATTGGAAAAGACGCGGGTTTAAGGAAAAAGAGATTTTTTGTACTAGCGGGAATCGAACATGTAAATGCGTCTGATAGATTGCGTTGGTCGTAAAGACAAATGTGATAAGGAGATTGGGATGGTCGAAAGACCTGTACTATAGCTCAGTGGCTTAGAGCACTTCCCCGGATTGGAAAAGACGCGGGTTCGATTCCCGCTAGAACAAAAAATCTCTTTTTCCTTATTCGCAAATAATTTATGCTATAAATAAAAATTTATAACTATAGATAAATCTACAGATAAGATAGATGAACGAACGTTAGACCGAGTGGACTATAGTACGTTCAAGCGACAATCTACAGGCATCATTCCTAAAATGCTGGCAGCATTACCTCGCTGGATGGCGAAGCTTAACCTTCAGGCGAGATATAGCCCAGAATTTCAGTGACCTGTCGACTCCACAAGACATCCCGCCAAATCCTTATATTTAGTCATTATTTTAGACATTCTCCATACGAAGACTACACTAAAGAGTGTTTAAGTTATCATTAAAAGTATCTAAGTGCGGCAGTCTTCGATCATCAATACTAACAAGATACAGTGTCCCGAACAAAATCAAGCTAAAAACTGTCCGTATGAATATATACAGCTACATCTGTTTACAAACGAACTGAGACAAAGGTTTGAAAGAGTTTTAAGTTCAACCTAATTACGATCATGGCACTTATCACAGTAATAAAGTCACAAATCTTTAAAATATTATCTTACATTTACGGTCATTCGTCACAAAAAACGAGCAAAGCAATAATTTAAAAGTGAAAAATAATTTATAAAAGCAATAATATAAAAATAATTTAAAGGCACTTAAAAGTGAAAAGACAAATAACATTTACTGTGTAATCAAGCTGAAACAGCAACAAATAAACTAACCAAAATAAGAGCTCACTTCTCAAGTGCGCTCTTATTTACCGAGACGTATTTTTCGGGTCGACGCGAAATCTATTGCATTTTTGATCGAAGGCGGCAGTCAAACACTATGTCTACCACTAAACCTAATCCCACATTTTAGCTCGATCACGCAACAACAAATAAACGGATAAAGACCGGTAAATACTACTCTGTCAAGAAAGTACCGGAAAAAGATCAATAATACACAACATTTTTGTTATTCATCCAAATTTATTTTATCACCTTCAAAGTATGCTCCTTCAGAAACGATAGACTTATGCCAACGAATAATCCAATCATCAAAACATTTTTTAAACGCTGTTTCCGGAATTGAGTTCAGTTCTCGCCGCGAATTCTCCTTTATGTCTTGTACCGATTGAAAACGGGAGCCACGAAGTGGTAATTTGAGTTTATGAAAAAGAAAGAAGTCGGCTCCACTGGAGCCATATCTGGTGAATATGGTGGTTGCTCGATGGTATTTGTTGAGTGTTTGGACAGCAATTCATTCGCAATGATGGCCTTGTGCGAAGGCGCATTATCGTGGTGCAAAATCCAAGAATTTTCTTTCCACAAATCAGGCCCTTTTCGTCGAATTTGCTCTCTTAAATGCCGCATAATGCTCAAATAATATTCTCTTTATTGACCGTTTGACCTTCTGGTAAGAATTCCGAGTACACAACACCGTGACAGTCAAAGAAAACAGTCAACATGACTTTGACTTTTGATTGACTTTGGCGTGGTTTTTTCGGTTTCGGTTCAGTTGGAAGTCGCCACTCCGAAGCTTGTTGACTAGTTTGCATGTCAAACTCGTAAACCCATGTCTCCTCATCAGTAACAATGCGCTTCATGAATGTTGGGTCGGAATTGACTCGTTCTAGCATGTCCTCAGCGACTCTCATGCGATTGAGTTTTTGGAGAAAATTCAGGTCTTTTGGGACTAGCCGAGCGGAAACATGTTTCATACTCAAGTGATTATTTAAAATGGTACGGATCGACTCGTGAGACACAGAAAGTTCGGCGGCTATCTCTCTCAAAGTTGAATGAGGATTTTAAGTCACTATTTCCTTCACTTTTGCAATGTTAACTTCAGTTGTAGACGTTGATGGCCTACCAGAGCGAGACAAATCTTCCATCACATCTCGACCGCTTTTAAACGCTTTGTACCACCAAAGCACGTGTTTTTGATAAAGTCGATTCACCGTAAGCCTTCTGTAACATTTTCAGTGACTCCGAACACGAAATTCCATTGGCGATGCAAAATTTAAGACAAACTCTTTGTTCGATGTTTTTGTCCATTATGAAATTCGCAATACACACTAGATATGATATACCTAACTAAAAACAGCACTGTATTTAATATAAATAACAGATGCAACTCAAACTCCGCGCCAAAATGGATAACAGTTGTGCCAATCTAACAACAACAAAAAATAAAACAAAAATTTGAATTTGAAACCATAAACAAATCATCCATTCCCAATACTTTCTTGACTGAATATATATAGCTCGACAACCATATCCACTGCCTCCAGTGAGCGACTGGTGATCAAGAGGTCTCGGGTTCGATCCCCGAATCGGCCTGTTTTTTATAAAAAGAAAACTTTTCAGTAGGAGCCCTGAGTTTGGAAAATATATGCCCGATAGACGGCAACAGGCTCGCCTCGACATAGTCGGCGAACCGGGCATGTGTCAATTGTGTCATACTATGATTAGGTATATAAACTTGTTTTTTTAAAATTATGGAATTAGTACTGAAGTATATCACTAGATGGAGACGCATTTTACTACAGTTATTTATTGTACTTATTACGGGTCAAGGTAATAGGTAAGGTATTTCTCAACGTACTGAATTATGAACTTAGACGAAGTCGTGGGTAGAAGCTAGGTAGGTATATGTATATTGGCTTAATACTATTGAAATAATTCCCTAAATTTATCCATGGCAACTATAATTCATAATAACATTGCTCGTCCAATTTGCGGCACATTCATCGCACGCACAAATTGAGGTGGTCTATACATGCCAAACGGTTTATGAGTACAGAACTAATTGAATCGGTTAATGAGGTTATTGTTCGCGTTTGTTACTAGGTGACTGTAATATTTACATGCGTTTACGTTGTTCAAAGTAGATCAATATATTTAACAACTAGATTAATTTCAGGAAACAAGAACTTTTGATCCCCAGGTCACGCGGTTCTATTGAGTTATTTCGTAAATATGGAATACAGGCGTGATATTATGAAACATTTCATATTCATGTTGTTTGAAAAGACAACATGTTTTTAGGTTTTAAGTGATGTAATTTTTATATACAGAGATATTTAGTCTGCCAAAAAATATTGGGCTTATTTAAATCCCTCTTAATTTTAATAAAACCCATCTCACTCTCTCATAATATGAATCTGGGAGGATCCGTAATACGAAGGTCCGTACGAGAACGGGAGAGACACAAAAAGGTTCTCGAGTGACGACCACGTATTGGACGGCGCAGCGTAGGACGGCCACCAGATGGACCGGCGATCTGGTGATCTGGTCAAAGCCGCAGAGAGCCCTTGGATGCAGTTAGTACTTAACCGCTCGTTGTGGCTCTCTCATCGGGAGGCCTATGTCCAGCATTGGACGTCAAAAGGATGGATGGATGGATGAATCTGGGAGGAGACAATAATGGTTTGCTAATAAACATCTTGATTCATATCTAACGTGACCATTTATTTTTCCAATTAAAACGGGACGCTGACTAATTTAAGTTAATTTGCTAGTTCCCAATGAAACAAAAATAGATATTCTTTCTACTGGAGCATTTGTAGCAGGCAGACATAAAATATATTTAAATAATTACATATAAAAGTTTTCATGCTCAAGATTGTTGGAGCGATAGCGTTTGAATAGTTCCACCCAATGAGTTCCTGCATTCAAATTATCCCCTACTATATTTTATTGAAAAGTGATGTAGATACATAGAAAAAATTCGTCTACTATGTCGAGCTCCATAGTTTTAGCGCAGTTTCTAAAAACGGGACTATTTGGCATCCCGAAGCTTTGTTTGGGGACAACCGGAAAGGGCTAGTCCCGTTCAAAGCGGGACGAATGGTTACTTTATTCATACAGGAATGGTGTCTGAAACATTCGTTATTTTTATAACTTCGTTCGCTTCAACGGAAGGGAGGGATACCTATAATCACTTATTATGATGGAATGTCATAAGGGAGATGGGGTCCAAGGAAAAATGGCGTTTGCATTTCAAAACCAAATGTTTTACCTTTTTTTTTCTAACACCCAGTAATTAAGGAGGAAGGGGCTTCTGTGACGTAATACAAGTTTACGTCACAGGGCGTGACGTAAAAAAAAAATGCAGAATTAGCGTGACACGATATATGTACGGCCGTTATGTTAACACGGTCGAACTCAATGTCACAGTATTTCACGTCATGTATAGAAAGTCATTGGAGGGAAAATGAAAGTATGCATTTATACAGTTTTTACTTTAACGTTTTAAATTGCATACGCTTGTGAGAAATTACAAAACAAAGGCGGTAAACGACACGGTAGTGAAACGATTAGGTTAACTATAGCATTTGAATTGGCGGTGGTTTAGGAAAAACAAGCACACATCTAAACGATATATTGAAAAAGCCGTTTAAAAATGATGTACATACGTATTATAAAATTTTGGCGAAAAATAAGTAATATAAATCCCTAGAATAACTTTAATTTATTGAAGCGTAGCATGGAGCGGGCTATGCTCGGTATTTGTTTATGTGATCGAATACCGACATAGTCTATCAGGTTGGCATGTTGAAGTGGCAGTTAGCAGGCTACATCGCTCAACGAACTGACAACCGTTGGGGGAAAAAGGTTTTTAAATGGCGACCACGTGGGGTCGGCGCAGCGTAGGACGGGCTCTGACCAGATGGACCGACGATCTGATTTAAGCCACAGGGAGCTATTACAGGACATCTCCGCCCTCAGAAGGAGAGCGAGGATTCTAAACTAATATCTCTTACCTCGACCACTAAAATATTTATATCTTTTGCATCTGATTTAAATGGTACGTTAGGCAAGTGAATATTTAAAGTTAGTACTTTTGTCTAGTCCTCTCTGGCTTGTTTGTGGAATATGATTCCGATTCTTATTGATTCACATTCACACAATATAGGTACAGAACATACACACATGCACCACAAATCCAGTTAATAAGCAATCACCAGTTAAAGAGCGAGTCACTGTGAGTTATTTTAATAAGCAGTACAAACATGCAGTTAGTTTATTTATTTATTTAATTAAAAACAATATGAGCTAACAGTGGCCAGAGGGTAACATAACTGCCGTGTGGGGGCCGGCTTTAGAATTGTCCCTCCCCTCTCTACCCATGGGAGTCGTAAAAGCTGACACAGGGAATACCGGCGGAGTGGGCAGCAGCACTCCCTCGAGTATTAACAACATTCACTGCGATCGCCAACCCGCCTGCCAAGCGTGGCGATTACGGCATTATCCCCCATAACGGGACCGCTCGTTGTGGCGTTCTCTTGGGGGAGGCCTATGTCCAGCAGTGGACGTTGAAAGGCTGATGGATGGATGGATGGATAAGCTAACAGTATTAAACCAAAATGCTTATATGTGCAGTAACAATACGAAACTAAAATACACATTGTGTGTGTGGTACCTATAATAATCTAGTTTTTCCTTAGTTGCAACTAATGAAATAATTGTATTACGTTAGGCTTACACCAGAATGTCATCTTATGTAAATACATCCTATCATTTTTCTGGCCGTCACCAAATAAACGGTAAGTCTGTTTTTATCCTCTTCTTTTCAATCCCACTACGGCAAAGCCAAGAGGGGGGTTATGATTTTAACCCGAATGTATAAGTTCATCTGTTCTCGCATAAGTTCTAAACTACTTATCATAGCTAGGCAAATAAGGTATCGTTATAAGCGTCTTAATTATCCGCTGTCACACTAAATTCAGTATAGCGCCATCTGGTGGGCATAAAGCTAACTTTATGCTTTTTATGATTGTATTATATTAAATGAAAGGGCTTAATAAGCATATTTAAAAATAGCCTTTGTCCGCGGCTTCTCCGCAGCCAAAAGCTAGTTTTTAGGGAACCTATATCTCAGGTTCCCGATATAGTAGTGAGATAAAATGTAAAAGTACCAGTTTTTTAATCTAATCAAGAGCTATCAAATAAAAAAAAGTTGCATCAAAACCCGTTAAGTAATTTTTGCTTGATCCGCGACCGAACAAACAGACAAACCGATAAACAGACAAAAAATCTAAAAGAATTGTTTTGCGTTCCGACACTCCTGTAGTATGAGAAAGAATTACTGTATTAGACACAGTAATTTTTTCTCAAATACAGACACAGCTCTGTTACAGCTATATAATAGTAATGAGGATATACGTATGTATCTGTCCATACGACAGTAGGGTTTTAGTTTACAAACTTATCGTGTTAAGAAAACTAATCGGTAAAAATAAATACATGGTTAGAGTCGTTTACCATTATTATATCGTTATCGTATATTTAAAAAACCCTAAACAACAGTAAATAATGTTAACGAGTGAATTGTTAAGTGAGACTAGACGACTTTATAATTACTTTTTTAATTTTTACGTTAAAAGCTTTGACCTTGAATAAATTTGAAACGTAATTAGAAAAACTTGTCTATGTAGATTTTTGAAATACTTTTGTTTTTGGAATTTACCTAATGATTTTTTTCACGCTGTGGAGTCGTTACAAAGAGTTTGCAAAGTATCTAAAATTGTATATTTCCTTTGCAAAGGAAGATTAACTCTTATATACCTAAGTATTTGTTACTTAAATAACATACATAAACATAGCATTACGCCTGTATTCCCCGAAGGGGTAGGCACAGGAGTATTGCACACCCACGGTTCGCCAACTATGTTTAGGTAAGTCCCACGTAACAGAGGGCGAGCCTATTGCCGTCTACCGGGCACATTTCCAAACTTTGAGCTGCTACTGAGAATTTTTCTTTTTATGAAAAAGCTCAATAACATTGCCCGACCCGGGGATCCAACCCGAGACCTCATGATCAGCAGTCTCTTACACTACCGCTATACCACAGAGGCAGTTTGTTGTGTGTATGCGTAAGTGTTTATTACTTATTATAAGGCTGATAAAATAAGATAAGATCTCCAAACACAAGTGCACTCTTTCTTTCCCCACTTTTTTTTTTATTTTTTTTTTATTGCATTTGATGACAGACGAGCCATGGCCCACCTGATGGTAAGTGATACCCGTCGCTCATGGACTCAACTATAGCGAAAGTATTGTCAAGCCGCTGCATACCATTAACAAACGGCTATCTTCTGCTACAGCCAAAACACAATGACGTGCTTCATGACCGGTCACACAGGAGACGGTGGTACCGACCCGTTCGGGCCGTTTTCTGTGTCCGACTAGGGATTTGAACCTGAGACAACATGATCCGCAGTCGCATACAACACCGCTATACTACAGGCAGTATAATGGTTAGATGTGGACTGAATATTTTTTGCGTTCTTACCGAGAAGGCGTGACGACGTCTCGTGTAGGTACAGCGATGTCGTTCAAGAGAGGGTTTCCAATGAGTCAAGCCGGTGAGGACTACCGAAGTGAACGCACGCTATCAGTGTCCCGCTAATTACGAGTGGAGAGAATGCACAAAGTATTATATGTTTAATATTTAAATGATAATTATCAACAGTCAACTCTGTATCAAGATCAAAATAATTATACAGTTCGTCGTGCCCTGTCTCTAAGCCCGTACCTACTAAGCTAATTAGCTAGACAGCTAGACTGTAATAAATAATCAAACTAGTGTTAACACAAAGTGTGAAAATGTGAAATCGAAAATAACAGTCACGAGCAGGATTTGAACCTGCATCTCCTGAAATAGATACTTTGCCAATTTAGCCATCATGATAATTGCTTGGGACTGCGAATTTCGATAACACATTCATTCTTAACGTTTTGGATGACGCATTCTAATTAATGAAAAAAAAAACGTATCCTAAAAGCCTATGGATCTAACAATCAATGCACTACAATATCATCAATTATGAAAATTACAAACAATAAATATGTCTACGAAATGTTACATTAAGCAGGTTAACTACTAGGTAAATAGTGTTAGATCAGCGAAGTGACATCCGACGCTGCGCTTGCGCAACTGTGGCGTGATGTGTATACACGCCGACGTCACCTATTTGTGCACGTAATTAAAACTGTATCTGGTACATTGTATTATTATATTTTGCTTACTTGATAATTCTTCTATAATTTATTTGTTTAAACGGTATGTACCTACTGACTTAACTTCTTAATGTGTCGCAGCGTACATTAACGACGGCTCCAAATAACTTTTGTTAACGTTTTTTGATATTAATAATTGGCAGAGCAAACGTTTCTTGCCTGCCCCCCTAGCCAAATTACATCAATGTTGTAGAATAGAATAGAAATAGAATATGTATGAGATTGACATTCGGTTACGCTTACGTTGTCGTAACCTTATGTCAATTTCATACATTGGTTATTCTATTATAGGTACTAGCGTTTATGCCACTTGGCTAGTGGGGCTGATTCCCCAGTGATCCGCCAATACAGGCGGAGAGACAGCACACGGCGGGTTTATTTAGTGCATGAGGGCCTCACACTATCCTGTTCGTTGCCGCGAACAAGGGGGCGTGCGGCTAGGTAGATTTTTACCCACCTTAACAAAAAATGGAGGGGTTGATTCCTCGCATAATAATTCTGAGTAGATTGCATTTTTTTGTTTGTAACAACTCAAATTGCATTAATTTTTGACCGGGCAATAATTCTCGTTGCTTACTAAAGGTTACAATAAATTTAAAAAGCTTAATATCCTTTCGAAAACCTTGAAAATCGTCACCGCTTACATAATCCAAATACCGTTTATCGATCAGCGAAAGAGCACGCCTTCCATCGCCCACTGACCAAATCAGATTCACGATGGGCTCGTTATTCGTAACGGTAATCGGTAATGAAACTTAGATGTCTACGGGCGTTAGTCATCTAAATATTAACCAACTGCCTTGGTGGTTTAACAGTAACATATAGCAGCGCATCATGAAATCTCGGGTTCGAATCCCAGGTCGGGCTAAAAAAAGGTTATTGGGGTTTTTCGGCAAGAAATGCTCAATTCAGCTCGGGATTAGGAAGTCGTGTTTCGGTCGTGTCGGCATGCCGTACCATCTAACTATACGAGTAAGGGAACAGAGAGTGCAATTGTGTTTGCACTATACACTCGTGCACTAAATCTGCTGTCAAGAGGCGTAGTGTCTGTTAATAATGGCCGGCGCCGTGACCGAAATCAGTTTGAAAAACATTATTATTATTGTTAAATATTAACTAATATACATTTAACACTATCCTTGAACTACAAGATCGTCAATAAGAATTTCAAATACATCTGTCACACCGTTTGAGAGGGCATAACAAAACTTCATAACCAAAATTCATGGTCATGCGAATGTAACACTGCCGAGTATAGAAGTTGTCCGTTTGTTTAGAACATAATTTAGATTCATATACCGTGTAAAGGCGAAGATGCCTTTATTAAATTATAATAAATTAATAGATCACACATAGGTACCAACTTTAGTCAATATTCACTTTGGGAGTTAAGAGATATTGAACGTAATGATTTCCGTTTTTAGGTTATAATAGACAGAGAAATGCGGACTTTATAATTGTAAATCTGTAGCATAACCAGCCTCCTTGGTGAATCTTTAGGTAGAGTATAGGATACGAAAAAACCGTTATAACGAAAAGCGTTTTATAAAGGCTTGTTCATAATGCTACCTAATGTTATTAATATAGCTTGGAGCAATAAAATTAAGATTAAAATTAACAGATAGAGACTAACGGTAACGGTCCATATGGAAATACTCGTACGGTTGAAATGTTACCGAAGTGTTTGCATAAATAAATAAAATTCATATCAATGAATGTTGAGCCATAGAAACAGAGACGACAGCAGTAGTGATTTCAAACGTTTTACGTTATGTTATATTACCTTTTTTTTTGTTAAAAATGTTCGTAACCCCCCGTCGTTCGGGGCAACGAACAGGGTAGTGTGGGGCCTGCACCCACTACAGAAACCCGCCGTGTGCCGTCTCTCAATAAAGGCGATTGGCGGGCCACTGGAACTATGTTACATTCCTTCGTTGGTATGTTTTATTACCTTTACAATAAAATTTTCCCAACCGTTTATTAGACCAAAGATAATAAGCCTCGCCTCCAGTATGTTTTCATAAGTTAGATGCGGGCACATGTATTAGATTTAAACATGTATGTATAAATACATACACAATATTTTGTGAAAGTATAGGTAGGTATATAGAAGCAAAATGGGGGCAGTTAAGCAAAACCCTTCTAATATTAGAATTGTGAAAGTTTGCATGTTTATATATTTGTATGTTTGTTAATTCACGTAAAAATTGTAAGCACGTAAAACTGCAGAATTGATTTGGATAAAATTTGTTTTATATGTATAGAATATAACACATAGATTTTTTACACACACTTTTTGTTCTAGAAAATGTTAAGTTTCTATGGGATAGCCATTTTGCATAAAGATAAGTAATGTGTCATTGAGTGACGTAGTTATCATGATCCAATTCCAAGGAGGTGAGGAAAAATTGTTCAAAAGTCAGTCATTTTTATTTTCTAATGACTCTATGCTATATAGATACAAAGCCTTTAGAGCGAGCGCACATTGAGCCACTAGAGGCGACCACACTAGAACGACTAGTGGCCGCCACAAGTTGCGGACGCGTTTCTCCATACATTTTGTTTAGCATCGGCGCACACCGAGCGTTTGAGTGGCCGCGTCCGAGCCACAAGCTACGGGTGTCGACCGCGCTCGCTACTTGTGGCCGCGTTTTGTCGTTCGACTCGCGCGCACACACAGCCACAGTCGCCGGCCGAGTACACTTGAACAACCGCCGCAAGTGGCAGCCACTGAAAGAAGCATCCAGCCACCAGTGGCTGTCACTGGTGGCGGCGTGAGTGGTCTGACTGAACCACTGGTGGTCGCGTTTAGTAGCGTCGACTGGTGGCCATAATGTGCCTCTTAAAGGATACACTTACAAATAATACTGAAATCGCAGTGTTGTTCTAAAATTCTAAACCAATAATCTCATCTATACCTACTATTATAAAGCTTTAACAGAGCTGTGTCTGTACATTCAAGCTATTTGAGAAAAAAATTACTGTAATAGGCTATATAGGCGTCTAAATAAAAAAAAAACATTTTTTTAAATTTTGTACTGTTCGTCGTGTCTAAACTTAAAACATTTTTTTGAATTTTTGTCTGTTTGTTTATCTGTTTGTCTGTTTGTTTGTTCACGCATCACGGAAAAACTACTGGACGGATTTTGATGCAACTTTTTTTATTTGAAACACCTTGATTAGACTTAAAAACTGGTATACATATTATCCCGCTACTATATCGGGAACCTGAGATATAACCGAAAAACTAGCTTTTGGCTGCGGCGAAGCCGCGGGCAAAGGCTAGTTAGCCTATAAAAATATAAATGTGGTAGAAGAACAACGCTCTTAGCTATGCCATGAGAATAAAGTCTAAAGGCATAGCTGCCAGACCATGGGTGTAAAGTTCCTGCACTTTCAGAAGGGGATTTCTTGAAATGGTTTAAAACGTTATATGTAATATTTGCCCTAAGCACCCACATTACACTTTTAATATTCCTCGCCATTTGAAACTCTGTTATCGCTACCGCTTATCATAGTTTATGAATGCCCGCTAATGTAGCAGCCATAAGCTAATGTTTCACTGTTTACAATGCGTTGTGTTAAAACACATCAAGATCATCGCTCTTGTTAATGTTGCCTATTTAGGAAATAGAGTGGAGCGCTATTTATAAACGGACACCGGTTAAACTATTACAGCCGTAAACTACAACGACTATTTTTAATTTAAAATACCTTATCCGGCCTTATTCGGCAAACTTTTCCAACGCAGTTTCGGAGAATTTTAGTAAACAAATATTTAATAATATTTTGATATTTTATTTTTTAGCATTTGACATGCTTATTTTTTAGCATTTGACATTTTTTTTTTTTGTATTGCATGTAGTGGCAGACGAGCCATGGCCCATCTGATGGTAAATGGTAACCGTCGCCCATGAACTCAACAATACCGAGAGTATTGTCAAGCCGCTGCTCACCATTCCATTTCACCGATATGAAATGAAAGAATAAACGGCTATCTCCTGCCAAAACGCAATGATGTGCTTCATGGCCGGTCATACGGGAGATGGTGGTACCAACCAGCTCGGGCCCGATACCAAGTGAGTACTCCCACTTGGTACCCAGTCCTACCACCAGTCATGCAATGGATGATAATTGCTTACTTCCCTTAGTCGCCTCATACGACACCCGTGGGAAAGAATGGGGTGGTGACACTTGTATTCTTAGTCCGTCACCACACGGACAAAACATGCTTATTTATTAGCATTTGACATGCTTAGCCATATAAATTAACTCAGTGTGAAAATGTGGAAACGAAACAGCCACGAGCAGGATTTGAACCTGCATCTCCTGGAATACCGATATTATGTGTGTCTGTGTACTAAAAATGAACGCCCCGTTTAACACTAAGTATCTCGCACCAAAATTTACATAAAACCGTGAAGTTTATGTTAAAACTAAACCTAAAATTAAAAGCTACGGTTGTGAACATAATAAATACAATACTTCCGATTTATTTATGAATAAAACCAGAAAAATGATAATATGCAATAATATTATATAAACATAGCATCACGCCTGTATTCCCCGAGGGGGTACGCAGAGGTATATTACACACCTACGACTCGCCAGCTATGTTTAAGTCCCACGTAATAGGGGGCGAGCCTATTGACGTCTACCGGGCACATTTCCAAACTCCGGGCTGTTACTGAGAATTTTTCTTTTTAGGAAAAAGCTCAATAATATTGCCCGACCTGGGGATCGAACCCGAGACCTCATGATTAGCAGTCGCATACACTACCGCAATATAATATATACCTATGTAGTTATAAAAAACAAATCTGATAATATACTCACATTGTACCAAATCCACATTCGTCATTGCACAGAATTCACACAATTTCTAACAATTTTCTCAATAAAAACTACATTGAAATAAGAAAATTAATGAGACTATAATTTTCGTAAAAACATAAAATTTCAATATCGTATTTTTTATACTTTTTAATCAAATAAGTAATAACTATTTTGATTTTAAATACAACACCAAGTTTTTTTTTAAATTTTAGTAGTTTACTTTTAAAGTTTCAATATCGTATTTTCTTTTTTATCGTGCAGCACAATTTCACATGTGTAGTCCTCACGAATGCGCTGAGCGATGTTGAGTGAGGTTGAGGTCTATAGCTACAGCAATCATTAGTATACCTACTCGGTCTGTTTGTTAGTAAAGATAACTCACTACATTTCTACAATGTCTGATAATCATTACCAATTTGAAGAAGGTTTGTAATTATTACCGAACACACAAAACGTCTAATGCGTTCGTTAGAACTATTACTAATTAGATACTTTTGTTTACAAAAGGATAATTCAGCCCCTTATCAAGGGCAAGTGCCGCTGTAATACATTTTACTAATAAGATAAACCATTTCTGAAGGTAAAACGAACAAAATCCTCTGCATCGTTTCATAAACTTAAAGGTTTACTAATAATTAAGAAAATTCCATAGGGAATTAAGACTGCGTTATTTATCACCATTTTGTCCGTGTGGTGACGGACTAAGAATACAAGTGTCACCATTCCATAATTTCCCGCGGGTACCCGGCGACGAGGCGGGCACGTGGCGACTAATGGAAGTAAGCAATTATCAATTATCATCACCCATTGCATTACTGGTGGTAGGGCTGGGTAACAAATGGGAGTACTCACTTGCTATCGGGCCCGAACGGGTCGGTACCACCGTCTTCTGTGTGACCGGTCATGAACACGACAAACTGTAATTTTTTAACATGAATATATGAGTTTACCGAACGAATACTTGGAATACCATATCACAGTAAAATGAGGTTTAATATTGGTAACGATTTGCCACACACATTTCGCAACAAAATTATACAGATTCTTAGTTGTGCAGTATTCATATTCCAATATGCACACGGAATATTGACGTTTCTAATAAGTAGGCAGGAATAATATTCGTATGCACGCTGGTGATTTGATACTAACGTACTCTCTCACACACACGGAGAGAGAGAGAAAGAGCGAGAGACGGAGAGAAGTGTTAATTTATTATACGAGTATTAGGTAATTTTTTATTTTAAATATGATATACATAATTTATCTACTTACTTACCTTTAAATAAAGTAACTACTACTAAAATGCTAGTTTTTAGGTTATAACCCATAGTTGACATTCATGCATACCCTAATTGATGGGTCTGATGAATGAAATGCTGTCCAGTCAACAATTAGATACCTACAAGGTTGAAATCAGCAATATCGCACTGACCACAATCGAGGTGTTAATTACCATTTGGGCCTAGCTTACGCTGGAATAGTTTCTGTCTGCAAAACAACAATACTTTGGAAAATCCAAGAGTGCACGCCTCATAATCTTCATTTTTCACAATAAAATGTGTTATTTGATAAGTAACTAATAAAGTATTGGTCTTGCTAAGTAGTTTTCAATAAATCACATAGATAGCGCTAACTTCAAAAAATACTAATGTGGCTCTCATGTCTTATACGCCATCTAGCGCTAATTTTAAGAAGTATGTACTTATATATTGGTCTATAGAAGTAGTTCTAATAGTTCTCACGAAATAAGGTATATCGCTGGTTTTAGTAGCCATCGAATCGAGCGTAAATATTCACTATTTTTTTGTTTATTTAATAACAATTAAACCACATCGAATCAGACCGTGAAAAGTAATAGGGCTCTATTCGTAATAATACTGAAGTTAAAAAGGAAAACAAAGACTCGATTAGTAAAGTATTTCGGTCGTTATCGTGTTAACATACATTACCTACAACACACGGACGTCCAAGACGTAACTTTTTCAAATAGTTTTTAACTAGTTTATTTAAATAACAAAAATGGCACAAAAATATTATGACTGTTAAAAATAGTGTTTTTTCTTGATGTGTGTGTGTATATATTATTTTGCAAGTGCAATATATGATAAATTTTAAGTTTGAAAAATCAGTTGTTCTGCGTAAAACGAGAATAGTACCCACCTCAACGCTTCGATTATGAGGCGTGCAAAACGTACCGAGCTCTTGTAATTTATGAATTAGCCAGGTGTACCTACACCGCTACATCGCCGTACCAATGATACTAGTGCCCCAGGCTATCAGGGCCCCAACGTGTACTAAAGTTACCCACAGCCACCACTTTGGTTCCCGTGTCGAATCGAAGGGATAACTGAAGTTCCCAATCTAGCAACGGGATAAAATATATACATGTTATTCAATCTAATTACTCTCGATTATCTATCAAACATAAAGTTTCATATATACTTTTGTGTATTAAGGTGCGACCAAATATACAGACAAATCGACAAACGTACAAAAATTTTAACACAATTGTTTTGTGTTCAGAGACGCCTAAATAGTATTTTCTCTCAAATATTTAAAATGTACAGGCATCTCTGTTGCTGCTTTATAAAGTATAGATACATAATAACTAAGTATTATAATTAGATTAAATCTAAATTTACTATTATAAAATCTCGCCATCTCCCTTGCGGGGTAGGCAGAGAGAACAGAGTGCCAAAAGGCTCTATTCTTGCATACATCGCTCGCTTCCTCAACATTCATAATTCTCTTCATACACGCTCGCCGGTTTCGGAGACTTCTGACTCCACCTTCCTTCAATACATAACCGATTTGGTCTAGGTAGATGAGTCTCGGCCTCCCTCTGTACCTACATCCTTCCACTTTCGCATTACTATATATCTTCTTAACCAGTCGCACGTCTGGCATTATTCCCACATGTCCGAACCATTGGCGCATTCGCTTTCTCATCTTTACACCAATACTCTCTGTCATAACTTCTCGCTCTCTTACGTCGTCGTTACGAATGCGGTAAGTCAGCTTCACTCCACAGATGCAGAGATCGCATTTCGACCGCCTTGATTTTAATCTCATGCTCCTTTTTGCATACCCAACTCTTGCTTCCATATGATAACGTTGGGACAAGCACTGCGTTGTGTCAATACACAACGTGACACACGTGCCTTCTGGCTGAGGTGATGGCTGTCGAGATGTTGTCCCAATGCTCCGTTCATCTAAATTTGATAAGCATATTTATTTACTATAATATGACTATTAGGTATAATTTAATGATGTACCTACAAATACCGATAAACTACTGAAATTACATTTACTTAGAACGTACACAACTGCATTTCGGACTTTGATTCTCTATAATAACATTCATTGCTCTCATATTTAAATGTAGGTAGGTCCTTATACCATTGCATAGATAAAACGCATTGTTATAATCACTCACCTAATTAAAACGAATTATTTGTGACAACCCAATGGTGACTACAAACTATACCTACGAGGCAGTTGTACCTACGTGTCCCGGCTGCATCACTCCACAAAGGTTGAGGAGATTGTTGAGTATATGCGGGTGAAGACCAGCTGGACTTTGGGGGCTGAGAAGCTCGAATCGCGCCACAACACAAACTTCAAGTCGTTCGTGCTGCGAGTTCCAACTCAGCATATTGCGACCTTCCTCAAGGAAGAGTTTTGGCCGAAGGGTGTCGTGTATCGAAGAATTCGCGGAAGGTATCGCGACACCACGCAGCGCAACATGCCGTCGACACTTCGTCTGTAGTAGTTTTAAGTTTTATTTTATATAGCATATGTATGTATATAATTAGTTAATATTTATGTATATTTTTTATGGGCCGTAGTTGCCTGAAATAAGGAATAATAATAAATATCCACTACATTTGTCACTCTTGGGTGACTGCGATAGCTTAGTGGTCCAGAGCTTACCCCGAATTGGAAGGGACGCGGGTTCGAATCCCGCTACCTTATTCCACTTTCACAAATAATTTGTTCCTTACAGTAGCTGAGCATGTCAAGAGCAATACAGAACAAAATATGTATCTAATAAAAGTTTTTATAGAAACTATTATTTTTATTAACCCATTACTGTCCTAGTGATGGGTATGGTTCTTCATTCAAGAGTGAGAGGAATTTCGGCCTTAGTCTACCACATTGGCTCAGTGCAGGTTGGCAGACTTCACAAGCTGTCGAGGAAAAAGAAAGTCTCTTATAAGATGAAAGTCAAACTAGTGTTTTACCCGTTTATGATGTTATAAAAATAACATTTCCAAAAATACTTGGCTTTGCACGGTCAAACTCTGCTTACACTGCCTTTTTAGCTTTTGAAATATCCTACATGTGACCTTTGGGAGAGGAATTTGGGTGCTGACCAAATAAGAAATAAAAATATTTTTTTGAGAATATTTTATTTCGATTTTTCCTACTCTAGTAGAAAAGGATATTATCTATCTAAACAATTTCTAATAAAATTATCTACTAGCGGATACCTACATATGATTTCGTCCATGTAGAATTGTGTGATGAACCTTAGCCTAAGTTATTCCTTAAAGAATCAGCTATCTGCCAGTGTCCGTCCAAATGGGCCGTTCCGGAGATTAGCCGGAACAAACAGACAAATAATAATAACTTACAAAAAAATGTTATAATATACTTTTAAATGATTATCCTGAAATAATGGAGGGATCCTCTGGGATTGTTATTTTTGTATAGATAGAGATTATTTATGTGGCAGATTAATTCATATAACCGATATTAATATAAAACTGTAACAGAACTATGTATGTACATTTAGACGTATCGGAACCAAACACGTTTTCTTTATAATATTCCGTAATTTATTTGTGTGTTTGTACTCGCGTTACGCTAAAGTTACTAAACGGATTATGATGAAAGTTATAGGTCATGATTACACTCAAAAACTGGTACATATTTTATCTCATTACTTAGATAGGTATAACCAAAAAAAAGGGCAAAGGCTATAATATTATTTTTGTGATTATTGTAAAATATCAAATGAAGTATGGTAATCAACTTTTATATTTAATTTTATACCTTACCATCGTTGCCTCTGCCTGTCATTAATAAACTTACGTAATTTTGAAAAGTCGGAATATTCATAGCTGGTTGGCGGCATAAACAGATAAATCGTGATATAAAACACACACATTATAAAACTACTTTCTTTTTTTTAAATCGGGATTCGTACCAAACCACTTAAAACATTATTTACAAGTTTTTTTTTTCTATAGAAGGTGACGATCAAGAATACTCGATCTAAGATATTCAAGTACAGCTCAACACAGAAATTTTCAGAATGCTGGGCGTGAGAATTGGAATAAAATTGGGGTAATAATATAATATACATACTTACACCACATCTTGTAAGTCCAAAAAGAAATAAGTATAACAATTATCTTGGATATACAGACTAACTAAAAAATATAGACGCAGCATTACGAACATTTAAAACGAAAAAGAACCATGCCAAACTTGTAATTACAAGCGCTCACGCACACAAATACAAACATAACCATGCTAAAACGAAGAGTCATAAACCACGAGTGTAAGGCGGCTGTACACACTCGTCGAAACACCCCGAGACACCCCGAGGGCGAGTGTGTACATGGTAGTCTCGTCTCGTCTCGGGGCTCTCGCTATGTCTCGGGGCTCTCGCTATGTCTCGGAAGAGAGTCGGTTTTTTTTTTGCACGAGTCAAAGGGTTTCGGTGAGGCTCGCGATGAAAACGAGACCGCGCCTGTACACACTCGTTTGCTTAGTTGTCCGCCAACTGCGTTCGCGTAAAGACGTGGTTTCTGCGTGCGACAACGATGTGGTCTAACGCTTTTTAGAAGCCTAACAAAGGCAAGCACTATTATGGAATCCCAAGAATGTCAGGCACAAGGATAAGCAACTATTACACGACGCTTGGTTGCGGATAAGCAACGAATTTGATATCCCCGTTGCATAGTTAAAAAGTTCTTTTTCGCCATGGTTTAATATTTTTTTTTATGGTAAATGATTAAAAAGTTACTGTAACTAATAAAAAAATAAACGCCGCAATTGTTTTTTCCACGTCCATCGCGACGGGCATCCGAAGTTCAATTGATACAACGAGTGTGTACATGAACATGGTGTGCTGTCGTGTCAAGCTTCTACGAGACGAGAGTGGACGAGAGGTTCGCGAGACAAATACACGAGTGTGTACAGCCAGGGTAACCACGAGTAAGATTTAAAATTACCCCAAATGACACGACGATTTCGTATGTACGATACGTACATGAATTCGTCGTCAGCGCCATTATATTCCCCATATGATTTGCTGTAAACTTACTTTATATTTTTACTTCCTATAATGTTTTAAACATAAAACTTTTAAAAAAATATCCAAATTATAGAGATTATTTCTTTCCGGTGACAACATTTTCACGCACACATCTTTCAAAAAGTGGCTTCACTATTTAGTTGACAATGCGGTGTCTTTATTTTTTGGTTAGTCTGAGTGCAAGATTGGCAAATGTATGTATCCCCACGCAACACTGAGGATTGACTCTCCAGGTACCTGGTCCTAAGAAGCGTCAAGTAACAATTGTAACAAATGTAATAATAAGATTAGGCAAAGGGGAGAACAATGAATGACAAGTTAGCTTAGTGTAGACCAACAAAATAATTATAATTCATAATATAGGCATGCCGCATGCCGCCAACGAAATAATCTCTGAAGCGTGAAGGTTTCTAAACGACGTTTTCCTTCACCTATTTAGTTAAGTTTGTTAAATTAATCTGTTGTTTTACCCATAATAATTTGAACATAATCATAAATATAAAGAGATTGGAATTTATTTTTTGGATTTATTGCGAAATAAATGTATATTACAGATAAAATGTTTCCCCACACTACCCTGTTCGTTGCCCCGAACAACGGGGTGAGTGGTTAGGTACATTTATTCCCGCCTTAACAAAAAAAGAGGTATTAAAGCTTTGATTCGAAAGAGGTATCTGCGAGCAAAATATCTCTTATTCCACTTTCACTATGTTTCTTGTAAAATAACTAAGCATGTTAAATCTATATAATTTTAAATGACAAAAGTCTGCCGTTATCTGCGTATCACGGTAACAATACTGGGTAGATTTTAAATACTTCTTTTAAGTTTAATTTCTTAAACATTTGGCAGCTACCTAAAAAAAAATTGTGATATTTAGAATGTTTTATATTATATTTTTTAGCATTTGACATGCTTAGCCTTATTAAATACAAAGTGCAAAATGTGAAATCGAAAATAACAGTCACGAGCAGGATTTGAACCTCCTGGGTACCGTCCAGATGCTTTGCCAATTCAGCCATCGTTACAACTGCTCTCGACTGCTAATTTCGATAGCACATACTTAACGTCCTGGGTGACGCCTGCGCCATCTGTAGGAAGTCGTTAGCACAGTGAAAATATAAGTTACAGTGTCGTTAGGTAAAAATCTTGATTGTAAAATTAAGTTTAGCTGGTCGGTATAATGTATATAAATACCAAAGTCCCTTCTACCTCTGTTAGTTAACATAATAAGCAAATCAGACTATGTATAGCAATAAATTAGTCCTTTTTTATTAACATATTAAAGTAGTGTATAGGTAGAATGATATAATCAAGATAACTGTGACATTATATAACTGTACTTGGCGAAGTAGCGGCGCCTGCGCACCCATGCATGCGATTTAAATATATCATTGCTAGCTGTAGCTAGTGGAGTCTCCTTAAGGATTATTTCTTGTAACTTGTCTTAATAACATCGGAGTTATGGATTGAAGTCTGCCTTATTATAATTTATTTACATTCTTCTAGTGAAACAGTAGTAGTGGTAAATGTTGCCCAAAAGTAGCGTTAAGTTTACGTCTAATACGGAAATATGCGTATTTGATATTCAGATCAAATACGCATATTTTTTAAATTTGATTTTACTAATAGCTTTTAGATATTTAGCAGATTCAGGCGAAACTTGATGGAAGTCCATTGTTAGATGGATACACATGAAGAAAGTCCATCAGACACCCATGAGCATGGATTGTTAATCGGTAATCCTCAAGGTTGCAAGTGCATTTTGGAGATCCTACAGCTTAGCATGCTGCATCGTATTTTGGTAAGTTTAATTTTTTAAATTGCGTTTTTTTTATTGCTTATGGTGGTAGCGAGCCACTATCTACCTGATAATAAGTGGTAGCCGCCGCTCATACACTTAACGATACTAAAAAATCTGCCAGCGGCTGCTCACCATTTCATTTCTCAAATGGGAATTAAATTAATGAGTGGATGGCATCTTCCACTACAACCAAAACATATCGAGATGTTTCACGATCGGACACAAGGAAGACGACGGTACCGACACTACCAACCCGCTTGGGTCCTATAAAAATGAGTATTGCCACTTGGTACCCTACCCTACCACCAATTATGCAATATGTGATAATCGCATTCCCTTAGTCGCCTAGTAAGACACCCGCGGAAAAGAATTGGGCGGTGAGACTAGTATTTTTAGTACGTTACCACACGGAGTTTTTGCATTCTCCCTTCTACCGCTAAGGATTACGGATTGGCAATAGCTATATGCTTGCTTAGCAACATATTATCGCAATATGTGGTTCTCCTAATTATAATCTCCATCCATCCATGCATCCATCAGCCTTTTTACGTCCACTGCTGGACATAGGCCTCCCCAAGAATGGGGGATAGTGCCGTAATCGCCACGCTTGGCAGGCGGGTTGGCGATTGCAGTGAATGTTGTTAATACTCGAAGGAGTGCTGCTGCCTTCTCCCCAGGTATTCCCTCAGTCGGCTCTTACGACTCCCATGGTCGAGAGGGGTGGGACAATTCTAAAGCCGGCCCCACACGGCAAAATTATAATCTAGTCGATAAAAATAACAATCATCCCATAAATAACATTAAACTTATCGATAATTTTACTAATTTACAGATAGTATGAATGCGACACTAACTAATAAATAGTAGGTTTTTTTATATATGTATCTAATATAGAACAATTATTCAGAAATTAATTATGATATACAAAATACCGGAGTATACGCAGATGCGTGGGACATAATTGACAACATATTGTAAATAAACATAGATATATTTAATAAGCAACCACATAAATCGTTAGAGTGTAATCGGATACTATTTCTGTCCAGTGATCGACTATGCCCAGTCATCATGCGGGTTAGTAGGGGCACCATGATTTAAGTTGGAGTTATATGTCACATATTTTTAATGGCGTCTCAAAAGCTTGTAATTTATATTTATATTGGTGTAACTAGATATTTTAATGTGAAGTTTGTTCAGTTGCGTAACTAAACATTGTGTGAAAACTAGGTACTTATTCAAAAATTAAGTTTATTTTAGACATAAAAACCAGTAGAGGGAGTATCTTTGTATATTTATTACTACGATACAGATTATACACAGTAAGCTATATTTATGATAGACATTTTGCGCAATTACGTTAATAACTTACCACTGCCCACTATTTGTCATATTTACCATAATTCCGTTTTCGCACTAATATAATGTAAAAGTTCGCAGTGGGGTGTCACCACAATGACATTCGCGTCCGCAATATAACCGACTAGCCTTTACCCGTGGCTACAGACACAGCTCTGTTACAGCTTTATAATAGTTAGGATAAGAACTTACTTACTTACTTATCATCACGCCATTTCCCTTGCGGGGTAGGCAGAGAGAACAGAGGAGGAAGAATAATAATAATATAATTTAGGATAAGAAAAACGTAATTTATAATTATGTATTTATTATACTAATCAAGATTTATTCCAACATAATATATGTGTTTATTTACATTCAAAGATAAGTTCAGACGAAAACGACGACTAACAAAGTGGAGATTTTTTAGCCATTATTTCAAAATTTATCAACAATCCACCTTATATACCTAAGCGGTTAATGCTTATAACATGCGGTCTTTTGTTTTTTTGTTGATTTTTCATGTTATATTTACTTTGATATTGTGTGTTATATTAAAAAAAAAACATTATTCTATGAATCAAACGTATATTATAAACAAAATATCCTAAAATCATCAAACGTGATGTCTCCATAACTGCTGTGACACAGATGTACACTTATATAGGAACATGAATAGTCGTCTGCGCGACACATCTCTTTATTATTAGATTTTATATTTATATGCATTCAAATTACACCACATGTGTGTGCAGTTTGAATCCATATCATGGCGTGTTGAGAGAGAGATTTTATTTTATTAGGTAGGCAAGCAGAACTAAAATATACAACAATAATCTATACTATTATAAATCTGTAACAGAGCTATGTCTGTACATTTAAGATACATATTTGAGAAAAAAATACTGTATTAGGCTATATAGGCGTGTCTAAACACAAAACGTTTTGTTTTATAGATTTTTTGTCTATCTGTTTGTTTGTTCGCGCATCACGCAAAAACTACTGAACGGATTTTGATGCAACTTTTTATTTGATATCTCTCGATTAGACTTAAAAACTGGTATACATTTTATCCCGCTACTATATCAGGATCCTGAGATATAACCTAAAAACTAGCTTGGCTTGGCTGCGGCGGAGCCGCGGGCAAAGGCTAGTCTTTTAATAATTACAAACCTCTAGTAAGTAGGATACTAAGGAGATAGTAGGAAGAATATTAAGAAGACAAACGAGAATATAGGACAAATTATAAGCAGAGGATAAAAAAAGTAATAAGAGGAGGAGGAACCTCTGGCGCTCTCACTCACCAAACGAAACACAACGTTAGGAGTACATACCGTTACCGCTAAAGTAATGTAACATGGTTCCAGTGGACCGCCAATACAGGCAGAGAGACGGCACACGGCGGGTTTATTTAGTAGGTGAGGGTGCCACACCACCTTGTTCGTTGCTCCGAACGACGGGGTGTCCGGTCAGGTACGTTAAAAAAGGAGTAAGTACCTACCGTTGCTTCACGGTGATTTTTGTGAGAGAATGGTACCTACTACCCCGGCCCATTCATGCTAGGATAACTTTCTACCAATAAGCGTTTGACAGGATTTCAACCCTTCCCCAAGAACTAGAAACTAGAGTACTAGAACTGATATTTTTTTTATTGGCCCATTATTGCGCACTGTTTTCCGCTTATAATGAAAGGGATTTTGGCCATACTCCACTTTAGGCTGACTGCTGGTTGGTAGACTTTCGGAAGAAGTTGGAAAATATGGCCGTTTAATTTTGTAGTATATTTCGGACACTATATGTTGACGGGGCCTCGTGGCGTACCTAGCCGCTAGTCGGTAGTATAACCGACTTCCGTGCACGAGGTCGTGGGTTCGATTCCCGCTCAGGACAATTATTTGTATAATGAACACAGATATTATTTGTACTGCGTCTGTGTTTTCTATCTATTATATGTATGTATTTACAAAAATTCAAAAATTGCCTCGGTGGTGTAGCGGTAGTATATGCGACTGTTAATCATGAGGTCTCGGGTTCGATCCCCGGGTCGGGCAAAGTTATTGGGCTTTTTCCTAAAAAGAAAAAATCTCAGTAACAGCCCGGAGTTTGGAAATGTGCCCGGTAGACGTCAATAGGCTCGCCCCCTATTACGTGGGACTTGTAATACACCTCTGCCTACCCCTTCGGGGAATACATGCGTGATGCTATGTTGCTATGTTACAAAAAAAACTAATATATGTATAAATTATATCCGTAATCTGGTACCCATACCACAAGTGCTAAGCTTAGTTTGGGACCAGAGCACGTTGTGTGAAATGTCCGTGAATATTTATTTATTATTTACTATATACAGGTACCCGTAATCGCGGGAGCGTCTTGTTTTCAACATGAAATAAAAAATAAACAAGAATCGCCTAGGAGATTTAATAAAATAAAGACTTTGTTTGTCGATCTCACAGAATAAATTAATTAGTATGTACCCAACTTAGTTGTTATTTTGTTATCTATTTATAGAGCTTTGTACGATGTCAGTCTCACAGAGACGTTTAATTTCATTCATCTCATTACAATCTCGGTCCATCGGCCTCACTCTACAAACTGACCTCCGGAGATGTTTAAAAGGTTTTTTGTCTCGGCGTTACGAACGTGACTGAAATCACAGTTATTGCGTTTTTAACAGACGCCGATAAGTTACGACTTGCGACATAAATACCGGTTATACGGATATTATAAAAGTCTAATAACTTCTTTCCTTCTCTTCCCTATCAACTGAGAATATAGCTCACTGTTTATCGGTTACTAGTATTTATAACAATATAGGTAGATAGACGTCTCGCAAATGTGAAAACATCGATTTTCTTTCTTTCAAATATTGTTCATACGTAGTACATAAATAATACATCAATGGTTCGAGCCTTATATAATTCTTGGTAAGCGCCCTCTCGTTATCCATAGACGAATTAAAACTGTTATTGGTTTATTGATTGATATTATAGTGCATAGTTAGATGCTTTTGTCAACAGACGGCGTTAAAATCATTTTTTTTAAGGCGGGAAAAAATGTACCTAATCGCGTCGCCGTCGGGGTAACGAACAACCCCCCTAAAATGAAAAACGAAACTTTAGACGGACCTCCGTTTCGAGTCATTGTAATTGATCAACAGTCCGACGCGTGATTCCTGATTAGTTGAGATTTCAACGCGTGATTCAGGCGACCAAAGTAGGTAGTGTTTAAGAAAACATGACGTCCGCAGTGTGCTTATTTTTTAATTGCAATAGATGTACAAGGGAAATAAAGAGGAAAGGAGGTAGCGATTTGTGACCTAGCATTTATTGCACAAAAATATAACACAATGTGACGATAGGACTGGGAGGCAGTCCAAGAGAGCAGACTTTAGTGACGTGACGTAATTAGGCCCATTATAGATAAAAAAGTAAGCCTGGCTGCCAAATTTGGACACTCGTTAAACCGCAAAACAAGCAAGTGAGAACCCGTCACACAGCACTCGAAAGGAACAAGCTATATACTCGTATAAAGAAAATCAACAGAATAGGCAACCAAACTATTATAAAACGCACAAAAATAGAAAACATAACAATCAAAATAAGTAAACTTAAATGGACATGAACAGGACGTATAATAAGAGTCACTGAGAAGTTCAACAAAACAGTTGTTATTCTGGTTTCTAAGCAAAAGAAAAAGTGCTATACAATTTATAAGGTGGGAAGATGAAATAAAAACCATAGCATGGAAAACATAAGTTTTTGCCAAAGCTGGACAAACAGACCACATTGCAATTGTAATAAAAGACAATACACTGCACTAAGGAATAATCCTTGTATCGCGGGGGACTGGTATCTAAGCCACTCCACGATCTGTGTTAACAGAACAGAGTGAAATAAAAGCGGCATTTGCCAAAGCTGGACAAACAGAGATCATTGACGTTGTTTCCTTATTATCTTACCTATCTACCTCCTATCCCTTTCCTTGGAGATGGCGACGTGCGAGTGATGCCTCTGGTGTTGTTATCATCTATAGGCTACGTTAACCGCTTACCATCAGGTAGGCCTTATGCTTGTTTGCCGCCCGCGTATTATAAAAAAAAACTAGACGTCGTGGGACGTCTACCAGATGTGAAAACATCAAAATTATTTTGTAAAATAAAATTATTATAACTTGATAAAGAAAAAAAAAAATCAAGACGAATCAAGCGAGTATAGACTCGATAGGGTTGTGTCGTTTCATTACTTACAGAGTTACTATGACCACCTTCCAGCTCTATCGTCAGATCCTGGATATAATCTATAGACAAAGTACTCGTCAAGACAAATCATATGAGCCCAAACACAATGGAGTTATGTCATTTTATAACTGATTTCCTATGGCCACCTTCTAGCTCCAGACCCTGGATACCATCTAAAGACAAAGTACTCATCAAGACGAATCAAACGTGTCCAAACTCGATGGGGTTGCGTCGTTTTATTATAGAGTTACTGTGGCCACCTTCCAGCTTCATCATAGGCCCCTGGATACCATCTAAAGGCAAAGTACTCGTCAAGACGAATCATAGGAGCCCAAACTCGATGGGGTTGCGCCATTTCATTATAGAGTTCATATGTCCACCTTCCAGCTCCATCATCAGATCAGCTCCATGTCATCATAATATTGCATTGTCACGCGATATACAGATGCGTGTAAAATTTCAGCTCAATCGGAAACCGGGAAGTGTATCAAATCTAACTTGTAAGATTTGAACGGGACAAGTATAATAAAAGCGTCGCCACGCTAACAGTCGATTTTACCCTCCCACCGCATTAGATGTTTCACATCAAAATGTAAAAACTTTTGTAGCTGAATAAAGGCTTATGTTATTATTATAATTAAATATGACTTATCCTAACTATTATAAAGCTGTAACAGAGCTGTGTCTATACAATTAAGATATTTGAGAATAAAATACCATATTAGGCTATATAGGCGTGTCTGAACACAAAACATTTTTTTAGATTTTTTCTGTTTGTCGGTTTGTTGGTTCGCACATCAAAAACTACTGAACGGATTTTCATGCAACGTTTTTTGTTGATAGCTCTTGATTAGACTGGTATACCTACATTTTAGTCCGATACTGTATCGGGAACCTAAATCCTAGCTTTTGGCAGCGGCGGAGCCTAGTGTAGGTCTAAATACGTAAAATAATAAAAAGTACTATACGATACTTCTTGTGGCCTGTAACACTAACTTAGTCCGACAATTGTAGTAAACATTGTGTCTCAGAGAGCGCCTCATTAATGCAGTGCAGTAAAAAATACATACGAACAATACGTAAATCCTCAACGCGTGTGTCTCACCGACACAGATGTGTTGGACGAACATAATATTTTGTACAGACAACGAAATAGGAAATTGTTTGTTTCTTTTACGATAATAACAAAGATTTCAACAATTCGTAGATTTACGGCGATGAATAAGGCCGATTTCCTTTACATTTAAGTCGGCTCCCATCTGTTTATGGATGGCTTACTTACTTATCAGCAAGCCATCTCGCTAGCGGGGTAGGCGGGGAGAACAGAGTGCCAAAAGGTTCTATTCTAGCATACATCTCTCGCTTCCACAAAATTCATAATGCTCTTCATACACGCTCGCCAATTTCGGAGACTCCTGACTCCACCTTCCTTCAATACGTAAACGATTTGGTCTAGGTAGACGAGTTTCGGTGTCCCCTTATACCTAATTCCTTCCACATTAGCACTGTACTCGTCCTGCATTCTTTCCACATGTCGGACATGTGTCCCACATGTGTTAATAAGTCCAAAGTACGTATCCAAAAGAAAAACTAAATACATATGATCATGCAAATGAGGCCGGAAATGTAGGCCGTGTGGGGCCGGCTTTAGAATTGTCCCACCCCTCTCCACCCATAGGAGTCGTAAGAGCCGACTGAGGGAATACCAGGGGGAGTGGGCAGCAGCACTCCCTCGAGTAGGTATTAACAATATCCACTGCGATCGCCATCCCGCCTGTCAAGCGTGGCGATTACGGCACTATACCCCCATTTTGGGGAGGCCTAAGTCCATCAGTGGACGTCGAAAGGCTGATGGATGGATGCATGGACAAATGAGGACGTCATTTCAATTTGCAAGTAATTTGTGTAAGCACTTGACAAGCTCAGCCAACTACGGGTAGGTACGGTACACAAACTGTAAAAATATGAATTAGAAAATGACAGCCTACGAGTGATTGAATTCAATAACTGCTCGTAGCTATATTCTATTTTACATTTTCGCAATTTGGATTCTTCCATGTCATTTGTTTGAATGCGTCATCCAGTTCCTTTCCTTTGTTACTTGGATGTCTCGTTAATGGATACCTCAGATCGTTGTTGATGGTCAGCTTATTATTGATTTTTAAATTATCCTTAGTGTATAATTTTTAACCCTTTTAAAATTAAATTAATAAGTATGACTATATTGACGTATACCTATGCAAATGTCATCTGGTAGATGACGAGGTTCTCATAAGACGAAATCTGAGGTGAAGATTGGCAGCTGCAAGTAGTTTTCTACGATAGCTTAGAAACCTAATGTAGTTCTCCAAATTGGAAAAGACGTCGCTTTCACAAAAATTTGTTCTAAATTATTATCGTCGTTACGAATATATAAGTCAATAAATTGTATAGTTTCCTTATTAATAGCTTTTCTAGCGCTGTAAATAAAGGATATTAATTATTTAAAATCTATTAAGTAGATGACGTAGTATCTAAGTAACCCAAAGCTTACAGCATAAAATATAAGTGCGATATATAAATTGTCGCACACTTTTAATGTCATTGCGTAATTTCGAGCTTCCTGTCGAGTTTTTTTACGTAAGTAGGTACACAATCTATCCCTCCAGGTGCACTGGCAACTTGGTCAAAACTGCGGGGAGCCATCACAAGCAGGTCAGTACCGTTGTTGCGGTCCCTTGGAGATGAAGATACGCCAATAGATGATATAGATACACTGTAATTATTTCATCAGGAACTTATTGGGAGTAGGAGTATGGTGCGCTGTAGGTATCGAGGTAGGTAGCTATATCATATTTTATAATCCACAATCAACAAAAATCATTCGTAGCAAACTTGCTGCGATTCTCAAAAGGTTAAATACTGACAAAATTGAGAGTCAACTAGCTGAAACAAATTTAATTTACTTTAAGTTGCAGTGACCCGTAAGGAATTATGCCACAGAACGATTGCCGCGAACATAATCTATAAATAGTATAACATAAAGTTGCTTTTCGTGTCTGACTGTTTCTGCGAGAGCTTGCCCTAAATCGTGCTATGGATTTTAAAAAGTTTACACTGTCGTGTCGATACTTTTGAAGGAAGGTTTTTAATGTATAAAATATTCCAATCCACCCTATTTTTATTCATTAATAGAAATTTCAGGCAGCTGTGCCTCGGGTATTGCTGGATCCATGAGCGGCGGTTACTAGTTAACATTAGTCGGTTGCTGGCTCGTCTACCACCATAGGCAATAAAAAAATGTCAGATAGGTCGTCCAAAATATTTTCTTCGTTAGTATATAGCGCCCGTGCGAAGCGGCCCTCTCGTATAGAATAGAAAGTTTCAAAGAAATAATAAACGATTAATCTTCAAATGACGAATGTCGAACTGAAGGTGCAAATTTCATCTCACACGGTAGATTAATACCCATGTCGTGTCCACATCTTAGAATCGGTCACTTCGTGTTGTGGCCGACCATTTCATGAAATAGCACAGAAACTCGGGACGATATTAATCGTATTGAAAGTTATATTCTCCAGATCTTCTACTGGCAAAGCGCGTCCCACATATTCTGGTAGTAGAGAGCTTATCCCAGCATGAATGCGTCGGCTTGATCGGGGAAGTACCCTCTCACAAAAGATCAGCGTGTAAAAACGGTAGCTACTCCTACCGTTGTTTTTCGTGTGGTGAGAGAGAGCGCCGGAGCCACCTCCCAATCCTCTCCTTATTATCCGTCGTATCCTGTCCTTATTAGCCTTCCTATCCAACTCTTATCCGTTTCCTTGAAGATGGCGACGCGCGAGTGATACCGCTGGTGTTGCTAGCGTCTATAGGCTACGGTAACCGCTTACTGTCAGGTGGGCTGAATGCTTTGTAGTACAAAAAAATTTATATAAAAATGTTCTTCGTGCCCATAATTGGTGTGTTTACTCGAAAATGTATTTATTAGATACTAAAAAGAGGAGAATTATATTGCTTGAAATTAAAAATATTTTCGTATATAAACTTTATTAAAAAAAATTGTATACCAATTAAATTTAATACACACGGCAGAAATTAATAGTTACCTATGTGTTGGCAATACCGCTTTCATTTCTTTAGTTAGATTGAGTCTTACTGTCATTGTGATAATATTACATGGGTAATTATCACACGCATAGAAACACATGTCATGTATATTATCTAATCTAAATTGTCTGTTTCTTTTAGAATGTGCTTAGTTTGTACCTAGTAGCTTTATCTAGAAAGAATTTAGTCTACATTCTTTCCCGTTAATTTAGTGAGACAACAGATTAAAATCAGCTGTGACAACGCGTCCGAGTGTACTCTGAAGTGCATTATTTATTCAACGCATGACTTTTAGGTTCGTTCACATTTGACGAACATTCTTGTTTTACATGGTCAAATTTGTATAAATTTCGTTTAACTTTAGAAACTTAATGTGAATTCCTAAAGGAATAAAAATATAACAGCCATTTCCACCATTTAAGTGGTTTTGAAAATAGAATAAGTACAAGTTTGATTATGCTTCTTTGTCAATTGTTTGACAGACATTTTATGCAGACATTTTATATTAACAAATAGGCCGTGGAGTCGTTTAGTCTGGAGCTTAGAAAAGGACATAGACTATTTTTCATCCCGGGCATAGCTATTACATACATACATAGAGATAATTAGTGTGTTGTAGTGATGTATTTATCACGTTCATGTGAACATGGACATGGAGAAGTTATTCACATGGATCTAATATCTATAAATACTTAAAATCAAGGCTAACTGCTCTGAATTTATGAGATTTTTCGAAAATATGTGTGGAAGTAGGTATTTGTTTACAAATTATCACTGGTCCGTGAAGGAAAGGCCGTGTGGGGCCGGCTTAAGAATTGTCCCACCCCTGTCTACCCACGGGAGTCGTAAGAGCCGACTGAGGGAATACCGGGGGAGTGGGCAGCAGCACTCCCTCGAGTATTAAAAACATCCACTGCGATCGCCAACCCGCCTGCCAAGTGTGGCGATTACGGCATTATCCCCCATGACGGGGCAGCTCGTTGTGGCGTTCTCTTGGGGAAGCCTATGTCCAGCAGTGGACGTTGAAAGGCTGATGGATGGAAGATGGATGGTGAAGGAAAGGTGAGAAAACCTGTATGCCTTTTTTTTTGTTATGTTATGTTGGGAAAAATGTAACTAACTGCACACCCCGTCGTTCCGCGTTCGTAAATAAACGCGCCGTGAGCCGTCTCTCCGCCTGTATTGGCAGATCACTGGGACTGTGCAATATTACTTCAGTGGTCACACCTTCGCGGGAGGCCTTGCGGGTAGCGAATGTTAAGCGGTGGCCTAAGAGCTTAACCGTGAGCTTTCTCAACGGCTTGTGAAGTCTGCCAACCTGCACTCGGTCAGCGTAATGGACTACGGCCTAAATCTGTTACACTCCGAGATGAGAATTGTTGGAAATTAATAGGTTGTTAGGTATACATAAATAAGGTAGTTTTAATAACTGCAGTGCATCTTATTTAGGTATTTATCTCTAGCATCTTGAATCTCTCATAAACCACAGACTAAATAAACGCATCTCCTAAACATATTTATAGCAGACCAAAGACAATAAAATACTAACGCCATCGCCATATATAATATGTGCGCATCAATGAACCGGCGGCAACGGATACGATTACCTTAACTGTAGGGTTTAGTCACCTTCGTACGTTAATCGAGGCTACTATTGGCTGTGTATTTGTTGTTTTGTTGCACTATTCAGCTTAGACAAGCATATTATCTCGTTATATAGTTACAATGAACAACGATACTAAGAAAAAAATATTTAAGTAAACATATTTATCTAATAAATAAATAAAATTCAAGTGTTTGTTTGTAATTTGTTAATACCTACTTAACAGTTTTTTATAATATGAAAGTGTAGGTGCTTATAAGTTAACTAGCCTTTGCCCGCGGCTTCGTCGTAACCAAAAAATAGTTTTTATTTTATATCTCAGGTTCCCGATATAGTAGGGGGATAAAATGTATACCAGTTTTTAAGTATAATCGAGGCCTTTCAAATAAAAAAAGTTGCATCCAATCCATCTAGTAGTTTTTGCATGATGCGCGAACAAACAATCAGATAAACAGACAAAAATTCTAAAAAAAATTGTTTTGTGTTTAGACACGCCTGTATAGCCTATTACAGACATTTTTTCTCAAATATCTTAAATGTTTTGCTTTATAATAGTATAGGACTATAACAAAATAACATTTTTTTTAAAGTTTTTGTCTCTCTGTCTGTCTGTTTGTTCTAACTAATCTCCGGAATGGCTGGACCGATTTTGTCGGGACTTTCACTAGCAGATAGCTGATGCTATGTCCTCATAGCATCAGCTATCTACTAGTGAGTCTCAAAATAAAACTCTGAATTAACTCCTGTAAATTACTACTTTTATTTTGGGAACATAATTAGGGTTCCACACAAAAAAAAAATAACTAAATTTCACGCGGACAAAGTCGCGGGTTGCAGTTAGTCAGAAATATTAATAGGTATTAAGTTAAAATTATTATTATTATATAATGGATATTTATGAGGAGAGCCCACCACTCACCCAGGGATAGTCAATCCCGGTTATCTTTGGACACACACAAAATAACCTAAGATTGCCAATCAGCACTCTCACAGATAGAGAGGAATGTGATAATAGCAGAGTAGCATGCACCATAATGACAAACAATCTCACCAATGCTATGCAACCATGCGATGGGACTCTCAGAACCACAACATTGCAATATTCCCCAAAAATCCGAACACTCCTACCTGAACCTCTAAACCAGGCATCCTCAGGACAGGATTATGATGGTAAGTGGTAATCGCCGTTGGCGTTAAAAATACTATAATATTAAATATACTACTAAATATAAATTGCTGTTCTTAGTAGCCAGTTCACCAGCCATCTTTATTAACGACTAGCCTTTGCCCGCGGCTTCGCCGCAGCCAACAGCTATGTTTTCGGTGATATCTCAGGTTCCCGATATAGTAGCAAGATAAAATGTATGCCAGTTTTTAAGTCTAATTAAGACCTTTCAAATAAAAAAAGTTGCATCAAAATCCGTCCAGTAGTTTTTGCGTGATGCGCGAACAAACAAACAGATAAACAGGCAAAAATTCTAAAAAAATTGTTTTGGGTTTAGACACGACTATATAGCCTATTACAGGATTTTTTTCTCAAATATCTTAAATGTACAGACACAGCACTGTTACAGCTTTATAATAGTAAGTAGAATAGAAGGTGAAATCACAGACTGATAAGGTTTATAGCAGCGGTATAAAATATAGTTATAAAGTTTAATCAAGAGCTATCAAATAAAAAAGTTCAGTCATTGATTTACGTTTAGTAGTTTTTGCGTGAAGGCTAAACTAACAAACAGTCAAAAATTATAAAAAAAAGTTCTGTGTTCAGAGACCCCTATATGTATAAAAGTCATTTTTCCTCAAATGTCTTAAATGTACAGACACAGCTCTGTTACAGCTTTATAATAACTACATAGTAGAAATAGAACTATAGAATAGTTTAGCAGTTGCCTGATACTTCGTTAGCAATAGTATTTTTACGTTTAAATTCAATCGCCTATTTTACGCCCTTGAGATACGATTTTGTAAATCAATGAAAGAATGAAACACATGATTCTGAGATAAATTATGCATACATACCTATATATAATATCATCATGCCATCTTCCTTGCGAGGTAGGCAGAGAGAACAGAGTGCCAAAATGCTCTATTCTTGCATACATTTCTCGCTTCCTCAATATTCATAATTCTCTTCATACTCGCCGGTTTTGGAGACTCCTGACTCTACTTTCCTTCAATACATGACCGATTTGATCTAGGTAGATGAGTCTCGGATCACTAATATTATAGGAAGTCGTTACCCCGCGACCGCCGCGCTAGCGAGAGGACGTGTTTGTGTGCACTCCGTGTTAAATATATGTTAAAACAAAGTAATCACGAATTTCTTAAGTTTTTTATTAATATAAACGCTGCAGTTAAACCATACCCCTTAAAACAGTGAACAATTAAATATTAAAGTGAGTGAGTTTATAAACTGTGAACAATTGAAGTGCTACAAACTCGTATATAAATGCTAGTCATCGTGCATATGTGACATGTCCTTGAACATAGACAAAGGTTATTAACCTTTCACAGCATTCTTGCAATAACTGAACGTCTATTTGAACACAAAAGTAACAAGTTAAGATAGCCGAGTGGTTAGCGGCGTTATCTTAAGTGCGATACATCATGCGTGGTCGAGGTATCTAGCCTCGGTGACACTACTCCACACTTTTTGTGAATGTTTTGGTCGCTTTTCTTAATATAAGAATATATCGGTATTATATTAACAATGTCTACTCAAAGAACGCCACCAAATCAATTTACGCCTTCTCGCTCCGAGTCGGACATTCAGAAATTATGTAGTAAGGAGGAACATTCGTCGCAAACTAACTTGTCCAGCACTATTCAACGAACAAAACGACGATGTCCGAGTGATAATAACGTGAATGACTCCTTAAGCGACTTTAAAAATGAAATTAGAGAAATGATTGTATCTATGGCATCGTCACAAAATTTACGTATGGAACGATTGGAAAACCGTATTATCGACTTAATTGCTGTGAATAATAAAATTGACAATACAAATACGGAAATTGAAAAATCCGTGTCATTTATGGCCGAGCAATTAACATCCCTTGAATCCAAAATTTTGAGCTTAGAAACGGAACGAAATACAGTGGCATTGAAACTGTCTACTATTGAAGAAAAACTTGAGAAGTTTGACCGCTCCATGGTAAAAACTAGTATAGAAATTCGTAATGTTCCCAAACGACCCAATGAATCAAAAAGTGCTATGTATGATGCATTAATTGAGCTGTCAAAGCACTTCAAACTTAGCCTACAACTGTCTGACATCCGAGACGTACTACGACAGCCATCTAAGGGAGAATCCCGATGCTCATCTATTGAGGTAGAATTCAACAACACCTTAATAAAAGATAAATTTCTTGCAGCTTTTAAAGAATACAAGAAGTGTTACCCAAATGACAAACTGACTAGTACTCTCATGGGTATTAACGCTCCTATTACACCAATATTTATAGCTGAACAGCTCACAACTTACACCAAACGTCTTTTCTATCTTGCAAGAATTTATGCGAAAGAAAATAAATACCTCTACTGCTGGACCTCTAATGGGCGTGTGTTACTTAAGAAAGATGTCGACAGTCAACCTATCATCATTAGAAGCGAACAACGCCTAAATCAGCTTACTGCTCATAACAAAGCATGACTAAATTTTGTATTTTTTCTTAATATGTTTTATTCTTTAGTTCATTTAAATTATTCCTCAATCTATAACTCATATATACAACATAAAAAATACACAAACACAATCTATCCACACTATAAACACATAAACATTTTTTTCTGTCTCAATAATTATAAAACTGTTTCTAACCATACAATGTTATATATATTCCTACGTACTCACTATGTACTGAACTCCTTTCTTGCAATGAATATAATTTTGTTGCCTTCAATAGTCTAAGCGAACTTCTTAATGAAGTCGATCAATATCGCCTTTCGCAACCTTTCAATTGTAATCCTGAGGAGTGTAGTAAGTACTTAGAAAAACCGGGAGCTTATCTAAAGATTTTGCAGCAGAACATTCGTAGCATAAATTGCAATTTTGGCAGCTTTTCAGTTTTGCTAACTAGGTTTGGCTTTGACTGCGACATTATTGTCTTGTCTGAATGCTGGCTTTTGCAGGTGTCCAATTTGCCTTTGTTGAGGGACTATGATTCTTGCAAAACTTCAAATAGCTTCAACCAGAGCGATGGTGTAGTGGTTATGGTTAGAAATGGCCTTGAATATAGTATAGAGGAACCAGATTTTATAGAGGCGAATTGTCTGGTCGTAAAATTGGGAAGTCACACAGCTATCATTGCTATTTACAGATCACCGTCGTTTAAGGTATTGAATAATTTTTTGCTATCTCTTAATAATCTACTTGACAAACTTTCAAATTTCCGTAATATTATTATAGTAGGAGACATAAATATAAACATTCTCAAAAATGATAACAATTCTTCATCTTATTTGGATACTGTATCTTTTCACGGTCTTCTACCAGCAATATACACTTCAACTAGAGGTAATGCATGTCTCGATCATGTCATTGTTAAAACGAAACAAAAAGCTTTCACCTTTAACTTGCAAACTACAGTAACCGATCATGAAGCCATACTTTTCTGCATATATGGAAAAAGTCCAAGAACTCCTTTACAAAATAAAGTAATAAAAAAAATTAACTGGGACGCTATTTCTCTTGATTGCTCAAACCTGGACTTTACTGCTGTATATGCAGAAAATGACTGTAATATAGCAACTGATTTGCTCATAACCATATTGACAGAACTAATACAGCGACATACTGTTGAAATAAAAACACCACGACGGAAAACTATTATAAAGTCTTGGATAACACCCGGCCTTATAAAATGTATTAGAAACAGGGACGTACTGCACCTAAAAAGCAAACAAGATCCGAATAATTCAGTTTTGTTCGCAACATACAAGCGATACAGAAATTTTTGCAATAATCTCTTAAAGAAAGTTAAACGGCAATATGACCGTGATTTACTGAACAATTCTAAAGACAACACAAAAAAACTATGGCACTCCATAAAAAATGTCATAAATTATAATAAATCACCTGTACACACGCATGACCTGTTGTCTATAGCCCCTACACCGCAGGCCTCAGTAGATGTAGTTAATTATTTTTTTGCTAGCGTTGGCAGTCGTTTTGCAGGAAATATACCTCACACTTCATCCTCTGTAAGTTATAACTCTAGTCAACCTAATGCATCTGAGTGTGATTCTTTTGTTCTTCTTAATGCTGATGATGCAGAGATAGAGCAAGTCATACTTAATCTAAAAAACGATTGCCGTCCTGGCTGGGACAACATCCCAGCTAGACTTCTAAAAGTAGTGGCACGGCACGTCGTTCCTGTACTCACCAATCTTATTAATCGATGTTTGGAGTGTGGAGTGTTTCCCAGTGCTCTAAAAAAGTCAATTGTTGTGCCTATACACAAGGCAGGGGATACTGACTGTGTTAATAACTATAGACCCATCTCAATTTTAACATCCTTATCTAAAGTTTTTGAGCGTGTTATAAATTCTAGGCTTGTAAAATACTTAGAGACTAAAAAACTGCTTGCATCTACACAATTTGGATTTCGTGCCGGTAAATCAACGGATGATGCTATACATGCCTTTACCACCACCTTAGCAAAAATGATGGATAAAAATAAAAAATGCCTAAGTATCTTCTTGGACCTATCAAAGGCATTCGATACAGTCTGTATACCTACACTTGTTAAAAAATTGAATGGTATGGGTATACGCGGTAAACAACTCGAACTACTTGCGGATTATCTTTCCGGTAGAACTCAATGTGTGATGATTGGTGGATGCAGGAGTGGTGAGCTGGGGATTACCTACGGGGTACCACAAGGGAGCATTCTTGGACCTACTCTGTTTTTGTGCTACATTAATGATCTATGCCGTCTCGATGTCCAAGATTGCAAAATTGTTTCATATGCAGATGACACTACACTTTCATTTTTTGGTGACTCTTGGGACGACGTCTTTGAGGCTGCTCAAAAGGGTTTTAATACGGTTTGCCACTGGCTCGCTGATAATTCTTTGACTCTCAATGCTGACAAAACTAAATACATAAAATTTACTATATACAACAAAATATCAACAGAACCTCGTAAATTGTATGCTCATTATTGTTCCTTGCCTCGTACGTCACACTGTTGTAATTGTCCAAATTTAAAATCTACTAAAAGTATACGTTACTTAGGTGTCATAATCGACCATAGACTATCTTTTCAAGAACACATCCACAACATAGCAGTAAAAGTGCGTAGACTAACAAACATATTTAGACAGCTAAGGTACATCACTGATAAAAAGACTTTGACCATGGTCTACTGTGCCCTAGTACAAACAATACTGACTTATTGTATTTCTTCTTGGGGTGGCTCGGATAAAACTAAGTTACTAGAACTGGAAAGAGCGCAGAGGCTAGTATTAAAGGTTGCCTTTTTTAAACCTAAGATTCACCCAACTTATCAATTATACCAAGATACTAAGGTACTAACTGTGAGACAGCTATATATTCTCGCTAGCACTCTCCGGCAACATGGAGAAGTATCGTCATTTGACTGTGATATCGTAAACACAAGAAGATATTACACTGTATGCAAAACTTATAAGGCTAGAACTAAATTTGCACAAAAATTTTATATCTTCTTAGGTCCTAAATTATATAACAGAATTAATAAAGAAATAGGCATATTTAATATACAAAAAAATAAATGTAAACAAATGATAAAACAATGGTTATTAAAATTAAATTATCAAGAAACAGAACAACTTTTTGAGATAAATATATAAACTAAATACACACACAAACTCCCATACACATACACACACACACAACACACACACACACACACACACAAACACACACACACACACACACACAAAACACACACACATATATACACACCAACACACGCGCGCGTGTGTGCACACAATAGAAAAGTGTACTGCCAATTTATTCTGTGGGGTCCTGGTGTCCTGGAATACAGGCCTCGGCTTAGTTCAGGCACCAGTCTCACACAAATTAAACAACAAATGATTTTTCATGTTCCAAATTAGTATCTTTGTATCTTAACCTGTGTTGTGTTTTGTTTGTGGAAGAAAATAAATGATATATTACTTTACCTAAGTGAAAAAAATCTGGCAGTTCTGATTTATTTATTTTATTTTATTTGTTTGAGGCGTTGGAAGAACCATCTGCCTAACAGTAACTTATAAACATCGTTATTCTCTCATCACACGTAAGTTTAGTTCATAAAACAAGTCATAGTCGAAGTCAGTCATATAAAATTAGTCAGTCAAGTCAAATTCCCACTCCAGTTAGACGATGGCAACCTTACTGAAGCTTCTATGGAGTTTTGGAGACAACAGGAAAAAACACGTTATGTCGCACTACATCACTTGCCAACACTTATGCACATACACAAATAGTTAATAAGAAAAAGGCCACCACTTTTACACATTAATACTTGAAATAACACAAGTTTAGGAAAATAATGCAGAGCGACGACATGATCTTCTTCGTGTTCCCGCCAAAAAACCCGGGCAGTTCTGACAAGCCAGCACAGATCGTATTGCATACGTTTAGTTAACTCTGATAAATATAATCCAATTAAGGCTAAGGAAATCTGGCTTACATCCACTTCACTTAACTTCATAAGGCTTCCTGTCTTAAACTTCTACATTGTAACCAGATAGCACTATTATATATTTCGTTGGTCTTGGTGAATTTAGACTTCCATAAAGACCTACAAGGAAACTTAAAATAAAGAAATAAAAAGGGCCAAAGTTTTCTTGCATAATAACAATCATCAGTGTCAACTAAACGCATTAAAAAAAGTGTAAATAATTAACCATAAAACCAAATCTTTTTTTAAATTCTAACCGTGTTCAAAAATATACCTATTTCTAAAACTTATGTCAAATCTATGAAGTTTTTTAAGTTTTATTTCTTAGACTCTTCACGTTTCCTTGTGGTAGAGCCATGCTCATCCCAGCTTGAATAGGCCGACTCAATCGGGGAAGTCCCCTATCATAAAAGATCAACGTGAAACAGCGGTTGGTACTCTCACCGTTATGTTTCGTATGGTGAGATCCATAGATTAGATTTCTCTCGCTCGCTCTCGCGCCGGAGGCCCAAGGCCCCTCCCTATCCTGTTCTTATTTATTGTCCTTCCTATCCTCTCCTTAGTATACGACCTATCCTCGCCTTATTATCCTTCCTGTCCACCCATCTCTTTTCTCAGAAATGTCGACGTGTGAGTGGTGCGTCTGGTGTTGCTAGCGTCTATGGTAAACGCTTACCATCAGATGGGCTGTATACTTATGTGCCATCCAGGTATTATTGCGATACCTGCATTCTTATTAATGCGTAAGTTTTTTTGATTGCTTGTTACGTTTCACGCCTTAACTATTGGGCCAATCATCATGAATTTGCATACATATAGTCCAGAATAGGACAGTCTAATTTTCATCCAAAAATAATGGTCCCCGTGGAACAACTATTTTTACATGGAGATTTATATTCTGAAGTCAACGTGGACAGAGTCGGGGGTAGGATCTTGTTTAGTTTTAAAAATCAACGAATTTTATAAGCACTACGCGTTGAGCAGTTTTAATATCAACAATGGAAGCCTTAAAAATTCTCGAGATGTAGTTAGAATATTTTTTGTAAAATAAAATGGTTTTTTGCAAAATGTACTTAATCTAAATTAAATTTTATCTGTAAATAAGTACAAAACTTCATCCAAATCACCGTTTCCGAGTACAGCTAAATAAATTTATAATATAGATGTACAAGAATTGCTCATTTAATTGTGGATCTGGTTGTACTTAAAATATTCAAATATTATAAAGAATATGACTGCACCGATTTCCGGTTCGATTCCCACACAGAACAACTCTTTGTGTGATCTACATATTATGGTTGTTCTGAGTGTACTTTGTGTCCGTGACATTGTAAGTTTGTAAAGTCCCCCGCGATACAAGGATTATTCCGTAGTGCAGTGTTGCCTTATTAACAATAAATATCTTAAACTAATATCATATGTATGACATATAACTTGTGCGACCGGGATTGATGTAACTAAATACTGTCTAGTGTAATGGTGTATACGTGATCGGCGTGGACAACTAATTGACAACGTTAACCCGATTTGAACATTGTGAAACAGCTTAAGCTGTTCATTTTACAAAATATAGTATACGCAAACGTTGACATTTTTGGCACTTGTTACAGTGAATTCGCAAATAATTTATTACATGTTTGTTGTAATTTGTAAATGTAGTTACAGTTAAATTTAGTTATTTTTTTCAGTTATAATTTGTAAAATGTCATTTTTTATTTGCTATTGCATTGGGTTTTTCATTTAACCTGTAAGATAGCCATAAGGGATGAAGAGTAAATAAATAAATAAATTTTTGTAAATGGTAAGTCTAATTGAAAATACTAACAACAAATTGCACATCCATTACCGCTTGCTGGTAGTTGATTAGAATTTATTTCTAAAAATCTCTTGTCAACGTAATCACTAAAATAAACAAACTTGATAGTATTACCTGGCAAAAATTGAGTGCAGGACACATGCTTACAATATAAGTTAGTAAAATTTTATTTGAGCATACAATACAATGTCACTTCTGATCACACTTACCAATTAGTTTTTTCAAAACTGTTTAAAAAAGTTATGTCTTGGACGTCCGTTTGTTGTAGATAATGTATGTTAACACGATAACGACCAAAATACTTTACTAATCAAGTATTTTTTTTTTCGTTTACGAATTGTTATGATTAAGAATAGAGCCCTATCACTTTTCACGGTCTGATTCGATGTGGTTTAATTGTGATTAAATAAAAAAAAAATTGGGAATATTTACGCTCGATGCGACACTAAAATCAGTGCTATCCTTAGAGTATAAATAAACCAGAATGCGCGTATCGCTTCGGTCAGTTGTGCCAATTGTAGGCAAATGTGTTATAGGTACTTAACTATGGTATAGCGCTTTTATAGTGACGTTCCATGCGTGACGTAATTTCTGCAAAAATATTGATTGTTTGCCGGGAATAGACTCAAGTTAGGAATTAATGAATTGTATGTTCAATATTCTAATAAATAGCCTAGCGGTAAAACCAAGGACTGCAAAGACAGTTTTATCTAGTTCAATCACCAGCCCGAGGTTTTGTACGACAGACACCTCTGACTTACCAAAGTTATGTGTGTATTTGTTTACAAGTTATCACTGCTCGGTGCCGGATAACATCGTGAAACACCTGCATGCCTGAGAGATTTACTCAATGGCTACGTGCTTGTGAAAACTTGTAAAGTCTGCTAACCCGCACTAGGCCAGCATGGTGAACCTGCTGCCTTAAATACCTTTCAATCTGAGTAAATAGGGTTGGAAGAATAAAGTTTTCGGTTTGCTATGATAGGTATAATTAATACTTACAAATAACTTAAATAAGGTAGATATCATTTATTAAATTTTAAAAATATAAACCTTTACTTTTTCTGAATTTATCAAATTCAGATCATAGGTAGACCATTATTGCCCCTTAAACAGCGTTAATTATTATATTATATTTATTTATGTATTTTGTTGTTACGTGTACATATTTTTGCACTACTGCACGTATCAAATGAATAATATAATAGCATACATGTACCTATATTTATATTATTTATTCAACAGATTATTTATTAGACAGAAATAATATTTGTATTTAAAAAATATCGTATAAAAATAATTGCGATACAACACTATGCCATCGTGAAGAAAAAATTACCGTTGATAGCGTGCAGGGACGACCCGCCCCTCTTAGACCCGTCTGAATTTTGCTAAAACAATTAATTTAGTAACTAAATTCTACTTATTGATGAAAAGAAATGTTACTATTCCTTTTAATTTGCTGCCGGGAATCGTTTTTACTACCTGGCACTGTACATTTCACCATTTTTATCAAAAAATAAATAAAATATTGTTCTCCGACTTACTATGAACCGTATTGTTTTGCTACTGATTAAGCGTTCCAACTACGCACGATACTGTTCATACTTGTGCTTACGGTTCATACTCAGTAAGGCGCACTCTATAGTTATTTATACTCTAAGGTGCTATCCTTATTTCGTGAGAACTATTTCTATAGACCAATGTAGAAGTACTTCTTAAAATTAGCGCTAGATGACGTAAAAGACATGAGAAGGTACTTTTTGAAATTAGCGCTATCTATGTGATTTATTGAAAACTACTTAGTAAGACCAATACATTAGTTAGAAAAAAAAAACATAGCATCACGCCTGTATTACCCGAAGGCGTAGGCAGAGGTGTATTACATACCCACGACTCGCCAGCTATGTTTGAGTCCTACGTAATAGGGGGCGAGCCTATTGACGTCTACCGGGCACATTACCACACTCCAGGCTGCTACTGAGAATTTTTATTTTTAGGAAAAAGCTCAATATCATTGCCCGACCCGGGGATCGAACCCGAGACCTCATGATTAGCAGTCGCATACACTACCGCTACACCACCGAGGCAGTTATTACATTATTAGTTACTTATCAAATAATCAATTTTATTGTGAAAATAAAGATTATGAGGCGTGCACGTTTGGATTTTCCAATTTTTTGCAATATTGTCCACTTATTTCAATGTTGGATCCATTGAGTTGTAGTACATATACATCAATGGTTGTATATTTGAGAATGATAGTTTTAAATGGCCATGTCGATAATACGCCATCTGCCGTAAAATGATGGCAGTCAACATCCCCATTAAATTTAGAAATGAATAACAATAATATTGTTAGACGGAGAATGAAAGGATATGAAATAGTTACCTACCTAGCGTTTATAATTATATGAGGGACACAACATTGTCTGCCCGTTTAGTGACAGGCAGGTTGAGAGTTTGATTCCTCAATTTAGACAATAAACGTATTGTATTCAAACGACTTGAATGAAGTGAAGGTTTGCTATTTAGATATGTTCGTGTTTATAACCACTACTGCGATATGCATATAACAGAATCTCTTCAGAGGGATTATCGTTACATTCTCTACCACAATTGTGATTGGTCTTGAGCCAGTTTAGGTATTATGGTGGTGTCGTACGAGGCGACTAAGGGAAGTAAGCAATTATCACCCATTGCATTACTGGTGGTAGGGCTTGGTACTTACTCACTTTGGGTTGGTACCACCATCTCCTATGTGACCGGCCATGAAGCACATCGGTGTCTTTTGGTTGTAGCAGGAGATAGCCGTTAATTCTTTCATTTCATATAATGAAATGGTGAGCAGCGGCTTGACAATACTCTCCGGTAGGTATAGTTGAGTCCATAAGCGACGTTTACCATTTACGATCAGGTGGGCCGAGGCTCGTCTGCCACCATACGCAATAAAAAAATGTAATAATTAATATATTAAAAAAACATTATTAACTAACTTCATTAACCAAGTAACTATTGGTACAAACAGCTATAGGTTATACAAATATAACAAAGTCCTCGATGGTTCACTAGAAGATTTAACTAAATTGGACAAACTGAGCTCACGCCCACACAGTACTTAGATGACGTAACTAGTTTGAATGGAGTCCATTAAATAAAACCTTTGACAATGCTAAACGCATATACTTCTTGATGAAGCTATTATTTTATTAACGCCTAATAAATTTGGTCTAATTGTTTGGTATATATGTCAATATTATTTGGAGAAATTGTGTTATCAGGATAATTGGATTATTTCTTTGTTTCTCATCATCCAACTCAGATGAAAATCGAAATTCAGAGGTTTGTCTTTGTCAAAATATTTTAATACTAGCCGAAGACGAAGCCGCGAGCAAATCGCGGCGTCGTCGCAACCAAAAGCTAATTTTTAGGTTATATTATATTTCAGCTTTCCGATATAGTAGCGGGATAAAATGTGTACCAGTTTCTAAGCCTAAATTAAGAGCTATCAAACATCTTCATCAAAATCTGTGTAGTAGTTTTTACGTGATGCCTGAACAAACAAACAGACCTAAATTCTAAAAAAATATTGTGTTTAAAGACGCCTAAATAGCCTAATACATTTTATCTAAAATATTTTAATCTACAGACATAGCTCTGTTACAGCTTTAAATAGTATATAGAGTACGATGTATGCTTAAAGTCATTAGATGTGTTATCATTATCACTATTTCACATCTCTGGTGCGCTCATGTACCCACCCTTGCTACGGCGGATCACGAGTACCGCGTCGTTACGACCGCGATCCGCAGGCGGGAGCTCCTTCAGGCAGCCTCTCTTGAGCGACGCCCCGCGCACTTGGGCGTCAGACCTTCGCGGTAGGCTTCCGCGGACGGCAGGGTACTCCCCGACCCCACCTTCCGCAGCCTCGGCTAGGGCGGCATCAGGCGCAGGTGGCGCTCATGTACCAGCTCAACCTACTCGACTTCCTACAAAGGCAAGCTGAGCTTATTGCTGCCGATCCTAGTCTCACGGACCAACTTGAGCATTGTAACGGCGGAGAAACTGTGCTTTTTTGCTCTTTCAACTCTAATAGGGAATGCTCTGAGGAGCTGTTTGAGGTCACAATATCACAATTCCACCACCGAACCCCAAGTAAACCCTGGAATCTGCTCTCTAGCGCTATGTTAATATCCATCTTTAAACACTTTACTCAGATAGCTATTTGTACCCTCGGTATTATCTCTAACAAAATCTTTCCTAGAAACTACTATAATCTTGTTACTTAAGCTTAATTTCATATAAAATCTCGAGTGTATACTTCACATTGACGTACAACGAAAAAAACAAATAAGTACGGAAGTAAGGATTTATTACGATCCACTTTATGTACCTATTCATAGCCGGGAATCGTTTCTAAACTAAGACTAAGCAGAGAGCGGTACCCAACCCTTTGAAGTAAACTTAACACGTGAAGATAAGAGAGATTTAAACGGAATTTAATGCGATATGTTATATTAAATGGGACACAAAGATAAACAGAATAGTTCTTGTCGTATAATTATTTTATAATACACCTGCTCGGGAAGTACCTTCTTCCTAACTAGCTGCTACCGGCGACTTCGCCCGCGCGGAATTTAGTTATGTATTTTCTTTGTGTGCAACTCAAATTATTTTTCCAAAATTAAAGTAGCCTAAGTTGATTTTTATAGCATAACCTTTATATGTCACTAAAAGTCCTGTCTAAATCGGTCTAGCGGTTTCGCAGATTTACTGGCACAAACAGACAGGCAGACATACAAAAACTTAAAAAAATTGTATTTTTTTATACATATATACATTCGTATATGCATATATAGCAAATAAAAAGCTACAATAAAATATGCACATTCCAGAGAAGTTACTACATAGTATCTATTCTGTGTTATGGGTATGAAAATTCGGATTTTTTGATATTACTTGTATAAATAGATACCTAATAGGTACTTATTGAACACTTAGCCGGTACTTGGCCTCATCAATGGCGAGGCCCTGGGCACTTGCCCAAAATGCCCAGTGGGATAAGTAGACCTAGGACTTCTGGAAATTCATTCCGGTTTAATGGGTTCAATCTCATACTTATGTACTTTTATAAAACTTTGAGAGAGCTATTCTAAAGCTAGCTAAAAGTATAGAACTCGAGGAAAAATGGGTGTATTAAGCTGTTTAGTTTTTTTAGAATTTTTGTTTGTTTGTTGGTTGACACATCACGCCAAAACTACTAAACAGATTTTGATGAAACTTTTTTGATATACCAAATAACAGCTTTTTATCAGGCTGAACCTGATATATAATAACCTATAAACTAACACGGCGAAGGCTACTACCTAGATATATTTTTCTATTTATGCAGTTATTCATTGTAGTGCAGATATTTTATTTCTTTATTTAATACCATAGCTGCATCAATAAGACAGTTAATTAAGAGCTGTATTATACAGCTGTAGTAACTAAAGTCTTTGACGGATCGGAAGATATAGCGCGGCGCGGTCAACGTACCATACATAATCTGAAACCGTGCATTCTGTTCTTATCGATCCAATTCGTTGCCATGACAACCTCAGTTTCGTGATAAATGAAACTTGTGAGCGACTTATGTATGTATGTAAATTATCTCTCGCCAGTGCGCCCAGAGCATTAAGTAATGGGTGTTTTAAGTTTCTTTCATCTAACGTGAGCTTTTTTCTGTTGATGCAAGAACTGGCTCAGAGGGATTGAGATCCCTGATTGGCGTGCATAGTGTATTCACTTTGGCACCCATACATACTTCATATGAGAGGTAGGTAGCGACTGATAGAAGGTAAAGAAGTACTGACAGGAATAAGCTTAACTTGGATGCTGAATAGGAGAATTTCGGGAATAGGAGGGGCATACTTTTTCTGGCTTCGTTTCCGATGAGAGTCATTTATACCCTTGCATCAACTTGCGCTGCAGGGGTAATTGATAATTGCAAAACAATGTGTAACTAAAGTTCAGTGTCTAATAATCAGTTTTTTAACCACTTAAAGTGCTTGGAATGGTGTTAAAGACGATGATATAGGATAGGATATCAGAGCTAAATGTTGTAACTAATTTTATAATCTTTATTTTTCTCTTTGGGAATGCGTTTACGCATCCCCCCGCCATTATGATATATGCCTTGGTTGTTGACTTCAACGACAAAAGAAGTGAGATCTAAATGGGTGCCAACATTGATATATATGTACATGTACAATTATTTAGCTTGAACTTGGCTTGACACGCTACCGCGTGTCTAGATATGTACCTAATAGTATTGAAAATTATTAAATCGGTTATATATACAAGGAACGTGGAAGGAGTCTTCGAAACCGGCGAGCGTGTATGAAGAGAATTATAAATGTTGAGAGATGTATGCAAGAATAGAGCCTTTTGGTACTCTGTTCTCTCTGCCTACCCTACAACGAAATGGCGTGATTATAAGTACCTAAGTATAGTATTTAGTTGTTTTAAGCAGATATCTTATCCTGAACTGAGACAAAAATATCAAGGTAGGTATTAAGCAATACTTTGATAGGTACCAGATTTGATGTACATTACTGCTTCGGTTTAAAGGGTCAATACACACATATACACTTAGTGACACCACCGTGACATTACCTGCAACAAAAAAAATATTATATGTTATTTTGCGCTTTAAGTACTCGGCTATTTACAATACTATAGTCAAAAGAGAAAATCTTACTCTCATAAGAAATCCGATCTCAACACCTAGCGACATTTCAAAATGTTATCTGATTCTTTATAAATTTTAACTTAACTGCCTCTGTGGTGCAGCGGTAGCGTGAGCGACTGCTGATCATGAGGTCTCGGGTTCGATCCCCGGGTCAGGCAGTGTTAGATATTGAGCTTTAGTAAAAAGAAAAATTCTCAGTAGCAGCCCAGAGTTTGGAAATGTGCTCGGTAGATGGCAATAGGCTCCCCCCCTGCTACGTGGGACTTAAACATAGCTGGCCAACCGTGGGTGAGTAATACGTGGGCATGTGATGGTACGTTTTTTTTTGTTTCAAATTTTTTCACTGACCGGTAAACGGGAACGTGAGAAAACCTATATGCCTGATCGAGATTAGGTATACCCTAAATCCCTTCTCACTTCCAGTTGAGACACATACTCTACAGGGGAACAGTAGGGGGTTTCGAAAAATAAATTGAAGCAATGGTTTCAAACTGAAAACATTTGACTGACTTATAGACAGTTTACACTGGTTCAACATTCTAAAACACTATAAATCATCACACACAGTCAACGTTCATAAATCAAAGCGATACTATCTGTTCCCAAAATAGAAACCGCCATTATCTATAATTTATTGGTTTGTCTGTCATATCGTTTGCAACATAGTGTTATCGTTGTAAATGTTTATTTGTGTAGTAAAATTAACTACAAAATCCTGCACTACGTACTGGCTTCACAACCGTATAGTACAATTAACTACAAACCATAGTATCTAAACTGTGTACAGTAGTCACATAGTCACAACGGATCTTTGTGTCTCTAAACTTGTCTGCAAGACGCTGCGCAGTCTTGTGTCGTAAGAGGAGTGCAGCTTCTACAGTTTACATTAATCGAAAAATGTTCGATATAATTACATAATTGTAATCGATAATCATATTATTTATCGATCGCATTAAAAGATGTGGACGCTCTTCTATATCTAGATTAAAACTTATTCGCTTAAATCATTTTTATACTTTTTATCGAATCTAAAAATCGTAAATAGAACCTAAATGAGAACATAATGATCTCATTCGATTGGTTTTTTAATCGAGTAACAACATTTGAATTGGTCTTCACTAATCGTATGATTCCGGCACAATCCCCACTTCTTGCTCTGTGCCTAACTTCAGAGACACAAAGATCCGTTGTGACTACTATAGTGATCTAGCTACCCCTTAGGAGTTAGGTAATACCGAGCACTGCCAAGCGAGAGGCATAGACTCTGACCGTGTAAAGTCGTGCGTCTTGCACGCAATGCAAGTCAAGCAAAAAATCTTGAGGAGGTCGTAACCTAGTAGTGCAATTGCAGTTCGAACGATCGGCAAGGTTAAGCAACTTTCGCTCGGCTGGTAATTAGATAGGTGATCAAAAAGTGCTTCTGAGGCATGTTAAGATCTACGTCCCAGCTGTCAAATAACATCCTGGCAATCATTACAGGTTGTAAGTCCTGAATAAGAAATCTGACTCTGGTCTTGTTTGAAGAAATCTGACTCTGGTGTCGTCAGTGGTCTCCTTAGTTGGGTCGTGGAGGTTAGCTAGGCAGCGACTCCGTATAAATACTGCTGGGTCAGCTAAAACCGTACAGATCAGAAGCCGACCCCAATAAAAATATTAGGATAAGGCTAGGGAGATGATACTTACTTACTGCCAAAAGACTATTCTTGCATACATTGTATCTCTCGCTTCCTCAACATTCATAATTCTCTTCATACACGCTCGCTGGTTTCGAAGACTCCTGACTTCACCTTCCTTCAATACATGAGATTTGGTCTTGGTAAGTGAGTCTTGGTTTCCCCCTGTATCTACCTCCTTCCACTTTCGCATTGTATATCTTCTTAATCAGTCGCTTGTCCGGCATTCTTTCCACATGTCCAAACCATCGGAGCATTCCCTTTCGCATCTTTACACAAATACTCTCTTTCATACCTACTCGCACTTTTAGGAGATGATGATGTCAGAAGAAAGAAAACTTCGAGATCAAACCATTTTCTCAAAGGCTTATATAAAACTAATATTGGCCCTATTGATCCAACAATTACTAGAATTCCACTCATTCTGACAGGAGACGCGTTCCTAATACTGGCACAATTATAGATTGCGGAAAAGACCATACAAATACGAAGTTTGTTCCATAACTAATAACTACATCATTATATATTTAGTCCAACAATTGAAGTCACTAAATTCGACATGATGACAATAACCGCGAAGACATGAATCACTTATCCTTTTTGCTCTTCTATAAGTGTAAAGTTTGTACTGACTCCTTGCTTGAGAACACAAGAGGCAGCGCTATTGAATATATGACACACCTACGCGATATATTCCTGTGTGGCGATCTTTATAACAAATGGAAACGAAAGGAGTTGTGCTGCCTTAAAATACGTCACTTCAAACACACGTGGCACTGGTATTGCCTTAGCAATCGAAACTATTTGGCTGAGCGACATTTACACCTTACTATCGGATGCCGACCGACAACACGTACTTTTGCCGTTGTAGGTTTGGCGGTGCGAGGAGAAACAGGGTGTAAAGTTCCTCCCATTGCAAAGGGAGGATCCTCCGACCAGACGGATGTTGTTTCTGGTGGGCAACTGCCCGACGGTTGTTTGTCGGGTTCTTCTATATATGTTAAATCGCTCGGATAACTTTAATATCGCGATGTAGGATACGTCAGTTCTTAGTTTGTATGTGACGAGGTAGACATAGATACAAGTACTTAAAGGAATAGAAACAGAATTACGTAGAAAATTGATGTTCAAGTACTATTTATTTTCAGCCCATGCTTATCAATTATGCGATGCGAGGCCAAAGCAATCAATTCGTTCAGTGCGCTCGTACACTGACCTACCGCACTTAATGGCGTCTATGTACTCGTACTTACCAGATGTAATAGATTGTACTTTAGAGTAATAGGTTAGCGTGGTATGGGTATGTAATAAAGAAGGACGGATGTCATATATTTATAACAATGTCTTAAATATACCTACAGATATATAAATATACCTATAGCTATATTTAAGACATTATATCCGCGAAACGTATTTTATATTCTAGCTGCCTATGCAGTTGTGTACAACAATTTTTCTGTTTAATTCAAGTCGAAAATTCAAATATTCCATTAGATAAAAAATAACTAGACGTCGCGGGACGTCTGCCAGATGTGAAACCATTGAAATTATTTTATAGAAATAAAATGATCTTAACTTGACAAAGTATTCCTTTAGACAAATTAAACGATTATAACTCGATGGGTTTACACAGACAGTACAGAGTTACTTTGGCCACCTTCCAGCTCCATCATCAGATCCTGGATACCATCTAGAGACAAAGTACTCGTCAAGACGCATCATACAAGCCCAAACTCGATGTAGTTATGTCGTTTTAAAACGGAGTTCCTATTGCCACTTTCTGGCTCCATCATCAGACCTGGATACCATCTAAAGACAAAATACTCAAACGATTCTAAACTCGATGGGGTAGCGTCATTTCATTGCAGAGTTACTGTGATCACCTTCCAGCTCCATCATCAGATCCCGGATATCATCTAGGACTGGAGTACTAGTCAAGTCATTCAAACGAGCCCTAACTCAATGGGGTTGCGCCATTTAAGTACAGAGTTTCGCATGGCCACTTTCCAGCTGCATCATCAGACCCTGGATACCATCTAAAGACAAAGTACTCATTAAGACGAATCTTCCAGCTTCATCATCAGACCCTGGATACCATCTAGAGACAAAGTACTCGTCAAGACGAATCATACAAGCCCAAAGTCGATGGGTTTGCGCCGCTTCATTATAGAGTTCCTATGTCCACCTTCCAGTTCCATCACCATGTCGGATCCATGTCATCATAATATTGCATTTTCACGTGATATACCTACATATGCGTGTAAAATTCCAACTCAATCAGAAACCGGGAAGTGTGTCAAATTTAACATACAAGATTTGAACGGCACAAGTAAAATAAAAGCGTCGCCACGCTAACAGCCAATTTTACCCTCCCTCCGCATTAGATGTTTCACATCAAGTGTCGATTATTTCTTCAACTTTTTTCGATATTCAACATTCCTTGTTTACCAGTACAGTAAGCTCATAATCGTTTAAGGATACATTATGACCATTTTATCTAAAATATCAATATCTACTTAGTTTATTTTTACATTGCCACACTGAACAAGTACCTAATTATTTATAGGTACACTACTACTACTTATCATCACGCCATTTCCCTTGCGGGGTGGGCAGAGAGAACAGAGTGCCAAGAGGCTCTTCTCACACACATCTCTCGCTTCCTCAACATTCATAATTCTCCTCATACACGCACGCCGGTTTCGGAGACTCCTGACTCCACCTTCCTTTAATACATGGCCGATTTGGTCTAGGTAGGCGAGTCTCGGTCTCCCCCTGTACCTACATCCTTCCACTTTCGCACTGTATATCTTCTTAACCAGTCGCTCGTACGGCATTCTTTCGACATGTATTTATAGGTAAATTCTGAAAATATTTTTGATATGCTCTATTCTGCTAATAGGTATCAGCCATAACATAATAATGACCCTTCAAGTCATGGATATACTTTTTTCTTTGTTAAAAACTTACAATATTTTCAATTTGGTTGGATTATGACCTGTTTCATTCAAGTTTGTTATAATAATACTCCAATGCTGGAAAAACTTACTGAAAAAAATAATAGGCCCCATGAGTGCTTTTTATCTACCTCGTCGATGACCCCGCGAAACGTGTAGGTTTCACTTTTCACAAGTTAAAATTGTAGGTATATTTTTTTGATTTCCCAAGTGGCAGCACTGAACCCCTCAATTCCAAAATATCCCTTTTTGTTGCTGAAATATTACTTTTTTATTCCATACTATTCAATAATTTCATTCATTCGATGACAGGATAATCCATACCAAACATTTAGTTAATTAAATCTTCATTACGCTTGTTGTCCAAAGGGCTAGGCATAGGCAGTGACAACCGATTGCCATTTATCATAAAACTTAATTCTGCAGCCTACTTCTCGCTCCCTGTGGAAAGAACACGTGACAGGTGACGAATCACGTCGCCATAACATTGAGAGTACACTGCTGATAATTGGAGATAAGCAGCTAGAACAAAGGTCCTTTCATATACATATTATAGTAATATTGTCTATGCCAATATATACGAGTATATATGTACACACGTAAACAGACAAATTTAAAAACATGGCAGCTAATAAATGTTCAAAATATTACGTATTTATCGACATCGTTATCTACTTGGTTGTCATCTTGCCGATTCCAGCGCGAATGCACCGGTTTCACTCGGAAAGACGATTTTCGAACAGTACATCGGCGAATAGTAACGTGTGATATTCCTGTTTCATTTTATTTTGTTCGGTGAGTGAGAACGCCTGAAGCCCAAACCCATCTTATGCATTCTCTACCTTCCTCTGTCCACCTGCTTTTTCTTTCCTAGGTTAGCAGCAAGCGAGTGATGCACTCTGATGTTGCTATCGTCTATATGACTCTATACTAAAGACTACGATAACCGCTTACTATCAGGGGAATGTTAGCCCACACTTGTAGTAAAATTATAATTAAATAGCCAAGCAACCAGAGAATAACATGCAAAATAATTTGAGTCCAACGTTTGGGTCTTATAAACTGTTTACAGACCAAGAAATTAAAAAAAAATTGCCAGAATCAACTCATCAATTAATACAAGCATAAAGTAGTTGTTCTAGTAACGTTGAATCCACGAGTTGTAATCTGATTGTAATGCTGTTTGTACAATTGTTTGTATTGAACATTCCAGAGCATCAACGGATAGAAGCCGTTTTATTGAGCACATCTATTTTATAAGTACAACGCTCTAGAATTTATAGTTTGTTATTTCTGGGCTGTGTACTGTTTAAGAGTAATTAAAGATACAGAACTATTAGTTCACAGAGTAAGTAAATAGAACCGCTATCTCGCTTAGCGTTGGTGAAAATCAATATACCTACCATAAGCTATAATTAATGTAGCTAATGAGATAATGGTGGCGATAAGGACACCAAAACGATGCTGCTGGACGATGCGGGTAAGCTACTCGAGAGGATTGTCGCCGCCCGTATCGTCCGGCACCTTGCAGAGGCGGGGCCGGACCTGTCGGACGCTCAGTTCGGGTTTCGTGCGGGGCGTTCGACGATTGACGCAATCCTGCGTCTGAAGGCCGCGACCATGGAAGCCGTCGCTCAGCGAGGGGTGCTGTTGATGGTGTCATTGGACATCGCCAACGCATTTAATAGTCTGCCATTGGGCTGCATCAGGGAGGCGCTCCGGTTCCACGGGGTGCCTGCCTACCTGAGGCGGCTGGTGGCAGACTACCTCAAAGGCCGCAGCGAACTCTTCGTAAGCCGGGAAGGGGACGCTGTTAGGAGACCCATGCCGTGCGGTGTCCCGCAGGGATGTGTCCTGGGGCCACTCCTGTGGGACATCGGGTACGACTGGTTCCTGCGTGGCCGCTTCCCCCCGGGCTGGGCGTAATTTATTACGCCTACGATATCCTCGTCACGGCCCGTGGAGGGAACTTTGAGGAGGCTGTGAGACTGGCCACCTCGGGTACCACGAAGGTGGTCAGACGTATCGAGGCGCTGGGGCTTAGGGTGGCCCTTAACAAGTCGGAGGCCCTACTATTTCACGGGCTCCGACGTGGTCCACCCGCTGGCGCCTCAATTACGGTAAATGGTGTGGGGGTAAGAATCCAGGTCCACATAAAATATCTGGGCCTGGTCCTCGACGGGCGGTGGCACTTTGACGAGCACTTCCGCCAGCTTGCGCCGAGACTTGTTGGCACGGCGTCCGCCCTCGGGCGTCTGTTGCCAAACCTGGGCGGACCCAGCATCGCGTGCCGACGGCTGTACGCGGGGGTGGTCCGGTTGATGGCGCTTTACGGCGCACCCGTGTGGGCGGAGTCTCTGACCGCCCGCAATAGGGCTCTACTGTGGAGACCGCAGAGAGTCGCGGCGGCAATCCACGGCTACCGCACGGTGTCGTGTGAGGCCGCGTGCGCATTGGCCGGAACCCCCCCGTGGGACCTGGAGGCGGAGGAGCTCGCCGAAGTTTATCGGCGGGCGTCAGAAGCGCGTGCGGGAAGCGTGCGCCTCCCGCCCAATCAAATAAACGCATGGCGGAGTGACGCTCGTTGCGCCATCATCGCCCGTTGGAGGGTTCGGCTGGAGACGCCTCGGGTCGGACTGCGGACCGTGGGGGGCTCCAGCCGATTATAGAGGAATGGGTGGTTCGGCAGCGTGGAGTCCTCACCTTCCGGCTGGTGCAGGTGCTGTCGGGGCACGGATGCTTCGGCAAGTACTTGTACACAGTTGCTAGCAGGGAGGAGACTCCCTGCTGCCATCACTGCGACTGCAGCGAGGAACCGGCGCAGCACACGCTCGAGTCATGCCCGGCCTGGGCTGAGCAGCGCCGGGATCTCGCTGTAGTCATCGGAGAGGACCTTTCGCTGCCGGCTGTCATCCGATCCATGGTCGGTGGCGATAGGTACTGGAGTGCGGTCGCCACCTTCTGCGAGAATGTTATCTCGCGGAAGGAGGCGGCGGAGAGGGCCAGGGAGGCTGATCTCTCCTCTGGCCCGACACGCCGCCGGCGCGCGTCGCAGCGTGGGCGCGAATATCTGCGCCTAATGCCGCCCTAGCCGAGGCCGCGGGCGGTTGGACCGGGGATTGTCCTCCGCCCGCGTAGAGTCTACCGCGACGGTGTGACGTTCTGGGTGCACGGGGACGTCGCTCCGAGAGGGAGCCCGAGAAGGCTAGCCGCCGCGCGGATCTCTGAAGTGAATATACGCGGTACCAGTGGTCCGCCAAGTATGGGCGGCTGAGGGTGCACGGTGGGTTTTTAGTGGGTGAGAGCCCCACACTACCTCGTTGTCTCCCCGGACAGCGGGTTGTGCGGTAGGAACATTTTTGCCACTCTAAAAAAAAAAAGTTTTTCTGTTAATACTTTTCTAATTGTTAACGGGACTTAAAAACACAATAACGAGTAAGAAGTACACGATCAGACCACAATATACATTCATTATAACATTTTCGCGGCAAAAAATGTTCAAAACATAACCTAAAATATCTAGTCCAGCATTTTGGCGGCCATTATTGAATTCCACGATGTCGTCCATTTTATATTTTTTGCGACTAGCGGTAGTCACGCCTATTGCACCCAAGAGTACAGAACTTTAAGCAAAAACGTTCGTGACGGATGTAATTTTAATTCGTTTTGTAATGGAACTTGAGTGCCGCTTGTGGCTCCGTTCATGAGTATGGCTATACAGACATACATTTATACTTGTATATCGTATAAATGTATGTCTTTCTATTACAAAACTAATAAATTATTTTGGACTTGAAATCAAGTAGACAATTGAAGAGTAGTGTCTACAAGCTGTTCAGTTT